>OZ007598.1:149246128-152158628 GCA_963931845.1 Maratus michaelseni | reverse complement strand
TCTCACAACACTAAAAATAAAAATGGTCGAGAGCCGAGATTTACACAACTTCTCTGATCGGCATCTCAAACCCAACTCACAATCACAAGTTTTTTTTTTTTTTAAACATTTTACATAGACGGCGCTTCTAGCGGCAACATACCGCCGGACCTTGAATGTTGCTAACATTCAATAATATAAATGCAATATAATTCAAGCACAATCTCTAAATGAAAAATACAATCTAAAAAAAAACACAATTTCTTCTCAAAAATACTACACTAAATAAAATACTAAATTTACAAATATAAACACAAGAATGTAATACACTGCAGGAAAATATATAGTTTAATAAAACAAATGTATGAATTTAAGTAGTTAATAAACCATCATTCACATATGGCAAAACAACAATTTTTGTGACTGGCCTTTTATATGTGCCATTTTTATCTTTCAAGGTGACAACTCTTATGATATTGTCTTGGCCTGGATGAATTTTAAAAATTCGTGCCAAATGCCATTTTAAAGGGCAATAATTATCAGAGTTTTTTACTAATACTAAATCTCCCTCTTTTATCTTACCTGTTTACTTCTACCTACGAAGTTTTTTACTTCAAGGGAACCACAGTAGTCCAATCCAGTACGCATAATTGCTCTGGCCATTGTTACTCTAGAAGCTGGCAAATCAGCCATCTGTTGCTCTGAATTCTTAGAATTTACCTTTTTACAAGTCATACAATTGAAAAGGATTTTACGAACTATATTTCTAGCAGATAAGATCCAAAATTTGTTTCGGATGAGAGAAAGAGTTGTCTCAGCACCTGCATGGAAATACAAATTATGAAAATATTTTATAACACAAAAAGTAAAATTATGCTTTGAAGGAATAATCATTGGATATTTTTGATGCTCAGTTAAGTTACTGTTTCTCAGTCTACCAACAACTCGGATTACACCATTATCATCTAAAAACGGGCACAAGTTTTTCAGTTTACTACTGTTAGGGATTGCAGTACCCTTTTCCAAATACTGCATTTCCTTCACGAATGAAGTCTTCTGGATGTTTTTTACTATACAGAATAAGGACTGAGAGAGTTCAGTGCTGGTTAAAGTTCCACCTTTGGGATACAAGGGATTTCTACAGTTATGGATGAATCTATTACACCATGCTACTACTCTTTGCAGCTTTATGAATGAAGAACTGTTATTAATGATGTCTAAAGGCTCAACAGAGTTAACTAAGGTACATACTTGAGTTACTGATGGTGCTTTCAATTCACGGATAAACAACTCACTGGTTTCAACAGAAATAATATCAGGAGACTCCACCATCTCAGGCTGTTGCAGGAATGATGGACCGAACCACCATAAATCACATTGCTGGATCTTGATGGGATCTAGGCCTCTAGAAATGAGATCTGCAGGATTTTGCTTGGAAGGTACATAATTCCACTGATCAATTGGAGTTAAACTTTGTATAATCGATACTCTATTTGCGACAAATGTCTTAAGATCGTTCGACTCCCTTTTTTAACCATGCAAGTACAATAGTACTATCTGTCCAAAAACAAGTTTTAGAAACTTCTTGCTTCAGAGCACTTAACACTTTTTGCATCAACTTAGATAATAGGACTGCGGCAGAAAGTTCTAGGCGAGGGATAGTAATATGCTTTAGAGGAGCCACTCTAGATTTACTAGTGAGCAGTTTGATAGCAGAATCACCATCAGAATTAATAGATTTTACATAAATGACCGCACCATAAGCAAGTTCAGAAGCATCTGAAAAACCATGCAATTCCACACAATTAGATTGTTCTACAAATATAAATCTTGGGATATTGATCATATTTACAGTTTTTAAGTAAGTAAGAACATTAGTCCAATCGATATTTTCTTTCACTGGAAGATAATCACACCAATCTAATTTCAGAAACCATAATTTTTGGAGGAAAACCTTGGCCTTCGTAATTATTGGACCTATCAAACCCAACGGGTCAAATATTCTAGCAATTTGCGATAATACTGAGCGTTTGGTATACCTTTCACTTTGCTCTATAATTAAATTAAATCCAAAACAATCTAATTGCGGCTTCCACAATATTCCTAAAGTTTTTGTCTCATTGGAAAATGAATATTCAGATATTGCATTTTTACACAAAAGAGAAGAATTATTTACTGACCATTTGTGAAGATCCATGCTTCCTTTCTTTAACAAAGATATCAGTTGTTGTTGGATCTCTTTAGCTGTGTGTAGATCATCAGCACCTGTCAAAATATCATCCATATATACAGTGTCTCACATAAGTGATGGGACACTTGTGCTTTACAAAAGGAAACTAATCAAATAAATTAAAAAAACATGTACACATTTTTTTTGTGGGTGTGTTTCATACTTAAATTTAGTAAAGATTATTACATAACATACATTTTGTCAAAATATTAAAATATTAATTTAATAAAAATACAAATGTTTAGAACGGAGCAAAAAATAGCTCACATAAGTGATGGGACACCATTATATATGCAACAAAAATCGTCTGAAATAAGCAATAAAAATATTTTTTGGGGTTTTATTTTTACTTAAAAGCAATTGGCAATAATTTATAAAATCGTCTGCAGTATTTCTCTCCAGTTTGTTTTGGAATTTTTGTGTTTTTTAGCTCTGTGTAGTCATGAATGCTAAACGAAAAGAAACTTCGCCTGAAATTCGAAAATTAGTTATTAATTTGCATATTGAACGTGGAAAATCTATTAGAAAAACTGCTGAAACAGTTAACTTGAGTCGTTCAACAGTTTTCAATATCATTAAACGATATAAAAAGAATCATATGATTCAGGATAAAAGAAGACCTGGCTGACCATCAAAGCTATCCAATGGAATAAAGCGAATTATCGTTCGAAATATTAAAAAAAATCCAAGAATTAGTGCTTCAAAAGTTGCTGCTGATTTACAAGCATTATATGGAATAATTGTTAATCCTGAAACTATTAGAAGGGTAATTCGATCTGCTGGATATCACGGTAGAGTAGCCAGGAAAAAATTCTTCGTAAGTGAAAAGAATAGAAAACTCAGACTAGCTTTCGCAAAATCCAACATAAATAAGAATTCTGATTACTGGAATAAAGTTATATTTGCTGATGAGAGTAAATTTAATATATTTGGTTCTGACGGTAGAATCTTGGTGTGGAGAAAACCCAGGGAAGAACTTCGCAAACAGAACTTGGTACCAACAGTAAAACATGGTGGAGGAGGAGTTATGGTATGGGGGTGTATGTCGTCCGCTGGAGTTGGTAATCTTGTTTTTATTGACAGTATAATGGATCAGTACAAGTATATTGATATTTTAAAGCAAAATTTGAAATCTTCAGCACGAAAATTGAACCTTCATAACGATTTTAAATTCTACCAGGACAATGACCCCAAGCACACTGCTCTGAACGTTAGACTCTGGCTGCTATATAACTGTCCTGAAATAATAAAAACACCACCACAATCTCCAGACTTAAATCCCATAGAGAATATTTGGCAAGAATTGGAATCAAGAATTCGCAAACACACCATTTCTTCAAAACAACAACTAAAATCGGTGCTTCAAGAAGAATGGGGTAAAATCACTCCAGAAATCACAAAAAAAATAGTCGAATCCATCCCAAAAAGATTAAATCATGTTTTAAAAGTAAAAGGAAATCCAACAAAATATTAAAACCTTTTAAAAAGTAAAATTTTTGGATAAATATTTGATGGAAAAGTAAGTGTCCCATCACTTATGTGAGCCATTTTTTGCTCCGTTCTGAACAATTGTATTTTTACTAAATTAATATTTTAATATTTTGACAAAATGTATGTTATGTAATAGTTGTTACTAACTTTAAATATGAAACACACCCAAAAAATTTTTGCACATGTTTGTTTATTTATTTTATTGCAGTTTCTTTTTATAAAGCACAAGTGTCCCATCACTTTTGTGAGACACTGTACGTCTTGAAATAATACATTTGCAGCTAAAGGAAATTCTTTTCCTTCATCTGTAGCTAGCTGGGTAAGGGTTCTTGTTGCTAAAAAAGGGGGCACTAGTTGTGCCATAAGTCACCGTACATAATTTATACACCTTAACTGGTTCATGTACCTCAGGTTTAAACAAGATTCTCAATAAATCTCCTTGACTCGGATGTATCAACATCATACGGAACATTTTCTTAATATCTGCTACAAAAACAAATTTGTGCTTTCGAAATCGCAACATTATACTAAATAACTCATCTTGGATTGTTCCTCCGTTATACTGCAAACTATTTAAAAAATTTTCGGTAGAAGTTAAGGAGCTAGCGTTAAAGACAACTCTTAATGGTGTGCTACTTGATTCAGCACGGAACACACAATGATGGGGTATGTAATAAGTGATATCTGGTTCTTCAGATTCTATCATCTCTTCCATATGACCCATACTTAAATATTCTTGCATAAAGAGTTTATAAAGATCATTAAATTTAGGTTCTCTAACTAAGCGATTCCATAATGAATTTAAAACTTTCATAGCCTTTTTCTTTGATTCTCCAAGACAATAAATGGCATTTTTACCATGTATTGCCCTGTTGCAATCCTGGAATAATTTTTCAGAAAATGTTCTTCACAAATTTCTGATTCCTTATTTCTAGAAACTTCAGACTCTCTCTCTATGTTTTCTATTTCCCAAAAATCTCTAATTACCTTTTCTAACTCCAAATTATCTGTTATCAATCCACAATGTATATTACTTTCACCCTTAGCCGGAAGGCTTCCGCTAACAATATAACCAAAAGCACTGTTTTGTAACACTATTCTAGTATTTAATGGTTGGGGGTAAATTTGACCTGGCCTTAAAAATACATAGAAATTTTCTGCACCCAAAAGCAAATCAATAGAGCCTGGCACATTAAACTTTTCATCAGCTAATTTGATGTTATTTAACGATGGAATACAAGTCTCAAGCGGTTTAGAGGGCGTAAATTCCGTAATTTTCGGAACGACTAAAAAATCTAATTTTAAATAAAATTCTTTATCTCTATTCGAAATAGTTGTGTTAACTCTAGATCTAACATTAAGGGACAAATTATTTATTCCTGAAATACAAATATTAGTCTTTTCTCTTTTCAAATTTAGTTTATCTACTAACCTTTTACTCATAAAATTAGAGTTTGCACCGGCATCTAATAAACCGCGTGCTTCATGAAAATTACCATATTCATCTTTTATTAAACAAACAAATGTGCTAAGTAACACAGCTTTTAACTCGTTAGACAAATTACATATCGTTGAAAATAAATTGCTTTGGTTATTAGCTTGGAAAGGCTGGAATACTGGAGCCGAAGCATCCAAATTAGATTTATTACCGACTTCGTTTTTAGAACTCATTTCCTGTGAAATTATCTCTGGATTTTCACCTTTATTTATTTTTTGTTCACGCGGGAAATGCAAAGTCACATGGTGCCTTCTCTTGCAAATAACACAAGAGAATTTAGATTTACAATCAATCACTTTATGATTCATAAGACAGTTAAAACAAAGATTTTTGGATTTTACAAGCGCAACTCTATTACTCACTGGCATGTTTTTATAAACAGGACATTTATACAAAGGATGATTTTCACTACATGACAAAATACATTTAGAATTTTTTACGTCAGTTAGAAAAACTTTAGAAACATTTGATAATAAGTATTTTTATTACTCGCTCTAGAATTGTCAACAAATGGTTTTCCCTTAGACGTATAATATAAATCAATTTCCCGAGATAATTCAATGGGAGAAAACCACGATTCTGCTTGTCTAACATTTATAAAATACATGACATCTTTATCAAGCGTTTGACAAATCTTATCAGAAACTATTAACTGTTTTAAAGTTTCGAAATCTGTCACATTCCTCAATTTTAAATAATAATCCCAACTCGTTGTTAATCGGGATGCAAATTGTACATATGTTTCATTAGGATGACGTTGTGCTTTCCTAAAATGTTCTAAACAAGTCTGGGGGGGTTGGCTCAAATTCTCTAAGTACTATAGCCTTTACTTTTGAATAATCTTCTAATTCCCCATATTTAATGTATGTAATAACGTTTGTCGCCCTTTCTCCTAACAGATTTAGTAGAATTTCCGATTTATATTTTTCTGGGACATTTTTAGAAATAAAGGCTCTTTCTAACGATGAAAAAAAATAACCCCAACCTTCTGGTCTAGATGGAATTTTAATCGTTAACGTTCGTACACTTTTAATCAGAGAGTCTAAAGATTCTATGCTATCTTTTTTTTCGAGATCACTTAAATTATCATTTTTGGTTACTGCACGGGCCTTAGCCAACTCAATTTCTAACTTTGCATGTTCAATTTTTAATTTCTCAAGATCTAGTAATTTTGATTGCTCATTTTTTCTTTCCTCAATAAAACTGTTTGCTATGTCTTCAACCAGTTTATTATCTGCTTTATACTTAGAACTTTCCTTTATTAAATTTATTAAATCATAAATAGTTAATTTGGAATCTGATATATCTATGTCTAATTCAGCAGCAATTCGCTGATAATCTTCCTTTTTTGCACCTTTAAACATTGTATTATAAATACAATTCACAATAAAATAAATAAAACTGACGTACCTTTATTTATTAATAAATCTCCAAATCTGATAATTCCACATTGGAAAGTTGTAATCCACTTTTTCTATTCTCAAATTAGTTCAATGATAAAGAATATCAGTTCTCTGCGTAAACACATTCACAGTGTATTTTTTCGTATTACGAAATTCTCCAGGTTAATCGAAATTATTTTTCTTCTGGAATCAAGAAAAACTTCATCGGAATTCTGAATCACAATATTTTGTACTTCAATATAAACAATACGATGATTTAATTTTAGTCTTACTCATTCTAATTACTTGATAGAATTCCAAACATCATTTTATCTTCTGCAGACGATTTCCAAAACATAGACATCGAAAAATTCCTTTTATTCTTTCTTCGGCTCGACGGACCAATACTATGGATTCGCCGATATCTCAGTTAATATTTATCACTACAAAATAAAAACACACAATCTCAATAAAATAACTTACTAGCGGACTGTAACTCTTTTAATTTCTCACAACACTAAAAATAAAGAAAACTGCCCAGTTAAACAGAGGGCATTGAGCTCACAGGCTATTCACACTAATTGTATATTATGCTACTTTTTCAAAGAATAATGCCACTCGAAAAATAAAGAAATCGACAATATATTAAGGGGGGGGGGGATAAGCACCCGTTCCCACCCTTTATACTTAACCAATAAACCCCCAAAATCTAATCAGGCAAGCGCCTTACCACAATGAATTTATACACAAAATTTGAAAAAAATCGGATAATTTTGCTTGAAAAACCCATTTATCTAAATTAAGGGAGGGGAGCCCCCCCCCAGTTCCCCCCTTTGTACTTAACAAATGAAAACCCAAAACTAATCAGGCAAGCGCCTTACCACAATGAATCTGTATACAAAATTTGAAGAAAATCGGATAATTCTGCATGAAAAACCCATTTATCTAAATTAAGGGGGATTAGCCCCCCGTTTACCCCCCTTTATACTTACCCAATGAACACCCAAAACAAATTAGGGAAGTGCCTTATTACAATGAATCTATATACAAAGTTTAAAGAAAATCGGATAATTCTGCATGAAAAAGCCATTTATCTAAATTAAGGGGGGGGGAGTAGCCCCCCCGTTTCCCCCTTTATACTTATCCAATGCACTCCCAAAACTAATCAGGGAAGTGCCTTATCACAATGAGCCTATATACAAAATTTGAAGAAAATCGTATAATTCTGCATGAAAAACCCATTTATCTAAATTAAAGGGGTTAGCCCCCCGTTTTCCCCCTTTATACTTAACTAATGAACTCCCAAAAATAATCAGGGAAGCACCTTAAGGTTATATAGTCAGGTGAACCCGATTCCGAAAGATTAGCCTTTTTGAAAGTTTTTACTGGGCGTATTTTTTGCGACTTGCATTGTTAAGTAGATAATTTGCAAGGATGGTTTTAGTATATTTTATATCGTTCTGTTAGTTTTAGAATTATGTGGAAAAGTTCTATAATCAGATGAAACTGATTATCAAAGATTAGTCTTTATAAAAACTTCTACTGAATGGATTTTGTTAGTTAATTTGTTTGCATTGTTCGATAATTTTTAGTGATGGTTTTAGTATATTGCAAATAGTTTTACCATTCTTTAGCAAACATTAACTTTAAATGACCAAATAAAAGAGTTTGTCCTTAACAGCTAAAATTTTGACTGCACATTAGAAAATATAATAGCGCAATCACGTCAATTTTCAGTAATGTGGAAGGATAATCCAGGTAAATATACAGATTGCTTTCAAATACAAGGTCAAATTAAACGATATATATTTCGTTTGATTCAAGGTTCATTTGTAGAAACCGACCAGCGCAGCGGGCGTAGCTTGCTAGTAATTTAATAAAGCAAATGATTTAATCGCATTATAACGATTTGAGTAAATATAATGTGACACTAATAAAACAAAATTAACAAATTATATAATAAGGAAATTGAATACAAATAACCGAAAAATACCGCGAAAAAAAGAGAATTCCCCTTAAATTTTTGGCTTAAGAGAGAATTTATCACTAAAATTCTAGCCTTGGGGGTGACGAGTTTTCTTTTGCTCAGAAGCAATTCATAGAGTTTTTTCTCACATATATTTCTAAAACTGGCCATAATACTCATTAATGATAAATGTCTCACTTATAGAATGTTGCAAAATAGCAAGGCTTTAGAAAACATTTCAATGTTTAAAGTGTTTATTAAATGTTTGTTAGTTTCTCCTATCTTTACAAGAAAAAAGTACTGGATTTATGAAAATTTACCACTTTCGGTTTTCGACGGATTCATACGTTTTAGAAGGTCCTGAACGCGATTTCTCTGGTTTTAGAAAATGTCTGTCTGTCTCTGTTTGTGTGTGTCTGTATGTGACAAAAAGTTTGTGGAACTCAAGAACATCTCAAGAACAAATGCATGGAATTTAATAAAACTTTACATTCAATTGGACCTTGATATAAATGGGGGGGTGATTACTTTTTAGTGTAAATCGCCCAACAGGGGGCGCTGCTATGCTACATTTTTCATTATTTTTACGATAGCTATATCTCAAGAGGTATTTAAGAGAATTTCACCAAGCTTCAGATTCCGTAAGACATTGATAAAAATAGACGTTGATTACGTTTTGGTACAAATAGCCTGACAGGTGGCGCCGCTATGCTACATTTTGCACGATTTTCAAGATAGCTATATCTCCAGAACTAATGCACGGAATTTAATAAAACTTCAGATTCAGTTAGACCTTAATATAAATTGGTGCTGATTTGTTTTTGGTGTATGTGAAACCTGTGTGGGATAGAAGAAAGTTTTGGTATTGACACATCAGACTAGTTTTTTTTTTTTATTATTGCAATCAAATCTGTGAAATCTGACGTTATTTTAGCTTTTGATCATATTTTTATTACTTTTTTCTATCTTTACAAAAATAAAGTATTGGATTCATGAAAATTTTCGACTTCCAGTTTTTGACGGATTTATACGTTTTAGAAGGTCTTGAACACGATTTGACCATTTTTAGAAAATGTCTGTCTGTCTGTCTGTGAAAAAAAAAATTTGGGCGCTCTATGTCAAGACCTAATGCATGAAATTTAATAAAACTTTATATTCAGTTAGTCCCTGATATAAATTGGTGCTGATTAGTTTTTGGTGAAAATCGTCCGACCTTTGGCGCTGCTATGCTGCATTTTTTGAGATTTCCGCAATAGCTCTATCTAAGAACTAATGCACTTATTTTCATCAAACTTCGGGTTCAGTTTGACCTTGACATAAATAGACACTGATTACGTTTTGGTGGAGATATCCCTACAGGTGGCGCTGCTATACCACTTTTTTCTCGATTTTTACGATAGCTATATCTCAAGAACTAATACGCGGAATTTCATCAAACTTCAGATTATGTTAAACCGTGACATAAATAGATGCTGCTTACGTTTTGGTGTAAATTGACCAACAGTTGGCGCCGTTATGCTACTTTTTTCATTATTATCACGATAACTATATCTCAAGAACTAATGCACGGATTTTCATCAAAGTTCAGATTCAGGTAGATGTTGACATAAGTTGTTGTTGATTAGGTTTTGGTCTAAATCTACCAACAGGTGGCACTGCTATGCTGCATTTTGCAGGATTAACACGATTTTAGTGATAGTCATAGCTCAAGAACTATAATGCACGGAATTTAATAAAACTTTAGATTCAATTAGACCTTCATATAAATTGCTGCTGATTCTTTTTAGTGTATGCGAAATCTGAGTGAGACAGAATAAAGTTTTGGGATTGGCACATCCGACTAGTTTTTTATTTTGGTCTGACCTGTGATAACTGATAAATTTTCTGAAATTTCGAATTCCTTGGAGGGCCCCCCCCCCCCCCCCCCCGAAATGGCGCCCCTGCTTTTCATAACAAAAAACTCTCGACAAACTGTAACGCCAAATAAACGGGAGAACGCTGCCATTGGAATATCAAAATAAATAAATAAATAAAATATAAGAATTTAAGGACACAATTATTATTTTAATTAATGAAATAACTAATAAATCAGTAAAACATAATGAAAAATACAAGCAAATGTCGAATTAAATACCACTTGATGGCATAACAAACACGTATAATGCTTCTAACATCAAGAAAATGGGACTGCATTTTTGGCGTTTAATCTTGCAGTTTGGCAATAGTTTTTTGTTATGAAAAGTGGTCGACGGAATAATAGAGAAGTACCGTAAAAACTATACAGCTAATTCTGGGTACCTCACCAACATACCTACTAAAAATCAAACTAATCGGATCATTTCTGCGGCAGTTATCACGGAACAGAAAGACAGACAGACGGATAGACAAACTGTCAGACAGAAACCAAAAACTTTTCTGGTCTCCACAGTGAGCCTCAACTAACGTTTCGGCAATGACTTTCACTATTTCAATTTAAATTACTGAATAGGAAAATATAAGAAAAAAAGTCCTTCCGGCATGTACCGGGAGGAAAAGGTACCTTTCCTATACCTTCGTTTGAAAATTTTAGCTATTGTTACTCGAAACAGCAAGCTAAAATGCAAAGAACCCGATTACGGAAGATTTTTTAATACTGAATTTGGATAACGAATTTGCCAAATTAGTTAACTGTAGCCAAATTGGCTTAATTTAAAAAGGCCTATTTTGGTCACCAAATTTGGCAATAATTTGGCGCTAACGGATATAGTTTTATGCGTATTATTGGGAAAATGATTACAACAATAAAAGACAATAATTTGCGAGAAATCGCGTTCCCAAAAACTCACAAATCAATCGTTGTTTTTTTGTAATGTGCTGTCTTGTTTTAAAATGTCAGCCATCCTAGAATTTCAAACTGCTCTATTTCAGCCATTTTTTAAGATAGAGGTAAAACAAAAAATGCATTGGAATTCTTGTATCAATGCCTAACACTTAAGCAGAAAATAAATTTAATTTTTAACTTTTTTGTATATTTATTTTAGTTTTAAATCTTTTTGTGACCGCCATTTTGAAAGAAAATGGCGGACCGAGCTGGCCAAGAACTCGGTCGAGACATTGGTGAGCTTAATACACTCAATTAGTTTCATCCAAATTGTTTTATAAATATGAGTGTTATCGTATGACATAGGTCATATATATATATATATATATAATAATAATAAACACCAATGGAAAATCACTTGCAGAACCATTATCACAAAAGCCAACCAAAAACTTTAAACCACATAAATTCAATACTAGAAAAGCAAAACTAAACAAACTACAATTACACAGAACCAGAAAACGCAACTAACTACTTAAACTCAAAACAAAAGAACACAACAAATTGCAGCAAAAATTAAAAAAGCCAATAAACAACAAAGAAAAGCTAAAACAACCTGTGTCAGGTGGCATGGCTTGAGACATGCACTGCTGGGTTAAACTAGTTTTACGCATGCAACACTCCCCCATACCTGACAAGTACAGACTGAAAATGAATGAAACAGACATAACAAAAGGAAGCAAACTAAAGCCATACTACACCAACAAATTCTCGATTTACACCA
This sequence comes from Maratus michaelseni, assembly GCA_963931845.1. Lineage (NCBI taxonomy): Eukaryota > Metazoa > Arthropoda > Arachnida > Araneae > Salticidae > Maratus > Maratus michaelseni. The sequence continues at coordinate 152,146,498 of OZ007598.1, read as the reverse complement.
CAGTAAACAACCCACTACACCGACAAACTATAACTGGACTACATCATCAATTTCTCAACTTACATCATGGCAAACATCCCACTACACCGAAATACTAAAGCCCGACTACTCCATCAAGTTCTCAACTTACATCACAGCCAACAACCCACTACACCGACAAACTATAACCAAACTACACCAACAAGTTCTCAACTTACAGCACGGCAAACATCCCACTACACCGACAAACTATAGCTAGACTACACCATCAAGTTCTCAACTCACATCACAGCAACCATCTCACTACACCGACAAACCATAGCCAGACTACACCAACAAGTTTTCAACTTACATCACGGTAAACAACCCTCTACACCGACAAACTAAAACCAGACTACACTATCAAATTCTCAACTTACATCACGGTAAACAACCCACTACACCTACACTCCCACAAATATCACATCAACAAAACATCGCTCGTATTGAACACTCCTAACAGTTCGTCACTATAACCTTTATTTCTGATAAATTTGTATGTTAGATCGGACAAAAACTGAACCCGATAACCTTGTGATAACGCCATATAATAAAAATCAGCTATATTCCTAGCAATATTTGCATAATTAGAGCACAATTTCTCAATACAGCATAAACCATTTATAAAAATATTTCTGAAAATGGACAAATGCACATTTGAAGTGAAATGTAACATTTTAATAGTATCAAAATTAAAATAATTTCTCTTATCGTAAATATTTGTTACCAGTTCACCATTAGAAACATCTAAAGTTACATCCAGAAAATCGACGCATTTTGAATTATTTGACGCAATTTTCAGGCTTAAACTATTTGGATAGTGATTAAAGTTGAAATCTTTCAAGGAATTGTTAATCCCGGCTAATAGAACATCATCTATGTATCTGTAATATATTACATTTTGATTTGCAGTATCTTCTTTTTCATATGTATATAAATAAATATCAGCTAGGATGGAGCTGCAGCTCCCACCCATAGGAATACCTTTAATCTGTTTGTAAACCCGTTTACCATCATATAAATAATTTTCTTTAACTACAAAATTAAAAAGAGTTGTGAACTGTTCAGAGCTTATATTTGTGGTATTGAACTCCTTAAAAAAATCCATAATTTTACTCTTTAAATCATCTAAATTAATACTATTGTATAAATCTTCAAAGTCATAAGTATGAAATTCCATTATACTGCACAATTTTCTTAAATTGTTAATCAATTCAAAACTGTTTTTAATTATACATGTAGATTTTTTCTTTTAAAACTTTAGCAAATATTTTGTTTAGAATGTGTAGAAACTTTTTATTTGCCGTAACCAAATATGAACCGAAACCACATGTAATAGTTCTAAAGGCCGTAACATATATATATATATATATACCGGGTGTCCCAAAAATGACTGATGGATTTTAAAATTCAATAACTAGCAAACGGTGACAGATATTTAAAAAATTCTTGCAGGAGGGTTATGTATGATATCGGGAGTTTTTTTACTGTGTTTCTTGATTTTAGTTCGAATTTCAAACAATAGATGGCTCTGACAGCGGTTAGCGCTCATTCGAGACCGAAACTGACGTCACTCAGCATTGATGCGAGGCTAACGAAAAAGACAGGCTACCGCGGTGCGTTCCACTTATCTTTTTTTACAGACCGCTAGAGTGACGTGATGCTCTTTTCGTACACCTGCATTGGTGGATTCGAGCCTCACGTGATTCCCGCGGTCTGTAAAAAAAGATACGCGTAAAGCACCGCGGTAGCCTTTCTTTTTCGCTAGCCTCGGCATTGATGTGAAGAAAGGAGATTAAGGCTACGGAGTGGTTCTCATTCGCCAGAACAATCTTGCTCCTAGGCCCCGATTCTGAACTCATTCGATATGATTTCAATGGAATGCGTTGTTGCCATGGAAACAACAAATTCTTTGATAGTGGAATACAGCATTCAGATCAGGGCATGAATTTAACAAGCAGTATTCGAGTTGCAGGCGATTTTAGATTTATGAAGTTTTATTTTCCCGGATTAAATTACTTTTTATGGCCTGCTTTAAAGAATATTTTATTCATCGTATTTTAAAACTACTAGGTGAAATAAACCATTTTCAATAAATAGTGTACACTCTTTTAAAAGTACTCACTAGCAGATTGCATAGCAAAATAACGAATGAAGATGTGACGGATTCGATTTCTGTGCAGCTGTCACATACCTGCATTGCCGTCATTTCGCGAAAGTAAATTTTCATATTGGTTAGATAAAATTCCCATAAATACTCATAAATCTAAAATCGCCTGCAACTCGAATACTGCTTGTTAAATTCAGCCCCGATCTGAATGCTGTATTCCACTATCAAAGAATTTGTTGTTTCCATGGCAACAACGCATTCCATTGAAATCATATCGAATGAGTTCAGAATCGGGGCCTAAGAGCAAGATTGTACTGGCGAATGAGACCCACTCCATAGCCTTAGTCTCCTTTTTTCGCATCAATGCTGAGTGACGTCAGTTTCGGTCTCGAATGAGCGCCAACCGCTGTCAGCGCCATCTATTGTTTGAAATTCGAACTAAAATCAAGAATCACAGTAAAAAAACTCCCTACATCATACATAACCCTCCTGCAAGAATTTTTTTAATATCTGTTACCGTTTGCTAGTTATTGAATTTTAAAATCCATCAGTCATTTTTGGGACACCCGGTATATATATATATATATGTTACGGCCAAAGCCCGAAATCGGCCAATTCCCGAAATACCTATGGGTAGTTGGGCAGTTTGAATGTAAGTGCTTGACAAGTTTGGTATTGAAAATGAAGTAGGTAGAGTTTATAATTCATGTGCAGGAGTACTCAAAAGTAATATGTGACTTAATGGTCTATGGAGAAAATAAATTTCGGCGTGTCTTAATGGTGTTACACTGTTACAAACATAATAAAATTATTTGAATTTCTAAGGTGCACTAAAACATGCTTCTGTAGAATAAGGAGCACAAATAATTTGTTATTGATTTACAGGGTCACACAAAAATAATTCTTATACATAATGGTGTACGGAGAAAAATGTTTGCAGCGTATTTTAATTATGTTTCATTATATGAAATTTGCTGAAACTGATACATTGTGATTTTTACTACAAGATTTTTTTCTGTAGAATATAATGTGTACATAAATTATTGTTCATTTACAGGGACACATAACTGATTTCGAATACAGTACTGTATCGAAAGTATTATCTATTAGGGATGATTGATGGAAGTACGTTTTTAAGTTTAACTAAATTTTTGCATACTACGTGGTGTGTATAAATTCTATTAATCCTATACAGGGCTAAACAAAATAATTCTTAAGCTTTATTATTGTGATTTTAAAAAGGTACATTAAGTATGCTTTTAATTTGAATTATGCATTTTTAAGCACAGATATAACATTTAAATTACTAAGAGAAGTTTCTAGAATACATACATTAAATCATATACAGGGATATGCAAAGAACTTGAAACTTAGCTATAATTAGTATAATTCTTGGAAGTGTGATATCAGTAGTTTTATGTATATTTTTGCCTAAATTAAATTGTAGCTTAATATTTGGAGTGTATAAAAACCTGTAGGTAATATACTGGTCTTTACAAAATAATTCAAGTACATTTCTGCCCATTGGTAGAATTTTCTGAAGGTGTATTTTCAACTGCGTTATACGTTTTCTAACTAAACTAAATTTTAGAATACTATATAGAATATATACAAATGGTACATCATATACAAGGTTTCACAAAATAATTAGAGCTTTTCTCCGGCTAAGCAGAGTAGTGGCTGAAATCTGGCTTTCAAATGTGTTATGTGTTTTCTAAAATGTTTACTTGAATATTTTTTAGCTTATTAAGTGGTTTTGTTAAAATATTCTATAAGTATTGCAAAGTATTTCATAATCTATGCTTGACTCATATGATTTTCCTCTCTTGTATCTTCATTGATGACGTTTTATTATAACGATAAAAAATAAAATTTTAATTTGCAAAAATGGTGTTTGTCAAGGGCATTAAAAGTGAAGTAACATCATATATCAAAAGAAAACATTCATTTAAAAACATGAAACTGCAGCATTTTCCTATGATTGCGTCAAATTGAAAATATTTTCAGAGTTTTTCATTCTGCCCACACTGAAATTAGGTACCAAAATTTCAATAGAAGAAATTGCTTTCACCTGTGATAATGACGTCATTTTTAAACAACATTCGACTGAAACAATATGTTTTTATTCAGAAAATGGCAATATTTGACTACGATTGTGTCCAAATGACAAAATTTACATTGGTATTTCATTCCCCTGATATTGACATCAGACCCAAATGTTTTACAATATGTTTCTATCAGAAACAAGTAATATAATTTTTTTTAAGTCAATACCTACTTTTTAATAATAAATATATAAAATAAACCCGTGCAGCATTAATGTCCCACGTTATCTTTATTGAACATCATTTCATAATCAACGTGCAGGGAGCCTCATTTTTCAGAAAGCCATGTTACAGTGATTGCCGCATTAACAAATTATAAGTGCGAATTGCACAAGGTCTCGTTTTGTAAATGACTCTATTACAGTGATTACCTTATTAACGATATATGTGCACGAAGTGACCAATATGATAAATACAAATACTCTTGCGCGATGATTATGCGACGTTTAAAAAGCAATGTAAATTGCAGAATAAACAATGTAAATTTACGTTTCAAATATTTCAAGACTTCATAAGAAAACTTTTTTTAGTAGCGAAAAAAAGGAGAAGGAAATATAGCAAGGCCAACGCATATGATCTAAATTAAATGTGATTGTGCGTTTCTTTATGTTGGTTTTACGTATTAGATATTCATCACGAAACTAATTTTACATATACAAAACACTGGTTATATTTATTTGTTAACATAGGAGTCCACAGCACAATATCAGGAAGGGGCAAGATTTTCGAACAGATGTAACTCTAATCTAATTTTTACTTTCTTCTATCTATAATAGAAAAAAATATAATAATTGAAAAATTTTTTCGACTTTCGGTTTCCAAAGGATTTAGACGTTTTAGGGGTCGGAGATCCCGAAAAACAAGTTTATACAAAATGTCTCATTTATTAATGCAAAATGCTTCTCATTTTTGATATCACGAACGGCGACTATCTTCTGTAATCAGGTTATAATGCTTTTTCATTTAACTGGTTATAATGCTTTTTCATTTAATTCATCTTTTTTATTTTTAATATTCATGTGTAAACACGATTTTTATGAGGTAATTTTCTTTATTTCCTGCTTTCAACACGTGATCATTTAATTATTATTTTAAACTTTCATTATTATTTTTAATAGTCTCGCGCAAATACATTTTTTATTTGAGATAAAATATAATCATTTGCGCTTATTTAGAAATTGGCAACAATATAAAAAAATGACTTTTTCACTAAAAGATTTTTCTCGATTTTTAAGGATTTTTTGAGTTTTTATTGTCCGACCGTGATAATTTTTTGAATTTCTTTAAGCTTGTTATATTTCGCATCTGGTGGTATGATTTTCGAATCCGTAGGATGACTAGAAAAAAAGTAATCGCTCCTCAAAAAAGTCCCTAGTAAAAAAGCGATGAGAATAACCCGGAATATCTACGCAGATTTTATTGGTCCATTTTTAAACCATTACTTTTTTTAATATATAGAAGGATATGATATACGTGATATATATGATATTCTAATATATGATTTCTGGTTATTATTTTCAGTTAAGATAAAAAGAAGGAAGGCTATCAATTTTAACACTTTCCAACATAATTGAAAAGTGGTTATGAATATGGTTTGTCTATCTGTCTGAACTCTAACTGCTGTTTATATACTCATATTGCCATGAAATTTATATATTTTTTTAGAGTTTACTATGGCATGTTTGTTAGAAAGTAAAGTGTGTATCCTTTATACTTCGTTTTTCGTTAAGATGAAATTCGGTTATTTTTAGTGATATTGAAACTAGTACTATTAGAATTTGTATGTTTTATCTTAATTCAAATAAATAAATTGTTATTGGGAGTGTTTGTTAAAGAATCTAACTTGCAGTATCTTTTATTTTATTAGGTGGGGACATTTTTCGTCACTGAACCATGACTTTGCTAATTAGTGGATATAAAGATGAACTTAACGAAATAATCGGGGAAAAGACTGTTGAATGGAAAATTATAAACTTTTGTGGCTTGGCAGAGAAAAAGGGCTGCTATTATGCAAGTCCTTCTTTTACATTTTACCACTCAATATGGCAGTTACTTATCTATCCAGGAGGTCATCAGGATAGTACTAAAGAATCTTATAGTGAATACATAAGCCTTAATATTAAAGGAGAAACTGTATTAAACAATCCAAATTCAATAGTTCAGTACAAATTAGGAATTAAAAAAAGCAATGGTAAAATTCAGAATATTGTAGAAAATAACCTCGCAATAAATGAAAAAATGTTCGAGGCCTGTGAAAAGCATTTTTTAAAAAGGTCAGACTTTTTATTAAGAAAGCCAGAATTTTCCGAAGATGGGGACCTCATTATTAGCTGTTGTCTGAAGCACAGCACTCGGACAGATTTAACAGCTACAACAAACATTTTGAAAGGAACCAGTCAAATTTTTAAACAAATTGATGAAAAAGGTGCTAGTAATGATGAAACTCCCCGTAAGCCTATTTGTGGCAAAAATAAGGAGCAATTGAAAACGAAAAGTACTGCAAAAGAAATAAAATTGCCATTCAAACTTTTAAATGATTTATTGAATTTCAATACTAAGTGGCTAGAAGAACAGAATAAAATGAGAGTTCCTCCACCTGCTGTAAGTTCAGGTGCAACAGATTTGCCTCTTAAATATGATTCATTTGAATCATACGTTTCATCATTTTATCCTATGCTATTGCTTGAAGTTTGGGAGCAGATGTATATTGAATCAAAAGAAGTTTTCGAAAGTAAGAAACAGTATAATAAATTTTTCTTTACCATTCTTTCATATGCTAGCACAGGGGACTTCATTGAGCTAAGATGTCAAGCTCCTGTCAATGAAAACGTGTCCTTTTCACCACGTGAAGGCACTCTGGTAATATTGGAATTAAATGAAAGTGAAAATAAGAAAACTTCTTTATTTGGTTACATTTGCAAACATAAAATTGAATCGTCACACTTAAGTGATCTCCAACTTTCACAGTGGAAAGATTTGCCAAAAAAGTGGACAACAGACGCCAAGCATTGGACTTTTTATGTTAATATAAAGAAAGAGGTGACTTTTGCATTGGATAGATTAATGAAAGGTAATGGTTTGTGTTATATTCGAAATAAATTAAGTCTGTTAGAAGCTTCGAATTATTTGAAAAACTCTGTTTTAGTGACTGATATTCTAAATCCTAAATTGGAAACCTTTTCTGTAAATTACTCTGTAATGGCACCTACTGTTGAATACAACTCTCCACAGGCGACCGTCATAACGTCCGTCACCTCTGAAATAATTAAATCGAAAAGAAAATCCAAAATTGTTTTAATACAAGGACCACCTGGAACTGGAAAATCAAAAACGATAGTCGGACTTATAAATTTTTTTTTTCAAAAACATAACTTCAACAACTCGCATAAAATATTAGTTACTGCTCCCTCAAATGTTGCGACTGATGAAATTGGTTGTCGTCTGATTGAGTTAAACAAGATATTGGAAAACAAAATGACATTTGTTAGGTTTGGGCTTTTTGAACAAACTCATCCAAAGCTCAAGCCCTATACATTAGATAGAAAAGCTGATGTGTCATTATCTGATCATAAGCTAAAAGAATTGGAATTATTAACAATTGAAATAGCAAAACTTCAAACAGAAGCTGTCACTACACAAGAAAAAGAGAGGCTTAAATGTCTTAAAAAAAGGCACAAAGAAATTTCTGAAGAAAAAAATGTAAATAAACGAAATAGTTTCATACAAAAAGAATCCATACTTAAAGACTGTCATGTTATTTTGTCAACATTAAGTAGTTGCTCGGCGCCATTATTGTTAAAAACTTTCAATCCAAATTCAAAGGAACAGTTTTCCCATTGTATTGTAGATGAAATGTACTGAATTAGAAATACTCCAACCGTTAATGTTGGGCGTCAGAAAATTGATACTTGTTGGGGATCATAAACAGATGGCAGCAACTGTTTTATCAAAAACTGCTTGCAAATATGGTTTTGAAAGATCTCTATTTGAACGGTTTCACATGTATTTTGAAAAATACTGTAAAAAAACACCCATGTTTACATTAAGTGAGCAGTTTCGGATGCATTCTAGCATTTGTGATTTCCCATCAAAATTTATTTATGATCAAAAACTTATTACAAATCCCAATATAGATACAAAATATGCTAATTTCCCCCTGCTACCATACATGGTGCTGGATATATACGTTAGTCAGGAAAAAGATGATTTGTCATCTAAGGTTAATTGTAATGAAGCTCAGGTTATTCTAAATATTTGTACTGCACTGTTAGATTGTATTGTTGATTCGTCTTCTTCTGTTGGTATCATTACCCCTTATCAGGCACAGAGATCATTATACTTGAAAGAACTTAATGTTAATCCACGATATAAAGACATTGAAGTTAATACTGTTGATAGCTTTCAGGGACGAGAGAAGGATATTATTATTATTTCAACTGTAAGAGCAAACAGTCAGTCTGGTGGCATTGGATTTTTAGCTTGTAAACGGAGATTAAATGTTGCTATAACTAGAGCAAAAAAATGTTTAATAATTTGTGTTCATGCTGACTCGTTAATAAATTATCATGGTTGGAGAGAACTGATATGTGATGCTAAAGAGAGAAAAGTCTGTTTTGCTGTTACCTGTTCTATAAACATTCCTTATTTATTTAGAAATGACATGCAAAAAAAAAAAAAAAAAAAAAAAAAAACAGATTAGAAGGTAGTAATTATACATGATACAAAGTGACATATTCTACAGATTAAATTACAGAAAAAATATTTTATATTGTAACTTTGTTATAAACATGTGTTTTCTTCTTACTTATTTGTTATCTAAGGTTAATTGTAATGAAGCTCAGGTTATTCTAAATATTTGTACTGCACTGTTAGATTGTATTGCTTATTCGTCTTCTTCTGTTGGTATCATTACCCCTTATCAGGCACAGAGATCATTATACTTGAAAGAACTTAATGTTAATCCACGATATAAAGACATTGAAGTTAATACTGTTGATAGTTTTCAAGGACGAGAGAAGGATATCATTATTATTTCAACTGTTTGAGCAAGTAGTCAGTCTGCTGGCATTGGATTTTTAGCTTGTAAACGGAGATTAAATGTTGCTATAACTAGAGCAAAAAAAAGTTTAATAATTTGTGTTCATGCTGACTCGTTAATAAATTATCATGGTTGAAGAGAACTGCTAAAGAGAGAAAAGTCTGTTTTTCTGTTACCTGTTCTATAAACATTCCTTATTTATTTAGAAATGACATGCAAAAAAAAAAAAAAAAAAAAAAGATTAGAAGGTAGTAATTATACATGATACAAAGTGACATATTCTACAGATTAAATTACAGAAAAATATTTCATATTGTAACTTTGTTATAAACATGTGTTTTCTTCTTACTTTTTGACGATACGAAAATAAATTGGAACTGTTGTTGAAAAATAAAATTAGCAAAGATGCTGAACATGTAAATTTTACGTAATAAAATGCTAACAACTGATTTTGTGTTTATTTTAAAGATCAGTAGAGCTAATTTTTTGGGGTTAGAGTCCTGCACGGGTCGAGTTGTACTCGATCCGAATCCGAAATTTCTGCTTAAATCAACTTAAGACTCGAGAAATAAACTTCATCAACCCGAAACAAGACGTGGAAAAAATATGATTCCATATTTTAATTCAATTGTGGAAAAGTAGTATGCAATCATATCTCTATAATATCAATTTTATCGTTTTGTATAAAAATGAACACATAGACACTCATTAATGTTTAAATATATAGTTTTATTATTATTATTACTATTAATATTATTGTTGTTGTTATTTAAAAAATATTCAGAACTTTCTTTTGAAAAATGAGGTCAACCCGACCCGAAAGATTCAAAACCTAACCAAAACCGACCTGAATCCGAAACATTTAGACTCAACCCGACCTGCAACGAATAAAAAATATCGCGAGTCGCGCTGGGTACGGGTAAAATCTGGTTACCCGACCCAATGCAGGACTCTAATTGGAATATTCTCCAGTCATCTTAGATTTAACAATAATACATAGCTCCCAAACCTTATTTTTTTTTTTTTTTTTTTTTTTTAATAAAATAAACACATTTTGAATCAGAAATTTTACGTAATGAAATAAAATAACATTTAAATACCAGATGAAAACAAAACACATTTTATTTTATATTTTTCTGGTACAAAGCAAGCTGATTTGACTTGGGGGGGTGGACAGAAGGTTTGGCAGCTATGAAATTATATTGTTGTCTTTTTGATGGATATGAGTTACACCTATTCACCAGCTGCGAGCTAACAGAAATAAAAATAAACAAGAAATACTATTTATATATGTTTTTTCTTCTGAAAAACAGCAAAAATCAAAGCTTTAAGGAAGTCTCATTTATTCAGGTAGAGCAAAGAAATTTTTTTAATTAAAACCAAAAATTCTTTTTACATTTAATAGACCAGTGACATCATTTACGTACAAGTTTACTAAAATAATAAATTAATTGTTCGTATATGCAGGCACTATACAGACTTATTTTAACATTTATTGAATGATTCGTCTTTATAGAGTTTAGATTCCAACTAAAGCACATTTTAATAATTTAACTGTTTCTTTAATATTTTACAATATATATATATATATATATATATATATATATATATTTATTGTAAGTACTAGTCCCGTTTTTACTTATTCCGTCTTTAAAAAAATATAGTAATATGACCCTTATTACAGTATGTCTTATTGATAATTTTAAAAGAATATATCGAAAATACCACCCAATTATTAATTCAAAAATAAAAATACTATTCTATTGAAAAATAATAATAATAAAAAAATCTTTAAAATATTATAAATGCGATTGTGCGACTGAATGTTTGGCTGAAGTAAATGTCAAAACAGAGGATATAATGGCCCTATATATTTGCATATAGATGGATTATGAGCCAGAAATGAAATTAAGCTAGATTTTATATATTTTATTGAAATATTTTTCTTAATAATTACAAATGTCATTATTTTCATAGAGAATAAATAAACATTCTTTCCATAAAATTTAGCCATTTTACTTTATCGTTGCGAATAAATAAAAACCTGCTATAATAATTTTTCCTCAACAATTAATTTCAAATGAAAAATTTTCATGTGAAAAATTAAAATGAAATAAAACAAAATATTAATTAAAAAGAAAATGAATATAACGTCCTATTTGAGCCGAAAAAACAGACAATTTCAAATATTTGTTAATATCAGGTTGTAACAAAAGTTAAGAAAAAAAACCATGAAAGCAGTACCTTTAGTGCGGGTAGTAAGCACCACCCAAATCTATAATTTTCTGCCAACGTTTTGGTAGTTTTTCAAACCTTTCGAGCCAGAAACTTGGAGGCCTCGAGTCCAAAAACATATCAACCGCATTTCGGACATCCTGTGCAGAATTAAAGATAGCACCAGCAAAATGTCATAGTCCTTGTTTTTGAACTTTCGGTACCAAATCGTCACAGTGTCATATGATACAACAGTAGTACCTAAAGCTGTACACATGATTCGGTGACATTCTGTAGCTGGCTTTATGCAACAGAACTAATCTGGTTCTAATCTGGTAACGTGATAGTTCCATTTCATACACCTTGCACTTAATGATAACGATATTTTTTTTTACAATTTTCACAACACAGTGTTCTAAAACAAGTCTCTTTCTTCAAATGCCAAAAACCGTTTGACAAAATACGAGTAAACACGTCAACGGGAACTGTTTGCGTAAACGATATTAGCTGTGGCGAGAAACTTTCATTACAACCTAATATTAAAGTAAATTTTCCAAGAAATAAAAACATATTTTTGCGTATTCAAACTTCACGATTCAATTTATTCTACATAACCAAAATCGTATGTCAATTATTGACATTTAGAAATCTTTACATCATAATTATTTTCAGCTTTAGCTTCAACCAATTGCCCACAATTAATAAAAATTGGATATAAAGAAAAAATATATAGTATTTTCCATTAATTATTGTTTAAAAATGACTGTTAAAACAAAAGGGATCAAAGGTAAAATGGTTTAACAGAAAAAATGACGTAATTTTTTTTTTTATTTAAAGCATTCATTTTATTTTTAAAAACTAATACAGTAAAACCTCTGAATAACGGACACCTCGGGAGCACAGAATTTGTCCGCTATTTGGAGGTGTCCGCTATTGAGAGTTAAAAATGTACAAATATACAGGTTTTGGGGATCACAAAAGTGTCCGCTAAATAGAGGTGTCCACTATTCGGGAGTGTCCGTTATGGAGGTTTTACTGTATATATGTTTTATAAGTTCAACAAAGTGGCGTCATTTTCATTGCACCAGCTTCGAAATTATAATCCAATTTTTAAAAGAACAATATATATATTTTTAATGTTTTGCTTCAAAAATCACATATTTTCAAAACGCAATTTTAACAAGTTCTGTTTTAATTACATTAGAAATATGAATTCTTAATTAAATTTAGTATATATATCTATATCTATCTATATATATATATTTCTCTTGCGTGACGCGGAAATAAGGCTGAATTTGTAGATTATCGTTTGGCAACAACCGTAGTTTCCAGCTCCAATATGGCGGCCATTGTGAGAGCAGTGAAACTCAAACTAGCAATTATTAAAAATAAAATAACATGTACGTAATCCAAAGCGTTTGAGATGATTCCTCATTTTAATTATGAGTAATATCGTTAATTCCAAACTCTTATTTAGAATTTATTTACGAATTTCACTCTCACGAAAACTGGAGGGAACAAAAATATCAACTGTCTAGATTACACCTGCTGCCATCTGTTGCTGTCTTGATGAAATGAAAAATAATTTATTTTTCAAATATCTGTAATCAATTTGAATAGTAATATGTCGAACGAAATTTAAACAATGATTGATGATATATATAAACTATCTTCCTATCACGTAGTGTTTCTTTAATGAATTTAAGCCGTGCTGTACAATGTTATAGGAGCAATGAGTTTTAAACTAATTGTTTTTCCAAGATCCTTTTTTCATAGTATTTAAATGCTTTATGCCCATTGGTAGCACCAATATAAATGCATTTTTAATTGTGTTGTTCAATTACTTTTTTTACATTTAAAAAAAATTGTCAATTTCATATGTTAAAAGGATTTATGATAGTACTCATTCCAGCTAGAATTGCTTGGGACTGCGTAGCGGTCTAGTCCGGAAGTCTGTAGACCGTAAATCTGTACTGGAACTGGAAGTCTGTAGATATCCCAGCAGGTGGAGCTGGTATACCACTTTTTTCATTATTTTTACGATAGCTGTATCTCAAGAACTAATGCACGGAATTTCATCGAACTTCAGATTCTGTCAGACCTTGATATAAATAGATACTGATTATGTTTTGGTGTAAATAGCCTAACAGGTGGCGCTGCTATTCCACATTTTCATTAATATCACGATAACTATATTTTAAGAACTAATGCACGTATTTTTATCAAACGTCAGATTCAGTTAGACGTTGTCATACGTTATTGTTGATTAGGTTTTGGTCTAAATATCACAACAGGTGGCGCTGCTATCCTGCATTTTACAGGATTTACATGATTTTAGCAATATTCATATGTCAAGAACTAATGCACGGAATCTAATAAAACTTTAGATTCAGTTAGACCCTAATATATATTGGTTGCTGATTCTTTTTAGTGTACGTGAAACCTGTGTTGAGATAGAAAAAGTTTTGGGATTGGCACATCCGACTAGTTTTTTTTTTTTCTTTTTACTGCATAGTTAATGTAACTGAGTTGCCATATTAAAGCCAGTGGCAGAAGTATTTATTTACATATAACTATATAATATGATGTAGCATAGATATAATCTCTATAATAAAACCGTAAGTCATGTGACTGTCATCAACAGTTTCGGAATGCCCGCTTCACTTTTTCATATGCCAGTCGGCCATTTTTATTCAAAATTACTTTTTCGAATAAAACTTCATAAATGTTACATTTTTAGAAAGATCGTTCAAAATAAATTAATATTTGAGAGATGACTTACGTTCAATTATGTATATATTCTCCAATAACTTTAGTTGAAATTAGCTTCGCAGTTCCAATTTTCTATCCATGAAAGTAAACAAACAAAAAAAAAAGATTCATTCGTCGTGAAGGTTTAAAATATTAAACCATTAAACCATGGAGATAATCGTTCGTAGAGTAAGTTTTCCGTGAAAGATTTTTTGGAGCGCTGCCTGGTGTCAAAAAAATAATTCGTACCAGTGACACAATCAAAGTTTACCATAATTATGTGCTATACAACTCAACTTCATTCTTTATCTTTTCTTGATGTAAACTGAATGTAAACAAATACAACTGATGTAATGATATTTAATGAATCAAATTTCGAAACAAATTGTCAGTTAATTTGGTATTTATGTATTATACGTGCAAGGAAGAGAGACCTCTGAAAATGATTGTTAATCACCAATCATATTTACCATTATTAATGACCAATCGCTTTCAACACAGTAATTTAATATACATTTACAAAATACATAACATCATTAAGTACTTTTGTGTTATTTGGGCGCAAATTTCGCCAATAGCATATTTAAAATCGCCAATACCAGCTTTTATTTTTCGCGTGTGCAAATTAGAAACGATACTTTGATTTTGAAATCAAATGTTCTGATGGAACAGCTGTCGTAGACGCACCGAGGCACTATATTAACTATAGAGTTGCAATATAGAGAGAAAAAACGGGTTGCTGTAACTAGAATTATAGGCGGTAATGTTGGCGTGGCGTATTTACAAGTTACGGATCTTAATAGTTAGTAGACATTAAGCAGAAATGCCAAAGTAAGGGAATTATGTAGTTATGAAAACTCCTGAACTATATCAAAATAGGAGAGCAGAGAAAAACAGAGTCGAACAGAGATCGGCATCTAGAAGGAAGTTCGTGAATTTTAATCAGATTCTACGCCACGGGTCAAAAGTGCTGACAGCAAATATGGTTTAAAAGGAATGTGATTATCAAAACTGGCTTAAGAAAGTTCAATGCTTCACCAAACCATACTCGAAAATTATGTGTTATAATATGCACCCCGATTATGTCACATTATTCAAGACGTTTTAAATGAGAATAATGATAGATTTTCTAAATCCCGTAATCAAGTCTACAGCCAAAGTTAGCAAGAAACAAACAAACGAAAAAAATATTGGCAACAATATGGTTCAGTGTACATGTGGATATTATTAAAGACTTTCACAAAATAGACTTCATTGCACCAAATCGTATTAACTAAAATACGCCATTTGGCAATGGATCCAATTACGGAAAACTACTTAATATGTTTAAGAATAATTAATATGTTTAAGGGAGACCAAACTGGTCGCCAGTGGCGGCTAGTATATTATATTCATTGATACAGTATATTTATAATAAATAATATTTATGTTAAATTCATTCTGGTGGGCATAAAAAACCGCGGAAAATAAAACTACCACCGTTAATATCGTTTATTGCTAAAAGCCGTAAATTTGATGTTGTGTATTTAATAAATGTCTACTACATTACTGTTTGTATTATTTTAGTTTGGTTTTGTAATATTTATCAATTTTAGACATTTTATGCATTTATAAAATGTACATTAAATTACCGCTTTGAGCACGATTGACGATTGGCAACGATAAACAAAATTGGTGATTGATAACCATTTTTGGCGATCTGTCTATCTGGCCCGGATAATACGTAAGTACCATTATTTTTTTATTTTATGTATTTATACACCTATTTAATTTTATTATAAAACACCATGTTGTCATATAAAGCAAAAACCATCATTTTGATGCCAAAAAGAAAGTACGGCTGCGATATTTCTACCAATTTAATCAAAATTGTTTGGGTTGCACTGCATATTGCAAAATTAATTAAATCTATGATTATTGTTTCTTTCTCAGATTAAAAATTATTGTTTCTTTCTCAGATTAAAAACTAGTCGGATGTGCCAATCCCAAAACTTTCTTCTATCTCACACAGGTTTCGCATACACTAAAAAGAATCAGCACCAATTTATATCAAGGTCTAACTGAAACTCAAGTTTTATTAAATTCCGAGCATTATTTCTTGAGATATGATTATCGCTAAAATCGTGTAAATGCTGCATAGCAGCGCCACCTGCTGGGCGATTTTTACCAAAAACTAATCAGCACCCATTTATATCAGAGACTAACTGAATATAAAGTTTTATTAAATTCCGAGCATTAGTTCTTGAGATAGAGCTATTGCAAAAATCGCGAAAAATGCTGCATAGCAGCGCCACCTGCTGGGCGATATTTACCAAAAACTAATCAGCACCAATTTATATCAGGGACTAACTGAATATCATTTTTTATTAAATTCCGAGCATTAGTTCTTGAGATAGAGCGCTCACAAAATTTTTGTCACATACAGACAGACATTTTCTAAAAATAGTCAAATCGTGTTCAGGACCTTCTAAAACGTATAAATCCAGTCGTAAATTTTCATGAATCCAATACTTTTTTCTTGTAAAGATAGAAGAAAGTAATAAGAAAATTTAATTCTTATCGAAACACAATTATTTAATCGATCGGAATTTTTTTTCTTAGCGCAATGCATTTTCTTTCGACAGTTCGTGAGAAAAAACTACCTGATCAAATTACACGATTCTTATTTTAAATAAAAGTTATTTGGCCACAGATTTGTTATTGTGCATTCGTTTGTTCAACACTTTTTTTAATTAGCAGAATTTTAATTTTAAATGTTTTTTATTAATTTCTTTATAATGGTGGCAATCAGATTACTTCCATTGTTTCACGGATAAAAATGAAATAATGAAAAATATTCAGACACGGGGCTTTTTGGCCGAAATTTTAAAAGAAATAGGATCTATTGTCCATTGGGTTTATTTTATCTTTATGCATTATAACATTATTGATGCCATTTTTTCATTGCAATTCAATTCAATTCAACCAAGCAGGGAGGCCTACCATATGGCTTAGGCTCTACAAGCCCTGCTCGGCAGGTTTATTTAAATAAAAAAGTATAAAATAAAAGGATTTACAAATGAAGCCATTAAGCTTTTGCATTATTGCACATTACAATAGGTTCACATTAGGCTGAATTTCTGTGAGTTCATAAGAGTTTATTGGCCACACACAGGATGGCTTATTCTTTCAGGCTACAGTAAAATTCAGGTTAATCTCGGAAAATGTAACATTTGAAGTTACTGAAAATATTAATAGCTCGAAAAGTATTTGTCACAAAATTGTTAGACAAACTGCGTTAGAAAGGTAAAAAATTTTATTTTTCTTGATATAAATTTCAAATCTAATGATTATGCCGTTTTTCAAAAATATTGAATTTCAAAAATTACAAAACTTTACAATGAAGTACCATAGCGAAACCTTCACGCGTATAAAGATAATGATAACGGCAACGTGTCCCGACGTGTATCGTGTATACTGGCTATAGCATGAGTAACAAATTATAGTACACTTATTATTCTGTTAAAATATGAAAGTGAATTATGTATATACCTTTTTAAAAAAAAATAAAGAAAAACATTTTATCACAAACATCAATAAAACTTTTTGTTCTATTTATTCCTTTATTCCAAAGATATCGTTTTATCGTCTGCTGCCATAGCAACATGATAAATTAAATTGCATTTAAAACATTGCACAGTAGTAGAAAAATATTTTTCTAAATCGAATAGTTATTAAACATCTCAACATGTCGCGAATCCAATTGAATTCCTACTAACAGGAGATGTTTTCATAAATGTATCTTTCTAAGCTGTGTGAGAAAAATGTTTTTCGTTTTCATCAATGTATCTTTCTAAGCTGTGTGAGAAAGATGTTTTAGTTTCGAAATTGTATTTTTCTAAGCTGTGTGAAAAAATGTGGTTGTCAGAAATGGTTTTGTAGAATGTTTTTGTCGGCACGGAAGTCAGAGAATAAAAGATATTCGTTATGTTTTTTAAGAGTACTGTTTTTCACGTATTAAAGTATTATTTTCTTTTGTTTTAAAAATGACGAAAGTATTAAAACGGGTAATTTTAATGTTTCGAAAATCGCTATGTATGTATTTGCGATAAATTGGCCCCCGAACAGAAGGACATAGGAAGTAATATTTTTTAAGTGGAAAACTGTTCAAGTATGGATGCGTTAAAAATAAAAAGAACGCCGCTTAGAAGCGCATTTACGAAGACTTTAAATGCTTTAAACGAAGCTATTAACCAGTCAAGCCCAGATGTTAATCTAATAGAAGAGCTTTTAGATCAATTAGTAGACAAAGCATGAAGATTACGTTTCACAGATGACGAAATATTAAATTTTATGTTGTCGAATGGGTCTCCAGAAAAAGATTATGTAAAAGAGTTCGAGGCATGCGAGGAATACCATGAAGAATTAATAACAGTGAAGCAAAGTGTAAGACATTTTTTGTTAAGCCTACCGTCGAACATCAGCCTCTTTTACCTAATTCGATAGAAAACGAAAGAATGGGATCCCGCACACTTAGATTACCTGAAATTAGTTTGCAGCCGTTTGATGGGGACTCAAGATCGTGGCTAACGTTTTGGAATACCTTCAAGAAAATTCACGAAGACACTGTGTTAGACGATCACTCGAAGTTCGTATATCTGATGCAAGCAATTACTCCGAAATCGAAAGCGTCTCAAATTGTGAAAACTTATCCTATATCGGCTGAAAATTATGCTAAAGTAATTCAACATCTAAAAGAAAGATTCGGAAGAGGAGACTCTTTGATACTAATTTATGTTCGCGATCTGCTGCAGCTGGTATTATGCAATAATAATACATCGAAAAGAGAGTGCAATTTGTCATCGTTATATGACAACCTAGAAACCAAACTTAGATCGTTGGAATCTCTTGGGGTCACAGAGGATAAATACGCGAGCATTTTATTCCCGTTGGTGGAATCGTGTTTACCTCATGATGTTCTCCGAATTTGGGAATGGGATCGTGAAAAGTCTGATCAAGGTAAGAGTGAATTAAATTCTATACTTAATTTCTTAAAAAATGAAGTGTTGTCTGAAGAACGTATTTTATTGGCGCGTACTAGTTTTGGTTTTGATAAATCTAAGAATTTTACTAGATTTAAAAATGTCGAATATAATTCTGTGCCAACTGCTACTGATTTATTTGTAGGTGATAAATCTAAGGATAAACATTTAATTAAGAAATATGAGGAAACATGTATATTTTGTGACAAGTGTCACTTATCAGAAAAATGTTTTAAAGCTAATTCGCTTTCTTTTGAAGATAAACGAAGTATAATTTTGAAAAAGGGGGCTTGTTTTGTCTGTCTTAAGAAAAATCATATTTCACGTCACTGTAAATCGAAGATTAAATGTTTAAATTGTGGTAAAAGGCATTTTGCTGTAATGTGTCAAAATGTTTGTAATGAAGAGAGTAATACGGCGTTAGAAAGTCGTAAACATGAGTCAGGGAGTAGTGATACTATTTTGACTACTCAAGGTTCCGACCCAACAGTGTTATTACAAACTTTGCATGTACGTGTAAAGCACGATGGTAAAGAAAAAATTGTACGGGGAGTCATAGATACGGGCTCTGAGCGTTCATATTTATCAGAAGATGTAATTAAGTATTTGAATTATAAAAGTATTGATGAAGTTAAATTAATTCATAAATTATTTGGTGGTGTTGAAACAAGTGAGACAAACCACAACAAATATAGAATTCATTTAAGTAGTATTGATAATAGTTATAAATGTGATATGCATGTTTTAGATGTTCCTGTTATTTGTTGTAATATAAAAAAGGTGCCAAATTGACCTTGGTTAAAAGAAGATTTCGGATGTTGAAAATAATGTATGTAAAACCGAAAATGAAATGAAATTGTTAATTGGTTCCGATGTGGCGGGAAAATTACTGACCGGAAATATTAAAGTTTTAAAAAGTGGTCCGGTTGCTGTAAAGACCCATTTGGGGTGGACTCTCATGGGGAAAATTCCAGGCATTAAATCTGAAACAAATGATTCTCTTTTGGTTATTTCGTCTCTTTGGAACGAAAGTTCCGTTGCTAATTTATGGAAGCTAGATATTCTTGGTATAACTGATCCGGTTGAATCTAAAACTAAAAATGAAATTCATGAAGAAACTATGTAACATTTAAAAAGAAACATAAGAATAGATTCAGATGGGAGGTATGAAGTAGCATTGCCTTGGGTGATAGATAATGCCCGCTTACCTAGTAATAGAGAATTGGCCGAAAAACGGCTTGCTGCAACGAAGAAAAGGTTATCAAATTTGAATAAAACTGAAGTTTATAATGAAGTATTTGATACATGGTTAAATGCAGGAATAATTGAAAGGGTGGTCGATAATAAAAAATCCAAAATACATTATTTGCCACACAGGCCTGTATTTAAAGAATCGAGTGAAACTACTAAAGTAAGGCCGGTTTTTGATGCTTCGGCTCATGTGAAAGGTTTTCCTTCATTAAATGATTGTCTGGATAAAGGATTAAATATGATTGAAATGATTCCTTCAATATTGCATCGTTTTCGGAAATTTCCTGTTGGTGCAGTATCTGATATAGAAAAGGCATTCCTAGAGACAGGTATTACAGAAAGTGATAGAAAGTGGTTTTTATGGAAGGATAATATAATTTACAGACATAAACGTGTGGTTTTCGGAATCAATTGCAGCCCTTTTTTACTAGCGGCTACTCTGAAGCAACATCTGGAAAGTACACCTGACAATTTTGTTTCTACAGCAGAAACTTTGAATGAATCTTTGTATGTAGATAATTGTGTTTGTAGTTTCAACACAACTGAAGAGTTAAACAAGTTCATAATTGAATCGAGAATGTTACTGTCCTCCGCGAAATTCAATTTAAGAGGATGGCTGTCGAATTATCCAATTCAAATTATGTCTGGAAATTCAACAGTTAACATAACACCAGTACTAGGCTTACACTGGGATCTGGAAAATGATGCCCTATCTTGCAAAATTGGCCCTATTGAGGAAGAGCAAATTATTCCTACAAAACGAGCTCTACTTTCATTGGCTCAAAAGGTTTTTGATCCTTTGAGATTTGCCTCACCCGTGACTTTGCTCCCTAAACTTATTCTACAAGAGTGCTGGAAGTTGAAATTAAAATGGGATGAATGAATTCCAGAGAATTTAGCTAAACAATTTTTGAAGTGGGTGCAGGGAATAAAATTAATTTCTGACATCAAACTTGAGCGCTGGATGAATCTAGATAATTTTGAAAATGATGTAAATCTTCACATATTTTGTGACGGAAGTAAACACGCATATGCTACTTGTATTTTTCTGAGAGTAAAGAAGAAAAATGAAATTTTGGTGAGTTTTATACAAGCACGCGCAAGAGTAGCTCCTCTTAAGAACCTAACTATACCGCGATTAGAGCTTTTATAATGCTGCATTGGAGCCAGGTTGGGTAGTCGTGTCATTGCTGATTTAAGAATTCCAAATTTGAAGATCTGTTATTGGTGTGATTCAACCACAGCTTTAAGCTGGATAAAGCGAGATGATAGATGGGGAACATTTGTCTGGAATCGTGTAGAAGAAATCAGGTCTTTGTCACAGAAAGATCAGTGGCGACATATTTCAGGAAAATTTAATCCGGCTGATCTTCCTTCCAGAGGTTGTTCCATTGAACAGTTCTTGCAGCTAAAATGGTGGGAGGGACCAGCCTGGCTGGCTGAGCCAGAATTTACTTGGCCTCAAAGTGTCGAATCACCAGATAAAGAAGTTATTAATGCTGAGAAACGGAAAAGTGTCATTTCAGTAAATTTGTAATAATGTTTAATTTTTGTTTGAATTTTTGCAGGAAATTGTATAATTTGTCTTTGAAAATTAGTGTTAAGAATATATATACTTTGGCCATGTAATGTAAGTATAATGTTACACATATTTTGTGTTATTTTGAATTTTGTTGTGCCTATTGTTGAGTTTTCCTGTTGAAAACTCAAGGTGGGAGATTGTCGCGAATCCAATTGATTTCCTACTAACAGGAGATGTTTTCATAAATGTATCTTTCTAAGCTGTGTGAGAAAGATGTTTTTTTGTTTTCATAAATGTATCTTTCTAAGCTGTGTGAGAAATATGTTTTTTTGTTTTCATAAATGTATCTTTCTAAGCTGTGTGAGAAAGATGTTTTAGTTTCGAAATTGTATTTTTCTAAGCTGTGTGAAAAAATGTGGTTGTCAGAAATGGTTTTGTAGAATGTTTTTGTCGGCACGGAAGTCAGAGAATAAAAGATATTCGTTATGTTTTTTAAGAGTACTGTTTTTCACGTATTAAAGTATTATTTTCTTTTGTTTTAAAAATGACGAAAGTATTATAACGGGTAGTTTTAATGTTTCGAAAATCGCTATGTATGTGCGATACAACACTTTAACAGGGGAATTCTTATTTGTTATTTAGATATTTTAAAATTGTTTGTTGTCATTGCGTTTTTATGCTAAGTTAAGAACGAGTTAAACAGCAAGTTAATTTGGTTAGCTTATCGACACCCTTTATACATAGCTATACAAATGGTTGTTACTGAAGATATTAAAAATCAAATTCTCTTTCTTTATTATGCCGATACTTCGATTTCTGAAATTGCACATACTCTGGATATTACGCATGCAACTGCTCGCTATTGGATTAAGAAGCACGAGAATGATACAGCTGGTGTTCCGCGCCCTAAAATGGGTCGTCCTCATAATTCATTTCCCTCTGAAGAGGTTCATCATAATAAAATGCTTAACATTATGCAGACTAAAAGGAAAGATCCCAATTTTTGCGCTCAAGAAGCTATCTCATTGCAAAGAGCTTATAAACGCAATAAATTAGTATCTCCACTTGATGCGGCCGATGTAAAAACGATAAAAACGGAACATCGATCTCAATTGGGCCTGCGAACAACCAAAATTTCAAATAATAGCCAATCGGTTTTTTGACACTATATCCTATGGTCCGTACCACAAATGTTACTGTTGCTATGGTTTAAAACTTCTTGTTGTCTTCGACTATGTTTAAAACTTTTTCGAAATCGATAATACTACACCAAAGGCTGATTTAGAAGGTATCTCATTGTGAATTATGGATGATAATAAGCATTAAGATAAAATGCTCATTAATTTCGGATGTAAGAAAGGATAAAAGTATCACCGGTTACAGAAGTAGGGAACACGTTTCCCCTAACTTCAGCAAGCGACAACCAATAAGCACCGTACGCAGCATTCTGATTTTCGTCAGTAAACCAAAGAATATAGAATAGATGTTCTATATTCTTTGAGTAAACTGTCGAGTGTGAGGCGTCCGTGCTCCACACAACATTGAACATTGCTCGGGCCAAGTCAGTAGAACTATCAGGGCCGGTGAGAGGGGGGGGGGGGCACAGGAGGCAACTGCCCAGGGGCACGGGAGCAAAGGGGGCCCGGTTTCGGATGGAACAAGTATAGAAAATTTATAATGTTCATACTTGCTCATACTCTTTTTCTTTATAAGCTGAAAAACATTTCCTAGAGTGTAGTTTAAAGATTTCCAAACAAATCACAGGAAACTCCCCACTGAGAGGACTAAAAGCTGTTAAATAGTTACTACTCAGTCGCCTTACAAATAGTCCGAACTTTCTGTCTTCCTGAAAAAAGACTATAGTTTAATTTCGTAGATCGCAAGCGGCCTTGCTTATGCCTTGAGGCAAAAATGTTCATCGCTCATACCCAAGACTACAGATAAGAGATTCTATAGTCCTGGCTCATACCTGTTCTAATGCTCATGATGTCTCTCATTAGACATTGTCGTTTTATCAGGCAGTAGATTTCAGTAATTGCCTAATTTATTTTTTCTAAATTGATGGTCCATAATACTTATGTTATATTTATGCTTATTTTGTACAAACTTTTGTTTTGCTTTTTAATCCTTATTTTTTTTATTATTAACTATATTTGTTAAAAAGTATAAAGAGAAGCATTAGAGAAAAAGAAAACAAGAATAAAAAAGTGATTTTTTTTCATTTTTCAAAAAATTATGAGTACATATAAAGAAAATTATCTAAGAAATAAGTAAAAATAAAGAATTTGTGTGTACACAAAGTAATTATTCCCATTACTAAATTAATACCTGATCAATATGGAATATTGCACTAATAGTCCTCAAGCATTTAGAAAATTAGGTGCTAAAAGTGTAGACATTCTTGGGGCCCTCTATATTCAACACATCTTACGCAATCAATTTACTTATATGACATCTACGATTAATATGTGATCTGCCAAAAAATTATTTTGGCTAAAATATTATTATGCGAGTGACAGGGACATGCACAGAGGGTGATAGGAAGTACAGTTGTATTGGGTCCTAAGCGAATAGGGCTCCATGAGGGACCGATTTTATATGATGTATATAGTTATATATAGGGCATCCAGAGGGCCCATCTGACCCCTGTACTGGACCTTCAGTTTCTGTTTGTGCCCCTGGCGAGCGCGCGTAAACTTAAACCATTATTATATGAAGAAAAAAAGAAAGAAAAACCCTGCACGCAGAAATAATTTAGTATATTTTTATTGTACTTTAAAATATTAAATTCTCTTTTAACTTCATTATACATCAGATTCACTGCAGACAAAATTTAAAATGATATTAAAATCTGCCTCATTGCCCTCAAACTTTCTGGTCCTTAGTCCTGTACCTACTGAGCTTAATGAAAATTCAAATCTTGATGGTTATGTTTGCTACTTGCATAAAAATTGAAGCGTGATATTAAAGTTGCTTTCCAATTTTCCTTTAAAACAAGACGCGTTTTTTCTGACCAAGTTATTAGATTTCCGATCGTGTAAAACCGAACTGGGGCCCCTAATCACGATAACTAGGGCCCCCAAATAGAAAGAGCTATTCTACCCTTTCTAACAAAAATTATATTAATGTTGATGTATAAATTTCTTGCACAAAAACTGAATTGTTTTAGGATATCTTAATCTGAGAGTGCGGTGATATGTCCAAGCTGCATTAGGTGGATGAGGTGCTTGATCCCCCCCGCCCTCTCAAAATAGGTTGAAAAGGTCATCCCCGTTGTCTGTTTTTACAAAAAGGTGCTATCTTGAAGCTTTTCTGGTGTTTAATTCCGAGTCAAACTTTAAAATACAAAATACTTAAAACTTCTTTTCAGAAAGCAAAATAAAGACACCTATTCATTTCCTGTGATAAAATGATACTTCTTTCGAAGTATACTGCATACGAGGTTCTTGGTTCGAATCCCAATCAGGCATGGATATGTGTTGTGAGTTGGATTCCGTTTTAACCCTTTCCGGCACAGACAAATTCTGTTCGTAAATTGAGAAATTACTGACTGGCACCGGAATTTACAAACCCCTTTTTTAGAAAATAAGAACTCCTTATTTTAAGCTTTCATTATAGAAACAAAATTTTCTTAAAATATTCTTGATGCCGTATGCAAGTTTGGAATTAAAATTAGGTGTGCCCGGAGTGGGACTACTGTGCCGGAAAGGGTTAAACGGATTCGAGGTCTGTTTAGCTCATGTGTGCAAAAAATGACCAATAGCACTCCCAACCAACTCCCAGATTCTGTGAATATTACATTCATAATTATACTTAAAGCTGCATGTTTCCAACCATAACAAAGAATCTTTCAATAAAATCTAATTTTCAAAATTACGAGTTAATCTTTTCCGTTTTGTTGCATGGATTAAATAAATCTCTGATAAAATCTCGTGCATAACAATAGATTTATGCAAAGAAGATTTTATTCCAAGAATTTGTTCAAGGAATGATTAATTAATCTAATTATAAAAAGGGAAAAATCTGAGCCCCTGGTGCATTCAGGTTTGTCTTTGTCTATCCGTAACTTCAAATGTTTCATTTTCCGAGATCAATATGTGGCAACGATTAGTGATAAACCCAGTCGTCAGCAACGCATACCTTTTTATTAAAGAGGATGTTGGAGCAGGGATTGTCACCATCAATTTGCCACCATCACTTTTGAAATTGGTTCTGTAGTTCCAGAGATTCCATAGAAATTGTAATTTAGAATGTTTTTAGAACGCTTTCCGCTCATTTCACACTTTTAAATTTCGAATTTTTTAAAATTTATTCTTAGAGAGCATTTACATCTTATAAGTAACTACAATACCAAATTTCAAATTTATAGCTCCTTCAGTATAAAAAAAGTCGCAATTTTCGAAAATTTTTCGCTCCTCCACCCCATTGGGGTTAGTGGCACCGACATAAAATATAGCCTAGGTTGGAGTAGGGATTGTCACCATCAATTTGCCAAAATTACTTTTGAAATCGGTTCTGTAGTTCCAGAGATTCCATAGAAATTGTAATTTAAAATGTTTTTAGAACTCTTATCGCTCATTTCATCATTTTAAATTTCGAATTTTTTTTTAATTTGTACTTAGATAGCATGACATATTTTGAGTAACTATAATGCCACATTTCAAATTTCTAGTTCCTTCAGTATTAAAAAAATTGCAATTTTAGAATGTTTTTCGCTGATGCACTCCTCCTCCTGGGATTAGAGGTACCGACATAAAATATAGCCTATGCTGGAAAAGGGATCGTCACCATCAATTTGCCACCATCACTTTTGAAATTGTAGTTTTGAATCACTTTTGAATTGTAGTTTTCTGTAAGTTCCAGAGATTCCATAGAAATTGTAATTTAGAATGTTTTTAGAACGCTTTTCGCTCATTTCACCCTTTTAAATTTCGATTTTTTTTTTTTTAATTTGTTCTTAGAGAGCATTACATCTTATGAGTAACTACACTGCCAAATTTCAAATTTCTAGCTCCTTCAGTATAAAAAAAATCTCAATTTTAGAACGTTTTTTGCTCTTGCACTCCCCTGGGGTTAGCGGAATTGACATAAAATACAGCCTATGTTCGATCAGGGGTTGTCACCATCAATTTGCCACCATCACTTTTGAAATCGGTTCGGGAGTTCCAGAGATTCCACAGAAAATGTAATTTAGAATGTTTTTAGAACGCTTTTCGCTCATTTCACCTTTTCAAATTTCGAATTTTTCTTTTATTTGTTCTTTTAGAGCATTTACATCTTATAAGTAGCTACAATGCTAAATTTCAAATTTCTAGCACCTTCAGTATAAAAAAAAAGTCGCAATTTTAGAACGTTTTTCGCTCTTGCACCCCTCTGAGATTAGTGGCACCGACATAAAATATAGCCTATGTTGGAGCAGGGGTTGTCACCATCAATTTGCCGCCATCACTTTTGAAATCGCTTCAGTAGTTTCAGAGATTACCCCCTACAAACAAACAAAAAAACAATCTTTACTGCTTTATAATATTAGTATAGATATATGTATATATGTGTGTATGTATATATATATGTACATGTAGATATGTGTCTGTGTGTGTGTATATATATATATATATATATATACAGTAGACTCTCTCAAATCCGCAATTTTCTAAAATCCGCAATTTTCTAAAATCCGCACATTGGTTCAGATGTAAACAGTGAAACTTACAATTAAGATATAGGGGGAAATTCAAGTTTTTTTTATTTTTATATCGTTCCGTACTCATTTTATTATGTAATTCTAGTTAACATCATTGAACTCTTGCTTTCTCATAAAGGAAGTATAAATTTATTTCCGAAAATTTTCAATATAACACTGATATTAGTGGTGATTGATCTTTTTATCAAATACACTTATGTATTAATCAAGCTTTTTTGTTTATTAAATCTGGCCAAACATCTAATACAATTTTGTAATTTTATGGTTTTGATGTAAATTACTAGTGTACCTTTAAGAGGTGGGTTTCATTGAATAATTCAAGAAAAAATTATCTTATCATTATTATGCATATTTAGTCATGTATTATTAATTATTTATGTAACATTTACATTATTTCCCATAGTTATTTTAATATTTTACTTTATTGTAAGCATTCATGATAATTTTGAGTGTATTATTACATTCAAATTACTGTTTAAAAAATGTAAACAAAACAGTGACCAGAAATCCGCAAAATTCTAAAATCCGCACAACCTCTGGTGGTGGAACAAACTCCAAGTCATGACGCAAAATAATCATTTACACAAATTTTACTTATGATTTTGGATAACATGGCACAAAAGATAAATCAAAATATTGAAATAAATACATTTCAATACATAATATAGGCTCAGTGAAAGTAATCTATTTAACAGTGTATTGGAAAATTAAAAATATTGTTTGTATGTGTAAATATACTTTAGAAGACAACCCAAAAATAATTTAAATTGAATTATAAAACAATCCTATTAAATTCACGTCAAGGTGTCACTCAAATTTCGATATAATTTCTTTTAAAACCCACATTTTGAATTAATGAGAGATGTGAATGAAAAAGCATCAGCGAATAAATTTTACATATTTTTTCATGTTAAGATAATAATTGCACCTGTGAATATAAATAAAACTGAAAAGAAAATGATGATTTAAAAAAAATTAGCATAATCACTCAAATTTAATATCATTACTTTTAAGACTCATATTTAAAATTCTTAGAGCCAAAAGAAAGTGCTGCGTCACAACTTTTAACACGTTAAGGGTTTTTGTACTGATAAGTATTACAGACAGATGATATGAATAAAAACCAATTTACCATTTAGAAGTAAAATTTAAATCTTTATAATTTCTAACATTCTTGACCGAATGAGTTTCAGTTTGATTACGTAAAAATAAAATTTACTCTAGATTCAAAATATGAAATAAAATTGTGTTCTGACCCACCTGGCGTTGCCAGGGACCATAATAATAACATTCAATATACCTAAAATAAGTGTGGAATTACTGTATATTTTTAAACGAAAATCTAAGTAAAAAGGACTAAGGACTTGCAAGAAACGTTCTTCTTGTTTTTTTTTTTTTTTTTTTTTTTTTTGTTCATCGACAATTATAAAATATATTTAAAAATTTAAAAAGAAAATCTAATATCCAAACGATTTGACATTTTTATGAGTTACAAATATGTTGTCAAGCCCTGTGTTTAATTTTCGGGCTAAAATATCGATATTTACTGGTAAAAGAGATGCAGATCAAGAGTAAAAGCCACGTGCGCATTCACGATTTAAGCAAGCAATCAGAAAAAAATCCTGAGGTGATTTTCAGAAGCGAATTTTTGTGAAAGTATATATATTGATATTTTTGAAAGCCGAAGACTCTTTAAAGCTGAATGTATCCTCGTTAAGTGTGTACGATTTGAATTTTTTCGTATTTAGATTAAAAATTCGGGGTGTAGAACGTGATACATTGAGAAAAAAAAACTATTGTGAAAGTTAAGTTTAAGAAAATATTGTTTTTGAAAGAGTTAACATTAATATATTCTTTAATTGACTGCGGCTTGCAAAGTGAAAATGAACGTACGTAAATGTAGTGTAGTATTCGTTTTTTTAGTGAAATTTGCAAATAATGATTTTCACAGATTGATATTCGTATTTTTTTTTTAACGAATTGCTGAATTCGAAAGCAAAATGAAGGTAGATATAATCTGGTATTTTTTAGTTTTTTTTTTTCTTTTGTATCAAGATCAAAAGTGCAGATGCAGATTTTTAAAGATTGCAGAAATCGAACACCGAAACGACTCTAGGGAGTTTTTTGAAAGGGTTACTATTAATATTTTTTTGAACGGATTGCAAAGTTTTACACAAAAAATTACGATGTTTAATTTGAAGTAATCGATTTTCCGTATTTCGGTTAGTTAGGCGAATACGGGCTTCGAAACACGGGAGATTAAAACATGAATTCAACTCTTCTTAATTAATTGTTTGATAAAGTTAATATTAGTTTTTTTTTTTTCAAGCAGATTACTCCTTTAGAAAGCTTAAAGGACATAGATGTGGTTTGGTACATTTCATTTTTCCATATTTCGACCGGTTCAGTATTAGATGACCCGATGTGAAAAAGAAAAGATAAGAAAAAAAATCCCAAACATTCAAATTTTTAATCTTTTTTTTTTGTCGAAATACAGAAACGCATATAACACCCCCACTTAAAGAGCGCACATTTTATTTTAAACGACGCATTCTGTTTTGAAAAATATAAATATTGCGGGACCCCCGATACGAGGTTCGTTTTGAAAGATTTTCGTTTAAAAGTTTAAATTTTTACAAAATTGGGTTAAAGACAAATTTGAGTTTTATTTAAGGTTATTGCCATGGGTACGAGCAACGCCAGGTGGAACAGCCAGTACAGAAATAAAAATTAATTAAGCATAGCTCGCTGGAGGAAGAGGTCGCTTTTCAATACAATCTCATATGAGGTTGTCATGCATCACAGAGTTAACTCACTTCGCTACGAAGGTCACATATACGTAAAGAGGTTCTCAAAATTCTTCATTAATGTTACCAGTAACTATGAATAGTAAATTTTGCTACATTCAATCGCAGAATTTCTGCAATTAAATTGGACAAAAATTTATTTTCTGAATTATCGGTAATAAAAGATTAAAAATTCTTTAACTACGCTTTGGGTGGTTAATAGTCTAAAATGTTTTTTATATTCATACTGATGATACATACTGCATTATTATTTATAAAATATAATAAATTTAAATTAAGTAAAAGTACTTTGAAAAAAATTTTATATTAAAATATCTATATTAATAAAAAAGTTTTCGTTTGTTTGTTTGTTGGTTGGCGATGGCTAAGGAAATTTATCGCACGTAAAGGTCAGCAAATTTGGATAAGCTAAAATTTTTGCCTCCAAACACAACTTAGAAAACCCAACCTTTAGATCAAAGCATTATGCAGTCCTTCAAAGTGCACTACAGAGCTCAACTTCTGGAATGGGTGATCATGAAAGCACAAACCTCTGGTCCTTCTCCATTGGCATTGTCAACAGCTGCTTCAGTAATTGCTTTGAATGCTGTTCATTGGATTAATTCTGCTTGGAATAAAGTTACGCAAACCACGATTAAGAACTGCTTCAAGAAAGCTGGATTTGTTACTGCTACAACACCGGTGCAAGAGGATGAGCTACCTCTATCTCCCTTGCCAGTTTTTGATGGAGTTGATTTTGAAGATTATGTTACCATGGACGATGAGTTAGTAACATGTGTTGAACCAGACCCAGAGACAATCATCAATGAGATAATCTCTGCAAAACTAAGCACAGCGAGAACTAAAAGGTACAAGAAATGGACGGCGAAGAGGATGATCATCCAAGTGACGACGAAGGCAGTTGTCCACGGTAAGTAGAATTGACCGCTTCTTTTTCCTCATTTCTGGTTGATCAGGTCAATTCCTCTAACACACTCTTCGAACAAAGCACTGGTCATCCAAGCGGATCCATTCACTCTCCAAAAAACAGGAAGGTCTTCAAGTTTTACATTTTTAAATGCACGACGTTTTGCGGATTTGCCGATCACTGTAGGCTTCAATTTACCCCAGTCATACTAGCACATAGAACAGTAAAACGCTATTTTGAAAGTTTTCCTCTTTAGCAAGTGGCACCCTTCATTACTAGACCATTGCTTTAAATCAGGCATTGCTTTAAAGAAGAGACCACGCTCATCAGCATTAAAGATGTCCTCATCTTTAAACACTTTAGTAAACACTGGGAATTTTTCCATAAAATTCTCAACCACTTCAGCTGAAACCTCATTCGATTCCCCACACAAAACATTTTGAGAAATCTCGTATCGTAGTTGAAAGTCGTTGGAAGTCCTCTATTTCGAATCCTTTTGAAAAAATTTTTGCTACTTCCTGAAGCATAAGTCCCGATATTCTTGCATTGATTGATCTCATCTTATTAAACCAACGAACGTGGCATCGTTCACCACGTTTTTATGCGTTTTCTTTGGAGTCCCCCGTTTTCGGAAGAATATCTTTCCAGATATTGTTCCATGCGTTTTAAAATGTTGCTCACAGTTGTCTTGCTCACACCAAGTTTTTCCATTGTCTTTCTTTGGCTGCTGCTCTCTAGAAAATTAAGAAGGTCCACTTTCTTCTTTAATTTAAGTTCTTTTAGAGGTTTTCTTTGAGCCATTTTTAATGAAAATTCGCAAATAAACGACCGGTCCCATCACGACGCGACATCAAGAAAAAAAAAACGGAATTGGTGTCACATGTGAGTGATACACGTTGTTCTCCAGTTCTGCGTATAGCTACACCGCTACGCACATCCCCCACTCCCCTGACATTTTTCGACAGATTCCAGGAATTCTGGCATTTCCCTCCCATTGTATCATACTGGAAGTGAACAATGAATGGAGCACCACAAGGGGTCGAGTATTACTCAGATAAGCCGAATGACTGATAAAGAAATTCCTGGAAACCAGATGGAGAAAAAACGGAGGAAAAGGCAAATTCAAGAAAACATCAGTGGTCAAGTTACAGAGAGTAAAACCTACTAAAAAGTGGTCAACATCCAACTTACGGAGGTGGTCAACATAGAGAGGTAAATCTCCATTGAAAATGTGTTGTGACCATTCAAACTAATAAATTTCGTTCAACATAGAGAGGTGGTCAACGTAGAGAGGTGGTCAACTTTGGAGGTTTTACTGTATATCTGATCTATGTCATACGATAACGCTCGTATTTATAAATTAATTTGGATGAAACTAATTGTGTGCATTAAGCTCACCCATGCCTCGACCGAGTTCGTTGGCCAGCTTGGTCCGCCATCTTGTTTCAAGATGGCGGCCACTGAAAATTTTAAAACTAAAATAAATATACAAAAAAGTTTAAAATTCAAATTTATTTTTTAATTAAGTGTTAGGCCTTGATACAAGGATTCCAGAGCATTTTTTGTTTTAGGTCTATCTTAAAAAATGGTTGAGATAGAGCAGTTTGAAATTGTAGTGTGGCTGACATTTTGAAACAAGACAACACATTACAATTACAGCAATTACCTCTCCAAAATGCATGCCGGGTGTGGTTTCAACATGATGGGTCCTCTCCGCATAAAGCATCAAACGTCCGTGCGTCTCTGGCCAACGAATTCGGTCAACAAATCATTGGATATGGTGGTCCGGTAGAGTGGCCACCGCGTTCACCGGACTTGACTCCCATGGACTTCTACCTCTGGGGATACATCAAGGCACAGGTGTATGTGACTGAGCCTACTTCTCTGGTTGATCTGAAGCAGAACATCATCCTTGCTTGTCGCACAGTCACACCTGTTATGCTCCAACGTGTCCAGGACTCAGTACTGATTTCGATTACAGAACTGTCTACGAGCGATAAAGGCTGGCGGTGCATTTTCAGATGTAATATGCGTTTTTTTATGTTTA
Organism: Maratus michaelseni; assembly: GCA_963931845.1. Lineage (NCBI taxonomy): Eukaryota > Metazoa > Arthropoda > Arachnida > Araneae > Salticidae > Maratus > Maratus michaelseni. The sequence goes on along the minus strand of OZ007598.1, from coordinate 152,113,006 downwards.
TCAAAGTTTTACGTAGTACGTGATGTGTATAACATTTATAAATTATATACAGGCGGACATAAAATATCTCGTAAGCTGTAATGTTTATAAGCGTGAATTGCTTAAAGATGCATTTAAATTTTTCCCGAAATCTATTTTAGTTTAATTTGAGGAATGTATAAAAATCTGTAGATAATGTACAGGGATGTAAAAATTATTTAATATTTTCAACATAGTTGAAAAGTATGTTTCACTTTTGTTTGTCTGCCATCTGTCCGTGCTCTAACTCTCGTAAATATACTTGCGTAGCTAAGTAATTAATTTATGTTATTGAAGTTTACTACAGTATGATATCTATTAAAAATGAATCTGTTTTTTTTTTTTTTTTTTTTTTTTAAATATATATTTAGAGTTTGTTTGTAAAGATACCCAAAAGAATTCGATGCTTTATTATCTATAAGGGATATATTTGTTTAAGTAAATTTATTTATGTTATTCAATTTCAAACATTCAGAAAATGGTGTATGTTATTGAAGCTTATTGTAGCTTATTGTAGCAACCTCGCAATTAAAAATGAAGTATGTAGTGATTACAGTTCAATTTTTAGCAATGTTAAACAACTTCAGACATTATTAAATTTATATGTACTATTGAAGTTTAATAAAGAATTTTCGCTACTATAAATTGTGTATTTAGCATCTATAATTTGTTTACAGAGACAGTCAAAAGAATTCGGATACATTATGGCTTATAAGTGATAATTGTTTCAAGTACATTTCACCGATGTTACACGACTTCAAACATGTTAAAATCAATATATATGTTCTTGAAGCTTTCTACAGAATGCTTGCTATTGAAAATGAAGTATGTAGTATTTATATTTTGTGTAGACGGTCACTCAAAAGAATTTGGATACACAAAGTTTTGTAGATAACTGTTTGACGTGCATTTTATAATGATCCACAGCTTTAAATATTATGGAATTGATAAATATTATTGAAACTTACTATAACATATTCCTTATAAAAAATGTAAAGAGACGCATATTCAGAAGAATTCGACTGCACAGAAAAAAATACAACCCAATTTGGGTCGAAAGATTCTTAGGTATGTGCCCAAATTGGGTCAGGTATGTTTTTTTAGGTAGATTTCGTAAGAAATACTACCTATTACATTCTCACCTAAGTTGGAAATTTTGAAAAATTTTTGCAGATCTACGCCGATCATGACTCCCAGAACCCAAAACCACCCCCAGTTCAAAACTTTATATATCTATCTATCTATTTATCTATCTATCTATCTATCTATCTATCTATGTCACTTTTTTCTGACCACGATAACTGGAAAAATTCTGCATTAATCTTTTACAAACTGATACATAAAATCAAGGGGCATAAAATCTCGGTCAAGTTCGTTAATGGGCAAAATCGAACGAAGGGGGGGAGGGTGGGGGGCTTTTTGTGAAAACAGAAAAAAACCCACAATTTCTTAATTATGATACGTATCGAATCAGTTTAAAGTTATTATTTTTTCTAGGAGAAGGGTCGAAAATGTATGCATGACAGATTTTTGATATAATTAAAAATAGCCCCAAGGGGGGGGGGGAAAGGGGGGTTTTAAGAGAAAAAAATCATAGCTTCGTCAATTCAGAAGATATCAAATTCGCGTAAATTTATTATTAATCCTCTTAATATTATCTAAAACTTTTATATTGACAAGTTTTTTATAGGACCAACCGTTATAGCAAAAAAAAATTAAAAACAAAAAAAATCCCTGCCGGCTCCGCCTGCAAACAAGTTATTTTTCGAAGTAGGCGGTTCCAACTCCCGCATCTTTTCGAAACTGATACATAAAATCAAGGGGCATAAAATCTTGGTCAAGTTCGTTAATGGACAAAATCGAACCAAGGGGGGGGGGGGGGTGTCACGTTGCAAACGTGCCACTTTCAACTATTTTACGATGTTATCGTACCCACGTGCACATTTCCCATTTTTGAATATTTAATCCTAATAATTCTAATTGGTTCTCTTTTATATTAATTTAAATCATCGTTCTCACTATTCGGCATTTTAAATTCCCTTTAATTTGACATCTCATTTATGTCTCTACGTTAATGCCTTCATATTTTGCAATCCCCTCTTTAAGTTCTTAATTATTCTTTTTCATTGCGTTTCGCGATTTCGGAGCGATCGCACTTTCGGCCGTTTCTCCTTGCATTTCGTTTGGCACGGTCCGTGGTTGCCAGCGGCGTCGAGCGCATCGCCCTTTGTCATCAACACGGACTTACGCTTTGGCGTTCGCGCACCTGTTAGACAGGTTTTTCGGCGCCAAGCGCAGGTTTGCGCGGGTTTTTTCGTACCGGCAAGCAGTTCAGTAGTAGAGACAGTTGAGTTCTGCCTGGGAACGAGATAGTGGTGTTCAGATTAGGCCTCCCGGTTGCTGTAACGGCTTCCGTGGGAGCCGAGTGAGTAATCGTATCTTAGTATGTCTCCTTTTGGAACATATCGTGTGCGAGCGATCGCCACCAACATCCCTTTTAAGAGTATACAATTTGTACATAAATAAAACAAGTTTTAGCTGCATCTCTGTTTCCTGATTTCCCTGCGTAAGATGTCTGCTTCTTTCTTCCTTTGACACTTCCAGTAGTGATGAGCCTCTCCTTTGGTAAGATAAGAATTTATTCCTTATTTCATTTCCTCGTCTTGAAGCGATCCTGACAACAGCGAGTTATTTACAGAACCTGAGTTTTGCAGATGGACACCTCGCCGTTTTCTCTGATCGATCACGCCACGTCCTCCCTAGGCCTACTGTCCTAGCACGTGCTTCTACAAAGTTTTTCTCAAAGTAACTTTTGTACCAAAACAAGTTAACCACTTCCATGAGAAACCTTTACGTTATACTTGGTGCCGTGTCACCTCCTCGTACGTCAATCGTGACGAGTTTTTTTTATCATCGATGTCTCAAAAAAAAAAGAACTTTAGCTTTTCTAAGAAGACAACGTTTTTCATCGATTTCAGGAACAGGAATAGACATCGCGACATCATTGTTATTTTCTTATGATGAAGTAAAAAGGACACTAAAGACGTTTTACAGCATATGAGTATATGTCTAGTGCCAACAGTAAAGGAACAGATAAGTGCAGACTAATTTTTCAGGCTTGTTTTAGATCGTCGCTTTCGTATTTACTCATTTTTCTTATATTTTCATATGTGTTTAAGTGTTTTATTTAGCTCAAAGGTATCATTTTATAATTTGAAAATTTTTCATATTTAACATTTATGATTATTTTTATAAGTTTTTCTTAGTGTTGTATAACAGTAATCAATTCAAATTTAAAATGGTTTTCTTGTAATATGTTTTTAAATTTTTCATGGTTGCAATTTTCAAGATGCCTTCTTATCACAGTAAAAGTTCCTTTAAAAAAAAAAAAAAAAAAAAAAAAACCATGCATTGGTATTTCTTCAATAGTTAATTTAAAAAAAAAAATCAGTACTTTTCACTGAACTTCAATAAAATTTTTCTTAATCACAGGAAATATATTTTATCTGCTATTTTTAGTGTGTATTTTTGTGTTCTATGCAGACAGGTATTTCTTGTTTAAATTCAAATATTTTCATCGTGCAGGATCAGATGAACTCAAAAATTCACTGTTCCAAGCTTGCACACTTAAGTTCATATTTCTAATTTTTTATTGTGTCCAAGTGATACTTAGTAATATTCTACAATTATTATTATTTTTACATGTATTTTTTTATCAATTCATTGCTTGAAATTACGTTTTTACGATATTTCTCATTTTAAGTGTTAAGTCATTGATTGTTCATGAGTGCTGTGACTCCTTTCATCTGGTTGTTTCATGGCCAGGAACAATCTGGTGAAAGTATTTTGCGTTATGCATTGCTTGTTTACCGGTAGCAGGTATTGTGTAACAGTTGTTCATTGCTCTCATGCTCAGTTAATCTTTTTAAGGTTTTTATCAAGCATCATTTTAATAAATTTCTTTAAGTATTTCATTTTAATTTATCTCAAAACTGTTTTTCACTGTGTCATGATTTTCAAAATTGCATTTAATAAGGTGTTATACAAGTTTATTCTTTCATAAAGTATCAACAAAATGTAAAGTGAATGACAAATTGTCCATGCCACTCATTTTTTTTCTCTAAATTCAACATTCACAGGTTCAGGAAATTCTAAATTTTAGTGTGTTATATTAGTAATTTTTTTTAACTGTTACATATGCAAATTTACATGTTTTTACAATTGTGTACCACTCTCTGTTTTTCCAATTATGGTTCTATTTTTGGTGGAATGATTAGGTGTGTGGTGTCTTTTTCCGTCTCAAAGTTAATAAGTTTGAATTTCAAAATAAATTATAATTAAAAAAAAAAAAAGCTTGTTTTTCAAAGTAATACTAATTTTAAAAAAAAGGTGCTTTTTCAAATTAATGCTCTCAATTTATGTGTTTCAAAAAAAAAAAAAAAAAAAAAAAAAATCCTTTTGAAAATAAGTATTTAAACTTGCACAGTATTTTATTTATTTAAAAAAAAAAAAAAAAAAAAAATTAAACATTATATTTTTTTATGTGATGGAACACCAAGAAATTTTATCTTATGGTATTGAAGCAATTAAATTTTTTCAATTTTATATGTGAAATACAGGTGGAAATTATGTTTCTCAGGTAGTATAGTAGCAATTAACGGGTTTTTCAATAGTTTTTTTTTAAGTGTGATGAAATATTGTAGATATAAAATTTTCTTTGGTGTTGAAGCTATTAAATTTTCTAAATCTCAAATTTTTAAGTGATCTTTGTATTTTTCTGTTGTAATGTTGAAGAAAGTAAATTTTCTTGCATAATTTTTAATTAAGGTTACAGTTTCTGAACTTCTAGGTATATAATTTCTTTTATACAAATATGCAGCATTTTAACATTTATTTATCTTATTCCAATTTTGCTTATTTTAATTCATCAGTGCATCATTCGTACCAATAAGCATTGTATTTTAGTGTATTTATTTATTCATTCTTGTGTTTTATGTGTGATATTTCAGTAGTGACACACACAGTGTTAGGTTGTTGGGCGATCAGCCTTCACAGTGTTTTTCGTTATTCACAGTACCATGCATTAATATTCTACTAGTATCGTGTATTTTTGTGTTTTGTTGGTATGATGGCTTTAAGCACATGGTCGTAAATTCCATAGAAATATTTAATTTTCTTTCATAATTTTTAAATTTTTCTTACCTGTGATCCATTCGGACTATCCCAGTCCAGTAATGCAACTTCTGTTTGTCCTCCTAACTTGATAATTGTTTGAGGTGGCTCTTGTCAGGCAACAGTTGACAATTGTCTGTTGCACTTACCTTTGGGTGCTTGTTTTCTTCAATAAGTTCTGTCACTTTTATCTTTTGGTTTTTGTGTTGCAATCTTTATTTACATACAGGTCCTTTACACGCACACAGTGATTGGTTGTTTAGTGAGTTGACAACCAACATGGTGTCCACTTTTTGTTTTTTTTTTGTACACCAACACTTTTGTGACACACATTTCGCATTCGATGAAATGTGCTGGATTTTTAAAATTTTCATTTTTTCATAATTTTGGCTCACAGTTGCCTCTTTCAGGATTTTACTTACTTAATTTATCTTGCTTTAGTCATTGGTTTTCTTGTTAGAGTGTATTGTAATTCTGTGTGTTCTAAACTTATAAAATACTTCATGTTTACAATTTTTAAATTTCAATTATGGTAACGTTTAAAGTTTCATATGCTGCTTATTATTTGTATGTGTATTTAAGTGTATTTCATTATTGCCTGTTCATTTATGAAGCTGTGTTTTTCAAAATATATATATTAACGTTTATTTACTTTAAATCTGTGCACAATAGTTAAAAATTTAATTGTTTTTGTTTGTTTTAGTTGGTTAACTAAGCACTTAACTTTTATTCATCTTTGAAATCTATTTTTAAAGTGTGTTCTAAAATTTTGTTATGATTTCATTGAATTTTTCAAAATTGGATTTAAATTTTGCACAAGGTCCTAAAAATATAAATTTTTTGCACTTTTCAACTTAATAATTTTCAATTGCTCATGCAATTCTTTTCAAAAGTATGAATTAAGCTCATACAATGCCATTTTTCATTTAAACTTAGAGCTAAAATGTATGTATTATTATTGTTTTTTGTATTATGTGTGTAATTACTTGCAGCTTAACTTTAAAGTCTATTCAACACTGTATCAATGTATTTAAAATTTAATCACCAGTTTCTATTTGGTGTTAATATAAAATCAAATACTTTAGAGCTGAATCTTATGTATAATTAAGTGTGAGTACCACACGTATTGAATTTTTAGTGTTTTTGTTATAATGTAAGTCACCACATTCTAAAGTCAATTAAAAAAAGTATTTATGATGGCAAATTTCTCAAGCTACTATCAATGAAATTTTTAGTGAAATAACAATGTTTATTTAGCAAGTCAATGGTATGACTTCACAGATCTGTAAAGGTGTAGCTTAATTTGCAATTTTTGATACAAATACTACTATGTTGATACTAATATTTTATGTTGATTTGATACTGATTGTTCTTTAATACGACTGATTGTCAAGTCGTCCTGTCAACCCCATGTAGCCCTTGGTGATGGCTCGCACATTCCAAATTTTGTAAAATTTTTCTCTCGCATTCAAAATTTATCCTTATTCCAAATTTTTCTCGAACGTTCAAAATTTGTATGTCAGTCTAAATTTTTCTTTCCCTTTCAAAATTTTACAAATTTTCGTTTGCCCGGGAATGTGTCACGTTGCAAACGTGCCACTTTCAACTATTTTACGATGTTATCGTACCCACGTGCACATTTCCCATTTTTGAATATTTAATCCTAATAATTCTAATTGGTTCTCTTTTATATTAATTTAAATCATCGTTCTCACTATTCGGCATTTTAAATTCCCTTTAATTTGACATCTCATTTATGTCTCTACGTTAATGCCTTCATATTTTGCAATCCCCTCTTTAAGTTCTTAATTATTCTTTTTCATTGCGTTTCGCGATTTCGGAGCGATCGCACTTTCGGCCGTTTCTCCTTGCATTTCGTTTGGCACGGTCCGTGGTTGCCAGCGGCGTCGAGCGCATCGCCCTTTGTCATCAACACGGACTTACGCTTTGGCGTTCGCGCACCTGTTAGACAGGTTTTTCGGCGCCAAGCGCAGGTTTGCGCGGGTTTTTTCGTACCGGCAAGCAGTTCAGTAGTAGAGACAGTTGAGTTCTGCCTGGGAACGAGATAGTGGTGTTCAGATTAGGCCTCCCGGTTGCTGTAACGGCTTCCGTGGGAGCCGAGTGAGTAATCGTATCTTAGTGATGTCTCCTTTTGGAACATCCCTTTTAAGAGTATACAATTTGTACATAAATAAAACAAGTTTTAGCTGCATCTCTGTTTCCTGATTTCCCTGCGTAAGATGTCTGCTTCTTTCTTCCTTTGACACTTCCAGTAGTGATGAGCCTGTCCTTTGGTAAGATAAGAATTTATTCCTTATTTCATTTCCTCGTCTTGAAGCGATCCTGACAACAGCGAGTTATTTACAGAACCTGAGTTTTGCAGATGGACACCTCGCCGTTTTCTCTGATCGATCACGCCACGTCCTCCCTAGGCCTACTATCCTAGCACGTGCTTCTACAAAGTTTTTCTCAAAGTAACTTTTGTACCAAAACAAGTTAACCACTTCCATGAGAAACCTTTACGTTATAGGGGGGGATGGGGGGGCTTTTTGTGAAAACAGAACAAAACCCATAATTTCTTACTTATGATACGTATCGAATCCGTTTGAAGTTATTATTACTTCTAGGAGAAGGGCCGAAAATTTATGTATGACAGATTTTTGATATAATTAAAAATTGCCTTAAGGGGGGGGGGGAGGGGGGTTTAGAAGAAAAAAATTCATAACTTCGCCAATTCTCAAGATTTCAAATCCGCTTAAATTTATTATTAATCCTCTTAATATTATTTAAAACTTTTATATTTACAAGTTTTTTATAGGACCAACCGTTATAGCAAAAAAAAAAAATTAAAAACAAAAAAATCCCTGCCGATTCCGCCTGCAAACAAGTTAGGTTTCGAAGTAGGCGGTTCCAACTGCCGCATCATCGTAAAAAGGTCATTTCTTCCGCAATTCCCGACAAACAGGCGCCCCACGGTCTGCGTCTTCGAAATCTACCTGTGCCTGTAGGCCGAGCCGTCAGGGATTTTTTTTTGAAAATGGGTATTTAACAGTGCCCAAAATGGATACACAGTGGTAACCAAAACAGGTATGGCCCAATTTGGGCACATACCTAAGAATCTTTCGACCCAAATTGGGTTGTATTTTTTTCTGTGTGTATTATGATCTAATATTCGATTCTATTAGAATTATTTGGAGTATATTTTACGCAATTTCAAACATTTGGAAGTTGATATGTATCATTCAGATATACTACAGCATTTCTCTTATACAAAATGAAGTGCATAACGTTTGTCATTTCTTTACAGGGAAACACAAAAGGATTCGCTTATATTAGTGCCCGTAGACGGTAATTGTTTCAAGTGCATTTTATCATTGCTACACTATTGCTAATATAATGAAACCGATATAGGCTATTGAGGTGCAGATGCTATCTTGTCTATAAAAATGTTCATGTAACATTTAATGTTCTGTGACATGGCCGCACAAGAGAATTCAAATACAAAAATGTTCATTAGCGATAATTGCTAGAAGTTTGTTTACTGTTGTGGTTTGCGCATTTAAGCTTGACTAAATCACAGTATATTATTTCATGTTTCTAAATTCTATAGATGATATACAGAGCTACACAAAATAATTCGAATACATTTACATTCAATGAATGGCAGTAGTTAAAACTGCATTTTCAATTTACTTACACATTTTTCAGCGATATTATTTTTAGTATATTAGGCGGCGTGTGTAGAACATAAATAATTTCATAAACATGGTTGCACAAAAGAATTTGAATACATTGCCTTTTATGTATGGTAATTGACGGATGTGCGCTTTCAATTGTGTGTGCATTTCTCACATTAAATTTTAGTAAAACTATATTGTTTGGATAAAAATCTGCAGATCATACATAGAGTTATACAAAAGATTTTATTTAAGAATTGCGTTTCGTCAAATAGAACTTCTAGATATTTAAAGCAATTTTTGTGTATCTAAATGGTTAGGGTACACAGTAATATGAATTTTTACAGTATTGCAAATATAATAATTAACTAATTTAGCATTATGTAAATGGAGTATATAAACTTCTATGTTGAATTATTTTTTAATTCAATATTACTGTGTTGAACGAAATAAAAAAAGTAGGTATATTTTAAAGTTAATAATGTTATTTATGTATAACTTTTGACTTTTTCCTTACATTTATTTTTTATACAATATTTATACAAGTGTATTAAATTTTAAAGAACAGTGTAATAAATCACAGTTTGGATCATCCAAAACACTTAATAACATACCGTGAAATTTTTAAACTCTCTCAACTTAATTGAAATGAATATTTAAAATAATCTTGTATAGTTTTTATAAAACAAACAACAATCTTTGTGTAACATTTTTTTTTCTTTTTTTTTTAATACTGTGATTTAACTCTGGAAACACCATGTCATTAAAACTTATGGTCGTCTACATGGAAACTGAATATCGTCTGCTTTCTTTTTTTCCAATGAGTATTGTCTTAAATTAATATACAGTTAAAATCGTCAGCGCGTGAAATAAAACTATCGTCTGTGTTTGAAATAAGAATATCGTCTGTCTTTTAGAATGATTTTATTTTAGGTAAACGAGTATAAATCTACTGTTAATGGCAACATGTACGTTATCCTGGATAGAATTCTTATTTGAAGATTTGACTTCTGCTGACGTGCTGGCGTTCGTACAATAGAGTGGATATGGTTGCTTCTGACGATGCCCAGTATTCACAGAAATGGTAAATATTATTTTTGGAAATAACTTAGAACATAATAGCAGAATTGTAGAATATATGAATGTATATTTCATTAAGTTTTGACAAATTAAAAATACTTTAAATATTTTATTAATTTAAACTCATTTTCAATAGGTATTTCAAGATTGAGATTGAAGTTTGAAGAATTATATGAAACTCTTCTCGCCAAATTGAGGTAAGCGACAATATTTCACAAAATGCGTTTCATTTATAGCAAATGATATTAGAAAATACATGTTAGAAAATTTAAATCATTTATTATATGTAATTTTAAAATTTAAAACTTAATTAAATTCATTGTACGTTTTGTTTATTTATTTTTATTATTATATCGAGTTTTGGCGTAGACACCAATGCAATGTTGCTTGACAAGCATGACGGAGTGCGCCGATGACCAAAACTTTGCAATGTTGTTAACATATACAGCATATGATAATGTATCCATATAGTACAATGTGTACAATTTAACATTTTTACATTAAGTGCTGTTTAAATATTTATTTCTGGTGCATTAATAATAATTCATCAAGTTATATTTATTTAATAATACATACAAATGGGCATAGTATCGTAAAGATTGTTGAACGGAAATGTGTACTATATAACTGCCATAGAACAGCAATTTATGGGTTATTTTATTTTTAATTTCTAGCGTTCTCTATTCAGAACAACTTTATAAATATTGTAAAATATTAATCTTGCTTATTTCATTTGTGTGATTTTTCAATGATCGTATCTATATTCGTCCCAATCGAGTTATTTGATATTTATTTAAGAACGACCTGTAACCTATTACTGTTTCGAAGATTGAGTTTGCTTAGCTGGTGTGTCGCGACACACTACCGCCGTAAGAGGACCTCAGGTGTGTGCTACAAAAATTTTCAGTAAATTTATATCAAGATTCTATGAACCAACAAAGTATTTAAATTGCGACATTCTAAATGTACTTTCTAATGACGTTTAGTGTCATAAAGGTGCACAGGGCTGTAGCTAGAACCAAAATATAGGGGGTGCTCAAGAAAATGTAGGGGGGGGGGGCTCATACTATTTCTCTCTCTCTCTGACACATGCACGCACAAACACAGATATATATGATCAAAGTATATATATAAAAGTAAATTAGTGCATACGAGTATTAGGTAGATTTTGTAAGAAATACTACCTATTACATTCTCTCCTACGTTGGAATTTCTGGAAATTTTTGCAGATCTATGCCGATCATGACTCCCAGAACCGAAAACCACCCCCAGTTCAAAACTTTTATCTATCTATCTATCTATCTATATCACTTTTTTATGGACACGATAACTTCAATAATTCTGCATAAATCTCTTCCAAACTAATACATAAAATCAAGGGGCATAAAATCTCGGTCAAGTTTGTTAATGGGCAAAATCGAACAAGGGGGCGCTTTTTGTAAAAACAGAAAAACCCATAACTTCTTAATTATGATACGTATCGAATTCGTTTAAAGTTATTATTACTTCTAGGAAAAGGGCCGAAAATTTATGTATGACAGATTTTGATATTATTAAAAATGGTCTCGAGGAGGGGGGGGGAGGGGGTTAAGAAGAAAAAAATTCACAACATATTAAATCCGCTTAAATTTATTATAAATCCTCTTAATATTATGTACAAGTTTTTTTATAGGACCAGCCCTTACAGCAAAAAAAAAAAAAAAAAAAAAAAAAAAAAAAAAAAATAAAAACAAAGAAATCTCTGCCGGCTTCACCCGCAGACACAGGTAGTTTTCGAAGTGGGCGGTCCCAACTGCCGAATCATGGCAAAAAGGTCATTTCTTCTGCAATTCCCAATGAACAGGCACCCCACGGCCTGCGTCTTCGAAATCTACTTGCGCCTGTAGACAGAGCTGTCTGGGATTTTTTAATATTGTAGGCACTGTGTTTCTTATTAAACTGTTTATAATAACTTTATTTCATTCTAAGAAAAGTAAAAGCTGCAGACAGGGATGTAATGGAGAATATATGGTGGATACGCCGTATATTTTCTGGATTATTTTAAGGAATACCCTGTACCCACTTCTCCAAAACACTATAGCATATACTCTTTAGGGCATAAGCTCTTTAGCATATATTCCCTCTGCCTACAGCGTTTGCCCTCTGGTTTTTTTTTTACAACTAAATCACTGGCTGAAGAATGAAAATTTTCAGTGTAAAATTGTACTAGTGAAATAATAAGTGATGATGACAGTAGCAGGGGTTTACAAATTTGAAGAAATCTGGTCGCCAGTAAAAAAATCCCCCCCCCCCCCTCCCGTTATTGATTTTCAAAAAGCATAAAAATTTTCTATGAATTAAGTGAGAAAAAATAATAACAAACTTAGTTTAGAACTATTAGTTACATAGTTTAGAATAGTACATAATTAAAAAAAAATAATAAAACTAATTTTTCTAAGGGAAGAAAGGGGGGAAATATAATAAATTCTGAATTAACCGGCATGTTCGGGAAATGCTGATTGCCGAATGCTTCAAATGCCCGAATAGTTAAGTATGTTATACAGATTAGTTATACAAAATCTATATCTGATGAGAAGGCATCGATAAAATAGTGAAGCCAGAAAACAATTTTTTGCCTAATTCGTCTATCCGATTCAGTCAAATAATTATGATTTTATTATTTTAAAATTTACATTTGATGAACTTTTTTAGTTTTGCTAAATTAAAAATAAAAGTTTAATTTTTTTATGTTTGAATATAATTTCAAATTTATTTCTTAATGTTTTGTAACTTTGCAGCCTCTATAATGAGATATCTTAGAAGAAATTTAATTAAACATGTGATGTTCGCAAACTCGAAAGCTATTAACTCGTAATATGCATTGCTTAAGAAAAAAAAAAATCCCGCGCTGAGATTACTTAATCGGCATCAGCTGTCAGCTGAGATTTATTTTAATCTAACGATTTACGATAAGAATTTAAGAATAAATAAATAAAAATAATACCTTGCCCTTCTGAATTGCAATCAATGATTTTTTTTTTTTTCAATTTACTGCTGAATAAATCCAAACAATGTAATTATAAAATATTCTTGAGTAACAACCCAGTACTAGACACTTTGTCTCCAAGACAGAGTGACGACAAACTATTGTCCAACGTGTGTGGTGCACAACAGTCGCTAGGCGCCAAGCATTTTAAGCGGGAAGAAATATTTAAAAAATACATATTATTTTTATTAAAAAGATGTATTCAGAGCTGCCAACTGCTACGAAAAAATCGTAGTTGCTACGATTTTGAGCCACAAACTACGATGCTACGAAAATCTGTCTAAAACTACGATTTTCTGAAAAGGGAAAAAAAAAAAAAAAAAAAAAAAAAAACGCAAATTTTGTCACAGGATCACTCGAAAAATCACGAATTTCGTCACAGAATCGCGCGAAAAAACACTAATTTCGTCACAGGATGAGCTAAGAAATGCGAATTTCGTTACAGGATCGCTGAAAAAACGCGAATTTCGTCAAAAAATTGGCGGGAAAAGCAAATTTCGCCAAAGTATCGCCGAAAAAAACGTGAATTTCATTCAACTGATTGCTGAAAAAATGCGAATTTCGTCAAAAGATCGTTCAGGGGTGATTCTGGTCCGAATTTTCTGAAAAATTAAGGCAATGATTTCCGAAAAAAAAAAATATATCGGTCATAAATCCGAAAATTCGGACATTAAATGTATCAGTATTTCGGCAAATGATCGCCGAAAAAAATCAATCTCGTTTTTCGTTCGAAGAAAAGTCGCCAATTTTATCAAAGGATCGCGCGAAAAACGTGACTTTCGTCAGAGAATCGCGAAAAAATGACAAATTTCGTCAAAAACATTGCGAAAAGCGACAAATTTCGTTAAAAGATCGCGAAAAAACAGCAAATTTTGTCAACAGATCGTGGGAAAAGCGTGACTTTCGTCAGAAAATCACGAAAAAACGCCAAATTTAGTCAAAAACATTGCAAAAAAACGGCAAATTTTGTCAAAAGATCGTGAAAAAACGGCAAATTTTGTCAAAAGATCGCGAAAAAACGGCAAATTTCGTCAAAAGATCGCGAAAAAACGACAAATTTTTGTCAACAGATCGCGGGAAAAACGTGACTTTCGTCAGAAAATCGCGAAAAAACGGCAAATTTCGTCAAAAACATTCCGAAAAACGGCCAATTTCGTCAAAAGATCGCGAAAAAACGACAAATTTCGTGAAAAACATTGCGAAAAATGGCCAATTTCGTCGAAAGATTGCGAAAAAACGACAAATTTTGTCAACAGATCGCGGGAAAAACGTGACTTTCGTCAGAGAATCGCGTAAAAACGGCAAATTCCGTCAAAAACATTGCGAAAAACGGCAAATTTCGTCAAAAAATATCGCGAAAAACACAAATTTTATCAACAAATCTTGAAAAAAACTGCAAATTTCGTCAAAAGATCGCGAAAAGACGCAAATTTCGTCAGAGGGATGCAAAAAAAAGTGCCGGTAGTGGACACCCCCCACTCCCGGTTGTATCAGCTTGCTCGACCTGATGAAGGACTCTAACTCAGACATTTTTCTCTGGAAGATATACCCGTAGTTCCATCACCCCTCCCCCCCAACCGCCTTGGAATCTTTCAGAAAATTCACTGTGAAGTTCAGAAATTTGGCTTAGGAGTGGACAGAGCATTAATTGAATAGGAATAATTATTTTTAATCAATCCCACCCGCAGCAAAAAAATTAGCAAAAACAAAAGAGTCTCCTACTTTGTGTGCTTATAGATATACACATCCGTTTACCTGATTAGTATTTGCTCGCTTAAAATTTACAGCGTAAAAAACAGCCACCAACCAACCAACCTTCAGATAAATTTGAATTTGGTGTGCTACTATTTCTCATTAAGTTTATAGATTTACTTCAAATGAATTATTTATAATCGCATATATGTTATTATTCTTTAAAATGAATGTGATAGATTAATCGGTTTTAATTCTAAACACAAAAATATGATTTGGAACTTACAAAAAATCATAAGCCTATTTTTAACACTTTCCAACCTAGTTCAAAGTGTTTATGACTTCGGTTTGTCTGGCCGTCTGCCGTCTGTTCCGTGCTCTAACTCCCGTAAATATGCTCGGATTGCCTTGCAATTTTTATATGTTATTGTCTTTATCTATAGCACGTTCCCTATTTCAACTGAAGTGTGTAGCACTTATAGTTTTTTTACAGGGACACTCAAAAGAATTTCGTTACATTACGGTCTATGGGGAAAAATCATTTGCGGTTTATTTTAATGATGTTACACAATTGCAAACACATTGTAATTGATATATATCACTAAGGTGTATTACAAAAAGCTTAATATGGAATAAGGTGTGGATAGCACTTATAGTTAATTTACAGGGACAGTCAAAAAAATTCCGTTACATTACGTCTATGGAGAAAAATTGTCTGCGGTTTATTTAAATAATGTTTCACTATTTTAAACGCATTGAAATTTATATATATCACCAAGGTGCGTTACAAGAGGCTTACTACAGAATATTGTGTGTATGGCAGTCATCGTTCATTTACAGGGACACACAAAAGAATTCTCTACTGCCTGTTAACAACAATTCCTGGAAGTGCGTTTTAAGTTACTGAACGCGATTTTAAATTTAACTCACTTTTTGTTTGTTACGTGGTGTGTATAAATTCTGTAGATCCTATACAGGGGAGCACAAAAGTTCGCGAGCACATTTGCGTTTATTGACATACTCCAGAAGAAGAATTTTAAACTGTGCTTACGCGTTTCTTAACTGAACTAAAATTTAGCATCCTGTGTAGTATATATACAAATCTATAGATCATATACAGGGCTGAATAAAAGTATTCGGATATTTTTCCGAATATTGTATACGTTGGAAATTCCTGAAATTATGTTTTTAAATATGTTATGCATTTTTCAAATTGTTTACTTAGATGTTATATTTCAGCTTATTAAACAATATGATTTGTAAAATTATTTTGGAAGCGTTGGAAAGTGTTACATAATCTATGCTTGACGCATGATTTTCCGTTCTTATTATCCTTGCATCCAATTTTTGTAAAGGAAAAAAAAATAGTCAGATTAAATAAGTTTGTCGGCAGATAAAAAAAGTTGGTCGCCAGTGGCGGCCTGGCGACCGCATTTGTCAAGCCCTGACAGTAAGTAAACAAAAAGCTCACAGTTCAAAAGAATAATTTTTTTTCTGAATATTCCCTGCCCTTAACGATTCTAAAGTTATGTTTTTATATGATAAAAAACATTCGAAAAATCAAGGACGTATTTTGCATTTTAAAATTATTCAGACTTGTATTTAAATTGGCTATTAGCTTTTATCATTAGTTTCATTTATAAATTAAGGATCTTATATATATTTAAACTATTATGACTCAAATAGGAAACATAATGATTATCATAAGCATCATATTTACTATCAAACTCATTAGAATAACTTTCTTTTATGCTAATAATGGAAAACGCTGCAAAATGAAAAATTTCAGTATATAACTAACGCAAAAGTCAATGTTTGCGTCAGCAAAAGGTTGCTAATTCTGAGTATGTGCAGATAGGATGCGCACATATTGAAGCACTTATTTGCAGTTTTTAAACAAATACTACAATTTAATTTATGCAAAACTGTAAAAAAAACCCAAAACTAAGTTCAATTTTTGAACAGAGTTTCATTTGGATTTTTGAAACAGAATTTCATTTGGTGACCCTAGCAACTTTCCCAGGGGGGGCTCAAAATTTTTCAGGGGGTGCCGAGCCCCCCCTGGCACCCCTCTAGCTACGGCCCTGAAGGTGCATTTCCTTAAAAATTTGCTTAAAGCTGTTCTCTAGTGACCTGCTTAACAACGCAAAATTTCCTAACACATTTTCTGACTCATTTTTAAACGCAAAGGCATAAAATTGACTGGTTTCTATGGAAGCGATTCGTAATCGAAATAATTTTTTCATTTTTTGATAAATAAATTACTTATAGAGTTATAAGCGATTCGTGTCACGTACACTGTAAAAAATGAGTAAGTTCATGTACTCATTTCGAAATGAGTATTTTTGGATCAAAAATGAACATGTGCATTCTCAAAAATGAGTAAGTATATGTACTCATATCCAGGGCCGGCGCCAGGGGTGAGGCAAGTGAGGCAGCCGCCTCAGGGCGCACCCCTAGAGGGGCGGCATTTGGCTCGCATATTGTATGTGTCGAAACTTAAGAAAAAAGAGAGAGAGAGATTTTTTTTTCTTATTTAAAATAAAAATACGGAGTACATTGCATATAATTACAGTCAAAGAAGTTGCATATAATTACAGCGAAAGGATTCCGGTTACAATGTTTTACTCCACTTTAGTAAATTTTCTTCTCGGCGATTTTTGAATTATTAGTGATTTTTGACGAGATTTTTTTTCTCTTGCGTTTCGCGGTGATTTTTTAATATTCGTTAAAGGAATTAATTCTGATTCAAACTTTTAGCCTAATATAGTAAATTTTGTTCTCTGCAATTTTAGAAATTTTAGTTGTATTTAATGCAATTTTCAATGCGATTCTCAGTGTCTTTTCGCGTTCTTCTGCGAATTTTTACTAATTTAGTAAATTTTGTCCTACGCGATTTTTGAAATTTTTCCGATTTTCAATACAATTTTTAGCATTTCGGGGTATTTTACGGCGATTTCTTCACATTCATAAAAGAAATTCGGTTTCAAATATTTAGCCTAATATATTACATTTTGTCTTCCGGGATTCTCAATACGATTTTTAGCATCTTTTCGTGTTTATTTTTTTACATTCAGAAAATAATTCCTTTAAAAATATTTTAGCCAACTGCAGTAAATTTGCTCCTCTGAGAATTTTTAATTTTTAGCAATGTTTATGAAATTTCTAGCGTTTTTTATTTTTTGTTGTTGTTGTTTTGTGGCGATTTTTCTACCTTAGTAAAAGAATTCCGGTTTTAAAATTTTACCCCAATATAGTTTTTATATTTTAGCCCAATATAACCCCCCAAGTTTGTCCAGTTTTCAATAAAGTTTATTCGGAATTCGTACAACGATTTTTGAATTTTTCTATGCGATTTTTAGAGTTTTTTCCCGTTTCGCAGCGATTTTTTGACGTTGTTAAAAGGAATTCGGTTTCAAACCTTTCGACTAATATAGTAAATTTGTCCTCCTCTATTTTTTAATTTTAGCGCTTTCTCGCGTTCTGCAGCGATTTTTTGACATTCGTAAGAGGCATTTAGCATCAAACTTTTAGCGTAATACAGTAAATTTTGTCCTCCGCAATTTTTGAATTTTTAATGTGTTTTTCAACTTGCTTTTTTCGCGTTCCATGGCGATTTTTTGACATTCGTAAAAGGAATTCTGTTTCAAACTTTTAGTTTAATATAGTAAATTTTGACCGCTGCGATTTTTGAATTTTTAGCGATATTCAATGTTTTTTTTGCGTTCCATGGTAATTTTTTGACATTCCTGAATAATCCCTGTTACAAAGTTTCAGTTCACTATTAGTAAATTTTGTTCTCAACGATTTTTAGCGTTTTCCAGCGATTTATTGACATTCGTAAAAGAAATTCGGTTCCAAACTTTTAGCCTTATGTAGTGAATTTGTTCTCCGAGATTTTTTTATTTTTATTGATTTTTAATGCGATTTAGAGTTTTCGCGTTTCTCGCTGAATTTTTTGACATTCGTAAAAAAAAAAAAAAAAAAAAAAAAAATCAGCTTCAAACGTTTAGCCTATCATGTTAAATTTTGTTCTCCGCGATTTTTGAAGTTTTTGGGATTTTTATTGCGATTTTCAATGTAATTTTTAGCATTTTTTGCGTTTCGTGACGCTTTTTTTTATTTTCATAAAAGGAATTCGGTTTCAGACATTTAGCCCAATATATTACATTTCGTATTCAGCGATTTTCAATGCGATTTTTTCGCTTCAATTTTTGACTTTCGGGAAAGAATTACTGTTAGATTGTATTAGCATATAGTAGTAAATTTTGTCCTCTGTAATTTTTTTCTAAGAAAGTGTAAGAAAAGGCATTCTAGCCCAATATAGTAATTTTTTTCTCTTTTCATTAAACAGGGCTCCCACTCGGACCGTTTTTTGAACACCACTATTTTTTTAAAGACAATCTTCTTTATAATTTTTGCAGAAATTAACATCGAGGTCCGGTTTAGTTGAGATTGTTGCAAATACATACCACAATTTTCTTTTTAAAAAAATACTGGTTTCCAAAAAACGGACCAGTGGGAGCCCTGATTAAAGCTTATTTCGGAATTCGTGGAGTGATTTTTGTATTTTTTTGCGCTTTATATTGACTTTTAGTTTTTTTTCGTGCTTCGTGCTATTTTCTGATGTGCCTGGGCAACGCCGGTCGGGTCAGTCAGTTAAATTATTCTAGCAAATGAAAAACAATTATTTTTTTAATATTAGGGTGCTATAATAAACGATTTTGACAAAAAAAAAAAAAAAAAAAAATTTTCAAGGCGAATTAGTATCGAATTATTTATTTCACTGTTGATACTTGTGTTTTTGTAAATATTACTGATGTAAAATTTAATCTTCATGTATACAATTTCAAATGATCATGTAATTTTCTATTCATATCATAATTTCCCTATTTAATTTCAAGAATGTGATGCGTAGTTTGCGTTAGTATGTTTATCTATTTTTGTCTTGATAGTGTGATTGCTTTATAATATTGATTTTCGTATTAAAATAAATGACTTCGCCGAAGAAAAATCAAGGAAAATTAGATCTTGAAATTTTGTTTTATTTTTAATAAATATTTTCTTTTAAATACTACTAATAAGGGATTTTATTTTTCTGCATGTTTCAAAAAGATATATAACTTGTTATTGATATCATTATTTTGCTATTTGAAATTCTATAAAAATTTTATACATAATTTGATATTTGACATATTTTGGCTTAATTATGTATATTTTAAACTTAGCTTCACCTGATGTAACTTTTTTTTTAAACTAATATTCATAACGTCGATACAATAAATGCATTTTTCAAAGGAAAAGCAAAGCGAATGAGATTTTGAAGCGTTTTTGATATGATGCTTTTTAGGTGCGCTCGTAATTATATGAATACGAAGCATCACCTATGCTCGTCGTCTGGTCCGTTCGTCTGTCCTCACATAACAGCGCAAAAAACTACCCAACCGAATAATTTGAAATTTAATATATATAATCGTTGCAGAATTTTGTCGAGTCATTTCAAATTTTATGAAAATCGAAACAAAACTTAAAGAGATATCGATGAAAGTTTCCTTTAATCTGTTAAATCCTATCATACGTAATCTATATAATAAAAGCGCAAGTCATGTGACCAAGGAAAACAAATACGGGCTAACCACATCGTTTTCCATATGCCAAGCGGCCATTTTTATTCAAAATTAATTTTTCGAATAAAATTGCATAAAAGTTACATTTATAGAAAGAGCGTTGGAAAAAAAAAATCGTTTGCTTGAGAGATGAGTTACAATCAACAATGTATAAATTCTGAGATATAACTTCAGTGGAAATTACGTTAACTGAATATCTCAATCCATTAGAGTAAGCAAACACAGGAGATTCATTCATTATGAGTCATAAAAATATTAAACCATGGAGGTAATCCTTCACAAAGCAAGATCTCCATGGTGAAAAAAATTCGCATTTGTAAACGTGGCATACCTAATAATAATAAAACAAACCTACCTCCTTTGTCACGTTCGCTCCTAGCAGACGACATAATTTATTTCACTGAAATAATGAGGATGATTTTTTTTTACATTGTGAAAGTAGTTATATAACGAACGCACCTGATATGTCACGTTTAACGTACAATTTCTAACTTGTTGTAACTATTATTACAATATAACATTTTTATTTATTTAATTTCAAGTTAAATGTTGCTATATTTTCAAAATAAACGATTTCTTAAGTAATTTGATTTTTTTAAATTTCTTAATTCTAAATTAATTTTATATATATTTGTTTTCTTTTGAATAAATCATAGTTAGCAAAATTAATTTACTTATTCTTAAAACAGTTTGAGAAGTGGGGAAAAAACAATCACAGCATAGGGGCGGCAAAATATTGCTCGCCTCAGTCAGTAAAATGTCTAGCGCCGGCCCTGCTCATATCGAAATGAGTATTTTTGGATCAAAAATGAACATGTGCATTCTCAAAAATGATTAAGTTTATGTACTCATATCGAAATGAGTATTTTTGGATCAAAAATGAACATATGTATTCTCAAAAATGAGTAAGTTCATGTACTCATTTCGAAATGAGTATTTTTGGATCAAAAATGAACATATGATCAAACCCAACATACTTGTATATTTCAGAATGTGTAATGACGAAATTTCGGAGCCTAAAAAGCTATTATTTGAAGGAAAAACGAATAATAAGAGAAATGAAAAGTGGATCTGGTTGTTCTGGATTTTCATCAAAGTGGATCCACTACAACACATTTACTCTTTTTTTTTCCTCACATTTTACTCATCTACTTTTTTTTTTCTTGATACTACTTTTCTTGATACCAAATTTAGTACTTCAAAATTATGATTTTTTTCCTCACTATTTTTTTAAAAATTTATTATAACTTTTTTTAACGTGAGGCAATATTGTGTTATTTAAAAGTTTCATAACATAATATCTTTGCAAATTATAGCTATGCAAATTGGTATTAAACTAAACTGATTTGGCTTACAAATTTATGAATTACGCTAAAATTTATTATTTTATAAATTATAATTTTACAAAGT
Organism: Maratus michaelseni; assembly: GCA_963931845.1. Lineage (NCBI taxonomy): Eukaryota > Metazoa > Arthropoda > Arachnida > Araneae > Salticidae > Maratus > Maratus michaelseni. Next base: position 152,091,305 of record OZ007598.1, on the reverse strand, counting down.
TTATAATTTTAGTATTTCAATCTATGATCTTTTCTAATGTCATTTTTTAATTAATAATTCTTCGAACTACCTGTTACTTCAGACATTATTTTAATCTTTAACACATATAGACAGGCACTGTACATCCTTAAAAACATATTTAAAAACACATAAAACCAGTCCACACGCTGATGTCTCGTATTTTTGCTCTGTCAGTCCGATTTTTCTAAAACTATCCCTTCCTAACAAATCTATCCTCTATAAATATATATCTATATAAAAATAACTATCCTCTATCCCTTCCTAACAGATGGCGCCAGATGCTGTTAGGGGATCCCTATTAGGAAGGGATAGAGGGGGAGTTTCAAAGTCAGTAACAACATTTGAGAAGTAGGCATGACCAGTCATGGCGCGTTGGTTTGAGTCGCCAGGTTAGTAAACAGGGCATCGCGGGTTCGATTCCTCACATGGGCAATGGTTGGTTAATTAATATAAACTCACGCAGGAATGAAAAAAGTGAGCAGAAATGTATATGTCCCTTATAAGGTTGTCCTCGCGAAGTAACTTTTTTTTTTTTTATCCTATAAATTTTATTTTTACAACATAAAATTTTTTAAATTTGAATACATCCATGGGATCAAAAATGAGTACATAGCAGTTCATATTTGAATACATCCATGGGATCAAAAATGAGTACATGTGTTTCTCAATTTTGAGTACATTTGGATCGGAGCTATTTTGAGTATGTGACGTATTCAAAATTGAGTACTTTTTACTCAATTTTGAGTACCCATTTTTTACAGTGTAATAGCAAGTTTTTATCCTTGCTCGTGGCACCGCGGCCAGAATTCGGTTCAAAACATCTACTTTGACAGTATTTTCTGAAAGATCTTCTGCCTTTACCAAAAATTGAGAAAACATGTTTCGATTACATAGTTTCTAAATAAGTAGGGGAGACACCGGAGCACATTTTCCATTGGGGCAAGTTTTCCAACTCGCTTTAATTTTTAAATGAGCCGCTAAATGACGTCAGCTGGTGAATGGACTGAAGTGGCAACACTGCACACACCATCTGCGAAAGTTTTAGTTTAATAGCTGCCGTCACTGCGTCAGGAGAGCTGTTTTCTTCATTTTTTCAACTTAAGAGCCTACACTAGTCACGCGAAGAAACGCCCAAGCTAATGTTAAGTCTATGGGAAGGTTCTTGCGCGATTTCTCGCTCGCATTTTAATATTTTTAAATGCTAGTTTTTACTTTTTCGATTTTGGTTCCATTTTTTTATATAAGGGTACTTTCACTTTCAAAACCGGTTCCAACCGGTTCCAAAATTGAAAATGCCCGCTTATAAAAAAACTGCAAAAAAAAAAAATCAAAAAATTAAAAACTAACAATGTTGGCGATTGACCTCAGCTATCCTATGCAAAAAAAGCATTTAAAAATACGAGGTATATCCACAAAGTAAGTTCCGTTTCTATTTCTATCCGCAGCAGCGCTGCGATCGCAGTTCCGAGCATGCGCGGCCGTTACTATGACTGAAGGAGAAGAAATGTACGCCATTTTCAGAACACTGATGCCGACGTGTTATTTGTAGTGCTTCTTTAGAATGTCAGCCTTAATTGAAAATGCCGCCGCTTGTGAAATCAAATCTGGGCTTCATTTCCTCAATGCAAAGGAAGTTAAACCAAGTGAAATTTATCAGCAAATCTGCGAGGTTTACGGGCAAAATGCTATGAGTGATTCAATGGTTAGAAGATGGGTCAGACGGTTTAATGAAGGACGTGATCAAGTGCACGATGAAGAACGAAGTGGACGCCCGTCTTTGGTTACTGATGAACTGGTTCACTCAATTGAAGAGAAGGTTAAGCAAAACCGTAAGTTTACAATTAGTGCTCTTGCTGATGACGAGCTGAAAGAACATGTAACCACATGGTTGAAAACACAGGCGGCAACCTTCTATGAAGAAGGCATACAAAACCTTGTGGCACGCTACGACAAGTGCCTACAAAATTTCGGAAGCTATGTAGAAACGTAGTTTCAAAGTTGTAGATTTTTGTACAATAAATATTTTTTTTTTGTATCTGTACACGTTTTTTTTATATAACCAAACGGAACTTACTTCGTGGATCTACCTCGTATTAAAATGCGAGCGAGAAATCGCGCAAGAACCTTCCCATAGACTTAACATTAGCTTGAGCGTTTTTTCGCGTGACTGATGTAGTCTCTTAAAGTAAATTTTCCGGTCTTTATTAAAACGTAAAATAAACGTACTAGCGTTAAACTTACTGTTTTGACATTGCATGAACTAAAAGGGGGTTTCTTTCTTCACGTAACTATGCGTTGCTTTTGTAAATAACCTATACCGCTGCTCGTCGAGGTAGTGTAATAAAAGGTCAAATAAGGTGACGGGGCAGGTTTTCCAACAGCATACGGGACATGTATTCCAACGCGTGTCTCGTTGGAAAACGTACCCCGTCATAAATCATATTGTATCAAAAAATGTATTTATTGTGTAATAAAATCGGCCAGATAACCATATATGAAACGAACTCGTTTGATCATTTAGTCATTTAAGCAGAACTACCAATATAAAAACCAAGTTAAATTCAAATAGGGTAGATGTGCCAGTAATGGACACCCTTAAGGAATTTCTTTAAAAATTATTTTTTAATTAAAAGTTATAATTGTTATATTCCACATTTCTTAATATTATATTAATCTACCAACAATATTTAATCATGCTCATAGTCACATTTCCCAATGTGAATCGAAATTTAATTGTAAATAACAGAAATAAATCAAAACATCCTAAATTCCAGTAATGGACACCCCACAAAAAGTAATAGATAATTGATATTATGATTGTATTTAAAACTAAAATTTAAAGAAAGCATATTAATGAAATAAAAAAAGCTGAATTTTTATTGGTTATTTTTTTATAAACCAAAAACGTTGAAAGTGGCCCATTACTGAAAGGATAGATCCATTACTGGCACATCTACCCTATATAGATATATAAAAGATAACTATTTTATAATATGGGTTCATTTAATGAATCCATTTTATGTTAATCATGCCTGTAATCAATTAGGCAAATAATATTTTACTATTTATGGTTTTGAGGCCACTTTCATAAAATAAATTTTCTTTAATTAATTTCTAGGAAATATTGATTTTGTTCTACTGGCGTTAACACCAGTCAATATTATGGCGAGTTTTAAATATTCGGGAATTTTCTGACTGTATCCTGAAATATTTACAGACTCGGATTTTTTGCCATCCTACTTTTCTGACAGGCCAGCTCCTGCCGTACCAAATCTTGAAAGTACCAACAATCCTGAACAGACTTCAAACCAGAACAATCGACTGTTCATAGCCATCATTCAAACTAGTGGTGACAATCGACTGTTCATAGCCATCATTCAAACTAGTGGTGACAATCTCCCTCCCCCAAACCCAATGACGCACCCCCCCCTCAAAAAATTAAATCCTCATACATTAACATTGACCCCTCCCCCTCCTCCCCCCCCAAACAGAACATCAATTGTAAAATATATTTTACTGATAATTTAATAACAGTATTCTTACGTACTATCACACAAACATGAAATAAAAGTTTTAATAGCGTAATAAATAATGAAGATATATATTTTATTATTAGCAATCTGATTGTTTCCCCATTTATAAGTCCTGACTGACAAGCCCGTGTTAACCCATTTAATAAGCTCCAGTTTTCACTGCAATACAAGCATTATTTCAATTAATATAATTCTAAAGATATAATGCAATATTAATGGCTGAAGTAATGATTAATACTCTTAATGATTACATTAATATATGTAATCAATGTTTTTAATGTTAGAGAAATCAATTCTTTTTAGCATTTAAGATAAAATACAGGGAAAACAACATTACAATTTTGCCCATTTGCTCGTTAGCCGGAGGATATGAAAATTTAAATTCGTCACAACATCACTGCTTGTGTCTTGCTTTCCGCAGGACATGAGGATCACTCTTGCAAGGCAGTACTTGTTTCTCGAGATCAGTATGATAACTCGATATATTACACTTAATGGTTCATTTTTAAATAATTTAATAACAAATAAATACAATATAAACTTTAAAAAAATTATCAAAAATTTTAATCTACACATATTATACAAAATATAAAATATGTCTCTTCTAAGCATTGACTAATAGATGATTTCTGAACCGTTAGTCTTTGATAAACAGTTTAAATTTCAAAAATATTTAAAATTAGCTGAAGGGTTATGTTATACGCCGTTTGGGTCAAAAAATGCATTTTTGAACACGTTACAAAACTTAACTTATTATACGTTACTGGGTCCTATAAGTTATATTTAGTGAAACGGTCCTCATGCTCTGACATGTGGGGGAAAAAAACCCTATAAGTACGACCAAAAGTTACCGAGTTTCAAATTTGGAAAAATTTGGCACTTAACACAGTGCCTGAAATAATGTACGATTTCGATCGAACCGCACATCGCTTCGGGCGCCATGTTAAAAGCGAAAATTTTCCAAATTTTAAATTCGCATAACACGGTGAGTTTTGGTCGTACAGAAATGTTTTTTTTTTTTTTTTCATTTGATATATCAGAGCTTCAGGATTGTTTTACCAAATATAACTTATAGGACCCGTAGGCTGTGTAAAAAGTTAATTTTTATAACTTATTCATCAGAATTGCATCTTTTGATTCAAATTGTGTCCAACATAATTATTTAGCTAACTTTTAATACTTTTGCAATTGCAAGTATATGCCTAAGACTAACGATTAAGAAATTATCCATTGGTTGACGTTTGGAAAAAACACACTGTATGTTAACAAATACAGAAAACATATTCTGGAAAAAATGGAAAGAAGAACAATTCTATAAAACAAATTTGATAAACATTTGGAAACAAGTAGAAGTAAATTAAAATAATAATAAACTTCATTTTTTTCTTTCCGCAGACTATGCGGTTTAACATATGAAAACCATATTTTTTTCATTATTTTGCGTAAAAGAATACACCAATCTGAAATACGTTATTATGTTGGGAAAAGTATTTTCAAAAATGCGAGCTACAAGTTTAAAAAATGCAATTTTTAAGCCACTGAAGTTGTCATACATTCAGAAAAATTACTACACTCTTGATTAAACTTTTTCCTTCTCTTTGAGAAAGTCTTTAGAATTATCTGACAAAATTTAAAGCATTTTTTTCCACATATTTGGTTGCTTGAATGCAAAACTAAGTTATAATATTTTGCCTAAATATGAATTATGCTTTATAGTTTTTTAAATAGGGAAAGAATTGTTTTAGAGATTTTAAGACTTTTTTAAAGAAAATTCCTTGTCTCAATCATCGTCTGAAAAAAAAAATCGCATAAAACAAGAAATTAAAAAAAAAAAATCTAAATTTAAATTTGAAATAAATTTTAATAAATTGTAGAATTAAGAACAAAAATCTGATTGCTGTTTGTTTCATCTCAATCAAATATAAAAAAGCCAAATGATGTAAAAACGTCAAAAAAATATTGTTAATATAACCAGAAATTAAAAAAGAATGATACATTAGAATTCAAATTATCAACAAACAGAACTTAAATATCTTGGATAATACTATTTTTTGGAAACTGTTATGAGTTGGAATCAAGATGTTAAATTTTCATTTAGACTAAGTTTTGAAATTTTGATCAATTGTTTTTTCTGACTGTAGTAATTGCGGCAAAAGAATTTATGATTTCCTCATTACTAATTTTGGAAAAAAAACATCACTTTCAGTGGAAAGAAGCATGAAGTTAGAAAGCCAAACATCCCCCATGCAAGATCGTAGCCAATTTTTTACAATTTTTACACGATCTATTTTTTTTTAATTCCTCCCTTCCTCCCAGGCTCGGACTGGCCCGCCGACCCATCGGCCCGAGGGCCGGTGCGCCCTCAGCCAGGAAAAATTTCGCGCCCCTAAGACGCTCCAATATTTTTCCACATACATATATTCTGATTAGTGTACTAAATTTCAAGAATTTGCTTAGGGACAATCATCAACTAATAGACAGATAGCAAAAGAGAGGGATTTTTATTATCATAAAGAAATTGAAGATACATCGAAGTCATTTTCCGAATCGGAAATCAAAGCAGACATGTTTGCATACGATTGAAGATAGAAAACGGGCACCTAGGAAAAGTTTTAATAGCCCTGGCACGCCCTGAGAGAGATTTTTTTCATCGGTTCTTAGGATGATATTTTTAGGTCTTAATCTCAGATAAAATATTTTGCGTGCCCTCCATTGTAGTACCCAGGGGACCTTGTGCCCTTTTAAAGTCGTCCCTGAATGGACTTATAATTGAAACCATGCTTTTCGAAAAACAATTTTATAAAAGAAAAAGATAAATATTCAAAGGCAAAAACGCTTTGTGTGGATTTTGTTGTTGACTGGAAAACCTAACTTTTCGAGGACTAAATACAACCTCGATGACATTTCTGGATTGCAATTCTGTAAGCTGGGATCGCGCGGCCAGCGTTTTTTCATTCAAAATACCTACTAAAATTTTCGGTTAATAGCTTTATTTAATGACAACCTTTCCGTAATTAAATAACTATTCTGAAATTCTGGTATGTATTTTAAATTAAAAAAAAGTTTTATTTAATCAAGGAAAAATCGATCATTTAATAAAGCGATGATTACTATTCAGAAACTTTTGTATGTTTTTTGAATTATAAAACTCTGGCAGCAAAATCGCTTGCAGGATTACAATCCCCGAACGATTTCTTTCAATTATGGAAATTTAATTTCCCTTAATCCCTAACTATGATAAGAAATTTGCAAATCATGGGAACAATGTGCTGAGAAAAGTAAAGTTACTCAGTTATTTTAGCGATTTAAGGCTACTAATCGCTATTGTTGATGTCATTTTTCAGTAGAAACCTTTTTATAGTGCGATATAAATTCAGCATTTTAAGGATGCATAAAGGTATTTTTAAGTACAGAAATGCCTCTTCCTCCTCCTGCCTCTCCTTATCCCAAATGCTGCAAGTGTAATACTTTCACAAGCAGATGTTATTTTCCCATTCAAATACCCCTATATTTAGACATTCAAATACTGATATAATATGTGGTACTTTTTCAAAAGAAAAAATCCAGCATGAGTTTTAGTTTCAAAATTTCTATTTCTATACTGAAAATACATTTTTGTTCTCGATATAAATATTTTTTGCGCGAATTTTGCATACTTAATCTTTATTTTGTATGTCTATTGAGGCAGACACCGTGAGAGACCACATTTAAGGATGCTACTTTACTAAAAAAAAAAAAGCTATAGTAAAAAAAACAGCATATGCTGTCAGATTATATCAGAAGTTGCATCTAAACCATGTTTATAACTGACTTGATAACTAATTCATATTATGTCAAATAAATATATATTTTTTAAATAGAGGTTAGAGTTCTTAGCACTAATATTCTTGCATTTTAGTAGTCATAAAAATAAAATTTATTTACATAATAGTTTTAGAGATATTTGTTTAAATACAAATTGTAAAATGAGGAAACATTTCTGAAACCAAGGAAACCAAATTAAAAGCAATTTTAATAGGTAATTCTAGAAACATAATTAATTTTAGCCTAAAAATCCACAAATTATTTGAAGTTTCTAATTAAAATAGAATCAGTTATTTGCATATTTTAATATTATTATTAGCGCAGTTTTGCCAGCAGTTTGCCCGACGATCAGATAACCGTTGGCTCAGCTATTGGAAGCAGCCAAACTCAATTGTTGGCCAATGAAGCTAGAAAACAATGGACTAATGATATCCAACAATTCTGTGTTGTTTGAGTGAAAAAAGAATTGTATAAAAGGGAAGAGTTAGTCAAGTCATATCTCACAGCTTGATGAGGGTTTAAAACTAGTCGGATATGCCAATCCCAAAACTTTCTTCTATCTCATGCATGTTAATACTTCAAAATTCGCTATCACACCGCCAAAAAAAGCTATACATTTCGTCATTTTGTTGTACGTCAACTGCTTGCGAATCGTCGGGTTACCTGGATGCGATCAGCCGATGTATTATACTAAACTACGAAAATTCTTTCTGGCCTGTACCGGCAGGAAAAGATAGTTTCCCTTTTGCTTGGGTTTACGATTTTAGCTATTTTTACTGAAAAACACAAAGCTAAAATGCGTGGAAACCGATTACAGAAGAGTCATTCCCAGTTCTCGTCAATATTGAATTTGAATGAGAATATCGCCAAATTAGACAGACATAGCTAAGTTGCCTTCATATATAGCAACGTATTTTTATCGCCAAATTTGGCGATATTTCGTCACTTGTAGCCAAGCTTGGCAAGAATTTGACGTTTGCAATATATATAGTGTTATAATATATAGTGTTAAGCATATAAGAATTGAAACGATGGTTATAACAATGAAAGAAAATTTGCCGAAACCATGTTCACCAAAATTCATAAATTAAACCCGTTTATGGAGGAATCGTGCTGTATGTTTCAAAATGTCAGCCACAATAAAATTTCAAAATGCTATATCTCAGCCATTTTTTTAAGATAGAGACGGCTCTAAATTACGAGACCAACTCGCATAACGATGACATGACGTATGGTTGTGATGCCAAGCGCAGGTCCATACAAAAACAATAACATCAATTAGCAGCAAAACAAAAATGGGAACAAAACAAAGTCCTCCACATAGCCGTCTTTCCAGCAATGGCCAGCCGCTACGCGGCATCCCTTCAGTGGCGCTACACGCCTCGGTGCCAGGCACTAAACCCGTTTAAGCTAGGGAAACCTGGCAGGTAGGGGCCTCCCAGCTAAAAATGAACTGCAGAAAATCTGCAAAAAAAATGCAGTTGAGAAACTGCGGTGATTTGGCCGATTCGACTACAGTTTTTTTGAAGTCGATACAACTGCTAAATTACTACAGTAATTTTGCAGTTGAATAGACTTCAAAAATTCTGCAGTAATTTTGTAGTTTTATCAACCTCAAAAATTCTGCAGTAATTTTGTAGTTGTATCAACCTCAAAAATTCTGCAGTAATTTTGTAGTTGTATCAACCTCAAAAATTCTGCAGTAATTTTGTAGTTGTATCAACCTCAAAAATTCTGCAGTAATTTTGTAGTTGTATCAACCTCAAAAATTCTGCAGTAATTTTGTAGTTGTATCAACCTCAAAAATTCTGCAGTAATTTTGTAGTTGTATCAATCTCAAAAATTCTGTAGTGGAATCGCCAAATCACCGCAGTTTCCCAACTGCATTTTTTCTGCAGATTTTCTGTAGTTTCCCAACAGCATTTTTTCTGCAGATTCTCTGTAGTTTCCCAACTGCATTTTTTTTTTTTTTTTTTCAAACTTTCCGTAGCTCATTAAAATAGAGAACCTCTTGTTTCTTTTTGGTGACCTGAATAATTCTACTGTTTTTACAGACACCCTTGGTGTAATCAATGTTTACTAGGGGCTCGGTGATAAAATTGCAGAGCAATTCACATTGAGACAGCTACGCGGTCCAAGCTCGCTCGCCCCTTTTTATTTTTCCAGTAATTCTAGCCGGAATAAGTACTACAATAAATCATTTGAACATATGAAATTGAAAATTTTTTTAATGTAAAAAAGTTATTGAAAACACAACTAAAAATGCATTTAGTTGATGCTAATGGGCATATAAATCATTTAAATACTATGAAAAAAGGATCTTGGAAACATAATTAGTTTAAAACTTATTGCACCTATAATATTGTACAGCACGGCTTAAATTCATTAAAAGAAAAACTATGCGGTAGGAAGATAGTTTATCATCAATGATTGTTTAAATTTCGTTCGCCATTTTACTATTCTAAATGATTATAGATTTCTGCAAAAGAAATTATTTTTACTTCAATAAAACAGCAACAGATGGCAGCAGGATCATTCTAGAAAGTTTATATTTTATTATCTCAGATTTTTTGTGTGAGTGAAATTCGTAAATAAATTGTAAATAAGAGTTGAGAATTCATTTGAAATTAACAATATTACTCATAATTAAAATGAGGTATCATCTCAGATGCTTTGGATTACGTTCATATTATTTTATTTTTAATAATTGCTAGCTTGAGTTTCACTGCTCTGACACTGACCGCCATATTGGAGGCGGAGCTAACACAATCTTGTCTGTTCATTGGTCTGAGCTCTGGAAACTACGGTTGTTGCCAACGATAAGGTAGAAATTCAGCCCGATTTTCGCGCCACGTAAGACAAATATATATATATGGATTTTTGTTTACCAATACTTTCTTTAAAACAAAACAATAAATATTACAAATAATATAGAGAAAATTCATTGGCTGCTTTTAGACTATCAACTTCAAACTTGCCAAGTCTCCGGCTTTTTGGATACCAGTATTTTATTACAGAAAATGTTGTTTTATTTAATTGTAGCATTCTGCGATTTGAAAGAACGACATTTTTCTCTAAACAATTACTGGTGTGCAAAAAGCCGGAGACTTAGCAACTCTGCAACTTGTATTTTTTAGGAGCATAATGGAAGTGATTACCGCTCCACCAGAATTCTGCAGTTAATTTAACTAGCTGGTAAATACTCTCCATTTCTCCGTCTCTCATTTGGCTAATTTTCTATTAACCCTCTAAGCATGTGGAACGTAATATTCCGTTCACTAAGCTCCAGGTTTCACTGCAATATATGCAATGTTTAAGATAATATAATTCTATAGATTTAATGAATTTTCAAAAAATTGAAGAATGATTAATACTCTCAAGGGTTACATTCATATTTGTAATTAAGTTTTATTTATAATGCCGAAAGAATCATATTTTTTTAGCATTTAAAACAAAATGCAGAGAAAACAACATTACAATTTTACCCTTTTTCAAAACGCTCAGAGGGTTAAACACTCCCAGTTGTGTACATACCTGTTACTTACACAATTTATATAAAAATCCAATGTCCGCCCCCTCCCGATAAAAAAAAAAAAAAAAAAATGATTTTCTTTGTAGCTCGTGAGAATCTATTGTGGCAGATTTAGAAGATAATTTTAAATATTAAATGTACATGAAATTTAAATGCAAAAATTAATTTTAATTGCAACTAATTTTTCCACATTGTGAATTTCAAATTTGAATATTTTTTCATCGCTTAAAGAAAGTATCTATATGTGCCTTAAACATTTATATAATTTTGAATATATAAAATAATTTGAAAGGATATATATAAGTAAATTTCCAAATTATATACCATGTACTATGAAATAAAATATATTACACATGTTACAGCTAATAAAAAATAACTGCATAAAATTCATATTAAAAGCAAAATAAATATATGCTTTTCTGTGTTTCTAAAAAAAATGCTAAAATTTACAAAAATTACTCTTACCTGCATTCTGATTTGTCCTTCCAATTTTATCTTGTATACAATTATAGAACAAATAAGGTTTAAATTTTTAAAAAACCATTTTATTAACATTTGTTATGCTTTATAATTTATATCTTTAAATACCAAATTTATTTACAAATTCTCACATTTCACAGCCTTTGCTGCAGAATTCAGCTTGTTTCGAATGGTGGCACGTACAAGTGAAACATTAACACCAAACTTGCAGGCAACATGGCCCTGGATATCCGAAACATAGTTTGGATCCAGGACTTGTTTTTTCGATCCTTTAATGCCTTTAATGACACTGATTGCAAGGTTCTCTCTTCCAAAAACAACATCTAACAAATCACACGTGTATTTTGAAAAGTCACCAAGGCGGCAAAGGGCAAGCTTGTACTTGTCAACACTCAAATGTTCGCCGATCTTTACCAAATCTGGATTCATTTCAGATGCTGATTTTACCTTGTTTTGTTTGTAGAGTTTATATATATTTTTTAAGCTCTTTATATTTCATTTGGTAATGCCCCGCTGCTTCCGTTTTACACTGGACTTCTCCAGCGAGCTCTGTCAGTTGTTTTTTTCAACAAAGCGTTTTCCACCTTTAGGTCTTTACACTTTAAACAATCTGCTGGTTTAGGATAATCTAGACTTTCTTTTACTGCGCTGAGGATGCTTTGTTCTTTTTTCCTTTTAATATTCTTAATAGTTGACAGCTTCTGCCTAAAAAGAAACAATAACGCAAGTCTCAAAAATAAAAAAAGATAGAGGCAAATCAAAAAAATGCTCTAGAATCCCTGGATCAAGGCCAAACATTTAACGCAAAAAATTTTAGGATTTCTAAATTTTGTACATATTTTTGAATTTGAAATCTTTAAATGGCTATCACAGTACACCCTCAAGGCGCAATATCCCCAAATTCAACTGGGACTTGCAGGCCATTGTCAAAAACATATACAAAAAATTTGGTTCAATTATCGGCATAACTTCATACACTTTTCGATGATACAATAGTGAAATGGAACAAAAATCGTTAACGCAGATTAATCGTTATCGTCCCCTTTCTTCGGAATATCCGCAAATTCAAATAGGGCCTGCTAGCCATAGCCAAAAACATAGAAAAAAATTGGTTCAATTTGAATCATAACTTCATATACTTTTCGATGGTACAATGAGGACAGGCAGACATTTTGTGAAAACATGTTTTTCGGAATATCTGACCCCTAAAACGTATAAATCCGTCGAAAACCGGAAGTCGAAAAAATTTCGATTACAATATTTTCTTAAATTATACTTAGAAGTAAGTAATAATCATAAATATCTATCAAACTTGTAATAATGTCTGAAATTGCTAAAAAAGTAAAGCAAGATTTTTATTTGGCGTTAAAGGACACAACTATGGATATATCAAGTGTGTTAATTTACAGTCCTGGAAAAAAGAAAGAAACGTGATCACCCCTACCAATTCTTCTAAAACTAATTGTAAAAATCTATCAGTACTAATCGATTGGAAATAATCTCTACTAATTAAAGCTATGGGTTAAGTATGTTACAGGCGGAGTCGTCTGCACATTAAAAATTATACCAACTTTGAATTTTCAAATAATAACATCTATTTTTGAGACCCCATTTGAGTTCCTTCACTGTAAGAAAATTCTGTAACGTCACTAATTATTTCCAGCAACGTTCCGTGTTTTGACAGGTTTCTAACAGGAAAGTTACTGACGTTTAATATATTAACTTTTCTGAATTCTTAAAAAAGTTTTATATTTTTTGCCAGACATGTTACTGGTATAAATTAGGCTCATTAGCTGCCCATTATTTTCCAGGAACGTTCCTATTTTTTTTTTTTTTTTTACAGTGTTGGATCGAGACAGCCCCCGAAAAGGTATAGTTTAAATACTTTATGTTAAATTTTCATAGAGCTAGAAGAGTTTAAAGTTTGAGGATGCTAATGTTAAATCCATTTGACAAACTTATAAAAATCATCCGATTGAATTTTTATTATTTTTTTTTAATGAAATACACTTAATAAACCGAAACATATTCCAGTTTTTTTTTTGTATCTAAAAAGACATTTTTTAATTATGAAAATTATTAATAAATTCATATTAAAAAATTATGAAATATCCCCTACATTAATTTTTGTATAAAAAAACTGCGTGTAAATGTACAGCTCATTTGAATAATTAGTTTTCGAGATGCAGAGAACCTTCCTACAGTCTAAGGCGATCGCTTTCTGTTTTCAAAGAATCTACAGAAAATAACACGTAGACACTTACCAGAAACATTTTGTAGTATTTACTTTTATATAAAGAAAGTTTATTATAAATTTAAAGTTCCTGTATAATTTTACTGCTGACTAAAATGAGTGTTCAGTACTTTTTCTTGTAAGATTTAAATTTTATTTTCCGAAATTTTTAGATAAATCCCTAACACATTTTCTTTTATAACTGTATGAAGAATTAAGATAAGTATATTCCCAGGCTGTCTTGATCGAGGGAACTCAAACATAGGTGTTACAATTTGAAAAATCAACGTTCGTGCATTTTTTATTTGCGTTCATTCTGATTGAGACAATAATGACGACTTTTGTTTTCAGAAAAATATGTCTTCATAAGATTGTTAACTGTCAGTTTTTGTAAAATCATTAAGTGGCATTTGTTTTCTATATTCAATTAGTTTCTCTATGTACTATTATTATGTCTTTTTAGTTTACAATAAAGATACATATTAATTAACAAGCAAGATTTATTATCTGTGTTTTACCATTTAAAGTATAGTTGGAAAATTTGCCCCTGTATATTTTTAGTAGGCTGGAAAACTTGCCCCGCATACGGGGCACATTTTCCAACGTAACATGGTCAGACTTAACAATTTTCTTTCAAAAACTATATTTAGTTTTTTGAAAAATAATTATGTTAGTTTGTAGATAAAGGTCTAGGGAACACAATGATAGCCTGTTCATTTCAAAATAGATAAAAACAAAAAAAATACAAAAAAAAAATTATAAAAAGTTGAAAAATGTGCCCCGGTCTCATCTACACATGCCAATTTTATGCGTTTCCGAACAGAAATGAATTAAAAAAATTAGTCAGAAAGTAGCTCCTTTGGATTTGAGAGTTTAATTTAAGAGTTTAAATACTCTTAATAAAAAATGTCAGAAAACTAAATTGAAAAAAAAAATAAGAACACATTATAATCTACAGGTTTTTCGTCAATTGCAAATTTACATTTATTACAAAAAGCCATTCCCTGATTACAAATACATGATGTAAAACATGTTTGTGGGGAGATAAAAGTTGTTTTAATAAATATAGTTAATAGACCGGGAGGCGGCAGCACAGACAATCACCTCATCGAGTTCACGGTTGAAATTCCAGAATTAGTTAAAACTCGATTCGCATATTAAAACGCAATCGGTCTGCCAAGTCATCTTGGTGGAAAACACCCGAAAACCCAATTTTAGCGGTTGATTCGTAGGTTTACCATTGTGTTTTCCTGCACCTAAAGGTATGAAAACATGGAGGACTGTAAGCAGGAACACACAATGGTAAACCTACGAGCCAACCGATAAAATCGGATTTTCGGGTGTTTTCCATCAAGATATGACTTGGCAGACCGATTGCGTTTTAATATGCAAATCAAGTTTTAACTAATTCTGGAATTTCAGCCGTGAACTCGATGAGGTGATTGTCTGTGTTGCCACCTCCCGGTCTATAGCAAATACGTCTATATTAAGATAGTAATAAAATTGTTGCTTTAAGACTGATAGTAAAAATGTCAGGGTTTTTTCTTATGGGACTTCTGTAAATTTTTCTTTTTATTTTAGACTGAAAATATATTAATAACAAATTTGACTAACTAGACCAGTTGTTCTATTTAGATGGCATATTAAAACTATATTAAAGGAAGTAAAGCAACAAGTGATAAAACTTAGATTTTGTACGTGCATACATTTAGTCACAAAATGAACAGACATACTTTAAAACCCCAGAATTATAAAATGAGGAAAAAACACTAATAGAATTTATAATCTTCGTCCATAGAATTTTTTTTCGGGAATAAAAGTGTAATTGATTTCTAAAAATACTAATCTGTTTGAAATAGATAGAAAACTAGTCAGAAGATAATTTGGAAATTTAGAAAGAAAACCAGCTGTTATAAATACAGAAGGTCGTTCACACTTTATGGAAACTATTTTCGCAATTAACTGAACATATCACGACATTTTCCTCTCTCAGTCAAATCTCTTATTCGAAATTTGATCCTTAAGTTCCTATTACACCGGATAATTTGAAGCGATAAAAGTTTCCGCAACAGAACGATCAAGGTTCTCTACTCAAATACATTGTTCTGTGGTCGCCATTAAAATGTTGAACACCTTTCCACACCTATACTCATCGCTTTAAATTACAAGTCAAAACGTGACATCAGTTTTCCAAGCAATTTATTGTCTGTTAGGGGCGACATTGCTCCTTTACACCTTTACAAGCGACAAAATTGTGCTTATGAACTTAAGTATAGTTATTTATTTCGAGCAACAATTTTTGAAGTCATAAGTCGACATTGTGTCGCCCGAAAGTAGCGGCAAACTTTGACGTTCCGTGTAATAAGACCATTAAAGTTATAGAAAACATTTCTAAGAACAGTAAGATTTATATATTAAAAAAAAAAAAAAACTATAAAATATTAATATGTGCCCAGTGGCAGAACTATCTTTAAGTGTCTGCGACGCTAATAATGTTTTCAAAAATAGTCTGCAATACACAATATATCATATAAACCTATTCTTGCTGCTGTTTTAGTTGTAGTGCTAATTAACTAAGGCAACAGGATTTATCAGCCTTTCTGAGTAAAAAAAAAATTCTGAAATTCGCAACAAATATTCTAATAGGTTGCAGCAGAGGGGGGAGGGGAGAAAATCCCCTCTCGGCAATAATTATTCTTGTTGCAGGTCGGATTAACTCTGCTTTTGATTCGAGTCGATTTCAGGCTGAGTGTAGATTCTTGCAAATTGGGTTCTGGTTAACCCGATTTTTCAAAAGTTAGTTCAGTATATTGTTTCATATTAAAAACTATGCCAATATTAATAAACATAGAACTTTGTGTCTGCTGTTTTCTAAAGGAATGCTGCATCTTTTTCAGGACTATTTCACAAAATTCGCGTTTTTTACGTGAACCTTTGACGAAATTAGCGTTTCTTTTGACCCCCGCGATCCTTTGGCAAAATTCACGTTTTTTTCGTGACCCTTCGACAAAACTCGCACTTTTTCTGTGATCCTTTGACGAAATTAGCAGTTTTTTCCAGGATTCTTTGACGAAATCGGCATTTTTTCTGTGGCCATTTGACGAAATTTGCGTTTTTTCTGTGTGGCCATGTGATGAAATTCGCATTTTTTCCACAATCCTTCAACAAAACTCATGTTTTTTTTTACAGTCTTTTGACGAAAATCAAGTTTTTCCGCGGCCCTTTAACGAAATTTGCATTTTTATCGCAATCTGTCAACGAAATTAGCCATTTTCCCAGATCCTTTGATGAATTTCGCGGTTTTTCTTCGGCCTTTGTACAAAATTCGCGTTTTTTCCACGATCCTCAGCGAAAGTTGCCGTTTTTTCGAGATACTTCGACGAAATTTGCCGTTTTTTTTTTCAAGATACTTCGACGTAATTTGCCATTTTTTCGAGATCATTCGACGAAATTTACCGTTTTTTGGCGATCCTTCGACGAAATATGCCGTTTTTTCGCGGTCTGTCGCCAGAATTCTTCGTTTTTTCACGATCCGACGACGAAATTGACCGTTTTTTCGTGATCCTTCGGCGAAATTAACAGTTTGTTCCACGATCCTTTGATGAAGTTGGCGTTTTCTCCGTAGCCCTTCGGCAAAATTCGCATTTTTTCGGGATCCTTCAACGAAACTCATGTTTTTAGGTAGTTTTCGTAAGAAATACTACCTATTACATTCTCACCTAAGTTGGAAATTTTGAAAAATTTTTGCAGATCTACGCCGATCATGACTCCCAGAACCCAAAACCACCCCCAGTTCAAAAGTTTATCTATCTATCTATCTATCTATCTATCTATCTATCTATCTATGTCACTTTTTTCTGACCACGATAACTGGAAAAATTCTGCATAAATCTCTTCCAAGCTGATACATAAAATCAAGGGTCATAAACTCTCGGTCAAGTTCGTTAATGGGCAAAATCGGACCAAGGGGGGGGAAATGGGGGGGCTTTTTGTGAAAACAGAAAAATCCTCATAATTTCTTTATTATTATACGTATCGAATCCGTTTAAAGTTATTATTACTTCTAGGAAAAGGGCCGAAAATGTATGTATAGCAGATTTTTGATATAATTAAAAATGGCCCCAAGGGGGGAAAAAAGGGGGGTTTTAGGAGAAAAAAAATCATAGCTTCGTCAATTCACAAGATATCAAATCCGCGTAAATTTATTATTAATCCTCTTAGTATTATCTAAAACTTTTATATTGACAAGTTTTTTATAGGACCAACCGTTATAGCAAAAAAAAATTAAAAACAAAACAAATCCCTGCCGGCTCCGCCTGCAAACAAGTTATTTTTCGAAGTAGGCGGTTCTAACTCCCGCATCTTTTCGAAACTGATACATAAAATCAAGGGTCATAAAATCTCGGTCAAGTTCGTTAATGGGCAAAATCGGACCAAGGGGGGGGGGGAAATGGGGGGCTTTTTGTGAAAACAGAAAAATCCTCATAATTTCTTTATTATTATACGTATCGAATCCGTTTAAAGTTATTATTACTTCTAGGAAAAGGGCCGAAAATGTATGTATAGCAGATTTTTGATATAATTAAAAATGGCCCCAAGGGGGGGGAAAAAGGGGGGTTTTAGGAGAAAATAAATCATAGCTTCGTCAATTCACAAGATATCAAATCCGCGTAAATTTATTATTAATCCTCTTAGTATTATCTAAAACTTTTATATTGACAAGTTTTTTATAGGACCAACCGTTATAGCAAAAAAAAATTAAAAACAAAACAAATCCCTGCCGGCTCCGCCTGCAAACAAGTTATTTTTCGAAGTAGGCGGTTCTAACTCCCGCATCTTTTCGAAACTGATACATAAAATCAAGGGTCATAAAATCTCGGTCAAGTTCGTTAATGGGCAAAATCGAACCAAGTGGGAGGGGGGGGGGCTTTTTGTGAAAACAGAAAAATCCTCATAATTTCTTTATTATTATACGTATCGAATCCGTTTAAAGTTATTATTACTTCTAGGAAAAGGGCCGAAAATGTATGTATAGCAGATTTTTGATATAATTAAAAATGGCCCCAAGGGGGGGGGAAAAAAGGGGGGTTTTAGGAGAAAATAAATCATAGCTTCGTCAATTCACAAGATATCAAATCCGCGTAAATTTATTATTAATCCTCTTAGTATTATCTAAAACTTTTATATTGACAAGTTTTTTATAGGACCAACCGTTATAGCAAAAAAAAATTAAAAACAAAACAAATCCCTGCCGGCTCCGCCTGCAAACAAGTTATTTTTCGAAGTAGGCGGTTCTAACTCCCGCATCTTTTCGAAACTGATACATAAAATCAAGGGTCATAAAATCTCGGTCAAGTTCGTTAATGGGCAAAATCGAACCAAGTGGGAGGGGGGGGGGCTTTTTGTGAAAACAGAAAAATCCTCATAATTTCTTTATTATTATACGTATCGAATCCGTTTAAAGTTATTATTACTTCTAGGAAAAGGGCCGAAAATGTATGTATAGCAGATTTTTGATATAATTAAAAATGGCCCCAAGGGGGGGAAAAAAGGGGGGTTTTAGGAGAAAATAAATCATAGCTTCGTCAATTCACAAGATATCAAATCCGCGTAAATTTATTATTAATCCTCTTAGTATTATCTAAAACTTTTATATTGACAAGTTTTTTATAGGACCAACCGTTATAGCAAAAAAAAATTAAAAACAAAACAAATCCCTGCCGGCTCCGCCTGCAAACAAGTTATTTTTCGAAGTAGGCGGTTCTAACTCCCGCATCTTTTCGAAACTGATACATAAAATCAAGGGTCATAAAATCTCGGTCAAGTTCGTTAATGGGCAAAATCGAACCAAGTGTGTGTGGGGGGGGGGGCTTTTTGTGAAAACAGAAAAATCCTCATAATTTCTTTATTATTATACGTATCGAATCCGTTTAAAGTTATTATTACTTCTAGGAAAAGGGCCGAAAATGTATGTATAGCAGATTTTTGATATAATTAAAAATGGCCCCAAGGGGGGGAAAAAAGGGGGGTTTTAGGAGAAAAAAAATCATAGCATCGTCAATTCACAAGATATCAAATCCGCGTAAATTTATTATTAATCCTCTTAGTATTATCTAAAACTTTTATATTGACAAGTTTTTTATAGGACCAACCGTTATAGCAAAAAAAAATTAAAAACAAAACAAATCCCTGACGGCCCCGCCTGCAAACAAGTTATTTTTCGAAGTAGGCGGTTCCAACTCCCGCATCTTTTCGAAACTGATACATAAAATCAAGGATCATAAAATCTCGGTCAAGTTCGTTAATGGGCAAAATCGAACAAGGGGGGGGGGAATGGGGGGGAGGCTTTTTGTGAAAACAGAAAAATCCTCATAATTTCTTTATTATTATACGTATCGAATCCGTTTAAAGTTATTATTACTTCTAGGAAAAGGGCCGAAAATGTATGTATAGCAGATTTTTGATATAATTAAAAATGGCCCCAAGGGGGGGAAAAAAGGGGGGTTTTAGGAGAAAAGAAATCATAGCTTCGTCAATTCACAAGATATCAAATCCGCGTAAATTTATTATTAATCCTCTTAGTATTATCTAAAACTTTTATATTGATAAGTTTTTTATAGGACCAACCGTTATAGCAAAAAAAATTAAAAACAAAAAAAAATCCCTGCCGGCTCCGCCTGCAAACAAGTTATTTTTCGAAGTAGGCGGTTCCAACTCCCGCATCTTTTCGAAACTGATACATAAAATCTCGGTCAAGTTCGTTAATGGGCAAAATCAAACCAAGGGGGGGGGGGGGGCTTTTTGTGAAAACAGAAAAAAAAACCATAATTTCTTAATTATGATACGTATCGAATCCGTTTAAAGTTATTATTACTTCTAGGAACAGGACCAAAAACTTATGTATGACAGATTTTTGATATAATTAAAAATTGCCTTAAGGGGGGGAGGGAAGGAGGGTTTTAGAAGAAAAAAAGTCATAACTTCGTCAATTCCCAATATTTCAAATCCGCTTAAATATATTATAAATCCTCTTAATATTATCTAAAACTTTTATATTGACATGTTTTTTATAGGACCAACTCTTAAAGCAAAAAAAAAAAAATCCTTGCTGGCTCCGCCTGCAAACAAGTTTCGTTTCGAAGTAGGCGGTTCCAACTGCAGCATCATCCGCAAAAAGGTCATTTCTTCCGCAATTCCCGACGAACAGGCACCCCTCGTTCTGCGTCTTCGAAATCTACCTGTGCCTGTAGGCCGAGCCGTCAGGGATTTTTTTTTTTTACGGCCTTTTGACGAAATTCACGTTTTTTCACGGCCTTTTGACTAAATTTGCGTTTTTTTCGCGATCTTTAAATGAATTATGCGCTCTTTCCGGGAGTCTTCGAGGAAGTTCGTCGTGTTTTTTTCGCGATCCTTCGACGAAGTTTGCTGTTTTTTCAGTTTGCCGGTTTACTTTGGTAAGTTCGCTATTGAAAATGGTGTCATTTTTAGTTCGTTTGCAGGGACACTCAAAAGAACACTGTTACATTATGGTATATTGGGGAAATCGCTTGCGGTATATTTTAACGATGTTATACTGTTACAAACGCAATAAAAATATATACATTTCTATGGGGAACTAAACATGTTTTCTGTAGAATATGAAATGCATTCATTTACACGTTTACGCAAAACAATTCGGTTACTGCATCTATGTTTAACGCATGATTTTACTTTCTTGTTTAATTTTTATTTAAAAAAATAATGTTTCAAATTGTACAGTCTATTTTCTCGATAAAATAATTTTCCTTCATAAAATCATTTAATTTTAATTATACTTAATCATTATATCAAAAAGTATTATGAAGTAATTTAAGTAAAAATAAGTGGGAATTAATTTACATAGTATTTTTTCTTACAGGTTTATCATATGAAGAACGCACACGTAACCCTTTCAGGTGAATAATATTAGGTGAAATTCTAATTTAATATGCTTCAACTTTTTTTCAACGAATAAACTATGCTGTTAGTCAGTCCTTTTAAAGACAAGCTTGCAGAAATTAATAGCCAGCTGAGTATAGAATGGCAGGTAGAGAATTTTTGTTCTTTGACTGAAGAACCAAAATACTACTACCAAAGTCCTTCTTTCCTATTTGGAAATTCAGAGTTTAATTTGGCGGTGTATCCTGGTGGGTGTGTTACGAATATAAAAGATACTATTAAATGCATTTCAGTACATCTGAAAAGTAAGGAATCTGCTAAAGTGCCAAATAGCAATATAATTTATACTTTGGGCATTAAAACAAGCAATGAAAGTGTTAAAAAAGTTGTAACCAATGAGTATTCATTTGACGATAAAAATAACGTTGCCTGTCATAAAGAATTTTACAAACGATCTACATTTCTACTGAAAAAACCGGATCTTTCACCGAATGGACATTTAACTATTTGTGTCACATTGAAACGAAGTATCCTCCCTGTAACTACACAAAGCTCAAGTAATTTATGTACTAAGCCTGTATGGGAAAAGAAGAACTTCAACTTAATTAAAGACTTGTTATATTTAAATCCGAAGTGGTTAGAAGAGCAGTGTAAAATGAAACAACCCCCAGAAGCTGTTAGTGCAGGTGCTAAAGATTTACCACTTGCATTTGATTCATTTGAAAAGTAAGGAATCTGCTAAAGTGCCAAATAGCAATATAATTTATACTTTGGGCATTAAAACAAGCAATGGAAGTGTTAAAAAAGTTGTAACCAATGAGTATTCATTTGACGATAAAAATAACGTTGCCTGTCATAAAGAATTTTACAAACGATCTACATTTCTACTGAAAAAACCGGATCTTTCACCGAATGGACATTTAACTATTTGTGTCACATTGAAACGAAGTATCCTCCCTGTAACAATCCCTGTAACTACACAAAGCTCAAGTAATTTATGTACTAAGCCTGTATGGGAAAAGAAGAACTTCAACTTAATTAAAGACTTGTTATATTTAAATCCGAAATGGTTAGACGAACAGTGTAAAATGAAAGAGCCCCCAGAAGCTGTTAGTGCATAGGTGCTAAAGATTTGCCACTTGCATTTGATTCATTTGAATCGTATGTATCGGCTTTTTACCCAATGCTAAGACTGGAAATTTGGGAGCAAATGTATTCAGAATCAAAATAAATCTTAAAAAGCAAAAAACAATATAATAAATTTTTCTTTTCAGTTCTGTCATATTCTAGTGAAGATGACCTAATTGAGCTAAAATGTGAAGCTTTAGTAAAAGAGAACGTGTGTTATTCACCACGTGAGGGAATCATAGTTCTGTTAGAGTTAAATCAAAATGAAAATACATGTATTCCAGTATTTGGATACATTTTCCGTCATCAAAATTCTTCAGATTGCACCAAAACCAATCTTTCACACTGGAAAAAATTGCCTAAAAAATGGACAACAAATGCCAAGCATTGGACATTTTATGTTAACATAAAGAAGAAAGAGATAATAATCGCATTAGATACCTTAATGAAGGGAAATGGATTAGGTTATATTCGAAACAAATTAAGGCTGTTAGATGCTTTGAATTATTTGAAAACTCTCCTTTATTGGCTGATATCCTCCAACCTAAATGGAAAACATTCTTCGTTAAGTACTCTGCAATGGCTCCTACAAGATAATTCAATTCTGAGCAAATGAAAGTCATTGAATGTGTCACATCAGAAATTATCAAATCAAAAAGGCAACCCAAAATTATTTTATTACAAGGACCACCGGGAACTGGTAAAACTCGTACAATCATTGGACTAGATCAAAAATACTTAAAAGAGTACAATTTTAATACATGCTACAAACTGTTAATTACTGCTCCATCAAATGCTGCTATTGATGAAATAGGGTGTCGTCTGATTGATTTAAACATGCAATCAAAGCCTGAAAACTATCAAATTTGTTAGGTTTGGTATTTTAGAACAAATACATTACAAAATAAGACCATATACTTTAGATAGGAAAGCTAATTTTTTATATTCAGATTCCAAGGAAAATGAAATTAAACTTAAAAAAGAAGCTGGAGTTAAAGATGAAAACGAAAGACTTAAATATCTTGAAGATAGGTACAAAAATCTTACTGATCAAAAATTTGTAAAGAAAAAGAATGATTACATTAGTAAAGAATCTGTCCTTAAAGATAGTCATATCATTCTATCCACTTTAAGCGGTTCATCATCACCAATATTATTAAAAACATTTAATGTTAAGTCGAATTTTCAGATTTCAATTTGTATTGTCGATGAATCAGCTCAATGCATAGAACCTGAAATACCTTATCCTTGTAGGGGATCATAAGCAGTTGTCAGCTACTGTTTTATCAAAAACAGCTTGTAAATACGGTTTTGAAAGATCTGCATTTGAAAGATTTCATACCTATTTTGAAACATTCTGCGATAAAACACCCATGTTTACATTAAGTGAACAGTTTCGGATGCATTCTAGCATTTGTCACTTCCCATCAAAATTTATTTATGATCAGAAACTTATTACAAATCCCAATATAGATGTTGAATATGCTAATTTCCCCTTGCTACCATACATGATGCTGGATATATATGTCAGTCAGGAAAAAGATGAATCATCATCTAAAGTTAATTGTACTGAAGCTCAGGTTATTATAAATATTTGTACTGTACTCTTAGACTGCATTGTTGATTCAGTATCTTCAATTGGTATAATCACCCCTTATCAGGCACAGAGATCATTATACTTGAAAGCACTTAATGTTAACCCACGATATAAAGACATATAAGTCGATACTGTTGATAGTTTTCAAGGACGAGAAAAGGATATTAGTATTATTTCTACAGTAAGAGCAAATAGTCAATCTGGTGGCATTGGATTTTTAGCTTGCAAACGGAGATTAAATGTTGCTATAACTAGGGCAAAAAAATGTTTAATAATTTGTGTTCATGCTGACTCCTTAATAAATTATCATGGTTGGAGAGAACTTATTTGTGACGCTAAAAAGAAAAAAGTCTGTTTTGCAGTTACCAGCCCAAAAGACATTCCTTACTTATTTGAACATTACATGCTAAAAAAAAAAAATAATAATAATAATAATAATGATAATAATAATTATATATAATACAAAGTGACTTTGGCCTAATGCACTGTTAGATATGATACAAAGTGACTTTCACTTAATGTAATGAAATGGTTTATTATTTGGTTTATTAGTGGATTTATCAGTTAATAGTTCCAGTTAATATCCTTAGAACAAGAGCAGGATATATGCACTTCATGTTTACAGTCTGCACCACCTGGACATGGACCCTCATATTCTGAACATAGCTTAATTTCACACTTGCAATTGAGGATGTCAAAGAGAAATTAAATGTTGCTATAACTAGGGCAAGAAAATGTTTAATAATTTGCGTTCATGCTGACTCCTTAATAAATTATCATGATTGGACGAACTTATTTGTGACGCTAAAGAGAAAAAAGTCTGTTTTGCAGTTACCAGCCCAAAAGACATTCCTTACTTATTTGAACATTACATGCTAAAAAAAAAATAATAATTATTATTATTATATATAATACAAAGTGACTTTGGCCTAATGCACTGTTACATATGATACAAAGTGACTTTCACTTAATGTAATGAAATGGTTTATTATTTGGTTTATTAGTGGATTTATCAGTTAATAGTTCCAGTTAATATCCTTAGAACAAGAGCAGGAGATATGCAACTTCATGTTTACCGTCAGCACCACTTGGTCATGGACCCTCATATTCTGAACATAGCTTAATTTCACACTTGCAATTGAGGATGTCAAAGAGAAATTACTCATGTGAGTGGAAGTTGCCAGTCTTGTCTTCCTTTTACTCGCCATGGTTCCGAATTTTCAGATTTTGGAGTGCAAAAAACTTTATGCATGGAAAAAAAAAAAAAAACTATTTGTAGGATATTAATAAAACTTATCAGCTGCAAATGAATATTGCTAGTTTAAAAACTTTTACGAGTGGCATATATATATATTTTTTTACACATTTTATAGTATAATATAAGTATATTCTTAAACTTAAGAACAGAAGTACAAACATAAATAAAGATAAGAAGGCACTTCTTGAGAAAAGACAGTTTGCTGCGAATTTTACACGAAACGTGAAAATATCACAAAATTGAAGTCGCTACTTATATCAAGCAAACAAGTGTACTTGCCAATTCATGTAAATACATTTCTGTAAATATATTTATACACAACTTTTGACCCTTTCATTTTTTAAAAAGGAATACAAAAAATTCGACATGCCCTTCTATAATATTGTATTAATAAAATGTTAACGACTGATTTTGTGTCTCATTTTAAAGATCAGTAGTAGAACTAATTTATTGAGGTTAGCGTCCTGCACGAGTCGGGTTATACTCGACCCGAACCCGAAATTTCTGCTTAAATCAACCTGAAAACAGACAAATAAATTTCATCAACTCGAAACAAGACATGGAAGAAAATGATTCCATATTTTAATTCAATTGTGGAAAAGTAGCCTACAATTATATCTCTAATATCAAATTAAATACATATACGTCATTAATGTTTAACTATATAGTTTTATTATTATTATTATTATTGTTGTTATTTAAAAAATATTCAGAACTTTCTTTTGAAAAATGAGGTCAACCCGACCCGAAAGATTCAAAACCGACCTGAAACCGAAACATTTAGATTCAACCCGACCTGCAACGAATAAAAAATTATCGCGGATCGAGTAGAATACGTGTAAAATCTGGTTACCGACCCAATGCAGGACTCTAACTGGAATATTACTACCAGCCAAACTAGATTTAGAAATAAGACATAGCTGCCAAACCTGATTTTTTATTTAAAATAAAAGAAACATATTTTGAACCAGAAATTTTACTTGGTAAGATTTAAATACCAGTTGAAAACAAGACACATTTTATTAGATTTCTCTGGTTCGTTCAAGACATGTAAATTTGACTTGGAGGAAAAAAACAGAAGGTTTGGCATCTATGAAAGAATATTGTCATATCTTTGCTTGATAGTGGGTTATACTCACGAGCTGCGAGTTAATAAAAATAAACAAAAATACTATTTTTTTTCCTTCTGAAAAACATAAAAAATAACAGATTTAACTAAGTCGCATTTATTATGTGTGGTAAAGAAAAGAATTATTTTTAAATAAAACCAAAAATTCTTGTTACATTTAATAGATTAGTAGCATCATTTAAGTACAAGTTTACTAAAATAATAAATTAATTGTTCATATCTGCAGGCACTACACAGACTTATTTTAACATTTAATTAATGATTCGTCTTTATAGAGTTTAGATTTCAACTTAATAATTCAATATTCATTTTGATAATTTAACTATTTTTACTTACCCATCATACGTAGTATAGGGTAAGTCTTGTAATTGTTTTGAAAATCGAAATTTTTTTTTTTTTTTTTTTTTTTTGACGGATTTACACGTTTCAGACACTGGAGATTCCGAAAAACATATTTTTAGAAAAAAATGTTTTGCCGTCCGTCTGTGTGTGTGTCTGTAAACGCTCTATCTCCCGAAAAATTTGAGATAGAGACTTGCAATTTGGTATGTACTTAGTATGTAATAATGGGAAGAAGCCTATTTCATTTCATTAACCTCGATTAACCGGAACTATTTTTTTCGGACTCTCGAAATATTCGTTCTGATAAAAGGTATATAAAAATTTTCGAAATTGTTTATTTTAAGAAATGACTATAAAAGACAATAAAAAAACATAAATTTTGCATAAAGCATGAAGTCGATCGGATAATGAGTTGCCGAGATATTTGGAATCCTATTTTCCACACCCTTCGATTTTTCATGACCCTGTATTTCATCCAAATTTCCCTTCAAAGATATATTTTAATTGGAAATTTGACGCTTGCAATAAACCGCTAGTTAATAGGATTATTATTTTTGGAGTTATAAGGAGGTTTCTTTCAAACACTTCAGTAATCGAACCTTTAAAGTTTATGACGTCATCAAGCCACGATTTTATTCGAATTGCAATGCATTTTATAAGTAGTTTACATATTTTTATTTTAATATTTTACATTATGCATATCCATGATGGGTAAGTATTACGGTGGCTCCCAACAACTAGTTTTAATCTTTTGCAATATATTTTATGTGCCGTCTCTAATAAAAAATATACTAATATTACCGTTATTAGAGTATATCTTACTGATAATTTTAATAGAATATAACGAAAATACCACCCAATTATTAATTCAAAACTAAAAATACTGATCTATTAAAAAATAATAATAAAAGCAGAAATAAAGTGATAAGTGTATTGCATTAGTTTACAAGATATATGCAGGATTTTTGTAAGGTGGTTCCAAGCTCGTAAGGTGGTAGAGATCCTACATTAGAGAGAGATTGGACATTGACGAAATGTCCTCCTTATAAGTTCCAAAGCAGATGGAACGCAATAGAACGGAATGTATTTTCACGACTCTCTGAAGGCATATAAAACGAATTTTCCTTTATTTTAATACAATAAAAAGTGTTAGAACGTGATGAAAGTACATTGCGTTCTACTGCGTTCCACCTGCTTTGGAACTTACATGGCGGACATTTAGTCAATGTCCAATCTCTCTCTAATGTAGGATCTCTATAAGGTGGTACCAGCGGTACCAAGCTCGTACATTCTCTTACAGTAAGCGCAGGCAAGAGGATA
Organism: Maratus michaelseni; assembly: GCA_963931845.1. Classification (NCBI taxonomy): domain Eukaryota; kingdom Metazoa; phylum Arthropoda; class Arachnida; order Araneae; family Salticidae; genus Maratus; species Maratus michaelseni. The sequence goes on along the minus strand of OZ007598.1, from coordinate 152,063,011 downwards.
CTGGAGAGAGCTATTTAAACTCCTTGGAATTTTAAGTTTAATAAGCTATATTTTCTTTATCGCTGATTATTTGAAATATATAAATGGAACTAAGAATTAAAAAAATATATATATCCCGACATTAAAACCATATACGTCCGTTTCAAGGATAACTCAGATCCCCTTCTCAGTGTAAAACAGAAAGGAAAAAAAGATCTTTTTTGTTTTGTTTTACACTGATAAAGGGGATCTGAGTTATCCTTGAAACGGCCATATGTGGTTTTAATGTTGGGATATTTTTTTTAAATTTGTGTGTTTTAACGTTGTTTAGCTTTATATCTCAGTCTCTGTACCCACACAAAGTGAACATTTTCTGGCTATAAGGATTTTTTTTTTTGTCAGGGGGTCAGAACCCTGTGGAAGAAAATTTGTAATTCCATTTTCCTTTTAACATTCTTGTGTTTCTAATTTATCTTAAATGTGGAGTTCAAAGGGCTAAGCCCCCTTTGTAAAAAAGAAAAAAAAAGTAAACTGTTTATTATGCTTTTTTAAGGTGCGGTGGAAGACAAAGTTTAAAATAATTCACAATATGCTTAAAAAAATGTAAAAATATTTGTAAAATATTCATAATAAATAAGTTAATCGGTTTCATTTATTGAAATGAAAAAGAAAACCATCATCAACTTAAAAAAAATAATAAAATGCACCTAACTCTTTAGTTTTAACTGCAATGTAATGTACAAAATAGCGCGCGTAAATAATACATATTTGGAAAATCATGCTTGTTTTCAGTTCGCAATGTCTAAGTTTCATCACATGACTAAATACTGCTATTACACGGGAGAAATTGAAGCGACAAAAATTGCGGCGACTCGTCAGTTTTCCAAGCGTTCCATTAACAGAGTCTGGAAATGCGTTTCCCTCGTCATAGCTCCACCTGTGGCTGAGAGGTTCTGCTCTCAGACTGGTACACTACTACTGGTAGACGGGAGGTGCTGGGTTAAAACCCCTGTTCCGTTCGTCGACCTAACTGTTCGGAGTTTTCCGTGGTTTTCTCCGAACTTTCCGTAAATACGGGTTATGATCCCTTAGAAAGACTCCCCCCTCCCCCACGGAGGGCACTCCCCCCGCCGGCCAACATCCCTAGTGCAGATAATCGGCTGTAACCAGTAATCAACCAACCAACCCTCGTCAGATTTCCATTCATTTGATTGGCTGTTCCAAGCGATATGCTTGTAGAGGCGGCAAAATTGCTTAGACAAAAAAAGTGATTTGTCTCTTGTTGCAACTCTTTTTGAGCCATAGGTTGAACATGGTGTAGATCGAAAGTAGTAGTTACTTAGACGCCTCGTGTAATAGCACTTTAAGTAACCGAACACGTAATCCAATCCAATTAACCGAGAATTTTTTCCGTAAGATCAATTCACTTACGGCCGACTTCGGTCACTTCCACTGGGACGAGATTGGTGTGGATCGGTTAGCAGCACCAAAGCCCATACACGTGTATCCATCTTTGAGCAGCACTGTACGCACTGATAACTAACCGACCTCGCCGGTTACTTCGGCTAGGTGCTGCACTGGGACTGGACACAGTCTTCGTTTCATATCCTTCCCAGAATCGAGCTGCAAGTAACCGGTGAGATCGGTCACTTTGGACGTGTCCATGCATGTCAGTTTAAATACATGCCCATAACTCTAAGCCAGGCATGTCAAACACGTGGTAATATTTGTCTTATTTATTCTGTCATTAAATAAGGGGAATATTTCTCTTCAGAATGTCGTAGCATTCTGAATTTAAAAAAAAATCCGCTCATCTGAAAAAACAGTGATGTATAGAGACAGATATAACTCACTTTTATATTTTAGCATGAAAAAATTGTGGATACAAAGATAACAAATCGGAACGTACCAAAGCCCGGGATATCGAGTCTGAAATTTTAAGAGTCGTAAAATGTTTTCAGTATTTTACTTTTTATTTTTTTATTTCAAAACTAATACTTTACTACTCTCTTCGATTTTACACATCTTTACAAAATAAATGCTGTATTTATTAAATACTAAGAAATGGACTGTAAAATTAATAAAAGTCGGAGCTAATTAAGAACAGTTAAACAAGTGGGTAAGTATAGATCGAAGATCTCACAAAGGGCTTCGTTTAATATTCCTTTCAAAACACTTTTATCCTTTTTTTAATAAATCCAAATAAATTTCATTTAAAAAAAGAAAAAAAAAGTAATGTCTTTTATACAGTAAAAATTTACCGATCTATTTTCTCGTGTTTTTTTTTTAAATATCTGAACCGGCTCGATAGCGGGGGAAGCCCGCTATTTTACTCTGTCATAATAATATCTGTCATGTGGATTAAAGGCGATATAAAAAAAAAATCAATTTCAAAATTAAACATGTTGTATAGAGACCTTCAAAATGTTAAAATATGCCAATATTTCCATAATCGGGTTGTTATCATGATTCAAACTTATATGACGTTATAATCACTTGCTGACGTCATATCTACTTGCTTTCTCTATTACTCATATTGATACTCTCTTTGTATTATTCTCCAACATTTGAAAAAGTCCGTTAAACTTCCAATAGGACGTCAGATTAATTTAATTTTAATTCTCTAATGACATCATATTAACCTGCTTTCTGTACTTACACATACTCATACTCCTTGTATTATTGAGAAATGTTTGAAAATTTCCGTTTTATTACCAATATGACGTCATATTAATCTTTTTTTCAATTGGTGAAACTTTTTATTTCAATTTCATTTTTCCCGTGGAAATATTTCAATAGAAAATTATTATTGTAGAAAGAATTTTATTGTGGATTTTTAATTGTTGGCAACTGCTATAACGAAAAATGTTTAAATTTAATAGGTAAAAGCTGTTAGATTTTTTGTTTTTTATCTCTCTATATTACAATAATACGATTTTTTTCAAAATTTTATGATTTTCAGCTTCATAGTAGGTATTCAGCTATAAGTACACAAAATTTCAAGTCTGTAACTTATATAGTTTCTGAGAACCGGCTCTGTGACGGACAGACACAGTAGCGGGACGAATAGGGTTTCGTGAGGTGAACGAAACCCTAAAAAGCAAAATAGGAAAATAAATAGATTTAAATGAGTTGTTTTGAAAGTGAGACAAATTATCCCTTTTGTGCTTGAGTCGAACAGATGGATTTTGGATTTAAACTCTTTATTTATTTTCACTACTTAGGTTAGTAATTCTGTATGAATCCTGCGTGATCTTTCTTTCTTTTCATCCTTATTTTATTGATATACACATTTTATTGGCATACTCTCATACATCTCAGAATTTATTAAAAATATAGATATGTTAAAGCTCTTTACCACTATGAATACATATGATAAACTGAAGATGAACATCGCAGATTTTTTTAAAGGTGATTTACAATACAATTATATTCGAAGGAAAACTGAAATTTTATGTTTGATATGTAGACATTGTTTTAGTTTGAAAGAATGTTACATTAAGAGGGGCTATGGCACAATGTATAAAGAAAACTCAAAAATATCTGGCTGAACATCGGAAAGATAAACTGCCAGAATTGAAACTGATATTTCTTAAAAGAAAATTAAACTGCTTTCACCAAGCCTATTGACGAAAATACACTTGCTTTAAAAAACTAACTATTGTTTTTATTACAATACATATCCCGTGAATCAAAATCATTCACTACGAAATTGAAGAAATGATGTCTAGAGCAGTTTATAGAAATTTGGAAATACTATAAGCAAAAGTACCATTATCAGAAAGATTTGTACGATTATTAATCGTTTATAGCGGATAGATTTTTAAAAGTCGAATATGTGCTTAAAACAACTTAAATTTAAATTAAAGTCTTACGCACATGCTTAATCATCGTCAATTAAAAAAAATATCTTAGAAATATGGGTGGTGAAGATAAACAGATCTACCACAGATGTATACAGATATTTGTCGGCTTTCCATCATAAAGTTTTAACTATTCATTTAGAATTGTTAAAAAATGTTACAATTTTCATTTCAAATAAACAAATCATGAATCTGGATTATTAAACTAATACCAATAGACAAAATACCTGGATTTTTCATTTGAAATTACAAAGCACGTGAGTAAACTCTTCAAGGCAAATTTCATAATTTAGTACTAGCGTTATCAAATAAAATTTATTACTTTGTTTTAATTTTCAAAAGGAAATGTATTTCATTTTAAGTGTTGCCAGCCATTACAAAAATTGTCGGAATGTAAATTTTTAGAATGTACTGAAAATATATTTAAAAACGAATTCAAAAGAAGATTTTTGAATTTCAAAAAATATGGAAATCAGTTTAATTTATATTATTTCACCTCTGATGATTAATGTTGAAATTATACTTCAGAATTGATTGCTGCGGTTAATCAACATTTAATACAATTCTAAATTAAACCGAAAATATATGTATACTAGTATATAACCCCCGTCAAAAATGACGGAATGTTACGTTTCATTTTCATAGGACTTCATACAATATCTCGGCAACTAATTATCCGATCGACTTCATGCTGTATGCAAAATTTATGTTTTTCTATTGTCTTTTATATTCATTTCTTAAAATAACCAATTTCGAACATTTTTATATACCTTTTGTCAGAACGAATATTTCGAGAGTCCGATAAAAATAGTTCCGGTTAATCGAGGTTATTGAAATGAAATAGACTTCTTTCCATTATTACATACTAAGTACATACCAAATTGCAAGTCTCTATCTCAATTTTTTCGGGAGATAGAGCGTTTACAGACACACAGACGGACGGCAAAAAAATTTTTTTCTAAAAATATGTTTTTCGGAATCTCCAGTGTCTGAAACGAGTAAATCCGTCAAATTTTTTTTTTCGATTTTCAAAACGATTACAAGACTTACCCTATACTACGTATGATGGGTAAGTAACAAACAGCATTAAGATGTTATGAAATAATATTCAATCCTTTGATATAAACAACGTCATTCCCGAAGGAAATAAACTGTTTTGATTGAACTTCAATAGTTTTCAAGTTTTTATAATTCAAGATTTCACTATAAAAAGATTCTGTAAAGATTAAGAACGATAAAATCTTCAAAACATTGTTTAGATCAACAAAGTTGTTTAAACACCCATTGCTGGGTTAACACCTCTCCGGGACCGCTGACCCCTAATTACATCGGGGCAGTGCCTTGCATACAAACCTCGTAAGAAACTGCTCTAATACTTCAAATACGCTGCAAAGCATATTTTTAAGCGACATTAAAAATTTCGAGTAATTTCGGCAATCTGCGTCATTTCGATCATTTAAACTGCTGCTATATCATAGTAAACATTTCATTATTCAAATTCCGATTTCACAACTGTAACAAATTTCGATCATTAAAATAATTTATTTTATTTTATTTCTTAATTAAATCTCATCTATTAATGGTATTAATATGACTGATCATTTTTTTTTTCACTACAAAGTTACTATGTTAAAATTCAAAATTGTATCTGCATTGATATAACTAATACTTGTTGTACCACAGTATTACATTATATTCCTTATATTTTAATTATATCTGATATAAAATATTCATTTTATTCACAATGCAAGCAAAATTGATAAAATACAGAACAAAGTGCAATTTCAACAGAAAGTTCATTTGCCAAAATAATAATTAAAAAACTTAAATTTTAAAAAGTTTATCTCAAATTAAATTCTGATTTTTTATAAACATGCCTAAAGAAACCTGTGATAAATTTTGATCATTAAAGATAATCTTTTATTAAATAAGTATTTTTTTTTAATTCTCTTATTAAATTACAAATTTATTTTCACTACAAAGTTTCTACTATGCTAAAATACAAAATTTTATTTCATTCATATAATTAATATATGTAGTACACGGTATTACAATTACATGTTCCTTATATTCTAATTACATTTTATAAGAAATACAGTGACCTCTCACTTATACGCGATGTTCAGTAATTACTTTTGTACCACTATTTTAAAACAGTAAAATTCGATTTATAAATTCTGCGATTAAATAAGGAGAAAATTACTTTAAAAAGGAACTGGTGCTGAAAAATAATTACACTGTATCGCGTATAAGTGAGAGGTCACTGTCGGATTCCACTTCTCCGTCCACACAACTTCGAAATAAATCCGGTCTTTTGATATGCTGCCACCACCGATATGAAAACGTGATATCGGGCACGATACTTGATGTATATTCAAGAAAAACCTAACTCTTTCAATTAAAGTTAAAGTAACAATTTATTAACACTATTTACATTTAAACTCGGATGTAAATTATCCGGTTTAACACTAAATCAAAACAATTACAGAAAACGCTCTACGTGTACCGTTAGACTACGTCAATTCATTCCGAACTCAGATTTCTATTAATCTCACACACTCCAATCCTGCGTTCGAACTCACTCAAGTCTCAGCGCTCATTTCTCGCGCAACCTTCACCCTTCGCCACCACGCTAGAACTAACTTCACCTCTGGTCATTCCCCAGCGCACCCGCTATCTCTCTCTACGGGGCTGCTCTTTTATTTTCAAGGGTCGCTGACAACACTTCCTTCCTCTTGACGCATCTGTCTTCCTAAACAAAAGAGGGCCATAGCTTTCTTATCTATGAAAGACCACATTGCAATAGAAATACTTCTTTCATTCTGTTCCACCTTCCTACTCTTCGGATTAAGAATTTTCTAAAGAAAGCCTTTAACGGTACACAATAGATACATATACAATACATACAATATGCTAATCCCTTAAGAATAGCTTTCAACTCTTGCACCTGTGAGAGAACCTGACACCCCCCACCTTAGTGGAAAATATGCCTTTTAGGGGCTAATTTTCCTCAAACTATGTAATGTCTGAGAAGAGTTCAACAGTTCCTTGATAGGTTTCTTCATTACTACAATTACATAAATATCTCAAGGTGTCTGAAAATTTAACTACTGACATCTCTAATGAACCATATACTAATGTGAGAAATACCAACAAAAATTTACACAATATGCTAATACACTGTTATAAACACATGATGCAAATACAATTATAAATACACAAAAAAAATAAAATTACACTAGTATTATGTCATTTTAATGTCAGTCCTTAGGCTGAGATTGCTGGAGGCGGAACTTTTTCCTTCCAGTGCTTCCTCGTTAACTTAATTGGTACATCCCTTTCCGCAATGCACCCGCTTGAATGGCTAACTTCTGCCTCTGATGTCCCAATTAAATCGTCCTCTAACCAATCAGGCACTTGCCTGTCCAAGTCCTCTTTGTACGTAATAAAGACATTGTACAATTTCTGCCTTATCTTACCCCTCTCCGGTTTATGACCAATCCGATTTTTCTCCATTTCAACCAGTTCGATAGGACCCATAAATAATTCCTTATTTTTCCTTAAGATTGATTTTATGTCCCCAACTTGAATATTTGTTAACCCTTTTATCTCAAATCCCTTCCTGTCTTTATTTTCCGGTTGTTCTCGGTCTAACAACAGATCTTTCCTACAGTCTTCAAACTCCCCGTCACTATCCAAGACAATATCGACTGCTTTATTTTTAGCCATAAATGCTCTCATTTCATGTTGATACACCAGCTTCTTACTTCCGTCCCCTAACTCAACTATAACTGCAGGTCGACATATTTCCTCTTTCTCCTTATTACTCACATTCATTTCCCTCGTTAATCGACATTCTACACATGATTCACAATATATTTTAGCTTCCTTCGCCATATTTTCCCAATAAAATGAATGCTCGATTCTTTCTAACATTTTCTTAACCGTCTGATGTTCTCCATATACGGAGGTATGCGCTAGTTTTAGAATTTCCTTCCTTTTAATTTTAGGTAATACTAATTGAGCTACAGTTTCATCTACTAATTTCTCTTTATGATACAATAACCCATTTACAACATAGTAAGACCCTTTCTCATTTTCAGCCAATTCCCAAGCTTTCTCTAAATCTTTACAACTCATTTGGGATTCCTGAAATACATTTAAACTGCTTTCCGTAACTTGATTAATCTTACTTTTCTCTACCTCTGCTTTTTCCTTCTCCTGACTTTGTAAATTTTCCGATCTCGCGTCTACGACATAACGGTTATTATTACCATTTCTAATCCTTTCCCCTTCTTTCACTTTATCCCTACTATCTTCCTTACATTCCCTTTCTACATATTCTCTTAATGATTTCTCGTTGTTTAACCCTGACAATTCATTAGCCACGTCAGGATGTAAAATTACCTGTTCCTTACTATTATCAATTATCGCGCAAAGTACATCCTGATGAATTACATTAGTTTCTCCGCGTTTTGGAATAGCTAAAGGTAACTGAATTAATGGCGATTTCACTGCCTTACCAAATATCCCTTGTAAATATATGCTACCAGCCCCTCTTAATTTTTCTGCTGGTACTAAATCTTTATGAACGACGCTAATTTGGCAACCAGAATCCACAATCCTTTTGTTATCTTCCCATTTACACTAACTTCCACTTTCTCGAGATTATTTAACTTCTCTCCAATAACTTTAGCTCTCCAATTCCCTCTTGCTCCGATTCTTGCCATACTCGCTCCCCTTGGTAATTCTTTAATTCCTCGCACTGAGACATTATTGATACTAGCCCTTGGTTCTTGTCGGTTATTAATTTGATTACTTCCCTCATTATTTCCTTTTGTACAAAATCGCTGAACATGTCCTCGTTGAGAACACTTGAAACAGATAGGCGTCGTATCATTAGGTTTCTTATATTCCGGTTTTCTACCCAAAAATGGACTAACTTCATTATTCCCATTTTGTCTCCAATTACTACTAAATCCCTCATCTTTTTCTCTTCTAGAATTTCCATTATTTACATACCTTTCTTTATCTTTATAACCCTTATAAGTTACCGCATAAGATTTTTGTTTAGCATCAAAGAAATTATCACATTCTTTAGCAATTTTAGAAACTTCTAACCAATTACTGTGCTGAGTTAATCCAACATGCGTCGCGGTTTCCTCATCTAGAGTAGTTAACAACTTATCCATGACAATCAACTGATTAACCTTCTCATACGTATCTGCACCTCTAATCTTACAGTAATTTTCCCACGTTGCTATTAAACGCGACACAAATAATACATGAGTTTCATTTTGATTCCTTCTAGCCTTCTTGAAATTTTCCAAACACGCCTTCGGTGTCGGCTCGTGTTCCCCTAGAACTAATTCCTTGAACTTCTCATAACTCTCAATTTGTTCTCTAGTCGTGTATATTAGCAAATTATCGGCCTTATCCCCTAGCATATTTAGTAAAATTTCGGCCTGCTGGGTTTCCTGTACATTTTTTGTTTGGAATGCTCGTTCTAAACTGCTAAAAAACAGATTCCATCCCTCAGTCCCTTCTGGAACTTTGATAGACAAAGTTTTAACACTTTTAATCAATTTCTCTAGGCTACTCTCATGATTAGATTCTCTAGTCCCAATAGCGTTATTAGCCGAACTTTGAATCTTTATCCTTTCCAACTCTAACTCATGTTCCAATCTCAATTTTTCAGCCCTTTCTTCTCTATCTAACTTTTCACGGTCTAACTCCCTTTCTAACTTTTCTCGTTGTAACTTTTCCTCCCTTTCTAAGCTTTCTCGTTGTAACTTTTCCTCCCTTTCTAACTTTTCTCGTTGTAACTTTTCCTCCTTTTCTAACTTTTCTCGTTCTAACTCCCTTTCTAACTTTTCTTGTTCTACTACTACCGCTTCTTGTTCTAAGCGTTCCGTAACAATAGTGCTAGATAATTCCATAACGGCTCCCTCTTCATATTCGTCGCTCTCCACTATCTTTTTCTTAAGCTTAAACCTGGTATCATCTTCCGAGACCTCAATTCCTAACTCTCCACATATCGCCTGAAGATCCAAACTTTTTAATTTTAGTAAGAAAGCCATACCTTCTACTGATAATTATGACCACCCTACAACAATACTTAAGCTCAATATCAAATTAATACTTCCTCAAATCCTACCCTCATAAGTTACCTCCACATATTATACTATTTAACATATTTCAAATAAGTAATAATGCAATAATAAATTTCCTTAAACAATGATACCCCACAATTTGCTTCCAATAACAAAGTAACAATAATCTCAATTTTACTATTATGCAATACAGATTTTAAATTTTTACCATTAAATAATAAAATACAATTTACACAATAATACTGATACGTTGCAATTTGAATAAAACACTGATGCCAATCACTACATAAAAATATCCACCTAACAAAAATTTGCATGAAATACACATAAATTCCTAAATTTAATCTCAATAAAATATTTCAATTTCAAAATTAGTTCTCACATTAAAAAGTAAATCACAGCACCTTTTTTTTTTCCTCTGGGCCTTCAGTTCTTCCTTGAAGGTTATTTCAATTTAATTTAAATTCTACACAAATTTGCTTTCCTCATTTACTATCAATATTTCAAACTTAAAGCAAACAATATCACTTAATTTAAATATTACTTTAATAATAATTTAAATTTAAGAAATTTCAATTATTCCTTTCCACTATTAACACAATGCATTAATTTTAATCATTAATCTTATCCTTTTAAAACAATTAGAAAATCACTTCTAGTAAAGATCCTTTTCTTAAAACAATAGTGTAAAATGGTTGTTAATATCTCATTTGATTTAGACCAATTATTATATTGCACATAAATTAACATAAATTATACACAATAAAAAACAGTAGGTTCGAGAATGTCAGTAGAGTAAAATGATCAAAACACCTTACCTCGTACTTTATTCGCTGGGCAATTCTCTGCTCACTTTTCCACAGGGTAAATCTTGCACTCTCGGGCCACAATCACTGCACCTTGCTTCACAATGCACAAAAAACACTACGCACAACACTACACTAACACCACCACTAATTCACTTCACTGTAATGACGATAGGCTAGCTGGCACTGGTTGTCTACGACGATAGGGCACAAACACTTCCGCTGGGCGATCCGGCACAAACTCTCTGTAACACGGCTATCTGGCACTAGTCTACAACGATAGGGCACGAACACTTCCGCTAGACGATCCGGCACAAACTCTCTGTAACACGGCTATCTGGCACTAGTCTATAACGATAGGGCACGAACACTTCCGCTAGACGATCCGGCACAAACTCTCTGTAACACGGCTATCTGGCAGTAGTCTACAACGATAGGGCACGAACACTTCCGCTAGACGATCCGGCACAAACTCTCAGTAACACGGCTAACTGGCACTGGTCTTCGGTGATTCAGTCCCGTCGCTGCCAACATTGTTGGATTCCACTTCTCCGTCCACACAACTTCGAAATAAATCCGGTCTTTTGATATGCTGCCACCACCGATATGAAAACGTGATATCGGGCACGATACTTGATGTATATTCAAGAAAAAACTAACTCTTTCAATTAAAGTTAAAGTAACAATTTATTAACACTATTTACATTTAAACTCGGATGTAAATTATCCGGTTTAACACTAAATCAAAACAATTACAGAAAACGCTCTACGTGTACCGTTAGACTACGTCAATTCATTCCGAACTCAGATTTCTATTAATCTCACACACTCCAATCCTGCGTTCGAACTCACTCAAGTTTCAGCGCTCATTTCTCGCGCAACCTTCACCCTTCGCCACCACGCTAGAACTAACTTCACCTCTGGTCATTCCCCAGCGCACCCGCTATCTCTCTCTACGGGGCTGCTCTTTTATTTTCAAGGGTCGCTGACAACACTTCCTTCCTCTTGACGCATCTGTCTTCCTAAACAAAAGAGGGCCATAGCTTTCTTATCTATGAAAGACCACATTGCAATAGAAATACTTCTTTCATTCTGTTCCACCTTCCTACTCTTCGGATTAAGAATTTTCTAAAGAAAGCCTTTAACGGTACACAATAGATACATATACAATACATACAATATGCTAATCCCTTAAGAATAGCTTTCAACTCTTGCACCTGTGAGAGAACCTGACAGTCACTGTATTCAAAATTTTGTTTATATTAATCTCCGATAGATGGCGATAAAGGCTCACAACGAATGAACGAAGTAGTTTAGCGAGTATCACAGAAGAAAGTAACTTCTTCCGTTTGCGATCGCTTTCCGAACGGTTGCCTTCATGATTTAATATTTTAACCCTTCACGATGAATGAATCATTTGTTTGTTTACTTTCATGGAGCAATAAACCCAATTTCAACTGAAGTTATCTCAGAATATAAACATAATTTAATGTAAGCCATTTCACAAACATTAATTTATTTTGAAAGACGTAATTTCAAGTAGGAGAAATTATCGTTTAGTTGTTATATGTTAGAACAGGTTCTTCATTAAGCCTAACATGGCATTTAACTACGGTCAATTCGCAGACCAGATTGGTTGCGCCGGGAATGGTTACAGACAATTTCTTGCCTTCGGATTTCATTACAAGTAGATGGGGTTTTCAAATATCTGTAATTATTCATCAATCAACCGTTTTTTTTTAAAAGTATAGTGTGCAATTAGGCATATTTTAGCTATGTTGCGTAGCGCAATTTTATACGACATCTTTGCGTAGTTGCCAACCTTTAATTATTTAAAAACCAAATAAACATAATTTGAACCAGAAAATGTTTTTAATAAATGCAATCAAATAAATAGGGTACATATACAAGACACATTTTATTAAATAAAATTTCTGATTCAAAATATGTTTATTTTTATTTTTTACCTGACGAAAAAAATAGAAGATTGACAACTATGTCTTTCCCAGATCAAAATTAGTAGACAAGCTTGTAAAATAATGTTTTAACTATGAAAATTAAACTAAACTAAAATAAATTAAATTTGGTTGATGGAAAGTTATTTAGAGTATTTTTTGAAAGATAAAATAAACTATGTATAATAAAATAAAATAAAATACTTTGGAACTTTGCATGAATATGACTTTATCATGGATGTGTTCTGTATGCGTACAAATTTTATTCTGTGCAGTGGCAATAATATTATCTATCTTTTTATGTGGCCCAAAGCTTTATATGTAATGCTTAATATGGTCCGCGGCGGTAAGCGAGTTTGACATGCCTGATCTATGCAATTTCAATTGGCTTCTCAAGGACATCCGTCCTCTCACTTCATCCCTTCGTTGTCATGGGAAAAAGTAGGGCCGTCAGTCAGCCCAATGGCCAATGCAGTGTTGCCACAGTTACTAACCTAAGATAACGGCCGGGAAATTGACCTTGACAAGTCAATTGAAATTACATATGGTATAGTAACATGTTTTAATGGAAGAAAAGAATTTTGGCAGAAGAAAAGATTTTAAGCATAACAAATTTGACAGTTTATATCAATGATTGTTCATCCTTTAACCACCCAATAAACATAATTTGAACCAGAAAATGTATTTAATAAATGAAATCAAATAAGCAGTGCATATACTTCGCAAACAAAATGTGAAGTTTTCAGTAGTCAAAACAATGAGCAACCTAGATTCACAAACTGTCTGAAATGTTGCTTTTCTCCTAAGCTGTAGATTACACTATGTCAGGTTTCTTAGAATCAGCTGCAAGAGTTGAAAGCTATTCTTAAGGGATTAGCGTATTGTATCTGTAGCTATTGTGTACCGTTAAAGGCTTTCTTTAGAAAATTCTTAATCCGAAGAGTAGGAAGGTGGAACAGAATGAAAGAAGTATTTCCATTGCAATGTGGTCTTTCATAGATAAGAAAGCTATGGCCCTCTTTTGTTTAGGAAGACAGATGCGTCAAGAGGAAGGAAGTGTTGTCAGCGACCCTTGAAAATAAAAGAGCAGCCCCGTAGAGAGAGATAGCGGGTGCGCTGGGGAATCACCAGAGGTGAAGTTAGTTCTAGCGTGGCAGCGAAGTGTGAAGGTTGGTTTTTCAGAGAGCAGCTCTGAGCACGTGTATGGAGCGGCATCTCTCTAAAGGAAGAGAGATAGCGTGTGTGAGATTAAGAGAAATCTCGGTTCTGAGTGAAGCAACGTAGTCTAACGGTACACGTAAAGCGTTTCTGTAATTATTTTGATTTAATATTAAACCGGATACTTTACCTCCGAGTTTAAGTGTAAATATTGTTAATAAATTGTTACTTTAACTTTAATTGAAAGAGTTAAGTTTTTCTTGAATATATATCAAGTATCGTGCCCGATATCACGTATTCATATCGGTGGTGGCAGCATATCAAAAGACCGGATCTATTTCGAAGTTGTGTGGACGGAGAAGTGGAATCCGACAATGTTGGCAGCGACGGGATTGAATCACCGAAGACCAGTGCCAGTTAGCCATGTTACTGAGAGTTTGTGCCGGATCGTCTAGAGGAAGTGTTTGTGCTCTATCGTCGAAGACCAGCGCCAGTTAGCCGTATTAAGTCAGTTTATGCCGGATCGTCTAGCGGAAGTGTGTGTGCCCCATCATCGTAGACCAGTGCCAGCTAGCCTATCGTCATTACGGTGAAGTGAATTAGTGGTGGTGCTGTGTTAGTGTAGTGTTGTGCGTAGTGTTTTTTGTGCATTGTGAAGAAAGGTGCAGTGATTGTGGCCCGAGAGTGCAAGATTTACCCTGTGGAAAAGTGAGCAGAGAATTGCCCCAGCGAATGAAGTACGAGGTAAGGTGTTTTGATCATTTTACTCTACTGACATTCTCGAACCTATTTATTTTATTTTATTGTGTATAATTGATGGTAATTTGGGTTAATGTTGTGGTTAATTTATAATAATTTATGGGCAAGATAATAATTGGTCTAAATCAAATGAGATATTAACAACCATTTTACACTATTGTTTTAAGAAAAGGATCTTATATTAATTACTAGAAGTGATTTTCTAATTGTTTTAAACGGATAAGATTAATGATTAAAATTAATGCTTTGTGTTAATAGTTGGAAGGAATAATTGAAATTTCTTAAATTTAAATTATTATTAAAGTAATATTTAAATTAAGTGATATTGTTTGCTTTAAGTTTGAAATATTGATAGTAAATGAGGAAGGCAAATTTGTGTAGAATTTAAATTAAATTGAAATAACCTTCAAGGAAGAACTGAAGGCCCAGAGAAAAAAAAAGTGCTGTGATTTACTTTTTAATGTGAGAACTAATTTTGAAATTGAAATATTTTATTGAGATTAAATTTAGGAATTTATGTGTATTTCATGCAAATTTTTGTTAGGTGGATATTTTTATGTAGTGATTGGCATCAGTGTTTTATTCAAATTGCAACGTATCAGTATTATTGTGTAAATTGTATTTTATTATTTAATGGTATAAATTTAAAATCTGTATTGCATAATAGTAAAATTGAGATTATTGTTACCTTGTTATTGGAAGCAAATTGTGGGGTATCATTGTTTAAGGAAATTTATTATTGTATTATTACTTATTTGAAATATGTTAAATAGTATAATATGTGGAGGTAACTTATGAGGGTAGGATTTGAGGAAGTATTAATTTGATATTGTGATTAAGTATTACTGTAGGGTGGTAATAGTTATCAGTAGAAAGTATGGCTTTCTTACTAAAATTAAAAAGGGTGGATCTTCAGGCGATATGTGGAGAGTTAGGAATTGAGGTCTCGGAAGATGATACCAGGTTTAAGCTTAAGAAAAAGATAGTGGAGAGCGACGAATATGAAGAGGGAGCCGTTATGGAATTATCTAGCACTATTGTTACGGAACGCTTAGAACAAGAAGCGTTAGTAGTAGAACGGGAAAAGTTAGAAAGGGAGTTAGAACGAGAAAAGTTAGAAAGGGTGGAAAAGTTACAACGAGAAAAGTTAGAAAGGGAGTTAGAACGAGAAAAGTTAGAAAGGGAGGAAAAGTTACAACAAGAAAAGTTAGAAAGGGAGTTAGACCGTGAGAAGTTAGATAGAGAAGAAAGGGCTGAAAAATTGAGATTGGAATATGAGTTAGAGTTGGAAAGGATAAAAATTCAGAGTTCGGCAAATAACTCTAATGGGACTAGAGAATCTAATCATGAGAGTAGCCTAGATAAATTGATTAAAAGTGTTAAAACTTTGTCTATCAAAGTTCCGGAAGGGACTGAAGGATGGAATCTCTTTTTTAGCAGTTTAGAACGGGCATTCCAAACAAAAAATGTACCGGAAACCCAGCAGGCCGAAATTTTACTAAATATGCTAGGGGATAAGGCCGATAATTTGCTAATATACACGACTAGGGAACAAATTGAGAGTTATGAGAAATTAAAGGAATTAGTTCTAAGGGAACATGAGCCGACACCGAAGGCGTGTTTGGAAAACTTCAAGAAGGCTAGAAGGAATCAAAATGAAACTCATGTATTATTTGTATCGCGTTTAGTAGCAACGTGGGAAAATTACTTTAAGATTAGAGGTGCAGATACGTATGAGAAGGTAAATCAGTTAATTGTCACGGATAAGTTGTTAACTACTCTAGATGAGGAAACCGCGACGCATATTGGATTAACTCAGCACAGTAATTGGTTAGAAGTTTCGAAAATTGCTAAGGAATGTGATAATTTCTTTGATGCTAAACAAAAATCTTATGCGGTAACTTATAAGGGCTATAAAGGTAAAGAGAGGTACGTAAATAATGGAGATTCTAGAAGGGAAAAAGATGAGGGAGTTAGTAGTAATTGGAGACAAAATGGGAATAATGAAGTTAGTCCATTTTTGGGTAGAAAACCGGAATATAAGAAACCTAATGATACGACGCCTATCTGTTTCAAGTGTTCTCAACGAGGACATGTTCAGCGATTTTGTACAAAAGGAAATAATGAGGGAAGTAATCAAATTAATAACCGACAAGAACCAAGGGCTAGTATCAATAATGTCTCAGTGCGAGGAATTAAAGAATTACCAAGGGGAGCGAGTATGGCAAGAATCGGAGCAATAGGGAATTGGAGAGCTAAAGTTATTGGAGAGAAATTAAATAATCTCGAGAAAGTGGAAGTTAGTGTAAATGGGAAGATAACAAAAGGATTGGTGGATTCTGGTTGCCAAATTAGTGTCGTTCACAAAGATTTAGTACCAGCAGAAAAATTAAGAGGGGCTGGGAGCATCTATTTACAAGGGATATTTGGTAAGGCAGTTAAATCGCCGTTAATTCAATTACCTTTAGCTATTCCAAAACGTGGTCAAACTAATGTAATTCATCAGGATGTACTTTGCGCAATAATTGATAATAGTAAGGAACAGGTAATTTTACATCCTGACGTGGCTAATGAATTGTCAGGGTTAAACAACGAGAAATCATTAAGAGAATCGGTAGAAAGGGAATGTAAGGAAGATAGTAGGAATAAAGTGAAGGAAGGGGAAAGGATTAGAAATGATAATAATGGTCAGGAGAAGGAAAAATCCGAGGTAGAGAAAAGTAAGATTAATCAAGTTATGGAAAGCAGTTTAAATGTATTTCAGGAATCCCAAATGAGTTGTAAAGATTTAGAGAAAGCTTGGGAATTGGCTGAAAATGAGAGAGAGTCTTATTATATGGTAAATGGGTTATTGTATCATAAAGAGAAATTAGTAGACGAAACTGAAGCTCAATTAGTAATACCTAAAATTAGAAGGGAGGAAATTCTAAAATTAGCGCATACTTCCTTATATGGAGAACATCAGACGGTTAAGAAAATGTTAGAAAGAATCGAGCATTCATTTTATTGGGAAAATATGGCGAAGGAAGCTAAAATATATTGTGAATCATGTGTAGAGTGTCGATTAACGAGGGAAATGAATGTGAGTAATAAGGAGAAAGAGGAAATATGTCGACCTGCAGTTATAGTTGAGTTAGGGGACGGGAGTAAGAAACTGGTGTATCAAGATGAAATGAGAGCATTTATGGCTAAAAATAAAGTAGTCGATATTGTCTTGGATAGTGACGGGGAGTTTGAAGACTGTAGGAAAGATCTGTTGTTAGACCGAGAACAACCGGAAAATAAAGACAGGAAGGGATTTGAGATAAAAGGGTTAACAAATATTCAAGTTGGGGACATAAAATCAATCTTAAGGAAAAATAAGGAATTATTTATGGGTCCTATCGAACTGGTAGAAATGGAGAAAAATCGGATTGGTCGTAAACCGGAGAGGGGTAAGACAAGGCAGAAATTGTACAAAGTCTTTATTACGTACAAAGAGGACTTGGACAGGCAAGTGCCTGATTGGTTAGAGGAAGATTTAATTGGGACATCAGAGGCAGAAGTTAGCCATTCAAGCGGGTGCATTGCGGAAAGGGATGTACCAGTTAAGTTAACGAGGAAGCACTGGAAGGAAAAAGTTCCGCCCCCAGCAATCTCAGCCTAAGGACTGACATTGAAATGACATAATACTAGTGTAACTTTATTTTTTTTGTGTATTTATAATTGTATGTGCATCCTGTGTTTATAACAGTGTATTAGCATATTGTGTAATTTTTTTTTGTAGTTATCACATTAGTATATGGTTCATTAGAGATGTCAGTAGTTAAATTTTCAGACACCTTGAAATATTTATGTAATTGTAGTAATGAAGAAACCTATCAAGGAACTGTTGAACTCTTCTCAGACATTACATAGTTTGAGGAAAATTAGCCCCTAAAAGGCATATTTTCCGCTAAGGTGGGGGGTGTCAGGTTTCTTAGAATCAGCTGCAAGAGTTGAAAGCTATTCTTAAGGGATTAGCGTATTGTATCTGTAGCTATTGTGCACCGTTAAAGGCTTTCTTTAGAAAATTCTTAATCCGAAGAGTAGGAAGGTGGAACAGAATGAAAGAAGTATTTCCATTGCAATGTGGTCTTTCATAGATAAGAAAGCTATGGCCCTCTTTTGTTTAGGAAGACAGATGCGTCAAGAGGAAGGAAGTGTTGTCAGCGACCTTGAAAATAAAAGAGCAGCCCCGTAGAGAGAGATAGCGGGTGCGCTGGGGAATCACCAGAGGTGAAGTTAGTTCTAGCGTGGCAGCGAAGTGTGAAGGTTGGTTTTTCAGAGAGCAGCTCTGAGCACGTGTATGGAACGGCATCTCTCCAAAGGAAGAGAGATAGCGTGTGTGAGATTAAGAGAAATCTCGGTTCTGAGTGAAGCAACGTAGTCTAACGGTACACGTAAAGCGTTTCTGTAATTATTTTGATTTAATATTAAACCGGATACTTTACCTCCGAGTTTAAGTGTAAATATTGTTAATAAATTGTTACTTTAACTTTAATTGAAAGAGTTAAGTTTTTCTTGAATATATATCAAGTATCGTGCCCGATATCACGTATTCATATCGGTGGTGGCAGCATATCAAAAGACCGGATCTATTTCGAAGTTGTGTGGACGGAGAAGTGGAATCCGACACACTATATATGTGCAATAATATCACAGTTAAAACACGTAAACAGAATATACTCTAATAAATAAATAAATTCTCGTGACTTTGGCTGAAGATAGGCTGTATTCTAAACATGATGGAATTGACACTTATCACAAAGATTGTTCATCCTTCAAAGATCCAACATACCTGTAAACAAAATATGAAGTTTTCAGTAGGGTGGATCGAAAAGTATACGATTTTTTTTTTTTTTCGAAATTACTTTTGGCGCGGGGTGCAAAAGTTACCTTTTATTTATATTAGTTTGCATGTTTGCTTTTTTATCGAAATCCTTTCATAATCTTCAGGTGCCCCAAGCTTCTCAAAAATAGTTAAAAATTGAAGGTGTTATGAAAATTTATAATTTTTTTGTTCATAATAAAATTATAAAAAAAAAAAATTAAAATTCCATTTGGTGTCGTGTGAGAAAGTTGTGTATTGGGTGTAATTCTGTAGCTTACATATATATATATTTTTTTTTTTATCGAAATCCATTCATATCTGCCAGTACCCCAAGTATAGTTAAAAATTGAAATTTTTAAGAAAATGTATTAAAAAATTTTTATTTAAAAAAATTGTTTACAAATTTGGCAAAGTGTTTAATTAATAAAGTATAAAACAAGAATGCAGACATTATATTTGCTACATTTTTAGGAGGCTTATATAACACATAAATAAGAAGGATGCATTGGAGTGGCATTTTGATCTATACTTAATCATGTGGTTAAAATATTAAATTTCGCATTTATGGCTGTATACTAATCCAGTTCCTAATATACCACATAAATACAAAGTTTCTTTGCCACAACAAACATTGAAATTCACCAAGGATGGTTATGGTTACTAAGTTATAGTGTAACAAAAAAACAAGCTAAAGGAAGATATATCTCCTTTGCACCTAAATGGAGTCCAGATCTCCAAAGAGATTTTACAGATTAAGAGGTTACTTCACTTAGGCGAAAACACCCGCTCGCTAATGTTAATCCTATAGGGGAAATATTTTAAAAGATTCATTTTCTTTTTCTTTTTTTTGCATTGGACAGCTGAGAGGTCGATCTTTAGGCAGGCTCTTTTTTACTTTTTCGATTTTGGTTGCAGTTTTTTTTAGAAAGGATACTTTCACTTTCGAAAACGGTTCCGAAAGTGAAAGCATCTTAATAAAAAACAAAAACTTGTAATCAAAATCGAAAAAGTATAAAAGGGCCTGCATAGAGATCGACCTCAGCTATCCAATGCAAAAAAAATCATTTAAAAATATTGAATTGTGAACGAGATATTGTAAAATATTTCCCACATAGGATTAACATTAACGAGCAGGTGTTTTCGCATGAGTGAAGGTACACATAATAAAGAGTTAGCGGAGAATACAATGCTCATCAAATAACAATGTGGGGTCAGCTAGTTACATTTAATTTCTTATTTTGTTATTTCATAAATGATATATCTTTTTCTGTTTTCAAACTAATATGAACTAATTATTCATATCCAATAAAAATAATTTTTACCATTAAATGTGTCAGATATGTTGAGTTTTATTCTGAATAAGAACAACAGAGTCAAATTTATAAACAAAATACAAAAATTTATTATCAAACTCTGAACAGGATTTGACTCTGAACAGTATTTAAATTGATGCTAGTTTCAAAGCATATTTACATTCTTTTAAACCAGTCTTAAATTCCATGTTGTCTGGTTGAAACAATACAGCATTTTCGAAGTCTTTAATAGCAATTTCATAAAATCCTGGGATTAAAAGAAGAAAAGACAAAACAAAATATAATCAATTATATTAAAGTTTTATATTAAATAGTACAGAAGGATAATTAAGCGTATAATAATAACATTTTCTAAATGTAGAGAAACATGAAATTTTTATCCAATACTATATTAGATAATTATCTAATAATTTATATCGTATATGATATGATATATTTTGATGGAGGGGGGGGGGGGAATGAAGAAGAATCTGAGATATAAAGTATGAAATTTATAGGACATACATACATAAATTTACATGTAGTAAAATAAAAGAAATTGTGGCTGTGCGTATATAAAACCATTTAGCAATAAATTCCTCTAGCACACGTTTAACAACAACATTAAGTGAATGAATTTGAAAGCTTTATTTGTGAAATCGTTTGTCTTCTTTTTCCATTGTTTATTGAGTTAATGCTCCCTCCAGACAAATTTTATGGATGGTTGGTGGATTATGGGCACTACAGTATATTTTGCATACAAGGGCTAAGCACATTGAGATCTCCGTCTCTGTTTAAAGTGAAATACGACCCACTAGAAATGTCCATGCCTGATTGGGATTCAAACCCGGAACCTCTTGTGCAGTAGTCAGCACCCTAACCACTAGACAAGCAGGTAGATCCTAAAGGATTATTGGTTTCTTTGTTAAATAAAGTAAAACGATTTTTTTCATTGTTGTTATTAAAATTAGTTGCCACAAGACATTTCTTTAAAAGTAATCTCTTTGGTATTTTATACAGCCTTTTCCTTTATTTAACAGATAATTAATAAATTGGTTTAAATTAACTATAGATATCACCACAAGCAGGGTTCGTAAATATCATCATATTAATTCATAAATATCATTGTAATCATCAATTGGGTTCTAAAATATCATCAATTTTCAAAAATATAAAAAAATCCTATATTTTGATATAATTGTATATTCGATATTTTTGATAGAATATCAATATATAGTTAAAATTCAATTTTTTTTGCACTTGATATAAATTTAACTTGAGACATTTTAAAATTTTTGATTTTATTAATGATACGATATTTTAACCCCATTTGTTTAAAGGACCCAATTTTTTCCTAAACAAATCCCCGGTACTTAAAATATTTTATAATTTTTGAGTACAATTTTACTTACACATGGGAATTCCATATCTCTGAACTCTGACTCAATGATTTAAAATATGAGCAAAACAGTCATTGCAATAAATATTATACAACTGTTCCATTAAAGCACTTCTTCCCTTGGTATTATCAGTGTACCAGTGCTGGAAACATTAAATGTTTTTCACACTTCTAGGTAGATTGTTTTGGTACAGTATATAAATAATCTGTAGCATTTGAATGTTCTGAAATATCCATAGTTAAAAGTAAGGTAAGCTCAGCAGAAGATTCTATGATTGAGCTAAAAATAAGTGGTTCACTATGAGCATCATTCAAACCACCTTCTAAACACAAAGTGTCAGTTTCTCTAAAAAGTATTTCCTTAGATTCTTTGATGAAAATATCAAATATCATGGTATTTTAAAAATAAATATCATATATATTATCATGAAAATAATCATAGCAAACGGGAAAAAAGAACACACTATAAATTTTAATCCCCAAATTGAATAAAAAATTTTAAATGCCATTCAGTTAGGAATTATGTCGTCTTCCAATTTAGGGGGCTGTCACCATATTGAAATTACAACAAACTTTTTCATTTTCAATATGACAGCTAATTTTGACATCATATTTAGATTCTTCAGTAAATTTACATTCAGATGCTAGGTGAGATGTCATTCAGTGAAGTAGTTTTGGGATATTTCAGATGTAAAGTTTTCAATTCCTATAATTAAATTCATTTTTTTATATTATTATTATTAAAGATGAATGTAATTGTATTATATTACTAGTGCCTTGGTTTGGACTTATCTCAACAAGACTAAACATTTTTTAACTTTAAAAAAAGAAAGATACAGCCCTAAAAAGCTTTGAATAAATATATATTTTTATAAACATTCAATGACACTTAAAGATCTTTTGGTACTTTTCGGTTAGCCAGGTGCTAGTAACTTATATACATGTATTTACACACACACACATATCTACATATACACATATATATATACATACACATATATATGCATATATGGATGTATATATATACAAATTTATGTATATACATATGTATTTATATACGTACGTATATCATTGGTGCCCGGCTAACCGAAAAGTACCGATCTTTTTATTCTTCAAAAATATTTTAGGGTGTCTCCAAAAATTTTCTCATTCTTAGTTCCTGGACTCCTTTAAACATAAGACTGGCATTGGTTAAATACTTGCTTGATTAGCTTTTGAAATAAAGTAAAAAAAAAAAAAATCATTAAAGTATGCACTTTTTATTTCTAATTTTGAAGAAAAATGACGCATAAATAAAGTCACATGGTGAATAAATGAAATATTTACCAATTTAAATGAATAGGAACCATGATAAAATGACATGTAACAATTATATAAATGATAAACATATAAACAGTGCTCCATTGTATTTAAATATTTCAATACATTTTTAACAAATGTAGCTGAAAAAAAATTACATCTACAATTATGAAAATATATACCTAATCGATAACGGATTGTTCCTCGATTATAGTAAGCAATTCCATAAGAAGGGTTTAACTTAATAGATTCATTATAATGTTCAACAGCTTTACAAAATTCAACTTTCTTGTAGAAAATAAATCCAATATTATTGTAAGCTTCACACAAGATCTGAATCCTAGAACAAGATAAATATATACATGCTAGCAGAAATATATATGCTTATACTAAAGTGAAAATTTTCATAAATAATATTTAATCAAAGAAAAAAAGGTACTTTTCGGTTAGCCGGGTGCCAGTGATATATGTACATATGTAAATACATATATATGTATATACATACATAATGTATGTATATGTGTATTGTATATATATTTATATGTAGATATGTGTATATATATATGTGTGTTTGTGTGTATATATACATGTATGTATATCACTGGCGACCTGCTAACCAAAAAGTACCGAAAAAAAAAATTTAAACTCATATTTTCAGGTAAAAAAAAAAAAAATACATTTTCTGAATGATAGTAGAGTGGAAAAAAAAAAAAAAATATTTCTGGCAGTCATCAATGACAATATGATAAGAAGAGAAGACGACAAAATTACTTGTGAAATTTAAAAAAGTAAAAATTCTTCTAAAAGGAATGATTTAGCAAGCATATTAAAGTTGGATTTTGGACTTATTTTATCTCTCACAATTAAATTAACTTAATTGTATATATAAAACCCTCTAAGGAAATCAAAAGTCATTTTAAATAACATAAACAGCTTTATTACTTTTAATGTTATTATTCTGAAGCCTCTGTTTTTTGCTCTTCCTCTAAAAAATATTAATTGGCTTATTTCTTTTTTTTTTTTTTTTTTTTTTTTGCGGGGGGGGGGGGGGGGGAGAAGTCTTTAGTACAAATTGATATGAAATCCAAAACAGTTCCTACAGTATGCTTGCAAAATATTTACATAAAATAATTTTTCCTCTTTTTAATTATTTATTCAAGATTTTCATAAGCAAAATTTTCTACTTTTTTTCTGCATAGAAGTGCTAAATTTTACTGTGTATGAACGATCACAGTAAAATTCAAAAGTCATATTTAGCATTTTAGAAAGAAAAACAAAACTGAAATGACACGCAACCTTTCAGGACAACTCTTTTCTTCGTTAAGTAAAGTAATGATTTTTTGAAATATAGTTTCTGCAGCATCGTATTGCTTGTTTTCTAATAAAGCTTCTCCATCTTTCATTAATACAGCAATATCCATGCTGGAACACATACTGCTCATAAATGTATTAAAATGTTACATTTTACGTCGATTTATTTATAAAAGCACTTTGATATAATAAGTAGTTTTGAGCTTGCAGAGTTCACACTTCCTTCATAGATGAGTTGGTTGGTTGGATGAAAAGTGGGACATATGCAAATAAAAGCAAAATGTAAACATTCTGAAATTGGTTGGTTGGCTGTAATCAATCTCAAAACAGTGTTAGCCAATAACTTTGCTTAACGAAAAAAGTAATGAAATAATAATAATAATAATAATGCGATTCTAAAAGGATAATAGTGGATACAACACTAGTAATAATTTTAAAAACTTTGAATTCCTTGTTTAAAAAAAAAAAAAAAAAAAAAAAAAAAAAAAACATTCTGTTCGATAATGTTCGATTAAGAAAAATAATATTTATTAAGTTATCGAATAGTATATCGATAATAATATTGACATGTTTCGCGATAAAAGAAGCTAAACGATATAACTATTTTAAAAACTTTTTTATTTGAAGTTCACGTTTGTACCTTTCGCTTTAAGAGTTTTTAATTTTTGAAATACTGACTAGGAGAGAGCTGATTTTTACATGAACATTTATATCAACTCTTGAAGCCACTATGACTCTAGAACAAACTACTTGTGAAGGTAAGTACAGTTAGTGTTTTTTTTTTTAATCTGAAACATTTCAATTTAATCTGTTTTAATACGTTTCATATAAATCTATATTTTAAACTAAACATGTATAGCTATATATATATTTTTTAATTAACAAATACTTAATTCATTATCTAATGTTAATTGTTATGGATGAGCTTATCTGTAGCTTACCATATAAAGAAATAATGCATAAACTAAATCGAATCTTAAATATAGCTCAAAAGTATCAATTCAAATTTATTCTTTGATAAAGTTGTAGTTTCTATGGTCTATCTTACTTTTAGGTTTTCATAAATTTTCCATGGATTTAACCTTATTAACTTTTGTGTAATCATTTATGTAAAAGCACCTGAAGGTTTACTCTACCTTTAAACGTGCCAAAATTGGTTTCTTGTTTTTTTAATTCATCTATAATTTCTAAACATTTTGATATATATATATTTATACAAATCTGTGTTATTATATGAGCAGTAGTCCAATTTAAACTTTAAACAAAACTGTACCACTTGTATTTTACAATTTAAAGGCATTTTTTTAAAGTGGTAAACCTTATGTTTTTGTGCACTATTATTCTGAAACTCTTTAATTTAAAGCAAATTCATGAAATTGAACCTATGTATGCATTTTTGGACAGGCTTAAAGTAAAGTTAAATTTTGGTTTTAAAAAATCGGGAAAAGCTCCGTATCCTGTGCTTGCCAGTTGGCTCAATTGGCAAAAAAATCCAAAATGGCACCAGAAGGCAGTTTTATCATCTTAAGTTTTTCAAGATGGTGGAAAAAGATGCTTTTTAAACATTTATAAACATGCGTTTATTAAACCATGTTTTTGCGACATTTTGAAAAAAGTAAACAATACTAAAACAAAATTTGGCTATGATGTCATACACTCACGCACAGTTTTTTTTAAAAATTGGTTATAAAAAGGAAAAAAAGTCAGCAAATTTAGGGGATTTTTTCCTTTAATGGCAACCTGGCCATTGTATTAAGTTATTCGTTTGGCGCGGGATTGAAAATCGCGCCAACCAAAAAGTCACCAAACATTGGTGCGTGAGCAAGGGTCGATCCAGACAAAATTTGGGGCCTATTTAGGGCCTCTTCACAAAAATCAATTTGATAAAATGGGCCCCTTCACAAAATTCCTTTTAACAAAATAGGCACATTCACAAAATTCCATTTCATAAAAACTTACTATTTATTATTTATTTATTATTCTTTGACTTTTAAAATGTATAATTTGTAAACAAACAAGATCACCAGAGAGGAAAACATCAGCAAAAGTATTTTAAAAAGTTTTTGTTAATAAACGCTTGATTCCAATTTGAGTAGCTGGATTTCGACTTTCAATACAAAATGTTATTTTTCACAAAAATATAATAAAATTTCACAAAAATAACATTTACTTTTCACAAAATGGGCCCCGAGAAAAAAAACCTGCATCGACCCCTGGTGAGTGTAAAACATCTGTTCCCAAAATTTTATTGCTATTTTCAATATTTTAACAAATAATGAAAATACATAAACTAAACAAACATTTAAAAAACCAAAGATTCCTTTTGTGATAAATAATTGAAACTATCACTGGTACAGATTGAAAACAATTAATAAACAAATAAAAAACTTACCAAAAATTTCTTTGAGAATTTCAGGAAATATATAAGTATTTCATATAAATAGCACTTAAAAATCCTAAAAGGGAGAGGTAGTCTGTATAAAAATGCAAAATTATACGTTTTATATAAATCTTTTTTGTTATTTTAAAATTTCTGATGACAGATGAAAAGGTAAAAATCTCTTTCACAACTGCCATTACAATTTTTAAAAAATATATATCCAATTACAAAAATATCTATAAAAATGCTCAAAAAATATATTTACTACAACATTACATCTACATAAAAACATAGTTTAAAAAAAGTAACACCAAAGGCTGAAGATCGCAACAAACCATATTGAAACATTTGTCGCCAAAAAAAAGAACATGCCAAAACTACCTGCACAAGATATGTGACTTTTCCCAAAAATTGCACTTGAAAAATATGCAAATGTTTTTGAGATTTTTATTATTTTCTTTTAATTTTTTACTAATTTCTTTCTTCTTTTTTTAAAAATAAGTATTTTGTTTTAGCATACAGCTTGTTCAAAAACACATATGAGGCTACAATTTCACAAACATACCTTAAATGGTTTTAATTTAAAAGATCTCATTTTAATTTTTTTATGCCCTGGAATAGGTATCAATAAATCTCTGAGCATGCATCATATCACATTACAACTGTTATTTATAAACCTAATAATAAAACAAGTGGGTTAGTGTGATCGAAGATCACACAAAGGGTTTCGTTTAATATTCCTTTCAGAACACTTTATCCTTTAATTAATAAATCCAAATAAATTTTTTTTTCCAAAAAAAAGTTTTTTTATAAAGTAAAACTTTACTGGTCTATTTTTTCAAATATCTGAACCGGCCAATAGTGGGCGAAGCCCACTATTCTGCTCTGTCATAATAATATCTGTCTTTTGGTAAATGTAATATTTAAAAACAAAAAAAAAAGTATTTTTCTCCTTCTCCCCTTCTTTATTAATAATCCCTATTCGCATTATTAATTACATCATTGTCTTTAGCATTTTATTTATTTTTTCTATATAAAATCAGCATTTTGTGATAAAATATAAATTTGGTTCTAATAATGTGATCTTTATAAAAATTAAGATTTCTTGATTCACCGTAAAAAAGTATGCATAGATGCAAAATTTTCAAATCGGTAAATGCAATATTTAGAAAAATAATAATAATAGAGCCAGAGTTTCCCCCAGGTTTAAAAAGGGGCAGGGTGCTGCTGGTGAGAAAAGGGCACTTTTTTTATTTTTAAGGGCACTTTTCAGATTCTTAAGGGCACTTTTTTTTATTGTTAGATGTATTCTTTTGATTTTTAAAGCCACTTTTGATATTTTCAAGTCAAAACACTCTTTTTAAGACAACATTGAGTCAGTTTTTACTATGAAAGCAAATTTTTTAATGCAAAAAAGAGAAAGGGCACTTTTTTACTGAGGGCAAGAAGGGTGCTAATTATTTTACTGGAAGGGGCAAGAAGGGTGCTAATTCTTTTTATGAGGGGCAAGAAGGATGCTATTTTGTAACCCAAAGGGCAGGCAGCGTGCAGCACCCTTCTGAAACTGTCTGGGGAAACTCTGATAGAGCTTTTAATTTCTTACTACCCTCAAAATATGTGTTTTTTAAATTTTTTCTCCTTTCAACAGCTGAGATGAAAAGCCGGGATGTTTCATTGATAAATGACATAAGTCTCTGATTTCACAACCAGCTGCAAATGTTCTTTTGATTTGGATAAAAATTATTTTCATTAATGCAAAATTAATTTGTAATTTCTGTTCTAATTATGCCATCTTTATAAAAATTAGATTTCTGTGTTCGCCGTAAAAAGATACGCCTGGATGTGTTAATTTCAAATTGATAAATGCAATAATAAAAAAAATTCTATAGAACCTGAACAATACTTAGTTCGCCATCTTTGGCTTTGGGAACGGGTGCAGACTGTTCGTCTGTGGTTTTCCAATGAAAGGAAATCAAACAAATTTATTTAAATCTATTTTTAATCGATATTTACTCTTCTAGTGGGAGTAATTAAAACATATTTAGAAATTCTGAAAGCTAATTGTTTTTTTATGTGTGTGTCTGAAATTTCATGTTCTTAGGTAGAATAGTGTATGAGATAGGGGTGGTGCCTTTGAAAACGTCCAATCTGTTATTGCAATGCTGTGACTAAGGCGACCATTCCCCCTCTTCTGTAGTTTCAGAATGAATTTTCTTTGCAGTTTGATTAAATTCTATGCTTTAGTTGAATGTTTTTTTCCATTAATGAGTGGGTTTTTAGGGTTTTAATTAATATTTTGTGTTAAGACATTTTCAAAATTTTATGATTTCCAGTGTGACAGTTGGTATTCAGCTGTAGATACATAAAATTTCAAGTCTCTAACTTATACAGTTTCCACGAACGGACTCTGTGACGGACAGACATAGAAGCGAGACAAATAGGGTTTTGTGAGATGAACAAAGCCCTAAAAAAATATCAAACTATTTACGAAATTTTCACTTAAAAGTTGCTTTTTTTTTCAAGATTTGCTTTTATATGATACCTTCTAGATTTATTCATTTAATGTATAATAAATATTTTTATTTTATAAATTTTTAGATCTAAAAGCATTTGAGAGGCGCTTGGTAGAAGTCATAGCATATTATCAGCCACAAACAAAACGATGGCGTGGTTAGTATCTATGTTTCTTTAAAATGATTTTTTTTTTTTTTTTAAATCTTAAAATCTCTCTTGTTTTAAGATTATGAAACTATGCTACTTAAGTATATGAATGTTTAACAGGGCTTGAAATTCAATTTTTCCAAGGAGGGGAATCTCCCTCCCAACATTTTTAAATGGAGGGGAGTTGTAATGTTTGGGAGGGAGAAAAAAATATCTTTAAACCTTACTATTATTTTACATGCTATAAAGAATTACATTAATGCAGACATGACAAAATACCTGAAAAGATCTGAAAAGTTGACATATTGAAATACTGAAAAGATCTTATTACTTTTACTCCTTGAGGTAAAAGAGTAAACCTTTTTAATCCTTGTGAAGGAGTAAAAGTGTACCTTGTGAAAGAGGCTTCAGCACCCTAAATCAAATAAAATCTAAATTCAGAAATTAATTAATGAATTCAGAAATTAATGAATTCAATATGTCAACTGATGGATTATGTAAAATGTTTATTTTTATTATAAAAAAGGAAAGAAAGTTAAATTTTATATACAGTATATTTTTCAAGTTTCACCAAATGTTAGGGACCCTTAAAAATTTGGTTGTTAATTAATTTCTGAATTTAGATTTTATTTGATTTAGGGTGCTGAAGCCTCTTTCACAAGGTACACTTTTACTCCTTCACAAGGATTAAAAAGGTTTACTCTTTTACCTCAAGGAGTAAAAGTAATAAGATCTTTTCAGCTCTTCTAATCTCATTTTTGTTTAGTGCTGACTCTAGGCCACTTTGACAGGGTACAGCGACCGGTGGCTCCTACTGCCCTTTTTTGTCGCAGGAGAAAAATCTTTAAATATGTATATTGGCCATTGGAAAAAATTGTGAATTTAGTCAATTGGTTGAGGGAATAAAATAATGAAATTCGTCTTATGCATGAACTGAAATAGATAAGGACTTCTAACAAAATAGTATTAATATCGATTTACGACTTTGGAACTACATGGCAGCCAGTGTACAACTGTGCTAAGGTAATGCCACCTACAAACAACAGTACAGAGAAATAGCTTAGAATAAATCTATTATACCTATCAGACTATGGCTGTCAAGCACACAATTTGAAGAAGTAGGCGAACTAATACAACTGTCCTACACAGACATTGTATTTGAAGCATTTTTCGAGAAACAATTTTCTGCTTCGAAAAGGCTATTTTATTAAAAGTCCTTATCTATATCTATGTTCATAAAAAAAATCGCTAAATTTGTTGATCAGAGGTGGGGGAAAAAATGGCGAAGTTTGCCAATCGGTCGCAAGAAAATAACGTAAAATTTATCAGTCTGTTGCAGAAAAAATCTTGATTTTTTTTCAGTGAGGTGCGAAAAAAACTGAAAAAAAATAGTGAATTTCATCATTCTGTCGCCAAAAGAAACCGAATAATTCGGCAATCAGTTATGGAAAAATTTGCAAAGTTCGTCAGTCTGTCAAGGAAAAAAACGTGAAGTTTGTTGATTTCTCGCCAGAAAATATTGTGAAATCGATTGCTCGCCAGAAAATAGAACAAAATTCGTCAATCAGTCATGAAAAAATATTGCGAAATCCATCAGTCGGTCTCAGAGAAAAATCGTGAATCGTTTATCATCAGTCATACGCAGGGAAGAAAATCTAAATTTGTCAGTCGGACATAGGAAAAAAATAATGAACTTCGTCAATGTAATAAAATAAAAAAACGAGAAAAAACGCAAATTTCGTCAATTGATTGCAGAAAAAACGCGAATTTCGTCGATCGATCGCAGGGAAAAGGTGAATTTCGTCGCTCGATTGCAGAAAAAACGCAAATTTCACTGATCGATTTTGGAAAAACCGCGAAGTTCGTCGATCGATCGCAGAAAAAACAAAAGTTCGTCGATCTATCTCAGAAAAAATGTAAAGTTCGTCAATCAGTCGCTCAAAAAACACAAAGTTCGTCTATCAGTCGCTTAAAAAACACACAGTTCGTCGATCATACGTTTAAAAAATGCAAAGTTTGTCGATCGCTTAAAAAATGCAAAGTTCGTCGATCAGTCGCTTAAAAAATGCAAAGTTCGTTGATCAGTCACAGAAAAATGCAAAGTTCGTCAATCAGTTGCAGGAAAAAAATCACGAAATTTATCGCTCAGTTGCAGATAAATTAAATAATGCAAATTTCTCCGGAAAATGATGAACTTTTTTGGGCGAGAGGCTCTCGCCCACGATATTTTTTTGGGTAGAATTTCAAATTTTTCGGCGTGAATCCCGCAATCCCGCCCTGAAATTTAAGCCCTGGTTTAAGGTGAAGTGAGGTAAGTGTAACCACATTTTGGCTTAGTCCAACTTTAAATCTATCCCACGCCTTTACTGTTGGACATAATCAATTTTTTTTCTATTTTTGTTGTTTAATATTCTTGTTAAATGACCTATCAGGTAGAGATCTGCGCGGGTCACATCAAGGCCCGCAGGCTGGGCTCGGGCCTATTTTCCTTCACGGCACTCGGGCCATACTTTTTTCTGAAGGCTCGGGCCGGACCTTACTTTTTTCCTGAAGGATCAGGGCGTGCCTTAAATTATTTTTCGGTACAGAGACGGGACTGGTTTCATTCTTCCTAGTCTTCATGCCCCAAAATTTTCAATCCTGGTTTTGACCCGTATGAAAATCATTATTTTGGCATGGCCTGGTCCGTTTGAAGGTCAGTAAAATAAGACCTGGCACAAAAATCTTTGCAAAACATGCATACATTTTTAAATCGCCATTATTCTACAATTAGACATTAAAATTTATTATTTTTAAAGAATAGTAGATTTATACGCTTATTAAAATATGGCTAAATTAAAATATAGTGAAACGTGTGAAAAAGAACCTGCTTATGACGGAATCCTGTCTTAAACTGAAAAATGTGTTGATCCATGCAAAATAAATATACTGATACGTAAGAAAAGAATATATAATACATTTACAAATACTAAGAAGGCAAATTGTCGATAACTCATTTTTTTTCCTTCCCTATGCAATTCCATGTCAGAAGATTTTACTGTGTAGCATTTTTCTGATTTTTAACACTTCAATACATGGAATATGGATTAACACATACATACAACAAATAGAGATTTATTAAAAAAATAAATATTGCAGGCTGTGGCACTTCTATAAAAATGAAGATTATAAACATGAAAAAAAAAAGGCTAAGATAGGAATTTTTGGTTAGATCTCCTCCTACGAGGCAAATTTTAAACCAAATCGACGTAAAAATTAATGTTTTGTAGAAATTCCCTCGGGCCGGTCCCGGGCCTGGGAATTTCGGCCCAGATTTGAATTTTAAATATGGTTTTTGAGATATGATTTTTTTTTTCAACTGAAGTCAAGTGGTTATATTTTTCCCAGTAGTATTCAGGGTATTGGAACCAAGACCTTTATCTTGCGTTTAAAACTTCTAGTTTCAACCCTGGTGAAAGTGTAATATGCTCTTAGTTCCATTAAATGCTACATCTTTTTTATTTGTTTAGATATTTTATTCAAGTACAAAGTTATGAACTCTTTTGCGAACACACTTACAGAGGAACAAAATAATGCAGGAAACTAAAATGACTGGTGTATTGTAAAAACACACAAAAAAAACAGTCAGTTAAGTTACATACAATTGTAATGTAATTATGATAAGTAATTTTTTTCAATAGTATAAATTGGGCTTTTTGTTTCTGTTCAAATAATAATTTTTAGGCCAAAAATAATATCTTAAAAATTATAATTAAGCTTTATGTTCAGGGGTGCAAAAATCCAGGCCCCAATGAGCCGATTCCCACCACTAAATTTTTAGTATTCTTCGCCTAATCAGAATACTGATAAAATTTAGACGAAGTGTACTAATAAAATTTGATGAAGAATACTAATAAAATTTAGTGGTGTGAATCAGCCCATTGGCACCTAGATTTTTTGCACCCTTGTTTATATTATAAGCTCTCTTCCACTTTATCATTAAAAAGAATGTTGCTTGAAAAAAGAAAATCACTTTTTAATAGTTATTTGATATTGAAAAAATTTTACCAGAATCTTCATTAGGCAGGAGAGGAAAAAATGTTACCCATTTATTTCTATTCATAAGAATTGTAGTAGAAATCACAAAATGATTTTTGTTAATGTATATATAGTATGTTATAGGGTTGGCACGCTTTTGCCAAAGGTGGTAAAAACCATGGAAAAAAACGGTAAAAACCGTCCTGGCAAAAATACATTTTTGCCACTTTTTGCCAAAGTGGCAAAAATAGATATGTTTTATTTACAGCAATGTAATTAATATATTTTAATTTTTAATAATTTCAATTCTAATAATATGTAATTTTATTTTTTTATTTACCTTAGAATATTCAATGCATCATTTAAACAGTTAATCTAAGTAGATTGTATTTTTTAGTAAAATACTTTAGTAATCAGTTTTACTTTTTAGTAAATAACTTACTGGCTTTGGTTTAAACTCTCATAATTATTAAACAATCAATCCTTATGCTTCAGTTAATTTTGTAGCAAAGTCTGAGAGAGAAATAGCACTTGCCAATTTGGCTATGCTATGAGAACAACAGTTATTTGAAGTTAAATTTAAAAACAATAGGAACAAAACCTTTTGCAAGATAATTCATTCTCATTTCCTATGATCAAATCAAGATTCAAGTCTGTAGCAGGTATAATGACAATGGGAAAAATTGTAAGAAAAATTACCTAATAAAATCATTGTACCCTCCCCTCTCTTAACTATCGCCAAACTATAAGATTAAATGCCAATTATGGATCATTGTAAATGCCATTTTCACTTTATATTAAACATGTTACATGTGTTTGTTACGTCATCATGTGAATTTTAATTTATTTTTGTATTTTTATTAAGGTTTTACTAATTTGTTTTTTCTTTCATTATTTAAAATGAAAATTATGTCAATAAATGATTACCTCGTGATATTAAAGGAAGAAAAAATACAACAGATTAGTTTCAACTGGTGTCACAAATTTTTGTCCACAAAATATTTTTATTTTTCTATATTTGCTTCAAGCCCATATCTAATGTTTACATATATTTTATAGTTTTTTTTTTCTATGTTTTTTGATTAAATAAAGAGGATTGAATTCTTTACAATCTTCCGTTATCATTGATGTTTATTATGTTCCTTAATAAATTCGATTATTACATTTAAAATACTTACAATTAATTCACAAATTCAATATCTTAAAAATATCTGTTTGCTTATGGTTTAATTTAATAATTCTGCATTTAAACACATAAACTGTATTCTTAGTATTAATTTGACAGAAATAATCTGGATAAATCATATTTTATATTTCCTATGTCGTTACGTCATGAGTGAACTTTATCATTAAAGTAACCCTATAATTTAGATTTTTTTTTTAAAATTGAAATTCATTCATTTTTCCAACTTAAAATTTTAGAATGGCAATATTTTTTCATTTGTGTAATTTGGTGAATAGTTTGGTGAAATTGGTCGATGGGATAAACAAGTAGTACCGTTTACTTCTATAAAGTATTTGTAAAAGTTATACCTAAAGGCTCAAATAAAGATAAAATGAAGATTAATTTTGCAAATGTTTATGCATTAATATTGTTTTTTATTATAGACTTTTTAAATGTAGAAACTGTTGATTTAATTTTTTTTAAATATATATTCATTTTAAAGGCAACATTACTACATTAATTTGAGAAAAGTAAAATTTTTTTACCTGTCACCATCACATAAATTTATCTACAAAATTGATTATGATTGATTATTGATATTTTTTTATTCATATTACCAATGAAAATTATTTTAATTAATCAAATTAATATTAGTGAAATATGTAATTAATATTCTGATTTAAGTCTCAATTATAATATATACAAAATTATATTATTTTATTATATTTATTAAATCCAGCCTTTTTTGCCAATTTTTGCCGGTTTTTACCAGGTTTTTTCCAGTTTTTGCCACTGTCCTGGCAAAAATACCATTTTGCCGGCAAATTGCCCAACCCTTGTATATTAATAACAACATATATTAACAAGAATTGTTTAGTGATTTCTACTGCAGTTCATATGAATAGAAAGAATTGAATAAAAAAATTTCTTTTCTTGTGCATGTTGAAAATTCTGGTAATTTTTTTCCAATATCAAATATATTTATACATAACTCTTATTCTTATTATCCTGACCTTGAGTTGATGCGAATAAAAAATGTAATTAAAATTATTGGTACATGTGCAACTTCTCTTAATTCTTGGTTACACTTGACTCACTTGCAACATTGAAGGGGTAAGACAAAAGAAATCACACCTGTAAAATTTTCCATTAGGGATATTTGTTTTTTATGGTTTTATGTAAAATCTCTGTTTAAGTTTAATAATATTGATTTTTTTTTCTCATCATAATTGTAGATTTATTTACCTAGGGTTGTAGATTCCTTTGTGTGCATTGCTGCATTGGAATAACTTTGCTAATTATGATTTATAAATAAAAAATATCTATGAATGTGCATTCTAAATTTATTGTTTTTGTTTGTATGGAGTTGTTACAATGGTTATTCAATACAACTTTATTATATTAATTAACATGTTATAAATATATTTCACTAATTTTAATTTTAAATAAAACTATTATAAATAATAATTTCTTCTTTATTTTTTATATTGGTATTATAATAAATTTAACTTGCACTTGGTATAGATATAACTGGATATTTGTTTTTATAATAGTTTTATGATACATCTCCGTTTAAGTTTAATAATATTGATGTTTTTACTTTTCATTGTAGATATATTTAGCTAGAGTTGTTGGTTCCAATGTGTGCAGTGCTGCATTGGAATATCTGTTACTTATATCTCTGCTACTTATGATTTATAAATTGAAAATTTATTTGAATTTGAATTCTAAATTTATTGTTTTTGATTATTAATGGGGTTGATAAAATGGTATGATAAGCTACGGCTGCCGAAGGCAGTGAGCCTATACGAGTACACCACCAGGAAGGGCCGGTTTACCCGGACACCCTCTAGGTGGGCTCTTCGGCCTGGGGAAAGATGGGGGCCGAAGCCTACCTGCGCCTCTCACCCAAACCCAAATAAGTGATGACAGCGGACGCTGCGACATGCGGTGGAGCCCCAAGTAAAGGACACCACCACACCACACTTGGGCGGTTGCGGAGACGATCTGATGGCGTCGTAGCCGGCGCCTCCTGAGAGGAACCAGCAGGGTCTGTTTACAGAATAGGCCCGTGAAGCCCGAGCTTACCCATTGAAATGCAAAATGGCCCCCAAGTGTACTTTTCAAAACTAATTTTTAAGGAAAAAATTTCAGTCAGGGTAAAAAATGGGTTTTTTTCTTAATTATAGCTATTAAATTTTTCCCCAGACTATTACCGACACATTTATACTCTTATATATATAATAAATGGTACAAAACATTGATTAAATGCAACGTTTTTCTTTTCTCTTATGTTTTGCATTTTAATTTCAAACATGCTAAAAATAACAGAAAATTTAATCTGTATAATTATATTTTGTTTATATTCATAAAGTGTGGAGAAATGATATAAAATATGTAGAATAGGTTATTTAAATAAAGAGGAAAGTAATTAGCATTCAGATATATCAAATGTCTGTTTATAAAATAGAAGCAAAATTGTGTTGCAGCTAAGCATAAATTTATTTCAAATATGTGTTTTCCCTGCACTGTTCTTAGCCCTGGCAAATCCTACAATTTGTAAAGCATAAAATATATTTTGAAGTTTAAATATTCGCATGTTCCATATTTGTAAATTCATTTACAAAACTAATTTGTTATGTATATAATAAAATATTTTTTATAACTAGTTTAATATTGAAAGCGTTGTTTACTCAAAATTTGATGGTAAAATTTCAAATTGTTGAAGCGTAATTGGTAGAGTAAAATGGGGGCCCCCTGTGTGACATCAGGCTTTCCCTATTTCAAAGTTTTAAGCGGGCCCTGGGAACCGGGTCCTAGGCCAATGCCGAACCGCCCCCACGACCCATTATTGTAACCACGCCTTCTGGCATTCAATACATTTCAATAATTATAATTTTATGTAAAATTATTATAAATAATAATTTCTTCTTTAATTTGAATTAAAATGGAATTGTAATAATTCTCTTGTAATAGAAATAACATAGCTTTAATTTTACCTCGCTAGATGGCAGCATTAAATAATTTTGATTTGCATTTTACGACTAAGTAATTTGTACATATTTTTGAATTTATCACTAGATGGCAGATAAAGAAAACAACGGATATTTTTTTTCGATTTAAATTTAGATATTCTAGCAATATTGTATATAATTTAATTTAGTTATATTAACATTATAGTAATTTAACGTATAGTCTTATTTTCCCTTTTATCTTGAAAAAATGTAATAATCTATGTGTTTATATCTATTATAACTGCAACCATTGGTTATAATTTATGTTTTAAAAAGAATCTCTTAACAGTTAAATTAACCTTATTCATTAGATACATTATTTGAACATGTGCAAATTGTATTAGTGTTAATACATTAGTAATTATATAGGGTAAGCAGTAAGAAACTTTTTTTTTTTTTTTATATTCCATTTTAAAAGCTTTTCTTGGTTTTCAATCTTGTTTGACAATCAATAGGGCAGAGAGAAACATAATTTTTAACATAAAGCTAGTGTTTTCTACAGAAACAGATTGTTCTTTGCTTATAATTGTAAATTTTCTACCCTTGAAGAAGTGATTTACATTATAAGCTTTCATTTGTGTTTATACTCTTGTTTTTTTCTTTGAATTTATATTATTTCATTTCTTAGGAGTACATCATTTAATTTGTAATTTGACTCTGCTGTTTGGTATTGTGATTTCATTGTATGTAGTCGATATCTTATGTTTCAATGGATTAATTGTACATTAAGTTTATATATATATATAATATAACGCTACCGAAAAAAAAATGAACAGTTTTCTAAAATCTATTTTCTAAAGTTAGCTAAGAATATAAAAATCAGTGGTGAGACAAGCAGTGTTTGAGAGCAATAGACAGCTGAAACTTGAGAAAGCCACAACCACTGGGCATTAAAAATGCAAACTATTTTTAAAACTGTATTTAAAATATTATAATCGAGCTTTATTTGACTACTCTCACTCTAATCCTTTGAAAAAAATCTGGATAAACATGTCAAATGGTTGGCTTATTAAAATAACATTTTATCATTTATTGAGACGGGTTACACCATCCTCGTGATTACAGTTATCCATTTCATCTTCATTCAAATTTAGAAAAGTTTTAAGCTATAATAAATTACCGACTTTTAGTTTTTTATGTGTATAAATGAATATTAAGATCTCTGTGGTGACTTAATGTCTTCTTTTGCAAAAGAGTATATAAGTATCCTTATGCAGTTTTGCTTAGTGTGATTTTCAGTTAGTGCAGTACTTTTTTTTTTAAGATGCTCCCTTGATTAATGCAGAGAAAATTTCAATCAATGCACAAAATGGTAATCCCATTTTAGTCAGCCAAATAGCATTGAATTTTTATGAAAATAAAACAAAAATGCGACCAATGTCATGACAATTGCAAAAACAACAAAGGTCTTTCTTATGCAGAATTAAACTTAAAATAGACTTTTTAATGTTTCTTTGTTGTCCTTTTAAAATTAGCTCACACATAATGTGTTAATGGAAGCTCCTATAAATTAAATAAATTTTATTTAAGAAATTCAAATCAAGCTGTAATATATACTTTCTACCAATAAACCATCAAAAATAATATCGTAGGACATTATTATATTGTTTATTTATGCATATTGGATTTTATTTTTAGGAAAGTTGTCTGTGAACTTTTCCCATGGAATGTATATTTCGATTAGTGGGATCAATTAACCACATTTATCGAGGGAAGCCTGTAGCATTAAATAATTCAAAATTTAAATTCTGGGTGCTTGTTTATTATCTCATTACCCTCTTTCCATCACCAGCCATTGTTACTTAATGTTAATAATGGACAAGCATGGTGTAAGAATATATTAATAATATTTTTCATTGGTTTCATGTAATCTCTATAAATTTTCAATAAGCCAATTTGTAAAGGTTTCATATAAATGTGCTTATGTGATCACTATGTTGTACCTCTATTCTAACTGTACTTTCCCCCCATTTAGTCAGTGCTATCTTTCCTCTCTTATTTCTTTACCAGTTGTAAATAAACCTTAGTGGAGTCACAAATATAATTTTGAAGCTATTGAACTATGTTTTTTTTTTTTTTAAGATATTCATTTATCACAGTTTTTCACATTGCATTGCCACTGTTTATCCATTTATATAAAAAAAATCTATCAAGTCCTAGCATAGCTATGTGATCTTGAAAATACTCTCCCTTCTACCATTCCGTAGATGGAAACAGGGTTCGCATTTACTCTCATTTGATGTGTAAATCCCAGAAAATTTGTGAAATATGCTTCACAAATTTTACAATAGTGAGTCAACAATTGACTAGCAAGTTGACATGCTTCGCCCCCTGATAAAAAATATAAAATAAACTTTTGGAAATATCTCAGTGATTGTCTGCTCTCTCAAAGGCCATTCTTGTTACCACTATAATTCTTTTCAAGCAATAAAAGTAGCATAGAAACAGTAAATTGTTTTACTTACTGAGTTAGAAGAAAAAGTCTCAAAAATTCATTTGTAAAGTATTTGTTTAAAGTACTGACTTTTTTTAGTTTTTCCTATTTTCTAAAATTAAGGCTTAGTTGGAAAAGCTTTCAGCATTTTCAAGTTTTACTTCTTCATAATGTCTTTGAGTATATGTAACAAATCTGTCAACAGTTTTCTATTTTGAGAAAATAAAGACAAAAATAATGTATAACTTTTCAGTAAAATTAATTTATTTATGGTAGCTGCTAAGGAAAATAACTAATTATATAGCAACCATTAATATTTGTGCAATGTGTTAATTTTTTTATATACAGATTTATTTTTTATTTTTTTACTGGTTTGTTAAAAACTGATCACAATTTTTTTTTTTTTTTTTTACAATTGATTTTTTTTTTATTGTTGACGGACTCACAATTTTATGATTAGTAAGTCAGACTGACTCTTTGAATTTCGATTGAAGTGCAAAACCTGATGGAAAGTCCCAAATCTTTATAATTTTCTTCAAAATGCATGAAAAAAAACCAAAGAAATAGCAATTAACTTATATCCTCCTCTCTTCATCACAAAAACTAAACTGGCTTATCAACAAAATAAATAAAAATGTATGTGATGTGCAGCGCCACAGTTGACAACAGTGAAAGTGACATCATGCTTATCCATTATTGGTGTGAAAATCACATTGGTGACAGATTTGGTTTACTGTAAGTAGTCTATGGGAAAGTAAACATGTACCAAATTTTGTGTTATTATTTTAATATTTCTTTATTCTATATTCTTAAAATCCATTTTTCCCCCTTCATATTCTAGTTATGTTTGCAGTAGTTTCACTTTGCACAGCTATAGGAGCATGGCAGTGGTTAATGGATCCTCAGACTTCCCAAGTTTGTAGTTTAAATTAAAATTTTTATTCTTTTATTTTATTTTATTATTTTACTATTTGTTTTATTGATATTTTTTGTAACATTTCAATGTAATTTTACAGGTGAGTTTTATACAATCATTGATGAATCACCTTTTCTTCACAATAAGTAGTGCAGTTCTAATTCTTTTATTCCTGATGGGTATACATAGAAGAGTTGTTGCTCCGTCCATGTATCCTTTTATATTAAGTCACAAGATATAGATTAAACATTCTTATTTTTCTCAGCTACATAATTTTCCTTTATGGAGAATGTAATTAAAATTATCAAAATTTTAAAAGCTGAATTTTTTTTTCTTTTGGTGGTGGTAGTGGGTGGAGGAGTAAATTGTAGTAAAATAAAAACTATATGTTTAAGTATAAAGTTTTACTTACTACTAATAAACACACTGGGCATCACTCGAGATTACCTTGAAACTTTAACCAAAAATTAAGATGTTGAGAACCAGAGTGGACCAACCTCACCAGTTGCGATTTCAAGAAAAATGTTTTCTAAAATTTTACAAATTTTTGTCAAACTCTTTTAGGCCAGTTTTGAAAGTGGCTTCTTACATTTCTGCCTTTTTAAGTTTAGGAAGAGGCATAATTAAAAAATATATACCTTAAACCAAGCCACTTGATATCCAAGTTATGTTGGACCATGTGTTAAACTGGTTCTATCACTTGAATAGTTTCAAAATTAATAAAATTTATTATACAGCCAATAGATGACATGACATACAATACTTTGACACTTGTAACCCATTTTTCACAAAAATGTGGGATAGTCTCCTGTGGTTCTTA
The DNA here is from genome assembly GCA_963931845.1 of Maratus michaelseni. Taxonomy (NCBI): domain Eukaryota; kingdom Metazoa; phylum Arthropoda; class Arachnida; order Araneae; family Salticidae; genus Maratus; species Maratus michaelseni. The sequence goes on along the minus strand of OZ007598.1, from coordinate 152,020,818 downwards.
ATGCTTCAATTGGAGATCACTTCACTTTATTTAATCAATAATTACATGTCAAAGTTTTTAATTAATTTTTATTAATACAAAATCTGTAATTTTTCAAAAATATTCTTCAGTGGAAAGTTTTACTTAATAATTTATAAAGCATTCAGATAAAAAAAAATATCTATAATTTTAAAATAGAACTTCAGATAAAATATTTGATTGACGTTATTGAACAAAAAATCATTTTCTGTCATGAGTGGTATTCGAACCCTCTCTCACTTTCGTTAATCAGAGCTTAAATTTGGTGCCTAAACCACTCAGCTATTTTGACTTCATTGAACTTGCTCTGGGATGAAAGGAGCTATGGAATTGGTTTCGCACGTGCTTAGAAGTGTCCATTTTGGTCTTAAAGAAAACTTTTTATGCTTTAATATATAGGATTGTTATTAATTCTCAATGTGGATACTCATAAGGAGTATACTAAGAACTTGTAACCCAATGTGTCTCTTTTGTATTATTAGCACTTCATCAATAGTCACAATAATACTTTATGGAATAGGTTTGACTACAAATAAATGTATACTGTATATCCATAGGTGCAATAGATTGATTAATGTCTTTAAAGCTTTACATTTAGGAACATAGTTTTTATTTTCTGGCAAGTGTTTATCTCTTTATTATTTTTTTTAAGGAAAGATAATTTTTTTTCCTATCCCTGATTACTGTGTGCTTTACTTTATTACTCAAATGTCAAATATTAACGTATATAAAAAATTAGACTGATGGTTATGAGACCTTATCGAAAAAATAAAATTGATATAAAAAAATGTCAAAATGCACTAAAATTTGCTAAATAACCTATATTTCAGATTTTGTGTAATGTAATTAAACAGTCTAGAAGTAAAAATCAATCTCAAAACCAGTAAATTTAGATTCTAAATTTTATCAAGTAATCACACTAATCAAAACACCTTTGAAAAAAATTGGCCTTAATATGGGCCTTATCTATCCATCTTCCTTTCTTTTGTTCCTAATTGTTAACATTTTTTAAAGAGGATACTATTCAATTTGATTTTTTAGATATTTTTTCAATGCATGTTTAGGCTTCACTTTGTATTAAGTGAACTGGTTGTGATTTCATTTTTGTTTGTAGAAAACTTTTTAAAAAATATTGTCATACAATTGTTGAATACTAGTCTAGTGTAGTACTTCTTATTGAAAGTTTTCATACTTCTAATAATTTCTCTGTAATATACCTGATATATACATTTCCTGTAACTTTTTAATGCAGTTTATAAAATATTATCATAAGCCATACTTAATTAAAAGTTATTTGCGAAAGCAATATATTTCAAATGTAATGTTCTAACTATTTTTTTAAATGTCTCAATATGGGTTTTTTAATTAATAGTTTGACCCACATTTTTCCTACTCATGGGCTCTCAGGACTCCACATTTAGTGATTGGCGCAAATTCTGTCATGAATAACATTGTAACACATTATTTGAAAATTTTAGCACACAGTTTAAAATATATCAATGTGCTTATATACAAGGGTCAGTTGGAAAATAAGTTTCCCCTGGCGACTGTGGACGGAGGTGTGTATGAAAGATAAAAAATGTAATGAGACATTAAAGATAAAACAAACTTTATTTTTCCACATAAGTACCAAGTACATTGAGACATTTGTCATACCGCTTTATAAGCTTAAAAAAGCCCTGATTTTTTCCTGGAGGGCTTTTTGAAGCTTATAAAGCAGTATGACAAATGTCTCAATGTACTCGGTACTTATGTGGAAAAATAAAGTTATGTTTTATCTTTAATGTCTCATTACATTTTTCGTCTTTCATACACGCCTCTCTCCACAGTCGCCAGGGGAAACTTATTTTACGTCTGACCCTCGTATATCTCCAAATATATATATACACACTAATAAATTCTTTAGGGAATCCTTTAATAATTTTTTTTTTTTTTTTTCAATGGAAAATCATTTGTTTTTATTTGGTTTGCATTTTTCAAATTATCCATTTTTTTTATGCTTTTAACTCAAAAACTTTACTTTTTTTTAACATTACCTTTTATGTAAAAGAGTAAAATTGCATTTAATATTCAGGATTCTCACATACATTTTTTAAGAAGTCTAATTAACAGAGTAAATCTAAATATGGATTAATATCCACATATATTCATTGATTTTAATCGTTTATACTATAAATATGTACTTCTGCATTAAGTAGAAGTTTTGATTAAGTTAATAAAAAACAGTCTTACAATTGTCAGAGGAATTATACTCCAGTTATACACTGAATAGTACATAAAAATAACGTAAATTTTTATTAAAAGTTTTCTCTGTTTTGAGAATTTTCCAGTCTCATCTCCATATCTTCATCTTATCTCTCATCTGCATCTTAATTGATAATTTTAGGGTTTATTTTTAATATTACATTACTTTAAGAGTGCACAACCTCTGGTCCACCAGCTACTGAGCTACCATTGTTTTAGACTAGAATCATTTTTGCTTTATTTAATGGCAAAAACTTTGCATTAAATAAGGCGAAGATTACTATTTAGAAATTGTGGTGGTAAACAACTTTCAGACAAAAAGGTCCAAATTTAGACTCACCAGTCTACATTTTGGCAACAGATATACAAGACCAGTCTTACTAGACAAAATATACTTGTCATGGTTAATCTTTTTTACCATTACAATAAATCTTTCAATCATCAAGTTAATATTCATTTGCACTATCACAAATTCTTATTCAATATTCCTGAAAGATAAGCCAAATGATTTTTCTAAAAAATGTTTTCTAATGAGGCTTAAAGAAACAAAATACAAGTACATCGTTTTACTAAGACTTAAAAAAAAAGCTTTTTATAGTAATGATGTTTAATAAGAAATACAAAACTAAAGATAAATTCATATGCATAATACAACCTGAGGTCAGTTTTACTCTTTCATTTAACTTAACTAAGATCAAATTTTGTACTCTATTTTTCACTCGCTTCCTGATAGGCTAGAATTATAAAAGTTATGTACACAGGTGTGTTTTTGTTTAAAATTTTTAGAACTTAATTAATTTTAAGGCTTTTTTCCATTAGCCAGGCGCAGTTGATAAATAGCCAAATATTTTTTTTATCATATCTATTTATATTTAATTTGTAAAATCCTTTTAGAATTATTTGTTTTACTTCACTAGTTTTGTTATGACCTTCAGCTGTTTTTTATTCAATCTCCAAACAATTTCATGTTGTTTTATTTTCTTATCTTATCTATATTTTATTTTATTATCAAACTTTATTTTATTATCTTTTGTTATTATTGAATTTATTTATGTTTGTATATTTCCTTAATTATTTTAACAGAATTGTTTCAAGAGTTCGTCAAGTTTTAGCTGATTTCAATATGTCTTGTGACGATGTAAGTTCTTCAAAAATTTAAAATCTTAGTTAGATTGTTAAATATATATTATTTCTACTGATTGATTCATTTTGTAAATTATTTTACATAACATTAATAACAGTGGAAGTTTAACCCATTCATACAGGAGTCATTTTGTATGTTTTGTGGATAAAATACACTAAAATGATGAAATGTTGCAGAAAACAAAGAATCTAACTCATTACTATGCATTGTGGCCACAAAAATACAGCATGAACTTGACTCATTATAGCTTTGTGCTAAGAGAAATATCAAATAAGAAATGTAAAGTAGCCATAATATTTTTGTATTGTGGCTGCAAAAATACATGAGTCTGACTCATTATCCTGTGCAAACAGATTATCTTTTTATTAAGAAGTAAAATATTGAGTTTCCTGTACAAGTATCAAAATTTTACTATTTTTAATTAAATTCTATCACAATATTCATTAATTATTTAAAGAAGTGTTTTTTTAACTGTACTGGAGAACAGAGTGTAATATTATTTAATTAGTTATGTTTGCACTTTAAAAAAATTAAAAGTTTAAAAAATAGTCTACTAGAAATAAGGGTATACTTATGTATTATCTGGGCCAAGGAATACACCACAGCAATGGTAAATATTTAAAAAACTGAAAGTAATTTGTATTAATAATTTAATACATTAACTTCATACTTGCATACAACCTTACTTACATATATACATCTTATTACATACATCTTACAACATAAACTTTAATTTAACTTAAAATGTTGCTTTTATACTTGAATACATCCTTACTTACAAGCTTATTTACAAATACACATCTTGTATCTATTCCATCTTACATGCTTGTATACATCTTACAGTATGCAAATATCTTACAATGCATACAGATTACTTTCCAACAAAATCCTTTGTAAAAAAGGCTTTTATGCCATTGAAAGTATAATCAGGGCCACAGAGAGTCTGCAGGATCCCTTCATGATGAATGTCCCATTTACAATATTTAATTTTTGAGCACTACTATTTCAAATAGTTAGTTTTGCATTATTTAATCACAGAATTTCTGCAATTAAATAAGGTGAAAATTATAGCTTGGAAATAGTGGTAGTAAAAAAAATAAGGATTGAACAGTATGTATATGTGCCACTCATCATGAAGGGATTAATAGTATTAGTAAATAATCTTGTTGAATAATTATTTTTAAAAAGATATACACATTTATTTCTTTTAAATTCTAAAAGGTGTAAACTAACAACACAATATACAGTAAAATAACTTTTATTAGATTGTTGACATGTTTCGGCTCACTCCGAGCCATTTTCAAAAACAAATGAGAATATTCTATAATTGCATGGTCTTTGAAGTAATTATTTGAAATATTGATATTGAATTTACAATTCATTTACAAATTACCTTTTATGAAACTTTTCTGCTTCCAAACTGAATCTGTCATAAATTTAATCATTTAAAAATAAAATTTCACCCGTCACAAAATAATTGAACATGTCAAAGAACATAATTCTATAAATGTTGAATTATATACACATTTGTTTAAAATTTAAATATCACTATGCTAACAAAATACAATGGAACCTCGCTAACTCGGACCCCTTTAACTCAGATCTCTGGATTAAGTCTGCTTGAGTTTCGAGTTTCCAAAACAACATTTATTTGCTCATTCACATTCTATTTTGAAAAGATATTTTGTATCCTAAAACTGTTATAATTGAGAGTCAAAAGAAAGAGGTGTTTCAGGTAGTGGTGCTTTCCCTGAGGGTTTCTCCCTGAGGGTTCTGAGTATTCCTCAAACCAGCCACGAACCATTGTTACATTCCTTATCACCAGTGACAATTGGTATTCAGAGCTTCTTAACAGGAAATGCTTCTTAATGAAGCTGCTCTGATCAGCAGAAATACCACACACGATCGCTTTTCTCTCTAGCCAAGGTCAAGTAATGTTATTATTCTCTTTCTCTCCTTACTCATCTCAATTTGTGAAAGAGCAGATTTCTGCGTGCATGGGCTGAGACTTTGGTAAAGAGATTGAAGTTCACTTATTGCAAAATATCAGTGAACTGAGTTAGTAATGGTGACTAAACGAAAAAATATTGTTGTGACTATGAAAAAAAAAATTGGAAGCATTGGATAGAATTGATAAAGGTGGACCATTAAAAAAATTGCCTTTGATCTTGGAGTAGGAACATCAACAGTGTCTGACAGGAAAAAATATTGAGGATTTTTGCTCTACATTGATTTCAAATGACAGTTTGAATGATAAAAAAAAACTAAAAAGGCTAAACTTGAAATGCTGGGCGAAGCTTTATTTCTTTTGTTTTGCACCAAAAGAGAACATGGCCTACCACTTTCAGGGCCAGTCATTCAACGAAAAGCCCTGAATTCAAACAAGCAGTTACCTGAGGGTGATCCTAATTTTACTGCAAGCCAAGGATGGTTAGACAGATGGAAAAAATACATGGTGTGCATCAACTAATGGTAGATAGAGAAAGTCTGTCAGGTGACAGTAATGTGTCTAAAAATTTTCAAAAGGAGTTTCAAGAATTCATTGAAAAAGAAGATCTAATGGTTGATCCAATCTACAATGTGGATGAATCGAGCTTGTTGCCCAGTAAAACTTTAGCCTAAAAATTAGAAGATTCGGCAAAAAGATACAAAAAGAGCAAGGATCGCTTCACTATAATGGCTTGCAGTAATGCTTCTGGGAAGCAAAAATTTCCTCTTCTTTTAATAAGAAAACCCAAAAATCCACAAGCTCTGAAAAATGTAAATCGCAATTCGCTCCCAGTAGTATATTGTGCAAGGAAGAATGCTTTGATGAGTAGCAAACTTTTCAAAGAATGGTTCTTTGAATATTTCATTCCTGGTCTGACCAAATATGGTTACAATCATGCAACTTACCCATTAAAGCTGCCTTATTAATAGACAATACATTGACGCATCCTGCAGCTGACAACTTGAGAAAAGGTGACATTACTGTAATGTTTTTACCGCCTAATGTGACAGCGTTGGTACAGCCAATGGACCAAGGGGTTCTCACGAACATTAAGAAAGTTTACAGACGGCAATTGTTAAGTGAACTTGTAGAAGATAAAGAAGAATATGGAGTTGTGAAATTTTTAAAATCAATAAATGTTAAAACCATGATTTATATGGTGAAACTTGAATATAACTTTAAAAATTTTACAAAAATTTACATTTTATACTATTTTATTTAAAAAACAGGACTGTTGACAGCACTTAAAAAAAAACTGGGTCTCGGTAGTTTGTACTGATTTTGCCTCCCCCTCCCTCTCTGTAATGTTGTAACATCTCTGCAGCCCTGAGTATAATGCATACATACATATCAGTGTTGGATTCAGACATTTTACCCCGGATCAGATTTCTGGAACTCTGGGATCACTTCTAGACCATATTTACATAGAAAATCTACATTTTAATCTTCTGGAAGGGATGTAATGTACCTACCATATCAGCTCCTGAATTCATCACTGATACATGTCGTTCAGAGGAAATTAATTAATATAATTCACCTAAAATAATTGAGAAAAATTGTGTGACTATCATCTGAAGTTGAATGTTGAGCCACTCCCAAACAAAGTATGCAAAATGAGGAGGAGCACAGGCTTCTTTTTATTTTGTACATTTTCTCCTAAAGAGTTATTTTTCTTTTATCTTATATATACATCTATTTTGTATTTAAAGAACTTAAGCATCTTTAATTTTATTTTCAGAATGGCAGATTGATTTTGAAACCACGACCAACTACTTGATTGTGATGTAGAAATCGTAAGAATGACTGGACTTTTTTTGTGATAGTTAGGAGTGTTTAAAACTGAACCCATTAGTACAAGCATCACAAATGCATTGTAAATAAAAAAAGAACATTAAATTAATATTCTTTTTATCATAAGTTATGTACATATTTAATTAAAATATTTCTGTGTTTTGTGTTAAAAATAATTGTTAAGTTATTTTATTTAAATGGCAAAGTATGTGTTAAAGTATTAAAAAAAATTGTGTTTTCTCTGTAAATTGATGCTCAAGTTAGTTTTTCCTTTGTAGAAAATCCCCTTTGTCTTGGTTACAATTTGTTTCTCTGAAATTCATGTGTATAAGAAGTCTACAATTAGTTGGCAGCCTAGATCAGGGGTTGTCTATCACATATCCATGGGCTCATTCATTGTGTCCAAAGATAACTTTTATTGTAACTACAAGGCTTCTGTAAAAACATATAAATACATATTTTGTACTCATAATAAATATTGTTTTTGATGGAAAGAAGTAAGTTCTCAATCTGTATTTCTTTTAAAGTAAAATCTGCTGTTAATAAAATATTGAAGGGCTATTACATTAAAGGAAAAGAGAACAACTTTTCCTCTATGGTAGTTGTAATTTGTAAACAAGCTTTGCTACACTTTCCACATGAAATTTTGGTACTTTGTTGTAGCGGCCCCCAAGAATGAATCGCCAAGTGACAGAGATATACTGTCAAGTTAGGTTAAAAAATCTCGTCAAATGGTTGCAGTCCTAAAGAAACAGCGCATATTTATGCTATCATCATATTGCTTTTTTGTCGAGGTTTAAAAATATCTTTAATATATATATGTAATGAATTATGGAGAGGGCAGATTGGCATCATCCTTTTACGTTACGTGTGCGTAGTTTCCGGTACGACGTCCTGTCGTGGTCATTGAAATAATAATAGAGTTCATTCCTGGAGTCTGACTTTTTTATTCCTTTGTAAATACAGTCTCTTTTTTACCAAGCCAAACCCAGGGGTTTGTAGAGCCGACAGTTACCTGGACATCATGGACTTTAAAAGTCCCATTAGAGATGGCAGTTTCGGGCCGGTGTCGACGTGTCTTCTACCTTCAAACAGGCCCGAAAACTATATTTTCCAAAAGTGGCCAAGCGTGGGTCCTCATAGCAGTCAGGAGCGGCCAAAAAGCCACGAAAAATGTGTGCTCCTTCTTTTTGTTGTAGCCTAACTCCAATATTTTTTGCTAGAGTGTGCTCCTAAGAGTAGGTGGTGACAGACATTTAATTGGTTGCTTAGCTATCGCATGTTGCCCGGGTTTTTCACCAGGCCAGCTACTGCAGCATCTGGATGCCTAACCCAAACTGCAAGCACTTACAAAAAGCGTAATATAAAGCACTTTTAATCTTAAGGAGAGATAAAAAATGATGCCTGAAAGTAATAATTGTGATGCAGAAAAACAAAGATATCAGGGGCAAATTAGATTTATGAAATTAGAAAAAAATGTTTTGGGGTTTTAAATTTTGAATTTTAAATTTGCATTTTAAAAAGGGTTTTACTTTTTATCCTTTCATATATATATATATATATTTTTTAATTGCATCTTGCATTGTTTTTTCTTTAATCGCCTGTATTTATTTTTATAAATATGGGAACAATCTTTGATTTACCTAGTACCTTTGATAAGATGAAAGCAATCCTTCTTTTCAAAAGCAAGGGTTTTTCCTAATACCCGGTTTAGATCGGATATTTAAGATATCTAATGCTCGTATTTACCATCTTCCTCAACTCTTAGTTAAACACAATAGTTTCGGTTGACTGCTCAAATGGTATTCACCATTAACCTGATTGAACCTGATAGCAGCCGAAGTCCAATCAAGTTGATAGTGAATACCATTTGAGTGTTCGACCGAGCTATTCACACTTAACCGGGAGTTCAGATGGTGAATACAAGCGTTAGACTGCTGAACTTACTGAGGGAGTTCCAGAAACTCACTTAGTGAGTTGAACTTTCTATTGCTAGATACAGCCAGTACCACCGACTCTGATTGGCTCTGGAGGCCGATTCGCCGTTGAGGTTGCCTTTAATATATGTGCATGCGCACATTCTATGTTTGTTCAGATCTCGGACACAGTGATATTCAGTGAGATATCTTAGATGAGTTTTGCAGTGTGGACAGGCATTCAACTCTGGGAGGGTACCTCTAAAATGGAGGTCTAAGATGTCTTAAATGTCCGATGCGAACAGGGTATAACAAACAACTACGCGAAAATGGCCATGATATGAAACTGTGTGTTATTAATGATGAAGCTGTATGGAGATGCAATGTAAAAAGTTGTTAAAAATAAAGGCCTCTGTGTTGGAAATTGGTTTAGTGGTTCAAGAATACTGTTTGCAACTGGTTTAAGTGCTGTTGGGCAGAGGAATTAACATTCATAACGTGTAATATAGGTGAAAACTGGGAAATTTAGTTAGTAGCCAGTGGCCGGTAGACTTAGTTTGATTAGTGGCCACTTTTTAAAGTTAGTTGCCACTATTATGTTTCAAACTTTCTTGACATCTAGATAAATTATAATCGTTGTATATAAACATATTTTTCTATAAGAGTTTTATATCTTCTATTGTATGAGTATGAGTGTATTTCGCATGATTAAACAGTATCTCTTGAAGAAAAATAATCTAACTGGTGAGCATGTGGCAGGAGTCGAAATATTGTAGATACTGAAATGGCCTTAAAATATGCTTGTATCCGGTGGGAAAAAAGGAATAAATTACTTGAAATGCATGTGGAATCAAAGCTGATTAATATGTTTTGCAGAATAAAACTGTATTTCTTGAAAAAATAATCCAACTAAAGAGCAATCATAACATGCAGGTAAGAGCACATGAGAAAAAGCCGAAATATTGAAAATACAGCTAAGTCATTAAAATCTGTTTGCATCTGGTAAGAAAAAGAATTAACCAGTTCTATAATTAGATGTAATCAATGTACAGATGCATATTTCCATGAAAAATGGTGTATTTCACTTGGCAATCGATAAGATTTTTTAATCGCCACTTGGCGAGTGGCGACTAGGGTGGCGATCGATGGCTGATTTTTTAATCGCCACGTGGCGAGTGGCGACCACTAATTTTCACCTATAACGTGTAAGAAACAACTAAATTAAAAAGTTGTTATTCTTGTGAAGAAATTGTTATGAAACATTGTAATACATTCTTATTATCTTATTAACGTAAAATATTACATTATTGAATGCAATGGTATTTATTTTTATATTTCTGTTATATGTACTTTACAAGCTTAGCAAAATTGACAGCAACTTGGAATAATCATAATTGTGGGGGCTGCTATAACAAAGAAGTACGGAAAATTTTCATAAATTTAATCCATCCAATATCTACATATGGATATACATACTAACTATATATACATAGAATAACAGTGGAGTAAGTCAAAAATTTGGAAAATCTAGATAACCATATTTTTACTGAAAGCATATTAATTTCTGTTCAGTGTGACAGTGAAATAAGTCATAGTTCACTCATGCAGTCGCTAAATGGCAGAACTAGTTTGACCACTTAATGCAACAGTATATGTCAACTTTCACTAAAACCCTTCATTTCTCAAATCACTAAATTGTGACTTACATCCACTGTCATTCTGTAACCCCCTCATATGTGAACTAGTGTCTTTTGCAATGTATCATATACACTCATATAAATAAATGTATGAGGAATTTTGCCTCTTAACATGATTAAAACATTCAAATGCTACTATAATCATAAAAAAAAAAAATTAATGTCAAATTATTAAAAAGTGACATTTTCTTTAAACTTGTAGTAATGTTGCATAATAAATGTAAGAAACAGGGTTCGGTGATATATATCCAATATTTATTTTCAAAATATGATGACGTTTGATATTTTCATTTGATATTTACTTTCAAAATATCATCATGTATGATATTTTTTATAGTTTCTGTCAAAACAAGTGTAAATGAATTTTTCAACTTTTATTAACCATGTTGTTCTGTAGATAAAGATATTGTGTCTTTGGTAGTGACTTCTAGCCAAAAAAAAAATATATATATATATTTTCCAATCTTTACATTTGAAGCTGAATTTTTAAATGTAGAACCAATAATTATGTGGAATAATATTCACTTAGAACAACCATTGAAGATAAACTGTCCAATTTAGATAATCACTTATTTACAACCCCAATAGAAAGAATTTTTCCTGGGTTTAATTTAGTTCAGTTTAAACTGCACACAACAGGTTAGAGAGTGAAAAAGCAGACAAGCTTACATTTATGTTCAAATTTTTCATTTAAAAATAATATATATATTTTTTTGTACTTAAGATTTTGTTGTATAATACATAAAATGTTCTTGATATTTAATGCTGAATCCTGTAGTTTGTGTCTGATGAGTGTAAAAAGCAAATTGTTCCTGTTTTCAATTAGTTAATCTTCAATTTTGTTAAGTAAAAGAAAAAGACATTTAGAATATTATTTTATTAAATTTTCATGTTAAGTGAATTATTTTATTAAATTTTCATGTTATAGTTTCTAATTTATATCAAGTCTGAAAATATTTATAAGCATTAAGTTGGCTATTTTGAAAATATCAGATTTACATTAAAAATATCCAATACATAATGTTGGATATTTTTGAAAATATTATGACATTTGCAAATCCATTAAGAAATATTGTTAAAAATTGAAACAAAATGCTTTTCTATAATTCTTTGGCTTATGGTGAATATATAATGTTTAAAAATAAACATATAAAATATTATCTATACATTTAAAACGCTAAGTGTTTTCTTTTGACAATCCGTGTGAACAAACTACTACATCAAATTACATCATTCTTTTTTTAAATGAAAGTTATTTGGACACAGATTTGTTATCGTACATTCGTTTGTTCGAAAATTTAATTAATTAGCCATAATTTTAAATTAAACTTTTACTTCTGCATATGATGTCATAAAGTCGGCAATCGGATAACACCCACTGTTGCGAGGCACAGAGTAACAAGAAGCTCTGTGGTTACGAGGATAAAAGAGAAATAATAAATATTAAAAACACGTGGCTTTTAGGCCGAATTTTTTAATTTGCAAGTTAAATTTCGGTATAAATATCTATCCGCGTGTTTTATAAGCGAATAAAAATTCATATTTATAGGGACGTCACGGGAATATTGTCCACTGGGTTTATTTTATCCTTATAACTTGGTTGATGCCATTTTTTTCATTACAATTAAATACAAAAAATATTTTTATTTGTATACATGGTGTTTAAGCATAAAAGTAACGTATACAAAGTATGTGTGAAAAGTTTGTGCCGGTGAAAATGGCGTTCTGCTTAGCTTGAAATGCATTTTAACACTGATAAACTAAAACGAAAAATTTATATGATTGTGTCAACATGATGTAATTTTAACTGATTTTTTAATTTTAAAGATTAGAACTGGAGCCTTTATTGGTTGCTTCATACCTTGATTACATGTTACCAATTACTTTTTTTAAATTATAGGTTAGAAGATTTCATTTTTTAAGAAAAAAATTCACAAAAGTAAAGGATTTCAGGAAAATTAAAATTATTAAAAATAGTGTTATGGTTAAAAAAAAAAAAACTTGAAATAATGATTGTATTTTTAGCTAGAATAAACAATGTAAGGCTAATATTTTATAGGAATTATTTTGGTAGGTTTGTTATAAGTTCATTTAACAGTTCCTTATTAGCAGCAAAGTCCTGTTTCTTTCACTGTGAATTTCTCTTTTGATGTCAAAAAATGGCAGTCTACTTTTCGACGCTAGCCAAAACACAGTGGTAATTTTTAGAAATGATAACAGTTATGACAACAAACGGCGCTATCGCTTTAGCTTTCATCGCATTTATATCACTTCTGAATACTACAAATTTCAATTTTTTACTATATTTTACAATTTTAATTCTTACATCATCAATTAGAAAACAAAAATAGTTTTCGATTGAAAATTATTTGAAAACTGTCGCTGAATTTAACGACTTTTTAAATAATTTTCAAGCATGAAATATTTTTTAATTCTATCTCAACAAATATTTGCTTTAATAATGTAAAATAGCCCCTGGGGAAGTTGCCACAATTGACAATAGATTTCCCTAACCATCATGAAAAGTGAAAAGAAATAAATAATAAAAAACCCTGATAAATCATATCAGATTATCCATAAGATAGAGCATTTTTGCGTTAAACTGAAATCTGTTAATATATATATATAAAACTATTTTCAGTTTATATTTAACATAAAATTGATATATTGCATCAGAATATGCTAGGAACTGTATTTTATTACTTTTTTAACATTGGATATTTAACTGTATAAGAGGAAAAAGATCCCTAACTGTGATGGAAAAGGAATAATCATCCTGATTATGTAAAGGGACCAAAGAAACCATACAAATAAATTACACTTGAAAACATTAAAAATCTCCCTCATCTGCAGATTGATTTATTATTCTAAAAAAAATTCTTCATCTTTAAATAAAAATTGATTAGCTTAAAACAATGGCTGTGTTTTAGAAGATATGGATTTGAAACTAACAATAATTAAAGAGGACATTTTAAAACTTTTTTTAACGTCGAATTTCGGTGGTGCCTTTGGGCAGATGCAATGCAAATGCGCTTAGGAGCTCATTCGGTTGCATTATCACAGGGGGGGTGTGCTTTATTTACTGAATATGAGATGAAAGTAGGGAATATGCTATTTGTGTGATACTTCATAGGTCCATGAAATTCTTTCTTGCTGTGGGGTATATGGCAGTAATGTCAAACTGATTTGCATTACACAGTTGTTTATGAATTGTTTGTTTGGAGTTTGCTTCAGAAATAGTACTGCATTTCACTGGGGGAAAAAAAACTTTTAAAATAAAATATTTGAAAGACTGTTTCATACGCACCTTTCTTATGTAATAAAGAAGCTTATTTCACTAATATTGCTATGGCAATTTTTTTTCCGTCAAGTTTTGATGGGTTTCATCTAGTTATTTATTAAACTGACATACAACTGGTTCAAGGCTTCTGGAGCCGCCTCTTGAAAAAGAATGATTGTTCTCATTTATTTTCCCATTTAATAAAAAATAAAAAACTTCTGCAGTCATAGCAAGAGAAATTCACCAAACAAAATAGGGTCTACTCATTCCCAATTAACATTACCGGTTTCTAGTAACATAAGGAATTCAAGATTTTTAGTTTTTCTTGTAATTAACTAACAGTGACTAAGTAACACAAATTTAAGCAATTTTTACTGAGAAAGAGGTCATTTAAAGTACCTCATTTCAGGACCTTATTACTACAAGGATAAAAGAAGCAAAGCCCAAAAACTGGTATGGCCTATAAGATTTGTAAGTATTTTTTCTTTAAATGAACAGAGATTGCTAAAATGTCATGGAGACCCCAGAGTAAATCTTTGTCCTCAGGGTTTGGAGAAAGTTTACTCAGGTCGTGTCTCATCTGAATGTTATAGTCAAAACAAGTCTATACCAAACAACTATCTATCTTCTTTTCTTCAAATAAATAAAAGAAAAACAATTTTGATTATTAACACTAACTGAAATAACCTAGTAAGAAAAATTATCTAAATATCAGGATTCATCAAGTTTTGAGAAAAGTTTTTTTTTTTTTTTTTTTTTTTTAAATAAGTCATTTTAGGATTTGTGTAGCAAACTAATGGAGAATTAGTTTGCTATACACCGTGTCCCAAAAGTTTAGACAATCAGTAAAATTTGCATTAACATAAAAAGTAATAAGGTACATTTAAAATTCGTGAGATAAGTAATAAATCAATGCAGTTTTGCTGCTATACACACATAAATTATGATCAAAGGTTTGAAATTATAAAATATACAATAAATTATATAAGAATGTGTTGTCCCAAAAGTATAGACACGTGTAATGTTTTTGGTTTTACATTTATAAAAATAACTAAAAACTTACTTTTCATATTTAATTGTATTGCCACGACTATTTATAACATCAAATACACGTTGTTCCATAGAATTAATTAAGCATTGCATTACAAAAGGAGGTATTTCATACCACGTTTTGTCAATTGCAATTTTTAAGTCAATTAAACATGTATATTGCTTTCCATTTTCATATATTTTATGAAATAAGATCCCCCATATGTTCTCCATGGGATTCAAACCTGGACTAAGTGCTGGTCAGTCTAATAGTGTGATATTATTTTGCATAAACCATGTTTTCGATGATGTGGAGGTATGGATGGATGACCCATCTTTTTGGAAAACACAGTCCGGTCCTGCTAGCAAATCCATAATTGGCAGTAAATTGGTACATAAAATATCCTGATAATCCTCTGATTTCATTTTTCTGTCCATAAATCCTAGAAATGTTTGGCCGTTGAAAGAAAACCCTCCCCAGGTCATTACGGATCCTCCGTCTTGTTGCCCGCTGAAACAGTTTTTGGGTTCTTTTCTTAGGTTATGCCAGTAAAATTTATGAGTATCAGGACCGTCTAAATTCCATTTATTTTCACCACTGAAGGTGACAGAAATCCATTTTTCACTGTATGACATATGCTTTATAGACCACTTTAGACGTACATCTTTATGTCTCTGCTTTAAGCAAGGTTTTGCTTTCATTCTCCTGCAAACAATATTTGTTGAAGCTTTAATTCTTCTGTGTACAGTACTTTTTGAAATTCTGGAAATTGATGCAATTTCACGCACAGATAAATTATCAACAGAAGCCATTTTAATAACTTTCTATCATCACGTAACATTGTCTTCTTTGGTCTTCCGACTCGCTTTCCAGTATTCCATGTTCCACCTGATCTCAAAACTCTATAAATACTGCTCAAGAATCTCTTTATTATTCTCGATATTTGTACAGGATTTTGTCCTTGTGCTTTTAAATTATCCTTAAACGGAAACTCTTAATAATTTCAGCTTTAAAAATTTCTTTAGATGGTGGCATTTTTATCAGAATTCGCAAGAAATGTTTTTTCCGAATCACAAACAAAACAATACATTGAATACATTTGATTCCACAAAATTTCAATATATTATTATGCTAAAAATACAGCAGATGATAGTTCAATTAAAGGCAGAAATTATTCTGCATTCATAGAAGCAGACGAAAATAAAAATATTTTATTTTGTGAACAAAAATGTAAAAGAAAACATGGAATGCTGTATTGTGTCTATACTTTTAGGACACCACATTGTTATATAATTTATTGCATATTTTATAATTTCAAACCTTTGATCATAATTGATATCTGTGTATCAGCAAAACTGCTTTCATTTATTACCTATTTCAGGAATTTTAATTGTACCTTATTACTTTTTATGTTAATGCAAATTTTATTGATTGTCTAAACTTTTGGGACACGGTGTATAATCCTGAATAATGGCGTTCACAGAGATAACAGAAATAAGTTATTTACTTCTAATAATTTTTTGAAGGGAAAAGAAAGGCCAGGAATTATGAATCAGATTTTTAAATATTATGCTTCTTTGCAATGAGATTAATGTCTTTATGGAACCATAGTATGAATTTGACACCAGCCATCTTTTACAGATTTTCAAAATAGTCAACTTATTGTTCATTATAAATATATTCAAACTTAATATAAATTAGAAACTGAAACATATTACACTTAACATGAAAACTTAATAAAACAATATTTTAAATGTCGCTTTTTTTTTCTTCTCCCCCCCCCCCCACTTGCAACAAAATTTCAAAATCAACTAATTGAATTATATATTGTAATACAATATTTTCAAAGTAGTCAACTTATTGTTCATTATAAATATTTTTAAACTTAATATAAATTAAAAACAAACATATTACACT
This sequence comes from Maratus michaelseni, assembly GCA_963931845.1. Taxonomy (NCBI): domain Eukaryota; kingdom Metazoa; phylum Arthropoda; class Arachnida; order Araneae; family Salticidae; genus Maratus; species Maratus michaelseni. The sequence goes on along the minus strand of OZ007598.1, from coordinate 152,003,791 downwards.
TAACAAAACAATATTTTTTCCCCTTCCTTTCTCTCCCCCCCCCCCCATTCACAATACAAATAAAATCAATTAATTGAAAACAAACAATTTTCTGAAAAGTTAAACAATTTGCTTTTTACACACAACAAAAAACAAACTGTAGGGATTCAGTATAAAAAAATTTTGTTTTATACAAAAAAAATTGAAAAATTTAAAGATAAATGTAAGCAGCTTATTTGCTTTTTTATTCTCTAACCTGTCATCCAATTTAAACTGAATTAAACCAGAAAAAAATCGTTTTAATGAAGCTGTAAATAATTGATTATCTAAATTAGACAGTTTATCTTCTAATGTCTGCTCTAAGTTAATATTGTCCCACATAATTATTGGTTCTACATTTAAAAAATCAGCTTCAAACAAAAACTTGAAAAAAAAAAATTTTTGGTTAAAAAAATTAGTGCTAGAGCCAAAAGTTCTTTGTCTACAGAACAACACAGTTGATACCAATTGAAAAATTCATTTACAGTAGTTTTGATCGAAAATGTACACTATGACATTTTGAAAATAAATATCTGAAAGTAATAACAATTTTAAAACTTTCATGAATCGTGATATGTCTTGTTTATTTTCTTCTAAGACTTCCGTCACACGTGTATAATTTGTGTTTTTCTTTAGTACAAACATTTTTGGAGATAGACGTTATATTTTGATCCTATGGTAGTATTTTTATGTAATAAAAGATGATGCTCTAAACCTTAAAAGACCTGGAATATTCTATTATATAAAAGGTACAGTAAAGTGAGGTCAATAACACTAACCTTCAGAAACCTTAAAAAGTATACGAAAGAAAAACACAACTTTCCCATGTGTGTAACATTATTAGGAAGATTTTGGAAGAAAATACATGGCCGGTCATAATTTATGATAGTTTAAAAATTGCCATGTTTTAATATCACTGGGATCAAATATGCTCTATGGCAGGCCTGTCCAACCTTTCAGTAAGTAGGGGCACAGCTCAGCTCTTTGCAATCAATGAAAAGCACCACTATTCGTATGATTCAAATCATGTAACAATATTATTTCACAGTATTAGTAACGATATACTATGCAAATGCATATCACAGTTGCTCTCATAAGACCCCTATGCTTCAAGAGTTTCATGTAAAAACAATTTTCAGAAAAAACATAAATCATAGTAAATTTTGAATGATACATTTTTCTGTGAGAAAAAATATCGCAAAATTTTTGCAATGGGAGGTGCCAGAAACTTTAATCTCACCTATAATAAAAAAACAAACAAACATGGAAATCAAGAATAGTGCTAGGTTTTTTAGGAGGTGAAAATACGCTTTGACTTGTTTTAAAGTCGTAAATTTAGCTTTATAAAAAGTACTGACACAAAAACTGGTATGATAGTGACTAATCCATGAGTGGTTCCAGAGAGATAGCCTGGAAAAGCTTTTATTGACGGAAATCATTTCACACTGTTTTATCAATTTTTCTAAATAAATTGAGAAAAATTATGTATCATTTCAATTGTAAAGGAAGGAAAATTCTTTATCTTCTTTCCTATAAAACAGCCAATGGGCCAGTGTAACAAAGAAAGAAAAACTGAACTGTCATGCTCAGATGACGAAAGGGGGGCAGCTTGAGAAACTATTATTCTAAATTTTAATTCATAGCATATTAAAAATGTTATTGTCAATTATTACCAAATTCAACAATCACAATTACACTATACAAAATGTTGTAAAAGATAACTACAGATCGTGAAAATACATGTGATTAATATTTTAAAGTATTTTTTGGTTTTTAATATTTGAAATACACTTTCCTAGGTTTCGAAAATATTTCTCATGCAAATATTAATGATTTTAACAAAAAAATCCTTTAAAATAGAATTTTATATTTTTTAAAGTCTAGTAACAGGAAACTTTCAAAGGGCACCATGTTGCCTCATTGGACAGCCCTTAGTACAAAATTTATTTATTTTTTGTAAAATGTGATGAAATCATTAGAAATGGCCATCAACCATGTTCAAAGAACATTGAGCTAGACGTTTCAAAATTCAGAAGGTAACTGATAGTGTATAAGGCAATTACAGTGCAATTATTGAGCTTCCCTTTATGCCATAACATTTAAGTATAATTTAACAAAATCATGCAGTTTTAATTATTAGCATTCAGGAAATGATTTATTAACTTGGGGGGCTTGGGCATACAACATTCTTTTTTAGGTCTCCAAATAGGTATGCACCAAATATTCGGTACGTGTTCGGCCATACTACCAGATATTCGGTTAGGCCAAATATCAAATTACACCAAAATTCAGACCGTTCAGTTAAGTTGAATATCAAAATATTCAATCTGCTGAACATTAATAATCTAAAATTTGGTCTATTTCTACCTTTTACAAAGTGAGATATAGCTATAAAATTCATCACAACAAACATAGCATAGCAGCACCCTTTATTGAGTGATAAAAACCAGAATTGAATTAGCATACACAATAAGCATCTTGTATATTAAATTTGGTGCAATTCCATCTAATAGATGTTGATATAGCTATCACGGAAATAGTGAAAACACAGCACACCAGTGCCACTTGTTCAGCAATATGTACCAAAATCTAATTAGCACCAATTTATGCCAAGGTCCAACTCAATGTGAAGTTTGATGAAATTCCAAGTATTAATTCTATCACAGAAATCATGTAAAACACAGCATACCAGCACTACTTCTTGAGCCATTTACAACAAAATCTAATCTCTAATTCATGTCAAGGTCCAACTGAATATGCAGTTTGATGAAATTTCACGCAACAGTTCTTGGGTTAGAGTGACCAAAAATATGCGTCCTGCACAGACAGACACTTTTAAAAAATAGTCAAATCCTGTTCAAGACATCTCACCAAAACGTCCAAATTCCAAATTCATTGGAAAATAAAAATAGAAAATTCTCACAATTCCAAAAATTTCTTATGTACAGAGAAGAAAGTGAAAAAGGAGACATTACAGCTAGACATATTAAATTTTTAATTCAGTAGGGACAGTTATAGTGTATCAGAAGGGGGAGAAAAGAGTCTAATGCTATTGATATTATATTATAAAGTAAAATAGAAACTGTTTAAATAAACATACAATTCAATCTAAATTAAAATGGTATATCTTTTTTAATTTCTTCTATATTCTACTTGAACTAGAATAATTTTTCACCTGGAGTTCCTTTTCAATTTAAGGGTTATTATGACATGCATAACACTTAAGAATTGTGTTACTTCAAAAATTGATTCAGATGCATATACAATAAGAAATTTCACGAGTACATTTCTGTGTATTTGTTGAGAGTTAATGGTTAAAAAAGATATAAAGTTGCTTCAAATAATTTATTACATGAAATGTCTTAAATGAATACACAAAAATATATACATTCACAAACTTTGTACAATATGTTAATTTCATGATGGTCTGTCATCACCTCTAATAGCACGATATTTTGCCATCTCGTTTGGGAACACTTTGCTCAACTCCACAAGCAGAAGGCTTTTAAAGCGCTATATTAAAAAAAAAAGCAATTATAAGAAACAAATATTTTCATTATTTAAATACTAACATTTAACAATAATTTATTTTATAATTAAAATAATGTATTAAAATCAAATACAACATTTGCTAAATGGTACACAATCGTGAATTTACAAACACATTTAAAAATCTATGTTTCGTTTCGCTTCTGCGAACGTCATCAGGATGTTACAAACAAGTCTAAAATGCCTCAGACGTGTATGCTCATTTTGACATTTTAGGCTTGTTTGTAACATCCTGATGACGTTCGCAGAAGCGAAACGAAACGTAGATTTTTAAATGTGTTTGTAAATTCACGATTTTAATGTGTGTACCATTTAGCAAACGTTGTATTTGATTTTAATACATTATTTTAATTATAGAAATTATGGTGCAATTGTCCTGTTTTTAATTAATTTATTTTATATTTAAAGTTACAATCTCACTGATTAATCAATCACAATTAAATATTAAACAAGATTGGTACTTGGCAACAATTTTTGGCGATCTATCTCCTGGCCCAGATAATACGTAAGTACCTTTATTAATGTTTAGAAACAAATTGGCAAAGATGTCATATACACACCACGTTGGCGCGAGTCTGATATTTAGACATCCCTTCTATTGTTTTCATACATATATTAAGTACCTATATATGTAACTAAATTTTAGAATATCAATTAGATGGATTTTAATATGCTCAATAAAGTCAATAGGAATACATTTTGGAAACAGATAGTTAGAAATCAGCAAAATGAATTAACTAATTAAATGTTAGCATGTCATCCAAACAATTTCAAGAAAAATCTCCGTGAAAAAATATTGTTGCAACCATAATACATTTTGTTAAAGTCTACAATAAAAAGTTAATATGTTATCATCAATGGGTATTTGAAAAACTCCTTAATGGAATTATAGCCCTTTGAACTAATTTTTCTCCCATCAATTTAAATTAATAGATCTTAGGCATTTAATAGAATGAAAATAAAATTAAGGTACATCCTAAATTAAATGTGAAGCACATTTTTAATTTGACATCATTTAATAAATGTAGAATTAAAATTATCTAATTGACAAATAACAAGCCTAATTAACTGCTTGATGTTTCACATTACTCTATTTGAGGGTAAAACAATAATAATAAAATGAACAGGAAAAACAGAAAATAATAATTAACTTGTAATTTTCAGCTTAACGAGAAATACTTATTTTTTCATTTGAGGCCATAGTACTATTGCTAATTGCTAAAGACATCCAAATAGGTGAATTTTAATTGTAAATATCCTGTACATAAAGGATGTTTTTTTCCCCCCAAAATCATTAAAAAACAAAAATAGAAATTTTTCACAATTTCAAGAAAAGATTTCCCTATGAGTTAATTGAGCTATTTATCCATCTTTCGATCAAGCGGTGTATATATATAAAATGCACCTTTGAAATAAAAAATTAACTTTAAAAGTTCATATAACAAAAATGATTGAATCTTTTATTTAAAGATGGCAAGTAATAATAGTTTATATTAATTGTTATAGTAAAAAAAAATAAACATAGAAAATATCTAAATAAAACCTACTAAGAAATCTCAATTACATATTTTTTTTTAAAAATCATAAACAGCTATATATTTAAAACAAAGCCAGTTCTTTTCGTCATCTGCCCTGAACTTTGTACTGAACCAATTTTGATAAATATTTTTAATTGAAAGCTGTTCATTTGTAGATGAGACCACATTAGCTATTTTTAAAAATAATTTCATTTATTTTATTTTATTTTTAATTAATTTTTATCAAAATGTTGGCAATTAGGTTACTCTTAGTTTTACAGAGAAAATGAAAATATATTTTTTATTTGAATATACGGTGTTTAAGATCACCAAGAAGCTTAAGAGCACTCAAAGTTAACTCTCATCTTTTTAAAACTAAAGAATTCATTTAAAAACATTGCAAACATTTTCCTATAATTGTGTCAAAACAGCAATTTTCAAAGACTTTTCCTTTCACAAGCTCAGAAATTAGAGGCCATATTTTAAAAGGGGGGAGGGGGGGAGGCAGGGAAACAATTTTTACTTTTACCTATGAAAATGACGCCATTTTTCAAAGGCATTCAACAGAAAATTTCATTCACAACATACATTTTCATTTGGAAAACTGACACATTTTTCTAAGATTGCATCTAAATGACTTAATTTACATTGGCTATTCATGCCTCATATACAGAGATTAAGCCCAAAGAGCTCTTAACCATCCAACCAGGGTTCTCGCTGCCGCTCGCCATTGTGCCAAATCACGACAAAATGCCTTATTTGGCGAGTAAACGAACGATTAAACTCGCCAAATTGCGAGTTTTTTTTGTGTGTGTCAGTACAGGTGATACTCTTATTCGCGTTACTAAAGGACACTTCTCAAAACTATGGTATAAAATAAATTGAATCAAATGTTAACCTTATTCATTTGGATGATACACGCAGTTCCTTATCTGAGGTATTGTCAGAATGGAAATTATTTAAAAGTTTCTTGAGTTCTCGTTGCAGAACCATGAAATTTAAGAGATTCCATAGACTTCATTCGAAAAAACTATCTGTAGCAGCTTTATCCCATAACAGGTAATATGCTGTATTTTTCTGCAATCTTGTCACAACATTCAGTGGACTGTGAAAGAGTTTTCAGTGTGATGAACGCAACAAAAATTAAATTGAGAAATCAAATGAATATAAATATCGTAAAGTTATTTCTTGCTGAACTTAATAACTGCGGCACAAGCGTGCTCTTAAGTGATCGTATATTACTATTAAAAAATGTGGGAGATTTTCAGGTTCGTGTGTCTTGAACAGAGAGGATAATAAATATTAGTAACGACATACCTTCAGTAAGTAGATCAGAGAAGACACACCGTTGCATGGAACTAATTAATTTTTTATTTGCATCTTTAGTTGGAATTACTGGGATCCCTGGATTGGCATCTGGGTCACTTTAACTACTTTGTGTAGTTGCTTGTCTCTATGTACAAGTCTAGAGAAACCTCAAATCTTGCTCTGTCCAACTTCTGTGCTACACGCTGCATTCACTCGAAGCATTCTCGCACGGCACCGGGAGAACTCGGGCACTGCCCTTATTGAGAGACACCCTACATCTCTCAGGCTGCTTTCCGTACTGACTGACTGCAGGAGCAAAAACGCGGTTGCCGAAAATTGCGGGAGTTAAAAACCGCCAAGACCGCGCCAAGTGGAAGATGCGCACGCCTAAACGTTGCGCCAAGGAGAAGATGGAAGCGAGACCTTACGCGCATGCGCGGTGAGAACCGGCTGCCTAGGTGAAGGAACTACGAACCGCTTCAATGAAGTACGTTGGCTTACGGTCACAAATGAAGAAAGAGGATGCATGTCTGCGCACTTTGGCTCTGGGCCAAAAGAGAAACGAGAACGGCAGATTTTAAATTAACGTAACGCAGACAGGACGATCGATAAAATGAAATGTAAACACAGGTTACAAGGGATCAAAATTAATGAATAGTTAAATAAATAATTAAAATGGATGAACTTGAAAGATAAATAAAATATGAGAATATTACGATGGGGTGGAAAGGAAAGACAATATGTCACAACATGACAATAAAAAATGTGAATAATGTCATTTTAGTATGCGTTAACGGGCCTAATAGGCAACAGTACAATTTTGAAACTGTCTTTGAAGTATGGACTTAATGAAAAGCCGAAGAATTCTAGAAAATGTCTCTTTTTTTTTAATGTGACATATGTTTTTGTTTATATTTTCAATTTTCAGAATTCATTAAATATATTTTAAAATCCTTAGTTATCATGGGTTGGAAGTTTTATTTCATAACATTTTAATGAGTTAAATTGGGTTTGGAATTTTTTCTTGATTGCTCAAGGCATTTAAAATGTACATATGTTTAATAGTTTTCGTAGAAGATAGTTGAATTTAGATGGATAACTGATCTATAAGTAGTTACAAAAACTTGGGTTATTTTAGAACATACAAAAAAAGAAGAATGGTACATTATGGGATCAAAGATCGATTTTTCAGTGTTTCACGACGAATCTATTTTGCTAAAAAATTTTTCATTTGGCTAATGTTTTTTATTTCTGATTAGACAAATTTCTAACATTGGTCAAAAGTCAGCGAGAACCCTGCATCCAACACTCTGAAAAAGGTTTTAAACACAGAAAGGGGGGGGGGGGTCTTCTATCAATAAAAATGTTATATCAAAGAGAAAAAAGCCATTTTTTTTTCTTTCCTAAAACTATTAAATTTTAGTAGAGCTGTGTCAAGTCAAAATTATATTCATCAATATTTTACTCCTGTAATACTGAATTAGAGATTGTATTAGGGTTGCTACTCATATAAAAAGATAAATTCCCTGACTTTTCGAGACGTATTTTAAGAACATTACAGTCTAGTGGTACTCTACACGTCAAGGGTAAAATAAATTTTGTATCACTTGAAAATATTAATTTTTGTCCTATTATAGATAATATTGAATGAAATTTTTTACTTATGCACCCCTCACACCCACCAGAAAAACTTGTTCCTAGGGCTATAAAAGGAATTGCTTTCTTTAATAATTTATGACAGTTACAAACTTTCAAATAATGTTTTCTTCAAACTGAAAGAAAAATAACATTTTTGTATTGAACCATAGTTCACTTCAGCAACTATTAGCAAGTACTTAACTCCAATTTTAGACAAAGGAGGAAGGTGAAGCAAGCATTTCCCGATAGGGGTTGAGAAGATTTGAAATGATTTATTAGTTATATTAATTGTCACTTCAAAATAACAAATATTGCAAAAAAAAATTCAGATAAAGCATATTAGTGAGTTTTAAAAATCTTAAACTGTGTATGGGGATGGTAAAAGTAGGAAGTTGAAATTGTGAAAATTTTTTCCCTGCGATCGACTGAAGAATTTCGTGATTTTTTCCTGCGATCAATTCACGAATTTTTCACTATTTTTCCGTGCTTGATAGACAATTTATGCAGGTTTTTTAAAAATGGTTAAATCATTATAAGATATTAACATTTTCTATGATTGTAAATTAAAGAATTACAATCATTATTTATTTAAATTATACAAAATTAATCATTATATTATGCACTAATTATTTATCTCTAGAAATTAACTCTTTGGAGCATCATAATAGCTTCAAATTCAAACATTTCATAAAAACTTACTCTATAAGAATCTATCTTTCCTTTAACTACTTCATTCTTGCTAACAGCTTTTTCCATACAATCTTTCGTATAAAGCTGTGGGTTTCGGCCTTGATCAATGTAACTGAGAGATAAAATATTCATTTTAAAATAAAAGCATTAAATTTTCAAAATGCAAAATACAATAAAACTTATATAAATAATAATTCTTGAGGCAATATTAATAATATTTAATCATTATTAAATTTAATTTTAAAATGCTCAAAAAGAGAATTTTTTAATCTTGTCCAGAAGAAGTTCTAAAACTAATAAGAATGTAAAGAGTTGATAGCTACCTATACTACAAAAGCAATTTTTTCTAAAAAGACAAACACATGCACAGCTGAAGACCAGATAAGTGAAGTGTTTTTTAAAAGCAGAGTGGTGTAAATAACTAATTTTAATAAAAAGGTGGGGGGTGAGGGGGTTAAATCAGGTAAGGACGCATATTAATCAGTGATGCCAGGAAGGCACTAGCACATCATTTAAGCAAAAAATTGGAGATGGGATGCATACAAAAAAATTATGGTGGGTCCTTCAGGATGTATAATTTTTCTCTTGAAAGAATAGAAAAGAGGCATATTTTGTATTAAGTACATTGAGTATATTTTATTTCTAAAAGGATTATTATCCATACCACTTTTTTTAAAGAAGGACTTAGTTTTTTTTTAAGTGTCTTGGTCCCAGGGACCCAGGATTTCAAAAGCCTGGCGACATCAATATTAATTTTTACATATTAATATAAATGATAATTCTATGCAATTTGACTAAATAGTAGCCGAAGATATTTTACCTTATAGGGAAAAAAAAAAAAAATTGTAGCACATCCAGAAAATCCTTGTTTTTGAGCATTTAAAAAAATGTGACTGACACCACTCTGCCTTTAAACGACTCAATTATTTTATACTGGAGGCTAACCAGAAAGATACTAATTAACCAAAATCACTTTAATGCCTTTCATTAACCATGTTCATCCCAGAATGCTTTCACATATGGTAGAAAAAGACATTTAAGTGAGAACTTGTGCAGAAAAACTCATAAAAATGCATAATGTATAGGAGAATGGTAAAAACTTATCAGAGTCATAAAATTGCAGAGTGGGAAGGTATAAGCAATTAAAGAACAACTTAAGAAAAAAAAATCTAAGTGCATAGAAAAGCATGCCTCCCCCTCCCTCCTCAAGTGAAATGACTATTGAGAAGAATATCTATTTACATTAGATCATAATGATACTGATTTTCAAGATTTGTATTAGACATTTATTCTTCATTACAAAATAAATAAATTATGGAGTTTCAATTATTTTCTTACTGTTTTACTGAAACTGCTTTTTGTTCAGAATGTTTTTCTTGACGTTCTTTTCAGAAAGTTTTTGTAAAATCTTTTCACTATTAAATTTAACTATCAGAAGTTAACTCAAAAGTTGCCGAGATGAATTTATACATTTTTTGACAGTTTAAATTTTAAAAATTTCCTTTCCCTGATTATCAATATGTAATTCATGATTAAAACTCTAGCTGAATGGTTTCTAAAATAAGCAGAGAAAATAAGATGTAACACAGGCTAAAATTTTAATATTAGTTTGCATAAAAGTGAAATGAATCTTTCAAATATTATAAAAGAATTTCTAAAATTAAAATATGAAAAAAAAAAAGGGCAACTAAAATACAAGATGAAAAATCTTTGCTACTAATAAAACCAGTGTGTATTATTCATGATTATAATGAAATGAATTCTTGAAAACTGTTAAAGAAAAGTTTTTGTGACTTGCTTTCCTGGAGAAATCAATGAAAATCAGCTGTAATTTTTAAAAAAGCTAAAATAATAATCTAGATTAAAAAAAAAGATATATATTTAATTGTGTACTTCATAAGCTTTTTTTTAGTTTAAAGTTTTCTTTAAATAAATAAATTTTCTCCTGTTAGTACTTTAGAGAAAAAATAATTGGAAATCATAACATTTTTTTTTTTTTTTTTTTTTTTTTTTAGGAAATTTTTATAATCAGGGACATATTTTTTAGCACTGTATTAATTGATATATTGTAATTTTTGAGGCAAACAATAAATACTTTGCAGAGTGATCATATTGGTTGTCTTGCATACTGTCACATACTTGTCCTCTTTATTTTTTTACGATGAAGTTGAAGTTACACATTTTATAAATCAAATGTTTAAGAAAACCACTTATGTTTTATAGTGAATCTTTGGTTTGAAATTATGGATAAAAATCCTGAATTTTCCATCACAATCCAGAAAGTTTGAATTTCTGTATTACAGAATTGACATTTAAAACAACTGGAATATCATAGATTTGATACATTAGGAGCATGCTAAAAAGATAAAAATAAATGTCTCATAAAATTCCTGATCAGTGGCTTATAACAATCCAGAAATATCAATAATTAAATGTTATAGCCAGTAGAGCTGGACGATATCAGAAATTTAATATCGCAATATATCAACAAGTTAATATTGATATTGCTGATATATCGCGATACTAATTTAAAGGGGAAGGGGGGGAAGAGCAAGAGCATTTGCTATTTTAAGATAAATGATATGGTATCAACAATTTAAACACAAAACCTAGTTGAATGCAACGAATTAAAATTTATATAGATATTTGCTCATAGAACATAATTTTTTATTTTTTACTTTTTTAAAACAAAATATTTAAAAGGAAATAAACTAATTGTTTAATAACTATTTGCATTACCATTACTTTCATAAAGCTTTTCTTTAAAGATAGTATATCTCCTATTCTTCTCATTTTATTCTATTAATATGTATATATATATTTTAAGTTTCATTTTCACCACTATGATATGACTAATATATGATTAAAAAGCACAATTAATAAAATGAAATTCAAAGTTGTCCACATAAAAATGTATAGAATTTTCGTTTCATAGAATTTAATTATTTGTTTAATAATACCAAACTTTATTTTACAGTTTGGGGGGGGGGGGGGGGAGGCTGAGTCTGATTTCGTTTATTGTGTACATGAAATGGGTCCGGGCCAAACCACCCATACATCACGAACCTTTCGTCATATATCCTTCGTTTTATCTTGGCATAAAGAAATTAGTCCATCCTGAAAAACTTCATTTTATCAACTATCATTATTGTTTCTTCTTATTAAAAAAATATCGCATATTTTGAGAAACTTACGATCTATTACAAAATTTAATCATGGCAACCATGTAATTTTTGTTTCATTTTTTTTTTGCGTTAATTATTATCTAACATTGTTTAAATTATTTAATGTATCTCTCATTGAAAAAAAAAATCTTTGCGGAATAACTGATAGACATCCGTTCAGAAATTTAATTTACTAATAAAATCCACTAGAATGAGCAATAAGTTAAATTTCGATAATCTAGTGAAATTCAGTGTAAAAATTTTCAATCTATTTAAAGTACCTTTTCTATGAACGGGACAACCAAAAAAGGCCAAAACTATCCAATTCGACACACTCATTTTAAGCTCAGATATAAATTACTTCCGAATCCAAGAAACCGCACTCTATAAATAAAGCATTATCAATACTATGCAATAATCAACGCTCATATTTTTCGTCATGACATATCAAAAGCTCAGAGTTATCGGAATAAGTCTGGACCAATCACAGCAGCCAAACAAGGACCGCGCGATTATTGTTATTCAGCAGCGAAAGTGTTATTCAGTATTTATCTGTAATACGAACAGTAGAATTTGTGGTTTTTAAAGACTGAATGTATTGGGATATATTGGAATATTCCTTACTTTGATATATGATAGAGATATAATCAGTGGAGGTAATTTTCCGTTTTTGATGAAGCAGGATAGTGAATAAGTAGATGGATCAAATGAAAAAAGGAATGAAGGACATATTGGTGCGGGATATTTGTCGCTGTTTTTCGGGGCTCGATTTCGCGGTGATCGTAAAACAAATCATGAATATTATTTATTATTGTTATTGGGATATATCGGCTGAGTCAGAGTTTAAATATTGTTATTGTGATATTTAAAAAATATCAATATATGACCGATATATTGATAAATAATCCAGCCATTTTATTACAATCAAAATTGAAACATTTCAAAGACTTTATGGAACACTGGAACTAAAATATAGGACAAAATACTCTAATACCCTCTCTATCTAAATATATATGTATAAAACGATGAAATAATTTGCAAATAATGTAGAAATAAACAAAATTTTGTTTTAAAACAACATCAGTAGACATTTACATCTCTTTATACATATAATTTCATGTAAAATTATTACAGTTCAATTCAAGTTAGTTTTAATACGCCTGGTATAACCAAGAGGATGGCTTCAATAATGGTTTCTTTCTTTCAGTTCAGTGACAGATGCAAAATTAGCAGCTGATACTGGCCATAGTGTGACAATAAAAGAGACAAAAAATTTGTCAATTGTCGCCTTTTCTGCCCAGTAGCAGAAAGTTATGGTTGTGTCTGCAACAGCAATTTAGTGGGATGAAAATTGTCTGCAGAAATCGCGTGCTGCAATTTTCTTATATACATTATAAGTGTGTTAAAAAAATATGGTTCTTAGTGATTAATGTTACAAAAATATAACTATATTATATAGGTCATAATTTTACAGCAATGACACTTTGAAAAACTAAATAAATATTATGGAAAAAAAAAATCTAAATGAGAATAATTTTTTACATACACTGGAAGAAAATCTAATTTCATTGAATAATATGTGTAACATAATATATTTCTTATTAAATCAAACCAACAATATAAAACAAATTAAAATGAGCTGTAAAAATTACTCTGAAAACCTCTATATACAAATGCACAAAAAAAAAATCATTTCAAATCACATTTTTTTTTTTTTTTTTTTTTTTAATGTGCCGTATTTTTATGACACAGTTTAAAATAAGATAGACATTCAAAATTATTGAAATAACATTTGATACAATATTTTTGCTAAATTGTACCTTGGAAAACTAAATAAATATTATGAAAAAAAAAATCTGGAAGAGAATAAATTTTTAGATACACAGGAAGAAAATCTAATTTCATTGAATAATATGCCTAACATAATACTGATATGGTACAAGCTCACCAAAAATAAAAAAGCTGAACTTTTACGCCCTCACGCAACCCCCATTGATGGTCTTTTGACGAAATTCACGTTTTTCAGCAACCCTTTGATGAAATTTGAGTTTTTTTTGCGATCTGACAATGAAATTAGCCATTTTCCGAGAGATCCTTTGATGAATTTCGCAATATTTCGACGAAATTTGCGGTTTTTTTTCCAAGAACCTTCAACAAAACTAGCTTTTTTTTTTTCAAATCCTTCGACGAAATTTGCTTTTTTTTTTCGAGATCCTTCGACAAAATTTGCTGTTTTTTTCGAGATCCTTCGACGAAATTTATCATTGTTTGGCGATCCTTCGACAAAATTTGGCATTTTTTCACGATCGTTTGACAGAATTCGTCGTTTTTAGCAATCCTACGACGAAATTTGCCGTTTCTTCAGATTCTTCGACAAAATTGCCTGTTTTTAGCGTGATCCTTCGATGAAACTTATGTTTTTTGACAGCCTTTTGACGAAATTCAAGTTTTTCTACGACGCTTTGATGAAATGTGCATTTTTTTTCGCGATCTGTCAACCAAATTAGCCATTTTCCGCGATTCTTTAATGAATTTTGCGTTCTTTCCATGGCTTTTGGCCGAAATACGCATTTCTTCGATGAAATTTGCCATTTTTTCACGATCCCTCAACGAAATTCACGTGTCTTCGGTGTCTTCCGAAATCAAACGACGAAATCCGTCGTTTTTTCGCGATCTTACGACGAAATTTGCAGTTTTTTCGGATTCTTCGACAAAATTTGCCGTTTTTTACTCGATCCTTCGATGAACTTAGTCTTTTTTTCTGCGGCTCTTTGATGAAGTTTTTCTTCTTTCTGTGATTCTTCTACGAAAATTGGATTTTTTTTAGATTCCTCGACGAAATTAGTGTTTTTTTCAGTGAACCTTTGAAGAAATTTGGCGTTTTTTCACGGTCCTTGGACGGAATTCACATTTATTTCGTGGTTCTTCGAAGAATTTACGCATGTAAAAATGGATGGAATGGCGTAAGAGCAATTTGTTTGCGTCTCAACTCAAGTTTTTCAAAATTTTTTTTTACAAGTTGGCAAATTTATCTGCAAGGTCTAAAATAAATCTGCGACGCATGTCGCGCACTTTCTGCTACCAGCCTTTTCTGTTACTTGAAATTTTTTTAAAGATGAAACCCTTATATGCCCCAAAACATATGCTTTCATTTCCTTATCATATTGTCTCACAATTTTGCAAAAAAATCCCCTACAATTGCCATCAACAATTCTATTCTTGCTGGTGTATGAATATTAACATTTTTACTTAGGCTATTTGATTTTACAATTAATAATATACACAGGGGGTGCAGCAAATATTTTTAAAATTTTAGGGAGGAATTTTAGGGATTAGAAAATGAAATTTTAGGGATATTTTAGGGCTAATTTATATTCACCATTCCCAGTGATTTTTCAATTCAAGTGTATTATAACACAAGTCATTTAATTTAAGAAACACAGCAAATAAATTCTTCGAAAATTCTTGATTAAAATTTTTTGTCATGTTCAAAATTTTATTAGTACTGTTGTATAAAATAAGAAATGTGTAAAGTACTAAATGTATTCCTTGCTAAATTTTTAACATCTTAAAGGCATAGTTAAACGAAATACAAAGAATATTCAATTGTTTAAAAAAAAAAAAAATAATAATACAATGGAATATCCATAATATGTTGTATTGTACCATAGAAAATACATTTCGAAATTTTATTTTGTTTCACATTTAATTCTCTTCATCAAAAGCTGGGCTTTCTCGATTCCAATTACTTAAAGGATAAATGCATTCCTTGCTAAATTTTTAGCATCTCAAAGGCATAGTTAAATGAAACACAAAGAATATCCAATTGTTTAAAAATAAATAAATAAAAAAAATGCTATATTGTATCATAGAAAATAAATTTCGATTTTATTCAGTTTCACATTTTTTTTTCTTTAAAATCTGGTCTTTCTCCATCTCAACCTCTGAGCTTTTCTTCTTTTTCATGTATATTGCTGGTAAACTTTATGTGAATTCTTAATATCATTTAACAAGGAAGGTGAAATAGTTACTTCACTCACACCTCCATAATTTTTAACAGCATCTTTTACAAATCTCAAACTTTTTATCAAAACCACCTCTTAGCATACAGTTGTTTATCGAAAATCCCTTTTTAGGATCAGCATTACCATGAGGTAAAACAAGTGCAGTTTTAATTAAACTTAAAAGTTACAATACTTTCTTTCTTTCTTGTTGTTTACCACATACTTTTGAACAACCAATGAAAATGTCTAACATGAAGTGGGGGGGGGTGTCCACTCCCACCACTTTTTTTTTTTTTTTTTCCGTCCCTTTGACGAAATTTGCGTTTTTACGCGATCTCTTGGCGAAATTTGCCGGTTTTCGCGATCTATTGACAAAATGTGCCTTTTTTGGCGATTTTCTGATGAAAGTAACGTTTTTTAGCGATTTTTTGATGAAATTTGCGTTTTTCGCAATGTTTTTGGCACAATTTGCCGTTTTTTACGTGATTTTTTGACGAAATTTGCTGTTTTTCACAATGTTTTTGACGAAATTTGCCTTTTTTTCATGATCTCTTGACGAAATTTCCTGTTTTTCGCAATGTTTTTGACGAAATTTGCTGTTTTTTCGCGATCTTTTGACGAAATTTTCCGCTTTTCACAATGTTTTTGGCACAATTTGCCTTTTTTTTTTTGCGATCTTTTGACGAAATTTTCCGTTTTTCGCGATTATCTGACTAAAGTTATGTTTTCCCGCGATCTGTTGACAAAATTTGTCATTTTTTCGCGATCTTTTGACGAAATTTGAAGTTTTTAACAATGTTTTTGACGAAATTTGCCGTTTTTTCGTGAATTTTTGACAAAATTTGCCATTTTAGCGTGATTTTTTGACGAAATTTGCCGTTTTTCGTGAATTTTTGACGAAATTTGCCGTTTTTTCGCGATTCTCTGACGAAAGTAACGTTTTTCCTGCGATCCTTTGACAAAATTGGCGACTTTTCTTCGAACGAATGACAAGTGATATTTTTTGGCGATCATTTGCCGAAATACCTATACATTTAATGTCCGAACTTATGGATTTTTGACCGATATTTTCTTTTATTTTCGGATTGCCTTAATTTTTCGGAAAATTCAGACCAGAATCACCCCTAGTTAACTTTGTTTATCAGTCATTTGTAAATGAAAATAGTTATCGGGAGCAAATTTTAGGGAAACAAGAAAAATTTTAGTAGAATTTTAGGAAAATAAGAAAATTTTAGGAATTGTAGGAATTACAGGGCGAATGCGATCCCTGTATACAGTAGAGATGCACAACGTGTGGCCCGTGATGGATTAACTGGTGGCCACAGAGACCCTAAACGGCAACATCACCAGAAATTACAAATTTCGCCACTTAGTCACAAAAAAAGGCAAATTTTATCCATAGGTCCCAAAAAATCATGATGAATTTAATCAATCGGATGCATAAAAATCATGAATTTTGCATATCGGGCACATACAAATCATAAATTTCATTGATTGAGCACGTAAAAATTGTGAATTTCACCAATCAGGCAGGCAAAAATCACAAATATCACTGATCGGGCACATAAAAATTGTGAATTTTGCCGATTGGGAGCGTAAAAATCATGAATTTAGTTGATCAGGGTGTGCAAAAATCGTTAATTTAGTCGACTGGGTGTGTAACAATAGTGAAGTTTAACAATCAGGTGTGTAAAACTAGCGAATTCTCGTTGAACGGGTTGGATGATGACCCTCGACAAGCTAGTCATTTTTGTGAGTGGTCCTCTTGTCATAAAGGTTGTGCACCCCTAATACAGATATATATTTTTTTAAGTTTGTTGAAAAACACTTTTTTTTTTTTTTTTTTTTTAAAGGAAGCCACTAGTTAAAAAAAGTATTCATTAATGGAATTTCCTAGTGTTGTCCTTTATTGACATTCTTTTTCATGCATACAATACTTTTTATTGTATCTCTAAGTGAAATGAATTTGAATTACATTAGTGATGCTTCCGCCCTTGCATACACTGGACATTCTTAAATACAATAGCAGTAAACTGGATTATAATCCTTATAACATGCAAATATAGAAGACAATGCACACAGAGCACCAGTGTTTTAGTGACAAAAAATCATGTGTTATACTTGTTTTGGCACACAATATAAGTTATTTTATTTTCTAAACAGACAATTTAAATTGGGAATATTAATTTTGCAGATAATTATTACTACTAGATTTTAGTATGTTCGGGCTACTAATACTACTACTATATTGACAAAATATATGAAAATGAACTTTCAATAAAAATTTATTAACTGAAGAGAAATTTCACAAAAAAGCAATTGGAATTAATTTTTACCCTTTTAAAATGCATCTACCATTTTCTTATAAACAATATTTCTAAATCAAGAAAGGTATAGTAATGATTTAAAATAATAGTATAAACTAATCCACTAATTTAAAAATAATAGATAGTTCCTTTCAGGGTTGTTTAGGTTTAAACCACGCTGGTTTAAACCATGGTTTAAACCAAATGGTTTTTTTTTAAAAAACAAATGGTTTTTTTAAAAAAAAACTACTTTGTTTAAAAAAAAAAAAACAGACTTGGTTTTTTTGAAATACCAAAACTTAAAAAAACAAAAACAAAAAAAACATTTATTTTTCATCACATACTGGAAATTATTTAGCAAATTTGGTCTTGAGTTCAGTGAAGACGGCAGAAGAAAAGTTCAAATGTAAAATATCAAGTTTTGTCACAGACAATACTGCAAATATGGTTTCTGCAGGAAGAGCTTGGTTTTTCGGGACTTACATATGGGTGCAGTGCCCACATTTTAAATCTGTTAGCCAAAGATTTGGTTAAAAGTGATGTAACAAAACATGTTACAAGTATTTTAAAATATTTTCGCAACCATCATCTCCCGAAAGCATGGTATCATGCAGAAGGTGGAAGTGCATTGGTACTTCCTCTAGAGGTACGATGGAATACTTATTGTAATTCACTTGAATCATGTTAAAAATTGGTCAATTTTTACAAAAGTTTGTGAGGATCACAGATCTGAGATTGATAGTGACATCTCCAGTAAAATCTTAAACATCGGTTTAAAAAGAAATGTCGAAGACATGATTGCGATTTTGAAACCAATTGCTGAATGTGTATTAGCATGGAAAAAGCTAGAATTGAAGCTAAAAGAAGCATCAACATCAAACAATAAAAAGGCGATATCATCAGCGTATAAATACAGATATGAACAATCATTAGTACATGCACATTTTGTTGCATTTATTTTAAGCCCATTGGTATTAATTTTTAACCTAGGAATTGATGTCACAAAAGAAGAGAAAAACAAGGGTCTTGAATTTATCAAACAAAAATGTGGCTCTGATTTCTTAGCACTTACATTAAAATTTTTGGAGAAGTTGGAACCGTTTCATAATCATGATCAAAATGTTTTTGTTTTTTTACCCCAAAGTTGTTGATACAATGTCTGACTTTGAATGATGGAATAGTTTTTATAATGTTTCAGGTAAATCTTTGATTACGGAGAATGATTTGGAATTTGTGAACATGCTAACTACAGCCAAAGCATCGACTGCCTGTGTTGAAAGGATTTTTTTCGACATTTGGTGTAGTTCATTCAAAATTGCGAAACATATTAGGCATAGAGAAGGTATCAAAATTAGTGTTCGTAATGAAACAAATGAACAATGATTGAGGGTAAAATTTATTATTCATTCCTATTATTAAATACTGCTGTAAGATATCTATTCAAGAAATGTCAAGTTTTTTCTTCTTTCTTCAATAAAATGTTTAGCTATATTTCATTAGTTTGTGATTCTTTACCTTCAGTTTGCAAATATTTATCCAATAGTTGTTATTTGTGTCAGTTAAAATTTCTTAGTTTAATTTTCTTTAAAAGAAAATGTAGATTAAAGACTAGTGTGTTAGTAGTAGTGATTGATTTATATATATACATATATAAGTGATACACTTTTTATTGTTTATTGTATATTAAAATATTATAATAATAAAAAAAATATTATAATGGTTAAATTAAAATAGTAAAAATTGTATTATATAATTTCAACAAAATAACTTAAAATAATTTTTGTTTAATGCTTGACTTCAAATATTTGAAAATATTAATATTCTTCGTTTTTCTAAAATATAAAATCATTTAAACCAAAAAAACCTGGTTTAAACCAAAAAAACCAGGTTTAAACCAAAAAAACCTGGTTTTTTTACAACCCTGGTTCCTTTATACTAATTTAATCTTACTCAAAAACTTCCATTGGAACTTGAATATCTTGAATTTGATTCTTGCATTTTTCAATATCTTGCATATATGTTACCATCTGAGAACTGAAACAATATATATAATGTAAATATTTACAAAAAACATTAGGAAATAATAAAAGAAGAAATACACAATATAAAATTAAAATTCCTCCACATTTATCTCAAAGGAAATATCTTTTAAAAGAAGACCAGTTTATTTTGAAAAATCATTCCAGTTTAATTACACAAATCCTTTTTTTTTTTCTTTTCTTATTCCTCCACCACTCCTTCATTAAAATCATTACACTTTACTAAACTAAAACCGAAACAAACAAACTGCTAGAAAACAACAGTGTTATAGTTTTGCATCAATTTTATTTAGCTTTTTTTTTTTTTTTTTTTTGCAATATCAGTATTTTTGAACAGTAATATTTGCTATATTTAATTACAGAATTCTTGTGCAAGGCAAAGATTACTATTCGAAAACTAGTATTTTTGTTGTCAAATGTGAACATCACAATGCATGCATCATCAGGGTTCATATTCATTTTCCAAAATAAAATACCCTGATGTATTATCTGGGATGAAACAATTTTCACACGTCGACAAATTTTAACATTTTTTATCATTATGACAACATGACCCTCCTCCCTTATAAAACATTTAAAAAAATAATAAATTCTATATTTAATTTTTTACCTGGTCAATTCAAATTAAAAATAGTTTTCCACCAGCTCATTTGGAACAGATGCTTTACACTCACGCAGCGATGTTTAGCGACTTTTCGGTTGGCACGATTTTCAATTTCAAGCACGCGCTAAGCCAATAACTAGACATAACAATGGCTAGGTTGCCATTAAAGGAAAAAATCCCCTAAATTTGATGAGTTTTATCCTTTTTATAACCGATTAAAAAAAAAAAAAGTGTGTGTGAGTGTATGACATCACAGCCGCTCATTTTAATAACAAATTTTCTTTTTGAAAACATTTTTCACATTTTCAAACAAATAAATCTAAACGCAATTGCTCAATATTACTGGCAAGAATTAATAAACAATGTGCATCAATTTCAAAACAAATTTGAAGCTGTTGCGAGCAAAAAATAATTATGGAGAAAAATCCCCATAAAATTCAAAGAATGACTTGAAGGAAGGAAACACACATTTAGTAGTTTCATGACTTCAAAATATTAGAAGGTGTGTCTAGTATCTGATAAAAAGGTGTCAACAGATGTTAGAAGGACAGATTAAATACTATATGTTATATTTAATCTGAGAGAAAGACCTTCTTTCCAATTCTATACATCTCACGATGTTAAAACTAAAAGGCATGTCTTACTTTGATTTCAGTAATGACACCACAAAGCACATAGAAGCGATTTCTCTGATTTCCCAGAGTCACTGCTCATTTTGTCAGTTTTTCCCAGGTTTGGGGAATTTTTTGGATTATCCCCTAAGATTCCCCTGATTTTTAAGACAAATTAAATCTCCTGATTTTCCCCTGATCATGTAGTACTTAATGTAATAATTACACACGACAGAATATTAACCCTTAACTGCTGTGACAAATTATCGGATAGATACTGCAAGCAGTCTCTGAAACTGCTTGATTGAAATATGAATAAAAGGATAGACTAACTCATAGGATACTGTTTCTATATTAAACTTTAAGTATAGGACTATTATAATTAAACGTCACCTACTCAGAAGTCTCAAGTGATAATACTAACTAGGGCTCCAAACGAAACAAAATTTAATATGTATCCATAGTTAAATTGAAAATTAAAAGTTACACTGCGAAAACTGAAAAAAAGCAGCGGTCTGTGTCTGTGAGATAGCTAACTAGCAGTTATGGGTTATAAAAGATATCCCATTACATAATATTGCTGAAATAACCTACAGAAATTGAGCTCAAAATATTAATTATTAAAGGAAATTAACAGTTTTCGTGAGGCTTAAATATAAGTAAGTAATATTTCATTAAGTGATGAATATTTAAAATATTTTTTTGTAAAAAATGCTTTTTCTCTATGCAACCGTGCGTAGGCGGGTTAAAATAATTTACATAAACTGAAAATAAGCATTGGAAAACTAATTAAAAATTTTCTTTCAACTCAAATATGTACTAAAAATAACAAATATTTAAAAAATAAGTGATTAGTCAGGCAGAATCGCAACATAAGTCTTCAGAACACAAGCCTAAAATTCAAACTCACACTTACATTTTTTGATTTAAGATAGTTTGTCCTTGAGGCTGAAAATCACTCACTATAATACCTAATTGACGAACATTTTCTATAAATAATTCTAAAGAACTTTCGAGGCTTTCTAATTGCGACATGATTTTAATACAAACAAATTATTTCACGTCAGCTTCACTTTTTCCTTTCCAAACAAGAACAAGTTCGATACGATGCACTATTTTCTGCCAATAACTTCAGTTATTATTGGATGGAAAAGAAGAATCACTACTGAAGATTTCATTCACATCTCAGACCCCTCAGACCCCATGATCAGATTTTCCGAGGCTAACGAAAAAGAAAGGCTACCGCAGTGCTTTACGCGTATCTTTTTTTACAGACCGCCGGAGTCACGTGATGCTCAAATGCACCAATGCAGGTGTACTAAAAGAGCATTACGTCACTGTAGCGGTCTGTAAAAAAAGATAAGTGGAATGCACCGCGGTAGCCTGTCTTTTTCGTTAGCCTCGAGATTTTCCGTGTGACGTCATGAGTATGATTTTAAAATTGGATAACTGGAGAGATATATGAAATATTTTTTAGTGACTGGATGCTAAGGCGTCATTGCAGAACCATGGCCGACTATAATGTATATACGGCCCGCTCATTTCGCCAAAAACCGCCGAAAATGTGAAGCCGGATTAAACTTCAAACCCTGAACCATTTCATTGGACCACGTGGTCTTTGTTTACATTAAAACCCTGCCCAGATAACGGCTCGTATTTTATTAACGTCTTTTATTTCGATCATTATCAAAGTTTGAGATACATTAATCGTATTTTCAAATAAACGAATTAAATAGTTATACCATTCAATTCCACACTATTTATAAACATATTTTTGTAAAGATTGTTGCATTTTATAGCTACATTAACAAATGTGAATTTTTAAGGTTTGCTAGATTCTTATTTGTTTATAA
This sequence comes from Maratus michaelseni, assembly GCA_963931845.1. Taxonomy (NCBI): domain Eukaryota; kingdom Metazoa; phylum Arthropoda; class Arachnida; order Araneae; family Salticidae; genus Maratus; species Maratus michaelseni. The sequence continues at coordinate 151,980,490 of OZ007598.1, read as the reverse complement.
TTGCATGCGATACTTTAACACTATTTCTATCGTTGTAAAATGTCACCTTTTTAAAGTTTTTATTTATGTTTATTTTGCTTGTAGTTTTTGAATAAGCTTTATAAAAAAGGGGGTCTTCAATGTATTAAAAATTATTTGTAACTGTTTCAATGAAAAATTATAAATCGAAATATTTTAAAATGTGCCACTTGACACCTGTAGTGTGTGAGATTATTGTGCAGTATAAAAATTAAAACACACTTCAAACATTTGTTTTTCTGTAAGAAAAAAATCTAAAAAAAAAAAGAAAAAAAAATCATCAGGAACATTATGTAAATTCTGAGACTCAAACTGTTACGGAGAACACTAGCTACACGAATACATTTAAAGCAATAGTTTGCTGTTTTAAGCAGAACATTCAACAATGTTCTTAAAATAAGTAATAATAAAATTGATTGTATTTTGGTATTAATATTTCTTTCTGACTATGTTTAAAAAAATTATAGATATTGGTTTTGCCTATAATTAAACCAGATTGTTCTTCAGGAAAATAATTATTACGCACAACTACGATATATTAAGAATTTAACCCATAAATATGTTATCATTTATTCGTAAAGGAACAGATGTGTTACACTCACGCATCGATCTTTGTCGACTTTTCGATTGGCGCGATTTTCAAGTCCGCGCCAAACCAGTAACTTAATACAATTGCCAGGTTACCACTAAAGGAAAAAATCCTAAAATTTGGCGACTTCTTTCCTTTTTATAACCGATTAAAAAAAAGAAAAGGAAACGATATTTATGAAACAATAGTTTTTCGCCTTTATCTCCAACACTGCAGCTACGATCACTTCGAGATTTACAATTATAAACGCAACAATTTACCATATTTTCCCTTGCAATACTATTTTAATAATCGAAAAATGAACAGTTATTGGAATTCGCTGTCATTTCTAATCTTGATTGGAATGTTAGAAGAGTTGTAAACGTAACCATGGCGACGTGACCTAATTTTGGTGTTTGTTTACATTTCAATCCTGCCCAGGTTGTTTCAGTTACGGTTAAAGTCAATTTTCAATTTTGGGCAGGGTATCAGAGTCCTCTGGCGGGAAGCTTCATACATTAATCTCAATTGAATATGCCTGTAGATCTAGTCTGCCTTGGCAGAACTAAGGCAAAAAAATAGCAGGTAGATTGGTTGATGGAATTCTTTAACCTCCATGGTTTAACAATGATAACAGCGCCGACTTGTTAGATTTTTTTTATCTTCTTCCGGAAAATATTGTTTTCTTTTACGATTTCTACTTCAGCTCTGCACCATACGTAAACGTTGTGGTTGTTTTGGTTTTCCTATCAGCTGCTGTTGTCTACAAAAAACTATTAGTTGCTTAATAACAAAGATTGGGCTAGAAAATCGATTTGTATTATTTTGTTTACTTGTGTTATCTGCATTTGAAAATGTCTAGCAGAGTTCTAAAAAAACTTCATGGTGAAAAAGACATAGTCTCTGCTCTTGGTATCGACGGCATGAGCGAATCTGATGATGGAGGGGCTAGCTATAGAGGGACTTCGGAAAAGCCTTTTAATAATCGATTTGAGCTGGTGAATATTTTAATCTTCTCATTGGTTTCTTTTCACTATAACAATTATTTATTTTATCCAGTTTGTATCTTTGTATTAAAAACAATCAAACGTCTGAAAAATATGCTTCTGAAATGCAATTTAATGTGGCCCATGGTCATTAAATTTTGCCCAAATGCGTACAATAATGTGTGTCAATTACAAATCAAGGTGATTAGTTTTATGTGGTTTGTTATATATTATTGTGTGATAGTTGCACTTTGAATGATGCATGACTGTGATTTATATGCAGTTTAGATCTTTGAGATTTTAATTCTTTTATTATCCCTACACCTTTGATTTCTTGTGTTCCTTTCACTACTATGAATGAAATTGTACTTTTCTGTCTAAAGAGTCAATCACTGTCCACATCTAGGTAGCTTGAATGATCTAGTTAAAATTCATGATTTCAGACTACCAAACAAAAGTAAAAAATTATAATCAGCCAAATTTTTGCAGATTAAAGATTTGGATTGCTTTGAAAAATAATTTCTTTCTCACACAGAAGTTTTGTTAAGGAATTTTATTTTGCTACGCAAAGAAAAATATTTGGTACATAATGAACAGAGGAAAGTATATTCAACTAGGTAAATTATATCCAATGGTTAGAGTATCATAGTTGAGATTTTTTCCAACAGAGCGAAAATATGCCGGAACCAGGACTCGAACCTGGGTGTGGGTACTTTGGTTTGCCGAACCAACGCTCTCCCTATTGAGCTATCCCGACGATATCCTGGTTGGCATATTTCACTCTTATTTGTTGGACAAGGCTGCGAACTGCAGTGCTAATTTTCATTTATCAAAGCTATGTCTATAGCATTTTACACGAGGAATCTGAAATAGCACGGAATACTCTAACCATTGGATATAATTTACCTAGTTGAAAATACTTTCCTCTGTTCATTATGACCTAATTAAATGGTATACAGGAGTTTCCGTGGTATTTCAGATATCCTGGAGAGTCCTGGTCCTGGCATATTTTCACTCTGTTGGAAAAAATCTCAACTATGATACTCTAACCATTGGATATTGGTACATTTTCTTAGAAATTTTTTTATTAATATTTTTAAAGATTTAGGGTAGTGCTGCACAACCTTTTTGTATGAAAATCGTTTGCCGCCACTATCTTCGAAAGGTAAACTTTGATATATTTAATAGCAAGGTTTCCGTCATTAACATAAGGTAAATTTTTCTGTATAAAAATAGTGGTAATGTTGATGGCCCGCGGGCCACAGGTTGTGCATCCCTAATTTAGGAGAGATGCACAATCTTCCCCTGCACCCCCCCCCCCCCCCAATTCTGCATATGCCCATGTTCTCACATAGTTTATTTATTCTGTGAATTTTTTTAGAATATACTAGGGGGCTCTGCCCCCTACGAGCTATTCTCGCCAACCCCCGTTCTGAAACCGCATGATTTAAAAACATTCTGATTTGATCAACTCTGAAACGATTACGGAAGATTGTATTATAATTAAACGACCAGTGGCGATCTGCTGTAACCGGGTTTCCATTCATTTTCCTTTGACTGACGGATTTTAAGGTCGAATCAACTGCTCTTGAAGCAGCTAACAACTGTTTTTCTGATTGAATAAATAAAATGAATTAAAAATTTAAAAATCAACTTGTGTGAAATGATTAAATAAACAGCGTCGCTGCATTGGAGAATTTTATAACGGTGCTATAGAAAATTGGTTACTTTTCCATTATCCCATCCACTACTTTCTATAAAAAGAAAAGAACTGTTGGCAGAATATATTATTTAACACCAAACGTGTATGATCGTGACGTCGCGTTGCATTCAGTTGGCATCAGATGCTTATTAGTTATTTCATCGAGGAATTTTTAATTCAAGGTTTATTTGTCTTTTTGATACTTCTCCATTATCCCGTTGATCAATTTTCATTAAAAGAAAACGAAAAACTATCGCCAAACTGTAAAGCCAAATAAACAAATAGAAGAATTTTGGGCACAAGTGTCATATACGCACCACGTTGGTGCAATTTTTTTCAACCGCCAATTTGGCGATAACTTTGTTTTTGAATAAATTGTTGTTTATTTACTTTTATTTTTTATTTAAATTCTATAAATTATTTTTATTATGTCTATCAATATTTATTTGACAAAATCCTTCAACAAGGGCGACACCCGATTTGGCAATTTTTTGACTCACGCCAAGCACTGATGCGTGTGCTTCCCCTCTCTTTGACAACCCCTATAATTTTTTATAAAACTATTTATTTTAAAAAAAAATCTTCTGTCCTATTTGTTGCTCTCTATTAACAATAAATAAATAACAAATCCTTCTATATATAAAAAAAAGTTTTGGCTTAAAAATGGACCAATGAAAATCTGCGTAGATATTCCGGGTTAGTCTCATCGCTTTTTTGAGGAGCGATTACTTTTTTTCTAGCCATCCTACGGATTCGAAAATCATACCACCAGACGCGAAATATAACAAGCTTTCAGAAATTCAAAAAATTATCACGGTCGGACAATAAAAACTCAAAAAATCCTTAAAAATCGAGTAAAAAATCTTTTATTGAAAAAGTCATTTTTTATATTGTTGCCAAAAAAGCGCAAATGATTATATTTTATCTCAAATAAAAAATGTATTTGCGCGAGACTATTAAAAACAATAATGAAAGTTTAAAATAATAATTAAATGATCACGTGTTGAAAGCAGGAAATAAAGAAAATTGCATCATAAAAATTGTGTTTACACATGAATCCTTCTAATACCTCGAAACGTATCTGATTGGTCAGAGCTTTCTGACTTTTCTTAGGGGGAATTAACATGAAAGTAGAGAATTTAGATAGGATGGATGCTATTAGAGGGGTTACCAAGAGGAAGAGACCCGAGTATGTCGTCAATTTTAGCGCCAACTTGGCAGCCAAAATTAGCTGCGAAAAGTGTCGAGCACGAGAAATCAATCTAGCTAGGTTTCGAATTCGGGAAAGGTAATTTTGATCTATTAAAAGGAACTCAGCACTAAGAATGCTGCTATATATCGAAAACGGCACTAACGATTTTCACAAAAATTAATTACTACACTAATTTGAGCACAAGAAATCGATCTAGCTAGGTCACTAATTCGAGAAAACTCGTTTTCTGTGTTTAAAACTCGATGTGGTATAAAAAACAAGTCTTGAAACAAAATCGAAAAAGTACAGAAAGTTCTTTACCCAGATCGACTTTAGCTATCCAGTGCCAAAAAAAGTGGGTGCTTTTCGAACCAAAATGTACCAAAAAAAGAAATAAAGGAAAAAAACATTCATAAATATTGAAATGCAAACGAGATATTAAAACAAATATATCCCACAAGACTAAAGTAAGCCAGCGAGTATTTTTGTGTGAGTGTAGTATCCTCTTTAACTAACAATTGTGTAATTAAACGGCCTTGATAAAATTTTAAAAGCGGTAAAAGAATTGAAAAAATTTAGTGATGCATAGTTACATAGATTAGATCAGTTTCTACTGACGTCACAAACATTCACCTGTCGAGAGGGATAATTATGAAAAATATTGTAAATAAATAAATATCCAATATTTTTTTTTTCTGTTTTCCTTAATACATTTTAAAATTTATTTTAATAAAATATTGATAGTTGACACTTGAGTGAATGCAGCTTTTCCGATTTTTTTTTTTTTTTTTTTTTTTTTTTTTTAAATTCTAATGCCAACATTCACCCATTTGTTTATTTGGCGTTAGAGTCTGGGTCTGGCGATTACTTTGGCGATAGTTTATTTTATGGAAAATGGTTGACGGGATAATGCGGAAATACCAAAAATAGTTTTTTAAAAACACTCTTTTATAAGCAACCAATGGTCATCTTGAAAATACTGCGGAATTTTTTTAACCGCAATTCATATTTTTTACGTAAAATATCTATTACAATGCATTAATTTGGCCTGGGCAAAGACCTCTATTGTGAAAAATTCACTTATTTTTTATACGTTTGCCAGGAAGCTCAAAATAATGAATTTATTTGAAATATATACATTTTGCTCTGTTTATTTATCAACAAAAGAGAATCAGAAAGAAAAATGAAACATTATTTAAATTATCCTTTTACTCTTTTAAATTTATTTGTCATTGTGTAATCGTAAATTTATTGATATTTAATTATTAATTGATGAAAGCGTATTCTGTATGTTACATTTTTTTCTAACAATTTATTTTTTACTTTTAACTCTTTAAAATATTGACTTTTGCCATTTCACAGCGCTTTGGCCTATTTTGGCGAGCATTTTACTGTCACATAATTAAATCCGTTGTTTTTCAACTCCCATACAATTGCACGAGTTACAGAGATATTTGGCGATTTATCTGTCACCGCCTAATTGAAAAAGAACAACCAATTTCAAGTGAATGTATCATATATATTATTTCTCCTGTCAACATCCCTTTTTTTCTGAAAATACGAAACGCAGAACGACGAATGAGATAGCATATGAAAGGATTTTGAAAACGCTTCTGACATAGCACACTTAACATTTCGTTAAAACATGTTTTCGATTAAAAATTGCTAATAATTAAAAATTAAATCGGCATTGTTTTCCTAAATGAAATGAAAGGTTTTCCTCAAAACATTGTTGCAAAAAAAAATAAAATACCACATTATATTATTATATTACCACATTATATATTACTCAGCAATTATTATAAAAAACACCGCACGAGTTTATTTTATATTTATGATTAAAAAGCGAAATTTAAATTGAAATGTTTAGATTTATATTTCTATGTCCCATGTTTTTCCCGAAGCGGATAACGTCATCCTCTAATGCAGTTAAAATACGATTGTTAATTTTTTTTTTCTCGCGCGTGCCTTTAGGATCTTGCCCTTTAGGTGCCTTGGATCAGTTTTTACTCTAACTTTGATGGAATAAATTAGATGATATTCTGGATTGACTAACAACTAAATGTTGTTTACAGATATTTTTATCCTTGCTTTTCCTTTAGAAGTTTAAACCTGCATCTAATAACTATTACATATTGATAAAAAATGGTACTTCTCTTTTATCCCGTCGACCACTTTTCATAACAAAAAACTATCGCCAAATAAATGGGAGAACGTTGCCATTGGAATATCAAAATAAATAAATAAAATATAAGAATTTAAGGACACAATTGTTATTTTAATTAATGAAATAACTAATAGACCAGTAAAACATAATGAAAAATACACGCAAATGTCGAATTAAAAACCACTTGATGATTTAACAAACACGTATAATGCTTCTGACATCAAGTAAATGGGACTGCATTTTTGGCGTTTAATCTTACAATTTGGCGATAGTTTTTTGTTATGAAAAGTGGTTGACAGCATAATAGAGAAGTACCTAAAAAATATTAGATTTCAGTGCGAAATCCTCGCACGGGCCCTCTGGTTAATTTATAATTAAGTTGTAAAAATATTAAAATGTTGTATTGTCATCGGCAAAACACTTTTCAACATAATTTATATAATTCTTGCCTATCAAGAATTGTGTTAAAAATCGATTGGAAAATTCCATGAATAAAAAAAAAGTAATTAAAATAAGCTAGCAAAAAAATAAAAAAAAATAAAAAAATACCTGTTGAAAAAAATTACCGAGCGAGGATTGGTCTACTAGGTACTTGTAAGATTAAATGCCAATAATGGTTGATCGAAAATGTCACATTCACTTGACAACACGTGTTTACGTCATCAAGTTATTTTTATTTCGACGTTTTATTTATATTTTTATTAATGTTATACTAATTTATTTGTTTTTTTGTTATTTAAAATAAAAATTATGTCAATTTGTATAATTTGGTGAGTGAGCCAGAAAAAAAAAAGAAAATTACGTCATAAAAATCGGGTTTACACATGAATATTAAAAATAAAGAAAACTGCCCAGTTAAACTGAGGGCATTGAGCTCACAGGCTATTCACACTAATTGTATATTATGCTATTTTTTCAAAGAATAATGCCACTCGAAAAATAAAGAAATCGACAATATATTAAGGAGGGGGGGGGGGGGGTAAGCACCCGTTCCCACCCTTTATACTTAACCAATAAACACCCATAATCTAATCAGGCAAGCGCTTTACCACAATGGATTTATACACAAAATTTGAAAAAAATCTGATAATTTTGCTTGAAAAACACATTTATCTAAATTAAGGGAGGTAACCCCCCCCCCCCGTTCCCCCCTTTATATTTAACAAATGAAAACCCAAAACTAATCAGGCAAGCTCCTTACCACAATGAATCTATACACAAAATTTGAAGAAAATCAGATAATTCTGCATGAAAAACCCATTTATCTAAATTAAGGGGGTTAGCCTCCCGTTTACCCCCCTTTATACTTAACCAATGAACTCCCAAAACTAATCAGGGAAGTGCCTTATCACAATGAGCCTATATACAAAATTTGAAGAAAATCAGATAATTCTGCATGAAAAACCCATTTATCTAAATTAAGGGGGTTAGCCCCCCGTTTCCCCCCTTTATACTTATCCAATGAACCCCCAAAACGAATCCGGGAAGTGCCTTATCACAATGAGCCTATATACAAAATTTGAAGAAAATCGGATAATTCTGCATGAAAAACCCATTTCTCTAAATTAAGAGGGTTAGCCCCCCGGTTCCCCCCTTTATACTTAACTAATGAACTCCCAAAAATAATCAGGGAAGCACCTTATCACAATGAACCTATATACGAAATTAGAAGAAAAACTGATACTTCTGCATGAAAAACCCGATTATCTAAATTAAGGGGGAGTTAGCACCTCATTTCCCCCCTTTATACTTAACCAATGAACTCCCAAAACTAATCAGGGAAGCCCCTTAATAGAATGAACCTGTAAACAAAATTTGAAGAAAAACGGATACTTCTGCATGAAAAACCCATTTATCTAAATTAAGGGGGAGTTAGCCCCCCGGTTCCCCTCTTTATACTTAACCCATGAACTCCCAAAACTAATCAGGGAAGCCCCTTATTAGAATGAACCTGTAAACAAAATTTGAAGCAAAACGGATAATTCTATCACGAGTTATCGCGTTACATACATACATACATACATACATACGTACATACATACAAAACGGGCGGGCACATTAGCTCTCAGGCTTTGATAGCCTGTGAGCTAATAAAAAAGATGAATTAAATGAAAAAGCATTATAACCTGATTACAGAAGAAAGTCGCCGTTCGTGATATCACCATCATATTTTTAAAACAGGATACATTACCAGGTTTTAAGAGGCTGTGAAATCAGAACGGGGGGTTGGTGAGCATAGCGAGCAGGAGGCAGAGCCCCCTGGTCATCTAAATTATAAACCACCCCTTCCTTTGAAATTCATATTACCCTTTCATCCCAAAGAATACAAAGTTTAAAATTCGTTAAAACTCTTATTTGAAGAAATCTTTCGTCCTATTTGTTGCTTTCTAGCAAATATAAATAGATAAATTGTCCCCTAAGTTTTCTCTTTACTCTAAAAATGCCCCTCTCCCCCCCTACACACATACAATATTTAAAATCTTTAAAACTATTTTTTTTTAAATCTGCTGTATTTGTTTATCTTTAGTAACAATTAATGAATAATCATCTAAAATACCCTTCATTCTCCCACAAGTTCTATTTCTCCCACTGCCTCCCTTCAGCCAATATTTTAAAATCTTTAATATATATTTGTTTAAATGCTGTTCTATTTCTGATTTTATAGTAAGGTAACTCAGCTACATCTACTACATCATCTCATATAAGTATCACTCATCTAAAATAATCATCCCCTTTGAAATTTTTGCTCTGTCCTTTTCTCCCAAAGGAGAGGGTTGGATTTCTAAATATGTGAGAGAAAAGCAAAAATTTTCATCTTTTTTGCAGTTTGACTGTTCTCTCCTCTGTGAATCATGTGTATATTTTATGTTTTGAAATAAATATGTTCTCTAAAATAACTCCCCTCCCATTAACAAAATATCAGCTGTGAGAACAGTCAAACTACAAAATAACTAAAATTTTCTCTCTGCCTCCCCCCCCCCCCTTTCCATGTCTAGAAATTCACCCCTTTTTCTGAGGATGGGGAATGGAAAGTTAAGGGAAGAGTTACATGATCATTTATTTATTGTTGCTACAAAATAACAAAAAGGCATAAAAATCTTTAAAAAGTAATTTTAAAGGGAGAAGAAGAATTTTTTTTTTTTGGTTGTGGTGGGGGAGGGAGAGCAAATTAGATATTTTTTAAATCATTGTTAAAAGTTATTATTTAATTATTGTAGGAGAAAAAATTAGAGATTTTAAAGTATGTACTGAAGGGGGGGGGAGGGGGGGGGGAGTAAAAATAAAATAAGGAGCACTTTTGAGAGAGAGAAGGGGAATACAGTATAGGATCCGTTATCCGGCGTCCCGGTATCCAGAACGCTCCGAAAACCGGAATACAAAACACTAGAGGAAAAAAAAATAATTACTTTTTTTTTTTTTTTTTTTTTTTTTTTTTAAGTATCAGTAAAAGAAAAGGTAACAAAATGATCAGGGGTGATTCTGGTCCGAATTTTCCGGAAAAAAAAAATATATATATCGGTCATAAATCCGAAAATTTGGACATAAAATGTATCTGTATTTCGGCAAATGATCGCCGAAAAAAATCAATCTCGTTATTCGTTCGAAGAAAAGTCGGCAATATTGTCAAAGGATCGTGGCAAAAACGTGACTTTCGTCAGAGAATCTCGATAAAACTGCAAATTTCGTCAAAAACATTGCGAAAAACGGCAAATTTCCTCAAAAGATCGCGAAAAAAAGACAAATTTTGTCAACAGTTCGCGGGAAAAACGTGACTTTCGTCAGAAAATCGCGTTAAAACGGCAAATTTCGTCAAAAGATAGCGAAAAGCGGCAAATCTCGTCAAAAGATCGTGAAAAAACGGCAAATTTTGTCAACTGATCGTGGGAAAAACGTGACCTTTCGTCACAGAATCGCGAAAAAACGGCAATTTTTGTCAAAAACATTGCGAAAAACGGCAAATTTCGTCAAAAGATCGCGAAAAAAAGAAAATTTTGTCAACAGTTCGCGGGAAAAATGTGACTTTCGTCAGAAAATCGCGTTAAAACGGCAAATTTCGTCAAAAGATCGCGAAAAAATGGCAAATTTTGTCAAAAGATCGCGAAAAAACGGCAAATTTCGTCAACAGATCGCGAAAAACGGCAAATTTCGTCAAAAAATAGTGTAAAAACGGCAAATTTCGTCAAAAGATCACGAAAAAACACAAATTTCATCAAAAGATCGCGAAAAAAACGCATATTTCGTCAAAAGATCGCGAAAAAACGCATATTTCGTCAAAGGGAGCCAAAAAAAAAGTGGCAGGAGTGGACACTCCCCTCTGTTGTAACTTTTTTGAAAATTTGCTGTGAATTTCAGAATTTTTTTTGTCTCAGAATCACCCCTGAAAATGATATTGCCTTCATTCATTAATTTATAAATTCAATAAATAAATATAAAAAAAATTCTGATACGAAAATTATTACGATAAGAAAAAATTAAAAACAATTATGTTAGAGAAATAAGACATGTCTGTGTACAAATTTTATTTTGTTACAAGTTTCATTAAAAAAAGTTAAACATAGTTTAATACCATGGTCTTACCATACCGGAGAAATATGGTGAGCAGAAAACCGACTAACATTTCTTTTTTGTTTTGTAAAATTGAGCCTAGAAAAATTATTTCTACGCTAAAAATCGGCGAATCCGCCATTGCGATCAGCATCAATAATAACAGGTTATGGAAAGTTGCCAGATTACGCATTGATTTTAACATTTCCTTTTTATACATAAAATAATAGTTACTTGATAATTTGTAAATTTAGGTTTTAAAAAATTTTCATAGTCAGAGGGATTTTCTCTGAATAAAAAACTAAAATTCTTTTTTAGAATATACTTCCAGTAAATTTTATACACATGACATCACACTCCAGTATGCGCAGCCGCAATTCACTCCAGCAGATGATCTTTAGCCTCAATCTAGGGTACTTGTATAAATTTTAAACAAGCTGGATAAATGACGGCAGTTGATGCCGTCGCTATTTCCAAATCAAAGATTCTGCTCCCAGCTCCCAAAATGAAATTTTATTTATTTTTTATAATTTAGAATTTTTTTTTGTGTGTGCAAAAATAATGTATTAAATGAACAAATTTATAAGTAATGTATTTGCATATATTAATCATATTTATCACCATTTTATGAAATTATTTCGTATATTTTTTATACTTATAAAAAAGTGTTCTCAATTACGGAAAAACCCCTTATCCAGAATGCCCTAGGTCCCAAGCATTCTGGATAACGGATCCTATACTGTAATAATTAGATTGTTATTTAAATATTGTTACAAAAAAATAACAAATAGAGCAGAAAAAAATTAAGAATTTTAAAGGTTTAAAATTTAATGAAATGCATTTGCAAGGGGAGGGTCTTCATGTAATGAGACTGGGGGGGGGGGGGGACAAGGAGAGAAAAGCAGAGATTTTAGGAGGAGGGGTTGATTTAGGTGGTAGATTAGATTTATTTATTGTTAATATAGAGTGTTACATAAGTCCGAAAAGAAATTTAAAATTGAAGAGTTATAAAGGTTAAACTATGGAGTTTTGGTACTAGAGGGGGGCAAAGGGGGGAAGCAGTAATTTTGAGGGGGATTTAGATGATTGATTATTCATTGTTACAATAAAATAACAAATAAAGGAAAATATTATAAAAAAATTTCAAAGATTTCTTTTTTTTTTTTTTTTGGGGGGGGGGGGGGGGGGCAGATTATTTTATTTTTTTTTTGGGGGGGGGGTATTTAGATTTTATATATTTATTTATTTTTGAGTGAAAATCTGCCAAAATACAGAAGATTCTTGCCTCTTTTTACGTCTAAATTAATGATAAAACGAGTTTTTAAATGATTATTTTCAGAAATCCCGATTATAAGCCCCCTCCCACATTCAAGCCTTTTTGGTTTTGAAGAAGGGGGGGGGGCTTACAATCGAGATTTTGCAGTATTTATATGAGTTTGTCAAATAAATTTATGGAATTAAAATAGTAAATTAGTGCATTAAACTAATAAAAAAGAAAGAAGAAACTATTTCAATACAGAATATTTCTCTTAATCGGTAAACTGCCTATTAAATACAATATTCAAGACAGAGGAAACCAGTTGAAATCGGATCTTTTCTGCTTGCAGTATAGGTGCAGATTCATGGTCGCCAGTCGCCATGTGGCGACTAATTTTTTTGCTGTGGCCACTAACTTTCGGCGTTTAAGTCGCCATGTGATTTAAAAGTAATCAATTTCTGGTATTCCCAGTCCCCATCGTGAAATGTTGATATTTTTTTTTAAGATTAAGGCCAAAACACATAACAAACATTATTATTATCTTTTAATAACATTTCAGAATGATATGTTTAACACAGCAAACTATTAAATATATTTGAATAGCAATGTTATTCGTAACAGTTTGAATCTGATAACTTTACATAGACTGTGATTTAAATATATATATATATATATATATATATATATATATATATATAAACAAATGTTTGAAGTGTGTTTTGACTTTTATACTGCAAAATAATCTCAAAAATTCGGATTTTCTTTCATATGTACTTTTGTCTGGCAAAATCCAAATAAGAAATATTATTTTTCTGATATTCCCCGCTATCATGATTGCTTAGCTTATACATATTTTTTTTTAAACCGTATCTTTCCCAACTTTATCTTCTGAATGTACATGATTTAAGATTTAATTAATATTCAAATTTTGTTGTACATATGTTTATACAAATTACTTTACACTTTGAATTCTTGAGTTTTTTTTTTTTTTTTTAAGTTTTTTACCCCGTATAAACACTATTGTTTTTATGCGTTTGTTTTACAATTGTGGCCACTGGATTTTTTGTGTTTAGGAGCCACTGGCTCCTTACAAATTTTGGGAATCTGCACCTATAGCTTGCAGGTGTCTGTAAGCCACCCCTTCTTCACACCCCTTTACGCTGACCTTATCTCTACTCCTGAATCAGTGTCTTTCTCTACTCTTTGCTGTACACATGTGTTTTTATTCCGAGCTGCAAGTTAGAAGTTATAGTAGTAATTTTAACTTCTAGTTTTGCTGCATTAGAGAACATGGCTTCCAGAGGATGTGCTAATTCACCGAATTGTTTCTGCTATATTTGTGGTAACTACAGTGAAAAAACAACAAAGAAGCATTTCTGGTTTTGTAAAAAATGTGTATTTCGCTTATTTTGGCATGAAATTGGGTGATCAAGACAAGTCTTGGGCTCCACACAAAGTTTATCGTATTTGTGTAAAAGAAATAAGGCAATGGTTTCAAAGTAAAAAGCAATCTTTTCGGTTTACCAATGGTTTGAAGAGAACCTAAAAATCATAGTGATGATTGCTATTTTTGTATTTGTAATGTGAAAGGTTTCAATTTAAAGAACAAAAAGGAAATATCTTATCCTGACATTCCGTCTGCCATATGTCCTGTTTCTCATGGACCTGGTATTCCGGTTCTTTCCCCTCCAGAAACTGGAAAATATTTTTGATTATTCAGATACTGTACCCGAATGTGAAAGTGATGATGAGGTATATGACTCTATTAGTGATGAACCTAAACTTTTCATGCAGTCTGAGTTAAATGATTTAGTCAGGAATTTAAATCTTCCTAAGGATTCGGCAGAAGTTTTAGGTTCCAGATTTAAAAAAAATAATTGCTAGCTCCTGGTACATCATTTTCTTGGTTTCGGAACCGAGAAAAAGATTTCATTCCGTTATTTTCTAAAGAAGGGGACTTATTTATTGTAACAATATTCCGGGCCTCATACCAAGTTTCAAAGTCCAATATGAACCTGACGATTTTTATCGATTCATCAAAAAGAAGTTTGAAAGCAGTACTATTGCATAACGGAAATGACTATGCTTCTGTACCTGTTGGGCATTCAGTTCATTTGAAAAAGTGCTATGAAAATCTTGATTTCATCCTAAATAAACTGTTGTATTCAGATCACAAATGGACAGTTTGCGGTGATCTGAAGGTGATTTCTATGTTGCTTGGTTAGCAGAAAGGGTACACAAAATTTCCTTCCTTTCTTTGTGAATGGGACAGTTGAGACAGAAAGCAACATTACATTAAGAAAGAATGGCCAATCAGGAAGACATTAGATCCTGGAGTCAAAAATATTCAAAGGAAAAATCTTGTGGATCCAAAAAAAGTGTTACTTTCACCACTTCATATAAAATTGGGTCTTATGAAACAATTTGTCAAGGCTTTACCAAAGGAAAGTGAATGTTTCAAATACCTTTGTTCCCGGGTTTATCCGAAGCAAAACTGAAGGAATGTGTGTTTGTAGGACCAGACATCAGGAAAATGATGATAGATGAAAATTTTGAGAATAAAATGAAAACAAACGAAAGAAAGGCCTGGAAATCTTTCAAACTAGTTATTACTAGTTTTCTTGGCAACAAAAAGGACTCAAACTACAAATCTATTGTAGAAGAGATGGTAACAAATTTCAAGATTTTAGGGTGTAATATGAGCTTAAAAGTTCATTTTCTCAATTCACACCTTGACTATTTTCCAGAAAATTTAGGTGCAATTAGTGAGGAATAAGGTGAAAGATTTCACCAGGATATAAAGGAAATGGAGAGGCAAATGGGCAAATGGAATGTCAGCATGATAGCCGACTACTGCTGGATGCTACAATGAGACAATCCTTGGAAAGTTCACAAGAGGAAAAGTGACAAAAAAAACTTTTGATGGAAAGAAAAAACGTTACTCTAAGGACTTGTAACCTTCTACATATAATTACTACTTTAACTCAGATATAAATGTAATTTATAGGGATTTATAAATAAATGAAATTTAAATGAAATGTTAAAATTTCGTGATTTTACCCCTTTTTTTTTAAAATTATGCTATCATTTTGAGAAAAATCCTTATGTGATAGAAAAAAATGGATTTCATTTTCGTAATCAGCAATAAAAAAAACATAAAAATTAGTTATCAAAATTAATGCAATTTTCAAAAAGTATTTTTTTGCAGGTCTGTGTTATCAAATTTTGCATTATTTTTTATGACTGATTGGCAAATCTTGCCATTTCATCTTGTGATTGATTGACAAAATTCCCGATGTTTTTCCCATGCCCAATTGGCAAATTTTTAGATTTTTTTCTGAGTTAGATAGACGAATTTCGAGATTTTTTTCGGAAATTCATCAACGAATTTCACCTTTTTTTTCCTGTGGAGGCAATCGACAAATCACTTGATTTTTTTCCCCTGTGACCAATTGACAACCCCCCCCCCCCCCTCTCCCCTCGACCAATCAACAAATTTTGCTTTTTTTTTTTCTCTCGACTGATTGGTGAAATTAAAATTTTTTCTTCTTCTTATGCCAATTGTTGTGAGGGAAGTAACTGAAAGGGTGCATCAGACAGAAGCAGTAAAGGACCACCGGGCACATAACTGGGAGTTTGAAAAGGGCCACTGGCTGCAGGAAATTGGCCTAGAGTCAACACTATATTATAAAGATAACCATCTAACATTTGTGGGGTAATTAAAAAAAAAATGCTTGCATATTTAGAACATTGACGCAGTGTTTTTAGACACATGATCCTTTTTTAGTTTCCTTGTAAATGGTCCCCTGAAATCCCCTTTTTAAATAAAAATAGTCCCCTTTCCCCCTTTTGGAGGATTAAAATGTGTTGGGAGACCTGATTTGCAAATTGTTTCAAATGCTATTCTTCATCACATCAAAAGTCATTTATGTCAAAATAGTTAGTTTTTTTACATTATGAAATTAAAATTTTTATACTGTCTCTGAATCTTATAAGATATATTTAGAAAAACTTTCTTTATGTTTTAATGGAATAAAAGTTCCATTAAAACTTATTGAGTTATGATATTTTGAATTTTATGAAAATTTTCAGCACTAAAAACATGTTTTTTTTTTTTTTTTTTTTTTTTTCATTTTTCAAATAAAAATAGCCCCACCAGTGGCTGAGAGGTTGTGCTCTCGAAGCTGGTAGACGGGAGGTGTTGGGTTCGATCCCAATCGCGCCCGTCGGCCTAATCGTTCGGAGTTTTCGTGGTTTTCTTCGAGCCGTGGATTTATCCATGCGTAAATACGGATTAGGTTCCCTTAGAAAGACCCCCACGAAGGGCACTCCCCCCGGGCCTATATCCCTAGTGTAGATAATTGGCCGTCAATAATCAACCCAACTCAAATAAAAATAATTATTTCCTAATTTATTTTATTAAATAATTATTTTCATTAAACTATACATAATCCTTAGGCAAGGATGTGCTATAGTGCATCATTTAAACAAAAAATTGGAGAATAAATGCAAAAAAAAAAAAAATTGTGATTGATCCTTTAGGATGCATAATTTTTTTTCTTGAAAGATTTAAAAAAAGGCATACTTTGTATTAATTACATTGAATTTGTCTTATTTCTAAAACAAGGACCCTTTTTGAAAAGAAATAAAAAAAGGATCCAATTTTTTAGAAGTGTCAGGTATCCAGAATATCAAAAGCCTAGTTGACATCACTGATTAAGATTATTATTACTGTGTTTCCTAGCATATTATTTTCGCATATATTTTTCCTACTATTTGTGCTTGACATTTTAGAGTTGCTAACAAAAAAGTAGTAATTTTGTTACTAGAAGTATAATATGAAGAATAATTTATTGAGTGATTGCTGATTAATTTTAACTATATGGTGCTGTCCTAAAAAACCCCCATTTTTTTAAATTTTCTGTATATAAAGTCTAATAAAGAATACAAACAAAAACATGGCTAATTTTTCTACAGCTTGTTCTGACTAAGATTTTAATGTTGAGCATTTTTCATTTTATCACTTTATTACAAAGTGGCAGCCAATTAAGCAAGAATTTGAAAAAAAAAAAAAAAAAAAAAAAACATTCTCCCCCCCCAAAAAACAACAAAAAAACATGTTGCCTAAAAAAAATCAACACCTGACATTCATTTGAAAATGAAGCATTTTATTACATATTAATAGTTTAACATAAAACAATTAAAAATTTCTGTAGATTATTCTAAAATTCTATTATAACAAGAACATCTGTAAAAATGAAGCTCGTGTTTTGCCAGAATTCTGTAATTGTTAGTTTAAATTATTTTAAAACTAAATAAGTGCTCCTTAGGTATTTAATATTTTTATTGTTCTAAATGTTGCATAAAAACAGAACAAAACAAAAAATTTAACTTTAGTGAAATGTTTGATGAAGTTGTAGGGTGGGTTTTTTTAGGAAACATTTCCCCTAGGTTTTTTTTTAGAGGACAGCACAATAATTATAGTATATATATATATATATATATATATATATATATATAATATATAATATTATTCTCATTTTAAAAGCTGAACAGTGTTGAGCACTCCTTGTCTGATACCGAAGCCAAAGAAGACGATGATCGTGAAAATGAGCCTCCTCAAGAAGGACAAGATAGGAATAGATTAGAAAAGCAGGATTCTACTCATAGTACAGACAGTTTAAAAAGGAGAAAGAAAAAGAAGAAGAAGAAGCTTAAAAGCCAGAAAAGTACTGAAGAAAATTTGGATGATGGGGTTTGTTTTGCTTTTATTATCCTAAAATTATTAAATGACATTCATTTTTCCAGAGATGGACATTTTCCCTTTCAGTGCTAAATTTTCTGTAAAAAAGTATTTTCAAATTATTGGTGAAAAATGTGTTTTCATATTGCTTTGAACTTATCTAACATCATGACAATATTTTCTCATATCATGAGAAATATTTTATTAAAATTGCATTTATACATTAGGTTTATATGCTATGTTCGTAACCATATTGATAAAAATATATATATACAGGGTGTTTTTTTTTAAACTGACACTATTCAGAGCCGTCTGTAGCTCGTTCTAATAACTGGATTGACACAAAATTTTGTGAATGGACTAAGAAAACCATGGGAAAAAAGATTCCAACAAAAAAAAATTAGTTCCAATCACCGCCGATAGGGGGAAATGTGGCGCTGTACATTGAAAAAAACCCATCAGAAACAGACAAAATTAATAATTTGGATAAAATGCCACGTTTTATTCATCATTTACACTTTCCCTTTCGTTGATCGCAGTTGAAACATCCATTATCACTTTTTCTGCCACCGGTTTACGTCCTCTGCATGACCGAACTGCTAGCGAGCCTGTTTCTTCGAATTTCAGAATCATTGCTTTCAATACATTAACGGATAAAGGTCCTTTGCGCAGTTTATGGCGTGTTCTAAGTAAACAAAGAGCGGCTGGTGCATTGTACTGGTTACAATATAAGAACTTCACAAGTAACGCACGCTGCGATAACGTGAGATTCATTTTCAACCTGAGCTGAAATTGTTTCTCGGTGTTTTTCGCATGCATTTATAACTTAAACTATTGGCGCTACTGTCACTTGCATAAGTAAAAATTTGCATTTTCAGTTTTTGCCCGTATTTTATGCTAATTCCCAGTTGCATAAATGACCACAGCGCCACATTTCCCCCTATCGGTGGTGATTGGAACTAATTTTTTTTTTGTTGGAATCTTTTTTCCCATGGTTTTCTTAGTCCATTCACAAAATTTTGTGTCAATCCAGTTATTAGAACGAGCTACAGACGGCTCTGAACAGTGTCAGTTTAAAAAAAACACCCTGTATATTTCCTTAGACCTGACTTTTTTTTTTTTTTTTTTTTATAACATATACTACATATTAGGCTAAATTAAAATGCTGCTGAATTAAGTTTTGTCTAATTAATATTGCATCTTATTTAATTTTACCATTTTATAATTCTTACCTGGTATTTTTATCTTGTCCATGGAACTGATGGCATGATTTTTTTTCAGTTATTTAAAAAATAATAAAATATTTCACATAAATGACTCTTGCAATGTATTGCTGGTGTGTTTTGTTTACTAACAGGCTTTTTTTCACACTTTTTTTTTTCTTTGCTGCCATCTGTTGAGCTATTTAGCAGCTATTAATTTTCTGTCTATAGGCCTGACTCAATTTCTTTTGACAGTAGTTATTTATCAAATAAAACTATAAATAAACAAAATTACCATTTGAAATAAAATCTGAGATTAGCTTCAAAAAGCACTAAAAAAAAAAAAAAAAAGAGTTTTAAATTAACTTTATAGACTCCAATAAGTGATACAAACTAGGACTGTGATAGTCTAATCCATCGCACAATATTTATGAAACATTTTGATATTTTTATTTGTTTTTTAAATGAGTTGTATGGTTAGGCCATACTAGATTTTCATTTTAACATATTTTCAATTGCAATTACTTTTATAATAAATATTCTGTGGCATTGCTTTGTACATTTTTGGGAGAAGACCTGTATGACTAGGCGTTTAATTTTTCTTTTTAAATGCAGGGGTGGACCTTCCACCATCCGGGGCGCATTCTTTTCTCGAGTTCTATTGGCCCTATTTCAATGGGAATTAGTACATTCAACTTGGATTATGTTCAGCTATTTTCTGCATTAGGAAAGTTTATCTTAGACTTCAATTACAACATTTTCGAACATTAACGGTGCATTTTTTTTCTTATGTTCTATGGGCTCAATTTCAATAGGAATTGGTTCATTCAACTTACCTTACGGGAGGGGGGCAATTTCATCCATAAATTAAATATTGTGTTAATGTTAAAGGTAATTCATTAAATTTGCAGGGACAGACCTTCCATCGCCTGGGCACATTCTTTTCTTGAGTTCTATTGGCCTGATTTCAACGGTAATTGGTACATTCAACTTAGATTATGTTCAGCTACTTTCTGCATTATGAAAGTTTATCTTCAACTTCAATTACAAACAATTTCAAACATTTACGGTGCATTTTCCCCCCATGTTTCATGGGCTCAATTTCAACAGGGATTGGTTCCTTCAACTTAGTTTATGATTATTTTACAGATTTTAGTTCCACCTTCTACCGTCAGGGACTGCATTCTTATCTCGGGTTCTATGGGCCCAATTACAAGGAGATTTGGCTCATTCAACTTGGTATTTGTCGTCTCCGGCGCGTGCAGAGCACTTCCAGTATACACTGCCTTAGGCAGCAGGGGCCCAGGTCACTTGTTTGTTCAGAAAGAGGTTTGTTGGAAACACACTAGATGCTGCTGAAGGCATTGAGGCCCCAGAAACTAAGTTCATTTGAAATACACTATGCTGTTGAAGGCAATGGTGTCCCTCGAAATGAGGTTCATGTGAAAGATTTTCCGAAGATATAAAATCATACAAATTTGAGTTTTATTTAAGGTTATTATCACTGGCCTGGGCAATGCCAGGCATGTCAGCTAGTATTACATAAATTGTATTACAATTTTCATAGCTTTTAAGTGGTTTATTTAAACATGGTGAACATAATTTTTTTTAATTTTCAAGACTACTCTAAAATAGAACAAAAAGAGAGCAACAGTAAAGTTTTAAATAACTTGTAATAGGAATATTTAAAGTGACTTAATCTTGTGTTTTTTTATTATTAGAACATCTTAATTGACATACCTTAGTTTTCATTGTGTGTTGAATCATTCTTGAAGCTGTGCTTGCCTTGGACTCTAGGACAGAAATGTTCTGAGAATGAGTTGTCTTGCACCCTTGTAACTGTAACATTTCAGATTATATTATAGCAAAGCCATCATTTTGAATATTCTTAAAATGCTGTTCCACATAAGTTCCTCTTCTATTTAACAGTATTTGACAGATTTGGGACCCTGGAATACTTTGTTTTGTTTATTTACTTAGTGTATATTTTTGTTTACATCAATGTTGAATTAGTGTTTCTTTTAAGCCAAATGCATTTTTAATTACCACAGGGTGACTATAGTACAATACTTTGCACCCCTAAAAATTAGGAATTAATTTTAATTGTTTGGGGAAACAATATATCTATCTGTTTCTGTGATTGGTAATTTTCTATTGTGCAGACGATTTTTGCAAACAGCAAAAATTTAGAATTATTTTAAAGATGAAAGCCAAAAGGATGATGCTTAAACAGTTCTTTGATCATAGATTTTCTTCAGCTAAAATATTTAAGCAATTGAAATGCCTTGATTTTAATAGGGTATTTATATATAGAACTATAAATTGATTATTGTATACTAATAACTGTAAAGATCGAATTAGATTTGGTGATCCATGCTCATTTCATACAAAAGAGCACTTCAAAAGAATTCGTGAAAACACATAAAGAAAGTAACAATGTTATGCAAATAAAATGGCTGCAGAAGAAAACTTGAGTCCTAGAACTGTGCATGTTATCATAAATGAAGACCTGGGTTTTCGCCCTTATCACAAAAGAAAAGTTCAAGGTTTGACTACCACACAAATAATAAAAAGGTTATAAAGATGCAAGAAACTGCTGAAGTGGCATGATAGCAAAAGTGTTAACAGAATAATATTTTCTGATGATAAGCTATTTTGCACTGAGCAATGTTGTAATTCTAAAAACGATGTCTTATATTCAGCAACCTTTAGGGGTATACATGAAAACCTACAAACTGTTAAACACTTTCAAAACAAGAATTCTGTATGGTTTGAGCTGCAGTATCAATGAGTGGGAAATTGCCTCTGAAATTTCCCAATAGAAGGGTAAACATTAATGCAGAATATTACAAATAAGACATATTGGCTACATATTTATTGCCACATGCTGACAGATTGTTTTCCAAAAAAAAAAAAAAAAAATATATTTCATCAAGATTCTGCACTTTCACACCAAGCTAAATCAACACAGGCCTGGCTCCATATCAATTGTCTATATGTTTATCATGCAAGAAGATTGGCCACTTTCTTCATTGGACATAAATCCTTTATACCATTGCATCTGGGGTGTTTTAGAGGCTAAAGTAAATACAACTAAACGACACAGAAGTTTGGACTCCCTCAAAGCTTCCATATTGCACAAATGGGACAGATTACCTCTTAAAATGATTCATGCTGTAGTCAGACAATGGCGTAAGAGATTATCTTTGGTAATCAATAAAGATGTTGGTCAATTCGAATTAATTTTTTTCAACTTTCATTTCTGATGTTCATCATATTGGTGTATTTATCATTTTCTATTTTATATCTATAAAATAAAATGACTGTATTTATAGCAGTATTTAGTAACCACCCTGTATATATATATATATATATATATATATATATATATATATTTTTTTTTTTTTTTTCTGAAGAACAAACTGCTCAAAGTTTTAGATCTTTTGTAAAAATATTAATTATTTATTATATTTATTGCCTTGATAAATACTAAGGATGGTGAACCTATGGCATGTGGCTGATTATGTTTCGTTTGGCATGTTATAGATTCCAGGTTCTTAATCAAAGTATAGTGAAATTACATAAATTTAGCCTAGCTGAGTTTGTCTAAATTTGATTGGTTTGATTAGTTCTCATATAGGTTGAACAAACTGAAATGCAACTTAATATTTTTCCCAATCTTCTCTCTCTCTCTCTTTTTTTTTTTTTTTTTTAATTAAGATACGATTAGGAGATATAAAAAAAGAAAGATTGTCAGGGATTATAAGCGAAATTGCAGTTGGTAAAATTATGAAAACTTTGAATTCAATTCCAAAATATGAAGAACTGTTTAAAGAAGCTGGGGCTTGCCATTTCTCCCCCCCCCCCCCATGAGTCATTGTTTTCAGAAATGAATAAACTGAAGAACTCTAGCTGAAACCTCTTTTTAGATGGTTCCAGCTCAGTTTACCTTCTCCGTAAAATAACTAAGTACAAAGTTGATATTAATTATTTGGCATCTAAGATGCAACTACAGATATAGCATTTTTTAAATTGCTTTCTAAAATATAGCACCAGATACTACCCATCTAAAATCAAAATTTTTTTATTCATTATTATTTGATCCACTAATTTTTTTGGCAGTTGGCACATTATTGTGCAACAACACATGGTTTATTTATTTACATCTTTATTTTGACAATGTTTTAAACAAAAATAAATTCATTAATTTAAAATTACTAGATGTAAAAGAAAAAGTAAATAAAGGATTTAGTTTTATTCTAGAATCTAAACAAAATATATCATCTCTTTCTTTAGGAAGATGAAATTGAAGCTTCAGTTCGAGATGTCAGTAAAATGCTTGGTGAGCCCATACCAACTACTTCTGATGGTGCTGTTCCTAAACAGTATCCAGCAAAGCCTTGTCATGAGAAATCAGTTTTGTCTGTTGATGTAAGGCATTTGAATCCTGATAATGAGATGAAAAAGCTCTTTGGTGCCAAAGTCATACAAAATGAGCAAATGTAAATTTGTTTTCTTATTTTTATTGCATCTCAATAATGTATCTTATTATTTTTTCAATTGGATATTCTTTTTTTATTGATATTTATTACAGTAAAGCCTGCTAAAACAGAATCTAATGGGGCTGAAAAAAAAATTCTGTCGTTTAGGTACATTTCTATTGTAATTGTATGGAATTCTTTTTGCCGAGACCATAGAAATTTTCAGTTTAAGACAAGATTCTGTTATAGACAGGTTTCATTTTTACAGATTTTACTTTTTTATCAATATTCTACTAACCAAACAGTTTAGGAAAAGACACATCTACACAGTTACCATTGGAGTGGACACGTAAGAGCAACTAAAGCCGGGTTCAAACATATCACTATACATGCATGGTAATCAATTTTTGATTGCAAATAATCACTAATTAGCAGAAATTACAATCGCAAAAACTAAATTTGGCACATCTGAAGACTAAATCTTCCATTTAAGATCAAAATGAGTAAATTATGCAGTAGTTTTCTCTTACATACTATCAAAAGAATTCTTCTTGCCTTTTTAATATATAGATTTTTTTTTGGCACGATAATTTAATTGTTGAATCTTATTGAAGAAAAATAAATAAATAATAAATCAGGTTTGATTTTATACATCTGAAGACAGTAAAAATATTCTTGTTTATAGCTTTTTGTGTAATTTTCACACCTAAAAAAAAGTGCATTTTCCTTGTTTTATTATCTCAGCTTTTTTTATTTTATTTTGTTATCTGGAATATTTAACTTCATTGAAAGTTAATTTGTAGTTTCATACATAAAAACAGCAGTTAAACAATAGAAATTATTTAATTGCTGCAAATAATATTTATTTTTTTCATGAAATAATTCAAATATAATACATTTTTAACTGTTGATTTTTTAAATATTTTTTTATCAATCTGAAGTAATTTAATTTTAATTTTGCAATGATAATTTTACATGTTTAAGATCTTAGAATTTAGCAACTTTAACATACTTTCTTTTAAAATATTAGAAAGGGAGAAGGGGAGCAGGGAGAGTATAGTGTCTTATTCAGATAGAATGAAATACTGATTGATATACGTAGGGCATTTTTCCTATAAACAAAAATGTTTAGGGGTGCTGTAGCTGTTAGTTTGACTCAAGAAAGAAAGTCATCATTTTGGCTGTTTGTCTTTGAATGATTTTTGCCCAGTGTAATTGCGAATATTTTTGTTGGCAGTAAACTATACATAAAACTTAGCAAATTGCATAAATATCTACAATACTTTTGATGTTAGCTTATCAGAAATTCAAAGTTTTTGTTTTTGCTTATTAGATTTACAAAACGTTTTTGGGTACACCCCCCCCCCCCCCTTACACACACACACCAGAAAAAACACCCTGACTATGCCCAATTAATATTATAAGAGACTGCTGTTAAATTAGAAATAAGCTTCTTGTGTGCTAAAGATAACTTGTACACTAATTTAAAATATATATATATATATATATATATAGAACTAATAAGATTAATGCCTTTTGGAGGAAGAAAAGACCCATTTTTTTTAATTGAAATCTTCTATTAAGAGTATGCTATATTCATCATAATTTCAGCTATGCTGTTTTACTAAAAATTACTGTATCTTTCTTCTTTTTTTCCTTCTTATTCTCTTCATAGTTCATATGTTTTTGAAAAATTGTGAAAAGTGTTTGAAAAGAAAAAGTTTATTTTCAAGTGCTTGAAAGCTCTTGAAAATTTAAACAAGAATGAAAAATCATGCATCAAGCATAGATTATGAAACACTTTCCAACACAGCCAGAAAACTGTAACGAAATTTCAACGTTAAATAAGGGGAAAGAAGATATGTAAATAAACAGTTTAGAAAACATATAACACATTAAAAAATACAGTTTTCAAAATTACCTTCCAGTGTCAAAAAAAGTAGTCTAATCATTTTGTGCAGCTCTGTATATGATCAATAGATGTGGATATATGGTATGATAAAATTTAGTTCAGTTACAATATTCACATTTAGCAATTTTCGTCAATCGATGGAAATGCACTCGAAATCTTTTGTACAGCCCTGTATATTGTCTGAAGACTTTTGTACACACCACCTATGAAGCTAAAAGGCAACTTAAAACTCACTTGCAGCAATTACCAATTGTAAACGACAATGTATCTTTTTTGCGTAGCCCTGTATATGAATTTATTTATATTCCACAAACTTCTATTAGTCTACTAAATATAGTTCAGCAGGAAAATGCGTAAACACAATTAAAAACTACCCTTAAGCAATTCTCTCTCATAGTCTGTAATACTTATGAATTCCCTTGTGTAGCCCTGTATATGATGAACCGAGTTTATAAACACACACGTACTATGAAAAAAAATTGTTAAACTTAAAAACGCAAACCAAGTTGAAAATGCACTTATCACACATAGATTGTAAATAACGCACATGTACTGTAACCAATATATTTTGTGTGTCCCTGTAAATAAACTCAATGCACACAAGAGAGCAATTTATAGTGCACCTCAGTAATGCATATAATTTTCATTATGTTTGAAATAGTGAAATATCACTAAATTACACTGCAGACAATTTTTCCCCATAGAACGATGTGTAACATAGTTCTTTTGTTTGACCCTGTAAATGAATAATAAATGCTTTGCACCCCATATTCTAAAAAAAAGCATGTTTTAATGCGCTTCATAATTCTATATCAATTTCATTGTGTTTTAAATGACGTAGCGTCATCAAAATGAACTTGAAACGATTATTCCCCATTGACCGTAATGTAACGGAAAACTTTTGACAATCCCTGTAAAAAAACTATAAGTGGTACACACTTCAGTTGAAATAGGGAACATGCTATAGATAACGACAATAACATATAAAAATTTCAAAGCAATTCGGGCATATTTATGGGAGTTAGAGCACGGCCAGACGGCAGACAAACAAAAGTCATAAACAGTTTTCAACTAGGTTGGAAAGTGTTAAAAATGCAATAACAGTCCTTGAGTTTTCAAATGAAATTTGGTCATCAAATTTCATTTGATGGTCTCCAAGAAACTTCATTTCAGTTTTTATATCTCCTCTTGTAGTGATATCACATGTTTTCTTCTTATTATTATTGCTCCTAAAGGGGAAAAAAATCATTAAGCTTTGTTTTTTAACTGTTTATGATGTATGAAATTTCTTTCAAAGTATTACTTAAGTTAAAATGCTTTTTTCTTTAAAAATTCTGTAGTAATATGTTATCTATAACACCTATTACATTTTTCTCCTTTAAGATCTGATAAGAATTCTTTGAAATAGACAATTTGGTGATTATTTCTCTTATGTCTTGTGCTTATTCTCGAGCCATTTTAATACATTTAATGTTTGTGCATGTATTTAAGCAATCCTTGAAAAGTGCTTGAATTTTATTTGCTTTGAAGTATATGAACCATGCTCTTTCTTTCTGTTTAGTAAAAGAAGAGGACGTGGAAGACCTCATGGTCGATCTACTGTATTAGTAACTCCTAAAAATTGGCCCCATTTGGGAAAGTCAGGTATGTAGAACATTTTTTACTTTTGAAAATAAACTTTCTATATAACCATGCAGTGTTAAAATATTAATTAATTGCATGGTTATAATCTAATTCTTTGATAATGATTTTTATTATTATTGCATATTGTTCTTAGCTTTTTGAGGTGAAACAGGAAGCAAAATAAAATAGAACAGTGTTTCACATTTATTAATTACTTATCCATTTCATTTGCAAACTATTGTATTTCGTTTGTATATACCACCCCCACCCCCTCCCCTCCATGAAAGAAGAAAATATATGCCCAATTCTTGCAAATTCAAGGTTTTTTTTATGTTTAGATTTACTTTTTTATTTAAACTTATATGGATCTTATTATTCAGTCCAATACTCAAAACATTTGTTTATAAACTATTGATTTGTCCCGAATTTTTAGGTAAGCTATTAGGTAAGCAAAATAAAATAGAACAGTATTTCACATTTATTAATTACTTATCCATTTCATTTGCAAACTATTGTATTTCATTTGTATATACCCCTCCCCCCCCTCCCCTCCATGAAAGAAGAAAAAATATGCCCAATTCTTGCAAATTCAAGGTTTGTTTTAAGTTTAGATTTATTTTTTTATTTAAACTTGTATGGATCTTATTATTCAGTCCAATACTCAAAACATTTGTTTATAAACTATTGATTTGTCCCAAATTTTTAAGTAAGCTATTAAACTCCTATAATTTTACTACTAATTAAGTTAGAATAAAATTAATAATAATTATTATTATTACTATTCTAAAAAATTAAAGGTTGTAGTATTTTGGCAATGCATATTTAACAATTTTATTTATTATTAAAATAAATGCTATTTGCTTGCACTCATCTCTATGTATGATGTCATTCATTGTGCACATTTAAATATACCACTTTCTTTATATAAGTTCTGTGTAAAGAAAAAAGAATCTCAATTTATAGTTGAAATCTGTTATGTATGGTATTTTTTCAATTCATCTTATTCACCTTTATTGAATCACTAACTTCTGTAGAACGTAAAAGACATATTTAATATCCATTATTTAAAAAATGATAAGAAAACTAGATTCTACAACTATAGATTTCTTTTATTTAAAATATTGAAGCAAATTCTTTATCATGTGTCTTTATCAAAAAACATGTTTTTTGACATTATGGTGGCAATTTTGAATTTATACGATCATTTAAAGCCTTATTTCAAGTTGACGTTAGGGTGTTGGCATTTGGATACTTTTCCCTATATACACGGTGTCCCAAAAGTCTCCGTACAACTTCAAAAAATAATTACAAAAAAATAATAGGTCTACAGCAAAAATAATTACAACAGTACATAGAGTAACTTAAAAAGTTTTTTCTACTACCTTAGTATACTTGTATATGAGATCCTTTTGTTGCACGAAGAATATCAAGTCGATATTCCAATTCCATCCATATGCGTTTCAGCATGCTAACACCAACAGTAGTTACAACTGTTTGGTTCTTTTGTTTCAAGTGAACAGTCTCGTGGAATTGAAACAAAAGATCTAAACAGTTGTAACTACTGTTGCTGTTACTGTTGATCTTTTGTTTCAATTCCACGAGACTGTTCACTTGAAACAACAGAACCAAACAGTTGTAACTACTGTTGGTGTTAGCTTGCTGAAACGCACATAGATGGAATTGGAATATCGACTTGATATTCTTCGTGAAACGAAAGGATCTCATATACAAGTATACTAAGGTAGCCGAAAAAACCTTTTTAAGTTACTCTATGTACTGTTGTAATTATTTTTGCTATAATCCTATTATTTTTTTTAGTAATTAATTTTTGAAGTTGTACGGAGACTTTTGGGACACCATTTTGGGACCTGTATATTTTTAATTTCGCTTTTTTCTTTAATTGTTAATTTTTAATACATTTCATTAAAGTTTTTTCTTTCATCGTTCAGGTTTTTAATTTTATTTTCATTTTCCTCTCCAATTTATATAATATTATCTTTGTTTTAAATTCTATTCATTGTCTTTTCTCTACATATTTATGGATAATCAGGTACGTCTTCATTTTTTATATATTTATTTATTTAAATTTATTTCCCTCACATGTTGTATGATATTTCTGTGATGTTTTAATGGTTATATACATATACACAAACCTTAAATCCTACAAACATAATGTAGGCCTACGGCTTTCGGCAGTGCATACTATGTCCAGTCTGTTTTTGCAAATAAACCATGAACTTCTATGAATTTATATGTTAAAACGAAAATCTGTTCATACGAACCTAGTGTCGGGCCTTCTGCAATGTACACTGGAAGTGCTGTGCATGCTCCACCTCGAATTCGTATGATTTTGTATTTTTAACACAAATTTGTACGACTTTATATTTTAAAAATATTTTTTATATATTTTTAAATGAAAATCTTTCCAAACGAATCTTGTGCCAAGGGTCCCACTGCGTTGGGAGTATATACAGGATGTGCTATGCATGTATCGGCTATTGAATCTCAAATTTCTATGGTTATATATTTTTAAAGGAAATTTTTTTCAAAAGAAACCCAGTGTTTCCATGCTGCCTTTGGCCTGTAATGGACCCTCATTATAAGGATTGCCAATTTAATTTCCAACATTTAACTATATTACATTTTCAATTCTGACTAATAGTTCCTGAGAAAACATAAGTAATAACCCCTCCTACCTCTTTTAAAATGCAAAATGATAATGCTCAGTGTTGAAAATGTAGAGGTTTGTTTCCCTGGACATACACAGAAATTAAAAATTCTGGATCTACCTCAGAGTAAGCATATCTAGAGAGATAATCTCCACACCCTTTCTGCAGCAAGCATGAAATCACGTGACTCTGGGCAAGAAGCATTCCGCTGAATGTGTCGGTAGCATAGGTTTCTATGGACGATATTAGACTTTTTCCTGTTTGCGATTCAAAAATATCATGGTAGAAAGCTGTTGTGCCTATGGCTGTAACGAAAGAGCAAGCAAAACAAGCTTTGTTACCTTTCACCGTTATGTATTTATTTTTAATTACCTCTTTTGTATATTTAAAGGATATTAAATATATATATTTCCAACTATGATACTGTTTATTCACGTTCAAATGTTGAAAATAGGAAATATTTTACTTTTAATATCACAAATGTATGTAACAGTAGGACTTACTATCATCTGGTGTTATCAATTTCATATTAAAAGTGTAATTAATTGGAAAAAATTGATTTGAAAAAGCATTTTAAGAACATCTCGTACAACGGTGCTTGGTGATACAATTTTTCGCCAAAAGAAACTTGTTTTCTTTCTTTTAAAACGCAAACAATTCTTTGAAAAAAAGAAAAATCATATTTTAGATTTAATTTATCTTTAAATAATTATAGTAAAACCTCCAAAGTTGACCACCTCTCTATGTTGACCGAAATTTATTAGTTTAAATGGTCACAATACATTTTCAATGGAGATTTACCTCTATGTTGACCACCTCCGTAAGTTGTATGTTGACCACTTTTTAGTAGGTTTTACTCTCTGTAACTTGACCACTGTTGTTTTCTTGGATTTGCTTTTTCCTCCGTTTGTTTTCCATCTGGTTTCCAGGAATTTCTTTATCGGCTTATCTGAGCAACACTCGCCCACCTTGTGGTGCTCCATTCATTGTTCACTTCCAGTATGATACAATGGGAGGGAAATGCCAGAATTTCTGGAATCTGTCGAAAAATGTCAGGGAGTGGGGGATGTGCGTAGCGGTGTAGCTATACGCAGAATTGGAAAACAACGTGTATCGCTCACATGTAAAACACATTCTGTTCTTTTTTTCTGGATGTCGCGTCGTGACAGGACCGGTCGCTTATTTGTGGATTTTCATTAAAAATGGCGCAAAAAAAAGTTCTAAAAGAACTTAAATTAAAGGAGAAAGTGGATCTTCTTAATTTTCTGGAAAGCAGCAGCCAAAGAAAGACAGGTGTGAAAATTTTGGTGTGAGCAACATTTTAAAACTCAAGGAAGAATATCTTTCCAGATATTCTTCCGAAAATGGAGGACTCCAAAGGAAACGCAGAAAACGTGTCTCGACGCTGTGAACGAAGCCACGTTTCATTGGTTTAAAGAGATGAGATCAATCAATGGAAGAATATCGGGATTTGTGCTTCAGGAAGTAGCAAAAAAATTTGCAAAAGAATTCGAAATAGAGGACTTCCAAGCATCAGCAGGTTGGCTTGAAAAATTCAAACTACCATACAAAATTTCTCAAAAAGTTTTGTGTGGGGAATTGAATGAGGTTTCAGCTGAAGTGGTGGAAAAGTTTATTGAAAAATTCCCAGAGTTTGCTAAAGGTTTTAAAGATGAGGACATCTTTAATGCTGATGAGTGCGGTCTCTTCTTTATAGCAATGCCTGATAGAAGTCTAGTAATGAAGGGTGACACTTGCAAAAGAGGAATACTTTCAATACAGCGTTTTACTGTTCTAGTATGTGCTAGTATGACTGGGGACAAATTGAAGCCTACGGTGATCGACAAATCCACAAAACCTCGTGCATTTAAAAATGTAAAACCTGAAGACCTTCTGTTTTTTGGAGAGCAAATAGATCCGCTTGGATGACCAGTGATTTGTTCGTACAGTGGGTTAGAGGAATTGATGTAGAAATGAAGAAAAAGAAGTAGTCTGTTCTACTTACCGTGGACAACTGCCTCAGCCACCCGAAAGTGAATAATCTCGCAAATGTGAAGCTAAAATTTTTGCCTCCAAACACAACTTCGAAAACCCAACCTTTAGATTATTATTCAGTCCTTCAAAGTGCACTACAGAGCTCAACTTCTGGAATGGGTGATCAGGAAAGCACAAACCAGTGGTCCTTCTATATTGACATCGTCAACAGCTGCGTCAGTAAATGCTTTGAATGCTGTTCATTGGATTAATTCTGCTTGGAATGAAGTTACGCAAACCACGATTAAGAACTGCTTCAAGAAAGCTGGATTTGTTACAGCTACAACATCGGTGCAAGAGGGTGCACTTCTTCTATCTCCCTTCACAGTTTTTGATGGAGTTGATTATGAAGATTATGTTACCATGGACGATGAGTTAGTAACATGTGTTGAACCAGACCCAGAGGCAATCTTCAATGAGATACTCTCTGCACCTAAGCACAGCGAGGACTCTAAGGTACAAGAAATGGACGGCGAAGAGGATGATGATCCAAGTATCGACGAAACTGAAAAGCTCCCAACTCTGAAGGAAGACGATGTAAAGCGCATGATGGAGCAACTTAAAGATTTCGCCGCAGAAAAATGCCCAAGCATGCTTAATGAACTTGTAAACTGTGAAAGTGTTTTTTGCAGTTACCTAATGAACAAAAAGAGGACTCAAACAAAAATTGAATTATTCTTTCAAAAATTGTAAAAGTGTGCTGTAGAGGATGATGATCCAAGTATCGACGAAACTGAAAAGCTCCCAACTCTGAAGGAAGACGATGTAAAGCGCATGATGGAGCAACTTAAAGATTTCGCCGCAGAAAAATGCCCAAGCATGCTTAATGAACTTGTAAACTGTGAAAGTGTTTTTTGCAGTTACCTAATGAACAAAAAGAGGACTCAAACAAAAATTGAATTATTCTTTCAAAAATTGTAAAAGTGTGCTGTACCTTCAGTAAAAAATAAAAATGAGTAAGTGCTAATTTTTTCTAAATTTTTCCTTAAAAAATACTAAAAAAGTTTACTAAATTCTTTCTAATATTGTACTAAATATTTTTTAAAAATTCCCTAAGTTGACCACCTCCGTATGTTGACCACTTAGTTACAGTCCCTTGGGTGGTCAACTTATGGAGGTTCTACTGTATAAACGGGTGCATATGTACTAAAAGGAAAATATTTAAATATTACCTAAATTAAAAACTATTGCAATGTTTGAAATATTTTCAAATTTTTACTTTCTTCTATCTTTACAAGAAGAAAGTATTGGATTCATGAAAATTTTCGACTTCCGGTTTTCGACGGATTTATACGTTTTAGAAGGTCCTGAACACGATTTGACTATTTTTAGAAAATGTCTGACTGTGACTCTGTCTGTCTGTCTGTCTGTATGTGACAAAAATTTTGTGGGCGCTCTATCTCAAGAACTAATGCTCGGAATTTAATAAAACTTTAGATTCAGTTAGTCCCTGATATAAATTGGTGCTGATTAGGTTTTGGTAAAAATCGCCCGGCAGGTGGCGCTGCTATGCAGCATTTTTTGCGATTTCCGCAATAGCTCTATCTCAAGAACTAATGCTCGGAATTTAATAAAACTTTAGATTCAGTTAGTCCCTGATATACATTGGTGCTGATAAGTTTATGGTAAAAATCACCCGGCAGGTGGCGCTGCTATGCAGCATTTTTCGCGATTTCTGCAATAGCTCTATCTCAAGAACTAATGCTCGGAATTAAATAAAACTTTATATTCAGTTAGCCTCTGATATAAATTGGTGCTGATTAGTTTTTGGTAAAAATCACCCATCAGGTGGCGCTGCTATGCAGCATTTTGAAGGATTTACACGATTTTAGCGATAGTCATATCTCAGGAAATAATGCACGGAATTTAATAAAACTTGAGCTTCAGTTAGACATTGATATAAATTGGTGCTGATTCTTTTTAGTGTATGCGAAACCTGTGTGAGATAGAAAAAAGTTTTGGGATTGACACATCCGATTAGTTTAATATAATTTTATAATTTTTAATTGAAGTTTTTGAAATATATGTATTGTTTACTCTCTTGTTATATCTTCAGAAAAGTTTTGAAATTATTATATTTATTATCGACTACTCAAAACAATGTTATATAATGTTATGGAAGTTATATTAATAATTACTTTTTATATCTAGCAAAATTTAATGAAACAATGTATTATTTACTTATTTATTTATTAAGTCTATTTTTTCATGTTTCAACTTCTATATGTTTTTTACTTTTTATTGAAATGCTTTTCATTTATTAATTTAATTTAATGAATTTTAAATAGTAGGCTACATTCAATTTGTTTAAATTATTTCTTCTCTTGTTTGTTTATAAAACTGTGCTTATGCATGCTTTAGTATTTAAATTTCTCAACATTGCATTAAAAATATATATCATTAATAAAAACCTTTTTAAATTCAAATTTTGTATACAGCTTTCCAAAGCATGAAGAGAGAAGAAATATCTGGGAAACGAAAATACATTTCATTTTAATTAAAATGTCCCTTATGTAACATCAGTGTATTTCAATTAAAATAATTATAAAGTTTTTTAACACTTTTTAATTTACAAAAATAATTCCCAACTAGTTATTAATTTGTAGTAGTAATAAATTAATAATTAATCATCTAAATTTCCTTTCCCTCAAAATTTCTTCCCCCCCCTCTCCTGACGTTCCAGCACTTAAAATTAAATTGCCTAAAAACTAATTGCTTAAAAAGAGGTTCTTTAAGATGGTTCTCAAATGACCTGCTGAAGAACGCGAAATTGTCTGACGCGTTTTCTGAATCATTTTTACACACAAAAGCATAAAATTGCCAGGTCTGACTGGTGAAGCGATTTGGAATCGAAATGAGTTTTTTATTTTTTGATAAATAAATTACTTATCGAGTTATAAGCGATTCATGTCACATGACGACGTGTTTTTCGCCATTTTCCCGATGTTGCATCGAGAATTCGGTACAAAACGCCCACTTTGACTGTATTTTCTGAAAAATCTTCTGCCTTTGCCAAAAAATTAAAAAAACATTTCGATGACATAATCTCTGATTGAGAACACCTGCCAATTTCATGAGTTTTTGAAAAATGAATAAATTCAGAAATGTATCAGAAAGTAGCTCTTTTGTATTTGAGAACAGGCTTAAAAACTAAATTTTTTACTTTCTCTGTCCTATTTATTACTTTGTATTAAAAAAAAAGTATATAATGAAATTAAATATAAATAAAACCATGTGAAAGATTGAAAACTGGGATAAATTATTAAAATAATATATCATTCTTTTTTATTTATTTATTTTATTTTATTTTATTTTATTTTATTTTTTAAATCTAACTAAAAGTTTAATAATTTCTCTTATTTATTTATTACTAATGACCCATTCTTTGAATGATGGAAGAAATAAAGCATAAAATAAATAAACAATAAGAAATATATCTGGTGAACCTTTCCCTTTATTTTGCTACTGAGTGTATATCTGAAGTTTCTGAATCTCAGCTTAAAAGTATTGCACTCTTGCCAAGAGCTGCGATAAAGCGCCAAGACTTGCATTGCTTCTAGTAACCTTTTACCGCCAAATGCCAACTGTCACGTGGGTCATCCGGACCCAACTTCTCGCCGGCAAAAGCAAAGGGGATGAGCTCTCTAAGTATGTTTACTCTGAGGGATCTACCCATAAAATACCACATTTTTAACACACTGTAAAAATGAAAAAAAAAGCCTCTTACCCCTCTTTTAAAATGTGAAATGATATTTCCCAATATTAAAGTGCAAAAACAATTAAAAAAAAAAAAACTACCTTTTGCTCTATTTAGGCATTGAAAAAAAATTCCAAAGCAAAATTCTTTTAAAATATGAAATGATGTCTGAAAAGGCACTGAGAAAAAAAAATAAAGGGTGACAAATTTGTCAAACGACCTCCAGAAAATATTTTTTTCAAAATAGTAAATATAAATTTTTTTTAATCCAAAGATATTATTAGAACCGGAAAAGTACTTTAAATAAATGCTGTTTTTTTTTTGTTGTTGTTGTTGTTTTTTATTCAAGAAAATGAGATTGCATTTTAAAACTGCATATAAAAACAACCTCCAAGAAATATATGTATTTACACACACACACACATATATATATATATATATATATATATATATTTTTTTTTTTTTTTTTTTTTGAAATAGTAAATATTAATATTAAAGATTTAAAAAAAAAGACCCCATTACAAACGAAAAGGTATCCTAATTAAGTGGGTATTTTTTGTTATTTTCTATGCCTATCTGGAAAACAGGTGTGGCAATTTAAAACTGCAGAAAAAAACACAGAAAACTTGAAAACTAATGTTTAATCAAGCTCCAGGAAAAATGTTTTTTCAAATAGTAAATATTACCATAAAATCCCAAAAGTAAGCCCCCCCCCCCTCGAATGTAAGCCCCCCTCCCACTTTTAAGCAATTTTGGTTTTCTTTTCCATTCCCGAATATAAGCCCCCCCCCCCACCCCTCCCGCACACAAAATTTTTTATGTACAAAAAATTGATTTTAAAGAGAATTTTCAATAGTTTGACATTTTTGGCAGATTTTTACTTATGTTTTTATATGATGTTAATGAAATCCTTCCTCTCACATGAAATGTCTGTTTCCCTTCTATGCCCTCTCTAGCATAAAAAATTTGTGAATCCTAAATCCTTCTGTACTTTTTTCTGCTCACTAGTAGCGTAACAATTAGTAAAAAAAATCAATCCTCTACACAATCTCCCTTTCCATCCAAAATTATGCCTCTTCTCCCTCAGAATATATAAAGTTTAAAATCTTTAAAACTCTTTATAAAAAAATTATGCTCTATTTGTTGCTCTCTACTAGCAATAAATAAATAATCAGCCATTTAAATTTTCTCTCTACCACCAAGATGTCTGCTTCCGTTCTTTTGCTTCCCCCAGAAAAAAAATCTTTAAAACTCTATTTAAAAAATATATTCTGTCTTACATGTTTCTCTTTAGTAAAAATAAGTAAATAATCAATCATATAAATTACCCTCCACTCTACTCCTCTCTCTCTCTGAAACTTACACTTCTCCTTCCTTCCCTCCCTCTCCTCTCAGGATACAAAGTTTAAAATCTTTATTAAAAAATTTGCTGTCTAGTAACAATAAATAACTAATCAACCATTTCAATTATCGCTTTACCACCAAAATGTCTGCTTCTTTCACTTAGCTAACCCCTATAAAAAAAAATAAAAAAATAATAAAAATATTTATAAAAAAAAATCCTCTGCCCTCTTTGTTGCTCTCTGTTAACAATAAATAAATAATGAATCATCTAAATTACAAACTGCTTCCATCGAAATTCATATTTCCCTCTCATCCAAAGAGTACAAAGTTTAAAATTTATAAAACTCTTATGTGAAGAAATTTTATATCCTACTTGTTGCCTTCTAATTTGTCACCTACGGTTTTTGTCTACTCCAAAAGCGTCTGCCCCCCCCCCCCCCCCCACACACACACACACAAATTTTAAAATCTTTAAAACTCATTTTTTTTTTAAACTGCTGTATTTATTTCTCTTTAGTAACAATATTAATGAATAATCAATCATCTAAATTACCCCCCTTTTTCCCAAAAATTCCACTTCCCCCTCTGTCTTCTCACCCAGCAAATAGTTTAAAATCTTTAATACTGTTGTTATTTTTTTTTAAATGTTGATCTATTTCTTATTTTGTAGTAAGGTAACTCATCTCATTTACATCATCTCATATAAGTATCATTCATCTAAAATCATCATTCCATTTGAAATTTTTTCTCTGTCCTATTCTCCCAAAGAAGAGGAGTGGATTTCTAAATATGTGAGAAGAAATCTAAAATGTTCATCTTTTTTGCAGTTTGACTGTTCTTCCCTGAATCACACATATGTTTTATGTTTTGAAATAAATATGTTCTCTAAAATAAAACAAAATATCAGCTGTGAGAACAGCCAAACTACAAAAAGACTAAAATCTTCTCTTTGCTCTCCCCCCCCCCCCCCCTCTCCATGTCTAGAAATTCATCCCTTTTTCTGGGGATGGAGAATGGAACTTTAAAGGGAGAGTTAGATGATCATTTATTTATTGTTGCTACAAAGTGACAATACTACATAAAATCTTTAAAAAATAGTTTTAAAGATTTTTAAGTTTGCTTCTCCCCACCCCCCTCCCTCAGCACACAATGTAGATAATTATTTAATTATAGTTGCAAGAAAGTTCGATTTAAAAAAAACTTTTAAAGACTTTAAAGTATGTACTGAGGGGGGCAAAGGAAATAAAGAGGACTTTTTGGAAGGGAGGAGGGTATAATGTAGATCGTTATTTAAATATTGCTGGGAAAAAATCACAAATAGAGCAGAAAAAATTAAGAAGAAAACTATGCATTTTTGGTACCAGAGGGGGGCAAAGGGGGGAAACAGTAATTTTTGAGAGCAGATTTAGATTATTGATTATTTATTGTTATACAATAAAATAAGAAATTAAAAAAAACATATTTAAAAAATTTTATTTTATTTTATTTTATTTTTTTTTTTTTTGAGGGGGGCAGGATTTTAGGGTTGGGAATTTATTTTTTAATCTACCGAAATACAGAAGATTCTCGCCCCTTTTTTAAAAATTTTACAGATTTTTAATTTTACGAGATGTATTTGTAAGGGTCGTGGATCTTCATGAGGTAAAATGAGCTCACGCCGCCTGGTGCCCACAGGGGTCGCCGGCTCGCATTTCGACCATCGCTCCCAAGTCTCTAAACGACTTATATCGCACCAGAGGCTTTGTCTCGCCTCGGCGCTGTGATCGGCCTGGGGGCACTCTCCAACTGTGGACCCCCAAGCCAATATACCAAGGTCAATGACATAGGTCGCCGTGACAGTAACCCCACATCTCGGAGGAAACTTCCGCAGAGACGGAGCCTTGATGAACCGCCGAGGAACCCCCGACGACTTCGTTCGCGTAACCCCATAGGGGGAGACGGTCACTAGGCCTTATGTCGAGCTACCACGACGGCTCTTGCTTTATCACAACTCGAGGGGTGTGAAAACCTACAAAGGTAGTCGTGTTCCCTCTTGCAGTGAAGGGTAGGGGGCAGGGGGGGGGGGGAGAAGCAGGGATTTTAGGAGGATGGGTTAATTTTGGTGGTAAGTTGGAGTTATTTATTTTTAATATAGAGTATTTAATAAGTCTGAAAAGAAGTTTAAAATTAAAATGTTATAAAGGTTAAACTATGCATTTTTGGTACCAGAGGGGGAGGGGGGGGCAAAGGGGGAAACAGTAATTTTGAGAGAAGATTTATATGATTGATTATTTGTTGTTACAATGAAATAAGAAATAAATAAAAATATGAAAAAAATTATTTGTAATTTTTTATTTTGAGGGGGGGGGGGGGCAGGATTTTAGGGTTGGATTTGTTTTTATTTTATTTTATTTATTTATTTTTTAATCTTACGAATTATGGAAGACTCTCGCTCTTTTTTTTAAATTTACAATTTCACAGATTTTAAATTTTACGCGATGCATTTGGAAGGGTAGGATCTTCATGAGATAAGATTGGGGGGGGGAAGGGGGGAGAAGCAGAGATTTTAGGAGGTGGGGTTAATTTAGATGGTAGGTTGGATTTATTTATTTTAATATAGAGTATTTAATAAGGCTGAAAAAAATTATAAAGTATAAAGGTTAAACTATGCATGTTTGGTACCAGAGGGGAGGGGGGCAAAGGGGGGAAACAGTAATTTTGAGAGCTGATTTAGATTGATTTTAGATAGATAGTATTTACTGTTACAATAAAATAAGAAAGATATTTCAAAAATGATTTTTAATTTTATTTATTTATTTATTTTTTTTTTTTTTTTTGGGGGGGGGGGGGGAGCATTATTTTAGAGTTGGGAATTTATTTTTATTTTATTTTATTATTATTTTTTTTTAATCTGCCAAAATACGGAAGATTATTGCCCCTTTTTTACTTCTAAATTAATGATAAAAACAGATTTTTAAATGATTTTTGGAAAAAATCCCGATTATAAGCCCCCCCTTCTAAATTTAACCTTTTTTTATTTGGAAAAAGGGGTGGTGGCGTACAATCGAGATTTTACGGTAATATTTTTTAAAATAAAATATATCATTAGAACTGGGAAGAGTAGCCTGTATACATGGTTTTTTTTTTTGGTAACTCCATGGGAGACTCTGCGATTGTGACTTCAAAAATAGAATTTTTTCCATTCCTCAAAGTACTGAGGAAGGACCTGACAGGTAGAACTGCCATTTTGGCATCTTAATTAGTTTTTAATTAATATCTCAGCTAATTACAGTCAGATTCTTTAGCAAACAGAAAGAATGACTTTCCTATTTTTTTTTTTTTCATCAAATGGTACCGGTCTGGACCCTGTACATTCTGCAGTTCTGTGTACAAATACACAGACCAACCAATGTTTACAGATTTTAACAGATAAGAGATTTTTAATTTTGTTTTTATTTTGTAACTAAGCTTTGTGTAATTAAGTTGCGTTTCTTGCAAGTTCATTTCAGTTTTTCAATACTTTTAATGAGTATGTGAGACGCAGGGTTCGGTGATATTTATATCATATGTATCTAATACTGATTTTCAAAATATCATGAAGTTTGATATTTTTGATACAATGGATGTTAAAACCTTTTGGTTTTATCTCAATCTTGAATTTACATGTATTGAAAAAAAAAATAAAGATTTTTTTATTTTTGCCTGTATTTTGCACTTTGGTGTTTTTTTTATCATCTATTTCCCATCTCTTAAATTTAAACTAATTTTTATCCTGATAAATTATTTACTCATAAATTTTATATGCATTGTTTTTAGTTACTTCTTACTGTTTGATCTTTTTTACGATATTTTCAATTGTGTTGTAAATTTTATGAACTTTGGGGGAGAAAAATAAAACGTGCTGTTGACTGATCTCATATTTATTTATATTAATATTATTCTACTCTTTATTTATTTGGTTTCATCTTAAAGAAATAACATAGTATTTTTAATTTAACAGTAGATTTGGTTATTTGAGACATTGTTTAATTGGGACAAAATATTGAGGACAAAACTGAAAAATATCATTGACTTTACTTTTGATAATTGGGGCAGTCACTTTATTGTTACAAATCATGCTAAAATTAATGTGTCCCAATTAATTAGAATCTACTACATTGTTAAAAATAGTTAAGAGGTATGAAAGCATGCAAAAACTAATTCTGTCAATGCTTTAGATAGACAAAAACAATTTAAAGGGATTGTTTTTTAAATAAAATGTGTGATTTTACATAAAAGTTATTTGTTTTATGTATATTATTTATGATATATCTTATAAATGTTTCTCTTTAGGATTATCTATGAGGCTGCTTGAGACCAAAGATGACCTGCATTTTTTCACATTTGAACACAGCAAGCAGTACCAGTCTGTCCAAATTCAATTTATTGAAGCTGTTGAAAGTTTTAATCCTGACAACATTGTGGTAATATGATCTACCAGTATAATAAAAGTGTACTACTCTCTGATTATGTTAATGTTTGGACTTGTAAAAGGATGCAATTTGCAACTTATATGTACATTTATTATTGAAATCCCCCTTTCCCCCATTCTAATCATGGTTAACTTTCCTTTTTCCTGAGAGGGTGTGTGTGTGTGTGTGTGGGGGGGGGGGGGGCACTAACATTCCTTCCTGTGTAAAAGTATGGATAAATTTTATTGAGCATTTAGATTCCAAATTGGAATTGTATTTGGGAAATGAAAGTGTTCCTATGGGCCACAGATCAAAGATAAATGTCTCCTGAATTTATAATGTAATAAATCAGATTTTCAGTAGTTGTTAATAAGTATTTAATACTTAGATACTAAAATTACATAGAATGTGATAACATGTTTGCTTGCAAAATTGTACATATTAAAAAACTTTTTTTTTAATTACTATAAAAATGTACAAAATAAAATTATATGTGATTTCCATGTTGCCCATGGTTGAAGGATTAATATGTATACATTCCAAAGCTTGGTTATATTTTAGCCATTAGAAGAAATTTTGTTCGATAAATTTATTTACTAGTTTGCTCACCTTTTAATGATTAATAAATTTCTTATGCTATGGAAAAATTAACATTTAATAAAGTTATATCTGCAAAATAACTTTGTAGTTTTTATTTAAAATGTTCCCATTTGTATATTTCTTTTAAATGCTAAAAGGTGTAAATTAACAACATAATAAATATACAGTAAAATAGCTTTTATTAAGTTGTTTTACATGTTTCAGCTCCCTCTGAGCCATTTTCAAAAACAAATGAGTGAGTGAATTCGGAGTAAGCCGAAACATGTCAAACAGCCTAATAAAAGCTATTTTAATGTGTATTTATTATGTGTTAATTTACACCTTTTAGCATTTAAAAGAAATATATTATTACAAGGTGTTATAATTTAGTTCCCATTTGTTTAAAACATTCTACAGCTACTTTTGAATTATAAAAATGAACTTTCTTTAGGCAATTTGCTTTAATTTATTTAGTATTATATGTTTAGTTTTGTTTTTATATAGGCTTTGCTCAACCTTTATCCGTATCACATTGATGCCTTGATTCAGTTTAGTGATATATGCAAAATGGGAGATGATTCCCAAATGGCTGCTGAGCTAATTGGTAAGTATGTGAAATTCTAAGTTTTTACTAAATGTTCTTTCCTTTGATCTAAATTTACATAATGAAGTATCATAACTTTCTTTTCTTGTTTAAGTTGCTGTTCACATATAAGAGTATTTTGATTAACAGTTAATATTAATGAATATTTAATTGAATAGGAATATTGCAAAGCTCTGTAAAAAGCCCAATAGATTTTAAAATTTATTAGTATTGGGTGGTCTATTATTCCACTGATTGTGATATAAATCTTCAGCTTGTTTTTTTTCAACTTAAGTACTTTGCTTCTTTGAATATTAGTGATATTTCATTGCTATTATATTATGTATATATATGTATTATCAGGGATGAAAAACTTCATCCTGATGAAGTTTTGATGGATTTCCGCTTTTCTTACAATTTTTTCTAAATTTCGCTGTCAACAAAATATACTAGCAGACACAGAAGTGATAACCTTTTTGTGTGGCAATGATAACCGTCCCACAGTCATGTGAATATAGGATCTACTGTATACCAAACTGGTTTTTCTGTTGTTTTGCACTCCTCCATCAAATTTTTGTCAATACTCTTAGTTCCTGCATGTTCACTTTGACAGCATTTTAAACAGTTCTTTTAAAAGTTTAAAAAAGCTTTAGTTTTAGTTCTTGCTCTGGCTTTAACTCTAAGCTTTATATTTTTTACTGCATTCAAAACAAAAACTTTCTGAGAAAGCAATAATTGCCAAAAAGAGAATTCCTTTCTCCCACACTTGCATAATCATCTTTGCTACATTCTCTTCCCAATGTTAAACATATGAATTCCATCTCTACTGATATTTAAACTTGGTGAATTCCCTCTTTTTAAACATGTAAGGTTGTTTAAAATCTTTTAGACTTTAATTAAATATATATATCCTGTTGGTTACTTTGTTGCAACAATAAATAAATAAACAATCACTTTTCTCTCCTCTGAAAATTTTGCTTGTGTCTTTGTCCCAGTGCCCAAAGTTTACATTCTTTAAAACACTTTTCTTTTTTAAACTATTTCTGTTATATTTGTTATTCTGTAATAACAATAATCATTCATTTAAATTACTCCTCAATGCCAAAGTTTCTTCTCTTCTTATTTTCCCCATTAACATATAAATTATACAGATTATACAGATGTTCCTTGAAAAATTATATTTGCAGATAAAAAGAAAACTTATGTTGTTGAAAAGAAATGCATCAGAATGAGCTGATATATTATTTTCACAGTCCTTGAATCTCTTCATCGACCT
Source organism: Maratus michaelseni (assembly GCA_963931845.1). Taxonomy (NCBI): domain Eukaryota; kingdom Metazoa; phylum Arthropoda; class Arachnida; order Araneae; family Salticidae; genus Maratus; species Maratus michaelseni. The sequence goes on along the minus strand of OZ007598.1, from coordinate 151,936,481 downwards.
GTGTAAACTACAGTTATTATAAATGTGTGGCCTTACGACTGATAATTCATATCCCGATGAGTTTTGAAATGAAATCAACTTCTTTCAATTTTGATCATTGATTATCTTTATTATTAAGCAGGGTCCTGTTTAAGGGAGAAGAGGAAGGAAAGGGAGAAAGGAAGCCCAGACAAGGATCAAGAAACGTAGTAAATAGAAAAAAGTAAATTTGATATGAACTTAAATGGGAAGGTGGGGGCAAATATCTTTTATCAAAGCAACCGAAGATCAAGAATTTTACTACCAATTTAATCTGAGAGAACCAGTTCTGTGCTTGATTTTTAGAATTTTCTTTATTAGAGAGAAAAAAAAAATCAGGTTATTTTGCTTTCGGAAATTTCTCCTTGAAAAAGTTGCCTCTTTCTCATTTTATAAATGGTAATAATTGGCAATACCCACTAAAGTCTTCTTTTACTTCTTTTTAAATCTGTATAACTGCAGAAATTAGATTTCTTCAAATAATTAAATTGAATCTTATCTTTTTTTATGCATCAGGTATTTCATGATATTTAATTTCTATTACAGTGGAATCTCGATAACTCGACACTGCATGAAGAAAAAATAAATTATGATGACTTAACAGATATTGAGTTAGATAGCTACCATATAATTTCATTCTTAAAATTTATTTTAAGGATAATTTATGTACTGTAATTTTAACCCATGAACTCCACACTAGTGCAAATGCACACCTATTAAAATTTCAACTGTCATCATTTTTTAAAAATATGTTTTCATTAACAAAATGAAAATTTTGCTAAAAATAAATAGCACAGTTTGATTCCTCATTAAATTTTGTCTAGGAATCGTGTGTTATATTTCATTATTGCTATATTGCCAACAAAATTATACACATTTGAATTTATGGTATCCTAAGTCACACTAGTGTGGATCGCGTGGGTGCTGAACCAAAGTGTGAAGTGCACGGACTAAAATCATAAAGTATACATATATACTAAGGATATACAATTAAATATGTATTAAAATATTAGAAATTTTAAACAATTGAACCATTTAATAAACTGATTTCCATTTATTTCTAGATTGAAAAGATAGAAGATATTTCTAGACAATATAGCCAAACCTCATTAGTATATCATTCTCAGGTCCTCTTAAAAATTATTTACTAAGCGGAGTTTACATTAAATATAAAATAAAATTCTAAATGTTTATATAATAAGTATACCTATAACTAAATTAATTATAAATTACATAAATTAGTAGAATAAAAATTAGAATTCATAAAATGGATGACATATTAAGGAAAGTATAGTAAGTATGTTAGGTAGTATTTAATTGTACAATTCAATATGTACACATTTGTTACTACCTTACAAAAAAAAATCGATATTTTTGTTTGATGTCAGTTTTCTGAAATCAAAATTTTTTTCTCTAAGGAATTTAGCATACTATATTCGCTATCTGTATTGTCATTGAAAGACAAAATATAGTTCCTTAGTTTATCAATGAAGGCTTTTTTATTTGCAACAATTGGTTTGAGAGGTTCCTTTTCTTCATAATCACTGTCGGATTCTACTGCTGGACCATTTTTTGCTTCCAAGACATCAGTTACAATTTCAATTATTGTTATATTCAGAAAATTTGTTGATGTGTGAGACGATCTTTATAAGGAAAGGACTGTCATTTGGAATGTTGTTAAACTTACAGTCATGCACAACAATAACAAAGTGTTTTTGGAGATAACCTTGACAAAGAAATTCGACCGAGTTTGCCTATCCTGCTCTTAAAAGCTACATCTTAAGCAGAGTGGTTGAAAAAAATAGTGATGCAATATGTGTAAAAACATATAAGAACGGTTGGGACTTCTGAAACATGACGTAATATGCAGAGTGACGTTTTATCTAGGTGACTTCTAACGAGGTTTGACTGTATTAAAATTTTAAATTACCGTATGAAAAACAATCACATTTTTGTCTGCTTTCCTTTCTGATGAGATAGCAACAACTCTTCAACTCTGCTTAATTTACTCTTTGAATGTTCTACTCTCCCCTGTGTATGCAGAAAGTATTGTATAACTTCAACAATTTTCAATTCATTGTAGCAAGATGTGAAAGATAATTCATAGCTGATTGTGAGCAAAATAAGAAATTAATTTGGATTATAGGAAGTTAAATTTGATTACAGATTGATACATAAGGACATATGTGTATTAAAAAAGAATTTTAATTAGGAAGTATTGATCAACGAAGGAGAAAATTCTAAAAAAATACTTGATAGGATATTTCAAATTGTTTTTGACTTAAGTAAGTTTTTCTGCAAAAATGTATCAAGCTAGTAAGTTTCTTCTTCATTGAAGCCAATCATGTACCATGCATTGTACCAATCATGTGAATAATAAATATTGAGTTACTGAGATAGTCAAGTTATCCAGGTCTCACATTATCATGATTCCACTGTAAATAAATAAGTAAATATATATATATATATATAATAACTGTATCTAATCCTATTCTTTAAGTCCTTTCTGAAAATAGACCTCTTATAGCAATATGGTCTACATTGGCTGATGCTTAACAAAAAAATCCCAATTATTTTCTTTTTACTACATGCTATATGTTATGTATTTATTGACAATCTATTGTTTTTTTCTAGAAAGGGCTGTTTATTATATGGAATGTTGTCTTCATCCTTTATTTAATATTTCTCAAGGCACAAACAGATTAGAATATAGAAGAGTTGAAAACAGGTATTTAATTTTAATTCTGTGATAATTTCATTTTAAAGAAATTGCTTTCATTATACTTTTTATTTTATTGTGACTGTATTGACACAGTTGTAATTTGTTTTCCAGCTGTATTGACATGCTTTATTGTTGATATTTAATATATTATATTGAAATAAAAACTGATTAAAGAACATATTGTATGTTTTTGTGTTACATTTTTATTAACACTTTCCAACCTAGTTGAAAAGTGTTTATGACGTCGGTTTGTCTGCCGTATGGCCATCTGTCCGTGCTCTAATCTCATAAATATGCTCGGATTGCCCTGCAATTTTTATATGCTATTGTCGTCATCTATAACATGTTCCCTATTTCAACTGAAGTATGTAGAGCTTATACTTTTTTTACAGGGACACTCAAAAGAATTCCGTTACATTACGGTCTATGGGGAAAAATCATTTGTGGTTTATTTTAATGATGTTACACAATTCCAAATACATTGTAATTGATATATATCACTAAGGTGCATTACAAGAAGCTTAATATGGAATAGGGTGGGCATAGCACTTATAGTTACTTTACAGGGACAGTAAAAAGAATTCTGTTACATTACGTCTATGGCAAAAATCGTCTGCGGTTTAATTAAATAATGTTTCACTATTTTAAACGCATTGAAATTTATATATATTACTAAGGTGCATTACAAGATGCTTACTACAGAATACTGTGTGTATAGCAGACATCGTTCATTTACAGGGACACAAAATAATTCTCTACTGTCTGTTAACAATAATTCCTAGAAGTGCGTTTTAAGTTACTGAACACGATTTTAAATTTAACTCACTTTTTGCCTATTACTTAGTGTGTATAAATTCTGTATTTCATATACAGGACAGCACAAAAGTTCGCGAACACATTACCGTTTATTGACAGAAACTCCAGAAGGAGAATTTTTATTTGGGCTACGCGTTTCCTAACTAAACTAAAATTTAGCATCTTATGTAGTATATATACAAATCTATAGATCATATACAGGGCTGAATAAAAGTATTCGGATATTTTTCCGAATATTGTATATGTTGGAAATATATGTTGGAAATTCCTGAAATTAAGTTTTTAAATATGTTATGCGTTTTCCAAATTGTTTACTTAGATGTTGTATTTCAGCTTATTAAATGGTAATGATTTGTAAAATTAATTTGGAAGCGTTGGAAAGTGTTACATAATCTATGCTTGACGCATGATTTTTCGTTCTTGTTTAAGTATATTGAAATATAATTGTAATTTTAAAAACAAAATTTTAGATGTTATTTATATTTGAATAAGAGATCATTGTGTCTAGATTACTGAATAATTTAATATTTTGTTCGAAAAATGCTTCTTATATATTTTATATGTTTTATGCATTAAAGAGAATTCTATGCACAGTTATTCTTTGAATAGTAGTTTTAGTTGATAGACCTGTTGCATAATTGACTGCTATGCTGGGATCTAACTTAAAATTTTAGCTACACATATCTGAAAACGAAAATGTATATAATATATTTTATAATTTAAGTTTTTCTTCACCAATCTTAATTACAATTAAATCATTTTGCTTAAACTGGCCCATTATTAGGACAATTTTCTTTTTGTGGCTACCCAATTAAAGTAACCAGGAAAACATTCGGAATTTCCTTTTTTGCTTAGAAATTATTCTATAATCTCTTATAAAGTAAATCTTTATTATGTCAGTCAGTAACACTAAGCACAGAATTATTACTAGATCTCGCAACATGTACGATCATTTTCACTTTTATCACATATGTCTGCTTCTAAATATCTCATAGTTTCAATTTTTATTGTAATAGTGAAAACATGTTCTGTTACAATGTTATTTAGATTATTATTTAATTATTGTTACCACAAATATAAATGGAGCAGAAATAAATTTAAGGAATTTTAAAGATTTTAAACTTTATAAGAGATCTGGGGTGGGGGGGGGGGCAAGGGGAGATAAGCAGAAATTTTGGGCGGAAGCGGTGATTTAGGTGATAGATTATTTATTTATTGTTACTATAGAGCAGCCTTTCTTAAACTTTGTGATCTCTTGGACCCCCTTTGATATGATATGTATTTCGTGGACCCTCAAAAATTTTTTTAGAGATAAGAAATTGCTCTAATGTATACACCTTATTTATTTTTTATTACACATATTCTATCTTTAGTTGTTGAAAAAAAAATCAACTACATTAACAAGAAAAAATAACATTTTAAGACAGTTAAAATGTACACAGTATTTTTTATGAGATTGGTTCTGCTGCTTTTTTGCTACTATATGTGCAATATCTGGTGTAATGTATGAAACATGTATCCGTAAGTCAGGTCCGACATTCAATTGATTTCTATATTTGTTTTTCATGTGCATAAGATTGAAGAAAGTCTTTTCACACAAATGTGTGGTGCAGAATGGAATTAATTGCTTGATAGTTTTTTTCCGCTAGTTCTGCATAAGTATTTCTCACTTATGACCAAAAATTAGGAAGGCTATTATTCACTTTGAAAGCAATTTTAACTGGATGATAATTCTATAAGTTTTCATGCTATAAGAATGTCAAGGTTGTAATGACCCCGAATAAACCCTGAAATCCAGACCGTTTTGCAAGATGCAAGTGATTGCCTGTATACCCTGAAGGGATTTGTTTCTGCTTTTCAATTTGCCAGCTGGCACACTTGTCTTAAAAAGCAAGAGAAAGGAGAAGAACGGTGATGATAGTGTGGCGAAAATGAAATGCACTGTTTTAACGGATATATTATTTTGTGTTTTAAAGAAATAATCTTTTTTTTTTTTGTAACAGTATCTTTTTATTTGTGTGCAGCTTTGTGATTATATGGATATTCAAGTTTCGTACTATATATGTTATGAAGATTCGTAATATATGCTGTGCAAGGTTATGTGTTGTGATCGTATTATAAGAAGAAATAAAAGGGGTGTGAAAACATCAATTTTGTGCTAGTTATTTACACATGGTTCGAAGAGTGATAAGCCAAGTAGCTATTGCTACAAGGTTTTTATTTCACTAATTTTGGGGAAATGAAGCGAATCCATCATCCATTCATTTTTTTGACTTTGAGTTGGTGTATGTGTGTGGGGAAGGGGGAGGGGGATTAAAAATTACTTTCAAGAACTTACAAGTGGGGTATAATAAAATTTTCAACAATATCAGGGAAAATAGTATCAGCAGAGGTTTGTAAGAATTCGAATAATGTCGGGAATAATTTAAAAATATTATTTTCAAGGTGCTCACAATTTTTTTTTTTTTTTTTTGCATTGTTGTACCGATTGCTATAGTTGCAGGTAGAATTAAATTCTCTGCAACCATATGAAGCTTTGCAGACTTTGCTAGCACCAGAAATTCCTGATACAAGGAAAAAACGACCATTTTGTTGTTGGAACCAGCTATGATCTTTTCAATTAATTTCTGACTTGACAGAACGAATTTTGCTTTTGCTTTTCTTGATAAGCGGACGTATGATCACGGAATGCTATTATGGCAACACAAAACAGTTTGCATATTTAAAGTGAACTGATAGGAGGAGAAAAAATATTCGGTAAAAATGTTTGACTTGCACATAAATGAGTGTGACACAATAAAGTAAAAATAAGGACTAAACACCACTTTTTACATACTAAAATATTTGTCTTATATAATCAAAAAATGTCTGCCAATTAATAAAGCAAAGATTACAGTTAAAAATTAGTGGTATCCAAAAGCTCTTAGTAATGAAGCAAACAAACTCTTCTTGCCCGAATAGCGTTCAGGTAAAAGTGTTAAGTGGTTAATAGTCATAGAGTAGAAGTTCTACTCCTGCAGTTCCCTGCCACAGCTACATAAATTCCTGTTGAATTCAACACTGGGCTTGAGGACCCCTGGCTCTAAGTTCACGGACCCCCAGGGGTCCACAGACCATAGTTTGTTATAGAAAGTTTAGTATAGTTTGCCAAGAAACGCTGCTATAGAGTATTATATAGGCCAGATTTTTTTTTTTTTTTTTTTTAAATTAAAAAGTAATAAAAATTAAACTAGGTATTTCGATAACATAGGGGCACAAAGGAGAAATTGGTAATTTTGAGGGTAGGAGATTTTGATGACTGATATGATTTATTACCAATAAAATAAAAAATAAAGCAGAAAATTTTGGAAAAAATAATAATAAAGATTTTTAAAGTTTGAGTGCTGGGACAAGGGGAGGCCAAATTTTAGGATGAGGGATTTAGATTTTTTTTTTTTTTTTTAAGTGGGAATCTTTTGAAGCACAGAAGATTCTCATCCCTCTATTTACCTTTTTCTTGTTGCTTGTAAATTAATGATATATATATTTTTTAATAATATATTTTTTAAATCTCGATTGTAAGCCCACCTCCCAAATTTAATTGCTTTGGATTTTGAAAAAGCGGGGCTTATAATCTGGATTTTACAGTATTTATATTTTTTGGCAATATTTGCTTTTTTTTTAAACTGCTATCTATCAAATGCACAAAACATCTTGCTATGTTTTAAAATTATTTATTTGTTTATTTTACAAACTGGTTGAAAAGTATTAATTTATCTAGCTATCTAATCTCTGTCTTCCAATTTTTATATAATTTTCATGAATGTATATATTTTCATGAATTTCAAACTGCAATCTAAAATGTGTTCTATTTTTATATGATCAGCAATGTGTGTTTAAATAACTGTTTAAATCATTAATTTAATTATTAAAATGTTTTATGTTACCTTAAATATAAGATTTCTTATGAAACAAGGCTCTTTTAGGAAACAAAGAATGCTAACATCTTATTGTTACATAATTTTTTCACATTAATCTGTTTTTTTACCAGTAACAAAGTCCCCTTATTGTCTAGTTTTATTCAAATTATGTTTTTTGGTACAGTGGGAAATAGGGGTGCACCGGATATCCGGCTTATTCGGCACTCAAACCGGATATCCGGTCCGGCCGAATAGGGACTCATTTTTTAAATAATATTTTTTAACATTCTCAGAAAAAGTTAGCACAAAATTAATTTGCTTCTTACCAACATTATTCTGTTTAAAACAATGTTAGTAGAAATAAATATTCATATTTTCACAAAAATGAAATTATAGGAATTATATATAGTAATGAAAATATAATATTTAAAATATGACAACTAATTATTTATAATTAAAGGCAAGTTACGGTGCTCAGCATTTTCAGGCTCTGTTACATATTTTATCACAAATATTTTCCTTCTTCTGAGAATAAGCGTTTACTCCTCTGGTTGTGTCTTTTTCTCGTGTTTTCAACAATTCTAAAGTAAAAATGATTTTATTGAATCTTTTGTCACTATTTTGTCTATAGATGGAAGACCAGCTGTGGTAAAATAATACTGATCATGAAAATAATTGTGCCATTTTATTGAATGACCCCTTTGTACTGCAAAAGAATATGCTTGCAATGATGAGTTTCCCTATTTAAATTCTGTTAGAAAACATTTGTAATAGGAAAAGTAAGTAACAATGTGCATGTAGGGAAAGAAAAGGCCGCTTCAATAGAATGTTCAGTAATTATAAATAATCCAGGTTTATAAGTATGAAAAACAGAGAAATTACTTAATTGTTTATCTTTTTATATGTTCATTGACCCTGAATTTAAAAAAAAAAACTACTAATATGTATACATTAGAATAGGCAAAAGACGAAACAATTAAATTTCAATACTTAATTACTAAAAAGCATTTGTTTTTAAGCAACTTTAACTTAATAAATGAGTTTAAATCTATTATTAATATTTGAATGACATAAAATTAGAATAATTTAAAGTTTTTCTTCTTTAAGCAAGCATAAAATAGAAATATTGCTATTGAAATAAAAACGAAAAAGCATTCGGCCGCATACCGGATATTCAGTAAATTTTTTTATTGGATATTCGGTATCTGGTATCCGGCAAAAATTCACATCCGATGCATCCCTAGTGGGAAAATAATTGTTAACTACTTGGTATTTTGACATTTTTTGTATTAGATCACAAAGCAAACAAATCTGAAATCTCAGTGAAAAAGAGGTTTTAATGCAGCAGGATGATAGGTAGTTGTTTTATTCAAGTCTTAGCTATGGAAGTGCAACCAGCCAACTAAACTTAGATTGTTAAAATATTTCAGATAATTTCTTCTTTTAGCAATCACATGTCTGATGCATGTACATAATTTTTATAAACATATATGATTATATTTAAAAATAAAAATGGTAACAATAATTTTTTTATTGTTTTACAGGTCTTTTTTCATTTCTCTGTTCAAGCACACAATATATGTAAGCCAAAGAGGTTGCAACAGAACAGCTTTAGAATTTTGTAAATTTATTCTTAGGTAATGACATAATTACTGAGAAGATTTCTTGATTATGAGTTTCAGTTCAATTTAATATTTTAATGATGATATTAAAAAAAAAAGTCTTGCTACATTGATAACTTTGTAAATAATTAAAAAAAAAAGATGATGATGATGAAAATTGTTGTATTAAAAGTATAATATATTTTCATAGTTATATGATTTGTATAAAACATTTGAAATACCTCAGATTTTATCTTTTTTTTAATCTTTTTTTTTTTTTTTTTTTTTTTTTTTTTTTTTTTTAAGTATTGTAAATAAATACTAACAAAACATGAATACACATATTTTCTCATAATATATTAGGATTTTTTTCTGTTAGTTTCTTAGTGGTTACTTGTTTATAAAAATGCCTTGTAACTTTTCAAATAGGAACATTCTAAATTGCATTAATTATATATATTATCTATTAGTTATGTGCACACTGCCAGCCAAAAGTTTGAGACCACTTTTGAAAATATTTTATTATCTATAAGTACTCAAAAAATATTTGAAAATAAATTGCAAACTGCATCTGTATATCTTCTATAGTCCTTGCGGAATATCCAAAAAGCAAATTCTTTTGTTTAGTTATCAATGAATTTGGAATAAATGCATTGTTTCCAAACATCAACGAATGTTGAGTATGAGCGAGTCTGGTAGGGTCATTGTTATTTTTTTATGACTCCCAGGTGGTCATTTATTTAACTATTGTTTTACTTTTACTGGTCACTTAACTATTGTTTTACTTTTTTTGGGTGTTTCATATTAAGATACACTATTTTGTCGAAGTTCTTCATTCACTTTCTTGTTTAGTCTGATTTTGTGGTTACTTCTGTCAAGAGTCAAGACATCTTAAAAATGGGGAAAAAACAGGAAATCAGCATCAAAATATGGTCTGCCACCATTGTTCTACATAATGAAGGCAAATCTGAATGTATGATTGCCGCTCAGTTAAAATTATCGAAAACATGTGTTCATCATGCAATCATTCGATACAAGGAAACCAGCAGTAATCAGGATTGTCCACACTTAAGAAGACACTTCTAGCCTAACAATGCCAGAAATTGACGCTGAAGTAAACAAATCTCGATCCAAACCTGTGTCACTTACTACTGTAAAAAGAAAATTGAGGGACGCTAATTTGTTTGACAGCGTTGCCATCCAAAAACTGCTATTAAAACTGCAGAACATGAAAAATCGAACGCAATGGGCCCTTACCCATCGATATTAGACAGAAGAAAATTTTTAAAATGTTCTTTGGAGTGACGAATCCAAGTTGTTCGCAATATTTGGAACAAAAAGGAGAATTTTTTTTTGATATTGTGCCGAAGAAAAGAATGGCAGTTGGTCTGTTATGGTCTGGGGTTGTTTCTCTGGGTATGGAACTGGAGATTTGGTATGGATACAAGGAAGTATGAAAAAAGAACAATACAAAACGATTCTCAAAACAAATGCCATTCCCTCCAGGCTGAGATTCATTGGCAAAAGGTTCATTTTCCAACAACATAACAACCCTAAACATAGTTTGAAATTATGCAGAGGCTATTTAGAACAAAAGAAGCAGAAGATGTATTAAAAAACATGGTGTAACCTCCTCGGAGCCGAACGCGATAGAAACGTTTGTGATTGGTGCCTCTCATCACATCAAGAGACATGGAAGACTTTAAATAAAAGCTGGAACAATATACTACAAGACACAATCAATAAATTGATTGCTTGTATGCCTAGACTGGTAAAAAAAGTTATAAAGTGCAAAGGAAGATTTTCCAATGAAAAATCAGTTTAAGCTGTTTTTACCATTAAAAAATTATGTTAAAAGCAATAATTGATAATTTGTCTATATTTAATTAGTTTTATTTCTCAGGTTGTATATTTTGTGATGATTAAACTTTTCTCTGAAAATACCAACAAATTTTTGAGTTTTATTTTATTTTCTCATTTTCCTTAGTATGGTCTCAAACTTTTGGCCGGCAGTGTATCTCTTGACTTTACGCAATGTTAAAGAGGAAGCTTGATCTTTTTTTTTTTTTTTTTTTCAATCACATTCTAAATTTACTTTTTATTTGCATTAAGAAAATAACTATTTTACTTATATTTTAATATTTACAGGTTTTTATTATAAATTTAAATACAATAAACATGGTCATCTTTAGCATATGAAGAGTTAAAGATGTCTATAGCATAACAAAACCAACCAGCTAATCAACAAACAGAATATATAAATTCTTTATGTCTTTTTCAAATAATGGAACTGCTTTAAATTCATTTAGCCATGAAACCGTCAAAATGTAACATAAGTAGTCATGGTGTATAGAGATTTTCATAAAATATTTTTGGTTGTTCTCATCATTTTGCTGTAGATGCGCTTTAATTTTTAGCTGCAAAATTTAGAATTTTTGCTTTAAACTTGTAAACAAGCCAGAAAATTTGAAAGGGTGAAAATAAATATCAAGCTTAATTAAATATGAATCCAGTGTTATTTATTCACTATGTTCATCCAAGTTAGTATTCATTGCTCCTTTGTCTACATCATCAGATACTTCAGTTTATGTATCATCATCGCTGCTTTTGGATGTAGCTTCTTTGTTGGACTGCTCAAAAATAGCGACATCTTCTGTCCTAAAACGCCTCATTTTTTTCTCTTTAATATTTAATCATTTTAAATTACTTGAAAAATAAACTTATTATTATTATTTTTTCAAAACATCAAAAGTAAAGAAAACTTAGATGACATTCAGAAGTGGTGGTGGTGGAGGGCATGATACCCCTTGATATTACACATATGATAGCCCATTTTCTTAAAACCTCAATATTAGGTTGTAGAATTTTGTCCAAAATGTGCATTAGTGATACATTCAAAAACTGAAATAAATTTTGATATTTTTTTCTAGAAAATAAACTTAATTTGGCTGTTGGATGTTAAAATGGTTATGTAAAATTTTATTAAAGTTATCAGAATTCTCATAAAAAAATTTCTCATGATATGAATGCTTACCATGACAATTTATACAAAATAAATATTGCTACCTTGAATTACATCTGCTTATATGCATAGTTTAAAAAAAAAAAAAAAAAAAAAAAAAAAAAAAATGAAAACCATAATGTCTGTTTTCTCACTAGTCATCCATAATAATGGCTTTACTGCATTTCCCAGAAGCAACTTGCTAAATTTACAATTCTACTTGTGTATCTCTGAATTTTCCTGAATGATCTCAGAAATCATTGCATGCATTTTTTTATTATTTTTTTTTTTTATTTTTTTTTTTTGCGAAGAAGCTAAAATTAAAAAAAATAAAAAGGCTCTAGCAAGATGCTAAATGCCAATATACACTGCTCAAAACAATTAAAGGATATTGCAGTTTTAGGTGGATTTTGTATCTGGGAAACTTTTTAGCTGATTGATACATGGTCGACAGACATAGTAGGTTATATGAGAATAAATTACACATGTTTGGCAGAAAAAAATGCATTTTATTGCGCATTTGTGTACAAAAGGAAAAAAACACAATTTGTGCATATGAGAAAAAAAGAATAAGAAAAGGTGTTTTCTTCAAAGAAAATCATTTTCAGTAGGGGGTATGGTTTCCACGGGCGGCCAGCAACGTTGAACAGCTTTGAGGCATAGACTCAATGAGGCTATTAATGACGAGTTGGGGTATTCTGCCCCACTCTTCCAGAAGAGCCCTTTCCAGTTCTCGGAGAGTTTGTGGGGGTTGTTGGCGGCCAGAAACTCGTCTTCCTAGAGCGTCCCAAACGTGCTCGATTGGATTCATGTCTGGAGAACACGCTGGCCATTTCATTCGAACGATTCCTTCCTCGAAAAGGAAATCCTCCACCAGGTTTGCACGATGTGGCCTGCAGTTATCGTCCATTAAAATGAAGTTATCTCCGATTGCTGCAGCGTAAGGGACTACAATAGGTCTGAGGATCTCATCCCTATATCGGCGACCAGTCAGAGCTCCATCTCGAATGATATAGAGGTCAGTGCGCCCGTCAATGGAGATGCCACCATACACCAACACTCCTCCACCGCCAAATCTGACACTTTCGTGCACGAACGCAGGATTATTCCTACTGCCACGGTCCCTCCAGATGAAAATACGCCTATTATCCGGATGCACAGAAAAACGGGACTCGTCAGAAAACAGAATATTGCTCCATTCATTTCTCCTCCAGTTGACATGCACGGTTGCCCACTCCCTGCGGTCGCGACGATGCCTTGATGTTAATCTAACACATACTATCGGTCGGCGAGCATACAGACCTACAGCATGGAGCCGGTTTCGGACAGTCTGAGTTGAAATCGTGGTGCCTGTAGCCGAGCGAAGGTGTTGTTGGAGAAGAGTAGCGTTCATGTTTCGGTGTCTCCGAGCTGTTAACGCTAAATACCGATCTTCATTGGGCGTTGTTGCCTGTCTACGACCTTGCCCTGGTCTTCGGCCTGCACATCCACTCTCCAAAAAACGGTTCCAGATCCTGGAAATGACACTTTGTGACACTCCAATGGCTTGCGCTACTTCGGATTGAGTTTGGCCACCTTCTAACCTACCAACAATTCTCCAAGCTTCTGAATCTGTCAAATGAATTCGTTGAGACATCGTACTCATCGAAACAAAGCAATCACTGAATGCCGATCATCCTTGTCTTCATTCTCTTTTATCCAGTTGAAAGTAGAATTTCATTCGCTGCCGCTGAAGCGACGTTTTTGACGTCGAACTCAAAATTTGCATACTCCACAGTTTGAAAACCAGAAAAATTTGCATTTGTGATTCTCTTCTTCTATTTTCGGCAAAAAAAATTTCGTTTATATCTTTATTTTATATAAAACTTCAAATATCCTTTAATTGTTTTGAGCAGTGTATTTATGAATATGCATTCTTCCCTATTCTTCTCAGTATCTTGATATGTTTAATTTTCACTTGCAAACTTCTTAGTCATAACATATTTAAAGTATTCCTAATTATTCATAAATAAACTTAAAAGAAATCTTAAATTATAAGATAAAAAGGTAATTCAAATCACCTTCGGGACTTAACTTTATATTAATACTGATATTTTATATGAAATATAATTTCATAATTATCAATAAATAATGAGAAGCAATTTGATTAAAATAAGTTTATCATTTTTAAAAGCCTTTTGGTTTATATTTTATAATTTTTCTTACCATCATGTTAATTGCCAACTACCATTACTTGCAAACAGGCAGAACTGCGACCCCCTATGAGACGAGAGTGTTGGGGAGAGTGGCCCTATCATAGAAAGTCCCAGTGGAAATTTTTAAAAGTAGAATTAGAGTAGTTAAAGACATCAACCTGCTTGATTGGGAGGACTTTAGCATTTTATACATCAGGCAATCATGATAGCTTTGAGCTCATTCATTGCTCTCATTTTAAAAATGCGACCTGAAAACTGAACAATCCTTTTCCAGTATCTTCAATCTTTACCATCCATATATTACTCACATTGTACATTAAAAGCCCGTTTCTAATCATTTTTATTAGCTTTAAACAACTAAAGACTCTTTCATAATCAACAGTGTGCATTGGAATAAATGCACAATATTCTATTGAAAAGAATATTAATGGATATTGTTCAAACATATTATTTGCATGCAATTTCTTGAAAGTAATTTTTTGTAAAATGCTTTACCAGAAAAACAGAAACTTCTTGTTTTAGTTTTGTATGTTTCAAAAATGATCTTATCACCAGTGGACCCGTGCGAACATTTCGCACTGCAGTCTAATATTTTTTAACAATATCTAATATTTTTTAGATGCAGGTTTAATTTTCTAAAGGAAAATTAAGGACTAAAAATATCTGTGAACAACATTAGTCAAGCCAGAATATCATCTAATTTATTCCATCAAAGTTACACAAAAAACGAATCAAAGATAGCAAAAGCAACAAAAAATTAGCAGGATGACATCATCTGTTTCAGAAAAAAATACATGGGACAAAAAAAAAATAAATTGAACATTTGAATTTCAAGTTTGCTTTTTAATTATAAATATAACAAAAACCTATATAGCAACAATATCCCACTTTATCTTTATTGTACTGTTTATTTTTTATAAACATTGTTGAGCATTGTATAATGCAGTATTTTATTTTTGTTGCAACACTGATTTGAGGAAAACCTTTCATTTCATTTATGAAAATAATTCCGATTTAATTTTTAATTAACAGCAATTTTTTAATCATAAAACATGTTTTAACGAAATGTGAGTGTAGTATGTCAGAAGCCTGTTTTAAATCCTTTCATATGGTATGTGATTTATCGTTTTTTGTATTCTTTCTGTGTTTTTTCTGTGTTTTGTATTTGCTTAGAAAAAGAGAAGTTGACAACAGAAATAATATATATATGATATCAGAAACACTGATATATATGTATTTAATCTTATCTGAAACATTTTGACAGGGCCGTAACCAGACAGGGGGCAGGGGGGGCTGAGCCCCTCCTAGAAACTTCTTGAGCCCCCTCTAGACTTCATAATCTTTCAACACAAATAACATTATTTATTACATTTAAGAATTTTAAAATTTTGTAATCAAAAGTTTAGGACTTGCTTTCTACTTCTGTCTATATTTATATATCTTTAAAATAGAGGGAGAAAAACAAGCTGTGAATTAGCCCCATCAAAAAATTTCTCAGCCCCTTCTGACTTTACTGACTGGTTACGACCCTGCATTTTGAAAACATAATATTCTACCCAAAGAAGCTATCAGTGAACTGTAAATGTTTTTCTTGTGTAATATACTTTTTTCCTAAAGATATTTAATCTAAATCCTGATATTTCCTAATTTTTAAGTTAATTTCATATTGCAATTAAATGTTCTGTTATTTCAATACTTTTGTTTTTCAAATATTTTGAAGAATTTGTTGTACATTTTTCAGTTTAGACCCTGAAGAAGATCCTCTAGGTGTTATTCTAATGATTGACAACTATGCAATACGTTCGTCACAATATGAATATTTAATTAAATTATATCATGAGTGGAACCCAGTTCGAAATTTATTCCAACTGCCTAATTTTGCCTTTTCTGCTGCCCTTGCCACATACTTACTTGCTCTTCAAGAGAATGAATCGACTGAGGAAGCTGATTTAATGGTAAGTGTCTTTTAAATAGGTTTTCAATGTTTATTCAATTAAAATGTAAAAATCATAAACATTGCTTTAAATAGAGGTGTTGCAAAAGAAATAAAGTTAAACTTTAACTCTATTTTAAAAAACAGCTAAAAATACTTATACTCAGGTCCAAAACATCCACCCGATGTTTGCGTCTGTTTTGAAGAATTAAAGATATCCCGTTTTACAAAGGTAGACATTTATTTTCACACAACAAATCAAATAAAAAACATATCTCCAATAACATTACAACGTCATTTCAACTACATCTGAGAAACTTCTAGAACATCTACCTTTTCTATAAAAATTAAAACGATAAAACATAAAGTTGCCACATCACAAAAATAAATTACAATAATAAAATAAAATCAACAATTCAATGAGTTTTTACATCAAGCAGATACAATAAAATTATGAAAAGCCATGTCATGCGATCCCACTCTCAGCGAAGTTAAAACTAAGGATCACGCGAGCTAAAATTAAAAAGTTTATGCAACATCCTCCCCCCTTTTTGAGTCAGTGGCAACGACTCAAAAACATAAATTCCCTGATTAAAAAGATCAAGTCACTTAGGAATCTTAATTAGCCGACCGGATGAAGTAAATTTCTTCTCAAGGATCTTCTCAGGACATGATGACTGTTCATCACATTCGGTCTCATTTACAGGGTCATTTGATCTCAACATACCTCCAGGCGAATTAATCTCTTTAGTAGTAATTTCCAACGGATTAATACGTTGAATAGGTCTTATGAAAATTCCTGAAGCCGTTTTAAAGTCTAACTGTTCGGACCTTTCCATCACGACCTTGAATTTTTTCGATAACTCTCGCCAAAGGCCAATATAGTCTCTTTTTGAAATCATCCCCTATCAATACAACTTCTCCCATTTCAGGTTCTCGGGAAACTTTACCTTGAGTTTGTTTCATTACTAACTGTCCTAAATATTCTTTTCTGAAACGACTTCTTAAATCCCTCAAAAGCTTTGCACGGTACCTGATTCTTTTTTGCAAATGTTGTGAATCAACTTCATCTATATCTGTTACGCCAGAACAACAATCCTCTGTTAGAAACATTGAAGGGGTTAAGGGAATTAAATCTTGAGAATCTTCCGATACATATGTTAAAGGTCGAGAATTAATGACTGACTCACAATCACAAATTATAGTTTCAAGTTCTTTGTATGATAACACAGATTTTCCCAATGTGCGTCTAAGAAGCTCCTTTATGACGCGTACTAATCTTTCCCATCAGCCACCCCACCAAGAAGCAGTAGGAGGGTTAAATTTCCAGAATATCCCTTTTGTATTCGTCTTAAGTATCACTTTCCAGTCTAATTTTAAAAGCTCATTAAAAGCACCTCTAAAATTATCCCCATTGTCGGAATAAATTATTTCGGGCCTACCTTTCCTAGCTATGAACCGCCTTAGAGCTAAAGGAAAAGATTCCGACGATAAGGAAGATACAAGTTCCATATGGACAGCCCTGTATACCGCACAAGTGAACAAAGCAATCCAAACCTTTCCACCATCTTTTAGAAATAGAGGTCCTGCCAAATCAGTCCCTACAACCGTGAAAACAGAACAATTTTCTACGCGATCAGCTGGCAGAGGCACGGAATCACATGACATTGGCTTTGACTTATACCTTTTACATTTCACGCATCTATTCAACACTTTACGTACAGTCTTACGTTGTTTAGTTATCCAAAACCTTTCTCTCAATAATGACTGCATCATATGAAGTCCTGCATGACAATTTTTTCTATGCACTGATTCAATTAATAATTCAGTAAATATACATTTACGCATCAAAGATACCAGGTAACCAAATAGGTCTTAAAAAATCAGAACTGTCTTTTCGTTCAGTTATTCTTGTCTTCACTCAAATGATGTTTTCATTATCAGTAAATACATCTAGACAGTTAACAGTCTTTAAATCAGATAAATAAGAATTCTGAATAAATCTAATCAAACACTTCTCAGAACTTACAATTTCATGAACAGAAAGATTTTTACATAAATTAGGAGTGCTCCTACAGTTGTTAATAAAACGTAAAACCCAACCGAAAACCCGAATTAATTTATCATAATTCAAAAATCTTCCAACATCAAAAGGATCAGAAAACTCTGACACATTAATATTTATTAGCTTAACTTTTTTATGTTCATCATTAACTTCATTAGGTTCCCCAAAAATTTCATTAACAGGCCACGATTCTGGATTTTGCTTGAGCCATAAAGGTCCATTAAACCACTCAGAATCTAGCATTCGACTAGGTGAACAACCTCAAGATAGTATATCTGCTGGATTCATGTGACCAGGGACATGTCACCATGATTCAGATTGTGTCAGATGCCTGATTTCTTTAACCCGGTTAGCAACAAAATTAGACCATTCCCCGTGGTTTTTTATCCACCACAATGCAACTGTAGAATCACTCCAAAATGTAATTTTCATATCAAAAGCATTAATTGCATTACAGATGGAAAAGGCTAACCTGGCTCCTATGCAACACGATATTAACTCCAATCTTGGGATGCTCAAGATTTTCAAAGGTGCTACACGACTTTTCGCTCTTAAAAGAGTCAACATAATTCCCGATGAATTACGAGTTCGAGCAAAAACACATGCAGCATAAGCATTCATACAAGCAATGACAAAAACATGCAAGTTGAATGTTGCATTTGAGCCTACATAACGTGGTATTGTCACATCTTTTAACAAATGCACATCATTTAACCATAAACAAAATTTATTTACAATGTCCTCAGGCAACATATCATCCCAATGAATACTTTGTTTCCATGTTTGCTGCAAAATTAACTTTGGTAGCAGTGTAGTTGGGGCAAGTATACCAACTGGATCAAATATCGATTGCACAATAGATAGAATCAATCTCTTAGTTACTTTAACATCACATGTTAACATATTTGCATTAATCTTACATTTTAGCGTATCATTATCTAAGTTCCATAACATTCCTAATAAAGATGTATCCCCGGAATGCTTAGATGTAAATTTACAAGCAACATTGCTTTCCCAACTACGTAAGTTAAAACAGCCTTTGGACATAATAATTTTAGCCTGTTCAATAAAATTCTCTTCTTCTTTTACATTATTTACACCAGTTATACAATTATCAACATAAAAAGAATTTTTTAACTTATGAGTCAGTTTCTTGAAATCAGATGAGGAATTGTTTAAAAGATGAATGATGGAAGCATTCAGTAAATAAGGAGAACAGGATACCCCGAAAACAATGCGACAATGCCTATAAATTTGTATTTCCTCATCGCATGGGTAAAAGAAACGCAAATAATCTCTATCTTTCGGAACAATACTCAGCTGAAGGAATGCTTTTTCGATATTGGCACTCAAACCAATAGGGAACATTCTGAACCTGTCTACGATGTCTGGTATGAATTCTACTAAATTAGGACCTTTAAATAAACACTGGTTTAAGGATGGCTTTCCCTTTTCGTTAGCAGAAGCATCAAGTACGGATCTTACTTTTGTAGTTTCACTATCCATCTTTATAGCTGGTCTATGCGGCAAATAATGACATTTATTATCTAATTCTTTTTCTGGCACCCTTTCAATAATGTTTAATTCCTCCCATTCTTGAAACACCTTTTGATAACTACCTAGAAACTAACTTTCTTTAGCACGTTTAATCATTTTTTCATGACGCATCAAAGATATAATTTTGTTATCTGGCAATTGATTAGTTTCGTGTTTCCAAAGTAACTCTAATTCATACCTACCATCTGGAAGTATTGATAATTTGTTTTCAAAATCAATCTTTTCATCGGCCATTCGATTTTTTGTTTTAATATTTTCAGTAGGATCTGAAATACCTAAAGCCTCTAACTCCCACAAATATTTTACTGAAATATCTCGCGCATGCAAAGACAGACTTGATAACACATTATCTGTAACATATTCATTATTTATTTGTTTACCCATGAGAGCCCACCCCAAGTCTAGTTTTGACAGCAGTGAGTCCCGAAGACAACTGTGCAAATTCCCTCGTTAATAACTTCCCGATAACATCTGCACCTAATAACAAATCAATTTCATTTTCCTTACATATGCTATCAGTAATTTTTATTTTTCTCTGTTTTAATTCCTGGAGAATTTTAGGATCATTAACAATGGGTACAAAACCGCATATTTTTTCTTCCGAAAAGGCTTCAAGACAAAGTTTAAAAGTTCTATCTAAATCACCTACTTGCAAAGAAAAAACTGAATGAGATAATGGTTCCGTTTCTTTCCCCCCAAATAAACAATGAATAATTCTCTCTTCCCTAATCGGGTCTACTCTCATCTCCCGAATAACCCTTTCGGTCACATAGCTATGTTGTGAGCCGGAATCTATAAGAGCTCGAATTTTCTTTCTTTTATCTTTAACAAAAATATTTATACATAAACTTTGCAAATAAACATTATCATTACTATTATTAGAAAGAGAAACCTCAGCTTTTGAATCCTTTTGTTTACACTCATTTTCTTTCATATTCTTTGAACACATTAACTTTAAATGATTACCATTACAAATAAAACATTTGATATTAGCTTTACATTGATTTCTTAAATGACCAATTCTTAAACATGCGAAACAAGCCTTTTTCTTTTGTACAATCAATTTTTTATCATTAAAACTCATTTTCTCTGCTTTAAAACATTTTGCACTAGAATGTGGTTTATCACAAAAAATACAAGTAAAAGACAACTTACCATTAGAAAACTCATTTGTACTTATTAACATAGCTGCAGTTGACATATCTAAATTGTCGCTACTAACATTTTTATTACAAACGCGTTTCACAATATTACCAGTAAAACCAGTTTGAGCTAATTTAATCATCTCTTCGGACTCTACTTCATGGCGAAGGAAAATCATAAGATTATCGAGAGTTCTTTCAGAATTCCTTGTCACTCCATCTTCAGCAACACGGCTTCTCTCCCATGCTCTAAGTATACTTTCAGGTACGCAATATTCCACTAGAGGCCCGAGAAAATCAGCAAACTTTTCTTTAGTCCGCCCAAGACTTTCTAATGCTCTCAGCTTACTCTCTATGCTGTCGTACAGAACAGCCAAATCTGTAGCAGTACGTCCAGTAGTAGCATTCTTCATTACAAGATTCAATAGATCCCGAACATATATTTGAACCAATAAATCATCACGTCCGAAACGATCTTTTAGTTGTTGCACAGCTTTCGGATAATTAGTAGCCGTCAAGGAAAAACTGCTTATCAATTGAGCTGCTCGGGAATTCGGTGTCACACACTGAGCCAGGTATTGAAATTTATCTTCTTCAGCTAAGTTAGGATCCTCATGAATCTTTGAAAATTGGCTCCAAAAGCTCAAGAATTCTCTGGCATCTCCAGAAAATTTTCTCATTTCTAATTCAGGAAGTTTGAATTTTCTATTATTCTCTGGATTCGATGGCAAAGATGAAACTTTGTCGACCACTTTCGACTGATGTTCTTCCATTTTGTAGTTTAGTTTTACTTTTAAACTCAAATATAAATCTCTATCGGCTTCAGCTGCATTAAATTCAATTTCAAAATCATTTTCATTAAGTAAATCCAGGATCTTATCTTCCATCAAACACAGCCTGTTAAATTTATCATCTAATTGATTTAACAAAATTTGACAGTTAATAAGATTAAATTCTTCATTTGTGATTTCTACTTCCACCTTTTCAGCAACTGCCGTAAATGCTGCCTTTTCATTTTTCTTTTTAGTATTTAAAGACTTCAACGACATTATCAATTCGTATTAAAACAGATCTTCTATTCATTCAAAACAAACGATCCTGATCGCGGACGCCAAAAAGAGGTACTACTGTATTAAGATTTGAGGAACATGTACTTAGGTGTATATAAAATGTAAGTTCCCTTTAGCCAGTTAAAATAATTCAAAATGTAAGTAATTAAAATATTTCATTGCATAGTGAAGTATAGGTTTTGGACTATGTTTTAACATAATTGCTGCTTCTGTTTGTTGAGAACTTCTCGTAGCAAAACATCATATTTTGTTTGATGATATTGAAGAACGATACCACTTTTAATAATAACCAATTAATAATAGATTGTTTCTCAAAATCATAATCTTGGAATCACTAACTAGCAAAGAAAGCATTTATGTGCAAAAAGAAATGAAAGTCAGATGGTGGAAGGTTCAGGCTGTAGGAAGATAAGGAAATGTTTTCCAAATCATCTATCACTTTCTCCATTCCTCATTAAGCACATTTTTCTGTAATTCATTAAATTTTCGACCCATTTCATATTATTCTGCCACTTATTATCCACTTATTATCTGCCACTTATATTGATCTATTTGGCATACACTTTGCTAATTTGGCATTGAATTTCAGATGCTGACTGCACATCACATGTGGCATTCATCTTGGATTTCCTAAACATTAACTCAGTCCACTATCATGTGTCTTCATTCCTCTGTTCTGAACAGCTGTCACAGATGCACCAGGCTTGGAACGATTTTTGTTTTGTGCCATTTTGATGAGAAAGCTTCGTTTTTGGGTAACCATTAGGCCTAGATTGCTAAAACAGCATGTTAATTTGAACTTATTATGAAACAGTTTATTTTATTTAAAACACACACAATTTTTATTATAAATACACACAAATTATTTTATTACCGAAACGTCAGTGAAGCCTCATTGTGGAGATGCAAAAAGTTTTTGGTTTTGTCTGTTTGTTCAGCGATAACTGCCGTAAAAAACATCCGATTAGGTTGATTTTTGGTAGGTATGTTGCCGAGATACCCGGGAATTAACTGTATAGTTTTTGGTTAAATTTGGTTCATTCGTTAAAAAAATATAGACTATTTCATTTTAGATCATAATGCTTTCCTATGGGAATGCAGACTATTTTCAAATTTCATTTTTCACTGAAATGAATGAAAATTGCATATTTGAATAATAGATTTAAAAGTAAACTTATGGATGCTGAATTTTCGATATAGGGATCTTAAATATATCCAATAGCTTTGAAAATTTGCCGATACATCTAATATAATTTAAAAATTAATTGTTTAAATTATTAAATTTTTTTTGCAACTGCTCGAGAAATATAAAACATTTTATTTTCTTATTTTTTTTTTACAAATTTTAAAATACATTTCTTTTTCTTTTCTCTTTATTTTATTAGTTGCTTAGCAACCATATTTCAAAGAATATCAAAACAATAAAATTCAAGTAATTCGCACTATTTCGCTGCAATATTTTATTAGCAAAATAACTTATTTCCATAAGTTACAATCGTACATGAGATTTTATTCAACTTATCCATCAGATGAAGGTCTTTCGTGGTTGGCAGGTAAGTAAATATTGCTATTTGAGTATTAGGATAACATGAAATTATTTTTGAAACTGTTGCCTATCCTAATAAAACCACTGTGCAGAACGAAATCAAAGATATATTAGAATCATTCACAAAATCAATAGGAAATCACGGATATAAATTTAAGGGGTTTTCAGGGGGGCAGAGCCCTCCTGAAGAAATGTATTTTTTTGCCTAAAAAATTACAAGAATAAGAAGTTTATAAGAATTTCAGAATATCATTGCATAAACCGTGTTTAATTTAACACTTCTAATTTCTGAAACTTCTGCAGATTTACTAGTTATAAAACACACATAATGATTAATTTATTATAAAACACACAATATTTAATTTATTATAAAACACACACAGTGGTTAATTTATTATAAATCACACAATATTTAATTTAATATAAAAGCCACAGAATCTGCTCTACCGATTTGCCATATGAAGCAAAATTTCGCCGAAATCGCTGGGTTGCCCAGGCATAAAATTGCTATTTTGGTGCCAAGAACATACCCCGGTGCGTCTGCGACATCTGTACCCTCTTTTCTCTTACACTTATGTCTTTCTCTTGTTGATGAATCTAATTATTCAGTGCACATGCACACTCTTATGATTCTATAGCATGTGCAATGTTGATTTCAAATGAAACTTATTTCTGGATGTTCTTTGTATATTGTCAACATGTTTCTTTCCCTTAAGTACTTTGTAAATAACTGCTTTTTTATTTAAAGAAGTATTAAAAATCAAATCCATCTTATCTGTTTATTATTAAAAAATATTTACTTTTTACAAAATTTTGAAACATTTAAATTTTAATACTGATGTGAACAAATGTGTGTATATGGGAACTGATTTGAACTAGAAACAATCTGGTGTGAATGTAAATAGTGGAAAAGAGCCTGGCTATTAATTTTCTGTTGTCTGAAGTGATACAAATTGATAAACTATTAAAAAGTGTATTTTTAACATTATTTACAATAAATTTATTCATTTAATATTAGCATTTTGTATTAAAATAGAGCTTTCTTTTAGCATGTTAATTTTGGAATTTTTCATATTAACATCATTGTAAACATTTCAGAGTATATATAAAGATTTGTAAAGTATAGGTATGTTACAGTTTATCCGATTGAGTTTTATGCTAACCATTTTCAGTTAATATGTACTTTAAAATTATTCTTTTAGGAATATTGAACATTTATGTTATTAAAACAAATAATGAAAACTTATTTGTATGATACATCCTGTTTCATTTATTTTCTTAATTTACTTCTCATTTGCCTGATCCACACATATTTTATGAATTTCAGAATTGAAAATCTTAGTGGATGAACATGTTAAGTTACATTTTTGAAAAACTAAAGATTTCTGGATGGAAGAACTTATTATGGCCTAATTTAAATATAGAATTATTTTTTTTCTGTCAACTCTTCAAATAAGGTGGTTTATAGTGGAAGAACATATTATAGCTTTGTGCTCTTTCATTAGTGGAAGAACATGTTAAGTGCACATGACATCATCTTCCATTAGAAATGTGTTGACTTTGAGTAACATAACAAATCTTATTCAGCAAAGGACAACATTAGATTTTTTTTTTTACCTTCAACATGAATGGCAAAATTATGTTGTCATGCAACATCATGTGAAAGGTCGATGGAAAGATGCAAATAAATACGAATCTTTGTTTTTCCTCTATATAGTGAAAACTGAATGTGAAACTGTCCATGTGTAAACGGCTTTGGTGGTTATTTTAAACATCAGTTGAGAGGAAATTGATCTGCAGCATTCCTTCTCCTGATTGCCAAGATAAACACATGACCCAGCTTCATATGATTGCTTCCAATATTGTGGACAGCATTAAAGACCACATAATGAACTTCCCTTATCAAGAATCACATTATTCACAAACTAAAAACATGTACAAGAAATACTTGTCTTTATTTCTCTCACTGTAGAAAATTTATGACCTTTATGTAGATGAAGTAAGTTCAAATAACAAATCTGAACAGTTCAAAGTTGTACAGTCTGCTTAACATCTTACATTTTCTTCCAAATACAAATTATTATTTGGTCATTTGCTAAATAATGCCTGCAGCGCTTCTGATCAGGGGGATGTTGACAAAATTTATGATGCTAACTACCATCCAGTGTTTTATATGCAGAAGTTTGACCAGACATTGTTTAAATAGAATAGGGAAGCCATGTTTGAATGAACTGCAGCAAACCATACCTCTTCCAAAACATGATGTAAGTACGGTTTTTTATCTCAGACAACTGTGATTTTATAATCTTGGCATAAATCTTATGCACATTATTACAGACTTGCAGAAAGTTTCTCACTTTTTCACATGAACTGGGGAAATACATGT
The DNA here is from genome assembly GCA_963931845.1 of Maratus michaelseni. Classification (NCBI taxonomy): domain Eukaryota; kingdom Metazoa; phylum Arthropoda; class Arachnida; order Araneae; family Salticidae; genus Maratus; species Maratus michaelseni. Next base: position 151,910,530 of record OZ007598.1, on the reverse strand, counting down.
TGGGAAAATAATGAGGTGGCTAGGTTTGACATTCCTAGAGTTCAATGAATCTTTAAGAAGTAAAGATCATCCTCTGATCACACATTTGAGGGGGGTTAGAATGACAGTGGAGTAAGTCAAAAATTTTGAAAATCGAGATAATCATATTTTTACTGAACGTATATTAATTTCTGTTCAATATGCCAGTCAAACAAGTCATAGTTCACTTAGGGAGTCGCTAGAGGGCAAAACAAATTGGACCACTCAATGCAACAACAATACAAGTTTCACAAAACCCTTCATTTCTCAAATCACTAAATTTTGACTTGCTTGACTGTCATTCTAACCCCTTCATTTGTTCAGGCCAAACCAAGAACTCCATCACATTATTCTTTAATACCTCATTCTTAAATGATATTTGAAGAGGGTTAAGCATATGTTTCCAAAGATCATTCATATTTTGAAAATAATTGAAATTTTAAAAGCATGAGACCATATTATTTCCTGTGCAGTACTGCAAATTATGCTGCAGAGTGGCAAAAACCATTGGGTTACTGATATGACTTCTCACTTTTTAAATTTCAAAGATATCTCAAATAAACTCAAGCTCATCAATTGCAAAAAGAACATCCTCAATGAAAAAGTAACTTTCAGGGCCATGGTAAAATAGATTAAGGTTCAGGAATTTGATTCATACATGTACAAAGATTCTTATGATCAATGATCCTAAAATATCTTTCAAGAAAATTTATTTACAAAAGTAGAATTGAAGTGCAAGAAGATCAGTCAGTGTCAGAAATTTTCAGTTGGAAAGGACAACCGACACCAGAGGAAAACTATCAGTAGAAAAGATTGGAAATGCAGAATGAGAACTTCCTTATATTAAAAATAAATATAGATTTTTTTTTTATGAAGCATTGAAAAAGAAAAGCATATAACTCTTCACTGGTTTCAACATTTACTTTTAATGTTTAAGACTTGCATAATTTTGTGATCTTCATAGACTGTCACAATATTCAATTTATTCAATTTTTCTGCCCGAAGTTGGGCTGAATTAATTAAAAAAAAAAAAAAAAAAAAAGAATTGTAACCTAAGAATATTTTAACAGAAATGGATTTCTAGTAGCTTCAAATATGCAAATAAAAAATTACAGCTCATTCTAGCAAGCAGTTTTTGAGTTATGTTTTAAAAACTACCTGCATTGTAATGTTTTGCAATGCTTTAAAATGAATTTAAATCTGCATAATTCCTAAACTATTTCACCTGACTTCCCATTTTGTATCCTAAGGTAAAATTTACCAGAATGTATAAATATAATGTTAAAATTAGATATTAATATTGAAAATTTTAAAGTTTGGTACAATTTCAGTATGTAGAAGACCTCTCAAGAAAATTTTAATATAACAGAATTTTAGAAGATAATAAACATTGAGCTTTGGTGCAAACATATTTATTCTGTGACTTTCATGATTGGATTAATGACCATTATTCACTTTTTTTTTTTTTTAAGGAGCAGCGCCCAGCAACCCCCCCCCCCCTCCCCAATGAATTTAAATCTGCATAATTCCTAAACTATTTCACCTAATGACTTCCCATTTTCTATCCTAAGGTAAAATTTACCAGAATGTATAAATATAATGTTAAAATTAGGTGTTAATATTGAAAATTTTAAAGTTTGGTACAATTTCAGTATGTAGAAGACCTCTCAAGAAAAGATTGGATTAATGACCATTGTTCGCTTTTTTTTTAAGGAGCGGGGGAGCAGGACTTTTCAAATTATATGTAATCGGGTAGCAAAATGCTAGCAATGTTTAAAGATTCTAATCAACAGCAAAAAATATTTATCCCCAGCAATCCCTCGTTTTGTGTTTTTACAAAAAACACAAAAGTTTTTTATGAATTAATTGAAAGAAAATAATTACAATCACAGTTTAGAATTATTAGTACATAGTACATAATACATAAATAATAGTACATAATTTAGAAAGATAATATAAACTAAAGTTTCTAACGAAAGTTTACAAAATTATGTATCTCTTAAAAAAAATACTGTGAATGCTGAATTAACTGGCATGTTCCAGAAATGCTATTTGCAAAATGCTCCAAATGTCTGAATAGTTGAATGCTACAAAATCTATACCTCATGAGGGGGCCCTTGATGAAATAGTGAAGCAGGAAAATAATTTTTCGTCTATTTTCCTGTTGAAGTCAGCATTTTTTAGCATTGTATCTAATTTTAAATGTCACATATCCTAGATTGACACTATTTCTTACTGTTTAATTGAATTCTCCCCCCTCTCTCCCACATTCTAATCACATGACTTGCTAGCTGGCTATAGCAGAAATGAATAGCATTTTCTGTGCATGCGATGGAAAATGGTTCTTAAGGGGCTACTTCACTCAGACGAAAACACCCGCTCGCTAATGTTAATCCTATGGAGGAAATTTTTGAAGATATCTCGTTCGCATTTCAATATTTTTAAATGATTTTTTTTTGCATTGGATAGCTGAGGTCAATCTCTGTGCATGCTCCTTTCTACTTTTTCGATTTTTGTTGCAGTTTTTTTTTATTGAGGATACTTTCACTTTCAAAACCGGTTTCGAAAGTGAAAGTATCTTAATAAAAAAAACTTGTAATCAAAATCGAAAAAGTAGAAAGGAGTGTGCATAGAGATTGACCTCAGCTATCCAATGCAAAAAAAATCATTTAAAAATATTGAAATGCGAACGAGATATCTTCACAAATTTCCTCCATAGGATTAACATTAGCGAGCGGGTGTTTTCGTCTGAGTGAAGTAGCCCCTTAAACTCGGATCTTCCATTATTAAAAGTACAATAGAAGTAGAAGATCCCTGTTTAATGCACACAAGTGGAAGTGGCGAAAAAGAAAAAATGCAGTTTGTGCTAATTTCTTAGGTGAATTTTTGTACAAAAACAACAACAAAACCACATGATTAAATAACTTGATCGCCAGATAAAAAAACTTGGTCGCCAGTGGCGACCTGGCGACCACATTTGTCAAGACCTGGATTGAAGAACATGTGCAAAAAAATCATTAAAATCCTCCTTTATTAAAAGAGCTATATCTGTGTCTATAAAATGCTAACATTCTGAATGTTATTTCTTCAGAAGAGTTCCATAAAAGCATTGATTGAGTGAAGTAATAAAAAAGAACATCCTATAAGTTTTAACGCTTATTTTCTCAAATTCACTAAATTGTCGCTTAACATGTTCATCCACTAAGCTTTTGAATTCTTCACATTTATAAAATGTGGATTAAAGATCTTTGCATTTTAACATGTTCATATATTTTTAGATAGCTTTCAATACAAAAAAGTATAAAGCTACCTATTGCAGCCGTTCAGAGGAAAGCAATTCCGGAAAATTTCGATATATTTTCACCGATCATGACCCCCAGACCTCAAAACCACCCTCCGTTCAAATGTTGATTTATATATATATATATATATATATATATATATATATATATATATGGATATATATATATATCCATATATATATATATATATATATCTGATCTATGTCATACGATAACGCTTGTATTTATAAATTAATTTTGATTAAACTAATTGTGTGTATTAAGCTCACCAATGCCTCGACCGAGTTTGTTGTCCAGCTTGGTCTGCCATCTTGTTTCAAGATGGCGGCTACTCAAAATTTTAAAACAAATAAATATACAAAAAAGTTAAAAAGTCAAATTTATTTTTTAATTAAGTGATAGGCCTTGATACAAGGATTCCAGAGCATTTTTTTGTTTTACCTTTATCTTAAAAAATGGCTGAGATAGAGCAGTTTGAAATTCTAGGGTGGCTGACATTTTGGAACAAGACAACACATTACAAAAAACCAACGATTAATTTATGAGTTCTAGTGAACGCGATTCTCGCAGATTATTTTCTTTCATTGTTGTAATCATTTTCCCAATCATACGCATAAAACTATATATTCATATCCGTTATCGCCAAACTTGGTGACATTTGGCAAAATATCGCCAACTTTGGCGACCAAAATAAGTTTTCATAAATGAAGCCAACTTGGCTATAGCTCAATAATTTAGCGAATTTCTTATTCAAATTCAGTATTAACGAATCTTTTGTAAACGGTTTCTTTGTATTTTAGCTTGCTGTTTTCGAGTAACATTAGCAAAAATTTTAAAACGAAGATATAGGAAAGCTTCCTTTTCCTCCCGGTACAAGCCGGAAGGACTTTTTTGATTAATATGAAATAAAAATTGAAATAATTTTTTTTTTTTTTTTTTTCAGTTGCAAGATGCTCTTATAATGTTTCCTGGTTTCTTGTCTCCAATGTTAGAAAAATGTGGGGTAGAACCAGATAAATATGTACAGTCACATCAATTCTTCCAAAAACTTAGGTAATTATTAAATTACTGTTAATATGAATTGAAGTTTTGCCATTTCAAAACACTTTATAAATTGAAATTGTAATAGATTAACTTTTATATATGTACTAATAAATAAATGTGCACATGCATTATTGAAAAAAAAAACAATTTATCTTGAATATAAGCACATATTTGTGCTTAGAAAATCCAGCCTTTGATCTATATTTGCATATTCATATCAGAGAGAAAATCTTTTGTTTATTGATGCACTTGCTTTGGGCTTATAAGAGCATATTTGCATCCAGAAAAATAAGTTTACCTTGATCTATGTATGGATAAATGCTCTTAGAAAAAACCTTTTCGTTTTTTGCCTATTGTTACATCCTAAATAAAGGCTTTCATTGACATCTGAGGATATTTATGTGAAATTCAATTAGATTTTTAAAAGTAAAGTTTAAAATATTGTACTCTTTAGCCATTTTATTTGGCCTTTCCAAATTCTTTTGTTCTGATTATCTCAGCCTGAAAAAAACGTTAAATCTTGATTTTAAAGACAAATTTTTATGCAGCAAAAAAATATAGTAATGTATTTGCAAAATATTGTATATACATGTAGAAACCTGTGTACTAAATGCTATTGCAAAGTATGTTCATCTTGATTATAGACATACATTATTGTCCAGAAAATAAGCTCTTGCCATATGAGTGTTTACTTGTGTGTATATATATATATATATATTAATGGTAAAATATTAGATTTATGGGTGCATACCATGATATATAAAGTTATTGATGCAGGTAGATATAATAAAAAATAACTTGGCTGGTGGAAATAATGACTCGTGGCCTCTTTGTAGACCAAACTATTTTATTACAGTCGAGCCCGTTTATAGCGAGCCCGCATTTAGCGAGGAAAATGGAGACTTTTGCTTGGTATAATGTTTATTGAAGTATTGAAGTATACTCTTTTAGCGAGCAAATTGTTGTACTGTCCTCGGATTTAACGAGGAAAATAATTGTGAAAGCGAGAAATAATTACAAAAATAATGATTTAAAAAAAAAAAAAGAAAAACATACAGCTTTCCTAGAATTTTCCCATTTCTCTTGTAAAGAAAAAATAATCATTCTTTAAAGTTATCCAACAACAGTTGAAACCATCAGAGGAAGGTATTGATTCTTGGAAGAGAGGTGGTGTGGACTCGACACCTGTCCTATTGTCCCTTTTACAGGAAGGGTAAAAGGGAGAATGAAATAATCCCAACTGATAAGGATTGAAATTCCAACATACGTGATGCTTTACCGCAGTGAAATATGGCGGATACGGGGGTAGGTACGGCATCAAGTACACATCATCTCCTCCCTTGAATGGCTTGATCCAATCCAAATCAGCTGTAATTACCTGTTTCAGAGCTACGTGTAAGAAAAACCTTTTTTTGGCTTGTGCCTTTTCTTGAGAGCGTGTTTTTATTCTGTTTTTTAAAATGTCAAAAAGTAAAGTTTTATCCGTAAGGGAAAAAGTGAAAATTTTAAAACTCTTAGATGAAAGTGAAAAAAAAATTTCAATATGTAAGCAGTCCAACTGTGTCAACTCTTTTGAAAAACAAGGAGTCCTTTATGGAAGCATATGAAGTGAATGTGATGGTTCGCAAACGGTTGAAGAAGAGTGAAAAAGAGGACTTGGATGAAGCTCTATTAGAATGGTTTATTCAGCAACGGAATTCGTGTTTGCCGATAACTGGGCAGCCCATCATTAAAATCCAAGCTGAAAAATTTGCAGCTCAGCTATAGGTTACACAAATTTTTCATGCTCTAATAGATAGATGGCTACATCATTTCAAACAGCATCGCAACATATGTGCAGGAAAAGTTATAGGCGAGGCTCCAATTTGAACAACAAGGATGTGAGAGACTGGTTGGATTGCACATGGAAAGATTTACTTAAAAAATTTTCTGAAGACAACATCTACAATGCCGATAAGACTGGCGTCTTTTACAATCTAATCCTTTATCAAACGATGAAGTTAAAAGGTGGAAAATGTGTGGGCAGTAAGTTTCTGAAAAATCTCTTAACTGTGTTGCAACATGTAAGGCAAAGACAATAAAAAACTTTTTATCGTTGGTAAATCTGCAAATCCAAGATGCTTTAAAGGGGTAAAAAGCCTATCAGTGACTTACAAATCGAACAAAAAAGCATGGATGACTTCGGAATTACTTTTATCCTATTTTCATAAGTGGGATAAAGTGCTCCAAAAACAGAAAACCAAGATTTCACTCATCATTGATAATTGTTCTGCTCACCCGCTGATCAGCAATTTAAAAAAGCATAAAACTTGCTTTTTACCGCCTAATTCAACCTCGATGTTACAGCCTCTCAGACTAGTTCTTATTCTCAGTTTCAAATCCTGTTATAGAAAGCAATTGATTCTGATGATGTTAAAGAGAAATAAAAAATATAAGGATCTTAAAATTTCTGTTCTTGACGCTATACACCTGATGACAGATGCTTGGGGAAGTGTGACTCAATCCTGTATCCAAAACTGTTACAGGAAAGTTGGATGGATTGACAGAAGTGATGGTGACTTCGAAGATGAAGATGACTTGTGACTCTCAGTCTGTTTACATCAAAATAATATTGAGCAGTTTAACGATATTTCAAATATCGATGAGTACAATAAGGTTAATGATGATGTCTTAACCTCGAGCATACTCTCCACTGAGGATATTATCATGGAAGCGGTAAAAGCGCAGGAACAATAAAATGCAAGTGATAGTGACTCGGAAGAAGAAACTGTAATTAAAACACAGTCACGTGATTGTGCTGTAGAGTCATTACAAAATCTTGAACAGTTTTTTTAAGCAATGAAAAATACTGATTATGCAACATTTAATGCATTAAGTGTTTTACAACGAAAATTAAATGAAACGAAATTTGTAAAGTCAACAATCAACTTTGGATGAATATTTTTCTACTTCTCATTAAAGATTATCAAGCAGCAATTCACGTAAGTTTTTTTTTTTTTTTTTTTGTACATAGTAGTTATTCACTTGGATTCGGATTTAACGAGCATTTTTCTGTGTCCCGAGCTCCTCGTTATATACGGGTCCTACTGTATTAACAGTTCTAGGATAGTCATAGTCAAGGAAGTCCGGAGGTGGCCCTGAGAACCATATCATTCAATTATTACACCTTTGTCAGGTAAGTAGACCAGCTCAAACTCTACAAAATCTGCCTTCTTTGTGTGTGCTCTTGCTTTTTGATCCAACACTCGTAATATTTTTCAGCAGGGGGTAAAGTATTCAAATTGGGAGTAAACTTAAATTTAATTGGTTTCATAGCTTTTGATTGATGCCTAGGCCTGTGACAGGAGCAAGTCCCGGCTAAGCCCGTCTGCAGCACAAACCACAGATTCCTGTAAATAACACTTACCTTGCGATTTTAATCTTAAAATTAGTTACAATTTAATATCTGAAAGTAATAATTGTTGGGTTAAGGAAACAACTTAAAAAGGGCAGAATCAGAATTAGACATTAAGAGAAAAAAAATAATTAATTGGAAATTAATTTAAATTTTAGATTTAAAATAGGATTTTAATACTTTCAATGTGTGTGTATATATATATATATATATATATATATATATTAGGGCTGGGCGATATATCGATAAAATCGATAAAACCTATATAAAATGCATACCGTGATACCGATATCAAAAAATCCTACCCAACGGTATATCGCAAATATCATAAATTTGACGAAAACCATGAAAACCACGATATTAAAACTCTTCCTCGTCTTCGAGTATTCATGAATACGAACGGTGTGAGCTCCCCCAGCCTAAACCATGATACACCGGATACAGCTTAACCATGATACAGCCATGATACTAAACCATGATACAGCCTAAACCATGATACTAACGGTGCGGATTCTCGCAGCTTATAAGGTTTTTGAAAAGAGGAAGGGTGATTTTCTCCAGATCTGAGCGCATGCGTGGGATATCGCCTATTCGTTCATTTCATTATGATATTCAGTGGCACACCGGTGTGGATGAATATTCGAAGTTGTTGAATGATGCGTAAATTTAGAGCGATAAAGAAAGGAAGTATTTTATTTGCAACAGTTGATTTAATGAGACAAATGAGCAAAGAATAATTCAGACATGTTTTTATTTGTTTTTTATAATTATTATTTTATGAAAAAAATATTAATTCCTTAGTAGTATTTATTAATGCATATTCTAGGGTAAAGAAGGATTTTTAAAAATGCAACTATTTTTACTTCTATACCGCGAGTTTTTTTCTCCCCAGAATTTATTTTAAAAATCGCGTTCGTGTGACAGAGAGAGAGAGAGAGATATGAGTATTTGGTATTTGATTGTCTCTGTATATATGACCACTGGTCACTGCCAAAAATCATTTGGTGGTAATTTTGCATTTAAAATTTTAAAACCATTAACCATTATCAGTGATGGAACAGCTGCGCCAATTGCTCCAATTGCGCCAAAACGATAATGCTGCGCCACTCTGCGCCAAAACGATCATTTTTCAACAAAATTGCGCCCAACTGCGCCACTTCGATAATTTTCTTCTAGCAACATTTTGCTATATAAGAAAAATTTCGTCATTCTTCGCGGTACGAAATCCCCTCTTTAAAGTGCCTGTTCCGATTCGAAACGTGCTCGCGCGCGCCGATCAGTCGATCCTCTGATTGGATTGAGTTTCCTGCAAAGGAACCAACTATATATGACTACAGCTAGGAAGCTCGGCTCGCGAGACACCAATCACAGTCTGCTACAGGGGTGATTATGGTCCGAATTTTCCGAAAAATTAAGGCAATGGTTTCCGAAAATATATATATATATATATCGGTCATAAATCCGAAAATTCGGACATAAAATGTATCGGTATTTCGGCAAATGATCGCCGAAAAAAATCAATCTCGTCATTCGTTCGAAGAAAAGTCGCCATTTGTCAAAGGATCGCGGGAAAAACATGACTTCCGTCAGAAAATCGCGAAAAAACGGCCAATTTCGTCAAAAACATTGCGAAAAGCGGCAAATTTCGTCAAAAGATCGCGAAAAAACGGCAAATTTTATCAACGGATCGCGAAAAAACGTTACTTTCGTCAGAAAATCGAAAAAAACCCCGGCAAATATCGTCATAAACATTGCAAAAAACGGCAAATTTCACCCAAAGATCGCGAAAAAACGACAAATTTTGTCAACAGATCACGGGAAAAACGTGACTTTTGTCAGAGCATCGCGAAAAAAGGCAAATTTCTTCAAAAACATTGCGAAAAACGACAAATTTCTTCAAAAACATTGCGAAAAATGGCAAATTTCGTCAAAAGATCGCGAAAAAACAACAAATTTTGTCAACAGATCGCGGGAAAAAGTGACTTTCGTCAGAGAATCCTGTAAAAACGGCAAATTTTGTTAACAGATCGCGAAAAACGGCAAATTTCGTCAAAAAATAGCGAAAAAAACGCAAATTTTATCAACAGATCTCGGAAAAAACTGCAAATTTCATCAAAGGGACGCAAAAAAAAGTGGCGGGAGTACGTGCTGATTAGCTTTTGGTGTAAATCGCTCAACAGGTGGCGCTGCTATCCTGCATTTCTCGCGACTTCCGCAATCTCTTATCTCAAGAACTAATCCACTTATTTTCACCAAACTTCAGATTCAGTTATAGACCTTGACATAAATAGATGCTGATTATATTTTGGTGTAGCTATCCCAACAGGTGGCACTGCTATACTACTTTTTTCATGATTTTCACGATAGCTGTATCTCAAGAACTAATACCCAGAATTTCATCAAACTTCAGATTATGTTAGGCCTTGACATAAATAGATGCTGATTACGTTTCGATATAAATAGCCCAACAGGTGGCGCTGCTATTCTACTTTTGCATGATTTCACAATAACTATATCTCAAGAACTAATGCACAGAACTTCGTTAAACTTCATATTTTGTTAGACCTTGACATAATCAGTCAGGGGTGATTCTGTTCCGAATTTTCCGAAAAATTAAGGCAGTCATTTCCTAAAATTAAAAAAAATTTTGTCATAAATCCGAAAATTCGGACATAAAATACATCGCGTTTTTCGACAAATGGTCGCCGAAAAAAAATCAATTTCGTCAATCGTTCGAAAAGAAATCGCCAATTTCGTCAAAGGATGGCGGAAAAACGACAGATTTCGTCAAAAAAAATCGCAAAAAACCGGCAAATTTCGTCAAAGGATCGCGGAAAACGGCAAATTTCGTCAAAAGATCGTGGAAAAACGGCAAATTTCGTCAAAGGATCGCGAAAAAATGGCAAATTTCGTCAAAGAATCGCGAAAAAAAGGCAAATTTCGTCAAAGGATCGCGAAAAATCAGCAAATTTCATCGAAGGATTGCGATAAAACGACAAATTTTGTTAAAAGATCGCGAAAAAACGGCAAATTTCGTCAAAGGATCGTGAAAAAACGGCAAATTTTGTCAAAGGATCGCGAAAAAACGGCAAATTTCATCGAAGGATCGCGATAAAACGACAAATTTTGTTAAAAGATCGCGAAAAAACGGCAAATTTCGTCAAAAGATCGCGAAAAAAAGGCAAATTTAGTCAAAGGATCGTGAAAAAAAACGCCAAATTTCGTCAAAGGATCGTGAAAAAACGGCAAATTTCGTCAAAGGATCGTGAAAAAACGGCAAATTTCGTCAAAGGATCGTGAAAAAACGGCAAATTAAGCCAAAGGATCGCGAAAAAACTGTAAATTTCGTCAAAGGATAACGAAAAACCGCTAATTTCGTCAAAGGATTGCGGGAAAACCCGCAAATTTCGTCAGAAGATCGCGAAAAAACGACAACTTTCGTCAAAGGATCCCGAAGAAACGACAAATTTCGTCAAAGGATCGCGAAAAAACCGCAAATTTCATCAAAGGCTCGCGAAAAAACCGGCAAATTTCGTCAAAAGATCGTGGGAAAACTGCAATTTTCGTCAAAAGATTGCTTAAAAACAACAAATTTCGTCAAAAGATCCCGAAAGAACGGCAAATTTCTTCAAAGGATCGAGAAAAAACTACAAATTTCATCAAAGGATCGCGGAAAAACCGGCAAATTTCGTCAAAAGATCGTGGGAAAACCGCAATTTTCGTCAACAGATGCTTAAAAACAACAAATTTCGCAAAGGATCCCGAAAAAACGGCAAATTTCGTCAAAGGATCGCGAAAAAAACGCAAATTTCGTTAAAGGATCGCAGAAAAACTGGTAAATTTCGTCAAATAATCGCGGAAAAACGGCAAATTTCGTCAAAGGATCGCAGAAAACGGCAAATTTCATCAAAGGATCGAGGAAAAACTGCAAATTTCGTCAGTGGGGTGCGGAAAAAAATCATTGTGCCAGGAGTGGATCTCCCCTCCCCTGTCTCCCTTGTTGTAACCTTTCAGAAAATTTGTTGTGAATTTCAGAATTTTTTTTTTTTTTTACTCAGAATTACCCCTGAATCAGATGCCAGTTAGATTGTGGTGTAAATCGCCCAACAGGTGGCGCTATTGCACTTCATTTATCACGATTTCTGAAATAGCTATATCTCAAGAATTAATGCACGGAATTTCATCAAACTTCATATTATGTTAAACCTTGACATAAATATATTCTTATTAGATTTGGATGTATACTGACCAACAGGTGGTGCTGCTAATTCTCTGTTTTTCATAATTTCCGCAATAGCTCTATCTCAAGAACGAGTAGATTGTCATTTAATTTTGGTTACAAACGATTTGATTGATATAAAGTTTTGTGATAGCTGTAACATAGTTTTTTTTTTTTTTTTTTTTGTGTGTGTGTGTGTGTACGTTTTCTCTAAAAAGCTTTTTCATGCTTAAAAGAGAGGGATTTTGCAGCTCCATAATAGTTATTTTCTGCTGAAAAACCGTTTTGCTGCCCCGAAATGAGCGATTTGCTGCTCCAAAATGAGTCATTTGCTGCTCCAAAATGAGCGATTTCTGCTCCAAAATGAGCGATTTCTGCTCCAAAATGAGCGGTTTGCTGCTCCAAAATGGTGTTTTGCTGCTCCAAAATGATGATCCTGGTGTTCCATCACTGCATTATTTATATTTTATTTGCAACGGTGGAAATGAATATCATGCAATTTTAATTTTAATCGAATAAAATATGTTGAAATGTTTCTTCCCTAATTTTATGCGACCTCCCCCCCCCCCCCCCCCCCCTTTCTTCACAAATGAGATATTAAAAAACAGTTTAGGTGATGGCGCGGCAAACAAGAAAAAGATAATATATATTTATTTCTTCATAATTTTAGTTGTAAAATATTAATGTACTATCTGATAAAAAAATAATCGAACATGCAGATTATCCATTTTTTAATTATTTTTCATATTTCCATCCATTTTTTAAATTTTCTTCGTGTTTTTTAGGTGCGTTCGTAATTATATAAATACGTAGCACCTACTGTCGTCGTCTGGTCCGGCCGTCTGTCTGTCCGTCTGTCCGCATATGACAACAACGCAAAAACTACCCAATCGAATGGTTTGAAATTTGAAATTTAAGATATATTATCTTTGCAAAATTTTGTCGAGACATTTCAAATTTTATGAAAGCAGATATTAATAAAAATATTTATTAAGAAATTTGATTTTTTTTTTTTAAATCGGTGCTTTCTTGTTATAGGAGTTTCCGAAGTTTAATTGTCAAGCGATCGAGATACTTATTTTATAACAGAAATGAATCTGCAGACGATGTAATTCATTTCACAGAATTAAAAATCATCAAGATCGGAATATTTATATAACTAGCTATAGTACGAACGCACCTCATTTGTCACGTTTGACGTACAATTTCCAACTTGTTTCCATTATCATGAAAAAAATGTGCTTGATGACCATTTAATACTCTAACCAGTCTTGAATTCCGATACTTTTCTCTGGGAGGTATTTCGAAGGTTCGGGATGGAGGGTAGCTGTGTGTGTGTGGAGGGGGGGGGGATTATCATGGGCGCCTGCAAGGGAGGACAATTGCCTCTCCCTGAATTTTGAAATTTAAATCTGTATTTTTTTTATGTTGAAAAAAAAATATATAATTTACTTATCCCCAAGTAGCATAATTAATTACGCACTGACAGAAGAAAGAACTATGAAATTTTGGTCACCGGGATCTGCCCGCTAAAACTCTCATGGAACAAAGTTTTTATTATTTTTTTTTTATTTTGTTTGAGTTTATGTGTTGAAAAATTATCTCATCTAACAAAAAAGAGATGTAAAAAAAATTGATATTTTTTATTTGTTAAATTTCTGTATTGCATGTTGAGAACTAGCAGCACAACTGTTTCAATATGTTAAACCCCCTGTGTTTCGTCGGCGTCCATGGCATCAGAGTGTGTCTGAGAGGGGGGGGGGGGAGATTTGCACTTTCGGGACATTAATTAACCGAAAATGTGGAGACTCTAGGGTCTCTGTATCACTCCTGAATTTCTCACTGACTGTAATGTTGAAGTAAAACAATTTCTGTTGAAATATTTTACATGATAGATAATGTTTCTCTGAAGTGTTCATTTCAGTTATTTGTGATTTTGAATATATCAGTACAGGAAATTGCTGATTGTTTTAATGTAATATATGCTGTTAAATTTATTATATTATAAATTGAGTGGAGGAAGGTGTGAAGCGAACCAATAATTACGACGAGCAAACCGAAAATTTTTGTTTGAATTGTTGTAATAATCAGTTTCATTACTTTGTTAGAGATTTCACAAGAAGCTAAAATTTCATAAAGCGCAAATTGGCGAATAATTTAGTAAAACTTATTTTATATTATTTATAGATTTTTTTATGCAAGTAATGCTCTTTAAAAGATGTTATATATAGCAATTGTTTTAATAATGGAATATGGAAGTATTTAAAATTTCCATGTTTGGTGCCAGATGCGGTTTTACTAGCCCGTGTCCCTTGAAGGCGAAATTTTTATTCATTGCTACGAATGATATCTTTTAAATATATTTAAGTTTTAACCAAATTTTTTGTCTATTTCCCGCTAGTTTGATTTTAGCGACTCAAACGGTCTCCTAAATTCGCTTTCGTCTAAAGCCCCCTATTGTGGAAATACGAGTAAAACTGATTTTTAGGTAGATTTCGTAATAAATACTACCTATTATATTCTCCCGTAAGTTGGTATTTTTGAATCATTTTTGCAGATCTACGCCGATCATGACTCCCAAAACCCAAAACCACCCCCCAGTTCAAAACTTTATCTATCTATCTATGTCACTTTTTTATGGACATGATAACTGCAATAATTCTGCACGAATCTCTTCCAAACTGATACATACAATCAAGGGGCATAAAATCTCGGTCAAGCTCGTTAATGGGCAAAATCGAACCAGGAGGGGGAGCGGGAGTGCTTTTTGTGAAAACAGAAAAAAACCCATAACTTCTTAATTATGATTCTTAATATTATCTAAAACTTTTATATTGACAAATTTTTTTCATAAGACCAACCCTTATAGCAAAAAAAAAAAAACAAAAAAAAAATCCCTGCCGGCTCCGCCTGCAAACAAGTTGGGAAACAAGTAAGATTGTGGGCGGTCCCAACTGCGGCATCATGGCAAAAAGGTCATTTCTTTCGCAATTCCCAACAAACAGGCGCCCCGCGGTCTGCGTCTTTGAAATCTACCTGTGCCTGTAGGTCAAGCCGTCAGGGATTTTTTTCTTTCTTTCTTCTTCTCAAAATATTCTTTTATTTATTCTGTGTATTTAGTTTTAATATCACGATATTTAGCTGACGATATACCACAATATTGAAATTGAGATATCGCCCAGCCCTAATATATATATATATATATATATATATATATATATATATATATATATATGTATATGAAATCAATAGATAGTGGAAAGTTGGGTAAAATTGGGTACCTAACAGTTTTCCTTTATTGACAAAAGTGTAGAAGGGCGGAAAAATTGAAACACCCCACATAAGTGTTTGGGGACATCTGAGCTATTGAAAAACCACACCTGTTGCCATTGGAAAATTATTCTCTACTTGGGAAAAGGCGTTTTCTAGGACCATCTGAAACAGCTCCGAATTTCAGTGGTAGGGTAAAACTGGGTACAAATTTGAAATTCAATTTTTATACTTCCAGTAGCTTTATTGTTAAATTTTGAATCAAACTTTTTAAAACATACATACATTTTTTTAAGGTCAGTAACTTTTTTTCAGGTTTTCAAGCAAATTTTTAATGTTATCATGTAATAGCTTTCTCAGCTTAAAAGCAATTTTTAATGTTATCATATAATGGCTTTCTCAGCTTTTACTTCTTGTATCCGCTACACTCCTCATGTGCCCACTCTTTGCAGACTGAACATTGTATCAGTCCTTCATCACATTTTGAGTGAAGAAACAATTCATTGAAGAATTCAATGCAAAACCATGAATACCCGGTTACCAAAAATCAACATGGTCATTCTCCTGAATAGCTGGACGTACACACTTCTACTAGGCATCAAAATATTGTGTGAGAACTATAGAAAACCATGGTTTACTTATCTAAATTGATCTGTCATGCTGAGTTTATTTGAAAAGCAGAAAAGATGGTAAAAAATTAAAAACTTTTGAGGTGAATTTCTTTATAATAGCATTGCATGAACATAATTAATTCACTTCAAAAGCCAATGGCACACTGCTAGGAAACACTGGAGAAGTAATTAAGATGGATGTTGTCCACAGGACAGCACCCATCAACGAGTAAACAGTGTAATAACTGGTTTAACCTGCCTACTTGGTTTTACCCTACTCTCCCCTATGTGAAATACAGACCTGTAGAATATGGTCTTATTTATTGTTACAGGTAGATATAATAAAATAACTTGACTCGGGACCTTGCTGGTTGACCGAACTTATTTTATTAGCAGTTCAGTGATGCAGTCACAGTCGTGAGAGTCGGATCATGTTTGGAGGAGGCCTCGAGAACCATGAATATTATTTACACTTACGTCATAGCTTTTAAGGAAAGCCTGATACCTCAAATTCTCGACAAATCTATGTTCTTCATGTGTGTTTTCACTTTTTGATCAAGCACTTGTAATTTTTTTCCAGCAAGGGAGGTGGTGTCAATTGAGAGGAAACTTTAACTTAAGGGGATTTTTCACTTATGCAAAGACACTGGCAAGCTAATGTTAAACTTGTGGCAGTGTTCTTTTTAAATTTTTCATTTGAATTTTAAACTTTTTTTTTTTTTTTTTTTTTTTTTTTTTTTGCACATTATAGCTGAGGTTGATCTCTAATAGGGTCATTTTTTACTTTTTCAATTTTGTTGCAGATTTTTTTAATAAAGGTACTTTCACTTTCGACCCCGGTTCCGAAAGGGAAAGTACCTTTATTTCATTAAACTGGATATATAAGCATCATATAAATTGAACAAATAATCAATTTGTAGCACCCCCTCTTGGGTATTTTTCCAAAAAACTAATCAGCACCAGTTCGCATAAGGGTAGAAGTACATATGAATTCATCTTATTCTATGCATTTGTTCGTGAATTAGAGTGCCCACAAGATTTGTGTCACATGCAGACAGACACATAGATTCATGGACAGACATTTTCTAAAAACAGTAAAATTGTGTGTTCTGGACCTTCTATAACATATAAATCCATCGAATTCTTTTATGAATCCAACACTTTCTTCTAGTATAATTAGAAGAAAATAATAACAAATACAACAAATTACATTTATTATTATTTACTACATATAGTGTTAGTTGTGGTATCCTAAACCTCATGGAAGCTTTTCACTTATCATTAAAAAAATTTAAATTGTTTTAAAAATGTAAAAAAAATTAAAATACAGGTAAGTTTTAAACAGAAAAATGGGCAAGATGTTTACTGTTATGTGAAAATGCTGATATAATTTAATCATATAATAGGGAGTCTACCATGTGCTGACTGAAGTTATTTATACCCAAAGCAGTGGTATAGTGCTGGGGAAAAAAGTGGAGGGACGCTCATAGACCTGAACATTGGGTCTGAATAGTAGAACAGTAGAATTCAGAATTCAGTAACACTAATTCACGCAATGAGATTTTCATTAAATTCGTTTTGCAATTTTTGAAATAGTCGTAGAATAACATTCAACCTGTAATGCATTGACAAACAATGAAAATTACTGCATTTTTACTTTCCAGACATGTGTAGTGTAAGAAAAGGGTTGCAGTCATAAAAAAAACTATGAAAGTTTGGCATAGCTTTACACTTTGAGGCTCCCTGGATCTATGTTTGCTTTTTATACAATGATTCTGTATGTATGTGCATATGTTGGTATTTCCTTATATTTTCAGGTCCTTAAAGTTCATTTTAGCTGTTTTATGATGAGTCTGCAGTGTGTGTGTGTGAGTAAATGAAAAAATATGATAGCATTCAAATGTGATGGTTTGAACTATATACATACACCATTTCCAATATATTATATTTGGCTTATATTTGGGAATAGCAAAGAAAATCAAAATTATTCAAAAGTGGTTGAGGGCTTACTTTCGAGGTAGGCTTACAATCAGAATTTTATGGTAAGTATTTTTCAAACAGTTTTCAGCCATAAACAATAATGTATCTAAATTATTTTGTACTGTCCTGTAGAAAAACTATAGATATACACACCATCTTCTGTAAATATTATAAGCTACTGTGACATCATACTAAAATTTTTTTGCCACCCACTGTCTCAAAATCCCACATTTAAAATATTACAAAAAATGTTTTAAAAATACTTAAAAAAATCATTATGTGCTGTTTAGCTTATAATTATATAGATATATATGTATTTTCAATCTTTATATATATGTTATGCACTGTACTTTTTATTAATAAACTTATTCTTTTTTGTGCTTTTAAAATTCTCAGCCACTTTAATTAAAATTTCATGGAACTCTCACATTCTATTCTGTACATAGAGATAGTTTTAACATATGTGAGTGTTTCCTGGGATGTAACTCACATGAATGTTAAAGAATTACTATATTAATTTTATTTCTCATATTAGTGTATTATTTTTTTTTTTTTCATAATGATCTAACATTTTTTTTTTAATTTCTAGTGATCCTCAAGCACTTTCCTCCTTAATTATGTTGTATGTCAATAGAATATATTCTGTTTGGAAATCAAAAAATGTCGTTCATTGGCTTGAAAGGCAAGTTCATGAAGTTTTGAAGAGGCATGAATTGAACGACCCTATTTTTACAGAATATGAAAAAAAGTAATTATTCTTATTTTTGTATTTTCATGTAAGAGTCTGGGTTTGTCCTCCCTTTCATCTTTTTTCTTTGAATAAATTGTGTGATAGAGTACATTAAAATTAGTCATACTTCAAAGAGGCACAGATTACATATCTATAGAACATTACTTTTTAAGGTATGAGGATAAGTCAAAAATTATCTACACTTTTGCCATAACAGACATTGAAGGTTATCTGAGTGGCATCTGCACACACATGCGTATAGTTGGTGCTTCTGTGGTCTTGTGTGCATAGTTTTATCACAATCATGTCAGTTGCCTGCCAGCTATGACAGCGTAAACATATCAGCTCTGTTATCAGTTTGCACTAAAGGGGAACAAGAAGCTGTGATCCAATTTTTGTGATCAGAAGGTGCGAAAGGTGCTGAAATACATCGGGGACTTTCATCACAATTTGAGAACGGTGCTTTATCTCATAAATTTTTTTTTTCTTGTGGATTAAGTAGTTTAAAAGTGGCTGGACAAGCATAACATAAAAAGAGGGAGCTGGACACCCATCAACATCGACCTCGCAAGACAATGTTCAACAATCTAGAGATGTGGGTATGGTAGATAGGTGGGTCGCCATAGATGAGATTGCATCTTCTTTAAACATCAGTCATGGTTCTGCCCATCAAATCATCCATGATGAGCTCAGATTCAGTAAAATCTTATGCACCATTGAAACCATCAACAAGTTGGGTTTTGAGACTCTGGAACATCCTCCCTACAGCCCAGATTTCGCTCCCTTAGCTGTTCATCTATTTAGACCGCTCAAGGAAGCTTTGACAGGCCATCAATTTGCCTCAAACACAGATGTTCGGGATGCAGCGCAAAAATGGTTACAAAACCAAGCAAATATATTCTTCCTGGAAGGAATGCGAAAGCTTTTATCTCCCTGGACAAGGTGCATTGCTAAAAGAGGAGACTGTTGAAAAATAATGTCAATGTTGTACACCTACTTTTGTTTAATAAAGTTGCAGAATGAAAAGTGTAAATAATATTTGACTTACCTTCGTACTTGCATACCGTCATATCATATATACATATGAATACACACATATAATACATAATTCATACTTATATAGATGAATAAATGTAAATACGTACATACATCAAATGAATACATATATGACATGAAATCTTTGGTGATTAAATGTGTGCATGCTTCAATATGTAAATACCCTTTTAAATCCCATCTGATTTTTGAAGTGGCAATATAAAGAATAATTATATGTAGAAACATTTTTTTTCTGTTTAGGTACAAAATAAGATTAGCATTTTTTGGGTAAGGCTGGCAATGGCTTAATGGATAGAATCACAGATGGACTCAAGTGTGAAGTAAGAGTCCTGCTTCAGATCAGGTTGGTCTGACCAGTTGGTTTGGATTCAGGTCAAGTTGACTGTAAATTGTTTGGCTTTTGTTTCTTGTGGGCCAGGTTCAGGGATATCTAATTTTTCCGAATTAAGACCAAAATATTGTTAGATCAGAAATTAAACTAATAATGAGTAAGTGTAGATATTCATTTCTCTTTATAAAAGATAAATTAATATTAGAGACATGAGAGTAGATTATTTTTCCCAATTACATTAAAATGTGGCACTAATTTTCTTTCGTTTTGTATTTTATGTTAGGTTTTGGTTTAGGTATTTTGTGTTCAGGGTGATTTCAGATTGAGTATGTTGGGTTGCTGATCAACAAAAATTATTTTTGTTTTGTGTCAAAAAAAATTTTGTCAAGTTTTACATTGACTTTAAATGAAATTTTTAGGTTTGGTTCTGATTGTATCTGACTTGGCAAGACTCTAATTTGAAGTTAGGACATGTATTTTATAATCATACATATTAAATCTGGAAAAAATATGATCTTTTGTTGGTAGTTGTTGGGGTTGGGGGTGGGGAAACAAGAATGTATATGGTGCCATTGGTATAATTATAGGGCCAAAACTTCTTCACTTTCTGGCAGTGATTCAAAATTGTATGCTCTATATAGCTAAGATAATCAGGAGTATTTCCACCAAGCCTTATATGCTATGCCTGTGCTAAAGATTGACAGAATTTTTAAAAATAGATTTTCAAATATACATAATGCATGAAATGATGCAAAATTAGCTAAGCCATGATTTCTGTCTTTAATGGAAAACTGTTTTTAATGGAACCAAAATAGACATTTAGATTACAGAAAGTATGATAAAAAAAACTTTGTCATTTACTAGTCTATTTCATTTTTAAATGTTCATAGTTTTAGGCAACTTAATACTTTTAAATTAAAATTGAATCAAAGCATATAGTTCAAACAAAGTATAATTTCTATGTATATCCAGTCTTTAGTTTCTAAAAGAAGCACCGAATACTAAGACAATAATTTAAGGTTTTTTTATATTCAAGTCCATTTAACAATGTGAGTTTTTTTTATAAAATTTTCAGGAGAATTTTTCCTTTTACTTAAATTTATTGATCCATCGTTATTTCCATGCTACTTATTTACTGATTTACAGCTATATTTATTGATCTATAGCTATATGTGTATGATAATATATAATTTATTCATCCTTTGTTATGTGCATGCTAATTATTATTTATTGATTTTATGTTGCATATGTTTAAAAAAAAAAGTAATATTTCTTTTTATGTTGATAGAATTTTGTTTATTTAACACTTTTGCATTAAAAAAAATGCTCATATTAAATGTGTTGTTCATTCAAGATAATAACTATCTCAACCTATACAAATACTCCAGTGTAATTTTATTGTAGCTATAATTTGCTGAAGAAATTTCCTTTTTTTTTTTTTTTTTTGAAAAAGTTTATTTTATAAATATGATTTAGTTTTTGTATAATTTAATATATTACTTCATTCTATTTTTAGACGCAAAATTCGATATTCTGGCACACCTCGAAATATTTTGCGACATATTATTCTATCTGATATTAGAGATGCTAATGTGATGCTACCTCAGGTAATTTTCATTACAGAGTTTTATGCACTGTAATTTTCCTTTTAATTTTTTTTTTTTTTTTTGTAAAAAGCAGTCCCACACCAATGCTAATTTTTTCGCATCTGAGGAAGGAAAAAAAAAAGTTTAAAAACAATTTTTAATGAAAAATTTGGTCTTACTTCAAATATTCTATCAAAGTAGCATTCAAATAAAATGTTTGACAGATATTTCATATAAAATTTTGCTGGAATTGTTATACTGAATAAATTAATTAAAAATGAAAATTAACTATCTGAGTGTAATAATAATTCTGCTATTATACACCGTTGTCCAAAAATTAAGAGGCAGTGACTGGACACTTTCAATTTGACATGGTTTGTAGAACATCTACGGAAATTCTGGATGAATTGCCTTTGAACTTCGAGGATATAAAGAAGATGCCGGACTTCATATTTTTCAGTGAAGATTTAGTCGTGATGTCAATTAGGGGTCAATAATAAATGTAATAATAGTAAAAATATTTGTGATCAATTTTTGTAACAGAAAATGCTCACAATGGTCTATCACTGTATCATATGACTATGTGGTTCCTGTTCAACATTTGTGTAAGCATAGCATGCGTATTTGTGAAGATGTTAACGTTTCTGCAACAAATTCATATGTTTTTTTGTTTATAGCATATAGAGTTTTCAACTGAATTTAACATCACTATCCGAAAATTGGACATAGCACTGTAGAAACAGTATACTGCAATTAAAAGATGAATATGAATATATTGAATATTTAATATGAATATAGACTTTTTACATAAGATGTACTAAATAGCTGACTACTAAATTATAAAATAAAACTTTTGGTATCTTTCACGTATGCACAGTTAAAAATGATTTCATACAAATGCCCATTCATCTTCTAATTGCAGTATACTGTTCATACTGTGCTTTGTCAAGTTTTCGGAAAGTGGTGTTAAATTTGGTTGAAAACTCTGTATTATATAAACAAAAAACCTTTGAATATTTCACAGAAACTTTAACAACTTCACGAACATGCATCCTATGCTAACATAAATGCACACAAACGTTGAACAGGACCCACATAGTCATTTGCTATAGTGACAGACCATTGAAAGTATTCTCTGTTACTTGGATGATCACAAATAATACTTTATTATTAAATTTATTATTGGTCCTCTAATTGCCCTTGCAACTAAATCTTCATTGAAAAATATGAAGTCAAACATTCTCATTAAATCCTCGAAGTTCAATGACAATTCATCCAATATTTCCATAGATATTCGATAAACTGTGTAAAATCGAAAGCCCCTTAATTTTTGGACAGCAGTGTATTTTATTAACATCTATTCTTGAAAGTTTTTATTTTCCAATAATAATGTTTTATGATTTCTTTTTCTGTATTTTGATCAAATTATCTGGCATATATTTTTAATTTAATTAATTAATTCTTTTCTTTTCTTTTGTAGGATTTAATGTCTACTCCAATTTTTGGATTTGATCCTTTACCTCCACCAGATTCTATATCCCCATATGAAAAACGCTCTAAGTAAGAAAAAATTATTTTATTTTATGTTTAATTTTGTACTTGTAATAAAGAAGTAAAATTCGTCAGCTTTGTGGACTGAAAATTGTATTTTTGCTACCAAAATATTTTTTATCAATATGTACTGTTTAACATAACATACTATATATACAGTCGAGCCTGCATGTTACGAAGTCAACGGAGCTTTCGCTGTAATATTATTAATAATATTCACTAATTATAAAAATATTTACTGTATTGGATATTCATAATAGCTGATACAATATAAAAAATGAATAAAATAATAGAAAAATACTTATTTGTTTTTCTAAAGAATGTCATTCAATCGTTTTAATATTTTATTATATTTTAGGAAAAACATTGGTAACTTTTCTTTGAATAGTTGAATTTAAAATTTATTTACACGATATTTTTCAATCTCATTTGCAGTCAATATTATGTCCTTTAGAATATATTCATAAGATTTTTAGGTTCTCCCACAGCACATTTTGATGACACTGATTCTTTGTTTTCCAATTTTCTGTTATTATCTTCGGATTCATCAGATTCAAATGGATTTAGAACTTCAGCCATGATGTTCTCATCTATTTCTTGACCTTCTATTTCTAGCTTGCTATTGCTGCTAATGTAATCGGTCCGTGTAATAGTGTTAGTTACATTTCTATTTTCATTCACTGTATCCCAAAGAAAACTTTTTTCAGGATCAATTTGTAAGTTTTTTTGTCCATTGAGAAATCCTGCTTGTTCCCAACAGTTTTGAATCGTTTTTGATTTGATAGATTACCATGCACTTTCTGAAAATATGTATGTGATTATTACATCAGCATCAAAACTCTTGATTCAATTAAAGGGTCAAGAAAAGTCATTGGATTATCTTCATTCTGTATTTCCTTTTGATGCATTTTATTATACCATATCTAAAGATTGGATTTTTGATGTGGCATTTGGCAGAAAATGGTATAGTGTAATGTTTTTAAGTTGGATGTTTGCTTTATGGGCAGTGCAGTTATTTATCGAAAGGCTAAATGTGCCTAGCCTGCTTTGGCATTTTGTTATCAAATTCTTTCAACCATTCAGTAAAAATTTCCGAAGTCATCCATTCCTTTTGATGATTCTGGTATTCTATAGTATCTGTAGTTCCACAGTTTTGAGACAGCAAAGATTCTTTGATTTTCCTATAACTAAAATTTTCCTGTTATCCAATCCATCCATATTGTAGAAAGACAATGCAGTTTGTCTGACTTTGGAATGTTTTCTGCCAGCAAGGATACCACTAACAAGGCGACTATTTTTTAATTATATCTTGCACCACTTTCTCAAAACATAATTCTTTTACCAACACTTTGACAACATCTGCCAGAGAAATACACTGCAAAATTATTATTATTTTTAAATAGTGGTGCGAGTAGAATATAAAAATAGTCACCAGTGGCAACCCTGCACCAGTTTATTCTTTTAGTGTAAATATGTGTCCAGGTAAAAGTTGATAAAGTCCTGCCTCATCAGCCTTCTAAACATCTAAAGGCGGTATTCAAAAAAAAATATTTTTCCACACTCAACAACTCAAAATTTTGAGACACATTCTCAGACTCATTTTTAAAAGTAACAGGAAACTTGGCGGCGTGATTTATAAAGACATTTATAAGGGCCCCATGTTTTTATTTTTCGTTCAATTAATTAGAAATTGATTTACAGACAATTATTTTCACAGTACGATAATTTTTTTTGTTTCCAGCGCTATCGCTTTGGGAAATTCGGTTCAAAATGTCCAGTTTGACAGCATTTTTTGAAATATATTCTGCCTTTATCAAAAAATCGAGACAATACGGACATTATAAAGTTTCTGAATAAGAGAACCTGCCAATTGGATGCATTTTAGAGCAAAAATGAATTTACAAATGTGTCTCAAAATAAGCAGTTTGGATTTGAATACACCCTAAAATTTTTAATTTTTTAGTTAAATTTTCTTTATTTTTCAATCATTCTTCAATTACTGAGTTTTTTACTTGTGCACTTTCTCCACTTACAGTTTCAAAAACAGCTGCATGGTATTACAAAATGAAAAAAAAAAAATTGCAATATTCTAACAAATTAAATATAAAATATTTTTAATTTAAAATCCTAATTAATTAATTTCAGCCCCCTCATTAAATTTATAAAATCATAAATATTTATCTTAACCAATATTATTAAAATTGGCTTGTTTCAATTTTAAATAATAATAAATATTTCCCTCTAAATATCTTATTTTCTTTTAATAATATTAATTCATCTGAAAATCATTCATAAGTACATATAGTCTGATGATTTGAGTGTTGTTTTTTTTTAAGGAAGTACAAATCTCAATTTATTTAGAAAATAATTTATAAACAACTTAAAACCTTATCTATCCATAATTATTCTTGTAAACCCATTTTGATAACCTGAGATATGAATTGTCATGTTGTAATTATACATATGTTTCAGTAATTTTCCGTGTATAAATTCATGTACAGATAATCTAATTGCTATTGTAGTGGCTTCTGTGCAGTAACTTTAATATTTTTTATCTCTCTATATTAAAAAAAAAAGTAGCCGCAGCTGCTGCCAATGAAGATTTTGTGCCTTGAGGTCTTTCTGGACTAATATTCAGAAAACTATTGCATATAAAAATATAAAAATTGTTAGTTTTATAGAGAAATGTTCAATAAAAATGCTGAAGCAGACTGTTTTTAAATCGAAGAATTATTTTAAGAGATATTTAATATTAAAGTCGGTCAAAATAGCTCTCTTAAAGTTTTATAGGAACGAAAACTATGCATAGGAATTTACCAATAATTTAAAAGGTTGATAAGCCTGTAATGTGCAGAGTGCAATTATTTTTTTAATTTGGCTAATTTTTTTAGGCTTTATTTAAATTTTTTTATTAAAATTATCATTATTTTGATGGAGAGTTATTTCATGTCCATTATTGAATTGTTGCCAATTTGTAAAATAGCGCTCATAGTAATATTCCCTTTCAATTAAAAAATGTTTTTATACGTGACTATTAAAAACAAAAATAAAACTTCGAAATAAAATTTAAATGACCACGTGTTAAAAGTAGTAAATGCAGAAAATTACTTAATAAAAAATATACTTGCACGTGAATATTAAAAAGAGAAATATTAAAAGAGAAGAGTTATGCATTCAAAGCATTAATTGGGGAAACTTACGTCATATTTAAAATACTCAAATAACAATATTTCCAAACAGTTTCAATTTAAAAATATATTTACACGAGAGATTAATTTATTTTAACAAAATCTTTTACATATTATTGCAAATTTTAAAACAGCGGAATTAATAATATTTCCTTTCAATTAAAAACTATAGTTTTACATTTAATAATTATGTTTAAATTAAACTAATAAATTGTTAAAATATCATTAAAAATACAGATAAACGTTGATCTAAAAATCATTCAATGACGTAACTAACATCTGTAATGCATCTGATGTCAATTGAATGTGATGCCACAGATATGCTTTTTTGGCATTAAATCCTATATTTTGGCGACAGTTCTTGTCTTTTATAGAAAGTAGTAGATGGGGCAATGGAGATGTATCCAATATTTTCTATAGCATCATTATAAAATTCCCCGATGCGGTGTGTAATGGTTTGCAGGAGTAATAAAAGTAAGTATTTAAAAAATATATAATCTTCAATTTTTCACTCCAACACACCAAAACTGACCAAAATGATATTAGTATACTGTTTGAGAGAGTTTTAATTAAATCCATTTTATTTAAAAAAATTAAATTTAAAACTAAATTAGAAATTTATCTTATCTTTTTATAAAAATAATTTATTTAATGATAAAGTATACTTTAGGTGATAGTAAATTATAATTCAGTATAAAATAATAAGAAAATCAAAGCAAAAACTCACCCAGCTTGTCTGTGTTTTGTTCTTTCAAAGAAAGACAAAATTATCATCATCAATCTTTTTTTTTTTGGTAACTAACAAGATTATATTTGTATTAATTGCAGCAATTTATGTTTAATAAGTAAAATAATAGGGATCCTTTAATTTATAAAATAAATAGTAAAAAATTTTCTTTGGCATTAATTTCAAAATTACTAAATTGATATGAACTTGAGAATGTTACATAACGGTTAAATTGGAGCTATTACTAAAAAAAATAATAATAATAATAATTATAATAAAGTTCTTTAATGCTCATAAAATAGATTTACTAAATATACATATAAGTTCTAAAAATTATATATATATTTTTTAATATTTGTAAAAAGCACAGTTACTGTAGACTGGAACCTTCAATTATTAAATTGAATTTGACGAAATTTACTAATATCTCGATAGGATGACTTCTTAGGATGACACTATCACTCTTGCTCAAAAAGGAAGCATTTCGTGATATTTTAACAGTTCGATAGATGAGATATGAGAATGAAGCAAAATTCCTTAGATGAAGAATTCAAACTGAAGAACCATCAATTGGATTTTAAGAGCAATGAGTAATATTGATACGGTGAAGTTCAAATGTGTGGAATGCAAGATTTAAGATGGAAGTTTTGTGCATCAGGTTTTATTATTGATGAGACATTTTGAAACGATAACGATGATATCCAATTTTTATAGAGTGATGAAACTAAATAGATTCATAAATGGTCGTCTTAATGATGAATAATCTTATAATCTAAATGCTTATTATAAATAAAAAATTTATATTTAAAATCTAATAGCAGCTAAGTTGAATTCAAAAATCAGAAATTTTTCCATTGAAGTTGTCCAGCAAAACTGTGCTTAGAAGAAAAATTACTCACACCGACTGAGCAGGGGAACCTACCTAACTAACGGTAGGCCCCTTCTCGGTCTTTACATGCTACTTCTTCCAAATATTGAACCAGAGTGTTTACAAGGACTATCGTATTCACACTTCAAAATAATCTGTCCTAAATAGCCAATCAAAATCACATCCTTCTCAACTGAAAGAAGCACTATAATTGCTCAACCCAAACGATATTACGATACAGTGACAATATTACGATACGATTTTTTTTTTAAATTAATTTTTTAGCCAAATTTTCGGCGAATTGCAACACTGTGTACCTACTGAAGAATGTTAATGTTTCTGTTTACTAAACAGAACTAAGCATGGGTAGTTAAGGTCAACAAACGATGTCTGAAAATGGTGTCCAAACTGATGTCATAGCATGCAAAAGTTGTTCTTTCAACCGAGGAAGGAGGAATAATTAAGATGGCGTGAACAGAATACATGATTGGCAAATGGCACCAATTTTAAAAGCAAAAATAAGGAAAGTTATTTATTTTTGTATCTGCACTCTATTTTTGGATTAAAAATACTGAAATTTTATCAGTGAAATGAGGGAAATTTATTAAACTTGCTAAAAAAGAAATAAAAGTGATCAAACATATATTTTAAATAAATAAGAGATAATTTTTTTAGTAACTTGGTAAAATATTGTTTTTAAAAGTAAATTATTGATAATTTAGTTTAGAATTAAGTGAATATGTTTAGTGAATCATTTCCAAAGATTAATAGAAAAGGAAATTAATTTAATTTGGTCATGGAATTGATAAAGCATATAATAAAGTTTATTTGAAAAAGATCGTTTTTTAAAGTAAATTATTGGCAATATATTTTGGCATATTATAATTAATGAATATATTTAATGAATGACTTAAAAAGATTAATAATGAAAGAAATTAATGTAATTTAGTAATGAAATTAATAAAATATTAATGAAGAAACTGAAATGTATTTTAAAGATTTGTTAAACTATGATTTATTTTTCAATCTAAGTAAATATGATTTTAAATGAATATTGTTAAAAGAATTTAAGAAACAAATTAATTTTAATATGGAAATAATAATGAAAATAAAAATTTTATTTGAGAATTTCTTTTTTTAATCTTAAGAAGTAATGTAATTATTAAATTTTTTATAGTTTATTTGAATGAATATTGCGATTTATAAGAATCTATAACCCAGATTAAAAAGAAATGTTACGAATCGTAACACGCTGAGATTGTTTACTTAACCATTTTGCACAAGTTGATTTTCAAATGTTTAATTGATCTTATTTAATCATTCACAAAAACAGTTGTTAGCTGTTTCAACAGCAGTTGATTTGACCTTAAAATCCTCAGTCAAAGGAAAATGAATGGAAACCCAATTACAGCAGATCATCACTGGTCGTTTAACTATATTTCAATCTTCCATAATCATTTTAGAGTTGATCAAATCAGAGTGTTTTTAAAGTTTGTTGTGTCAGAATGGGGGTTGGTGAGCATAACTCATAGGGAATAAAGCCCCCTAATATTTAAAAAAAAAAAAAAAATTAATTTGCATCCACTAATGACTGATAATAGCTCCTAGTTTTAAAGTATCTGCAACTACAATTTGTACATCCATGGTGACAGTTTATCAATAAACCAGAGAGGATATGTTATCCATTATTTATCTATAGTCTCTGTAACCAGATTACTGATTTATTCCTTCATATTTGAATAATACACATTTCTTAAGTGTTTTTACTTCATCCCACAACCTTCAAATTTCTGGTGTGAACTTTCAATTTGTAGATTTATTTATTTTTTTTAAATATTTAGAACTTATCTTCGAACTGTACATGACTTGCATTCTAATCAAGATCTACATAAATTAACCATAGCCAGGACTCCAAAATCTGAACTCATTTAATAAACAAGCAATTAGGAGAGGAAACTCATCAAGGAAACTCATGTGTATCTAATCTGGAGAAATTAGAGAAAAATCTTTGTAATCTAGATGGGAAGAGAATTTATTTATTACTTTATTTAGAAGTAAAATTAAAAAATAGAATATATGTTTCTGTTACAATAATGTGTAACTTTAAAACAAGTAGGAACCTACAATAAGCTATTTTAATATGGTGTGTTGACATAATGAATAGATATTCAAAATGCTTTTTATTATTTGAGTTTTGTACACATTTATAAAAGCTTCCATGGGTGAGACATTTTTTTTTTTTTTTTTTTTTTTTAAAGAAATACATAATTTCGAATAATAACATTTTATTTTCAAGCATTTAAATTTTTGGCCTTATATTCTTTTCATGCTTTAAAGATTCTTAGATTGGGAAAATTACAAACAAAAATTTGAGTAATTTATTTTGGTATATCTTTGATATAGAAGTGAATATTTTATTTAAAGGATTATTAATTAATCATTTGTGCTAATTTAAAATCTATATACTTAAATTAACTTTTGATATTTTGACATTAATAGTAATTTTCTAAATTGTATTATAATGCAGTGTACTTTAATTATTTTCCACCCCTATATGATATGCTTCTACAATCAATAGCATTTTGTAAGAAAGCGGTATTGATTATTTTTCAGATATTTCAGTTCTGTTTTGATTTATTTTGATGAATAATGTATCTTAATTAATTTTCAAAACTTACTAATTAATCTTCAAATAATTTTGTAATACCCCATTCTCACATTTCATTACACATGACGATCTTTTATAGCCATCCATTACCTGCAACAAAATATTTTTTCCTAAGCTTTATGAAAGTTGAGTAAAAATATTTTTTCTTATAAACATGAGTTTTTAATTTAAATCTTAAATACAAAATCAAAATCCCTCTGATGAATTAAATTTAGCTGTGTTGGCCTTACTCAGTGTGTTTCTTTATTAAACAGAATATTAATATTTAAAAAGATGAAATATTAATATTAAAAAAAAAATGAAATATTGTTAGTAGTTTTTGAATAGAAAAAGTCCATTTTTAAATACTTCATTTGGATAAAATACCATTGTTTTAGAAATCATTTTTAATACTTTAAATTATGAAACTTGCATAATTATTCACGCATAATTTTGCAGTGTAAAATTTTAGATATTGTATAAATTTCTAAAAATCCTTCTAGAAATAAAACATGAAAGTAATATTGAGAATATTACATAAGAATGCAAGGTATGACCACAGACTGTTGTTGCAAATAAGAACTTCATTTAGTAAGCAAGCAAGAGACCCTTTACTAACTTAGTAGCTGTTGAGCAATGCTATTTATATACATAGTTTGATCAGAAAATCCTATGACTGTAATCTGTAATATTCTCAAAAATTATATTAATCTGGAATTTAGGGTACTTTTCCGTTAGATATACACTAGTTAAAGTTTTGTGAGAAAGTAACAAATGCCTAATTTCTTATTGACATGTGCAGCAATCTGATTGTAATTTGTCATCTTCGCTTATAAATTATATTTTCGGTCAAGATTTCCTTTTATGATGAATAGGTGATATTTTTTTTAATATTTTAACACTAGTGGAGCTATATGTCACGTTGTAAACGTGCCATTTACAATCATTTTACGTATTACTCGTAACTGCGTGCACATATCCCATCGTGAAACATTAATTCTAATCATTTCAATAGTTTCTCTTTAATATTAATTTAAGTCACCATTTTTCTTATTCGGCTTTTTTCTCTAGCTTTAATTTAATACCAAATTTATCATTTTCTGATGCTTTGTTCATATTTTGACTTCCTGTTACGACGATCGTTTTTTTTAGTCTTCTCCCTACGGCTCGGCGTTTTCATCTCACCGCGGGAGCTCGTTCTACCCTTGGGGCTTCTACGTCACGGCGCTGGGTCGATGCACTCCCCGTATGCCGCCGTAATACGTTTCTCGCTCGTTGGCAGTGGGCGCGTTAAAGGTGTAAATAAATATTATTTTTATGTAACTATAGGTATGTCATTAGGGTTTTTCTTTCTATCTTCTACTTAAGTTAGATTCTGCATATACTTCTTATAATATTTGGTAATGGCGTCTTTATTAGCTTTCATGCCAATAATTCCAATTGGTGGGAAGTGACGTCTGTCTAACTGAAAAGTACCATGCTTACATATGTAGTTCATAATCATGACTTTCCATACATGAAAGTGATTCTTTTGTTCACTTTATTCTGAAACATTCTAAGCAAGGATACATGTGCAGCTTTTCTCTTTTATCCAGAAATTTGAGTGATAAAATTAACGATATTTTTAAGTGACACTTTGGCATCTACTATTTTTATTCTTTTTACTTTCCTGTTTTAATGCAACTAAATATAATATCATTTGAATGATTATTTGAGTTGTTGAATGACAAAATCATTTGAATAAATATGCTTTAAATTGTACCCGTTATGATTTAAATGTTGATATGGTATTGCTATAGCTGGCATTTTTCTGTTTTAGACCTGATACACCTGATGACAAAGGAGTTTTAAGCATGTTCTTCTTCTCTCTACTTCCAAGTTTTAATATGGTAAGAAAATTTTCCGATTGCATTGCTGTTTATGATATTCCCTTGCATGTTATTTTCAAAATATATACAAGTTTCTGAATTTTTTATTATATGTTATGTACATTAAAACCGCTATACTGGACCACAAAATTTGCCAACTATTCAGAAGTAAAAGCATACAAATAAATAGGTGAAGTGGATTGAAAAGGTATTTGCTCAACAGAGGTGTCTGTTATTTGGAATGTCTATTATGGAGGTTTTACTTGTATTACATTCACTCATTTGTAATCTTATTTATGGTTTGTTTAACTTGTGATATCAGTAATAGGTTTTCTTCCCTTCTACTTCTTTTATATATTTAGCTTTTGTTAATATCATTTATAAAAAATCTTATTAAACTGTTCTTAAAATTTTCTGATGATCAATATCCAATTTACACACATTCAAAGTATATATACCAATGGGAAGCTTCCATAAATTTACTTCAGGATAATTTTCTTTTACTACTTCGATCCACGTTTTGGTATTGTTTTCCCTGCAAAATTCATTGAAAATCCTGCAATTAGATTTCTTATACATTTCGCCATATTAGTATTTGCTGTCAGTTTAATTTTGTTGTTTATTTCTTCTGAAACATTGGTTAAATAAGGAATTTTGCTTGTGTTAAATTATGGCATAACCTTTTTTCAGTAATGTGAGAGATATAATATAGATGTTTTTGTAGAATAAAAGATTAATCTTTTCTCAATGATAATTATCACAGTGGAATTATTATTATTATTTTAATTCCTGATTAATTTTTAAAAAGTAAGCTTAGTAAAAGGCATTGCAGTTTTCAAGTATAACATCTCCTACATTTGCAAACAATTATACTTTAGTTATTTTATTATGGCTAATCTTTTTATAGAACTAAATTAGGGTTTCTTACTAGACAAGGTGAAAGAAATTTTAATTAGATTAACGATTAAAAATTAATGATTAGATTTTTAATCATGACTAAAAATTGACTGATTAAAGTTTGTTTTGATCCTACTCATAGATTAATGATTAATTTATTTTCAGCTGCTCTCTTTGATTAATGATTCAATCAATTCTCAGTCTAATTAGTTAATCTGATTAATGATTAAAAACGTCATGTGTTATTTACCTAGAACTGATCAGGAAATTAAATATCTTTGACTTCCTGTCTGCTTGTCATTCTTACTTTAGTAAATATGCTTTTTCAGTATTTTTCTCATATGGCAACCATATCGAAGATAATAACAAATAGGACAGAATGAACTCAACTCTCTTGGAATTTCTTATATTCTTTTAAATATCCCTACCTAAAATTCATAAAATCAGTTAAATGTGTCTTTAAACAGCGGCACAGCGAAGGTTTGGTGTTAAAATCCCTTTCAGAGGTAAAAGATACAGTTATTGTTGCTTATAAGAATCATTGGTTTATCAAAGAAGTCGCTTTTATGAATCAAGAAAACCAAAAACCAGTACAAGTATTTTCGTCTTAGTTGAAATCTGCTGCTTTATTGAATCGAATTCTATTCAGCAAACGTGATTCATTAAAATGGCAGTTCTTATACTTAAAAATGGAGAAACCACATAATAGATATCTGTTTAAACTGGTCACTTATTTTATAAAATATCAATGTTCGCATTTATCGCACACTCGTGTGTCTTTTAATCAATTTTTTTTTTATTTGCTTCTTTTTCCGAAATGAGACTAAACCATTGAACATTTTAAACATACAAAAATGGAATTTGAAATGTTTTACTTGTTAAAGCTGAGGGAAAGTTGCTCTAAATACAATAAACCCTGTCAAAAAAGAACTTGTCTATAACGGAATCATGTCTTAAATCTAAATAATTTATAGTCCTGACAGAAAGAAAACATACAATTTTATGCACTAATATGGAAACTTTTTTAAAACAGATTTTTTTCCCGGTCCCTGTTGACTCCGTTTTCATAGGCTTAAATAAATTATAAACTAGTATTATAGTTAGGTCTGGTGCAAAATTATCTTTCATTAGATTGGGTCAATGGTGTCCCAGCTTACTTTTTCCTCTATAGATTTTGGGCTGGGGACCCTTACTTTTTTCTGCAGTCTTGGGCCGTTCCAAAACTGTACCCCATGCTTTTCCTTCCCGGGCTGAAATTTGCTTGACCTTGCGTCTTGGCAACAGTTTTCTTGTAAAAATAATAGTGATATTGTACATTTGTTTAAAAAATCTTTAGAAATTGAATTTGGTTTAATAAATAACAAAGAAATATTTAAATCACAGGTGCCAAGTGTCTTTTTTCTCACAGAGCTTTAAAATTGTGATTTAAATTTATGAACGAACTTTTTCTTTCATTCGAAACTGCAATAATTTTTCAATACGTGTTCATGTAAGTCATTGTCTCTAAATGATATTTACCCTAGAACTACAAGAAATTTTACTCAACTTTGTTAAAAACATTTCACACCAGTATTTTTATTTAAAACTATTTAACTTATTTATTTACTTTGCTTATCTGTGGTTTATATTTAACTTATTTTATGAAACAAATTCTTGTCCAAATAGTCATTTTGAATGTACCTGTCGGGTCCATTGAACCCATCTGGTAGGTGGAGGGTTAATATTGTTATTCCATATTTCATAGATTGCTGACATATAATCTGCTGTACCTTAAAATGTTAAACACATATGTATACAATATTCTGTTAAAAGAACTTTAATTATAGGATAATGATCTAAGAAATATTGGCTTGTTTTGCAGAAATTGGGTCAGACCGGACTCATAAACTACAAAAAATAAACAGCATGAACCAGAACCAAGTTGAATATTTAGCTTTTGGTGCAGGCAGAGAGTGGCTAATAAAGCATTCGTAGGAGTCCAGGCTAAACGTTTTTTGCTTTTATCATGAACTTGGCCGAGTCAGTTACACTACAGCTTTAGAAATTTCAATCCATTCCATATAGACCTCTTCCCCTGCCAACATTTAGTGGTTATTCTAGGGAGGGGAGGGAGGGAAAGCACCACAGAACACTAAAAAAATTAACTCTCTAATGCCCATGGTAGAATGTATACTAGAAATTCCAAAATTGTTAAAATTGGAATTCCCACAAGAAATAAAAACTATTAGTTTGCATTTCTTTTTAATCACGGAATGTTTGTCATTAAATAAAGGAAAGATTTCTACTCTGATTTTCTGGTATGAATTCGGAATATCTGAATAAAAAAATCCACTAAATTGGCAACATTGATGGTATCCTATATGCTACCACGGGCAGTACAGAGTTAAAAGCACCATATAAAAATAGCATTGTGCAATCATTAAATGGTACAGTGTGTGCCATTAAACGTGCAGTCATAGAATCGCAAATATTTTATTTTTTCTAAGGGAAAAAACAAAGTATTTGTGAAATGCAGGCTGTTTTAAAATATAAATAAGAAAATAAAAAGAAAAAAACAGAACAAACTGCAAGAGATGGTAGAGCAAACTACAATAAAAAATTTTGCCAAAGAAATTAGGGTCACAATTAATTTAATCAAACAAAAATATAGGGTACCTACTTCAAGTCAAGTCCTGATATTTATGCAGGCGTTTATGAAGATATTTTAACGGAATTTTCACCAGACTTACTTTTCTCACAATATCACGAAAAATGCTGGAAATGCACAGTAATTCAATCAGTGACATCGTATGGAATTTCAACTTCATTACTACAGACGAAGCACACAGTTAAGCACTGTTTGGATGTGGATGGTGATAACTTCCACCAGTTTTTGTAATATCGATACATTTGACATGAAGTTTATTGAAAATTTCATTGAGATAGCTTCATTATTGTTAAATTTATGAACAAAACTACAACTTCATTACTACAGACGAAGCACACAGTTAAGCACTGTTTGGATGTGGATGGTGATAACTTCCACCAGTTTTTGTGATATCGATACATTTGACATGAAGTTTATTGAAAATTTCATTGAGATAGCTTCATTATTGTTAAATTTATGAACAAAAATTAGTGTTTGGCTTGGAGTGAAATACCCTGTACTTTTGATTGAAAAAAATGGATTGCATCCCGGTTTCTTACAAAAAAAAAAAATCATTTCCTGTAGTGTGTTCTTATGCCTCTTAAAGTTTGTCTCATCTTTGTGTGAAACAATTTGTATAAATGCAATACCAGCTTTATGTTATTTCATTGGTACATTTTATGTTTTGTAACTCTAAGATAGTAAGTTAGTAAATGTTGTTTAAACATTTGTTAATGTCTAACACAGTGTCCAATTCTAATAAACGGAAAAAAGTAACTATGATTTAATTTATAAAAAAGTCTGATTCGATTAACCAATGATTCTAAAAAAAAGCTGAGTACTGGACTAGCTATCAATAATTCCCTCTCCCAGAGCCGAATTCTGACTGTGCCACTGTATCTTTAAAAACTATAAGTTTAGAAGTGAAATATGCAGATATTAGTAATTTAAGTTTAATGCGTGAATAGTTTTTGAAAGTCATAAAATACATAAATGAAGAACATGCATTTTAGGATAGTGAATATATCTAATCAATATGCAATTATTTTTTTTATTTTTTTTTTTGCTTAGCCTCGTGAGACTAATAATGATGCACCTGCTGAAGCTGGTGCGAGAGGAGGTGCAGAAGCAGGAAGAAATGACCTTCGCAGAAGTGTGACTTCACTTATTGATGCCATGAGAGACTTGATTAGTACAGCTCATAATGCTGCTGATATGCCTAATGAAGCAGATGTAGACAGTGATGATGACACAAGAGAAGCTTAAAATTGTAGCATTTAAAGGTTTTATACTAATTCTTTAATAAATTGGTAGACTAACAAACATTATTGGCAAAAATCAAGTGCTGAAACATTTTTCTCACTCAAAGCCAATCAGTATGGTTAAAATCTAGAGGGGAAGGAGCAGCCTTTTGGTTTCCGCGGGCCACATCTGAGATAAAAAATTTGTTATAACAATACTACAATATAATTATAAATTTGTTAAAATAAAAACACAGTCATTGGATCCGACCAACAATACTGCGATACGATAAACCGCAATCCCGGTAGACTACAATTTGACCTTTATCAAAGTCAGAAACGGGCTGGTACGCATTTCTCCTTCTTACACGAGACATCACAACTTTTCACCAGGCAACAACGTTCAAATGCAATTTGTATATGAGAAACCAGCTGAACAATTTCCTCATTTAAACACATTGTAGGTGTCGCTACCGGTGCCTGCTTTGTCTGAATGCACTGAAAAGCTAATCATTTGCATATCACAGCACCTTCTTCCTGTCATTTACATTTTCCGTCTGTAGCTTTTCCAGGCTGCATTTTAGGGAAAAGTACTCCACTTTAAATATCCTGTATTAATACTAATTATAGTTGTTAAGTACACTACTAGCCATTAAAATTGCTACACCAGGAAGAAATGCAGATAACAAAATGATATTTATTGGACAAATATTATTTTAGAAATAACAAGTGATTAAATTTTCAAGAAATTTGGGTGCATAGATCCTGCGAAATCAGTACCCTGAACAACCACCTCTGCCACCACAGTAATAACAGCACTTATACGCCTGGTCATTGAGTCAAACAGGGATTGGATGGCAGGTACAGATGCCCATGCAGCTTCAACACGATGCCACAGTTCATCAACCGTAGTGACTGGCTTATAACCATTGACCAGACGTTTTCTATTGGTGGGAGATCCGGAGAACGTGCTGGCTAGGGCAACAGACGAACATTTTCCGTATCAAGGAAGGACCGTACAATATCGGCAACATGTGGTCAGGCATTATCCTGGTGAAATGTAAGGTTTCACAGGGCTCAAATAAAGGGTAGAGCCACGGGTCGTAACAATTAACGTGCACTGTTCAAAGTCATTGATCACACCATTGAAGACGCTCCTGTCTATGACACAGTGTCAAGGGAAACTGCAGCCATGGTCTCCGAGCTGAGAGTCCATGCTGCAACAAACATCATCTAACTGTTCATGCATACACTTGTCTTACAAACGACCCCTTTTCATGATGCGTCTTCTCGGCTTCTAGTGATAGAGGGACCGTTGAGATGCCGCACGGCATTCCGTATTACCGTCCTGAACCCATCAATTCCATATTCTGCGAATCTCGACCAACGCGAGCAGCAATACTGCGATACGATAAACCGCAATCCCGGTAGACTACAATTTGACCTTTATCAAAGTCAGAAACGGGCTGGTACGCATTTCTCCTTCTTACACGAGACATCACAACAACTTTTCACCAGGCAACAACGTTCAAATGCAATTTGTATATGAGAAACCAGCTGAACAATTTCCTCATTTAAACACATTGTACAGGGTTCATACTCTATTTGAAAAACAAAATTCCCTGGCTTTTCCAGACTATTTTTCCTACAATTCCATGCCCACAATTCACAACATTTTTAGAAATACGAATAGCAATTCTAGATCTTAATGATTAACTATACCTCTGAAAATAAAATTAATCTATAAAATTGAAACTAAAAATCTATTATTTGATATTTAAAATATAAAAAATGAAAAACAATTAAAAAATAGAATTTGGATGGATTCAAAGTAACATTTTATTGATATAATTAGATTTCACATATTAGTCCAGGGGAAATGTACCAAAAAAAGGCGTTACCTTGCAAAAGGTCGGGTAGAAGATTTTTTTTTTTGATTTGTATATAATGAGGCCAGAATGAAAAAACTGAATTATCCAACAAAGTTTCTCAAGGGAGAATTTTCTGTAGCCAAAAAACACCAAAATTTTGGAACTTTTTTTGTTGTTTTTTAAATATCTCAAGACTCGTCGTAGCGTATTATTTGTAGGGATGATTGTGGATTCATGAAAAAATACCTGAAATTTTAGCGAGAAAATGTTTCAGTATGGAGAGAGGGGGGGGAGGGGACATAATTTATTACAGGGAGATCAAATTATGAAAAATGTGAACTTTAATTATGTTTAGCAATCATATGAAAAAGAAATTTTAGTCTTATTTTATGAATTTTACTATCAGAAAAACAGAATTTCTGTACTAAAAATGAAAAAAATAGCTGAATTCAGTTATATAACCTGAACACAATCGCCCCTGTATTTGTTAATTACAATGTTAAAGCGGACAAAATTCTCTACAACTTTCATATTTACAACTTTTTTATACACTCAATAACAAGCGCAGTACGACATTTCAAAAATAAGACAATTTTTTCAATTTTCTTAAAAACCGTGAAAAACGTAGTTTTGGCCCGATGATGATTCAAATGTTCTTCACGAATTTAATCATGGATGCAGGGATGTAAGACCTGCGCCAAGCTGCTACAAAACAGCTATTTTTTTCAATTTTGCGCCAAACCTGCGCCACGTCGCCATTTCTTGCAACTCCGCTTGAATTACCTCTTGAGGTCACTGCTGTGTGTAACCCTGCCCGGCCGATCTCCGTACGGTAAAAAGTTCCTTTTTTTTTTCGGGTCCGAATTTTTCGAAAAATTAAGGCAATGATTTCCGGAAAAAAAATATATATATCGGTCATAAATATCCGAAAATTCGGACATAAAATGTATCGGTATTTCGGAAAATGATCGGAATGATCGCGCCTTTTTTTTCCCTTACTGCAGTCACGTCACAGCTTGCAAAAAATTTTGGATTCCACATTTTTTTTTTTTAAAGGGGTGGGGGGGGGGGGGGGGGGGAGGATTTTATAGATTCATTAATTTAACAGTCAGCTGTACTTGCACATTACTTAGTATTTCTTTAACATACATGCATTATTGCAATCAGTACCCAAATGTTGTTTAGAATGTTCAGGGTTAGCAAAAAGCGTGGCAAAATTTTATCAGAGTAATTTTTTTCAGAGTATTTTCAAGATAGCAATAATTTTTATTAACATTAGAATTTCAATCTGCTCCAAAAACAGTTTTTATTGCTCCAAAAAAAGTTTTTATTGCTCCAAAATTAGATTTTTGCTGCTACAAAAATGGATTTTACTGCTACAAAATGGCTTTAGTGCACTTTCATCCCTGTGGATGTCATCTTCTACATATTGATAGCAGTAAATTATCTGTTATTTGCACACACCCCCCCCCCCCCCTATTCTTAAGTGCAGTACGGCTTTTCAAAAATGAGGCTATTTTTCCAACTTACATAACCGCTCGATTATAGAGAGTGGGCGGGGCGGGTGACAAATAACTGCCGGGAAAAAAGAAAAGATACATCTAGAGCAGGGGTTGGTAAAAACTATGGTATGCGTACCAGTACTGGTACAGGAAGCTCTGGCTACTGGTACGCAGAAATCCTATACTGGTACGTGGAATAAAATACAGAAAGCAGCATATCATGAGACACCCTGCCACTGTACCTCACGATAGAGGAAAGAAGTGAACTTATTCAGCTCTCCTGTGATGGATTACTGGTGTCCACATTCAAACGGATGAATGTCACAGATTTTTTTGGCGAGAATATGAGAGTACCGTTTGATATCGTCAAAGTCTGCTTGTGTTTAGCACAACATATATCTGTGAATGTGCTCCCCCCCTTCGTTACATCAAAAACAAACACAGGAATAAACTAAACATCGAAAGTGACTTATGACTAAAACTACCTAATATTGAGCCAGACATGAGGAAGCTGTGCTTGATAAAACAAGTCCATCCTTTTCATTAGCGATAGAAGCAAATTAGCCTACTGTAACAGTATATGAATCAGTGTGCGCTAATATGTCATTAAGAGCCATTATTTTGAAATTCAGACAAAAAAGTGACATTTTGATAGTTGTATTTTTTGATTGGCCTGATTTTTTTTTATGTTGAAGTATGTCATATTTAATGAATACTGTGCAATTTTGAAGCCCTAAAAAAATTTTCCCTTCCCTGTAGAAAATGTCAAAGTTCAAGGTCATGAATCCCATTTTTCATGGAAAGTGAAATGCGAGTATGTTCAGAGTGCTATATCTTTAGAAAGCAACAACATCCCAAAACTCTGTTTTCATAAACTGTTAGTATAACATTGCCTGCTTAAAAAAAATTAAGTTGTTTTCATGGGGCATTGTTGCTTTCCATTGTTATGTTGCCACAAAATTCAAGCAAAATGAGTTTTTTGCCCGTATTCTGCCCTTATTATCTTGTTTAAGCAATGGTACCCCAAAGTTTTTCTTATTGAACATGAAAGTTTACTACTAGGACATGCTAAGTAATATAGAACTTTACTGGGATATTGATGCTGTTAGCAGATATAATCTGTTGAATATTCAAAAGTTGCAAAATCTGCAAATTTTGAATTAGACTTATCTCAAAAAAGCATCAGAGCAGAACATAGCAAAATATATGATATAGTAGTTGAATATATGTACTAATACATGGAAAAGAAAAAAAAGTGGGGTCTCATGCCATTTTTAGAAAAAAAAAATGACAAAAACATACATTTTCGAACAATATTTACGTAAATTGATACATGGGAAAACTGTTGTTAAACTTTACATATCAAAAGTAATAATTTAAAAAAAAAACACATTTGATAGTCAGAACACCTATTTCTTGTTTATTTGCTCATGCAATTTGCGAACAGATTTAAAATGTGCTTGGGATATACAAAAAAAAGCATGCATTCGTTGGAATTGGAGCATATATTTTGCACAAGATTTCATCACCTTTGTACTACTAATAATCATCATCAGAGAGTGTAAAAGTGTTTCTTCCATGCCTCTTCATACACTTCACCTTGATGTCATTGTTCTCGATTTCAGTAATTTCTCCAAGAGTACCACATATTATTAAATAAATCTGTAACACAGTTTGTGACACTGCACTGACTTCCATTGTACTGTCTAATAGATCTCAATACTTCCTGTACAGAAATTTCTCCTCCTTCTTCATTATCATCTTCGATAGCTTTATGAACATGCTGATCTTCAGTATTATTTGATACAGCTGGAAGAATACCTAATCTCTGTTGTTTTGTAAACTGAGTGAATAATGATTGTATTTGATTTCTTGAGAGATACTCGTCAGGATAAAATCTTTTCTTCCCTTTCCATGTCTCAGTTCTCATAGCATAATGAACTTGCTCAGGAGGCTGCTTTTAACCTGTTGCTTCTCCAAAAGTAAATTTTTCAAGTATAAACTGCTTCTGTTTCTCTGTAAATCTAACATTTTTCCTTTCATTTCGAGCCTAGCCTTCTGATAATACTTCAGACATAACGTTCCTGTTGTATTTTTCAGAGAGTGCATCAGCAGATGACTTGTACATTTTAGGCTCACTTGAATTGATCTTATACTCTTGCATAGTGTTTATAAAACTTTGCTTTATTTTATCATTAAGAAGATACTACTCTTGTATAGTCATGTTGTTCACCATAAATATGCTGTTATAGTTGCTCTTCAGTATGAAAGGAACTTAGGCAGTTTTGGTCTGAGCAGAAACAGTTTGCTGCATATTCCTTGTCCAGTCTTGGTCGTTTAGGTGTAGCAACAAAAGTATGCTGCCATGATGAAGAAAATTCACTGTCCACATTATGTCCAGAAGACTGCTCCTTCACTTAGGGCAATATCTTTCCCAGGCCCAATACCGAAGTACTGCCACACTTTTAATCCAGTTTCTGTGTATTTTGTTGAATGATATGCACTAATATTATCAATTTTCTGATATTTAATATGGGTGTTTGAATCATTGATTTCAATCACAGACACCTTGGAATTTCGGACACCACCCATGTATAGTAAGTAATAAGCTTTCCTCTAGCTCTAGTGCATTGCTCATATTCTTTCCAGAATTTAAGTGTGCTGTGGATTTGCAGCTTTTCTATCATACTGATCCTTGCCACGTTGAAGCTCGAGGCCCGTTATAGTCATGCCGCATTAATTTTAGTACAAACTTTTGTAGTATTATGATTTCTAACTGGATATGTCCATTTCCACTGTAGCAACCC
The DNA here is from genome assembly GCA_963931845.1 of Maratus michaelseni. NCBI lineage: Eukaryota > Metazoa > Arthropoda > Arachnida > Araneae > Salticidae > Maratus > Maratus michaelseni. The sequence goes on along the minus strand of OZ007598.1, from coordinate 151,867,196 downwards.
GCATTATCTGACTTCATATAAATATGATGAATGATTGGAAAATCAGCATTCACCTGTTTTGCAGCATGCTCCAGAACACATAATGTATGTTCAAGTCCTTGATCACTACGCTCCAAAATCGTGAGTACACTTGCTTTTCTAAATGATCACCACTTTTAAAAAGCAGTACATCAACATGTAGGCTCATTACTTTTTTTTACCAAACTATTCCCCATGAGATTCTAGAAAATTTACTGGGATAATCTTTTGCACCCAATCTTTTATCCACAATGCAATTTTAGAAGAGAGTTCACTCAATGCAAATATCTTTGCATTATTTTGTTGTACATCACAAATGGTATGTTTCATCCCATTAGTACTGTATTATGAATGCACTGTATATCATACAACAATTCTGCTCAGGAGCTTTCATTTGCAATGGTTATAACTTTATTTTTAATGACATGTAACACTTCAAAGATATCCATACATTCTGGGCAGATTGAAGTATGGCTGTTGGAATTTTTACAAACTTGATGAAAATTAACATAATTCAGATCACTGATGGCCAACAAAGGACAATGTGATGATATTCCTTGACAACTGACACTATAGTGCAACTTGTAACCTAGTTTTAGGTACCGTATAGTATTTTCTGTATTTTGGATAAAACTTGCTTTAAATCACAAGGCTCAAAAATTTTATTTGCCAGATCAAGTAGATTAGACATTCAATCAAGTCCCTCTGCAATAACATTATCTAAAACCACTTAAACTCTTCATCTGTTTTAGCTTGATTTCTTTCATTATATTGAATAATACTGAATCAGAAAGTGGAGTATATCTATTGGCATTGCAATACTGCTTGTACAACAGAACAATTGCATGGCTTTTGAATACTGTTAAAAGTTTGTGGAACTCGAAATTTGTCACCCTCTTTAAATCGTAGAAGTGTTGTCCCATAAGCAACATCCTGCACTGAACCTGATGAAAACAAATAAAATGTTCAGCCTTCATAGTATCCAGTCTCTCATGCGAAGTCTTCTGAGTGGATACCTGAATTGACTTTATTGTTTTGGCTTGCACTATTTGGTATCTTGAACATGAAAACATTTTACAGATTTCATTTTGTGTAAGAGTATCTGGAACCAGGGTAAGAATAGACATTCTAGCTAGATAGATATCTTGTCACTCACACTAGCAGAAGTATTGTACGCATTCACACGTTTCTCAATAAATACGTCGTTTTTTGTAACTTTTGACATTTAATTTTTCAGAAAATGACATGAGACCCCACTTTTTTTTCTTTTCCATGTATTAGTACATATGTTCAACTGCTACATTATATATTTGGTTTTGTTCTGCTCTGATGCTTTTTTGAGATAGGCCTAATTCAAAAGTTGCAGATTTTACAACTTTTTGATATTCAACAGATTATATCTGCTAACAGCATCAATATCCCAGTAAAGTTCTATATTACTTAGCTTCTCTTAGTAGTAAACTTCCATGTTCAATACGAAAAACTTTGGGGTACTATTGCTTAAACAAGATAATAAGGGCAAAAAACGGGCAAAAACGGCATTTCGCTTGCATTTTGTGGCAACATAACAATAGAAAGCAACAATGCCCCATGGAAACAACTTAATATTTTTATGCAGAAAGTGTTATACTAACAATTTATGAAAACAGAATTTTGGGATGTTGTTGCTTTCCAAAGATATATCACTCTGAACATACTCGCATTTCACTTTTCATGAAAATTGGGATTCATGACCTTGAACTTTGACATTTTCTACAGGGAAGGGGAAATTTTTTCAGGGCTTCAAAATTGCACAGTATTCATTAAATATGACCTACTTCAACATAAAAAAAAATCAAGCGAATCAAAAAATACAACTATCACACTTTGTCTGATTTTCAAAATAACGGCTCTTAAGTATTGTGCCTTTTTTCCTATACCAAAACATTTTTTTTCATATTGTATGCATTATTGAAACTTAATGGTGATACTACTTTTTACTTGAATGTTATTAGAAAGCAGCCAATCTTAGTACCAATTTAGTTATGTAATCATTCATTTTTAAATACAATAAAACCTGCTATGACGGAAACATGAAAGACCGAAGATATATTTCGTTTTAGACAGGTTCCTTTTTATAGGTTTTTCTATATTAGCTTTACGTTTTTTATCTGGTGGTACGCGGAAGTATGAACTTAGATTTAGTGGTACGTCGGTCTAAAAGTTTGGGAACCCCTGCTCTAGAAAAACCATGATCCTTGATATATCTTCTATCCAGGAAACTGAACGCTAATAATCCTACAACAGTCCCATCAAAGAGACAAAACTATTGTTAAATATCCCGTAGAAATTATTATTATTAAAATACATTTTTTCATTTAGCTTATGCAGTCATATTGCGTACCTTACTTTATTGTGTAGGGAAAGTGGACTTGAATGAGATAGGGGATGAATGTAACAACAAAAATGTTTATATGGTCTACAATCATAAATAACTCGGTATTTCATTTGATAGGTATTAGCACTGAGATAATTCAACAGATATAGTTTCAAAACAGTACATATTACAGAAGATTAGAATATTCCACAAAGTGTATTTTTCAACAACCAAAGTAAGTTTTTCTGTTTGAGCTTTAAAGCATTTAATAGATAAAATCTTAAAATTTTATATATTTTTGCACGCTAAAATGTTATAATTTCTTGTTATATTTATATAATAAAAGTGGGAAAATATTGACAATATTTACTAAAACTAATATTTTGAAAATTTGTATGAAAATAGTTATCTTAAATATTTTATTGGTAGAATTTTTAAATTTTACAAGAGATATAAATGCATAATATTAGCTAATGAAATAATATGTTGTCATTTTTATTGTAGATATTTTATAAGGTAAAAATATTTGTTACATAAGATATATTTATTTTTTGAGTCCCTCCTTTTATATAGAACTACAATCCAATGTTTGATATACTTAAAACAGTAAAACATTAAAACATATGTCATCAATAATCGGTAAATAAAATATACCATTGTACTATAGAATAAAATGTTTATGCAATAAAATGAACAATATGCATGCATTATGAAAATAATTATTAAAACTAAACAAGATTTTTTTTAATTGAAACTGTCGTGCCAATAAGTTACTAAATACAGAAATATTATTTTAAACAATACTTTAAAATTAACAATTGTATATACTTAAAGTTATTGTCTAAATATGAACATTGTCTTAGTCATCCACACTCTCCCCTAATTACTAAATTATATAGATTTATTGAATTTAAAATATGTCTGTTGTGATGAAAATGAAGAAGAGGGTGTGCAAATAATAGATAATTTTCTGCTGTCAATCTGTAGAAGTTGACATACACAATTACGTACGTGGGGAACATTTAAATCACCGGGATAAAACTACGTTTTTCACGGTTTTTAAGGATATTGAAAAAATTCTCTTATTTTTGAAATGTCGTACTGCGCTTGCTATTGAGTGTATAAAAAAGTTGTAAATATGAAAGTTGTAGAGAATTTTGTCGTCTTTAACATTGTAATTAACAAATAATACGCTACGACAACGGGTCTCGAGATATTTAAAAAACAACAATAAAAGTCCCAAAGTTTTGGTGTTTTTTGGCCACAGAAAATTCTCCCTTAAGAAATTTTGTTGGATAATTCGGTTTTTCCATGCTGGCCTGATTTGATTATATACAAGTCAAAAAAATAAAATCTTCTAAGGTAACATGTACATTTCCCCTGGACTATTACTACCATGTCATTTATTTGTGTTGTTTCAGAAACCGTTTGTTATGTAACTTTCAATTTTTGGACTTTTAACAATTTAATTTTAGCTATAGCTTTTCTTTTTTGCTTGCTTTATAATTTTCTTTCTTTTTCTTATTTAATTATTCATGATATCTCATCCTAGCCATCTTAACATGGCTCAATATTTCTTTGGCAGAAGTATCACCTATTAGTAACAAATTTGTATGGCTAAAACATCATTATGTTAAAAATATGAATGTAGCAAAAATACTATTCGCTAGTAAAAAAATCTGAATTTTTTGCAGACTGAATTCGGAGCTCGGAAGAATCTTGTCACATGATAGCACATAATATATATTTTGTTAAATCCCTAACTTTTCTAGGTTTTAGGGAAAAAATACAATTTTCCCTGACTTTTTGAACACCTGTCTTTTTCACTGACAATTCCCTGTTTTCCAAATTTTCCAGTCGTGTAGGAACCCTGTTGTAGGTGTCGCTACCGGCACCTCTTTTGTCTGAATGCGCTGAAAAGCTAATCATTTGCATATCACAGCACCTTCTTCCTGTCATTTACATTTCCTGTCTGTAGCATGTCGTTTTCTTGGTGTAGCAATTTTAATGGCCAGTAGTATAAAAATGTTAGAAAATATACATTATAGACTCATTTTTATGAACTCAAAGAGACTACTATGAAAATTATTAGCAATACATTGATGTTTCCGAGACAGGTTAGGGATACTATTCAGTGCTTTTAAATATATTGGGAATTGCTTCATTATTACTGCATAATAAATGAAGCAGCTGCTAAACAAGCAAGAATTTTGTTTTCTATGTATGGTATCTTTATTAAGACTTTAAACATAAAAATAATCACCTTTTTTTATCTGTTGAACAATGCATGACTATTTTCTCTATATTTGCAAGCATTTCACAATTATTACTCACCTCAAAAAAAGTCTTAACACTAGAACGCCGGACGGTGTCATTTCGACACCGAAGCGTGAAAGTTTCTTTCTATAATCTGTAAATTTTGAAGGATCCTTTTTATTTCGCTCGACTTTTATTAAATATGTAGGTAGAACTCACATAAAAATTTTTGGCGAACTAGGTTTATTCAAACTTAGTTTACGGATAGATTTACCTATAACGCCGGTTTGGTGTCAATTGGACACCGCAAAAATTTCACTTCCCCTATTTTAAATTTTGTTCTTCTGTGCGTTCATTGTGTAAAACTAGAGAGTCCTGTAATTTTTTTTTTTTTTTTTTACATCTGGTCATCACGTGATTTGTTTCAGCTGCAACAACACCTGCCGCTTAGATTTCAGTTCTCACAAAGATAGTGCATGCGCAGTTACTTGTGAGTTATGATTAGAAGAATTTTTCTGAGCTTTTCTTTCTTTCTTGTTACTTTCTATGAGTAAAATTTAAAATGTCTCGTAAGAGAGGGCTTACTACGGAAGAAATTACCGCGCTTATGGGAGAATTGTCAGATAATGAATCGGAAGGTGGAGAATTACCCGACATGTATGATAAATCGGATGATGAAAATTGTATTCCTGTTATATCATCTGAATCGGAAAGCGATGAGGATGTTGAAATTGATGATTCTGGAAATCAGAAAGAATTTGTTGCTCGCGATGGCTCTCAGTGGAAAGAATGTGGTTCAGGAAGTGCAACCGGTAGATTAGCAATCCAAAATATTTTGCGAGAAAATAGTGGTCCAACTAGTTATGCAAAAAGAAATGTGAATAATGACAGTGTTTTGAGTGCTTGGTTGCTTTTTATAGACAGAACGGTTTTAGAGCATATAATAAAATGCACAAACACAGAAGCTCGTTGAGTATTAGAAAATGATGTTTGGTCTATTTCAAAAGAGGAACTTTTTGCTTACATTTCGATTTTATATGCACGTGGAGTTTCAGGAGCTAGTAACTCAGAACTTCATTCATTATGGTCTACTTCATGGGGTATAAATTTTTGCAAAGAAACCATGTCCAGAGACAAGTTTTGTGAAATATCAAGATTTCTGAGATTTGATATCAAATCAACTCGCCGTAATCGAACTCAGCAGGATAAATCCGCAATGATTTCAGAAGTATGGAATCGTTTTATTGAAAACTGCATAAGCTGTTACAAGCCAGGCCAGAATATAACAATAGATGAACAATTATTTCCTAGTAAGACTCGTTGTCCATTTACTCAGTTTATAGCATCAAAACCTGATAAATACAGACAAAATTTTTGGATAGCTGCAGATTTAGAAAGTAAGTATTTTCTGAACGCATTTCCCTACCTAGGAAAAAATGAAGAACGAGATCAAAGTCAGAGACTTTCTGATTATGTAGTTTTAAAAATATGGGAAGAAATGTCACAGTTGACAATTTTTTTACTTCTCTTGAGTTGGCTAAGAAACTGAAGGAAAGACGAACGAGTTTAGTTGGCACGGTAAATAGGGCCAGACGAGAAATTCCAGATTGTATAAAGTCAGGAAAAGAAGTGTTATATTCAACAAAAATATTGAAAAATGAAGAATCGGGCACAACACTTACAGTTTACCAGTGTAAAAAGAAAAAAAAATGTGATAATCTTGAGTTCTATGCATTCAAACATTGCAATTGCCAATAATTCAAAGAAAACACCTGAAACTGTCAGTTTTTATAATGAAACGAAATGTGGCGTAGATATTGTTGACCAAATGGAAAGGCAATATTCAGTCAAAGCAGGATCAAGAAGATGGCCAATTCACACATTCTACAATATGTTAGACTTTGCTGCCATAAACTCATGGATTATTTTCAAACAAGTGACGGGGAAAAAAATATCAAGGCGTACTTTTATACAAACATTAGCTGAAGAATTACGGGCAGAATATATTTAAAAATCTGCTAAAAGACGCAGTAGCCATGAAGATGAACTGCGAACTGAAAATCCTTCTAAGCGTAGGAAATGCGAGGTTAAAAAATGTCATGGAAATGTGACAAATAAAATGTGTTCCTCTTGTAAAAGAATGACATGCGGCAAATGCACAAAATATGTCAGCTATAAATGTATTGACTGTGAGTGATATAAGTAATGTAAGTAGTTATTTCTCTTGTTTATATTTTTATATCATCTTGAAAAAATATTCTTATTTTACAGATATAATAATTATTCGTGTGTACAATGTATATGTTCATATCATCTTGCAATATTTTTCTTATTTTACAGATATAATTTTATTTGTGCGTAACATATATTTTTTCATATCATCTTGAAAAATTATTATTTTACAGATGTAATATTATTTGTGTGTACCATACATATTTTCATATAATCTTTCAAAATTATTCTTATTTTAAATATATAATATTATTTGTGCGTACCATATATATTTTCATATTATCTTTCAAAATTATTCTCATTTTAAAAATATAATATTATTTGTGTGTACAATATATATTTTCATATAATCTTGTAAAATTATCCCTATTTTACAGATATAATAGTATTTATGTGTACAATATATGTATTTGTAAAAAGAATATTAAAATGTACATTTTCTTTGAAATTTTTGCTTACTTATCGACCAGTGTCAAAATGACACCTGGCCGGCGTTTCAGGGGGTAGTAAGATTTCAGGCGTTCTAGTGTTAAGCCCTGAGAGACATTCTCAAGTTCAGTCTTTGGGTTACTTCATTCCTTTTTTTCTTAATCTAAAAGTTGTATCCAGAGTCCGGTGATATATATCAATGAATATGTATCATGATATATATCAGATATTTATTTTCAAAATATTGTGTATAATTTTTATATTTTTCAGTCAAAAGAGGTGTAAATAAATTTTTCAACTGTTATTGACTGTGTTGTTCTGTAGATAAAGTACTTTTGCCTCTGGTAGTGACTTTTTCTACCCTTCCCACACACACAAAAAAAAAAAAAATAATAATAATAATGTAATAAAATCTTTTCCAGGCTTTAAGTTTGATTTGAAGCTGACTTTTAAATACAGAACCAATAATTGTGTCGGACAATACTAAATTAGAACAGCTACTGAAAGATAAACTGTTTAATTTAGATAATCAGTTATTTACAGCTTTATTAGAAAGAATCTTTACTTTTTGATGAATGCCCGGACCAGTAAACTATAGAATTCAATATTACGTATCAAGAAAATTTTATGTTTTTACAAAAATAATTTAAATACAACATATTTTTTCAATAAAAAACAATATGTTGTATTTAAATTATTTTTGTGAAAACATAAAATTTTCTTGATACATAAATATTGAATTCTATAGTTTACTTTTTGATGAATGTAAAAGCAAATTGTTTCTGTTTTTAATTAATTGATCTTAAATTTTGTTACATAAGTGAAAAAAGAAAGAAAAAGACATTAATAGTGTTTAATATAAGTTTTCGTGTTAGCATAAATTAGAAACTAAAACCTATTGTACCTCAGTCTGAAAATATTTATAATCAGTAGTAAGTTGACTAGTTTTAAAATATTGGAAATATATCAAAATATCAGATATTTTCAACTAGGTAAATTATATCCAATGGTTAGAGTATCATAGTTGAAAATTTTTCCAACAGATGAAAAATGCTGGGACCAGGACTCGAACATGGGTACTTTGGCTTGCAGTGCCAACGCTCTTCCTACTGAGCTATCCCAACAATATCCTGGCTGGCATATTTCACTTTTATTTGTTGGAGAAGGCTGCGAACTGCAGCGCTAATTTCATTCCTCCGAGCTATAACTATAGCATTTTACATGATGAATCTGAAATACCACGGAAACTCCTGTATACCATTTAATTAGGTCATAATGAACAGAGGAAAGTATTTTCAACTAGGTAAATTATATCCAATGGTTGGCGTATCATAGTTGAGATTTTTTCAAAGTTACCTAATTTGCCGTATTTTCCGTAGTAAATATATTGCATTTTCATAGTTGATTTAAAGAAAATGACTACCTGTCAATGTGACATTAAAAAATTATTGATGGTATGGAAGAAGAATAAGGAATATAGTAGTAATAGTGAACTTTTAAATATTTATTTATTATTGCAGTTGTGATTAAAAATAGCAATTAACCCTGCACAATTTGTGCATCTGTTCTTTAGGTCAATATTCTTTGAGAAGAGAATCAAAAATAATAATAAAATGAATTGAACGGTCTTACTTGAGTGAAGAAATAGATGCAGACTATAAATGATGAATACCATAAGTTGGATCCATAAAATCTTTATTGTAATTCTTGAGGAAGGATGAGATGAAAGCTGCACATCAAGTCTTTAAAAAGTACTGGCTCAAATTTCGTAAAATTCGAAGAATCTTTAAAATATTCCTTCTGGCAGAATCCAATAAGGGATGTAGAATTAATGCAGAATTAAATTACCAGTTAATTTAAAACCTTTAAAATATTAAACTTAAAATTTACAACAGCATTTTTATAGAATAATTAAAAACTGAAAACGCGAAATTGATCTCCAAAGAATCCGCGCATGGCGATTCTAGGATACGAGCACCGGCATAGGCCTGTCCTCAGATCAGACGATGTTTTGCATAAATTTACAGCATCATTTTTATTAAAATTCTGTTGGAAAAATGCGCAACATTAGTATTTATACCCAGAAAAGGGGTGCACAAATGTGGCAGCAAGATTAATTTAAACTAACATGTTGATTAGGAATTACGTGAAAATTAAAATAGCAAATCAGAAACTAATTAACATTTAATAATTAAAAGAACGATTCTAATTTGTATTTGAAAGACACGCCCCTTTTGCATGCAGCGCCAAAACAAAACAGCTCCCGAAAACATACCGAACAAGAGCAGCGGTGACGCATGCGCACAACGCAGGAGCGGGGTGACAGCCGCTGAATGACGATGACGTCACAGTTCAGCGCCGATTGAAACGAACGCAGAATGCCTTGCAGAGAAAACAACTTGCGCGGCGGCGACGGCTGCCGATAAAATAGCCTTTAAATGAGCAGCAAATAAACTGGAAAGGTTGTAAAATACAGAAATACGATAAGCTGAAATATAAAATAATTAAAAAAAAAAATAAAACTGTGATATATCTTTATCACAGTCAACATGCACAGTTTTATACTACATTAACATTCTTTCATCTAAATGTAGAGTTTGGTTTCCATGTATTCTAATCAAGAGCAAATAACATGAATATCAAATTGTTAACTATCCTTTTCATATGTAACAGAAAACCATAATTTGAATCAAATTTAGATTTTTTTTTCCACGACTGGCTATGAAAATTGAGATTTTTTAAATGTGACCTGTTGATGATATTCGTGATCGTTTGACGAAAATAATAGATATTTCCCCCACCCCACCCTCCCCACGATCTGTATACATTTTTTAATAGGTGTTCCACTTCACTGGAATTTACAGGTCAGGGAAACATTAAATAGGATTTTCTCTGACAGGTAGTTGAACGTAACGTCCAATATCATGGTCGCTTCTTATTCACCAGACATAACCTTTTTTTTTTTTTTTTTTTTTTTAATCTATACAAAGATAAAATGTATACCACAAAAGTTAATACTGTGAAAATTTTTAAAGCTCAAATTACAAGTACAATTTCATCTAAAGCCCCTGTGATTCTACCAAATACTTAGCTCGAACAATTCTCCACTGAAAGATCAGATGCAGAATTTTATAAATGTTTGTATAAAATGTGGTGAGGTACATGTTCTCATCATTTGTCTTTTATTATTATTATTTTTTGTGTGTGTGTAATATTTCTTGTATTGACACATTCAAATAAAATACTTTTGAATGGGATACTTTGTATATTTTTAATTAAAGCATGAGGGGGAAATGAGGCAGTGAGATGGCATGAGGTGTCATAACTGTTTAGTCAATATTATCATTCTTTTAACTTAAATTTCAAGAGCATGGACTTACATGAAATATTCATTTTTGTTTTCAATAGATATAATTAATCTCTATATATTTTGTACATTTAAGTAAATAACACGTCTCTATCAATTTTACTTCCTTACTGCTTAGTTTTTAGGGTTTTGTTCCTCTCACGAAACCCTATTAGTCCCGCTTCATTGTCTGTCTGTCACAGAGCCGGTTCTCAGAAACTGTATAATTTATAGACATGAAATTTTATGTACTTGCATTTGAATACCTACTGTGACGCTGAAAATAAAATTTTGAAAATGTCTTCATTAATGCAAGATATCAATTAAAACCTTATAACCCTACTCATTAATGGATAAAAATATTCAACTAAAGCACAGAATTTATTTGAAAATATTAGTAAAATAGCTCACATAATATTCCCTTTCAATTAAGAAATGTACTTACACGTGACTATCAAAAACAGAAATAAAACTTTTAAAAAGATAATTAAATAATCATGTGTTAAAAGCAGTAATTGTAGAAAATTACATAATAAAAAATATACTTCTGCATGAACATTAAAAAGAGAAATAATTAAATTATTACACGTTTTCAAAGCATTAAGTAGGAAAACTTAAGTCATATTTAAAATGCTCAAATAACAATATTTCGAAACAGTTTCAATAGAAAAATATATTTACACAAGATATTAATTTATTTCGACAAAATATTAGTGTTTATGACATCAGTTGAAACGGATCTGTTGCACGTAGCTATGCACAGCAACATTTTTTCAACGCCTTTTTCTCTTTTAATATCATTACGCCGTTTAAGGTCATTATTTTTTTTAATTAATGAAATAACTATTAAATGGGTAAAATATCATTAACAATACAGATAAATGTTGAATAAAAATCTCTCTATGACATAACAAACACATCTGATGTCAATTGAATGTGAACCACGGTAACGCACTTCTTTCCCTTATATTTTGGGGAGTTTTTTTCTTTTTAGGATAGTTGTCAACGGGATAACGGATAAATACCCAATTTTTTATAACATCATTATAAGATTTCCAGATGCAGCGACATTATTTACTTAGCCATTTTACACAAGTTTATTTTCAAATATATAATTGATGTTATTTATTCAATCACAAAAACAGTTGTTAGCTCTTTCGACAGCAGTTGATTCGGCATTCAGAGAAAGGAAAATGAATGGAAACTATTACAGCAGATCGCCTTGTCTCTTAATTATAACTCAATCTTCCGTAATCATTTTTGAGTTAATCAAATTAGCATGTTTTTAGAGTGTGCGGTGTCAGAATGGGGGTTGTCGAGCGTAGCTTGTAGGGGGCAGAGCCCCTTAGTAGAAAATAAAAATAAAAGGATAATAGATAATGATGTAATTAATAATGCGAATAAGGATTTTTAATAAAGAAAGGGAGAGAGGGGAAAACTACTTTTTTTATAAATATTGCATTTAGTCTACATGACAGATATGACAGAGTATAATAGCTGGGGCTTCACCCGCTATCGGCCGGTTCACATATTCGAACAAAAATAGACCGGTAAATTTTTACTTTATAATTTTTTTTTTCTTTTTGGAAAATGAAATTTATTTGGATTTATTAAAGAAAGGATAAAGTGTTTTGAAAGGAATATTAAACAAAACCCTTTGTGTGATCTCCGATAACACTTACCCACTTGTTTAGTATATAGTGACAGTATATGCATAATTGTAAAATTCCCTTTTAAAGATATGATACTTCCACTGTTTGATAGAATCTGGCTAAATAAACTCTAACAATTTCAAAAATAACTAAATTTGTACAGTTTCAGGATACATAAACCCCTAAATGGAGCGTAAGTTAGTAACAAACAATACCATGCATATGTGTAAATTTTTCCCCTCAAAATGCATTTTTTACAACTTTGGGTACACTTTTAATAAAATCTATTAAATCTAGATTTGGAACTTCCCGTTCTTATATGACTATAATATTACATTTTTTCTGTCATCTTCTGAATGCTTCAATAATTATCTTTTGAGGAAAATGCTTACTATTAAACGATATATTTTTGACATCTGAAGAAATCAACTGCAATATATATATATATATATATATATATATATATATATATATATATATTAGAAAAGTGTACCCAACTTATCTATAGTAATAAATAAATAAAAATTAAACAGTCACATTGAATAAAATTATGCATATAAACTAAATTATAGCTATTTTAAAGCATTTTTTTTTCTTTATATAAATTATGATTAATAATATATGATTTATAAACATGATGCTAAATCTGCTTTATTAACATTGTTATATGTGCCCTTAAAAATTCACTATGCTTAATTTGTGCATTTTAGTTTTTATGTATTAGTATTGTATTAACTTCAGTTTTCTCTCCCTCCAGGTATCTATTTCCAACTATGAAAAGATCTTACAATATGTTGTCTCGGTTCAGTGTGCACACGAGACATTCAATGTTTATCCTATCTGTTTTTCTTAACTAGGCAGCATAAAAATATCTATATAGTCTACAATGCTTCTGGTGTTCGCATTGCTGTTATTTCATGTGACAATTGCCTTGAATATTGTTGTAAGTTTTGTATATACATATATGTATGTATGTCCATTTTTGTAATATAAATCATTTAAATGATACATTTAATGCCAAATAATAAATTGATAACTACAATGAAAATGCAGTTTGTCATTTAATTAAATACTTTCTTTGTACATAATATGCTTTATTTTACAATTATGAAATTGAAATGAAAGCACTGAATTGTTTTGGATCATTGAAAATCTTATAATAATGCTAAATGAAATTCCAGGATTTCTGGTGATAAAGCTAAAAGCATGTTGAATATCTACATTCACCACTATATAAAAATAATTATAAAAGCTGGAAATGGTGATTGTATACAATGTATATATAGAAAACTAATTTTCCCCTTCACATTAACAAATTCAACAAAATAAACATCAGTTACCAATTCTTAAAAGTCCAGAAACATGTAAAATCTTCAATTGTTTCAAAACAATTCTTCGTCGCATTTATTAATTTTTTTTTTACAAGTTTTGAAATTGAAATACATAAGGCATACATTACAAAATGATATATCTAATGTCTCTAGAAGGAAAATACAGATTTTAAAACAAAATACAAAAATAGTCAATGCATTCAAACCTAGAATATAAACAAATAGCTGAATAAAGTAGTGGCATGTATGTATATATATACTGCTGTATTCAAATTAAAGCTTATTTAACTTGCCATATAGCTTAGTAGATTTAACAGATTACACTTTTCACAATTAAGTTATTCCTAAATATCTTAATAATATATATATGAAAGAAAACCAGTTAAAAAAAAAAAAACTTTGAAAGTTATGTCTGTTGCATAATATTTTGTGAGGCAGTTATCTTTTCATCTTATAAATCCATGTTTTAAAAAAATGAATACAGATTTACAATACCCCATAACAAAATTGATAGCCCTGAATCATAAACAAGCAAGGCAAAAATCATTTCAAAGCAAGCTCTCAAACTGAAAATGACAAGTAAAAACTGAACAGGCTTGATCATTGATTTATATATATAAAAATTGCATTTTGACAATTTTCACTGATGCAAAAATAAATAACCCAAAAAATCTTTTGAATTAATACGGGAAACAAATCTAATGCAAATTAAAGGTTTTTTAAAGTTTGGTACAGAAGAAAAAAAATTAAATATTTCTAATTAACTGAAAAAAAGCTAAAATAGTTCACAGCACTAATTAATCAGCTGCAACTGGATAATGTAAAATGTTTTAATATGCCTAAAATGTCTATTTTGGGCATCAGTACATAAATTTATACATTAAAATGAAAAAACTATTTCATAAGAAAGTATGCTTCGTATGTATTTTAAAATGTAATCTAAGTGTCTTTAAAGATAAATCTAAATAACAAATTTAGAGAATTCAGATGCAGCTGTTAATAAAAAATAATAATAATAACAAATAAATTGGGCTTACTTTCATTGAAAGTTAAAAATTACTCTTTAAAAGTAAAAGCTACTTTTCTGAATCTAGATAAGTAGTATAAAAGAGAAGTTTGCTTTGGACATGTTTATGATCTTAAAATATCAAACTTAACTTTATTATCAAAAAATAATATACATATATATATACAGTGAACTTTGAAATTTAATACATAAATAGCAAAAAACGTCAGTGAAAAAGAAAAATATATATTTTGACATTAAACTTGAAATACATATTTATTACTACAAAATAATGAGGAAATCTAGTCTTTGTGAAAATAGTAAATTCATGGGTGCAAGTACTAGCCAAGCTAAGACAAATAGATTTGAAGTAATACCATCATTACTAAAATTAATCGACCTTTTAAAATAAAAGCAAGGGATTAAAAATTTTTCCTTATAAAATTGCTATTATTTAAACAGATAAAGTATAATTTGCTATCAATATACCATACATAAAACATATACATAGAAAATAATCAACTTATATTCAAATGTAGGAGAAACAAATTCATACACTCTGTAAAATCACCTTTTTCTTTATATGATGAAGAAGATCACAAGAAAAAAATAAACAACAAGGCATTACGCAGAACAGACTCTCTAAAAAATTTTAGTAAGAAAAAGACTCTCCAATTTCATAATTTGATTTTTTAAGAAAATGAAAAAAACTATTTTTTTTCGGTTTTAAATCTCTAAGAGTAATATCAGTCCCAAGACAGCATGTTTTGCACCCATGTAAAGATTTCATATCTCTTAAAGTTAGATAATATGCAGATAAACTTTTTTAAAAATAAGAACTAATTAGTGTTTCGGATCAAGAGGAGAGCGTTTTGATCTAGTGAGGCTTCATTACAGTACACAATCAACTTTTTATAATACTTTCAGTGACTAACATTACATGCAATAAAAATATATGCTAGATCTCGATTCAATGCTAGATAATGCATTTTATTTGTTATATATTCCTAAAAAATATCAGTCACATAGTAAAAGATACAATAAGAGGCCATTTTTTTAGAGTTCTTTGCACAGATGCTAGTAGTTCATCCAAGCCCAGACTAAATGCAATTATATTTAAACTTTTAGACAGATGGAAAAAAAATAATTTTACCCTTTTTTTTTCTGTCACCATTTTTTAGTCCGAAAGATTCCTCCAAAACTGAAATCAGTCCTGAGACTGAAGTCTTGCACCCATGTAAGAACTTATAGGCCAGGAGACAAAGACATTTTTTAGTTAACCCTTTCATACAAGCTGTTCTTCAAATGTGTAATTGATTTTACTTAATCACAAAAATAACTGCCAGCTGTCGCAGCCATGGTGAATGCTGTTACAGAGACCACAACACAGTAGTCAAAATGACCATGAACAGAGCTTAATTGAGCTCTTGATCATTTTCGCTTTGACTGTGCAATGTTAAGGCCTTCCAAAGTGACAACATCCAACGACTGTTTTCATAATTAAGATCACTTAATCGTTTCATACAAACTGGTCTTAAAATATGTAACTAAAAAATGGTCTCTGCCTCTCGGACTATTAGGTATCTTTAAGTTTGATGAATGCAGAGAATAAAAAGCTTTATCAGAACTGATCATCTATGTTAAAGATTAAGGAAAGTGTTTTAATCTAATGAGGTTTCTTACATAAAAACACACAATCAATTGCTTATAATACTTTTAGAGACTAATGTTAAATGCAATAAATACCGGCCAACCTCTTGGTTCAATACTGGATGTTGCATTCAATTTCCTTTTACCATTCAAGTACTTTTTTTTCAAAAGTAACTTAGGTAGTCGCATAGTAAAAGATTATTTGTTCAAATTTTCTGATAGAAATAATAAATTAATTTTGGAAATAAATAGATTTTTGCAATACATTACAATGACTAGCAAATTTAAAATTTCATGTACATAAACCTAAATTTATACAAAACAAATCTAATCAAATAATATTTAAGGGGAAGTTCTACTTTTTCTTTCTTTCTTCCTTTTTTTTTTTTTTTTTTTTTTTTTGCATTCAAATGTGCAGATTGTTGCCCTAAAGCAGTTTCATGATATTCCAATTCATTATAATCTGTTTTGCTTGCTGAACATAATGCCACAGCAGCCAGAAAATAGTTTCCTACGCAAAGTTCTACGCTCAAAATTTATTTTTAAAATGTTGGGGGGGGGGGGGGGGAAACCCCTTAAAATCATGTTTTTTAAACTGGACAACCACTTTTTCTCAAGAACTATTCGATAATTTCAATTATTTATTTATTTATTTTTTTTAAAGAAAGGTAGTCTCTTTTGCCGGAGCCACTGAAAAGTATAATTTGTATTGATTAATTATTTTTTCAAGCTCACAAAAGGTAAAAAAAAAAAAGACCCTAATCAAATGACTGCCATTTTGTAAATATTCAACTTTTTAAACTAAATGTTGGTGTAAGCTCCAGAGAACTTAATGCCCTTTCATAATTTGGTGACCAAATTTGTTTGAGATGCTTGTGACAGGAGAAAAACAATTGCCTGATTGGAAATTCATGATGTGCACTTGGAAGTACTTCCCAGTGCATAAAAATTTAAATACAAAAGATATGTGTAAAAAAATATAATGCAAAAAGCCTGAAGGCTCTTTTCTTTGTAACCAAAAAATTGTAAAAATCATGTGAATTTTAAGTCAAAGTAGTAGAACCTCCCCTTAATTGAAACAGTAATATGTAGGTCAAATGCTACAAATTACTGTTTAAAAATGTCAAATAACAGATATTTTTGCAAATATTGCAATAATTATGATAGCAGCATCTACTTTTGCTGGGTTATATGTGTTTCATTAAATATATGATTTGAGTTCATATTTTTTACATTTATATCCATCAAATAAGCATGATATACAGAATTTTTAAGATTAAAATAAAAATTTCAGTACAGTATTAACTGCAGTATCTACCACCTTCTACCAAAAAAATAATGAATTAATTTTAATATAAAACTTTAGACAATATATTATTAATAAAATGTTTTTTAATCTTAAAATTCATTACATTGTTTACTAACAATGCAGTTTAAAGCAACACAAACACGTGAAATACAAAAGCATTGTCAAAGAAAAAAGAAAATACAAATGAATCATTAAAGAAATGTTTTACTTGTGAAGACAGTCACTTTCTTTATATTTTCAAGTGTCAAATGATTAAAACATATTTATAAAACAAACTAAAAGAAGCAATTTGTTTATTAATATAAAAAACTGTACAAAGCAAAATAGTTCTCCTTTTCAAAAAGTTGTATAGCTGATATGCTAAGCTTCTGTGTGTTATTCACATAATTTATGAATTTTAAAAATGACCCCCCACCCCACCCCTTAAAAAAATTATATATACATAATCCCCAAATCAATGATGGTTTGCTCAAAATTTAGCATAATGAAAAAAGTATTTGAGCACTATTAAATCTTAATAAGTAGAGATTAATAAAACAGCAAATGAGTGTCTGGATAGTTATCCTTTACCAATACTTAATAATTAACAACTGTTCCAATAACATTAAAAAATCTACACATTTTTTTTTTCTTTTGTAGTAAAACAACATCCATATCCACAAAGTGCTTGATTGTACAAAAATGCACATCAATTAACTACATTTTTGTATTCACAGCAGAAGTACCAGTTAAAAAGTCACCATGGTGTGTTCACCGTTTCTGCTGCATATTAGACGGTTGGTCTAAAAAAGAAATAATCAAATCAGTATTAAACTTATAATTAGCCAAGTTTACATATGAACTAATTGATATTTAAACAAGTGCAGAAAAATTTAACTATGCTATGAAATAAAAGAAAATGGATGGGACAAACAAAAAACATTAACTGCAATTCTCTCTCTTTTTTTTTTTTTTTTTTTTTTTTAAGTTGAAAGAGGAGGAAATTTCTTTATTACTGAACTATAAGTTTTTGCTATCAAAATATCTTAGTGTCTATTCCATATGAAGGAGGATTATAACTCTGAAATTATAATTCAAACTGTTAAATGACTCAAAATATTTTAAAAATAGTAAAAATTTTTTAATGTGCAAATTTGTTTTAGCAGCTTTGGAAGAAACAGTCTGCCTAAAAGAAAGAAAAAACAGACATCACGCCATACATTTTAATCTACAAATTGTCACAGAAAAACAACAGAAATAGCCATTCGACTGGAAATTGTCTTCTTTCAATTTATGTTAAAAAATAAATTTAGGTAATTGTTGTCACACTGAAATTGTACCAAATTCTGAAATTTTCAATCCAAACACCTAATTTTGACATCATATTTGGCTTTTTTGTTAAATTCTATCTCATGATAGATACCAAATGAGAAGTAATTTCGTGAACATTGATTTCTGTTGAAAAATTTATAAGTTACAGTTTTTATTGAAAATTTAAAAAATATATACATTTTGAGGAAAATTATTAATTTTAAATTGTGAATTTTTGAACAGAAATCTTTTTTAAAAAGCTTCAAATATGCAAATCCAAAAAATATAGATCATTCCATCAAATGGTTCTTGAGTTATGCAAAAACTACTTGTATTGCAATCTGTTTTGAAATGACTAAAAATTAATTTAACATTAGGAGTTCAAAAATTTAAACCTTCACAATTTTTAAATTACTTGACTGAATATGACTTCCTGTTTGATATCCTATGGTAAAATTTACCAAAAGAGCCAAATATGATGTCAAAATTAGGTATTCATATAAAAAATTCCAGAATTTAGTACAATTTCAGTATGAAGACAACCCCCTAAGCTTATTTTTTAAACATAAATTGAAAGAAGACTGACAATTTCCCGTCAAATGGCTATTTCAATTTTATTCTGGGACAATTTGGTGATTAAAATGTTTTTGTTTTGGCCGACTGTACATATCAACTCTCCTCAATTTCAGATGTGTTCAACCCATGAATGCAAAAAGTCCATCCAAACCAGCCATACTAAACCTGCGGCCCGGAGACCTTTTATGTGCGGCCCGAGATACATAATAAATAACCTCTATTTATTACATTAATTGAGATGTGTATAAAATTTTTTAAGACCGTCACTGTTCTTTTATATATTTTCATGGGAAGACAAAAACTGTCCTGTTATTTAAAATTACTAATTTAAAATTATCTTAAATACTGTTTCCTTAGTCAAAAGTTCTTTTTACATGTAGTTCTATTTGTGCTATAGTGGCGTATACATTTCTTAATCTTCAACACTAAACCAATATTATTCCAAATTTATTATATTTGCACTATACATTTCTACACTTAAAAAAAAGTTTTTGTATTGAGAAAACGATTAATTTATTAAAAAGCATATCACATTATTTTTTTCTTTAGAACTTGGAAATGCTACATTGTTATATTATTAAGTTTAACTAATAATGCTTATTAGGCTTGAACGTTTACCATGGAAAAAAATTGGCAGCAAAATGTTTTATACCACTATTTGCACATCATTTGCCATTAAAATCTACCACAAAGTTTATTGTTTGGGAAAGTGGTGTTAAAAGTTTTGGTAATATTTCTTTTTCGACAAACGTTCAATCCTACTGATTATATTAGCTTTATTAAATAGGTTTGTTATATACAAACTTTTTTTAATCTTACTATTTAAATTACCCCCTTTTTACATTATAATATAATTGTGTTGCGGCCCTCCTAACGTCGCAAACATATGTTTGCGGCCCGCGAGAAAAAAAGGTTGAGTAAGGCTGATCCAAACCAAGGCTGAAAACTTTTCTGAGTATTAGCAATAACCAAATGAAAATAGGTTAGAAGATTTCTATGACTTGCATTATGGCTAAAAATTTATATCTTACAATAAAAGAAAGTGATTAAGTTTATGATAGTAAAATTGCTATTTAAGTACATAAAATAAAATTCACTATCAGTTAAAAATCTCTCCAAGACTGAAATCAGTCTTGAGACTGAAGGTCTTGCACCCATGGTTCAACCTGGTTATTTAACCATGAGGCATAGGAACAGTTTATGTTTACAAAAAAACTGCCTTATTGGTAATTTTATTTAAGCACAAGAGTTCTTAATATTAATAAATATTTTTGTTAAATTACTACATGCTGAATATTCTATATATATCTCTATGCTTATATTCATCCTTTTCTCACTCATATGCCTACATGCATAATTTTACTTTCATCCTTCTTTACACACATTATATATACACTTAACAATTTTTATTTATCTCCATAATAAAATTTCAGTGTTTCCTATAAGCTATTATCTTTTCTCATCATTGTTAAAAATATAGTTAATGAGAATACTTTTTTCTTTTCTTTTTATATGATCATATCACATGTGTAATTTTATACACAGGGTGGTTCACAATTGATCATTCAATTTTAAGGAGTGGTGGAACATACAATAGATAATTTTTGTATAGGAAACCAAGATTAATCCATTTGTTCAGTCAAAAATACAGGGTGTCTCACTTCAAAATGAACATAAGAATTGTTCATAATTTAAAGAGAAACAGAAAGGTTTGAAATGACAAAAAAATGTATTGATTATTAGTAGTATAATGTTTCAACCTTTAAGAATGTTGTACAGTTAGTAAAATTCTTAAAATTATGGTTTTATGAGCCATAAACGTTGTGCCAAGCAGAACGGGCAAACTTTAAATTATATAAAAATATTATTTTCAGTAGTTTTGCCACAATAATTTTTGAACAAGTTAACAGATGTACATGTACATTTATTTATTTATTTTAAATAAAAAAAAATTATTCTCTACAAAACTATTCCTGAAAAACAAACAAAACATTTTTTTTTTTTCAAAGTTGAAACAAAAAATTATTTTGGATTTTGAATTTGTTATAGTTTTCCTTTTAATTTTTTTTTTTTTTTTTTTTTTTTT
Organism: Maratus michaelseni; assembly: GCA_963931845.1. Lineage (NCBI taxonomy): Eukaryota > Metazoa > Arthropoda > Arachnida > Araneae > Salticidae > Maratus > Maratus michaelseni. Next base: position 151,845,659 of record OZ007598.1, on the reverse strand, counting down.
TTTTTAATGTATAAACAGGAAAAAGAAGTACAAAGAAGAAATAACTCAAAAAACTTGGCAAAGATTTACAAGAATAATTTTGCCGTACAATATTAAAACTTGTTATTTTTTTTTACAATTTAACAAAATATTTTTATTTTTATAAAACATAAATAAATAAATTCAAAAAGAAATAATAATCTAAATTAATTACAGGCTTCCTAATCCATGATCAAACTTCAGTCAATTTTCATCACTTCAAAAAACATGTCTGGTCCCTTTAACAAAAATAAAGATATTTAAATGAAATCTTCAACAGACACACTTTGTTTTGTATGAAATGCAATAACAACATGAAAAGTGATGGAAATGTATAGTAATTCAGTGAGTGAAACTGTATATGCTATCAACATATGGAAATATGGAACATTTAATTCAGCACTATTTAGATGCATATATCAGCCAGTTCTTGTGATTGTTATATTTCACACAAAGTCTGTTGTAATCTTCATTATTAACACTAGGGGGGGGGGGGGGAAATCAGTGTTTGTGTTTGAGTCAGCCATCCTATATTTTTACTGAATAACAACTCTGATTTCCAAACAAAAATTGTTTGTTGCAATATGCTCTATCAACCTTAAAGTTTGAACAATCAATTTTGAATCATCTCAGATTTTAAAAATAAACTTTTCCCATGAAAATACTAGTGTAGGACATCTTATACAGCATTCTGTGTCAATTTAACAGCATTAAATAATAATTATATCAAACACTGAGAATTTTTGCAAAATGTTTAGTACAAATAAAGTTCAATATAAAATTAAAAACTCAAAATTTGTCTTTTGCTTATACAGTAAAAAGTCTCAAATTAATTGGGACGTCCGAAACTCTCTGAAATCTGAACGTTTCTCTTTCTCTTTTCCTGTTTTTTATTGCAGCAGAATGAAAAACCCTAAAATCACATAAAAATTACAATAAATAAATAAATAAATAAATCACAGAACAAAATTTACTATATTTAGACTAAAAGTTTGAAACCAAATTTTTTTTACGAATGTCATCACAGCAGAACACAAAAAAATTTTTTTATTGTCTATGTACAAGTTCAGAATAAACTTTGAAAAAAATATATATATGTATATATATATAAACCACTGTATAAATTCTGAATAAACTTTATTGAAAAGAGATCAACATTTAATATAGTGGGCTAAAAGATTGAAACTTGATTCCTTTTACTAATATGAAAAAAATTGCCGCAAAAAAAACAACACATAATTGTAAAACTTGTAAATCATGTAATAAGATCACTAATTATAATTAAAATACAGATAAAAATGCGTAAGTGATACAAGCAGAACACAAAAAGGCTTATAAAAACCTTTTAATATAAAGATCGACATGTTTCAATGCTCAAACGGCACCATTATAAAGATCTACAATGATAAACTATTCTCGCAAATTTTTGAAAAACACAAATCGAGATCATATATATAATAAAAGCAGGTGCTTAAAATAGTCAACTGTAAACGTGGAAATTAATATTTCCTTATTGCTTTTAGTAAATAGCCAAATTTTAGGTAATTAAAATGAGGCTGATTCATTGCAAATGTTCTTGTTACACATATAGTGTTGCAACGTACGGAAAGCAGTAAAAGATGTATTGTACAATTGAAAATTTAATAAATAATGACTAGGTACAGCATAGGTTAAAAGTATAAGGGGGGGGGGGGGGGGGGGACAATACAGATGTCTGTAAAGAATCAAATAGAAAAGAAAACAAGAACGAAAAATCATGCATCAAGCATAGATTATGTAGCACTACACAGGGGACTACACAGACGTCTGTAAAGAATCAAATAGAAAAGAAAACAAGAACGAAAAATCATGCATCAAGCATAGATTATGTAGCACTTTCCAACGCTTCTAAAATAATTTTACAAATCATTACCGTTTAATAAGCTGAAAGATGACATTTAAGTAAACAATTTGGAAAACGCATAACATATTTAAAAACGTAATTTCAGGAATTTTCAATATATACAATATTCAGAAAAATATCCGAATACTTTTATGTAGCCCTGTATATGATCTATAGATTTGTATATATACATAGGATGCTAAATTTTAGTTTAGTTAGGAAACGCGTAGTACAGTTTAAATTCTCCTTCTGGAGTTTCTGTCAATAAACGGAAATGTGTTCGCGAACTTTTGTGCTCCCCTGTATAGGATCTACAGAATTTATACACACCACGTAATAGACAAAAAGCTAGTTAAGATTAAAATCGCGTTCAGTAACTTAAAACGCACTTCCAGGAATTATTGTTAACAGACAGTAGAGAATTCTTTTGTGTGTCCCTGTAAATGAACGATGACTGCTATACACACACTATTCTGTAATAAGCCTCTTGTAATGCACCTTAGTAATATATATAAACTTCAATGCGTTTAAAATAGTGGAACATTATTTAAATAAGCCGCAGACAATTTTTCTCCATAGACGTAATGTAACGGAATTATTTTGACTGTCCCTGTAAAGTAACTCTAAGTGCTATACCAGGGATCATTCTAGAACATAAAAAAGGGCAGGGTGCACATTACATAATAAGGGCAATTTTATTGAAAAGGGCACATCATTTCATAAAAAGGGCATTTTTGTAATAAGCGCATATACCAATATACTGGTGGCGAGGGAAGTCTGGCAACAGCTTAAAGTACTCTTTAATTAAAAAAATCCAATAACATTTCTAATTTCCATAACTTTACTGTTTGAAAAGTATTAAAATAGCAAAAAGAAACTTGTTCTCGATTTTTATTGTAAAATTGTTTACTATATTCACAGTAATTTCCCCCTTTCCCTACCATATTCAAAAACTTCATTCTCTAAAACTTTTATTCACCAGATAACTTTTTCCCAGTTTTAGCAAAACTAGTTTTGAAAAAAACTACAAAATAAAAGTTCTAAAGCTACTTCTCAAATTTTTATAGGACTTATGTAAGTTATCATGTGGTCAAAGGCCGGAATGCCTGATCTAATACTATATTTCACTAGACAAGGTGAAATTAATCAATGACCCTTAGTTGTTATTGTTACCCTATGTCTTGTTCAATGGAAAAAATGATAAATGAAAAAATGAATCGCTCAAAGTCAAAGATTAGACATACCAGGGCATTTCACAGAGAAATAAAGAGGGGAAGAGGATGATGTACCATACTAACATTCTAAAAATAAAAGATAAGTAAAGAATTTTTGAAAGTACAATACAAACAAGGCAGGATTCTACCCAGGAATAAAAGGAGGGTAGAATTCTACCTGAAGAAAGGGCAAGGAGGGTAGAATTCTACCTGAAAAAGGGGCAAGGAGGGTGGGATTTTATCTAAAAAGGGCATGAGGGCAGGCCGCCCTTCTGAAACTCTCTAGAATGATCCCTGGCTATACACCTACTATTCCATATTAAGCTTCTTCTAATGCATCTTAGTGATCTATATAAATTTCAATGCGTTTACAATAGTGAAACATTTTTAAAATAAACCGCAAATAATTTTTCCCCATAGACCGCAATGTAACGGAATTCTTTTGAGTGTCCCTGTAAGAAAACTATAAGTGCTACACACTTCAGTTGAAATAGGGAACGTGCCATAGATAACGACAATAACATAAAAATTGCAGAGCAATCCGAGCATATTTACGGGAGTTAGAGCACGGCCATCCGGCCAGACAAACCGAAGTCATAAGCACTTTTCAACTAGGTTGAAAAGTGCTAAAAAGAAAAGAATCAAATGAAAAAAGTCCTTCCTGCTTGTACAGGCAGGGCTGCCACTGCCTAATGGCATCAAAAATAGTTGCTTTAGTAGCCTACTATGAAAAAAATAGTAGCCAAAATAGTAGCATTTGTACAAAAATAGTAGCCAAAATAGTTGCATTCTAACTTAAGAAAAGAAGGGCAAGAATCCTTATTTGCCATAAAAATAACATAATGAAAATCCACATCTTTCTCTACAGTTACCTTACATGTTACCATCCAAATTTGCTACTTTTTGTATTTTAATTATAAAATCACACACACACAAAAACGGAAACAGAAAAGAAACTTCTTAAATTATTTAAATTATCATCTGAAATATAGGATCAGAATGCAATTTGGTTTTCCCAAACTAAATTTAACCCCTGGCAAGCACACTGGGTACAAAGTACCCACCCCAAAATTTTATTTCGGTATAATTCTCTGTATGTATTTGACAAAGGGGGCTTTCCCTTCCAGCGATGTTTTGTTGAGACCTTGAGGAAGCGTGTTCAGTAGCCGTTAGTGAGATTCAGTTGTTACGACGCAGTGAGCGCGAAACGTTGTGGGTACTTTTAACCCAGTTTGCTAGTTGAGTGTAGTCAGTCAAGTGCTCAAGAGTTTTGTTTTGGATCATATAGTGTTTTTTTTATTTATTTACAGTAAGTAATAAACTATGATTACAATTGCATCACATAATATTTATTAACTTATGTAAATTTACGAATTCATCGATGCCCAATGTGCGTAGAGTGTTGTAACAAAAATTCTACTTAAAATATATTTTTCGTGTTTATTTGTGTTTTTGTACTTAAAATAAAGATTACAATGAATAATAGATTCTCTGATTTCTTTGAAAACTCGTCCTTTACCTACTTTTTAGTATACGCCACTTCAGCGCCTTCGAATAGTAAAATAACTATACTTTTTGAAGCGGATCAAGAAACTGATTTTACCATCATTTAGAGCGCTTTTTAAGCTTTCCAAAACACTATAACTTTTTATATTTTAGTCCAATAGAATCAAAGATTTGGCACAAAAACAAAAAAATCTCAAAAAGGCACTTTTTTCAACTTTGATGGTACTTTTATCTATTTCAATTGACACCAATAAATTAAATATTGTATCCATTTTATGTGGGATTGTTTGAGCTTTAATTAAAAAAAAAAAAAAATTCTCTAGCTTTGTTAGGGACCAAGATATTTGGAAATGAATTGTGTTGGGTACTTTTCACCCTCAATGCTTACAGAGGTATATCGTTTAGATGTGTGCTTGTCAGGGGTTAATATATGCTTAGCTTGTACTTGAGCATTACCAGGGATCTGTTTAGGAAGAAATTGGGTCCTTTAAAGGACCCTTCACAATTTCTTTTAGTTCAAAACAGGACCTTTCACAAAATGTTTCATCTCAAAACAGGACCCTTCATAAAATATTTCATCTCAAAACAGGACCTTTCACAAAATTTGTCTTAAAAATAGGCCTTTAACAAAACTTTTCTCTCTCCAAACTGTACCTTTCACAAATTTAAACCTATTCATTTAAAAGATAAATCTGATTTTTACATATACAAAGAAAATATGTGTATTATACATACATATATCTTCTTAAAAATGTATAAATAAAAACCTGAATATAACATTAATTTCAAATTCACAAAATTATGACAAGATTTTTCGCAAATGTAGAAAGCTGTTCACAATTTCACAAAAACAGGACCCTGGTAAAAAGTCTAGACAGACCCCTGATTACTGTGATGTAACTGAAAACGATAAAACTTTTATTGCATGTTATTAGCAACAATTTTAATTCCATTTTGTAAACAAAATAAAACTGAAGCAAGAAATCTGCCAATAAAAAGTGACTTTATCAAAAAAGGATGCATTTGATAGAGAAAATAGGTGTACATAACTAATCTATTCTTTAGAAGAAATTTGTGTAAAATAAAATAGCAAAATCAGCATAATTAAAGTCTGATTTTACAGACACCAATAGGCCAAATAAAGCTATCTAAATAAGTAAAAAAGGCAATATTTTAAATGTTTTCCTCAATATTTTAAATCTGTTATTAAATTAAAAAATTGCGATAGAAAACAAGATTTTCTTATTTCTAAGTAGGATTTATTTCAGCTCGTTTATTAATTAAAATTTTTAGTATAAAACATTTATAAAAGGATAGAAACGAAAATGATTTACGCTGCCTAGTGAACAAATCTACAGTTAATTGTTTGGGGTTCATATGGCAGTTAAAGGGTTAAATACCTTTAAAAACAATCAAAAATTGGACAAATATACTGTAAAGCATAAGGCTTATGGGTGGTAGCCAAACCAAAAGTCAGTAATTAGTTTTCCTACTGAAATTTGAATGATTGATATATTTAAAATATATTTAGATTGAAACAGTATTTTTTTTTTAAAATTTCAATTGGAAGTTTACATATTTTAAAAATTGAATAAAAAACAAATTTATACGGAAATATTAGGTTGGAATATTGGGTTAAAAAATTTGTAATTCTGAAACTGGTGAATTATATTTTTTATTTTTTACAAAAATAGTAGCTGGAATTGGAAAATAGTCTCCTTTTTCCTGGTTTTCTCCCAAAATAGTCGCTTTTGAAGGTTTTTGGTCTAAAATAGTAGCCATAGTTGCCTGATGCTGAAAATAGTCGCTTTTAGTAGCATTTTAGTTGCAAATGGCAGCCCTGTACAGGGAGCAGGGTTGTTTGGTTCAAAACACGCTGGTTTAAACCAATTGGTTTTTTTTTTTAAAAACCACTTTAGTTTTTTTCAAAACTTAAATAAATAAATAAAAATGTTTTTCTTTTTCTTCAAAAAAGCATTTAAATTAGGATAGACTAATTTGAATTCTGATGCAGTGAAACATGCTTATTGCCTAAGAAAATGTGATGATAGGCTCGGATGAAAGATGTCTGGTATCATGTCATCAATATCTCCTTATTGGTTTGATTGTTCGCTGATTGGTTGATTCTATCTATGAAAGTGAAAAGCAAAATTGTGCTACAATTTAAAAAAATGAAACTGTATGCCTTGGATTTAATGGACAGTGAAATGTACATAACGAATCAGTGATGTGTGTAAAGGTTGCAACCAAAACAGGAAAAGTGTACTTAATTGGTACAATCGATAAATGAACGGAAAAGCTCATACATCGAGAAATTTTTAAAAAAAGTATTATTGCTCGTATAAAAAATTGTAAATTTGAGTTGCAGTGCTCCATCCATCATATGTTACAGATAACATGGCAAATGTCACTAAAATGTGGCTTTTATTAAGCACAACTGGGCATTTAAATGTTATTACATATCGCTGTTCAGCACATGTGTTAAATTTATTATCCAATGATATTCAAAATCAGTATTCTACAATCAAAGGAAACTTGTTAGAAATTATTAAGCACTTTCGTAAAAATTACTTTGCAAATGCATTATATAAACCAAATACAACTGCTCTGAAATTAGTTCTCCCTACTGAAACTCTGTGGAATTCAATGAAAAGGATACTCAAAGTTTACCTTAAAAGTTGGGGTACTTTACTGAACGTTTACGAAGAAAACAGAGAGAAAATCAACACAAACATTAAAAATCTTGTGTCCAATTTTTTTTTTTAAAGAAATGTTTGAACAACCAATTGCAAACGCTCTCCACAAAATTCAAGAAGAATTCATGTTGTACATATCTGGAAGGAACTTTTAAATAAATTTGGAAGTAAAATGAGAAAAAGTAGTGACAAAGCACCTTGATAGTCTTATATTGATAGTCTCTTTTCATTTTTAAATTTGATTTGCTAAGATAAACAACATTATATTTTATCTACTTTTTCTGCGTTAATCCCTACAGACAAGAATTTCTCCATGACTGAAATCAGTTCTGAGAATGGAGGTCTTGTACCCAAGAAAATATATACAGGAAACATATACAAGCTGCAAAAGAAATCATAAGAACTGTTATTTACTTAATCTGTCCATCCCATAGCCCATTCCTCGACCACCTCTGTGACCTCCACTGCTGCGACGAGGACCATAACCACCCCTGCTTCCTCGCCAATTACCACGTCCTCGCCATGCATTTCGCCGAATCCAGTTGTTACTAGCAGATACTCCAAAAGTTTCAACATTCAACTTCCTCTCTTGACGCCAATCAAGACGGTGAACATTACTAGAATAAACAATTCTTAGATTAACACAAAAAATATACAGTAAAATACAGATGCAATTCATTTTCTTGGTAGACAATATTGTTTATATGCTTTAACAATTTACAACTTTTTATAATATTGAATAATCTTGCATCAAGTCAAGTAACTCAATTTTACCTCAAATTCAGATCTACTTTAATTTCTTTGTTGAAGGTTGAGTTTGGCTTGGAGGAACATTTTTTTTTTTTCAAGATGAAAATGTTATCTTTATTTGAAATAAAATTCTACGCAATGTTTAATTATATACAAATTTTAAATATACGATTAATTTTATAACACATAAAAGTTAATTGTCCACCATTTACCGTTATTTAATTTAAGTATGGTTTAATTTTATTTTGGGTAGTGCACTTCCAGACTGGTTTATAGGTGTACAAAAATTCTTTTATGCAGCTTCAGGTCAATAAAAGTTATTTGATTTGGATCAGGTATAAATTGACCTGTGCAAGATTTTAATACCAAATTATTTATGTACATTAAATTTTCTCACCCTTTACTTCTCTCAACAGCCTCACAACTGATATTATCAAAGAAAGATTTAGCTTTATTGTAAAATGCCTTGCTTTCTTCTTCTTCAGCTTCACCATTATTCTCATCATTCCATAAGCCATCATCTTTTTTGTCATCAGTCTCAACTATATTGTTGGCAGGAGGAGATTCTATACAAAAATAAATTTATAAAAGACATCATATTTTATTTATCAAGTAAAATCATGAAAAAAAAATTCACCTGTGGAATTATACATGAATTAAAATAACTGTTTTGTCTCGCGATAACTTGGCCAATGACCTTGAAAGACAGAGATGCTACAGGGAAAGAAAGTTGTCAACAGCCACAAATGGTGCCGAAACTGTATTATTTAATTAAAAACTAGATTTTGGTAGTTACTAGTGAGGATTTTCACATGAATTAAAGAATAAATTCATCTAAATTGGTGTTACTTATCAGCCAAGTTATTGTGGACAGATTATACATATAACACAAAGTTTTATTTATAAGCAAAGTGTTTTTTGAGCAAACAAGGATTAATAAATTTGTAAGCAAAAAAGTAATACTCAATTCCCTGGATTGGTCATAGTGATCTTCTACTTTGGCCAGTAGGGCTGGAAGCTGGATGAAATATCGATAAATCTTGTATTGATTTTTTTTAATAAACATATTGCCTCAATTAATTTCAATCTTCCTTAAATACTGATATATCGCCCCCTGATTATATGTATATATCAGTCAACACAATTTCTTATTCTCCAATTAAGACTAGAACGGCTGGCAATTTTGACATCCTAAAACAGCCGCTGGTGTTATTTTGACACCACTAATTTAATTATGCAAAATGGATGCTATAAATTGTAATTGAACACTATATTTCGCCATTGTACTTTAACTAACCTTATATCTTTAACTTTTTACAAAAGAACGATGCTTTATTTTACAGAAAAATAAATTAAATCAAAACGGCAGACAATTTCGACATCTGAAAACAGTCGCCAGTCATTTCGACACCACTAATTTATTTATGAAAAATGGACGCTATAAATTCTAACTGCACTATATTGCATCATTGTGCTTTAATTAAGCTTATATTGTTATATTTTCACAAAAGAACGATGATTTATTGTAAATTCTGCTTGGTGTCAAAATAACACCAGCGGACGTTCTAGGTAAATTGGGCTGTAATTTTTTTTTTAAATCGAATCATATAATAAAAATTTCGACAGTGTGCTCATTGCATAAAATGATTAAAAGTCATACAATTTGAAGAATATAGGGGAAAAAATGTGATAGAGAGATAAAGCTAAATTCGGTTTGGTATCGAAATGACACAACAGACATTCTAGTGTTAATGCTAGAGCAAGAACAATGAAACTTAAAAAGAGGGGTAATTTTTCACCCTTGCCTGCCCCTTATATCATATCTAAAGACTGCTTAGTGGGAAGAGGTTACAAGAAATAATTTTAAAACAAGAATGAAAATTCATGCGTCAAGCATAGATTATGTAACACTTTCCAACACTTCCAAAATATTTTTACAAATCTTTACCATTTAATAAGGAGAAAGACAAAGTATTTAAAAACACTATTCAGGAATTACCAACAATATTCGGAAAAATATCAGAGTTATTTTGTGCAACCCTGTATATGATCTTCATATTTGTATAAATACTATATAGAATGCTTAATTTTAGTTCAGTTAGGAAATGCGTACCACGTACCACAGTTTAAAATTCCCTTTCTGGAATTTCCATAAATAAATGGAAATGTACTCGAAAACTTTTGTATTGCCCTGTATATGATCTATAGAATGTATATATACCAAGTAATAGACAAAAAATTAGTTAAATTTAGAAACGCGTTCAGCAACTGAAAACTTACCTCCAGCAATTTTTTCAACAGATACTATCGAATTCTTTTGTGTGTCCATGTAAATGAACGATGAATGCTATATTCAATATTCTATAGTAAGTCTCTTGCAATGCACCTGAGTTATATATGTCAATTTCAATATGTTTTAAATAGTGAAACATTAAAATACACGGCAAATGATTTTTGTCCATAGACCGTAATGTAACACAATTGTTTTGAGTGACCCTGTAAGGAACTGCAAGTGGAGGAGTAAGGAACACACCATATTCTATAGTAAGTCTTTTGCAGTGCACCTCAATGATTATATCAATTTCAATCTATTTGAAATTGTTTAACATAATTAAATTTCTCAGGGAAAGAATATCAAAGAATGTAATTTACAGAGAACGTTATTCATCTTAAAATATATATCATACTTACTAGGAGGTTCTTCGTTATCGCTAATTTTAATCTTGGCTAGCTTTCCCTCCAATTCTTGAAATTCTGCATTGGCTTGCTCAAAATCATATTCTCCTTCAAAGTCAAGCACATCTTTCGACCGACCAGAAAAGTTCTGACGACTTCTCCCTTGTCCTCGGCCACGTCTTTGGTTTCCTGAAAAGAATAAATCTTTGAAGAATATAGAAACATTTATTATATAATTATAATATAATTTTGATTTTTTAACAATATCACAATTATAAATTTTACTAAATCTATATTAAATTATACAAGGTTCATAATTCTTAATTAGAGATGCACCGAATAGCAATTTTGGCTGTACACCAAACACCTGACTGATTATGCCTATTTTTTTTTTTTATTACTGTTATATACACTTTACATCATAGATTAAACATCATTAATACATATGAATACTGTCAATAATTATTACATATGAATACAGATGAATATTGTTAATTAATTCTCTTAAGTGTCAGTTTTCAAACAAATTAAATATCATTAAAACAATCGTTCTTATTTAAATTATTCCATTTTTAAATAAGGCTTATTTTTTAATTTATTAACAGTTAAAAATAGAATATAGGTTTTTTTTTCCCCTAATTTTGAAAGTTTTTTTTTTATGTATTGATAAATTTGTATTTATTCATCACATTTACTTTTGTTGAATTATTGCAAATAATAAAAAGAAAACCTTTTTATTTTAAATATTATTCTTATGTCATTATTAATAATTATTTTTCTTAAGTATGAATTTTCTTAAGTATGAATTTTAAACAAAATAAATAACATTTATTTGTTGGCAATGACCAAATACCAAATATTCAGTGCATCCCTAATTTTAATATTTCAAATTAGAGATATCAAAATAATGTATTTAACATTAATTTTTAATAGTCTCAGAAAACACATTTATTAATTCTAAGAGAGATTGCCCCTAACACATAAATTAAACAGTGTGTTTATTCCAGATCAGCAACGAATTTTCCTGACATTTCCAGGTTTTTCCCCATACAAAAAAAAAAAAAAAAAAAAAAAAAAAAATCCAAGTATTGAGATTTTGTGATGTTACACACAAAAAAAAACTTAAATTATGAATTTGAGAGTGGAATTTTGAAAAATGATTCTGAGGCATAAATTACTGATTTGTTACATAATTTTTTGCAAAATTTACAAATTGTTGAACATTTTACATTCTAAACACTGTGAAGATATACATTTTTAGCATCGGGTTCTATCCATTTTATATCATCAGGATGACATTCTTTATCACATCAGTCATAATTAAATACAGATTGCTTTGATATATTTTAATACAAATAATAAATATTCAATAAATTAAGCTAATAAATATTCAGTTCCCCAATCCTACAGCATACAGTAGAAAGTATCGGTAAAACTGAAAATCTCTGAGTTACAAAGAAGGACAGACAAAATGATTTGTACGAGAGATGAAATACTCTTTACAGTACTTATGAAAAGCAAAGTTTGATATTAATGACGCTGCAATTTCAAATCCTTAGTTTTATAACTAACATTTTCCTTTTTTTCTTGGAAGTTTCAAAATTTTCTAACTTTTTCTCAGAATTTTCAAGATTTTTCGTCTGAAATGGTAAATTTCCCTAACTTTTCCCAGTCCATATAAACCCCAAAGCAGAATATGCTTAAAAGTGCGACGTACGTCGCAGAACAACGAGTTTCTCTGCAGAACATTTCAAATTCTCATTTTCAACAAAACTCACCATTCATTCATTCATTGGAAAAAGCGCTAAATTCATCTATGTATCACCGGAAAAACTTATTCAATTGTTCATTGAAAAAGATTGAGAAATTCATCAATTGGTTGCGGGTAAAGCTCACGCAAATTACCAGTCAATCATGAGGACAAAGCTACCCGAGAGAAAAATCTCAAAAATATTACAAAAATCGCCAATTGATTACGAGAAAAAAAACACAAAATTCATCATTCGATTAGAGTAAAATCGCGAAGTTCGTCATTTCTTTGGTTTGTGTGTGTGTTAGTGTTTTACGAAATGTCTTTAGCATTTCTATACAAGATGAAGTTGCACTCTTACATAAGCAAGAAAATATCCCTGTGTTTTACTTTTTTATTCCCACAGAACATTTTTGATCAGCTGAAGGTTCGTTGCAGAACATTGCAAAATATTCTGCTTTAGGGCATATAAATTTCCCTGGCTTTTCCAGGTTATCCAGGTGGCTAAGACACCATGATTAAAGTTTGACTAATAAAGCTCTTTTTTATGTTAAACATTATGTACAATTTACTTTATATGAGAGAAATATTAAATCATGCAAGATAGCTTAATTTCTCATTTTTAGGGTTTCGTTCATCTCACAAAACCCTATTATTCCCGCTCCGTTGTCTGTCCGTCACAGAGCCATACTCAGAAACTATGTAACTTACAGAGTTAAAACTTTGTGTATATCTAGATGAATACCAGCTATGAAGCTCAAAATATTAAAATTTGAAAAATTCGTATTATTTTAATAAATAGAGATAAAAAAACCAAAATACTAACAGCCTGTTCCTATTAAATTTAAACATTTTTCGTTAAAGCAGTTGCCAAAAATTAAAAATCCACGATGAAATTATTTCTACAATAATTAATTTTCTATTGAACGATTTCCACATGAAAAAGGAAAATGAAATAAAAAGTTTCACCAATTGAAAAAAAAATATTAATATGAAATTAAAATGATTGATGTCATAGTGGTAATAAAATGGAAATTTTCAAAGATTTCTCAATAATACAAGGAGTATGAGTATTTCTTAAGTGTCAATTCTTCGAAAAATATGCAATGATTTAATATGATGACTTGAGTCGGAATTTTTAATTATCTTTGTTGATGGTCAAGAAGGAAATCCTTTCTATTTTCTCTACATTTAATTCTGAATAAAGATTATTTAGTTGGATTTAAAGAAATTTGTAGTTCCTGTCTCCACCTCAACATGCATTTATTATTAATTAAGATCGTTTTATGTTTTCTACATTTCAGTGACAGAGGTGCCAACTTTTAACCAAAGTCATCAGTAATCAGCCTACTTGCCCATGACCCATCCCAGACCCTTACCACGATGTTAACATACAAAGTAACATAATCAAAATTGAAACAATGCAATAAGAGATAATTATTAGTCCAATAATTAACAATAATAATTTGAAATCATAATATAAGCAATTAATAATTTAAACATATTTGAAATTTAAGAAACAATAATTGAGACTGAGAAAAACGCTTGCCATTTACCTTTAATCAATATTCTTTAACTTACCATAAAAATACTCATTTGCAAATAAATGCTTTTTATAAAAATAAAAAAATATATATATGTCTAAAAATGAAAGATTTTTTTTTTTCCAAAATACTTTTATTAACTAATTAACTTTCCCCACCCATAAAGGCTAACTCAGTAGCTTTTTTAGCAGATACAAGTTGTCTGTGAAAGTTTTTTTTATATCACACTTCCTTGCAAGATGATGATTTTATTTTTTCAATTAACAAAGCATTTAAGGTGCTAATACCCAAACTGGGCCGAAACTAAGTTTGGTTTTTTCGGACAATGCTAAATACTCTTTCAGTCACAGCATTGCTATGTGGTATAATTAATATAGCCAACATTAATCTTGGCAATGCAACATACTTTTGTTGCCCAGATATGTTCTTTATCTGAGAAATCTGATGCCAGCCAGAATCCATCCTGTCATAAGAGATTTCATCAAAATTTTCAAACTGATATGATGCAAATTCTGACTGACATCTGTCTAATTCGTCATTGTTCAACAAAAGGGGGTATTTTTTAACAAAAAAATCAACGGACTCATAAGGAACTGTTCTCCTTAGTGAAATGTCAGCCACTTCTGCATGTTTTAAAACATCTTTCTCCAGAGGAAACTTTTTGAGAACATAATCGCATGCACTGCAGAAAAAGTTTCTGACATCGGTATAAAATTCTGCTAACTGTCCTTCAGGCAGTTTTTCCTTCACAATATATGCTCGGGCATTTGCCCCAATAACTAGTTCATCATTTTTTTTATATTTTCTCTTTCGATAATTAATATCCAAAATAGAATTTGAATCCGCTGCCAAAGCAGTAGGTTTCACAAACCTAACCACCACCACCAGATCTGTAAAAAAATTCACCAATTTTCTCTGTAAAAGGTGTATCAAAGGTGCTTCTTGTTGTAGCGATACATTTATCGAGTTAAAAATCGGTAAAGTGCTGCTTAAGAAAAAGCAATAGAGTTTGAACATTGGATTTTGAAGATTGGATTTTATACTGTTATTATCATTATTTTCCTCACAAAAAAATTGGTAAAGGGCATCCCATTGTTCAAGCACACGGTTGATGGAATCCAACAATGAAAGCCACCTTGTGCTAACATATTTCAGGATCTTGTGTGGCTTCAAACCACATACTTCTTGACACAATTTAAAATTACTTTTTCGTTTGGAACTTTTGTCCAAATAATAATACAGGCGAATCAAGAAATCTTCAACATTTACTGATTTTAGTTCAACAGAGTCTTTTTTTGCAGCTAGGTGCAGAAGATGACATGGGCAGCCAATTCTGATAATAGAAGGCTGCACTTTCAGAAGGAAGGCAACAACACCTTTGAAATGGCATGTCATCACATTTGCATTATCTGATGAGAACGATAAGCAATTACTCCATGGAATTTCTTTTTTAGTTAGTTCCTCATTTAAAATATCAAAAATGCCTTCTCCTGTGTTATTACTTGTTTGGCACAAAGACAATAATACAGTATCGATTTTACGAGCAGATTCGTTAAAATACGTTACTACGATAGGATATAGTTTATTGTCGTCATTGTCATTACTACCATCGGTAGCAATGGAAAAGGGTTGATTTTTTTAAAATCGTTCACAATTTCAGACTGCGTCGATTTCGCCATATCCTGAATGATAGCAGATGTTTTAGTCCGTGTGCAGCCGTACTTTTTAGCGATTTTAGAATCAGGAAACATAGCACGAAATAAACCACCAGCATGGTCAGCACTGGCAATCTGTACGTTATGTTCTATCAAAAAACGTGTGAACAGCATTTCTGCTTTGATAACAGCGTTTTCGTCGTTATTTTCAGGAAAAAATTTTGTAAGAGGTTTATACTTTTTTCTTTTTCCATTTTCTTCATGCTTCTTCGATACCACGCGACGAACATCATCTCGACCACCATGTTGTACCAGAAAATCGCTAGAACAAACCGTGCAAAATACATGATGTTCAGATTCTTCTGATTGTTGTATACATGGCCACTCTTTTGTATATTCGATCCGATATCGTTGCAAAGCTTTTAATTTCTTTGGCTTCGGCTCCATGATAGATTGTCAAACAGGGGGATATTCCTCTTTTTTCTACGATCACGCTTATCAGTTATCACGTCCCTTACACAGCTATCAAAATAAGCGATGCCCACGCATAATATGAAGCTATTGCCAATTTAGAAAAGCAAAATTCTGATACTATACGTTTGATCAGCGTTGTCCTTGTTTTTTTTTTTTAACCTACTGTTTTGTTCGTCCTTCATCTGAGCAAACATCATAGCCACGCCTTCTGCTGCTTAATGTGCCCAATAAGCTGTTAGTTCAGTGTCTGTGCGGATACGGAAAGAAAACAAGGTGTTTTCTCCTATGCAGTAAATTCAGCTTGAATACTCTATTGAAATAGGAATAAGCAGCTGTTTTAGTTAAAATTATTGCATAATCTCAAATAATCAGTTAGAGTGTAGTAGATCATGAGAATGATGTAACGAGAATGTCGGGGATGACTCAATCAAAAAGTAAAAATAAATTTTATTTCAACAATAGGGCAGTTGCATTTGACGTCACCTTGGAAGTAAACAGGCAGTTCTGATTGGTGGAATAACCCTTACCTCCAGGTGAATACAATGGTTGATCAGCTGATTGCAACTGCCCTATACGGCAAAAGCGAAACCACTCCTGGATGTCACTGGAAGAAAGATATTGCTGCGCGCATAGCAAAGCGTTCTCATTCTCATGCTATTGTACCACGTGACCTGATGCTCTCTGGAAGCGAGTGTAGGAGAGGAGGGGGGAGGCACATCACGCCATTCGCCGGCTGTGAGCTGCTCGTCCGATGAAAGCAGATCTGATCGCTAACCATATGTGCTTCCGACGCGGGGGGAAAGAACGCCATTGTCTGAAAAAGGCTCTCTTCTTGCCGGCTCGGCTGCTCGTCTTATGAAAGCAAATTGCTACAATCAAGAACTTTATTTTTTTTTTCCGAATTTTTTATTTCCGTAATTTTTGTAGTGACGTCCGTAATCCCGTAATCTACAACTAAAATGCGGAGTAATTCCGCATAATCCGTAATGGTTGGCAGCTCTGCAGTGACCATTAAAAGAACAAAATTATTTTATTTTAGGGGTTGTTGCCTCCATAATTGCAAAAATTAAATGATTTTCACAACTGCAAGTACTACAGATATGATCATGCCAAACTCCAACAAGATAAAAACATACTTGACACCACACATACTTGACGAGCTTGCAGTGTGCAATCCTTTTATTTATTTCGTTAGAGAGATTTATTTTTTTGGTAGTTTTTTTTTTTTTTTATACTGTTGCCAAATTACTGTTTGACGAACAAAACAGTAGGTTAAAAAAAAAAACAAGGACAACGCTGATCAAATGTATAGTAAACAGTGAAAATATTTCCTTTCAATTAAAATATGTATTTACATGTGAATATTAAAAAGAGCAAACTTTGGTAAAAATTTAGTCTTATTAAAAAAAATTACAGTATCGGTATGACATTTCAGGAGGCAGATACATAGTGTACTTAGCCATGTTATACGAGTTGATTTCCAAATTTTTAATTGATATTATTTAATCAATCATGAAAACAGACGTTAGCTGTTGCAACAGCAGTTGGTTTGGCCTTAAGAACTGGAAAATCCTTCAGTCAAAGGGAAATTAATGGCAACCTGATTACAGAAGATCGCCATTGGTCATTTAATTATAAGTCAATCTTGAGTCAGTGAGATAAAACTAGCACATTTTTAGAGCCTGTGGTGTTTGAACGAGAATTGACGAGCAAACCTCTCAGGGGACAAATAATTTTTTTAGCAGTCCCATATCTATATACAAAATTTTAAAGACTACAATTCCTAGTTGATTGGTACCTTTAACATTTCTGTTAAAAATCGGCAATTATTATTATTTTTTTTTTGGTCAATTGTACATAACCTTTTTATATAAATAAACACACAAAAAAAGCAAAAATTTGATACTTACTACCCCGTTGGGGAGCTCGCTGTTGCCTGTGACCCTGTTGAGTTTGCCTTCTTGCTTGATTTGTAGGACCTGATTTAGGTTGTTGTGAAGGGCCTTTTCCAATAGGAGGAATAGACTCTCTGTCATTGGTATCATTTCTAAGATGATTAGAAACATTTGAAACTTGTGCACTGGCATCAAGGGATGGGCTCTTTCTTTGTTGGGGAGTGAGGGTGGGGGTTTCTGATCTTGAATCTAAACATTTAGAAAAGATATTTAAACATTAATTTTTGATTGATAAATGCATAAATTTATATTTTAATAAGTCATATCTATTAATAAATAGATTTTTTTAAAATGTGCACAAAATTTTATTATATAACTAGTAGCATTAACCACTATTCCTGGAAATAAATTGTTCTTAGAACAAAACTATTAAATTCAACATTGTATGCATTCATTTTGCTATAGTAACCAAAAAAACATTTAAAGAATTTGAAATAAATCAGATATTTAGACAAAGAAGTCAGAGCAGAAAAAAATTTGCAACAGGAAATCCTAAATAGAAATAAAGTAATATAAAATATAGGTACAGTCAAACCGCGTTAACACAAAATTCAAGGGACTGAGAATTTTATTCGTGGTTACTGTCAAAACAATGGCGTCATCTATTTTAGGTATAAAAACTAAATAAATTAATCTACAAATACATCCCTGCTCTTAAAATCATAAATTAATAAGAAATAGAAAATTTAATAAAGAAATAAAACAAATTGGTCACCATTTTAAGTCATAATAAATTTATTTACCTGTTAATTATTTTTTTACAAAGTCTGTTATTGACGTTTGCTTCAATTTTTGTAATTACTTCTTTTTAGGAATATTTGGACCACATCTAATTTGTCCAAAGCTTGGGAAGCCTCCTCTTGATCCAAATGGAAACATTGTACAGTTTTCAATGCTGCGGTAGCTTCATTCAATGACACTAAACTTCTTTGTTCAGTGTTGATTCCTTCATCCTTGTCCGACACTTCGATGTTGTCATCATTTTACTCAGCTAATGTAGCAAATATTTCTTCGTCTATCGTCACATTTGAAGTCAACACATCTTCATCTATGTAAATGTACTTGGCAAACAATGTCTGTCAAAGAATTCCCCGTTTTTCGGCCTTTTCTATTAAATTTGTCAACATTTCAGATTATGTTTAACAAGTTTATTTCATGCGTAGATCCTACTTGTCAGAAACAGTTTTTCACAGTTTTAGTAGTGGTACTTACTGTTAGAGGCACTTCTTAGGAAAGTTATCACTTCTACTAAATTCACAGAAAATTCCGTTCTATTGTCAACAAACAGCCTTGGTTTGGCCAACTTACTGATCACAATTGGTGGTATTATTTCCCTTCTGTCCCATGTTGCAGCCGATCATAATCTTAATTCTTCCTTTGCTGAATTTTCCTCCAGTACATGTTTCTCCTTTTCCAGTGTTTTCGAGAGGGTGCAGCTCCCTGCTTGTTTTTTTATAGTTGTAAATGCACCCTGCCTGTTTTTATATAGCTGGAAATGTGCCCTGATTATTTTGAATTTGCAAAAATTTGCTGTCGCGAATTTCACCAAAAGGTTGCGGGAAACATCACAAAATTAGTCTATTGGTCGCGAAAAAATATTGCAAAATTCGGCTATCGATCATGGGAAAACATTGCAAAATTCGGCTATCGGTCGCGAGAAAATATTGCAAAATTTAGCTATTGGTCAAGGGAAAATATCGCAAAATTAGTCACTCAGTTGCAAGTAAAAATTGCGAAATTCGTCAATTGGTCGTGGGTAAAAAAAAAAAAATCGTAAAATTCAGCAGTTGGTTGCAAGAAAAAAAAATCGCGAAATTCATCGAAAGTATACTTTTGTGAAAATGTCAACGAGAACAGTTGTTTATGATTCTTTCTGAGAATAAATCTTGGAAAGTCAATCAAAATTAAGGGAAACTAAAACTACTGGAACTACCGAACGAATTTCAAAAGTAAATGTGGCAGTCTCTGCTCAGACAGACTATATTTTATGTCAGAGCCACTTTTCCCAAGTAGATGGATGAGCAAAAAACATTCTAAACTTGCCCTTTTTGTGATATTGAAGGAGCTAGTAACTTGAAATTTGTCATGGTGGTTGTTTTCTAAAAAATTCGAAATTTAAAAGTGTGAAATAAGTGGAAAAAGTTCTAAATTACAATTTGTGTAGAATTGTTAGGAATATAAACTTGAAATTTAACATGTCTGTTACTTTTAAAAGGTAAATTCTGGACCAGAACAATTGAAAAAAAGGGAGAGTTTTAGAAAATGAAAAAAAAAACAGAACATGCTAAAAACATTCTAAATTACAATTTATGTGGAATTACTAGGGATAGAAATTTAAAATTTGCCAATTCTGTCATTTTTAATATGTAAACGCTGGTACAAAATAGTTTCTTAAAAAAGTATGAAATTTCAAAGGGTACGGGACCAAACAAATGTTCTAAAGTTTCGAAATCTGTGATAGTTTTGGTGCTGGAAACTTACAATTTGGCATGGTGGTTAATTTCAAGACATAAATGACCGGCTAAGAAAGGTTTCTAAAAAAATGCTGAAATGAGAGGAAAATGTTCTGAATTATGTTTTTTTTTTAAATAAATTTTAGAATAGAAACTTGAAATTGGACATGGATAACCTTTTTAATACGTAAGTGGTCTGATCGTACCCTAACAGTTCCTAAAAAATTCAAAATTTAAAAGGAACTAAAAATTTTCTAAAATTGCAATTTCTGCGATACTGTTGAGTTTGAAACTTCAAATTTTGCATGGTGGTTTCTTTTAAGATGTAAACTCTCGCAAAGAATGGTTTCTATAAAATTCGAAATTTAAAAAATTGAAATTATCAGTAATTGTTGTTTATTATTCTAAATTATGATTTATTTAGAATTAAGGGGGGATTTTAGGGATAGAAACTTGATATTCGACACCGGGGTTACTTTTAAGTTGCAAATGCTTGCACACAGTAGCTTTTTCTTAAACAAAAATCTAAATTTAAAGGGGGGAAATTAATAGAAAAGTTCTAAAATCCAAATTATTTTTGACCCAGTAAACGGTATCCAAAAATTGTTTTAGGATAACACTTACTCAGGAACGTAAAACACATGATTATTTGTGATTATGATTTATTTGGAGTTGATAGGGTGATTGCTAGATACATGAAATTGGACATGGCTTTTACTTTTAAGATGTAAATGCGCCGGCAGATAATATTCTAAATATTCGAAATTTAAGAGAGTGAAATGAATAGAATATGGTTTAAAATCGCGATTTCTTTTGTACTACAAAAACGATTTCAAATCTTGTCCTGGGATAAAAATGATGCCGTTCTCCACTTAAAAATAGGCTATATTTTACCTCTGTACAAACGACCTGATAGAACGAAAAATTTTCTAAAATTCCATTTACTTTTAATCTGTTAAGACAAAGAGCAAGAAATTCCTTATGGTGATGGATTTTAAGACATGAATGCTCATTAAGAACGTTCAAAGAATTTGATACTTAAAAGAAAGAAACTACTGGAAAGAGCTCTATAATTATGATTTTACTCCCGAACTGTCGAGGCTAGAAATTTTAAATTCGACATGCAAGTTTCTATGGGTTGTGATGCTCCTAAAGATGCCTCTATTTTAAAGATTTTCAAATAAATGAAATGGGAAGAAAATGTTCTACAGTTATATTTTTACAACGATTTCTCAAAAAATGTCAGCCTAGAAACTTTAAATTTGGAATAGAA
Organism: Maratus michaelseni; assembly: GCA_963931845.1. Classification (NCBI taxonomy): domain Eukaryota; kingdom Metazoa; phylum Arthropoda; class Arachnida; order Araneae; family Salticidae; genus Maratus; species Maratus michaelseni. Next base: position 151,823,813 of record OZ007598.1, on the reverse strand, counting down.
ATAACTAAGACATAGATGCACAAGAACAATATTTGTCTTTTTAATTAATTTATTTTAATTTAAAAGACAAGTAAAATTAAATAGTTTTTCATACCATGTTAGGAACAACTTTTTTGAGCAGTGGTATAAACATAGGTACAAGCAAACATTACAATTTTAATTCAAATGATAGTAATACAGAAACATGATTTCCAATAAGGAAAGGAAGTATTTCATATTCAGCTTTTAGCCGTACACAAATGACAAATATAGTAAACTAATGTTTTCCCACTTATTTCTCGGTGTTTTGATTTTTATGGTGCATAAAAGGTACATTAATATTGTAAAAAGAAAAGTTTTATTTTTAGAGAAAATAAATTCTGAAACTACTGGACTGATTTTAAAAATTCTTCCACTAAACAATATCTTATAAACAGTTTCCAAATAGACTGCATTGTATCTGTTTTCTTGGAAGGATGTGGATTCAAATACGTTGCAATGACACAGAAAATCAATTTGGTTGAAATGTAAAGAGGTATTGTGTTATTAATTTCTCAAAGTTTAACACTCATAAAGTAATCATTTATGAGATATCAAAAATTTAAAAAAAAAAATGTTTATCATTGATGTTACTTTTAAAAAGTAACACTTATGAGTAGGCCTGGGCCTTAAATCGATTTAAGACTAACATCGGAAATCCGATTTATCTATTGGCTTAAATCGATTTAAGCTAAATTGTGATTTAGCTAAATCGCGATTTAACTAAATCGATTTAAAGCTAACATAACATTAGAAATCTGATTTAACTAAATCAATTTAAAACTAACCTTAAATTGATTTAAGTCATAAATCTATTTAAAACTAACATAGGAAATCCAATTTATCTATTGGCTTAAATCAACCTAAGCTAACATCGAAAATCTGATTTAACTAAGTTAAATCACGATTTAAGCTAAATTGCGATTTAACTAAATCGATTTAAAGCTAACATCGGAAATCTGATTTAACTAAATCAATTTAAAACTAACCTCGGCAATCCGATTTAACTAAATCGATTTAAGACAAAAATATAGATTTAAAGCTTACATCGGGAATCTTATTATCTATTGGCTTTAAATCGGTTTAAAACAAAATACCGATTTAGTGCTAACATCGGAAAAACGATTTATCTACATTGATGTATCTACTAGGCCTGGGCCTTAAATTGATTTAAGTCATAAATCTATTTAAAACTAACATAGGAAATCCAATTTATCTATTGGCTTAAATCAATTTAAGCTAACATCGGAAATCCGATTTAACTAAGTTAAATCGCGATTTAAGCTAAATCGTGATATAGCTAAATCGCGATTTAACTACATCGATTTAAAGCTAACATTGGAAATCTGATTTAACTAAATCAATTTAAAACTAACCTCGGCAATCCGATTTAACTAAATCGATTTAAGACAGACTTTAAAGCAGAGTCGAGTTGGGCATCTGATTTCAACACTGGCCACATGGATTTTTTTTTTTTTTTTTTTAGCGCAATTTTGATTTTGATCTTTTTTTTTCAATTGAGAATATTTTCCTGAAATTGTTTTAGTACTTATGGTTATGGTTGAAAAAATAAAATTTTACATTTTAAATCCAAATTTATCGAATTTCAATTTATATCTTTATACATTCTTTTAAATGAAAAATTAATTTTTATATGTTTAGGTACTATTTGAACATTTTAGTTTTAATTATCATCTTGTAATTAGTTAAAAATACCTTAAAAAAGAGTATTGTATTGAATCTGGTAACCCTATTTTTACAGCAGATTGAAAGTGGGGATTGGGGGTCATTTATGATATTTTCTGCTTTTTTGTTGTTTGCTGATTTTGCTCATTACAAATAGATATATTTTATTACTAATCTTACAGGTTGCCAACGGTAGCAAAAAAAAATCAGCAATTTCAGAAATTGGGTGCTTCGAGGCTCACACACTTTCAATCCTCCTCCATCCACTATATAGATGTCAGCATTTATGTTAAACAAATTTTATTATAATAGGAAACTTTAAAGGAATTAAAACTGCACCATATTTCTAATATATTTTTCTTTCTTTTTAAAAAACTTATTTTCTCATGTTAAATGAATGGTTAAATGCATCATTAAATTAATTGAATCTGGTTCTGCTTTACCTCAATAAGTTTTTAATAATGTGTCAGTTAAAAAAAGGTTTGTTTCTTTTTCTTTTGTATTATTTCTTTAAAGAATAAATTCATTAAATTTATTAAAATAGTTCACTAATTTTTTTAATTCAAAAAGCCAAAGGTCCAAAGGTTTGGGTTTTAATTTTTTTTCCATGTATAAAAAATATATCTATTTTCAAAGTTATTTGAAAAATTAAAAACTCTATATAAGGTGTTACACTTAAATATTTAATGATTTAATAATGAATCCTTTTTCCCATCAGCAATATTACATTTATATTATCTAATGGAGAAAAATAATTAAAAATTGAAACTTTGAAATAAATAAAAATGCACTAATGAATGATAGTTTGTTTACACATAGTATTTATTGTACAACAAATAAATATGCAAAGATTATTTCAATGAATTTTTCATTTGAGGTGAAATAATTCTTTTACTTCAAATTAAAATTATATATTCTTTAAAAAATTGATTTATTGATATAGACATTGTTATGAAAAATGTTCATAAACATATCTATATAAGAACTTGTGTCTATGGGAAGGAAGGGTTCCAATTTTCTTTTTTGTCTAGATGTAAATATCTTTTTTCAAAATAACAACTAAGTGTATTATATAATACAGAAAGTGTATGTGTGTGTGTGTGGAGGGGGTGGGGGGGGGGGGTTACATAAAGACCTTATTTTGTCACTATAAGTCAAAAAATGGCTTCCATATCTTAAAAGTAAAATCGGTCTTAAATCGCGATTTAGCACTATGATAAATCGATTTAAGAAATCTCTACATCGCCCAGTCCTACTTATGAGATATAACTTGAGATTCCCACAAGAATTTCCAAAAATATGCATTTATACATGGCACTGTTAAAAATGTTTTGTTGGTTTTAAAAAGTTCTACTTTAAGTTATTTACAACCAAATGGGAAGACCGAGCTATGCTCGTTAAAATTATCTTTGTGTTCAACACGATATAACAATAAATTATCTGTACAACATATAACAATAAATTGTATGTACCATGATTGGTTAAATTCTGTTTTTTAGAACATTCTACGGACTGATTGGTTGAATCATTTATCCTCTCTGTTAGTGGGAATGTCTAAAAAATTCATTCAGATTCTGAAAACCAAACTGTTCGCCAAATGTTACCATAATTTTGAGAAAATTCGGAAACTTGACGCATTCTTTCATTTGATGGTAAGCATGTGCTTTGGCATTAGTAATCTTGAAAGCCTATTTTCCTGCTAAATCTCGCCAATGTCGCAAAACTTTCACCAAACTTAGCAAAGTTGGCGAAATATTGCCAACATTGCAACTTCGTTAGCTGTCAACTGTTCAACAACTGTCTCAACCTTCATTCACAATGAAATGCATTCACCCGTAGTGACCCCAAAATGACCCACTAATCGAATTTTCTCATATCTGTGACCCAGACCAATGGTCTTTTCGTACCCCAAAACGGTAGGATACAAAATATGGTCAAAATCGTTAGAGCTGTTTTTTTTAGATAAAATTAACCTGACCCATGACCCCCAAATGACACACTAATCGAACTTTCTCAAACATGTGACCCTTCCAAATGGTCTTCTTGTACCAATAAACAGTGGGATACAAAATTTAGTCAAAATCGCTAGAACCATTTTTTAGATAAAATTAGCTTGACCCATAGTTACCCACTAATCTAATTTTCTCGAACATGTGACAAAACCAAATGATCTTCTTGTATCCCAAAAAAGTAGGACACAAAACTTAGTCAAAATCGTTAAAGCCAATCGAATTAGATAAGATAAAATTACCTTGACCCATAGTGACCCCAAAATAACCCACTAATTGAATTTTCTTGAACATGTGACCCAGCCCAATATTTTCATATACCAAATCAGTAGGATACAAAATGTAGTCAAAATCGTTTTAGCTGTTTTTTAGATAAAATTAGCTTGACCCGTAGTGACCCCAAAATGACCCACTAATAGAATTTCCTTAAACATGTGACCCAGCCCAATGGTCTTTTAGTACCTCAAAACGGTAAGATACAAAATTTAATCAAAATCGTTAGAGCCGTTTTTTAGATAAAATTTATTTGACCCATAATGTCCCCCAAAGGACCCACTAATGAAATTTTCTCGAACATGTGACCCAGTCCAATGGTCTTCTTGTATCCCAAAATTGTAGGATACAAAACTTAATCAAAATCATTAAAGCCATTTATTAGATAAAATAAAATTAGCTTTACCCCCAATGACCCACTAATTGAATTTTCTCTAACATGTGAGCTAGCTCAATCATCTTCTCATGACCGAAAATGGTAGAATGCAAAATTTAGTCAAATTTGTTAGTCATTTTTCAAGTAAAACAAAATTCTGAAGTGGCTGACTGTTGATTCAGTAATGGCCGAACATTGGATTTAAGATGGCCGACTATTGGAGAACTTGCTCTTTTTGAACTTAACTTTGTCTAAAAAAAACTATTACTGTGTTTTTTAAAAATAATTGCTGAAACATAATAAGAAACGTATGTTTTAACATGTATCACTGTTAAAAATGTTGTGCCTTTTTTTTTTAAATTCTACGATAAGATTTATACATATAAAAGAAGTTAAGTGGCCGACTATTGGTACATTTACCCTATAATAGTAACATATATATTTTTTTGAAAAAAATTTTAAATGTCCAATTTTGAGATATTAAAGTACAAAATATATAAGTTCAAAAGGTTGAAATGTTTGACCTTGAAATAAAAAAAATAAAAAAATATGTGCATGTGATATATCATATGAAAGCACAATTTGAACACTTTCTAATGACACCAAAAGTAAGTCCCTGGGGAAGGGGGGGGGGGCAAATATGGGAAACCAATTAGGGAACCAAATAAGACTAAATTTGTAAATACAAAAAGTGCAAAAATTTACAATTTTTGTCCATCTTTGAAGTTAATTATCTCCAAAACTAAGAGATATAGAGAGTTATCACGGAGTATTTATTCATTTCTTTATGATTCTAACAACTGAGCTTAATATCATAAAATTTTGATATAGTTAGGTTTTTAGCTGTGTTGATTTGACATGGAGAAAAGAGAAGAAAGAAAAGTTCAAGTATTTTAAGGGATTTAACTGTATTTTTTCATGTATGCCGGACCATCGGTAACACACACACCTCTTAATTTTTCAATACCTCATTTAGGGAGAAAAACCATTTTAAATAGTTTTTTTTTAAATTAAAATCTAATAGTGCTAAAATTGTGCAGTATTCACAATGTATTGTTCACCGATTTCATAAATTGGAATACAAAATTGCCAGCCAATGATTTTATGCTATGGCCAATAAACATATATACGGAGGCCTGTCAAATTCCAAACCCTTATCGTGTATCATATATGCATCTCGATTTTTAAAGCAAATTTAGAAAGAAAGGAAAAAACACACGAAATTGATGAAAAAGAATTTAACTTTATTATTTTTTTTCCTCTTAGAATTATAGTAATTTAACTTTGTAAGCATGAGAAGGTTTTTATTTTATTTCCTTAGACAGTGAGTCTCTTTCATACTATACATATTTAAGAAAGATTATTGTAGAGGCATATTATTCACCATTAAGATAAGAGTCAATTTCTTCTCTTCATCATGTAAATTTTACCTCACAATAATTTAGGCAGTTCTATGTACCTTGTAAGCTGCTTTTCACTTCTAAGAAGTCTGCCCACACCCTTATTTATAAAAAGATCATATTAAATAGAAAAGACAAATTTTAGCAAAAAAGCAATTTGAATTTTGTCTTTTCTATTGCTTGACTGAATAAATTTAATCTTAATTTTAAAACATGGTTAGTAAATTTGGTATTTCTTTGTTATAGCAGCCCCAACAACGAATTGCCAATTAACAGAGATATATCGCCAAATTAGGTTGTAAAATCTCGTCAAATGGTCTTAAAGAAACATCACTTGTTTATGCTATTGTCATATTGTTTTCTTTCATTGATGTTCCAGAACATGTTCCATGTTGTTTTTAATCGCATGTTACATTGTTTTTTCTTTAATTGTCTGTATTTATTTTTATAAATATGGAGACAATCTTTGATTTAAATAGTACTGAGATGTATGCAATCTCATTTTTTGAAAAGCAATGGCTTTTACTCAACAAATAAAAATAACTATGTGAAAATGGTTATGATATGAAATTGAATGTTACTAATGATGAAGCTACATGGAAATATAATGTAAAAATTTGCAAATAAAAAAAAAGGCTGGTTTAGTGGTTGGAGAATACCACTGCTCTAAGGTTTATGCACTATTGGGCAGAGGAACCAAGAAAGATTCATAAAATGATGTAACAAACAACTATATAAGGGTGAAAATGCAACAGTTGATTGGAATAATTACATGAGAGTAGAGATGTAAAATTTCTGGAAATTTTGAAGTGGCGGAAAAAACCCAGTTTTTTTCTGGAAAAATTTATTTTTTACAAATGTTTCTCAAAAATAAGTTACATTTTCTTAAAAAATATAAAATAATAAACATTTTTTTAATTTCTGCATACTAAAGAATATATATATTTTTTTCACTTTACAAAATATATCACAAAAAAGAAAAAAAAAAAATCAACTTTTAGCCTTTCAGCCTCAGAATTTTCGCAGTAGCCTTCTCTTGCTTAATTTCACACTATTGTTTGCCATATAAATATCATGCAGGGGTCTGTCCAGACTTTTTTCCCAGGGTCCTGTTTTTGTGAAATTGTGAACAGCTTTTTATTTTTGTGAAAAATCTAGTCATAATTTTATGAATTTGAAATGATCATTATATTCAGGTTCTTGCTTACACATTTTAAAGAAGATATGTACATGTAAAATACACGTGTTTTCTTTATGTATGTAAAAGCGACAGGTCAAATTTTACTTTTAAATGATTAATTTGTGAAATGTTCAGTTTAAAGATGGAAAAATTTTGTGAAGGGTCCTGTTTAAAGGAAAATAGATTTGTGAAGGCTTCTGTTTTAGGAAAATAGTTTTGTGAAGGGCCCTGTTTTGAAATAAAAAAATTTGTGAAGGGTCCTTTAAAGGACCCAATTTTTTCCTAAACAGATCCCTGTCATGTCTCTGTTGAAATGATTTTTCAGTTGCATTTGTTCAATTACCAGTAGAGATAATTAAAAAAATAAAAAATAAAATCTTATGAGTTTCAACCAATGTCACTGCAGTTTGAAAGCAAATTTAAATCCCCTCTACATAGTATTGCTTTGTATATAAATGATACCATTTTAAAGAAACAAATTATTGTAGTTGTGACAAATATTATCATTTTTATATCTTCTATGCTTGAAAATTGATATTTTTTTTTTATTTTTTGTACAATTAGAATTTTCATTTCTTGTGTATTTAGTTTTGGTATAGCTTTCCCGTCTAAACATAACCAACCTTATGTTTTGGTTTAAGTTACAGATTCTTAATATGAAAGTAATATGTTATATGTATATGTTTGTATATTTCTTTAATGAAATTTATAAAACAGGGGGATTTTTTAATACTTCGAAAAATTTAGTTGAAAACAATTTTTATCAGAAAATTTACATTTTCTTTGCAAAGTGTATTTGTATGCATTTATATTAAAAAAAAAAAAAAAAAATTACAGTTAGACAAGTCTTAAAATCTATATTTAAGGAAAAGGAAGAGTAGAGAAAAAAAAAGCTTGAAATTTCAATTACATGTTATTAAAAAATAACTGGTTTCTAATAATAGTTAAAATATTTCTGGTGATTATTATCCTGATTACATGAAAAATTGCAGCTGTGCCAATAAAAATAAATGCATGTTCTGGTATATTATTGAAATAATTTTGTATTTGAATTTTCATTTTTAACAAGAGAAGTTGCATGTGTTTGCTTACATTTTTTTTTTTCACGCGATCCTGTTTTTGTGAACATTTTGTATAAAAAATATTATCTTATTAAAAAAATCATACAAAATTGTCCCAAAAAATATAATCAAAATTCTGTGAATAAGAAATTATCGTCATATTTAGGTTCTTATTTAGGTATTTTTAATGAGGTCCTTCATAAATACTGTAGTGGCCAAAATTGTGAAAGCCTTTTGGAAAAAATGCTTTTTTGAAGTTTGATGGCTCAAAACACCCAATATATTTGAAAATGAGAAATAGTAGCACACCAAATTCAAATTTATTTGAGGGTTGGTTGGTGGCTGTTTTTTACGCTGTAAATTTTAAGCGAGCAAATACTAATCAATTAAACGCATGTGTATATCCATAAGCACACAAAGTAGGAGACTCTTTTGTTTTTGCTAATTTTTTTGTTGTGGGTGGGATTGATTAAACATATAATTATTCCTATTCAATTAATGCTCTGTCCACTCCTAAGCCAAATTTCTGAACTTCACAGTGAATTTTCTGAAAGATTCCAAGGCAGTTGGGGGGAGGGGGTGATGGAACTACGGGTATATCTTCCAGAGAAAAATGTCTGAGTTAGAGTCCTTCATCAGGTCGAGTAAGCTGATACAACCGGAAGTGGGGGTGTCCACTCCCGCCACTTTCTTTTGCATCCCTTTGACGAAATTTACGTTTTTTCGCGATCTTTTGACGAAATTTGCCGTTTTTCGCAATGTTTTTGACGGAATTTGCCGTTTTTAGGCGATTCTCTGACGAAAGTCACGTTTTTCCTGCGATCTGTTGACAAAAATTTGTCGTTTTTTCACGATCTTTTGACGAAATTTGTCATTTTTTGTGATCTTTTGTCGAAATTTGCCGTTTTTCGCAATGTTTGACGAAATTTGCCGTTTTTTCGTGATTTTCTGACGAAAGTCCCGTTTTTTCACGATCTTTTAACGAAATTTGCCATTTTTCGCAATGTTTATGACGAAATTTGCCGTTTTTTCGCGATCTTTTGATGAAATTTGTCGTTTTTCGCAATGTTTTTGAAGAAATTTGCCTTTTTTTTTTCTGACAAAAGTCACGTTTTTCCCCCGCAATCTGTTGACAAAATTTCTGTTTTTTCGTGATCTTTTAACAAAATTTGCCGTTTTTCGCAATGTTTTTGACGAAATTTGCTTTTCCCCGCCAATTTTTTGACGAAATTCGCGTTTTTTCAGCGATCCTGTAATGGAATTCGCATTTCTTAGCTCGATCCTGTGACGAAATTCGTGATTTTTCGTACGATCCTGTGACAAAATTCGCGTTTTTTTTTTTTTTTCCCAGAAAATCTTAGTTTTAGACAGATTTTTGTAGCATCGTAGTTTGTGGCAAATATGGAAAATTGTAGCAACTACGATTTTTTCGTAGCAGTTGGCAGATCTGAATTTTATAGCCAAATAATCAGAAAAAGGCAGTAAAACCTGGTTAGGTTGACGATAATTATTTTTCTTTTTCTTGAATGAAGCCAATGCATATGAATGTTTGGAGTCCAGACAGATTCCATTTTATTTGGTAATGTGTCAATCAAAGCTAGAGCAGGATTAAAAAAAAAAAGGGATGTTATATTTTGATACTTATAGGAGAACTTTATTCACTATTTTTTTATGATTGCTATCAAGTTGCAACACTTCTTTGCCATCTTTCACTTTTTGAACTAGTAAAGCATAATTAAATTAACAAAACATCATAAAGAATTGATTAGTTACCCAGAAATCAATGTGTAACAACATTTTTAATTTTTAACTATAGAAAGCTATGGTTATGAAGAAATTTGGAGTAAAATTAGAAGTAAATAAACAAAGGGATGTTTAAGTCAAGCAAAACAAAACTGGTAAAGGCAGGAAAAGGTGCAGGAGAGCAATTGGCGGTAGAAGAGTAAGATCCCTGTGTATAGGTCACAGAAAACAATCATCTTGGTATCTGCAACATGAAATGATGCACTGTAATGGGGGGCTGAAACAAACTACAGTTCTATGCAGAGTGCAGTACTTTTGTCTAAATGCTAGAAATCCATAAAAACATTTTATCACTCCAAATAACATGACCCTACTATTTCCCTGTCTAGTAAACATGCTTTTTAGCTCAGTTTAATATTTTCAACCTTTATTTGATTTAATTTTTTTTCATGAAATTCTAGCATTTAGACCAAAATACTGCATTCTCTACAGAACTGCACTTGATTCAATTTCATATTTAAGTGCGCCATTTCATATTGCATTCACCGAGATGATGTTTCCTGTGACCTATACACAGGGACCTTACTCTTTTACCGCCAATTGCTCTCCTGCATCTTTTCCTGCCTTTACCAGTCTTGTTTTCTTGACTTAGACATCCCTTTGTTTATTGACTTCTAATTTTACTTCAAATTTCTTCATAACCGTAGCTTTCCACACTTAAAAAATATTGTTACACATTGATTTCTGGGTAACTAATCAACTCTGCATGATGCTTGCTTAATTTTATTATGCTTTACTAACTCAAAAATTGAAAGATGGCAAAGAACTTTAGGAACTTGATAGCAATCATAAAAAATAGTGATAAAAGTCTGCTTATAAGTACCAAAATATGACATATTTTTTAAATCCTACCCTAGCTTTGATTGACAAATTACCCAATAAATTGGAATCTGTCTGACTCTCCAAACATATGTATTGGCTACATTCAAGAAAATAAAAAAACCATTATCATCAACCCAACCAGATTTCACTGCCTTTTTCTGATAATTTGGCTGTAACATTTGATATATTAATTAGAATTGAACAAAATCTGTATTGTATGATATTTTTGATTAAATTATCTTTCCAGTGGTACATAGTTTTTATGTTATAACTAAGAAATATTGGGTGTTATGAGCCATCAAACTTCAAAAAAACATTTTTCCCAAAAGGTTTTCACAATTTTGGCCACTACTGTATATACAGCTAGATAAGAGATTCATTGGCGATTTCAGCTGTTATGTGACATGTTTTGTTATTCTAAAATCATCATATTTCTGGAGGATTCAGAATGGAGATTGAAGAAAAAAATTCCAAATTTTTTGAAGGTTCCTATGTTTTAAGGTGAAAAAATTGTAAAGGATCCTTTAAAGGACTCCGTTCTTCCTAAACGGCTTACAAATTATATTTTCTATGTTAATATTTTCATAGGAGAAGCTGAACATGAAAAAATATCAGAATGCAGCCATAATAACATTTTGAATATATTATTTTATAAATTAAATTTCAATTTTTCCAATTTGGAAAAATTTTAAAATACCCCTTCGGAAAAAAAAAAACGAAAAAAAAAAAGTTTTTTTTTCCCCAAAGTTTCCGTTTTTTTCCGAGCATTTCCATCTCTACATGAGAGTTGCACATACTAAACACTTAAAAAAATTTTATTCTTATAAAGTATTGTAAGAAATTGTTATGAAACATTAGTATGAATTTGTTACAATACATTATTTAATGCAATGGTATTTATTTTTATATCCTTATTATACATGCACACTACACTCGTGCTTCACTGAATTGTATGCAACGTAAATGGTAATTGTAGGAGTTGTTAAAACAAAGTACCACCTTGAATTTTAGATAATCATGGGTGCAAGAAGTGTATTCAAGCCAAGACTGAAAACTTTTCTGAATATTAGGAATAACCAAATGAAAATAGGCTAGAAGATTTCTATGCCATGCATTACGGCTAAAAATTGATATCTAACAATAAATAAAAGTTATTAAAAGTTCATGATATTAAAATTGCTATTTTTTAAGTACATAAGTAGAATTTATTATCAGTCAAAAATCTTGCTGAGATTGAAGGTCTTGCACCCATGTAGATAATGTTTACCTAAAATATTAAATTATTATAAAAAATAGTTAACTTTTTTAATTAAGTGTTTGTCTTATTAATTTGCAAATAAACTTTATAATTAATGTCAAATTGGATAACAGAAGATTAGGCAATCATAAAAAACAGATATATTTATTTACTGTCATACAGGGCACATTTTTGGGGAAAATCTATCTGAAAATAGCTAGCAGAGAAACCTTTTTATTACAGGAAATATAAATAAAAAAAAACATGCTTAGGAAAAATTTAGAAAATAAAAACCAACAAATTTAAGAAACAAAAAATTTAAAATGTATATATTTTTGTTAGAGTAGAATTAACATTAACAAATTGCAGAATGATTTTAAAAACAATTTTACATTTACCAGACGGCTGCGAACTTGTGGCAAAAGGTTGAGGAATGTGCTGGAGATTAGACTGAGAGGAGTAATTCTGATAAGACGGTAAAGCACCTATAGGCCCGAAGGAACTGCTAGACTGGCTGAATGAATTAGACGATGATGGCACAGGAGCTGAATGCTAAAATAAAAATGCAGCTATGTAAATAAATAAATAAATATATATGCACATAAAATCTTTTATTACACATATGCAAAAATCTGAATGATTAAAAATAAACCAGGGTGTGAAAAAATATCAGTTTTAAATAATTTTTAATTAGAATTTTTTTTTTTAAATAATCGCCCCCCACCCCCTTGCTAAGATACTGAATGGCAACCAAGAGTTATAGGTTTCCAAAATAATTTTTCTTCATACTTCAATTATTCTTCAAAAAATCTTGCTAAATTTGTATGTACTTTTTAAAAACTTATTTTAAACAATGCTGTCACAAATGAAGACAAATTTTGGAACATGGTTGTTTTTTGAGATGGTGGAAGTACTTTGGCAACACAGATTATTTTAACGTAAACTAAGACAATATAAAAAATATATATTTACTTTAAAAATTAGCTTAGAAACACAGAAAATGTTTTTCACTTCCAAAGACAGTTTTCCCAGTTTTACATGTGTGTGTGCATGGGGTAATGATTGACACACACACACCTAAAAAGCTATTTCTTCATATTTGTCTGCATCTTTAGATTTAACATAACTTAAATAAATAACAGAGTTTCCCCAGAAAAGTTTCAGGAGAGTGCTGCACCTTGCTTTGGTTTAAAAAACAGCACCTTTCTTGTCCATCATCCAAAAAAAAGTCTTCTTGCAACTCATTAAAAGAAAAAAAAAATTGTCCCCTTACTGCACTTGTATTTAAAAATTTACTTGCATATTAAAAACTTACTTATTGTTGTGTCTTGAAAAGAATGCCCCGACTTTTAAATATTAAAACTACCTTTAAAAAACAAAAGAATGCATTAAAAATTTTAACGAAAAGTGTCCTTCAGAATCTAAAATGTGTCCTTACTAATCTAAAAAATGCCCTTACTATTACTTACTCATCATACGTAGTATAGGGTAAGTCTTGTAATCGTTTTGAAAATCGAAAAAAAAATTTTGACGGATTTACACGTTTCAGACACTGGAGATTCCGAAAAACATTTTAGAAAAAAAAAATTTGCTGTCCGTCTGTGTGTGTGTCTGTAAACGCTCTATCTCCCAAACAAATTGAGATAGAGACTTGCAATTTGGTATGTACTTGGTATGTAATAATGGGAAGAAGCCTATTTCATTTCAATAACCTCTATTATCCGGAACTATTTTTTTCGGCCTCTCGAAATATTCGTTCTGATAAAAGGTATATAAAAATTTTTGACATTGTTTATTTTAAGAAATGAATATAAAATACAATAAAAAAACATAAATTTTGCATAAAGCATGAAGTCAATCGGATAATGAGTTGCAGAGATATTTGGAATCCTATTTTCCACACTCTTCGATTCTTCATGACCCTGTATTTTATCCAAATTTCACTTAAAAGATATATTAAAATTGTAAATTTGACGCTTAATCAGATGGAATAAACCGCTAGTTAATACAGGGGTCTGTCCAGACTTTTTTCACAGGGTTCTGTTTTTGTGAAATTGTGAACAGCTTTTTATATTTGTGAAAATTCTAATCATAATTTTGTGAATTTGAAATCGTCGTTATATTCAGGTTCTTGTTTATGCATTTTTAAGAAGATATCTGGATATAAAATACTTATATTTTCTTTATATATGTAAAAGTGACAGGTCAGATTTTACTTTTAAATGATCAATTTGTGAAATGTAAGTTTAAAGATGGAAAAATTTTGTGAAAAACCTATTTTTAAGACAAAAATTTTTGTGAAGGGTGATAGGGCATTTCTTAAAATAATTTTGTGAAGGGTGGCTTAAAACAAAATTTGAAACAAACCGCAATTCTTTCAACACATGACTCCACTCCTACACATCACCCTAATTAAAAAGTGGACTTTCCCACTTTTCGTTCCTCCGTAGGGACGCTAGTTTTTCTCTCGGCTTGCCAGCGGCCTCAGTTGTCAGTAAGCGTGCTTAGTGATTAGACGTGTTTTATGTTCAGTGCTTAAGTTTAAATTTTCGTTAGCTCCTGAAATTACGTCTGAAATACGGCTTTATAAATAATGGCTGAAAAACGAAAAAAGGTTGTGTTAACGATTGCACAAAAACTTGAAATGATTTCTAAAATAGAAAATGGCACTTCAAGAAAGCCGATGCGTTTGGATTACGGAATCGGGGAAACAACCGTGCGAGACGTTTTAAAACAAAAAACAAACTGTTGGCCTTTGCATAAAGTGCTTCTGGGATGAAAAAACGAAAAACAATGAAGAAATCCACCTATCATGAACTTGACTCGGCATTAGCGGAGTGGTTAGCTCAGGTGCGAAGTGAAGGCATCCCTGTGTCTGATCCTATCATTGCAACTAAAGCAAAAATCTTTTTTGATTTGTTAGGCATGGAAGGAAATTTTGATGCGTCATCCGGTTGGTTACATCGTTTTAAAAAACGTCATGGAATTAGAGAGATTGGTCTACACGGAGCTGAGTGCTGATCAACAAGCAGCTGATGATTTTCAACGTGATTTTGTAGAGTTTATATTATCTGAGGATTTATCATATGAACAAATATATAACGCTGATGAATCAGGACTTTTTTGGAAGTGTCTTCCCACTCGTACTTTAGCATTTGAAAGTGAAATCACGCATCAGGTCACAAAAGTAGCAAGGAAAGGATTACAATCTTGCCATGCAGCAATGCTGCAGGAAGTCACAAACTTAAGTTTCTTGTAATCGGTAAATCTAAGAAACCGAGGTCTTTCAAGAGTTCAAGAGCAGAAATTTACCAGTTGATTATTTCAACCAAAATAAGGGTTGGACGAACCAGCAGATTTTTCAAAAATGGTTTGAAGAGATTTTTGTGCCTCAAATACGTAAACATCTTGACTCAAAAAATTTGCCAAATAAGGCTGTTTTGTTAATTGACAATGCGCCTTCACACCCAGTTGCTAATGTCCTTAAATCTTCTGACGGGCAAATCTTCGCAAAGTTTTTGCCTCCAAATGTTACTGCACTCATTCAACCTATGGACCAGGGAGTCATTGCAACCATGAAGAGAATATACAGGACAAAATTGTTACTGTCAAAAATCGAAGAAGGCTGCGATCTCAAAGAATATTGGCAGAATTATACAATATTGGATAGCATTTATGATATTGCGTCTGCATGGGATTACATAAAATCCTCAACCCTTGTTAAATCATGAAGAAAAATCCTTCCGAGTATCGAAACAAATGTCAACCAAAACATTTGTGAAGAAGAGAATGAAGTAATGAAGACCACTACACTTGTTGACCTAGTGACATCCGTTCCGGGAGGTGAGAACGTCGACAAAAAAAAACATAGAAGAGTGGCTGGAATGCGACGCAAATGAGCCCGGGTTTGAACGACTGACTGACATAGAGATAACTAAGAAAGTAATGGGAGTGAACGAGAACGAAGAAGAACAAAGTGAAAGTGAAGAAAACGATGCACCTGTGCAGATGACACATGAAACTGCTTTGGAGCACGTAGTCGGGTTGCTTCAATATTTAGAGGAACAAGATGACAAGGCACAACTGGCAGAAAAACTCATGTTAAGGAAAATACAATTTAGAATAAAGAAAAGGTGTTTCCAAAGCAAGAAGCAAACACAAGTGACTGATTATTTTTAGAAAGATGTAACTCAACAATTTTTGTACGGTATGTTGCAAAAATTTTTTTTTTGTTTGCTCTTCTTTATTTTAGCGATTTAGACGTAGAGCGAATGGTTTTGCAGTACTGTACACATATATGTACAATAAAACACAGTTTTATGTTGAAAATTTTATTTTTCGTGTTTGCACTCTATTTTTCGGTTTATCCGCGATTTTTGTTATCCGCGCTGCCCTTGCCACCCAATTGTGCGGATAATAGAGGCTGTACTGTATATATATGAAAAAAATGCAGAAGATTTATTTTCTTTTAGATTTTAATAGAATAAATTTAACAATTTCTGACATTCAGGTATGATGGAGAAAGATCGAACACTATAAGCCTCGTTACAACTCTTGTTGGCAAGGAATTTTTTTAATCCCTTTGGAGACAATAAATTACATTACAAATTTCGTGACCGATCGTCGATTTTCACTCTTTATTATCGCAACTCCTTGACGAAATTCGCTATTTTTTCAACGAGTAACTAACGAAATTTGGTATTTTTTTCACAGCTGAATGACAAAATTTACTTTCTGCGACTAATCGACGAAATTCAAATTCTGTCAATTAGTTGCAGAAAAAAATGGCAAATTTTGCCAGTCAGCTGCACAAAAAATTGTGAATTGTGTCAAAAGATCGTAGAAACAAATAGCAAATTTTGTCAGTCAGCTGTGGAAAAAATTGTGAATTGTGTCAAAAGATCAAAACAAATAGCAAATTTTTTCAATGGGCCAAAAAAAAATTCTCAAATTTTGTCAAAAGATCACTCAAAAAAAAAAAAAAAATCAAACTTTGTCAAATGATCGTGGATTTTAAAAAAAATTTAGCGAAATTCAATCAGTCACAAAGAAGTTGGCCACAAATCCCCTCAATTGGTCACAAAATTTACAAATTTTTTACTCCTTAGGGATAAGAAAATTTTCACTAATGATTTTTTGCATTCCTCATGGTCTAAAATTTGTGCATTTCAGAAATATGCAAAGTCCTCGGTCCCAGGCTGTGCAGATTTGAGAGAGTACTGTATATAATATGATTTAATAAAACAAATGATTTGACGTAATGATTGCAATTGCAGTAAATATAAACTGACTGCAATATAAAAAATTAATAATTTAAATTATAAATCCCCCCCCCCTCCAAATAAACCTGCATGGATAAAACAGTTTAGAAGATATTTCAAAATAAATAAAATAAAATATATTAATTTATCAAGCAAATTATAACAATGTCATTAAATAGCATTTAAGGCTTTCGACAGCATATAACGGTAATAATGGCATTGGTAATAAAGGCCATATAGGGTCTAAATGAATTTGGGCCACATTTGTTCTGGAAATGCTATCAGGGATATCTCTCCTAGGATTAGTGCTCTTAAAGGGCAAAATTGGGAAATTTCATTAGTAGCCAGTGGCCAATACCAATAGTAGCCGTTTTATAAGTGGCCACTTTTCTAATTAAAAGTTCTAAACAGTAAACTTTTGTTAAAATTTCAATTAGTATTAATCTAAAATTAAATAGCCAAAATAAGTATGTTAATATAAACATATTTCAACTAGTACAAGTAGAATCCTTGATGGAATGCAAAAAAATTGTACTCTTTCCTTCTAGGAAAGCGGTCATAATGTGGTCGCTGGCAAACAACTTTTTAATAGTCACTTTTTTTCATTTAGTGACCCTATGGTCGGTGGCTAGTACTAATTTTACCCTGTAGTGCTGTCCAAAGAAAAAAAAAGGGAGGGGGGGGGGGGGGGGGGTACATACAGATAGCCACAATTGTAAATGTAAAAAGTCATTGCTAGGCACTTTTTTTTCCTTATTTTGGCTTATTTGATCTAAATAACATGTAGGTTGCAAAACTAGTCAAGGCAAAACTACATATTTAAAAAAATAAATAAATACAATTTCAATATTGTCATTTAATTATAAGTTTAGATAAATTTTCATTTAAAAACATAAAATCATACTAAATTGAGGGTGCACACTGTCAAAGGCAATGGGATCCCAATCCAAGGCGAATCTGCTAGTTCTAAATATTTTGTCAAGGATTTTATTATTTTATCACTCTTATCGATCGGACAAAATTTTATGAGTTTTTCTAATGATTTTGCACCCAATCTTTGTATTTGGTATATTAAGATGTTTAACATAAGTCTTTTTATAACGCATATACGAATTTTTAAAAGTACTACAGTTACTATTTCTGTTTATTATAGATCTTATGACATAAATTTTTCTTCTAGTCTTTTGTAATAAAAAATGATAATATATTTAAAATAAGAAATAATTGAAAATTCTTCTTATTATTTTAACTTCTTCATTTTTACCAACAGACAATATTTAGGGGTCGATGCAGGTTTTTTTTTCTTGGGGCCCATTTTGTGAAAAGTAAAGGTTATTTTTGTGAAATTTATTATATTTTTGTGAAAAATAACATTTTGTAACGAAAGTTGAAATCCAGTTAGTCAAATTCGAACCAAGCATTTATAAACAAAAACTTTTTAAAATCTTTTTGCTGAAGTTTTCCTCTCTGGTGAATTTGTTTGTTTACAAATTACACATTTTAAAACATCACAAAATAATAAATACATAATAAATAGTAAGTTTTTATAAAATAGAATTTTGTTAAAGGACCCATTTTATCAAATTGATTTTTGTGAAGAGGCCCATTTTATTAAATAGATTTTTGTGAAGGCTAAATAGGCCCCAAATTTTTCCTGGATGAACCCCTGATATTTTAGTATAAAATAGCAAATGGAGAGAGTATAAATATAAAAAAATTACTCAAAATGTTAGAAAGTAGATTACTATGTTTTAAGAATTAAACAATTTACCTGTACAATAGCTGGATCATTTGGAAGACCACTATTAAGGGTTTGTGAAGTTTTAGGTGGCTCACATACATGAAGATCTTTTATGTCACTAGCACGAAATATAATGTACTCATACACTTCATCCCTAGGCGCTACTGGGCGTTCAGTCGGTCTGTCTTCAGTGCCAAAGGATCTCACTGAAAGATTAAAAAAATAATCTGAACACACATTACATCATCAGGTACCGAATAGTTTAAAAAAAGAAAGAATGAGCTG
Source organism: Maratus michaelseni (assembly GCA_963931845.1). Lineage (NCBI taxonomy): Eukaryota > Metazoa > Arthropoda > Arachnida > Araneae > Salticidae > Maratus > Maratus michaelseni. The sequence continues at coordinate 151,804,661 of OZ007598.1, read as the reverse complement.
GTCCTGGTGGATAGAGAAATGTATCCTATCTCATTATCATCTGCATTTTTATTTAAAACATAATGACGCCAGCATACATCATTATATAAAATAACAAAATTACCAGTTAATTCTTCAAACTTCAAAGTATAACTTTTTTTCCATTAGGAATGATTGGATGAGTTTCTGATGATGAAAATATCTTTGTTAGAACTTTCAATCCCACATGTTGAAGGGATAAAAGCGTGGAATTTTTCAATACCAGGAACTGGATATTATTTGAAATGTTACAAAGATAAACTTTATAAAAACTATAGATCCCTTTTATAGATATTTTATACATATTTACTTAATATTTCGTCTATATCTATATATATAAAAGCCGTTCTTGGTATGTATGTATGTTCCTTATACAAATGTACAGTTTTTGTCCGATTGGAACGAAACTTTATGTACATATACTTTAGAACACGAGTAAAATTACTGTCAACTTTAAAAATTTATCAGATCATTCTTTACCACTTTTTTCAAACATTTTTTATAGTTTATCATTACAGAAATCTATTTTTTCCCCCAATTTCTAATTCAATTCCTTTCCCGTTGCCATTCATAGGAACTGCGTATGGGCAATATTTTTATAAACCAATTTCAGATTAACTCGCTATAATTTGAAATCTGAAACTGACGTCAATTTTGTCAGTTGTAATTTTTTTTCTCATATGACAAGTATTACTATAAGTGCTTTAAACGGCATAGTACTTATATTTAAATGAGTTTGAAGAAAAATAAATAACTTAGCTCTTAATTTTACAAAGGCAAATTGTTTCGACTGGTTTGTTAATATTAAAGTAAATTTTCTAAGAAATAAAAACATATCTTTTGCGCATTCAAACTTCATGATTCAATTTATTTAACATAATCAAAAATCGTCTGTCAAATATTGACATTTAGCAACACTTTTTTCAGCTTGAGCCTCAACCAAGGAGGCATATTTAAATTCCTTGGATTTAGGTGGACAGTAGATGTCCTATTAATAAAAATTGAATTTAAAGAAAACAATACAGTGTTTTCCAGTATTTTTTCTTCAAAAATGGGTGTTAAAACAAATGGGATTAAAAGTAAAATGCTTTATCGGATATTTTTTTATATAGAAAACGTTTATTTTTATTTTAAAAATTAATATATTTTTTATAAGTTCGGCAACGTGGTGACATTTTCATCTCACCAGCTTCGAAATTATAATCCAATTCGTAAGAGAACACTATATTTATGAAAAATAATGTTTTGCATCAAAAATCACATAATTTCAAAACGCAATTTTAGCAAATTCTGTTTAAATTACATTGTAAATTTAATCTTGGAGTTAAATTTAGTATTTAAGAATATTGTTTAAAATTTTTCTATGAGTACAGTTGTATTGGATTTCTTTAATCACTTTCATGTTTTAAATACAAATGAGCATGTGACGTCACGCACTTAAGTAAAGTAGTTTTCCTCAATTAACTGTAGGCGAAAAGTAACAGAAATGATTCATAATTTATTATATCCTACACATAATACATTTTAACTATTTGAAAATTACGAGAAACTTGGCGAAACTTCAAGCAATTTAGCTCAACATTTTATCTGCGTTAAGTTGACAAACATGCACATTATCTATAAATATAAATGCATATTTTTACATGATTCATGAAGTGAAAGAATTTGTTTTAACTAGACACGTATCGGTTCAGGGGAAAATCTAACTCGATGAAAGGGTCGTCATATTTTAAATCATGTTCCGGTTTTCATTCACAAAATATTAGTACTTTATAGCAATTACACAAAGTAGCGTAATTTCCACAGAATGTATTGGTCGCCAAAGTATAAGTTTAACATCCTTTTACAATACAATTTTCCAGAATATTAAATTACTTTCAAATCCATAAAACATCAGTAAATTGAGATACGCTTTTCAAACGAATAACATTGAGAGTACATTTATTTTATTCGACCGCATAAAAATTAAATGTGCTATGCTTAGAAATAAATGTCTTTACTTTATAAAGATCAAACAAGTTAATCTTTCGTAATAATAAGAACTTTAATCTGCAATGATTCATAATTCACACATGTATTTGATATATAAACAAGTTAAAAATTAAAACTAAAGATTATGAATGCATACCTGCCAACTTTTCAAAATGGCAAAGTGTAAAATAACGTGTGAAGTGCATTTCTTGCAATTTTTTCTTTCATAAAAGCATATTACACATATAACACATTACATAAAAAAAGATATAAACAGCATTTAAGCATGTAACAGATGATTGTTGTTAAATAATATACTGATATTTTGATATGAAACATATACAGAGAGCTTCTTTGTTATTTTTAAAGAAAGTCTAAGCAAAAACATTACCCAAAACGCGACTTCCATTTAAATACAATGAAAATTAAAAGATTTTGTATGGTATATTTTGAATATGAACCCTTGATTCATGATTTTAACTATATGAAATATTCCTTTATATTCAGCAACTATCATTAATAAAAGAAGTTAAAAAGTATTTCCTAATTTTAGGGAGTAAAATAGAGCTTAGAAGAAACTTTGCAAGAAAGTGTAAAAATAAACATCCTAAGTGTAAAAGTGTAAAAAATGGTGAAAAAGTGTAAATTTTACACCTAAAGTGTAAAAGTTGGCAAGTATGTGAATGTTATTTCAAAGTAGCAAAAAGTTTCAAAATGATCATATAAATATACTTTGTTTATGAAATACTAATTTTCTTTCACTAGAAAAACAGAAATGTTCATAATGGTAATCTAAAGCTGTACAAGTTATTACATTATTGTTTACAGTTAAATATCTATTTAAAAGTTTAAAAAAAAAAAAAAAAGAAGAAAGAAATTTACAAAAAATTCTATACTTTAACAAATTACCTTTCAGAGTATTTTAAAATAAATAATACAATGCAATAACTTACAGATTATCTACTATATACAAATAGAAATGGTTCTTGTGAAAATATATAGGTAAATAATTGAAGCACAAAAAATAACAGATAGAAAATTTTTGTAATGAAATCTCTTGTACATTTATTTTACAATATTGAAAGAACAAAAGGTACTTCTCTATTATCCTGTCGACCACTTTTCATAATAAAAAACAGTACTTTTCGGTTAGCCAGGCGTCAGTGATATACATGCATGTATATATATACACACACACATATATATATATATATACATAATACATATGTATTTATATCTCTGGCGCCCGGCTAACCGAAAAGTACCTAAAAAACTATCGCCAAACTGTAAGATTAAACGCCAAAAATGCAGTCCCATTTACTTGATGTCAGAACATTATACGTGTTTGTTATATCATCAAGTGCTTTTTAATTCGACATTTGCATGTATTTTTCATTATGTTTTACTGATTTATTAGTAATTTCATTAAAATAACAATTGTGTCCTTAAATCCTTATATTTTATTTATTTTGATATTCCAATGGCAACATTCTCCCGTTTATTTGCCGTTACAGTTTGGTGATATTTTTTGTTATGAAAAGTGGTCGACGGGATAATAGAGAAGTACCGAACAAAATTACCACTCAAATATACTATTACTTTTTAATATAATTTAATACTACTAAAAAAGTCTGATTATTTCATGAAATGTGTTTATGCCAGTTAAAACCGGTAATAATCACTTTCTGCCGGCACCCAGCCCTGCCTAAGCATCTATTTTTTGCATCACTACTTGCTATTGTGATTGGTTTCGTACAGGCTTTATAGCAATGATTGTTTTCGCATCCAATAAATGGCATTATGTATAGAAAAATTCATTAATTTTCCCGTTGCTTTGTTTCTTTCTTTGTTGTTCATTTGTTTATGTGTTGGTCATTTTGTTCAATTCTGTTTCGTAAAATTGTTGTGTTTCGCATTCGGTTTTGTGTATCTCTGATAGATAAAAATAATGATATAAACTGCTTTTGACAAAATTTAATATATCTGGTATTCAGTATACTACCACTAAATTGAACATGGTGCTTAAGGGGTTAATGTACAGTAAAGCACCATTTATATGACTTATATATTTATACATCGTTTTCTTGAGTAAATTTAGCTTTAAAGATTGCCAGTGCCGAAAAAAAATTCCTTCATGAATGAAGATGGAGAGGAGGAGAAACATATTATCCTAAATTGTACTTCTTAACATATTCAGTCATAAAATGTGGATATCAAGTAGGGGTGCCCAACTTTCATAAGAGAAGGGCCAGTCACAAAAATGACTGGATTGTTGAGAGACAACATCCGTAGGGTGGACAAAGTTTTGTTTCGGGGAAGGAGGGGGAGGATCGGCCTAAAAGTTCATAAAAATGTTAATTTTAAAAGGAAGGTTAGCTCCCTAAACTGAACCATCTCCTTAGTCAGCATAACCTAATTTAGTTGGCAAGGATGGAAAATACTTCATTTTTTTCCATGCGCGATTGACAATATTCGTAGTTTTTTTCCTAGTGATTGACGAAATTCACGATTTTTATGCGCACATTCGGCTAAATTTGCGATTTATATGCACCCGATCGGCAAAATTTGTGATTTTTATGCGCCCGATCAGCGAAATTTGTGATTTTTTCACAACCGATCAGCAAAATTTGTGATTTTTATGTGCCCGAACGGCAAAATAAAGAAATTGAATCGGCGAAATTTGCGATTTTACGTGGCCGGTCGGCAAAATTTGCGATTTTTACGCAAACAATCGGCAAAATTTACAATTTAAACGCACCCCATCGGCGAAATTCGCGATTTTTACGCAGACAATCGGCGAAATTTACAATTTATACGCACCCGATCGGCAAAATTTGCAATTTTTTTGGGTCCGATCGACAAAATTCGCGATTTTTATGCAGACAATCGACAAAATTCGCGATTTTTACGCATCTGATCAGCAAAATTCGCGATTTTTACACATATAATTGGCGAAATTTACGATTTATACGCACCTGATCGGCAAAATTCGCGATTATTAGATGTCTAATCAGCGTTAATTTGGCAAAATCCGTGATTTCTACGCACCCGATCAGTGATTTTTCGACTCCGATCAGCGAAACTGTTCCGCGGGCCACGGGTTGTGCACCCCTATTTTACACAATGCGCAATATCGGTTATACGTCATTGCCCACCATCCTAAAATTTTTTTACAGATGGAAGGTGGTCAAATAAAGATGTGGGGAGGGTTGAAGATCTGCATTTCTTGGCTGGTAACGAGGAAATGACCAATGGGAGTCAGTTCAGGAGCAGTTCGCTAAACAAGTTTATCAGATAGAGCTTTCAGCTACAGCACACCATTCTGCACTGGAGTTCTTGTCTTTGCAACCACGTTTTTTCTGTATTGCTGCTCTGTTTCTTAAAACCTAAAATGTCTCAAAAGCATAAAACACTTACATTGAAAGAAAAAATTTAAATTTTAAAAGCATTTGACAGGAGCACAGGATTAACAAAAGTAGAATTGGCATAACAATTGGATATCCCAGTTTCAACTCTGTAAGATAGAAAGAAAATCGAGGACAGAGCAGCTGCTTGTGGAAACTCCGCTTCAAAGAAATTGCATGTACAAGAAGGCAAATTTTCTGAGGTAGAAGGCATTTTAATCAAGTTTTTCACACAATGTTGTGCGTCAAATATTCCCGTAAGTGGACCCATGCTTATGGAAAAAGCTAAAGAAATTACGTGTACAAGAAGGCAAATTTCCAGAGGTAGAAGGTATTTTAATCAAGTTTTTCACACAATGTTGTGCGTCAAATATTCCCATGAGCAGACCCATTCTTATGGAAAAAGCTAAAGAAATTGAATGGAAGAGATCCATGTTTTTCAACTGGATGGCTTCATAAGTTTAAAATGCGACATGGAATTTCAAGCCAAGCGATAAGTGGAGAATAAAGATGTGCCAGCTGAAAAAGTTGATGCATGGCTCAAAAAATTATCAAGCGAAATTGATGGATACAAGCTAAGAGACATGCACAAGTGGCCTCTTTTATAATCTCATGTCTGGAAGAACGCTCACATTTAAAGGTGACAACTGCCATGGTGGAAAGCAGTCTAAAGATCGCCTCACTATTTTACTTTGTACACACATTGATGGTAGTGATAAGAGGATTCCTTTAGTCATAGGAAAGTCATTGAAGCCAAGGTGTTTTTAAAACGTTAAAACAATGTCACTATGTTATGAAGCCAATACCAAAGCTTGGATGACTACAGAAATTTTTAATGAGTGGCTCAGAAAAATTGATAAAGAAATGAAAAAACAAAAATGTAGCATTTTTCTCTTTCTGGATCAGTGCACTGCCCTTTTGCAAAATGTGAAAGTGGTTTTCTTTTCACCGAATTGTACGAGCAAGCTACAACTCCTAGACCTCGGAATTATAAAAAACTTAAACGTGCACTACAGGAAGAGGTTAATTGAATATGTACTTCAAAACATCAATACAGGGCGGAGAAAGATTAACATACTTCAGGCAATAAATGGGATTTCTCTAACATGGAACCAAGTCAAAGCTGAAACAATCAAGAACTGTTTTATTAAAGTAGGGTTTCCAGATCCAAAGTTAGATGAATGTGAACTTAATGATGAAAATGATTTCGACGAAAGAGATCATGCAACTGTGATCATGGATGAAGAATGGAATCTTTTGGGAACAGACATCAATTTTGAAGAATATATAAATTGTAACACCAATATCATGACTTTGGGATTATGCACAGTTGATGATTTAATAGTCGAAAAATTATCTGGTGCTATTTTAAAGCGATGATGAAGAACTATGTGAAGAAGTTATTCCACCTTCCTCTACAGACACAATCGATTGTATTGCAAAGCTTAGAACTTATTTTCTTTGTCAGAACACTAGTAAAAAAACATTTCATGAACTTAGTTTGATTTATAGTGCTGTAATTAATACTCAAAGACAATCAAAACATCAGACTACTATGAAATGTTTGGCTATGATGTCATATATATATATATATATATATATATATATTTTTTTTTTAATGGGTTATAAAAAGGAAAAAAGTCGCCAAATTTAGGGTTTTTTCCCCTTTAATAGCAACCTAGCTATTGTATTAAGTTATTGGTTTGGCGCGGGCTTAAAAATCGCACCAACCAAAAAGTCGTCAAAAATCTCTGCATGAGTGCAAAGCATCAGTTCCAATTTTTTTTTTAAATCAATGTCTGCATGAACATAAATCACAGAATTGATATGCAATGTAAGTTATAAATTAATATTAAAGATATGCAATATACTATATAAAATAAGTATTCAAGATTAACAATAAAGGGATGATTTGTTTCACTTTTATGTTAAATGTTTTAATGCATATTTTAAAATTCAATTATTGTTATATTGCTAGTATGTATTATATATTGCTAGTATGAAGTAATTTGCTACTTTAGAAAAACTTCTAAATTATTGTATTTACTTAAATTTGATTAGTAGTGTTAAACCTCTAATAATCAAAGTTGCTTGATAGCATTTCATTTATATACATCTTTTCATTCATACGTTGGTCCCTTCAAAGATGTAACGGTGCTTTACTGTATTACTCTTCCTGGGTTAAATAGGAAAATCAGTTTTCCCCCAGGTTTAAAAATAGGCAGGGTGCTGCTGGTGAGAAAAGGACACTTTTTTTTAATGTTTAAAGGTATTCTTTTGTTTTTAAAGCCACTTTTAATATTTAAAAGTCAGGGCACTCTTTTCAGGACAACACCGAGTTAATTCTTACTATAAAAACAAATTTTTTTAATGAAAAAAGGAGAAAGGGCACTTTTCTTACTGAAGGGCAAGAAGGGTACAGTTTTGTAAACCAAAGGGCAGGCTGGTGCAACTAGAGCTCCTATAATACAGGCTGAATCATACCGCCATTTAATGACCCAGCGGACCAAAAACCAAGCTAAAACCGGTTTGCTTACCGTACTAGTGGACCGCGAGTGACAGTAACAGGGACGGCAAACACCTGCTCAGGCGGTTTCCTAATACTGAGCTAGGTCACAATATGGCAGTTATTTTGGGCAACATAATGGATATGCGTCAGCTCCCCTTATAGGAGCCTTAGGTGCAGCACCTTTTGAAACTGTCTGGGGGGAAATTCCACTATCAAGATAAGTTTTAACCAAATTATTTTATGTGATAACTTAGTTCCAAAAAGACACTGGATAAATCTTTATTAAAATCAGAGATGTCAAGAAAGATTTAGGTCTCAATAGATTGCATTGATTTGATATGGAATTACTCATACTCTCTGGTTTTATTATGACTACATCACAGGTTAAATATGAGCATTTTTGATTGTAAGAAAAAAAAAAAACAGGCAAAGAAAAGCAGTTCACCCATATAAAAAATTTCAGATTGCATATAAATGCAAAGTAAAAAACATAATTTTAATAGTTTACAGACTTCAGATTTCAATTTTTGGGCATAAAACTCCGAGTAAATGATAAAAAAACATATGCGCAAATTATTCTAACCTTTAAACTACTAATGACACATACTAAAAATTAAAAATTATAACATATTTTGTGTATTTGCAAATATAAATAAAATTTCAGTTTGCTTTCAGTCATTCGAGTTATTTGATTACAATTCGAATTTATTTATGAAATAAAATTTCTGGTTCAAATAGGATTATTTGATTTGCAAAAAAAACTGGAGGATTGGCAACTATGAATACGTTAATTTTGTATTATTAAATTGCACAATTTTTAGTTAGTAGTAATATTTAAAAAGCTTAAAAGAAAATGCTGCTAAAAATTAGAAGTGCAATGACATATGAGCAGATTAAATGAATTTACATGATTTGGGTACGCAATTTATCTCAACCAAATGTAGTAACGTAGATTTTGGAAACATTTTATATTAAAATCTTCTGTAATAGTTATCTTGTCACTGATAACGCAAAATATGCAAAAGCACAAATCTTAATGATATACGAAACTTTATGTCATAAAACTTTAAAATGTGAAATAGTGTCATATAGATTTTGATCATATTGGTAAACTTGTCTCTAGAACTCCGATTTTCGAAAAGAAAAAATATCCCATCTTTCCCCCCAACATTAAATGCTCTAAAACTTAATGTAAACAATGTACTTTCATTAAAATGAATCATCATAAAGTATCTCGAATAATTTGTGAGTTTTCATATCTAAACTAAACAAACATTAGTTTATTAATTTTCAAAAAACAGCAAATACTCTCGGTCATAAACATAAATTGTAAACAAAAGACAATGCAAATACGTGACAATGCAATGCATATCACGGTACAAATTAAGTTATTACGAATGTAAACAAATGCACTAAATAAATAATCATTAGGAAATAACACTTTTATTTTAATGTTACCTTTCGCTAGTGCTACGGTAGATTCTTTTGTATCTATGGTATATAATATACCTTCATAACGAATTTCAGACTTTGATATTAGGCTTATTTTACTACCCAAATAGGGTATGCCACCACTCATTGTTGTTTTTTGTTTTAAAATAACGATAAACACAGATGATAAAAGATTGTATACTCAATATGCCCAAATAAACGATGGATGTTATTTTCCTACATCGTTTTTAATGTAAAACTAACAATACATAGATGTCAGTAGTGAGGAGAAGGTGAGGGGAGGAATTGCTCAGATCGCAAACGCCATGCTAATGGCTATTTATGATTACGCTCCTCCTCTGTTACTTCGTAGATCTACATATGACCTCGTGGCTCCACCCCGTGTGCGCGCATGTATATTTCGGTTGTTTATCTTCCTTTATATTCTAGGTATTTGTGTTGTAAAAATTTAATATTTCTTCATTTTAAAGTTTCCTAAGTTATTATGAATAATTATTCTTAACAATTCTCATTCCTTGTTAAGAGATTAAATATAGCCATACGTACTATATACCATAGATCAATGTTGTGTGCATTCTCCGCAAGAAAATATTACAGATCGACACCGACACGTAAGCATTGTGGATATTTGTAATTTAAAAAACTGTATTATTGTAAAACGAATGAGTATAATGGACTCAAGATACATATAATATTTATCAGATAAACAATTTTGATTGCCTCTTTGCTCATTTGCAATCATCAGTTTATATAAGCCATCGTGATTGACTGCAGCAGTATGTGTTCATGTTTGTTGTGATATGTGTTAGTGATTTTGTGAAAGATTTGCCTACTATTCACAATGAAAAAAATTATATTTAATTTTAGCTGGATGTTTTTTCATGAATTATAATGTAGATGACAGTTGCAAGGGGCTCCCATGACGTTATGTTTACAATCACTAATGATTACAAATCGCACGACGCATGCGCAGTTTTCTTTTTCAGTAGTGATGTAGAAAATGGCGTCGACGAAGTCGTTGGAAGATATGCTTCTGTCTTCAGACATCGACGAGTCGGCGGTGAGTGCACTTGTCGGGTCCCTTGAATCACAACTGTCATCAGATGCTCATTATCCTCGAAATGATTTATCCACAGCTTCAATCAACAACAATCACATTACAAATCCAACTGTTGCAGATTGCAGTGTTAGAATCCCTGATGGGCAAAAACATGGTGCACTTTTGGGTAGTTTATTAGAGCAAGGAAGTTCCAACACAAACAAAAACTTAGCGACTTCTCAATTGATGGGATTGAATTCTGTTTCTTCCCAAAATTTATCAAATGCTGTTATAGTTTCGTTACCTGGAGCTTTGCCTGCTAGTGGTTATTTGACTCAAGTTAGTTCAGCGCAGCAAGCCCTACTGAATTCATCTGCTGTCGGCAGGCACGTAAGCAGTAATGATATAAAACTTGTTTATTCAAATCAATCGACAGTACCTCAGTTCTCAAATAATGTAACATCGACAGTGGTCACTTCTGGTGTGATCGCTACGAACCAGTTAAGCCAAAATAACTTTAAAGTTGCTGCTTTGCATAATGGGAACTCAAACTTTAGCGCAGGACAAATTGTGACTGTGACATCAGGTGGCCCAGTTATATCGGGGCCACAAACGAGTACTGCAACTTTGAGTGCAATGCAAAATCTTGCTAATATCGCTTCACAACAGCCTCGAATCCAAGTAGTTAGTGGGCAGCAAACGCTGACACAACAGCACTTAAATGCCTTAAGCGCGAAAGGCGCACCTCCGAGAAATCAAGTGGATCCAAAATCCAAACAAAATTCACCTCAACTACAGTGTTCAGACAGTAACAATATTCAAAACACACAAGTGGATCATCGTCTTTCTCCGTCGGGGATACCTAATCATTATCAAGTCCTTGGTGGACCATCATCTGTGATCTCTTCAAAATCAAACCAGATACCTGGTCAGTCAATCAATGTAGTTACTCAGGTTGTGTCAAATCCAAATATGTTACCTCCCAGTGTACAAATTGTCAATGTAAATCCAGCCAGGTTTGGACAAAAGACCCTGGCCCCTAGAGGACTTGTGGTTGGAAATCAAGTACGTATAGCCCCACAAATGATAAGACAAGGAACACCTATATCTGGCCAGGTAATTAAAAATAATAATTTTACTGTAAACTTCCTTTTATTTTCCTAACTACCCCATTTTCTATGTGTTGTGTTTATTCTAATAAAGTCCAAAATCATTTATTTACCAATTCAAGAATTTTTCTTATTAAATTGTTGAATAAGAATTTTTAATGAATGCCCCGGGAGAATCAGGGGAAAAAACCCAGTGATTTTTTTTTATGTAACCAGGGGTTGACACAGGGAAAATTTGGGGCCTATTTAAGGTCCCTTCACAAAATTCCACTTAATAAAACAACCCCCTTCACAAAATTCCTTTTTATAAAATAGTCCCCTTCACAAAATTCCTCTTTTTAAAATAGGCCCCTTCACAAAATTCCTCTTTATAAAAACATACTCTCCATTAATTATTTTTATTTTGTTAGAATATGTCATTTGCAATAAAACAAGTTCACCAGAAACAAAATCTTTAGCAGAAGGAACGAAATTATTAAATGCTTGGTTTGAATTTGAGTAGCCGCATTTTATCTTTCATAACAAAATATTATTTTTCACAAAATGAGCGCCAAGGGAAAAAACCTGCATCAACCCCTAGTAACTCAGAAAAACGGGGTTTAAAAAAAGAAATTTGGGTTTTATTAAAAAATTATTCCTTTAACATACTTGCCAACTTTTACACTTTAGGTGTAAAATTTACACTTATGGAGAATTTTTTACACTTTTACACTTAGGGCACATATTTTTACACTTTTATGCAAAGTTTCTTCCAAGTTTCATTTTTCATTCCTTAATTTATGAATTACTTTCTAGTTGCTTATAGTAATGTTAAATGATGAATGTGAGGGGAATATCTATTTTATTTATTATATCAATTTTATGTCAAAAAATGAGTTTGGGTTTCATTGTCCTAAAATCATCAGGAAGATCAGGAAGAAGGACAAATTTTGAAAATTTGTATTGCATGTAAGAAGTCATGTTTTAAATAAATTTGCTCCGACGTAAAACAAAAATTAGATAAGTGATACTGTGTATATGTCTTTAAAATTTAAAATCAGTTTCTTAATGAATGCTGTAATGTTTTTCATATTTTTCTCATCAAACTATCTTTATAATGGTCATCATTGTATTATTTAATAATATTCATCTATTATATACTTAACATTTTTTGAAAAAAGCCGTGTATGTGTTATTTAAAAATGGGTTTTATGTTAAAAAAAATTGTATGAAATACTCTTTATGCATCATTTTACACTTTGCCATTTTCAAAAGTTGGCAGGTATGCTTTAATAAAAATCTTATGATTTTTTTTAAAATGCAGATCGGGAGGTTTTTCGCATTTTATTTAAAAAAAGAAACACGGGCTGGGTTTTTATGAAACCACTTGAACTGAAGGGCAAAACTGGGAAATTTCATTAGAAGCACAGTAGTAGTTTTATAAGTGGCCACTTTCTTTAAACTTGTGGTCACTTTTTTAATTAAAAAACTAAACAGCAAACTTCTGTTAAAATTTCAATTGGTATTAATCTAAAATTAAATGGCCCAAATAAATATGTTAACATAAACATGTTTCAACCATAAAAAAAAAAGTGGAACCCGTGATGAAATCCAAAAAAAAATTTCTCTTTACTTTTTGAAAAGTGGCCGTAAAGTGGTGATTTTAGTCCCAGTAATATTTGTCTTTGTGACTTTGATCTAGTTCACCTAGTACTACTTAATCTAGTTGAACTCTTGGCTTAGATGCTTTACACTCACGCTAAAAAAAAAATAATAATAATCGGTTAAAAAAAGGAAAAAAGTCGCCAAACTTTGGGGACTGTTTTTCTTTTATGGCAACCCGGCTATTAAGCTTGTATTTAGAGCTTGGCGCAGTTTTGGAAATCGCGCCAACCAAACAGTCGCCAATCTTTTGTTTACATTTTAGCGTGAGTGTAACGCATCTGTTCCGAACTCTTTTATGATGAAGTTTGAAGGGAATCATTAAGTGTAATGATTGCCTATAACCAAACCAAACTCTCGCAATAAATGAGTTCAAACCTTATTCATTTCTTCTCTATGGAAATAATAAAATGCATGAAAGTTTGATTTAATCTGTAAAATCAGCTAAATTATCTTGCTTGTAGACAGGACTCTATAAGTAACAGGACTCTGTTGTCACTGGGGACCAAAATGTCAGTGTTTCCCCCAGATACTTTCAGAAGGGTGCTGCACCCTGCCTGCCCTTTGGTTTACAAAATAGCACCCTTCTTGCCTCTCATAAAAATAATTAGCACCCTTCTTGCCCCTGAGTAAAAAAAGTGCTCTTTCTCCTTTTTGCATTAAAAAATTTGCTTTCATAGTAAAAATTGACTCAATGTTATCTTCAAAAGAGTGCTTTGACTTTTAAATATCAACAGTCGCTTTAAAAACAAAAATAATATCTTTAACAATTAAAAAAATGTGCCCTTTTCTCACCAGCAGCACCTTACCCTTTTTTATACCTGGGGGAAACTCTGAAATATAATAATAAATAAAAAATAATTGGTGACTGTATTTAGGGGAGACTGGTGCACAGTGGACCACTCCCTAATATTTTATTTATTTAATTTTTTTAAAGCTTCTCTTCTATCCTAATAGACAACAGCACTGCACTGATTACTTATAGCCTTCAGAAAATATGTTTAGCTCAGATTGAACTACATTATCATGATTGGTTGTTTTGAGCTTTTAAAAGTAAAAATTTTTTTAGTAATTAAAGGTTGTAGATAAATCTGATAAAACAGCTTTTTTGCAAAGCTAAGATATTTGTTTATATTTAACTTTAAAGTTAATATGTTTAAAAGAAAGCTATAAACAATATTAATATGATTATTTATTGAACTTCAACATGGGACACAGTGGACCACCCACTCCTGGCACAATCCACTCTGCTCCTGTAATGCAGAATGTTCAAAATATTTAATAATTGCTTATTTACTATAAAGAAATATTGTTTAAAAGCAGTTATTTAACTAAAATAAAGTAAAAAAAGAAAAAGAACAATTTATTTAACATAGTAAGAAATATTTTGTTTTGTATTTACTGCCTTTGATAAATATAACTTTAGTCTAATTGGTAATGATTCTATTCATGTAAGATTCATGTGTCGCAAATTGAATGGAAATCAGTTTATTTTTCCCGAAACTGTAGATGAATCTATTGTTGATGTCAATGATTTCAAAATATTGCTCCCAGACCCAAAGTTATTTCGGGAAAATTCCAGGCTCAATCTTACTCATAAGTATTTTGGAATTTCATTTGCAAATTTTAATGTGAGCTGATTTTTTTATACTTAAGTAATAAATTCAACTAAATTGCAATTGTTCCTGTTATTATTTTCAAAATATAATTAATTTTTTTTTTGTTTTGTTTTGTTTTAAAATGTTACTTGTAAATTTATATTACTATGTTATTTTGCGGGTAAAGGGAAAATAAAACAGAATTAGATTAATGAAAAATAGATTTATATTGTATTTCAGATAATACCTAATAGCGGACAACTGTGCCCCAGAAGTGGGGCACAGTGGTCCACTTTACGGGTGCATATAAAAAAAAAAAATTTGAAAAATGTATTGAAAACTATGTTATGAGAAAATTATGATGAATGTATAAAGGTTTAAGGAATATTCAAAAATATTTTTATGCAGATCAGTTTGTACATTAAAGAGAAAAAAAATCTTATCTGAAAAAGAGGTCCGCTGTCTACCAGTCTCCTCTATATTTTATTTTTCAAATTAATTCATTAAGTAACAAATAGTGATTTGGCCAAATACCTAATATTTAAGGTAGGTATAAGATACAATTGATTTAACCATTATTTTGAATCACGTGGTATATTCATATTTTAGATTAAAAAGTTGACCAAAATGAGGAATGTAACACCTGACTTACATTTTACTCCAATTTAGTCTCTTAAAATATATATATATAGAAGCTTTTTTATTTTAATTTATGGTACTAATATTATTAAGTTCTTTATAATATTAGTACCATAAATTAAAATAAGAAACAATGTTTGTAGGGGGTAATCTCTGGAACTATCTAACCGATTTTTTAAAAAAGATGGCAAAATGATAGTGACCACCTTTGATACTTTGTTGGTACCACTACCCCCAAAGGGGTGCAGAATGTTCTTGGGAGTAGAATAGAAACATGAAATTTAATATGATGGTTACTTTTTAGATGTAAATGCTCACTAAGAACCGTTTCTAAATCATTCAAATTTTACAAAGGTGAAATGAGCAGAAAATGTTCTAAATTATATATTTTTTTTAGAATTTTTAGGGCTACAAACTTGAAATTTGACATGGCTGCTACTTTTAAGACATAAATGCTCGTACAGAACAATTTAAAAAAAAAAAAAAATTAAAAATGTTCAGAAGTGTAAAACACATTCTAAAATTGTGATACTGATGGAGTTAGAAACTTTGGCTTAGATGCTTTACACTCACGCTAAAAAAAAAAAAAAAAAAAAAAAAAAATTAATCGGTTAAAAAAAAGAAAAAAGTCGCCAAATTTAGGGGATTTTTTCCTTTAATGGCAACCTAGCCATTGTATTAAGTTATTCGTTTGGCGCAGTCTTGGAAATCGCGCCAACCAAACAGTCGCCAATCTTTTGTTTACATTTTAGCGTGAGTGTAACACATCTGTTCCGAAACTTTAAATTTGGCATGGTTGATATTTTAAAGATTGAAATCAGGAATCTGTTAAGGAAAAATTAGAGTCCTTTAAAGGATCCTTCACATCTTTTAATCATAAAACAGGACCCTTCACAAAATTCTTTGTCTTAAAAATAACCTTTCACAAAACTTTTTCATCTCCAAAATTGAATCTTACACAAATTTAATAATTTTAAAAACAATCCGACCTGTCATAAAACAGCTGAAGTCACCGAACAACCAACTTTCCTAGCTATTTTATACATAAAGCTTATCTCAGCTTCTATTGTATAGAAAGGAACTAAATTTTATGTTTGATATTAACAATATATAGTAAATAGTATATGTTAATCCAATTTTAATATTCAACATGAGGCACTTTAATGCTGTACTTTTTTTATTCACTGTTGCTCAGTGTTAAATTCTTAGAAAGGCACTATACTTTGTAATAGTTAATGTGTAACTCTGATAACAATTGATTGATTTTAGATTCTTTAGATGAATTAATTTTTACTGTTTAATATTTTATATTGCAAATAATTTTTTGCTATTCTAAATATTAATAAAGCAACAATTTGAATTAAAAGTCCAGGCTCCTTTAAGGAGAATTATCAAAATGAGTCCCAAATATTGAATACTTTCTATCTTCTTGTAGTAGGATATTTAACTGTTTTTAAATAAAGCTGTGTACAATATTTAACGATATATTTATAAAGATAATCAATTAACATATTTACTGAAAGGTAATTAAAAAATAAATTCTTGCATATTTACAGGAAAATTTGGCACAGTATTTTTAGACTCATGACCCCTTTTTAGTCTCCTTTTTAAATATATATGGTCCCACGAAGTCACCTTTTTAAACAAAAATGGTCCCCTTTCCCCCCTTTTGGAAGACTTAAATGTGTTGGGAGCCCTGTCAGGCCTCCCAAATAGTCCCCTGTTATGCATTTGGTCCCCTTACTTCCCTTTTTGATGACTGGAGAAAAATTTACTAATGTGGAAAAATTGCTGCAAAATGCAAAAAATCATAGAGGACAAAATTTACTATAATGGGCTAAAACATTGTCAGCAGAATTCTTTCACAAATGTCAAAAATTGCTGTGGAATCTGGAAAAACGGTAAATACATTGAAAATCTCATTAAAAGTCACTAAAAATTAAAAAATCTACAAGACAAAATTTACTGTCAAAAATTGCTGCACGAATTCTGAATAAATTTTATTGAAAAGAAAAGACCACTTTTTTGAACAGGGCTAAAAGATTAAAACCAGATTCCTTTTCAGAATGTCAAAATATCACCACAAAATGCGAAAAAAAATCATGTAAAAATTGCTGCACGGATTCTGAATAAACTTTATTAAAAAGAGGACAACATTTACTATATTGGGCTAAAACAAATTTAAACCGGATTCCTTTTACTACTCTGTAAAAAATCAAACTGCAAGATGTATTAAAATCACAGAAGAAAAAATTTACCACAGTTAACATTGTAACCGAAATTCTTTTACAAATGTCAAAAAATCACCACAGAACACGAAAGAAGAAAAGCTAATAATTAGTAAAAATTCAAATCAAAAGATGCAATTGCAGAAAGACTTACCAAATTCTTTTTACAAATGTCAAAAAATTAATACAAGTCGGAAAAAAAAAAACGGAAATTTGCATAAAAAATTTAAAAATCACTATACAAATTCCGAATAAACTTTATTGAAAAAAAGGAAAAAATTTACTACTGGGCTAAAAAATTTAAACTGAATTCCTTAATGTGAAAAAATGACCATGAAACATGAAAAATAATGGGTAAAACTTGCATGAAAAATTAAATTTAAAAAAAAATCTAATAAAAAAATTCAAAAACTAACTTTTGACATACAGAGCACGTCCAGTAATGTCACAGGTACGTAACCGGTAAGGTCGGTTAGTTACCAAAGCATTCAGTGCTGCTAACCGATACGCAACCAACGCCGTTCAACAGAAGTAACGAAAGTGACCGGTAAGGGACTGAACTAACCGAAGAAAAATCTTGGTTAGGTGGGTCACGTGATCGGTTACATGAAAATTTATGATGACGTAATACAGATCTAATTACAATGATGTAATACAGATGGCGCTGCAAGTAAATACCATTTTCGTCCAGTAGGTCTGTCGACCGGTCATTTACCGCCCCGGTAAGTAACCGGTCACATTGGTCGCTTTGGTTAAGTCTGCTGAACACGCTCACAGATACCTTCCTGCCAAATCTTGTAGTTCTACGCGCAATAGTCTCTTCAGCACACAGATAAACTTTTATATTTTTATAGGTGTAGTTTTGGTTTTGATGGAGGTTTTTTTTAATATCCCAGGTATTAAAAAAAACTCGTAATTAAAATTTCTTTTTAGGGTTTCATTCATCTCGCGAAACCCTATTAGTCTTGCTTCTCAGCCTGTCCATCACAGAGTCCGTACTCGAAAACTATGTAAGTTAGAGACTTGAAATTTTGTGTACTTACAACTAAATACCTACTGTCACACTGGAAATCATAAAATTTTGAAAATTTCTTCATTAATGCAAGATATTAATTAAAAACCCACTCATTAATGGAAAAAAATATTCAACTGAAGTGTAGAATTTAATCAAACCACAAAGAAATATACAGTGGAACTCCAGATATACGTTACCTGAGTTGTACGTTTCCCTCAGTTATACGTTTCAACTCAGCGGTCCCGACCTCTTGCCATTAAAAATTAGCTGAGTTATACGTTTTGATTTACACATTTCCCTCAGTTATACGTTACGTTTTTGCGTCCCTGGACGAATTTTTTTTCATTTATACATTTTGAAACCAGAAACACTGACGACGCATACGAGGAGCCTGACTTGAAAGATCCCACTCAAACTTCAGAGCTGCTGTGAGAGCTTTTGACATAGTAAAGCGGTTCGTCAGTAGTAAAAGCAGTAAAGATAATGCGGCTGCATTATTAACAGAAATGCAAAGTTTGTTATTCTGTGTCAGCTTTGCCAAAAAGAAACAACCGAAGATTAGTGATTATTTCAACAAGATATTCAGTAAACTACTGAAATGTCTTTTGATAAATAATTTATATACCAAGGCGATTCCAGTGATTTATTTTAAGTACTCTATGTGTATTAAAACTAATTTTAATAAAGCTTTTATGACAAAATAACTTCATGCGTACTTTTCTTATGTACTTTTTTCTACTCTGTTCCATTTCCGAAAATTTATGTCATGGGGTGAAATACTACTTAGGAAACTTCTGTTTTCAATATAAAATGTAACAAACTGCTCAGCGGATAAAAGTTTTCACGATATATTTAAAAATTGTTCCGGTAAACCATTAATTGAGTTGTACGTTTTACTGAGTTATAAGTTTTGTTGTCCGGTCCCGGGCAAAACGTATAACTGGAGTTCCACTGTATATATATTACATATGCCATACTGCAATTACTAAGAAGCTGTAGCGGATAGTACGATAATTCTTTTACCTCGCATGTAAATAATTAGAGATTATTTAATTGTGCTTAATTATTACCTTTTTTAAAAAATAAAGAAAAACATTTTATCACAAACATCAACAACACTTTTGGTACTTTTCTGTTATACGGACACCATTGTCGCCAAGCATACATTTACATACAATTATGCATTAGCATACATTTTGGCATGGTGTCCGTATAACGAAAAAGCAGGGGTGCAGAAAATGTTTTTACTCCCAACATTTCCCCCAATCAATATGAAAATTTCCCCAAAATGTTACGATATGTTATAGGCTTACATAGGCTTCTGTATTACCGTAGGTATAGTAAATTTTGCAACATACAAGTCGCATCTTTAAAAACCTATAGACTGAACTTGTAACATGCCTAGTTATTGTAAAGGTAAATTAAGTTAATGCAATGTAAGTTTTAATCTAATTTTTATGCCTAATATTTATTAATAAATACACAGTTTTAACCAACAAATACAATGTTTTTGATTACCTTTTCTGATAAATTGTCAATTATTGAGAAACTGCAATCTTCCACTCTCTTTGTGGATGTTGTCAATCATTTTTGATGTTTTGTAGATCTTGAGTCTGTTTCTTGAAGAAAATCTAGTAAAATGATAATTGCCACCATGAAAATGTCTGTTTAAGGGTACTTTTAATAGTTCCATAGCTTTGTGCACTGGTGGTCATTCCATGATATAAACACTTCATGAAAGAGATTATCAGATTTTAGGGTTCTGTTATAAATTTGTTTTCCAATAATGAGCCAACAGATCCACAAACAGTCACTGTAAATTTTCAAGCAGTTTTCAGGGAGCTAAAGTATTTCTGATATCACTTTCTTGATCTAGAAGTGATGGTTTCTTTTCAGAATTTAGGATTATTTTATTAAATTAAGTTTTCAGAATAATTTTCTTCCAAGTTGTCCATAGATTAAAAATATTTTTCTCATTATTAAATTAAAATTATTTTTTATTTTTGCTCACCCATTCAGTGAGAGCTTGTAGTGAGTTTTTCACCAGTGATGGGTGTGTGATCTTCTTGATTTAATTCTCTTTCTAAAGTTTTCTCTTTCCTAATTTTTTTTTGTTAGAAAATTATTATCTTTTAAATTTTTTTTCTAAGGTAATTCATTAGAAAAGAACTTACAAATTTCGATTATTGCAATAGCTTAATTACTCTGGAACATCGGCATTTTTCTAATCCTAAAATAAATTTCGACTTTTTTGTCCCATGTATAAAGTTGACCTCCCTCCCCTACTTTGAAGCAGATTATTTTTCCAAAATTTCTCAACTTATACGTGACTATATACGGTACATATTATTCTCAGATCGATTTTGTGAAAGTCACCATACGGATCTTTTTATTTGTAGGGAAACATTTTTCTATCTCGGGGAATTATGTAATTCATTGTTAAAATTGAAATCAATTGTATATTTTTCCAAAAAATTTCCCCCAATCCTAGATCGCCGGATCGGACATATTCTGCACCCCTGCGGAAAAGTACCAAACTTTTTATTCCCTTATTCCAAAGATATATTTTTATCGTCTGCTGCCATAGCAACATGATAAATTTCATTTCATTTTTTTTTAAAATATACAGTAGCAGAAAAATATTTTTCTAAATCGAATAGTTGAACAACTCAACATTTTAACATAAATTACAGGGGAATTCTTATTTAGATATTAAAATTGTTTGTTGTCCTTTTTAATTTTGGTTTTAGAATTAAATTCATGAACTCCTGTGCGTATAACGGGTTATACAACTAGTATCAATCAGTAAACAATGTATGCAAGACAAGCTGTGAATAGAGGCACCCAGTCATGACTATGCCTTGGCCCAACAAAAAATATAAAATCGGCATTTAGAATAGATTCTTTTAAACTGTAAATATTATTTATTTATTTATTTTTTAACTAAAGGCATTGTTAGAGTGGGAAAAGTAACATCAATATGCGAGGGAACAGATGTACCATTTGCCCTCAGTCCACCATCTTGTTTTTAAATCAGAACACATTTGTTTTGTTTCTCATTTCCAAAATAATTTTCATCCATAATTACTTATTATAAACACATTATTTAATTTAATTGACTAATTTATTTATATTTAATAATAAAAGTTTAATAAAAAAGAAGAAAAAAAAAAGATGGCGAACTGAGGGCGAATGGTACATCTAAGCCAATCCACTTTAACAATTTTTTTTCTTTTAAACTTTATATGAATCCCGTATGTAAGTATAGGAATACTTGCCTTTTCTTTCTTCTTTTTTTCAAAATACGTAATAGTTTAGGAAACATATCACACATTTTTAAAAAATCCTGTTTTAGCAATTATCTTCCATAGTCAAGAAAGTAGTCTAATTATTTTGTGCAGCCCTGTATATGATCTACAGATTTGTATATATACCAAACATCATTTTAAAATTTTGTTAGAAAACTCACTTTTAGCAATTTTTGCCAATAGATGTAAAAACACTCTAATTCTTTTATACAGCCCTGTGTATTATCTAAAGTGTCATAATACTACAACCCATATTAAGCTAAAATTTAATTCAGGTAAAAAACGCTTAAAACACACTTCTAGCTATTACCAACCATAAAGGGCAATCTATCTTGTTCTTTGCATACCCTGTATATGAATTTATTTACATTCCACAAACTTTTCTATTAACATACTACAGTAGACTCCTTCAAATCTCCGACCCTAAAATCCACGTATTGTTGTAGATGTAAATTGTGCAAATGAGTTTACTTGAAAAAAAAAATTCAAGATGGTGCTGAAATCAGTTGCGATTGCAGTGTTTTTTTTCTACTAATTTTTTTGTTAATCAAGTTCTTTTGACTATTACAGCTGGTTAATTGCTAAATAAAATTTATTTACTTATGATTTTGATGTAAATTAGTGTATCTAAAGCAAAAATTTACCATATTATATTCTACACAATATTCGCAGGTGTAAATTGTAACCAAATTGTTTTTTGCATTCATTTTCCTGTTTTTTAATATCTATATATTTAAAACGCTAAGCGATTTCTTTCAACAATCCGTGAGAACAAACTACTGCATCAAATTACATCATTCTTTTTTTAAATGAAATATATTTGGACACAGATTTGTTATCGTGCATTTGTTTGTTCGAAAATTTAATTAATTAACCGTAATTTTCAATTAAACTTTTACTTCTGCTAATGACGTCATAATCGGATAACGCATACTGTTGCGAAACACAGAGTTTATTCTCTAAAGTCTGTGGTTGAATAAAAGAGAAATAATAAATATTAAAAGCACGCGGTTTTAAGACCGAATTTGTTAATTTGCAAGTTAAATTTCGGTAAAAATACTTATCCGCGTGTTTTATAAGCGAATAAAAATTCATATTTATTGTGACGTCACGGGATTACTGTCCATTGGGTTTATTTTATCATTCATTATGCATTATAACTTTGTTGATGCCATTTTTTCATTACAATTAAATACAAAATATATTTATATTTGTGTGCATGGTGTTTAAGCATTAATGTAAGGTATATGAAGTACGTGTGAAAAGTTTGCGCCGGTGAAAATGACGTTATGCTTAGCTTGAAGTGCATTTTAACATTGATAAAACTAAAGAGAAAAATGTATATGATTGTGTTAACATGACATAATTTTACTGATTTTTGCATTCATAATTATAAAGATTAGAATTAGAGCCGTCATTGGTTGCTTCATCTTGATTGCTAACCTTGATTACATGTTACCAATTGCTTTTTTTTAAATTATAGGATAAAAGATTTCCTTTTTTAATAAAAAAAAATCACAAAAGTAAAGGATTTCAGGAAATTTAAAGTTATTAAAAATAGTGTTATGGCAGAAAAAAATCTTGAAATAATGATTGTATTTTTAGCTAGAATAAACAATGTAAGACTAATATTTCATAGGAATTATTTTGGTAGATTTATTATAAGCTCATTTAACAGTTCCTTATTAGCGCAAAGTCCTATTTCTTTCACTGTGAATTTCTCTTTCGATGTCAAAAAATGTTTTTCCACTTTTGGACGCCAGCCAAAATACAGTGGCAATTTTTAGAAATGTACAACAGTTGTGACAACAAAAGCGCTATCGCTTTAGCTTTCATCGCGCTTACATCACTTCGAAATACTACAAATTTCTATTTTTTACTACATTTTACAATTTCAATTCTTACATCATCAATTGGAAAAAAAATTAGCTTTCGATTGAAATTTATTTGAAAACTGTCGATTAATTTAACGACTTTTTAAATAATTTTCAAGCATGAAAAGTTTTTTCAATTTTATCTTATCAATGACCACCAGTTTACTTCAATAATGTAAAATAGCCCCTAGGAAAGTTGCCACAATTGAAAATTGATTTCCCTAACCATCATAAAAATCATCATCAGAAAAAAAATTAGCTTTCGATTGAAATTTATTTGAAAACTGCCGATTAATTTAACGACTTTTTAAATAATTTTCAAGCATGAAAAGTTTTTCAATTTTATCTTATCAATGACCACCAGTTTACTTCAATAATGTAAAATAGCCCCTGGGAAAGTTGCCACAATTGAAAATAGATTTCCCTAACCATCATAAAAAGTGAATAATAATTTTAAAAAAAAAAAAAAAAATGATAAATCATAAGATCAGATTATCCATAAGATAGAAAATTTTGGCGCTAAACAAAAATCTGTCAGGGGGAAAAAAAAAAAAGTATTTTTAGTTTATGTTGAACATAAAATTGATATGTTGAATTCGTCGATGAATATGTTCCATCAGATATCAGGATATGCTAGGAATTGCATTTTTTTATTTTTTTACATTTGCCAACTGTATAAGAGGAAAAATATCCCCGACTGTGATGGAAAAGGGATAATCATCCTGATTATGTCAAGGAACCGCAGAAACCATACAAATAAATTACACTTGAAAACATTAAAAATCTCCCTTATCTGCAGATAGATTTATTACTGTAAAAAACTTCTTTATCTTTGCATAAAAACTGATTAGCTTAAAACAATGGATGCGTTTTAGAAGATATGGATTTGAAACGAACAATGATTAAAGAGGACATTTTAAAACTTTTAATTTAATCATTTTAAAACTTTTTTAACGTCTAATTTCGACAGTTTTTGGGCAAATGCAATGCACATGCGCATAGGAGTTCATTCGGTTGCATTATCACAGTGGGAGGGGGGAGATGTGTGATTAATTTACCATGTTCTGTTATTTACTGAATATGATATGAACGTAGGAATATGACTATTTGTATGTACTTCATAGGTCCATGAATTTTTTTTCTTGTCGTGGGGAATATGGTGGTAATGTCAAACTGATTTGCATTACAGTTATTTATGGATTGTTTGTTTGGGGTTTGCATCGGAAATAGTACTGTATTTGACTGGGGAAAAAAATTAAAATATTTGAAAGACTGTTTTATACACACACCCCTTCATAAATAATAAAGAAGCTTATTTTACTGATATTGTTATAGTATTTTTTTGCGTCAAGTTTTGACGGGTTCCATCTAGTTTATTTTTAATTTTTTATTATGTACTGTACACACTTTAATGTGTAATTATGGTTCATATAGCCAAACTCAAACTTTACTTTTACCTGAAGAAAATAGAAATTTTCTTCTGAAAAATTCAAAATGACACTAATATTACTGGCAATCTCAATCTTTTTTCCACGACAATTTTTAATTTATCGAGCTTTTTTGTTTACTAAATCTGCATAGACATGAAATAAAATTTCGTTATTTTAAGATTCTGATGTAAATTATTACTTACCCATCATACATAGTATAGGGTAAGGGTATCCAACAAAACTATTGCATATAAAAATATGAAAATTAGTAGTTTTATAAAGAAACGTTCGATACATATGCTGAAGCAGACAGTTTTTAAATCGAAGAATTATTTTAAGAGATTATACATTAAAGTTGATAAAAAAAAAAAAATGGTTCTCTTAAAAAAGTTTTATAGGAACAAAAATTATGCACAGGAATTTAACAATAATTTATAAGGATATAGTTGACAAGTTTGCGGTGTGCAGACTGCAATTATTTTTTTTTAATTTGAGTAATTTTTTGAGGTTATATTTCAATTTTTAATTCAAAATTTTCATTATTTTGATGAAGATTTATTTCATATTTCATAAAATCCGTTATTTGAATTGTTGCCAATTTGTAAAATAGTGCACATAATAATATTTCCTTTCAATTAAGAAATGCATTTACACGTGACTATTAAAAACAGAAATAAAACTTTATAATAAGAATTAAATGATCTGATCACGTGTTAAAAGCAGTAAATGTGGAAAATTACGTAATATAAAATATACTTGCACATAAATATTATAAAGAGAAATAATTAAATTATTACGTGTTTTCAAAGCCTTAAGTAGAGTAAAATTAATTTATTTCGACAAAATATTTTATCTGTTATTGTAAATTTTAAAACAGCGTAATTAACCCTCTGACCGCCTAGCAAAAGGGCAAAATAGTAATGTTGTTTTCTCTGTATTTTTATTAAATGCTAAAAATACATGATATTTTAACCATGATATAGAAAACTTAATTATGTATATGAAAATAACCTTTGAGACTACTAATCATTACTTAATGTTTTAAAACTGCATTATATTTGTAGAATTATAGTAATTTAAATAATACTACTATTCCAGTGAAATCTGCAGCATAGGGAACGATATATCAGTTTGCGGCAGTGAGAAGGTTAATAATATTTCCCTTCAATTAAAAACTATATTTTTACGTTTAATAATTACGTTTAAATTAACAAAATAACTAAAAATATACTGATGGTAAAATATAATTAAAAATACAGATAAACGTTGAATTAAAGATCACTCGCTGACATAACTAACACGCGTAACACATCTGATGTCAATTGCATGCGACACCACAGATATGCACTTTTGGCTATAAATCCTATATTTTGGCGACAGTTCTTTTCTTTTATAGAAAGTAGTAGACAGGATAATGGAGAAGTACCCAGTTTTCTATAGCATCGTTATAAAATTTCCTGATGCAGTGACATTGCTTACTTAACCATTTTGCACAAGTTGATTTTCAAATGTTTAATTAATCTTATTTTATGAATCGCGAAAACAGTTGTTAGCTGTTTCGATAGCAGTTGATTCGGCCTTAAAATCAATCAGTCAAAGGAAAATGAATGGAAACCTGATTACAGCAGATAGTCACTGGTCGTTTAATTATAGTTCAATCTACTGTAATCGTTTTAGAATTGATCAAATCAGAGTGTTTTTAGTTTGTGGTGTCAGAATGGTGGTGGGCGAGCATAGCTCGTAGGAGGCAGAGCCCCCTAGTATTATATATAATCCAGCAGGAAAATGCATAACACAATTAACAACAAAAACTACCCTTAAGCAATTCACTCCCATAGTCAGTAATACTTATGAATTCCTTTGTGTAGCCCTGTATATGGTAACAGAATTTGTATTATACGCACCATGTTGTACTAAGCGAAAATTGAGTCAAAACCAAAGTTGAAAATGCACTTCCACAGGGCTCGAAAATTCTAAAAATTTTAAGGTTTCCAGAAAAATTTATGTGTTCACGTTTTTTTTTTAATAAATTCAGAGTTTAATGAATGAAGATATTGTGTCACATAGATACAGTTTTGAATAATAAACAAAAATTTTAGTTTTATGGTTTATCAATTAATGTTTTAACTATTCTCTGTATCAATGCAGAGAGGGAAAACAAGAGAAATCCCAGAAATCTCCTCCTCCACACACAGAGGCACGGAAATGCAACTCTCGTGTGTGCTCTTTTCTTCACATGTTCTTTGTGCCGCCTCCCCCTTCCAAAAATCACCGCAGTCCATAGGAGAATAAAAATTCATCGCTGATAGCGGCGGCCATGGCGACTTGCGAGCGTTTCCGTTTAGGTTCCCGTCCGGGAACCTGAGTGAAAAAAACACGTTCCCAGAAATGATTTCTTGTTTCCCCGGGAACGCTATTTTTAGAGCCGGATCATTCCATGTCAAATCACACAGCATGGCACCCACCATCACCAATTTTGATAAAATTTTGTGTATTTGTAGAACTTTTAATGCTGACTCCAAAAATATCAATCATATTGAAATTGATCAAACGGTTTAAGAATTATGAGCTTTCAAAGATCTTCCAAGATGGCCGATTTGCCGCCATTTTGAATAGCGCATGTGACAACATAAAAGTCTATAACTCCTCATAGGTTTAACCTAGAACATTAATTTTTTTTTGTTTTGTTCAGAATAAAGTAAACTTTCATTGAAACATATTTCTGTTCAGTTTATTCCATTAAATTGCTTTCAAAAAATTATATTTTGGATTTTTTTTAATTTAAAAAAAAGGTGTAACTTCAACAGCTGATTTCCCCCATTGCCCCCCCCCCCCCCTTCAATTTTCATCTAATTGCATACACAGACAACTCAAAGTGTGTTTTGAACAGGGTTGTAAAAAACCCGGGTTTTTTATTTAAAAAAAAAAAAAAACAGCCCAGGCGGGATTTATTAAAAAACCCGGGTTAAATGGGCAATTTTCCCCGGGTAAATTGGGTTAAAATGCCAAAATGTGGACTATGATTCCACCTTCCTCACAAATAATAATCTTCAGTGTTGCTACTGTATAGGAAAAACTGAGAGAATTTAAAAATGAGTATTAAAAAACAAAGAATTTTACTAAATTTTGGTATGCAAAATTTATCCATTGAAATTTTGAAAATTCTCAGAGGAATTATTCAGGGCAAATTAATTTTTTTGCTCAGGAAAGCAGAAGGAATTTGATTGTCGAAATAAGTAGCAATCCTGAACTCAAATACAATCTTTGTGAACACTTCATAGTCTAATAGATGGCAATGACTTCATAGTCTTAATAATGATCTCAATATTTTTCTTAAAATACACACTATATTTCTTAAAATACATATATGATCCCTTTAATTTAAATAACAAACAAATTTTAAATTGCAAAGCTATCAATTACATGTTATTTAATAATAAAATATAAATATAACTTTAAAAAAAATTACTCCTTTGAAATTATCATAAGATTAGCAAATGTTGATAAAAGAAAATATCTTACAACAAAAAATTTTCTTATATGTATGTATAATCTATTCATATATGGTTAAATTTTTAGTTTTTAATACAATTCATTTAGAAGAAATTATTCCTATTCAAAAACTTCACCTAATATTACCATGTGACCTCCATTTTGCCTTATCCTAAATGCATTTCTTTTTGAATTAAAACAGTAGCTGTGCACAACTATCCTTAATAGGCTATTCTTATTTTAATTTTTTTTAAAAATTAGTATATCCATTATAAATATGATATATATATGTATATATATCACAAACACAAAGTAGATTACTTTAATTTTTAATAGGCTGATGCAATAAGACTAAATCAAATGATCATTTGTTAAGTTTAGTTTTAAACATTTACATTTTGCCTTCACTATTCAATAAAAAACAACTAAAAAATGATGCAGTCTGTAGAAGGGTTATCATCACTGCTCATTATTACTTGTATTTAAAATTCCAAAACAGCTCTCTGATTGGTTAATGGCATTTATAAAATGTTTTTTAATGGTAATTCTATAACTAATTTTTTTTATTATAACTATGAATAAAATATTTTCTTTGTGTATACTATTCTAATTAATTTAACAAATATGATAAGTTTAGTAAATATAATACTCTTGAAGCTAACTGAAAAGCTTAAATTTACATTTTAAATTAAAATCTAAAACGTTTTAAAATTACAAGGTTCCCAATCTAAAAGTGCAAGTAAATTATTACCAACATATTTTCTAAGATTCAAAGAAGAGAATAAATAAAACAAAATAACCATAAACTGTTAACAAATACATCATTTGTTCCTTTCCAGAAATATATTTTTTTAAAAGCCTGGGTTTTTTTTTTAAACCCACCCCGTTCGGGCAGCTGGGCGGGTACCCGGGCAGCTGCCCACTACAACCCTGGTTTTGAAGCCTGATAAAAAAAATTTAATGGGCAGTTCACAGACATTTTGTTTAAAGAAGAATTTCAATTTTACTGACCTTCCAAAATTAACAGAAAACACAAGATGTTTGATATTTCTTTTATTATCAGAAATATCCTACATCTAAAAGTTTGATAAGGTTTTTTTTTATTTTAGATAAAGATAATGTTTTATATGAATGTAGCTAAAAAGAAGTGGAATCTCATGGAAATAAACAGGAATGCTAATAATGAATTTCTGCAGGACTTCGAAATATTTTCATGCTAAATTGAAATATTTTGCAAAGTTTCAGTAAATTATAAATAAAAAAGAAATGATGGGAAAAATTCTACAAATAGTCACATTTTATAGCTAAATCATACTTGTATATTATACCAAATATGATAAATTTACAACTCTTAAATAAAAAAATACAGCAAATAAAAATTATCGTACTTTAAAATTACGCAAAATGTTCAGTTGCTGATTGAAGAAAGATATCAAGAATTGATCCAGAAATTGGTTTAGGTCTAATATTTGGTATTGTGTGTTACGTATATGCAGCAAATGTCCCAAGAAAAATGTTCTTTGAGATTTTTTAAAGTTAGAATTTCCGGACTTTGATTCTGAAGATACAATTGAATCTAAACAGTGTGTATGAACTAACAAAGTAGATTTAACATCACATACACATTTACTTTGGGTGATTTCATCAATCTTGTTCTTAAAAAGATTGAAAAGCTTTTATCCCATGCATACATATCCAAGTCCCAAACATAGACATACAATACATCTTGTATGGTCCTAAAGTATTTATTTGGAAAAAAAAAAAAAAAAAAAAAAAAAAAACTTATTACTCATGAGGTTGTTATACAAATGGATTTTAGTGAGAACTTTTCTTTTTGTACTGCAAGATGAAGCACAAGGCTACCATTGGATGCATGGATGCTGTACTTTACACACTTGTACTCCATGTAAAGGAAAATGGAAGTAACTTAAAAAGTGAAAGCCTTTAAGTGGTTTTAGATTATATGAAACATGATATACGAATGGTTTATCAGACTCAAGAATTAGTAATCATGCAGTATTTAAATAACAAGGTGGCTACCGATTCTGGAAATCAGCGAGACTTATCAATCTGTAAAAGTCAGGTAATTTCGTAAAGGTATTTGAAAATCAGGGAAATTTGTCTATATGCGAAAATTTGTGTTTCCTCACGGGACTGATTCGTCGACAAACAGATGATATCTAAGCCAATAATAGCACACAAATGAAGAAAAGTAAAATTTTTATATAGTTTTTAAAAGATGCACATGATATGAGTTTTTAGTATTTAACACAAATTAACCACTTCAACGGGCAAAGAGATGAGAAAATAGTATTTTTTTTCCTTTGACCTATCTTGGGGTGGCCATTGAAGTGGTTAAGGTGATCAGATGTCCTCATTTTCTGTGGATCTTATGTTGAAGGCAATTTACTCATTTTTGAAAATTTTATGATACATTAACATAAGCTGAACAGATAGTCAGCTTAATCCA
Organism: Maratus michaelseni; assembly: GCA_963931845.1. NCBI lineage: Eukaryota > Metazoa > Arthropoda > Arachnida > Araneae > Salticidae > Maratus > Maratus michaelseni. Next base: position 151,773,464 of record OZ007598.1, on the reverse strand, counting down.
ATTAGCTAACCCGTCAGATATAGCTATGTCTTAAGAATTGAACATTCTTCAGAAAATGAGGAAATTTTCTAGTCGTCATATATTCATTGGCTACTATATGAAGTTGTTGGACTACATTTTGAGTTTGGATTTATGAAACTGTGAACCTGTACTTTATGAATATTGTGCAATATCTATGTTTTCTCTTGTTTTTTTTCTCCAAAATGGTGTTGGTAAGCTGGATATACGAGGAAGCGGCATATATTAAAAATATCATTAATAATGAAAATCAAGGAAATTTGATAAAGGTAGTCAGGGAAATCAGAGAAAAATTAGGGAACTTCTTTTCACAATTTCTGTAGCCATCCTGAATAATGAGTACCCCTTTGCTACAAATTTAGAATATTTTACTGACAACTGTTCTGCCTAGTACAAAAATTGCAAAACATTTTTTAACCTATGTTACCATGAATATGATTTTGGTGGAATAAAAGCAAAATGAATCTTTTTTTGCTACAAGTCACGAAAAATCTGATTGAGATGAGGTGGGAGAGACTGTTAAAAGACTTGTGACAAAAGCAAGTTTGCAAAGACTGCTGCATGGCCAAACAAATGTGACTATGATGTATGAATATTGCAGACAAAACATTGAAGTATAACATTTCTTATTATCACAAAAAGTGACATGTTGAAACTGCGTAGCAATATATCTCAACGGATGCAACTTGCTACAACAATTCCTGGAACACATAGTATGCATTATTTCGAATCTACAGGAAATTTATTAATATGGTGGAAAAAGAATAAGTACTGATGAAAAAGTTTCTGTTTGTTAATCTTTTGATAGAAATTTTAGAGACTTTGAATATTCCATCTCTTAACAGTTATGTAGCATGTTGTATATATGAATCGAATTGGTATATAAGATTAGTTTCAGAAGTCCAGAAAGTAGAAGGCGATGTAACTGTTAAATTCATGTATCCACAATGGCCCATCACCTTCGTAAAATTGGCCAGAAAATGACAGTTTCAATCACATCCTTTATGCAATTGACATCAATATCACATCTGGTAGAACATATAAACTTACTGATATATTCAGTGCTTTAATAAACACCAAGTTGGCAAAACATAAAATGAGAGGGAAATAAAATTGAAAGATAACATGAACAAATTTTAACTAAAACAATTTTGTGATTTTTTCATCAATATTACAAATACAGTTAATTTTTTTATTGATGTAGATATATTTTAATAGTGTATTGTTACTGTGTATGTGCTAAAGGTTATTTTGTTTAATTTTAAAATACTATGATAATTTTTACTTGACAATATTTTGTATTTAAGAGTTGTAACTTTATCTTATTTGGTATAATATACAAATATGGCTTTGCTATAAAATATGACTTTGTAGAATTTTTTCCATCATTTCATTTTTATTTATAATTTACTGAAGTTTTGCAACAGATTTCAATTTGACATGACCATATTTCTACGTCTTGCAGGAATTCATTATTAGCATTCCTGTTTATTTCCATGGGATTCCACTTTTTAGCTACATTTACAAAAAAGTATTATCTTTATTTAAGATAAATAAAACCTTATCAAACTTTTAGATGTAAAGATATATGATATTTCTGATAATAAAATAAATATCAAACAACCTGCGTTTTCCGTTATTTTTGGAAGGTCAGTAAAATGGAAATTCTTCTTTAAACAAAATCAGGGGTAGTACTTATGGCGTGGTTAATGGCTGGAGTACGGGTTGATACTATGTTATCGTAATGTACTTAAAAAATCACCGTAATAGAAGTAGTTGTCGCAATAACTCCACGGGAACGTTTCCTGTAAGAAGTCAGCATAAATGTAAACAAGAATAGAGAAGAATCCATAGCTCCTTGCAAGGTTTTTATTTATTAGGGACTTGACTATGATGGTAAAGTTTGGGAGGTGGTCTTTTTACATCAATAGCAACAACCTCTTTTAGCGGAGGTTAAGAGAAGTCTGATCTACTTTCCGAGATGTACATGTGTGTCAGAAGTCATCCCAATATCGCCAGATTACACATGCATTAATTTTTATCGCCATTCGGAATTTTAAGACGTTTTAGAATATATCAATGTTAATTTTGCGTGGGAGATAGAGAACAGAGATGCAAAGTTAGGCGCGTTATCAAAATATAGGTTTTAACGGAGCAACCCTGAGGCTTATCCTGGGAAAGCGGAATTTATACTTTAGGATGAATAAAGTGTTATTAATAACAAAATGCAAACAAGCAGTTGAAAAGAATCTAGATTTGCATTCCAGATGGAACAGACAATCGAAGGCTGGCAGAATAAAGGCACCGTGATGCAAAACATGAGTGAATTTTAATAGATTTGTGGAGCGGATATTTCTAATAAAAGAATACTAGTGTATCAATGTATATGCGAAATAACCGTCGTCACATTCTTAATTTAGAAGAGAAATACTTTTATGCGGTTAACGAAAGCTGCAGAATAAATGAAAAATTACGCGTACATGATTAAATAGCATTTATCGTGGAATAGATATGACTTTGCTTTAGAATGAATAGAATTTAAATAAAGATATAAATAAAGTAGATCAGACTTCTCTTAACCTCCGCTAAAAGAGGTTGTTGCTATTGATGTAAAAAGACCACCTCCCAAACTTTACCATCATAGTCAAGTCCCTAATAAATAAAAACCTTGCCAGGAGCTATGGATTCTTCTCTATTCTTGTTTACATTTATGCTGACTTCTTACAGGAAACGTTCCCGTGGAGTTATTGCGACAACTACTTCTATTACGGTGATTTTTTAAGTACATTACGATCATAGTATCAACCCGTACTCCAGCCATTAACCACGCCATAGAAAATGTAATCGAAAGAATAAAGTGCGGTTTTGATGAATTTTTGTAGACTGATAAATTAGTAACAGTAAAAGTTCGCGTGATTTGACCCTGAAATTAGCTGCAGCAATGAAACTTTGACCTAGATAATTCTATTCAATAGTTCACTAACGTGAATGTAAAGGGAGAAAATATTTCTTGATGAAGCACCGAACATGTTTTCTTTCGATGAATGAATTTGTTGACTAAATTATAGCAGATTTTTGAAATGTCTCTAAAAGTCTTTACGATAAAAAGAACTGTTGAGAAAACATTTTACGCAAGCGTTTGAAGTCTCAGAATTTTTTTTTTTTAATGAAAATGTCTACTATTCTTGTGATAGATATCCGGTACACAGTCAGTATAAATTAGTTCTTCCGAGCACATTGATGCTGTATCGACTGAGAAATGTATATAATAATTCAATACAGTCTATTCACTGATTCTATTTTTTAAAATAGCATTTGCAGAGTCCATAAATGCACTTTTATCCATTAAAAGTAAGTCCAAAAATATCTTTTCCGTCTGAAGGAACCACGGGATAGAAACAGGAATCAGGAACGCTGAATCAGAAATGCTGACGAGCAATACAGGGCCAGAGACACTGAAGGACAGATGCTGCTGAAGTAGAGACGCTGAGCAAAAATACTGACCACCTCCCAAAATGTCAAGAACCGTCGAATATACTGACTTCTTGATTCACGGTGCCAATTTTCTATGGTGTGGTTAATGGCTGGAGTACGGGTTGATACTATGTGATCGTAATGTACTTAAAAAATCACCGTAATAGAAGTAGTTGTCGCAATAACTCCACGGGAACGTTTGCTGTAAGAAGTCAGCATAAATGTAAACAAGAATAGAGAAGAATCCATAGCTCCTGGCAAGGTTTTTATTTATTAGGGACTTGACTATGATGGTAAAGTTTGGGAGGTGGTCTTTTTACATCAATAGCAACAACCTCTTTTAGCGGAGGTTAAGAGAAGTCTGATCTACTTTCCGAGATGTACATGTGTGTCAGAAGTCATCCCAATATCGCCAGATTACACGTGCATTAATTTTTATCGCCATTCGGAATTTTAAGACGGTTTAGAATATATCAATGTTAATTTTGCGTGGGAGATAGAGAACAGAGATGCAAAGTTAGGCGCGTTATCAAAATATAGGTTTTAACGGAGCAACCCTGAGGCTTATCCTGGGAAAGCGGAATTTATACTTTAGGATGAATAAAGTGTTATTAATAACAAAATGCAAACAAGCAGTTGAAAAGAATCTAGATTTGCATTCCAGATGGAACAGACAATCGAAGGCTGGCAGAATAAAGGCACCGTGATGCAAAACATGAGTGAATTTTAATAGATTTGTGGAGCGGGTATTTCTAATAAAAGAATACTAGTGTATCAATGTATATGCGAAATAACCGTCGTCACATTCTTAATTTAGAAGAGAAATACTTTTATGCGGTTAACGAAAGCTGCAGAATAAATGAAAGATTACGCGTACATGATTAAATAGCATTTATCGTGGAATAGATATGACTTTGCTTTAGAATGAATAGAATTTAAATAAAGATATAAATTAACTTTTTGAAAAATTAAGAAATTATAAATTTTGAATAAAATTACAAATATATATGATCTCTACATCATAGTACTTGTCCTGAAATTCCTGATATTCCTGAAAAAAATAACGTCCTGAAATGTCCTGAAATATGGTAGTCTGTCCTAATATTCCTGAAATTTTGCAAGTTTTGTGCTGTATCTGTATTTGAAATCATCAAATAGGGGGTAGGTGTACCTTTTTACTGATGCAAAACGATCACGAAAGTCACAATTTTCTTCAGTCTATCGTTAAAAATAGTGATTTTCGTTGATTTGCAAAAAAAAAAAAAAATCACAATGTTTGGTGATCATATCCAAAAATCATATTTTTTATCGATTAGTCATTAAAAAAAGTTTGTTATTTTTGTCTGTCAGTCACAAAAAATTACAATTTTTTTCAGTCAGTTATAAAAAAAAATCTTTTGCAATTTTCGTCGATCAGTGAAGAAAAAAAAAATTTTTTGTCTTTTAGTAATGCAAAAATTGCAGTTTTTTAGCAGCTTGGTCAAAGAGTTCTGGTAAAATTACTTTTTTTTTAATGTATACTTTTACAACAAAAAAATTGTGTATATAGTGTACTATTTATGATAATAAAATGTATTGAACAGGGAGTTAAGGGTTTTTTCGGTTCGGTTTTCAATCAAATGTGTCCTGAAATTGTCCTGAAATATCATAAAAAGTATGTCCTGAAATATTTCCTGGGCTAGTACTACCCCTGCAAAATGCCTGTGAACTGCCCATTAAAATTTTTTTATCAGGCTTCAAAACACACTTTGAGTTGTCTGTGTATGCAATTAGATGAAAATTGAAGGGGGGGCAATGGGGGAAATCGGCTGTTGAAGTTACACCTTTTTTTAATTAAAAAAATTCCAAAAAATAATTTTTTGAAAGCTATTTAATGGAATAAACTGAATAGAAATATGTTTCAATGAAAGTTTACTTTATTCTGAACAAAACAAAAAAAAATTAACATTCTAGGTTAAACCTATAAGGAGTTATAGACTTTTATGTCGTCACATGCGCTATTCAAAATGGCGGCAAATCGGCCATCTTGGAAGATCTTTAAAAGCTCATAACTCTTAAACCGTTTGATCAATTTCAATATGATTGATATTTTTGGAATCAGCATTAAAAGTTTTATAAATACACCAAATTTTATTAAAATTGAAGGTGGTGGGTGTCATTTTTAGAAAATTCTGGGTGATTTGACATGGAATGACCCAGCCCTGACTTCCAGCAATTTTCGTTCATAGATAGTACTGTAACTGAATTATTTTGTGTGCCCCTGTAAAGGAACGATAAACATAATGCACAGGCACACCGTACTTTCCAGTAAGCAATTTATATAGTAATGCTTAATGCCTATAAATTTCCTTGTTTGAAATAATGTAACATAATTAAAATACGCTTCAAACAGTGTTTCCTTTAGCAACTCAAAAAATATATACTCTAATTGCCATGTAATTGATATATTTTAATATGAGAATAAAAATTCATCGCTGATAGCAGCGGCCATGGCGACTTGCAAGCGCTTCCGTTTAGGTTCCCGTCCAGGAACCTGAGTGGAAAAAACACGTTCCCAGAAATGATTTCTGGTTTCCCCGGGAACGCTATTTTTACAGCCCTGACTTACAGCAATTTTCGTTCATAGATAGTACTGTAACTGAATTATTTTGTGTGCTCCTGTAAAGGAACGATAAACATAATGCACAGGCACACCATACTTTCCAGTAAGCAATTTATATAGTAATGCTTAATGCATATAAATTTCCTTGTTTGAAATAATGTAACATAATTAAAATACGCTTCAAACAGTTTTTCCTTTAGTAACTCAAAAAATATATACTCTAATTGCCATGTAATTGATATATTTTAATGAGGTATATTTTAATAGGAGAATAAAAATTCATTGCTGATAGCGGCGGCCATGGCAACTTGCGAGCGCTTCCGTTTAGGTTCCCGTCCGGGAACCTGAGTGGAAAAAACACGTTCCCAGAAATGATTTCTGGTTTCAATACTGAACATGGCATGTTCAGTATTGAAAATAAAGTGTTTATAGTTCGTTTACAGGGGCGCTCAAAATTTTCTGTTACATTATGTTCTATGGTGAAAAACTTTTTGCAATGTATTTTAATGATGTTACACTATTTCAAACATATTGAATTTGATATGCAACATTTAGAATGTACTACAAGATGGTTACTATAGAATATGGTGTTCATATCATTTACCGATCATCTACAGAGACACATGAAAGAATTCGGTCACAGTACTGTCTATGAGCAATAATTCCTAGAAGTGCATTTTTGATGTGGTATGCATTTTTAAATTTAACTAAAATTTTTTATATTACTTGATGTGTATAAATTCTGTATAAATCATATACAGTGCTGCTCAAAAGAATTAGAGTACATTTCTGCATATTGATGGAAATTAGTGAAGTGGAATTTTCAACTGTGTTATGTGTTTTCCAGCTTGTTCACTTGAACATTATCTTGCACCTTATTAAACTGTGAAGTTTGTATTCTGAATGTGTTGGAAAGGGTTTCATAATCTATGCTTGACACAAGATTTTTTTTTTCCTTGTTACAATAGACCTTGACTTGCTTTATTACCATTAAATATTAACTATGTGTATTATAGTAGGTCCCTTAGGCTAAATTTACTAATGTTAAACATAAAGTGTAACATTATGTTTACTATATTAAAAAGAATAAAATTTTCATAGCATTTGAGATATTAACGTTAATCTGGAGATGATTGTTGTGTCACCTATTCAATGAACCAATTTATTTTTATGAAGTGTTACATTTTGTATAAAGAACAAAATAATACTGTCACACAAGTCTAAATAACCCCTGCCAATTTGTTATTTTTATTACTGTTATTATCGTTGTTTAGGGTATTACAATACCTGCTAGTATGAGAGGAGCTATTGTGGTTAGAGCTGATGGAAGCCAGTACCATGTATTTAATGTTGCCCCACCTGGTCTTCAACCTGGAGCTTCTAATTCTCCAAATTCTACCTACAGACTTTCTTCTTTGCCAGTAAGTTAATTTTAATGCTCCGATTTCATTTTAAATCTTGTTCAATTTTAAAGTGATGCTTTATTTATTGCAAAAGCATATGTATATTAATTTGTTCTGATTTTTTAAGCTTATTTTATTTATAACAAGGATCGTCAACTATTACTGCCGTGGCCACATTTGAGCGTTTTAAGCACTTCATGGACGCACCTCTCCAACTTATATATTTATTTATATGTGCATGTGTTTTCTTAATCTACATTGCACAAATATAGTTTTCGAAATTTTATTCACAATATTTATATTTGTGAAAAACTGTATGGATATTTTCTTTCCTCCTGTGAAAAACAACACTTACTCTCCATGAGTATAAAAGATATAATTATTAGGGGTGCAGCGGATAGCCGGCGAACATACTGTATCCGGCTGATCCGGCCACTATGCTGGATAATTGGCAGTAGCCGGATATTATGATTATCTGGCAGTACATCCGGCCTGAAATTATTTCATTGAACTCTTTGTTAAAATTTCCAGATTATAAGGCCTAGAATTTAATCTTGAAAAATGCAAAGCATTAATTTATTAAACTAAAAATTATTTACTTATATTTATGGCAAATTGTGTTTCAAAACCTATAAAAGAGCAAAGATGCAGACAACTATAACTATTCATACACATGTGCCTGCATATATGAGCAACAGACTCGGTTATAAAGGAAAAAGTGGTAGAATGACTCATCAAATAAGAACCTTTTTTTTTGCTGTATTAGTAGCAAGAAGCAAGAAGTTTTCTGTTCCCATAACACAAAACTTGTTTTTATAGGGTAAAGTGGTGCATAGATTAGAATGAAGAAAAAAAAAAAAAAAAAAAGAGAAGATATTAAATAAAACATTTTGCTACAAAAATATTCAGTTTTAATTTTTTTCGTGAAAATAATCTACTATTACTAAACTAATAGTTTACTATTAAATTAGTAATTTTGTTGTTATGCAATTCAGTTATGTTAGTAGCAACAAGCAAGAACAAGTTTTTGTTATCACAACAGATAACTTTTTTTAAGTATTAAAGCAATAAAAGATAAGGAGCATAGTTTACAGCTTGAACATACTGTTAAAGAAAAAAGGGAAGATAAAAATATTAAATATTGTCTTTTCAAAGTATTCAGTAATAAGTTTTTCTCATAATATTAATTTATTATTGCTAAACTATTTAGCTTATTACTAAAAATTTAAGGTAATGTAAGTATAATATTGGTACTAAAACTGAAATTATCATAAAAATAATTGTTAATAGAAAATTTAAAAATTAGATAAAAAAGAAAATAATATAGTAATAGCTAGCTAATAAACCCACGTTTAATTTCTTTAAAAATAAATAAAAAATTAAAAAGGACAGATCGAAACATACTGCGGCTGGATATCCGGTGTCCGGTATCCTGCATCTCTAGTAATTATGCATATATCTTGTTGAGGCAGGTGACAGAAAAATAATCAGTGGGCACAACCCAACTGCACCTGTGGGTGCATGGTTGATCACCTCTGCTTTATAAAATCTTACTTTATCTGTATTTACACTTTAATCACTTTATCTGTATTTACACTTGTAATTACACTTTATTTTAGTCTTTAACAATGAATGTATTTTTTCTTCTTTTGTAATTACACTTTATTTTAGTCTTTAACAATGAATGTATTTTTTCTTCTTTTAAAGGCTGGTGTTCCTAGTATTATAAGGACTATATCTCCCCAAGTTGTTTCAGTCCCTGTATCTACTCCTGCTGTTAAAACTATGCCTGTAAGCATTTATTTTTGATATATTAAAATGTTTGTTATTTTATTTATATTTAATCTGTTTTATATGTTTGCAGTTGATAAGCAAGTTTTTTTTTTTTCAATCAACAGTATTTATTTTTTATTTATTTATTTTATTTTTTTGTGTTTATCTATATTTATTTGTAATATGTGTGTGTTTATTGTTTTTCTATGTTAAAAATTCTGAAAAATGAAAGCTGTGGAAGTTGTTAGATCTTAATAAATATAAAAGTTTTCTTAACAAGGCAAATTACTTATCAATTTTTTATCATTGAATTCATTTTTCTCACAAAAACAGAATTTTAATATCCACCTTGAAAAAATATATACTGAAATTAATTATTTATTACAGAAAGTTTTATCGTCAGGAAATTTTATCATTTGTAAAGGATAACAGGGTTTTTGATAGCTAAAATGTCACTGGTTCGGTATGTTTTACTGCTATATTTCTCTTTTTGTATAACAATTCTTTATTAAATACATTTTTGTATTTAATAATGCTCCCTATTCGTTGATTTTTGTACATATCGTGTTCAGTTACTCAATATTTGTCCATTTTTATTCAATTTTCTTTAAATTTGACTTTAATTGATCAGGCAATTTGAGTTTATAAATTTGTCTCATGCCTATTTACTCAAGCAGAAATTAATTACATTTTACTTATATTAGTGGAATGTTGCCCTTGATAAAGTGTTCCACTATATAAGTTTCCAATTGTTTCTTTTAATAATTTTCACCTTCTGCACATTGGATTTTTTCTCTACGTATCTTTAAGTACTTTTTCCCACTTATTTTAATGCTGAGAATCTTACATTATTGGATATATATATATATATACCGTATTTACCCGCGTATAAGTCGAGAAATTTTGGACAAAAAAATACTTTAAAGTTGGGGGGGTCGAATTATGCGAGGGTCCTTAATTTTTTTTTTTTTCTTTCAGAGTGGATTTCATCCGGTTGTCCAACATTAACAAAGGGCGGTAATATTAGAAAACCCGACATTGCATTAATTGCCCAGGGGTTTAAAGATGCGTGAAATCAAATTTCTTCCAAAATGATTATAAAATCGTTCAAGAATTGCTGCATAAGCAACGAACTAAGACGGCACAGAGGATGATGCCATTTTCGAAAATGGTAACGACGAGGAAGAATGTAGCGATACAGAGATTGAAAACGTGTATCTTGATGAGCCGATGACGACGAAGGATTTATGTGAATTGTTTGGCGAGTCCGATATTGAATCAGACCTTGAATCAGTTTAACTTTGTATATTATTATCTTCACTAGCAGACTACGCCCGCTGCGCTGGTCGGTTTCTCCAAAAGAACCTTGAATCAAACGAAATATATCGGTGAATTGAACCTTGTATTTTAAAGTAATCTGTACCTTTACCTGGAATATCCTAAAATAATATAAAAACGGATACTTATTTCACCGAGTTACGCTCTTTTGATACAGTTTATTATTACGTTTACAATTTATTACATACCGTTTTCCATTGATTTATATGTTTTATAGCTACATTTTTTAATAACTTGAATTAACCTATATTATTCACAACTAAAAAAGAAATGGCGCATCTAGTATTTGTCGAGTTTTAAATAAAAATCATGCACTCGTGACATCATAATTCACTTTTATATTTTAACAGAATAATACGGTTACTATAATTTGTGACTCGTGCTGACACATTGCTGTTATTATTTTTTTACGCAAGAAGTTTTCACTATGGTACTCCATTGTGAAATTTGGTAATTTTTGAAATTCAATATTTGAAAAATGGCAAAATCAGTGGATTTGAAATTTATATCAAGAAAAATACAATTTTTTACCTTTCTAACGCAGTTTGTCTAACAATTTTCTGACAAATACTTTTCGAGCAATTAATTTTTTCAGTAACTTCAAATGTTTCATTTTCCGAGATTAATCTGTGGCAACGATTAGCGAAATTCCCAGTCGTCAGCAACGTATACCTTTTTATTAAAGAGGATTTTCCGAGATTAATCTGTGGCAACGATTAGCGAAATTCCCAGTTGTCAGCAACGCATACCTTTTTATTAAAGAGGATTATTGTATACTAGCTGTTACCCGTGACTTCGTTCACGCAACATAAAAAGAAGAATAAATACATTAATTAAGCAAAATATTTCACTCCCGATAGTTATAAACGTAAATAATTAATTAACTCTTTATCATATTTCATAGGAGACATTATGGTATTTTTGTTATAGGATTTTGACATACTCAGTCTTAAAGTGAAATTGTGTGCCGAATAATCGCGAAAATGAAATTGCAACCAATGCAAAAAGGAGGGCCAAATAAAATCGTGGAAATAGACGAATTGGGTAAAAACAAATGTCAATTTTACCTGATAAACAATTTTACTTTTAACGCCATTGTGAAACGTTTTAACAGCCAACCTTCAAAAATAATTAATTGGAAATAACACATGCTTTTTCTTTAAATTCAATTCTACCTGATCAATTCTGACAGTTTGTGTGACATCTTTGTATCAATGATTACTGATGTTAATTAAATCGCATTGCATTAGATAGTCTAGGAGTATTTGCGAAAAACAAACACATGGTCAAATTTTAATATAATAGATTCGTGTTCATTATCCTTTTCTTAAAACTGTGATGTGATTTTTAGCAGAAAACTCTCATCTGTATATAACGGATACTCATGCTTAATAATCAGTATAGATAAAAAAATATTTAAATTTTTCAGTTTAAATATGGCATGAAACTCGTCTACTTTCTATACTTACTGATCCTTGTATTATTAATGTACGGAATTGATTCACACTCCTTTTAAAACATATTGGAAAATTCCCGTTTTGTTTCAAATATGGCGTCACTTTTCCCCCAGAGAAATCCCTTTTTCATGACATAATTCTTATTAATTTTCTTTTCCAGGCAATCAGTACGTAAATTTATGTAGAAAGCTCACATTTGTATGTAAATGATATTCAAGCTTATTATTAATCAGTATCGATAAAAAAAAATATTTCAGGTTTTCATCTTAAATACGACTTTCATTATATATCTATTTTCATTATATACTGATATTGATGCTCCTTGTATTATTACGAATATTAGAAAATGCATGCTGACGTAATATTTGTCCAAGCCAAGGACGATCCTTTTCCTAGTTCCATGGTCCAAGCGAAATCTTTTCTTAATAAAATAATTATTGTTCATTTTTCCTTCTACTTATAACACGGTCTTTGACAGAAAATGTCTTCTCAACCTAACCGATATTCATACTTCATGTATAATAACAAATACTCCATATTTCCGTTTCAAATATCATGGAAATTCATCTTTTGAATTCTTTTGAATTTTCATTTTATATGTGGAAATCGTTCAATTGAAAAATAATTGTTGAGGAAAAATTATTATTCCATATTTTGTATTTATTGGCAACGATAATGCTTAGCAATGTTAAATGTTTAATTAAATTTTACAGAAAAAATATTCATTGATTCTCTATGAAAATTATAAACTTTTTAATTATTAAGAAAATTATTTTGACCTGAAATTATTCTTTCGAATATTCTTTTGAATTGAAAAAAATTGAAACCTTGTATTATTATCAAAATCTAAAAAAAGTACATTTTATTTCTAGTAATGTTATTTAATCTTCTTTTTAATTCTTAAATTTTTTGTATTTCATTTTCATTTTTTACATGAAAAATTTGAGTAAAAATTATTTCGGTTTTTGATTTAGTGTTGGCAACGATAAAATGTTAGCAACTGTAAAGTAAATTTAACCATTTTAAAATATATAGCTGCATAGAAATAGAAAGCTGCAAAACCGGACCTTTGGGCCAAACCAACCAACCAACCATTTTAAAATTTTATAAGGAAAAAAAGTCCATTTATTCTCTATGAAAATAATGAAATTTTGAATTATTAGGAAAAATATTTGAATAAAATAAACAAAAATCAGCCTATGTTCATTCCCCGGTTATAATCAACCTATATGCAAAGATACAGGGTAATTAAATTCTCCATTTTGACGCTGGCTTCAGCCTAACATTTGCACACAATCGGATTTATAATATTATTAGGATTTAGTACTTTTTCTTTCAGATGATTTCGAATAAATGTACAAAGAAAAAAAAATTAAAGTCCCTTATTGTATATTTAGTATACTTTCTTTTTTTTCCAGGTGATTTTGAATAATGTATTTTAAAAAAAAATCAAATTTATTGATCGGAAAAGTGGGGGGTCGACTTATACGCGGGATTTAATAAAATTCAAATTTCTTGATCGGGAAAGTGGGGTGTCGACTTATACGCCGGATTGACGTATACGCTGGTAAATACGGTATATATATATATATATATATATATATATATATATATATATATATATATATATATATATATATATATATATATATATATATATATATATATATATGTGTGTGTGTGTGTATTGTTGTATTGTATTATAATTATCAGTTTATCTATTTTCGATTATTTATGTGGTTTAATGGTTATTACTATAATATATATATATATACTGCTTACTTCATTTTTCTGTAGAAACAAAATATTTTAACAATAATTGTACATGATGTTTATTTTTTAAAATTATTATTATTAATTTTTGGTTATTGTTCTGTTGATTGGGGGTAAATGATAAATTGAAAAATATTCTTTGAGTCTCTATCACAGGCTTATTTTATTTATTTTTTTTTTGAAGGGGGGGGGGTGTTATGTTTTAAAACTTTTTTTTTTCTCTTATATAATAGAGCCTTTAACCTGTGCCAAGAATTGAACAAAAAGGACAAGTACAAACAATTTGAAACTTAAAATAATAAATGCAAAACACTAATTTATTATTACAGTTAACATCTTCCATTCAGGATTTCGACAGATCAAAACTAAATTTAACCAGGACAGTGGTCAAAACTGATAAAAATTAGTTTTACTTTCCTTAGAAGTGATTGAAACTATATTAAATCTATACTAATAAAAGAAAGTTTCGCTCTGTGTGTGTGTGTGTGTGTGTGTGTGTGTGTGTGTGTGTGTGTGTGTGTCTGTTGGCGATGGCTAGGAAAATCTAGCCCACCTAGAAGGCTGGAAATTTAGGTGTGGATAGTCAAAGGTCTGGCCATGTGCACCTGAGCTTCAGAATTTTAATATTTTGATAATTAGCCTAGATATTAATTAGATTCTCATTAACCATCACTTCTAAAATATAATCTTTTAAATCAAAATGGCGAAAGAAACGGACAGGGGCATTGGATTTGCAACCGGAAATGAACGAATTCGAAATTATTTAACTAATTAGAGAATTTTAAGAAAACTAATTGAGATATCAAATTGAAAATTTCTGAGCATATATAAAAAAAATTCTGTATCTGACTATGTGATTTTTGAAAAATTCGGTTGATAATTTTTTTTAATTTACGCAAAAATCTGCCGGCGCCAGTGAAAACGATCCGAGAAATTTTCAGACAGGGATCGGCTTTCATTAAAAACTGAACTACAAAGAGATCTGTTTCTCTGGCTGATCCCTCTCATTTAGTTTGCGAAAATGAAAGGAAATAATTGCCAAATTTTACTAATGAACAAATATTTAGGTAACTAATTAAGATATAGATTTTAGCGTAGTGTCTTCGTTATGTTCTAATTATCAGAAAAATGTAATTTTTTTTTTTTTAATGATCGCGTTAATGTACGTGACGGTGGTTCTCTTTAACAAATTATTCATTATATTTGCGGGTATGGGAAGGGAGGGGGTTAATACCTTTCTCTGAGATTGTAATTATCTCGGGTACGGGCAACGCCGGGCGGGTTAGCTAGTAATACATAAAATTTAAATTAACATACATAAATTTTAAAAACTGAATGTTTATGTGACTGCTAATGTCATATTATATATATTTAATAAGACATTGTTATTTTTTTTAAAGTCATTTTTCCTATTAATAACTAATAAATGCTGTTTTAATGCTTCAGTTAAATGTATTCAATTTATAGTGTTATTTCCCATTTAAAGCATTCTTTTGTATAAAATAAGTGAAAGTTCTTTCATTTTTCAAATGTGTTTGTGAGATCTGTTATTGGCAACATTTGCACTCAGATAACTAAAAAATACCAGATTTTACTTTTTAGTTCCAAATTCAGCATGTTTTTATTATTATTATAGATTTTCTTGTTAGATTTTCATTTTAGTGATAAAGTTTTATATACAAGGTGATCCTGAATTCATGGTACAAACTTGCATTACACTGTAACAAACAATTTTTGTATAGGAAACATGAGTCGCAAATCCATTTACATAGCAAAAAATACACAGTGTCTCACTCCAATCTAAAGTCGCATTTTCGTTCATAACTTTAGTATTAGTGAAGATACTTTAACGAAATACATACAATTGCAACAGACAAAAGTGAGTCTGTTGCAATTTTTGTTAAAATATCTTCACATTTGTTAAAGTTATGAACGAAAACTAAACTTCAGTGAGACGGCCTATCATTTTGACTAAATAAATGGATTTTTGTCCCTGGTTTCCCGTAGAATAAATAATTTTTACATTGTCTTGTACCAACCCTCTCTAAAAATCATTTATTGTATGAGAATCCAGGGTCAAAAATACATTTATTTAGTCAAAATTACAAGGTGTCTCACTTCAATTTGAAGTCACATTTTCATTCATAACTTTAACTGGTGTGAAGATATTTTAACAAAATTTGCAACAAACTCATCTTAGTATGAATTGTAAGCATATTGTAAGTATTTCGTTAAAGTATCTTCCCTACTATTAAAGTTATGGATGAAAATGCGACTTTGGATTGGAGTGAGATGTCCTGTATTTTTTACTATATAAACGGATTTCTGACCCTGGTTTCCTATACAAAAATTGTTTGTTATAGTGTCCTATACCAGCCCTTAAAGTTTGTACCATGAATTCAGGATCACCCTGTGTGTATATACCGGGTGTCCCAAAAATGACTGATGGATTTTAAAATTCAATAACTTGCAAACGGTGACAGATATTTAAAAAATTCTTACAGCAGGGTTATGTATGATATCGGGAGTTTTTGTACTGTGATTCTTGATTTTAGTTCTAATTTCCAACAATAGATGGCGCTGACAGCAATTGGCTCTCAGTCAAGGCGGAAACTGATGCCACTGAGCATTCATGCGAAGGAAGGATATTAAGGGTATGGTTTGGGTCTCATTCGCCAGTACAATCTTGCTCTTAGGCCCCGATTCTGAACTCATTTGATATGATTTCAGTGGAATGTGTTGTTGCTATAGAAATAACAAATTCTTCAATAGTGGAATACAGCGTTCAAAACTGGGCATGAATTTTTAACTAGCAGTATTCGAGTTTGCAGGCGATTTTACATTTTTGAAATTCTATTTTCCAGATTAAATTACTTTTTATGGTCTGATTTAAAGAATATTTTAAAACTAGGTGAAGAGATCTTGCTCTTAGGGCCTGATTTTGAACTCATTCGATATGATTTCAATGGAATGTGTTGTTGCCATGAAAATAACAAATTCTTCGATAGC
This sequence comes from Maratus michaelseni, assembly GCA_963931845.1. NCBI lineage: Eukaryota > Metazoa > Arthropoda > Arachnida > Araneae > Salticidae > Maratus > Maratus michaelseni. Next base: position 151,756,617 of record OZ007598.1, on the reverse strand, counting down.
AGAATACAGTGTTCGGAATTGGGCATGAATACGAAGGAAGGAGATTCATCAGACCGATGCATAACCATCGAAATGGGGCATCGAAAACTCAAAAGTCCACTGTCATGTGATGTTAGAGTGCTTTCATTCTCATATCCAGTAGGTCGAACTGGTGAGAATTGTCCACAGCCGAAGCAGCTAGAGTGACTGCATGAATGAGTTGCCACTGGTACTCAGATCTAGAATAGGTTAAGCTGATGAGAGATTGTCCACAGCAGCAGCAGCTACAGAAGCTTAGACGAATGTGTTGCCACAAATATAACAAGCAGTATTCGAATTTGAAGGAGATTTTACATTTATGAGTATTTAATAGAATTTTATCCAACCAATTTGCAAATTTAGTTAAAATTTCGCGAAATGATGGCAATGCAGGATTGGTACTAAAAACGATATGTTTTAAGCATTTGTTTTTCAGTGCAAGGCACAATATAATTTTGTTTATACGATTTTCAGTCTTATGTTTATGAGGTTAATAATGACGTCCATTTAACCCACACATTTTGGTTTTTCTTCACAAACTTTCTACATGCAACCAAGATAAACTGTAGGAATACTGTTGGCTTTACAAACATGCTCCGCATTTACTCCGCATCGCCTACATTTCATGCCCAATTCCGAACACTGTATTCTGCTATCGAAGAATTTGTTATTTCCATGGCAACAACACATTCCATTGAAATCATATCGAATGAGTTCAGAATCTGGCCCTAAGAGCAATGTTGTAGCAAGATCTTTTCACTTAGTTTTAAAATACAATGCATATAGAGTTGCAAAAAACCGGTTTATTTTCAAAAGAGTTGGTTTATTCCAAAAAAAACAAATTTATTCCCAAAAAACCCAGTTTATTCCCAGGTTTAAACCGGGTTTTTTCTAGCCTTTGCAACTCTAGATGCATACAGTATTCTTTAAATCAGACCATAAAAAATAATTTAATCCAGAAAATAAAACTTCATAAATGTAAAATCGCCTGCAAACTCTAATACTGTTAGTTAAATTCATACCCAGCTCTGAACGCTGTATTCCACTATCGAAGAATTGATATTTCCATGGCAACAAGCATTCCATTGAAATTATATCGAATGAGTTCCGAATCGGGGCCTAAGAGCATGGGTGCAAGACTTCAGTCTCGGGGACTGATTTCAGTCTTGGAGAGATTTTTGACTGATAGTAAATTCTACTTTATATACTTAAATAAAAGCAATTTTACTATCAAGAACTTTTAATTACTATCTTTTATTGTAAGAGATTCATTTTTAGTCATAATGCAAGACATAGAAATCTTCTAGTCCATTTCCATTTGGATATTCCTAATACTCAGAAAAATTTTCAGTCTTGGCTCGGATGGACTTCTTGCACCCATGCCTAAGAGCAAGATTGTACTGGCGAATGAGACCCACTCCATACCCTTAATGTCCTTCCTTCGCATCAATGCTGAGTGCCGTCAGTTTCCGCCTTGACTGAGAGCCAGTCGCTGTCAGTGCCATCTATTGTTTCAAATTCGAACTAAAATCAAGAATCACAGTACAAAAACTCCCGACATCCGATACTCCTGCAAGAATTTTTTAAATATCTGTCACCGTTTGCAAGTTATTGAATTTTAAAATCCATCCGTCATTTTTGGGACACCCAGTATATATTAATGTTAATTGCAGTTAGCTTTTTTTTTATATTAATATTATTATTTTGCTAACCATTAATTATTTTCATTTAGTATTCCTTGAATTTTCACAAATAATTTTCTTTAAAAATTCAACTTCTGAATAGTTATTTTGTAACTATATGTTTTCTTATCGTATTCATTACATGTTTTGTCATTGTACTGCTTTGTAAAAAAATTGTTTTAAGCTTACATTTAAGAGGTATAGTTGTAGTATTGTTTATAAAGATAGTCCCTTGTTATTTATTTCTGTACACATCCAAAAGTGATTTTGTCGGTGTCTTATAATTTTTTTTTTTTTTTTTTTTTTTTTTTTTTGTTATTATGGTTAATGAAGACCCAAAGACAAGGACTTGAGTTCTGATGTATATTTATTTTAGGATTTAAAAAAAAAAGTTATTGAAATATATATTTTTTTTTTCCCAAAAATGATACTGTTAGAAATACAATGTTCATTTTCTCCTTTTCGCACATTATGCGTGTCGTGTGCATAGTGGTGACATTACAAGACCTCTCTGTTAGCGGGAGTATGTTATTCAGTTAGAAAGATTTCGGTACTTAGTTGTACTTAGTTGCATTCATCTATATAAATATTCTACTTCATGGTGGTGTAATTAAAATGTTTCATGTTGTTTTCTGTGTGCCTCATAAACCAACAGATAATGTTTTAGAGATGTTTTTTATTTGTTTAATATATATTTATTTTTATTTTGAAATGGTGATTTCTCCTTATTTCTTTTTAATTGTTTATTTTTCTGGCGATTTCATCTCATCAAAATATCTCTTCTGCCTTGATGAGATACAGAAAAGTAATTTAAATATCTGCTATAAATTAAAACTTGCTGTGTATATATATATAAATTTATTCATTATGCAGGCTCCTCAAACTGTTGTTAGTACAGTATTACAACAAGGATCTACAAATACTACAGCAAGAAGCACTCCAACAAATACTACACAAACTTCATCTGGAGCTGTAAGTTTTTTTTTATTTCACAGCTATAAATTTTAATTGCATTTGCATATAAAAAATTAATAACTGCATTTAAATCGATTTAAACTGACAAATAAGAATAATTTTAGAATAATATGTAAGCTTATAAACAAATTGCTAAACGCAAAATATATTTGGTTCTTTAATACTATTATAGATTATGAATTGTGTATTGAACACAAAATTAAAAGAAACCGAACATGTAAAAAATCCAAAATTTGGTGGTGTTAAAAGTGTAGCGATCTTATCTTGATTAGATTTTCTTAAGTTTATGTTATTTTATGAAAGTTCAAAGGTGACAAGTAGTTAATTTAGGAAACCACTTTTATATGTTTCATAGTACAATATTTATAAATGGGTGTCACATGATGTTTGCAATTTTTATTCTTCATACTTCATACACTTGAAATGCAGTTTGGTATTGGATTAGTTATCTTTTGGGTTCTATGTTTATTAGTGTAAAATTCTCCTTTGTATAAATTTTAAAGTTTTGTTTAAATTTTACATACAATTTACTGCTGACACACTTTTTTTTTTTACTTTCATTACGGAAGAACTTGTCTTTATATGCCGAGGAAAAAATAATACTGTAGTTATAAAGAAATGTAACTTTTTTTCATAAGAATTTTGAAAAATGTCATTTGTTTCCTTTCTTTACTAAAAACTGCTGCATTTTCTGTTATTCTGCTGCTTCAAAATTTTCTTTTCCTTTTTTAATTCTGTTGAAGAGAAAGCTTTTAGCTTTTCTTGTTGTTATATTTTTTTGCAGTCTTTTTACGTAGGTCTTTTTTTTTCTTCCATTATATGTATATATATATTTTTTTTTACTGTATTCATAAGTTGAAAATAAATCTAGATGTAGTATAAATTTCTAGTAAGGAAGGCTAAATGTGTCCATGTAGTGTGCTCTTTGGTTTCTGTTTATTTAAATATTTATTAGTGTTAATTCTTGAGAACTGTTTGCATGTATTTATTCTACTTACTGTAGAAATTTTTTCAACTGAGTTAAAAAGTGTCCAGGCCAGGGGTTGAACGCAGGACCTGTGGCTTAATATGCAATCTCTCTACCCTGGCCGACACCATCCACTCAAACAATCTTTAGGTAATAACATCTGGTCTGCAATTTTTTGCAGCTCTACAGAATAAGCGTCAGGTAATGGAATTCCGTTAAATGATGGGATACATAATTATACTTTTTTTTTATTATTATTTGTTCCTCAGTCATACTGATTGATAAAGAAATCATACTAGAAGAATTTTTTCCAACTGAGTCAAAAAGTTCCAGAAAAGAGAGAAATATTAAGCTAGTGGCCCTAGGTTTGACTCCTGGCCTAGACACTTTATCATTCAGTTGGAAAATTTTCTACAGGTATGATTTCTTTATCAATCGGTATGATCGAGATATATATTTTTTTTTTAAACGGTATTATTCTACTTAATTTATATAAATTTCAAGTATTGTTTTTATTAAAATCTATTTAAAACTTACCTAATGCGTTTTATATTTATTTTTAAATTCGATCCAATTCAGTTTCAGTCAATAAAAAAGATAACTACTAATTTAAGCTTTCTTGCTATGGGTGAAATATTCAGATAATATTTCTATGATCAAATAACATGTATTCGTGTGACCATAAATAAATTAACACGCAAATAGTCTGCTTATTACTCATTCTAAAGTAAGTTTTTAGCATATGAGTTCTAAGACAAAAAAATTATATATTAAAGTTCTGTTTTCCTCTCTTTTGCTTTATAAGTATCCTACTATATGTTTGCAAATTTTTATTTTTCAAAAGGACTTCAGTTACTCTGGCTTCAAATATGACTACTACAATCACAATATGGTAAGTTTCATTCTAGACACCACTTGCACTAGGCTCTCCATCATTGTGTGTCCTTCATCACGCTGTTTGTGTGCATAAATTTTTCCTTCATTACCTTCTTGTGAAGCATTTCTCTTAGACCTTTTTGTGCTGCTTGAGTCCCATGTGTGGCAACATTTTGCTTTCTTCCTAATATTATTTTTTAAAAAGATACATAGTTTTCGGATTTGATTTTAAAGTTTAGAAATTGAAAATGTTTTTCATACAAAATTCAAATTCTGAATTTTTTTTTTTTTTTTTTTTTTTTTTACCTACAAAAATTATTATAACCTTAGTTAATATCTAAAGTTAACAACTTGCAACCATTTTAAAAAGTAAAACAACCCGTTTTCATTCCTAACTTGCATTGAACTTTCATAATAGTTGTGGTTGTTAGTTCCTGTATTTTACACATCTTAATGGAATTTTCCATTCAAAACTTGCTGGCTAAATCATGAACACAAATCAAACTGGTGTATCATCACTGGAATTTAAAATGGTGAAAGTTTTTGACTTTTTAAAAAGATTTTTCATTAGATTGGTATGTATTGTACATATATATATAATCCTTTAAATATGTATTTATGCATTACTTTAGCATGCAAAAAACTATTTTTAAAGAATATTGACTCATCTATTCTTTCTATTTTTTCATTTCTTTTCTAACTAAATGCTGGCATTTTCACAAAAATCGAATAATTTATTTTAGCTCTATTGGAATCAACTCTCTATATGTCCTTTCCTTTTTTGAGATGAGAGGGAGTTTTAGAATTTATCTATTATATTTATAATTAGTAATTAGAATTTATCTTTGTCTTTGATTATTGCTATAATCTACTTATTTTAGAGTTTAGAATTCGTGTATTTATATATATATTATGTAGAAAAATGTAATATATATTTTTTAATCTCTATTTTTGGAATTTTGTGAATTCTCAAAGGAAAATCTTAAGCAGAATTTCCAGCAAATAACTAACATAAGAATAATAACCTGTACTTTTAACAACACAGTAGCATAACTATTTATGAAATTATAAATAATTAAGTGTTATCTGTGGCTTTGGTCACATAAGATTTGAAAATGAAACAAAGCATTAATTAAGCAGCAATTTCATCCCTGATAAATATCTACAGCCAACAATTTATAATATTTTCTAGTAGACAAGCCCCTAGTCTAACTTGTGGTATTTTCATTTTTCATACCTATATTTTTAAATATTAGACCGGTTCCATTTTCTTTCATGTGTGTTTGAAATTTCACTAACTTAAGTGAATTAAGTAAACTTATGTTTTTTGTGTATTTAAAGTCAGTGTTAAATTCAGACATTTTTTTCCAGTGGTGGTTGGGTTGCACTTCTAGACTATTAACATTAAAATCTCAAATCTTCCAGGAAGAGGGGGGGGGGGGGATTTCAATGCTCCGGGGAATGCCTCCTGTGGCCAATCCCCTTGAATTCATCACTAAGTGAAGCAGTTAAAGATTATTGTATAAAGTTGTGTTTGTAAATATTTTTGAGAGAGCTTATCCAATTACTTCAAACATGACTGGGATGATTAGCCAAATCAAAAAATCAGCATGTAAAATGATATTATCATAGTCATAGCTGCTAAACCTTCAGCCTTTTCTCCAAGTCAAATAAATATATTTTAAACCAGGCATTATAATTAAAAATGAAATCAAGTAAGCATCATATAGAAATAACTCATTTTATTAAGTAAATTCTTTTTTCAAAACATATTTGAGTTGGAAAAAATCTGAGACTTGTTCAGCTATGCATTATGTTTCTATTCATAAACACCCAGCATTCTGAACAAAATGACAGATATATGTAACTGAAAGGGACATTTAAAATGTGGCAAAATGCTTCTCTTTTTGGATATTTGTTGATTTTGACCCCCCCCCCCCCCCCCCAATTGTATAAATGAGAAATACAAACAATGTTTAACTGTACCAGAGGACGCGTGTTCAGTATAACATTAACACAGTAAAAACTGATGTTGCATGGATGAAATAGAAGTTAATTTGATACTTTGAAAATATGATTAATTTCAGAAAACTAAGTTGAACTTTTTTTAATTATTATTTCGCCATAATTAATCACTTGATTCTGACTGCCTGATGTGAAAACAAGCATGTTTTTTCAGTTATTCTTTTAAACTTATCTGTTTAGATAACTGTTATTTCGACATTTATTTCTCCCTTTAAAATTTTGTAAAGGAAAGATACTAAGAAGTATTTTTAAGTTCATGTCTCTTGTAACAAAATATGTAATGTACATATAATAATTTAATGTTAGATTTATATTGAAATTGTCAATTCAGTAATAATTTTTTTAGCATTTTTTATTTATAATAATAGGGAAATATTTTATTGATGAAGCATTTTCATTATATTTGACTTTTTTTTTTTCTCTTGGTTCAGTATTTTTCCAACATAGTTGAAAAGTGTTTAGGGTCAATCTATTTTAAATGGTCCAGAAAATATTTTATTGGTTGTATGAACATTTAAAGAAAAAAAAAAAATTATTTTACAACCTTCACATGATAGAAGTTCAAAATGACTATTATTTTAATTTTATTATTTTGTTTGTGCATGGCAGCCAAGTTTGTTTCATCGTGTACAGCAGGCATCTCAAACACGTGGCTTGCGGGCCAAAATTGGTCCGCCAAGCCTTTAGAATTTTACATGTGTTTAATTCTGTTGTTCGTACACATATGCAGAAGATACACTTTACACAAACACACCTACACCAACTGTGTTTTAGACGTGGTAGACATAAAAAAAATATATATATACATATCAGTGCTACCATTTAGGTGCATTTTTTTTTTCAAAATTTTGTTGCCTTTATTTTCAAATAACAATATGCACCTTATTTAATTCTTCATTAAATAATGCAAATATTTCTCTGCAGAAAAGTATAAACTTAAAACTGCTCAACCTGTAACACTGTTGCAGACTAGAGATGAGATGGGCTCTGGCTCGATTTTTATACCAGCCCCCGGGCTCGGGCTCATTCTTTCTGAAACTGACAATTTTATTTATTCTCATATAGAAAAAGTAAAATAACTTTTTCCCCTAAAAAATTCCATATTCTATTTCACATAATTTTAATGTTATTTTGATCAGAATGAATAGAAGGGGAAACAGGAATCTTATTTTTCTTTTCTAGTATTAGAATGTTACTTTAAAAGAAAATTTACGATATTTCGTTTGTGACATTTGGATTTTTTTTTTTTTTTTTTTTTGGACCGTTTATATTATTTTTTTAGAGATCTAATGCGAGATGAATATTTTTTTTTTCATTCTTAGTCAATCAGCATTAGTTTAGGTTTGCAAATTTTTAGTCTTCTATTGTGTGCAAGTCATACTCTCTCTTCATATGAAGACAACGTTAGTGATTATATTTTTAATTGTGAACTCTGCTGATGCTAGAGCTCTGCTCTGCACATTTACGAAGTCACTTTCATTCGCAAGTAGATATAATTGTCATATATTGTTATTCCGATAGAAAGCAATAGAGGAGTGTTTCAACTTTTCCTATAAAAGCACAGGATCTTTCAAATACCAGTGTCAAATTTTTCATTTAAGCTGATTTTCAGGAAAATGAAATAATTTTTTAATTAAGGAATCAATTATAAGTTACGATATAAACCTTTTATAGAAAATATAAAACGTTGTTCGATTCTTCTGCATAGAAATAGTAATTTCTGCAAATTTCATTCATTTTTTCATAAAACGCACTTTGTTAATGTGTCCATCAGTTTTGCTTGTTGGGAGAGAAAAATATTTACATCCTTTTAAGGAAGTATATTTTTATTTAATACCAAACTTCTCTTTTGATAAGATAGAATGTAAATTTCCATAAAATTAATTATGTGCACCGGATGAACAGTTATTTTCACGTACGAAGCTTTTTAAAAATGAGATATTACTTTTAAAACAATTTTTAAATATTATGCCATTTTTTTCGGTATCGGGCTTGGGCTCTAATGACATAAAATGTTTCAGGCTCGGGCGGGCTTGGATTTAAAAATCATTGAGCTCGGGCAGGCCCAGGCTCTGAAAAGAGAGCCCAAACTCATCTCTAACACAGACAGATATAACTCTACTCTTTTCTAAAACATGTCTTTAAGAATTTGTGGATACAAAGATAACCAATCTGAACATAGCAAAGCATGGCCTTGAATCTAAAAATTTAAAGATTTGTAAAATTTGTATATTTTTTTTTTGTCATTTTTTTATGTGTTTTATTTCAAAACTAATACTTTATTTTATTCTTCGATTTTACATCATATTACGAAATAATATCCAGTGTTTATTAAATTCTAAGAAATCTATTCTAAAATTAATAAAATACGGTGCTAATTAAGAACATTTAAAATTTTCAAAATACAAAATTGCATAACTTTTAATTGAGTATAGCATTGAAAGTGACACAAATTATGGCTTTCATGCATGAAAATCCTCCAATATGTCATCCAGGCTCTTCACTCTGGCCTTGTCGAACATATGGATTTTAGTTTTAAGATATTTAATTATTTTTATTATATAGGTTAGTTTACATGTGTGATTGTTAATGAATCTTTCATGATAATTTTTATCACAAAAATATATTCAAATAGCAAATGTACTCATTACTTAAAGGTGAAAAAATTCGTTGATTGTTGTGGAGATGTTAAAAACACATACTCCAAATGTTTTCAACCGAAACCCGGTCGTCTTCAGGGATAACGCTGTCTTTCCTTCCACAATCTCACTCTAACTCCAGTCCCACAGAAACAATTGTTGTTCAAGGGTGGTACGGAAAGTAAAGGATGGGAGCACAGAAAAAATTACAACAACAAACTTTACTTATTTTCTAACAATTCACTCCAAATTCTATCGATATCATATGACAAAATATCATTACAAACAGTTTCACCTCTTGAAATTATTTCAAGAGATTCTCTTATAATAGCTTCTTGGTAATTGTCTGTACAGAAATAACTTTGGATTTATTAAATTCAACTCCTATAGGTTGCGTTTGAGTTAATCTTGCTAACTCTGTACGGGGTCTGTTTAATCTAAGATTTGCTTCATGCTCCTTTAGTCTATCTCAAAATTTCCTAGTTGTAAAGGAACATGAAGCAGATCTTAGGTTAAACAATAATGGTTTCTCCCAGACTGGAGCTAGAGTAAGATTGTGGAAGGAATGACAGCATTATCTCTGAAAACAACCTGGTTTCTTTTGAAAATGTTTGGAGTATGTGTTTTTATTGTTTTTAACATCTTGACAACAATCAATTAATCTTTGCACTTTTTAAATAATGAGTACATTTGTTATTTGTACATATTTTTGCGATATAAATAATTTATTCAAGGTGAATTGTGCACTGAACTTTTTTCTTTTGAATCTTTCATGATCAATCATAATGAATCTTTCCTTTTTTTTCACTGATATATTCTTACTCACACATACCTCAGTATTTATAAAAATTATGTTCAAGCTCTCTAACAATAAGAATAAATTTATTAACTAAAGATGAACATTGTAGACTTTTTTTAAAATAATTTATAATACTCGAAAAACTGAAATTTTGTGTTTAATATGTAGAAACTCGGTTGGAGTTTGTAAAGAATGTAACATTACTTGACACTATAGCACAAAGTATAAGATAATTTACAAAAATATGTCGAAGCATCGGAAAGACAAACGTAGTCGGATTTGAAGCTAATACTTCTTTTTAAAAAAAGAAAGCTTTTTTTGCTTTAATACAACGAATTGCCCACAAGTCTAATTCAATCACTACGAAATGAAAGAATAACCAGAGCAGTTAAAAAATTTTGAAAATACTATAAGCATAAGTACCATTGCTAGAAAGATTTATACATAACTGGGAGTTTTAAGAATCAACTGAAATGTATAATTTTAATACTTGATGCCTGTCCCATCGTAATTCATGAAAGTACAGTTGCACAGAATTCCACATAGCTGGTTGTTTTTATTCCAAGACATTATGTGAACTTAAAAAGTGAGGATTTTCTGAAAATTATTCCAATGCTACACCCGTACTGGTAAATGTGGATATCAAGTTAAAAAACAGAAAACAGCGAATAAGATGGGAAGATCTCCTGTAATGGAATTTTTTATGTAAGAAATTAAAAACAAATTTCTAATAAACATTGAAAGTTGACTTGGAGTAAAAGTTAATTTTTTCTCTGACATTTGCAATTGTTGTTGGTGAAGAAAATTTACAATACACAAAATCTGAATAAAAATAAATATATATATATATATAGATATAGATATAGATATATAGATATTATGCAAAATTTTGTTTAAAAAAACTTCTTGAATAGTGATTTTTGTTTATAAACAAATAAATAGAAATAAATAATTTTATACTGGGCTTCTACATATCTGTATGAGTAACCATGCAACACTTTAGGAAGACTAATTGTTCCTTCTTGATAAATGGAAATTTGTTGATGAAAAAAAGTATGCAAAATTTCTAAAAACTGGAACATTATTACACTATAGCAATTTTTTATTAAGAATAACTACATTTCCAAAAAAATGAAAATATGTTTTTAAATAACACAGCATGATTAACTAATTATGCTATTTTTTTCTCCACGGCCAGTTGACGAAAATCTCATTTCTCTCCCTACCCTCTCCTTTCAACGACTGATTTTGCAAAAATGCATGTGATTCCATGAAATTCGCAACTTTTATCAACAATTTCTTCTCGAATTTTGCAATATTTTTCCGTGATGGATTGACAAAATATGATTCACATTGATGATTTACATTGATGAAATTTGTGATTTTTCCATGTCTGATCGACAAAATTCGTGATTTTCTCTGCAACCAATGGACCTATTTCACGATTTTTTTTTCCTGCAACCGATGAACGAAATTTGTAATTTTTTACCATGAGCAATTTCTACCAAAATACAGAAATATAATTACTTTGTAGAGCCTTCTATATTACCAACAGATTTTAGACATGCCACATATTCAGCTAAAATTTAATTCAGGCAAAAACATGCTTAAACTACTGAAATCACACTTGCAGAAATTATCATTCGTATGTGGCCATGTATCCAGTTTTTTGCATGGTCCTGTTTATGATTTTATTTATATTCTACAAACAACTCTTAATATAGTAAATTTAGTTCAGCTTGAAAATGCATAACTTTTATTAAAAAACATCTTAAGCAATTCACGCTCATAATCAGTAATGATTACGAATTATTTTCTGTAGCCTTGTGTATGATCTATAGCATTTATACACACCATGTAGTATGTAAAAATTGGTTAAACTTAAAAAATATATACCACAACGGAACATGCACTTTCAGAAATTATCGCTAATAGATATTACTTCGGATATAGCACTGTATCCAAAATCTTTCGTGTGCCCCTGTAAACGAACTATAAGTGCTACACATAACATTCTATAATAAGGATGCACAATCTGTGGTCTGCGATGGGTTAACACTTGTGGTCCACGGAGACCCTAGATGCAAACATCTCCAAAAATTGAGAATTTCACCAATTAGTTGCGAAAAATGTAAATTTTGTCCATAGATTGCAGAAAAACATGAATTTAGTCTATTAGGCTCGTAAAATTCACAAATTACATTGATCAGGCGCATAAAAATGCAAATTTTATTTATTGAACGTGTAAAAAACACTAATTTCGTTGATCGGATGTGTATAAAATGCGAATTTCGTCAAACGGGTGTGGAAAAATCACAAATTTTATCATTCCAGAGTTGCGAATTTCATCAATCACTCAAAGGAAAAGAAAAATAAATCTTGATTTTGTCAATAACGGGGAAAAAAAGTGAACATCGTTAATCGTGCATGGGAAAAGAACTGCACATTTTTTCCATCGGTCGCAGAAAAAAAACTGCGAATTTTGTCAATTGGACACGAAAAATTGCAAACTTCGTCAATCATTCATGGAAAAATTTGCGAATTTTGTCAATTGCTCATAGAAAAAAATTGTGAATTTCGTCAATCACTAATGCAAAAAATTGTGAATTTTGTCAATCGTTCCCGAAAAAAAATTGCGGACTTCATCAATTGCTCATGGTAAAAAATTACAAATTTCGTTCATCGGTTGCAGGAAAAAAAAAATCGTGAAATAGGTCCATTGGTTGCAGAGAAAATCACGAATTTTGTCGATCAGACATGGAAAAATCACAAATTTCATCAATGTAAATCATCAATGTGAATCATATTTTGTCAATCCATCACGGAAAAATATTGCAAAATTCGAGAAGAAATTGTTGATAAAAGTTGCGAATTTCATGGAATCACATGCATTTTTGCAAAATCAGTCGTTGAAAGGAGAGAGTAGGGAGAGAAATGAGATTTTCGTCAACTGGCCGTGGAGAAAAAAATAGCATAATTAGTTAATCATGCTGTGTTATTTAAAAACATATTTTCATTTTTTTGGAAATGTAGTTATTCTTAATAAAAAATTGCTATAGTGTAATAATGTTCCAGTTTTTAGAAATTTTGCATACTTTTTTTCATCAACAAATTTCCATTTATCAAGAAGGAACAATTAGTCTTCCTAAAGTGTTGCATGGTTATTCATACAGATATGTAGAAGCCCAGTATAAAATTATTTATTTCTATTTACTTGTTTATAAACAAAAATCACTATTCAAGAAGTTTTTTTAAACAAAATTTTGCATAATATATATATATATATATATATATATATTTTTTTTTATTCAGATTTTGTGTATTGTAAATTTTCTTCACCAACAACAATTGCAAATGTCAGAGAAAAAATTAACTTTTACTCCAAGTCAACTTTCAATGTTTATTAGAAATTTGTTTTTAATTTCTTACATAAAAAATTCCATTACAGGAGATCTTCCCATCTTATTCGCTGTTTTCTGTTTTTTAACTTGATATCCACATTTACCAGTACGGGTGTAGCATTGGAATAATTTTCAGAAAATCCTCACTTTTTAAGTTCACATAATGTCTTGGAATAAAAACAACCAGCTATGTGGAATTCTGTGCAACTGTACTTTCATGAATTTTCAACAGTGTTATGCATTTTCTTACTACACTAAATTTTATCTTATTGTGTAAAAAATACACATCTATAAATCATATTAAACTTGCATGCTGCACAAAAGAATTGGAGTACGTTTCTGGCTATGGATAGTAATTGCTGAAATCTGGTTTTCAAATGTGTTATGAGTTTCCTAAAAAATTAACATGATTACCTTATTTACATTATTAAACAGCAAAGCTTGGTTAAAGTAGTCTGTTGAAAAGTGTTTCATAATCTTTTCTTTATGCATGAATTTCCTTTCTTGATAATTTCTTATGAGAGTTGGAAAAAAAAAAATTCCAACATAGTTGAAAAGTTTTTATGAATTCGGTTTGTCCGTGCTCCAACTCTCACAAATATACTTGGATTGTCATGTAATTTGTATATGTTATTAAAGTTTACTATAGAATGTTCTATATTAAAAATTAGGTGTGTAGCATTTATAGTTCGTTTACAGGGACACACAAAAAAATTATTTTGTGGTCTATAAGGAAAAATCATCTGTCGTGCATTTTATTGATGTTAAGATATTTCAAACATAATGAAATTGATATAAATCACTGAGGTGGACTACAGTGTATTTTCTCCATAGTATAAAATAAATAGCATTTTAGTTTGTTTACAGGGGCATGCAAAAGAATTCCATTACATTATGATCTAAAGAGGGAAATTGCTTGTGACTCATTTTAATGATGTTATGATACTTCGTTCAAACACAATGAAATTTAAAAGATCGCTGAGGTACACCACAGCATGTTTTCTATAGATTATGATGCGTGTAGCATTTATTGTTCATTTACAGAACGCCAAAAAAAGTATTCAGTTAATAAGCTAACTATGATCGAACGCCAAAAAAAGTATTCAGTTAATAAGCTAACTATGATCGATAATTACTAGAAATGCATTTTAAACTTATTTTTTAGTGTATTATGTGGTGTGTATAAATTCTATAGATCATGTACAGGACTGCACCAAGGAATTTGCACACATTACAGGTTATGGACAACAATTGATGTAAATACATTTTTACTAAGTTATGTGTTTTTTAAATTGCTTATTATATTTAGTTATATCGTTTTATTGTATAAAAAAAAAATGAAATGTTATAATAATCTGTTGTTGGAAAGTGTTTCATAATCTATGGCTAATGCATGATTTATCTTTCTTTTATCTTTCTTTTTTTTTTTTTCTCCCTTTTTTGAATCTATGAAGAAATGTAGGTTAAAAATTATATTTTTGTAATGATAATAATTTTTAAAAGTAGCAAGAACAACCTGTACTTTAGAGTTTACTTGTGTTTTGTAGTAGCTAATAAAGGTTTACACTAGAACTTCCGTTTAGCGAAGTCCCTATTTAAAGAATTTTCTACTTAACTAAATTTTCTGTAGATCCTTGACTTTGAACACCATTAACATGTAAATTAATCTCCATATTACAAAAAATATAATCCATATAACTAAGTTTATTCCACTTTCATGCATGTAAAGCATTCAAACAGAGAGGTTGCTGTTGCAATGGATATGGATGTATGAATTTATTTCAGTGCACTGTATGAAAATGAACACATTGATTTAATCAAAACACACACATTTAACCGCATTTTAATCAAAAAAGAAAAGGTATACTTCAGTTTTTGTTTACTTCTCCTCATTATGTGTTTTTAAGCCATTATTGTAATTAAATTTTTCTCTTTTCATATGTCTACATTGCATAAAAAGAAAAAGACTCCCCGAATTAAAAACATTTTTCAAATATTTCCATTTTATGTGTATAAAAGTTTCATGAATTTAAGTTTATTTCTATTTAATGAATTTTCTTCATAACGAAGTGTTTAAGTATAACGATGAGACTTTGTTAAATGGAAGTTTCACTGTATTTATGTTTTGAAGAAGATTGTGTGGGGCTTCTTGAATATTTGCTAGGAACTAGATGATATAGTGATTTATTTTGTTAAAATTATTATGAAATCATTTTTAATGAATGTTTATATATAGAAAATGGAAATATTTTAATTTTGCCAATCATTTAGATTGTTTTTTCCCTGCCGTAATCCTTTTACAGGGGTCACAGACCTGCTCCAATTGCACCAAACTGCTCCAAATGAAAATATCTGCTACAAATGCATTTTTTTTACTATTTTTGCTCCAAAACGAGCATTTTGTTTTTCTTTTGTACGGTGAAATCAGATTTCTTTGCGTCATTTTTCCGCCAACGGCAGATTTCCCCTTTTTTAATTTTTAAAAATCAAATCCGCGATCGGAAATCAAGATTTTCGTCAAGTGATCACAGAAAAAAACGCCGATTTTCATCAGACTCTCACAAAATAAAACCTCGATTTATGGCAAGCGAACTTGAAGTAAAATCATGATTTTTGGCAAGTGACTGAGAAATAATATTGCAATTTTCATCAAACGATCGCAAATTGAAACTGCAATTTTCGTCAGACGATCACGAAATAAAACCTCTATTTTCAGCAAGTTACCACGATATATGACTGCAATTTTCGGCGATTGACCACGAAATAAGACCGCTATTTTCGTCAAACGATCACGAAATAAAACCGTGATTTTCGTCAAACGACTGCAAAATAAAACTGAAATTTTCGTCAATGATCACGAAATAAAACCTCGATTTTCGGCAAGTGATTGAGAAATAATACCACGATTTTCGTCAAACGATCCCGACGTAAAACCGTGATTTCCGCGAAATAAGCTGCATTTTTCACGATTTGTGCAATAACTATATCTCAAAAACTAATGCACAGAATTTCATGAAATTTCAGACTCTGTTGGACCTTGACCTAAATAGATCCTTATTAATTTTGGGTGCATACTGCCCGACAAGTGTCGCTGCTATGTTTTGATTTCATGATTTCTGCAATAGCTATATCTCAAGCTCGAATACATTGGCATTTAATTTTTGTTGCAGACGATTTGATTTATATAGAAGAATATTTTGTTATGTCCACACCATACTAGTTAGTATTGCTAATGCATCCCTGATATAAATATTTCATGGAGTTAGGGAGGGGTTAAATTAGTTTTCATTTCTTTATTTTTTATGGCAAATGATCCGAAATTTGGAATCACTGAGGTCCGGAGTATAGATTTTGTACTGTATGAGATTTCAACATATGTGTTGGGTACAATGGTGATACTGAATTTATTTTCAAAAGAAGAGCTTTTGCTGCTCCAAAAACTCATTTTCCTGCTCCAAAAACTGGATTTCCTGCTCCACAAGTTGTTTTTTGTTGCTCCAAAAACTCACTTTCCTGCTCCAAAAGCCGTTTTTGACTGCTCCAAAACCTGCTCCAATTCTTCCTGAGTGAATGTGACCCCTGCTTTTATAAAGCACAGATGCCAACAATTTTGAATTTTTTGTAGTCATTAAAGTTTCTTTCCCATACTGTTAGTTGAAGGCATATTCCCATTTATTCCAAAAAAAAAAAAAAATCTCGTCACTTTGCATCACTGGAAAATTCAGAGAATGACTTTTGAAAATCAGAGCTTTTAATGTTCAAAAAGAAAAAAAATTAAACTTTCAGAAGTTAGCATCTCTGATAAAGGCACCTAAATGAGAATGTTAATTCCATTGTAGCTTTTCTATAAATGTCCAAAATGTAAAAAAATAAATCATTAGCTTGGAATTTCATTTTTTTTACTTGACTACTGCCCTCTTCCTCACCCCCTTAAATGAGATATTTTAAGAGTACAACAAGCTACATTTTAAAATATTTGTAATCATTAAGTTAATGTTAAATAAAGAAAAACAGCTGGGAAGATCAAGCTATGCTCGGTTAAAATTAGCTTTTGTGTTCAATGTGATATAACAAATTCTCTTCACAACATATAACAATCAGTCCTGTGTACACTGATTGATTGAATTCGGTTTTCAAGAATGTTCAATGAACTCTGATATGTTGAATCATGTATTTCGGCTCCTACTGTGAATTTCTTGAAAATTCCTTCAGATTCTGAAAGCAAATTTTTTCTCCAAACATCGCCTAATGTGGCAACATTCTTTTATTTTGTACCAAGCATGTATATTCGCATTGGTAATCTTGAAAGTCGATGTTATTGCCAAAGGTGCCAGCATTTTGCCAAGTATCACCAAATTTGACGAAATGTTGCCAGCTTTGCGACTTTGTTTACTGCCAGCTGTTCAATAACTTAATAACTGTTTCTAACTTCATTCCCTTTTGAAATGCATTGACTTGTAGTGACCCACTAATCGAATTTGTGCGAACATGTGACCTAACCCAATGGTCTTTTCGTAATCCAAAATAGTAGGATACAAAATGTAGTCAAAATCATTAGAGCCATTTTTTGGATAAAATTAGCTTGACCCATAGTGGCCCCAAAAATAACCCACTAATCGAATTTTCTCGAACATATGGCCTATCCCAATGGTCTTCTGGTAACCCAAAATGTTAGGATACAAAATTTAGTCAAAATCATTAGAGCCCTTTTTTTAAGATAAAATTACCTTCACCCATAGTGACCCAAAAATGACCCACTAATTTAATTTTCTTGAACATGTGACACAACCCAATGGTCTTCTCTTGCCCAAGAATGGTAAGATAAAAAATTTACTCAATATCATCCTTTTTAAATAAAATTTGCATATATACATACACAGACACACAAAATTTGTTCGTATTACAATATGATATGAAAACCTGTCTATAAATTTGAAATTTACTTTTTCATGTAGCAGTATGTTAAGGGTCCTCTTCACGCACTTGAAAACACCCACTCGCCAATGTTAATCATATGGGGCATTATTTTTCTAATATCTCATTTGCATTTCAATATTTTTAAACTATTTTTTTGGCATTGGATAGCAGAGATCAATCTTTATTTCCGCCGTTGATTCCTTTTTAGATTTTCTTTGTGGATTTTTTTTTTTATGAAGATACTTTCACTTTCGAAATCTGTTCCGATCTATTTTTTATAGTTTAAAAATATTGAAATGCAAACGAGATATTAGAAAAATAATACCCCATAGGATTAATATTGGCGAGCAGGTGTTTTCAAGTGCGGGAAGAGGACCCTTAAGTGCATCCACTGGTGTAAAAATGAAGTAATTTTTTTATGTAAAATATTCTTGGGAAAGTGAGAAGGCATGAAAACTTTGAACCCTAAGTATGAAATACTCTAGAGATTTTTGTCTAAATATTATTATATTCTATTCAAACATAGATCTGACAGTTACATTCTTATTTACTTCTTTAATATTTTCCTACAAGTTAGAAATTGTTGTGTGTTTTATGCATAAATTTGGTTTGTTTAAATTTAATATGCAATCAATATGCATGAGTATTTTGATTCCAATTTTTTATTCTTTTGAAGATTTTTGTTTGCAATATACAGTTTAACAAAAAATTAATATTTATAAAGGGTTGGTAAGATTATCATTTATTTTATATATTTCAAGATTCTTCATATTAATTTGATTTTTGTTATGTGCTTTGATGCCATTTTTGAAACAGAAATTTAGCAAGCTCTCTGCTTTTTGTTTTGCACATTATTTCAAGCTTATGTCTGCATCATTTAAATACCATTTCATCTGTTATTCATCATTAGTTTTTATATTTTGTATTTATTATGTATTTTTAGTACTCTTGCTATAGATTTTATCAAAGAAAAATAATGAATAAAAGAAAAAACACTTTGTTTTCTTTCTTTTTCTGTCCTTTAAGTGTTTTTTACTATTGAATCTAAAAGTTGTAGTCTCATACAATTCTTGCTTTTAAAACTTATCTAATTTCAAGCATAGAAGTATATAATTGTTTATTTACAGTTGTTTGAGGCACAAAAACAAAAGGGAAAAAAGAATTTTATTGGTCTTCTTTGGAGGAGGGGAGGGGGCACTTAAAATTGCTCAAGAGTTTTTAAAAAAGAATTATGTAAATTGCATGTAAAAACAATAATTAAATCTAAAGATATGCTTTTTCTGTTGTATTGTATGTGGTTGCAATGCTTCCTTCTACTAGTTATCTCAAAGTGTATAATTTTTTTAAAGAATTTTTATTTGAAAAGAAATATAATACAAGGTTTGTACAGTCCTTCAAAATCTTATTTTTCAAACAAATTTTTGGTCCTTAAAAATCATTAATTTTACTACTATTACTTCTTAATCAAGGGTGAAACTCTTCTGTGTTTCAGTGAATTTCTGATTTTTGAAAAAAATTATCTAAATTCCCCAAATCCAGATTCCAAAATTTTGCTTCCCTCTTTTGTCCCCCCCCCCCCCCCCCACACACACACACACACACACACACAAATCCAAATTTTAAAATCTTTAAAACTTTTTTTTTTTAACTTTTCCTGCACTATCTGTTACTTTTTTGTAACAATAAGTAATCGATCATATAATTTTTTCCTCCCATATACACATAACACAATCAATATTCAAATACAGTTACACAAAAAAATCTGGAGTGACTCCAGATTGTTGACCAGGATACATTTTGCACAAAAGAAGCAAGTTAAGTTTACATGATTTATGGAATGGCACTTTTTTTTTTTTTTTTTCACTGAAGTAGCATTGTTTCTTGCTATAAACTATTGATTTTTTGTATGCACATTGCATTGCTCAAAATGTAGTATGCTACACTACAAACAACTGGAAAAAATAGCAACAACTGCAGTTTTGCTGCATGTAGCGCACTTTTTCGGACCACTGTGTGTGTATATATATATATATATATATATATATATATATATATATATATATAAATGTACATTCTAAGAAAGGAAAAGTAACAATTATTTACAAATAAAATTTTGCTGTCCCGAATTGCCTTAAGCTGATCTAAATTATCGTGACAACAATTCTGAATAAATTGTATTTCTTTTAAATTTAAAAAATTTTTTATAACCTGTGAAAAAAATTTTGAGTTAAATGAGTTGATGGTACAACTAACATTGTTGTGCAATTGTTACAATGAAGTTCTTAAAGTATATATGTCTTTCTAAATCTGAGGTAAATAAAGAAAGTAATTAAATATATTTAACATTTTCATATGAATTTTAATAGTGCAGGCGAATTCATACTTTTTTTTTTAACTAGATGTCTCCTAACACAATAAAGAAAAAATGTTTAAACTTTTTAAGTACTCTCATCAAACTTGCTGGAGATCAAGCATCAAAAACTGCTAACAATGTCAAGAAACTCATTCAGAATCTCATAGTAAGTCTTATAAGTAATTTCACTCTTTCTTGATTTTTATGTTGGTAACTCGAATTTATGCATGATATTTGTCTTATTTTTAGGATGGTACCATTGAACCAGAAGAATTTTCTACTCAACTTCAAAAAGAGCTAAAATCCAACCCTCAGCCTTACTTAATTCATTTTTTAAAGGTAATAAGTCGTGTTCAACCCTCAGCCTTACTTAATTCATTTTTTGGTACTTCTCTATTATCCCGTTGACCACTTTTCATAACAAAAAACAACTGCCAAACTGTAACTCCAAATAAACGGGAGAATGTTGCCATTGGAATATCAAAATAAATAAAATATAAGAATTTAAGGACACAATTGTTATTTTAATTAATGAAATAACTAATAAATCAGTAAAACATAATGAAAAATACACACAAATATGGATTTAAAAACCACTTGATGTCATAACAAACACATATAATGCTTCTGACATCAAGTAAATGGAACTGCATTTTTGGCGTTTAATCTTACAGTTTGGTGATAGTTTTCTGTTATGAAAAGTGGTCGACGGGATAGTAGAAAATACCCATTTTTTAAAGGTAATAAGTCTTGTTTACTATCTTAATTTTGTTTTGTGAAGTTTCCCATTTTTGATTTTTTTCACTAATGTTAATAAGTTTGAGGTTGTATTTAAAAGTTATACTGGACACAGGTTCTGTCTCATAATTTCTTTCTTTTCCATGTATTCCATGATCTTGTTTGTTGCTTTACAAAAACTGTTTTTATCCATTTAGCCCTCCTTCCTTCTATAGTGTGTTTTTTCCCTTGAATATGAGATAATCATAAATAAATGTTTAATTTTCTATGTTCATACAAGGGAACCACTTTTGGTGCAGCTCGCACCTAGCATCGAGACTGGTGCATTTTATAACCGTATACATAATAATAGTTAGAGAACCGATAAAATTTCTCCGTTAAAATCTCATTTTATATATATTTTTATATTTTTAATTTTTTTATTATTGGATATTTAATTGTTAATTTCACGCCAAAAGCGAGTTAAATCACCAAATATTGTGCTACGAATCCAAACTGCTTCTCACTCTCACACGGCAGAAAATTATGACATTCGGTCAGGGTTGCTGTGAAAATTTCTGCGGTAATGAATAAAGCTAATGTCGCACCTCCAAAAATGCAATTATAATGTTATATTTTTTTCAAAATAAAATTTGTAGGTTTTAAAGGAATTGAAATTTTTTACTTCTATGTTAACAGTGTGATAAGTGGTCTCAAAAATTTGCATTTTCAGAAAGTTATGCTGCTGTAAAAGAAAAAATATGATTTTAACAGAAAATTTTCATTAATTCTCAAACTTTGTAATATAGGCCTTTTAAATGCACCATGTCTCACTCTCAATGCTAGATGTGAGCTGCACCAAAAGTGGTTCCCTTGTTATTATAGAGGACATATAAAGTTTTCTTTGCCTTTAATTATATTTTACATCATTTAGGAAAATATTCTTTGATACTTTTTTTTTATATATAATGTTGAAAGTGCCATTTCTTGTGTAAACTTCCTTCCTGTTTTTAAAAATAGTCATTTATCATTCTAAAACTACAACTTTTTATTAATTCTAAGTGACGATGATAATTTCTTGCAATTTTGTTTCTTCTAGAATTTATCCTATTTTCTTATCTTAGACAATTTAAAATGACACATGAGAAAAAAAGCTTAAAATGTTGTTTTAATTCTTTTTTTATTATTATTATTAATAAATGACAGTCTATTTTTTAATAGGAATTTTATTTAAACAGTTGAAAGATTAAACATAATTTGGTTTCAGTGTAAAAAATGGAATTTCTTTGTTTTCAAAACTTTAATTTGTTGATTTTTAGTAACTGAGTTTCCTAAAATTTTATTCTCCCAAGACCTTCTCTTTATTTAATCCTTAAAGAATTTATCTGTATTTGATTTTCATCACTTTGCACAGTTTAAAATAATTTCTGACAGAAATATTTTATAAGCAGTTGGTGTGTTATTTAATCATGAGATTAAAAATAAGTTTTAAAAAAAAAATACATTTTGTACAAAAGATTTTTATAGAGATTATAAATCTTCTTAAGCACTTCAAAAATTAGCTATTGTTTGCATCCTCTCCCAAAATTATAAACAAGTGTAAAATGTTGTTTGCAAAAGAATCTAAGAATAAAATTAATATAATAAAGGGAGACTCTGCATCACATGATGGGAAAAACTGTTGATTCAGTTGTGATTAAAGACAGGTAATAGAGGCTACATAGATCGTTCAATTTCAAAAAAAGATTGACGGTGCAGCTTTCTCTTTCCACAGTATCACGAGAATAGGGCAAGTATACATGGATCAAGGGCATGAAAGAGTTCTTCCTAAAGGTGGAAATCCCCGTTTTTGGAAACAATTTTGGGTATTCTCTGGATTAATGCAAAAAAATAAAGAAAATATTTTGTATGCGTTAGGAGGGGGGGGGGGGGGTCTGAGAAATCATCTCAAACCTTTTATCTACTCAAACCTCAAAACTTTAGAGTTTCTTTCTTATTATTTCTTGAAAGATCATCTTATGTTATGAACATTTGAAAATCATGTATGAAGTTGTTTAAAATATCTGACTTTAAACAAAATAAAGTTATTTTATGGAACATATATTGGCCAATCCATATCTAAATAACTTTTGGATAGTTTCGGTGTAGTGAAAATGTATTGCTGTAACAGACAAAATTATCATGAAAGGACCTAGCATAGTTAAAAACTTTTATTTTTCCTAAACAGAAAGAGAAAATCTGAAAACAATCGGTTCAGAATAAGATTTGGCATGAAGGATTTATTACCCCAGTTTACATAAATTCATCAACTATATTTGAACTTAATCTTTATCAAACTGTCTTATATTGTCTTTTGATTCAATGATCTATATTGTTAGTTTAAATTTGATTTTCACTTTTAGTATTTTCTAAATTAAGAATAAAACTAAAATAATCTTATATTATATTTCTTTTTCTTTTTTTTTTCCTATAAATATCTCTTAACCTGTGACTAAACTAGTAAATCTACAGATCAGAGGCCTCAACGTCAGTTCTACAAATCATTGTTCATTAATCTCACTAATTTTTAACATTATCTGCATAATGTTTGATATCCTAAAATTCATAATCTTGAAGTTATTTATTTTATACATTTATAAAAATATAAAATTTATCGAAGGTTCCGAAAAATTTTAAAAGTATCACATTAAACACAATGTTATGCAATGATAGGATAAACAACTTATTACTGTATTTTTTCAGAATAACAATACAATACTTCAGAGGGGCTCTGCCCCTCTGAAGTCATAAGGAAATATTTAGTAAATTTGTATGCATACATTGGACAAATATTTCGCAACGATCAAAAGACGTATTAATAAAATAATTTTTTGCAATAATAAACAGTTCAATAAGAATATTTTCTGAACCAGGGATCTTAATTTGAAAATACTCTTTTTAATGATTTATGAATTTTAATGAATAATGATTTAGATATTCGGTGCGAGATGCGATCCAGTAATTATTATTAATAAAGAAAATGCTAACTCACATCTATGTGCAACTTCAGGTTGTCAGCAGATGATTTTGATACTCATAACTTCTTATTAATTGGACAAAGTTTACATGTTACAGAATAATTACCACTTTCTTGTTTTTCAATAACTTCAAAATATTCATTATAAGCTGACGAGGGCAGTTCTATATTATTTTTGTCTGTCATTCTATTACATCAATCTCAAAAGAAGAATCCCCACATTAAAACACAAGATCTAATAATGAGTAAGAAGACAAAGGGTTGCCAGCAAGAAAATTAATTTTTTTTATGAGTGAGTACTTTGCGGTTTTATCAGCAAATCCAGCAAATAATAAATCACGGGCATGCGGACGCTTTATTGCTGCTAGTTTGTTTGAAGGCAGAAATCATACCTTCCTAGTGCACTTTTCTCTAATAATAAAATAGTGTACTTGTTCTTTTTCTGTGCTTTTTCGAATACATATATATTTTTAGAGTTCTAACGATTTTAAACTGGCAGGATGCGAGCAAAAATTTTGTTCGAAGGAGAATATTTTAGATGATTGATTATTTATTTAATGTTACTAGACAAAAAGAATGCAGAACCTTAAAAAGAGTTTTAAATTTCGTATATAGAGAGGTGGGGGAGATTTTAGGGGAAGGGGGATATTACTGATTATTTATCATCACTACAGAACACTATTTAGGGCAGAAGATTTTTTTTATATATAAAAATAAAAACTTACAGATTTTAGATTGATTTGTATCCTGAGGTGGGGGGGGGGAAGAGTAAATTATGGGAGGTTAGGGGACAATTTAGATGATTACTTATCTATTATTCTTAGGTAGAAACGAATGTGGCCATTTTTTAAATAAAGAATTTTAAATATTTGAAACTGTATGCTGGAGGAGGTACAAAAAAGGAAGCGTAAATGTTGGGGATAAGGAAATAATTTTTATTTATTCTGAATTAGAGAGCAATAAATGGAGTGAAAAATTTTATTTTTGTATAAAAATATTTTTAACTCCTCTGTATGCTACTAGGGAGAAGCGTGAATTTGAGATGTTGAGGATAATTTGGATGATCTATGTTTAGACGAATCCGTTCTTTTTCTTTTTTTAAAAATAAAGATTTTACATTTCTTTGCTTGCTGGGGGTGGGAGGCAAAAGGAAAAAGAAATTAGTCAGATAAAGACTTAACATAGCCAGATGACTATATTTTGGTAAAAAAAACAATCGTAGTCATATAAAAATACATTATATTGAGAAGATTTCTATGGATTTAAATGGCAATACACGACGTTTCTGACACCCAAACTGTGAAAATGGCAGTTAAGTTGTGACTGTGCCCGTCGTCTATAGAGAAATCTATGACATTACAACTGTGATTTGTCGCTGACATTCGCAAATTGTTCCAGAGAACATATTTCGAAGAAAAGAAACGAGTTATGATCACGTGGTTTGAAGATTGGGAATTTTTACCTCCCTTCTATAGTAGCGTCAAAAGTAGCATCGATGCTCGCTACAAACTACTGATATTTTGTATCGCGCTACTCAGTACACTACACTTTTTTTAATGTAGCGCGCTACGCTACAAACTACTAGAAACAGTAGCGGCTACTGTAGTACATCATCAAGACTAGAGAGGCAGCAACTTATTTCTAATCAGGTGTCTTTAATTCAGTGGCACTTCGGTTTATTTAGAAAGGTATGAAATAAAGGTTTGTAGTGGCACAACATATATTATATATTTATATATCATATATTATGTAAGCATTTTCAAAATCCTCAAAATAAAAGAGATATCTTAAGTTTTCCATAATGTATCTATCTTATTGAGTGCACTTAAGTTCACTCTTATTCTTACTGTTTAAATTCTAATGATGTCTCCTTACCTTTTAGAAAAGTTTACCTCATGTCAGACAATCTTTAATGACAAAAGAAATGAGTATTGATGGCATTCGTCCTCCGCCTTTAACTATTGCCTCTGTACCAGCAACTACTTCTGCAACTGTGGTAAGATTTATTGATTTAAAATTTTCAGGTTAATTAATATTTTTAAGCTGTATTGTTTCTTATGATCTCTAAACATTCTGCATATGTTTTAAATGTCTTTAATGCATTAGCATGCTTTTCTTTTCCTAAATTAATTTAAAATTAGTGCTATTTTAGGATCCTAGGTGAGATTTTGCCTGATCCAAACCCAAAGTTTGAAGTGAAAATTTATTTGACAAACCCGAAATGAAAGAAAACTTAAATCACATTTTAACACAGTTATTAAAAAATAATTTATAAATATTTATATTGATTTTATCATTTGTTTAAGTAAACCGAGTGTATATATTATATATCTATATTATAATCGATCTGTCATAAACATATATGGGTTAACCGCTTCATGTTTTCTATGCCAGGCGACCATTTTTACTCAAAATTATATTTTCCAGTTATACTGCATAAAAGTTACATTTTCAGAAAGATCGTTAAAAAAAAAAAAAAAAAAAAAAAAAAAAAAAAAAAAAAATTAAGATATGAGTTACCTTCTAAAATGTATATATTTGAAGTTATCGGCATTTTAAACTTTCATTCCTAACATAAACAAACCATTAGAAAAGGAACTGAATTTCTAGTGATTTTTTTCTTTTCTTCCTGAAAACACATGGTGAACAACAATACATACTTTGTTTGCTTCAGAGAATAAAATCTGAAAAGAGCTTTGATGTAATTTGCCTACAAACCAATGAGCTGAAAAATGTTGCAGCAGCAAAAATGATTTTGATTCTGTTGATAATCTTGCTAAGCAGTTAGTTAATTTGATTAGACATGTGTTGTTAATGAAAATAAATCACTTTGTAATGAATGAATTCAACATTAAGATACCAAGGCTTTGGTATGTTGCTTCTATTTTTGCTACACTATAATCTATTATGGGATTAAATAATTGCTGTGATTGTATTAAGGTTCGTATCTAAACATTATGATTAATAACTGGATGAAAAGTGAATAATTAAAAACAGTACCTGTTCTCTTTAGAAGATAAGGAAGACACATAACTTATCTGGAACCAATTCTTTTATTAACATACTTTGAAGATTACAATGATGATGGGTGCAGCCAATCTAGATGATATCAGAATCCTGAAAGAGTATCATATTTGATAGCTGGTCCGGATACAGGGACCGGTCTAAAAAATGTAATTAAATTGAAAAACAGAGTACATGGAAGTTTGATAGCTGAAATTGGCAAGGTTGTGACTAAAAGTGTTGAATGTAGATAATACACATTGATAAAACAGTTTTTAGGTTTAAATTAAACTAACGTTTATTTGATGTATCACAAAATAAAATAAAGATCAAAACATGACAAACAATTTAATTAAATAAAAATATAATGGCATATGGCAACAAAAACAAGGTGGCAAAAATAATATGGCATGAAGTAACTTAAATGTAGCCTTCAAAATATACTTGAAGAAAAGTTCATTTTAACTTACATGATAATTAATTGAACGTGATGACACAAATTAAAACAGGCCTTTTATTTTTATTAGTCACCATGTCATTAGATGTGAAGAAAAAAAGAGTTGAAGAACAGTCCACACACACTATTAATTAATCCTTGAAATGAACGTACATCACCAACAGAAGAAAGAAAAACCACAACTTCAACAGCAGAAATAAACAAACACTAAAAAAAAACGTTCAATACCATCATTGCACTCATAAAAGACTTTATACCGCCACTGATATTGTTTCTTTTGGCATCTACCAATATCATTTTAGTAAAGCTGCCTCACTCTCACCATTCCAACTGCCTTTCCATCCCTTTTAAACAACATCAACATACCGCTTTCCGAAAACGCCCCTTTCTGATGTGCTAAGTTGAGAAGTTCTCAAACTGCCCATCGGCAAAATAATCTAGAGTGCCTTTGAAGACTGTGGCACGGCGTCTGGGCGCATGCTCCCCTATACTATTACGATTGAAACGATATCGAAGCTGGCGGTTGCAACTGAATTCGGAAAAAGGCTGAGAAAACGATGGTCGATGTGGTGAACGATATCGAAACGAACAGTAAACATTATCGGCGAGTTGAAAAACGAAAAGAAAGATTTGAACGATACTAGAGATGGAAAACGATATCGACTGAAGAAAATTAATACAGGATTGAATGGAAAATTAGGCAAGTACGAAAAGGTGACATTATGTAGAAGTTTCAAGGTCCAAAAATATATACCTAGGGCTAACATTTTTTAGTAGATTTAATTTACTTGAACACTTCGTTCTTGACTTAAACAATCGTTGAGCACTGCCACATACATATGGTAACAGGCAGAGCAAAGCTTATGCCCAAATCCTTAGCGACAGTTCCGAGAAGGAAAAAGGGGAGAGGCTGAATTTAAGGTACAAAGCATTTATGCTAAAAGGTAAATCTGCAAATATAAATGTGAGATGACTTACGAATTTAAAAGTATATTAATGATAGGTATAAATGGATGGATGAATGAATGAATTTAAAAGTTATATTATAATCTTAAAAAATGAAGGATGGATGTAAAAATTGAACTGATGGTTCCAGCATCACCGAACCTTTCTACTGAATGTTGTAGGATTGGAGAACTGAACATTTGTTAGCTTAATTTATTGAATATTTATTATTTGTATTAAAATCTGTCAGAGCAATCTGTATTTAACTGTGACTGATGTGATAAAGCAAAAACATGTGAATTTCAACAAAGGATAAAGGTAAAAACATACGAATTTTGTCAAAAGATCGCGGTAAAAATACTAATTTGGGCAAAGGATCGCAGTAAAAACACACAAATTTTGGCAAAGAATCGTAGTAAAAACACATTAATTTCAGCAAAGAATCACAGTAAAAAACACACGCGTTTCGCCAAAAGATTGTTTTAAAAACACACGAGCTTTGGCAAAGGATCGTTGTAAAAACACACGAGTCTGATCGCAAGATCACGTAAAAACACGTGAATTTCGTCAAAAGATTGCTGTAAAAACACGCAATTTTCGGCAAAGGATCGTTGTAAAAACACACGAGTCGCGTCAAAAGATCACGTAAAACACTCTAATTTCATCAAAAGATCGCTGTAAAAACGTACAATTTTTGGTAAAGTATCGCAGTAAAAACACTAATTTCGTCAAAGGATTGCACAAAAAACATACAAATTTCGGCAAAAGATTGCTGTAAAAATATGCAATTTTCGGCAAAGGATCGCTGTAAAAACACGTGAATTTCGGCAAAGGATCATTGTAAAAACACACGAGTCTCATCAAAAGATCGCATAAAAATGCGCAAATTTCGTCAAAAGATCAATGTAAAAACACCCTTCTGAACTCGAACATTTTTTTTTTTTCCAGACATGTATTTGGTTCAACATCTAATTAACATACTTATGAAATGATGTTGACCATTTTAAGAGCTTAACACAGCAGAAAGACGCAACTGGAAGCATGAGCTGGTATGTTGTAAGATATTTAAGGTTTAAATAATGTAGTGAAACTAATTTAAGGAAGCAGGTTTTTCAAGTCAAACAGTTTATTCAAAATAAAGTCAAGTATATGAAAAGTCACTTTAACACACATCCAGTCAATAATAAAAACGAAAAACAAGCTTTAAGATGAAGTAACTAAAGTCAGAATAAACATAAGCACAACTTAAAAATAACTCACTAAGACTTGTTTCACAGCATGATGACAAAACTATTAAACTGAATAACTAATTACAAAAGACATGACAATTCCTTATTATGAGGAAGCCTAAGCTTCACTCACGTTCGTGATTGTTTCAACAACAACTAAAAATCTACTCAAACACACGATATACAGACCTTTTATAGTAGCGAAAGCTAATTAAACATTCAAAACAAACTCTCCAGAACATACGGCAATGCGTCATCACGATATCGATTAAAGTGTAATCGAATCGCATGCAAGTAGATGCGATTTGCAAAAGCTCTACATGCGAAAGAGAAAAAGGTGAATCGATTAATGATCGCAGATGAACGGAATGCCGATGTTAGATTTCGGTAGTTGTTTATGATAGTGAGTGCCGATATGCCGGTGAAAACAAAAGTTTTAGCATTAAGTCAAAGTAAATAAATGAAAGATAAAAGGAATTTCTAAATTAAACAAAGGCCAAAAACAAAAGAAAAACGTAACTAAACGATATTTAAGTAATATTTAAATGTTAAAAATATATGTAAAAATGAAATTAAGAAAATGTAATTTAAACTTAGCACTGACTCTGTATGGATAACTTAATATCTTTGAGACAAGGAGAAGCATAACTATTTTAATCCCTAACAGACATAGCCAGCGTACAAAGAGTTTTCACAATTAACACTCAATAAATAAATTTACAGGAAAAGCAAATGTGAAGTAAATCAGTCATCGAATAAAAAAGGCATATAATTTAGCTAAGTCGTCACCCCTCTGTCTGTCTTAAAACACTGCCCCTCCCCCAAATCTCTCTTGAAAGTATTGAAAATATGTGATTGGATGCTGAGAATAAGATTGAAGGTTATGGCATGAAAAGAAAATGAAAAATTCACTATATCCTTTTTTTCCTCACTTTTCATGCTCAGAGCTGCCAACTGCTACGAAAAAATCGTAGTTTCTACGATTTTGAGCCAAAAACTACGATGCTACGAAAATCTGTCTAAAACTACGATTTTCTGGAGAAAAAAAAAAAACGCGAATTTTGTCACAGGATCACTTGAAAAATCACGAATTTCGTCACAGGATCACTCGAAAAATCACGAATTTTGTCACAGGATCATGCGAAAAATCACGAATTTCGTCACAGGATCGAGCTAAGAAATGCAAATTTCGTTACAGGATCGCTGAAAAAACGCGAATTTCGTCAAAAAATTGCCGTGAAAAAGCAAATTTCGCCAAAGTATCGCCGGAAAAACGTGAATTTCATTCAACTGATTGCTAAAAATATGCGAATTTCGTCACAAGATCGTTCAGGGGTGATTCTGATCCGAATTTTCCGAAAAATTAAGGCAGTGATTTCCGAACAAAAAAAATATATATATATATTGGTCATAAATCCGAAAATTCGGACATTAAATGTATCAGTATTTTGGCAAATGATCGCCAAAAAAAATCAATCTCGTCTTTCGTTCGAAGAAACATCGCCAATTTTGTGAAAGGATCGCGGGAAAAACGTGACTTTCGTCCGAGAATCGCGAAAAAATGGCAAATTTCGTCAAAAACATTGCGAAAAGCGGCAAATTTCGTTAAAAGATCGCGAAGAAACAGCAAATTTTGTCAACAGATCGCGATTAAAAAGTGACTTTCGTCAGAAAATCACGAAAAACGGCAAATTTCATCAAAAACATTGCGAAAAACGACAAATTTCGTCAAAAGATCGTGAAAAAACGACAAATTTCGTCAAAAACATTGCGAAAAGCGGCAAATTTCGTTAAAAGATCGCGAAGAAACAGCAAATTTTGTCAACAAATAGCGATTAAAACGTGACTTTCGTCAGAAAATCACGAAAAAACGGCAAATTTCAGCAAAAACATTGCAAAAAACGACAAATTTCGTCAAAAGATCGCGAAAAAACGACAACTTTCATCATAAACATTGCGAAAAATGGCAAATTTCATCAAAAGATCGCGAAAAAACGACAAATTTTTGTCAACAGATCGCGGGGAAAAACGTGACTTTCGTCAGAAAATCGTGAAAAAACGGCAAATTTCGTCAAAAACATTGCGAAAAAACGGCAAATTTCGTCAAAAGATTGCAAAAACACGACAAATTTCGTGAAAAAACATTGCGAAAAACGGAAAATTTCGTGAAAAAAACATTGCGAAAAACGGAAAATTTTGTCAAAAATCGCAAAAACACGACAAATGTTTGTCAACAGATCGCGGGAAAAACGTGACTTCCGTCTGAGAATCGCGTAAAAACGGCAAATTCTGTCAAAAACATTGCGAAAAACGGCAAATTTCGTCAAAAAATATCTGAAAAAAACCGCAAATTTTATCAACAGATCTAAAAAAAACTCTGCAAATTTCGTCAAAGGGACGCAAAAAAAAGTGGCGGGAGTGGACACCCCCAGTCCCAGTTGTATCAGCTTACTCGACCTGATGAAGGACTCTAACTCAGACATTTTTCTCTGGAAGATATACCCGTAGTTCCATCACCCCCTCCCCCCAACCACCTTGGAATCTTTCAGAAAATTCACTGTGAAGTTCAGAAATTTGGCTTAGGAGTGGGCAAAGCATTAATTGAATAGGAATAATTATGTTTAATCAATCCCACCCGCAACAAAAAAATTAGCAAAAACAAAAGAGTCTCCTACTTTGTGTGCTTATGGATATATATACACATCTGTTTAATTGATTAGTATTTGCTCGCTTAAAATTTACAGCGTAAAAAACAGCCACCAACCAACCAACCTTCTGATAAATTTGAATTTGATGTGCTACTATTTCTCATTTTCAAAGGTTGGCAGGTCTGCATGCTCGAATTTTTTTTGTTATATTCTGCTTTTTGCTATAAATATTTCGTTATATTATTTCGAATTCAGTATTTTTTAACATACAGACCAACTATAAATGGTTATGAGAATTTTGTTATATAGTGCTTTTCATTATATCGTAATTCGTAATAAAGTGCTTCAACTGTACTACTGTTTATCCATAGTTGTAAAGTTTTTCTTTTTCTATCTGTAGAGAAAAAATAAAATGTAGTTCTCACCTCAACATAAAAAATCCCACTTAAAATTTAGATAGTGTAGCAATGTCTTGCTTTAGTTTTTCTCTTAGTGCAAACCCCATCTATGTTTTCTAAATATCATTTATTTTACAAAAATGTTTCTTATTTGTGAAAACTGATTTGCTATTGTTTGACAATTTAAATATCATCAGTGCAATACAGGGTCGGGTTTCTTTTGGAAGAAATCAAAACAGATGCTCAAAATTAAAATACATAAGCTTCATAAAAGAATTAAACTCAAAGCATATTTATATAAAATTTAAAATAGAAAACTTAATATGAAATGTATTATTTTTTAATAACAAACTTTATGTTTAGTAGGTATTTACAGGTGGGGTTTTTTACAACTTTAGAGGTAGGGGATATTTTTTCATTTCATATGCCATTTCTGTTTTTTTTTTTTTTAACCCTACATTTATATATATATAAATGCATAGACAAAAATTCTTAAAATGAACTCTACAAGTTCTTTTCTTTTTTTATTCTAAGTTGAAAAACCGATTGCAGCATCCTACTGCTAAGCAACTTTTATTTTGTTATAGCTTGTTACGCTGTAGTAAGCAAAATTAAGATTTGAAAGAAATTTTATAATACTGTAATTATTGTATATTAGTTCCCCTAATAAAATGAATGTAAACTAAAAGTACAGTCTTTTATTTAAATCAGGGTTGTTTGGTTTAAACCAAGTGGGGGGTTTTTTTCAACCTGGGTTTTTTTTTTTTTTTTTTTTTTTTTTTTTTTTTTTTTTTTTCCATTTTCTCTGATGTTTTCATTTATTTTACACATTATTGAAAAATGCAAAATCCAAGTTATGCACAAAGCTACAAGCAAAGCAAATCTTTAAAAAAAAATTATGAAATTTGTAAAGTGACAAACATTTTTAATCAATCCAACCAGGGTTGAAGAATTACATGACATTACCTGCCAGTGGCTTGTAAATTATCTAATTGGGCGAGTAAGTTTTCAAACAGTGTATTAAAAAATTGCATTGATTAAAAATTTCCCATAAACATACCTAATTTTCAAATCATTGGCCATATTTCGCATTTTTCTCAGTTTGCTGGAATGTAAACATGCCATTAAGTTCTGTTCTGCACTTGCACATATTTTTTAATTGTATGTAACAATTTATTTTCTAGTTTAGCTTATTTTTTGTTAGTTTAGTAAAATATGTTTTTTTTTTCCCCCTCATTATGTTTTGTATCAATACTCATAATTTCTTTATTTTCCAAAAGTTTTACATAGGTATAGTAATAAAATAATAGCTAAGTTTTTCAAACAATAAAACTTTCCCTATAGAAATCTATACTTATGGGGTAATTTAATTATAAATTTTTGTATTTATTAATTAATTATTAAAAAAAATTAAGTACTAATCTGAATGTTTAGCATTTATTAACTATTAATTATAAAAAATCATCATGACTTACTAAAATCTATACTCTTTTTCTTAAAAATGCTATTTATATAATAATTTTAAAAAACCCGGTTTAAACAAAAAAAAAACTTTTTTTTTTTGGTTTTTTCCCAACCCTCATTTAAATGAGTTCATTCTACAATAAGTAAATGATCCATACTATTTACAACTAGTTACAGAGGTTTAAGGTGGCTCTCAGATTCCCTGCTCAATAACACTAAACATTCTGGCACATTTTCGGATTCATTTTTAAATATAAAGGCATAAAATTAATAGGCCTGACTACTGAAGTGATTTGGTATTGAATGGCGTTTTCCATTTTTTGATTAATAAATTGCTTATCAAGTTATAAATGATTTTTTAAACGTGGCTGGTTTTTCTCCACTCCCGCTGTGTTGCATCTAGAAATTCGGTTCAAATAATCAACTTTGACAGTATTTTCTGACAGGTCTTCTGTCTTTACCAAAAAATGGAAAATGCCCTTAGATTACATAGTTTCTGAATAAGAGCACCTGCCAATTTCATGCATTTCCAAACAAAAATGAAATCAGACATGTGTCAGAAAGTAGCTCCTTTGGATTTGAGAACAGCTTTAAATAATAATAATCCTTCTATATTTAAAAAAAAGTAATCTGGAACTGAGCCAAAAACGAAATGGACCAATCAAATTCTGCTTAGATATTCCAGGTTATTCTCACTACGGATTCGAAAATCATACCACCAGACGTGAAATATAACAAGCTTTCAGAAATTAAAAAAATTATCACGGTCGGACAATAAAAACTTTAAAAATCCTTAAAAATCGAGTAAAAAAATCTTTTATTGAAAAAGTCATTTTTTTATATTGTTGCCAATTTCTAAATAAGCGCAAAGGATTATGTTTTATCTCAAATAAAAAATGTATTTACGCGAGACTATTAAAAACAATAATGAAAGTTTAAAATAATAATTAAATGATCACGTTCACATGTTGAAAGCAGGAAATAAAGAAAATTACGTCATAAAAATTGTGTTTACACATGAATATTAAAAATAAAAAAGATGAATTAAATGAAAAAGCATTATAACCAGTTTGAAAAAACATTATAACCTGATTGCAGAAGAAAGTCGCTGCTCGTGATATCATCATCTTTTTAAAACAGGATACATTACCAGGTTTTAAGAGGCTGTGAAATCAGAACGGGGGTTGGTGAGCGTAGCGAGCAAGGGGCAGAGCGCCTAGTAATTAAAAAAAAAAAAAAAAAATATGCTGGTTAAATTGAAATGGATAACTTTTAATTAATTTTGTATTTTTTGGATTAAAATTTCTTTTTTTCAGGTACCCAATGATTGAAAAGCTTTAGACAGGTGTGTGATTTTGGCTAAAAACTGATCTAATTATTAATTTAGCATATTTAATTAATCACATTTTTATTGGTTGAATTTAAATTTACTGTAAGAAAGTTATCTAAA
Source organism: Maratus michaelseni (assembly GCA_963931845.1). NCBI lineage: Eukaryota > Metazoa > Arthropoda > Arachnida > Araneae > Salticidae > Maratus > Maratus michaelseni. Next base: position 151,720,638 of record OZ007598.1, on the reverse strand, counting down.
GAAAAATGCATTTATTGTATCTTTCAAAGTGGCAACTTATATGGTAAATTCCTAAATAATAATAGTTTCTTCCATTTCTTCCACTTGGAAGAAACCTATTTCTTCTGGTCGTTTTTTTCCACTTTGGAAGATACTTTCCAACACTGGTGCAATATCATTGTAATATTGACAATCTAAATATTATCAGTACAAAATCACTGTCATACATTTGCATACATCGGAAAATATTTTCTGTAAAATAAATTTACATTTGCTATATGTATGTATTTTTATTTCTTTTATAGATTGGAGCTATTAGACCATCCGTTGCACCTACTCCTAGAAATATCATAACAACAGTTGCTGGAAGTGCCTTAACAACTCAACTTTCTCAGGCTCCTGCTAGCACGATTTTGACCCAAAGGCTTATAGCAGTAAGTTCTTTGTCAGTCTTTTGTACACAATGTATTTTCCAAATATATGTACAAACTAATAAAGTGCATGCAATAGTTTATGATCTTTTTTAATTTTATAGAATGCTTAGTAATTTTTTTGAATAATTGGAGAATTAAAAGAAATTTTTAGAAAAGGAAATAATTAAATTTATCTGTACAATTAATGTTTTTTTTTTTCATAAATTTTCTGATTAAAATTATTATAAAAGTTAGTAGGAAAAAAATAAAATATTCCCAAGTTCTTTTTCTTATAAATTTATGTAAGCAGAGCAAAATTATAGATATAACTAGCAGTTATTTTTAAGTGTACTTGGTATGGTAACTCATAAATAAATGCATTAAACATTCTCTTTTGTCTCCTCTTGTTCCGAATGCTAGTATTTTAAAATCTGGTAACTTTCTAAAGTGAACAAACATTTATTAAATTTAAAAGAAATTGACAAATTATTGAAATTTTACTTTTATAAAGGAAAATTTCCCCCAAGCTCCCATCCCCCTTTCTGCCCTAAGCTTTTTTAATGCATCAGTTAGATCTCTTGAAACAAATGTTGAATTGTTTAAATTAATTAAATATACAAATTGTCTTATAATTTTTTTTTTTTTTTTCATAAATTTTCTGATTAAAATTATTATAAAAGTTAGTAGGAAAAAAATAAAATATTCCCAAGTTCTTTTTCTTATAAATTTATGTAAGCAGAGCAAAATTATAGATATAACTAGCAGTTATTTTTAAGTGTACTTGGTATGGTAACTCATAAATAAATGATTAAACATTCTCTTTTGTCTCCTCTTGTTCCGAATGCTAGTATTTTAAAATCTGGTAACTTTCTAAAGTGAACAAACATTTATTAAATTTAAAAGAAATTGACAAATTATTGAAATTTTACTTTTATAAAGGAAAATTTCCCCCAAGCTCCCATCCCCCTTTCTGCCCTAAGCTTTTTTAATGCATCAGTTAGATCTCTTGAAACAAATGTTGAATTGTTTAAATTAATTAAATATACAAATTGTCTTATAATTTTTTTTTTCTTTCCATTAAAAATAACAGAAAAAAACTTTAAAAAATAGGGGATGTCTAAACAAGAAGTTTGTAATTCTTACATTTTATCTTCAAATAGTTTAGGATAATATAAAGAATAATTAATTAGTATGACAATGAATAGAAATATAAAATTCATTTGGTATAGAATTAACATTGGCTTGTCACATAATTCATAACTTTAAAAACTTGCATAATTCATGAAAGTTATAAATTTTGGAGGAAAAAATGCAAGTAATTTAAAACTTTTTCTACAGAAGAAAATACAGAAAGTTCCACATTTGGAAGGAATGGTGGAAGAGAAATAATCAAAAAGAATTTTTGTCTTTTTTTTCTGCTATTGGCAAAAATTAAAATCTGTACCCTTTGCTCTACAAATTGGAAAAAATCTGGTAGCCAGCTAAAAGTTTTATAAAAGGGAAATATACATTACATAGTTTGAATAAATGAAGTATCCAATATCATGAAAAAATATTTTGGGATGTAATGAATATTTAACAGGGTTGCCGGTTTTTGGCCAGGCCAAAAAATGAGAGAGCCCCAATTTATTTTGTGGGATGGATAAATAATTAAATAACTTGACCACAAAATATTTCAATTGACTATACTCGATTCAAAGATGATTACAAAATTTTAATCAAACGCACAGTACACAAAAAAATAAACAGTACATAGTTTGATAATGAGTTGACACAATTCAGTATGGTGATATGCTGACTTTACAATAATATTATGGAGAAGTACTTATACTTTTCTCTCATCGAACAACTGCCAGCCAACTAAATTATGCCTTTAATAAAAACTAACTGAATCCCGTTCTAATCATGACATCATCTATTGAACTTTACTTTTGAGATTACCCTTTTTGGAAAGGAGGACGAGGGGGGGGGGGTGTCATGATACTGACTTTAAAAAATTTGTTGATTGTCTTTTGAAAGGTGTATGAATTCTATATGTGTTGTATTTTTAAAATGTGATATGGTGCAAAGATTTCTTCCTTGTGGTTTGAGTGTCAACCAAACCTATAAATGGGTGGTTAGAATTTTTTTTACTTTTGTGTGTGTGTGTGCAGTGTGCGACAAATGAAGTTGCCAGATCAATGCTGCTGACTGCATTTATATTAATTTTCAAAAGTAATTCATTAACTGAGTGGAAAAGTTAAAACAATGTGATGTATCCCCAATCAATTTATAAAAAACTTATGTGCTTTTTGAAAATCAACGATTAAATAATGTGTGTGTATAAGAGGAGGAGAGAACACAAATGATTTTGACCATTAGCCATCTCCTGATTTTTTTCCCCATTTGTGATTCCTGTATATTCTTTACTAAGAAAGGGATAAATACCTGTTAATAGATTAGCTTTCTGCTACTAATAAATGTAGCTTTTGATGTTTTGAAGATATATTTGAAATTGTGTTAGTAATATTTGTATTTTTTATAATATGAATTATATTTTTATTATGTTTAGTGAATATTGTTTTGTTGTTTGATTGTATTGTTAGTAGAAAAAAAAAAAAAAAAAACTTAAATTTTCCTATAATGTTTCACTTTGCAGCCAACTATGCCTCCTGGATCTAAAATAATAAGACCAATAAATATTGCTCCTACAATAAGCTCTTCATCTGTTGCTGGTTTGCTTGAAAATTCTCCTGCTACAGTTGGAGCATTGCAATCTAAATTATTAATATCCAAACAAACCTCTGTTTTAAAAAGTGCACCTGCAGCCAAGGAAAAGAAACCTTATGTATCTGTAAGGTAAGTTCAGTGTATGCTTTTCTTCTCTGTTTCCAGAATATTTGCTTTAATAAAAGTAGGATTGTCATATTTGCTGCCCCCTGCTCCATTTTCATCACCAGACTGTGTTGTTTGAGGATTTCTTAGCAGGGTTGGGCTTTTTCTGGAAGAAATTGGAGAAAAAAAAAAACCCAAAACATGCCCGATAGATCAATTATATAAAATTTTTTTAAATGAAATGAAATAATTTAACTTTATTAATCCAATAAAATGTTAATATTAGAAATAAGATTTATTTTTATTAATGAACATTAAAAAAAGAAATTTTCAATAGACTTTAGCTAAATTGGACCCAGAAACTTATTTTTTCTACCCCCCCCCCCCCCCCCCCTCGTGTGTGCTGTGAAAAACAAAAACATTGATATAAATGACTGAGTTTTTTCTGCGTAATTGTGTCACATTAAATTAATGTTATGTTGCCTAAATACTTTGTGTTACTGCAGTTTTTGTTGTCACGAAGTGTGCAGTGCTGAATTATTATTCTTTTAACTTTTAGGAAGTATCAGGTTTATGTATTTATTTATTTTACTTTATTTATTAGAGCATGAATCCTATTAAATTATGACAATTAAAAAAGAGAAAAAAGACTTTTTTTTTTAGTGCTGGAATGTATCAAGATTTCATAAAATTCAAAGTATAACTCAGTAAGTTGTAATTGTAGAATAGAATTAATAAAATTTACATATAAGGCCCCTGATATGGCTAATGTTTAAGAATTTGTCTTGCCGTCATTTAAAAAAAAAAATATATATATATATATAATTATTTATTTTTTGTTATAAGATTAATGGACTTCTGTAAAAAAAAAAAAAAAATTGCATTCTACATGAAAATAGTTTTACCAGTCCTAAAAAATAGAATTCCAAAAGTCTATCAAGCGGGCCATATCAGGAACATGTGCATATGATATGGCCACCGTTGTTCCATGTTTCACAAATCGTGATTATCTTCAATTAAAAATGCTGTTCCATTAAATTAAATAATTTTGTTGTAAAATAAATAAATATGATACTCATTAATTCTTTTTGTTATTCAAAAGTGGATTTGAAACAGGATTTTCCCTCAAAAATGAAGTTGTTTAAAAAATTGACATTACAATTAAAGTTTTTAATTAGAAAAAGTGTGAAATCCTTTTAGAGTTTTAAAAAAAAATGTTAAAACTAATTACTTATCGCAATTGGAACAAATAAAAATGTCTTTATCCTAGGCTTGCATGTTGCACTTGATATGACCACAGGGTTGGCCATATCAGGAGCAGGTCAGCTTTCACGAAAATCATTTGATTTTGATCAACTTGTAAAATATACACCATCAACGACAGCACCAATTGATAGAGCATTAAAAATTGAACAGAGTATCATGATATTCATAAAAAAAAGGGGGAAACTTATCAGATAAAAACAAGAAGCGATTACACCAAAAATATAAAATAAGAAATTGGCATTAAATTCCACAACCTAGCTGAATGGCAAGTCATCACATGATACACTAAGAGGCTCCATCATTCATTGTATGCTCATGCCATTTAGAGAATTTTTTGGTTAGCTAACGTATAATAGGGGGGTGGCCATAACAGGGACACCTACCTTAAAACCCAGGGATCTTATAAAAATTTTAATTTTGCATTTTATTATGTACAGCCCCTTGCAAAACATGCTATATCTAAAAGCTAAAATCTATATACTTGATTTATATACTTTTCGTAATTAAAAATAGTTTTCTTTCATCAAACATTTAAGAGATAATTGCTATAACTGCAAGTTTAGTTTTCTGAAAGTAATTTGTTTGTGTATTAAAAAAGTAAACTTTTTTGAAAAAGTCTCATACACGGGAAAAAGAGAAAAAAAAAAGACCTGGAAAATCAGAGAAAGGAAAAAACTTAAATGATACCCTGATTAAAATGCTTTGGATAAATCATATAATATTCAGACAATTGGATGTCATGACTTGCACAAATAAAGTTTGAATAAGTAAAATTACCCATTAAAAGTCACAGGTAAAATTATATTTATCAGATTTATTGTAAAATAATTTTATATTGGGTGATTTTTATTGTTTTTCTCTCTATTTAGAGATGAAGATGACATCAACGATGTAGCTGCAATGGGAGGTGTTAATTTAGTTGAAGAAAGTCAAAGAATTCTTGCCACAAATTCTGAATTAGTAGGTACTCAAATAAGATCCTGTAAAGATGAAAATCATTTTCTGTCAAGTGCTCTTCATCGAAAACTTCTAAGTATAGGTAAATAATGTATATTTTTTCACTTAAAATACATTGTACTCAATTAATAAAATTAATTTTCTTCTTTTGCATCTCCCTCACATGTATTGTATGTTTAATGGGTATTTCTTTGATATTGCAGCCCCCGAGGATGAATCGCCAAGCAACCAAGGTGTATCGTCAAATTATAAAACATATGACATTATAATAATATGATATATATGTCCAACTTAGTCACAGGCTTCCCAATTGGTCTCTTTTTCCCCCTAAAGTCCCCTTTTTAGAAGAAGGTCCTGTTTAGTCCCCTTTTAGTGACTGGATTTTTTTTTTTTTTTTTTTTTTTTGCCAATGTGAAAAAATGCAAAAAACTCAATTGCTAAAACTTAAAAAATCATACACAATAAAATTTACTATAATTGGCTAAAACATTGTAACTGAAATTATTTCACGAATGTCCAAAAATCACAGCAGAATGTGGAAAATTTTTTTAAACGTATTGAAAAAATCTCAAAGTATAAGACAAAATTTACTGTCAAAAAAATCACTGCAAAAGGGGGGGAGGGGGAACCCTCAAATTGCATAAAAAATTATTCAAAAATCACTGCACAAATTCCAAATAAATTTTATTGAAAAGAGGACAAAATTTATTAAACTGGGTTAAAAGATTAAACCGGATTCCTTTTTCGGATATCAAAATATCATCACAGAACGCGAGAAATCGCATAAAAAAAATTGCAGTATGAATTCTTAATAAACTTTATTTAAAAAAAAGTACAGCATTTACTATATTGTTCTAAAAATATTTGAAAATGGATTTCTTTTACTACTCTGCAAAAAACCACTGCAAAATGTATAAAAATTGCAGAAAAAAAAATTTACTATAGTTAACATTGTAACTGAAATTCTATCACAAATGTAACTAGTCGGATTTGTCAATCCCAAAACTTTCTTCTCTCTCACACAGGTTTCGCATAGACTAAAAAGAATCAGCACCAATTTATATCAAGGTCGAACTGAATCTGAAGTTTTATTAAATTCTGTGCATTAGTTCTTGAGATATGACAGTTGTTAAAATTGTGTAAATCCTGAAAAATGCAGCGTAGCAGCGCCACCTGTTGGGAGATTTAGACCAAAACCTAATCAACAACATGTTATGTCAACGTCTAATTGAATCTGAAGTTTGATGAAAATCCGTGCATTAATTCTTGAGATATGGTTATCGTGTTAATAATGAAAAAAGTAGCATAGCAGTGTCACCTTTTGGGCTATTTATACCAAAACATAAGCAGCATCTATTTCAAGGTCTATCAGAATATGAAGTTTTATAAAATTATCAATGTCTAACAGAATCTGAAGTTTTATGAAATTTCGTGCATTTGTTCTTGAGATATAGCTATCGTAAAAATTATGAAAAAGGTGGTATAGCAGTGCCACCTGTTGGGATATCTACACCAAAACATAATCAGCATCTATATATGTCAAGGTCTAACTGAATCTGAAGTTTGATGAAAATGTGTGCATTAGTTCTTGAGGTAGAGCTATTGCAGAAATCACGAAAAATGCAGGATAGCAGCACCACCTGTTGGACAATTTTCACCAAAAACTAATCAGCACCAATTTATATCGGGGACTAACTGAATATAAAGTTTTATTAAATTTCGTGCATTAGTTCTTGAGATAGAGCATCCACAAAGTTTTTGTCACATACAGACAAACATTTTCTAAAAACAGTCAAATAGTGTTCAGGACCTTCTAAAACGTATAAATCTGTCAAAAACTGGAAGTTGAAAATTTTCATGAATCCAATACTTTCTTCTTGTAAAGATAGAAGAAAGTAAAAATCATCGCTTAACAATGGGAGCGGCATGCTAAAAATTGGTAAAAATTCAAATCAAAGGATGCAACTGTAGAAGGACAAAATATATTACATTAAGGTTATAGAACATAAAAAAAAATTTTACGAATGTAAAAAAAAAAATCACATCAGGAAAGAAAAGTTGCAATTTTCATAAAAACTTCGTGAAAAATTTAAAAATCACTATACAAATTTTGATTAAACTCTATTGAACTCTATCTATTACTGGGCTAAAAAATTGAAACTGAATTATTTTTTGTAATGGGAAAAAATCGTCATGAAATATGAAAAAAAAGTTTAAAATCTCATCTAACTAACTTAGACATACAGGTACCTTCCTGCCATATCTTGTAGCTCTATGCGCAACAGTCTCTTCAGTACACAGACAAACTTCTGTATTATTATAGATGTAGTTTTGTTTTCGATTTGGTAGAGAAATATATCCCAGCTATTAAAGGAAATCTAAATTACAATTTCTTTTTTATTTCTTTTTTTATGTATTTATACTTTAATATATATTTATCCGAAGAAAGTATTAGTATCATGAAAATACTTTCCATTTTTTGATAGATTTACTTGCTTTAGGTTGACCCTGAATACGATTTGATAATTTTTTTAAAAACTTTCCCTGTATGTGATGCAAATTTTGTAGCCATTCTATATCAAAAACTGAAGTATGGAATTTCGTCAAATGCCATATTTAAATAGTCTTTAGCACATAGAGGTGCTGATTATGTTTTGGCATATATGGCCCAACAGGTGACACTGTTTTGCTGCATATTTTACATGAAGTATTTTAATAAGGCTATCTCAACATCTCTGCGGTGAAATTCCATCAAACATCACATTCAGTTAACCCTTAACATAAATTGATGCTGATTAGATTTTGGTGTATTTCACCCAATAGGTGGCATTGCTAGGTCATATTTTTAACGATTTCCGTGATAGCCAGATCTCGGCATGTTTGGAATAGAAATTCACCAAATTTAATCCGTTTTGATGATTACCAATAACAGTTGATTCAATGTTGGTTTTGATCATTCCCCAAGGGGCGTTGCCATACTATGCTTTTTCAGATGAACATTATAGCTTATCTCAGCTACTATTGTGTTGGAAAGGAATTGAATTTTATGTTTGAGGTTAATAAAATTTTATTACTCAACAGAAGTCGTGATTATGCTGTACTTTTTTAATTCACTGATAACTGCTACTCCATGTTGAATTCCAAGAAATGCACTATACTTTTGTAATTGTTAAATGTGTAACTCCTCTAACAGTTGAGGGATTTAATATTTTCTTAGATGCATTAATTTTTACTGTTTATATTTTATTCCAAATCATTTTTTGCTGTTCTAAATCTTACTTGTCTTGCTGTAGGATATTTAAGTATGTTAAATAAAGCTGTGTATATTGTTTAATGATATCTTTGTAAAGATAACCAATTAACATATTTTCTGAGATAATTAAAAAAAGTATATTTAGGAAAACTTGGTGTAGTATTTTAGACACGTGGTCCCTTTTTAGTCCCTTTTTTAATATAAATGGTCATCCAAAGTCCCCTTTTTAAATAAAAATAGTCCCCTTTCCCCTTCTGGAGGACTAAAATGTGTTGGTAGCCCTGTAGTCATACATGATGTGTATACGACAAATATATTATGTGTGTGTGTATATATATATATATTATGTGTGTGTATATATATATATATACATGTGATACATATATAAGCTTGGTAATGTCCTTGCCAAAATCATAACTGGAATCTTAGCATAATAGCAGTCGTGGGGGCCACTATAACAAAGAAGTACCATTTAATGTTTATTAGATGAAATGTAACTAGATTGTGCATGTATTTAATTTTCTTATTGTTAGATAAGTCTGTTAGCATTTAAGCATTTCATCTTAAAAGTTTTTTAAAGTAAAAAAAAATAATCCTTTCCATTTAATTTTTTTTATACCATATAAAAATAAGTTCAATTTTGAACTACTTTTATAAAGATATTTATTCAGTAGTTATATATGTAATATATGCTGGCGTGCATAAAACACAGACTTTCGTTGGAGACCTGACTTTTATTCCTTCTTCAGTTTCATAGTAGTCCTTTTAAATCCGACCTTATTGACCGAAGACGTCTTGTTAATTTAGAACAGCATTTTGACCAAAAAAGCATGTTCTTTTCCTCATGCATACTGTTTTTATCTTTTTCTAATTTTTCCCTGTAGGAGACTAAGGTGCAGACAATTCGTTATACTGTCGATGATTGGCTTAGGATCTCTTTATTAATATCTATGCCAGTCAGTGTAGAAGTTCCCGGGAATTGCTTTCAGCAGAACTGGCCACGGAAAAAGAGGAGTTGCATTTACCTCAGCAATTTTTATCTTAAATTTAGTTTGAATTTGAAGTCTGGAAGTAATAAATACTGGACTGAGAAACAAACTTAACAGGGGCAAATTAGCTTTTAATCATTAGACTTTAAAGTTAGAAAAAAGAATCTGGGAATTTTAAAAAGGTTTTATTTTCTTATCCTTTTATATATAATTGAATTTAGTATGGATAATTTCTTTATTTTTTTCCTGTTCTTTTTTTGTACACTACCATGTATTTTTCTCTTTGTCAATTTTGCCATTTTTGTTCTTGTAAATATGCTCATTCTAATTATTTAAAACAGCACGCCTGCCAACTACTACACATTAGGTGTAGAAATTACACATTAGTGTGCTTCTACTACACATTGCATACTGGAAACTCTTGTCTTGTCATGTTCCTAGTTTCTTTTTAATTTTTCAACTTGTATAAATTTCGCATGAAAAATTTTATTATTTGAAATGTGTATTTTTGTTCTATGTGAGAATTTAATGTTGGATACTTTAATGTGTTTCATAAATAAAAGTTTGTTTCTAAAATGTTATCTTTTAGATTTTTCTACTCTGAGCATGCTTATAATTTCAGTGACTACACTTGATACCTTAAAATTAGACATTTTCTGAGTTTCAACTACACAAACTTAATAATTGTTTCTTTTTTTATATATATATTTTAGCCAAAAAAAGGGGCTTAGATGAAGTTCGCAGTGATGTAGTTGAGCTGGTTTCTCATGCTGCAGAACAGAGGTTAAAGAACATCATTGAAAAATTAAGTGTTGTTGCTGAACATAGAGTAGAAAATCCAAAGGTAGAATGAAAATGTTAATATTAACGTTGTTGTTATTCTGTGTCTTTGTCTGTTTTGTTTTTAAATTGTGGTATTTAATCTCCACAACAATATTAATCTCAATTACATAAAAAAGCATTTATCATGATCAATTATTGATCATTGTGCCTAAATGTGATGCAATTTCTGATAGTTATATTTAAGGTATATTTGATACTTTATTAAATATATAATCTGAAAAGGATTGAATGTTATGTTTTGAATTATGAATTAATTTGTTGTTAATTGAAATATAATCTGTAATCCAAGCAAAAATATCATTGTCACATTTACAGTAGTTAAAACCAAAATAAGATATCCAAATTACCTAAATAGAGTAATTTATTGTACGCATGTCAGTTCATCTTTTATTTATTAATTTTATTTTTATAAGTTAGTGAACAAAAAATTATAAATGTGATAATTAAAATGCATTAAAATACTGAAAAAAGTTTGTTTTAAAAATCAATTTTAATTTTTTTTTTTTTTTTTTTTACATATATACTTCAAATTTATTTTTTACAAATGGAATGACATTTTTTTGTTGACATCAATTTGTTTTCTTTCTTCCTAGAATGATCCTAAATATGAAGTTACAAGCGATACAAAATCCCAGTTAAAGTTCCTAGAAGAGTTAGATAAATTAGAAAAGAAACGACATGATGATCAAGAGAAAGAAATTTTAATGAAAGCTGCTAAAGTAAGTTCTCAGATACTATTGTGTGGTTTGTAAAATTTATTGAAGAATTATATTTGTTTTAAAATAAATATTAAGTTTTAAATTCTCTTTTTGCTTTTCCCATTAATAGAGTCGATCAAAGTTAGAAGATCCTGAACTGCTGAAGCTGAAACAGAAGGCAAAAGAGGTATTTTTTTGTCCCATTTTTTTACCAATTAGTTGAAAGGTATATAAAGACTAAATAAAGAATGAGTAGGCATAATTTTTTTGGTCAAATGCAATATTTGTGAATATTTAGACGAGTAATTGTAATTAATTTTAAGTTATGGTACATCATTTGTTGTTTATCTTGTCACATTATTCTTGGCAACAATTTTTACAACAATGTAGATATTCTTACCATAAAGATGAAAATCTTCCATGAATTTAAACAGATTTGCCAAGTCTCCTGAATTTGGCATAAGAATCAGTGTTCCTCTTGTTTCCTCATACTCCTGCTTTTTTACTTTTTTGCTTTGCCGCATTATTTTTACACCAAAATTTATTTAAAAATTGGAGATGCATATGATGCAAGAAGATTTGATACTTGGAAAACTGCCGTCCCAAAATATTCTGTTATTTTATTCTCAAATGTGTGTCCACTGACTTATAGAAATTGTATAACAAAATTATTTTTCTCCTCTATGATTGATTGATGGCATTTAATGTAATAAATTTTCAGATTTAAAATATTAATGATGACTTTTTAAAACTTCATAATTGCTATGACTGAATTTTCAATTTTCATTCTTTAAAAAAATTTCTAAATCTGCTACTATTAGTGTAATACAGTAAAACCTTTGAAAGTGGAATTGCTAGGGAATAAGAAAAATATAACTTTAATAATGTTTCCATTTTACAGGTATAATTGTATGGTATTTCTTCTGTAGAGACCATGCAAGTTTTCTGTTTAAGACAAGATTTCGTTATAGACAGACTCCATTTTCACGGGTTTTCTGCAATTTTTATTAGATATATAAATCATAACTTTATCATGTTGAAAACTTAATTGAATTTCTTGTAATTGAAATAGAAATTTAAAAAGATGAAAATGTTATCTTGGTATGTTGATAAAATAATTTAGTTTTTGTTTATGATCTGGTTTTTATATTTTTGAGATCCTCTATTTCCCATGTATTTAAACATTTTATGACCATTCCATGATGTTGATATATTTACTTACAGTAGTGGCCAAAATTGTGGAAACCTTTTGGGAAAAATTCTTTTTTGAAGTTTGATGACTCATAACACCAAATATTTTTTAGTAATACCATAAAAGCTATATGCCACTAGAAATAAAGGGCAAAATTAGCACTAGCCACCGTCCCCAGGGCCACTAAATGAAAAAAAGTGGCTATTAAAAAATTGTACGTCATCAGCCACCTTATGGCCACTTTCCTACAGGGAGAGAATAAATTTTTCTTGCGTTCTATCAAGAATTCTACTTTTGCTGGTTGAAATATGTTTATATTAATATATTTATTTGGGCTATTTAATTTTAGATTAATACTAATAGAAATTTTAACAAACGTTTACTGTTTAGTTTACCACTTTTAAATAAACAAGTTGGAAATTGTACGTCAAACGTTACAAACGAGGTGCGTTCGTACGCACGTTTTAGAATTAAATTCATGATATCCCGTGCATAGAACGGGTTAAACAGCTAGTTAAGTTTATATTTTATGACACTGTTCATACAAATATCTTAACTAGTTATATAAATATTCAGATATATATGTATCAGCTAGTTATATAAATATTCAGATCTTGATGATTTTTAATTCTGTGAAATGAATTATATCGTCTGCAGATTAATTTCTGTAATAAAATAAGTATCTCGGTCGCTTGACGATTTAACATCCATCGGAAGCTCCTATAACAAAAAAGCACCGATTTAAAAAAAAAAAAAAAATCAAATTTTTTAATAAATATTTTTATTAATATCTCCTAAAGTTTTGATTCGATTTTAATAAAATTTGAAATGTCTCGACAAAATTCTGCAAAGATAATATATTTTAAATTGCAAACCATTTGGTTGGGTAGTTTTTGCGTTGTTATATGCGGACAGACAGACGGACGGACCAAACGACGACTATAGGTGCTACGTATTTATATAATTACGAACGCACCTAAAAAGTGGCCACTAGTTTAAAGACAGTGGCCACTTATAAAACTGCTACTACTGGCCACTAATGAAATTTCTCAATTTTGTCTTCTAACTGGGAAGATACTTTAATCAAAATATCATGCAATACAGTTTGTTCAATTATAATTATTTTATCAAATATTATAGCCAAATATTCAGATAAAGGCAGTAAAACCTGGTTAGGTTGATGATAATAATTTTTATTTTTCTTTAATGTAGCCAATGCATATGAATGTTTGGAGTGATAGACAGATTCCATTTTATTTGGTAGTTTGTCAATCAAAGCTAAGGTAGAATTTTGAAAACATATATGCAATATTTTGGTACTTACAGGAGAACTTTTATCACTATTTTTTATGATTGTTATCAAGTTTCTAGCTCTTTGCCACCTTTATATTTTTGAACTAGTAAAGCATAAGAAAACATCATAAAGAGTTGATTAGTTATTCAGAAATCAATGTATAACAATATTTTTAAGTGTTGAAAGCTATGGTTATGAAGAAATTTGAAGTAAAATTGAAAGTAAATTAACAAAGGGATGTCTAAAATAAGCAAAACAAGACTGGTAAAGACAGGAAAACAATTGGCAGTAGAAGAGTAAGGACCCTGTGTATAGGTCACAGAAAACAATCATTTTGGAGTATGCAACATGAAATAGTGCACTGCAATGGGAAGTGGAGTCAAAGTACAATTCTGTAGAGAGTGCACTATTTTGGACTAAATGCTAGAATTTCATGAAAAAAAAATTTATAAATAAAATAAAGGTTGAAAATATTAAACGGGGCTAAAAGGCACGTTTACTAGATACAGAAATAGTAGTGTCATGTTATTTTGAGTGTTAAAATGTTTTTATTTTTTATGAAATTCTAGCATTTATACTGAAATACTGCACTCTACACAGAACTGTACTTTGTTTCAACTCCCCATTACAGTGCATCATTTCATGTTGCACATACCGAGATTGTTTTTGTGACCTATACACAGGGACCTTACTCTTCTACCCCCAATTGATCTCCTGCATCTTTTCCTGCCTTTACCAGTCTTGTTTTGTTTGACTTAGACATCCCTTTGTTTATTTATTTCTAATTTTACTTCAAATTTCTTCATAACTATAGCTTTCAGCACTTAAAAATATCGTTACACATTGATTTCTGGTATGATGTTTTGTTAATTTTATTATGCTTTACTAGCTCAAAAATTGAAAGGTGAAAAAGAACTTCAGCAACTTGATAGCAATCAAAAAAAGATAGTGATAAAAGTTCTCCTATAAGTACAAAAATAGAGCTTTTTTTTTTCTTTTTTTTTTTTATAAATCCTACCCTAGCTTTGATTGACACATTACCAAATGAAATGGAATCTGTCTGGACACTCCAAACTTTCATATGCATTGGCTACATTCAAGAAAAAAAAATAATTATTGTCAACCAAAACCAGATTTTACTGCCTTTTTTCTGATTATTTGACTATAGCATTTCATAAAATAATTATAATTGGTAAAACTGTATTGCATGATATTCTTGAGTAAATTATCTTTCCAGAGGTATATAGCTTTTATGGTATTAAGAAATATTAGGTGTTATGAGCCATCAAACTTCAAAAGCATTTTTTCTAAATACTGCACTCTGCAAAGAACTGTACTTTGATTCAGCTCTGCATTGCAGTGCATCATTTCATGTTGCATACACTGAGATGGTTGTTTTCTGTGACCTATACACAGGGACCTTACCAGGGCCGTAGCGAAAGAAAATTTTTGGAAGGGGCAAAAGGCAAGATTGGCAGACTCAAAAATGTTTTAAATTAAACTAATGTAAAATAGTCAATCTGTCGCATTATTTCTTAATTAATAGTTTTTACAATTAATTTTAACTGATTAATTATAATTGATAGTTAAAAATAAAATATGATTTTGTATTACTAAAACGTTTCTGTGATATAACTCAGTAATTATTTAAAAGATTTACCAAGAACTTTACTGGAAAAAAAAAAAATGTATTGATAAGAAAAAATCCTACAGTTATATTTGTGAAAAACACATTTGTTTAGAATGATAGAATGGGATGATAGTTTAGTAAATAGAACGTAGAGATTTTCAAAATAAAAGCTACATAAAAATGTGATCTCTTAGTTCTAAAAATTATGATAATGTAATGAATTGTAAGTACTTTCAATATTTTATTAGCATGCGATAGAAAATAATTTAAACTTTATATTCCAATTAGAGATAATATCGTATGGAATTAACAACATACATCTTCAGTAATTCTAATTGTAAAACTAAAAAATGCACACTGTAGGGGTACTGAAAATATTTGGAGGGGCCTCAAAATTTAATTGCGCCTGGGGCCTTTTGAGTGCTTAATCCACCACTGATTGTGTTTTATAGGAATGTCAAGGGACTGACAGAAACATTTGAATTATCCACGATTTCGAATTATACACATTCGAATTATTCAAGTTAGACTGTACTATTTTTACATGAATTACACATCACACTAAATAAAGCAAGCCATTCATACCTTTCTTATCGCCATTCCCTGTTGAGTGGTTTCCACTGTCCAGCCATGTTGATAACTTCTTCGAACTTTTTGCAGCCTCCAAGTTTCTTCTTTTTAGAGTCTGTCTTTTTTTTATTTCCACTTGGCTGGTGCCAGATTCGTTTCATAATATAAACTATTATCTCAACACAAGCAAAGTAAGATTAACTCCTTGGGGATGAGCAACACGTATACGTGACGCCTAAGATGCTCAGAATCCTCGATTATTCCCACCAGTTAATTTTTATTGTCCGCTTTGCCTTATTTAATGACAGCATTTCTGCGATTCAATTAGGCAAAAATTTCTGTTTTGAAAAACCAGTGGTAAAAGATTAAAAATTTCGTAAAAGACTCTTGTCATGAAAGGGTTAAGTAATAAACTATCGTAATATCACTACTATGCGACTCTCAACTGCTCTGACAGTCCGATATTGATGAGCAGTTAGTTAACGAATTACTCATCATGAAAGCACTAGCTCACTGCACGTCCTAGCAGTGCTTAATCCACCACTGATTGTGTTTTATAGGAATGTCAAGGGACCGACAGAAACATTTGAACTATCCACGATTTCGAATTATACACGTTTGAATTATTCAAGTTTGACTGTACTATTATACACTTGACTCATCACTCGGCAGGCACCTGGTGCGACATGACACATTCGACTCGACATTCTGCTGTCTGCTCTAGAGATACTTTTGCATGCGAAGCGTATGGAGTATTTGAACGGACACGCAAAAACATTTACTCTAGCATTTTGATGGATTTTTTTTATTATTAACTTTTAGCTAGGTGCTGGGTATTTTATAGGAAGTTAGATTAGATATTAAAATACAATAATTTTTTAACAATCAGTTTGGGGCCCCCCGTCGGTAGTTACGGGCCTGAAATGCTGAACTATTTATATTGTTTTAAGTGCAAACGTGTTAATGTTCCGCAATCGCTTCAAGTTTTTTAAACCATAAAACTACTTTTAATAATTTAATTTTTCCTCAAATCCTCTTTCTGAATTCTTTATTAAAAAATAATTCCTCTTACGTTTGATTTAGTTTTTAAAAAAAGTAATTTCTAACATGTACCGTAATTTCCGGCGTATAATCCGCGGATCAAACAATTATGTTTAGACCCAGAAATTTTATTTAATAATTGAAGTAAAATATTTACAGCGATCTAGTATGTTCCATTATATAAAATAAAATTTCTGGGTCGAAACATAATTGTTTGATCCGGATTATATGCCGGAAATTACAGTAATCAGGGTATACAATAAATATTAAGTAAGTACTCCAATTCTAATTTTTATAATAACAAGTGAAAAATCAGTGAAAATTATGTTATGTTGGCACAAGCATATAAATTTAGTTTGTTTTATCAAAAAAAAAAAGTAAGAAGTTTATTAGGTATTAAATGTTAAATGCACAGATATTTTTTTAATTTATTCATTTTCTTTTTTTAAATAGTTTTAAAAATTCTTTGTTTTTATTTTCCAAACGTTCCTAAAACCGTTCCAAAGGGCGTAAACATCATATCGTTGCTAGAACCTACTATGTATCAAGTATAAAACTTCTTGAATTTTCTTAAGCGACTTTCACATTCGTTCGACTTAGTTTATATATTGATAGTTTTTATTTATGTAAGTTGCGAGTGTTACTGTAGGATAAATTTCTGATACTTTCAAATCAATAGATCAGATTAATTTTTTTCCCCTATTGGCCTATGTATCGACGGCCGACTTAGCTTTTCCATGTGTGGGTAAGGTATAGTACATGTCCAACATTTCCGGCTCTGCCGACAAGATTTATACATGATCATTTTTTTTCAGTGGGTAGGCCGACTAGCTATTTATCTGATTCGAAAATGTGACAGAACACCTGACTTTCATACCGTCTGACCAGATAGATCTATTGAAACCATTACTTTTTTTACTCATAACCTATCTATTGACAGACCGACTAGCTTTTGCCATATGATTGTAAGGGTGTAGTGAAATGCATTTCGAAGACTTAAAGTCCTGCCAACCAGAATTTTTCCCGAATTGTTTTTTTTTTAATCTGCCTACTGACATACTACAAAGACACTAATTAAATCTGCTGATAAGCCGACTGAATCCTTTTACCAAACATTGCCCCCCTGGACCTTACTCTTCTACCGCCAATTGTTCTCCTGCACCTTTTCCTGCCTTCACCAGTCCTGTTTTGCATGACTTACAAAGACTGGTTCCGAAGTTGGTGTCACAAAATGCAGTGAACGTTTGTGTATCAATAGAGTATAGTTAGTATACAGGGTTATTCTAAATGATGGACCCATTTTCAAAAAATTGTATTTATTAAAGTACAAATCCAAAATGAACAATTTTTATACCAATGAAAGGAGGAAGTTTCAAAGTTTTTTTTTTTAAACATTATAAATGTTCAATGTGCCCACCGTTTGCTGCACAGCAAACATCTACGCGATAGCCAAACTCGTCCCACACACAAGAAAGCGTATCTGCTGTTACTGAGTGCACGGCAGCAGTGCACTCAGCTCACAGTGGCCTATTGCCACGCGACCTGTACCGGCTGCCTCTGGAACCATCACTGCTTTGAAAGCCGTGCACTCAGTAACAGCAGATACGCTTTCTTGAGTGTG
The DNA here is from genome assembly GCA_963931845.1 of Maratus michaelseni. Classification (NCBI taxonomy): domain Eukaryota; kingdom Metazoa; phylum Arthropoda; class Arachnida; order Araneae; family Salticidae; genus Maratus; species Maratus michaelseni. Next base: position 151,702,078 of record OZ007598.1, on the reverse strand, counting down.
GGACGAGTTTGGCTATCGCGTAGATGTTTGCCATGCAGCAAACAATGGACACATTGAACATTTATAATGTCTTTAAAAAAAAAACTTTGAAACTTCCTCTTTTCATTGGTATAAAGATTGTTCATTTTGGATTTGTACTTTATTAAATACAATTTTTTGAAAATGGATTCATCATTTAGAATAACCCTGTATAAATACATTAATTTTGATTTTTTTTTTTTTTTTTTTCATTTTTCTATTTTTCACAAGGAAATAAATTGGATTATTCATTTAAATAACTGTAAATGAATAATGACAGTAATGAATGAAATAGGTTATGAATAACAGCAAAAAATTTCTGGTCTATAGAAATATAAATTGTCTACTTTTTAACGTTTTATTAAATATTTAAACATGCAGAATTTCATAGTTAAGACTGTATTTATATGATACAATACATAATTTAATGTCTATTTTTTGTAAATTTCAATGATTATATGTATTTTTTTAAATTCCTACTATTAGCTCACACTCTCTCTATATATATCTTGTTAAAATTTTTAATCGTTAATAAAATATTTTCTATTCATCCACTCAAGTTCAAATAATTTTTTTTAAACTTGTAGTGGATGACACTTTATGTTAATAGTTTTTTCAAATATTAATTCATTAATTAAATTTAATTAATTAATTTTAGTTTTAAATGGGAGAAAAAATTCCTCCCATTGTTTTCATAAATGAAATGAAAGATTTATCTCAAATTAGTGATGCCACAGAAGTAAAGATAACGTGAGACATTAATGCTGCACAGGTTTATTTTATATATTTATGATTAAAAAGTAGAAATTGACTTTTAAAAAAAAATTTATATTACTTATTCAATTGTAATTTAAAGGTAATAGATAAAAATTTTCGCAGCGAAAAATGAGTCTAGTTGGGGATTTGAACCCCAACATAAAAATCTCTAATCCAGCACTTTACCGACTAGACTACGAAGCCATTTGCTAAAGGTGGAAATTTATCAGATTATAAACTGTGATGTAAACTTTGAGACCATTTTTCTCAAGACACCCTGTTATGGCTTTCATATATATATATATACTAACTATACTCTATCGATACACAAATGTTCACTGCAATCTGTGACGCCGACCTCGGAACCTCTCCTTGTTAACTTCCCTTTGTTAATTTTACTTCCAATTTTTGTGCCAATTTCTTCATAATCTTTCTATACTTAAAAATATTGTTATACATTGATTTCTGGGTAACTAATCAACTCTTTATGATGTTTTCTTAATTTTATTATGCTTAAATAGCTCAAAAATGGAAAGGTGGTTAAGAACTTTAGCAACTTGATAGCAGTCATAAAAAATAGTGATAAAAGTCTGCCTATAAGTAACAAAATATAGCTTTTTAAATCCTACCCTAGCTTTGATTGTTGATTGACACATTACCAAATAAAATGGAATCTGTCTGTCGTTCCAAACATTCATATGCATTGGCTACATTCAAGAAAAAGAATTACAGTAGAGTCCCGCTATTCTTAACAGGGTTCAGAAAAAATACCAATTTTTTTAACTTAAAAACAGGAATAATTAAAAAGACGTTCGTGAAAAAACGTACATTTATTGTTATACAAAGAAGTTAAATACAGACATACATAGAGCCTAAGCTTGATGAAAACGCCTGAAACCAAGGAATGAAAGCATGTTATTTACACTACATGTCGGCTCCATTTGTACAATTCTGTAGGATCATTTTTTATCACTGCTAAACACAAAAATAACTAATTTACACACACTTAAGAAGTAAAGTCAGTTATTTTTTTTTCTAACAAAGAACACTGAATGACAAATTGGTGCTTGAGCCATATCTTCAACAATTCGCGTTCCATCCAATCTTTTTTCTTATTCAAATAATACACAGGAAGTGAGTTAATGTTTTTGAACGCTCGTGGTTTCGCCAATTTGTCTATTACCATCAGCGGAAGTTTGTTTGTTGCTGAGGCGTTGCTGTAAGCTAAGACAATTAGACTGTTTGTCCATTTTAAACCCTGGGGCCGATTTCTCTTCTTGTAAAGGAAAACTTTTGGTAGGAAAGCCTTAAAATTCAGTCCGAAGGTTACTGCCCTTCCCATTTTCACTGAACTTGTTCACCACGAGCCGATCAATGCTGTATAGAGCTGGCACTAGCAAATGTCTCCGCTCTTAATTTACGCCTTAAAAAGCCAATACGTTGATTATTATTAATGAAATCCACCTATTCTGAATTCCCGCTAAACCGAACAGTGTCTGTCCCAATTAGTTCTGAATAGTGGGATTCTACTGTATCAACCTAAACAGGTTTTACTGCCTTTTTCTGTATATTTGTCTATAACATTTGATAAAATAATTAAACAAACTGTATTGCATTATATTCTTGATTAAATTATCTTTCCAGTGGTATATAGCTTTTATTGTATTGCTAAGAAATATTAAGTAGTATGAGCCATCAAACTATAAAAAAGCATTTTCCCCAAAAGGTTTCCACAATTTTGGCCACCACTGTAGACATTTATATCAGTAAATCTTTTTAATTAATGCAGAATTATATATATATATATATATATATATATATATAACATTTTCTATTTCTTTTTATTAACTTGTTATATTTAGAACTATTTTTCTGCATTGTGTGTTTTATTCACATCTCAAACTTCAGGTTTTTAGGTAGATTTCGTAAGAAATACTACCTATTACATTCTCACCTAAGTTGAAAATTTTTGCAGATCTACGCCGATTCTGACTCCCAGAACCCAAAACCACCCCCAGTTCAAAACTTATATATATATATATATATATATATATATATCTATGTCACTTTTTTCTGACCACGATAACTGGAAAAATTCTGCATAAATCTCTTCCAAACTGATACATAAAATCAAGGGTCATAAAATCTCGGTCAAGTTCGTTAATGGGTAAAATCGAACCAGGGGGGGGAAATCGGGGGGCTTTTTGTGAAAACAGAAAAACCCTCATAATTTCTTTATTATTATACGTATCGAGTCCGTTTAAAGTTATTATTACTTCTAGGAGAAGGGCCAAAAATGTATGTATGACAGATTTTTGATATAATTAAAAATGGCCCCAAGGGGGGGGGTTTAGAAGAAAAAAAATCATAGCTCCGTCAATTCACAAAATATCAAATCCGCGTAAATTTATTATTAATCCCCTTAGTATTATCTAAAACTTTTATATTGACAAGTTTTTTATAGGACCAACCGTTATAGCAAAAAAAATTAAAAACAAAAAAATCCCTGCCGGCTCCGCCTGCAAACAAGTTATTTTTCGAAGTAGGCGGTTCCAACTCCCGCATCTTTTCGAAACTGATACATAAAATCTCGGTCAAGTTCGTTAATGGGCAAAATCGAACCAAGGGGGGGGGGAATGGGGGGGGCTTTTTGTGAAAACAGAAAAACCCTCATAATTTCTTTATTGTTATACGTATCGAATCCGTTTAAAGTTATTATTACTTCTAGGAGAAGGGCCGAAAATGTATGTATGACAGATTTTTGATATAATTAAAAATGGCCGCAAGAGGGGGGGGGGGGGGGAGGGGGGTTTTAGAAGAAAAAAATCATAGCTTCGTCAATTCACAAGATATCAAATCCGCGTAAATTTATTATTAATCCCCTTAGTATTATCTAAAACTTTTATATTGACAAGCTTTTTATAGGACCAACCGTTATAGCAAAAAAAAAAAATTAAAAACAAAAAAATCCCTGCCGGCTCCGCCTGCAAACAAGTTATTTTTCGAAGTAGGCGGTTCCAACTCCCGCATCTTTTCGAAACTGATACATAAAATCAAGGGGTATAAAATCTCGGTCAAGTTCGTTAATGGGCAAAATCTAAAAAAGGGGGGGGGGACTTTTTGTGAAAACAGAAAAAAACCCATAATTTCTTAATTATGATACGTATCGAATCCGTTTGAAGTTATTATTACTTCTAGGAGAAGGGCCGAAAATTTATGTATGACAGATTTTTGATATAATTAAAAATTGCCTTAAGGGGGGGAGGAGGGGGGTTTTAGAAGAAAAAAATTCCTAACTTCGTCAATTCCCAAGATTTCAAATCCGCTTAAATTTATTGTAGATCCTCTTAATATTATCTAAAACTTTTATATTGACATTTTTTTATAGGACCAACTCTTATAGCAAAAAAAAAAAAATCCTTTCTGGCTGGTTTCAAAGTAGGCGGTTCCAACTGCAGTATCATCGCAAAAAGGTCATTTCTTCCGCAATTCCCGACAAACAGGCGCCCCACGGTCTGCGTATTCGAAATCTACCTGTGCCTGTAGGCCGAGCCGTCAGGGATTTTTTAAATGAGGAACCACACACACACACACACACACACAAAGATCTCAAATATTTTTAGACTATGAGGCGATGGTATTTAGACATAATATGTAATACTTTGTACCAGTTTTATTCTCTAATTAAAAGTAAAATCAATATAAATTATACAACTTTGTTCAGTAAACTATATTTAAGTTTACAGGGAAAATTCATAAACATTTTCCTTAATTTTAAAAAATATAACTCTAATTTCCCTGTTAAGAAATTTTGTAACAATAATATAAAAGAAACTAAGAAAATTATTTCTTGCTAATAAATTAAATGTTTATAGCTAGCTACCTTTTCTAATGCAAGAAGTATGTCAAAGAAAAAAAATATATTTTGTGTTGAAATGCAAATCCTATCTTTTTAACCCCTTGGCGACGAGCGACACGTATACGTGACGCATAAGATGCTCAGAATCCTCGATTATTTATTCCCACCAGTTATTTTTTATTGTAAGCTTTGCCTTATGTAATCCTAGCGTTTCTGCGATTCAATTAGGCGAAAATTTCTGTTTTGAAAAACCGGTGGTAAAAGATTAAAAATTCCGTAAAGGACGCTCGTCGCGAAGGGGTTAAGATTTGTGACTTTTTTCCTTAAATCGTTGAAATTTAAAAGTAATTTGATAATGTAATTTTCATGTATCTTAATCATTAATTTTGAATTGAGTTTTTTCTATAGTTAAATTTTATTCTGTTCTGTAGATGCAACGAGCTGAAATAGAAGAAATGAGACAACGAGAAGCAAATATGACTGCCCTGTTGGCTATAGGACCTCGAAAAAGGATTAAACTTGATAATAGTTCTACCTCTTCAAATCAGGTATTTGTTGTACTCTATGTAATTGATGGATTTTTTAAATTTTTGTAAAATATAATTTTTTTATAGTCTTGTAAGTTTAGCATGAGTTTGATTATATTGTGACTTGTTGATTTTAACCATCCATTACATGTATTTTCGCTTGAAAATGTGTTTCATTTAATATATTGTAAAAGAAAACCTATTTCACTCTGCTTTTTATGTTTTGTACTTGCATATTAAAAGCAGATGTTTTTATTCTAATTTCTGTATATGCTACAATTTAGTTTTACTGTTATTTATTGAATATTATAAAAATCATTTTGTTTCAAATCTGAACTAATGGCATGATGTGCCATTGCCAAACTAAAGAAAAATTACTGTTGGCAGCATTTGTGCCCAAATAAGGTAAAAGTACCACAAATTGTGTATTGCTGAAAATCTGCAATCAGGAGTGTTTCAAATCACAGAAGATGAAATAATTGATAAAAGTTAATGTATAATGGGTTAAGTACTGATCTTTTATTCAAATTCAGCAATATTTGATTTTATATAATTTCATCTTTTCACATTTGATTCTGATTCCATGTGTTCCTAGAAAAAAATTGTTTATATACGTGCATGGCAAAATCCATTACACAATAAAAATTCATTTATTCCATGTAATGCTACACATGTAACAATCAATTTGGTCACTGCCAAATGCATATTATACACTGTAGAATGTTACTTGTATTATGAATTGATTAATCTTTTGTAATAAGTTTGATTTCAAACATGAGCAATGCTGGCAACAATATGATTAAAAGTTAATATGGATACTATCATAAAATACATATTTCGTCTTACGTGGATACCGTTAAAGAGTTGCTGCAGAAACACTTTGTTGTGCCATATAACACTGTCTGTAATATATCAGTTGGTATGTAACTCAATTACAAAGATTAACCAATGAATTCAGTTTAGTTGCTTAATCTTTCATCAAATCGAGAGTTTCATGAATGGTTGAGATACTTTGCTATCAGGATAGCATTTTGTATACTTTTGGTGTTATTTGCTTTGGCAAAACTTGGGAAAAACTGCATGATTCACTCAAACTTCCACAGCTTTTGCCAATTTGATTTCAATTGCAACTTGTTTACAATCCTGATATTGGTACTCACGTTAACACAAATCTTTATCCGATCAGTTTATCTTTATTTGCCTTTATTCAGATTATTAAAGATTTTCATAACATGTATAGCTAGCTCTCTTTTAATCATTTCTGAAAATATTTTAGAAGATATGTTTTGAAATTTCAACACATGTGGTAGCTGTTAAATATCCGTGGAGATATGTTTGCATTAATTGAAGAGGTTGATGCATTGCATTTTAAAGCTTTTATTTACAGCAGGATTATCATACATGAAAATAAGAAACATAGTGAGTCTAAAGAGAAAATCACTCCTATTTGTAACATTTAGACAGGATTAGAAAAGAACCAATAAGGTTATTTAATAAGAAAGCCAATAGTAATTGTTGATAAGCGAACCAATCAAGATTTAATAAAATAATGAACAAAAGATGTAATGTGCGATTCTGAAGAACTCTGTTTTCTGAAAACTTGCAGTGTTCAGTTTCGAAAAGTTTTAAAAAACGGTCATTAGTCAGGAAATTTAGGGGGGGGGGGGGGAATCTAGGATGGAAAACATGCTTCTTATGACATAAAACCCTCATAATAGATTATTAGCCAAGAATGAATTGTGTTTTGCAAATATTTACATCACGAATTCCCTTCCTGAGAAGCAGAGGTGCCATTTCAAAAGTTTCTGGGGTAAAGCTTGTTTTTTTTGTTTTTTTTTTAGGCGCAGGGTTTAAAATGCTGTGCAGGATTACACTAATTGCACACAAAATAGGAAAATCCCACCCAATAAAAAATGCTGTGCGATATTTTACCTCCCTTCTTTCTTTCACAGGCATGTGATTCTTCAGCATATATTTTTTTTTTTTTTCCATGAGTTTTTTTTCCTTTTCTTTTGGGAAATTTTCCAAAATTAATTTAGTAATCAGTCAGTGAAAAAATTGCGATTTTCTTCAGACGATCGTAAAATATATCATGTATTTCGTCAAAGATATCAGAAACAAAAAGAGATTTTTGTCAATTGGTCGCTGAGGAAAAAATTACAAAATTCAACAATCGGTCTGTGGGGGGGGGGGGGGGTGTCTATTGCAAAGAAAAATTAGAAATTTCATCAAAAGCTTGCACAAAAAAATCTTTAATTTGGATAAACAATCGGCACAAATGTGGCAAATTTCATGTAAAAGATCACTAAAACAAAAAGCTAATTTTGTCAATTGGGGCTTTGAAAAATATCGCAAATTTTGTCAATCGTCGTGAAAAAAGATCGTAGAAACAAGATACTTTTGTCAATCGACTGTGGAAAAATATCGCAAATTTTGTCGCCTGGTCGCAGAAAAATCAAGAATTTTGTCACTCAGTCACGCAAAAATATTGTGAATTTCTACAAATAGTCGCCGGGAAATAAATTATTTCATCAATCGATCACGGGAGGGGAAATATCAAGGGTCTCTGAAAAGGACTGTGAATTTCATCAAACGATTTTGGGGGGGGGGGGGATCATTAATTTTGTGAAACGATTGCGGAAAAAAAATGCGCATTTTGTCAAATGGTCCAGTGTTGAATTCGGGGGGTGGCCCAGGAAGGGACATCATCATCAGCATCATCCCCCCCCCCCCTTTTCTGCCTTCTAATTCAGACTATGATTTAAAATCCATACAATTCAGAAATCTGCAAAACCCTTGACAGTCAGTTGATGCTGCTTTTTAGGTAGATTTCGTAAGAAATACTACCTATTACATTCTCACCTAAGTTAGAAATTTTGAAAAATTTTTGCAGATCTACGCCGATCATGACTCCCAGAACCCAAAACCACCCCCAGTTCAAAACTTTATATATATCTATCTATCTATGTCACTTTTTTCTGACCACGATAACTGGAAAAATTCTGCATAAATCTCTTCCAAACTGATACATAAAATCAAGGGACATAAAATCTCGGTCAAGTTCGTTAATGAGCAAAATCGAACCAAGGGGGGGGAAATGGGGGGGGGGCTTTTTGTAAAAACAGAAAACCCCTATATAATTTCTTAATTATTATACGTATCGAATCCGTTTAAAGTTATTATTACTTCTAGGAAAAGGGCCGAAAATTTATGTATGACAGATTTTTGATATAATTAAAAATGGCTCCAAGGGGGGGGAAAAGGGGGGTTTTAGAAGAAGAAAAAAAATCATAGCTTCGTCAATTCACAAGATATCAAATCCGCTTAAATTTATTATTAATCCTCTTAATATTATCTAAAACTTTTATACTGACAAGTTTTTTATAGGACCAACCGTTATAGCAAAAAAAAATTAAAAACAAAAAAATCCCTGCCGGCTCCGCCTGCAAATAACTTATTTTTCGAAGTAGGCGGTTCCAACTCCCGCATCTCTTCGAAACTGATACATAAAATCAAGAGGCATAAAATCTCGGTCAAGTTCGTTAATGGGCAAAATCGAACCAAGGAGGGGGGATGTGGTGGGGGGCTTTTTGTGAAAACAGAAAAAACCCCATAATTTCTTAATTATGATACGTATCGTATCCGTTTGAAGTTATTATTATTTCTAGGAGAAGGGCCGAAAATTTATGTATGACAGATTTTTGATATAATTAAAAATTGCCTTAAAGGGGGAGAGGGGGGTTTTAGAAGAAAAAAATTCATAACTTCGTCAATTCCCAAGATTTCAAATCCGCTTAAATTTATTATAAATCATCTTAATATTATCTAAAACTTTTATACTGACAAGTTTTTTATAGGACCAATTCTTATAGCCAAAAAAAATTCCAGCTGGCTCCGCCTGCAAACAAGTTAGGTTTCGAAGTAGGCGGTTCCAACTGCCGCATCATCGCAAAAAGGTCATTTCTTCCGCAATTCCCGACAAACAGGCGCCCCACGGTCTGCGTCTTCGAAATCTACCTGTGCTTGTAGGCCGAGCCGTCAGGGATTTTTTTATTACTTGTATCTGGATCGAATTGACTTTAAGTGTTTTGAGTTTGGGTTGGGTTTTCACTATTGCAATTGAGTTCGTGTTGATACGATTTTTCAAAGAAATCCTGCATATTTTCAGATGAAACAATCTACCAGAAAATTTCTTTCAGTTAAAAAAAAAAAGTCTCAATTGCAAAGAACAAATTTTACTGCATTGGATTAGAAGATTGAAACCAGGTTCCTTTTGCAAATGTCAAAAGATCAACGATAAAACACTAAAAATCTCATTTAAAAAATTTCGAAAAATTCATAATTAGCTGTAGTAATTTTGTATAAACTGTATTTAGATGAAGACAAAATTTACTACACTATTTGGTTAAAAGATTGAAACTGCATTTGTTTTAGTAGTGTGGAAAATTTGCTGCAAAACGTGAAAAAATATGTAAAAAATTAAGGTAATCTAATTTTAAAAAATCCAAAAACTGGCTTCAAGGTCGATAACTTCAGACATATCTACAGGTACCTTCCTACCAAATTTTTAGCTCTAAGTGAAGCAGTCTCTTTAGAAAACAGTGCACATACACACATAGAGAGAGAGACAAACATCATCAATGTTTATTATTATAGATATTGTTTTAAGTCTGAAACAATATTCTGAACAAACTTCTGAAAAATTGTGTTAACTCGAACCCAACTTGCAGGAATCTAAACCCAGCCTGAAACCTACCCAAACCAAAAACAATTAGGAGTTAACCCGACCTATAACCAAAATAAATAGCGCCAGGAGGGAGAATCCCCCTTCCCCGCTGTAACCTTTCAGAAAATGTTTTTTTATTCAGAATGACCCTTGGTCAAAAGACTGTCTGGGTGAACTATGACTGTCAGAGTTACCCAGGTATCTCAGGTGGTAGAGTGTTCTCATGGTGTGCAAAAGGTTCCTAGCTTGAACACTTATTCACCAAGTTTAGAAATTTTCAACTCCAATTATTTCATTATCAATCTGATGTATTTGAAGTAAAAATAATAATGTATAACTAAACTAAACTTGCACTGCTGCACCTAACTGCTCTTCTGAATAAATCTAACTTTGTAAACAAATACCCTATCACATACAAAGTACTGCCTTAACACTTACTTTAGCTCAGATAAGATTATTGGGGTAATATATTTGTGGGTTTATTTAATAAAGTATTGAAGCTAGCATGTTACTATAAAAGGCAAGTATGTTCGGCTTAAGATGTAGTTTCTAAGTATGTAAGTATTATTTCATTGAGGGTAGGGTTGGGCAGATTTCCCAATGATGTGTTCAATAGTTCTTTGTACATTTATTATATTTATTGCTTTTTAAAGTTTTTATTTCATTTTGTTTTCTGTATTTTGTACATATCGATTACTTCATTAATATGAGTTTCATGCTTTGAAATTTAATTTGCAGGGTGGAAGCAGTGATCCATCTAGTTCAAATGCTTCAATGAAAGCTCCTGTAAGTCAATTTTATTTTGCTGTTTTATATGAATGTGTTACATATTTCACTGTTTTTATTTTAAAAAATTGATTTTATAGCTTACAGCTCCCCAATGTTTCACTTAAAATATGATGCACAATGGTGATCAATAGCAAATTTCCATGTGTGGCACCAGATTTTTTTCATTAATATGTTTCCTAAGCTAATTTCCAAATTAAATCAAACTTTTTGTTTTTAAATAACTGTCTGAAATCTTATGGACTAAAAAAGAATATATATTTTTGTTTTTACTCCCCTCTCAGTTTTCTTTATAAGCATAAAAATCATGATATTACAGTATTGCCTCAATTAATAAGGATTATTAATTCTGTTAGCTGAAATCTTAGTTAACTGATACGTGAATTCCCATCTAATTTAAAATGTAAATCTGAATGGTACGCACATCCAATAAAACATTCAATTGCCTAACCCGTATTCATTAGATCATTTGTATAAATTTCAATTACTTTGATATTTTTATGACATTTTTAGAATGTACTAACAGTTTCCAGAATTATTTGTAATCAAAGTTATAGAAGTCCTGTTTCACCATTTGTAATACAGTTAGACCTCTCTTTGCAAATTCCTCTAATTTATATACTGTTTCTTGGAAACGAGCAATTTACAAATTCCCAAGTAAAATGAAACCTCTGAATAGAGCAAAGTGCATTTTAATGAACTTTTTCTTGTCACTTAACTTTATTTTCTTCTATTTCTCAAAATATTTCTGAACATTTCAAATTAATTTTTTTAGGTAGCTTCCATTACAGAAAGTAAGATGTTACTTATTGCAGTTGTTCGGAGAAAAACAATTCCTGAAAATTTCGGCTTATCTTCACTGATCATGACCTCAAAACCACTCTCCATCCAAATGTTGATATATATATAATATGTTGATTTATATGTATGTGATTTTTGTCATGCGACAGCACTCATATTTTTGAACGGATTTGGATGTGACTGAGCAAGAGCATGTGCACAGGACTTAACAAAATTCCGACACAGTTCCAAGGATTCCAGAGCATTGTTTGAAAGATTTTGAAAAATGGCAAAGATATTTGCAGTTTGAAATTCTGGGGTAGCTAATTTTTCCATAATCAGGTTTAATTTATGAGCTTTAGAAAACGTGGTTCTCGCAAATTTAATTTAATTGTTGTAACCATTGTTGCTACTTCCATACATTTAAAACTACATAGTCATATCCGCCAGTGTCAAATTTTTGTCAAAGTTGACAATACTTGCCGAAATGTCACCAAACTTGGTGACCAGAAGTAAATCGTGGTAAATGAACTTAGCTGCCTAATTTGGTGAAATTCTCATTCAAATTCAGTATTGACAAAAACTGGGATTGAATGTTTTATAATTCGATTCCACTCATTTTAGCTTCGTATGTTTGAGTAGAAGTAGCTGATTTTTCAAATACAAGGAATAGGAAAGCTACCTTTTCCTCCCAGTACAGGGCAGGACTTTTGGCTTAGATGCTTTACACTCACGCTAAAAAAAAAAAAAAAAATTAATCGGTTAAAAAAAAGGAAAAAGTCGCCAAATTTAGGGGATTTTTTCCTTTAATGGCAACCTAGCCATTGTATTAAGTTATTCGTTTGGCGCAGTCTTGGAAATCGCGCCAACCAAACAGTCGGCAATCTTTTGTTTACATTTTAGCGTGAGTGTAACACATCTGTTCCGGACTTTTTTTACACATACTGTAATATAAAAAATTTTAAATATAAAATTATTTACTTAAACTAAAAATATAGTGTATTTCTGAAAAGTAATGTTTTATTTTTGTTTTTTCTGATTTTATTTTTTTAATATAAATAAAATAACTAAAACAAATGGATATAATTAATTGTTAAAAATCTAATTAATTGCTTTTTAATGTGATATTTGGTGTTTTATTAATTAAAATTTGTATCCATGTAGTTAAAATCATGGCGAATTAATTTTTATTTAACAAATTTTCCTTGTAATGAACTTTTTTGTGGGATTTAGCAACCTTGTTAGATAGATGTTCAACTGTATTATATAGGTGAAAATTAGCGGTCGCCACTCGCCACGTGGCGATTAAAATTTAAAAAGTGGCGATTAAAAAATCAGCCATCGATCGCCACCCTAGTCGCCACTCGCCAAGTGGCGATTAAAAAATCGGTTATCGATCGCCAAGTGAAATACACCATTTTTCATGGAAATATGCATCTCTACATTGATTACATCTAATTAGAGAACTGGTTAATTATTTTTCCTACCAGATGCAAACAGATTTCAACAACTTAGCTGTATTTTCAATATTTTATCTTTTTCTCATGTGCTTTTATGTGCATGTTATGATTACTCTTTAGTTGGATTATTTTTTTCAAGAAATAGAGTTTTATTCTGCAAAATATATTCATCAGCTTTGATTCCACATGCATTTCAAGTAATTTATTCCTTTTTCCCCACCGGATACGAGCGGGTTTTAAGGACATTTCAGTATATGCTCACCAGTTGGATTATTTTTCTTTAAGAGATACTGCAAAATCATGCAAAATACATTCATACTCATACAATAGGTATAAAACTCTTATAGAAAAATATGTTTATATACAACGATTATAATTTATCTAGATGTCAAGAAAGTTTGAAACATAATAGTGGCTACTAACTTTAAAAAGTGGCCACTAATGAAACTGATTCTACCGGCCACTGGCTACTAACTAAATTTCCCAGTTTTCACCCATACTGTATTATGTTCTGCTAATAAATGCTGAATCTTCATTTGTTAGGCCAGAAGCGGATTTACCCAGAGCTGCCAACTGCTACGAAAAAATCGTAGTTGCTGCGATTTTGAACCACAAACTACGATGCTATGAAAATCTGTCTAAAACTACGATTTTCTGCAAAAGAAAAAAACGCGAATTTCGTCACAGGATCACTCGAGAAAAATGCGAAATTTGTTGCAGGATCGCGCGAAAAAGGACGAATTTCGTCGAATGATCGCCGTAAAAACGCGAATTTAGCCAAAAGATCGCTGAAGAAACACTAATTTAGCCGAAAGCTTGCTGAAAAAACACGAATTTAGCCGAAAGATCGCAGTAAAAATGCGAATTTAGCCAAAAGATCGCAGTACAAATGCGAATTTAGCCAAATGATCGCCGTAAAAATGCAAATTTAGCCGAAAGGTCGCTGAAAAAGCACGAATTTAGCCGAAAGATCGCAGTTAAAATGCGAATTTAGACAAAAGATCACCGTAAAAACGTGAATTTAGACAAAAGATCGCCGTAAAAACGCGCATTTCGTCGAAAGATCGCTGTAAAAACGCGAATTTAGCCGAAAGATCGCTGAAAAAACACTAATTTAGCCAAAAAATTGCTGAAAAAACACGAATTTAGCCGAAAGATCGGCGTAAAAATGCGAATTTAGCCGAAAGATCGCTGAAAAAATACGAATTTAGCCGAAAGATCGCCGAAAAAACACGAATTTAGCCGAAAGATCGCAGTAAAAATGCAAATTTAGACAAAAGATCATCGTAAAAACGCGAATTTAGCCGAAAGATCGCCGTAAAAACGCGCATTTTGTCGAAAGATCGCTGTAAAAACGCTTTTTTAGCCGAAAAATTGCTGAAAAAAACACTAATTTAGCCGAAAGATCGCAGTAAAAATGCTAATTTAGACAAAAGATCACTAAAAACGCGAATTTAGCCGAAAGATCGCCGTAAAAACGCACATTTCGTCGAAAGATCGCCGTAAAAACGTGAATTTAGCCGAAAGATCGCTGAAAAAAACCCGAATTTAACTGAAAGATCGCCGTAAAAACGCACATTTCGTCGAAAGATCGGCATAAAAACGCGGATTTAGCCGAAAGATCGCTGAAAAAAACCCGAATTTAGCCGAAAGATCACCGAAAAAACGCGAATTTAGCCGAAAGATCGCCGTAAAAACGCAAATTTAGTCGAAACATCGCCGAAAAAACGCGAATTTAGCCGAAAGATCACCGTAAAAACGCGAATTTAGCCGAAAGATCGTCGTAAAAATGCGAATTTAGCCGAAAGATCGCCGTAAAAACGCGATTTTGTATATTATATAAATTTATTTTAGTTAAAAAAATATATTTTTTAATAGCAATTATAATATTTGTTGCGTTTGAAATTCATAATTATTGCTCAAATGTCGTTCGCGCAGTTTTCAGCTTTTTTGCTTTTTTGTCAATCTCATCCCTGTTTTCATCAGAAAATCATTAAAAAACGTCAAATTTTGTCAAACATTGCGAAAAACGGCAAATTTCGTCAAAAGATCACGAAAAAACGGCAAATTTTGTCAAAAACGTTGCGAAAAATGGCAAATTTCGCCAAAAGATCACGAAAAAACGGCAAATTTTGTCAACAAATCGCCTAAAATGGCAAGTTTCGTCAAAAAAATTGAAAAAAAAAAATGCAAATTTTATAAACAGATTTTGAAAAAACTGCAAATTTCGCAAAAAGATCGTGAAAAAACGCAAATTTCGTCAAAGGGACGAAAAAAAAAGAGTGACGGGAGTGGACCCCCTCCCCCCCCTCCTCTGTTGTATCTTTTCAGAAAATTTGCTGTGAATTTGAATTTTTTTTTTTTTACTCAGAATCACCCCTGATTTGCTGCTCGCTTAAAATTTGCAGCATAAAAAACAGCCACCAACCAACCAACCAACCTTCAGATAAATTTGAATTTGGTGTGTTACTATTTCTCATTTTCAAAGGTTGGCAGGTCTGATTTACCAATAGGCTGAGTAAGCCCTGGCCTAACCCTGAGGCAGCAAATTTCTGCATCTCTGCATAACGGTGCTGCAATCTTAACATAATGCCATTTAGTTAAATATCTTTATTCAACATTCTTATTAATAGGAACTTAATTGCATTAAAAGGCAACTGACATTTTCGTGTACGTTTCATTAAAAACCACACATGCAGGCTCTACATTATGTTAAGCTGTCCCAGACATGCTCGTAATTATAAGATGTAGGATGCCCCTGTGCAGTCATTCATTTTATGCCCTCTCTTCCCTTGGCTGAACCTCAACATAGCAATTTGTTTACAGAATATGATCAGCAGCATTATGTTGTGGAAATATGTATTTCCATTTTAGGTTTGTTACTCTCTTTTATATACATAAGAAAAAAAAATATTGGAATCGTGAAGATTTCAAATTTCCATATTTTGATGGATTTGCGTGTTTTGGGAGATGGAGTTGTTTGTTTTAGGATGTCTTGAATGTGATCTGACCATTTTAGGGTTTCGTTCATCTCACGAAACCCTATTACTCCTGCTTCGTTGTCTGCCCGTCACAGAGCTGGTTCTCAGAAACTATTTAACTTACAGGAATGAAATTTTATGTACTTATAGCTGAATACCTTCTATGAAGCTCAAAATCATAAAATTTTAAAAATCTTATTATTTTAATATAGAGAGATAAAAAAACCAAAAATCTGACAGCCTTTTCTTATTAAATTTAAACATTTTTCATTAAAGCAGTTGCCAACAATTAAAAATCCACAATAAAATTCTTTCTACAATAATTAATTTTCTATTGAAAGATTCCCATGTGAAAAATGAAAATGAAGTAAAAAATTTCACCAATTGAAGAAAAGAAGATTAATATCACGTTGTGACGGCCATTGCTGTCAGTATGAGAGAACCGGGCCGTTCAGTTGTAAAAGGGGGAGCACCAGAGTTAAGGTTTAAAAAATAATGTTTATTGAAACTTAATTGGGTTGGGATTTGAGAAGGCTGCTACTAATTTTCCTTACTCCAAAAAATAATTAAACTTCTTCCTGAAGCTGTACTCTGTAAAAATAAAACTTCAAATATATTAAATATAAAGATTCAAAACGAACTCACAGCTTTGAAGATAATCACAAGTCAGGATTGCCTTCAGTAATAATTCAACTCCACATTGTAGACTCAGCAGGTGCTGATTTCAGTACGTCCGTTGAGACCAAAGCAACTAATTATACACTTCTTCAGCTTCAGATTGGTTATTCAATCTCAGGATCTGGATTGACTCGTATCGAGAAAGAACACGACCCAAGTTCTGAATTCCAAACGTATTTCCAAAGCTTACATATCCCAAATACTGATTGACCAGCTACAATAATTTGCATGAATATAGATAAAAAGCAGAAACTCACAAGATCCGAGATTTTCACAGTCATCCGTCAAAAGTTAAAGAAAGAGAGCCATGATCAACTTTTACGCACATGGACAGTTACGGTTACATTCAAAACATTGCCTACTCACATGATCAGAGTAGCCAATCCATCACAATGTCATATTGGTAATAAAACTGAAATTTTCAAACATTTCTCAATAATACAAGAAGTGTGAGTATGTGTAAATACAGAAGGCAGCTTAATATGACGTCATTAGAGAATTAAAAAGAAAATTAATCTGACATTATAACGGATTTTTCAAATGTTTGAGAATAATACAAAGAGAGTATCAATATAAGTAATAGAGAATAGTAAATATATAAGGTACTTCTCTATTATCCTGTCGACCATTTTTCATAACAAACTATCGCCAAACTGTAAGATTAAACACCAAAAATGCAGTCCCATTTACTTAATGTCAGAAGCATTATACCTGTTTGTTATGCTATCAAATGGTTTTTAATTCGACATTTGCATGTATTTTTCATTATGTTTTACTGATTTATTAGTTATTTCATTAATTAAAATAACAATTGTGTCCTTAAATTCTTATATTTTATTTATTTATTCCAATGGCAACGTTCTCCCGTTTATTTGGCGATAGTTTCTTGTTATGAAAAGTGGTCGACAGGATAATAGAGAAGTACCATATATAAGTTTGAGGAATGTATTGAATCATGATATAAAACTGATTATGAAAATATTATATTTTAACATTTTGAAGGTCTCTATACAACATGTTTAATTTTGAAATCTATTTTTTTTTTAAATATCGCATTTAGTCCACATGACAGATATTATTATGACAGAGTATAATAACGGGCTTCGCCTGCTATTGAACCTGTTCAGATTTTCGAAAAAACGAGTAAAATAGACCGGTAAATTTTTTCTTTATAAAAAACATTTTTGGAAAATGAAATTTATTTGAATTTATTAAAGAAAGGATAAAGTGTTTTGAAAGGAATATTAAACAAAACCCTTTGTGCGATCTTCGATCACACTTACCTACTTGTTGGAATGGCTGGCTGTCTGTCTGTGTATGACACAATTTTTGTGGTCATTGTCTGAAGAATTAATGTACAGAGTTTCATAATATTCAGTTAGACATTGACATAAATTTGTGCTAATGAGCTTTGGATGCATATTGCTGATCAAGTTGTTCTGCTATCCTGGGGTTTTTTTTTTTGTTTTTTTTTTTCTTCCCATGACAGCTATTTCAGTAATACACAGAACTTCATCAAGCTGCATAATCTGTTAGACTTTATTATAAATAGATGCTGATTCAATTTTGACTTTGATCACTCATCAGGGGTGCCGCTATTATATGCTCGGGGAAAGATTCTTAATCATTCCTGTAATTCTCATACATCATTTTTTATGTCCACATTTGCTGTGGAATCTATTTCGAAATATTAGCCCTGTACTTTTATTATAGCTGTTTCTCATTTTCTATTGTGTGAAAATGCGCCAAATTTTATATTTGGGTTTAATGATTAAAAATACGTATGTTGATCTAAATTTTAATTTTAATATCCAACAGGGGGCTCTGTTGTTCTATGCTTCTCTTAATTCACTGTTTATTGTAACTCCATGTTAAATTCAAAGAAATCCTTTATGCTTTATGTTCATAATTGATTATGCTATTATAAATTAATATATTAGATTGGAATAGTAGAAAGTTTTGTTAGAATCTTCAATTTGGTCAGACAGAATGATGTAGTAGAAATTCACAGAAAAAATACTTCAATTTTACTAACCCATTATAAAAAAAAAATCCCTGACGGCTCGGCCTACAGGCACAGGTAGATTTCGAAGACGCAGACCGTGGGGCGCCTGTTTGTCGGGAATTGCGGAAGAAATGACTTTTTTGTGATGATGCTGCAGTTGGAACCGCCTACTTCGAAACCAAACTTGTTTGCAGGCGGAGCCAGCAAGGATTTTTTTTTTTTTTTTTTGGCTATAAGAGTTGGTCCTATAAAAAACATGCCAATATAAAAGTTTTAGATAATATTAAGAGGATTTATAATAAATTTAAGCGGATTTGAAATCTTGGGAATTGACAAAGTTATGAATTTTTTTCTTCAAAAACTTCCCCCCCCCCCCCTCCCCTTAAGGCAATTTTTAATTATAACAAAAATCTGTCATACATAAATTTTCGGCCCTTCTCCTAGAAGTAATAATAACTTCAAACGGATTCTATACGTATCATAATTAAGAAATTATGGGATTTTTTCTGTTTTCACAAAAAGTCCCCCCCACACACACACACAAACTGGTTCGATTTTGCCCATGAACGAACTTGACCGAGATTTTATGCCCCTTGATTTTATGTATCAGTTTCGAAAAGAAGCGGGAGTTGGAACCGCCTACTTCGAAAAATAACTTGTTTGCAGGCGGAGCCGGCAGGGATTTTTTTGTTTTTAATTTTTTTTTGCTATAACGGTTGGTCCTATAAAAAACTTGTCAATATAAAAGTTTTAGATAATATTAAGAGGATTTATAATAAATTTAAGCGGATTTGAAATCTTGGGAATTGACGAAGTTCTGATTTTTTTCTTCTAAAACCCCCCTTCCCTCCCCCCTTAAGGCAATTTTTAATTATATCAAAAATCTGTCATACATAAGTTTTTGCCCCTGTTCCTAGAAGTAATAATAACTTCAAACGGATTCGATATGTATCATAATTAAGAAATTGTTTTTTTTTCTGTTTTCACAAAAAGCCCCCCCCCCTTGGTTCGATTTTGCCCATTAACAAACTTGACCGAGATTTTATGCCCCTTGATTTTATGTATGTTTCGAAAAGATGCGGGAGTTGGAACCGCCTACTCCGAAAAATAACTTGTTTGCAGGCAGAGCCGGCAGGGATTTTGTTTTTAATTTTTTTTTTGCTATAACGGTTGGTCCTATAAGAAACTTGTCAATATAAAAGTTTTAGATAATACTAAGAGGATTAATAATAAATTTACGCGGATTTGATATCTTGTGAATTGACGAAGCTATGATTTTTTTTCTTCTAAAACCCCCCTTTTTTCGCCCCCCTAGGGGCCATTTTTAATTATATCAAAAATCTGTCATACATAAATTTTCGGCCCTTTTCCTAGAAGTAATAATAACTTTAAACGGATTCGATACGTATAAAAATAAAGAAATTATGAGGTTTTTTCTGATTTCACAAAAAGCCCCCCCATTTCCCCACCCCTGGTTCGATTTTGCCCATTAACGAACTTGACCGAGATTTTATGACCCTTGATTTTATGTATCAGTTTGGAAGAGATTTATGCAGAATTTTTCCAGTTATCGTGGTCAGAAAAAAGTGACATAGATAGATAGATAGATGGATAGATAGATATATAGATAGATAAAGTTTTAAACTGGGGGTGGTTTTGGGTTCTGGGAGTCATGATCGGCGTAGATCTGCAAAAATTTTTCAAAATTTCCAACTTAGGTGAGAATGTAATAGGTAGTATTTCTTACGAAATCTACCTAATTATATTGTAAGGATTTCTAATTTTGTATGTCAAATATATATTGTAGAAGCACTATAATTAATCATTTTTTATAACTTATGCAACATAGCATAATGACTATTTCTCACTTTTGCATTTGTAAATGCATTTATAATTTCCTCGTAATCGAGACGGACTGTGATGTCTGATTCTATGGCGAGCATTCCAAGACTGAGCTGTCGTTCTTGATTCTGTGCTGTCTGTAGATAGTTCTTAATCTGTTCTGAAAAAGAAGTTTTTGAAGGAGTACAAAGTACCAATTTGTGGTATTCACAAAGTACATTAATTTTCTTTGCAACCAATATCTTGTCAAGAAATGGAAGAAAGGATTATTTGTCGTCATCTTTCTTCATAAATAACAAATAACTTTTAAAATGGATGCATTATTTGCTAAAGTTGCTCTTGATATGAAATTGTCTGGCTTGAATTTTCTCTGCAATATCATAAATCTGGATCCTGATCAATCAGAAAAAAAAATGAACCATCTCTGAAGGAAGAACTGATTTCGAACTCCTTATCTGAATAAGTTTCTTTTCAGATGAATTACTGTATATTGGGCAAAAGATCTGAAGCTCAGTTAAAAACATAATAAAAGGATCAAACATAGTAAAAAGAGAATGACCACAACTTCGACTTTTTTTCATTTTTTTCCCCTTCTACAAAGAATACAGTTGTTATTAAGAAGAATACAACCGAATTAAACTGTTAGAATAGATGTCTGAATTTTATTTTATGCTAAGCATATATATTTTATCTTTTGCTTCGAACAATATTGAATTGTTTCAAAAGCTTTAATCCTAGATTTTCAGGAGCTACTTGAGATTTCTTTGATTACAGTTTAATAAATGAAGTAGATTCTCTTATATTCTTAAATATAAGGTAATAATAGCATGCTTGGATGATTGCCAAAAGAAAGAAATGATTTTTCAAAATTGACTTCTATGGTAGTTTGAAACAAAACAGAAAAAGATTAAAATTTTGTCTGTAAAAAATTAAGACTTAGTTTCTTCAAAATCATGCTGTGACCAAAAACACGTGAAACAATTTTGGAATTTTACTGGTGTGAGCGTGACACTTGTTCTGCACATGTTCTTTTCCCTCCAGATTAGTGAACAAAGTTGGATGCAAACCCGTTTTCTAAGAAATAAGAATGAAATGTAAAATTATTCTTTCCATCAGAAATTGAAGGGGGTGTGTGGGGGGGGGGATGAAGAGCCCTTTTGTAAGGCAGTTCCTGTGCCTTTTAAACATCTTCCCCCTCAATAAATCATATTGACAGCATCCACTCAGCTATACTAAAGTGGAAATGAAAGCGAACTTTTTCATTGATCGAAGGTATGGCTAATCGCTTCCTGGAAGAAAGGTATTGTCAAAAGTGAAGTGACCATATAAGTGGCTACAGGTATTCTGACCATAATGATGATATTCTGAATGACCATATATGTGGTAACAAAACACACAGAATTCCTATTAAGTCAGCCGGGACTTTTTAAAGGTGACCATATTTGCAGGGGGACCATATGACGAGGTTTTTACTATATCTATCATCATAATTTAACTGATGTAGGCTTAAATTATTCTTTGTATTTATTTATTTATTTGTGTGTGTATGTGTTATGTTTTTTAGAAAACTTTTACTAAAATATTAATTTTATTTTATAGATCAGACCACGTGTGAAGCGTGTC
Source organism: Maratus michaelseni (assembly GCA_963931845.1). Taxonomy (NCBI): domain Eukaryota; kingdom Metazoa; phylum Arthropoda; class Arachnida; order Araneae; family Salticidae; genus Maratus; species Maratus michaelseni. The sequence continues at coordinate 151,680,037 of OZ007598.1, read as the reverse complement.
AATTTAAGAGACCTATTATTTGTTATGGAAAGTGAACAGAAAACTATACGCAGGCCTCTTTTATATAAATACTATGCAAGATAGTGTACAAAATAAATAGATACTTTTGAGTAAAACTTTCAAAATCCTGCAAAGAAACAGGAGCTTACACGTTAGCTCTGTTTGGCTGATTTGTGGAATCATTTCCATGCATAGTGAGCTTGTTAATCAAACTGTTCAGTTTCTATGATCCATCCATGAGATAAGTAGTGAGAATAAACTGGCCTACAGCATCGGTGAAGTGGTGTATATATTTATTGCTCTAATGCAGGCTCTGTTGTGTATCCCTGTTTGGTCCTTTGTGTTCTTGTACTTATTGATGATTACTTCTTGTTAAATTTGTTTAGCTGTCTAAGGGTTTTATCAGATCATATATTTCATTTTCATAATTTTTTTTAAGATACTTGTAGCTGTGAACAAATTCAATTACTATGTTTTTAATCTAAAAAATGAGTATTATTTTTATGGATTTTAAATATTTTTATAGTATACTTATGAAAGGTTCCAGACAATGTCTTGACCTGTAACAAATATTTTAGAAAATATTTTTACAATTCAAGTCAGTTTTTAAAAACAGTTTGGTGTCTCTCTCCTTTTTTTTTTTCTTTTTTTTTAAGTTTAAGGTTATATTAATTATGTTATTGTAATTGCTTATTGATTGCTTTTAATGAATGAGCCTACAGTGTAAAGTGTCGACCATCTTCTATCATTCCAGTTTTCACTTGTTGCTCAACTGTAATAAGTTTTTATTTAAGGTTGAACATGATCTAAAAATAAATCTTTGATTTATATGTTTATGTGCATGTCAAAAAATCAATTAAGTAAATTAATGTATCTGTAAATTCTAGTGAATTGTTTGATTACATTATTTAGATGTATCATTTATAGTTTGAAAAAAATTATCCCTTTAATCTTAGTTGTTTTCAGTATTGTTGAAAATGTTTTGGTATTTCTTTAATTTTAAAATGGACATAAAAACACAAGGTTTTTAATAACAATCATTTTAATCCTATTGTGCATAACTGCCATAATTATTTTGAATTTTTGAAATAAAATTATTGTTGGCCATATGATCAAATTTGCTTCTACTGAAATGTACTTCTCACAATACATATTTCAAATGTGAAAGAAAGGTATGGGGAAATTTATATAAAATTAATAATTGGTTTGATTTTTCATAGCAAAATTTATTATTTCCTTAATTAACTGAGTAAAAGTCTCAAGTTTAGTCTATTGCATAAAAACTAAATTAAATTAGCAGCTCATATTTCCTGCATAACTTCAATGTTTTGTTACTGAAATATGTTTTAATTTGCTTATGTATTGTTCATCTCATTGTAAGGAATAAATTTTGAAAAGATCTTACAAAATCAAACACAAAACAAAGGAGGATTTTTTCCCTGTATTAGATTTGTGTTATCCATAGTATACTTTTAATGAAATAAGAGATTGGTTGCTTGCAATCAATATAAGAATGGGAGTTCTGTTAATTCAAGCGTTATTTAATTATGCAAAATATGAAAAATTTTAAAATCCATTTAGCAATTTTGATTTTTATTATTGATTTATTTACTGTATTTGTGGCTTGGTAGAAATGGTGACACTTATTTTTAATTTTGTAGTCGCTGAAAAAAAAAAATAAAGCATATCAATGTAACATTAATTTTATTTTATACAGGACCATGTGTTAAATAAAGAGCTTGTAATTTGCCTTCTTTGCAGTGTTATTTTCACAACTGCATAAGAATGTTGTTATAGACCTACTAAAGTGATTATATTTTGAAAAGAATGAGAGATTTTTTTCAACTGTACATAGATTGATTTATTTTGTTGGACATTGTTTATATCATCATTGAAAAACAAATTTAGATTTTATTTGTCCAGTGACCTGATTATTGAAATTTAATTTTGTAAATAGTGTTCCTTTATTCCTTCATCATAAAAAATTATGCTGTTGGATTGTACTCTATAGCAGATTTTAAAAACTCAAGTTACTGTTGTTGCAGCATAAATTTTATTGAAATGTAGTTATAATTTTTAGAATATTAATTATAGATTATATATATATATATATATTTCTTGTACATTGCATGATTTCATAGAAGGCACTTGGACTATACTTTCTGCTAGTCTTGTTATGGTTACCAATTTCCGAAGTAACTCCAGAACATTGAAATTTTTTATCTTGTTATGCTTTGTTGACAATTTTATTTATTAAAAAGTACGACATTCTTTACATTAATTTGACCGTGAGAGAATAGCTTACTGTTTTGTTGTCTGAATGCTGTTATTACTTTGTAAAATACCTAACCTGACTATGTTTAATCTTAATAAATTTTTACTAGCTTGATACAATTATAAGCCTCCTATGATAACTTGGTCTATGGCATTAAAAAAGATGCTACAAATAATGAAAGATGATTACAGATACAAATGGTGCAGGGAATGAATTGTTTAATTAAAAACTAGATGCTGCTAGTTTCTAATGGGGATTGTCACATTAATGAATGAATTCGTCTAAATTTGCATTTTTCATTGACACAATTTTCATGGGAAGGCTATATAAAGTGTGAGCTTTTATATTGTAACTATTCTAATTTGAGAAAAATATAATTAAATATGGGAAATGTCATTTTAAAGTTAGAAAAATAAAAGATTTATTATTAAAATTGACCTTCCTTACAAGTATTATGAATTTTCCGGCACTTTCTGTATACAATTGCTGAAAATTCTGTATATAGAATGTATACCCTTACTAAGTGATATATCCCAGGATGTTTACAAAATCATGTTTATAACAATTGTCACATGTGCTGTTATAGCTGCTTTATTTTTTAAATAGGCTAATTGTGTGTATATATTGCATTTTTGCGTCACTGTGTAAAAAAGTAACAGTAAGTTTTGTGTTGAAGATTTAGAATTGATTGTTTATTTTCAGAGACTGTATGTAATTTAATTGTGATTCTTAATGCAATGTGTAAGGCTATGTTTTATTGTAATTGTCTGTTTATTTCATATTACATACTTGCTAATTTAATCTTTACAAATCTTTTTTTTTTGTTTGTTTTTTAATAAAATTTACATAAATATGGAATAAGTAAAGTTTTAAAATGAATTTAATTTTTAGGAACAGCAATTTGTTCCACGTGATGACATTTTAGAATATATATGTATATTCCAATGTGTCTCCTATAAAAAAAAAAAACTTTTTTGAGCTACAGTTTTACCTTATTGATAATGAATGGTTAATATGTCATTATGTGTATTCTTAAATTTTAATATGCAGCATTACCTGCCTTTGTGATTATTTTAAATAAGTTGTACACAATTTTAAAAATATTGTATATGCAGAAGCGCTGTTATAACATATATAGCTAACTATATAATATAGATTTCTTTCACTAAAACTTTTTCTTAATTTGGTTTATAAAAAAATATAGTAATTTCATAGAAATATCTTATTTAAATGTGGTATAAATATATGATGAATATGTAAAACACAATTTTGCTTATTGTTCGAATTATCTGCAAGAGTCAACTGAAGAATAAATATTAAGCAGATTTTGCAGGTACAAACAACTTATAATGCAGCTCTCCAGCCTCATTCAGTTGTATATTTAATTCTCAAATTTGTACTCTTCATATTTGCTGACCTTTTTTTTTTTCCTGTTGATATGAATGTGTTTGTAAATTTAACTTTTGATTAATAGATTTTTAAAAACATGTTTACTGCATGTGTAGATTTCCTATTGGTGCTCTGCATGTTACTGTAGGAGAAATTGGTAACCGTAGTCTTTGTACTGCTCTGTGTTATTATCGTAATCTTAAATATAGTCATGATACCTGTTATAGTTCATTATTTTGATATACATGCAAACATGATCTTTTTCTTTTACCTGTGACTAGTTTTTAAAGTACAGTACACTCTCTCAAACCTGCACAGCTTGGGACCAGAGGTTTTGTGTGTTTTAGAATTTTTTGCAGATTTTAGATGACCTCTTTAAAAATAATGATAATAATCACTTTTATCAGGGATGATAATCTTCCATGTTTTGATGGATTTATTTTTTTAAATATTTCATCTGCACCCCCCCCCCCTTTTTTTCTGCACACAGAATTTTAGATCATTAAATCTCTTTAATTTTTTCAAGCTAAATAATCAGCTAAATTCTCTTTTCCCTTCCCTCCCCCTCCTCAAAAAGAAAGGAAAAATCCTACTTACTTTTGACACACAGTTTAAAATACTTAAAAATTTTTAATTTAAAAAAAATCTTCCATTTTTTACTTACTTGTAACAGTTACATAAACAATCATCTAAATTTCCCCCTTTCCATTGAAATTTCTGCTTTGCCTCTTTTTCCTCCTCAGCACACAAAGTGTAAGATTCTATCATTTAAAAAAAAAAAAAAAAAAAAATCCCAGTGTGATATTTTGCTGTAACAATATATAAATAATTATCTGAATTATTAAATATTATAACCCTACTCTTAGAATATCTGATTTTCTTTTTTTCCCTCCAAAAAAATTTGTTGAGGATTTCAGGGGGTGGGGGCAAAATGCTCCTTTTTTTCTGTAGTTTTCATGTTCACATCGCTATATATATATATATTAAACATTAAAGAATTAGGGGGTGTTACCAAGCTAAAAAATATAAAGAGGGTTGTAGAGAAGAGAAAAAATAATTGCTATTTGTATGCTAATATACATAGTTTGTTTCAAACAGTGAGGAAAAGGGGAAAAAAACTTTAAAAACTGTAGTATTTTCTCTTCTGGATTGTAGACTTTTTACAATTTTCTTTTATGGAATAACCAGTGGGCCTGTGCGAGAATTTTCCACCAGTCTAATATTTTTTAAATGCAGGTTTAAACTTCTAAAGAAAAACTAAGGATAAAAATATCTGCAAACAACATTAGTCAAGCCAGAATATCATATCATTTATTCCATCAAAGTTGTAGTAAAATATACTGAACAAAAGTTAACTTCAATCAATCAATGGTGTTTTTTTCTTCTTCTTTTTAAACATTTCAATTTTACTTTTTAATCATAAATATAAAATAAACCCGTATAGAACAATCACGCTTTATCTTTTTTGTCTATTTATTTTTTTATAATCATTGCTGAACATGATATAATAATTTATTTTTGTGGCAACATTGATTTGAGAAAACCTTTCATTTCATTTATGAAAACAATGCTGATTTAATTTAACTGTAATTTTTAATCAAAAAACTTGTTTTAGTTAAATATGAATGTACTATGTCAGAAGCCAGTTCAAATATCTTTCGAATGATACCTCATTCATTGTTGTGCATTTTGTAAATGCATAGAAAAATGAATGTTGACAACAGAAATAATACATATATGATTGTTACAGCAGATTTAAAATGTAAGCATGAATTCCTCTTATAATGGGTAGACTTTGATATCCCCCCTCCCCCTCTTCTCCTCCCTCACACTTCCTTGTCAATTTATATTTGTATTATCTTCCTTGGGTTGCAATATGATTTTAAAAACCGCTTCAGGTAAAAGAAATATATTATTATCAGATATAATTAAACAATGCTTTTAAAGTGTCTCTCAAGCAGTTAGATGTTTTGATAATTTTAATGTTCTGCAATAACTTTTGATTTTATACAAAATTTCAAAATTAATATTGAAGCATGTAATTTTACAAATTTTACTTGCACTATTTAATCTTTCAAAGCCTATATGATTTTTCATATTTAAAACAAGATGCATAGACATGATACATTTATTATTTTGAATATCTGAAATTTTGAATGCAAGCTGTTACAAGACAGGTATTCATTTATATGCTTATTTAAGATTACAACTTAAGATTTTGTTTTTCTTTCTATTAGTAGAATTAAAATTCCAGATAATCATTAGAATTTTGTGAGAACCAATTTGGTGTAGGAAATTAGTAAACTGCAATGTCTTGTAATTTAATTTAAAGGGACAATTTAATGCAAGGTGTGAAAGTAAATTCTATTATTTATTTTGATATATATGTCTGTTAGGCAGCATAAATTAATTATATTGTTTTTTTTTTGTTTTTTTTTTTTTTTTTTAAGAAATGAATTGCAACAAGAACAATTTTTTAAAAAATATGAATTTCTAGAGGAAAATTAAGAATTTACTTGTGTTGTATAAACAAAACATTTTATCATCATTAGAAAACAATGAAGTGAAACATAGGCACAAAAATGTATGAAACCAACAGTTGTACATGCATCTTTTGAAGATTTTAAAAAGAATTATTATAACTCATGAAAATTTTTACTTAAAAAAGATATTTAAAAACTTTAGTTGCAAAGAAAAATTTGGTTTCTTTTATTTTATTTACATAAAAAAAAGTTGTTTAACTTCTTTTAACCTTCCAGCTGTCATGTTGTCACACATTTTATGACAGACATAATTTTTTTCAAAACTTTCTTATCATATGGCACCAAAATTAAAATTCAGTTTTTACTACTGATATGTATAATTGCCCTTCTAACATGGCTCTTATTACTGTTATGAGAAATCTTGCATTTTTAATAGCATAAAAACTTATCGTAAAAAGTATGGCATGTGCCCTTTGAAAGGTTAATCCAATATAATAACATGGATTGATAAAGTTGGTATATAACATCAAAAGTTATTGCACCATTTCTCCTTTTAAATATATATGAAGTAACTAAGCCTTTTAAGATCCGCGATACTTCAAAAAAGGCAATTTATATATGACTTTTGTATTTTAGCTGCATTTAAGATTCACTTTATGTAAAAACTGCTTCACTAGTAGAGTATGAAAAATATTTTTTAAGCTACTTAACCAGTTTTATGAATTAGTAACATTGGTAACTCGGACAGAATAAAATGTGAATAGATTTGCTTAATATATTTTTTATTTATTATATATACATATTATATATATATATTAGATTATTTATCAAAATTGTACAGTGCTTTATTGTAAGATATAAATCATTATTTCAGGATTTGTTGCATAAACGTTATATGCATATTGTATAAAGATTCACAAGCCTTAAATATATATATATATTCATGAATGTTTGTATAGTGTGTTTCTCCGCGTTGATTTTGGTTTGAATGCTTTAATGTGTATTTTGAGAGCTAGAAACTCATTACAGTTGTTATTAATTAATAAATATATTATTTTCTGTTGCAATTGACGAAAGAAAATGTTAGTAAGATACTTCACTGACAATTCTATGCATTGAAAATTCACATGTAGACATTTTGTATGTTTTATTTATTAACATTGCCTTCTATCAAAGAAAAAAAATCATTTATAATGTTATACAAATTGATTTTAATCATCATTTTTCTATTTAAAAAAAAAATGTTTCTCTTTTTTTTTTTTTTTTTATATGGAATAACAAATTAAAAATTGCAAATTTTTTTTTTCCAAAATGTCTTACAAAGATCCTTTCTATAAAAAAATTTTTGGTTGTTTATGATATTACTTAATATGTCAGGTTATTTTTAATGAAATTCCTTCATAGTTCTACATAAAAATTATTATAGTAATCTTTATTATAACTTAAATGGATGAACGCTTTATTATGTGTAAATGAATTTTGACTGCTTCCCGCAAATCTATATTTTGAATTACAATGAAATATTCTCTAATACAATAAACATATCTGCTAGACCTTACTTTCATTTTTATACTAAATTATTGAATATTCAGAATCTGTACCGTTTTTCTGAAACATTGATGTTGCAGTTAATAAAAAACTTTAGGGTTGGTGACAGCTAAGTCTGACATTTAAGTAATACAGTACATATCATTAATCTTTGTCAGTTGTTTATAATAAAATATCTAAAGTCCTTGTTTATAGCATTCGCTTGTTCTGCTAAAAAAAATTATATCTGTGTTTTTCAACTGGTAATCTGCGGAACAGCATCTACCTATGGAAATGTTTCTACTGGTTTGATGAAAAATTTAAAAAAAAGTAGCAGCTACTTTATTTAGTCTAATACAATTTACCTAAGACACAAAAATTAAATTATTGTATGAAAGAAATAAAAAATAATAATGAGAATGTACCTCCTATCTAACTTCTGAAGCTCTGTTAGAATTTTAAAAGAATGGAATATCATATTTTCCTAAGAATATCTCTATAAAGACTTGTGTAAATGAAAGTTAATTTAAAACTCCAACTTTAAATTTGAATAATTCCTGTAAATATTTTTTCAAAATTTTTACTCAGGTGAATAGCATTTGATTTATGAAACATTCTGTTAGTTGTTCATTTTTCTAACTTCTTTCTGTTTTTATAGAAACTAGAAACACTTTTTAAAGTCATGTCTATAATCTAAATACATATGTGTGTGTGTATATATATATATATATAAACTTTTTGCTATATATTTTATATATATATATAATTGCCGCATTTCATCCATTAGAAATACACCGCTGAAAAAAATTATAAACTCAAGAAGTTAAATTTTGTTTTAATCGTAATTTAACTCAGCTTAATTTTACTTTAATAAAATAAAGATGAATGATTAATAGTATTAAATAAAACAAAAAATATTTAATGTTAATAACAAAATGCATAACTTTAAAAATTTAGCATTACGTGAAATCTGGACAAAAATATTTGGATTGTGGTATTTTTTTGGTTTGTATAAGTTCAATTTATGATTTGGAAAAAAAAAAAAAAAAAAAAAAAGAGTAATCGGTGTTGCCCAGGATTCTCGCTGACGATCGCCATGAATCTATGCCATGCCAAAAATAATCTACCGTGTGTCATAGGTTCACTGTCTATGTCCTGTACTTTTTTCATTTAAGTCATGCACCGTATTAAAATTATAAATGTTTTTTTAAATATTTACTTTGTTTTCTTAACGTAATTGTTTATTTTATTTAATTATGATTAAAACAAACTGAACATTTTTTGAGTTTGTCCAGCAGTGTAACTTTGTAATGTGGGTGAAATTTCCTCTCTCGGAAAAAAAAGGGGAGGTGTGGGCAGTGACATATCATATTGCATGTTAAATAAAAATTACAGTTGTATAACATTAAGATTATTAAGTAATAATACTTGCTGCAATGGTTTTTATTTGTTGCAAAATATTTCTTCTGTTTTTGCTGGTCCACAGAAATAAAACAGTTGAAAAACACAGAGTTTGATTATGTAATTTATTAGTATGTAGATAGCTTAAATTTATTATAAAGAGTGATATATTGTATTAATTGTGGTAGAGATACCACAGAGTGCAGTGGGAAATTTTCTTAAGCTTCAAAGTTAACAATATTTTACGTTCAGCTAAATTACTGATTTGACTAATGTGTATCAACCTTGACTTTTATTTAAATATTATTAACTCTTTTCATTGTTGTTACTAGGTGATATTGTGATTGTTTGACTTATTTTAATTGTAATTTAATATTCTCTGACATCTGTACATGTTGAAGCTAGTTTTAGTAAAACCTAAATTTAAAATGCTATGTTGAAATTATATAACTGTTACCTTTTTGAAGTTTTACAATTAATCATAATCATAATTGCATTCCTTATTTAATTGCTTTTGTATATATATATATTTCATTTGAAATTTATAATTGGTATGTTTAAAAGTTTACTTTGTTGTTACACATTAATTAAAATCATCTGTTGGTTGTGATTTCAATGTTAGCTCATTAGAATAATAATAATAAAAGCAATATAAATGTGCTGCTTTTAATTTAAATCCCTATTATTAAATTGTTATTTAATGTTTTAGTTCTTTTAGATATCAGTTTTTCAAAAGTAGAGAAAAAGCTTGTTGACATACACACCAAAAGAAAAAAAAATTTAAATCTGAATAAAAATTAAGATTGATGTATCCTTTAGGTAAACAACTACATTTGTTGCATTTCAAATTAAAATATCTAATTAATATTATATTTTCTTAATCTCCTCAAAGGAAATACTTTTATTTTTTTAGATGTACTTCTATTTCCTTTCTTTGATTTCTCTTTTGTTAACCACTATTTATTACATATTTAATTTTAGTCTAACATGGTACATGTTGTGCTTGTTTAAACAATGAGCTTGTATAAGAAAATAGCCTTCCTATGCTGGATTTTTAAGTGAAATAATTTATGATAATGAGAATTTAATTACTTTTTATATTCAATTTTTAAGCCTGTTCTGATCCTTATCTAAGATTTCAAAAAAAAAATTTATATTTACACCTTGTACTTTTTATAAGTATATCACTTTATAGATTTTTTGAAAAACTGATGTCATATAACAAAATTATACTTTATATAGTCAAATCTTTTTTTTCATGTAACCTAAAAGTTTTAGGGAAAATTTCTGTATTTTGTAATAGATTTATTTTATAATCTGTATCATTTTATGTGTGTGTTTTCCCTATTATTTAACATCATTTGAAAATTCTTTATTGATAACTTTCTGTTGAATATAAATATTCAATGCAGGGCAATTTGCTATTTCACCGTGAGACAAAAGCATTTAGGTATGTTAATTTTATTATTATCATTATTAAACTTAATTTTTCCAATTAGATACAAATTTCCAAACTCTTTTTTACTGCAAATTTTCTATGCATTAATTGAAAATGCACTTATAAACACTTTTATACATTTTCCTGTAAATATTAAATCTATTTTTACTATGCATCTTTCAATATATTTAAAAAGAAAAGCAGAATAGTAAATCATGATTCTATCTGAGGTTTCAGAATGAAGGCGCCTAAAGTATTTTACTACAAAACTGCTCATATTTTATCAAGATAGTTTTAAGAACATTCATTTAATCCCTTTTGCTTTTTATCCTCTTTTTATTCCCTTCATTGTCATACTTAAAATATTTGTAAGTAAAATACTGACATAAAATCAAGAATTACAGTAAATGTCCTATTGAGAACTGTGCCTTAATCATTAAAAAAATATAATTGCTTAAGATTGTCCTATTTTATTGTTACATATAGTAATCCCTTAACATTTTCGAGTGTGTTACAGTTATTTGCAAATTCGTTCATTGTTTCTTGTTTTTTTATTTATTTATTCATTTTTTTTTTCTTTTTTTGCCTTGTGCAAAATACTTATTCATCAAGTTTCTGATGTCACTTTGTGAACAGGAATGGGTCAATTTAATCAGCACTATTAGAGTTTGAAAAAAAAACAATGCCACCTTGATCATATTCATTTAAATGTACAGTCGCTTTTAGATATAAAATTACCTTTTCGATGGTAAAAATGGTGTTCAGCACACTAACTTATGTTTTCATTATCACAATTTCAAAATACAAAAGCCACTTAACTACAAAGACCTACATTTTTAGCTGTTTTTCTTAAATATGTTTCTGACAAAGTAAATATTGAATATTTTGAATCCTTGCCTGATAATTTTAATATTTTAAATCCTTGCCTGATAAATATTTTTATGATGTGTAGTTATTAAACTTCTACATATTTTATGTATATATGTATTTTTAACCTAACTCATATTTCATGGAATCCAACTTTTTTTTCTCTTGTATAGGAAGATAAGTTAACATTCATGGATTTGACACTTGTGAGGTTTCACCTGAAATGTAACTGTCGTGAATGTTAAGGGATTGTTGTACTTTATGCTTTTTTATTTTTCAAATCCTGAAACAAGTTTAAAAATTCACTGTCAGCAGAAATATTCTACTCAAACATCATAAAAAAACCATCATATGTATTATACTTTAGTTTGCAAATTTTTATTTTATTTTTTCTCTCATTAAATATGTAATAAGATGAATGTTTATAAAACAGTTGCACAGTTTTTTTTATATAAATGCATTTATGTAAAGTTCATTTGTCACCCAGATATACTGTACATAATTTTTAATCTAAAATCTGTTTTAGCTCTTGCATTCTCCGAATTTGTTTTGGTTGCTTAAATACATTTTAACAAGCCCAATTCGCAATGCAAATTCATGTTCTGTTTCAGCAATCATTGTATTTCATTTGAAATGTAGTGTACATCTCTGATTATAAATTTCAGTCATTTGTCATTCATCAGGTTTATGCGCGAGAATAAAAGTTTATTATATATTACCTTTTTTTAGTCATTTAATCATAACACAAAGCTACATCATATTTATTTATAACCTATAGTAAAATTTATTTAATGACAGCATGCCAGAGGTTGCTGCCGATTTATTTTAAACCTTTAAAAGTAATCCAACAATTATAAAGCGAATGAGTATTTTTATATCAGATCTGAAGTCTGGATCAAAGTCTAAATCTGAAGTATGTACAGTAAAACCCCGGTTATCCGAAAAGCATGGGACCAAAAGATTTTCAGTTGACCAGGGTTCCATAGGAATTTTCGGATAACCTGGGGGCTTCCTAATTTTATTCTACCAGATGACACTACTCGCCCTTCTCACTTCCCCACACTCTTGTAATGCGTTCGTGCATGCAGGTGAAGTAAGAATTCGTATTCTGAGTGATTTCACCTTCCTGTTTACACGTGTTTTAATTTCCTCCAAACTTTATTTACGATGAGTAATACTTTAAAGTGCAAACCGGTTTTTATAAGCATGAAGAGCTCAACGAGTTAAAAAGAGTGAACATACGGCACTTCAATATATTGAAGTGCAAGAAGATGCAGTAGTGACAGATGTGTTGTTGTTTAACCCTTACAGGACCATAAGATGTCCAAGACTAAATATGCCAACACAACACAATATTTTAGCTATTGTGGGTGTAAAGTAAGAGAATAGCACCAGAAAAACATAGCAGAGTGTATAGGTTTCCTATAATTTCATGGGAAATATTTTTCTCTATGGACCATAAAAGTAAATAAACGAAGAGTTAGGTTTATTATATCGGTATTTTATTTATTGCTTTGTAATACAAAAAAACATAATAAAAATTATCAGAAATGTAAAATAAATAGTTAGTTATGGTATTCTAATTTTCTCAAGTTCAAAACACTTTCAAGATATTATTAGTTCAGCCTGCGAATGTTTTGGTTTTGACGCAATAAAGTTTGACAGTTCTTTTTTTTTTTTTCGTTCAGAAACACATTTGCCGCCTTAGACATACGTTTTATTTTGACATTCAGTAAAAAAAATATCGATTCAATAATAATTGAACAATCGATAACGATTTTTGTAGAAGGGAAAAATATTTCCCTTGAGCGTGAAAGGGTTAAAAAGTGGCGTTAAGGCAGCATTGAAGTAATGCGAAGTTGAAAAAAGTGTTGTATGTGTCTATGCCAGCAATAAAATGCCTGCATTTACGCAATGGTCTAAATAAGTAAGTTGAAGCTGTTTATTTGATTCATAAATAGCGTGCTTGTTTTTAAAAATAAAATTTTTCATATTTAAAAAAAAGAGTTATTTCGGTTAGGCCGATTTTCGGATAATCGGGCTCTACTGTATTTGCAATAATTTGCATAACATTAAACAGGACATCTGGAAGGTCTTTTACAAAATAATATTGTTTTTCCCAGTAGCAGAAACTATGCAGCATGCCAGAGGTTGCTGCTGATTATTTTAAGCCTATAAAAGTAATCCAACAATTATAAGGCAAATGAGGGGAGGGTCTTTTTTATCTTCAAATTAATGTACTTTTAATTTCTTTGTAAATGTAAGTTTTTTCTTATTATACAGTTTATCCTTTTCTAGTCCAGTATTATTGGGATCACAAATAAATTTTAGTTTGTGATGCTGCAGATTGACACAATTCTGCTACTGGGTTTGTTTGACTCTTATCAAAAATTCTTTTTACTGTCAGCTGTTTTCTAGATTCATTCAGTTCAGGACATACAGGGCTGCCATTTGCAACTAAAATGCTACTAAAAGCGACTATTTTCAGCATCAGGCAACTATGGCTACTATTTTAGCCTAAAAACCTTCAAAAGCGACAATTTTGGAGGAAAACCAGAAAAAAAGGAGACTATTTTCCAATCCCAACTACTATTTTTGTAAAAAAAAAAAAAAAAAAAATCATCAGTCTCAGAATTGCTAATTTTTTAACTCAATATCCTGACCTAATATTTCCGTATACATTTTTAAAGTTTTCTATTCAATTTTTAAAATATCTAAAAACATCCATTTGGAATTTTTTTTTTTTAAATTACTTTTACAATCTAATATATAATAGCATATATAAGCAAAGATACCAATCATTCAAATTTCAGTGGAAAACTAATTACTGATTTTTGGTTTGGCTACCACCCACAACTCGTATGCTTCACAGTATATTTGTCCAATTTTTGAATGTTTTTAAAGGTATTTAACCCTTTTAACTGCCGTATGAACCACAAATGATTAACTGTAGATTTGTTCACTGTGGTTTGTGAATCGTATTTGTTTCTCACCTCGTATAAATGTTTCATATAAAAAATTTGAATTAATAAATGAACTGAAATAAATGCTACTTAGAAATAAAAAAATCTTGTTTTCTATTGCAATTTTCAATTTAATAACAGATTTAAAATGTTGAGAAAAACATTTAGAATATTCCCTTTCTTGCTTATTTAGATTTATTTGGCCCATTGGTGTCTATAAAATCATACTTTATTTATGCCAATTTTGCTATTTTATTTTACATAAATTTCTTCTAAAGAATAGCTAAAGAAAATATGAGTACATCCTTTTTTGATAAAACCACTTTTTATTGACAGATTTCTTGCTTCAGTTCATTTTTGTTTACAAAATGGAATTAAAATTGCAGCTAATAACATGCAACAAAAGTTTTATTGTTTTCAGTTACCTCGCAATAATGCTCAAGTACGAGATAAGCATATATTCAATTTAGTTTAGGAAAACCAAACTACTTTCTGATCCTATATCTCCGACGATAATTTAAAAAGTTTCTTTTTTCTGTTTTTGTGTGTGTGATTTTATAATAAAAATACAAAAAGTGGCAAATTTGGATGGTAACATAAACTGTAGGGAAAGTTGTGGATTTTCATATTGCTTTTATTGCAAATAAGGATTCTTGCCCCTCTTTTCTTAAGGAAGCATGCAACTGTTTGGCTACTATTTTTGTATAAATGCTACTATTTTGGCTACTATTTTTTTCATTGTAGGCTGCTAAAGCAACTATTTTTGATGCCATTAGGCAGTGGCAGCCCTGGACATAGTTGAAGATAGGAAAGATGTATATTTTTTGGTTGTGAATTTTATACATTCTTCAAACTCAGTTGCGTGAAAGGGTCAAACATGAGATTTTATGTCGTTTTGAAAAAGATATATAAATAGTTCTTTCTTGAAAATGGCTTTTTCTATAATTTAAATTAATGCTATTCAAATACTTCCAAATCTCACTTTTTTTTATGTCATTGTAAATAGCTATCAGGAATATGTTTAGAGAGAATTTAGGTCCTTTAAAGGAACAATCACTAATTCTTTCATCTTCTTTCTAAAACAAGACCCTTCACAAAATTCTTTGTCTTAAAAAGGAGAATTTTTCACAATTTTTTTCTTTCTGTAAAATGGACTCTTCACAAATTTAATCATTTTAAAATTAAGTCTGGCCTGTCACAAACTAGCTAGAATCGCCAAAGAACCTGTTATTCTATTTCAAGGATGGTGAACCTTTTTACGTGCACACGCAATAAATTCATAAACAATATATAATGTGCCAGACTTTTACATAAAGAGATATTGCAGCATATGTTGCTTATACGAAACACTAGTTAATCAAATTAATCACTTCTGTGCATTAAATAACCAAGAACGAAAACCAAAATGCAATTTTTTTGTATATTGGAATCATTTATTTTATTAAATTTGGATTTGGAAATGTTTCATTTAAGTAGCATGTACTGTAATAAGAGAAAAATACAAATTTTATTTTATTATTTTTTAACATGTTTAAAAAAAAAACCTGGAGTGACTCATCTTGACTTTCTGAACACTTTACAGTATACTGTATGTTCAAAATAAATAATAGTGATATAAAAAAACTTAGGTCCTAATTTTACAAATGTGAAATATTTTCACTGGTAAAAATGACCTCATGTTTTAAAGAAAACATGCACTTTCATTCATAAAGCTTAAACATTTTTTAATGATATAATTTTCAATAAATTTCCACTCTGCCTGTGCTGAAATTATGACCTATAAATTAAAAAAATAACAAGAGTCTCATTCTGGTGAAACAATTGTTGTGTTGATATAAAATTATTGTGAGCAATAAAAATAATTTAATTGAAATATAAGAGAAAATTTTTATTTGTTATCATTACAGAATGGTTGAAAAAAAAATATAGGTTTATGTACCAAACCTTTTGGTCAATTTCTTAATAATGGAATACAGTTCTTTCGACAGTGTTCTGTGGCATATTCACCAAATGGAAGCCTAATCAAAAGCATACATTGGGCTCTATCATGTTCACTCACACATACATGCCGACATCTTTTGAGGGTTGTATTTTTACACCATTAATAAGCAAATTCACAAGTCTTCCGGGTGAAGAGTATTTCGATGCTCTAGGGGATGTGTCGTGTCTAAGGAGCGAGTAGTTTTGACTTAATCCATTTAATATCATTTGCTTTAATTGCAGTATTTGAATCTCAAACAGTCCGGGATTGATGCAAATTAATAGTTTTTAGTAAGCTTAAAGTTTCGGCAATATGGGTTAATAAATTAATAGATAATTTCCCCCCCTGCCACTGAGCTCTCGTCCAGTAATGTGACTGTCTCCCTTTCAGTTAAAAACCAAAAAAGGTAT
This sequence comes from Maratus michaelseni, assembly GCA_963931845.1. Lineage (NCBI taxonomy): Eukaryota > Metazoa > Arthropoda > Arachnida > Araneae > Salticidae > Maratus > Maratus michaelseni. The sequence continues at coordinate 151,663,303 of OZ007598.1, read as the reverse complement.
AAAACTGGAAAAAAAGAAGAAATATTTTTTACTGTGTATATATAAGAAATATTTTGGAAAAACACCTGACGCAGTGTTGACAGTTTACTGGATTTTTTATTCAGAAATCTACTAGTTTCCTGAATAGTAAAAATTACCCTATTTAATCTGTCATTAAATAATGTGATTTTTACTATTCGAAATTTCTTGTAGATATCTGAATTTAAAAAATCTGCTAATTTAGCAACACTGATCTGATGTGTCACCAAATGGCACTGAGCTCACTATTTCCAACATTGAAGCTAAATGTAGTAGCATTGACAATACGGCCTGGAAAATGTTAATTTTGCTATATAATTATAGGCACAAAAATGAAGATAAATTTAATTTAAAAGTTTATATTCTTTGATGTATAGCTGTGTTATTTTGAAAAGTCATTTACAGATCCACTAATATTCTGATGTAGGACAAAAGATACTCGAACACCAGCTCAGCTGTTATAGTGCTACCATCTGACGTTGGCTTACAAGAATGTGTTTAAAATCGTTGCAAAATATCTTATATTTAGTAACACGTAATTAACAGATTCTTTTACAGTAAAATATTATAATACATTAGTAAAAGTTTGAAATTTGACTTTAAAAAATCACCGACAAAATCCTCCAGTGCTTTACAAATGAGAAAATTTAAACACTGAATTACTCATTATAATTTCTGTTTTCACCATCAAAGTAAAAAATTTTGCTCAAGTAAAAAATTAAAAAAAATATTTAAAATCAATCAGTTTTTTTAAAAAAAATAATCCATCTGTATCGGACATAAACTTTCTGATAGTGAAAACATGCTTTTGGTAATTTTATTTAGTGAATTTTCCAATCAGTTACCATAAGAAAGGTTAAGATTCAAATAATATTCATAATAGAGGTCTGCACGGGCCGAAATTTCCAGGCCCGGGCCCGACCCATACAAAAAATATTTTGGCCCGGCCCGGCCCGATACAAAAATTAAAAGTTCGGCCCGGCCCGAACAAAAAAAATATTGGCCCGGCCCGGAAAAAAGTTAAAATATCGGCCCGAGTGAATTTCTACAAAACATAATTTTTACGTCGATTTGGTTAAAAATTTGCCCCATAGGAGGAGATCTAACCAAAAATTCCTATCTCAGCCTTTTTTTTTTATGTTTATAATCTACATTTTTATAGAGGTGCCGCAAGCTGGAATATTTATTTTTTTAATAAATCTCTATTTGTTGTATGTATGTGTTTAAGTTATCATCGATATTGTTAATCCATATTCCATTTATTGAAGTGTTAAAAATCAGAAAAATGCTATACAGTAAAATCTAAGATGGAATTGCGTAGGGAAGAAAAAAAATGAGTTATAGACAATTTGCCTTCTTAGCAGGGTAAATGTATTATATATTCTTTTCTTACATATTAGTATATTCATTTTTAATGGATCAAGACATTTTTCAATTTAAGACAGGATTCCATCATAAGCAGGTTATTTTTCACACGTTTTACTATATTTTAATTTAGCTATATTTTAATAAGTGTATAAATCTACTATTCTTTAAAAAGAATAAATTTTAATGTTTAATTATAAAATAATGGCGATTTAAAAATGTATGCATGTTTTGAAAAGATTTTTATGCCAGATCTTATTTTACTGACCTTCGAACGGACCAGGTACGCCGAGACGATGATTTTCATACAACCAGGACTAAAAATTTTGAGGCATGAAGACTAGGAAGAATGAAACCAGTCCCGGCTCTGTACGGAAAAAATAATTTAAGGCACGGCCTTATCCTTCAGGAAAAAAGTAGGGCCCGGCCCGGCCCGTAAAGAGTAATCACTAGGCCCGGCCCGGCCCGAGCCTTCAGAAAAAAATATGGCCCGGCCCGAGTGCCGTGAAGAAAAATAGGCCCGAGCCCGTGCAGATCTCTAATTCATAATCTATATTATAATGCAAAAACATGTCGGTAAAAAAAAAAAAAAAAAAATGTGCACTCAAAATTAGCGTGCAAGCTGATAGACTAAACTGGTGTAAACTGCATCTTAACCAGTTAACGCTCAACATCCTCATTTAAGGATGCATATAAAATGCTATTTCAGCGCAGTTTTCTCCTTTAGAATCGAGTCATTCTGGTTGGGCTGTAATTTTAAAGCTAAAGGGTGGATTTCTTACATTTCATGCTTAACTTACTCAGGATCATGATTCAACGGACATAAATGCTAAGCTCGTTAAACGTTTTTGCTAAATTGTTGATCTCAAATAAGTTTTGATCTTAGAAAAACACCTTTCTCTAAATGACACTTAAAATGATAAAACCCTTTAAATAGAAATAAATTAAATGTTTGTTCCAAGTAAAGAATTCATGATAAAATTGACTAAAGTTCTTTCATCTCCCTACAAAGTATGCAGTAATGGAACAGTGGTGCAGCAGAGAAGCAATTGACACTTCTAAATTTATTAAATAGTATTCTTCGTCTTATTCAAGGGCAGAATTTCTGAGAATTTTTAAGACGAAGAATACTATTAAAATTTATTGGTGACGTTCTCCCAAATGCTGCACCACTGTTCCATTACTGAGTATGTTTTCACCTATAAGGAAAGGGCATGTTTACAAACAAACACTTCTGCCAATCAATCTACCACTACATTTTTGTCATGGCAATCATTGCAGGAATCGTCATGGCGATGTAGGCCAATCATATCGCCACATATCTCGTGTCATGTGTACAGTAGGAGTCATGAAGAACGAACATGTTTTTCTTGCTAACCAACAGTGACATTAGCTGCTCTTTCCTTATATCAGACAGTTTTGTAATCATTTTTTGTTGGCCAGCTCTACTATGTCAATTCCACTCTCAGATCTGTTGTATATTTTCTTATGGTGTCCTGAAATTTTCAGAAGAATCCAAATAAATTTGATACTAATATTTTATCTATCACTTGATTAAGCATTGCACTCAAAAGGCTAATTTTGAATTTGCCAAAGATTCATCTATAGATTTACAATCAAATAATTTTCTTATTGCATAAGCACTTACTGCTAATCTTTAATACAAGCTCACCAGTCACCAGCGTCAATCAAATCTTAAAAACTTTTACCCTCTGTGACCTTTACTTGATTAAAAGCTTTTGTAATAAAAAAAAAAAAAAACTTGTATTAACATCTATAATATTGTTCTGAAGTTCTTTACTCACATAATTTACTCGATAGAGTAAGAAGTGTCAGAAAACAGTGAGGCCAAAAATTTGTAATTTATCATTTGACTGACTAATGATTGAGCATTAATTTTTGCTTGAGCATCATCAGTGTTTATACAACTTTTCTAGTACATTACAAAGTTCACCAGCTTGGTACTGTATAGATTTCACTCCATTCTACATACCCATCGTGTTTCAGAGATTGTTTAACAGACAGATCTTCTGCAACATGTTTTCTAATCTGTTTATCTTTTAGAGTGGCGACTCATCGGGGAAGACTTGGCCTTGTAGCCTCTCTCATAAAACTAATTTAAAAGTGAATAAATTCGAGAGGGAGGGGAAAGAAGAGAAAACCATTGCACGTCAATGAATGCTTTTCATTCTACTACAACGACATAGTCTACAATGGATTTTTTTTTCTTATAATTTTATGACTATACGAATATTGGTGTATACTGGCTGATCACCTTGGGTTGCACAGAAGGGCTTATTTTTCAGTAAACAATTTACGAATAGTAATCTTCGGAGACTTATTCAATTAAGACAGATTACTATTTGAAAACAGTGGTTCTGAAAAATAAGCACCTCTCTACGTACCCTGGACCTGGGACCGACCAAAATCGAGAACCCGTCCATCCTAAGATCAGCCCTGAATAAAACGGCATTAATTGCATCTAAGATGTGCACAACAAGATCAAATAAAATTTTTGCCTCATCAAAGTCCCTCCCCCACAAAGAAAATTCTGAATTGGCCCTTCTGACACTATCCATTTTGGAGAAAACCAAAAATAATTTTAAGTATGGGCTTTACTCACGAGTGGCAACAGTCACACCTCTGCTGGTATATTCATTCCAAAAAAGACTGTTTATTGGCGTTAAATCTGTTCGTGGCTCTAATCAACGCCCCCCCTAGAGATAATGTCTCAGGACTGGCAACACTGGATTGAATGACATATTTGTAGATCGGCCATTCGCCCTTCCCTCCTTTGTACTGCAGCATAAGGAGACGGAGAGTAAGCCATGCACGTTGTAGCGGCAACGTGCTTCGTAATCAAAAAATTCTTGTCGTCTAATTCTAATTTGATAAAAGACCGGATTGCTTTCAATTAAGGTAAGTACTTACTTACAGATTTACAGTATACATGTGCATTTTTATGAGTATTAACTAAGTTAATCACTATCTATTAAAATATGTTTACTTTTGTCCTTGTTGCACAATTAGGCTTAATTGCACAGCTTTGTTGAAGCTGGTAATGTGACACACTTTTTTTCCCAGGGTACTGTTTTTGTGAAATTATGAACAGCTTTTCATATTTGTGAAAAATCTAGACATAATTATGTGAATTTGAAATGATCGTTATATTCAGGATCTTATTTTATACATTTTTAAGAAGATACATGGATGTAAAATACATATATTTTCTTTATGTATGTAAAAGTGACAGGTCAGATTTTACTTTTAAATGATTAATTTGTGAAATGTTCGGTTTAAAGATGGAAAAATTTTGTGAAAAACCTATTTTTAAGACAAAGAATTTTGTGAAGGGTCTTACATTTTTAAGAAGATACATGAAAGTAAAATACATATATTTTCTTTATGTATGTAAAAGTGACAGGTCAGATTTTACTTTTAAATGATTAATTTGTGAAATGTTCGGTTTAAAGATGGAAAAATTTTGTGAAAAACCTATTTTTAAGACAAAGAATTTTGTGAAGGGTCTTATTTTAGGGAAAATAATTTTGTGAAGGGTCCTCTTTTAGGGAAAATAACTTTGTGAAGGGTCCTGTTTTGAAATGAGAAATATTGTGAAGGGTCCTTTAAAGGACCCAATTTTTCCCTAAACAGATCCCTGAGTTGTTAATTTTATTTATAAAAATAAGTTTTGAGAAATTCACGATTGTTTCATTCTGATGCTCCCCCTCCCCTCCCCTGTTTAATGTATTTTATCGCTAAAATATTGATATATTTTTTCATACAGAGATTAAATTATAAATTTATTAACTTAATTAAATGTTTCTCTTGTCACTAATTCATATTCAAAAACATATCAGTTAGTGAAAAGTGTAAGATAAAACTTAATATAATGTACTGACTATCGTTTGATGATTACATAATTATTTATTTCACCATATATGCAGTTTTTCTATAATCACCAATAAAAGTCACCAGAGATATTTTACTATTATTAGAAAATATTAAATATATATTTTTACTAATGTTCAAATGAAATTATTACGGCTAGCATTCAAATCTGCCTTTGCCTTAAATATACTACACTTAGCCTAAAAAATGTTTTTTTAATTACTTATTTGTTATATAAATGCATGTTTCATGTATACCACACTGATTACACCCTCTTCAAATAAGGTCTAAAAAACATCATAATTCCGATTACAATTTATTTTATTTTTACATTTATTATTACATAATTTATTATATTTTTGGGATTATATTTAGTTTATCTAAATTCTATCATTATGACATCATTATCATTTAGTATATCTAAATATAATCACATTATTCAAATAAGGTCTAAAACATCATACTTCCGATTACAATTTATTTTATTTTTATAAATTTTTATTATTATATAATTATATTTAATTTATCTAAATATAATCACATTATTCATATAAGGTCTAAAACATCATAATTCCGATTACAATTTATTTTATTTTTATATATTTTATATTTATTATTATATTTTTGGGATTATATTTAGTTTATCTAAATATAATCACATTCATATAAGGTCTAAAACATCATAATTCCGATTACAATTTATTTTATTTTTATATATTTTATATTTATTATTTTTCTGGTATTATTTTAGTTCATCTAAATATAATAATCACATTATTTAGATGACCACGATGAATACATAATTACATTCACATTATATGGATTTTTAGGTATTTATAATAATTATTTTATAATTAGAATTATTATATTACATAATAAAACATCTTTGGTTATATTTTGAAAAAAAAAAAATTATTAAATATTACATTCATATGTGTGTGTGTGTTGTGTATAAAATGTAAATATCTAGCAAATTTTTTAGAGCTATCATTTAAATTTTGTAATTACTTTTGTGTGGAAAATATTTAAAAAACTAATTAAAAGTTAGTTTTTATCTTATCATGTTTTGCATAACAAAAACAAAATATTTAAACATAAACCAAAACAAAATTATATCTTTTCAATTGCACATAACTAAAATATATATTTAATATTTTCTAATAATAGTAAACTACTACTAGTGATTATAAAAAAACACTGCATATATGGCAAAATAAATGAAATTTGTAATTATCAAATGCAAATATTCAATCAAGTATTCAGCAGTGACAAAGTAAACATATTTTAATAGATAATGATTAGCATTGTTAATATTGATAAAAATGCACATATAAAAATAAGTACTTTAATTGAAAGCAATCCAATCTTTAATCAAAATATTATTAATTTTCATGAAAATATGCTAGAACTCAAATATGCGAGCTTTCATTTGCACATTAACAAAAAAAAAGTGTTAATGAAACCTCAAAAGATAGCTTTTATTTTTCAATAAAAATAACTATTTTGTATTTCAAATTTTGTTACATAAAACAAATTTTTCTTAATACTAAATGCTAGTCTTTTTTTTTTTTTTTTTTTTTTTTTTTTTTTTCTTTCTTTCTGCGCGGGTGTGAAAAGCAAATAGTGTGTTTTGAATTAGTTGATCTTCAATTTTATTATGGAAGTTAAAAAAAAAAAGTCATTTAGAATTTTGTTTTATTGTGGTTGCAGGAATGGTAGGATGTTATCAGTTGAATCATTAGCCGATCTGCCGTGACGTCAAAATTGAGCTCTTAGGCATTATCTCTAGGGGGCGTTGCTCTAATGTCCTCCAATTTTTATATAAGCGTTACCTCTGGGGTTGCCAATCCAGATGCAGGTCTCTCATCTAGAATTGGTTCAAAATTAGGAGACTAGTTTCACAGTTATTTGGATCATGTCAGCTGTATAGAAATAAAAAGCTGCTCACCAGGCCTTTGGACCAAACCAACAACTGTTTATTGGACGAAGGGGAAGCAGTGTTAAAATGTTCTTCACGCCTATTGGTGCTTTTCTTTTATATACCCCGAGGCTAACGAAAAAGAAAGGCTACCGCGGTGCTTTATTCATATCTTTTTTTACAGACCGTGGGAGTCACGTGATGCTCGAATGCACCAATGAAGGTGCACGAAAAGAGCATCACGTCACTCTTGCGGTCTGCGAGGCTAACGAAAAAGACAGGCTACCGCGGTACAGTCCACTTACCTTTTTTTACAGACCGCTAGAGTGACGTGAAGCTCTTTTCGTACACCTGCATTGGTGGATTCGAGTATCACGTGACTCCCGCGGTCTGTAAAAAAAGATAAGTGGACTGTACCGCGGTAGCCTGTCTTTTTCGTTAGCCTCGAGCGGTCTGTAAAAAAAGATAAGAAGAATGTACCGCGGTAGCCTGTCTTTTTCGTTAGCCTCGATATACCCGCAACTGACGTGGCATGGGTAAAGTGCATTTAAAACATTCTTCATTGGCTGAAATGCTTTCCTCATACAATGTTTACGTTAAAAACGGCTACTAGATGTCACTGCGTTCACCATTTTTTGTTCAGGCTTAATTTTTTTTGGCCAGTTACCACATTTTTTATCTTCTAGACGCTATAGCTAGGCTCTGGCGCGTGCTCAGACTGCGACTTACGTTATACGTGGCAGGCTGGCAGGTTCATGACGTTTAAAACGTCACAAGGAGTGAATAATCTTTACATGGCAATTGTTACAAAGCGTCGCACCCATCGTTTTGTGCCAATCGTCGTGTAAAGATTATCCACTCGTAACGTTTTAAAAAAGTGAATAGGGAACAAAAAATAGTGTCTCATCAAGTGAATACAGCCTCATAGATATGACGGACTAACGGCCATGGAACAAGCCCCACTCTATTAGTGCGACAAGTTTCTCAAATAACAAATCAACAAGTTGCACAAAATTCAAAAGCAGTGATAACAGCCATTGGGATTCAATGGACTGATCGCAATAAGCGTATAGGGCAGTTGCAATCAGCTGATCAACCATTGTATTCACTTGGAGGTAAGGGTAATTCCACCAATCAGAACTGCCTATTTGTACTGTTTACCTCCAGGGTGACGTCAATTGCAACAGCCCTATTCACGAAGGGAAAAAAAATAAAATCAAAACCCCCAATGCTTGGCTGAGATAAAGTGACAAAGAAAACAAAAATGAGTGTGCAATATCCAGAAATGTAACAACCATCAGTAACAAAAGTTACAATGTGACAACCACCAGAAACAAAAGTTACAATTTGACAACCACCAGTAACAAAAGTTACAACGTGACAAAAACCACGATAGTGACATAATAACCAGTGAAACTCTCGAAAGAAGACCAAGATTCAAAATATGACAACCAGCTCTAGCACAAGCTAGAGGTAACAATATATCAAGAAAGAGACAAAAACAACCCACAACAGGGGTGAGTCTATAAAAATGCCAAAAAAACCTTGACAGAGACAAATACAACAAGAAGTGAAATCAGCCCATAAAAGAGGCGATAAACACTACAGCGACAACCCACCATGAACGTGACAAGCCAACAGACATGGTAAATATGTAAATCTATGTACGTTATGGCGCCTGGTGCATGTAAAATCCGTCGTGGGTGCAAAGCCCTCCAAGTTACCTGTGAATTATACCTCCGGGGGTGCCTAGTCAGGTGAGGGTCTCGTCACCTGATCAAAGTTCTAAATTACGAGACCTATTAAAATCTGTCAATTCAACAAAGTTAAACAGAAACCTTGAACCGGCAAACAAAGATAACTGTAGCAAACCACAGCAGCGATGTGAACAAATCTATAGTCAGGTGGATCACAGCCATGCTGTGATCAGGCGAATTCCGACCCGCACCAGGTACTAACCCGTCAATCTAGGCATTCATGCCGGGCAGGTAGGGGCCTGGTAAGCGGTATAAAAAAAAATTTAAAAAAAGTCATGAAACGGTCATGTATAACATAGGTCGCGCTCAGACAGACTGTTTTGTCCAAAGTATGGCATACTTAGATTCCCGACTCGACTTGACGATAATCGCCTGTGCGAGTTTGATTATACTATACTCCATTCGCTGAAAGAAGATAACAGAAATAAACAAATGCACATGCGGATTGGCGATGCATAAACCTGGTGCTGTGCCAGAAGCACCAAACAGACTGTCTGAAGTGTTTGAGCTTCTGCTTTTTCAAATCGAAGTAAAAAATAAAATTCACCAACATAGGGATTTGTGCAAATGTGGGGCTCCTTGGCGATTTTTCTGCAACTCGTTTTTTTACTTTCGTTATCTCCTTTTCCTGGAGGGAACGTGACTACCTTTGTAGGTTTTCACACCCCTCGAGCTGTGGTAAAGCAAGAACCGTCGCAAAGCCCAGCATATGACCTAGAAACCGACTCCCCTCATGGGGTTTCGGCGACGAAGCCGCTGGGTGTTCTCGGCGGTTCATCAAGTGTTCATTCCTGCGGAAGTTTCCTCCGAGATGTGGGGTTACTGTGGCAACGACCTGTGTCATCGACATTTGGTAAATTTGCTTGGGGATCGGCCCCAGGCCAATCGCAGCGCCGTGGCGAGACAAAATTGCTGGTGCGATATAAGTCCTTTAGAGACTTGGGAGCGATGGTCGGAACGTGAGCCGGCGACCCCTGTGGGCTCTTAGCGGCGCGAGCTCATTTTATCTCCTTTCCTTGAACAGACTATAGTGATGCTAGGGTGTATTGATATGAGAGTGGCGACATATGGGATATAAAATTTGACTGGTTACTGGTTGAGATTATTCTGGATAAAAGCGAGTCACCAAGCATATTGGCAAGCTTGCCGTCATCGCCAAGCTAATGCTTGTTAACTTGTCCTCACTCTCACTCGTATAATCGAACTCGTCTAGGCGAGTACCACCGCAATCAACGAGATGATACACGGCCGGTTCATGACTTTTAAGATCACTATGCAGAACCACCGAGTCTGGACTCTTGCCAGGGCTACGCTAGATACCGGGCTGGCTCATTATCATGACGGCATAAATGGTGGCCTCGACCAGCGATTGGTACAAAGCGATGCGCCCATCGTTTTGTGGCAATCGCTGTATGTCTTTCGTTTTTTCGTTTCGCTTTGCACCAATCGCTGGTCGCGGCCAGCCCGGTATCTAGTGTAGCCCTGCTCTTGCGTAGATGATCATAGTTTTTAATTAATTTGAGTTTGGGAAACTATCGTTCTGCTTCATAATTTGTAAGAGGTATTACTAAATATAATTTCAATGCAGTGTACGCATTTGGGAAAATAAATATTATTTATTGACATTAATATATTTCGCAGTATTTTCACAGCATTGTATGTCTACATTACTAATAAGTTCTGAGAAATGTTTCCTTTCTGTTCTTAAATTTTCATCAAGAACCTCATTATAAAATTTTAAGTAATTTTCTACAGAAACATCATTTATGGTGTTTGAAAATATATTTTCAATTTGAAAAAAAAAAAAAAAAAAAAGGAACTTTAAAAACACGCAATCTTTTTAAAAAATGCGTAGCTTTTCAAAAATATCATTAAATGTTTCTGTTTGAAAATTTTTTTGACGTTGCATAATTTCATTGTGCTTATCACCATCCGTATATTTCTTTTTTGGAAGTCGACCTTCCTGAAATTTCGCGAATCTTTCTGACTTGGGGGAAAAGCTTTCACTTTAAAATTTTCAAAATGATCTCTTATGTTCTGCAATTAGTCGAAATTAAGCATAGGGTATAAATTAATCATTATAACAAAATTTTAAAGAAATGTTTAAAAAAGGGTCCTTAGGCCCCAATAAAAATATGAGGATGGTGGGCCCAGGGAGGGGAGTCCAAGAGTCAACTTTAAAGTTATACATTGAGAGGGTGACATAATTAGGAGGTAAAAAATGCATGGCGCACAAAATGTTCAAGGGGCTCCAGGGGAGAAGGGTCCTAACTGGAATGCAAGGAACATTAAGGGAAATAACTGAATGCAGAAAAAGCCCCAAAAACGAAGGCGATCGGATTAAAAGGGGCAAGTTACTAACAATTTAGGAAACAAAAACTGCAAAGGGTCCCGTACGGAGCCCCAAGGCCAAGGGGGAGGACAGGGTCTTAACTGGAACGTAGAATTGAGGGAACAGCTAAATGGAGAAAGGTTACCAAAAACGAAGGAGATCGAATAAAAATAGGGTAAGTTATTATCAATTTAGAGCAAAATACCTAAAGAGGCCCTAGGGGGCCTGGGTCTAAAAAACTTAAGGTCTGAGCCTTTGGTGCATCAGGACCTGCCTTGGACTATCCACACCCAAATTTTCAAACTTCTACGTGCGGTAGATTTTGCTAGCCATCGCACAGACAGACAAACAACTTTCTTTTATTAGTATAGATTAAACAAAAACATTTATAAAGATCAAAGAAAAGTAAAGTAATCGGACTTTTTAAAAATCTCACAATATTAAATTAAAAGTTTATAAAAAAAAAGGTACCCTTCAATTACTTTATTCAGGAGACAAAGTCACAAAGACGATTCGCAATTGCCAATACTACTTAGTTCTTGTGCAAAGTACGGTTGACAGGTACTGTCCATAACATTCGGAAGTATCCGACTTCGGACAGTGGGGGTCCTCTTTACTAATTTCTTAGAAAACATATGGCAGTGCATATGTTTGTTGAGATTGCAAGGCAAAGGTTAGAATTAAAATTAGACGGTTTTCCCGTTTTCGGTCTCAGGCAAAACAGGGTAAAAATTCTGAAAGAACAGCTTAGCAACAGAGCGTTATATCGGATTTGCAACGTTTGAAAACTGCAAAAGGAAAAAATGCTGCATGTTGATACTTGAACCATGACTTTTTTCTCATCATTTCAGAGTATTGTTATCATTTTAGAAGCAAAATTATTTTCTTTGTTTTTTTTAATAGAAATTAAGTATGTTTTAAACGAAATTTTGATACAACTTGAACCATTGACGAGGGCCTCTGAATCAATGATGGGCCCGGGGCTGCAGACCCCCCCTTTAATCCGGCCATGAGAGAAAGTCCCCAACTGCCAGATCGGTATTTTGTCGAGAGTGGTGTCGTTGGAAAGCTCTTACCATGGGGATATGTATAATGGAAATGTATGCAACTACCCTTCCGAATGCAACTGGTGAAGAGTTATAGGCCGATGTATTTCTGTCATTTATTGATTTCTCCAGGTCGGTGGCTATAAGGAAAGGGCAACTGACGTCACTGTTGGTTAAATTACTGTTAGTTTGGGAGAAAAATCTGTTCGTTCTTTACGACTCCTACAGTACACATGAGATGGAGCGATTTGATTAGTCTACGTTAAACTGCTCTGTGATCTGATTGGCCTACGTCGCCATAACGATTCCTGCAATGATAGCTGCGACAAAAATGCAGTGGTTGATTGGTTGATGGAACTGTTTGTTTGTAAACATGCCCTTTCCTTATGCAGGAAATACACATGTGTGGTAGAAAAGAGAGTTGACGGATTACAGAGAAGACATTTTATGCTTGGTGGAAAAAGTAACTTCACGGATGGTAGAGCATTTCTGAATAGAAATGGCTGAAGCACGAGTGTTATCAACACCAGGTACACACAATGAAAGGGGGTATTTCGCAGTTGTCACAGGTGTTATTAAAGTTAAAGCATGCTTGTTTAACTGATCGAAAGACGGGATTCGTGTCTCTAATTAAAGCCTTTTGAAAGGCATACCGACGCATGTCATCAAAGATGAGCGAGGAGAATTGGTTATAGGCCAATTTATGTAATTTTATTATGCTTTCTCTGGTGGTCATGTCGACATCTCCACAAGCATTCTGATAAGTTTTTGAATATTCCACTGTTCTCTTTATTAAGTACTTGTATTGTTGAAAGAAATAAACGTCTAACGGTTGAAGAAATTTTGTCGTGCCCGGTGGGTAGAGTTGCAAAGGCTAGAATAAATCTGGGAATAAACCGGGTTTTTTGGGAATAAACCGGGTTTTTTGGAAATAAACCAGTTTTTTTGGGGGGAATAAACCTGGAAATAAACCGAGTCTATTGGAAATAAACCGGTTCTTTGCAACTCTACCGGTGGGAGAAAAACAGGCTCCACATTGAATCCAAATTTCTCAATGCATAAACATAGATTCGTTTGGCCACTCCAACTATCCAACACCATGATTGTTTCCTGATCACCAATCTATTATTTTAGTTTATCGAAGTATGCCGCAGTTATTTGTTTTGTGCTCTTTCCTGACTTGGAGCATGTAATGAGCAAATTTGAGGATGATATTCGTTGCACATTTTCCATAACTTTGGGACCAAATCCCTCCCTGAAATTCCTGTGTTACAAGTAGTAAAGGTCCCATAAATTTTCCAGCGGCGTTAATACACATTTGCACGGTCTAGGAAAGAGTCGTTCTGTTTTTGCTGATTACCGATGCACCCACGTCTTTAGATCCCTTCATATCGAGAGTTTTGTTTTAGATAGAATCTCGTATTGGAAGCTGCTTTGATCGGTGTTCAGGACGTTGGACAGTGGATACTTTCACTGCTCAATCATTTTTTTCACGTTTTCCCGGAATTCGTCGATCACAGGTTGCAAAGACACTTCCGAAAACAAATCTCTTTTTGTTACGATTTGTATGACCTTTTGGCTTGTTATTTTATGTGCCTGTTTGAAATTATTGATGAAGTGTGAGCTTGCTGTGAATCCGGAAATTCCAAGCTCCAATGATTTATCAATGGCCCACATTTTGAGGTCCCTGTCATGAACGAAGGCTTTTAACTGTCTGCGATGATGATAAAATTGCAATCACACGTGTTTGGAAAATAATTTAATTTTGCTCTGCATGTTCCCACCTTTCCCTACGTATTGTGCCCACCATTGAATCATCTTGTGGTCTTTTATGCTGCGTTTACACTATGGCTTATCAGGCCTATCAGGTCTGCGTGGTCTGTCAGGTCCAGGTATTACCTGCCTACATATATGTTGCACAGCCCTTAGCTTAGTTTCCTTTGCCTTCTTGTACGTTTCTATTGCTTTCGCCATTATTTCTACGGATACTCCTTCACTTCTTGTCTGCTTTTTTTTTCGCAGGTTCTTCATATTCGAAAGTGGGGTCTGTATTTATTTCCAAATTACATGTCAGTTCATTTTCGTCGATGTTGCTCTCATACAGAATAGCAAGCGACCGGAAAAAGTTCGTTTTCGATCATCCCCTTCACTGTTTTGTAGAGTTGCAAAGAACCGGTTTATTTCCAATAGACCCGGTTTATTCCTAAAAGACCTGGTTTATTCCCAAAAAACCTGATTTATTTCCAAAAAACCCGGTTTATTCCCAGGTTTAAACCGGGTTCATTCTAGCCTTTGCAACTCTACTGTCTTGATTAGTCGCTGACTAATGGCCTTCTCTTCAGTCGTTGGCTCCTTTTCCTCGGATTCCCCAAAATATTCTAGCAGTTGTAAACTAAGGAGTTTTGCAATCTTCGCTTTGTCGGCGATAGCATTATAGCGTGAAGACTCGCTGACGATATCTTCTGAACGGGCCTGATTTCGGATGTCACAGAGGTGCGTGCCACCTCCCTGAACCAGCGCGCTTGGAACGCAAGCCACGGGTACTGCTAAAATTCTCCATGTTTGAGTGTCTCGGGGACTGTCCCCATAGGCACTGCCCATGCCCTCTTTTCATCCCGTAGGATCAGGCGAGGAGTTCCTGATGTTCTTTAAAGCATACTCAATCAAGTCATAGAAGTCAGTGCAATATATGATTGTGAAAATGTGGTCATAATCTTCTGTTTCTTACTAAAGGGAATATGGAACCTTCAACAACTGGCAACAACAGGTTACATAACTGTACTGTAAGCTGTCTTTTCTACCACACAGAGTGTTTTTTCTGCATGGCTAGCGACCTGGAGAAATCAATAATCACAGATATACATCGGCCTATAACTCTTCACCAGTTGCATTCGGTCGAGTAGTTGTGTACATTTTCTTGATTCCCATGGTAATCCAACGATACCACTCTCGACAAAATCCCGATCTGGCAGTTGGGGACCTTATCCCTAGTTCATTCCCTTCTATCTTTATTCAGACCAACACTGTGTTTTAAGCAAATCGGTGATCCGAACGTCCTGTCCTTGTTAGTTAAAGATGCGTTGGTTATATGCATTGTTTTGTACAATACATATATTTATATAACTGCTGTCAACTTATATGTCACTAAAAATTAATAGATTAGTTTTAGTGACATATAAGTTGACAGCAGTAATATAAATATATGATGTATATATATGTACATCATAATCCGGTATTCTATTATTTTTATGTTGGATCATTAGAAAATATGAAGGTTTAAAAAATCATTTTAGAATGCTAAAAAGGTGAAAATTTTTAGATCTCCGATCAAACTGCTACAGCTGTATCAATCAACCTACCAAACCCAAGTAAAACATATAAACTTCTCTGGGTCGAGTGCAGGGAGATAGAAATAAGGAGAACAGTGAAGATAGGCTTTCAAGATCAGAATATGGACCGGAAATTAGTACCCGGTTCGTGGCGCTAGTGCTCCTAAGGGCCGGTCATGTGACCTGTCAAACATGACAAATTGTCGTCTGCTCTTTCTGCATTTTGGTTTCGAGCATAGTAAAGTGTTGTCAGCCGAAACCGGAAATAGAGGGCGCTACACTCCCCAAATGCCCAAAAAACTGGAAACGCCGCCATACTAGGTACCGCTTTTAGTTCCATAAGTAGAAACATGATCGTTGTTCTCCTTCTCTCTATCCTGGTCGAGTGAGTCAACGCCCCCTAGAGATAAGGAAAGGGCAACTGACGTCACTGTTGGTTAAACTACTGTTGGTTTGGGAGAAAAACCTGTTCGTTCTTTACGGCTAATACAGTACACATGAGATGGAGGGATTTGATTGTTCTATGTTAAACCGGTCTATGATATGATTGGCCTACGTCGCCATGACGTTTCCTGCAATGATAGCTGCAAAAAAATGCAGTGGTAGATTGGTTGATGGAACTGTTTGTTTGTAAACATGCCCTTTCCTCATATCTCTAGGGGGCGTTGAGGGAGTGCGGCGCAAAGACAGCGCGGGCGATTTGCGTATTGTGAACGCTGATCGGCGGGCTAAATCAGATCACGTGATACTTTCATGAATGAATTGGATTTTGTCTGATTAAATATAGACATGTGTTCCTATTACGAAAGCCGTTGTTTTACACGGGCTTCTGAACCATTTAAGCATGAAATAATCAAATTATTACAAAATTCCTTGCTCTGAGAATAGAAAGATTTACTCCATGAGGACATCTCCTTCACGCGCGTGCAACCTGATCGTTGTTCGTGAACATAGCTTCCTGAAATCATTTCTTTTTTAAACAAAAACCAATCAACCGACTTAACTGTAAACAAACGCTGCTGGAATTTGAATAGTTTGTTTTTCAATTTAATCATTCTGTTACCGAGAATTAAGTTCTTAAATTGCTATTACTCTTATAATTTACAGGTTTGTTCTCTCTTTATACCCATTAGTTAATGTTTTTTTTTTCTTTCTTTAATTTTAAAGGTTGAATTTTGAATACTTTTAACGTCTGTGTTTTTTCAAAGTATAAAAATAGTGATACTGAACGTGATATCACTGAATGGTGACTTACATCTGTTTTTAATGTATTGAAAATATAAAGTATTCCAAACATTGTTCATATTGAAACTTCCCTGTATACCTGATTACACTGAAGCAGACATTTGGATTGATTTTATAAACTAACTTGGCAATCAGGAGCATAGAGGAGGAGGAGGAGGACCTTTACTGTAAAAATGGGGAACAGATGTGTTACACTCACGCACCGATGTTTGGCGACTTTTTGATTGACGCGATTTCCACGCCCGCACCAAACCAAAAGTTTAATACAATAGCCAGGTTACCATTAACGGAAACAATCCCCAAAATTTGGCGACTTTTTTCCTTTTTATAACCGATTAAAAAAAAACGGTGCGTGAGTGTAAGACATCATAGCCAAAAAGGCTTAGATGCTTTACACTCATGCTAAAAAAAAAAAAAATAATCTGTTAAAAAAAAGAAAAAAGTTGCCAAACTTTGGGGACTGTTTTTTCTTTTATGGCAACCCGGCTATTAAGCTTGTATTTAGTTACTGGTGTTGTAATTTGTTATTGTAATCCGTATTTGCGTGGATGTTAAGGGAAAGGTTTGCGCATGTCTGTATTACGTCATTGATGATGAAAAGTAGAGAAAACGTGATTGGTTGTAGAAGAACGTTCTATTACACATTATTGGTTGCAGAGTCGCGTATTATAGAACTATATATGGAAGGGAAATAAATTTGCATAACTGTTGAGTTAATGATTGGTTTTTAATTGTCATGTGAATTATTACGTATTGGCGGTTACAGTGGCAGAATTGAATTTATCATTCTATTTTGTTTATAAAAATTGTTTTGACGTTTGTAGTTGCTGGTAGAAGTTGGAAAATGTCCATGGCTATAGATACCATTTTTCGAGAGTACCAGGTAAGTTTTTATGAGGAAGCAGAAAGGCAAGTTCAGTAATTCAAAACTGAAATAACGCGATAATTTTATCTAATAGTTTGTGTTAAATTAGAATTTGAATTACCGAATGGTTACCCTGATATAGTAGTGCTCTTTAAAAGATTGAAATGATGTAATTTTATCTAAAGGGTTGTGCGAAATTACAAAATCAGTTATCGAAAGATTATTCTGATTGTAGCAGTCCACTTCAGAAGAATGACGTAGGTAATGTATTTTCTATTAAATTTATGTTAAAAAAATTTATTTTTCGTTTATTTTGATATTTACTTTCTGGTTTTACTAGTAATTCATTATTTATAAATGTTGTGTTCGTCATGAAATTAGAAACTAAATAATCGAATGTTTACACTGATATATGAGGGCACTTTAAAAGATTGAAATGACGTAATGATTTTAACTAAAAGTTTGTGTGAAATTAAAATTAGCATCAGCGAAGGTTTACTGTAATATAGTAGTGCACTTTAAAAGATTGAAATGATGTAATTAACATTTTCCATTAAATTTATGTTGTAAAAAATGTATTTTTGGTTTATTTTAATTGTTCTGTAGAAATACGATTTTCTGTGTTTTCGATTATGTTATTTATAAATGTTCTGTTTTTTGTTTCCAAAATGGCAATGGAAAATAGTAGCTTGGCACAGTCTTGGAAATCGCGCCAACCAAACAGTCGTCAATCTTTTGTTTACATTTTAGCGTGAGTGTAGCACATCTGTTCCGCCAAAAATGGCAGCGTCATAGAACTTTGAAATAAAATCGCACACACTTTCAGTTACAAATGTGGACAACATTTAATGACTGACACTCATTGATCAGGCAGAGACTGGTAGAAGCAGACAGAGTTGAAGTGTGTTACATCATTGATCCTATTTCATAAGTTTTTCAAAGCCATTTTTTTCCATCTCCAAAGCCTACTTCGAAAAAGGTCCTTCTCATCTATGTTCATGTTGACAATACATTCTTGTTACTTGGCGATTCACTCTCATAGACTACTTGTGGGCTGTAATAAAATAATACCAAAAAAAGTTTTGGAAATTGTTGTTTTGCCTAATTGATTTAAAACTGATTAATGTGTTACATGTAAATTGGGAAGAGTTTCATATCCTGTGCTGGTTGGCACAATTCGCAAAAAAATCCAAAATGTTGGCAAAAGGGGTGTCATGTCACGTAGATAAAATTCATTCTAGTAGTTAAAAAAGGCAACCTCAAAGATTGAAGATTGCAACAACCACATGAAACACTTTTCTGCAAAAACACCAGCACAGGATACAAAACTCTTCCCATTATTAGAACAATGTAACAGTTTGGCAGATTCTGATGGTTATTTTTTTTTTCTTTTTGTTATTGATTTTAAAGAAAGATTAAAATAGACTGTGTTGGAAAATTTATAGTTTTCAATAAAATTATAGCAAATATTTTGCCTCTTTTCCAGTAAAGGGGCCTTGGCCTTTTTTTTTAAAAGCTTGCCGTAAATCGAGCTTCGGAAAGTGAAATTTTTTGCCAAATGATATAAACAACTATAGAAACAAACCTTATGAACTTTTGATACAAATGTCGCAGACACTCAAGGGTTTCTTTTTTGGGTAGTTACTTATTATCTGGGCCAGGTCAGATACAACTGGTGCCAATTATACTAATTACAGTAACCCTTTTTTTTTGACAACTATATTTACTTTTTATTATAATACATAGAGTTTATAGTATTTTGCTATTTATTTATTTTTGTTCATATATTATATTATATTTATTTATTTTATGTTACTTACCATTTTTAACAATGTTATGTATTTAGTAATGTTAAATTACTCTTTTGAACATGATTGGTAATTAGCAACCACTTCTGGCGATTTATCTAATACGTAAGCCTTTTTTTTTTTTTTTGCCAAAATGGCAATTTTTGCCTGGTGTGGCAACCCGGTAGAACAGATTATGTGTGCTTTATATATTAAATTAAACATTGTGTGTGTTTTATAATAAATTAAAGGTACTTCTTTGTTATGGTGACCCCTAAAGATGAATTCCCAAGTGACATAGATATATCACCAAGTTAGGTTAATTTGCAGTCCTAAAGAAACAACATGTGTTTATGCTATCATATTGCTTTTTCGTTGATGTTCCTGAACATTTTTTATATGTTTTTTTTCTTTTTAATTGCATGTTGTATTTTCTTTAATAGCCTGTATTTATTTTTATTAATATGGAAAACAGTCTTTGATTTACCTAGTACTGAGATGGATCTAATCTAATATTTTCAATAGTTGGCAGTTTTTATTCAACAAACAACTATGCAAAAATGGACATCATATGAAACTGTTTGTTACTAGTAATGAAACTATATGGTAAAAAGTTATATGGCAAAGTAAAAAGTTGTAAAAAGAAAAAAAAAGTCCTCCGTGTTGGAAATTCATAACTGCTTTAAAGTTTATGTACTGTTAGACAAAGGAATTAACATTCATAGAGTGCTATACAGGGCTGTAGCTAGAAGTAAACAATAGGGGGTGCTCAAGAAAATGTAGCGGAGGCTCATACTACTTCTCTCTTTCTGACACATGCACACACAAACACATGTATATATGATCAAAGTATTATATAGAAAGGTAAATTAGTGCATATTGTAGACACTATGTTTCTTATTAAATTGCTTATAATAATTTTCTTTGATGCTAAGAAAAGTAAAGGCTGCAGGCAGGGATGTCATCGAGAATATACGGTGCATACGCCGTATATATTCTGGATTATTTTAAGGGATGCCGTATACCCTGTTCTCAAAAGCACTATAGAATATACTTTTTAGGGTATACCCTCTGCCTAAAGCGTATGCCCACTGGTTTTTTTACGACTACATTACTGGCTGCAGAATGAAAATTTTCAGTGTATAATTAATTATACTAGTGTAATAATAAGTGATGATGTCAATAAGTAGATAAAAAGCTGACAGTTCACTTATTTCAAAAGAGTTGCAACCAGAGTTGTATAATATAGACGCACGCGTGCATGCCGTGCGCGGAAAATTTTGAGAATTTCTTTTTTAATACCAAAAAATTGAAAATATTCCCCAATTTTATGTACGATTTATTTACTGTTTGCGCACAATTCAAAATTAAAAGATGCAAAACATTATTGTGACATTACAGACGCTTATGAAGAGGTCAAAATATTAAGGATTGGGTTGTTTCTAAATGCATTGACAAAATAATTGATAAGAATTCAGCTCTTCCTATCATGGATTTTTAGCTTTATTATTATTTTTAACCAAAATAATTATTCTTTAATTAATATTAATTAATTTTAAATGGTAATTATTTTAAACTACTGTTTTTAATTTTTATCGTCAAAATAATACAACACGTAATTTTATTAAACATTAAATTAATTTGCAGAAAGATTTTGACTCAATATTTATGTGCGCAGAAAGTTTTTGGTTTTATACAAGTCTGGTTGCAACCTTTAATTTTTTTTTTTCTGAATATTCCCTGCTCTTAAGGATTCTAAAGTTATGTTTTCATATGATAAAAAAACATTAGAAAATCAAAGGTGTATTTTGCATTTTAAAATTATTTTTTTGACTAGTCAAAAGCTAAAACCACTTATATCTAAATTGGCTATAACTTATTAGAATAACTTTGTTTTATGCTAATAATGAAAAACGCTGCAAAATGAAAAATTTCAGTATATAATTAATGCAAAAGTCAATGTTTTCATCAGCAAAAGGTTGCTAATTCTGAGTATGTGCAGATAAGATGTGCGCCTATTGAAGCACTTATTTGCAGTTTTTAAACACATACTACAATTTAGTATTTATGCAAAACTGTAAAAAAACCCTAAAACTAAGTTCAATTTTTGAACAAAGTTTCATTTGGATTTTTGAAACAGAATTTCATTTGGTGGCCTTGGCAACTTTCGCAGGGGGTGCTGAGCCCCCCCCTGGCACCCCCATAGCTACGGCCCTGGTGCTATAAGAAACAACTATATATTGGTGAAAATGCATATATGACAAGTGTGTAAGATGTATATGATATGATGTGTTGTGTATATGTATATGGCATATAAGATGTAAATAATATGTATGTAATGACATATAGGGTGTTTGGAGTATATATATGACACATATATAAGCTTTGTGATGGTCTTTGCAAAATTGTAATTGCAATCTTGGAATAATCACACTTGTGGTGGCTGCTATAATAACACAAAAGTACCAAAATTTTTTTTAAATATGGCTCAATTATTTTCTCATTTAATGCTTTTTGAATGTAATAATTTAATTATTATAAGGATTTCTTTTCCTTTTAACCGGTTAGTGCTCAGCATCCTCATTTGAGGACTGATGTAAAATCCTACTTTCAGAGCAGTTTTTTTCTTTAGAATTGACTGATTCTGGTTGGGCTAAGTGGATTTTCAAAATTTCTCAGTTAACTTACTAAGCATCATTTATATACTAAAATATATGACAAGTAATAATGTATTTCAGTTATTATTAATTTGGGCGTTAGCATGTTAATGTTCATGTGTAAATTATATTTTTCTGTTGAATGTGTTTGGCAATATTATTATTTGGGCTTTTTAAATAGGGTGTAATTTTCCACATTTAATGTTTTTTGCATGTAATAATTAAATTATTTTAAAGTTTTCCTTGTTTTTTAGTATTCACATGTAAATATATTTGTTAATTAAAATGAAATATTATTATTTGTGCTTTTTAAAAATTGGCAACAATAGGTAAATACAGTCAAACCTTGTTAACATGAACACGCTTAACGCGAATTACTTTTAGCACGAACTGTTTTCGATTGTCCCTTCTAGTTGTATGTAATGTATTTAAGTTCGGATAACGCAAACTACTTGTAACATGAACAAAAAAAATTTCAACTTAAGTGTTCACGTTAACGAGGTTCGACTGTAAATGACTTTTTTGAAATATGAAATAAATCTCTCTTCAGATAATAAAATTTTAAATAAATTTAAATAAAAACTAAAAAAATTAGACATTTAAAAAATAATTGAACACTGCACACCACAATCTAGTCACTTATGTGACTGCAAAAGATGGTTAAATTATTATGCATAGTTTTTGAAAACTTTTTTAACTGAAGTATTTTGACCAAATTCAACATTAAACAGTACTTAACTTAAAATAATTCAACTACCATTTTTCATATTTTTATATGCAAAAGTCTTTTAATATAAGCCGTTCACAATAAATTCAACTACGGCAGCAACAGTATTAGTTATTTTTTATTAGAATAAAGAGAAATTAATGTAAGGCATTTATTTTAAATGTATATAAGGTATGTACACTCGTGTCCAAAATTATCTTTACATGCATAGAATCACAGACTTTGCAGAAATGGTGAACTATAATTTTATAAATTTCTGGGGAATTATTCATAACACATGAATACAGAGGAATAAATTCAATATCACTGCTTATGATATAAAACTGTAGCATGAAACAAAAAAAAAATGACAAAAATAGGTGACAAGGAGAGTGCAGTAAAATATGAATAACTCAGGAAAAAATGAAGGCTTATGATTTTAATACAGAATGTGATCTCCTCTAATGTGAACACACATATCACATCACAACGTGTTTTCATGCTGGCAATAACGTTGGTAACCACAGTTTGGGGAGATAAGTTCCATTCTTCCAGCAATGCGGTCATTACCGTTTAGCTCATTACCGTCTCTCGGAGAAGGATGTCTCCGTGCAATTGCTTTCCCAAGGTAGTCCCGTAAGTTCTCTATCAGGTTGAGATCAGGAGATTTTGCTGGCCACAGTATTCGATCAATGGCTTCTTCACTTTCAAAATAGTCGTCAATGAAGTGTGTTCAGTGCGGACGAGCATTATCGTCCATAAATAAAACGTCAGATCCATAAGCACCTCTGGAATGTCAGACATAAGATTCTAAGACCTCATCCCAATATCGCTGGCTGGTCACAGATCTGTTATTGAAAATGTGTAGGGGCGTACGTCCATCGATCATTATTTCGCTCCATACCATCACACCTGCATTGCTGAAATGGTGACGTTCAATCATGTTCAAAGGATGATTTTGTGTTCCTGACTCCCTCCAGATGTAAACACATTTAGAATCTGATGTTAAACTAAATCTTGATTCATCAGTAAAAAGAACATGGTTCTGTTAGAAGAGTGATTTCTGATATAAACATTTCATCTATTATTGTGAGCCTGAATATTCATCCATCCGACTTCAAGCTGGTGAAACGAAACACGTGTGCGCTGACAAAGTACTTTTCTGTTTTCTGTGAGATTCTCATTAAAGAACTTACACGTGTAACCTCAAGAGTTCAAGGCTAAATGACGTAGACTTGACTGTGTTTTTTTCTCTCATCCAAGAACTAATACTTCAGTCTCTGAGTAACTTTTATTTAATGCAGACCTGCTGAACAATTCTATTAAATTAAATGTTTTAACTTTTTATAGTGTGATGTAAATTTTATAATGTAAAATTAATCTTTCTTTTTCTTCAACAGTAATTAAATAATTAACTTAGAAATTATACAATGAAGCAATACTTTATTTAGAGAAGATGTTTTTTTTATTTTCATCAGTGATCGAAAGAAGTTATTAAATAGTGCCATTGGATTTATAGTAAAATTGGATACACTTACTACACCTACGCGGATTCAAAAGGTAGGACAAACTTTCTCTACCTTTCTTTTATTATCATGAAGTCTTAAAGTGAATTTTAAGAATAAAATTAGAAGAAGAATTTATTTACCGTAGTTCTAAAAATTATCAGATTATGAGCGCTGAGGATTGAACACGGTAAAACCGCTCTCTAATAAGAAAAATAAAAAAAAACTATATTTTAAACAATAGAAACTATAAAAGTATTATTAAAATTAATAAAAATACAACATCATGGCTTCAAATATGAAAGAAATGTGTAGCATAGAAAAACTGAACTCCAATAATTATGCGATTTGGAAGTTCAAGGTAGAGATGCTGTTAATGAAAGAGGATTTAATCAACCAGATAACTGATGATCCGCCAAACCCCTTAACAGGCGAATGGACGAAGAAAGACAATAAAGCCAGGGCTATTATAAATTTAAGCTTAGAAGACTCACAGCTGATTTACATAAAAAACGAAACATCAGCTAAAGCTACATGGTTAGCATTAAAAACAATACATGAGCGCGCAAATTTATCTAGTAAATTATATTTGCTAAGAAAACTATATAGTATAAAACTAGTTGAAAATGGTAATATGAACGACCATATTGTTAAAATATTAGAAACCGCTGATAGGTTAAAATCTATAGGAGAAGAGATTAAGGACTCTCATCTATCTGCACTTTTGTTGTGCTCCCTTCCACCTAGCTATGATACTCTGATCACGGCATTAGAGGCCCGATCAGAGACAGAATTAAATTCGGAATTTATAAAAGGAAAACTAACAGATGAATTTCAAAGGAGACAAGAAAGCTCCAATTCATCGCATGAAAATGTATACAAAACATTTAATAAACAAAAACAAAACACTAGGGCATATCCAAAAAGAGAACAAAACCTTTTTTGCACGAATTGCAAAAGAAAAAACCATGTGCGACAAAATTGTTGGTTTCTTAAGAATAAAAATTCTAAGAACCAAACAAATGAAAAATACAGACAAAATTCGTCTTTATGCTTTGAAGCAAGTAATTTTACTCCGAAAACTAAAGCAGAAAAAAACACACAAATTCAAGAGAGTAAAAGCGAAGAAAATCAAAACGAAAAAACAATGTCTCAAAGGCAATTATCATTAATCGCACATAATGAATCTAAATCTACTTGGATTGTTGATTCTGGAAGCAGTTCACATATTTGTAATGACATAAATGTATTTGTTGACATTGACAATAACAACAAAAATACTGTCACGATAGCAAACGGAACAACACTAAAATCGCACGGGACAGGTACAATAAAATTACGGACACAATCAAATGACATAACTTTAAAGGACGTTTTATATGTCCCTGATATTCAATCAAATTTAATGTCGGTTACGAAAGCCACAAAGTATGGTTATGAATTCATGTTTGAAAATAACACCTGTAACTTATCCTATAATGGAAAAACTCTCTTAGAAGGAAAAAAGAGAGAAAATTTATATGAAATTGACCTATATAAACCTAAGCAAGAAATCTATGTCAATTTTGCTGAACAATGCAAGAATAAAAACTGCATTGAGCTTTGGCATAAGAGATTAGGTCATAGAAATGTTAATTCAATTTAACAACTCTTATCCAACAATTTAGCAACAGGTCTAGAAATTAAAAATTGCAAACATGACATAGTTTGTGAGAGTTGTATAAAGGGAAAACTAACAAATGCACCGTATCCAAAACAGAGTGAGAACAGAGCTAAGAAGGCGATCGATCTGGTGCATACGGATGTATGTGGTCCGATGCAAACAGAAAGCATAGGAGGGAAGAAATATTTTCTCACATTCACAGATGATTTTAGTAGATTCACAATGATATTTCTTTTATCGAATAAAAGTGAGGTAGTTACCAAAGTGAAAGAATATGTAGCCATAACGAAAAATAAATTCGGTCGCACAGTTAAAGAAATCCGATCAGACAATGGGGGTGAATACACTAGCGAAGAATTAGAAAAATTCTTAAAATATGAAGGTATTCATCACCAGTTCACTATTCCGCATTGTGCACCTCAGAACGGTGTTTCGGAAAGAAAGAATAGGACTTTAGTCGAAATGACAAGGTGCCTATTATCGGAAGCGCAGCTGCCAAATAAATTTTGGGCCGAAGCTTTAAATACAGCTGTGTATCTTATAAACAGATTACCAACAAAATCACACAATTCAACTCCATACCAGCTATGGACAAACAAAAAACCGGATTTATCAAACATAAAAATATTTGGCTGCAAAGCTTATGCTTATCTCGATAAATCCCAAAGAGGAAAACTCGATGATAAAGCAATAAAAGGAACATTTATCGGTTATGATAATAGATCAAAAGGATATAGGATCTACATTGGCAATAATAAAGTAATAAGGGCAAGAACTGTTAAATTTATAGAAAACTCTAATTCAAATGAAAACGAAAAAAAATCCATTGATATGAGAGAAGAATTAGAAGTTCAGAAACAACCTGAAAAAGCAGGGGGAGATTCCTCAAAATTCTTTATAGACATGCAGGAAGATAAACAAACAGACAATGAGGAAAATTTAAACGAAAACGAACCTAGAAGATCTCAACGATCAAATAGGGGAGTTCCACCCGATAGATTCTCTTATATTACTAAAATACAAAAAGAAAATATTGAACCAACAGAGTGGAAAGATATAGCGAAAATCGAAAACCCATATGATAGAAACAAATGGTACGAAGCAACTAATGAAGAAATTAATTCATTAAGAAAAAACAAAACATGGGAACTAATTGATCCACCACCTGGAATAAAAGTAATTGGGAATAAATGGGTATTCACCAAAAAATATAATGAAAATAATGAAATAGAAAAATATAAGGCACGTCTTGTAGCCAAAGGTTTTTCTCAAAAATACGGAAGCGATTATTTTGAAACCTTCGCTCCAGTAGTAACGTATACAACTATAAGAGCGTTTCTAGCATGTGCAGCGTATAAAAATTTAGATGTTAATCATATAGATATTAAGACTGCATTCCTCCACGGAAATTTAGAAGAGGAAGTTTATATGTCACAACCAGAAGGGCATGTAATACCGGGAGAGGAAAATAAAATTTGCAAACTAAAAAAATCAATTTACGGATTGAAGCAATCCGCACGAGCATGGAACATTAAATTAGAAGAAAGTTTAACTAAACTTGGTTTTGTGCAAAGCACCTCCGATCCATGTCTCTTCACACGAAAATTAAAGGAAAGTACAACATACATCATTATATATGTTGATGATTTATTAATTTCAGGGGAAACTAAAGAAATAAATGAAATAATAGAACAACTAAAAAAGGAATATGAAGTCAAAAATTTAGGACTTGTAAATTATTATCTGGGGATAAACATAAAAAGATGTAAATTAGGAAATACACCAATTTCCTGGTCAACTAAGAAACAAAATTCAGTTGCCTTATCATCCGCTGAGGCTGAATACATCTCAGCAGCAACTTCAGCACAAGAGACAGTTTGGATTATCAATCTTCTAAAGGACCTTGATCTACAACAAAATTTGCCCATAACTTTATTCGAAGATAATCAAGCTTGTATAAACATGGTTAAAAATTATAAACATCATTCGAAAACTAAACATATCGATATAAAATACAACAGCATAAAAGATCTTAAGGAAAAGGGAATAATTGAACTACAATATTGCCCAACCAAAACTATGACAGCTGACATTCTAACGAAGACCCTTCCCAAACCTGACTTTACAAAACACAGAACAGGTTTAAATCTCAAGAACATTTATACTTCAGAAATCAAGCAGGGGTGTTAGAAGAGTGATTTCTGATATAAACATTTCATCTATTATTGTGAGCCTGAATATTCATCCATCCGACTTCAAGCTGGTGAAACGAAACACGTGTGCGCTGACAAAGTACTTTTCTGTTTTCTGTGAGATTCTCATTAAAGAACTTACACGTGTAACCTCAAGAGTTCAAGGCTAAATGACGTAGACTTGACTGTGTTTTTTTCTCTCATCCAAGAACTAATACTTCAGTCTCTGAGTAACTTTTATTTAATGCAGACCTGCTGAACAATTCTATTAAATTAAATGTTTTAACTTTTTATAGTGTGATGTAAATTTTATAATGTAAAATTAATCTTTCTTTTTCTTCAACAGTAATTAAATAATTAACTTAGAAATTATACAATGAAGCAATACTTTATTTAGAGAAGATGTTTTTTTTATTTTCATCAGTGATCGAAAGAAGTTATTAAATAGTGCCATTGGATTTATAGTAAAATTGGATACACTTACTACACCTTCGCGGATTCAAAAGGTAGGACAAACTTTCTCTACCTTTCTTTTATTATCATGAAGTCTTAAAGTGAATTTTAAGAATAAAATTAGAAGAAGAATTTATTTACCGTGGTTCTAAAAATTATCAGGTTCCAGTTCACTCCAGTTCTAATATACTTTGCATCAATTCAAGTGATCCCTCTTGTGCTGTGCAGACAATGACACACATATCCTAGGCTTTCTGGCATAAAGGCCTTTTTTATTAAGCCTTCTGTACACAGTTTGCCAGGATATGACTGTCTCAGTGCTGGTTGCAAGCTCTGAACTTAACTGCCGAGCAGTAGACTTTGTTTCGACGGGCAGTTGTTGCCAAATATCGGTCTTCCAAAGCAGTTGTTTTTCATAAAAATGACCTTGTCCAAGCCGCCTGACAACAGTGCCAGAGTTCTGAAATCGTTTCCATAACGTAGAGACTGTCTGCCTTGAAATATTCACACATCTCGCTACTTCTGTGATTGTCTGGCCTGCTTCTAAACGGCCGATAATTTGCCACTTCATAGATTCTTCCAAATGATACTGCGAAGTCATAACAGATCATTTTCAGTCCTTACGTACTGAAATTAAACGCTATATTGCAGAAATTCACTCCGATATTCACTTTTCATTTGATATTCACTTTGACATTCCAATGTGCTTCCTTCACTGTCGCATGACGTAACGCCCTCATTTGTGTATCAAAAACCGTTTGATCACTTTTGATTGGATAATGCCAATTAGGCTTGTATTTCACAAATTCCCTACAAAAATGGCTTACATGGATTGGATATTTCATGAAATATCATTATTTTTGTTTATGTAAAGATAAATTTGGACATGAGTGTAGCTTAAATGTATGTATTTTAAATTAAATGTGTATATTTTGAAATTTAAATGAAATGAATGAAAGGTTTGTATTTTAAATAAAATGAATGCACCATGAAGGATGGCGATGAGAACAATATTTGGCAATTTATCACCTACACCTGGCTAACATTGTATATATATGTGTCTAAATAAAATTTACAAAGTTTTTTAAGTAAAAAAAAAAATTTGATATATTTTTTAAAAATTTGAACTAGAAAAAATCAATTTTCTTTTCTTGGTTCTTTCATCTTAACTATTATATCAATGAATATTACAATGAAATTCATCCCCAATGGTATCATGTTTGAAACTACTTCTACCTACTGTCAAATCAAATTAATCAGGAACTTTAAAAAAAAACTAGGCTAATTTTATGATTCCCAATTTTTATGGGCGTTATCAAAACCAAATTAATCCATTTGATGTATTGTTGTCGTTTGATGCAAATGTCTTTCCAGTTATTAAACTATTTACTTAAAATTTTAACTCCCCTTCCAGTTGCAGCATATTAAACTGAAATAAAGATCTGCTTAAACCGTACAAAAACTTATTTGAGAACAAAATTGAGTGAACACCGATTGGTTGGATCAGAATAATATATTTAATTTACTTTTTGTCAATTTATAAAAGTCATTGACAGACTTAACCCATTTAAGTCTCATTGTAAATTTTTTGTTCATTGTAAAGTACAGGCAAAAAGAGTACCTAGGACCCAACAATGGAGATTATGGGTTAATAGAAATTAAGGTACTTTCTGTTATTGTTATCTCATTATTCATTTTATACTTACAAAATTGTTTTACGTAATAATGGTGATTTTTTTTTTTCATTAAAAAGTTTTGAATTAAGCAGACAAAGGTAAAATAAAGTGACATATTAATTTATCTAAAAGTCACCAATATTTCTACAAATGTGAAATGCAAGAGTTTTTTGGGTGCAAAATTCACTCTTTATATTTGCAAAATGAAGTTTATAGACAATTAAAAATTTTAAATATGCATTACATAAAGATCTTTTTCTGTATAATTGAAAATATCTATTTACTTACTGATTTGTCTTATACCTTTGTTATGTAAAGGTTATGTATCCAAAAACAAATGTATAGATATGTGAAAATATTCTACTCTATTGATAAACAGAAAAGTACTTCTTTTTCTTTATAGGGGTTTTGGTGTAATAAAGAAATAGGTAAAATAGAATTTGGCAATAATAGTAGGAAGAAGCCTATTTCATTTCAATAACCTCGATTAACCGGAACTATTTTTTTCGGACTCTCGAAATATTCGTTCTGATAAAAGGTATATAAAAATTTTTGAAATTGGTTATTTTAAGAAATGAATATAAAAGACAATAAAAAAACATAAATTTTGCATAAAGCATGAAGTCGATCGGATAATTAGTTGCCGAGATAATTGGAATCCTATTTTCCACATTTTTCGATTTTTCATGACCCTGTATTTCATCCAAATTTCACTTCAAAGATATATTTTAATTGGAAATTTGACGCTTAATCAGATGCAATAAACCGCTAGTTAATAGGATTATTATTTTTGGAGTTATAAGGATGTTTCTTTCAAGCAATTCAGTAATCGAGCCTTTAAAGTTTGTGATGTCATCAAGCCTCGATTTTATTTGAATTGCAATGCATTTTATAAGTAGTTTACACATTTTTTATTTTAATATTTTACATTATGCATATCCATGATGGGTAAGTATTACGGTGGTCCCCAACAACTAGTTACTAATTGCTATTGCTATTTACCACAGAAAAAATCGCATACCATAAAATTTTTTTCCAAAAATTGATTTTGAAGTGCATAACTTTAGACTTACAGCTACCTTCCTGCCAAATCTTATAGTTCTATGCACAGCAGACAGCAGTCTCTTCAAAACACAGACACATCTATCTTTATTATTATAGAGTATTTATTATTAGTTCATTAAATCTATATCTGAAAAAATAAAATTCTTTGTATTTTTTACGTTAACTTGTTTTTCTTTTTATAGTTTATTTTACCATGACTATTGCTATTGGGTTTGAAGGAAGTGCCAACAAGTTAGGTATAGGCATAATGTGTGATGGTAAAGTACTTTCAAATTGCAGAGCCACATATATAACACCCCCTGGTGAAGGTAATATTGCTTTTATATTTTTACAAATTTAAATTAACAGTTAATTTTTATTATTTAAAATCTTTGATATCTGAAACATATGTTTAAGAAAGGGTTTTTTCTTCATCTTAGTGTAAAAATACACCACAACAGTATTTACTTTATTTATCCGTATTTTAGTAAGTATTTTTTAAGCTAGAATAAAATATATTATTTGTTAAGTAGTTTAAAACTCATCTATAGAATTGGGGATCAAATTAAGGCTGTTCAAAAATCCAAACTGGTTATTTTCTGACACATTCCACAATTCATTTTTATTCATAAACACATATAGTTTGACAAGTACTGTTATTCAGAAAGAATGAAATCTGATACATTTTCCATTTTATATGATAAAGACAGGAGATTTTTTAGAAAATGCTGCCAATAACTGGTGTTTTGAACCAAATTTCCAGTTTACTTATTGAAAAATGCTATTCCGTTCCAAGGCCCTTCAGTAGTCATGCTTGCCAACTTCATACTTTTACATATATAAATGAGACCAGAGTTCACATTTACTTGCATTTTAGACATAAATCCTAGAAAATTATTGCATTATGACTCACAGATTTTACAACAGTGAATAAAAAAGTAACTCGCAAATAAGACACCCGGCAACTGCACACCCCCTTCAAAAAGTTTAAATACTAATGGCATATGAAAAAAGAAGTGATTAGCCCATATTTGTTTTCCTCAGTCACATGACTTGCACTTTTATTGTATAGATTTATGTATGATAGGATTT
The DNA here is from genome assembly GCA_963931845.1 of Maratus michaelseni. Classification (NCBI taxonomy): domain Eukaryota; kingdom Metazoa; phylum Arthropoda; class Arachnida; order Araneae; family Salticidae; genus Maratus; species Maratus michaelseni. Next base: position 151,630,762 of record OZ007598.1, on the reverse strand, counting down.
AATAGAATAAAGAAAACTTTTATTAATATCTTTTTAAGTTTTGATTCAATTTTCATAAAATTTGAAATGACTCGACAATATTCTGCAACGGTTATCTATATATTTAAAATGAAAAGCACATTGTGTCAAATTCCAACATTATTTTTCCACATGAAAAGGGTCTCTTTGCGTATGCTTCAACATTTTTTTGAAGGCTTCGTCTCTCAGAAATGGGAAACCTGATTAATTAGCCCTCACCTGTTTAGCCTAAGGGGATTGAAAAGGGTTGATTAAAAACGGATGGAGTCATACCATTGCATTGAAAGCATAGACCTTCTAATATATTTTTGCTCTGAGGTTGAAAGCTAAAGTTTTTTTTAAAAGAGCTCATGTTTTCACTACTAAATTATGCATATTTTTTCATGAATTTTTCATTTTAAAATATAATTTCATACAAAATTGAGTTAAAGATATAAAATAATAATAACTTGATTTTTTTTTTTAAATGTATTATCACGGGCCCAGGCGGGGTCAGCTAGTATTATATTAAATTTCAAACCATTCAGTTGGGTAGTTTTTGTGCTGTTATATGCGGACGGATGGACCACAATGACTATAGATGCTATGTATTTATATAATTATGAACGCACCTAAAAATGGGAGAAAACAATTCATAAAAACAATAGCAAAACAGGAAATGCCTGCTTAGTTTAAGATTGTTTGGCATACTGAGGATGCTCATGCTCATGTATCTGAGCAAAAATGTTTTATATGATGTATAAAAATGTTTTTCATGTTGTTAAAGGATATTTTTATAATTTTTTATTGTAGAAATATTTTTTTTGGGCTATATTATTTCTTCTTGAAAATTACTTTAAATGAAAATTAATGTTTTGAAATGTTATTTAGGATTTCTTCCCAGAGATACTGCACATCATCACCAGAAACACATTCTAGATGTCTTAAAAAAAGCGCTCACAGAAGCCAATGTTGAACTGAAAGATATTGATGTCATCTGCTATACTAAAGGTGATTTTCTTTGTTTATTTAAGTATAAAACTTGACTGCATTTATGGAAAAATTTAGTCACATTTCTTTTTATAATTCTGTGTTTATAGCTGTTTTTCAAATATCAGAAAAATTATAATTTGATTAAAATATGTAAAACTAAATTAACATTCATTATTTGTAAATTATATATATATATATATGCTTTAAAACTTGGGTACTTTTCCATTAGCGCAGTGCCACTCAAAATTGGTAGGGGAAAAAAAACAACCCTGTACATATGTGTACTCCAATACTTTATTCAATCTGCTCCAATGTAATTTCCACTTATCTAGTAATAGAAATCTTCTTCTATTCTTGTCGTCACCTAAATTCTTTTTAAAGCAATTACTTAATTTTATAAGTTTTTCCTTTATTTATAATGTATTTTATTTATTTTTTACCGTACTTCATATATTTAATGTCTTTCAAACTTCTGCATAATATTTCCGGCCATCACTAGATGGAGTTCTTAACATGAGTCACTTGGCTTTGACAAGTGACATCGTCATTCCATCTTCTGTAATTATGCATCGTTCGTCCAATGAACATGTCCGCAGTTGCATAATAAGCTCTTATATTGGACTTTTGACATATACATCCTTCTAGCTTGGAACAACTTCAGTTTTGTATTTTTAGCTATTGTTGTTCATTGGCGTTTAAGTGCTAATGCTTGTTGTAGGAGAGGCGTCTGTGATATACGATATTAGTCTTTTAATCTAGTTACATATGGAGTCATTTTTTTACAAAGTAATAGTTTTAATTGGTTTTCGTTACAGTAGAGACGTCAATGAATTGTAAATTTATATCCAACTTTTACTCTCATGATTTACAAGCATTTTATCAGCCACCATATTTTGAAGCAATTAATAGCAGAGTTAGAAATTAGGAACTCTACGTAAGGCGTCAAATGATGCCTACAATTTTTTTTCTAGGTGCCAAACTGCATTTCATGATTGCAATTTTATGTTATATCATATTTTCTCATTTCTTTTCACAACTATGTTAAAAATAATATTGTTTCTATTTTTATGTGTGTAGGACAGGGGGGTGGGGTCTGTAGATATTAAACACTTTATCTTTGGGGAAACATTTCCAATATTGTAGGCTTTAATTATGCAAGAACTCGTTTTGTAACACAAGGTTGCATGGGATAGAGCAGTAATGGACCATATTTTTCTGACGAGTCACGTACTTTGGGGAAACATTTCCGAAATCATAGCCTCAAATCCAAACAGAGAATAGGGTCCATTGCCATGCATTTGAATAAGGTGAGCAAGAATTTTAGGGGCATAATCTCTAAGGTCAGTTTTATCAGTCATTGATTAAAGTAAAGTCAACTTAGAGGTGATTGACAGATGCAAGGGAGTCTGAGACACATACTACTGTTCGATCTTTTATCAAAAACAGGTGCTCTTGAAGTGCATGTAGCGGGGGGGGGGGGGGGGGGGGGCTATTATGCTAAAGTACGAATCAGAGCGTTTGTTAAACAAAATTTAAAGCGAAATAAAGGTAGATGTGCTAATTTCTGACTCTGATTAATAGTTTGTTAACGGAAATGATATTAATCCTTGGACTGTATCAGTAGAGTTTATTCCTGGAGGGATTTTTGCCGAGTGGATGTATAAACCATGTGTTTGACTTTTTCTTCTTTTTGACTGCTTGTTCATCAAACTTTGAGTAGTATTTCGACCATTGACTATGTATCGTACAGATGTGAATAGTTTTTAAGAGAATTTCTTGTGTTAATAAAGTTGAAAGTGTTTCGACTATATGATATATTTTTACGGTTGGAAGTTTAAGCATTGATTTCTTTATAGCAGAGTCCTGGTGCATTGAAATACTTGAAGTTTATTTTTCAATCATGAAGATGTTTTACGCTTTTGATTTTCATTTGGATAATATTCAATGAAGAAAATTTGGCATTTTGTACCAATGGCATTGACTGGCAGATTACAAAAAGTCATGATAAAAATTAACTTATTTAAAGAAAAAGGTTTTAGAGTTTAAAGTAAATTCAAATAGGGTAATATTTTATCCAAATGGAAGAAGGCATAAGGCTGACTTAAAAAAAAAATGAAAGGGAAATATGTATAATTCCTCAACAATGTTTTCTGTCCTTCATGGACGGGAGCTAGACAAAGAATAATTCAAAGTTCAAGCACTGGACACCCTGGTACCACAACGAAAAGTATTTAATAAATTGGCATGCTTTTCCCATATATTCAGTATCAGGTGTAGTGTAACATAATGACGTCACATCGGAAGCATCAGTGATATTCCCATTTTTTTAGTCTTTATTATAGCACATTTTAAAATTTTACTTAAATAAAATGTAACTATGTATCTTGTTTTATTTTCGTACTCATTAAAAGCTGCCTAAATAGTCAGCTTACTGGCTCTAAAAGTGAAGTCATGTTTTCCAATGTTTAGATGCTGTTGCATGAAAACCATTATTATTTGTTTCCTTTAGCACTATCACTAATAAGAAAATATTAAAATTTCATTTTGTGTAGATATAGGTTTTATTTCTGTATTTTCAGGAGAAATATATTTGTTATAGTTAAGAGAATATTATTTTTTATGTCTGTTTTTAAATTTCATTGTCTGTGTTATTTTACGTAGGTCCTGGTATAGCTGCTCCATTAGTTTCTGTTGCTGTGGTTGCTCGAACACTTTCCCAGCTCTGGGAAAAGCCAATAATTGGAGTAAATCATTGTATTGGTCATATCCTTTATTTATCAAATAATTTAATATTTCATTTCGTTTGCTTATACTCAGTCACAAGATCAATCATGTATTGTTCCATAATTCAAAGATGCTGTATTATTATTGTTAACTGTTGAATATAGGTTTTTAAATATTAACTCCTAAAAACATTGTTGGTTAGTTCAATTAAAGAAAAAAAAAACATTCAGTAATGACTTCTATAGAAGGAATCAAGAAAATTGGCAAACATATGAATAAAACCTATTTGGTCAGAAAAACATTTATTGTGACATAGCATACATTATAATGTACAAAAAACTCTTTTTAGGTGCGTTCGTAATTTTATAAATACGTAGCACCTATTGTCGTCGTCTGGTCCGTCCGTCTGTCTGTCCGTCCGTCCGCATATAACAACGCAAAAACTACCTAACCGAATGGTTTGAAATTTAAGATATATTATCTTTTCAGAATTTTGTCGAGACATTTCAAATTTTATAAAAATTGAATCAAAACTTTAGAAAATATTAATAAAAACATTTATTAAGAAATGTGATTTTTTTAAATTTTAAATCAGTGCTTTTTGTTATAGGAGCTTCGAGGTTTAATCGTCAAGTGACTGAGATACTTATTTTATGACAGAAATTAATCTGCAGACGATATAATTCATTTCACAGAATTAAAAATCATCAAGATCTGAATATTTATAGAACTAGCCATAGTACGAACGCACCTCATTTGTCACGTTTGACGTACAATTTCCAACTTGTTTATGAAATATATGTTTTTTTAAATCTTTTCACCATTTTGGAAAATACTCTTATGTATTCTAGTAATGGAAAAAGAATCCAAAAAATCATGGGACTTATTCTCCATATGAGAAACTCACAGAAATGTGTTTCCATTTGTAATACTGGTTGAATTCTGTTGAATGAGTTTTTTACTGATAAACTACTAATTTTCTATTTGACCAAGTCCAGAAAGTTTAGGGTCCATTGAAGGATTCCATAATCCTCAATAAACTTTAGCATTTGTTACTTTTTTGGAGATGCCTTTTAGATAACCAGCATCTCAAAATGTTATCAATAGTCCAAAAACTAAAGTATTATATTTGAATTTGCAATCTTTGCAATATTTTTCTTGCTGTAGTTTGGATGGTAAACTGCAAATTGCACTACATGATGTCAATCATTAGTTTGTGAAATTTTCTTCTGTCATGATCCAGTCTTTGGTTAAATACCTTCATCCTATCCAAATCTAGATTGTTCTTTAGAGGTGTGCGACAGGTATGACCATGCAGGATCTTGTTTCTAGTAAGGTCGTGTGCTCAAGAAAAAACATTTTTAACTAATAAAAAAAATATTCAAATTTTTCACATTCATTTACATACATTTTTAAACATTTGGCATTCCTTTAGGTAACTTTACGTGTAACTGTTATGCAATGCATATTGTTTGTTTTAGTTGTTAAACTTAAAACTGAAAAATAAAATTAATTCTTCTCATTTTTGAGCATATATATGTATGGTATTTAAATGCTATTGTTATAAGTGTGGCATATTTCAGGAAAGAAACAATTTCATGCCACTGTTTTCAAAGTAATCAAGCTACTGATGCAGTCAAACTGATATTGAGATCTTAATACAGTACTGATACTACTGAGTATGCTACACATTTGTGATTCATTTTTTATTTTGATGTTTCCATATGAAATGCTAAGAGGCTGGTGCTGTTGCTGATTTTGAATAAGCAACTATTTTTTTAATGACTATTTATAATGTAATTCAAATTAAACTAAACTTTGTGATACTACAATCCCTAGTGATCTTGGTCTATAGTGCCCAACTCTATTTTCTTGACCATGGACCTTGGGGTGCTATACAGCACATATCCCTGTCAGGTGGTCAACCTAATGCTGGACCTCCAGTGTTTAGTTTCCAAGTAAGATTGGTACTCATTTTATCGACTCTGAAGGGATGAAAGATTAAATGATTTTTTTTCCCAGTCTGAAGTTGAACTCTGGACCTGTAGTAGCATGACACGCTGACCTCGAAACTATTGGGATTTTGTAATGTAATCAAACTTTTTTTTTCTGTAAAAGTAAACAGTATTTTACCATTATGTTGAATATTTTATTGTTTAATCAAATTTATATCCATATTTTTGTACACATGCATATGTATATCATGCAAGTTTTCTTGATAGATGATTGTGTTGTGGAAAGGAGGAGCAGGCTTCACAACTGGTTCCTTATATTAAACTTAATTACCTAAAAGTATCTTTTTTCGCATCCTGATCTCCCCCCCCTCCCTCCTTGCCATTCCTGAAAAACAAAATCAATTTTAATCATATTTTTTTCTTCCAGTTATATAATTTCCTTCCCAACTATGGTGATTGCAATCAGGAGATTAGCTGGTAGAGATTGCATCAGCCTCTATCACTCCTCCAACGAAAATGTTTCAGTCACTGAGAGAGAGCCCCACCAGTGGCCTAGAGGTTCTGCTCTCAAAGCTGGTAGACGGGAGGTGCTGGGTTCAAACCCCTGTCGCGCTCGTCGACCTAACCGTTCGGAGTTTTCCGTGGTTTTCTTCGAACCTTGTCGTAAATATGGGTTAGGATCCCTTTGAAAGACCTCCACGGAAGGCATTCCCCCCTAGGGCCTATATCCCTCGTGTTGATAATTGGCCGTCATAAATCAACCCAACTCAACCCAGTCACTGAGAACTAAACCATGGTCTTTAATAGCATTCATTCTAGATGTAAATACAGGTTAGGATCCCTTAGAAAGACCCCCCATGGGGGGCACTCCCCATAGGGCCTATATCCCTCGAGTAGATAATCAGCCGTCATAAATCAACCAACCATTCATTCTAGAAAAAAAAGGCAGCATGCTAATCACTGAAAAAGCAAAAGATCATGTCTTGACACTATTTTTTTTTCAAAGTTTAAGGAAGCAGCTTCTTTGTTGTGTGGAAGAGACTATTGAATCAAATGATCATGATTCTGATTTGTGCAATATAGAAAATACTGTGTTTAAAGAATGTATGCTTACTGGAAATTTAAAATGTTATGTCTATATTTTGTCAAAAAAAAAAAAAAAAAAAGAAAAAAAAAAAAAAGGAGAATAAGAACTTGGTTATTTTGCACAACATAAATATTTTAACACAACGTTTAAAAAATGTTCATTCATACACAGAGTAACAATACCAAATAGTATTACACTGAATAAGTGTAAAAATAATAACCAAATAGATAGAGACAGACTTTATTTAATAAACTGCTGATATTTCTATATTTTGTTTCGGATTATATATCAACTACGTCAGGTCTTTTTTTAGAACCTTTTTAAAAAAAAATAAAAGGTCCCCTTTTTATTCAGGGAAAAAAAGTGAAAATCTGTTGTGAGCTCTGAGGTCTGGGGTATGTGTGTACAATTAAATAGTTTGGAAACTAAAAGCCTCTTTTTCGTTAAGACTCTGTTAAAACCTTATCATTTGATAACCTGTTCTAAAACAAAAACTAACTTCTTTGCTGTCATTAATATCATATTCGGAAAAAGCTTGGAATCTCTTTTTTTAGGAAAGATTAGAATGTACTTCTGTATTAACTGTAATGTCTATATTGCTGTATGACTGTGGTAAGTGCAGTATTTATTTAAAAATTATTTTTCTAGGAAAATATTTTTTGCCAATTTATTTGCTGTGTATTGTATAATTTTTTAATATTGTAATGACTTACAAAAGGCCAATACACAATTATTCTTTTCCAAGGGATCTCAGGTTGAAATCCTGGACCGGACTTTTTCGCCCAGTTGTGAAGATTACACCTCATATGATTTCTTTACCAATTTGAATAATTGTGTCAAAATTAATCTAGTATAGGTTATACAATAGTATAAGTATAGTCATACAATTTTGTTATGATTGATATTTATTTACTGTAGTTGCTTATTTAGATGTTTTACTCATTCTTTATTCTTTGTTTTTAATTTATGATCTTTAACATGTTAAATATTGAAATGGGTCGTCTTGTAACTGGAGCAGATAATCCAACAGTATTATATGTTAGTGGTGGAAATACACAAGTATGTAGTCACGTAATTAAACTTTTTAAATTATTTTAAATTATTTTGTTTTTATGTTAATTCTTTGATTCCTTTTCAATTTTATCAGTTACAATACAGTAGCTCCAGTTATTAATATTCATTTATTGTTGTGTGCTTACGATTCATTCTTTTATGTTAAAAATTGTTTACATTTTAAGTGTTTTTTTTTTTGTTTTTTTTTTTTTGTGTACTGCATTGTACTTTGTTATTTATAGTTGTGTGTAGCACAGTCATCATGGATAATAAAATTAATAAACTCAAAGTTTAATAAAATACTGAGAAAACATATAGATTGTAAAAGTTTGAAAAATCATCTACCCTTTTGTACTATATTTGAAAATTCAAATATCAGGACATTTATTTTTATTGTTTCTAATCCTTTTAATCTAGACCTAAGTTAGATCAAACCCATTCATGGAAAGGCTCTATTTGATTATGTATTTATTAATTTCCATGTTGATCAGCTAGAAAAAAAAATGTTCGTTCTCTCATCCAAAAAAAAAAAAAACAATAGTTTGCCTCCTGAAAGCTGCATTAGTAGTATCCGTGTGTTGTAAAAATGGTCCTTCAAAAATAAAATAAAAAATTAGCATCTTTTAATATTTATTTTGTTTCATGTCCATGATATCCATGTAATATACCCATTACACTGAAAATAAGTTAATATTTTAAAAAGTCTTCAATCTTCAGTGTAACTTTTATGTTGTGTTTATGTACAAAACACAGAGTTCTTTAGGCAAGAAATATATTGCTAATATTGTTTTCTACATGTCACTAGTAAAATCTCTTGTTTGTTTTTCTTCTGATGTTAGCAAGTATGGCTGCCATAGATGTTATTAGGTAAATTATGGTGAAGTCCTGCCAGTGTTGAATTCAGACACTTTTCTCCGGCAGGGATTTCTGTGGCTCCGGGAGGGACATTGTAGAGTTCTGGGGGGAAATTTCACATTTTAACCATTAAAAGCATAAAATCTCAAATCTTCTGGGGAGGGGGGGGGGGGGGGGATGTCTCCCCGGACCACTTCCTGAATTCAACACTGAGTCCTGCTGTCTTTAACAGCTGTCATCAAACAATATTAGTGCCTGAATAATGGGTTGAAGATTAATCCTTTTGACTGTCCTTGAGAGGAAATGAACTTTTCAACTTTGAAGTATCATATATATTTTATAATGTGTACAGTTCAGATATGCTTAACCCAGGAATGGAAGAATGAGTCATTTTGACTCCTTATCGGGCTAAATTATAGTAAAAAAACAAAGTCAAGACAATTTTAGATAAAAAATTTGGAGAGCTTGCTATTGTTGCCATGCTAATGTTTATTTACTTTTCTAACTCAAATAAGCAAATTTGTCCAGATGAGTATCGCCAAGTTCTGTAGTGCAGGTTGCTATGGTTTGGTCAAAAACTTTTAATCTGAGCATGTTATTCAGACTCCATCCTCAAAACCCCATGTTCTATCATAGTCCATTCATTTATATTTTAAACAAATTTGGAAAATATTAGTTCATAGGGATCAATAATATGAAAATCTTTCAGCTTTTTTATAATAATTTTAGTAAATGTGGGAGTAAGTCATATGAATATTCTTTACATTACATTTTTTTAAAAAGATAATGTAAACTAAAAATCCTGACATTGATTTATTCAAACAAAACAAAAATGAAGATGTTTGTTCACCATTTCAGATAGCAGATGGTATCCCATTATTTACCTTTTTCTTTCCTCTTTTTTCCATAAAAATGGAGTAATTTAGTAGAAGAAAGTTCATTAAAAGTTACTGAAAAAACAGTACCTTAGAAACTAATTCAAATTTTAAAATTCTGAAAGCATATATGATATCCTCAGATCCATGTGGATAACTGACGTTGATTTCATTGTGCTGCTTTTCGTATTCTAGAGGAGTAATTGTGAAATACAAACAGACAGTCAGATTTTATAGATACAGTCAGATTCAATAGATAATACCATGATGATATAGTACTTCTCTTTTATCATCTGTAATGAAGTAGATTCCTAACCAATTAACTTAACAGTAACTTTAATTAAGTACACAAAAATGAATAAAAGCAGGTTTAAATTAACATGACACGTTACAAAATCACATTACAAGTTAGGCATGGTACCATCTGTCAGCATCTGTAGCTGGAGAGGAACTAACTGGTTCAAGAATCGAGAGTTCCAAGAGGAAATCATGACACTGTATGGCAAGGAGGTACTGTCATTTAGTGGCGAGGATAGGAGTAAATATTTTTGCCACAATTGTATAGTAGAATTCTTGCCATTCTGTCTTAAGCTCCCAGTATGACAGAGGACTAAGTAACGGAATTGAATTGAGAGAGAATGCAATTAATATGTTGCAATGCATATTAAAAGTGATGAAGCTGATTGCCACAGGCAGCTAGTACGTTGAATTTTAATTTATATTTTAATTAATTGAAGCTTTATAAATTGAATCAAAATATTTTTACAATTCAGTTCTGACGTAGAAAGATAATTTTGGTTCAGCTCCAGAACTAAAAAAACAATTTAGATTCTGTTACAATTTTCTTTCCATCAGAAATAATGTTTTTTTTCTGGCTTTCGTTCAATTTTTGTCCAAAGCTCTGTTTTTACTAATGTATAAAATATGATCATTATATTAAAACTGAAAATTGATTTTTTTTTCTTTGTAGATAATTGCATACAACCAGAAAAGATATAGGATATTTGGAGAAACTATAGATATAGCAGTTGGTAACTGCTTAGATCGTTTTGCAAGGGCACTCAAGGTAAATTAGTTTTAATGATTAAAACAATTTATTAACACACACACACACACACATATATATATATATTTAAAAAGGTTAATTTATATTGGTATCTATTTTTGTTTTTAGTTATCTAATGATCCAAGTCCAGGATATAATATTGAACAATTAGCTAAAAAGTAAGGTTAAAAAATATTTTTACTTTATGAAATCATTGTTTTTTGTTTAGATTTGGTTCAAAGTTATTGATACACATTAAATCATGTTTTTGTTTTTTTGTTTGTTTGTTTGTAGTAATTTTATTGTGTGCAATGTTCTTTTTAAATAAATAAATAAATTAGGATAAAATGTTTTCTTCTAACACTTTTAAGTATAAAGAGTGGTAGATTAAGTTTAATCCTAGAGGGGTTAGTCAGATTCTGCTCAAATTTGGATAGTTTCATTTCAAATTAATGCATTTATGTTAGTGTTATTTTCTCGGTAGTCAGTAATTTTGCGCTTTCTAAAGCAATATAAATTATAAATTCAACTTTCGGAACAAAAGATAGGTAAGATATTTGCTTACCTCTATTTTCCAGCAATCGTCCTCACTATACCGCTAGGCCATGATCGCCAGAATTTGTATTAATCCATTTTGCTTAGCACACACTCACTATATAATCCTTGGTATGTAGGATATCCATGTAACTGATTAAGTAATGTTAAAATATTATTAATTAATAAAACATATTCATAATACTGTTAAATTATTTAATTTACATAGCTTACATTTAATAGTTACATAAAATTTAGTTTTAAACATTATTTCAATTTAAGTTTAAGGGAAAACGACATAATGTCCGTTTCCAACGCGAATTAAAAAGAATCTCTCAAAGTTCTATTAAGCAGAGATGCAACAGTCTTAGTCCTTATATAGTGACATCATTTTTAAGTTTTTTCATTGGATGGTAATGACGTAAAGTCAATTTACGTCACTAATACGTATTTTAGTCTTTCACTTCCTTGTTCAGAGCACGTGCTGTAAAAACCTCTTCATCTTGCATTAGGCACTTTCATTTCCTGTTTGAAATTCTAGATAATTACTTTTTATCGGGATGAGTTTTTAAATGATGTAAATAAACTGTCATAGAAATTAATTCCGGATATTAATCTTTTGATATATTACCAACAATTTATGTTACTCAAATATTTAAAGATTTTTAAGTCATTCCCAATCCTAGGCAGATATCTATCTCTAAAGTGAAGGTGTGTCATTAATTAAAATGTAATTAATCTACCAAGTTTTGCTTATCAGGTGTAAGCATATAATGCATAAATGTGTATTGCTTTTTTAAAGTTAACTACCGTAATTTTGCACGTATACGCCGCACTTCAAACAATTCGATTTCCTACCAGAATTTATTTTAAATGAAATGTGACTTACTTCTGCTTAGCACTTATTTCACTTCTTATTTTCAATAAAATTTCTGGTTTGAAAAAGACTTAACTAAGCCGCGGCGCATTATCATATTCAACGTGCGAAATTATGATATTCAACAAGTTTATTTTCCAGCACCATACTTAAAGGTCTGCATTCAAATTCTTACTTGGGCCCATAGCAGGGATTCCATTTTAAAACTTTCTTGGGAGGCACAAAGTTTTCTTTGGGGGGGGATTTTTTCTTAAAATCTTGTTATGCATAGTTAGAAGCAATAGAATTTTCTAACATACATTTTTTAAATTATCCAAAGTATTCATTAATAATAAATGTGTCTTAGTTTGATAATATTGCAATAGGAAGGCTTTAGCAAATATTATTTATAATCATTAATTTCAGCATTTAAAGTACTTATTTAATGCTAATGTTTCTGCTTAAGTCAAATCTGACAAGTTGTTTTAGCTTTACTGCAATTTCTGAAAAGTTATTTTTTAATCTGACCTGTGATGACTGATATATTCTAAAGTATCAAATTTCTTGTGGGGGTGGGGGGGTGGGGGGAGGCAACCCATGTGGCCCTGTGCATATTCAAATAAATGGAAGATATAAAATACACTAATGATATCTAATCATTTAAAGAAGATTATATGTAACTTTATACTGTTAGTTTTTGTAATGATTTTTGAAAAGAATAGTTTAATTGAAAATATAATTCTCTAAAACTTGATGTATGTTTCAGAGGTAAAAAGTTTTTAAATCTGCCATATGCTGTTAAAGGAATGGATGTGTCATTTTCCGGATTGTTATCTTATATTGAGGTAATATTTTCCCCCTTTATCTTAAAAAAATAAATAAACTACCTTGTGTCAATGCTTTAATATAATTTTTTTATGTATCTTTTTTTATTTATTTTGCCATTTTCAATCAGCAGACCTAGAGGGACTGTACTAGTAGCCTATTAATTAATGATATTTCTGGTTTTCAGCTCTATTCTCATCTGCTCTACTCATGGAAAAATCTTGTTCAACCAATGTTTTTTTCTTTTTTATGTTGAATAAAACTATGTATAGCACATTTGAGTCTTTCATCCAGAAACAAAGGTTTTTGTGAACATGCTAGTCATACTGATAGACAGGTATGCAATAACTCCTCAGTATATCACACCTTGTTACACTGCAGATTGAGATATATCGCTCTATTTTTATGTCTCTCCCGTGTAAATGGTTTTACTTAAACTGCATTTTAAAGTAACTATGTAATGCCTTTTACAATTATTATAATTTTTTATTGTTAAATTTATTAAGGAAATTGTAATATGTTCATGAACTAACTATTTAGAGACATATATAAAACATTTATTTTTAGATTATCATTTTTACTTAATTTTTAATACCCTCAGTATATTGCACATGATATTATGCACTATTTTATTATATATTTTTTGTTGCAAAACTGCTTTTTCAGGATCTTATCAGATATGGAAAATGACTTTCAAAATGTATATTTCTGGGAAAATACATCCATTTGATCACTTCATATTGTTAACTTTGATCCAGTTCTAATTTTAAAATGTCAAGTTTTGCTAGTGGTTGATCACCAACAGATAGTAGTTGACAGTTTGTGATCTGGTAGTTAGAAATATGTCTTAAGAACAGCAATTCATCACATTTTTAACACTTTCCAATGTAGTTCAGAAGTGCTTATAAATTTGGTTTATCTGGCTGCTTGTCTGTCCCTGCTTTGAGATAACAAGCAAAAAAGCTAAATTGGATTTCTGTTTTATATTTGCAAAATATGTCTTCTGTATTCTCTGTTCCAATGAAAATAGATCGCTTCCCAAATGAAAGAGAAAAATGAAAAAAAATTGCACTTTTCTACAGAAAGTTTTAAAAATATCATATACATAAGTTTTTTTCAAGCCAAGGCCTTTAAATATAAATATTGTGATAGTTTTCATTTATTTGATCTATCATCTAAAAGTTATGTAGAAGTCTGCATATAATCATTATGTCTATAACAATTACTTCAAAAATTGTCTTCAATCTTATCAAGCTAGGAACTTCTACAGCATCTTAAATCAAATAGACTTCCAAAAATTTGAAAGTTGTTAAAAGTATTTTAGAAATTTGATTCTGAATTTTTATGAGTAAAATTAGAAGCTTATTGTGGTGCAACAAATGGGACAAAGAAAAATTTAAATCTATCAATTCTTTGGGCACATTGTCATTACAGGATTTAACCTTTTTTCAGTTATTAACTATTTTACTTTAATTTTAAATGTTCTTCCTGAGAGAGATGATGAGAGAATGTTCTTCTGCATAAAAAAAGGTGAAAACTTATTTAGAAACAGAATGAGTTAAGAATGGCTGGTTGAACTAACAGACTTTATTATCAATAATGGGAATATGTAAATGGAAATTTGTCACATCTAAGGAACTCATTACAATACTTGCAATGGTTAATTGAAAAGTCATGTGGTATTTTTGTTCCAACGCAAGATATTTTTCTATAACAGATTTTAAACATTATTTGAAATTATAAGTAAAATTTTATTGCAAAAAAATATTCTTTTAGTTTTTCTTGAAATCTTCTTAGCTTGTCTGGCAAAACTTATTTCTGTAATACCTTTTTCATAATGAAATGAGATTTTCATTCAAATTGAAAATTTTTGTACAGTACACTGACAAAAACAACTGTCTATATTGTATGTTTATCAACTATCTTAGGTGGCACGAAAAAAAAGGCTGAATTTGTAGCTTGCTGTTTGGCAACAACCGTAGTAACCTAAAATTAATTTGCCTTATTATATTCCACAGTTAAGAAGCATGATTTGACCACTGAAACTTGAGTCATATTTAAAAGAAAAATTTCAATAGTTTTCTTTTCATAAAATGTAAACATATTAAAATGCTTGCATTTAATTATGCACTAATCGCAAAAGAGCAGAACACAGATTATTTATTGAGAAACAATATTAAGTAAACTGTGTAAACAAAATAACAGTAAATAATCTTCCATAGTAAGTAATATATAAAGTGTTATGTTTCTGATGAAGAAAATGATGTAATTCGGAAAACAAAAGATGCATTTCTATAACTGTATCAGTGATGTCATATTTACCGACCCTTATTCCTGTACCTAAATAGACTCAAATCTTGCTATTTATTGAAAGATCCTTGGTATGCACAAAATAAAATAGTTCTGAAAATTACATAAATATTTAATGAAACTCAGGAATTTTAAAACAATTGCTTAAATGATGCATTAATCTCAGAAGGGATTATAATTATTCATGGAAAATTATTTACTTTTTTTTTTAAAATGAAACCTTCTAATAGTAAAATAATCTGCAGTTTTAGTATAAATTTTTATCTAAACATAATTCTTTTAAAAAACATTTAAAAAATAGAACAATAATTTAGCTTTGCTACTTTCATTCACAAGTTGGATTTCCTACTGATTGCAAATAGATAAATGTAATGATTCCAAACATTTTTGAAAGTTTTTACAAAATATTGAATTTTTTTAAAATCTTACATCTTGGAAATATTTTTTAAGTTAAAAGCAAACAATTTCAAATATTTATTATTTAATCATCAGATTAACTGTCCCGTTGTCATGTTCAGTTTTTGAGCCACTGTATTTGTAATATTTATTTTATATTTATAGGAACGTGTTGACTCTTTATTAACTAAGGATGAATATACTAAGGAAGACTTGTGCTTTTCATTACAAGAGACAGTATTTGCTATGTTGATTGAAACTACAGGTAAGTTATAGTTTGGTAATTCGATTTATTCATTAAAATGATCATATTCACTTGTATACTTTTTGTACTTTGTACCATACCAAAATATGTTATTTTTTATGAGTATTCATTTAATTCATGCTATCTTAGATAAAAACTTTAAATTGGAAAATATATAACTTTTTAAATGTACATATAGTATTTATAATTAATGTTAAATAATATGTATTGTCTTTATTTGATAATATTTTTAACCAGACTGGAAATGCTATTTCTAAAGCAATTTAAACAAATTTAATTTGCAGAGCATGAATAATCTATGCAAATGCAAGCAAATCTAACTTAGGTTGTGTGATAAAGATATATCACAGTTTTATCTTTTTTAATTATTTTTATTTTAGCTCAACGTATTTCTATTTTATAGCCCTTCCAGTTTAATTTCTGTTCTTTTAAAATGCCTTTTTACCAGCGATCGTGCGCCTTGTACGTTGCTTCTATGGCAAAGCATCCCTCCTGTGTTCGCTTCAGTCGGCGCTGAGCTGTGACGTCATCGTCATTCAGCGGCTCTTCCCTGCTCGTGTGTTGTGCGCATGCGTCACCGTCGCTCTTGTTCAGTATGTTTTCGGGAGCTGTTTTGTTTTGGCCGCGTAGCGCTGCAGGCGAAAGGGGCGTGTCTTTCAAATACAAATTAGAATCGTTCTTTTAATTATTAAATGTTAATTAGTTTCTGATTTGCTCTTTTGATTTTTCACGTAATTCATAATCAACAAATTAGTTTAAATTAATCTTGCTGTCACATTTGTGCACCCCTTTTCTGGGTATTTATACTAATGTTGCGCATTTTTCCAACAGAATTTTAACAAAAATGATGCTGTAAATTTATGCAAAACGTCGTCTGATCTGAGGCCAGGCCTATGCCGGCGCTCGTATCCTAGAATCGCTGTGGTGCGGATTCTTTGGAGATCAATTTCGCGTTTTCAGTTTTTAATTATTCTATAAAAATGCTGTTGTAAATTTTAAGTTCAGTATTTTAAAAGTTTTAAATCAACTGGTAATTTAATTAATTCTGCATTAATTCTACAACCCTTAATGGATTCGTCCAGAAGGAATATTTAAGAGATTCTTCGAATTTCATGATGATTAAGCCAGAACTTTATAAAGCAATGATGTGCAGCTGCTTTCATCTCATTCTTCCTCCTATCATCAATAATTAATTCACGCCACATTTGGCGCCGTTTATTCTTTTATGAAGAGAAAAGTTGAAAATTTTATTTTGTTCTTAAAAATAATTATGAAATTTTGAAAGTCATTTTTATGATGCAAACAATATTAATTGAAGATTTGATGCTCTATTAATTAATTCATATTAAAAATGGAATATAATTTGAAGATTTGCTGATTTTTATTAAATTTTTAGAAGTTTAAAAAATATTCTTGTGCTGCTGAAATTAAAGAAATTTTCACTCAAAAGATCGATGTTTGCAATACATCGTTAATTTCGGAACTTTTATTCTCAACTGGCTTGCATATATTTAATAATTTATTTATAATTGAAAAATTATATTTTAACAGAAATTAATTTTTATTCTGGTATTTTTCCATGAGATTTATTGAATATTTTATGCAAATTTTCATGAAGAATGAAATTTAAAAAAAAAAAATGAATTTATTCTTGTTAACAAATGAAAAATTATGGTGCTTTTTTTATATATATAAAGTAAAAAAATATATATAATTCATGATGAATTCAAATATTTTTGAGCAATATGAAAATTGTTCTTGTTCTAAGTTTTTGAGAACAAAAATTTAAAGAGGCTATGGTTGTTCTTATTTTTATTTTGGGTTAATTTTTATTAATTTATTGGCACTTTTAAATGAAATTGATATATTTTATGAATATAAAAAAAAAAAAAAAATTATTGAAGCATAATTTTATTGGAATTAAATTATTGAAGTTTATGTTCTCATCATATTACTAATTTTGCTGCACTTATTCTCAATATGAATGAATTGCCTTCATAGAAGCTCAAGTTTTCATGTGATTTTGTAGTTGTTTTATCATACATAAATTTTTTTGAGTTCTTGGTTGCTTCTACAAAAGTTAAATTACTTATTGCAATACAACTCCAAGTTCATTGACTCTCGCCATTTTCCTACAAATGTTTGTAATGATTATAGTGTGCAAGCAGTCTGTGTTCTTTCTAGAAATTAAAATTCAAGAACTTTATTTATATTTTGAAAATATTACACAATATTTTGCATTTTCTGTTCTACATGTTGAGAACTCTCAGTTGGTTTGAATTTCAAGGAATTGTTGCTGCATCCGAATATAAATTTTATATTACACAGCATCTGCATCTTTTTATTGGAATTCTCATACCATAATCACAAAAAAGAGACTGGTATTATTATTTTTTTCTTTTTTGAGAAGTTATAGCCATTACCTAACTGCTGCATATTCCTGTTCCTGAAATAGTTAATGTTTACTCATGCTACATTTTTAATATTCTCTGAATATTATACTAACAACTTCAATAAACTGGTTATTTTTATCATCTGACTTTGCTTACCTGGTGGAAAAGTCTTCAGAATGTGTATATCCATTGTTGGCTGATTTTCTCTGCTGTCTGGAAGTATGAGGGTTCCTGATAGTACAATAATTACTTACCTGCACTCTTTTGCGAGTTGAAGTGACTGTTGATGGTCGCCATTCATATAAGGCAAATATATCCGTGTGATTGCTCCTCGTCAGTCCTCTTCATCTTGTGGAACTTGTTTCTCCCTCATCAATATTACTCATTTTTATGGATCTAAAGTATTACAAATTTACAGCTGTGCCTATTTGCAATAGTTTTCTATCTTTTTCTACCCTCTGTTGCAAAACCCGATTATGGAAGTGTACCGTCATTTATGAAATTGCTGCTTCCTCAAATGGAACATCTCAAATTTGGAAAAATTATTATGATTATTATTCGAAATTTTTTTTATTATGCTTAAATTATAGTGCCTTGTTATTCTAGTATTATTTCATAACCCAAATGTTTTCTAAATCATTTTTACCATATGCCTTACTTAAAGAAAATTATTTTATAAATGAAGAAAATTTATAAATGAAGAAAATTTTTGTTGCATTAAATTATATTGCAAATTTACATGCAAAGCAATATTATTCTTAGAACTTTCCAGCGCATTATAAAGAAATATTCTACCACTTGTGAAATGATTTTGGTGAATATTATTTTCTTCTAAGAATCTGAAATGCTTTTATAGTCTTAGTGACTTTCTCAAATGTCACCAATCCCAATTTTGTCTCTAAAGTGTGCAAGTAGTGTTGTATTGCCTCAAATCTGCAATTTCTGCCTGCTTGAATACACGTTTACAAAAATGTATATGGGCAACTTAGACTTTCCAGCGCCTCTCAACAAGAGTTTTGTGCTCTTTGTGTTATTTTATTCTAAGTGCCACTTCGTCATATTATTCCTCAACATCATGGAACCACAGTTCCTGATTTATGTCTGCTAATTACCTGATGTGTCTTCAAGTGCTCTTACCTGATGTGTCTTCAAATGCTCTTACCTGATGTGTCTTCAAATGCTCATCATTGTTTAGTGCATCCCTTCATATGCCATTAAGTGCTAAATTTTTTTAGTGCTTAAATATCCTTATAAAGTCTTCAATTTTATTTTAGTGGTGTGTGTTTCAGGAAAAAGGCCAATTTGCTGCTACACTGCCATAATGTCAATCAACCAACCAGTGTGTCACTTAATTTGCAAACTTTTTAGCAAGTTAGTACTTTTTTTCTCAGTGTAATCATCTTTTTAAAATCAAAAACTGATTTTAGAACTCTTTGAAGGTATTACATCTGATCACTTGTTATGTAAAAGCAGAACGTTTATTATCCTTCATCTGTAAACAAACAAAATTTCTTTTCCTTCAAGCATTTTTATTAGCAATATTCATATGTTTATTTACAATAGTTTTAGCAAGAATGTTGTATATTTTTGTCTGGTTTACATACTTGCTAATGGTTTAACGGATCGCTATTAGCATTTTTGTAAGTTTTGATGAATTTATATTATGTTTTATGCTTATTTGATTTACAGATTCGTCATCGGTTCTGGAGATCGCCTTTGACAGTCTTGTAAGTTTTTGTGTTTGTTCAATTTACAGATCTGCTAATCGTTTTAAAGGGAATTGCTATTAGTGTTTTGTGAATTGTAATGAATACATATTAATAGTTTATATTTATTTAATTTACTGATTTGATAATGGTCTCATGACCGAAGGGAGGCTATTACCACTTTTGGTAAGTGTTGTAAATATCACCCAAATAATTCATATATTGTCAATAGCTGATTTTTCTATAGGATATATTATCCTTTTCATTAATGTTATATAAATTTATGATTATAACATGCTTTACATAACGATGCACTGTGTTTGTTTTCATAATTCTCATAAAATGTGTCATTTGTTTTTTAACTTGTCTTTCATTATGAAAGTTAATGGTTAATTTTTTTTTTGAGGATCCTCACCTTTTCTCAGATTTTTTTTTTTTTTTTGCAAAAAACCATGGTATATTAAAAAGAAAATTTATTGTGTATGAAGGGAAAATTTATTGAGTATTAAAAGAAAAATGAATTGAGTATATTTGAAAGAATTTTGTTGAATATTTCAGAAAGAGTTTTATTGCGTATTTCATGAAAAATTATTTGTACTGAATATTTACAGAAAATTTTTATTGAGTACTTGTAAGTACATTAAGTATGAAGTATTACTGAAGAAATGTGTCATTTGTTGTTGGTTAAAACTTATGCATTATTTTGTTATATTTTGAAAAGTTTTTACTAAATCCAACTATTTTGATGATTTTACTTATTTATGTCAAATGAAGTTAAATTTTGTTGCAACATAATTTTATGCAAATTTCATATAAATTTTGGGTAATAATTGTTATGCACTTATATATACTTGGTTAGAATTGATATCAGTATTATGTGCATTATGTTAAATACTTTTATATGATTTGGATTATTACTAATGCAATATGTATGACTTTAAAAAAGTACATACTTAGGCCTTTGAATAAATTTAAATCCTTACAATGGATTGTTTTTGTGCACATTTATGCTATTTAGAGTTAATTTTATATGCTCTATATTTTAAAAGTCCTAGGCATCAGTCAGAATTTAAAGTATTCTTGACTTTTTGTTGCTTTAAAATTGCAACTTATTATTATTATAAATATTTATGTCTAGACAAGTTGGATAAGAAAGATATTGCCGACTCTTTTTATGTTGCTTTACTGTTGCAACTATTTTGATATGATCTCATTGCTAATTTAAATTGAATATTAGCTTTTTTTATATACATGATGGTATTTGTTTAGAGATCAAGATTAATGGAAGGTATGCCTTTCTTTGCTAAAAATGCAATGGGGCTTTGTGACAGCAATCTGTCATATATATAAATGCTTTCTTACATTTTACTTATTTAAATCAAACCCCTCTTAATTTTAAAAACTTTCCATATTCATCCGTTTCCCTGTATATTAATAATCCTTTTTCTCTCTGTTTTATTTTCATAATATCTCAGCAGTAATCTAAATGTTAAGTTATATGAATTCATTTCTAGTTCAATAAATAATTCTTTTCATTTAAGCATTCCTTTTTCCGTTACAATAATTGAATAAATAAAAGGTAAATAGTAGTTTTCTACATCACAGTTATATATCAAGATTTATTGCAAAAAGGAAATTAAGAACTTTATTTATTACTTTTAAATCTATTTTTTATAATTATCCTTATTGTTCATAAAACAATCCACATGTAATTAATTTTCACTCTTTATTCATTTAACCTTGAATTGCATCTCTGAATGTAATTAAATTATAGCAATATGTATATAAAATAAATATGCCTATTTATAGCTTCTAAAATAAACATAATAATAATTATTCTTTTGATCTCTCATAAATATTCCAAAAATAATTTAACTTCTATTTCCGAGTCATTAATCTTGCAAATGTTGACAGTTCAAATTATAGCAATAAATTATATCCAATAAATATACCTTCATCTCATTTAAAAACAACATTTTCCTTTTCTAACTGTCAAATAGATTATCCTTAATATATGCTTTTTTTAATGTTTACTTACTCAGAAAATAACGGTTGTTTTTGCTTTACTCTCAGTAGCATCTTCCAATCAAAATAATGGGTGATGATATCAATTGCTAAATTTAGATCAACATGTCCAAATATGGTAACGTTTCTGGCTCTGAGGCAAATAATTATTTTAATTTACTGGAAATTCTACACCCAGCCAAAAGTATCTTGTCTTTTCGAATTCTAACGCCAAAATAATGTATTGAGTAATGTGTTTTGGCACCAATTTTGTTCGCCAAGTAATGTAAATCTCTGGCAATAATGTTATGTGAATACTCACTCTCTCTTTGAATACTCACTGTGTGAGTTGCTTCTTCTGCTGGCTCCTACTAAGAGACACCTCTCCTATATTATACTATATGATCATGGAAAAATTAATAAAAGCATTGAATGTTTATTTATGGAGTTTTTTTATTGAAAATTGCTGAACCTGGAAAATATTTATATAATTTAAAAGACTCTCTTCGCCCGCAACAATTCACCACGTCACAGGCTTCTGTATACTCTGTTATATGTATACTATAACATCTTGTATAATTTGTGATGAGATTTTTGAATGTACTACAATGATGTATATTCTTTCTCTTTTTCTTTTTGGTCGCTGCACATCACATCAAATTTCATTAATTAATAATTAATTTACTTTTCTTGGCTCTAAATTTAAGTAATTATGTCATTTTTACTTTGGCATTTAAAAATTTTGTCTTCCCTTTGTCGAAAAAGGCTTTTACTGTTTTTAACCCTTTTTCTCCTTCTGGTCAGTCAAAATTTTTGTCGGTGAATGGGGGTATTGTGATAAAGATATATCACAGTTTTATCTTTTTTAATTATTTTTATTTTAGCTCAACGTATTTCTATTTTATAGCCCTTCCAGTTTAATTTCTGTTCTTTTAAAATGCCTTTTTACCAGCGATCGCGCGCCTTGTACGTTGCTTCTATGGCAAAGCATCCCTCCTGTGTTCGCTTCAATCGGCGCTGAGCTGTGACGTCATCGTCATTCGGCGGCTCTTCCCCGCTCGTGTGTTGTGCGCATGCGTCACCATCGCTCTTGTTCAGTATGTTTTCGGGAGCTGTTTTGTTTTGGCCGCGTAGCGCTGCAGGCGAAAGGGGCATGTCTTTCAAATACAAATTAGAATCGTTCTTTTAATTATTAAATGTTAATTAGTTTCTGATTTGCTCTTTTGATTTTTCACGTAATTCATAATCAACAAATTAGTTTAAATTAATCTTGCTGTCACATTTGTGCACCCCTTTTCTGGGTATTTATACTAATGTTGCGCATTTTTCCAACAGAATTTTAACAAAAATGATGCTGTAAATTTATGCAAAACGTCGTCTGATCTGAGGCCAGGCCTATGCCGGCGCTCGTATCCTAGAATCGCCGTGGCGCGGATTCTTTGGAGATCAATTTCGCGTTTTCAGTTTTTAATTATTCTATAAAAATGCTGTTGTAAATTTTAAGGTTCAGTATTTTAAAAGTTTTAAATCAACTGGTAATTTAATTAATTCTGCATTAATTCTACGTCCCTTAATGGATTTGTCCAGAAGGAATATTTAAGAGATTCTTCGAATTTCATGATGATTGAGCCAGAACTTTTTAAGCAATGATGTGCAGCTGCTTTCATCTCATCCTTCCTCCTTCTTCAAGAAAATGTAATAAACATTATTGGATCCTAACCTAAACGAGTTTTTATTTCAAGTAGTATGAGTCTCTTATTTTTCAACAAAGAACAAGTAAGAATGTTTTATTTATTTTATTATTTTACTGTGATTCTCTTCAAAGAATTTTTGACCAAAAGAACAGATGCACAAATTGTGCAGGGTTAATTGCTTATTTTAATCACAACTGCAATAAATAATTTAAAAGTTCACTATTACGATTTATTCCTTATTCTCCATACGCTCTCAAATAATATTCTTCGTCACAGGTTCATTAACCTTTAATCTCCAGTATAAAACACTGACTAGTAGATAATATGACCAGTTTTCCATCCATCACAATACCACTTGTAGAGAGAAAGAAAATGCTGTAAAAAGAATAGTAAATGTATTCCTTTAGATTCAAAAAGCTAAATTCAAATTTAGCTTTAAGTAGATATTAAAATGAAAATCTACAAGTTCAAAGTGTTTGGATTATGACAGAATTTCATTTCATTTATCAAATTGTCTCAAAATTAACATTTTTTTTCTTTTTTAAAAAATAGCTTGTGTAAAAACTATGTGATTAAATACAGGATATTTTGAGTGAAACTACTTTCTTTATAAGTGTATTGGCTATTTATATTTCAGCTTAGATATTTTTTTGGGGCAGAATAAACTATTTTTAAATGTACTTTAAATTGTATTTCTAAAATCTCACTCTTTTCATAACACAAATGTATGTGAGCAATGGATTTTTGAAAAAAGATTATAATTACTAGGAAATTCAACCCGAGTTTCCCAAGTTACAGAATATGGATGAAAACTATTTAAAAAAAAAAATTGAAAACTCCAAAAGTAGAAATGACCAGAACCCATCTTCTACTTTACCCTTTATGCCTAAATTGTGAATTAACCAAAATATATCTTTGCACAACATTTTTACAGGCTTTTATTTATTTTTTTGTTATTGTTTAATACATTAAAAGATTTGTGCAATGATTAAATTAACCAGGGGATCCAATCCAGTTCTCCCAAATTGCAGAATATATGTAAAAAAAAAATTTTTTTTTTTTAATTGAGAACCAATATATTTTTTAGATTGTCGCCTAACAACACCTGAAAGCATTTTTATATGAAAAATACCAATAATGTATTCAAATAAAGTTTTGAAATTTATTAAAATCTATACTTTTATATGACTCACATGCCAGGAGTTAATAGTTGGAGAAATCGCCAAAAATTTTGATATTTACAACAGCTTTTTAATTACAATATTTTCAATGGTTGAAGCAGTAGTTCGATTACATGTCTGTGAAATTTTTGCTATATATATTTAATTTCAGGAATTTATTGATGAAGTATTAATTTTGTTATGGACTATTAGCCAGAAACAAATGTTGAACTATTTATATTGTTTTAAGTGTGACTGGGTGAATCTTTTTTAATCGGTCTGCATGCTACAAACATAGATTGAAAATATTCTGCTTGAAAATTATTTTAAAAACCATAAAAAATCAGTAAATTGAGATGCATTTTTCAAACAAATTTCATTTGAAGGAACTTTTTTCCCCTATTTGATGGTGTAAAAATTTAAATGTACTGATTAGAAGTTAAAAAATTGCAGTAAAATCAAAATTTAACCCATAGATTTAGAATTTTATCCTCTCTAAATAGCATATAGTACAGAAGATTTTAAATTCCTGTAACTTTTTAATACATTTTTACATAATGTATTTTGTTTTCATAAAGCTATGGTTTAAATTTTAAAACTGCACATAATTGTTTGTCATGTACTTCAGAAAAAGGCCCCAACATGGCCTGTGTGCCCCGGGTCTCAGAGTTGATTAGGCCCTGCTTCTTTGCACCCCTTTATCTAAGGAAAAAAATAAAAATAAAATAATACTTTGTTAAAACATAACATAGAAAAGCATCTTTAGATTGCAATCAGTGTGCCTAAGCCTAGCAATAAATCTAATAGCACTGTTGAAAGGAGCTAAGTCCATATTTTGATATTTCTCATTTTAAGATGGTTTCAATGCTTTTTTATGTTTATGACTGTTTTGTGAAGAAAGGAACTCAGTCCGGGTACTACCTATACCTAAGCATGTTTAGGAGGGAGGAATTTAAAAGTTGAGTATTGAAAGGACTTGGGAAATGTAAAAATATTTTAAACAATCATCGATTCATATTAAGGGAGTTTTCTATTTTAGTACAGTACATTAGTTGTTAGTGTATTTTTTACTATAATTTGTTATATAGATTTTCTAATAATTTTTCATATTTACAGAACGTGCCATGGCTCACTGTGGTTCAGAGGAAGTTCTTATAGTAGGAGGCGTTGGCTGTAAGTTAATTTTCATTAATTCTAAAATTCAACTTATTTAAAAACAGAGAAGCTGAAAAATATGAGAAGTTGATGTGGATAAATAGAAGAAGCTAATATGGAAAAAAATTAAAAGATTGAAACAATAAATTTCAATCCAGTTTGAATCTTATAGGGATTTCATTTCTTCTTTTGTATTTTTTCTCCTCCCTCTACAGATTGGCTGACTGATCATTTCTGCAAATTAAAAATTAATAGAATGTTTTAGTATTATTTGAATATCCAATGTGTTGCTTAGAAATATGACACAAATCTTACTAAGTTAGTTAAATAATGGGATATGTGGTTATATCTATTTTTTTTAAATATTAATTTATTTCTGATTTTATTGCAAAAAATGCACTTGATGAAATTTTTACTTGATAAGCATCTTCTGAAGAGCAGTAACTATCTATTAAAATTGATGACACTAGTAAATTAATTGAATCAATTACAGTGACTGGAAAACCCATTTTTTTACATGTTACTAATTAAAATACAACTAAGTAATAAAAACAGGGGCAATTGTGAAGTTGTGAAGTCTGGTAATCCATGTGTATATACAAATCAGTCACTGATGCTCCCCCCTCCCCCTCTTCAACTTAGAACCTGGTATAGCTGCCTTCCTTGTTCCCTCATCCCTCTGCACATCTTGGAAAAATAATTATCTGCAAGTGGAAGATTTCTAAAAATGATATCTACACATTGCTGCTTATCTTATAGGGATTTCATTTCTTCTTTTGTATTTTTTCTCCTCCCTCTACAGATTGGCTGACTGATCATTTCTGCAAATTAAAAATTAATAGAATGTTTTAGTATTATTTGAATATCCAATGTGTTGCTTAGAAATATGACACAAATCTTACTAAGTTAGTTAAATAATGGGATATGTGGTTATATCTATTTTTTTTAAATATTAATTTATTTCTGATTTTATTGCAAAAAATGCACTTGATGAAATTTTTACTTGATAAGCATCTTCTGAAGAGCAGTAACTATCTATTAAAATTGATGACACTAGTAAATTAATTGAATCAATTACAGTGACTGGAAAACCCATTTTTTTACATGTTACTAATTAAAATACAACTGAGTAATAAAAACAGGGGCAATTGTGAAGTTGTGAAGTCTGGTAATCCATGTGTATATACAAATCAGTCACTGATGCTCCCCCCTCCCCCTCTTCAACTTAGAACCTGGTATAGCTGCCTTCCTTGTTCCCTCATCCCTCTGCACATCTTGGAAAAATAATTATCTGCAAGTGGAAGATTTCTAAAAATGATATCTACACATTGCTGCTTTGTAATTTAATTATACCATATTATTTTCTTTATAGGCATTCTCCTTTGATTTTTCCTTGTATTTTGTTCTAACTTAGTATTTTATTTACTCTCTTTTCTCTTCCATTTCTTTTCTTTCTCTCTTTTGTTCTTTTTTTTCTAAATCTATATCTGAACATTATCACTGCTTTTATCTTATATTTTCAATTATGATTTTAGTCTTTTTTTATATGATTCCTTCTCCTACCCCCCCCCCCTCCCTTTAAAAATTTTTGAAATTACTTAAGATTATTTAATTGGACAATATATGCATGTATTAACACAACTTTATCATATGTTCACACAACTACTTTCAAATGGATGATTAAGTTTTTTAGCACGTTTTCCCTGTAGTTATATGCAATTTTTTTTAATATCATCTAAAAGTGGATGTTTTATATCTGCTGCTCATTCCCTTACAGTGTACTTAGCAGTAGAGAGAAGAAGAGACCGCTCGCCATCTTGAGTAGAGATGACGGTTTTGCTCCACCTTCCAAAAGAAGGAGAAGGAAACCACCTTTAATGCTTGGTTGTGCAATTCAAAATTTTTGCTAACTTGCTTTATTTTTCTATTTGGCATAAATACATTTATTCACACTTTTGACATCAACCTGCCTATCATTTGGCATTGGTTAACATTAACCTTCCTACTTAAATTCTTTTATTAATGATATTAAAGAAAAAAAAATAGTATTATTTAATTGTATTGTAATTGTTTTTTGGCATCATATCTTGTAATTGTTCTTGCATTGTTATTATGAATTACATCCTTTTATTTTCTATTTTGGCATTTAAATTATACAATTTTCTATTTATTTTATTTTTTTCTGTCTCTGATGGGCTTTCCCACCTCCCCTCCCCCTATGCTCACCACTACATCAAATTTCAAGGAACAACCACAGAAAGTCATCCTGCAATCTCCACTGCAGCTCTCTGCGAGAACTTTCTCAGAACTCTTTCACCATCATGATGAACTCTGTTCAGATATATCCAGTTAGATCAGTGGTAAACATAGGCATTACGTCCCATGTAGGCACACTTAACCACATCCTTGATCATTCCCTTTAGGTTTTCATAAAAAAATAATCTCAATTTTCATATCTTTATTGATAAAATATAATATTTCAGAATGTACCTATTGTGTAAACATAGAATTTGATGTATTTCTTTTTTTTTTCTTTCCTGCATTTTATACAAATATTCTTGTTCAATGAATATCATAGTGTATATTTTTTGTCTGTTTCTTGCTAATTTGCAATATGTTTATGATTACTCTTGCTATAGTTATTTTTTTAACCCCTTAAAACATGAGCAGTTTCATACTCAGTAAGCTTCCCCTCCTCCCCCCCCCCTCATGGATGGAGTTCAATTCCGTAATGTCATTAAATAATAATTTAAATAAAAAATCCTTTTTCATTTATAATTTTTATAGTAAAAAGACCTGGATCTGGAAGTTATGATGAGAAAATATGGGTGATTTTTTTTTACACTTTTCTACTGAAAATATTGTCTTAATTTATAATTTTTTTGTATGCACTCTGTATTTATTTTCAATCAAGAACAAAATGTCATGCATCACACATTATTATCAAACACTTTCCAGCAAATCCAGAAAACTGTAACGAAATTTTACTGTTAAATAAGGTGAAAGACTTTGTAAGTAAACAGTTTAGAAACCATATAACACATTTAAAAATCCATATGATCTATATATGATCCATATGTATATGATCTATAGATTTGATATATAGTACGTAGTATGCTAGAATTTTGTTCAGTTAGAAAATTAACTTTTAGCAATTTTCGCCAATAGATGGAAATGCTGTCTAATTAATTTGTACAGCCCTGTATATTATCTAAAGTACTTTTGTACACACCACATATTAAACTAAAATTTAATTCAGGAAAAAAATGCAAAACACTACTTAAACCGTACTTCCAGTAAATTACCATCCATAAATGGCAATGTATCTTCTTGTTTGCAGAGTCCTGTATATGAATTTACCTATATTCGACAAACTTCTATTAATATACTAAATACAGTTCAGCAGGAAAATTCGTGATACAATTTAATTGGTCATTTCAAAAACCACATAAGTCACAGAATCAGAAGTTTTCAGAAATATAAAAAACCTGTTATTATTTACAAGTAAATGATTTTTTATGGTTTTTTTGCACTGATTATACAGTTTGGGCTTCAAAGTTTGTAAATATCGAATAATTTTTGTAATTTATGAATAATAAAAAGAAGAACAGAAAAACTGTTCCTGACTTATGTTGTTTTAGCAAGAAACAAGATTAGGTGGTATATAATTTGAACAAAACAGTCATATTAAACATATTATTAATCAAAATTAAGGAAGGTAGCACTTATACAGGAACATTTTTATGTTGTAATATGGTATCCACATGTAATCTGGTATTGCATGCAAAAACCACTTAAATCGTTGACTTTATGTCATTTAAGTAATAAAAGAAAATTAGAAGGTATTGTTTGAAGAAGAAGGAATACTTATGTGGTTATTACCCAGATCATGGCTCTACCTTTAAGGAAGGATTTGCGACAAAAAAAGTATATTTGGAGAAAACTTGACTTATGAGGTTTTTGAAATGGCCGATTCAATTAAAAACTACCCTTAAGCAATTCACTCTTATTGTCAGTAATACTTACGAATTCCTTTGTGTAGCCCTATATATGATCAGCAGAATTTATACACACCATGTATTATGCAAAAATTTAGTTAAACTTAAAAACGAAAATTAAAGTTGAAAATGAACTTCCAGCAATTATAGCCTATAGACAGTACTGTGACCAAATTCATTATTTTGTGTGTTCCTGTAAATGAACAATAAATAAAGTGCACACCACACTTTTCAATAAGCAACTTATAATGCATATAAATTTTGTTATGTTTGAAATAGTGTAACATCATTGAAAAATACTGCAAACAATTTTGTCCCATAGACCATTATGTAATCAAATTCTTTTTGTGGGACCCTGTAAATGAATAATAAATGCTTTACATCCCCATATTCTACATAAAGCAAATTTTTGTGCACTTCATAAACACATATCAATTTCATTATGTTTGAAAAGGCACAAAATACATATCAAAATTTCATCATCAAAATGCACTTGAATAGATTTTTTTTTTCTCATTCACTGTAATGTAGTTGAATACTTTTGATTGCCCTATAAAACTATATACACATAAACTATAAATGCTACACACTTCATTTTCAATAGGGAACATTTAATAAATGTCAATGACATATAAAAATTACAGGGCAATTCCAGTGTATTTACGAGAATTAGAGCATGGACAGATGGACAAACAAACCAAAGTCATAAACAAATTTCCAATTATGTTGAAAAGTGTTAAAAATAATCTTGTAAATCTACTTATTATAGCTAAGATTAATCAATATTTTTTGTACTTGGCAAATGGGCTTAAATTACTTGTCTGTGAAAGTTGTAAGGTTCATATATGCCTCAGGGGGCTTTGAATAACAGATTTTTCGCAAAGTAATGGTCACCTTATTAAAACACAGAATGACTTCATTAAATAAAGCAAATATTTCTTTATTAAAAAAATCACTGGTATTGAAATTCCCTGATGCATACAAACCTTGAAGTTGGAACCAATTTTTGGGGTTTCCTGAAAGGTTTTAGAAGCTTTTTTAACATCCAAAATAACTGTTTATCTGCTGAGATAATTTTGGCACTATATATTAGGAATGAACTGGATATTGATTTTATCGGATATTGGATACCCGAAGTTACAGATATCCGGCACTAGATATGCTTTTAGGTTTATGTTTGTTTATTTCTTTATATAATGTCATCTCAGAACAATAAATTACAAATATGTTTCACACATCATTAGAACATTTTAAATGTATTGAAATATAATTTACAAAAACTATATCTCTTTAAATATATGATTTAATAATGCTGTATAAAAAATGTAATTTAAATATTAAAATATTATGTTTATTTGTACAATGCTGTCAGACGTAAACAAATTTTAACCATAACACATTTATTAATATACTTGTAATTGTAGAGTATTTTCACAAATAAATACATTTTTTTTAAAATTTAAGCATAAAATATCTACTAATATGGTTGAAGAGTTATTTTCTCCAAACATATTTTTAGTTGATGCCTTTTTTCTGCTTTAATTATTTAACACTGTTTTACTTTAAGTCACCATTTAGTTTTATTTTAAGTTAAATTACTTTTAGAGATTTATAAGTAAAAAGAAAATTACTTTTAATTTTAAATATTTATAATGAAGTTATACTTTCCCTCGTAGTTTTATACAGGTATGAAACAGAATTTCAGGTTATACATTGAAATTCCTTTATTAAAAATACTAAGTATAAAGTTTTAACATAAAAGTTAAAAAATAAAAATAGGTCTGTTTAATTGTTTAACTTAAAAGAAATAAAGAAAATAAAGTCATACTTTAATAAACAACTTCAAATTTTATTTTACATTCAATTAAATAGTTCACTCTTAGAAGTTGAATTTATAAAATTGCTGAAATACACATTTAACTATTATTTTAGTAGATTTGTTTTGCTGAATTTCATGTTCTTACCTAAAAATGCTACTGAGATATGGTGAAATTCGCTATAACATTTGCCTCCCCTCCTCTCCATTTATAACTACCTTAGTGGTTGAATTTCTAGAATTGCTAAAATATATGTTTAACTATTTTTTAATCGATTTGTTATGCTGCATTTTATGCTCCTATGTTAAACTACTGCTGAGATATGGCGAAATGGCCTAAAACTTTTGACCTCCCATTTAATCCCCTTGGTGGCTGAATTTCTAAAATTGCTGAAGTACACGTTTAACTATTATTTTAGTAGATTTGTTTTGCTGAATTTCACGCTCCTACCTAAAACTGCTACTGAGATATGGTGAAATGGCTTATCACTTTTGCCCCCCCCCCCCCTCCATTTAATCCCCTTTGTGGTTGAATTTCTAAAATAGCTAAAATATGTGTTTAACTATTTTTTTGGTAGATTTGTTATGCTGAATTTTACGCTCCTACCTGAAACTGCTGCTGAGATATGGCAAAATAACCTAACACATTCGACCCACTATTTAATCCCTTTGGGGAGTGAGTTTTTAAAAATCCTTTCTTATTGTTTGCCTAGATAACAACAGCAATCTACTGCCCAAATATCGTGATCCTGACTTTAGTCGTTTCAACTCTGCGTTGATGAGTCAGTCAGGAGTTCTCTCTTTATTATATTAATATTGATTACTTCTGCAAAAACTTTGGTTATAGTGCTTATGCCATAAAAGAAAAATTATGGGCATCAGCGTAGAACTGCTGTAGGCCTCCTATATTATCTTTACTTAAGGGAGTATATTTACTATGTCTCTTGTCACACTTAAAAGTTATGAAATTGATTTCCCACAAATTAGCTTTAGCTCTGTATCATACATAAAGGTTTATCCCATTTCAATTTAAAATATAAATTGTATTATTTTTACTTTTTTACCAAACAACAAAAATAAAGTAGAAATATGGCTATAGAAAGTAAGTTATTAAAATAGAAAAACTTATTAGAAATACTATTAAAATTTTCATTATGCATTTACTATAATAAAGTTAAAAAGCACACATTTTATTAATTATTTAAAATTCTTTTAAATATTACAGGTAATGAAAGACTTCAAGAAATGATGAAAATAATGGCAGAAGAAAGAGGTGCAAAATTATATGCAACTGATGAAAGGTACATTTTAGGCTTTTTAAAAAATCTCATTATAAAATTTTTATTAGTATTTTGAATTGTCATTATTAGTATTATTTCATTTTTTTCTTAGTATGTGTAGGCACATACCTGACTAAATTTATGCCTTTGGAAGAAGGTGTTGAACCATATTGTTTGTTTTTCTAGCTTTTCATAATTTTTAATTGTTAGAGTTGTTAGTTTATGATATTTATTGAAGGGATAGAACCACATTGTTTTTCTTGTATTATTATACACTATAAAAAAGAAATCAGTGAATCGACTCATTCTGTTATATTCATGAAAATGTTTGCTTTTAGCCCATTTTACCTCAAAATATATAATCTTTTATACTATACATCGACTTCTATTAAACGTAATAATTAGAGCACTTAAATTACATTTTACTCAAATTCACCAGTCTAATGTAAAAATTACTTGAAATCATCCAATCTTCCTACTGGGTGTTCCGTGAACTCTGTCAACACTTTTCAGTTTTAAAAACAAATTTTTACCTATGTCCTTTTCCCCTCAAATTACACAAACATCATGAACCCAATTGCCAAATTAAAGACAGAAATTTCATCAAATAACAGATAAATATCTTCAAATCACAGGGTGTTCCGGTGACTTGGTGCCTTGTCTGTACTTTTTACATTTTTTTGCGATATTCTTTTTAAAGTAACTTTGCTATAACATCCTATAATTTATTTAGTCAATGATTTTATTTAGTGCAAGTCATTGCTCTGTTTAACTTCTTTTTTTATTCATATACAAAGAAATCTAATAAAGTTTTCAATTTTCCTCTAAAGTGTGAAAGGAAATGCCACCAAACTTAATGTTTTATGTCCATTTCTGAGATGCGACTGTCTGGAAATAGTCATTAACTGGTCATAACCAGAGAGAAATCACTTGTAAATCATGATATATCCCATTTGTTTGATAATTTAAATTGTTGTTTGATTTTTTGGCACCTAAACCTTTAAGCACCATATTCAATTTAGTGGTAGCATGCTGAATAACAAATATATTAAATCGTTGTTTATGTTAGAGTTGTTTTCCTCCTGCTTGTTGAGTTGTTTATCACTATCAGTGGCAGAAGTGACATCATCAAACGGGGCATGGTCAGTAGTGATGTCACGAGTGGAGTTGTTTTGGTCTTGCTGTTTTCGTCCTGCTGGTTGTTTTTTCCCTCCTACTGCTTGAGTTTTCAACTATCAGTGGCGAAAGTGACGTCATCAAAAGAGGACATGGCCAGAAGTGACATCATGAGTTGAGTTGTTCTTTGCTGAATGTTTCGGTTAAAGTAATTAAACTAATTATTAATTAATGAGGACGTATGCACATACTTCCTCCCTGGTAATTCACATAGGTACGTCATGGCACTTAAGGGGTTAACCTTTTGTTAGGTGTACCTCTTCCCTAACAAAACTAGTTGCACCACATCTATGAGATACAAGTGCTAAATTTAGAGCTGGAGACCCATGCTGGTTGAAGGTCATATATGTATGCAGCGAGTTGGAGTGTGTTAGAAAAGTAGAGGGAAGGAGAAAGAACCACAAAAAAAGTAGGCTTGGCATCTGATAGATCAGGCATGACTAATGGAAGCTTAAATATCTTCAAATTTCTTGAATCTACATTAAAAAATGACTACAAATTTGTCAATGTGTCAAAAAGTTTAATGTAATTGAATGAGGTAGATAAATTGGAAAGAAGAATTATTTATTCAGAAGAAATTGTCAACCTATTTGTTAGTAAAACATAGATTCAAGAATTGTTTGCTTAAAGATTTTGTCATGTAATTTATGATAAATTTCATAATCTTCTTTTTTTCTGTAATCTTTTAATACCTTTATTGTGAAGTACTATAATAAATTAAAAAAATTTAGTCTTTTCCAACATTTTAATCTTTCAGGAAGCATAAGTTTGAAGAGTGAGAACACCTAAAGAATGTTCTCTTATTTTCTAATCCTCTTTTTCTCAGAGGGGTGTGGAGAGAAAGGGTCTTGTATCTTTCCCTATACATGTCATAGACAATCATTGTTATAACAGAATACTGTTCTAAATACTAACTTGTCAGATGCTATAAACTATATATATTCATTTGCATCATATGAAAAGCCTTACTTAGAAAAAAAAATATAAGGAAGGGAAAGAAATTGAATCATTTATTTTAGAAAACATATAATTAACAAAATATTCAAGAAGAGTTAACACTGGTTTTCTTAAGTGTCCATATAGATGTTTTAATTGATTCAAAACCTGATAAAATAATGTTCTGTATACAGTAGAACTCCAATTATCCAAATCAATTGGGACCGGACCCTATTCGGATAATCAAAAATTCGGATAATTGGATTTTTTCCAAAGAAAAGGGGTATATTTTAATTAATTACTGTATGTATGTTGAAAATGCGAGAAAAAATTATTTTTAAAGAAAAAGATCTTTTCATTAATTAAATGAAAAAACAACACTTTTACATGTGAAGCGTATTTACAAGTGCTGTACATTAGTACAGTTTGTACGTACTGTACTGTAAATGAAAATCATTACTTGCTGAACATCTCTGTCAAAATGAGCTGTTTGACAGTCTTCATTCGTTTTCGGGGAGCCAAGTCGCGCATCCGCTTGACAGTCAGAAGTTGGTCACACTCGGGCTGACGCTCTATCCACTTCAACGCAGTTTCAAGGCCGGTAAATTCTTCACTAGTTGATGGTCCCTTGTCTGTTTCAACTTCGACATTAAGGTCATCTTCTTCCTCGACACTTTCAATGAGTTCATCATCATTTAGAATTTGAAACCCAGGGTCTTCGCAGTGGGAAAGGCAGTAGCGCGCGTAGACAGAATCATTATTTTGGGAATCGCAGTACGTTTCAGTCTTCATTTGTTTTTTCTGAAATTCTGAAAGCGATTCGGATAGTTGGAGTTCGGATAATTGGAATTCTACTGTACTCATTTCACATTCTTGAAATATTTCTTTAGTGCAGAAATGCCACAAGTGATATCACTTATTGACTAAATTTTTATTTTAGAGAATGCTTCAATTGATCATTATATATTTCGCTGAGCTAATTTTTTACTTTGTAAAAAGTGCTTCATTCACTTTATTAAGTTTATCTGGCATGTTTGAATTCCAGAGGTATCTGAAACTATTTTTACATTTAAATTTAGTAACTAACCAAAATAAAGTTCAGCTTTGTTAATTTTTATACTTAATCCAAATTTTTTATTTATTTGAAAATACAGAGTCAAAATGTATTGTGCAGAAACTGCATAACTGCTAATGGAGAAATATATTTTTTTTTACTCTGCTCCCCTAAATCTTAATGAATAAATTACTTTACCATTTTATGTGGAGGGCTGTCCTTTACTTTCTCAAATTTTGTAGCAAGAAAATATCAACTTTTTACTTTTGTTGGACAGTTTTCCTTAAATATCTCAAACTAGAAAATTCTCCACTTATGCTGTTTCTGAAATAAATAATGCAATTGCAGGGTCGCCAATAGTTAAGCATCTTTCCTAATTGTTAAGGTTTTTTCCCCATAAAATTAGAAATATGTGCACATTTGTACCTGAAAACTATGAACATCTTATATTACTGACAATATTTCTTCAAAATCAAAGCAATTATTAAAAAACCTACCATGGTTATTATTATGAAAAGAACTTTCAAAAGTTGGCAGCTCTTGGTTTATAAACAAATAATTTCAGTTCCAGTTTCCAACAAATAAAATTTTAATAATTTATTTTTCTTATCAATGATATGGTATTAAATATTTACTGCACATGTTCTTTAGAGTTAAAGTTATCTACATCTGATTTAAGCATATATCTTAACTTTTTTCTCTTTTTTTTTTATTATTACCCCTGCATATGCAGATATTATGGGAAGGGAAATTTGTCCCTTTCAGATTATCTTTGAGTTGCCTTTCCATGTTTATTTTAATAAAACAAACATCTTGCAGATAAATAAATTAGAAATGTTTTTAAAGCTAATTTTAAAATTTTTTTAGGAAGTAGGAGAAAACTTGGGACAGAAAAATTGTGCTGAAGCTTAAATTACCTTTGTTAGCTCTCAGTACCTAACAAATATTTTAAGATTTGACTTACAATGGCTTTGCTAAGTTTCGTGAATTTGAAAAACTTTTCCATTAAAATTTTATTATTAAAAATGAAACCTAGACAACTTCAACAATAACATTGAAAGTATGCTGTAATTATGATTTATTTAAAGACAGTAAAGAAAAGATAAGATAAAGAAAAACCAAATTGGCGTCTCTTTTATCTTTTAAAGATCTTTAGGTATTAGAAGAATCACAGCAACAATGTCGTAACATAGGCAAATATTTCTCAAAGAAACAGTTGGAAAATATTTATTTTATATAGGAAAGGAGGGGAAATATGACAACTTATAGACAAAACATCCTATTCCATTTCTACTTAAGGAGCCGCTTCCCTGATCGCAAAATTTCATGTTAACCTATGGGAAAACTGCGAAGTGTGGTTACTTAACTAATATAATTATTAAAATACTGTTTTCAACATAAGAAAATAGACGTCAGATGCCGACGTTGTGTGCTTTTAAAAATTGCCTACGTAAATTTTAAAGTATTTTTAAGATGATAATCTTTCATCAAGTAAAAATTGCAAAGTTAAAAGAGATTTTTTAAATACTTAAAATTTAAAGATACCATTTTTAAAAACTCACACAACGTTGGCATGTGACATCTATTTTCTGATGGTGAAAACCGTATTTTAATATCTATATTAGGTAATGAGTAATCACGCTTCACAGTTTTCCCATAGGTTAACATGGGATTTTGCAGTTGTGGAGTTTCAGTGAAATGGTCCCTTAATGAATAAAAGATGAAAATCTTGCATCTTTCAACAGATTTTCACTTTCTAAAAAATTTTATTCATCAGCACAAAGTTTAAAAATCTTTGTTTATTTATATTTTAAAATTTCTGCCCTATTTTCAGATCTTAAAAACTATTGTTTTTTCTCCTTTAAACTTGTTTGCTCTATTTGTCACTTTTCAGTAACAACAAATAAAACAGAATCCAAGTCCCTCCCAAAAATGTCTTTCTCCTCCCCTCTCCCTCTGGTACACAAAGTTTCAATCTTCCAAACTAATTTTTGAAATTTTTCTGCCCTATTAGTTACTTTATAGTAACAACAGGGCTCCCAACACATTTTAGTCCTCAAAAAGGGGGAAAGGGGACCATTTTTATTTAAAAAGGGGACTTTGGGGGACCATTTATACTAAAAAAGGGAACTTTGGGGGACCAGTTATATTTAAAAAGGCGACTGAAAAGGAACCACATGTCTAAAAATACAGCACCAAGTTTCCCTAAATATGCAAATTTTTTAAATTTACTTCAGAAAATATGTTAATTGATTATCTTTACAAAGGAAAGATATCATTAAACAATTGATTATCTTGTCGCTAAACAATATACATAGCTTTATTTAACACACTCAAATATTCTACGACAAGATGGGTTACATTTAGAACAGCAAAAAATGATTTGGAATAAAATATAAATAGTAAAAATTAATGGATCTAAGAAAATATTAGATGAATCAATTGTTAGCAGTATTATACATTAACAATTACAAAAGAACAGTGCTTTTCTTGGAATTTAACTTGCAGTAACAGTAATCAGTGAATAAAAAAAGCACAGCATAACAGCGCCTTCTGTTAACTAATAAAATTTAAAATTAGATTAACATAAATATATATCGTTAATTATTAACTCAAACATAAAATTCAGTTCCTTTCTATACAATAGAAACTGAGATGCTATAATGTTCATTCGAAAAAGCATAGTATGGCAACTACTCCTAGGTTAAGGCTTGGTAGTGGTCAAAACCAATATTCGTAATCATCGTACATATTAAATTTGGTGAAATTCTATCCCAAACATGCCGAGATCTGGCTATCGTGGAAATATTGGGATGGCAAGAAAGTAAGTTCGGTTTTGTAGTATTGAAGAAAACTCATTTTTTTAAAGACAAAGAATAAACTTTAATCAATTATATATTTTCCCTTTTGTTCAAGGACCTTCTGCCATCTTTCTTCCGGCTGCATGATTCCGCGTTCATAGAACTTCTGGTCCTTATCAGACAAAAACTGAACCAAGAACTGTTTTAGCTCATAGTCATTTGTGAAATTTTTCCCATTCAAAGAATTCTGCAAACTTCAAAATAAATGGTAATCAGATGGTGCTAGGTCAGGGCTGTAGGGGGAATGCGACATCACTTCCCAACCAAGCTCTAATAATTTCCCACGAGTTACCAAAGATGTGTGAGGCCTGGCATTATCATAGTGGAAGACTATTCCTTTACGATTTGCCAATGCCGGCCGCTTTTCTTTTATTGCTTCATCCAGTTTTATTAGTTGCTGACAGTAAATATCTGAATTAATTGTCTGGTTTCGTGGGAGAAGCTCGAAATACACAACACCTTTGTAATCCCACCAAATAGACAGCATGATCTTTTTTTGATGCAATTCAGCTTTCGATGTGGTTTGTGCTGGTTCATCATGCTTGGACCATGATCGTTTTCGAATGATGTTACTGTAGGTGACTCATTTTTCATCACCAGTGATGATTCTTTTCAAGAAAGGATCGTTTTTATTGCGTTTAAGATGCATATCACAAATATTGATTTGTTGTGTTAAGTGAATATCTTTCAATTCATGTGGAACCCAAATATCGAGCTTCTTAACGAGTCCAAGACCTTTTAAGTGATTTTCAATAGTTGTGTGAGATACTTTTAACCTCTCTGCAATCCCTCGAACAGTTACATGACGATCCTCTTGAATAATGACACTGATTTGGTCATCAGAAACTTTAGTTGGTCGACCAGAACGTTGGACATCTTTCAGTGAGAAATCGCCAGAATGAAATTTTTTAAACCAATTCTGACACGTGCGCTCTCTGATACAGTCAACACCATAAATTTCACATATCTCTTTATGAGCCTCTGCAGCTTTTTTCCTTTCCGGAAATAAAAAAATAAAATACGCCAAAAATGTTCGTTTTTGCACTCCATGTTAAAATTGACCCTCAACAAATAGTTGCAAACTAAATCACACTGCAATGGCTTAAAAAGCAACCTCAAGGTCACTGCTATCAAATGGCAAAATGCCAAAAACATTTCTAGCAGAATTCATTCAAAAAAATGTACATAAATCTCTGAATGTGTGAAAAACGAAATTACTTTCTTGCCAACCCAATAGTTAAAAATGCGACCCAGTAGCACCACCTATTGGGTCAAATACACCAAAATCTAATCAGCATCGATTTATGTTAAGAGTTAACTTAATGTGAAGTTTGATGAAATTTTACCCAGATTGTCTTATTAAAATACCTCATGTAAAAAGTAAAAAAATCCCTGATGGCTCGGCCTACAGGCACACGTAGATTTCGAAGATGCAGACCGTGGGGTGCCTGTTTCTTGGGAATTGCAAAAGAAAGACTTTTTCGCCATGATGCAGCAGTTGGAATCGCCCACTTCGAAATATACCTGTGCCTGTATGTGGAGCCAGCAGGGTTTTTTTTTTATTATTTATTTTTTTTTTTCGATAAGAGTTGGTCCTATAAAAAAACTTGTCAATATAAAAGTTGTAGATAATATTAAAGAGATTTATAATAAATTTAAGCGGATTTGATATCTTGTGAATTGATGAAGTTATGAATTTTTTTCTTCTTAAGCCCCTATTTCCCCCCCCCCCACCCCTTTGAAGGCATTTTCAATTAAATTAAAAATTTGTCATACATAAATTTTTGGCCCTTTTCCTAGAAGTAATAATAACTTTAAACGGATTTGATATGTATCATAATTAAAAAGTTATGGTTTTTTTCTGTTTTCACAAAAAGCCCCCCCCCTTTCCACTCCCCCTGGTTCGATTTTGCCCATTAACGAACTTGACCGAGATTTTATGTATCAGTTTGGAAAAGATTTGTGCAGAATTATTGAAGCTATCGTG
This sequence comes from Maratus michaelseni, assembly GCA_963931845.1. Lineage (NCBI taxonomy): Eukaryota > Metazoa > Arthropoda > Arachnida > Araneae > Salticidae > Maratus > Maratus michaelseni. The sequence goes on along the minus strand of OZ007598.1, from coordinate 151,589,772 downwards.
TCCATAAAAAAGTGATATAGATAAATAGATAAAGTTTTGAACTGGGGGGGGGGGGGGGAGGGTTAGATTCTAGGAGTCATGATCAGTGTAGATCTGCAAAAAATTTTCAGAAATTCCAACTCAGGGGAGAATATAATAGGTAGTATTTCTAACAAAATCTAAATAAAAATGCAGCATAACAGTGCCACCTGTTGGGCGATATACGCCAAAACATAATCAGACATTTGATGAAATTCCTTGCTTCAGATTTTGATATAGAATGGCTACAAAATGTGTATCACATATAGAGAGATATTTTTAAAAAATAATCAAATCGTATTCAGGTCAACCTAAAATGTGTAAATCCATAAAAAAAAAAAGGAAATTATTTTCATGATCTCAATATTTTCCTCTGATAAATATATGTTAAAGAAAACATTATAAAAAAGAAGAAATTTTAATTACAATTTCCTTTAATAGCTGAGATTATACTTCTCCATCAAAACTGAAAACAAAACTATATCTATAATATAGAAGTTTATCTGTGTGATGAAGAGACTGTTGCGCATAGAGCTAGCTACAAGATTTGGCAGGAAAGTACCTGCACGTAGTTAGTTTTTAAATTTTTTGATTAAAATTTTTTTTAATTTAATTTTTCAGACAATTTTACCCTTTTTTTTTTTGCATGTTTCATGGTGATTTTTTTCACATTAATAAAAGGAATTCAGTTTAAGAATTTTTAGCCCAGTAGTAATTTTTTTCCTTTTTACAATAGTTTATTCAAAATTTGTATAGTGATTTTTAAATTTTTTATGAAAATTACAGGGTTTTTTTTGTGACTTGTGCTAATTTTTTGACATTCCTAAAAAGAATTCACCTGCAAACTTTTATATTTTTGTTCTTCTGCAATTATGTTTCTTCATTTGAATTTTTAGCTTTTTTCTTTTTTTTTCTCCACATTCGGCAGTGTTTTTTGACATTTGTGAAACAATTCCGTTTAAATTTTTTTTCTGCAATTTTTATACATTTTGTAGGGATTTTTTGCAAAGTAGTAAAAGGAATTTGGTTTCAATTTTTTTTAGCCCAATACAGTAAATGTTGCCTCTTTTTAATAAAAATTATTCGGAATTCTTGCAGCAATTTTTTAATTTTGCACAGTTTATATGAGTTTTAGATTTTTTCGCGTTTTGAGATGAATTTTTGACATTATGAAAAAGAATCCGGTTTCAATATCCCAATTTAATAAATTTTGTCTTCCTTTCAATAAAATTTATTCGGAATTTGTGCAGCAATTTTTGACTTTTGGCTAATTTTTTATGAAATTTGAGGGGTTTTTTTTTTTGTGTGTGTGTGTGTGTTTTGTGACGATTTTATGACAGTAAATTTTGTCTTGTAGATTTTTGAAATTTAGTGATTTTTAATGAGATTTCCAATCCGTTTTTTAATGTTTTTCCACATTCCACAGCAATTTTTTGACATTCGTGAAAGAAGTCTGGTTATAATGTTCTAGTGCATTATAATAAATTTTGTCCTCTACATTGTTTTAATTTTTAGCAATTTCTAAAGTTCTTTGCATTTTGCGGCAAATTTTCTTTTATTTTCAGTCATAAAAGGGGACTAAGGGGACCAAAATGCACAAAAGGGGACCTTTTTTTAAAAAGGGGACTTTAGGGGGAAAAAGGGGACCATTTGGGAGCCCTGTAACAATAAATAAGTCATAACAGGGTGTAACAGCAAATGTGGAATGATGTGCATGAAAACTGCTCTATTTACACAGTTGTGAAAGGTAAGAAGAAAACATGGAATCTAGTAATTTCCAACAACAAGGATTGTTGTATAATCAATCTTCCACTCACTCCCTAGTATGCTAGAATTATAAAAATCATGCTCATAGGTGTGTTTCCTATGACAATATAACATTTTAAGGCACTTTTCCATTAGCTTGCCACAGGTGATAAATCTGTAAATATTCTCTAACTCGTACAATTGTATATGAGTTGAAACAACAAAATATTTAATTATACGCCAATACACGCATGCCAAAATATGCCAAATGGCTGTGAAGCTGCAACAGTGAAACATTTTAAAGGCTAAAAAGTAGGAATTAAATTATGCAAAAAAAATTAGAGTGTAATATTTAAAAAATAAGCTTTTATCAATTAATAGTTTAATATTAATTAATGTATGATTATACATTGTGAAATATATTTAGAAATCCTATAAAGATAGTTTAAATAATGTTTTATTTTATCTTTCCAGTTGTCATATCTTAAAGAAACAGAGCAAAAATTATATTTTTTAATAAATTCACTTGCTTGTGCTTTCTACCAAGCACAAAAAAAGCAGTGAACTTTTCATAAGTTCAGTGCCTAAGTCAATTTAATGTATTCTAACTCTAACACCAATTTTTGTGAAAAAACATGAATTGCAGTCCTGAAATGAGGCATAATTTTCAAGATAAACATTGAATGCTTATAAAAGTGTGTTTTTAAAAAAACTATTTTTACTCTTATATTTATTATACCCTTTTATTTTACTTATAGAGAGGCGGCAGCACAAACTAGAGATCTGCACGGGCCGGGCCAAGAGATCTGCACGGCCCGTACTCGGCCCGGCCCGCGGGCCGGGCTCGGGTCTATTTTTCTTCACGGCACTCGGGCCGGGCCGGGCCCGGCCCATATTTTTTTCTGAAGGCTCGGGCCGGGCCGGGCCTAGTCATTACTCTTTACGGGCCGGGCCGGGCCTTACTTTTTTCCTGAAGGATAAGGCAGTGCCTTAAATTATTTTTTCCGTACAGAGCCGGGACTGGTTTCATTCTTCCTAGTCTTCACGCCTCAAAATTTTTAGTCCTGGTGTAAAATAAGATCTGGCATAAAAATCTTTTCAAAACATGCATACATTTTTAAATCACCATTATCTTATAATTAAACATTAAAATTTATTCTTTTTAAAGAATAGTAGATTTATACACTTATTAAAATATGGCTAAATTAAAATATAGTAAAACGTGTGAAAAAGAACCTGCTTATGATGGAATCCTGTCTTAAATTGAAAAATGTGTTGATCCATTAAAAATGAATATACTAATATTTAAGAAAAGAATATATAATACATTTACACCTGCTAAGAAGGCAAATTGTCTATAACTCATTTTTTTTCTTCCCTATGCAATTCCATCTTAGAAGATTTTACTGTATAGCATTTTTCTGATTTTTAACACTTCAATAAATGGAATATGGATTAACAATATTGATGATAACTTAAACACATACATACAACAAATAGAGATTTATTAAAAAAATAAATATTCCAGCTTGCGGCACCTCTACAAAAATGAAGATTATAAGCATGAAAAAAAAAAAGGCTAAGATAGGAATTTTTGGTTAGATCTCCTCCTACGAGGCAAATTTTTAACCAAATTGACGTAAAAATTATGTTTTGTAGAAACTCACTCGGGCCGGGCCGGGCTCGGGCCGAGATCTTAACTTTTTTCCGGGCCGGGCCGGGGCCGAACTTTTAACTTTTAAATCGGGCCGGGCCGGGCCAATATTTTTTTTGTTCGGGCCGGGCCGGGCTCGGGCCGAACTTTTAATTTTTGTATCGGGCCGGGCCAAATTATTTTTTGTATGGGTCGGGCCGGGCCCGGGCCTGGAAATTTCGGCCCGTGCAGACCTCTAGCACAAACAATCACCTCATCGAGTTCACGGCTGAAATTCCAGAATTAGTTAAAACTCGATTCGCATATTAAAACGCAATCGGTCTGCCAAGTCATATCTTGGTGGAAAACATCCGAAAACCCGATTTTAGCGGTTGGCTCGTAGGTTTACCATTGTGTTTTCCTGCTCCCAGTCGTCCATGTTTTCATACCTTTGGGTGCAGGAAAACACAATGGTAAACCTACGAGTCAACCGCTAAAATCGGGTTTTCGGATGTTTTCCACCAAGATATGACTTGGCAGACCGATTGCGTTTTAATATGCGAATCAAGTTTTAACTAATTCTGGAATTTCAGCCGTGAACTCGATGAGGTGATTGTTTGTGCTGCCGCCTCCCGGTCTATTAACTTCATTCATGTTTATAAAGATAGAATTTTATAATCGATTTTTTTTTCACTTCCTGACAGGGTTCTCGCTGCCGCTCACCATTGCACCAAAATGCTTCATTTGGTGAGTAAACGAACGATTAAACTCACCAAATTGCGAGTGCTAATTTGTGTGTGTGTGTGTGCGTGCGTATGTGTGTCAGTACAGGTGATACTCTTATTCGCGTTACTAAAGGACACTTTTCAAAACTATGGTATAAAAGAAATTGAATCAAGTTTTAACCTTATGCATTTTGATGATACACGCAGTTCCTTATCTGAGGTATTGTCAGAATGGAAATTATTTAAAAGTTTCTTGATTTCCCATTGCAGAACCATGAAATTTAGGAGATTCCATAGATTTCATTCAAAAAAACGATCTGCAGCAGCTTTATCCCATAACAGGTAATATGCTGTATTTTTTTGCAATCTCGCCACTACATTCAGTGGACTGTGAAAGAGGATTCAGTGTGATGAACGCAACAAAAACTAAATTGAGAAATCGAATGAATATAAAAAATGTAAATAATATCATTTCAGTATGCGTTAACGGGCCTAATAGGAAACAGTACAATTTTGAAATTGCCTTTGAAGTATGGATTTCAGTGAAAAGCCGAAGAATTTTAGAAAAATAAAGTTTTTCTTTTAATGTAACATATATTTTGTTGTTTATATTTTCAATTTTCAGAATTCATTAAATATATCTTAAAATCCGTAGTTATCATGGGTTGGAAGTTTTATTTCATAACATTTTAATGAGTTAAATTGGGTTTGGAATTTTTTCTTGATTACTCAAAGCATTTAAAATGTACATATGTTTAATAGTTTTTGTAGCAGATAGTTGAATTTCGATGGATAACTTATCTATAGGAGGTTACAAAAACTTGGGTTATTTTAGAACATACTGAAAAAAAAGAATGGTACATAAGGGGTTAAAGATTAATTTTTCAGTGTTTCATGATGAATCTATTTTGCTATAATTTATTTCATTTGGCTAATGTTTTTTATTTCTGATTAGCCAAATTGCTAACGTTGGTCAAAAGTCAGCGAGAACCCTGCTTCCTGATATACTAGAATTATAATTTATATATATATATATATATATATATACAGGTGTGTTTCCGATAAAAATACAACATTTTAATATTTTTAGAACTTAATTATGAATTAATTTATAATTATATTTTTCATTAGCTGAGCACAGGTAATAAATTACCAAATATTCTTTATGGTTTTAGCAATTAATTATGTACCAAACCATACCAACTAGCTGTGAAACTGCAACAATGAAATATTTTAAACACTAAAGAGTAGAAAATAAAAGTTGATTAATAATATATATTTTTAAAAATATGTCCCCCCCCCCCCCCCCTCCCCTAAGTATTCTCAAATTTGTTTATTTGTAAATTTTAACTTTGCAAGCCATTCTTGCAGGAAGATTTGGGAGTTTATCACAAAATGTGTTATAATTTTCTGCTACATAAGGTCCTAAAATATAACTTAATTCTTATTCATTGTAATGTCTTACATTTTCTTGTAAAAGGGCTTCTATGAACTAAAGCTTTTATCATTATTATTTCTCTCTTCCAGATTTTGTATAGATAATGGAGCCATGATAGCTCAAGCTGGATGGGAAATGTTTCGGTCAGGTCAGGTGACAGATTTTGAAGATACTACATGCACACAAAGGTAACCAAAAGTGCAAATATTCAAGTTATCATTTATTTAAAAAAAAAAAATCCTTAATATGACTGGGAAAATATTTTTTGTAGGTATAGGACTGATGAAGTTGAAGTCACATGGCGAAGCTAACATATCAAGTTTATTGTTAAATATTTTTATATTTTATTTATTAAAAAAAATAATAAAATGTGTAAGAGTATTGTTATTTTGTCTTTCTTAAATATATGTATATATATATTTTCATGAACCGAAAGTAATAAATATATGAGACAATCATAATCAAAGTGGATCAAGTCCATAAAACATTACCCAGAGATGTTTGGAGATAAAGTTAATGGGCTCTTGTGCATTTCATTCAGAATCATAAGAGACCAGTGCAATCTGTTGCTCACATTTTTAACCTAAGATTTAGTTTGTTACAACACCAAACAAACTATATTGTCTATAAAGCAAAGACTCATCTCACAGGTTAAATGAAAATATGGACTTGATGTACAGGGTGATCAGAAAATGAGTATACATTTGAAAAATTAATAATTCACGGAATAATGTAGGTAGAGAGGTAAAAATTGACACACATGCTTGGAATGACATGGGGTTTTATTGTATCCACAAAAAAGTTCATAAAATGGCCGACAGATCGCACTTCGTGTGTTAAGAAAAGCAATAATTAGCATAACAAATTATGACAAAGCAAAGACGATGTTCTTCAGAATGAATGCTCAACATGTCCACCGCCATCCCGCAACAATAGCTGTAGCCGAGGGACAATATTGTGCACAGCACTGTGCAGCATATCTGTAGTTATAGTGAGAAATTGGCATTGGATGTTGTCTTTTAGCATGCCTATTGATGTCGGTCGATCGCGGCAGATTCCCCATTTTGATAGTAGAGCTTTACTAACATTGCCTTTTTTGGTAACGTCAACATGCCACGATTGCTGGTGCATCTGATTCTCTCTCTCGTTACAGCTCCTTTATACACGATTCTCAGACAGAGTCACTGACGTTTTGCTGTTCAGTGCCATCTGTCGGCCGTTTTTTTAACCTTTTTTTGTGTGGTTACAATAAAACCCCATGTCATTCCAAGCATGTGTGTTAATTTTTACCTCTGTACCTACATTATTCCGTGAATTATTATTTTTTCAAATGTATACTCATTTTCTAATCACCCCTGTACTTTGGTTCAAAACACCTTATGGTTCATTATAAAAATTAATTTGCATTACAAAAATTTCCATTTGATCTATATCCTAAATGTTTATGAAAATGCATGGTAGTAATACAAGGGGACTGCACAACAGGATAAACTTGAAGAATCATGGGGAGGGGGGGGGGTGGAGTAAGAATAAAAAATGAAGAAGTTTTCAAAATTTGCTCTTAAAAAAATGCTTGAAAAATGCAAAGACAGTAATTAGTTCAAAATGGAATAAAATTGAAATCTCTAAATTGAATAATTGACAAATATAAAACAATTTTAATGTTTTTATCCATATTAAATAAATTGTGTTATGGTTATTTCAAATAATTTCTGAAATATGGTATAGCTAAAGTAAGAGTTTTTCTGCCAAACCAGTTCTAACATACTGGCAAATTTCCAGAAAAATGTAAGTCAATACAGGAAAAAATTCAGAAAGTCTTAAAAATTTCTTATGAGTGTCTGCTAAACAATCAATGGTTATTCATTATGAAATTTTAATTTATCAAAGCATATAAATATTTTAAATTAAGAACCATGAATAATCTGTAAAATTTACCCTGGATGACACTATTTTATTTTGTTAAGCTTTCCCTGTATTTAAAAAGACAGATTTACATCACTTTGAAAATAACCCATATGTATGTATAAATAAGAAAATGATAAAAGCTTTTGTAGCTTGGTGGTACAGCCACTTTTCATTTAATTGTATGATGGAAATCTCCGTTTATATTGTAACAATCTTAAAAATAAGAAAAAAGTTACAATATTGTATAAAATTTTACATAATCCTGAATATATTATGAATGAAATTATAAATAATTTTTATTAATGAGACGTCTTGAAAGTATAGAAAATGTTTTATGAAATATTTAAAAGTTCTAATTTAAAGTCTTATAAGAAAACTAATCTCATGTAAATTAAAATTTTTACAAAGCAGTACCAATTTTAAAACTTTGTACATTAGAGTTAATGATTTATGAACTCCCTTAAACAATTCTTATTTTTAAAACTGTTTTAATTCAATTTATAGTACTGTGTATGACTATTCTGTCACAAATATGATCATACATTTTATTTATATTTTAAATATTTCCTTTTGTTTAATCCAGATAATAAACCTCCCTTTAAGAGTACAGATTTTGTGGAATTCCTTGCATTAGTTCTTGAGTTAGAGAGGCCACAAAATTTGTGTCCCACACAGACCAGTGCCAGGCAGACAGAAAATTTCCAAAAATAGTCTAACTGTATTCAGGAATCCCAAAACATTTAAAGCCATGGAAGTAAAAAAAATTCACAAATCAAATACTTTGTTTTTATGAATATAGAAGAAAGTGTAAATGGATAATAATATTGTAAATAAATGTCCTTTCTTAGGAAGGTAACCTCTGAATAAGTGACAAAATATCTGGTCTCAAGGATGTCCTTTATTGGGAGGTAAGATTGTAAATGATTAAGTGACAGTTTTTTGTGTTAAAACAATTTTTTAAAAACATTTTATTTTGTCGGCAAATTACTAAGATATTATCACACATTTTGAAATATCAATATTTTTAATAAAATTTGTTTCAAATTACATTTTGTCTAAATAAAAACATAACAAGTTACAATCTCATTGAAATCTTCCATCATTACTGAAAAAGATGACTGTTTTAATAATTTATAGTGAAACTTTTGATAGTATTTGAATTAATTTACATTGCTTTAAAGTTCAAAGTTAATTTTCATATGTTAGCTTTCAACTATTCTGTGAACGTAAAATCTTGAATATGAAAGGGGGATGAAGAAAATGAATCATGCCTTCTTATGTTATGAAACAATAAGATGTTATTTCTGATTGCTCTAACAAACAGAATACAACTAATAGAAGAATCAATAAAGCACATTAATTTTAAAATGATAAAAAATATCCGAGTTACATTTTTTTTTTTCATTTGGGAAAATAAAAAAGCTAATGGTTCATAATTAATGATTTTCAATTAAATTTGTATCTGCAAGGTGTTAAAAAAAAAGGAGGAGAATGAGAATTGGACAAACTTTAAAAAGTAGTATAGCACACTACCCCCCCCCCCCCCCCAAAAAAAAAAAAAAAAAAAAAAAAAAAGTCACAATCCATTTATTTAGTCAAAAACACACTCCAATTTAAACTGGATTTTTATTCATAACTTTAACAATCATGATTATATTTTCAACAGACTCTGTGTGAAATGTGTTGCTTTGTGTAAAATAGTACTGTTTGGATGTGGATGGTGACCATTTTCAGCACTTCTTGTGATGTGATATATTTTACACATAGTAAGGTAAGTCTTAAAATATTTAAACAAAGTACCATGTTCAGATTGGAAGTAGACCCTTGTTTCCTATACAAAAATTGTTTATTTTAGTGTGCTTTATCCCAGTTTTTTCCATCTCTTGTTCCCTTTTTGAATTATTATACATAGTATTTTATCTCTTTGAAAAAGCTTAAGCATACTCGTATTTTTAACCGAATTTGTTTTAAACCTTACATATTTAATGATTTAAAAAACTACTGGATCCAGAAGCTCTTATCTAGAAAAATATGCATATCCATATATCAAAAAAGGAATGTTTTAAAGATTGATTTTATCACACACACACAATCCTAATATCTTTTTTACATTAAACATATTACTTTTAGTAAAATCTAATTATTATTAACAAGTTCTTAGAATTTTTGAGTTACATAAGCATTTTAAAGATTAAATTATTTAAAATAATTAAATATCTATAATTCATAGCCTAAATAAAATAAATATTTTAAATTTAGAACTGCAACTGGTGCAAGTTTTATGCCAAATAGGTTATAATTTACAATTTAACACTATTCCAAGGTTACAAATTGGGATACTTAATAAAAAATACCCAACCAAATTTTCCCCATCATTAAAATAGTAAACCTTCCATTAGGTACAGTCCTGAGGAAAAAAAAAAAATCATCTCCTATTAACTCTGCCGCAAATCAATGTATAAAACTGTGACTTTTACTAATTGATTAGTAATGACATCTACTAATTAATGTTATACTTAAATTTTGCATAGATTGCTATATATAGAAATTGTATCAAACTTTAAAATGTTCATTTTTAACACTTAATTTTGGCATTATATTTGGATTCTTCAGTAAATTTTACCCTTGGATACCAAAGTCATTCCGTAGGAAAAGTAGTTTAGGAATTATGAAGGTTTAAATTTCTAATCTAATTACATTAAATTCATTTTGAATCGCTTCAGAACAGATTACAATGTGGGTAGTTTTTTAAACATAACTGAGACATACCACTTTTCTGCGGAAACGCGGAATTCCGCTTTTTCGACACTGAATTTTATCATTCCTGGGATCAATGCAAATATGCATTATTTTTTTTTTTTTTTTTTTTTTTTTTTTTTTTTTTTTTTGGGGGGGGGGGGGGGGGGGGGGGGGGGCTGCTGCAAGCGGACGAAATGCGCCAAAAACAAAAATAAGAGAACGAATAGTGCCCGCCAAATTGAGTTTGTTTTCGCTTTCCTCCGACCTTCTCTTCCACCTGCTAGATCGCCCGCATCAAAGCAATTAGCTATAGCGCGTAAATTAGGTGAAAAATTGGAGTTAGGACGCCAAAAAATAGTTCTTACGCATCTCATAGGACGCGTAATTTTTACACTCGTAAATTCTTCGAAGAATCGCAAATTCCATCCAAGGACTGCAAAAAAATGACACATTTAATTAAAGAATTGCTAAAAAAAGACTAATTTCGTCGAGGAATCTAAAAAAAAATCGAAATTTCGTAGAATAATCGCAGAAAGAAGACAAATTTTGTCAAAACGTCGCAGAAAAAAAAGCCGAATTTCGTTGAAGGATCGAGAAAAAACGGCAAATTTTGTCGAAGAATCCGAAAAAAACAGCGAATTTCTCTGTAGGATCACGAAAAAATGGCAAACTTTGCCGAAGGATTGCTAAAAAATGCAAATTCTGTCGAAGAATTGCGAAAAAAAAACAACTCGAATTTCGTCCAAAGGCCGAGAAAAGAATGTGAAATTCATTAAAGAATCGCGGAAAATGGCCAATTTGGTTGATAATCACGAGAAAAAACACAAATTTTGTCAAAAGGCCTGAAAAAACATGAGTTTCGTTGAAGGAACGTGGAAAAATGTGAAATTCACCGAAGGGCCACAGAGAAAGCGGCAACTTCGCCAAAGTATTGTGGAAGAAAACTGCTAATTTCGTCGAAGAATCCAAAGAAATGGCAAATTTTATCGTAGAATTGCTAAAAACGACAAATTCTGTCGAAGCATCATGAAAAAACAACAAATTTCATCGAAGGATCTCGAAAAAAACGGCAAATTTCGTTGAAGGATCGCCAAAAAACGGCAAATTTCGTCGAAGGATCGCCAAAAAACGACAAATTTCGTTGAAAGATCGCCAAAAATCGTAAAGAAAGTAACCATTCATATAATTAATATAGAAACAAAATTAAAATCTTCAGATGCAATTATATGTTATTATTCAATAACTCCTAATTATATCACACATGCCAGGTGATGAGAAAAAAGAGTGATATATCCAAATGAGCTGAGAGAGTTAATTTTTTAATACCCTTTGTTAGCTATTTTAAGAAAGCAACCTCAAGTAAATGTTCTATATTAGTCACCAAAACGTTAGTTTATAGGCATATATTTTTTTTATATAAAATTAATGAGAGATGATTACACTTAAAGTGATTGACATATACAAAGTTAATGCGGAAAAAAAAAAGAGTGATACATATGAATGGGATAAATAATGATACATTATACAGGTGTCCCAAAAAAGTCTTGACACATTTTAAAATTCAATAAAAAATTAAGCAATTGGCGTACAAGAATGTGGTTTGAACGAAATTTTCTTGAAAAAAAAATAGTTCAAAAATTTTTCATAGATGGCATTATTTCTGCAAAGCTACCAAAGAAGTAAAGTGCCTTTATAAATAAGTGATAAAAGATGTACAGAGCATATGCTCAGTTTTTGTCCAAATTATGGCAACCCACATTCCAGAACTTAAAAATACTCGCCTACATAAATTCAATAAGACGAGTGAGACAAGTCAACAAACACTGGTTTGACAATAATAGCAAGTTGTTTGCAATTCATTTTTTTTCCAAAATCTTATTGACCAATCAATTTTTTTTTTGTCCATATGTCACTATTATCTTACAGAGACATCCTATAAATCTTGGTGAGTTTCCTATTATCGCCAAACTAATATTTGTTGCCATAGTTTTTACAACAAGTTGGAAATTGTACATCAAACGTGACAAACTAGGTGCGTTTGTACTATAGCTAGTTATATAAATATTCAGATCTTGATGATTTTTAATTCTGTGAAATGAATTATATCGTCTGCAGATTAATTTCTGTAACAAAATAAGTATCTCGGTCACTTGACAGTTAAACCTCGGAAGCTCCTCTAACAAAAAAGCACTGATTAAAAAAAAAAAAAATTCAAATTTCTTAATAAATGTTTTTATTAATATCTCCTAAAGTTTTGATTCAATTTAAAAAAAATTTGAAAGGCCTTGACAAAATTCTGCAAAGATAATATATCTTAAATTTCAAACCATTCGATTGGGTAGTTTTTGCGTTGTTATATGCAGACGGACGGACGGACCAGACGACGACAATAGGTGCTACGTATTTATATAATTACGAACGCACCTCAAAACTGTGTATACATTGTGTACGTCTTTCACCACTGTTAATCTATAAAGGTATTCTACTTCTTTGGTAGCTTTGCAGTAGTAATATCATCTACAAGACATTTTTGGAGCAAAATAAAAATTTTTTTAAAGAAAGTATTCGATTATAGGAAGCATTTTCATCCAAACTGCACTGTCATACGGCAATTGCTTAATTTTTGATTGAATTTTAAAATGTGTCACGAACTTTTGGGACACCCTGTATTAGTGCTCGCGAATATACATAAAAACGTATTGTAACTGGTAACAATTTTGGATAGGAATAATATGGAAAAAAGGCTTAACTACGTATACGTTTAAACGTATATTCACAAGCACTACCCTGTATAACAGAAGGCTACTGTATTTTCTAAATTATAGGAAAAGAATTTTTTTTTTCCTTTATATTTGTAAGTTATCTTATTCAAATGAGAGATTTGATTTCAAGAAAAGTCAAAGTAAGGCAAAATTCTTCCTACTTATGTCATATATTAGAAAGGTTAAAAAAAAATTGAGGCACACATGTAACACCTGGAATCTTGTTTGCTTTACTCATATCCCAAAATATGAAAAATTGGACCTTAATAGTTTTTCCCCTTATTTGAAGATAGATTAGAAAATTTATGTAATAATAATATGAAATTTAGAAAAGATTTATTTATTAAAACTGACTTAATAAATAAGTAGTTAAGACTTCTAAAATATTTACAATAATACTTAGATTAATTTACAAATAATATCTCACAGTTCTTATAAAATAAAAATATTGTTTTATTTTTTTTTTAATCTGTAAATGAGAGACATTCTTCATTATAAAATTTAACACTATAACATCTTTTGACTGCATAAAAGCTATCCATATGTAAGTGGTTGTTGAAATGTCCATTTCTAAAAATATTTTTCATAAAATTGAACTTTCTAAACACGGTTAAACAAAGTACTTTTGCATGAAATATAAAATCTACTGTTATTAACAGACAAATAAATTGTACATCACATTTTTGGAAAAAAATTCCTTTCAATAAGTTAATAACAATTGATGATTATTAATTAAACATGTTAGTTTTTCCCCTAGTTGAACAACAAATCAAATGAAAATACATTCAAAACAATATGAGAATTTGTAACAAGATGTATCTACATATAATCCACTGTAATATTTTTTTTGTAATAATAAGCACCTGCATCACAGCCACTTCCTGTCCTTGGAAGACAATTTGCATCTGCATGGAATGTATACACTTGCATATATGAATGCACAAACAAGCACACACACATAAAATGTATGAAAATAACACTTGGTACTTTTTGGGATCCTTCGAAAGTTCTTCAGAATTAGTATAAAGCTTCCTGTTTTCACTAAAAATCCAGATACATTGTAAATTAATGGCACAATCTAACAAATCAAATGTGAGTCTAAGGTAACTTATGTACAACAATTATTGTCATATATGGAATAGTTACTCACATAACACTACAACAACCTTGTTTAGGAACCTCTCCACCTACAATTTCAGAAGGATCACTACAAAAACGTCTTAATGATATAGTTGGTGATGGTGGTCTATCATACATATATGTGGCACTAAAAGTATGGCCGTTTTTACTAGACACCTTCTCAGATACATCCTGCTGTGAAGATGATAGCATCAAATTACTACGACTCCTCATATCAGATCTATGCTTTTTAAGATCTGCAAGAGTTCCATGACTTGGCGGATAGGGTGGGCTAGTGTTTACTGTGACATGTATTTCAACTTTTACAGATTCTGATTGGCTGCGTTGAATAACAGGTGTACTCACTATGGTATCACTTTGTTCACAGGAAACTGTATCACAGTTTAACTGTTTGTTATATTCTTCAGTTATACTATCATTAACTGCATTTAAATATTGGGTATGTTTTTCAATATCATCTTCATTTTTATCATGTGGTATATACTGAAGAATATCTTCTCTTGCATCTACATTTTCTTTAAAGTTTTTCCCCTTAATTCTTTGAAGAGTATCTTTATTAGAAAGAGCATTTAATGTTGTATCTTCTTCTTTCAATTCATTACTGGTTAACATTTCTTTTTCGGACATTCTCATGTCATTCTGCACTTTTTCTTCTTCCTAAATATAGACACATGGATAAATCAATGTATATTCAGAAATAATTTTATACTGCTGTTTAGTTATTTAAGTATTATATACAAATTATCTGTTAATATAAATGTTTACTGCTAATCAATAGCAGTTTGAAATAGTACTGCTATTGCAAAAATACACATATGCAGAGTTGCCAAGTCTCCAGATTTTTCTACATCAGTAATACAGGGTCATTCATAATTCCCTCCGGGGTTTCGAAACGTTATAGTAAAAAAACGAAGACGAATATGAAAAAAAGAAACATATGAAATTATTCCGAAACTATTCAAGTTTTACTTACATACATTACAGGTGTTCTATGTGTGAACCCTTGGTCACACGGCATACATCCATGTGATAGTCCAGTTCCTGCCATACTCCGTTTCTTTAAATTTCCGGTACCACACATGAATTGTTTTGTCAGTTGGTCCCTGTTTTCGATATTTATTACGTAAGGCCCGTTGAACTGACACCACTGATTCAGATTTAAAGAAACGGAGTATGGCAGGAACTGGACTATCGCATGGATGTATGCCGTGTGACCAAGGGTTCACACATAGAACACCTGTAATGTATGTAAGTAAAACTTGAATAGTTTCGGAATAATTTCATATGTTTCTTTTTTTCATATTAGTCTTCGTTTTTTTACTATAACGTTTCAAAACCCCGGAGGGAATTATGAATGACCCTGTATTTTAGAGAAAATGTTGTTCCCTTAAATCGCAAAATGCTCTGATTAGATAAAACAACATTTTCTGTACTAAATTATTGGTATCCAAACAGCCAGAGACTTGGCAGGTCTGCATATGTATACAGCTAAGGATATAAATAAATAAATCTGAATGCAGGTTATAATTATAGTTCTAATTCATCAAAAAAGAAAAATAATCTTTTTTTTTTTTTTTTTTTTTTTTTTAAGAAAAAAATCATTTTTATTTGCAGAAAGCCTTTTATAATTACATATAATTTATTTAGTCATAAAGAGCGATTCAATTCATATTAAAATTTAAACTAATTTTTAAATGTTCAAAGCAACATTATAATTTTATTACATATTTAGAATGCCAAAAAACAGTAATATAAATTTTCATCTGTATGATATATAAATTAATGAAAAATGAACCAATCAATGTTAAAGTGAAACAGTGATTATTTAGACATAACTCAAATGGTATTTCATTACTTTTTTTGTTTCTAAAATTCCAAATGCAACACATCTTTTTGATTTAATTTTTTTTCTTGCAATATTAATTAATAATACAATTATTCAAAATTCACAAATATATACACTTTTGGTCACAATTTAAATCTACATGGTTCAAAATCTTTCAAAATAATTTTTTGGGCATTAGTTATGAAATTATCAGCAAATATGCAAAATAAGCTACTTTAAGGAATCATACTTTGCATTAAGTTGCTTTACCTTTTCTGTCGACGGATTCTTGTTTTGTTATATAATTATTTAAAAATATTTAGCTGCAGTATCATTCAGTCTTCAAAATGTGTTTTTCAATACAGACATAGACCCCAAACATTTGTTAATTCCTTCAAGTTTAATGGCTAACAATTATAATTTCTTCAAGTTTTTTTTTTTTTTTTTTTTTTTTTTTAACATGCATTGTTACCAAATATAACAGTTTTTAATAATGAAAGTAAAATATTGATGTATTTAAAAAAAGTTACTTTGTAAAGAGGAAAAATACAAAAAATGATAAATTGACTTTTTGTGTTATTAGAAAACAACTTTGTTCTGGCAGCATTTAGAGCAGGGGTTGTCAAAGTGACAAAATGTCAAATGACAAAGTGTCAAATATGACATTAAAAATGCCGATTCAGCCTCAGGGGTCAATGGAAAAAATTATTTAAAAATAATCTATTATGATAAAAGACTAGGAAGCAAAAGTGTCAGTCGTATTTCCACTCTGATGTTACATCACAGATATTGGATATATGGGGAAAATCAGGTCTGCGGAGTCGGAGTCGGGTCTATTTCTGGACAAAAGAGTCCGAGTCACTAAAAAACAGGTAGACTCAGACTCCGACTCCAGCTTGTTTTTTAGACAGTTTGAAGTGAAATTAAACCAATTCTATGTAATTTTAAACTTATAAACCGAATTATTATTTTTATATTTGGACTATATATACAAGGAAACTCAGGTTAAACAGGTCCAATATACTGTCCAGTTTACAGTGTATATGAAAACTGCATTTAATTGAAATCTCTAGTTTATATTTTATATTAGAATGCAGTACATTCTCTCAGTTTTTGGGGTTTGCCGAACTCGAGGTAATGCGAAAATTGGAAATTTCTGCTCTTTTTGGAGTCCACTGAATCCGAAATATCATTGTAATAGAAAATTTTTCCCTTTTGTTTTCTTGTTTCCCTCAGATTCTTCAGGTCTGTAGGACCAAAAGTAATGCTGAAATTGTAGTAATTTTTTTCCCTTTTTTTTCGTGTGCATAGAACCTTCACCCCCCCCCCCTCCCTGCGAAAAAAGTGAAATTATAATTTTTTTTCTGAGTCTGCAGTACTCAAAATAATGCTGAAACAGTGAAATTTCAGTCATCCTTCTCCTTTCAATATTCATGTTTTGCAGACCCGAAATTTAGCCAAAATTATAAAGTTAATGCAGGAAATACAAAATTTTCCTCTTTATTTTTCTTCCCTTACATTGGAATTTTTCGGGTCTGGAAGACACAATAACTCCAAAATTACAACATTTTGCATTTTCTTTTCCAAGTCAGCGGGATCTGAAATAGTGAAATTTCCATTTTATTTACTTCTTTAGATTTCAATATTTGGATGTTTAGGGTCTGCAAGACCCGAAAAAGGACAATTAATAATGCTGAAAATATAAAATTTCTGCCCCTTTATGAAGCCGTGAGAACAGAATTAATGCTAAAATAGTAAAATTTTCATTTTCATTTTTATTGCATTCCCCCGTAATTTTTCGGGTTCTGGAGACCCCAAATGATGCTTAAATTGTAAAATTTTTGCCTCCTATTTTTTTGGGTCTGCAGGAATAGATATAAAACCAAAATTAAACATCCTTTCACCCATATTTTAGTGAAAAAAGGTGAAACTTTTTGCACTAAAATACTGTCAGAAGTTTGCCGCTGCAGTAAATGAGTCCTAGTCTTGACTACCTATCACAGCTTATACCCATAATTCATCCAAAAATATACACATCATGTACTTCTAGGTCAAACAGGAATGTAACAGCAGGTTGCAGTATTGCCAGTTGAGTTTTTTTTATTCTGATTGCTTGATTGCTTTTTTTTTTTGTTAAATAGTAATATTTCTTTTATTTAATGACAAATTTAATAAAGCGACTATTACTATTTCAAAACAAATGACAGCAATAAAGCAGTCTGAATAATAGGAATCAAAAGGCATTTACTTTAGACATCCCGGAGTCGGAGTCTGTTCCTTTAAAATTTCAGGAGTCAGAGTCGGAGTCGGTCATTTTTCCCACCGACTCCGCAGCCCTGGGGAAAATACTGAAAATTGGTATCTGCATCCCAGATTGATTATTGCACCATCATTTTCTATAGAAATTGAAACTATCAAATATATCTCAAAGGATAAAATTAATGAGTTATCTGTTTATTTTGAAGCTAAGACACATTTTAAGAACATTGCTTTAAGTTACTTTTGGACAAACATAAACACAATATGAAAATGCCAGCAGCTAACTAAAGTGGTACTCCTATTTTTTCTTGTATTTCCAAGGTTGCGTATGGTTGAATCTGGATTCAGACATGTTAACTCCATCCTAACAAAATATTACAGTTTATATATTTAATTTTGTGAGGACTTTTGAAACTGATAAATTTTGAATCCACTGACAATTGTATCGACAATGTCAATCATTTTTATGAACATAATAAAAGTTTCAATGTAATGCATTTGATTATATACAAGTTTGTATGTCAAGCATATATAATAATATAAATAAAAAATCTAAAAATTGCATAAGCACTTTTTTTATTTTTTTATTATAACTAGGAAAAGTAAAGTACTGGGGGTCAATAAGTAATTGAGAAACTCTTGAGAGGTCGGCGATCAGTTTGGCGACCTCCGATTTAGAACAATGTTTTCCGTTCTATTTTTAAATATGTAAATTGAAGTAATATAAATTGTTAAATTAATGCTTTAGAAATCAGAATGTTACTGAATGGACTTAACAATTATTAGCAATTTCATTACATTTATCATTAAATAAAATATTTCGTAAACATTACATTTTTTTTTTTTGTAAACAATTTTTGTAAACATTAAATTTAAAGTTTTGCCTTTCTGGCGAGCTTGTTTTGTTTGCAAATTACTCATTTCAAAATTTAATGAAAAAAAAATTATGAATTTGCATATATGGAATTGCATTTTGTAAAGGATTACCAAAGAGAGACAATTTTTGTCTGTATGCACTTCTGAAGTCACATAGTTGGTGAAATACTACTTTTACAAATACTCAAAAAATATGCATGCATAAAATGCAATATACTTACATGTTTTGGAATTTTTTTTTTAAAGTTTAGGAACAATTTATCTAAACTCAAACACTACCTAATATTAATTTTGTTACATTTTACAAAATTTTATAATTTAAAAAAAAAATCTTAATCTTTAAAAACACAAATACTTGTTAAGCTAAATGAATTAGCAGTATTTTGTAAGTAACTTTGTTAAACTTATCTTTACTTACTTCATCTGTGCCACTTTGTTCTTGCTGTTCTTGTCTCATTCTCGCTTCTTCTCGAGCTTCTCTTCGGGAAATAAGAGTTTTATCTCTAATACTCGTTCTTCTAACTGACTGACTGCAAAGTGACAAATACATAGATCAGTATTATTATTGGTATCATGCAACATCACTATTTAGATCATGTATCAAAATTCTTACTTAAAACTACTTAAGATTTATGTAACAAAATTTCATTTGCACGAACTGCTGCTTCATATTAAAGTAAAATTTGGTACTTTTCTAAAAAAAAAAACCCAGTCATACATGCAGTGATTATGAAGAAATAATATAATTAGTAGTAGTTAATGTAATTTAAAATATAATTAAGGAAAGTAATTAAAATTTTAAAATGGTTTTAGAAAAAATAATTGTCTGTGTTACAGTAGCATTATTCTAAGCATTGCATTAACCAGCATCCCATTACCAAATGCACTTAACTTTCTTAATAAACTTATTAATGTTGTACAGAAAGTAATTATAATGAAGCTTGCATATAATGAATAATTTTAATGTTCCTTTCAATTTCATTATAAGTAGTTTCAATTGTATTAACATGTTACTGTAATCCAAGTATATGTTAAAAAATTATCCATAATGTAATGTCCTTTAAATTATGATTTATTGTTAAATTCAAGTGTCAAACAAACCCTATAAGATTACAGTGGTTTACTTTTTGTAATTACTATGAAAACTCCAACTCAACAATAATCATATATCATTCTATTAAAATAAGTTAAGCCCATTCTTAAAATTTTCATTTCACCTTTTCTATAATATGGTTTTGAATAATTTGTCCAACTCAATTACAAAATCATTTCCTTATCTAAATGCATGAAACTTTTATATTATTTTATTCAAGATCCAAAGAATTGACTATTTTTTAAATTTTCATTTTCTGTATATGTAACACATGTTTGATCTCATTTAATTGCTAACTAATTACTACTTTTTAAAAATATTTTTTTTGTGTGTGTTTTTCCAGTAACTGAATGTAAAACATCTGTTTGGTCATTTTCTTCAGAAAGATATTTTCTTTTTATTGAGAAATGGTGGAAAAACTGTTTAGTGTTTTGGAACTTGTTATGAATATGTGGGGTAGTGATGGGCATAATGATTATTTTGATTATTCGAATGAATTATTCGGGCATGTGCAGAAGCATATCTGTCAAACTTCAATTTTTTTTTTAAAATTCAATTACTACCAGAAATTTTGAAAAAAAAAAAAAAAAAAAAAAAAGCTTCTGCAGAAACTTTTTTTTTTTTTTCAAAATTTTTGGTAGTAATTGAATAAAAATTTTTTTTGAAGTTTGACAGATATGCACTTGCCCGAATGATTCATTCGAATAATCAAAATAATCGTTATGCCCATCACTAATGTGGGGATATAGATATATATAGATGCATATTACAGATGAATTGTGTCAAAAGTAATGAATTTATATGAGACTCTGTCTGTGTCCTAATTATAAATTAAGAAAAATTCCACCTCAAAGTTTTCCTCTTACTATGTGAAGGTAGATTAGTAAATTTATGTAATTATAATATGAAATTTAGAAAAGATTAATTCATTAAAACTGATTTATTAAATTGATTGTTAAACAAGTAGTGTTTTTTGAAAAATCTCAATTCTTATAAAATAATAAATGTAAATTTGTTGTGGTTTTATTTGTAAATGAAAGATCTTCCCCCTTCCCCCTCTTGAGTGTAAAATTTTGCACTACATATCTTTCAACAGTATAAAGGGTATCCATATGTAAAACGGTTAAGACAATATCTATCCCATCAAAAACATCACCTGTAAAAAATGCAGCCAAGTCTCATGACTCTTACGTAAATTTTCGATTTTTTTTATTTTATTTTCGAATTTATTGTGTTTTAAGTTTTCCTTTTTCTGTACCCTAAACACTACCTTTATGCTGAATTTTTAGTTTCTAAAGCTACAAGATCGATTTTTTTTCAATTTTTCGAATAATATTTTCCAGATTTTTTATTTTTTTGTATCCTAAATCCTATCTTTATTCCAAGTTTTAAGTTTCTATCTCTAAAAAATCGAATTATTTTCAAATTTTAGTTTTTTTTTTCGATTTTCTGATTTTATTTTCGATTTTTGTAGTGTTTTTAATTTATTTTATTTTTTTAAATCCTAAGCACTACCTTTACAACAAATTTTCAGTTTCTATGACCATGAGATCGAATTATTTTCAATTTCTCTGTCTCTCTCTTTCTCTCTCTCTCTCTCTTTTTTTTTTTTTTTTAAATTATCCGGATTTTTTTTTTTTAAATTTTCTGTATTTTTTAATTTTTTTTTAAATAGTATCCTAAATATTACCTTTATTCCAAATTTCAAGTGCTATAAAATCGAATTATTTTAAAATTTTCCTTATTTTTTGATTTTTTGATTTTATTTTCGAATTTTATTGTGTTTTTTTATTTTACCTTATTCTGAATCCTAAACACTAGCTTTACGCCGAATTTTAAGTTTCTAAGGCTAAAAAGACCAAATTATTTTCCATTTTTCTCAACCTTTTCTTATTTTGTATCCTAAGTACTACCTTTATTCCGAATTTCAAGTTTCTACCGCAACAAAATCAGATTATTTTTAAATTTTCAAATTTTTTTTATTTTTTCATTTTGTTGTGTTTTTGATTTTTTTTTCTGATTTCTAAACACTACCTTCATACCAAATTTTAAATTTCTAAGACTACAAGATCGTATTATTTTTAATTTTCAATTTTGTTGGAATTTGTTGAATTTTCAAATTTTTTTTTTTTTTTTAATTTTCTGGATTTTATAATTTTTCTTGTCTTTGTATCCTAAACACTACCTTCCAAATTTCAAGTTTCTAGGGCTACGGGATCTACCTAATCTTTTTGAAGATGCGTGAGTGAGGGAATGATTGAGTGACAAAAAATTTAAACTTGAGTTCATATATCGTCTGCACTAGAAAAGACAGAAATGTGAAATTTTAAATTTTGGTCCTACTTGCCACATACTCTATATAAATGAAGTTTCAGGTTTTTGGGATGCACCAAAGCAAAGACATGGTGGGGGGGTCAAAAGTGCCCTAAGTTGCTTCCAGAAAAAGATGCCTACGGCTGTGCTTTCTCGACTTGGCGGAGGCACTGCCGTGCCTCAAGATTTTTAAAAATTATAAGTTAACTTTTTAAAATTAGTTGTGCTTCCTAACCATGTTTGAGCAAAATCTTTTGCATGAAATAATAAAACCTATATTATTATTAGCCATAGTAAATAAATTTTATGTAAAATTTTCTTCAATGGGATTAAGTAGTGGTGTAGTGCTATGAAAAAAAGTGGGGGGACGGTCATAGCCTCCAACATAGGGTCTGAATAGTAGAACAATAAAATTCGGACTTTAGTAACGCTAATTCACGCAACAAGATTTTCATTAAAATTTGTTTTGAAATTTATATAAATGCATATATAGGCAGACAGACAATCCGGAATCCTAAACACTTTTTAACTTCCTTGGAAAGTATTAAAAATCAGAGATTTATTTCTTAAAATTGTCATTTTTTAGCTGCTTATCCTTTAAAAAATATTAATATGCTTCAAAAGTGTACGTCCTCCCATGCCTCTAGCGTTCCCCTGATAATAAAAAGTAGGGGGACGTTTGAAATAAAATAAAAAAGTCGGGGGATGCCGTTCTTCCGTGTACCCCATCGACTACACCACTGGGATTAAGTTCTGTCAGGTCACAAAAGATTAACAGATATCCAGAGATATTCGTAAGTAATTATGGCCTTATTTTTTACAGATAAAACTTAGGTTTGCAAGTTTCTTGTGTTATATTTATAATATGTTATGACTTCTTTAAATCAAAATTTACCTTCTAGTATTTTGACTTTGTGTTCTCCGTAGCTTTTGCTGAGAAGCCTGAGAAGCTCTTTTCGTTTCAATTTCATTCTTTAATTGCATGATGCGCTCTTTCAAATCTGGATCTTCACAAATATCTGTAGAAAAAATGGTTTATACACTTTATCAAAATTACTTATTAAATTCTCAAACTGCAAATTAGATGTTAAAGTATAATACTTGTTAATGAAAAGATATATTACCAAATGGTGTTTCTCCATTTTTTGTTTTTGCTGTTAAATCTGCACCAGCCATTACAAGCATTTCAATAACATCAGGCTACGTTCAAGAAAAGAAAATTTACTCTTGGATTGCATAATTACTTTAAAATATTTAAAACTGACAAATTTATTTTTTTAATTAAATTTTTGGATTATATTAACAACATAAAAGAAATATTCATGCCTTAATTATTATAAATCATTAATAATAATAATAATTATAAAAATAATAAAAATAAACCTACTTAATACGTGGATTTTATTTACATATTCAAGTGGTTTAGACTGACAATTACTTTTTAAGTTATTTTCCTGCTGAATATCCGATCTATCTATCTACTATATATATAAAATGCAAATGGGAATATCGTTCTGGCTGCTTATAACTTAAGTTCTACTGAATGGATTTTGATGGGACTTGCACTGTTAGCTAAATAATTTTCAGGGAAGGTTTTGTATATAACATAACATTCTACATTGCTTAGTATAGAGTTATGGGGGAAAATTCTATAATCAGGTGAACTCAATTATGAAATATTAGACTTTTTTAAAAGTTCTACTAGACGGATTTTGATGAGATTTGCATTGTTAGTTAGATAATTTATCAGGGATTGTTTTAGTATATTGTATATTGTTATATGTTGCTTAGTTACAGTATTATGGTGGAAAGTTCTTTAATCAGGTGAGCTGATTATGAAAGATTAGCTTTTTTATAAGTTCTGCTGGTCGGAAATTTGATCAGACTTGCATTGTTAGATAATTTTTCAGGGAAGGTATATTGCATATTGTTCTACCATTCTTTACCAAATCCTACTATGAATGATCAACTAAAAGAATTGGTTCTTAACAGCCCAAATTTTGTCTGACACATTAGAAAATATAAGTGCACAATGACATTCGTATCGTTTTCAGCAATACAGAAGAACATTTCAGGTAAAAGTCCGTATTGCTTTAAGCCACAAGATCAAATTCACCAAAATGATTTGTTTGATTCTGTTGCCCGTGTTACCGAATAAGCCTCCTAATTAAGATAAGTGCTAAAACAAAATAAAGAAATAGTCAACTCCATCTAATAGAACTTACATGTGGACAATCTTTCTGTGCCGCTGACATCTGGTTAGCCGATACTAACGAGGAGAGTTTATTGCTTGTTAGAAAAGACTTTATTTTATAAACACTTAAATTTGACTTTTAATGATGCAAAATGGCCAATTTTAGATAATGATGTTTATCACGCATATAACCTTTTAAATGTAACACACTTGTTGAGAAAAGCACGTGTGTATTTTCATATATATGTTTTTCTGCTCACTTCTCGCTTGAACATCCGACTGAGAGGATGCAAAATGTTCTTTCTTAATTTTATCTTATATTAAATTCTTTTCTTTTTTCCTTTAAAAAGTGTGAAGATGCCTTAGTGCTACTTAGTGCATCACTACAATACGATGGAATACAAATTTTACAGCAGTGTTCATTTTATAGTGAAATAATATAATTTTCCAACGGATGCTTCATACAAAATAATATTCACACAACAACAAACAAAGTTGTTAAAAATGGATTTACTCGGTTATACCACTGATGAAGCTACCTAATGGTAAGAATATTCCTTTTTACTTCTATTAGAAGTTTGTGAAGAAAAGTGATTAAGTATTTAGAAATAAAATAAATGAGGTAATTAACCGTTCTCACGCCTTAATACTCGTTAGGTAAAATATTGTCTAACAGATTCAAGGTTCATTTAGAAAAATCGACGAGAATAGCAGGCGGAACCTGCTAGTACTTAATATATTGTCTTCATATAGGGTGTCCTAGAATCGACTAAACATTTAGAAAAATCAATAACCAGTACTATCTGCTTGTTCATAGGAGTATCTTGAGCAGAAAATTTCAGAGAAAATGTGGCCTATATCCACAGTACAATACTTACTAATTTTGAAACATTTTCATTTATAAATATGCCAGAATGAAATTTTATTTAATATATACAAATGAAATTGTCAACATGTTATATTTTTGTAAATAGATGTACAAAAATGTTCTAAGGATCTGACAACAAGTATTCATAGTATTAGCTTGCATATATAAATTATGTATTTTTCAGTATTTCCAGTTAAGCAACATTAAGAAAACTTGCATCCACGTTAAAAAACTGAAGTTACACCTACAATAAGATACATAAAGAATAATATTTGCACCCCCAAAATTATAGTTATTACATTTTTGCAGTGCTTCTGAAATATTCACTATTTTCATCATTAGAACAAAGGGAAAAAAAAAATTAAATCTGAATGTGTATGTCAAAATTATTACATGAATGTAACAAAGTACAAAGGCGTATTTATAAAGCCAGGTCCTAGACAAAAGGCAGATTTGGCCTTTGGGCTAGGACATTACAAGGGGCCACTATTATTGTATGAAATTTGTTTTTAAGAGAATACAAGATAAAATTACTTAAGCGTTTAAGCTTATAAAACTAATTTTTAAATGTTGTAAAGTTTAAAAAAAGTTTCAAAATTGTGTATTTACTTCTGTGTAAAGTTTTAGTTCTATATTAAATGTGTATTTGTAAGACTTTAATTACACCATTTCTTGATTTTTACAAGTTATAAATTTGTTTCCAAGAATTATCCAAAAATCCATTGTTAAATAAAATAATAACAAAAAATTGCATGAAAATTATTATAGTTAATTAAAAAAAAAAATTCTAGATTTCTTAAAAAAAAAAAAAATAATAATAATAATTGATCATGTGTAATATACTGGATTCAATATCCCCAAGTGTAAATGTGGTGGCCCCCAAACACCTCAAATTGCAGTGACCTATGTCGCCCTTTCACTTGGGAAAATGGGGGTGTTCAGCAGGAGACAGCGCCCACTCTGACTGTAGAGCATACAGGAACTTTCCTGGTCCTGCTCGCTAAAAGTTCCTCAGAACTTGAGAATGGCGGTTGATGTGTTTGATGGCGCAGCTCAGTTTTTTATACCGGATTCATTATACATTAATGAATGATAAATTAATCAAGAGGTTTAAAAGAATGCTTTTATAATTACATTTACTAAAAGATCTTTAGCAAAATAAAAATAAATAAATAGATAAATAAATGTATTCATGGGTGATTCAAAATTCCATGTACAAACTTACAGAAAATTTTTGTTTGGGAAACCAGTGCTATAATTCATTTACTCAGTTAAAAATACAGGGTGCCTTCCTTCAATCCAAACTCTGATTTTTCTTCATAAATTTTAACAGAAATATAGATATTTTAATGGAATTTTAAGAGAAATAAAGATATTTTAATCAAATTTTCAACAGACTTACCTTGCTTTGTGTGGAAGGCAATGACAGGACAAAAAATGTGGGAAATGTACATTATTTCGGTGAGTGAGATCATACTTAATGTCAGTTACATTCAGAAATATGTAGTTCAGTGCTTATTAGATGTGGATGGTAACCACTTCTACCACTGCTGATGGTACTGTTACATTTCAGAAAAAAAAAAGACAAGTCTGTTGCAAATTTCATTATTGTTACACTTATGAACAAAATTCTGACAATCGAATGGACTGAGACTCCCTGTTTTTGCTGAATAAATGGTTTATGACCCCGGTTTGCTATATAAAAATTGTTTGTTGTAGTGGCCTCTACCACCCCTTAAAGTTTGTGCGTGAAACTTTTAATCACTCTGTACAAGCATATAAAGATCTATGTGCAAGTTCATGGAGAGAAATCATATAACCTTGAATGGATTTTTACAAAACTTATTATTTGAACAAAACACTATAGTTCAGTTTAAACTTTTTAGTCCTGGGCCCTGGATTACAACCCCAACAACTGTTGTTGGGCATATTTATGAGTAATGGGACTCCAAAGTAATTTTAGTGCAGTTCTTGAGCATTTTGATATTGACCTGTTATAATTATGTGTAAAATATTTTAAAAAGCCTTAATGATTTGGAAAAAAATAAATATGATAACAACAGTGTTAAGAATTACTTACATGTCCCCAGCATGCTGCTGCATGAATGGGTTGCCACATGTCATTGTCACATACATTCGTTGAGCCATGATTATCCAATATAAATTCAACTACAGTAATATAACCATTGGCTGCTGCTATGTGAAGCTGTAAAAATAAAATAATATATGAGAAAATCTGAAATGAAAAATAATTGCATATTTATCGTTAATTTCAGTTATTGTAATATGGATGTGACCAGGCTGGTGCAAAATATGTGACGCACATTGGCAACAAGCTTATTCCATTAAAAATAAATAAATAAATAAATAAAAGTAAAGTATCTTACTGGTGTTGCACCTTGATGATCCCTATACTCTATATCACCACCTTGTTCAACAAGGTATTTCAGATCAGCTAACATTTCTTTCTCAGATATAGCTCGAGTTTCATCGATCATTTCTTGTGTGATACCTAGAATAATCCAGTTTTTGTAATTTAATTTTGATACGGGAAAATGAAGTTAAGAAATCTCAATAATTTACAAGTGCTCAACAAACATATTTATGTCTAAAAGTCATACACTAATAAGACTGATAAATTTGATAATTTAAAATATTGGTTTAGAATAATTGACAGTCTACATTTGAAGTATCAACCAAGGACATTTTATGTGATGTTATCTTAAACCAT
The DNA here is from genome assembly GCA_963931845.1 of Maratus michaelseni. Classification (NCBI taxonomy): domain Eukaryota; kingdom Metazoa; phylum Arthropoda; class Arachnida; order Araneae; family Salticidae; genus Maratus; species Maratus michaelseni. Next base: position 151,561,504 of record OZ007598.1, on the reverse strand, counting down.
GAAATCAATACTACTGAGACCAGACTTCATATCGACCAAAATTTCAAATGTCAGAGTTTTTTGAAAATATATTTTTATTAATTTGCATTTTTCATTAATAAAATAAAATTTCAGATTAAAAAAAAGTTATAGTTCGATTTCTCATTAAATTCCGTTTAGGAATCACCCGTTATATTTCATTATCACTACATTGCCAAAAAAGTTATATGCTGTTGAAGTTATGGAATCCCAAATTGCAGTGACGTGGAGTGAGGAGGTGCTGCATCGAAGTATGGTGTCCACTAAAATAACGTAAAAACCCATTAAAATAACGTTCAGCATAAATTCGTTTCGCGCCCTTAAAATGTTCGCTTAGTGCATAAACCTCACAAGAGACGTCACTTAGAAGCTCTGTAATTTACAGAATCCACCTTTTCATAATATTTTTCTTCGAGTTAATTTTCTACAAAGTAAAAAGTGCTTCATTAACTTCATTCAAGTTATCCGGAATGTTTTAATTTCAGAATTATCTGAAAATAATTTGAATAGTTGAATTTATTTAACATTTTTGTAACTGACCAAAATAAAGTTCATAACGCTCAGATACTGAAAAGCTCGTATTTGTTAGTTTTTACTCCAAACAATTGAATAATGGCACAAAAATAGCAAAATAGATTGAAATACAGAAATGAAATGCATTTTAGTGCAGAAACCCCATTACTGCTAAAAGGGACAAACAATTATATATATATATATATATATATATATATTTCTCCCCTTCCCTGAACCTTAATGAATGAATTACCATGAATGAATGCCCAATTGATATCGAGCCAATCATTACACTGAGAAATTTTTATTAAAAAAATATCTATTTTTAACTTTATTAATTTTTTTTAATATCTCAAAATGTGAAATTCTGCACCTATGGGATTTCTGAAATAAACGATTCAATAATGTTAATCATGGAAATACAACTAAAAAAAAAATCATTCTGTACTATTAAAACCCACTGTATTATTAAAATAATATCTATTTAAATCATACGCATCAAAGTTTAGTTTAGAAAAACTTAATATCTTCAAAAATCCCTAAAGAAAAACAATAAAAAGGCTTTAAAAAATAATTATTGAAAATAAGGTATTTAGTTTTAAATAATAATAACAGATGGCAGCACCAAAGAATTTAATTATAAAGCCTACAAATGGAAATTTCATAAATAAGGATTTCATATTCAAATTTCTATTTTTATCCTTTTAAGCTATTTTCCTAACTTATTAGTCCTTTAATATAACCTGCCTCTAGTGTTCAATTTCATTAATTCTTTTTTTTTCTTCTTATTAGTATCGTCTAATATATGTTTAAAAATAATAATTATGGAAAAAAAATTAGTTTTAAACAATAATAACAGATGGCAGCACCAAACAATCTTAGTTATACAATTTGAAAGGAGATCGGTATATTTTAAACCCCAACCCCCCCTCCCCTTGATACGGTATTGTCTACTTTACTAAGATGTTTTGGTTGTTTTAATATAATTTATAATGTATACTTACTGCCTCTCCGATTGATTTTTGTTAGAAGATTCTTTAATTGCGATTCTCACAAAAATAATTTTCACAGCTGAACAACGCGAAATTTACCGACTCGTTTTTAAACGGAAAAGCATGATATTTGCAGGTATGATTATTGAAGTGATTTGTAAGAGAACAGTTTTTTCTTTTTTCGATAAATGAATTACATTTTGAGTTATAAGCGACTCATGGCTGCAATTGTTTTCCATTCCCGTGCTGCTGCATCCGGAAATTCGGTTCATAACGTCAACTTTGACAGTAGTTTCTGAAAGATGTTTCGCTACGTAGTTCTGATTAAGAGCACCTGTGAATTTGATGTGTTTGCGAACAGAAATAAATTTATAAATGTGTCAGAAACACTTATAAATGTGTCTTAGTGTTGTTGTGACGAGAGATCAGAAAACTACGTTTATTTCGTAAATTTCAATTATATCAATTTGATTTCTTCTTCTTTTTATATGCAGCGCTCATAACACCATCGTGGTTTTCTTTTATATGTTAATATGTGAAAGTAAAGTGCATAGTAAAAAATTGTTATGAGACTTTATATCGAAAAACAAGCAATTTTTAACAATAAGAACAAAATAGTCGGATGTGCCAATCCCAAAATTTTCTTCTATATCATACATGTTAATACTTCAAAATTCGCTATCACACTGCCAAAATTAAATGACAATCTATGTCCACCATGAGAATTCTAAAGGTATAGATTCGTTGAATTGTGTGCATTTAAGAAGGAGATATAAGCATCGCATTTTTCAAACAAATCATTGAATTTCGGCACCCACCCTCTTAGATGTCTGCAACCAAAATTCGCAAAATAAAGAGCATAAAAGCGGGGGAGAGTATACACCCAAGCCTAATAAAGGATTTATGTGAAAGTGTAATACAATATGAAATTTGATTAAATTCAGTGCATTAGTTTATGAGATATAGCTATCTCAAAAATCGTGAAAAATACAGCATAGCAGCGCCACCTGTTGGGCTATTTACACAAATACCTAATCAGCACCAACTTATGTCAAGGTCTAACAGAATATGAAGTTTGATGAAAATCCATGCAATAGTTCTTGAGATAGAGCTATTGCGGGAATCGTGAAAACAGCAGCATAACAGCGACACCTGTTGGGCGATTTGCACCAAAACCTAATCAGCAACAACTTATGTCAATGTCTAACTGAATCTGAAGCTTGATGAAAATCCATGCAATAGTTCTTGAGATAGAGCTATTGCGGGAATCGTGAAAACAGCAGCATAACAGCGACACCTGTTGGGCGATTTGCACCAAAACCTAATCAGCAACAACTTATGTCAATGTCTAACTGAATCTGAAGCTTGATGAAAATCCGTGCAATAGTTCTTGAGATAGACCTATTGCAGGAATCGTGAAAACTGCAACATAGCAGCGCCACCTGCTGGGCGATTTACACCAAAAACTAATCAGCACTAATTCATATCAAGGTCTAACTGAATATCAAGTTTTGTTAAATTCCGAGCATTAGTTTTTGAGATAGAGAGCGTCCACAAATTTTTTGTCAAATACAGACAGACAGACATTTTCTAAAAACAGTCAAATGCGTTCAGGACCTTCTAAGACGAATAAATCCGTCGAAAACCGGAAGTCGAAATTTTTCACGAATGCAATACTACTTTCTTCTAGTGAAGATAGATAAACAATATTATAGATTTATTATTATTATTTTTTGTTGCTTTCGGTTGCGGATGGACCAAATGATGTACGCACTTTACTCTTTTGTTTTTAACGAAATTCTGTAACTTTAGAAGAATTTTTCTTTGAATAGGCAATAGAAATGCATAAAATCGTTACAAAAATGTTAAAGCTACAAAAAGGATAGATGCAAATTATCAGATATGAAAAAAAAGCCGAATTCTAAAATTGACGTCGGATGAGAAATCGTCTAATACAGCAAAAAACGTGGTCTTCAACTTTAATTTCCTCAAAAGACCTTTAGCCCAGACATCAATCTAAACAAGAGTTAAAGCAATACTTAAATTTTGCTTAGGGGATGGTCTACAAATAGAAATTGTACCAAACTTTAAAAATTTCAATGCTAACACCTAAAGTTGGCATCATATTTGAATATTTCGGTTTATTCTACCTTCGGATACCAAACAGGAAGTCAGTAGATAGGGAATGGGACTTCTGCGTCAGCAGCAGGCGGTGCGATGCTGCCGAGTTCATACTAATAGTAGATGGGTGAAATAGCTAGCGTGGGAAAGCTATGTTAGAGTAGGGTGGGGCGAATAGGTCTGCTATAAGAGGGGGGTATTTTAGGAGGGGGGTAAATTAATAAAATTTTTAAACGTCTTATAGTACGAGGTAACGGTTATGGTAGAGTCCGAACACTGTCCCGCTATCCCTCTGCATTTTCCCAATAGTCGTTGTAATTTGTTAAATTATAATTTTTTTTTTTTAATGGGTCGCCAAACCCGACCCGTTCGATATCTGCCCCCCCCCCCCCCCCCGGCGAACAATCGCCAAATGCGGGTGCCCATGTTCACCTCAATGCTGTCCTAAGTTCAAGCCAGTGTCCGATACACATAATATCAGCACAAAGTCTATTTACCTTTCTTTGCCATTTCCGACTCTATATAGTCAAGAGTGGCGTCATCTTCACATATATCATATGGCATGTTTCCGTCAGCATTCACTGCTAGCAGGTCGGCTCCTTTAGAAATCAAATATCTGACCAGATGCAAATGACCGCAGGTTGCAGCTGCATGAAGAGGCGTCCACTGCTCACTGTCTTTAGCATTCACGTTGGCACCAAAGTCGAGTAAAAGCTTCATCATGGCTTCACTGTCATCAATACAACACTGGAAATGAAAAAAAAAAAAAAAAAAAAAAAAAAAAAAAAAAGCCTTTAAAATCAGGCCATTCTTTTCTTTTTCTAAGCAAATGTGTCAATCTTTACATTTTATTACACCATAATAAAGATATTGTTTAGTTGAAGAGAGAAAATTTCAAATGAAATGATGCATATGAGGGGGTCAGGGCAAGAGAGTGCCAAGCCACATTTTTGAACTTCTGAGATATTTCAATTTGAAAATTGGATCCAATACTCAAATCAAGATGTACAAGCTAAAGTTTTTTTCGCCCATGTCTTAGTAACATTTGAGATATTCTGAATAACAATATGGCATTACTTTAATGATATTGCTATTACGTTTTTTGTAAATTAGCTATCTTCATTGGGAGCATAAACATCTGGAGCAAAAACGAAACCTGGGACATAAGGCTGCCACCAAGTGTCATTAGAAACAAATTATATGTTGGATATTATTTATGGTGTTAGATTTATTTCATAAAAAATATGGCTTGGCACTTTCTTGCCCCGACCCTTCTCATATATAATTTTAATTAAATTTTTCAATTTATTTTCAGCGGTGAAATTACGTCCGAAAATATTGAATATTAAATACGTAAATTTTCACATTGCTAATAAAGCGTCACCAACAGAGTGAAAAATTACTAAGCCGGGAATCGAATCCGGACCTTTCGAATAACTTAATCTGCGGTTGCAGCCTTACCGATATATGTGAGTGAGAGATGCCAAGTTCTGTATCGTCCTCGTAGCTCAATGGCATTGGAGCTTATTCCAAAGGTTCGGGTTCGATTCCCGGCTTGGACATTTTCACACTGTTGGTTATAAGCTTTGTTAGCAATGTGAAAATTCACATATTTAATAATGAAATGATACATGTTCTCAAAAAAATATTTCTCTCCGCTCAACAACGCAACATTTTAAATGTGAAAGCAGTGAATTTGCCGACATGATACTGAAGTGGTTTGGAATCGAACAGCGTTTTTAAATTTCCGATAAATGCATTTGAGTTGCAATCGATTCTTTCCGATGACGACCTTTAGTGAACTTCAGTGCCTTTAAAATCGGCTAAAATGGTATTACAAATATTTCGGCAACTAATAACCCGATCGACTTCATTCTTTATGCAAAATATATGTTTTTTTTTATTGTATTTTATATTCACTCCTTAAAATAAACAATTTCGAAATTTTTATATACCTTTTATCAGAACGAATATTTCGAGAGTCCGAAAAAAATAGTTCCGGATAATCGAGGTTATGAAATTCAATAAGCTTCTTCCTATTATAACATACTAAGTACAAACCAAATTTCAAGTCTCTATCTCAATTTGTTCGGGAGATAGAGCGTTTACACACACAGACGGACGGCAAATTTTTTTTCTAAAAATATGTTTTTCGGAATCTCCAGTATCTGAAACGTGTAAATCCGTCAACATTTTTTTTTTTCGATTTTCAAAACGATTACAAGACTTACCCTATACTACGTATGATGGGTAAGTAAAAGGTACATTTACTTCAAAGAACAAAGATAATTTTCGTAGTGGCTAATACATTTGAAATTCACTCAAAAAATTGATGGTTAGAAAAAACACAGAAAGTTGTATGTCTTAACATTTAACTAAAAAAAAGATAGGGGAGACCGGGGTAGAATGGACCAATGGGTACAATGGACCACCCCCTATTATTCATATTATTTCTGTTTTTGAATGCTTCATATTTTGGCATATAGATGATAGCACTACAGTGGTGAATCAAAGTGTAAAATTATATGTCCAACTGACAAATTGCCATTTTATTCTAGAAAGAGGGTTTGTGGCAGGTAGAAGTAAATATTTTCAGCGAAACACGTCTTCTTTTCTTCATTAAAGAATTATGATTTGAAAGACATTGCTGAGCACAATTAAAAGCTAAGATAATCTATTCTTATATTAAATGTAGCTAAAATAATTGAATATAAAATTTGTTATTTTTTTTTTACTTTTTTCTGTCAAACTTCCATATGGGGAACAATGGACCACCCAAAACTGGGGTACAATGGACCATGGTCCATTGTACCCCAGTTCTGTGTCCGGGCATTATATATGAAATTAAGATTAATAAATTGTTTTATTTTTAGTGAGTAATTTAACCATGATTCACGTAGTTTACATTTTTTAAGTATTTTACTCATTCATTTATTTATTTATGGTTTCTTTACTTTTTATAAACATTCAGTTAATTTTAAATTTCTATATTTTTACAAACCTGCAATTATATTAAACAAGTACATTAAAAAATTAATATACCTATTAGTCTGTATCTATTTATATTAGTGTAGATAAATTATAGGTGTTAAGTAAAATAAAACTGTTTTTTTTTTTTTTTTTTTTTTTTTGATGGTTTGGTAACAGGATTATGATTATGTTTTGTCAGATTCATACAGTGAAAACCTAATCAAAATGTGTTCATTTTACCTGATCTTGTTGATGAATCTCTTGTATGTTCAAGATATTGCAATGAGTTTGCCGAACTCTACATATTTACAAGAAAACAGCATACCTTCAGCGACACAAAAATGTTTTAGTATTTGCTAACTTTAATATTTATTAATCTTATATGTTTGAACTGAAGCCACCAATAAACAAGTATAATACATTCTATGTTTGTGTCATTAAAGAATGTACTACATAAATGTTTTTTTTCTTAATTTACTTGTGGTCCATTGAGCCCCATACTGCGGACCATTGTACCCCGACCTTGAGGTACAATGGTCCACTTTGTCACTTGCTATTTAAAAAATATATAGTAAAAAAAGTAAACATAATTATTGATTTTGAGTGAGTGCAACTTAAACCCTAATATATACATAATATGCACACATTTTTTCAAACACAAAAAACCAGTATTTTGAGAGTAAACAGTCAAAATTTACAAAAGTGGTCCATTGTACCCCGACCTCCCCTATCTTTTTTTTTTTTTTTTTTTTTTAACACACAATGATACTAAAATATTTAAAATAAATTTAGTCAGTTCACAAAACGTATCGCCCAATAATTCTTCACATGCTGCACAGGAAAAAGTTTCTTTCAAAGCTGGTAAAAAAATAAAATAAACATAAACTTAATTATAAATCAATTTTAAAAGATATTTTTTTACCTGATGTAAGGCAGTTAAACCATCTTCATTTGTTGAATCTGGGCTGACTCCAAGTAAAAGTAAACGGCGAACTGCAAAAACATATAAGATTGCTATTTTATCACGAAAATTCATAATTTTATTAGTCAATAGTTTCTTGTGTTGTTCTGTATATAATTTTAAAGTGGACGGCGGACTTTAAAAATCAATAAGGCATAATTAAAGAGCACAAAAGTGATTTAAAATATAATAAACTTTCCACTGCCTTATCAAGGACTTCTGCTGATGGACAGATTTAGTTTATAAATTTTGAAAATGTTAAAATTATTTCCAGACAAGACAATCCATTTAAATCTTATATTCGTGAATCTCTAGAGATTTCATTAAGAAAGAATGAAATTTTCAGTAACAATACATCATTTTCTATTCCTGCTATCTGGAAATGTATTTTGAATGGACTTTAATTTGGTTAAACATGATTTTCAGTAAGGTAGCTGGTTCATAGATGGCGCCACCAGGCCTATTTTTGAATATGTTTTTGTAAATTTCCGTTAATTTCGTTGTCCTTTCAGTTGAACATTTTTCTCAATTATGTAACACATATTTAGTTTTTCGTTGTTTGTTTTTATGAGAAATTTCTCCTGAAGATGACTACGAAAATGAATGAAGAATATGAAGAATAGCCGAAACGTCGAGAGTTGTTTATTTATGTAGTTTTTAAAAATATCTCATTTAAATTAAACGAAATATACGTTGAAAGCAAGTGTTTGATGTTTGTATTCTTTCTTTCATCTTAGCACTGTGCTATCTATAACAATAAACTGTACATTTTATATGACTCAAATTCTGACTTTTTTTATTCGTTTATTTGCAAGTTATTCCAATTTGAAAATTTTGTATTAAAAAAAAAAAAAAAAAAGCTACTCGAATATATTTTTTTGCTATTAAATTTTAAAAAAGGGACGCGTCACGGGCCCTTCAAGAGAACCGTATCCCGGTAAATTTGTCTTCCCTCCCCCCCCCATTCTCTCTGCGGCCCTGCCCTACACTTTCCTCATGCCTCACCTGTCGAAAATTTAAGACTTCGGGAATACCTCTCCCATCTCAAAATACATTAACAATTAGTTACATACATATATAATTTAGGGCAGCGACATCAAATGCCCGATTTGTCCATGTGGTAATATGGTCCTGAGTATAAGTTACTGTTATCCCGAAATTTTTATGGTGTAGCATGAACTGAAACTTTCACTAAAACACAGATCGGCGTTATTTAAGGTGGTTCTCGAATGGCCTACTCAACGACGCGAAACTTTGACACATTTTCCGACTCATTTTTAAACGCAAAGGCATAAAATTGGTATTCTGACTACTGAAGCGATTTGGAATCGAAATGAGTTTTCCATTTTTTGATAAATAAATTACCTATCGAGTTATAAGACATTCGTGTCACGTGACGACACGTTTTTCCCCTTTCTTGTGAAGCGGCATGGAAATTCGGTTCAAAACGCCGACTTTGCTAACATTTTCTGAAAGATTTTCTGCCTTTACCAAATAATGGAAAACGTTTTTCGAGTATGTAGTTTCGGAATAAGAACATTAATTTCATAAGTTTCCGAACAAAAATGAATAAAAAAAGTACGTCATAAAGTAGCCAGTTTGGATTTGAGAACAGCCTTATTTGTAATGTTGCAGCCCTATGGGTAATGTTGCAAGGTCTAGTGTCACAAAAAAACGGGACAGGAAAATAAAAGAAACAGAAAAAGGGACAATGGCTTTTAAATCGACACATAAAAATGTAATAAACCCTATTAAAACAGAAATTGCCTATAAGGGAATCCTGTCCTAAACGTCAAAATTTTATTGTCCCTATGACGAATCTTCAACCAGGACTCATCCAAAAGTTTCTTAAATATTCACACGCAGAGTCATATTTTGAACATTAATGACAAATTAACAGAAGTTTCGTCTGATGGACAAGCGTCCTTTATGTAATTACTAGGGTCGCCTAATGATAGAACCAGTCCTATATCTTCAACTGACTTGATTTTTAGTTCGGTACATCCAGACGTTCGTCATATCTAATGCATATATGTAAGAAACGGAAAAGGACAAGAGTTTCTTTCGTTATATCCAGGAGTTCATTAAGCCGAGTTTCCCCATAGTGGGGTTTGAATGTATACCGGGTTTTTCATGCAATTTTGCGACATCAATTTCAACCTTTCGTTCGGTTTGTACACAAAGAAATTGAAGTTAAAACTGGTTCAAAAGTTGATTGCCCGAAAAATTGTCGGGCCTTATAGCTACATTACAGTTTGGTTCTCCATATATTATATTAGTGATGGGATTCTGTCATGCAGCTCTTGTTGTAGAAATGGCCGTCGCGAGAAGATGAATACCCAGGAGAAGCTGAAGCATGCCAGGAAGAGACGACTTCAGTAACTGAAACGTTGGAGGCAGAGAGAAAAGAGTACCAGCAGACTAAGAGAAAGAAATATATTGCCAATATCAGTGATCTCAGCAAAGCCAATAAACCTAATAAAACGAGCAAAGTATACATTTTGTCACAAGCGTGATGCTTTTTGGAAGCAGCCGCAAGAAATGATGTGAAAAGAGGTAAGTTGTCTTGTCCATTATAGAGAATACTTTAACAAAGATAACTTACCTATTTCAGCACCATTCCTCGCTACTGCTTACAGAAGCATCACGCTTGGGACAAAATGCACTTTGTAAGTTTTGTTAGGTTTATTGGCCTTACTGGGATCACTGACGACAATATTGTTCTTCCTCTTCGTCTGCTGGTATTCTTTCTCTCTCTGACTTCAACGTTTCAGTTGCTGAAGTCTCCTCTTCCTGGCACATTTCAACCTCTCTCGGGTACTTATTTTCACGACGACAGCCATTTCTGCTACAAGATCGGCATATTTTACTATAGCCGCAGCCACTTAACATTTTTTGCTGTTGACCAAATACCAAAAATAATAATATATGGAGAAGAGCACTGTAATGTAGCTACCAGGTCCGACGGACAATCAACTTTTGAGCCAGTTTTAACTCCGATTTCTCCACTTTCAAACAGAAAGAAAAGATGAAGTTGATGTCATAAAATTGCACGAAAAACTGCATAAATTCAAACCCGTTATAGTGAACCCGGTTTATAATGAACCCCTGCATATAACGAAATAAATTCTTGCCCCTTTACGTTTCTTACACATATCTTATACATTAGATATGTCGAACTTTTGGATGTAGCAAACTAAAAATTCAGTCCACTGTAGATAGGGAAGGTTTCACCATTAGGCGACCCTAAGAAATTGCATAGGAGCGTTTATCCACTAAACAAAACTGCTGTTAACTTCTCATTAATGTTTTAAAAAATTTAATGGAAATTTCTAAAACCCTGTTGTCTTTTATGTGCAATTTAAATGCTTTTTTTTAATTTAAAAAGTATTACAATGAATTTCTTTACATGAAATTTGTTTGTATTTGGACATGTTAGTATGTTTGGCTATGAATGTTATTATGTAAGTAACTCTTGGATGGGTCCTGGTTGGGGATTCGCCATAGAGAATGCTTTAACAAAAATAACTTACCTTCTTCCACATCATTCCTCGCTGCTGCTTCCAAAAGCATCACGCTTGGGACAAAATGCACTTTGTAGGTCTTGTTAGGCTTATTGGCCTTGCTGGGATCACTGGCGGCAATATTTTTCTTCCTCTTCGTCTGCTGGTACTCTTTTTCTCTCTGGCTCCAACGTTTCAGTTGCTGAAGTCTCCTCTTTCGGGCATGTTTCAACCTCTCCTGGGTGCTCATCTTCTCGACGACGACCATTTCTGTCACAAGATCGGCGTGTTCAGTCATCTTGGATAACGACTGGATAAAAGAGTGGATGGAAGGATTGTATGGCATTAAGTAGAAGGCAACCGCAACGTTTCAGCCCGAGAATGAAGGTGCATCATGATGAAAATCGCTCCAAAATGAAACCACATGGTAGATGGATATACGATGTGCTATTTTTTTTTTTTTTTATTATTCTTGAGAAAGTTATCACAGAGTTGTTTCGCTTTACTTGACAAGGGATAATAGCCTGAAAAAGGAAGATGAAAATTAATAATGCATTTAATCATAATTTATATTTTAATAATAATACAATTAATATACAGTAAACTATGGATTATCTGACACTCATGGTACTAGGTGTGTGTTGGAAATCGTCGTTGTAAACGGGATGATAATATCATATGAACTAATTAATCGCTGGGCCGAATTTCTACCAATTTTTCTGAACAGCAATTTTCATCTTTTTTATGACAGAAAATCTGCGTCAAGTTCTGCAGCGACGATTGCTATTCAGAAAACTTGTGGAAGTTTGCCTTGGGATAATCGGTATCTGCTTATGAATTAAACTATAGTAGAATTAGAGTAACTCATCGAACTAGAAATCAGATAATGAGTATGAGCGGTATCGGTTAACAGAGTGTGTCGCATAGCCCAACGTTGGATACTTGGGAGTCTACTGTATGTTGATCCTGGAGGAAGTGAAAAAAATATCCCCGCATGTTAAAAGTCAAGAACTAAGAGGTGCATAAATGATTAATTCATGGAGAATTTAATTATTATTTTTATTTTTTGGTGAGTGTGTGTGTCTGAAAAGTGGACAGTGCATAGGTAGTAGATTTGCAGATAGTCCCTGGATATTTTTTTCACTCAGTTGAAAAATTACAACTCGTATTATTTATTTACCAATCAGAATTTTTCTGTGAAAATAATGGACTGTAATTACGTTTGTTGGAATTCCATTATCTACGATTAGTTCTGTTCAGCTCTTTCAAAAAAAAAATAAAATAAATAAATAAATAAATAAATCAGATGTCATTATCAAAAGGTTGTTTGATTGCTCTGTGTCCGCCGGATTTGTCTAGGATAGCTCAGATGGTAGAACGTTGGCAGTTTGAGCCAAGGTCCCAAACACTTTTTCACTCCGTTGGACAATTAAAACTCGTATTTTAGAAGTATTCCCAAGCTTTTTTTTTTATACCAAAAACCAGGCCCCTACCTGCCCGGTATGAGTGCCTGACTTGACGAGTTAGTACCTGGGAGTGGGGCGGAAATTGCCTGATCACAGCATGGCTGTGGTCCACCTGACTATAGTTTTGTTGGCATCGCTGCAATGCTCTCTAGTGGTTTGCTACAGGTCTCTTTGTTTGCCGGTTCAAGGTATCTATTTAACTTTGTTGAATTGGCATATTTAAAAAAAAAGCAAAAATTAAGGAAGAGAAAATAATTGGTCTCGTAATTTGGAACCCTGATCAGGTGACGAGACCTTCACCTGACTAGGCACCCCCAGAGGTATGCAGATAGCCTGCGAAGGAACAACATTTTAACGAACAAAACATTTTAACGGTAAATGAAGACACCTGCAATAAAGAATGCAGGAATTTCGAAGTCAGTGTGAAGTCGACCGTATCGAAATTATTTTTTCTATAGCAATTGCTTTTCACGGATGGACGACAATTATTTCAAGAAGGCTTGTCAATACTATTAGAAAAAAAAAATCATATTTTATCTACAATGATTTCATCAGTTAGGCAGGTGTGTCAATCATTTCAAAAGTATTTTCATGAAGGTGCCGATTACGACATTTTAATTTTCTCATCAACAAAATTCTTTTTTCTTTCTTTAAATTTAGTACATTCCTTACATTTGTTTGTTTTTCCAAGTTGAGGTGCAGAGAAAACGCTTTGTAAATGTAGCAGTACATCCAGGATTCGAAATATTTTAAGATATCTCGTTCGTATTTCAATCTTTTTAAACGATTTTTTTTTTTTTTTTTTTTTTTTTTTTGTCATTGAATAGCTGAGGTCGATCGCTGTGCAGTCTTTTTTGCATTTTTTCGATTAAGTTTTTTTTTTTTTTTTTTTATTAAGATACTTTCACTTTCGGAACCAGTTTTGAAAGTGAAAGTATCCTCAATAATAATAATAAACTGCAACCAAAACCGAAAAAGTAAAAAAAGGGCTTGCATAGAGATCGATCTCAGCTATCCAATGCAGAAAAAAAAAAAAATCATTTAAAAATATTGAAATGCGAACGAGAAATCTTAAAATATTTCCTCCATACGATTAACATTAGCAAGCGAGTGAATTAGCTTCTTAAATTTATGGATTTGGAATGAATCTTTTTTTTTTTCAAACTTTTCAGAAAATTAAAATTTTTACCTTCTTTTTTCTGTATTCTCTTCTTAAAGGATGTTTCTTTTTTCCTTCCTGTTTTCTTTTTTTTTTTTGGGGTGGGGGGGGGGGGAGGGAGGAATGCACAAAACATTTCTAAAATACACAGTTTTATTTCAAGTGTTAAAATCTTATTTAAAACTTGTCTGTTTCTCTTAGATTTTAACACTTAAAATATAAAATGAAATATATATTTTAGAAACATTTTGTCAAATGAAAAAGAAAGAGACAGCCTTCAAGAAAAGTATACAGGAAAAGAAGGTAAACATTTTAATTTTCAGAAGAGAAATTGGAAAAATACTGATACATTCCAAGCCCATAGGTGTGAATCTGCGGTGTGACTGTCGGAACACTCTTACCAAGTTCTTCGCGAACAAACACAAATATACGTACATAATCTAATTTAGAATCTTTTTATTCTGATCACGGCGGAACAGAATAAAATCTCAGTGGAAGAATGTAGAGAGAAACAATCTCAAGACCTTGACGTTGCACAGGTGGGTCAAGATATTTCAAGGTAAAGTATTTCCGGAAGTTGGGGGAGGAGATTCATCCGGCAGAGGGAAATGCTTGGGACACCGTCTGATGACACAAGCTATACATTCAGCCCGAGAAAAATGGTTCTCTTTCGAAATAACTGAAGTATAAAAACGCTAAGTTTATAATTATCTTGTTAATTTACAAAATGGCGGAGGTTATTATTAGGCGCATGCAAAGATTAAAAAAAAAAAAGTATCAAAAGATAAACAATGTTAACAATGTAAAATATAGCTTACATACCTACATGATATTTTATACTTAATCATTTAGAGACCGAAATAAGATCATGGTATATTTTTAATCAACCATTTAAAGAATTACATAAGTCCAGTTTTTCCCAAAGTGCATTTCTTTGTTGCACTAGTGTCCTTGAAGGTATAGTCACATGTGTGGACAAAAATTACATAAGTTTTTTTTAAGGCTGTTTGTTCTCAAATACAAACTGGCTACTTTCTGAAACAATTTTTAATAATTTTTTTGGTAGCAAATGTATCAAATTAGCGGGTGTTCTTATTCAGAAACTTTGTAATCGAAACACGATTTCCATTTTTTGGTAAAGCCAGAAAATCGTTCAGAAAATACTTTCAAAGTCGGCGTTTTGAACCGAATTCCTAACGCGGCGGCCCGAGAAGCGGAAAAAACGTGTCGTCACGTGACCAGAATCGCTTATAACTCGATAAGTAGTCTAATTATCATAAAATGGAAAACTAATTTCGATTCCAAATCGCTTCCATAGTCAAGCCTGCCAATTTTATTATGCCTTTGCATTTAAAAATGTGTCAGAAAGTGTCGCGTTGCTGTACAGATCATTTGAGAACCACCTTAATCTGTTGTCATTCAAAAGGTATGATAAAATGATCGTTTATTTCAAAAACGACATGTTAGTCGAAATATTTCATGTATATATTTTCAATATGGATTTCGGTGAGACATGGCTACATTATTTAGTTAATACAGCATAATACATAAAATGGGAGTTAAATTTAGGATAAATAAAAAAAATATTTTACTGAAACATCTCTAAAATTTAACCATTCATTAAGATATTTTCTAAGTTAGAATGTTGGTAAATAATAATTCTGAGAGATTTGTAGCACGTATAAGCAAAAAAGTTCGTTATTCTTGCCCAGGATGTAGACGTTAAGGATTTATGTCTTTTTTGTCAAACTTTGAATTAAAATATTATTAATATAATTCCTTTTTTTTTTTTTTTGTATCATTTGTAGGGCACTAACTCTCATTTCTAGCAAAAACCCAAACTCAAAAGTTGTTTTAGGTTTTCTTTTAATTACTGTAAAATAAATAACTGATAACCGATAAACAAATTTAAAGAGTTCAGCAATATTAGTTACCACAAAAAAGTTCTTAAAAAATCTTACACTTATGTATGGCACAGTTTTTACAGATTCTTGCAAACTTTTGAAATGACTTTATTAAATTTTAAAAATATTTCGCCTTCTAATGCACTAGTTTAAAAATAATCATTTATAGGACACTAAATCTCCCTTCTAGCAAAAACAATAAAAATTGGGGTTCATAATTACTATAAAATAAATAACTGATAACAGACTTAAACATTTAAAGATCCAAGAAATATAACGAGAACAAAGTTCTTAAAAAGTCTGTATAGAACAGTTTTTATTGATTTCTGAAAATTTTTGAATCTGTGATTTATGTAGTTTTTGAAATGACTGATTCAATTATTATTATTATTATTATTATCATTTTAGA
Organism: Maratus michaelseni; assembly: GCA_963931845.1. Classification (NCBI taxonomy): domain Eukaryota; kingdom Metazoa; phylum Arthropoda; class Arachnida; order Araneae; family Salticidae; genus Maratus; species Maratus michaelseni. The sequence continues at coordinate 151,545,488 of OZ007598.1, read as the reverse complement.
AAGAAGAGGGGGGCGGGGTAATGCATTAGTTTAAACATAATCATTAAATTGGGTAGATTTTCTAATATATATATACACTATATTTCCAATGATGACCGGTCACTTGCGATTTTAGACGTTTTGTTAAATATCTGGAAAGATACATGAGGAATTATCCTGCAACTTCAGGAGTGTAAACAACATGATAGACGTCATATATTTCCGTGAAGATTTTTTCTGGAAACCCCATAAGGGGCCGTCAACAAATTGAAGAAAAACGAATATATTTTGGATAACCCTGTAAAAACTAATATTGCAAAAGCATTCTAACTGTAGATTATGATTAAATGGATTATTGTAATAATTTGGGTTCATTTTTATGAAGATAGCATGTATACTCGAAGAGAAATTTAGGTTTTTATAAAAACAGTCCCAAATTTTATCAAGTTTTTTGCTTATAATTTGCAGAGTTTTTAATATAAAAACAAGTTATTTTCTGAAAATATGACAAACAAAAGTGTACACAACACCCTGCAATCAGAATTAAAAAATAATAATAATTGTAAGAAAAATGAGCAGGTTCACTAAATATTGTTTCACTGCGCATGCGCGAATTCAATCAAAATATACTGTGCATAATATATTAGCTAAATATATAGACTAACTTTTATGAAAGTCTCAAAAACATAGCTTGAAAATTCTGATAGTAATCGTCGATAGAGTAAGCTCGAAATTCGCTGTTCCCAAAAGGAAGAAAAAAGATGAGGGGTTGTTACAAATATAGAATGAGAGACACTTCATTCTTATTATGTCAACTTTCATAAGCTAATATATTTGGATACAACCCCTCATCTTTTTGCTTCCTTTTGGGAACAACGAAATTCGAGCTTCTTCTATCGACGATTACTATGAGAATTTTCAAGCTATGTTTTTGAGACTTTCATAAAAGTTGGTCTATACATTTAGCTAATATATTATGCACAGTATATTTTGATTGAATTCGCGCGTGAGCAGTGAAACAATATTTAATAAACCTGCTCATTTTTCATACAATTTTTATTATTTTTTAATTCTAATTGCAGGGTATTGTGTACAATTGTGTTTGTCATATTTTCTGAAAATAACTTGTTTTTATATTACAAATTCTGCAAATTATAAGCAAAAAACTTGGTAAAATTTGGGACTGTTTTTATAAAAACCTGAATTTCTCTCCGAGTATACATGCTATCTTCATAAATATGAACCCAAATTATTACAATAAGCCACTTAATCATAATTTACAGTTTGAATGCTTTTGAAATATTAGTTTTTACAGGGTTATCCAAAAGATATTCGTTTTTCTTCAATTTGTTGACGGCCCCTTAATGGGGTTTCGGGAAAAAATCTTCGCGGAAATGTATGGCGTTTATCATGTTGTTTACACTCCTGAAGTTTCAGGATAATTCCTCATGTATCTTTCCAGATATTTAACAAAACGTCTAAAATCGCAAGTGACCGGTCATCATTGGAAATATAATGTATGATTTTTATGGTCTTCCCAATTGGGGACATTGGCCACTTTTAAATATTTTGTATTTGTATAGACTGGTCTTCACGGGTAGAAAATTTCAAGCCCGACCCGAATGAAAGTTATCTTGACTTGGCCAGGCCGGGTATAAAAACTAAAAGTTCGGCCCGGCTCCGGCCCGTTTATGTTTTCGAAGTTCACGGTTTGGCCCGATCCGTGCAAAAATCAACGAAATGAGATCCGACTCAAATTCTAGAAAAAATTCTGATTTTTAGTAACATACGATCAAGATATTTTCAGAGAATACTGCATACATATGCAAAAATTTTACAGTATATTTCAGACTACATCTCCGCAAGCCATAGAATACAGAATAGCAACATTAACAATCCCTTAAACTGAGACTATTATATATTCAAATAAATACTCATTAAAAAAATTAATGTAGTTTAAAATAAAAGAAAAGAATGGTTAAAAACACCAGAATTTTAAAGCTGTATTAAAAAAAGTAGGTTTTTGAAAAATTTTGTTTGTAATTTATTAAAGTATATTTCCAGAGAATCCGTTAAGAAAACTTCATTATCGCTATTTTTTTACAAAAAAGCCTGATCGACACATCCTGGGAACAATTAAGTCCAGGTCCAGCCCGAGTATGTAGAACAAAATGTAAGCCTGAGCCCGACCTGGCGCATACTCCGGCCGGACAAGGACTTAATTGTTCCCAGGACGTTTCGATCAGGCTTTTTATTTTTTTGTAAAAAATAATAACGAATTAATGAAGTTTCTTAACGGAATCTCTGGAAATATACTTTAACCCTTTCCGGCACAGTGGTCCCACTCCGGGCACAACTAATTTTAATTCCAAACTTGCATTCGGCACCAAGAATATTTTAACAAAATTTTGCTTCTACAATGAAAGCTTAAAATAAGAACTTCTTATTTTCTAAAAAAGTAGTTTGTAAATTCCGGTGTCAGTCAGTAATTTCGCATTTTACGAACAGAATTTGTCTGTTCCGGAAAGGGTTAATAAATTACAGACAAATATTTTCAAACATCTACTTTGTTTTTATTTTTGTTTTTTAATACAGCTTTAAAATTCTGATGTTTTTATCCATTCTTTTCTTTTCTTTTAAACTACATTAATTTTTTTAATGAGTATTTCCAGAGATTCCGTTAAGAAACTTCATTATCGCTATTTTTTTTTTTTTTTTACAAAAAAAGCCTGATCGACACGTCCTGGGAACAATTAAGTCCAGGTCCGGCCGGAGTATGTACAACAAAATGTAAGCCTAAGCCCGACCCGCCCCGAGTTTGCCGAAAAAAAAATTAAGCCCGGACTCAAACACAATGTAACTGTGTCCGATGCAGAACTCGGCAATCTAGCTAGCAATCTTGCAGCAGCACATATATAACTTATTCTCGTTCCAGCAAAGGCCATTGAAAATTGTTCATATTTTATCTGTTTAATCCGACCCTTTTAAATTTGTAGATACAGCGCAGCCTGTAAAAGTACTTTCCTAGCAAGGGAAGTATCAAAGCCGAGAAAGAAATATTTGACATCACGTTTTCCCCCCTTCCGAAATATTTATAGAATGTTGTAAGCATTTGAGATCAGTATTGGATTCAGGCTTTATTCCCTCCCCCAGATATCCCCCTGAGTTCACTGCAGTTTAAAACATACACAGTGTGTTGTGTGAAAATAGCCGAACGCTGGCTGTAACTTCAATCGCAACTGATGCAATAAAAAAAGAAAATCATTGTTGTATTTCTTAGAAAGTCCTTTATGATTGTATATAGTTTATTCTATCATAAGGGGTCATCTACATATTAAATTTTAACCTAACTTTAAAAGTTCAATAGCAATACTATAATTTTATTACAATTTACGGTTACAATATTATGGTTTCGAAAGTGAAAGTATCTTCGTAAAAAAAATCGCAAAGAAAATCGCAAAAGTAATTAACGGCGGAAATAGAGATCGATCTCAGCTATCCAATGCAAAAAAAAGCTTAAGAATATTGAAATACAAACGAGATATTAGAAAATAACTGCCCCATAGGATTAACTTTAGCGAGCAGGTGTTTTCGCGTGAAGGGAGAGGACCCTTAATCTATCGTGCACTATCTGTCACATAAACACATCCCACGTGTGTAACGTGTTTATTCAGTAATAAAATAGTAGTAATAATATATAATAATATATATAGTAATAATATATAATTTGAGTTGCTATATTTATTATTATTGTAAAATATTTATTGCTTTTACTGAAATCTTTTATGAAATACAAATTGCTGATGGTCTTCTGTGCTTAAGATAAAATCACTTCGTAATCCAATATCCCACTAAAATCAAAATATTAATTTATTCTATGTTTATTGTAATTCAGTCCTACAAACTCCGAAATGCCCATTAAATCCCTTATTCTTAAAATAAATGACGAAATAAAAAATTCAGATTTATTCACATACAGGTGCGGTATTTCGTTTTAAGCCAGAACCGTGCAACTTACGATATGACTTTTACTTATAAATTTTCTTTTTCTACGAAATCCTAGCTGAACAGAAGACGTGAAAATTAATTGAATCGTAAAAAGCATGCGATGTTAAACTGCCCGCCACGCTTCATCGATAATTATGACTTTCTTCTCTTATTTTTTGGTCTGCTCGGGATGGCAGCAGGAAAAAAAAAAAGAGGACTTTCTCGTTCTTAGATTTTCCAAGATCTCGTTAATTTAGTTTTTTTTTTTACATGGATGCTAAAGCCAGCGAGAACCATAATTTTTTCCTCTAGCTCTTGAAGCGTGCTTTTGTTTCTTGTGAAACTCACAAGAAAGGAAAAGTTATGTCCGACCTAACCGGCGTTTATAGCCGTTACATCTTCGCGAATGAAGAAAAAAAAATTCCACACACGAAGTACGAGATCCACATTTTAATTTGCATTCACCTTGGACTTTGTGGAATTTTGACCGCCAGGCCTTACTTGCCCTTTTAGGGCCATCAAAAACTTTTTCGGCAAGCCCTGGAAGTTGATAGGTGAATTCCACTGGTTTTCTTTCTCCCCCCCACTCCCTTCCCCCTTCTCCAAGTATTCTTTTCTTTTCTCTCTTATTTTTTATTTTTTTATACTTGCTACAAGTGTTTTTTTTTCTTTCTTGGTTGCGAAAAATCAAATGAAAACACAACAAAAACTACAATGTAGATTTAAAGCTTACAGACATCAGTGAGATTTCAAATTCCCCTCGCTATTGTTAAACCTATGGGCCTGTGATGCAATAATACACTGCAAAAAATAAAAATAAAAGTGTTGATTTTACAGTATAATACTGGCACCCCAGCTGCCAGTATTATACCGTAAATTTAACGGTAAAAAATAAACAGTAAAATAAGCAGTAATACGCTGCCGCGCATGCGGAATCAGGAATTTAATACAAGCCGTGAAAAAATGATAAAATATGGTTCATACTTTTTTTCGAAAAAAAAAAAAAAAATCGATGTTTCATTTTGAGCTACAGGTGAAATATTGCGAGGGGGTTTGTTGAAGACTACTGTAGATTGGATTGTGGAAATTATATTTAATACATTATGTGCGGTGCGTGCGTATGCGACAGGAATATGCATTTCTTTAATAATAATAATAATAATAAAAATAAAGGTAAGGTGACTGGCGATAAAATATTTAGCAGAATTTCTCAACAAAGAGATACCTTTACACCTCCGGAAGTATCGCAACTATTGGAGAAGAGCTTTTCATTCATCCTCTTTTCAACAACAGATTTCGGTGCCGTAATTACGCAACTTGGAGTATCCTGTTTGCCCATTTCGTTGATTAACTAACTTTCTAACCCTGCTAAAAATACAGACAGAGCAGATTTCGGCGAGTCTGTTTACAGCATATGCGTTACACAGATTGAAATAAAATGGAAAAAATAAACACAATGGAGGCGGGTTTCGAATCCGTTCGTGTTACAAAAGCACTGTTGGATATTTCCGTTAGGAAGTTTGGGAACGCCCAGCATTTTATTTGGAAGGATGATTACTGATTTATTCAGTTTATGTGAAGATTTATAAATAATAAAATCTAGCAGTTAAAGATTTAATTGTAGCGGGGCGGGGAGGAGAGAGGTTGACTGGTCCTACTGATTTTTTTTTTTTTTTTTTTTTTTTTTTTTTTGGGGGGGGGGGGGGTAATATTTGACATGTTTTTATTGGGGTGTTCGGAAAGTTCTTTCCGTTTGGAAAAGTTGGTATGTACCGGAAAATTTTATTATTTAATTATTAGACATTAACTCCGATATCTAATGTCTAATAATTGACGGGCAGAATTTTCCGGTACGAATTGGTTTTCCAAAACGGAAGGAACTTTCCGAACAAACAAATACCTTAAGGTGGTCTGTAAGAAGTTTCTATGAAGATTTATAAATAATAAAATAAAATAAAATCTAGCAGTTAAAGATTTAATTGTAGTAGGGCGGGGAGGAGAGAGGTTGACTAGTCCTACTGATTTGGGGGGCTCAATATTTGATATGTTTTTATTGGGTTGTTCGGAAAGCTCTTTCCGTTTGAGAAAGTTGGTTCATACCGGAAAATTTTATCATTTAATTATTAGACATTAATTCCGATATTTAATGTCTAATAATTGACGAGCAGAATTTCCCGGTACGAATTGGATTTCCAAAACGGAAGGAACTTTCTGAACATAAAATTCCGTGAGATAAAATTATGCTTTTTCTATGAATACTTTTTTCTTTTTCCTTTCCTTCCCCCCCCCCCTTTTTTTTAAAAGAGTATTTTATATGTACATTCCTTTTCATATGTAAAATGTTCAAGAAAAGTTTTAAAAAATATGTATAGTATATCAAATATTAGTCATGTTTAAAATTTGACATATCTTCTCAAAGAATAAATATAAATTTGTCTTCAAGATTTACAAAATTATTTATTTAAAAAAAATTAACAAAAAGGTGGTTTTTTCAAATACAGTGACACCTCTCACTTATACCCGATGCACTGAAATTACTTTCCAGTACCACAGTGGTTCAATTCTGTGTGCGCATGTTAAGACAATTTTTATAACTTTCATTTATTATTATTTGCTTTTACATAAAAAAAAAATGCCTTTCTAATATTAAACAAAGGAAAGTGTTACAAAAAATAAAGACTTCTATAATGCATTGGGAGATATTGAAACGGGATTTCATTGAGAATGATTGCTAGGAAGTAGGATATCAACTGAACTGCAGTAAGCAGTGTTCGAAATGAAATAAATTGTAGTTTTTCAAATAAAACATTTTATATTTAGTTTTCTGACTTCTGGTATGATCATACGTCCCGGGTACCCTTTCAAATCCTCTGCACACGAGAGAAATTTGATCCATTTTCAAACTTTTCAAAACACAAGAATAGCACTTTTATTTATAATTTCGAAAAAAAAAAAAAAAAAAAAAAAAAAAAAAACATGTATTTTATATTTTGTATGGATAAAAATATCAGAATTTTAAAGCTGTATTAAAAAACAAAAATAAAAACTGAATGGATAAAAACATCAGAATTTTAAAGCTGTATTAAAAAACAAAAATAAAAACAAAGTAGATGTTTGAAAATATTTGTCTGTAATTTATTAACCCTTTCCGGAACAGACAAATTCTGTTCGTAAAATGCGAAATTACTGACTGACACCGGAATTTACAAACTACTTTTTTAGAAAATAAGAAGTTCTTATTTTAAGCTTTCATTGTAGAAGCAAAATTTTCCATTTTTCTATACAGGGCGATTCCAAATTCATGGTACAAACTTTAAGGGTTGGTACAGGACACTGTAACAAACATTTATTGTATAAGAAACCAGGGTCAAAAATTCATTTATTTAGACAAAATTACAGGGCGTCTCACGTCAATCTGAAGTCTCGTTTTCATTCATAACTTTATTTTTCTAAATTTTAGCATAATATGTAACTAGACGGTACCCGTCAAGATTTGATTGTAAATAACTTGAAAGTTCCTTTAGTTTATGTTATTAGTATATGTTTTTAGTTTTAATTACTTACTTTTAAATTAATTAGGTATTGAAAATTTGATGAATTGTTACATTGTGTAAGCGATTCCATGGTGTTGTCAGTCCAGCCTACTCAACTAATGAAGTGAAATAATTTTAAGCCTCTAATTTATATCTTATTATACTTGAACTAATTTAGCAAGAATTTAACTAAAGATATTAACTGAAAGATTTTTTTTCTACAGTCTCAATTTATTAAAAAATATAGATCAATATTTAGTATTTTCTAATTTTTTTTTTAAACTACGCTACTTTTAAAAATTTTCATTAATTTTATTTTTAGCAGCCTGATTCTAAAACTCAGAACTTAAAAATTGCTGTTTTGTAACTAACGATTTTTAATATATATTTTTTAATTACTTTAATTTTACATTTTCATACATTATTTATAAATTAAACCAAACCATGGATAGCAAGGTGATTTCTTTTACAACTCTTATATGGATATTTTTGCTTTCTTTTTTTTTTCTCTTCTTTTCTTTTTCCTTTTTTAAGGAGAATAATCATATACTTTTCTTAGGTATACAAATATATTTTCTTCATAATGGTCATATGAATTATAGATAAAAGTTTAGATCACTTTATTTAATCAATAACCACATGCAAAATCTTTCAATTTAAATCTTTTTAATATAAAATAAGTAATTAAAAAATATTGTCGGTTGTTATATTTTATTTATCACAGTCCCAATATTTTGAAAAACAACAATATTTAATTTTTATTAATTTTTTTAAACTACGCGATCTTTAAAAATTTTCATTAAATTAATTTTTATCAGTCTGATTCTAAAACCGTGAATTTAAACTTTTTGCAGCTAACGATACATATTTTTTAATTACTTGAATTTTATGTTAAATTTTCATACAGTGTTTAATTATTAAATCATAGATATCAAGATAATTTAGGGTTCCTGTATGAAAATTTTCCCTTCTTTTTGTTTTCTCTCCTTTTATATGACACCTTGATAAAGATCATACCAAATAGAACAAAAATTGTAGACCAGTTCAATTTATTTAATCCTTAATTACATGTACGATCTTTTAATGTAACTTTTAATATAAATTTAGTAATTAAAACAAAATATTCTTGGGTGTTGAATTCTACTTAATTATAAAGCATTCGAATTAAATATATATATATGTAACTTTTCCTTCTGAATTAAATATGACATTATTAAAATGAATTATTTATCGCCAATAAAATAAAATAAAAAAACATTCTGTCCGCAGTGGGTATTGAACCGACGAACTGAACAACGAAACGCCGCGCCTTAATCCACTCGGTCACCCTTTCATCGCTCGTGTGTACTCTAAAATTGGATAGGTTCTAGATTTAATTTTACGCATGCGCAAATGGGTCATTTTCTTGTGAATGTGAAGTTTGACAAAATACTCTTTTAGCTTTAAATATGTAGATATATATACAAATTTATAAATCAGTTACAGGGCTGTACAAAAGAATTCTGATCTTTTTCCAGCTATTGAAGGTAATTTCTGAAAATGGGTTTTCAGATATGTTATATATGCATTTACCAAATTGTTTTCTTAGACATTATTTTTCATCTTATTAATCTGCGAAGTTTTGTTACAGTATTCGAAAAGTGTTTCATAATCTATGCTTGACGCATGATTTGTCGTTCTTGTTAGAGTTCGAAAAATTGTAATTGTAAATAAACACAATCCCACGTAAGTCATAATGATTAATTTTATCAGAATAAAAACAAAAGCAGTCAACAAACGAGCATAAAACTGAATTAAAAAACTGATAGAGCAATAAATTATATATAAATACATTTGACAGTGACAGATTTAAAATCAAAGACGATATTTTTTGAAAATAAAACCCCAAGAAAACTTCACACTGATAGGTAGATTATAAAAGCATGTAACGACTATACGTTTTCTAGGAAAACAAATAAGAAGTTGGAACCTTAAAGAGATTTCGACACAGATGGCATTTATTTCAAAAGGCGTTGGATGATTTCAAAATCATTACATGCATTAGATAAAGAAAAGTAAAACTACCCAGCTCAGAAATTTATATTGCAATTTGGATGCCCACAGACTCAATTAAACGCAGCCCACAACGCCCTTCTATAAAATCAATCGACCATGTAATTGTTTAACGCAAATCATTATGATTAAATACAAATAAAAGTTACCATATATATATAGAAATCAATTTTATTATCTTCAGATGTCCGAAGTAAAACAACAATAAACAAGTGGGTAAGTGTGATCGAAGATCGCACAAAGGGTTTCGTTTAATATTCTTTTCAAAACACTTTATCCTTCCTTTAATAAATCCAAATAAATTTCATTTTTTTATACTCTATCATAATAATATCTGTCATGTGGACTAAATGCGATATTAAAAAATCAATTTCAAAATTAAACATGTGGTATAGACGTGTTTTTTTTTACCTGAAATAAAATTTTGTCTTAATACGGGGTGTGTACAAAAGTCTTTAGGTATTATACAGGGTTGTACAAAAGATTTCAAACGTATTTCCATCGATTAGCAAAAATTGCTAAATGTGAATATTCTAAATGAACTAAATTTTATCATGCTATGTAGTATATATTCAAATGTATAGATCATATACAGGGCTGCACAAAATAATTCGACTACATTTTTTACTATGAAAGGCGATTGCTAAAACTGGAGTTTTAAATGTGTTATATGCTTTCTTTCACCTTATTTAACGGTGAAGTTTCGTTACAGTTTTCTGGCTGTGTTGGAAAGTGTTTCATAATCTATGCTTGACGCATGATTTTTCGTTCTTGTTTTCTTTCTTGGGGTGGGTGTTACAAACTGTGTTGCCAACTCATAAAAAAAGGGCCAACTGTTTCAGGAAATGGCTAAAATGGGGCTAAATTTTGATGGTGAGAAAAAAATGTCAGAATGACCTACATTTTGGCCTAAAGTGTTAAAAAACACTTTAAAATGATGAATGAAGGAATGATATAATAAAAATTATTATTATTTATTATACTTAAAATTATTAAAAGATTACAATTATTGAGTGGGGATTTAATTGCATTGCAGTATAGTTGATTCCTATATACTAAAACGCCAAGCTAAAATCTTAATTTTCAGCACAAATTCGATCTATTTGCACATGCGTGAGATTCAATCTAAAACCTGTTCAGTTTTAAGGCACACTCGAACGTGGTTGTCGTAGCCCAGTGGTCTAAGGCCCAGGTCTAGTTCTGGCTCTCTGCGCAGAACGTGAGTTCGAATCCCTCTTCTGACAGAATGATTTCTGCAATACTTTTGGCTATAATTCATTTCAATTACAGTCATATTTTCAGGAAAAGAAGTTATATGATTTGTATTTTTTATTCGAATGCTTTTTAATTAAGTAAAGTTTAACACCGAAGAATATTTTTACATATTAACAATTGTATTAAAAATATAATAATACTAGCTGACCCATCCTCAATTTCAACTCTTTATCTTAACTAGTTACCTTAATTTTTGTTCATTAGTAAAAATTGGCAGTTATTTCCTTTCATTTTCGCAAACTAAATGGAGGGATCGGACAGAGATTCTCTTTGTAGTTCAGTTTTTCATGAAAGCAGATCTCTGTCTGAAACTTTCTGGGATTTTTTTGACTGGCGCCGCCAGTTTTTTTGCAAAAATTAAGAAAAAATACCGGCCGAATTTTACAAAAATTGCATTGTCGGATGCAGAAAATTGTTCTACATATGCTCAGAGAATTTCAAACCAATACCTTAATTAGTTATCTTAAAATTAGCTATTTAGTAAAGGAATTTCAAATTCGTTCATTTCTGTTTGCAAGTCGAGAACAGGTGTTTTTTTTCTTTAGCCATAAAATTTGATAAAAAAGATGGCATTTTCGATGCAATGTTTAATGAGAATCTAATTAATATCTTGGGTAATTATCAAAATATTAAAATTCTGAATCTCAGGTGCATCAGATCAGGCTGTGGACTACCTAAATATAATTTTTCTGATTTCTAGGTATTCTAGATTTCGCTGACCATCGCAGACAGTCAGATAGACACACACACTTACACACAGGGAGCGAAACTTTCTTTTAATAGTATAGATAATGATTTATGTAGTTATGTAGTTTGTAAATAATTAAAAGCTGGAAAAATCATACAGTTCAAGCTGAGTGTAAACATTTTCGAGTCTCACCTACATTTTTACATTTCAAATGCGTTATGGAAAAACCCTGAAACGTTAAAAAGTATATAAATTCTGTCAAAAGTTAACTACCATATACCGAAAAAGTAACGTTTTTTGTAGGATGACCTATGCACATTGCCACAGTTTTTTTCAAAAAATAAATCTAATTTTTATATAATTATTACGATTTACGCAGTTTGGAAATCATTAACATTGGAAAAATCATACAATTCAAGCTGAGTGTACGACTTTCCAAGCCTCACCTACATTTTTACATCGGTCATGTACCCAATCCCTCAGCTAGATCATATAGCCTACTGAAAAAGCGCATGTGTGAATGCCATAATCACGCGTGGGTATTAATGGATGTGCCCCGATGATCTTGTTAAAGTGTTTGTCTCGTTGGAAAAAGCGTTCAGTGTGGGCAGACTTGCTAAACGCACCTTTTTTTTCAAGGTTTTGACATCCAGGTCAATAGCACGAAGAAGAATAGAAGAAAATACTTGGAAAACCAATTCGCTTCTGAAATGAGAATATAATGTTGAATACGTGATGTGTAAAAACTAATGTAAAGAAGCAGAAATAATGCTTATAAGTACGGCAGTGGCGCAGCGAAGGAAGGGATTTTTAGGGGTTCTCTCCCCTGACTCGAAAACACCCGCTTCGCTAATGTTAATCCTATGCGGTAGTTATTTTCTAATATCTCGTTCGCATTTCAATATTTTTAAACAATTTCTTTCTTTCTTTTTCTTTTTTTTTTCGCATTGGATAGATAAGACCGATCTCTATTTGCGCCGTTATTTACCTTTTCGATTTATTTTTACGAAGATACTTTCAATTTCGAAACAGGTTCCGAATGTAAAAGCATCTTCGTAAAAAAAAAATCCGCAAAGAAAATCGAAAAAGTAATTAACGGCGGAAATAGAGATCGCAGTCCCTAGTACAGCCACCAGAGACTTCTAAATAGGTGAATTATAATTACAACAATCCTGTACATAAATTTTAGTACAGAAACAGTATCCCATGAGTTAATAGAGCCTTTTTATTAACCCTTTGTATCACCGGGTGTTACATATCTGCAACAAACACAAAAGTCAACGTTACTTACAGTGGGTTTTAAAAGACGATTTTATTTATTGCTGTTATGCTACTTTGTTTATTGCTACTGTGAGCGATCTCTGAGACCACTTTATCGAAAGATGAATAAAAGGCTCGATTCACTCATAGGATATTGTTACTGTGACTAAACTTTATGTACAGGAGTATTATAATTAAAATCCACCTGTTCAGAAGTGTCTAGTGATAGTAGTATGGCTTAAAACGAAACTTCTACTTTATTTATAGTTAAACTTAAAATTACAAGTTAAACTGTGAAATTTAAAAAAGAGCAGCGTTCTGCGAGACCGCTATAACAGCACTTAAGGCTGCTCTCGTCAGTAAACTCTCCGATTTCCCTCTCTAATGTTAATCCTATGGGCGTAGGATGCATTCGTATATTTAAAATAACTCATCAGGAAATTAATATTTTTAACTTCTGTTTTCTTTGCACTGTTCTTAAAAAATGTCTCTTTTTTTTTCTTAGTTGTCAAATTTTTTCTAAAATATACGCTTAATTTTATGTGAAATGTTAAAATCTTATTTAGTTTCGCTAAGATTTTAACATATAAACATATAAATTAAACGCATATTTTAGAAATATTTCGACAACTAAGAAAAAAAAAAGAGACATCCTTTAAGAACAGTACAAAGAAAACGGAAATTAAAAATATTAATTTCCCGAGGATATATTGTAAATCTACGAGTGCATCCTACGCCCATAGGTTTTATAACAGTAGCGAGGGGAATCGGGAAGTTTGCTGACGAGCAGCCTTAACTCCTTGAAGGGCGGTGGGACATAATATATCCCACTCAATTTTAATTTCCAAACGCCACAATGAAACCAGAATTTTGGAATCAAATTTTGCGTTTATAATATACGTGAAGAAGAGCTTTTACTTATTTTGAAATAAATTTGCTGTTAAATCTTGGTGTGATTCAACGATTTCAACATTTTAGAAACATAAGTACGTTGCCCGTGAAAGGGTTAAGGGTCAAAACCTGTTAAGAACAATTTTATTGACCGAAAATGTCTTTACAAACTCTTTTAACAAACATTTGAATATAAACTCGTTTCAAACAAAATCGTTAACTTTTTAAGTTAAAGGATCTGTTGACATAAATTTGAAATTACAGCAGAAATTACCCTGTAAGAGCTCATTGCAATGTGGTAATGGCCTTTTAACAGAAATGTAGCAAGAGGAGTGGGACGGCATGTTGAGCAAGTGGTTTTTAGAAACTCCTGTAAACTGACTCGGGCGTAATCTGGGACTCAGAGAGTGGTTCTGAATGAAAGTTTCACAAATGCTTTTACAAATAATGCTTGTTTGTATTAAAACAGCTTTAATTGTCTCGAAGTTTTTAAATAAAGTTCCAGGGCTGTTTTCGACTGGATTGTCCAGTTTCAAAATAAGTTGCTTTGCATCGGGTTTCTCATAAGATAAACTGGGACCTTGCCGGACTCATTTTAGAACACCACTATTTCCAAACAATAATCTGCGTGATATGTTTCGGTTGCAAATGCTGTAGAAATCTACTACGAAAATCATTGTTCGGATATAGTGGCATTAAAAAAGGATCAGCGGAATTTCTGGATATAGGACTAGAAACTTGCCAAGTTCTGAAAACCAAAAATCAGGAGATTTTATTTCAGAAATAAGGATATATTTTTTCAGTGCAATCTTATTACTTTTTAAACGTAAAAATATTTTGTACAAGTTTAATTTTAAACAAGACTTCGTTATTATTGAAGATTAAGAAGTATAACATGTTTTGTTTCTCCATAAACATATAAAATATAGTGAAGGTCTCAAATATGTGTTAGTCAGGACGATTTTTATTGATAATTAAAAACATGTCCCATGTCCCATAGTAACAGTCAAAAAGCTTTAAATATTAATCACTTATAATGAATCTAAGTGTAGTTTATCACATAAAATACTACTGATCAATCATGTTAAAGAAAAAGTACACCCGTACGGCAGTTTTCATCCCAGAATCGCAGTACATTTGATGGGAAAATAATAGAATATTGAAAAATGTGAGAAATCAGGAGATATATGTCAAAAATCAGGAGTATGGGAAAACATGTGAAAATCAGGAGTCTCCCGCCAAAATCAGGAGACTTGACAAGTCTGAGACAGAAAACGTCTGAAGAATTCAAAAACAGACAAAATATTTTATTTTACAAAAGCAGTGCCCGTTATCCTGGCACTTATTTTTCAAGCAGGAGTAAGCAAAAAATATTTTTTATTGAATTAAAAAAAAAAAAAAAAAAAAAAAAAAAATGCTTTGGCAGATAGGGGCAGATATATAACGTTATCACTTTATGGGAGAGCGGGGGGGGGGGGGAACCGGAACTTAATATCGTAAAATATCTCTAGAGGCATGGTGGGGGGGGGGGTGTCTTTTGATATCGTTATCATTTTTAATCCAAAATTTCTTCTCTTTTTTGGTAACTTTTTTTACATCAAAATAGTCTGTTTTTTTTACTTCTATTTTTATGAAAATACAGTTATTAGTAAAACCGTTAAGAGGCTACTTCACTCAGACGAAAACACCCGCTCGCTAAGGTTAATCCTATGAAGGAAATATTTGAAGATATCTCGTCGCATTTCAATATTTTTAAATGATTTTTTTTTTTGCATTGGATAGCTGAGGTCAATCTCTATTCATGCTCCTTTCTACTTTTTCAATTTTGATTACAAGTTTTTTTTTATTAAGATACTTTTACTTTCGGAACCTATTTTGAAAGTATCCTCAATAAAAAAAAAAACTGCAACAAAAATCGAAAAAGTAGAACAGAGCATGCACAGAGATTGACCTCAGCTATCCAATGCAAAAAAAAAAAAAAAAAAGTCATTTAAAAATATTGAAATGCGAACGAGATATCGTCAAAATTTTCCTCCATAGGATTAACCTTAGCGAGCGGGTGTTTTCGTCTGAGTGAAGTAGTCTCTTACGTGATTATAAAATTATTTCATTTCAAAATATGGCAAATCATTACCCCAACATTTGACATTCTTATTTACTGCCATATACGCATATAATCTGCTGTTTAAGAAACTAGGTGCGAAATATGTTTGAAATGATACTTGTTGTGTTTACTAGAAAGAAAAGAGAAAGAATGTTGTCCACCTGTTTTGTTTACAAAAAATTATGCTTGCCCCTCCCTGTGTAGGGGGCAAGTGCAAGAAGACAATATTACTGTTGAATGCATTATGCAACAAAAAGCTATTAACAAATATTTTAAATAGTAATTTATTTATAACTAGCTTACCCGCCCGGCGTTGCCCGTTCCAACAACCTTAAATGTACCTGAAATCATGTTGAACATTTTTTTTATTTTTAAACAAATCTAATGTTGGGGGCCCCACTACCTTAGCCAGCAAACACTGGGCGTGCCATACACACTCCCATATATTACCTAAGTCGAGTCGAAAGAGCCATACCCCTTCATAATCCAGCCCATAGAACCAGAGATAGAAAAGCTCCCCTGGTGGTGAAAATCGAAAAGCTCTATCTATGTAGAGTTGAATGAGCCGTACCCCGTCGTGATCCAGCCTATAGAACCAGATATAGGAAAGCACCCCTTGTGGTGAAAATCCGAACTAAAATCAGTCAGCTCTATCGATGTCAAGTGGAAAGAGCCATACCCCATTGTGATCCAGCCCATAGAAACAGAGATAGGAAAGCACCCCTTGGTGGTGAAATTCAGAACTAAAATAGGTAAGCTCTATTGATGTTGTGTCGAATGAGCCAAACCGTGTCGTGATGTGACCCATAGAACCCGAGTTAGCTGCAAAATCCTTTAGTTACACCTTCCACCGCCAGGGGGCACAATATGTTCTATACGAACATAACTGAATTAAAGGTTATCGATGTCGAGTCGAATGAGGCATACTCCGTCATGATCCAGCCCATAGAACCAAAGATACGAAAGCGCCCCCTGTGGTGAAAATCCGAACTAAAATCAGTAAGCTCTATTGATGTCGGGTGGAAAGAGCCATACTGTAATGACTTAACGAACTCCAGTGATCCAAGGTGATGATTAACATCCAACACTTTTTATTAGGCATCGTTGATACACAAGTTAAAATAAGATGAACAATTAAAAAACATTACACTCTGCCATCAAAACCCCAGCGTACACAACCATCATATACTGTTCACGCGCACACATCATTTTCTGCTCACCATCGTCTGTTCAACTCTCTCTGCATCTCTCTTAGCTTAGCTTGGTTCACTTCTTTTTGACCTGCCAACTAAAATCTCTTGCAGTCTCTTTGCATATCGAAAACTGTCCTTTCGATTCGATTACACGGCAGTCAACCTCCGAAGCTAGGCAACAAAACCATGGACAAAAACTGGACAACTCTAGGCCAGCAACTCACGAGTCAGGCTAGGCGATAGATTTCTTCGGTCGTTACACTGCTCTCATTGGCTGGCTGCTTCGTTGCCGAGGCTATTTCATGGGAGGAGCTTGAAATAGCCTCGAACCCAAAATTCTGTATACACGTTTTAATTTTTTTTTTAAAAATCTAAATTAAAATTTAAAAATCCGGCCGCGAGGTATACTGTCCGGTGATAACATCTACTCATGACAAAAATTTCTGAGTCCTAGGTGGTATAATTACGGAGAAATCCGCGGGCAGGCAGACAGACACTTACTCTTTTATAGAGATAGAGATAAGTATTAGATGATATAAAGTTTTTTCATACATAACAGAGACATTTTATTGACTTCTCTTTATTTGAATCAGTAAAGTATGCGAATAATAAAGTTAAAACCATACCTGTATATCACTGTAAATATATAAAAAGAATAACAATGAAAAAGATGTAAAATAAAGAGTTTTTAGACATTGATAACGATATCATTGGGGGAGTGTCTGATTAATGCACAGGCCAATTAGGCCGCGGCCTTGGGCCCAATGCTGATGGGGCCCCTAAAATGAATAAAACGATTGGAAAAAGATTCTTAAAAATGAAATTTTCTGCAATTATTTCTCAAAAACAAAATAAAAAGATTTTGCTTAACTTGGCAACTGTATCATAATATATCTAATAATAATTCTCGAAAATTTTTTTAGCTACTGTTTTAATTTGAGGGGGCCCCAAAAAGTTGCTGGGCCTTGGGCCAGCTTAATCGGGCTCTGGGTGGGGGGGGGGGGGGGGTCGATGAATGCTAACGTATGACATCGGAGAGGGGGGGGGGTCAAAATTACCAAAAAAGTGTTGATATCGTCATATATATATGTACAGCCCCATATTAACAAATGACATTCACCTATGAATCTCTCCCTCCCTTCTCCCCAATACATACCAGGTCATTACAGACTATTATTAGCTTTAGAAATGCACATTAAGTTTAGATCATAATTTTACTAAATTTATTTGGGACTAGAAGGAAAATGTATAATCTTTCTACTTCCAAGGGAAGGGGGGGGGGGATCGGTGTATTCCTTTCAATTTTTCGCATTAACAAACAAAAATAAATAAATATATATATATCAGTTAAAACGAGTTATCTTATCTTCTGGTTTTTGAAGTCGGTTCGGTTAAAAACCTGTTGTGAACAATTATATTAACCGAGGATGTTTTCACAATCTCTTTAACGAACATTTGAATGTAAACTCGTTTTAAACAAAGTCGTTAACAAGTTAACATTCTACATTAAAGGATCTGTCGACATTAGTTTAGTTTGTAATTACAGGAGAATTATCCTGTAATATCTCATTTCAATACAGAAGTGGTATTTTATACAGAAGTGTAACACGAGGTGTGAGGCAGCATGTGAAGCAAGTGGTTTTTTAGAAACTACTGTAAACTGACTCGGGCAGGATCAGAGGGATTTGAACGAAAAATACTACAATTTTCAAATAATGTTTTGTAACGTATTAAAACAGCTTTAATTATATGAAAAATCTTTTAAGATATCCCACTACATTTTATAGCCATAAAAAAAAAAGTGTCAGATAAAAAAAAATATATATATATAGAAATTGCACAAATGCTAAAATAACTTGTCGAATATGATTGATTAAAAGAAAAAAAACATTGGCATCAAATAAATACTTTAAACACAGATATCAATAATATTTGCTAAAGCCTTTTGTATTATAGCAGCATTCTGAAAGTGAGACGCATGTACCATTAATGAGTCTTTTGACTAATTTTAAATACGTATGCGAAAATAAAACTGCATCGATACTCAGCTGTGCACTACCAAAAATTGTCCTTCTCAAGAAAGTTTCGAAATGACGCCCTTGGTTATATGTACCCTTAAAAAAAAAAAAAAATAAGTATTTAGATATCGCAACTTATAAAACTACCTACCTAAAGGAATCTACCTCCAAATAAAGAGGGTATAAAAAAGGGGTCATTTTACTGAAAAGGCCATCTGATGTAGAAACTTTTCCGTGTAAACATCGTTTTATTTTTCCTTTCAATAAAACAAATGGGCGTGCAGCGCAGAAACGCCCACAAAGCAAGCGTATCCACGAATCTGGCTCAGTAAATTGTTGCAGTGGAGTGGGTTTGTCTACCGAATTCCACTCAACAAAAGTTCACACCATTTAATTTCTACCGAGAACAAACCGTATTCATTCAACCTTTTACTATCATACAAATTGACTACCAGCCAGGTTTTGAATTTTAAATTTCAAGCATGAATAACTTTTCCCAATAGCTTTTAGGAGGATACCGGTATATGCTTGGAATAACAATGTTTGAACGAATAGGCTGTATAGATAAATGTCAAGTGTTATTAATGTGAAATAGAATCGGAACAAAACAAATTCTCAAAAAGCATATTTAAATAATTTTTAACCCTTCATGTAAAACGTAGTGAATCTTGAATAATTTATTAATCTTATTAACACTTTCCAACTTAGTTGAAAAGTGTTTATGACTTCAGTCGGTGACTCTCGTAAATATATTCGTATTGCAGTGTAATTTTTATATGCTATTGAGGTTCGCTATAGAATGTTCGGTACGGAAAATGAAGTGTGTAGCGTTTACAGTTCGTTTACAGGATACTGAAAAGGATTCCGTTACATTATGGGCTTGGCGGGAAATCATTATTGGTACATTTGAATGATGTTTCGATAATTTAAATATAATGATTGGTTGGTGGATTTATGACGGCCGATCATCTACTCGAGGGATATAGGCCCCTGGGGGGGGGGGGGGGGGAGTGCTCTCCGTGGAGGTCTTTCTAAGGGATCCTAACCTGTATTTACAGCAAGGTTCGAAGAAAACCACGGAAAACTCCGAACGGTTAGGTCGACGAGCGCGACTGGTGTTTGAACCCAGCACCTCCCGTCTACCAGCTTTTGAGAGCAGAGCCTCAGCCACTGGTGGGGCCAAATATAATGAATGACATTGATATGGCATCACTGAGATGGACTACAAAAATCTTTTTGTGGAATACAGAATAAGTAGCATTTATAGCTCATTTACAGGGACGTACAAGAAAATTTCATTACATAATGATCAATGGGGAAATGCGTTTGCGGTGCATTTTGAAATTGATAAGGATTTCTCAGGTGTATACTACAACATGTTTTCTGTAGATTATAGAGTGCATCGCATTTATCTTTCAATTACAGACATACTCAAATAATTCAGTTATTGACGAACCATGATCGATAATTGCTGAAGTGCGTTTTCAGCTGTGGTATGTGTTTTTAAAATTAACTAATTTTAGTATGTTACGCAGTGTGTATAAACTCTATAGATCACATACTGGGCTGCACGAAAGAGTTCGCTCACATTACCAGATATGGAAAGTAATGGCCGAAAATGAACTTTTACTACGTTATGTGCTTTTTAAATTGTTTATTTAGATATCTCATTTTATTGCATGGAAAATGAAATTTAGTTAACAATATTGTGTTAGTGTTGGAAACTGTTTCAGAATATTTGTCGGTTACATGATTTTTCGGCCTTGTTTTTAATTAATAGTAGTTTTCAGTGTTAAGTATTGTTCTTTTAACCACAATAATTAGTAATAGTAATAATTAGCAATAAAAATTATTTTTGAACATTCTTAAAGTAATAACTGAATTAATTAATACTAGCAATTAATAACACATTTTTAATTCATTTGCGATGAGCTTCGTTTACAAAATTTTCAATTAAAATTTACTGGTAGGGATAATCAGAGATTCTGAGCACTTTATGCGTCGCGTATACGTGACGCTCGTCGCAAAGGGGTTAAAAAGTAGTATTTAGAAGTGGCGTAGGCGTCAGGGGATGCTGCATCACTTTACTATCATTATTATTATGTTCTAAATTTGGCCTTATTTAATCTTTGAACGTTATACGATTAAATAAGAACAAATATAGCATATAATAATAAAAGTGATGCAGGAATCCCTGACGCTACGCCACTGATGTTTAGAAACAATTTAGTTAAAATGACAATATAAATCTATAAATTTAAAGTGTCGTTTTATTTGCAACGAAATAGAAAATAATTTCAGAGTAAAAAGAAGAAATTCTGCCCAAACACATGCATGCATTTTACTTTATTTTGTGTTAATATTAATAAATAAATACAAAAAGCAAATTCTCATCAAATTTGATTTAAAAGAAGTTAAAAATTCTAGCCTCTGGAAAATCCATTGTCTACTAATATATTTATAGCTGAGAATTGATAGTATCGGAATTATTAATAGGGATGCTATGTGTTCGATTTAAGTGCTTACTTGATCAAACTGAAAAAAAGAATTCAGCATACCAACAAATCTTATTTTTTACAGAAAGGAAAGTCGAAAAATTTTATTTCTTTCAAACTAAGCTAGTTATTTTATTGGATTATTAAATAGTAAAACTTGAAAAATTCAATCTATACTATTAAAAACCGTTCGCGTATCTATGTAACCTCAAAAACTCGAAAACCACAGGGCGCAGGGCTAGGAAATTTTGCACACGGGTAGCTGGTAGGAAGCCCATGAACGATCGGGGCAAAAAATTCGAACATTTAAAATAGATTTTTGATAGATTAAATATTAATTAAAATCTATCCACAAAGAGATCTCATCAAAAATACGCTTTTATATCTGGTTTTATATCGGCTTTTTTATCGGTTGGTTGGTTGTATAAAATCACCACAGAAGTAATTAAATAAATCAAGGTAGGTATGATTGCAATTCCCAGTCGAGTGTTTAAAATCGATGGATCAGAGATTAAATGAGATATAGACAATCAACTTAATTATTGACCGTTGCCAAAAGCTAAAAATTTAATTAAAAAAGATTTTATCGACTTAATGAATGATAATTAGCTGGGTTTAAGGTTTTTTTTTTTACATGACATATATTAGTATGATAGAGATTATTAATACAGAAAACTTTATTTAACAGATTATTTGTTAAATTTGCGGGGGATGGGGAGGGGTGGGGGTGAACGACTTTAAAAAATATATCACATATATTTTATTTGACCGCGCGCCACCTGGTGGCGGCTTTTTCATTAATTGACCCTCCTTATTAATAAATCCAAATCTACTGCTCTGATTTCAATTGAACTAATTACATTTAACAAATTTAACGTTTTTTTTTTATTCACCCGTAACGTTTAATCGCTATTTTAGAATAACAATTTTCGTAAAAATTAAATTTATGTTCCTAATAAAAGTACAGAGCCAGTATTCAGTTATGCATACCAACAGTCAAAGTTAGTGATTTGTTGTTGAGCACTTGACCGCGCGCCTCCTCGCGGTCCCCCCCCCCCCCCCTCAAGGTTTTTTTCTCTAACTGTGCTTTATTTCCAGAACTTAGGTAATTATGCTCCGAACTTCTCCAAACCGGTTCCATTTTGCTAAATTATCATAAAAATCAGCATTCATAGCTTCAGGGTGTACTTCTAGAAAACAGTTACCAGTATTTCCGAATAATAGTCTAAGCCAAATTTCAAATTAAGTTCCTAGCATAACCAAATGAATCAATCTTTAAAGATGCATATAGTGGCTCTTTTAATTTATCATTTGCTGAAAGGCACTTGACCATCCGCTCCCCCCGGCCCCTCCATCAATGCTTTTTGTCTAATTGTACCCTGTTTCCATATCTCAGCAACTAATTTTCCGATTTTAGTGCAACTAATTCCAAACATCATATTTAACTTAATAATCAACATCGATATCATTAAAATAAATTTGTGAGTAGCGGGTACCCCTATTTCCGAATAACAGTCTAAGACAAATTTCTAATTAAGTTCCTAGCTTAACCAAACGAACGAATTTTTAAAGATGCATAGTGGTCCTCCTAATTAGTAATTTACTGAAGTGAACTTAAACATTCGCTCCTCCCCGGCACCTCCTTCAAGGTTTTTTTTTCTCTAACTATGCCCCGTTTCCATAACTCAGCAACTATCTTTCCGATTTCAACGCAACTGACTACAAACATTATAATTAACTTAATAGTCACCCTCTATAACAGTAATGTAAATTTATGAGTAGTAGTTACCACTATTTCCGAATAATAGTTTAAGCCAAATTTGTAATTAAGTTCATAGCTTAATCAATCGAACAAATTTTTAAAGATGCATAGTAGTCCTCCTAATGAGTCATTTTCTGAAGGACACTTGAACACCCCCTCCTCTCGGCACCCCGCTTTACTGCAATGCCAGATATACATATGACGGACGCCAACGCTGCAATACTAACAAGCTGTAGCGGGTATTACGATAATTCTTTTACCTCGCATGCAAATAATTAGAGATTATTTAATTGCGCTTCATTATTTTATTTTTTTTTAAATAAAGAAAACCATTTTATCACAAACGGCACCAACATTTTTATTCTATTTATTCCCTTATTCCAAAGATATCGTTTTATCGTCTGCTGCCATAGCAACATAAATTAAGTTTCATTAAAAAAATGCACAGTAGTATTTTTTTTTCTAAATCGTATAGTTATTGAACAACTCAACATTTTAACAAAGGAATTAAATTCATTTTATTCCCATTTTAGAATTAAATTCATGAACTCCCGTGCGTAGAACGGGTTAAACAGCTAGTAAAATATAAAACCAGCAATCATATAAAGAATTCCCAAAACTACTTACCTTAAAGCTACATGGCACTTGGGTTTCAAGCAGTTACAATACACTGCTACAGTGGGAGTTTTAGAATTCTAAAAAATAAAGAAAATCACATTTAAAACAGAAATAATAAAATCAAATTTAAATATTTGCTTGAAAAGAAAAAAGAAATAATCTGGATAATATAAAATGGCTTATCACATATTTTAAACAATCTAAAAATATTGCCAGTAAGAACAAAGTTAATATGACATAATTACGTTTTTACTACTTCTTAATTCTTATAACTTACATTTAAATAAATGAACAGATTTAGATAATATGAATTCTGCATTTAACTTCAGTTTTTAATTTTGATAAATTCGTGTTTACAAGGAATTTTTCTGCTTTCGAATATATATAAAAATAACTATTACTTTAGCTGCCTTTTCTTCAGCATTTTATTTTTCGGATAGATAAAATTATAGATTTTTATAATAAGATTTTGACGTAGACTTTAGAACGTTCCCAACTAATAAAAATGGTGATAACTGTAGTACCTTGTTTTTGGAAATTCGTTAAAAACTTAAATACATAATGGCAATTAGATAAGTATTTATTATTATTATTTTTTTTTAAAATCAGGTTTTCATTAACATGTTTCTTAAATTCCGACAAAGTTTCAGAGTATTAAAAAATTACCTTAAAAATGACCTGCGTTTTGCCCGTACTCTTCTGTTTCCCCAAAACAACTTAATTCGGCTGTAATAACTTAATTCGGCTGTAACAACTTAATTCGGCTCCCGTTTCGAAACAGGAGATCCACTGCTCGAATAGAGCTTATTCCATTGCGTCAGAAATTTATCTGAATCCACGGTATTCTATAAAACGTTGGGAAAGTCGAGTTATTCTAAATTGTATTAATGCCAATGGATGTATTAAATGAATTTTATAATATTTTTTAAAATGATATTTTAAAGTATCATCGGGCATAAAAGGTTAACCCTTAATTGCATAGTGATGTAAATTTCTGTCACTTTTTATTTAACTTTTAATAAATAAATCAACTTCTTCGCCACCACTATATTTATATAGAAATATTAATCCAGTAAATTTCCCATGAACTATGTTGCTGAACAAAGTTAAAAATCTATCTTAAAATTTCTGGTGTCTAATATTTAATATATGTATAAAAAAACACAATTGTAAAAGAAAAAATCATGCAATTAAGGGTTAAAGAGACCCGGGTGCAAGAAACCTTCTTGGGGTAAATGGCTTTACATTTTTTTTCAAAGTAAAATAAGTGGCATGAGCGTTGCATAAATCTGCTGTACTGGGCAAGTACAGTTTTTTAATTTTTAGAACAACATTTTGTCGAAAAGTAATTTTTGCCTTTCCTAGTCACAGAATTTCTGAAATTAAATAAATCGAAGATTACTACACGTAAATAACGGTACTGAAAAGAAAAGTGTAAAGTCCGTTAGGGACCCTGTAAACGAAAAAAAGCTAAAGTAAAGGAGCGGATGCAAACCCTTCTTTATTTTCGTTAAAAATAAGGTTAAGAAAATTATTTCACTTTGAGTAGGCCCCTATAAGTACGAGGCCATAGGGTACAATGCCACCCCATAACCCCCCCCCCCCCCTCCTCTCCCCCCACACACGTACTCTCTATTAAGGCTGGTCCTAGAAACGGTTTCAAATAAATACAGAAATAAAGAAAAGAAAAATACGAAAATCCCTTTTTTTTTTTTTTTTTTTGTTAAAACGTTTACAGAGTAAACAAAATTTTAGGAGTTATGGATCATAACTCATCCTGTCTGCCGAAAGAGAAAGAAAATAGATTTGATCTACCTTCACACAAAAGTTACATTTTTTTTTTTTTTTTTTTTTTTTTTAAATGAGGTGCTGTTGTCCGATTCCATTCCGGATTAACCAGTCAGAAATTTCGCATGTCTACTGGCTGGCCGCAGGCGATGCACTCCAGCTGAGTTTAGTTGTCTTCCATCAGATGATTTCAGGTAGGTGGAAAGCTATTTCCAAGCCATATAAAGAGTGAAGAAAGTTGTTGGGGCGTTTCATAACTTCATCATCGATGTCAACAAAGTTTTTTTAATTAGATTAATTTGTTTGGGTAAATATTTTGCAATTTATTTATTTATTTTTACGTAGGAGATTAAATAAACGAATCTTAAAAGTTTTCTTAAAAGAAAACAAGAACGAAAAATCATGCGTCAAGCATAGATTAAGTAGCACTTTCCAACGCTTCCAAAATAATTTTACAAAACATACCGTTTAATAAGCTAAAAGATAACATCTAAGTAAACAATTTGGAAAACGCATAACATATTTAAAAACATAATTTCAGGAATTTCCAACAGATACAATATTCGGAAAAATATCCGAATACTTTTATTCAGCCCTGTATAGGATCTATAGATTTGTATATATACTATATAGGATACTAAATTTTAGTTTAGTTAGGAAACGCGTAGCGCAGTTTAAAATTATCCTTCTGGAGTTTCTGTCAATAAACGGAAATGTGTTCGCGAACTTTTGTGCTGCCCTGTATAGGATCTACAGAATTTATACACACCACGTAATAGACAAAATGCGAGTTAAAATTAAAATCGCGTTCAGTAACTTAAAACGCACTTCCAGGAATTATTGTTAACAGACAGTAGAGAATTCTTTTGTGTGTCCCTGTATATGAACGATGACTGCTATACACACACTATTCTGTAGTAAGCCTCTTGTAATGCACCTTAGTAATATATATATAAATTTAAATGCGTTTAAAATAGTGAAACATTATTTAAATAAACCGCAGACGATTTTTCTCCATAGACATAATGTAACGGAATTCTTTTGACTGTCCCTGTAAAGTAACTATAAGTGCTATGCACACCCTATTCCATATTAAGCTTCTTCTAATGCAGCTTAGTGATATATATAAATTTCAATGCGTTTAAAATAGTGAAACATTTAAATAAACCGCAATATAACGGAATTCTTTTGAGTGTCCCTGTAAAAAACTAAGTGCTATACACTTCCGCTGAAATAGGGAACATGCTATAGATAACGACAATAACATATAAAAATTGCAGAGCAATCCGAGCATATTTACGGGAGTTAGAGCACGGACAGACGGCAGACGGCCATACGGCCAGACAAACCGAAGTCATAAGCACTTTTCAACTAGGTTAGAAAGGGCTAAAAAAAGAAAACTTTTTCTCAACAACGCGTAACTTTGATACAGTCACGTACTTATTTTTATTTGTAAAAGCATAAAATTTACAAGCATAACTGTTGAAGTGCTTTGAAATCAAATTTAGCGTTTTTATTTCCCGATAAAATAATTTATATCTAGAGTTATATAATCAACTGTTTTCTGATAAAATCCTTACCGGACTACCCTGTCTTTAAATCGGCTCAAATCATCAACTTTTACACACTTTTCTTCAAGATCCTTGTCCTTTTCAGGAAAAAGAAAAAAATGCGATTCGATTTATTAGTATTTGAATAAGAATACCTGCGATTTTAGCGCATTTAAGCACAACTAGAAAGAAAAATCACGCGTCAAGTACAGATTATGAAACACTTTCCAACATATTTCACTATAACAAAACTTCACCTTTTAAAAAGGTGAACGATGATGTTTGTAAAACGCATAACACATTTGAAAACCCAATTTGCTAAATTACTTCCAGACGCAGATTTAAATCTGGCAGAGAAAGCGCCTTTTACAAGAATTGGCAGCTTTTGTAGTGCGTTGGCTACAGTTAATGAAAGCCAAGCCTTGATTGTTGCAAAGCAACGATTGTTGCTTTCTATAAAAGTATATAGTATTTGGCGAAATAAATATTTAATTTGTGTAATTAATGTATCAGTTAATTTACTTGGTTAAATTTAAGACCGAATATTAATAAAATTATATACGATACTGCACTGCAAAAAAAAAATGTTGATTTTACGGTATAATACTGACATCCCATAGCTGCCAGTATTATACCGTAGAATTAACAGTAATAAACTGTAAAATAGGCAGTAATACGCTACCGCGTATGCGTGGCAGCGTATTACTGCTTATTTTACTGTTTATTTACTGTTGATTTTACGGCATAATACTGGCAGCTGGGATGCTAGTGTATTACACCGTAAAATCAACATTTATTTTTATTATTTTTTATTTTTTTGCAGTGTACATACACTTTTTAAAAATGTACTGTGGAAGTTTCATGAAAGTTAGGTTAAATCGTAATCACATCTTCGGACTTTATGCAAAATGCAAGGGCGGATCCAAGCGAGAGGTCATGGGGATCATGATACTCCCCCCCCCCCCCCCCGCTAAGCGAATATTTCTGCAGAACAATACATTTTTGAAATATAAATACGTAATAAAGACCTTTTCTTTTGCTCTTTTTTCGCTTAAGGGGGTTGGTCAGTCAGGTTTCAAATTCCCCTCGCTAATGTTAAATCTATGAATAGGTGTGTTGCATTACTATTTCTAAATTATCTCATCAGGAAATTACTATTTTTAAGATGGTTCTCATATGATCTGCTAGACAACGCAAAACTTTGTGGCTCATTTTTAAACGCAAAGGCATAAAATTTTGGAGACAAACTATTGAAGCGATTTGGAATAGAATTGAATTTTCCATTTTTTGAAAAATAAGTTACTTATCGAGTTATAAGCGATTCGTCTCACGTGACAACACAATCTTCTCCTTTCTGGCTTTAAAGCATCGGGAATTCGGTTCAAAGCGCCAATTTTGACAATGTTGTCTAAAAAATCTTTTGCCTTTACATAAAAAAAAAAAAAAAAAAAAAAAAAAAAAATGGAAAACGTGTTTCTATTACAAAGTTTCTGAATACGAACACCTGTAACTTCTTTTTCTGTGTACTCTTCTTGAAGAATGTGTCTTTTCTTTTTGTTTTTGTCAAAATATTTCTAAAATACATACTTCATTTTATTTGAAATTATAAATTATTTATACATTTTAAAATATTTTGACAGCTAAGCAAAAAAGAGGCATCCTTTAGAAACAGTTCACAGAAAAAAGAAGTAAAAATATTAACCCATAATTGCCGAAACTATATGGGCGGAGTCTACAATGTTTTTACTGAAATTCATTTGCCATCAAAAATTCTGAAAGATAATATTCGGTATCTTTAATAGCAAAGTTTTTGTCATTAAATAAAGTATATTTTAACATATTAAAATAGTGGTAGCTTGGCAGTTTTTTTTTTTTCATACACTTTTATTTTGAATGGTGCGAAAACGCACCATTAGCAGGGATTGGGTTAATTTCCTGGGGAGATATTGTAAAAATACGAATGCATTCTACTCCCACAGGTTTAACGCGAGAGGAATTTGAGATCTGACTGACCAAACCATTTAACGTCATCAATCTCTCCGATGCATTCATAACATTATTTTTCAACCGAAATGCATGAAAATTTCAGACATTAATTACTACACTGCAAATTTTTATACACTTTTCAGAACACTTATTTTGTCACCTTTTTTAGTACATTTTGAAACGCACTTTTTGAAACAGTTTTCAGAATACTTCTGGAGAACACTCCTTTTGTTCAAGCCTTAGAAAGACCCCCACGAAGGGCACTCCCCCCGGGCCTATATCCCTAGTGTCGATAATTGGCCGTCAATAATCAACCCAACCCAACCCTTTTGTTCAAGCACACTTACTAGCGCACTTTTTGGAACAGTTTTTAGAATACTTCTGGAGAACACTTCTTTTGTTCAAGCACACTTTTTGGAACAGCTTTTAGAATACTTCTGGAGAACACTTCTTTTGTTCAAGCACACTTTTTGGAACAGCTTTTAGAATACTTCTGGAGAACACTTCTTTTGTTCAAGCACACTTTTTGGAACAGCTTTTAGAATACTTCTGGAGAACACTTCTTTTGTTCAAGCACACTTACTAGCGCACTTTTTGGAACAGTTTTTAGAACACTTCTGGAGAACACTTCTTTTGTTCAAGCACACTTTTTGGAACAGCTTTTAGAATACTTCTGGAGAACACTTCTTTTGTTCAAGCACACTTTTTGGAACAGCTTTTAGAATACTTCTGGAGAACACTTCTTTTGTTCAAGCACACTTTTTGGAACAGTTTTTAGAATACTTCTGGAGAACACTTCTTTTGTTCAAGCACACTTTTTGGAACAGCTTTTAGAATACTTCTGGAGAACACTTCTTTTGTTCAAGCACACTTTTTGGAACAGCTTTTAGAATACTTCTGGAGAACACTTCTTTTGTTCAAGCACACTTTTTGGAACAGCTTTTAGAATACTTCTGGAGAACACTTCTTTTGTTCAAGCACACTTTTTGGAACAGCTTTTAGAATACTTCTGGAGAACACTTCTTTTGTTCAAGCACACTTTTTGGAACAGTTTTTAGAATACTTCTGGAGAACACTTCTTTTGTTCAAGCACACTTTTTGGAACAGCTTTTAGAATACTTCTGGAGAACACTTCTTTTGTTCAAGCACACTTTTTGGAACAGTTTTTAGAATACTTCTGGGGAACACTTCTTTCGTTCAACTACACTTTCTAGGGCACTTTTTGAAAGCGATAATTTCACAAGTGTGCCCCCAATCTGTTCTCAAATGTGTTCCCAAGTTTAGATTTAACAAATATCCTGATCACAACACTTTCGGAACACTTTCTATTACAGCGGAGCATATTCGGAACACATTTCAGTACACATTAAGGTTACTGGAACACTTTTTATGAATCAAAGTGTTCCATATATGTTCCCAATGTGTGCTGGGGATTTGCAATGAAACACCAAAAGAATCGAACAAAGGGTTTCATTTTGCTATAAATGTAAGTACAACTTAAATTATATCCAATTGTTCCCTCGTGTCGACATTTACATGACTTCTCGGGACAACGAAAATTGGCTTAAAATGCCAACACTGAGAAGATTTTCTGTAAGATTATTTGTTTTTTATAAGAAAATGGGAAACTGATTTTCATGTATTTACGAATATACCTTCAATTTTCATGCATTTAAGAGACGATGAAATCGTGAATAAATCATAAAATAACCAATTTGGATATAAGATATAACAATTTGGAAATTGTATGTCAAACGTGCCAAATGAGGTGCGTTCGTACTGTTATTATTTCAGTGAATTGAATTATATCGTCTATTATTACGATATGATTAATTTCCGTAATAAAATAAGTACATTTTAAGTTGGCAACATTTTATCTTTTGTTGACATTTAGTGAAAATTCCAATGGGAAACTTAAGCCTAGCTTTGAAAATTTCAGAACTTAAAATCCATATTTAGACTCTTTTTCCATTTAATATCTATTTTCTCCGGAAACATCTATCCAAAAAACTGTCGGTAGATTACAGGATTGCTATAATTAAACAATTTCAGTATACAAATTCGGTTTTTAAATTCAGTAATACGGAAATAAAATGGCTCCATGTTAAATTAGGACTTAATTACTATGGCAACCTAGAATCATTACCTATCATGGGATATCATTGAATTAATTACGTATGATAGGATTTAATAGATTGAAGAATGTGACTATAACTTGGTCATAGAATTTATAAAATGTCATTATATGACTATAACGTCATACATGTCACATAACTTGGCGATACATCTCGGTCGCTTGACGATTAATCCTCGGAAGCTGCTATAACAAGAAAGTAACGATTTAAAAAAAAAAAAAATCAAATTACTTAATATTCAATTATATATAATTTATTCAATTTACTTATGTTTATCAATATCTTTTTAAGTTTTGATTCAATTTTCATAAAATTCTGAAACGATTATGTATTTTAAATTTCAAACCATTCGGCTATTGTAGTTTTTGCGCTGTTATCTGCAGACAGACGGACGGACCAGACGACGACTATATGTAATACGTATTTATATATTTAGAAACGCATCTACAAATTGCTCATGAATACACGTGAGTCCCGCCCCTTCCCATATTTAAATGTAGGGTTCGACACGCTTCTGGCAGGATGAGTGGAAAAGTAGCCTGACACGCAGGGATAAGTTAGCGGGAACATGGATAAAGCAAATATCTTTGAATTAAGTAATCAACTCTCTCTTTCAAAAGTAGGTAAATATTAATCTGTAAAGTTTGTCAAATTTTAATTAGCAGTATGGAAATGTCTTATGTGATGCATTCCGACAGAGCTGTCTTACATCAGACGGTTACAGCGTAGCGGGAAGCTATTTCCAAACTATTTAAAGTGAGAATAGTTGTAGATTCCTTAAATCTAATATTTTGTATCTGCAAAATAAATAAATAAACAAGTTGGAAATTGTACGTCAAACGTGACAAATGAGATGCGTTCGTACTATAGCCAGTTATATAAATATTCATATCTTGATGATTTTTAATTCTGTGAAATGAATAATATCGTCTCCAGATTAATTTCTGTCATAAAATAAGTATCTCGGTCGCTTGACGATTCAACCTCGGGAGATCCTATAACAAAAAAGCCCGATTTTTAAAAAAAAATTCAAATTTATTAATATCTCCTAAAGTTTTGATTCGATTTTCATAAAATTTGAAATATCTCGACAAAATTGTGCAAAGATAATATATCTTAAATTTCGAACCATTCGGTTGAGTAGTTTTTGCGTTGTTATATGCGGACGGACGGACAGACAGACGGACGGACGGACCAGACAACGACAATAGGTGCTACGTATATTTATATAATTACGAATGCACCTAATAAATAACAAACGCACTTTCGGTAACAAATATTCTAGTAAAATCTATCCAATTGTTCCCTCAGGTAAGACATTTACATGACTTCTTGGGACAACGAAAATTGGTTTAAAATGCCAACACCGAGAAGATTTTCTGTACGATGTTTTTATAAGAAAATGGGAAACTGATTTCTCGGTAATGAATAGAACCAGCAAATTTCATACATTTATGAATATACCTTCAATTTTCATGCATTTAAGAGACAATGAAATCTTGAATAAGTCATAAAATAACCAATTTGGATATAAGATATAACAAGTTGGAAATTGTACGTTAAACATGACAAATGAGGTGCGTTCGTACTGCTAATATTTCAGTGAAATAAATTATATCGTCTTTTATTATGATATGATTAATTTCCGTAATAAAATAAGTAAATTTTAAGTTGGCAACATTTTATCTTTTGTTGACATTTACTGAAAATTCCAATGGGAAACTTAAGCCTAGCTTTGAAAATTTTCAGAACTTGAAATCCATATTTAGACTCTTTTTCCATTTAATATCTATTTCTCCGGAAACATCTATTCTAAAAACTGTCAGTAGATTATAGGATTGCTATAATTAAACAATTTTAGTATACAAATTCGGTTTTTAAATTCAGTAATACGGAAATAATAGGACTCTTATCTTATATAGAACGCAATCACCATGGCAACCTAGATTCATTAACCCTTAAAAAATATCCCGCAAAATATTAACCCTTAACTGGTGTTAGCAGTTAAGGCCGAGCGCTGCTTTTTTAAATTCCCCCAGATTAACTTGTAATTTTCAGTTTAACTATAGATAATACTGAAATTTTGTTTCATTTGAAGCCCTAGTACTATTGGTAGAGACTTCTGAATAGGTGAATTTTAGTTATAATAGTCCTGTACACAAATTTTAGTACAGAAACAATACCATATGAGTTAATCCCTTGAAGAGCGGTGGGTGATTACAAACAGGGTGATTACAAATGAATATCTCAACTTTGAAGGGCTATATCTTCTGAACAATAAAAGGTAGTGTTCCAGATTCAGATTCAACCAAGCAGGGAGGCCTACCATATGGATTTAGCCTCTGCAAGCCCTGCTTGGCAAGTTTATTAAAAAAAAAAGAAAAAGAAATACATATTTGACAAAGCAGCCTTTATGCGGGCATGCTGAAATTATTATACCTGCTCTAGGCTTTGTAAAAGCCCGAGATTTGACATTTCATTAGTCTTAGATGAAATTACAAATTAAGTATAATTTTTTAGTACAAGTAAGCAATGAAATTTAAGATAACAATTAAACTTTTGAATGGAAATATTTGAAAAATAAAAGATTAAACGAGTCATATTCCATTCTACACATCGAAGTAAGTGAGAAGTTATAAAGTTTTATAAATGTAAAGGTTCGTTTTTTTTTGGAGAGAGATGACGCAAGTTCCGTTGCGAGTTCATTCAGTCAGTTGCCGCCGAGATGACAACAGCACAACAAATGACGTTCTGTGTAATCTGAAAACGAGGATAACAGCAGCTATTGCAACTGTAATACCCGACGTGCTGAAAACCGTGTGGGACGAATTTTCTTATAGAATGGAAGTCGTTCGTGTTTCTGCTGGTGGTCACATTGAACATTCATAAATTTTTGCAATTAGTATTTTCCCAATCTTCTTTTTTATGTCTTTTTCACAAATGCGTGTATCTTCTATATACTTTTGTTAATAAAGCCCTTCGAAAGTTGGGATATTCATTTGTAATCATTCTGTATATCCCATTCAATTTTGATCCCCAAATGCCAAAAGGGCACCGGAATTTTGGAACCAAAATTTGCTTTTGTAACATACGTGAAGAAAATCTTTCAAATAAAATTTGTTTGTAAATTCTGTTGTCATTCAGTCATTTTAACATTTTAGCAATAGAAGTGTCCTAAGTATATTCAGGTTCCTGAAAGGGTTAAGGCTGCTCGTCAGTGAACTTCCCGATTCCCCTCGCTAATGTTAATCCTATGGGCGTAGGATGCATTCGTATATTTAAAATATCTCCTCGGGAAATTAATATTTTTAACTTCTGTTTTCTTTGTACTTTTCTTAAAGGGTGTCTCTCTTTTAGGTAGCTTTCAATACAAAAAAGTATAAAGCTACCTATTGCAGCCGTTCGGAGGAAAGCAGTTCCGGAAAATTTTGATATATTTTCACCGATCATGACCTCCAGACCCCAAAACCACCCTCCGTTCAAATGTTGATTTATATATATATATATATCTCCATATATATATATATATATATCTCTGACCTATGTCATACGATAACGCTCGTATTTATAAATCAATTTTGATGAAACTAATTGTGCGTATTAAGCCCACCAATGTCTCGACCGAGTTCGTTGGCCAGCTTGGTCCGCCATTTTGTTTCAAGATGGCGGCCATTTAAAAATTTAAAACTAAAATAAATATACAAAAAAGTTAAAAATTGAAATTTATTTTTAATTAATTGTTAGGCCTTGATACGAGGATTCCAGAGCATTTTTTAGTTTACCACTATCTTAAAAAATGGCTGAGATAGAGCAGTTTGAAATTCTAGGGTGGCTGACATTTTGAAATAAGACAGCACATTACAAAAATTTTCATTGTTGAAATAATTTTTCCAATCATACGTATAAAACTATATATTCATATCCGTTAGCGCCAAATTATCGCCAAACTTGGCGACATTTGGCGAAATATCGCCAAATTTGGCGACCAAAATAAGTCTTCATAAATGAAGCCAATTTGGCTATTGCTCAATAATTTGGCGAATTTCTTATTCAAATTCAGTATTAACGAATCTTTTGTAAACGTTTTCTTTGCATTTTAACTTGCTGTTTTCGTGTAACAGTAGCTAAAATTTTAAAACGAAGATATAGGAAAGCTACCTTTTCCTCCCGGTACAGGCCGGAAGGACCTTTTTTCTTAGTTGTCAAAATGTTTTTGAAATATATACTTAATTTTATGCAAAGTGTTAAAGTCTTATTCAGTTTCGCTAAGTTTTTAACACATAACATTATAAATTAAGCACATATTTTAGAAATATTTTGATAACTTAGGAAAAAAGAGACATCTTTAAGAACAGTATACACAGAGAACAGAAGTTAAAAATATTAATTTCCCGAGGAGATATTTTAAATATACGAATGCATCCTACGCCCATAGGATTAACATTAGCGAGGGGAATCGGGAAATTTACTGACGAGCAGCCTTAATGGAGCCTTTTATTCATTTTAGGTAGCTTTCAATACAAAAAAGTATAAAGCTACCTATTGCAGCCGTTCGGAGGAAAGCAGTTCCGGAAAATTTCGATATATTTTCACCGATCATGACCCCCAGACCCCAAAACCACCCTCCGTTCAAATGTTGATTTATATATATAGATATATCCATATATATATATGTAATAATAAAAAATTTTCGCCCTATTTCTTTAGTTAAATTATTCCAAATTCTTCAATTATTTTTCCCTCTCTTTTTAAAATATCTCTTAAATCTATTTTGTATTTTATTCCATAACTTAATCAAAATATTCTGTTATTTATCATTCTAAAAATCTTAATCTGTTAAAAGCTACACGTATTTATTAAAACCTTATTCTCTTAAATTGCAACACTGCCTCTAAACGCACCTGCCTAATTTCTTCTTTTGAGACATTTAATTTTTATTCTTTGGAACTTTTATAATACCATTTTTATTTCTATTTAATTCATTCGGCATCCCATGATTCCAAGCGGTTTTCGCGCCCAAAGGCCTTTTTACCTTTTTAATTTGCCGCTTCTGTTAAAGAGTTTTAATCATACGTCAGAGACACGTCTTCGTGGCCTCATTTTTTCATCCATTAGCGAGAAAGCTCCGCCTTCTTTATCCCCCTAGCGCCCTCCGAACATGGATGCGAGTGGACCAGCTTGTTCGCGCGTTTTGTACCTTTGGGCCAAATTTTGAAGTATTTATACGGTTACACTGGCTTCGGAGACAGAATTTACACGAATTAGTGGTTGTCATCTAATTGCCGTCACTGGGGCAACACTAATGCATCGGTAGTATGTTCTTCAAGCTCTGCTAATTCTTCAAGATCTTCAAATGTGTTCAGTTTTTAATGAAGCGAAAGTTGGTGGAGTTGCTTTCATCTCTGTGATCACAATAAAGCCACTGCTCATCTATTAAGTTATTAAGTCTTCTTTTTAATGTTTTTGGGAAATTTCTTCTGGATTTCACTGCCTCTGCTCAATTTTTACGACTGCAAATACACTACGATTTCCGATGTGATATACTTCGAGATTTGTCTTCATGGTGAGCGACTCGAAGTGATGCCCTGTCCGGGTGTCATGACTACATTTCAACGATCTCGACTGCGGCTACCTCGATATGATTATCAGGTAATTTTAGTGGTTTCGGACTGAGATGTTCCGATTGTCTGGTGGAAAGAACGTTCAAGTCGACAGCAATAGCGATCGTCTATAATGTGCCAATTTTCGACAGGAATGTATCATATATATATATCTGACCTATGTCATACGATAACGCTCGTATTTATAAATAGATTTTGATGAAACTAATTGTGTGTATTAAGGTCACCAATGTCTCGACCGAGTTCGTTGGCCAGCTTGGTCCGCCATTTTGTTTCAAGATGGCGGCCATTTAAAAATTTAAAACTAAAATGAATATACAAAAAAATAAAAAATTCAAATTTATTTTTTAATTACGTGTTAGGCCTTGATACAAGGATTCCAGAGCATTTTTTGGTTTACCTCTATCTTAAAAAATGGCTGAGATAGAGCAGTTTGAAATTCTAGGGCGGCTGACATTTTGAAACAAAACAGCACATTAACGCGATTACTCGCAAATTATTTTCTTTCATTGTTGTAATAATTTTCCCAATCCTACGCATAAAACTATATATTCATATCCGTTAGCGCCAAAATTGGCGACATTTGGCGAAATATCGCCAAATTTGGCGACCAAAATAAGTCTTCATAAATGAAGCCAATTTGGCTATTGCTCAATAATTTGGCGAATTTCTTATTCAAATTCAGTATTAACGAATCTTTTGTAAACGTTTTCTTTGCATTTTAACTTGCTGGTTTCGTGTAACAGTAGCTAAAATTTTAAAACGAAGATATAGGAAAGCTACCTTTTCCTCCCGGTACAGGCCGGAAGGACTTTTTTTCTTAGTTGTCAAAATGTTTTTGAAATATATACTTAATTTTATGCAAAGTGTTAAAGTCTTATTCAGTTTCGCTAAGTTTTTAACACATAACATTATAAATTAAGCACATATTTTAGAAATATTTTGATAACTTAGGAAAAAAGAGACATCTTTAAGAACAGTATACACAGAGAACAGAAGTTAAAAATATTAATTTCCCGAGGAGATATTTTAAATATACGAATGCATCCTACGCCCATAGGATTAACATTAGCGAGGGGAATCGGGAAATTTACTGACGAGCAGCCTTAATGGAGCCTTTTATTCATTTTAGGTAGCTTTCAATACAAAAAAGTATAAAGCTACCTATTGCAGCCGTTCGGAGGAAAGCAGTTCCGGAAAATTTCGATATATTTTCACCGATCATGACCCCCAGACCCCAAAACCACCCTCCGTTCAAATGTTGATTTATATATATAGGTATATCCATATATATATATGTAATAATAAAAAATTTTCGCCCTATTTCTTTAGTTAAATTATTCCAAATTCTTCAATTCTTTTTTCCCTCTCTTTTTAAAATATCTCTTAAATCTATTTTGTATTTTATTCCATAACTTAATCAAAATATTCTGTTATTTATCATTCTAAAAATCTTAATCTGTTAAAAGCTACACGTATTTATTAAAACCTTATTCTCTTAAATTGCAACACTGCCTCTAAACGCACCTGCCTAATTTCTTCTTTTGAGACATTTAATTTTTATTCTTTGGAACTTTTATAATACCATTTTTATTTCTATTTAATTCATTCGGCATCCCATGATTCCAAGCGGTTTTCGCGCCCAAAGGCCTTTTTACCTTTTTAATTTGCCGCTTCTGTTAAAGAGTTTTAATCATACGTCAGAGACACGTCTTCGTGGCCTCATTTTTTCATCCATTAGCGAGAAAGCTCCGCCTTCTTTATCCCCCTAGCGCCCTCCGAACATGGATGCGAGTGGACCAGCTTGTTCGCGCGTTTTGTACCTTTGGGCCAAATTTTGAAGTATTTATACGGTTACACTGGCTTCGGAGACAGAATTTACACGAATTAGTGGTTGTCATCTAATTGCCGTCACTGGGGCAACACTAATGCATCGGTAGTATGTTCTTCAAGCTCTGCTAATTCTTCAAGATCTTCAAATGTGTTCAGTTTTTAATGAAGCGAAAGTTGGTGGAGTTGCTTTCATCTCTGTGATCACAATAAAGCCACTGCTCATCTATTAAGTTATTAAGTCTTCTTTTTAATGTTTTTGGGAAATTTCTTCTGGATTTCACTGCCTCTGCTCAATTTTTACGACTGCAAATACACTACGATTTCCGATGTGATATACTTCGAGATTTGTCTTCATGGTGAGCGACTCGAAGTGATGCCCTGTCCGGGTGTCATGACTACATTTCAACGATCTCGACTGCGGCTACCTCGATATGATTATCAGGTAATTTTAGTGGTTTCGGACTGAGATGTTCCGATTGTCTGGTGGAAAGAACGTTCAAGTCGACAGCAATAGCGATCGTCTATAATGTGCCAATTTTCGACAGGAATGTATCATATATATATATCTGACCTATGTCATACGATAACGCTCGTATTTATAAATAGATTTTGATGAAACTAATTGTGTGTATTAAGGTCACCAATGTCTCGACCGAGTTCGTTGGCCAGCTTGGTCCGCCATTTTGTTTCAAGATGGCGGCCATTTAAAAATTTAAAACTAAAATGAATATACAAAAAAATAAAAAATTCAAATTTATTTTTTAATTACGTGTTAGGCCTTGATACAAGGATTCCAGAGCATTTTTTGGTTTACCTCTATCTTAAAAAATGGCTGAGATAGAGCAGTTTGAAATTCTAGGGCGGCTGACATTTTGAAACAAAACAGCACATTAACGCGATTACTCGCAAATTATTTTCTTTCATTGTTGTAATAATTTTCCCAATCCTACGCATAAAACTATATATTCATATCCGTTAGCGCCAAAATTGGCGACATTTGGCGAAATATCGCCAAATTTGGCGACCAAAATAAGTCTTCATAAATGAAGCCAATTTGGCTATTGCTCAATAATTTGGCGAATTTCTTATTCAAATTCAGTATTAACGAATCTTTTGTAAACGTTTCTTTGCATTTTAACTTGCTGTTTACGTGTAACATTAGCTAAAATTTTAAAACGAAGATGTAGGAAAGCTACCTTTTCCTCCCGGTACAGGCCGGAAGGAC
This sequence comes from Maratus michaelseni, assembly GCA_963931845.1. Classification (NCBI taxonomy): domain Eukaryota; kingdom Metazoa; phylum Arthropoda; class Arachnida; order Araneae; family Salticidae; genus Maratus; species Maratus michaelseni. The sequence continues at coordinate 151,505,495 of OZ007598.1, read as the reverse complement.
TTTTTTTAAATCAAGCCGGTCGCAGAGACCGCTTACAGTATCTAAGCGACCATATTTGTCACTGCAGTTAAGGGTTACGTAACCTACTCTCTCTTTTAGAAGTACGTAAATAAAAATTTAATCTGTAAAGATTCGCAAAATTTAATTAGCACTATTAAAATGCCCCATGTGATGCACTCCAGCAGAGTTTGTTGTCTTACATCAGACGTTGACAGCGTAGTGAGAATGTAGTAATTTCCGTAGTGGAAAATTATATAAATTAGAAATAGTGCAACTTCCTTAATCCTAGAATGACACACATATATATTTTTCAAACAAATCTGACACACTGGGGTCTACAAAACTACAAAAGGTTTTTGGGCTAAGAAAAATGATTTCTTTAATGATGAAGACATAATTGTGTTGGTTTTAAATCGGCTAAACGATATGGGGGGGGGGGGGGAAGCAGCAAAAACAGGAAAAAGTCGTCGGACGTTCCAATGCCAAAACTTTCTTCTATCTCACACGGGTTTCGCATACACTAAAAACGAATCAGGAGCAATTTATATCAAGGTCTAACTGAATCTGAAGTTTATTGAATCCGTGTATCAGTCCTTGAGATATGACTATCGCTAAAATCGTGTAAATCCTGAAAAAGGCAGCACAGCAGAGCCACCTGTATGGAGATTTACACCAAAACCCTAATCCACAACAACTTATGTCAACGTCTAACTGAATCTGAAGTTTGATGAAAATCCGTGCATTAGTCCTTTAGATATAGTTATCCTGAAAATCATGAAAAAAATAGCATAGCAGTGCCACCTGTTGGGCTATTTACACCAAAACGTAATCAGCATCTATTTATGTGAAGGTCTAAGAGAATCTGAAGTTTGATGAAATTCTGTGCATTATATCTTGAGATATAGCTATCATGAAAATTATGAAAAAGGTAGCATAGCAGAGCCACCTGCTGGGATATCTACACCGAAACGTAATCAGCGTCTATTTATGTCGTTCTAATTGAATCTGAAGTTAGATGAAAATCAGTGCATTAGTTCTTGAGATTAAGCAATTGCGGAAATCGCGAAAAGTGCAGCATAGTAGCGCCACCTGTTGTGCAATTTACACCAAAAAGTAATCACCACCAATTTATATGAGGGACTAACTTAATATAAAATTTTATTAAATTGTGTGCATTAGTTCTTGAGATATAGCGTCCACAAAATTTTTGTCACATACAGACAGACAGACATTTTCTAAAAGCAGTCAAATCGTGTTCAAGACCTTCTAAAACGTATAAATCCGTCAAAAACCGGAAGTCGAAAAATTTCATGTACTTTCTTCTTGTAAAGATAGAAGAAAGTGAAAAGTATATTTGACAAAAAAAAAAAATGTGTATTAGCCTTAGAATAATACACATATATTTCTGGGACAAATCTGACACACTGCGGGGTCTACAAAACACAAAAAGTATGTTGGCCAAAAATAAAAGTAATATAATGATAAAAAAATAATTGTGTTAGTCTTACATAGACTAAACAATAGGAAAACACGAGGTAAAAAAGCATTAATTAGCAAGTTCTTGCATCTGTCAAACTCTCCGCATCCAGCTATCCGAAAGTTCGCAGCGATTCTAAAAACGATATCGAAGTTGGTGTCGAATAGCTGTCAATATACTGGATCAACAAGGGTGGTGGCCTTTATACTCAGTGTGAGTGGCCGTCAGAAATTGTGGGGTTTGCGAGATCCTAGTGTGTCATTCTAGGAATTGACAAAAATAAAATTCTTCGGGTTTGTGACACCTCAGTGTGTCATTCTAGGAATTGACAAAAATAAAATTCGTCGGATTTGTGACACCTCAGTGTGTCATTCTAGGAATTGACAAAAATAAAATTCGTCGGATTTGTGAGACCCAGTGCGACATGCTAGGGTTAAATCTAATATTTTGTATCTGCAAACAAAAAATAAACACACGAACTTTTGATAACAAATATTTTACTACACGCTGTAAAGAGTTAAGGAAACAAAGTATTACTATTGCGTACATCTAGTCACTTACAAAAAGTGTGTCATTTATGTGGGAGCGAAATTGAATAACACAATTAACTATTTAGCTTGGATTGTTTATCTCTTTAATTGCATCATTTTATGCTTTTCGACATTGCAGCGTTATACGCACTTTTATTTATCCGATAACATGGGAATATTTTATGGTGAAGCATCAATAGTTTGCTAATAGGATGACAACAATAGTTTGCCATCCATGCGTTTATCTTTTGAAATCCACCTACAGGCAGATATGGTGATAAACAAATATTAAAGCCCATTAAATAGTTATGCAACAATAGTTTGCCCCCCATACTTTCATGTTTTGAAATCCACCTACAGGTAAATATGGTGATACACGAACATTAAATACAAATAAGGACATCAGACATTGACAGCGTAGTGAGCATCTTTAATATTTTCCGATACTTTTAAGATATGTTTTGTAGCATCACAGTTTATCTATTGGTACTAAAATTTTCTTAAAATGTTTGGATATATTAAGCGTGCTCTAAAAGTTTTTATTCACATACTCATTTTTGTTGGGTTTAATTTAAAATTTCAGGTATTAACATTTAGGTGGGCCAAAATCTCATAAGTGTGATTTCTCAGTCCCTAGTACATCTCTTGGCATTTCTTTGCAATATAAATTCTTATTTAATGTTAAAATCTTTTTCTGTGATTGCTCTATAATATTATGTTACTTCTACACTGAAAATCTGTTTTTTTTCTTTTTTTTTTTTTTAATCTTTAAAATGGAATTTAAATATCTCAAAAGTCACAACTGTCCCCTGTCCTCCCACCCATAACTTGATCAATCATTAAAACCATCAACATTATACAATAATTATTTAAATATTTGAAAAACCAATGCATTTATTATAAATAGGAACCTCATGGAGCATAATAATATAATTTTTATACGAGTGAAATGTGTAATATTTGTTTTCGTTGGATTTAAAGTAGTGTCCCTCACTTTTTGGGTCACTACTGTCCAGGTGTATGAATCTCCTCATACTCCCATCAGATTCGTTTTCAGTATTGTTTCCAGTAGGGGTGCACATATTGTTCTTAAAAAGTCGCCATTGCTTGCTGTTTGTTAAGAAAGAAGATCTTCTGGATTAAAAAAGAAGGAACAGATGCTTTACACTCACGCAAACATATAAACATAAGTTTAGCGACTTTTTGGTTGGCGCGATTTTCAAGACCGCGCCAAACGAATAACTTAATACAATGGCTAGGTTGCCATTAAAGAAAAAAATCCCCTAAATTTGGCGAGTTTTTTCCTTTTTATAACAGATTTAAAAAAAAAATAAAAAACGTGCGTGAGTGTATGACATCATAGCCAAAAAGAATGGGGAAAGGTAAGCATACCTTTATTTACCGTCACTTCTGTCCCCATTGTTAATTTAAATATCGATATTTATAAATTAACCAATATCTAGCCATTTACTCGTAGGTTTGAAAATAGTGTATCTTTGAAAATAGTGGCATACAACATTCCAAAAGTGTTCTTTTTAAGTAAAGTGGCAAAATTGCAAAAAATGTCACTACTGTCCCTGTCACTTCTGCCCCATAGAATTTGTGATTTGTCCAATAAAAACTGCCCATATCATATTTACTTTTCAAGAAAGTTTGTGCCCATTTACTAATTATTATTCTGAATATTAAAAATTCAAATTGGGCATAATATGAGACTTTTAAAAATCAGGTATCAGTAGAAGACCAGCAGCCAAAAATTACACATGAGATTTTGGCTCAGGTGCCTAAGAATGGGCGTTTTTAATTTTTTTTTAATTCAATATATCTTATTTTATTGCCTACTACTACCTGTTGACTCTCATTCCGCCCTCGTTCGGAGTCCCCATTCAGACAGGGTGCTGGAATTAACGGAATCTGTTATATAAAATACAGAAATCTCGCTGAGACAGAATCGCAAGGGGTTGGAAGAAAATAATTGTTTGCATTATCTTCGCGGGGACCACGATTTTTTTCTGTTTAAAGTAGGGTTCTGCCATACACACACTGCAAAAAATAATTGTTGATTTTACAGTATAAAACTGGCACCCAGCTGCCAGTTTTATACTGTAAAATCAACAATTATTTTTTGCAGTGCAGGTTCCGTTTTCACAAGTTTTACTGTATTTAGAATCCAGGAGAGGGGATCATAACATAATGAACTGTAATAACAAATGGATAATGTTTTATTATTATTTTTTTTACTGTGTGAAATTAATTCCATGAAAATATCGCATGCTCCTATCAACTAAAACTATATCATTTAAAAATTATACATTGTCTTCTTCTTTTTTTTTTTTTTTTTGTGTGTGTAAGTAAATACAATAAAACCTCTAAATATCAGACAGCTAGGGACCTCGGAGTTTATCCGCTACCCAGAGGTTGGTTGGTTGATGTTTGTTGCGGGCCAATTATCTGCGCGAGGCAACCCCCCCCCCCCCCCACCGGCTTATATGGCTGAGGGGGAGGGTTACCCTCAATGGGGGTTTTTCTATGGGAACCATAGACCTAATATACTAGACACCAAATTGGTAACCTTTTCTGGGCTCCAAGATCACCGACCGACCTGTCCTGCTTCCCACCTAATTTAGTGCGCCAAATTGTTTATTATCGATAGTTTATCTGTAAAGGCGGTCTCTATTCATTTAACAGAATATTCCTATTTGTGGCAGTTAAAACAACAATTTCATGTGGAATGCTTTAAGACCCTTTAATACTGGATCATCACACAGCGCAAAACGTATACTGATAAAACATGGTAATTTCCTTTACTAAAAGGCATTTTACTGTAGAATTCGTCACTTCCTAGTTAGAAGAAATATCAGCTATGATCGCAACTCATCCATATATAAATCATCAGAATATGCAAAACAAACAAAGAAACTTCGTAAAAAGAAAAATCAAGGTGCACCACAAATGAATAAACTCAAATACCGCGGTATTGTTCCGTTGAAAATATTCCAATGATTCTCTTATTAATAATCGGTTTTGATCGAGAGGTATGCGATGCTTGGATAGTTGCCGATCAATCGCCGATGAACCGCAGCGACTCAAGGGCATTGACTTCGATCTCGCAAAAACACCCTTTTCTGACCAGGCAGCAAAGGAAAACACTTCAATTGTCTTCTCGGAGAGACTTGACATTTAGTGCAGAAGAAACGGAAAAGATCGGACGTAATTATCGTAGCTGGAATCGCTTAATTGGCGGAACGGAGATCAACGCCCCGAGCTCTTTCCTTGCTCGGAATTTCATCAGTCGGAGATGAAGAAGAGATCATATGTTTAGGATCGCTTTGTAACTAAAACATCAAAGTAAGCGACAAGGCTTGGTATTAAAGTTAACCTCGATTACAGTCCTGCATAAGGTCGGGTAACCCGATTTCACCTGTATCACACTCAACGCGCGACTCTGGTTCAATTCGTGATTTTAGATTTTTGCTGTGGGTCAATTAACTCTTTCAGTACCAAACGTACACTACGTACGTCACGATTTCCTCGGACACTCCTACCAGATGTATTACCTGTACGTCATGTATAATATTGAAGTGTGTGGTGTTCAAGGAGATAAGGGTATTGTTCGTTTCATACGTAATAAACATAATAATATATGACAATTTGAAAAAACATGAAATAAACATTTAGGATACAATAATCTGGTGCTGAAGGGTTTTTAAGGATTTGGTTATTGCGGATCGGTTCGAATATATCACCTCCCCCCTTTTTTTAGAAGAAATACCAGGATACTGTTTCAGATTCAAATACTATATATTTTACTATGAATAAGTATACATATTAATTTGTAAAATATAAAATTATTATTAGAGGCATCATTTCAGATTTTTTTTCTACAATTAAAATATGACACTGATTTTTTTTATTTTGAGTTTCGGATTTGGTTTAAGGTTTAGGTATTTCAAGTTCGAGTTGAAGTGTGTAGAATTTGAGCCAGCTTATAAGGTCAATATATATATATATATATATATATATATATATAAAATTACCGGCTTTTGGTCGGATTTCGGGTTGATAAAAAAAAATACTTTATCGGGTTCGGATGCGAGTTTCAGGTTGATTCAAAGGAAATTTTCCGGCCCATCTGAACTGCCACTTGCCAGACTAACTCCTGACCAGGCAACAAATACATTGACTTGAACCAGGGCCATAGCGACTTGAATGGTCTGTTCGGGGAGATCTTATACTCTAGTTAATATCCACTTTGCATTTACTAGAAATTAATCTAATATGTAACGCACACAGCAAACAAATTTTCAAGAGAGGAAAGCATCGGCGTGGCATCTGCAGAACAAAATCCAGAATGGGGCAAGGTAAAGTTTTCGGGGGAGTTTTAGTGAGAAACCGATGCCTTTTTATTATAAATGGAAACACTTTTACTCTTAAAAATTTTCCCTTCATAATATTCAAATATTTTTAATCATCTGAAAAAACAAACAAATTTTACTTTTTTTTTTTTTTTTTTTTTTTCCAAAATCATTAACCCATGATATTTCCATGGATGATTTCATAAGAATTGTATGGATGACTCCATGATGAGACGAGGCCACGTCCCCCTGCATTGTATGGCGCAACCAATAAGAGGGCAGGGCAATGGTTATTAAAAATATGAATACGCAATAAAGACTAGTAAACACTCAAATAATGTAATGTCCTTCAATTCATTAGAGGATATCATTCTGCATCTTCCATTGAATTCCAGCTAACATCACTTTAGTTACGGATTCTAGTACAAGCATAATTCAGATTAGCAGCATATTCGCTAGTTCACTGACCGGTGGATGATATTAATGACGTCAAGGAAACAGGAAAAAGTCTTGTGGGGTCGCGACTGACTGACCCTCTCGGACATATCTTTCTCTATGTTCGGGGCCATGGTTAGTTGCTCTTTCCGAGCACGTCTCCCGCAAAGACTGACAAGGGAAAGTTTCCGAACAAGCCATATCTCTCTTTTGTTTCGATATCCGAAGAGGCAAGATTGCATATCATACGGGTGGCAACGAGAATGAAGGATTATGACATCAGGAAATTCTTTTAGTGAATATTTATTCTGAAGGGCGGTCTAACCTGAATTAACTTATTGCATACAATGACAACGGGCAGTTTTCAGTGTCGCGATACGGGCGATTTCACGGACATAAATGACTTATGGTGTGACATTCACATGGAAACAGGTGAGTAGAAAAGGGGGGGGGGGATGGGTTACATTGGATGGATATGAATGTATCATAGGAGTTATTTTTGTTCAATAATATCTAGCAACTTTGGTCACAGTTAAAATATGAAAGACCATGTGCAGTTATCGATTATTATCGAACTTATCCTAAGATTAATCAGATTAGCAGGGAATTCCAAACTTTTAGTGATGAAGTCTGATAAAAATGGATAAGTTTTCCCAACCAATCTATATAACAATGTATTTTGGTTCTCAGCATTCTTGTCGCAGAAAGACAGTATAATGGTGATGCAGATTTCTGAAGGAATTACAACTAAATTAGATTTAGTTTTGTTTTGATTGATAGACGTGAAACCTCGAAATAGGACACTCTCCTAACACATATTTACTTACGTAGAAAGAAATCACCGGCACATCGCCAATAGTTTGATCCGGAAACCATGTTATGGTTCAATTTCCCTTTTATGATGTCATCAGGTCCGGATTTAGGATAGCTGAGTTCTTAATCTAAAGCTTTATTTAGAAATTACTGTTGAAGTCTTTCCAAGTTAGATGCTTTAAAGCTATAGAGCTTAGTGTAGCTTATATGTAAATACAATAGTGGATATCATTACAGTTTTTCCTTTCAAGATTCTTTAAATTATACTAGAATATGGCACAGTAATTTTTTATGTGTAATTATAAAGCAAGATAAATTTTATTTATGGTGACGGCTAGGCAGGATTGAAGAGAGAAAGTGTTGCTGGTCCGGTACCGAAAAGTATTATGCTTGTTTGCAAGGGGGTGACAAGGGATGATCGACCCGGAAACCCAGCTTTTGCTTTAATGCAATCTTGGGGTGAAGACAACAAACCCACTGTTTACTTTAACATACATACAATGTGTTCAAGGTTAGACAGTTTTTACAATGTTTAAAGTGCACAATTATTTAACTAAATGTGTCTAACCAAGTGCAGCTTTGAATACTTAACTGTATTAAGGGTGCACATTAGTTTAACTTAACAAATTTGGTAAAGGTAAAAAAAAGATTTTGAAAGAATATACAATGTTTGTGAAGAAGTATAGTGGTTTAGTAATACTAAACAAGTTGACAATTATTACTTTACAGAGATTAATAAAAATAAAATGAAATAATAATATGAACTGATAAATATGTACAAAATTTACAATGGAAAAACGCCGGAATTTACCAGCTCTGATAAAACAAAACAAATTGAAATAGATGCAATGCATAAAATTTTCAAGTGAACTTAACATAGTAAAAATGGAAACAACTTAGAAGTCTGTTCATATGCATATGTTGAATCAATACAGCGCGTTAAAATTTTTCAGATAGCATATTGGCTTCATGTCAAGAATGTACGAAGGATTGACCTTAATAGCATACAGTCAGTCAATGTACCGTCAAAAATTGTCTCAACTGTCACACTCACAACGGTGACCAAAATGTGATATCTTTAATTTATCACATTAAGACTCTAGTGTAACCGTCACTTTGCAACTGCACTACGAAGTCCAAAATCACGATTTTTGAATCATTTGCACGTGGTTACACAAAATGGGACATATCGACTTTACAATGATTCATTTTCCATGTTGCAAGGCGCACATTTGGACAACAAAAGTTGCATTTGGGTCACGGTGCTTCCACTTTTATGGTCACATTCGGGTCATAGTGCTATTAGGGGACAAATTTCAACGGCCACAGTTAGCCACTGTATCTTGCCATCTGGATTTTAACATCCTGGATCAGACTCAGAAAGCTACATGGAACTCAACTTGAATCTATTATACAGGATTAATATAACTTTTATAACACTTCTCCAAGAATTCCGAAGCCGAATGTTAAACTTTCTAATTTAATTCTATGAATTACCTTCAGCAACTTTTTGAATCCTATCATATGACCAAATTTAAAAGAATTAAGTAAGTAAAAGAAAAGAATCAAAAGAACACACAGTTATTAAATAAGACACGGGCAGGAATCAATTTCAAAGAAAAGACATCGGTACAATTTTGGACTTATGCAGTTTTTGAAATCAGTAATTCAAATGTATTTAAGGAAAAAAAAACTTTTCTCTTAATAACACTTCTCCTGGAATTCCGAAGACGAATATTAAACTTTCTAATTTATTTCTATAAATTAACTTCAGGAATTGTTTGAAGCATATCAAACGACCAAACTTAAAAGACTTACTTAGTAAGTAAAAGAAATCTTTCAAAAGAACACGTAGTTATTAAATAATCCACAATTTCACAGACAAGAATCAATTCAAAGAAAGGACATCGGTACATTTTTGGTCTTATGTAGTTTTTGAAATCATTGATTCAAATGTATTTAAGAAAAAAAAATCTTTTAATAACACTTCTAGAATTCCGAAGACGAATATTAAACTTTCTAATCTTTTTCTATGAATTATCTTCAGGAATTATTTGAAGCATATCAAACAACCAAATTTAAAAGAATTACTTACTAAGTAAAAGAAAAGCATCAAAAGAACACGCAGTTATTAAATAATCTACAGGCAAGGAAAAATAAATAAATAAAGGACATCGTTACATTTTCGGACTTATGTAGTTTTTGAAATCAGCGATTCAAATGTATTTAAAGAGAAAAAAAATATATCTTTTAATTACACTTCTCCTAGAATTCCGAAGACGAGTATTAAACTTTCTAATCTATTTCTATGAATTATCTTCAGCAATTTTTTGAAGTATATCAAATGACCAAACTTAAAATAATGCCTTAGTAAGTAAAATAAAAGCAATACACACTGTTAGAAATTTCCGTAAAATTCGGAGATTTGGCCGTTAATTTTTACGGCCATCTCCCTTTTTTGAGAAAAAAGTCCAGTGCCCGTTATTTGTAACAAAGTGCTGTAAAATTCGGAGAGTTGGCCGTATATTTAAACATCAGTGTCATTTTTCGGGAAAAAAGGGCAGAGGCCGTAATTTTTTCCTTCCGAAGAAAATATCTTTACCATGAGCACCTGCCATTGGCTGTTAGATATCATACGTCATCGCTACTACGTCGCGTCGAAGGAGGAAGGGTGGAAGGGAAGAATGCAAATGGCGACGTTCGCGTGCAGAATGTTTTTCAAGTATCGGTAATTTGGGTAAGTGTTTTATTGTATACTTTGTATAGTATTCTGATAATGTATTTTAGTTTAATCATTTGTATCTTGTTTATATGTCAGTATAACAGTGTAAATAACTGCATTCCGGCCCTGATTATTACCAAATAGGCACGACAAGGACATTTGTTGTTGCACATGCTTTCCTTAGAAAATTTGGCTTCAGAAGTTAAGCGGGTCCTGATTGAATTATAGGGTAGATAGATGTACCAGTAATGCAGACGTTTTAATGTGAATGTTTGTTTATAAAAAAAAGATAACCAATTAAAATTTAGCTCTTATTATTTTTTGATAACTTTCACTTGCATGTTTTATAATCTGGATTATTGTTTACATTTTTAATCAAATCAATCAGGAAGCAGAAAATAATGTTTCAAAATTTCACTATCCAGTAATATATCCAGAAGTTTCGGCTAGTTTAACTGTTAAAAATAGTGGGGAAATAAATGAATGTATGAACTAATATTCGAAAACTTTTTTTTTTTTTTTACCCCGCTAGCCCCCCCCCCCACTGTTTCAATAATTTGATAACTGTAATTCCCTGTCATTTAGTATTTTAAACCATTTATCTAAAATAATTAAAATATTGAACTTGTGATAATCACAATAATTAATTTAAACAGTGAATTATTATTACAAATATTTTTTTAATTATCAATATCCTAATTATTTAAATTTATTTGAAAATAACTTCTTTCATTAGTATGCTTTCATTAAATTCTGGTTCTAAATAATACAGCCCCCCCCCCCCCCCCCAACCCCACCTTTTTTTTTTTTTCGTCATTGTTTCTTTTGACACATTTCTTTTATTAACCTTTTTTAAGTGCATAGCTTCCAACTCCCCCCCCCCCCCCTTTTTTTTTTTTGGTACTTTTCGGTTAGCCGGGTGCCAGTGATATATGTACATGTATAAATATATATGTATACACAGGTATATATATTCATACATGCAGGGGTGGGGAAATACATGTTTTTACTCGCTACTGGCGAGTGGATTTATTGACAAGGCGAATGTTTAGGAAATCTTTGAAAAATAGCAGACTATAGAAGATATGACAAAAACTTTATTTTTTTTTTAGTTCACTATATTTTGTAACTTTCAAATTTACTGTGATATAAGCATGGTATTTACTATGTTCAATCCTATACTAAACTTTTCTCTGTTGTAGGGTAGATGTGCCAGTAATGGTCCGCCTTCCAGTAATGGGCCACCTTCAACATTTTTGGTTTATAAAAAAATAACCAATACAAATTCAGCTTTTTTTATTTCATTAATATGCTTTCTTTAAATTCTAGTTTTAAATACAATCATAATATCAGTTACTTTTTGTAGGGTGTCCATTACTGGAATTTAGGGCGTTTTGATTTATTTCTGTTATTTACAATTAAATTTTGATTCACATTGGGAAATGTGACTATGAGCATGGTTAAATATTGTTGGTAGATTAATATAATATTAAAAAATGTGGAATATAACAATTATAACTATTAATTTAAAAATAATTTTTAAAGAAATTCCCTAAGGGTGTCCATTACTGGCATATCTACCCTATATATTTCTTAATTTTATCGAAAAAAATATGAAAATGCATTGTAGCAGTGTAATTGACTATTTTTGAAGTCATGTACTACATTGTTATAACAATTTTCAATTCTATTCTGGCTGGTAAAATAAGTCTTTGGCTGGTAAGATTTTCTGAAAATTCCCCACCCCTGCATACATGTATATGTGTAGATCAGTGTTCAAAATTAGCAGTCGTTAGTTGTCAAATGAGACTACATTATAGCATTTGACGACAACAAAATTATTCCTGGGCATCAAATTTGACGCCTAGCTTTTTATAACATTTATTTTTTGCTTAACTTAGTCAATCACCCTCTTTTGAAAATCTGGTCTCGAACCAAACATAAACTATAATGTGAGACAGTTTAGCAGAGATTTTTAGCAAAGTGTACAAATCCAAATGAATATATTAATTTATACAAACTTCTAAACTTTATATTGAACTTGCCATTTAGCACTGCTGAATGTGAAAAGGGATTTATTTAGTCAGTTTAATTTACTAAAAAATAATACACGTAACCATTTATCCACTGATACTGTTAATGATTTATTGGTGGTAAAACTTAGACCCAATTTAGCAGATTTTTATCCAGGTAAAGCTATAAATCCCTGAGAAATAATATAGTTGAAGGACAGTTAGACATCCTGATTTTAGTATCTACCTTTAATTAATTACTTAAAATTAGTGGGTATTGTTTGAGTTTCACCTTTGCAATCTATATGCAGTCAAGCATTGTTAGCATTAAATCGCTTAATATGAATTTTTGCTGAACATGAATTAATAATGCAGTCCCAACAGATAAGATGTACTATATTATTTTTACGGTTAACACACACAAAATGTGGTCCTTTAGATTTCATTTTAACAATATTTCTCTAATTATATTATATGTATAGTTTTTAAGTCTAATTATCAACACTGGGTAACATTTTTTTAGGTTTAATTTTTTTTTTTTTTTTTTTTTTTTTTAACATGGTTAAGTGCATTTTTCTATTAATTTCTAAATGTAGTAGTAATTGTAAATGTGTTATCAGTTTTACAGTTGCTTCAATTATTATAATATTGCAGATTCAATAATTTAAATAAAAACAAAATATTCATGCTTTTCTATAAAGTAGCATATAATGATACAGTTATGTGAATTTTAGAAATTGCAACTAGAAATTTTCATTTGACGCCTAAGATATTTACAGTAGGTGTCATTTGACGTCTACCTTTCATGTCCCAATTTCTGTCACCGGTGTAGATATATGTATGTATGTGGCTGAATTTTGGCCAGTGACAGAGTATAAGTAGTAATGTCAGCTGCACTCTGAATAAAGGAATGTCTAGCTCATTGTTGTTTAGATATGAATAGTGGAAATTTCCAGCACTTATCGTGATTCACAGAAATCAAAGTAACTATCTTAAAAATATAGTTAAAATATCTTCAATATTATTAAAGTAACAAACGTAAATTCAAATTTGACCTGCAGTGAGATGCATTTTATTTTTGATTGAAAATAAGTGTGTTCTGACTCTGGTTTCCTGAACAAAAATTGTCTGTCTTGATGTCTATTATCACCTGAGAAAGTTTTTTTTTTCCATTTTGTTTAGAAACATGATGTTTGTAAAAAAGCAAGAAACATATTATTTACTAGACAGACAATAATCATGAACTTGCATTTATTTGTACATCATTAATTCCTATGAAGGTTATCATTAATGGTTTTATTTTCTTAAATGATACTTTTCAAACCGAAATAGGTCGAATACCGAATATTTGGTGCATCCCTAATGAAAATAAATTTAAAAAAATGTGTTCATAATTAAACATGTCTTAGTTACAAAACATTTTTTTACTTTTCCTTATGTGCATAAAACATTTAGACAACCTCAGAACCCCTTTTGGTTGAGAAAAGGCCTTCAAGTATGGAAACTGTATTTTTGAGATTCTTAAAAACACATTTTACTTACTCATCATACGTAGTATAGGGTAAGTCTTGTAATCGTTTTGAAAATCGAAAAAAAAAAATTGACTGATTTACACGTTTCAGACACTAGAGAATCCGAAAAACATATTTTTAGAAAAAAAAAAATTGCCGTTCGTTTGTCTGTGTGTGTCTGTAAACGCTCTATCTCCCGAACAAATTGAGATAGAGACTTGAAATTTGGTATGTACTTAGTATGTGATAATGGGAAGAAGCTTATTGAATTTCAGTAACCTCGATTAACCGGAACTATTTTTTTCGAACTCTCGAAATATTCATTCTGATAAAAGGTATATAAAAAATTTCGAAATTGGTTATTTTAAGGCGTGAATATAAAAGACAATAAAAAAACATAAATTTTGCATAAAGAATGAAGTCTATCGGATAATGAGTTGCCGAGATATTTGTAATCCTATTTCCCACACTCTTCCATTTTTCATGACCCTGTATTTCATTTCAATTCAAAAATATAATTTAATTGGAAATGAGACGCTTAATCCGACGCAGTAAACCGTTCGTTAATATGATTATCATTTTAGGAGTTATAAGGATATTTCTTTTACGCAATTCAGCAATAGAGCATTTAAAGTTTAGGACGTCATCAAGCCACGATTTTATTCAAATTGCAATGCATTTTATAACTAGTTTACACATTTTTATTTTCATATTTTATATTATACATATCCATGATGGGTAAGTAATACTATGGCCCCCAACGACTAGTTTTATTTTAAAAACATTTTTAAATTTTAAAAGTCATAGCATTCGTTTGATGCGACGATTCAATAACTGTATAATTTTTTAAGCCTTAACATGAGACACGATTTTTTATTAGTTGTAAATATCGATTTTGAATAATATTTTTCTTTTATCTCTTAGTTTTAAGTAGTCTGCTTAGAAAGCTATATAGTAAAATTTTTTTTCAAAGAAAGGCCCATTTACATATTTAATACATAAACAAATAATACCTCAAAGGCACCTTTTTGACTGAGAGGCAATAAGGGTGCTGTTTTTCGCTGTTTCTACTTATTACATTTTAGAATGCAAACATTTTGTTCATACATTCAGTTTTGTCAGTGTTTTAAAAAATATACCATACTTTTTTTTAAAGTTTTGAATATTATAAAATATTTGAAATTTTGTTAAAACAGGCATAGTATTATTATTTTTTTTCTTTTTATGAAGAAATGCACTAATGATAAAAGTTTTTCAATTTTAGCCTGTGTAGTTCTAAAGTAACAGTGCATGTAAACTCAAAATTTGCTAAATTGAGAAAACTCATTTTAAAGATTTAATATTCATTCGCCTTCAAAAATACTCCTATTTACTTGTTCATAAGTAAAATGCTTTACATGCATATGCAAGAGCTTCTTTTTCATCTTGGGGGGGGGGGGGGGGGGGCAATTAGACCTTGTAAAACAAACATGATTTTTTTTTCTGACACAATTTGTTGTTTATCGAACATTATGAAGTGCAGCGCACATGTTGCAAACTCTTGGTTCATCAACAAATCAACTAATTTTATGTTTAAAGTTATTGTGTTTGTTCATTCATATTTAAATCTCTTCATTCTTGCAGGAAAACAAGCCTGGTGGATATATATGAAGAGGCACTAGTTACATGAAGAGGCATCATTCATTGCATGTATTGGTAAGTTCTTCTTTACTTATTAATATTATTAATATTTGTAGTTATGTTGCAATGAATAACAATTAACAGTGATTTTTGCATTTTTTATGAATTTGTTTACATGCAACTTTTAGTTTTTTTTTTTTTTTTTTTGCTTCCCACGGCCATATTTTGACATTCATATAAAAAATTCGGTTTCATTCTTTTAGCCTAATATAGTAAATTTTGTAAAATTTTTATTTTTTTCTTCCGTCGTGCGACAATTTATTGCTGTTTACAATGTTTTAGCCCACTATAATAAATTTTGCTCTCTGCAATTTTAGAATTTCTAGCTTTTTGCTTTGTGGTGATTTTTACACATTAGTAAAAGGAATCCAATTTTAATATTTTAATCGATAAAATGTTTATTTTCAGAAAAGTTTATTCAAAATTCGTACAACTTTTTTTTTTTTTTTTTTTTTTTTTTTTTTTTGCGAATTTTTTGATGAGATTGATTTTTAGATATTTTTCATGTTTTGCGGTAATTTTTTTACATTCATAAAAAGAATTTGATTTCAAACTTTTAATGTGAAATAGTAAAATTTCTCCTCTGAATTTTTTTTAAGTTTTTAGCATTTTTTTCTTTTAAGGGAGGCATTTCGCTATAAGTTTCGTAAAAAAATGCTGATTAAGGAAACGTCCGGATTTTGAAAAATGCTGTATTTGAGACTTTGCACTGTACAAACTGTTTTGTCAAAACGGTTTATTGCATTTTCTAAAAAGATTTGTATGTGATTAATATGTAAATAAATAAAAATGTTCTCAAATCAAAAAAGTCAACTTTGACCAAAAGTTGTAATTCATTTTTGCTTGGAAATACATGAAATTAGCAGGTGTTGTTATTAAAAAATTATGTGATTGAAAGACTTTTTTCATTTTTTGGTGAATACAAAAGATCTTTCAGAAAATACTGTCAAAATTGACATTTTGAACTGAATTTTCAGACAAAAAGAGTAAAGCCAGCCAGGCAGGAGAGAACAGGTTAGCACATGACCCCAAAATCACTTATAACTCAAAAAATGGAAAACGTTTTTAGATTCTAAATCACTTCCATAGTCAGCCCAGCGAATTTTGTACCATCATGTTTAAAAATGAGTCAGTAAATGTGTCAGAAAGTTTCATGCTTGTTGATGAAAGATTTAAATGTTAATTCTTTAATTTTTACATCCTACCATTTATTAATGATTTAATAATTTTATCCAACGTATAAGATAGGGCTTGAAGAAAATTGGGGAAAACTGTACAGTTTACATATATTAACTGTTAAGTTGTAATGTGATTGTTCTTATGCAAATATAATTGTTTGATTTTTGTTTGTAGTTCACAACTGCAATTATACTTTTATTTCCTTTCTTCTAGGAAATCCTTTTGAGCTGGCTCCTGTATACCCTGTATTTGTTGAGAAGGAGCCGTTTGAAGCCAGTATCCTGTTATAGGCAGTTCTCGTGTGGTTCTCATTTAAAATGTCCTAAAGAATGCTGTACTACACAGGAATTTATTCAGAGGTATTATATATTATATATATATACATACTACTTGGAATTTGTGTATGCATTCATTTATTTCTTCTATTATATATTGTGGAGTTCTGGTAGTTTTCTTTATCACTTGGTTTATTTTTATGTATGTGTCAGGGATGAGATTTCATAAATGTTTATTGGGCAATTTGCCAACAAAAACTAGAAAAAAGGGCTGGATTTAATAAATATACTAAAATAATATAATTTTGTGTACATTATAATTGAGACTTAAATCAGAATATTAATTGGATATTTCATTAATATTATTTTGATTAATTAAATAATTTTCATTGATAATAGCAATCGAAAAATAAGTACAACATAATCAATTTTGTAAATAAATTTGTGTGATGGAGACATGAAGTAAAAATCCCCCCCCCCCCTCAAATTAATGTAGTAATGTTGCCTTTGAAAGTAATATATATATATATATATATATATATATATATATATATATATATATATATATATATATATATATATATAACTTAATTCAACAGTTTCTACATTTAAGAAACATATAATTAAAAACAACATTAATAGTACATAAACATTTGTCAAATCAATCTTCATTTTATTTTTATTTGAGCCTCTAGGTATAACTTTTACAAATAATTTATTACTACAAAAATCTTTACAACAAAAACTTTAAAATCCTGATAACTTTTTTAAAGAGTTATTTGAAAAAAAAAAAAGGATCTAGTTAGGTTATGGTTAGGTTATAATTAAGTTATGGTTATGGCACATTTGTGTTATGGTTAGGTTTTTTACCGCAGGATGAACATTATTCATATTTTGATTTTAAAAATATACTTTTATTTTATACAATAGCACCAAAATTTTAATACTGTATGCTAAACTTTCAGCTAATGATCGAGTATCGATTTGATCCACATTTAGTCAGATTTAGGGATGATATATAATCAGTTTGAAAATTAAAAAAATTCACTTAGGATTTCGATGTGAAATAAAATTTAAATGTATAACAGTGATTTTTAGTTAAATATCAATATTTCACTAGATTATTTTTAACACAATTATTTCAAATTGGTAAAGCAGTAATACAAGTTGTAATTTTCCAACTGGATGAAAAATGTCCGGGCCAGGATTCGAACCTGGGATCTCTTGGCTGAAGCCGCAATGCTCTACCAACTGAGCTATCCCGGTTGAATCTGGAGGGCCTAATTCATCCAGTTAACCTTCCAGTTCGCCATCGTGAAACGTTGATATATTTTTTTTAAAGATTAAGACCAAAACACATAACAAACATTATTGTTATCTTTTAATAAGATTTCAGAATGATCTGTTTAACACAGCAAACTATTAAATATATTCGAATAGCAATGTTATTCGTAACAGTTTTAACCTGATAATTTTATTTCACATAGACTGTGATTTAAATATATATATATAAACAAATATTTGAAGTGTGTTTTGATTTTTATAGTGCAAAATATTCTCACAAATTCAGATTTTCTTTCATATGTACTTTTGTCTGGCAGAATCAAAATAAGAAATATTGTTTTTCTGGCATTCCCCGCTATCATGATTGCTTAGCTTATACATATTTTGGTACTTTTCGGTTAGCCGGGTGGCAGTGATATATACATATACATATATTTACATGCATATATGTATGTATATGCAGATAGATATGTGTTTATATATTTATGTATGTACATATATCACTGGTGCCCGGCTAACCGAAAAGTACCCATATTTTTTTTTCTTGCTGGTTGCTACTAAATAGCTGAATTGCGTAACAAAATTAGTAAATAGAACATTATTTTCGTGGGGAAAAAATATATATACACACACTCATATATATAGCAATCTTTCTCTTTTTTTCTTTTTTTTTATTACTATCTTTACCTTCCCAATTTTTTTTAAACTTCATTCTAAGCACCACTTTATCTTATAAAAGCAAATTTTGTGTTGTGAGAACAGTCTATGCAGGTTTTTTTTTTCTTTTTTTTTTTGGGGGGGGGGGGTGGTAAATCCTTTTGCTGAAGTTTTCCTCTCTGGTGAACTTGTTTGTTTACAAATTACACATTTTAAAACATCACAAAATAACAAATACATAATAATTAGTCAGTTTTTATGGAATAGAATTTTGTGAAGTGGCCCATTTTATCAAATTGATTTTTGTGAACCGGTTCACTGTATCAAATTGATTTTTGTGAAGAGGCCCATTTTATCAAATTGATTTTTGTGAAGAGGCCCATTTTATCAAATTGATTTTTGTGAAGAGGCCCATTTTATCAAATTGATTTTTGTGAAGAGGTCCATTTTATCAAATTGATTTTCGTGAAGAGGTCCATTTAATCAAATTGATTTTTGTGAAGAGGCCCATTTTATCAAATTGATTTTTGTGAAGAGGCCCATTTTATCAAATTGATTTTTGTGAAGGGGCCTTAAATAGGCCCCAAATTTTCCTGGATCGACCCCTGCTTATTCTTGCTTGTTACTGAAAAGATTTTCTTTTCTTTGAGTCATTCTGCATTTGTGACTGTTGCTCATATATGAAGGTACAAACAGGGTTCGTATGGCTCCTGGAATTTTGCAACCAGAAAATTCTTTGATATCAGTATTTTGTTACAGGAAATATCTCCTTAAAAGAAGACAAAATTTCGCGAGTTTAATCTAGATTTCTTTTTCTATAAAGAAAATACTGGTGAAACTCCTGGAAAATTTCCTCATCCGTACGAACCCTGTACAAAGTGTATGAGTAGTTTTAGTCATACGTGTAGAGTTTTGAAAATTATTGGTAGATTATAGTCTTAAATATATTTTTTTTACACTAATACGCGTGTATCTGTGCATAATAGAAAATGCTTACCAATTTGATGTTGCTTTTTAGATTTTCTTTTAAAGAAATTAAACAGTTTCATCTTATTAATGAACTCACAAGAGTTAATTAAAAAGGTAAGACAATGCAAAAATTTGAATGTATAGCACCATTTATTAAAATGATATACTCTACATTATTCCCAAATCATTTGTAATAAAAATACAACAAAAATTGGCTTAAAATGTCTTTTTTGGAATATGAATTTTTTAAATCTTATTTTTGTATTTTAAAAGGCTTTTTCGCTACTAAAGTTAAACTGCTTAGCATTTTAATTTAAATATTGAACCAAAAGGGAAAGAATCTCGTACTGTTGTTTATTTCTAACAAAAGAAGAAAAAAAAGATATCTGCTACAAAAAGACACATTAAAAGTTTCATAAAATATTAAAGCAAAAAACTAAACTTTTTTCATATACTTGAGGAAAAGAGTGTTTGTTCACTTATAGCAATTGGTGAGGTTCGAATCTGATGAGTTCATACAACTTGAGGCCTATGCTTATAGTTGTTCACTTTTTTTATACATATATATATAAGTTTAGAAACACAATTTGCCATAAATAAAAATAATTAAAAATTTAATAAATTAATACATTGTATTTTGCAATATTCACTTTATGATGGAAATTTTAACAATGAGTTAGAGTAATAAATGTATAATATGGCCTTAGAATCTTATGCCGAATGTACTGCTGGATAATCACAATATCCGGCTACTGCCAAAGCTCATTCTCACATTTCCAGCTTTTCTTAAAATGAATCAGATATATAAAATTTCGGATTTTTTTTTTTTTTATATAGGGATTGACAGTATGTTGTAATCTTTTAAGTGTAACATACTGAGTTAAAATTACTTTTTCCATAAACAAATCTGAAAGTCGTGTACCTCTTATACTCAAAGCAGTCACTTAATTTAAGAGCTCTGTTTGTGTAATAGTATGCATTTAATTTGTTTGTCTTTAATTCTGTTTTAAGATATTCAAGCCTGTTTATTCAGTCTCATTGTATTTTCTTTATAGAGCATTGTTTGGGATAAACCCACATTCCAAAGGCTCCAAGATGGAAAAGATATTTGGAAAAAGAGTTGACATCCACCCTAAAGTCCTTACACGGATTAATAATGTAAAAGATTTTTCATCCAAATGGATTCACTTCAGAAGATTTTATTTATTTATTACTTGTAAATACTTGTTGCAATAAATGTTTTTTGTATTTTTTTAAATTAGTTGTTTTCTTTACTGTTCATATTTATAGAAATGTTACTGCTTTTCTAAAAGTAATTATTTTAAACTAGATAGTACCCATCAAGATTTGACTGTGGAACTACTTGTAAGTTTCATTATAAAAATTTTTAGAATTTTATTTTGTTGCTTTTAAATTGGTTAAGTATTGAAAATTTGAAGAATTGTTATATAGTGCAATATAAGGTGATAGATAGCGCTGCCAGTTAAAGATATTCAATTAATGAAGTGAAAGAATTTTAAAACAGGAGATTAAAAAGTAATTGAATGAAGAGGGCATTTATTTTTACTTGCTACAATCTCTCTCTCTTTTTAAATAACAATATTTAGTATTTTGTCATTTTTTTTTAAAATTACACGACCTTTAAATTTTTTTTATTAATTTTATTTTTAACAGGCTGACAAAAGAACTTAAACTTTGCTGTTTGCAGCAAACGATTTATAATATATAATTTTTAAATTACTTGAATTTTATTTTACATTTTCATACATTTTTTATATATTAAACCATGGATATCAAGATGATTTCTATTATAGTTCTTGTATTAATTTTTTTTCCTTTTTTTTTCTGTTTATATCTTCTTGATATATTTATATACTATATTATAGTACATAATAGTGATACAAAATATAAATAAAAGTTTACATCAATTTATTTAATCTATTACTACATGAAAAATCTTTTAATTTAAATATTTTTAATATAAAATTAGTAATTTAAAAAAAATATTGCCACTGTTAAATTTTACTTAGTTATAAAGTACTCAAATTAAAAAATATATGTACAAATTATATAACTTCTTCTCCTGAAGTTACATATGACATTATTAAAATGAATGAAGTGAGAATCGAACTGACAATTTCGCACTTGAAACCCAGCATATTAGACCACTCAGCCACGGTGACCTTGATCTGAGTTACTCTAAAACTAAATATGTTCTACATTTAATTTCATGCATGCACACAATTTCGCTAAAAGAACTCTCAATTGTTTCTTGCTAATTATCAAGATATATTTTCTGCGTAAATATGTATAAAGTATATGGCTGCAACAAAACACTTTTTTTTTAGATTCAAATGTTTAAATCGAAACAATTTTTGTCATATAAAACAAATTATGTAGGAATGCAAAAAAAAAAAGAAATTTTTGTGAGTGGATTAGTAACAATATCTGATTTTTAATGCTATACTTAATCTTTTCTTAGAGGGTTACCTACAATTGAAAATTGTTTCAAACTCAAAAATCCTCAGTACTAACCCATCATATTTAAATTTTACATGAAATTTTACCCCAGGATACCAAATTTCAAGTCATTTTCATCTAGTTATTTATGAATGTTTAGAGTTTGGAACCTCTCATGTTGAATTTGTTATTTATCATGGGAAAATTGTAATATGGATAGAATTTTTAAACCACAAAAATTACTGACATTTTTAATTTGCATAATTGAAGCTTCTAGAAATATATTTTTTTTTATCAAGCATTTTATAAGTTACAGTTCAAATACTTTTTGAAAATATCTGCTTTTGGAAATTTTGAAAGAAGCATGAATTGTCACATATATATTTTACAGAAATGGATTTTTAGAAGCTTTAAATATACAGATTCAAAATTACAGCTTACTTCATCCAGTAGTTTTTCAGTTATGTTTAAAAAACTATGTACTTTGTAATCGGTTTTCCAACAATAAATAACAAATCTAACATTGTTGGTAATCCATTCATACCAGTCATATATTTATACGATGATATGCAGCAAAGAATAACTGCTTGAACAAGTAGGCTGAACAAAGCCCGGGTTATATCCCGTTAGGGGCAGCAGAGTCCCCAAACTACCCATTGGGGTCCCTGAACTGCCCAGGTGAAGCCCGGCTATAGGTCCAATGACTTGTTAATTTTACGGGCAGTAATATTAAATTTATAAGGACCATATTAATTTATGGTCAGTGGACATAAAAAATGAAGGAAACTTTTACGAGCATAATGTTAATTTACGGTCACTGGACATTAAAAAATGAAGCTATCTTTTACGAGCATAACATTAATTTACGGTCACTGGCCTTTAAAAAATGAAGCTAATTTTTATGGGCATAACATTAATTTACGGTCACTGGACATTAAAAAATGAAGCTATCTTTTACGAGCATAACATTAATTTACGGTCACTGGCCTTTAAAAAATGAAGCTAAGTTTTACGGGCATAAAATTAATTTACGGTCAGTGACTTTAAATTTTACGGGCATAAGTTTACGGGTAAACTTGTATTTTTATGGTCATGATAGCTTTACGGTCATAACATTAATTTTACGGTCAGTGACTGGCACACTTTTTGCCAGTCACTGACCGTAATTTAGCAGTGAGATTTCTTAGAGTGCACAGGTATTAAATAATCCACAGGCAGGAATCAATTCAAAGAAAGAACATTAATATACATGGGAGAAAATGCTCCTATATAAAAGTAATCTTTTCGATTACACTTAAAATTCAATAATGTCGTGATTGAAAGACATAAATGTAGCCATTCATTCATGTAAAATATAAGATAAACAGACGTTAGCATGCATTAGAATATCTAAAATTACAGAAAATAACAGATCTGCTGAAATCCGAACAAGCAGTTTTCAAAAATGTTTTTGATTTCCAAATTGTCAACGCCTGCAGGCCACTATTCTATTACGCGATAAGATCTCTAAAGAAAATATGACAAAATGACAACAGCTTCAAATTTGCTTCTGTAGTCGTGTAAAAGTATGTGCTGTATTTCTTAATAAGATTAATATATTGGAATTCGAGTACGGCCGAGTGCTAAGAAATACAGTTCACTCCCTAAAGGGGTTTATTTAACTTTCTAGGTGTATCACTCAGGAAATAATTTTCTCCTTTAGTATTTACGAATTTTCATATTGTTTTGACCAGCATATCATATTATATTATAATAAGATAAAATCTTGTGTCTATGTGTGCAATATATGTAAATTTTATCTTAAAAACGGCTCTAACGATTTTGACGAAATTTTGTATTCTACAGCGTTCGATTACGAGAAGACCATAGGGCTGGGTCACCTGCTCCAGAGAATTCGATTAGTGTGTCATTTTGGGTCATAACGGCTCAGGTTCAAGCTAATTTTATCTAAAAAACAGCTCCAACGAGGACTACAATTTGTATACTACCGTTTTGCATTACGAGAACACCATTGGGCTGAGTCACATTTTCGAGAAAATTCGATTAGTGGGTCATTTTTGGGTCACTGCGGGTCAAGCTAATTTTATCTAAAAAACGGCTCTAACGATTTTGACTAAATTTTGAATCCTACCATTTTAGATTACGAGAAGACTATTGGACTGGGTCACATGTTCGAGTAAATTCGATTAGTGGGTCATTTTCGGATCACAATTTGGGTCAAGCTATTTTTGTTTGAAAAACGGCTCTAAGATTTTGACTAAATTTGGTATCCTACCTATTTTGGGGTATGAGAAGACCATTGGGCTGGGTCACATTTTCGAGAAAATTCGCGTAGTGGGTCATTTTGAGGTCATTACGGGTTAAGCTAATTTTATCTAAAAAACGTCTTTAACGATTTTGACTAAATTTTTATCCTACCGTTTTGGGGTAAGAGAAGACCATTGGGCTAGGTTACATGCTCGTGAAAATTTGATTAGTTTGTCATTTTGGGGTCACTATGGGACAAGCTAATTTTAACCGAGCGTAGCTCGATCTTCCCCGCTGTTTTTTTTTTTTTTTTTTTTTTTTTTCAAAAATTTAATGTTGTGTTTATATTGTGTTTGCTGTAGGTTAGTACGCAAGTACCTTTCGCATATGTACTACTTAAGGTTAGTGAGATCTCAGATATATTTCGCTAATGTTAAACCTATGGACGTGCAATGTATTATTTATTTTTAAAATATCTCACCAGGAAATTAATATTTTTAACTTCTTATTTTCTGTGTTCTCTTCTTAGAAAAAATCTTTTTTTTTTTTTTTTTTTCTCAGTTGTCAAAATATTTCTAAACTACATGCCTAATTTAATATTTTATGTATTAAAAGTTGGGGAGCTGCGAGTAAGATTTCAGCATTTCAAATAAAATTAGTTATAAATTTTAGAAATATTTTGACAACCAAAAAAAGAGAAGTTACAAATATTAATTTCCCGACTCCCGAGGAGATATTTTAAGAATACGAATTCCTTCCACTCTCATAGGCTTAACATTAGCAAGGGGAATCTGGGGTGCTGGATCTTGTTAATAAAGAAAATTAATATTTTGAATGACAACAACTTTAGTAAGAAATCACCCCCTTGTGACGAGATTGATTACTTTTCTGGGCGAGAGGGAGGATAATCTAAAAAGAGGGAAAGTCGTATATCAAGAAGAGAACATCTATTTAAGAATAATATATTTCAATTTAACATTTTTTTTTAATTGCGTTTAAAATTTTTGAAAGCATTAAAAGACACTATAAAAATCCGAAAAACTCAATCTTCCTATGAAATATTTTGAGAAAATCGGAAATACTTCGGTCCCATAGAATTAAGGAAGACAGCGGAACTTTTACAAACTGAATTATGATCAAAATATTATATTATTAATATAATTAATATTACTATTATTTATTTTATTTTATGCTTATTTATCACCTTAACGTTTCAGTTTTAAATTTTCAATCACTAAAATCGGTAGAAAATTTTCTTTATATGTAATTTTTACAGACATTGGCCATTTCTAATTGTTCTCCCTGCTCTGTATTCAAAAAATGGAATATAGCGATAAGTGGTGTAAATAATAAGCAAGATAGTAAGACATTATGTAAATTTTATTTCTAGATCTAAGCACAAATATGACTTAAGTTCAAAATTTGCCAGTTTAAATGGAAAATAATTTTTACGACCCTCTCCCCCGATAAATTTTATGTTTATATCTGTTTTCTAACGGTACACTGAAAAAAAAAAAAAACAAAAAAAAACAAAAAAAAAAAAAAACATAAATGATCTTTTTTCACTAATTTTCACGCGAACTTTTACAATCCAATGTTCCTAATTGGGAACATAAGAGTGGATGATAAACTACAGCATAGTATTTCTAACTTTTAAAAATTATCGTACAACAAATCAGTTTTCAGTAGAACAAATCGTTTTCCCGCATAATTTGGGCGATAGACATTGTTTCTTTTCAAGGTGCATATATGCTCTGATACTTTAATTAAAAAAATATATATTTTTTAATTTTTTAACCAGATCATGGCTTTTTTACATCCTGATATATATGGCTAGTTATCAATCTAAAAATTATCGTATATAACAGATCAGTTACGTGTGCGGAACAAATTGTTTTCCCGCATCGAATTTCAGCGATAGACATTGTTTGTTTTCAAGATGCTTATGTACTCAGATACTTTAATTAAAAAATCTTACTTTAATTTTTTTAATCAGATTTGTTTAACCAGATCATGACTTTTTTACATCCTGATATATATGGCTGTTATCCATCTAAAAATTATCGTAAATAACAGATCAGTTACGTGTGCGGAACAAATAGTTTTTCCGCATCCAATTTTAGCAATAGACATTGTTTCTTTTCAAGGTGTTTATATACTCAGACACTTTAATTAAAAAATCTTACTTTAAATTTTTTAATCAGATCATGACTTTTTTTACATCCTGATATATAATTATCAAGGTGCTTATAGGATAGTTAATTAAAAAATCTTATTTTAATTTTTTTAATCCGTCCATGGCTTTTTTACATCCTGATGCTCATGTACTCGGATACATTAATTAAAAAATCTTATTTTAATTTTAAAAATCAGATCATGACTTTTTTATATCTTGATATATGTGGCTAGTTATCATCTAAAAATTATCAAGGTGCTTATATGATACTTAAATTAAAAAATCTTATTTTAATCCGTCTATGACTTTTTTACATCCTGATGTACTACATATAGCTAGTTATCCCTCTAAAAATTATCGTAAATAACAGATCAGTTACGTGTGCGGAACAAATAGTTTTCCCTCATACAATTTCGGCGATAGACATTGTTTCTTTTCAAGATGCTTATGTACTCAGATGCTTTAATTAAAAAATCTTATTTCATTTTTTTTTTAATCAGATTTTTAAAATCAGATCATGACATTTTTACATCCTTATGTACATATAGTTAGTTATCCCTCTAAAAATTATCGTAAATAACAGATCAGTTACGTGTGCGGAACAAATTGTTTTCCCGCATCCAATTTCGGCGATAGACATTGTTTCTTTTCAAGGTGTATGTATAAGATAAGTGTATATGTCGGTGCAACGAACAAAAGAGGAGAAGGAAGTAGATGCCACGAAGTGATGTTGCGTTTTGAATAACAATGGGCCAGATAGGGTATAAAATACGGGATTAGAGTAGCTGAAAATGCATTTGCACATGGTATACTATTCACCTATCGAAAAAATGTTGTTGGGTTACATTTAATACGCTTTGGAATTTCGCACTGTAAGAGTTTATGAAGAAAAATACAAAGTAAATAAAATAATTTTGATAAACTGCCTTACAGGCATATTTAATTACAGTCAAAGTGATTAATAAGCACTTTTCAAATTTTAAAATACCTGAAGTTGAATACTATATCTGTAATTTAGTACATCAAAGTTCTTTTTATGGTGCTTAAATTTTTTAAAAATGATATTGTTCTGTACACTAGTATTTTTAAAACTTACTTGTGTAAAGACAAATATTTATCAAAAAGTTTTTTAATTTAATTATTATAATCAGAAACAGTGATATGGGCATAATGAATGATTTTGATATTTGAATGAATCCTTCAAGCATGCGCAAAAGCTATTGGCGCCAATTTTTGAAAAATATTGGGTGGGCTCAACACGGGTAGATTTTTTTCTTTGAGGAGGTGGGGGGGGGGGGGTAAGATAATAATTCTAAGTCAAGTATGAAGCTATAATTTATATGTATAAAATAGTAATTTTATTAAATTATACTGTCATGTGCTCTTCCTTATAAAGACAATAGTATTTATCACAATTATTATACAATGGATATGATTGCAAATTAAAAGCGTAAAAAGCTGAACATCGAGAAAATAAATGCAGTTATTTAAGTGCTTTATGGTTGTGAGTCAGGGCATTAATACAAGTGACCATTGACTTATACTTACAGGTAAAATATGCAGGAAGAATAGTTTTAAATGAAATCAAACTATACGTCTGAATTACTTTTAGTCTTCATGTCTGTCTTACTGTTTTTCAAACAAAACCATTCTGAGAACGTCAACAGAATGAGATTTCGTTTCAGAGGTAAATAAATAACAGAACAATGGAAATTGGGTAAGCTGGAATAGTAAATTATTGGGTGGGCTCGGGCCACATCGGCTCACATAAGTTGACACCACTGCAAAAGCACAGCTGCCAATCTTCGTATTATTTTTAATCAATTAAACCAGAAATGTTTTTTTAAACAAATTTTCTGATTACAAAATTCAGGTTTTAATTGATTAAAAAGTATACGAAGTTTGGTAGCTATGTGCTTTTGCGCATGCCCGAAGGATTCATTCGAATATCAAAATCCTTCATTATGCCCGTCACTAATCAGGGATTTTTTAAGGCAGCGTATGGGCCGGTCTTTTAAGGGGCTACTTCACTCAGACGAAAACACCCGCTCGCTAATGTTTATCCCATGGAGGAAATTTTTGAAGATATCTCGTTCGCATTTCAATATTTTTAAATGATTTTTTTTTGCATTGGATAGCTGAAGTCAATCTCTATGCACGCTCCTTTCTACTTTTTCGATTACAAGTTTTTTTTTATTAAGATACTTTCACTTTCGAAACCGGTTTTGAAAGTGAAAGTATCCTCAATAAAAAAATTTGCAACAAAAATCGAAAAAGTAGAAAGGAGCGTGCATAGAGATTGACCTCAGCTATCCAATGCAAAAAAAAAAAAAAAAATCATTTAAAAATATTGAAATGCGAACGAGATATCTTCAAAAATTTCCTCCATAGGATTAACATTAGCGAGCGGGTGTTTTCGTCTGAGTGAAGTAGCCCCTTAAAGGATAATTCATACTTTTTTTTTTTTCATTTTGAAACAGGATTCTTTACAATTGGAATTTTTCCCCTAAAACAAGGCGCTTCAGAAAATTTTGTGTTTTAAAAACAGACCTTTCAGAAAACTTTTCCATCTCCAAAACGAACTCTTCACAACGTTTAATCGTTTTAAGTGAATTTGAAACTGTCACAAAACAACTAAAGTCGTTGCCAAAGAATCTTTTATTTAGTTATAGATAAATAAATATAAAGGATCTTATTGAAAATGTTCAACCAGAAACATAAATATAGCAATTTCAAATTCACAAAATTATGATTACAATTTTTCCAAATATATATATATATATATATATATATATATATGATGATGACTGGCTGTTTGTCAAGTACTTGTAATCTTGTTCAATAAACAGTAAAAATTGTCTTTTTTGGTGAGTCTTGCACATTATTTTATGATCTAATTTCTATTTAAGTTGAATAATTGTTTATTTATCTAATTTATATTTATTTATTTTGTTATTTGAACCTCATGTAGGTTATTAATTTTCTTGTATCATTTATATATGTTATTAGGGGCTTAATATTATCGATTTTAGCCATAATGCTGACAATATTTGATGAAATATCACATATTTATTATGAATATTTTTATAAAGCCCTTCGGAAGTTTCTACAAGATACTCATAGTTTTCCAATTTTAATTTTCCAATTTTTGCGTTTTCATCCTTTTAATATAATTCCTTCAGTGTCCATTCCATTGCTTTTTATAATGTCTTATCCTTCGTTTTTCACATGTGTTTTATTTTTAAATATATATAACAAAACTTAACAATTTCGTAAAAAGGGAACCTATGAGAAACCTCAGGTGTGACCCCTGGCAAGTAGGAAACTAACAGCTTAAGTGTGTTTTGCAAAAATTGCAAAATTAAGATATTAAAAGGAACAGAATGATTACAGATAGTTCATATTTATAGTAAAATGAAAATAATAATATTAATACTTTTCAAAAATTTGCTTGTAAAAAATTTTCCTTCTTTCATAGATTGCAAGTTCAGCATTAATTACAAAAGTATTTTTCAACTCGAGAATTATCCATTAAAAAAAATAGAATTGCTCTGATAAGCAAAATGTATTTAAACTATTTGAGTGTTATTGAATATCGAAGATCCCGTTGAATTAGATTGTCAACACTTGAGAAATGCATATCTTTTTATTTATCTTTACCGTAATAAAATCTTTTTCATTTATCACATGTTATGCTGATATTCATTTTTTGATTACTTCGAAAATAACTTTATAAATTTTGTCATTTTAAATGTACAATATTTAGCATCTTGGTAGCCAGAAATTATTCCTATGTCAGTTAGAACAGGGATAATATGAACCCTTTTTCAATCGATGTATTGTAATAAAAATGTATTTTAAAATCCATACACTGCAAAAAAAAGTGTTGATTTTACAGTATAATACTGGCATCCCAACTGCCAGTATTATATCGTAAAATTAACAGTAATAAACAGTAAAATAAGCAGTAATACGCTGCCACGCATGCGCGGCAGCGTATATATATATATATATATATTGCTGTAAGGGTTGGTCCTATAAAAAACTTGTCAACATAAAAGTTGTAGATAATATTAAGAGGATTTATAATAAATTTAAGCTGATTTGATATCTTGTGAATTGACAAAGTTATGAAAAATCTGTCGTACATAAATTTTCGGTCCTTTTCCTAGAAGCAATAATAACTTTAAACGGATTCGTTACGTATCGTAATTAAGAAGTTATCAGGTTTTTTTTCTGTTTTCACAAAAAGCCCCCCCCCCCCCCACCCTCTTGGTTCGATTTTGCCCATTAACGAACTTGACCGAGATTTTATGCTCCTTGATTTTATGTATCAGTTTGGGAGAGATTTGTGCAGAATTATTGAAGTTATCGTGTCCATAAAAAAGTGATATAGATAGACAGATAGATAGATAGATATGGTTTTGAACTTGGGGTGGTTTTGGGTTCTGAGAGTCATAATCGGCGTAGATCTGCAAAAATTTTCAAAAAATTCCAACATAGAGAAGAATGTAATAGGTAGTATTTCTTACGAAATCTACCACAAAACATAATAATAAATTTTAAAGTTTATTTTAAAACTACTTCAGTAGTAATAAAATTGTCATTCGCAAAAACTGAATGTGTGCAATTTTTTATATTAATTAATCAATCGCTTCAACATTTTGTAGGTATGAACTTACTACAAATTAAAGCGGGGATTAAGAAATCTCTTTTGAAATGTCAGGAGTCAAGCCAGAAAAATTAGGCGCCAGCAAAACAAACAGATTAGTTTAAAAAAGTAGTAAATTTAATAAAAAATTACACTAAGTTGATAAAAATTAAACTTGCGTACACTTTATACATTAACTTTATGGCCATTTGTTTGACATGTCTAACACCTTTAGTTTAGAAATACCAATAACATAGCAGCTTTCTCAGGGTTAAAGCTCTTAAAATGAGTGCCATTTTGATCTCCCATACCACTCCCTCAATTTATCAATGTAGCCACTGCTAGCTAATTTTTCTAAAATTTACCTTCAGTTATAATATAGTTACAAATAAAATGTTGCATATCGTTAACTTATAACTGTTTTATAATAATCAACTTCAACTATATTTGCGCTTTTATGATTTAAAGACGCAATTTAAGCCAGATGGACTAACATATTGAAGTAGAACTACGAAATTACATTAAGAACAAAGTTAGACATCTTTACATCTTTTTTTTTTTTTCTTTTAGCGTCATCAGAGCGCAAAATTGCTGTCGTTTAAGCTGGAACTTTGAAGAAAAACTATCCTTTTCTTGTTTATACATGAGAGCTCTTGAGTCACAAAATTCATCCCGGTTAGATAAGATGAGATCTTTCAGACATATTCTCAGGTCTGAGCTTTTAACCTCTCAATGCATCAATGTACATCGCAAAAAATGACAGTCCATGTAGAAAAAATATGGAAATTGCAGCAGAAACCGATTGTAAATATCCGAGCATATTACAATGAACAGTTTTAGCTAATACCCAGTTTCTCCTAAAATGCTCATCTAATGCAAGATATTTTTTCACAGAACATGGAAACTGCAGTATAAACCAATGGTAAATTTTCGAACACATTACAATGAGCGGTTTTGGCTAATAATGTGTAAGTTTTTCCTAAAATGCTCATCCAATGCAAGATGTTCTATGAAAAAATATGGAAACTGCAGCAGAAACAGATAGTAAATTTTCGAAGCACATTACAATGAATAGTTTTAGCTAATGTCCAGTTTCTCCTAAAATGCTCATCTATAATGTAAGATGTTCTATTAAAACATGTGGAAACTGCAGCAGAAACCGATTATAAATTTTCGAAAACATCATTACAATGAACAGTTTTAGCTAATGCCCAGTTTCTCCTAAAATGTTCATCTATAATGTTCTATGAAAACATGTGGAAACTGCAGCACAAACCGATTGTAAATTTTCGAGCACAATACAATGAACAGTTTTAGCTAATGTCCAGTTTATCCTAAAATGCTCATCTAATGTAAGATGTTCTATGATGGTGTAATTAAATATCCCATAGTATTTATTCTAAAAAGAAAACAGCGCGGTGCACTCCAAAAACGGAACATCGCATTCAGAAAAAAAAAGACCTTCTGGCCTGTATACCGGTCGGAAAATGTAGCTTCTCTATGTCTCGTTTTTAAGAATTCAGCTAATTTTACTGAAACACCA
Organism: Maratus michaelseni; assembly: GCA_963931845.1. Taxonomy (NCBI): domain Eukaryota; kingdom Metazoa; phylum Arthropoda; class Arachnida; order Araneae; family Salticidae; genus Maratus; species Maratus michaelseni. The sequence continues at coordinate 151,472,519 of OZ007598.1, read as the reverse complement.
CGTAGATAAAATGCGTGGAACCTGACTATAGAAGATTCCTAGTTTTCGTCAATATTGAATGTGAATAAGAATTAAAAACATTAGCTATCCCCAAGTTGGCTTCATTTATGGAATATTTTTGACGCAAAATTTGTCAATATTTCGTCAAGATTGGCGAAATTTTGACGCTGGCGCAAATGACAATGTAGTTTTAAGCGCATGAGAGTTGGAACAGTGTTTACAACGATGAAAATAAATTTATGAGAAACCACGTTCAATAAAATTAATAAATTGAACCCGTTTATGGTGGAATCCCTTATTTTTAATCTGCTGTCATTTCAAAATGTCATGCACCCTAGAATTTCAAACTGCTATATCTCAGCCACTGTTTAAGATAGAGGCAAAAAACAAAAAATACCTCGGAATCCTTATATTTTGTTGTCATTTTGAGAGAAATTTCGTTAAAAGTTACAAAAAAATTAATATGTCGGAAAATAATTTAAATTTTCTGAAAGCTTTACAATGGATCCATGCTGATGTGATCATGCAGTGTGAATTTGATCAGGGCCTGACTTAGACTATCTAGGGCCCTGGGCAAGCATCATTCTGGGAGGCCTCCTAATCTATCCATAAAAATTGTTCATGAATTAGGCTGAAGTGACTAGCACTAAACTTCATACCTATTCTATGTATACATAAATTTCGTACCAGGTACTATTCACATCTGTATACAGGGTGTCAGAAGAAAAACGGTCTGAACTTTAAAAAAAAACTAGTAGTAAAATAGTAGAAAAGATGATAGATTGGTTCACGGGAGTATTTGCTTATCTATGCCTGTCATAAGAGCTCTAAAACAAAAAAGCTCCCAATTGGTGGTCATCACACTGTAAAGAAAAAAAAGAAAAGGAAAAAAAGTGTCGATTTTACAGTATAATGCTGGCATCCCAGCTGCCAGTATTATACCGTAAAATTAACAGTAATAAACAGTAAAATAAGCAGTAATACGCTATAGCGCATGCGGGATGCCAGTATTATACTATAAAATCAACACTTTTTTCTTTTTTTTTTTTTTGCAGTACGTTAATGGTATTAACAAGCCACGAATTTCTCTCGAAAACAATGGAATACTAAATTGTTATAATAAAATTTTAATCATTGTTTTTCTAATGATATATTTCGTTCTATTTTTTACGGAGGAGAAGGATGGGGGTACAGGAAGCAGAGAGGGGAGGAGAGGACCACACTCCATTCATAAATCTTTGGAAATGTAAGAATTCTGGTCACTTTTGAACAATTTTAATCATTTGGCACCCTCTTAACAAAAATTCCGATTGCTCCCATGCAGACCTCTCAAATGGGAACCATGGCAGCTGCCCCGCAGGCCTCTGCATTTGATCGCGCTGCGTTTTGTATTCTTTTGAGGAAGAGTTGTAAAATACAAACTGATAGTTTAATAAAATAATAAATACAGATCCCTGCAAAACCTGTGCCATATCTGAAATCTATACTTTATTTTCAAATACAAAAAATATTCCAATTCACTATATGGTCAAAAATCACCGGACACTTCCGATTTTGCACGTTTTATCGAATATATATATATATATATATATATATATATATATATATATATATATATATATATATATATATATACATATATATATATATATATATATATATATATATATATATACATATATATATATATATATATACTTGTCGGAATCTTCTGGAACTTCAGGATTATAAAGAACTTGTTTCACTTTATATTTCTCAACGAAGGTCTGATCAGGAGGACAATTAGAGGAACAACAAAAAATTAAAGAAAAAATATTTGGGATCACCCTGTGAAATAAAATGCACGAAATGATTTGTCACTGCAGCACACGACTATACGGATATTGTACAACATTTATGTGTGTAAGAATAGAACGATAGAGAATTCATGGATATAACGATTAAAAAAAAAATCAAGAAATTATTGCATGTTTTTTGTTTATAGTATGCAGGTTTTTCAACCAAATTTAACGCTAGTTTCAGAAAATTTGGGTAAATATAGTAGAAACAACGTAGTACAATTGCAATATAAATATATTAAATATTTAATGAAATATGAGCAGTTACAAAAGATTCCATTTCTTCCAAAGATTCCAAGGATTTCTCTACATATTCGAAAAAAGGTTTGCGATCGAAAGTGTCCTGTGAATTTTGGCCACATATAGTGCATGTTTCTATCATCTGCGGAGATAAAACTCCATCATTTCCATTTTGAAACACTTAGTACATTAAAAATTCTGTGTCGTGTCAATTGCCTTAAGATTTCTAATTTTATGGCAATAAAATTGAAAATTAAATGTAAAGCTGAATATTGGACGAAAGCTGCACCTCAAACAATAGACGGAATAACATTTTTGGTTCACCATCATTTAACACTCGAGGCGTAACATTGGTCTTACACAAATTACACGAAGCCTCAAACCTACAAATTATGCGTCGAATTAAATTTTATTTTTTCTAAGTTTAACACATCATTGACATTCTTAAAGGAAAGTTTAAATAGTACAGAGCGGTAAGTAATTATCTTGTAACTTTTAATTACGTGGGAAATGGTAAGAAAAAAAAGTTGAGTGTGAATTTAAAACAAAACCTTCCGGAACGGAGATAATACGTGTCCTGACACAACCTGGTTTACACGAAAATCAAGATACTGGAAAAAAAATGCTTCTGCTAACGATTGAAAAGAATCTTCACGGGGTAAAAAACGCGAAATATATTCATATATTACACGTTTTTCAATATTATGCACATGTTAAAATATATATACTAGAGGTCTGCACGGGGCCGGCCCGGGCTGATAAAAAATAATAAGCGGGCCGGTGCGGGTCGATAAATAGATCAAGCAGGCAGATTGGTCCGATATAACAAATTTAAAAGGATTAAACTAAGCTGATTAAATATGAATAGTTTTCAATAGACGTGACTGGGACGAGAATAGGTATAAATGTGCCGATGCTAGTTTGACAACACCAGTACAGCGTAGTAATCGGCATCAGACAGTTACATCGTGTCTGAGCCAGGCGTGCTTCATTTTTTTCAGCAAACTCGGGCCAGGCCGAGATCAGGCTTACGTTTTATTCTACATACTCGGACCAGATCGAAACTGGACTTGATTGTTCCTAGGACGTAGCAATTTGTTTTCTAAAAATAGTAATAGCGATAATGAACTTCTGTTAACGGAATCTTTGGAAAATATACTTTAATAAATTATACAAAAACATTTTAAAAAATCTTTTTTTTTTTTTTTTTCAATTCCTACTATTAGCTCACACTCTCTATATACTTACATATCTTGTTCAAATTTTCAATCGTTAATAAAATATTTTCTATTCATCCACTAAGTTCAAATACATTTTTTAAAACTTGTAGTGGATGACACTCGATGTTAATACAGTTTTTTCAAATATTAATTAATTCATTAAATTTAATTAATTAATTTTAGTTTTATATGGGAGACAAAAAATTCTCCCATTGTTTTCATAAACGAAATGAAAGATTTTCCTCAAATGAGTGATGCCATAAAAATAAAATACCGCAACGATGATTATAAAAAAATGTTCAATAAAGATAACGTGGGACATTAATGCTGCACGGGTTTATTTTATATATTTATGATTAAAAAGTAGGAATTGACTTATTTTTTTTTTATATTATTTGTTTTTCTTCTGGTTATACAGCAACAAAAGTTATATTTTTGATAATCTTTTTCTTTTATTCTAAACTACATTAATTTTTTTCTATATTTTTATTTGAATGTAATAGTAGAAGAGTCTAAGTGATCATTAATGTTGCTATTCTGTATTCTATGGCTTGTGAACATATTGTAATCTAAAATATACTGTAAAATTTCCCCATATATATTTATGCAGTATTCATTAAAAGAATCTTAATTGTATGTTAAGAAAACTCGCAATTTTTTGTAGAAATTTAGTCTTGTCGTGCCCGATTTCATTGATTTTTGCATGGGCCGGGCCCGGGCTCGAATTTTATTTTGTACACGGGGCTGGGCTGGGCCGCGTCAAGATAGCTTTCGTTCGTCTCGGCCCGGGCCTGGAAATTCCAGCTCGTGCAGACATCCAATATATACATATCCAATTTATTATTTAAAATTTATTTTGCTACATTTGTTCGAGATTAAAACTTTTTAATTTCATTTATTGTTTGATATCATCAATCTTTAAAATATATTCATGATTCTGAATATATTGAGAAGCTAATGTTTATATATGTTCATGTTCAAAATATGTATTTGAAATAATACATCACCATGGAGCATATTTCACTGTAGGACCACATATTCTGGTAGGATTGTACATGCTTCGTTTAGGGAAGTTTTCTGTAATCTTGTAAAACAACCTTCTAGAAAATTTTTAATTTTATAATTATTGCAGTTAGATTTAATTATTTTGATATTTTAAAAATCTTATATGTGTCGGTATCTATGGAATGATTAACAAGTTTTGAATGTAAATTGCCCGATTGAGAGATATTGAGAATTATGTATATTAAGAATTTATGGTATATTTTTTGTTATAAGAGATTCGGTCATTTTTGTTACATGAACTCCTAAGTTATTTTTTGATTTCAAAGATAAATATATATGACAGAGTACTTCATAAAATTAACACATTTTGGAATAATTAAAAAATACAAGTATATGTACACCAGCGTTTCTTTCAATCGATGAGACACGATTCACGAATGGACCACAAGGGTGCTTTGAGTGTGCCACAACTAATCAAATACAAAATTAAATTGTTACATTTTTAATATGCTCTATGTTTAAATATCATTTATCTTTCATCCTTTTTACTACTAAGAAAATCCTCCCCAATCTCTAGAAAATTTATGTTTACATACGTGAATATAAAATTACTAGCCCCCCCTAAAATATCAATATCGCAATTTGGTTTTTCTGCGATGTATGGCGTTAATACATGTGTGCAAAAAGCAATAAATGCGTATTTGTGATATTATTCTAATTTCGAGATTTAAAGATAAAAACATCTATTCAAATTTTTTATGTCTTCTAAAAAACTATACATGATATGGTGACTACTTCGAAATGTATTAGATTTATTACTTTAAAAATCTATAGTATGTTGTCAGTTGCTTCTACAAAAGAAATAAAATACTAAAATAAGGGCAAACAAATAGAGTTGGTGGTGAAATTTTAATATTTCTGTTTCCAGGTGTATTACTCAGTTTAATAAAAGAAATTCCCTGAGTTTTTCCACAGTAATTTTCCAGAATTAATAATTTTTCCATATCAACAATCAACTACGAAGCATAAATAGCATTATGATTACTACTAATGTGAATTTTAAAATTAGATGTCATATTTTTTTACACAGTAACTAGCAGTTTTCCAGATTTTTTTTCCTGATGTTTTTCTGAGATTTTAAGACTAAAACAATTTCCATGAGTTTGCTCAGATTGTCAGTTTTCGTTAAGACGTGCACTGTAAAAAACAACATTATGTTTTTTAATATAGGAAAATATAATATAACCACGAATAAAAACATACAATAACCTCCATACATATACAATAACCTCCGAGTTCCCCACGATTCCGAATTCTTTATCTTTAGAAACTTCAGAGATCTAAATATTTTTTTAGATTTAAAGACGAAGACTCTTTTTGCTACCTGTCGGAAACGTTTCAGAATAGTTTATAGTGTATTAATTACTTTTCTCAAACCGAGAAATTTGTTTTTAGGATTTTATTAATTCTCAATTAAACATTTTCAGCTGTTTAATTCAATTTATAAATGAAAGAGTGATAAAATAATATTAATTTTATTGTTACTTCTAATTTGCTGTTAAGTTATCATGTTTGTCTGAAAAATTGTTCAACCGAAAAACCTATATTCTGGATTGGGAAAACTGATGAATACGCTTATAAAAAACTACTTGTAAACAATATAATAAATTATAACACCTTGTAATAATATATTACTTTTAAATGCTAAAAGGTGTAAAATTAACAACATAATATAAATTAAAATAACTTTTATTAGTTGTTTTACATGTTTCGACTCTTTCTGAGTCATTTTCAAAAACAAAATGAGAATATTCTAAAGTTGCACGGGCTTTGAAGTTATTATTTTCATGTACTTTTTAAAAAATTACGCACGTTATCTATTATTTTTTACTTGGTTGTTTATTTTCATATCTTTGACCATGGAGTAACTCTCTAGCCACAGTTTCGGTAAATTAAAAGATGCCGCATCGTTACATATTGTATTTTTGCCTGTTAGTATCTCTATGGTTTCTCTTGTTATGGATGGATAGTATAGACTGGAGGGAAATATTATTTTACTTTCATTGAAATTTATTTGGATGGTTTCTTCTTGATATAATCTTGCCAGGGCTGTAGTTTTTCTATTGTATTTAATATCAGCTATTCTCATAAGACGAACCTTTATAATATGTACTGAAAATAAATTGAATAATGCATTAGATAATATTCGTAAAATTGCTTATAATAATGGTTTTAAAGAACACCATATTAATATAAATTAATCATGGATATCACCCATAATAAGAAACCAGAAAAGAAAGGTGATTCACAAAAATACAAACTTTATACTCTTCAATATTATCCAAGCTTTTTCGAAAAATTAAAACACAGCCTTAAAAGTTTCAATATCTGCTTAATAGCCAAACCACCTAAGAAATTAAAGAATATCATTTGCAGTAAAATTGACCCAATTAATTTTGAGAATTATTCAGGAGTAAATGAAATACCTTTTATTAAAGAAGACGGATCCAAGAATTACTACATAGGCATGACCAGCAGGAAATTTAATTGCAGAAGGAAAGAGCATATAGCTGATATTAAATACAATAGAAAAACTACAGCCCTGGCAAGATTATATCAAGAAGAAACCATCCAAATAAATTTCAATGAAAGTAAAATAATATTTCCCTCCAGTCTGTACTATCCATCCATAATAAGAGAAACCATAGAGATACTAACACGCAAAAATACAATATGTAACGATGCGGCATCTTTTAATTTACCGAAACTGTGGCTCGAGTTACTTCATGGTCAAATATATGAAAATAAACAACCAAGTAAAAAAATAATAGATAACGTGCGTAATTTTTAAAAAAGTACATGAAAACAATAACTTCAAAGCCCGTGCAACTTTAGAATATTCTCATTTTGTTTTTGAAAATGACTCGGAAAGAGTCGAAACATGTAAAACAACTAATAAAAGTTATTTTAATTTATATTATGCTGTTAATTTTACACCTTTAGCATTTAAAAGTAATATACTACTTGTAAACATTTCCGATAATCAGCGGCAGCAAAAGAAACTTTTTTTTTTATAAATGCTTCTTTAAATCTCGAAAATATATTGGTTTCTTAGGGGTTTTTTTTAAATATAAAGAACGCTAATATAAATGCTGGACGATTACACCATGAAATATTACAACATTAAAGACGTGAGTATAAAACATCACAAATTTTACTGAATGGTGTATACAAATTAAAAATTTTATACATACATTAAAATTAAAAATATCGACGTTTCGACCACCTTCTATGGTCATCCTCAGGAAAAATTCTTGATCTCATTTCTCAGGAAAAACAATTTTTCCTGATGATGACCATAGAAGGTGGTCGAAACGTTGATATTTTTAATTTTAATGTATGTATAAAATTTTTAATTTGTATACACCATTCAGTAAAATTTGTGATGTTTTATACTCACGTCTTTAATGTTTTAAAGAACGCTTTTCGGAATCGTGGTTTACTCTGAAAAGGTTATTACATATTTTCTTTCGTGGTTACATAATATTTTCAGCTGCTATATTTTCAGCTTATATTATATTTTTCTAGATTAAAAAACATTTGTCGTTTTCTCCAATGTATGAATCCTGATTTCATAAATATTTTAATTCTGCTAAACCTTAAGTAATACTTATTTTTAAAAGTTACCAGGTATAATCTTAAAAAATACATGTACAAACTTTTCTTGAATGGATTAGGCTGAGCTATTTACTCAAAGAAATACATGTTTACGCTTCAGAAATGTCACTAGCTTTCATATTAGTAAACAACGCGACGGAACAAAAACATTGGCGAGGTAGTTTGTTGTCTACCTGCTTTCCGTGTTTGCAAACAAATGCTTCCAAAACTGTAAATATCTAGGTCAGTTGGTCGAATGAAACAACACTTTTACGATGGGTTTCTGATAACACAATAATGATGGAATGCCACGATATTTAGATGCACGCGTATGTATATTTATACATACATTTCTATGACACCGGCAAAATGACAGATCTATGAAATGGCTGTGACACGGCATGCTTATTCGACCGGTAAGTAAAAATGGCAAGTACTGTAAAAAGGAGACTAAGAGTAAAACAAAACGTTCCACAATGGTGTAGTATTTTTATCCTAAAATAGATGCAACATTTACAAATCTTTCTTTTCCTGGGCAAATTTGTCTCGGAACTTTGGTCCTAAAGAGATCACTTCCCAGACTCGTCTTAACCTCTTGAGACATGAAGTTAAACTATGTGCACATATTACAAATAACTAGAAATAACCTTTGCATAAACGAAATGACATCATAGATGACAGAAAGAGCCCTTTTTCTGAAATCCATACTTTAGGGCACTAATTTGTCACGGAACTTTGGACATAAAGAGATCACTTCCCAGCATCGTCTTAACCTCTTGAGACTTGGAAGTTAAACTATGTGCACATATTACAAATAACTAGAAATAACCTTTGCATAAACGAAATGACATCATAGATGACAGAAAGAGCCCTTTTTCTGAAATCCATACTTTAGGGCACTAATTTGTCACGGAACTTTGGACATAAAGAGATCACTTCCCAGCATCGTCTTAACCTCTTGAGACTTGGAAGTTAAACTATGTGCACATATTACAAATAACTAGAAATAACCTTTGCACAAACGAAATGACATCATAGATGACAGAAAGAGCCCTTTTCCTGAAATCGATACTTTAAGGCACTAATTTGTCACGGAACTTTGGACAAAAAAGAGATCACTTCCCAGCCTCGTCTTAACCTCTTGAGACCTGAAGTTAAACTATGTACAAATACTACAAATAACTTTTGCACAAACAAATGACATCATATAGATAACAGAAAGAGTCCTTTTTCCGAAATCGATACTTTAGGGCACTGGTAATTTAGGTCCACAAATATGATCTATAATAACTAGTTAAAAGGCAAAATTAACAATAGCCACCAGTCACCGGGCCACTAAATGAAAAAAAGGGGCTATTAAAAATTGTCTGTCAGTGGCCTGCTTATGGCCAACTTTCGTACAAGAAAAGAGTAAATTTGTTTTTCATTTCACCAAGGATGCAACTTTTGCTCATTAAAATATGTTTATGTTAACATATTTATTTGGGTTATTTAATTTTAGATTAATACTATAGAAATTTTAACAAGTTTACTGTTTAGAACTTTTAAATGAAAAAGTGGCCACTTATAAAACTGGTACTATTGGCCACTGGCCTCTAATGAAATTTCTCGGTTTTCTGCTTTAATACTAGTCTTTTTAAAATATAAATTTAATTATAAATAACATAAATTCACGCAATAACAAATTTAAGGGCTTTAAACAAGTGGTTGATCCACAAATTCTCAAAAAAAATTTTATTGTAAAGGGTTTAAGTTAAATAATTATGAAAATTTCTTATTTTATTGGCCACTCTGCCTTGAAGACATCTTGCAAACTCAGGTGAAAATAACATATATTTTATGAGGAAATAAGCAGCAGTGATCTCATTGATTGGTTTAGTTTCAAAGTAAAAACATTCAGCGGTATAGAAGTAAAGTAAAAATGTAAAACAATCAAAAAGTTTAGTTTTTATGAGCAAAAGAATAGAGGTTCACAATTGTGTACACCTCAGGTCTGGAGAGGTTAAAACTAAGTGGGTTATTCTCCCGAAATGTACATTTTCAGTATCTGAAAAAAAAAAAAAAAATCTTTTTTCAAATTAAGAAAGGATTTATATTTTGCTTTGGACAGACCACTTCCCAACCTCGTCTTAAAACTGTAAGTGGGTTATTCTCCCGAAACGTAACATTTTCAGTTTTTGAAAAAAAGAAATCTTTTTCAAATTAAGAAAAGATTTTTATATACCTTTGGACTTATATTTGGACAGATCACATCCCAACTCCGTCTTAAAACTGTAAATGGATTATTCTCCCGAAACGTATATTTTCAGTTTTTGAAAAAAAATCTTTTTTTTCAAAGTAAGAAAAGTTTTTTATTTTGCTTTGGACTTATATTTGGACAGACCACTTCCCAACCTCGTCTTAAAACTGTGAGTGAGTTATTCTCCCGAAACGTAACATTTTCAGTTTTTGAAAAAAAGAAATCTTTTTCAAATTAAGAAAAGATTTTTATATACCTTTGGACTTATATTTGGACAGATCACATCCCAACTCCGTCTTAAAACTGTAAATGGATTATTCTCCCGAAACGTATATTTTCAGTTTTTGAAAAAAAATCTTTTTTTTCAAAGTAAGAAAAGTTTTTTATTTTGCTTTGGACTTATATTTGGACAGACCACTTCCCAACCTCGTCTTAAAACTGTGAGTGAGTTATTCTCCCGAAACGTAACATTTTCAGTTTTTGAAAAAAAGAAATCTTTTTCAAATTAAGAAAAGATTTTTATATACCTTTGGACTTATATTTGGACAGATCACATCCCAACTCAGTCTTAAAACTGTAAATGGATTATTCTCCCGAAACGTATATTTTCAGTTTTTGAAAAAAAATCTTTTTTTTCAAAGTAAGAAAAGTTTTTTATTTTGCTTTGGACTTATATTTGGACAGACCACTTCCCAACCTCGTCTTAAAACTGTGAGTGAGTTATTCTCCCGAAACGTAACATTTTCAGTTTTTGAAAAAAAGAAATCTTTTTCAAATTAAGAAAAGATTTTTATATACCTTTGGACTTATATTTGGACAGATCACATCCCAACTCCGTCTTAAAACTGTAAATGGATTATTCTCCCGAAACGTATATTTTCAGTTTTTGAAAAAAAATCTTTTTTTTCAAAGTAAGAAAAGTTTTTTATTTTGCTTTGGACTTATATTTGGACAGACCACTTCCCAACCTCGTCTTAAAACTGTGAGTGAGTTATTCTCCCGAAACGTAACATTTTCAGTTTTTGAAAAAAAGAAATCTTTTTCAAATTAAGAAAAGATTTTTATATACCTTTGGACTTATATTTGGACAGATCACATCCCAACTCCGTCTTAAAACTGTAAATGGATTATTCTCCCGAAACGTATATTTTCAGTTTTTGAAAAAAAATCTTTTTTTTCAAAGTAAGAAAAGTTTTTTATTTTGCTTTGGACTTATATTTGGACAGACCACTTCCCAACCTCGTCTTAAAACTGTGAGTGAGTTATTCTCCCGAAACGTAACATTTTCAGTTTTTGAAAAAAAGAAATCTTTTTCAAATTAAGAAAAGATTTTTATATACCTTTGGACTTATATTTGGACAGATCACATCCCAACTCCGTCTTAAAACTGTAAATGGATTATTCTCCCGAAACGTATATTTTCAGTTTTTGAAAAAAAATCTTTTTTTTCAAAGTAAGAAAAGTTTTTTATTTTGCTTTGGACTTATATTTGGACAGACCACTTCCCAACCTCGTCTTAAAACTGTGAGTGAGTTATTCTCCCGAAACGTAACATTTTCAGTTTTTGAAAAAAAGAAATCTTTTTCAAATTAAGAAAAGATTTTTATATACCTTTGGACTTATATTTGGACAGATCACATCCCAACTCCGTCTTAAAACTGTAAATGGATTATTCTCCCGAAACGTATATTTTCAGTTTTTGAAAAAAAATCTTTTTTTTCAAAGTAAGAAAAGTTTTTTATTTTGCTTTGGACTTATATTTGGACAGACCACTTCCCAACCTCGTCTTAAAACTGTGAGTGAGTTATTCTCCCGAAACGTAACATTTTCAGTTTTTGAAAAAAAGAAATCTTTTTCAAATTAAGAAAAGATTTTTATATACCTTTGGACTTATATTTGGACAGATCACATCCCAACTCAGTCTTAAAACTGTAAATGGATTATTCTCCCGAAACGTATATTTTCAGTTTTTGAAAAAAAATCTTTTTTTTCAAAGTAAGAAAAGTTTTTTATTTTGCTTTGGACTTATATTTGGACAGACCACTTCCCAACCTCGTCTTAAAACTGTGAGTGAGTTATTCTCCCGAAACGTAACATTTTCAGTTTTTGAAAAAAAGAAATCTTTTTCAAATTAAGAAAAGATTTTTATATACCTTTGGACTTATATTTGGACAGATCACATCCCAACTCCGTCTTAAAACTGTAAATGGATTATTCTCCCGAAACGTATATTTTCAGTTTTTGAAAAAAAATCTTTTTTTTCAAAGTAAGAAAAGTTTTTTATTTTGCTTTGGACTTATATTTGGACAGACCACTTCCCAACCTCGTCTTAAAACTGTGAGTGAGTTATTCTCCCGAAACGTAACATTTTCAGTTTTTGAAAAAAAGAAATCTTTTTCAAATTAAGAAAAGATTTTTATATACCTTTGGACTTATATTTGGACAGATCACATCCCAACTCCGTCTTAAAACTGTAAATGGATTATTCTCCCGAAACGTATATTTTCAGTTTTTGAAAAAAAATCTTTTTTTTCAAAGTAAGAAAAGTTTTTTATTTTGCTTTGGACTTATATTTGGACAGACCACTTCCCAACCTCGTCTTAAAACTGTGAGTGAGTTATTCTCCCGAAACGTAACATTTTCAGTTTTTGAAAAAAAGAAATCTTTTTCAAATTAAGAAAAGATTTTTATATACCTTTGGACTTATATTTGGACAGATCACATCCCAACTCCGTCTTAAAACTGTAAATGGATTATTCTCCCGAAACGTATATTTTCAGTTTTTGAAAAAAATCTTTTTTAGGTGCGTTCGTAATTATATAAATACGTAGCACTTATAGTCGTCGTTTGGTCCGTCCGTCTGTCTGTCTGTCTGTCTGTCCGTCTGTCTGTCTGTCTGTCCGCATATAACAACGCAAAAACTACCCAACCAAATGGTTTGCAATTTAAAATATATTATCTTTGCAGAATTTTGTCGAGACATTTCAAATTTTATTAAAATCGAATCAAAACTTTAGGAGATATTAATAAAAATATTTATTAAGAAATTTGATTTTTTTTTTTTAAATCGGTGCTTTTTTGTTATAGGAGCTTCCGATGGATGTTAAATCGTCAAGCGACCGAGATACTTATTTTATGACAGAAATTAATCTGCAGACGATATAATTCATTTCACAGAATTAAAAATCAGAAAAGATCTGAATATTTATATAACTAGCTGATACATATATATCTGAATATTTATATAACTAGTTAAGATATTTGTATGAACAGTGTCATAAAATATATACTTAACTAGCTGTTTAACCCGTTCTACGCACGGGATATCATGAATTTAATTCGCACCTCGTTTGTAACGTTTGACGTACAATTTCCAACTTGTTTCAAATTAAGAAAAGTTTTTTATTTTGCTTTGGACTTATATTTGGCCAGACCACTTCCCAACCCCGTCTTAAAACTGTAAGTGGGTTATTCTCCCGAAACGTACATTTTCAGTTTTTGAGAAAAAAAAAAATCTTCTTCAAATTAAGAAAGGATTTTTATATACCTTTGGACTTATATTTGGACAGATCACTTCCCAACTCCTTCTTAAAACTGTAAATGGATTATTCTCCCGAAACGTACATTTTTAGTTTTTGAAAAAAATCTTTTTTTCAAATTAAGAAAAGTTTTTTATTTTGCTTTGGACTTATATTTGGACAGACCACTTCCCAACCTCGTCTTAAAACTGTAAGTGGGTTATTCTCCCGAAACGTACATTTTCAGTTTTTGAAAAAAAAAAAAATCTTCTTCAAATTAAGAAAGGATTTTTATATACCTTTGGACTTATATTTGGACAGATCACTTCCCAACTCCTTCTTAAAACTGTAAATGGATTATTCTCCCGAAACGTACATTTTTAGTTTTTGAAAAAAATCTTTTTTTCAAATTAAGAAAAGTTTTTTATTTTGCTTTGGACTTATATTTGGACAGACCACTTCCCAACCTCGTCTTAAAACTGTAAGTGGGTTATTCTCCCGAAACGTACATTTTCAGTTTTTGACAAAAAAAAAAAAATCTTCTTCAAATTAAGAAAGGATTTTTATATACCTTTGGACTTATATTTGGACAGATCACTTCCCAACTCCTTCTTAAAACTGTAAATGGATTATTCTCCCGAAACGTACATTTTTAGTTTTTGAAAAAAATCTTTTTTTCAAATTAAGAAAAGTTTTTTATTTTGCTTTGGACTTATATTTGGCCAGACCACTTCCCAACCTCGTCTTAAAACTGTAAGTGGGTTATTCTCCCGAAACGTACATTTTTAGTTTTTGAAAAAAATCTTTTTTTCAAATTAAGAAAAGTTTTTTATTTTGCTTTGGACTTATGTTTGGACAGACCACTTCCCAACCTCGTCTTAAAACTGTAAGTGGGTTATTCTCCCGAAACGTACATTTTCAGTTTTTGAAAAAAAAAAAAATCTTCTTCAAATTAAGAAAGGATTTTTATATACCTTTGGACTTATATTTGGACAGATCACTTCCCAACTCCTTCTTAAAACTGTAAATGGATTATTCTCCCGAAACGTACATTTTTAGTTTTTGAAAAAAATCTTTTTTTCAAATTAAGAAAAGTTTTTTATTTTGCTTTGGACTTATATTTGGACAGACCACTTCCCAACCTCGTCTTAAAACTGTAAGTGGGTTATTCTCCCGAAACGTACATTTTCAGTTTTTGAAAAAAAAAAAAATCTTCTTCAAATTAAGAAAGGATTTTTATATACCTTTGGACTTATATTTGGACAGATCACTTCCCAACTCCTTCTTAAAACTGTAAATGGATTATTCTCCCGAAACGTACATTTTTAGTTTTTGAAAAAAATCTTTTTTTCAAATTAAGAAAAGTTTTTTATTTTGCTTTGGACTTATATTTGGCCAGACCACTTCCCAACCTCGTCTTAAAACTGTAAGTGGGTTATTCTCCCGAAACGTACATTTTCAGTTTTTGAGAAAAAAAAAAAAATCTTCTTCAAATTAAGAAAGGATTTTTATATACCTTTGGACTTATATTTGGACAGATCACTTCCCAACTCCTTCTTAAAACTGTAAATGGATTATTCTCCCGAAACGTACATTTTTAGTTTTTGAAAAAAATCTTTTTTTCAAATTAAGAAAAGTTTTTTATTTTGCTTTGGACTTATATTTGGACAGACCACTTCCCAACCTCGTCTTAAAACTGTAAGTGGGTTATTCTCCCGAAACGTACATTTTCAGTTTTTGAAAAAAAAAAAAATCTTCTTCAAATTAAGAAAGGATTTTTATATACCTTTGGACTTATATTTGGACAGATCACTTCCCAACTCCTTCTTAAAACTGTAAATGGATTATTCTCCCGAAACGTACATTTTTAGTTTTTGAAAAAAATCTTTTTTTCAAATTAAGAAAAGTTTTTTATTTTGCTTTGGACTTATATTTGCACAGACCACTTCCCAACCTCGTCTTAAAACTGTAAGTGGGTTATTCTCCCGAAACGTACATTTTCAGTTTTTGAAAAAAAAAAATCTTCTTCAAATTAAGAAAGGATTTTTATATACCTTTGGACTTATATTTGGACAGATCACTTCCCAACTCCTTCTTAAAACTGTAAATGGATTAAAACCGAAACGTACATTTTTAGTTTCTGAAAGAAATTGTAATATATTGCTTTTGACTTATATAACATCATACCAGTATTCTCCCAGATCTTGAGAAATATTGTTTTATTAAAATTGCATTTTTACATTACGTAGATATTATGCTCATAATCAAGCTGTGCACAGAAATATAGGGCTGCCATTGACGGCTATTTTTTTTATCCTATCTCGCACCACTTTCTCAAAATAAAAATCTTTCACATATATTTCAGACAACATGAACATAGAAATATACTATAAAATTTATTTAAAAAAATAAAAAATAGTGGTGCGAGTAGAATATAAAAATAGTCGCCAGTGACAACCCTGCAGAAATGATATCCACAGACCTCACTCCCCTCACCCCTTTTGTTTGTAAATTATTTCGAACACATTATATATTAGACAGAATTACGATTTTTTATAATTAATATTCCATGTTATTCTTCTTAATTTTCCTGTTTTACAAATGCATTCTCGAGATTGCCACTTGCGATTGTAGTTAGATTACTTTTCAAAAATCATTCAAATTAATTCATTAACTGAGTTGAAGAGTTAAAACAAGTCACAATGCATAATTACTATACTGGTAATTATTCTTTCGATTAAATTTATAAAAAAACTTGTATGCTTTTTGAAATTATTAAATATTGTGTGTGTGGGGGGGGGGGGGGGGGGGGTATAAATATTTTTTATTGCCAATAAATTTTATTGTCTTGAAAGTTTTTCTGGAGACTAGATTTTTTTTTCTATTTGTTGAGCCCTAAGCCTTACCTCTTTTTATCAAGTCCACGGAACTAGTGGTGTGATCTTTACGTTCATAATTTTTTACACAGTTATTTTTAAAATATATGTAAATATTTTAGACAGATAACACCAGCAACGTATTGCTATGTTTAAACGACTAACAAACTTCTCTTTCACACTAAACTGTTTTGTATGCCATTTATTGAGCTATTTAATAGAAGCTATTCATTTTCTGTCCACGGACATGGCTCAATTTCTTGTGACAGTAGTTATTTATCAAGTAAAACTACAAATAAACACGATTGCCCTTTTGAAATTGAACCTGAGATTAGCTTCACAAAGCACTGAATAAAAAATTAATAATGCAACATGAAAAAATAGTTTTAAATCAATTTTACAAGCACAGTAAGTGGCATATAATAAGGTTGTGACAGGTCACGAACGTGATTTACCATGGTCTGTGGACACATCCATATAAAAAAAAGTAATACTTTATATTATTTAATTAGTTACATGTATTGTTCGGTTATACCACAAGCCATTTCCATTATAAAGAATTTTCAATTGCAATTACTTCTTTAATAAATATTCTGTGAAATTGTTTTGAGGAGAATAACCAATTTACTAGTTTTATTTACCTCCTGCCCCCCTTTTTTTTTCAAAAACTATAACCATTTTCTTAAATATATATATATATATATATATAATTGCTGAAATATTTCCAGAAAACTATACATTAGTATATGTCGTTGTTTTAAATGTTGTGCTACTAGCATTTTATTATAAGTTATAAGCAAAACAATCCTCTTAACTGGTTGATTATTGGAGCTTTTACTCTACAATCTACCTACATCACAAAAATTCAAGACTTCAAATTCGAATCAGCATTTGAAACTATAATCTAGCAAAACTACATGATTATTAAGAGGTCCTAATTCTATACAGGATATCCCCAAAAAGTAAAAGGATTCAAACGCGCTTCGAAATAACCCTACCATTGTTATTATTTTTAAATAACCCCTGGACAAAATTGGTGAACGGGAACCATATATCAAACAAGTAATTTATAAACAAAATATGAAAGCAACTTCAAGCAACTGTTTATAAATCTACGACTTGCTCACAAATGTGGGGACAAAATCTCATATATTAACATGGATTACTTTTTCTATTTACTTATTGCGCGCTAGTTGGTGTTTCAGCAAGAATGGTTGGTACAACAGAATGTTTTTCGTGATAACAATTCTTTTAGGGAGCCTCCGTGGCCGAGTTCCGCTAATGGCTTGAGAGCGTAGGAATCAGGTCGGCGAGTTCGACTTCCGTCAGCTCCATTGCACACACTTTGTGGAGCTATCGGTTGTAATTCTCTTTGGTGTTGTAAATTTCCTTGTGGCTATCTCGTCCTTGTATACTGAGGACGACTTATAAGCGGGCACTTGATGTCAAGCACACAAGTCAGATGTATGTTTTCAATAAAACAAACAAACATAACAATTTTTTACTATCATCAGGCAGTTTAACTTACTTTGTTGCCAAGTAGAGTGCATTTATCGTAAATAAAAGAGTGGCGATATACGCAAAGGGCGCATGCACATATTGGAAGTTTTTTCTCAAACTGTGGCAACCTACATTCCAGAACTTGGCAATGCTTGCCTAGAGAAATTCGATTAGATAAGTGAGGCAACTCAATAATGTTTTTTTTTTTTTTTTTTTTTTTGCCAGATTTGCGAAGATTTTGTCCAAAATTTTCTCGACGAATGAAATTTTAGTGACTGTATGTCGCCACTTTCTTATTTTTAAAGGAATTTATTTCAGTATCACTTTAATTTTCAACAGCACTCACGTTTGTCTAGAATTGAAAAAAATCCCAGTTTATTCCCAGGTTTAAACTGGGTTTTTTCTAGCTGAATTAAAGTACAAAGACATTTTTTAAAACTACATGAATTGCAGTGATGAAATTAAGCGTGATTTTTAGGGCAAACATTAAATGCTTATGAGGTTGTTGTTTTTTTTTTTAATAACTATTTTTACTTTTATAAGAGAGAAAAAACTTGTTTTCTATGAATTTGAAACTACACTTTTGTTTGTTTACGTTTGTAACATTTTTATTATTATCTAAGTGTTACCTAAACTCGCTTCTATATGTGCACGAGTGTTTTTTCCTTACCCACTACTACTCGGCAACTCGTCCAAAACAGTTCTCGGTATTACCACTAGTTAAAAGTCCCATAATGTTTAATGCCTAGCTATGTTGAGAATACCAAATTTTTAATGATTTTTTGTAATTGTAAATCATCTAATATAATGATAAAGAGACTCCTAACTGTATACAAGGGTTAGTTATGATGAGGATTTCAAATTATAAATCCCCTACTACTGATAATGGCATTATGGATAAGGTTCCTGACGGTATATAATAGTCAGGTTCAAATATATCGGATAAGGTCCCTAATAGTATAATAGTCAGTTTCAAATATCAGATAACATACGGATTATAAATAAGTTCATGTAAAGTCAATTTAAGTTTTTGTAATTATTTGTTTTAAGCTGCTAAAACAAAAATCTAAAGAAACGAAATTTTAATACATTGAAAAACTGATTAAAATAATCGTACGATTTTTCAAGAGGTAGATAAACGCTCAGGAAGTGTAAATAACATAATCGCGACTTTAGAGAGATAAAAAGAAATGTAAACGTTTATCTTTTTTGATTTGTGAGCACGGCTGCTTTTCAGAATGTTATAACAGATAAGGACAAACCTTTACGTTAAAAAGATACACGGAGCGATGAAATTATTTACAGATGTTTCATATATCATTTTTAGCTTCGGACAATGGTAAACAGTCATTGCCACATGTGGCTATTGTTTCTCGAATTCGTATTTCACGTTTCTAGATATATGATAGTTGTGGATTTAGTTTCAGATAAAAATTACAACTGTTTTAATGCAACACAAGATAAAATATTAGATTTGGTAAAGACAAGGAGGGCTATGCGTTCTTTAAGTTCTTGTTTCGGTGATGTAGTTTTTTTTTTTTCATTTCCTGTTTGAGAGTCCAATTTGCTTAGTGTTGTAATAGGACTTAATTTCGCTACGTGATATCTATATTATAAAGGACAAACGTGTCCGTGCGTAACGCTGACGTCATTTTGCGTATGGCAACACTTGACGAGGAAATTTCGGTTTTGCGATTTTTGCTGCTGCAATTTTTTTAATTTATAAACATCGCACATTTTCAAATTTTACACCGTTATACAGGAAAAAAAAATTCTACTTTGAAATGCAATTTGTTAGAAAACTGTATCTTAATTGACTGATTTATTTTATAGTATTTAAATTAAATTTCAAGCATGATTTTTTTTTTTTTAATCTATCTTTCCCGCTTGCAGACGATTACAAAATATTAATCCGTTTGCCCTTCAAACAATATAAAAAGTTCAGAATTTGCTTCCAGCTAATATTCGATAACGAAATTAAAACTTTATTAAGCTATAAATAAAATAGTATAAATAAAACACAAATTTAACAGACAGGTATTCGAAATAAGCGCTTAAAACCGCTGAAATTATTAGAATAATAATTAAAAAATGCTGTAAATAACGAATTTTTTAGCAATTGCTTCGGCTATTATATTTGTTCGGTCTCTAGCGATCAGGGGCGGATTAACACATGGGCCAACTGTCCCAATACCCTAGTACCCCCCCAAATTTGGTATATCCAATTTTATATCCGAAACTGATATTTTAAATATAATTTGATCTTGTCAAAAAAATTTATTTTTAGAGTAGGATAATGTATAAAAAAAAAAAAAAAAAAAAAAAAAAAAAAAAAAAAAAAATATCGAGCTCTTCCCACCAAATTATTGTTGCCAAAAATTTTGGACAAAATGAGATTTTTATTGCAAACGATGCTGATGTGAACTTGGAAAGATTTTATAAGTGCTGAAGCAATTCAGTTACACATTTAATACATATATTTATTTTAATATATTAATATATATATTTAAATTTATATATATATATATATATATATATATATATATATAACAAAAATTAAATGTATCGTAAGTTTTGTCTATGTTTATATTGTATCATAGCCACCACTGGATGCAGTGAGTAAATTGGTCGTAAACGTCATTGCAATGTCGCTTACGATAAAAAGTACAAGTAGCTAGAGCTGCAATTTTTTTTCCTAGTAGGGTTAATCGGGGCTATTATAGGACACAATTCTAAACTTTTCGTTGTTACTTTCGATCTGTTGTCCTTATTCCCCCAATAAAAAATATTGTAATTCGTCTCATTATTTCCGTTATCTGTGTTGATGGATAAAAAATACTGCATATATTAAAAATAAATGTTTAAAAAAAAACCTTGTCTCATTAACCTTCTCGGCACAGATTTTTTTTCCCATTGGGAAAAATTACTTTGGGAAAACACGCTAACAAAATTAAAAGTAGCTATCGAAATCACAGAAGTTACAGTTTAGTGAAATTTAACGAATGTGTTCTTTACAGAAATCTAACGAATGTAGTTATGTTGCGTGTTTTTCCTATGAAAATAGTCTAAGGAAGAATTTTTTAAGACGTTTGGAAAATGTCGTTTTACAACCAGATTAAACAAGCATAAAAAATTTAGTAGTATTTTTTTTATCTTTTATCACAAATTACTAATTCGGAAAAGGAGTCCCTAATTTAAATTTAAAGAGTGAAACATATGTTTAAATTAAAACAAACGCCAACGGTTTACTAATAATTAATAAAACTTTTATTAATAATATTATTATTAAATGCTGAAACATAAGTGACGTCATAATAGTAAATGTATCGACATATGCTATTACTATTAGGTGCTGGAATTAACAAAAATAATTTTTTTCTTTCAAATATTGCAATTCGAAGTAGGAGCCTCATATGAGGCCCAGGGTGACGAGAGGGTTAAATTAACGGTATAGACTAATATGAGACAATATGAGACTAAAGTAAGACACCATTATTTTTAAGTGACCAGTGAACCCGTGCGAGGATTTCACACTGCAGTCTAATATTTTTTTTTAGCAATATCTAATATTTTTCAGATGCAGGTTTAAACTTCTAAAAAAAAAATTAAGGATAAAAATATCGGCAAATAACATTAGTCAAGCCACGTCAAAAGTTTTAAAGTCTGACAGGAAAATCTTTCTTATATATATATAAAAAAAAAGTAAGGTTATATAATGTACATTTTTTTTTTCTTTTAAATTTTGAGTGCATTCGTAATGGATATGAGTAAAATGATGTATTGTTGTAAAACAATTACAGAGCCAATTTTATTGCTATCAAAATTGGTACCTTCTTTTGTGTTTCACATTATTATTATTATTATTATTATTATTTTAATCTTTCATATTATTCCCGGTTGACATTATATTGCAAAAGAACAACATAGATTTTCGTAACTGAAATTTTGTTTCTGTAGTGAAAAATAAAACGTGGAACGAGTTGTTATTCAGTGTTTGTTGCTTTAAGCAGTTTTATTTGCCATGATTGTAGTGATCAATGTTATTCTAGCGTTATTTAATTATAAATTCAACTGTTAGCCGTACTTTGAAAGATATACTCTCTTATGAGTATATTATAAATTATAGAGGTGTGAATATGAAATTTTGTCAGCAATTCTTCTGCTTAAAACTCTAGATATACCTCAAATCCTTTAAGATACGCAATATTAAATTCAGAAGATTTAATAGCGAGTAAGAATAATAGATCTGCAAATGCAGTATACCACAAATCCGATGAAATTGAAAAGTTTTAATAAAATCTTTCATTGAAAAACTTCTTGCAGTTTCTTGCCGCAATTGAAAGAACAAACTATACATCCCGCAGGAATTTGCCAGCATTCCTGCACTATACAAACTGTGTGTTCAAGATTTGCAAGAAAATAAATCAAGGATCTTCGGTACTATCTTTGAAACTCTTTAGCAAGTTTAAAAAAAAAAGGAATTTCCCTTTGAAATTCTATTTACCAAAAAAGATAAATGTTCATTATGTAAAGAACATAATCATGCTAATTTAAGAAGAACGAAACTTTTAGAGCAAATTGAACAAATATTCATACTTTAACAAAAGAGCACACCAAATTGGTGCATTATTATTTTTTTTTTTTTTTTTTTATCTAGGGAAAGAAATTCAAACGGAGTTGGAAAAGATTTTCTGAAGTAATGTATACATTTTTCGAATAGCAGATCAGAGAAAATCATATACATTGAAATTATACTGTGGCGACTATGTGGCCACAATCGGGCTATGATAGGTATATTATATTTTCTTGAAAATGAAACTCAAGTTACACACACTCAAAAATATATTTGTCGTTTGCCATGCTATGATGCTTGTGGACCCTGTGTGGAACATTCGAATCTTTCAATCGAAATCTATTTGTTATGTACTCCTTTGGACTGGCTTTCATTAATTTCAAATGCATGAACAAATCTCAAATCTTAATTTTAGGTCCTCCAAAATTAAGGGGCCAGACGCCACAAGCTCCTTTAACTAGTGTTCTAATCCAAGCTCTGCTGTTATTATTGTTTTTTTTAAATCAAGAGAAAACGCATAATTTTCATGTTTCCTTTTTTTTTTTTTAGATAATCAAGTCCTAATCTGTTTTAGTAAGAACACGAGGTAAACATGGATTATAAATATAACTTCAAAACTTATTTTTAGTGTTAAAAGAAAAAAACTGTTTTTCATTCGTAGATTTTTTTAAGCATTTCTCCTTCCCACACTTTTTTTTTTTTTAATCACCTGCTCTTTTTTTATGTTCGTACTAACAAACGAAGTTCCAAATAGGTCGTCCGGAGAAAAAGAAGAAAAAAATGAAGAGTAGAAAAAACAGAACAGGTGGCGTTGTTCGTACATCTCCAGTAATTATTGTGTATCAGCTATGTCCTAGGTATAGATAAATGGAAAGGAAAAAAGACATAGTAGCAGTCATAAACTGTTACGGAGCTATTTGAATGGGGCTAATTAATTCAGTGGCGATAAACCAAAGAAAAAACGATGAGTTAGAGACTGGCACAGTTTTTAAAGAGATGTATAAATCACATTTCGCCGCTTTGCTTCAGTTTATTTTTATTTAATAGCCCATTTCAACGATGAAGTGTTCTGCAGTTTACGTAATAGGTACACTGAAAAAAACTAAAATTTCACTCAATGATCTGACGTATAACATTTTCTAGACATGTAATTTTTTCTTCTCTTCTGAACACATTAAAATGACGTCAAATTTGCATGAGTGAACTGCGATTTACAAACAGGATGTTTTTATTGCAGCGTTTATTTATGTTCAGGTTCAGTGTTTTAAGGTTTGTTGATATTTACGAACTAAAAATAAAATGAAACAATAAAATACTAATGGTGTTTTTCAAACTTTGGTTGTTATTTTATGAAAATTTAAGTATGCCTCACTTTATATAATTTTTGTCCTTTTAAAGCCTTAAAATAATTATAATAATGTAGATAGAGTTGTACGCAAGGAGGCAACCGTATGAAATCCTATTAGATGCCAAAAAAAATTGTTATTTTAAATGCGGGTAGCAATAAGGGAATCTAATGGTCCAGGTCTGGCTAAACCAAATAATAATAATAATAATAATAATGCTACTTCTGGTGTACTTTTAAAACGTTTATCGTAAGTTATGGCATACAAGAATAACAAAATAAGGGAAATGTTGCCTTCACATCTAGTACTATATTATTATCCTAGTCTGCCTTAGTCGCAACCGTGGCAGAAGAGAACACGTTTAATTGTAATTATTTTTAAGGATGACCTGTGTTATCGAATACAAGAATAGTTTGTATTTTTAAAGTAAGTTTAAATAGTCTTATAATGTAAAATTGAGGTCTGTCAGTGTTCACCTGTGACTAAACTTTTGGCAGAAAGATTTATAAAGTGTGGGTTGCATTCTCTTTGCATAAATTTCATCCAAAAAACTACGTCATTCGAGAAGTTTTGCGTCACTTATTTAACGCCAGGGATAATGAGGGATGCTTGTAAATATCTACGCTGAACCGGGGTTCGTAAATATGATATTATCAAAAATATCGTACATTTTGATATACATCTCCGGTATTTTCAAAATAGTCAACTTACTGCTTATAAAAAATATTTTCATATTCAGAAGTTATAATTTAAAGCATATTGCACTTAACATGATAACTTAAGAGGCTACTTCACTCACGCGAAAACACCCGCTCGCTAATGTTAATCATATGGGGGAAAACTGATCGACTGAGATGCTTCTCACATGCAGAGTGATACATTTTTTGAAATCTGCAAATGTTACCCAGATGTCCTCGATAAACAAGATTTTTTTTTAATGTCCCTACCACAGAGAAGGTTTTCTAAAAATATAAATTACAGGATCCAAGAACCGTATAAAAATTTAAATTTCGTAACTTTAAAAAAATAACTATTTTAACGTAAATGGATTTTCATATGATGAAGAACAACGTTTGTAACATATTTGTAATTGGAACTATACTTCTAAATCTAACGGTTTGGGAATTAGCTACAGAGGTCAACGACAAGAAGGGGCAGTATGCATATTCTAGAAATATTTTGTAAATTAGATAGTAAAGAAACATCATCTAAGAAGATGCAGAAAAATAATAATGTTATTTTTCTGGTAAGAAATTTGAAAAATAGGAACCCATTGCATCACCATAGGGTTATTATTGAGGAATTTAAGGACTGGCGGTGGATTTGGACACAGGTGATATAATGGTGATATTTACATGTATTTACATTACTATAAAC
This sequence comes from Maratus michaelseni, assembly GCA_963931845.1. Classification (NCBI taxonomy): domain Eukaryota; kingdom Metazoa; phylum Arthropoda; class Arachnida; order Araneae; family Salticidae; genus Maratus; species Maratus michaelseni. The sequence goes on along the minus strand of OZ007598.1, from coordinate 151,447,130 downwards.
AATAAATATGTTAAACACCATAGCTGCCAACTTTTACACGCTTTTTTCGTACCACTAAAATTTAATAGTAAATTTTATCTTATTAAATTATCGCAATTAGTTGATTAATTAACACAAAAATTTCTATTAAAATTTGGTGGTAACAAAAAAAGCGTAAAAGTTGGCAGCTATATGAAACACTAAAAAGTAGAAAATAAAATATAAATAAACATAAAAACCGTAATATTTAAAAATATATACTTTTATCAATTAATAGTTTAATACTAATTAAATTATGATAATACATTGAGAAAACAGTTTAGAAATTAACCGAAAGTAATTTCATTAAAATTTAAATTTCGCAACTTTAAAAAAATAAATAATTTTAGAAAGTAATTATAATAGAAAGTAATAATAGTAAAATAATAAATAGTAAAGTAACAATATTAAAAATAATAATAGAAAGTTATTAATATTTTTAATTAGTTATTTTTAGAAATAAGTATATAAAGTGAAATAGCTCTTTTAAAAACACTCTTTTATAAGCATTCAATGTTTATCTTAATAATTGCGCCTAATTTCACGAGTGCAATTCATGTTGCCTCAAAGAAATTATGTTACAATACGTAATTTGGCGCGAGTCTCAATTATAGAAAATTAACCGATTTGATTGACACTTGGTAGAAAGCGCGAACTAGTGGATTTATTAAAATATATATATATAATTTTTGCTCGGTTTATTTTTTAAGGTATGACAACAAGAAAAAAAACACTATTTCAATTATCTATTCAGGATTCCTAAATTGATTTCTCAATGTATAATCCTAATTTAATTACTATTAAACTATTAATTGATAAAAGTATATATTTTTTAATATTACATTCTTTATTTTTTATTTATATTTTATTTTCAATTTTTTAGTTCTTAAACTATTTATTGTTTCAGTTTCACATCCAGTTGGCATATTTTAACGAGCATGTTTTAGCGCATAATTAACTTCGTTGTTGTAATTCGAATACAGTTGTAACCATAAACAATGTTTGGCGATGTATTACCTGCTAACGGAAAAAAAGTCTTAAAATTAATTTGTAATTAGGTAATAATAAGTAAGTTATAATATTAAAATGTCGTCTTGTCATCGGAAACAACACATCTGTATACATATATATTTTTACTTTCTTCTATCTTTACAAGAAGAAAGGTATTGGATTCATGAAAATTTTCGACTTCCGGTTTTCGACGGATTTATACGTTTTAAAAGATCCTGAACACGATTTGACTGTTTATAGAAAATCTCTGTCTGAGTCTGTCTGTCTATATGTGACAAAAATTTTGCCCAAAAACTAATGCACGGAATTTAATAAAACTTTAGATTCAGTTAGAACTTGATATAAATTGGTGCTGATTAGTTTTTGGTGTAAATCACCCAACAGGTGGCGTTGCTGTGTTACATTTTTCATGATTTTCACGATAGCTATATCTTAAGAACTAATGCACAGAATTTCACCAAACTTCAGATTCTCTTAGACCTTGACATAAATAGACGCTGATTACATTTTGGTGTAAATCGCCCAAAAAGTGGCGCTGCTATGCTACATTTTGCACGATTTTAACGATAGCTATATCTCAAGAACTAATGCACAGAATTTCATCAAACTTCAGATTCTATTAGACCTTGACATTAATAGAAGCTGATTAGGATTTGGTGTAAATCTCCCAACAGGTGGCGCTGCTATGCTGCAATTTTTAGGATTTACACGATTTTAGCGATAGTCGAGTCTCAAGAACTAATGCACGGAATTTAATAAAGCTTTAGATTCAGTTAGACCTTGATATAAATTGGTACTGATTTGTTTTTGGTGTATGTGAAACCTGTATGAGATAGAAGAAAGTTTTGGGATCGGCATATCAGACTAGTTTTTTTTTTTTTTTTTTTTTTTTTGTAATTTTTAGAATATCAGGAAGTGAGCGAAATTCCTTCATAACATTCTTACATACCTTCTTAAAATTCCATCTTTACATACATGAAATAAGTTAAGTTATATAAAAGAGTAATGCTATATATGCATTTTATATTACGGTTTTATATATTCCCCCAAAATAAAAATAAAATGTAAACAAAAGTATGTAACGCAAATATAATAAAATCTTTCTCTAAAGTAAATTCTATTTTTTTTTTTTTTTTTTTTTTGCCTTACATTTACATTAATGATTTATGTCAGCATTTAAGAATAAATATTGCTTTGGATTTCTGTATTGTCCATCGCTACCGAAGCATATAGGAAAAATTTATAGTGATGGGATAAATCTTTCTGGTACGATGCTTCGCCTTTTTTTATTAGGGGTAATTATTCCATAAGAAATACAAAAAACAAACCACTTTCACTTGCTTTTGAATGTGGTTTCTACATTCGATTTCTCGAAACAGAAATGTGGCCGTTCAGCTTTTATGCTCTCAAATAACAACGAATGCATTTTCTCTTGTTACGCTTCTTAAAAAGAGAGAAAGAGCGAGGAAAAAAAAAAAAACTACTCCACTGTTTAAAAAAAAAAAAAAAAAATCTCTCTCATTCGGAATGACAATAAAAATGCTGGGCTATTTAGTGAACATGTTAATTTATTCATTTACTGTAATCAACAAGTATTTTCAATAAAATTATTATTTTGTAATTACAGGCTGAATCTGAAATAATGGTCAGAATTGAAACGGATGATAATACATGACAACATTTTTTGTGCAGGACACCAATCTACTTGTCGAAAAATACAGGGCGCCTCGCACCAAGCCGAATCCAAATTTTCATCTATAACTACTATTTTTTAGTATAACGATAATAAAGATATTTTTGCGAAATCTTCAACTTTCTTTCTGTAAAATGTGGTGAAATCACAAGGAGTGCTAATAATGGCCGTTACCCACGTTCAAACAATACTGAACCAAACTAGAGTAATGCATTGGATCGGGTAACCCAATTTTACTCGATCCTGACCCGAGGGTTTGGACAACAGCTACTTCACATAAAGCCTCCGGGCCCCACCAGTGGCTGAAAGGTTCTGCTTTCAAAGCTGGTAGACGGGAGGTGCTTGGTTCAAACTCCTTTCGCGCTCGTCGACCTAACCGTTCGGAGTTTTCCGTAAATACGGGTTAGGATCTCTTAGAAAGACCTGGGCACTCCCCCTAGGACCTATATCCCTCGAGTAGATAATCGACCGTCATAAATCAACTAACCAACCAACCATAAAGCCTCCGGACAAATTTGTGACGTCATTGTTCAACGTCCTTTCTTCCCAATAGAGCTCCGCGCTTTTCTTATGCGTTAAAAAATAATTAACTTTTTTTCAGTCGTACAAATCTTCTTAATACATTTTATTTTAATGACAATAAAGTTAAACATTTATTTTTCATTTTCATTTTACTTTTTAAACGAAGAAAGGTATTGCTAGTCTTATTAATATATAACAATCTGTTTAAAGGTTTTTCAAATCTAATAAATTCAAATGTTACCAAATACACATTAGTAAAAAAAAATGTAAATATTTTGCTAGATATTTTCATTTACACTAAAGTAACTCACATTAATATTTAAATAGAAAATGAATAAAACATTAATGGAATGTAAAGAATTGTTAAAGAGAGTAATTAAAGAGACTCTTCACTCACTTAAAAAGACCCGCTCGCTAATGTTAAACGTATGTGCAGGTTGTTTTCGAATTTCTCGTTTAAATTTGGAATATTTTTAAACTTTTCTTGCATAGGATAGCTGAGGTCGATCTCTAATAGGGCTATTTTTTACTTTTTAGGTGCGTTCGTAATTATTTAAATACGTAGCACCTATTGTCGTCGTCTGGTCCGTCCGTCCGCATATAACAACACAAAAACTACCCAACCGAATGGTTTGAAATTTAAGATATATTATCTTTGCAGAATTTTGTCGAGACACCTCAAATTTTATAAAAATCGAATCAAAACTTTAGAAAATATTAATAAAAACATTTATTAAGAAATTTGATTTTTTTTTTTTTTTAATCGGTGCTTTCTTGTTATAGGAGCTTCCGAGGTTTAATCGTCAAGCGACCGAAATACTTTTTTTGTTACAGAAATTAATCTGCAGACGATACAATTCATTTCACAGAATTAAAAATCATCAAGATCTGAATATTAATATAACTAGCTATAGTACGAACGCACCTCATTTGTCGCGTTTGACGTACAATTTTCAACTTGTTTGATTTCAGTTGCAGATTTTTTAAATAAAGGTACTTTCACTTTCGGAACTGATTTCGATTAAATGATAAATTCCATGCTAATTTATAATAAGATTTAGCTTTAACTATTTTTTTTTTCCTCAAAATGGACTTACGCCACTTACAAAATCAACGACTCATATACGAAATATACTTACCTCAATAAAAGTACTATAAAAAAAGTTATGGAAATATTTTCCCATCATAACTAAACATACGAGTGAGATTGGAATGCGGGCTTATAAACCACGCATTTTTTTTTTCTTTATCATTTTTCTTTTTAATTAATCATAACTAATCTTCGAAAAAAGAAAAACAAAGTCATGCTTACTAAAAACGTTCTAGACGGTCACTGAAGAAAAAGAAAAAAGAAAATGAAGGAAAAAAAAAACTCTAGCAGTTAATTTTTCAAGATCACGAAGTATTATACCTTCAGACAGTGGCGGTCACGCAAGTTTTCTCCGCGGCCATAACCCCTTGTGCAATAAATGAAGAGGAATGCCGGTGTGCCCGCATATAAAGCAAAAACAAACAAATAAATAATAAAAAGAATGACTCTATAAAGCAGACGATTAAAAGGAACGAATCCAGTTCCTGTTGTATGCAAATGACTTAATAAAAGGCGTATGGAGATCACTGTGAACTACAGATTATTCACAGATTTTGTGACAAAAATAGGATATATCCATCTGATTCTAATTCTTATTCTGTAAGAAAAACAAGGTAAAATCACGAACAACAAAATACTCAATGAAGTTTGATATGGATGGAAATTTATATAATACTTTAAAAAAACTGAAAAAAAAAAAAAACCATGGGACATATATTTACGGAAAAAGAAAGGAAATCATCAATAATTTTTGCCACAGTAAAAAGTGAATATTTAATGCTCCCCACCACCCACCCCTTCCCTTCCAAAATAATAATGTTAATTAAATACTAATGGTAACTGGTAAGTAAATTGCTGAAAATTTAATAAAAGCTTTCATGCAGTTTGAATTTATCTAATGCATTACCCGATTTAATGATGATTCATTGGATCCTTTAAAATCGTTAAATCGAGGTTAGATTGTATATATATCTTTGCGACGAAGAATGTCTCTAAATTGAGTTTCGGTAGATACGCATTCGATTCATATTGATAAGACGAAATTAGTAACACGAACTGATCAGCAAAAGTGTTAATATAAACGGTAATAAAATATGTTTCTACATTGTTCAACAATTAATTTTATTAAATGTTTTAAAAATATATGGACGGAATTCTTTATCCAGTGTCAGCTAATTTCATAGCATAAAAATTTGTTTCATTTACAACAATTTGAAACGATTTTTAAATCTTCTGATGAAAATGAGTTTTCGGCAGAAGAAATCATCATCAAAATCTACAGAATCTACAGATCAATCATCAAAAATCTACAGCAGAAAAAAATCCTTAATACATCTTGATAATTATTCAAGATATAATATTTATCTAGATATACATAGAGAAACAATGACAGCCTCGATAGAAGAAGATAAGGGAATTGTTAAAGAAAGTTCAATGCCTTATGATGTAAATAAGAAATATTCGAGCTAAATTATAAAGAAAAGAATGACGAAGGGTTTTAGTCATTTTAATTTTAAAATATAAAAGGAAAATAAATTGTCGTTTTCATTTAAATTATTTTTCATTGTATAACTTTAAACAGTTCTATAATATCATTCAAGCTCTCTAATATAATAAAACATTTCAAGCTAAAATAAATAAATAAATAAATGAAACTGACATACTTCATAAGATAGAAAACAATCGAAAACAGCTAAAATAACTTATATACACATAATTTATATATATACACAAATGGGGAATAAAAAAATTATAAATTGGAATATGAACACATAACTGTTAAAATAATATCCAGAGAAAGAAGAAGTAATAAAAGATGTAACCAAGAAAAGATAAATGAAAATAGTGTATTAATGAAATATTTGGAACTGTGTCAGAATCAAACCCAAATTACCGCCAAGATTCCACAAAAATGTACGATTTCATCCTTGTACAAGCTATATGCTAAAATAATACAAGATTTGGGCAATCGCACATTAATAGACTTAGAAAATGATAGAAATACGAGATAAAAAGTTTCAAGTGGGGAAGCATTTCTTCATAAAAGTCCCAGTATAAGATCTTTTAGAAAATGACGTATTTTAATTCATTAAAAAAAAATGTTCAGTTGTAATTGAAACAAAATATTAATCTCGTGGTACTTTTTTTTTTTTTTTTTTTTTGTGGGGGGGGGGGGGGGGGAGGGGTATATACAATGTACACAAAAATAAATTAAAAAGTCTTTAAACAAATAAATGTCTTTTTCAAGAAATTCTCAAATTAATTCTGATATTTTTTGTACTTTTTTGAGTAATAATGTATTTAACGTACTTTATTTTATTCTTTTATTTATATATATAAATTTTATTGAAATTTGATATTTATTTAAAAAGAAAATTTAATCTTTACAAAAATTAAACATAAAATTCAAAATTGCAATTGGTTCAAAAACATGCAAGAATTTTTATATTTAAGATAGATAAAAGCCTTAATAGATATTTTAATTCTAATTGGTTTAAAAAAAAAATAATAAAGGCAATGTTGTTTCATTTAAGAGTGTGACTAATCTAAATTAATCTTTAAAATAAATAAATATTTTTGTTTTTAAAAATTAATATTTTAAATTAATTCCATAAATATGAGATTAAGGCTGAGATAATCTAGATTAATCTAAAAAAAATATTTTTTTTTAAATGTATATTAAAAATATAAAGTTGTAATTGAATTAAAACATGTGAAGAGAACTCTATGTATTAAATGAACCCTTAAAAAATATACATTTTTAAGGAATATAAATAAATGTAATATTGTTTAGTAAAATTTGAGACATTTTGAAATTTTGAAAAGAGAAAATACTTAAATTAATGCATATATCTAAAATAAATTAAAAAATACTATTTTTTAAATAAAAATTAAAACTGTAATTCGTTCAAAAATTTCAAAGAGAAATTTATGTTAAAAAAAAAAAAATTTACAGTATTTTTATTAAAACAAAAATTTGAATTATATAAGATATTTAAAGTTATATAAGATTTATGTCACTATTTTGAATATGGTTTTCAAACTAAATAAATCTAAAATAACCATTATTTAAATTTTAAATTCGAAGTACTGAGAGTCAACTGTATATTAAACATTTAATCTATTATTTGATAGATTAACCCTTTCATGAGCAAAGTACTTCTGCTGCTAAAATGTTAAAATGATTGAATGACACCAGAATTTACGATCAAATTTATTTGAAAATAAGTAAAAGTTTTCCTTCACGTACATAATAAAAGCAAATAATTATTCCAAAATTCCGGTGTTATTATGGCATTTGGGAATTAGATTTAATGGGTTATATTGTATTCCACCGGCCTTCAAGGGGTTAATAGTAAATCCATTCGTGTTGCATGTTCATTCAGCTTGAGCTTCAGAATATTTCATATCAGGGGTCTGTCCAGACTTCTCTCCCAGGGTCCTGTTTTTGTGAAATTGTGAACAGTTTTTTACATTTGTGAAAAAATCTAGTCATAATTTGTGATTTTGAAGAGATCGTTGTAGTCAGGTTCTTGTTTATACATTTAAAAAAAAGATATATGTATGTAAAATAGATGTATTTTCTTTATATATGTAAAATTGACAGTGAGAATTTACAGTTAAATTATTACATTTGTGAAGGGCCCTGTTTTAAGGAGAAAATTTTTGTTAAGGGCCTTGAGATGAAAAATTTTGTGAAGGGTTCTGTTTTGAAATGAAAGAAACTGTGAAAGGTCCCTTATAGGACCCAATTTCTTCCTAAACAAATCCTTGCATATTAATGCGAAAATTATTAAAAAATATATATGCATACTATGAAAAATATTTCTGCAACAAAGAATTTCTCTAGATTAAGTTTCCGTTCAATAAGATTATGCATGTGATTTATAAGACGAAATTAGTAACAAGAACTTATCAGCAAAAGTGTTATATAAATAGAATAAAATTCGTTTCTACATTTCTCGACAATTAATTTTAATAAAGGAGTTAAAAAAAAATATAAAAGAAATTCTTTATCCAGTGTCAGCTAAATTCATAAAAAAGATATTTTGTTTGCAACAATTTAAAACGATTTTTAAATCTACAGAAGAAAAACATCCTTTACACATCGATAAATATTCAGAAGTAGATTTTATCTGAAAACAATGGCACCTTCGGTGGAAGGAGAGGATGGAATATTCTTAAGGAAGTTCAATGTCATTAGATGTATGGTAGAAATTTATAAAGAAAAAAAAAACCGCAGAGTTTTGATATATTTAAATTTAAAAAAAGAAAAGAAAAAACAAATTGTGGTTTTCATTTACAGTTTATTTTCCTTTGTTTTCAATTTAGATACTAAAACTATAGATCTTTACAATAATACTAATAATTTAGCTTGAATTTTTTTCATATAATTCAGCTTGTTTTTCAAATTTTTACCGAGCTTACGTCACGGGATCTATGTGATTTGTAGGCCCTTTTAAAAGATTCAAACCCCCCCACTAAATATCAGCTTTATGGATTGATTTTTTTTAATGTATTTTAACAAGAATATTAATATAATAACAGACCAGAGTTATTATAGCAGTAGAGATGTGCTTTCCAAAACTATTCATAATTATTTATCAAACTGTTTTGATAAATTCCTCTATTAAAATAATTTTTTTAAAAAAAAAGACCAAATTTTTCGTAATTAAACATTATAATCACAGAAATAAAAATATCATTTATTTACAATACATTTTTTAAGAGATTTTTTTTTTTTTTGAGAAATTTAAAGAAAGAGAAAATGAATTGTTTTTATTTAAATTACTTTTCATTGTATAACTTTTCACAGTTCTATAAAATCATGCAAATTCTTTTATATAATCGCAAATTTCAAGTTTAACTGATATATTTCAGGAGATGAAATCAATCATAAAACAACAATAAAAACTTACATATACAACTTGGAAAAATGAATATTTAATTCATTAAAAATAATTTCAGTTATTGATGAAACAAAATAATTTTATAAACTTTAAAGTTCTGCCATTTATTTTATTGGCAAATATACAATATACACAAAATATCTATTTTAAAATAAAGTCTTTTTCGAGGAAGTCACAAATTAATTCTGACATTTTTAATACTGTTTTTCGAGTAATAGCGTAAAAGTAAGAAAATATATTAGAGATAAAATTAAAAGAAAATTAATATTTTAAAATAAATATTTTATAACATAAGCAGATAAAAATATAAATGAAATTTAAATAAATCTTTAAAATAAAAAGATATATTTATAAGTATATTTATGAAATGTACAATAAAACATCATCATTTAAAAAAGCTATTAACATTAGATAAGATATATTTAAAAGGCGGAAAAAAATTAATTTAAAATTTAAAATAAATATATATATTATTTTTGATAAAAATAAATACCGTAATTGATTTTGAAAATTTTAAGGTAGTTAGATATATATTTAACAAGAAAATTTAAATTAATATTTTTAATTTAAAAAATATTATACATAAAATTAAAAATTGAAATTGGTACAAAAACTTATCATAGGATTTCAATACTTATGAGAGAGAAAATCTAAAATAGTATGTATTAGAAACGTTAAAAGTGTAATTTGTTAAAAGAAATAATAATAATAATAATAAATAATAAAGGCATTTGTCTTATTATTTAAGAGTGTGAATATCTAAATTAAAACATAAATACATTCCATATATTTCAGATTAAAGCAGAGATAATCTACGTTAAATATATATATATATATATATATATATTTAAGAAAAAATATTTCAAAATCTAAAACCTTTAAAATAAATATTTATACACATTAAAATTGTAGTTGCTTTTAAAAAAATTGAAGGATTTTGTTTTATTTAATGGTCCTTTTCATGCACTTGAAAACACCCGCTCGCTAATGTTAATCCTATAAGGCATTATTTTTATAATATCTCGTTTGCATTTCAATATTTGTAAACCTTTTTTTTTTTTTTTTTTTTTTTTGGTGGGGGGGGGGGGGGGGGGTGCATTGGATAGCTGAGATCAATCTTTATTTCCGCCGTTGATTACTTTTCGATTTTCTTAGTGGATTTTTATATTTATTAAAGGTTAAAACTGTATTTTTTTTTTTTTTTTAAGGCATTTATTGCATTTAAGAGGTTGAAGATCTAAATTAATCTTTAAAATAAATACATATATATTTTTTAATAAAAAGTAAAATTTTAGAGACATCCCATATATTTCATATTAAGATGTAGATAACCTACATCCTACAGTAAACTTAAAAAAGAAAGAAAAGAAAAAGAAAGAAAGAAAGAAAAGTTACGTCAAAATGTAAGTTTTAAAATATATGTATAAATGTTAAAATTGCAATTGGTTTAAGGGGGAAAAAATCATTAGTTTTAAGAGGGTGAATATGTAAATTAATCTTTAAAACAAATATAAAATATTTTTTTTATTATATATATATAAATTTAAAATTAGAAAAATTCCATATAATTAAAATTAAGACACATATAATTTACATTAAACTTTTAAAAAAGAAATTTACTTCAAATCTAAAACATTTAAACATATTTATAAACTTTAATTATTGTATGGTTTTTACAAATAATATTTTCTTCTTCCTTAAGAGGGTGAATATCTAAATTTATCTTTATTTTAAAAACTTTTTTAAAAAATAAAATTGAAATTTTAAAGATAAAGTGGAAATATCTACATTAAACTTAACAAAATAACAATTGTTTTATTTACAATTTTTAATTACATTGATGTAAAAAAATATTTTTGAAAAAAATGTTTAAAATTTTAATTGGAATAAAATTTGTTAAGAGTATTAGATATATTTTAAGGGATTTTTACTAAACATCGACCAGTTTTGGACATATTGTTATAGAAGAACTTTTGAAAGCAAAGTGACCCGAATTATCGTTCTCATAGAAGGAAAAACCCTGAAAACTATGTATTTTTAGAAAAAGGAATTTTAAACAGATCTTTAAAAAATAAGTAAATAAACTTTTTAAAATATAAAATTGTATACTTTTAAATAAGTATGTTTGATATATTTAAAATAGAGAGAAAATTTAAATCAATCCATAAAAGAAATTAATAAAAAATATCATAAAAAATTAAAATTGGTTCAAAAACTTTTAAAGAAAAATTATGTTTATTTTTCTTTAAATGATTAGGGTCAGCCGGGGTAATTCCTGGTCAACGACTTTCAGGGGTAATTCTTGGTCACAGTACTTTTCACTATTTGAAAAAGTCCTCACCAAAATTAAAAAAAGTCATAGAGATACTCTAAACTATCTTCTTTAGAATTTATCATTTAATTGTACAATTACTACTTATTTAGCTTGAGAAAAAAAATTGTTTTGAAAGTGCTTGCTTAGTTTCTGTAAAACAACATTGGTCTCAGCAGTGGCACATTTTTACAAAGATCTTTGTCACAACTCAAATTTTATTTTTCTTTTCTTTCTTTTTAGTTCAATTATCAACTACTTTAGCTATTAAAAAATAGTTTCTATATTTCTTATACTATTTTAAATAATTTACAGAAGGTGACCAAATATTGCCCCATGTAACTGGGGTAAGTCTTGGTCACTGGGGTAATTCCTGGTCAATGTTTTTCTCATCATTTAATCCCTTTTTATTGTCATATTTAGGGATTTTAATTGTTGGTAAATGCTTTAAGCATTAACTGTAAAGTTAACTGTAACCACATTGTTTACCACATTTTAGTTAATTGTAGTTCTTAATAAAGTAGAGTCACTAGGGGTAATTCCTGGTCACTGAATTTCTGAAGTAACTCTCGATCATTTTCACTTTCATTATCAAAATAACAATTTATCAAACTGTAAAAAATCTTAAAGATACTTTGAACCCTTTGCTTTGAAATGCATGCCTAAATTATTCATTTGGTTGAAATTTAATATTGAAAAAATATATTCTAAACTGTAATTCAAATTTCTGCAAAACAACATTAACCTTGATTTTTACATATTTTACAAAGATTTGTATAATTTTTAAAGTTTTAATTATTTTATTTTATTTCAACTATGGCATATCACAATCTTTAAAAAAGAATATAAAATTTTCTTCTACTATATTAACGATTACTACTGTATCTATGATATTATTATCTCATTGCAAAATGTCAAAATGGTGCATAAAAATATACATAATGCAATAGAGGAACCTATAATTGTTATGCTGTGTATTATAATAAAGATCTGTATTGAAGTTTGTGTAAAATTTCTTGAAAAAAAAAAAAAAAAAAAAAGAAGACTGAAACCAAAGTGAGATAAAATCAAAGACATAAACATTCAGTTATACATTTTATGGGCCAATAAATTTGCAAGATACTAATTAATCCATTCACTGTGGATAAATAAGTAATAAATACTGCTTATAAATGTTGGAAAACTGCATAAAAATTCTTTGGCTAATTAATGTTTTGTAAAATGTACAAGAGTCTTTAGCACATCAAATAAATTTGTATTTATAACCAAAACAAAGTCTATGCTTTATTATTCCACAATTATGAGATGAATAAATCTTTTACAAGATTTATTCTACTTATTTTAATACTCAGTCTTAAAGAAATTAACTTTACTACTTTATTTACATAAAAAATGATGCTGACCAATAATTACCCCAGAAGTGACCAAGAATTGCCCCGTTTCCGGGGTAATTCTTGGTCACTTAAAAATTATAATTATTTCAATTATAAGTGCATTTAAATTTAAATAAGCATTTTCTTATATAGCCACCAGAGGGGGCTTATTCCACAAAAAAATTTAAAACAATACCTTTAATAGTTTTTATAATAATTGGATGTTGATGATTTTTGACCAGGAATTACCCCGGGTGACCCTATTTATATTAATTGTTTAAAAGGAAATATGTTTAAAAACTTTAAAATTTAAGTTCTTTAAAATAGAATGTAAATAGTTTTAGAAGTGCGAGATTTTTTAAAAAGCTGTGTCGTTTCTGGCAATGGTGCAAATGATGTCCTATCTGATCAGAAAAATTTAGTTGTGGCCATTAATCATCTACAATAATCAATTTTTAAACAATTAAATCGGTGAAATTGCTTTTTCATTTCGGTTTGCTAGAGTTTCGTGGTCACTTAAAAAACATAAAGGAAATAAATTAAATATGGATTTGTTTTGAGATTGTTACTAAATCATTTATACAGTTTCGTCATCACTTAAAACACACAAACGAAATAAATGCGGATTTGTTTTTGAAATTGTTACTATATCATTCATAGAGTTTCATGATCACTTAAAACACATAAACGAAATAAATTAAATTCGGATTTGTTGTTGAGATTGTTACTATATTATTCATAAAGTTTCGTGATCACTTAAAACACATGAACGAAATAAATTAAATTCGGATTTGTTGTTGAGATTGTTAATTATATTATTCATAAAGTTTCGTGATCGCTTAAAACACATAAACGAAATAAAATTAAATGCGGATTTGTTTTTGAAATTGTTACTTATCATACATCGAGTTTCGTGATCACTTAAAACACGTAAACGAAAATAATTAAATGCGGATTGGTTTATGAAATTGTTACTGTATCATTCACCATTTTTCATCGTAGCATCAAGGAGATTGTGAACCATTTTACGAGATTCTAACTCCCTGTAAATATCAGTTGTAATTAAAATTTGTTTTAAGAAAAAAATATTAGCGTATAATAGGCCAATGTTACTTATTTCTTGTAGCAATAAATGTTTTGGTTAAAACTATTCATAATTATTTATTAAATTGTTTAATTGGAGGGGGGGGGGGGGGTGTAAGAACCGTAACCAGACGGAGGCAGGGTGAGCTGAGCCCCTCCTAGAAACTTCTTGAGCTCCCTCTCGACTTCAAAACCTTTCAATATGAATAACATCATTTATTACATTTAAGAATTTTAAAACTTTATAATCAAAAGTTTTATGACAGTGGGGACTTGCTTTCTACTTATGTCTATATTTATAAATCCTTAAAATAGAGGGGGAAAAGACAAGCTGTGAATTAACCCCATCAAAAAATTTCAAACCCCCCCTCTGACTTTGCCGACTGGTTACGGACCTGCGGGGGGGGGGGGGGGGCTCTTACACATTATCATGTTAAAATTATCAGAAAATGTAATTTGACAATTTTTAACATTTGTATTATTTATTAGGTAGTTTTGTTTTTACTTTATATTAAATATTCACAATACATACCCTTAAATGAGGTGGAGGGGCTTTTTCCCCCCACTTTGCATAATGAGGATTTTGCTGGCCACAGCTCCGAATATATAGGAATTAATTTTTGGCTCACAATAACATAGCGTCATTTATAATTTTTATTTTACTAATATAAATTATAAACATTCATTTATACACGTATTATGGAAAGCTATTACACCATCTACCCCTTTCAAAGAGCAGCCAGCGTTGTTTTATTTGACTACATAAGAAATAAATGCACAGATCTGTCAGTTTTACATGGAAATCCCAAAACTAGCAAATTGAGCACTATGTCAAAAACAATCCAGCTGAATGTAATTTTAAGCGATTAAAAACCTCGATATTTTTCCCGATCTCAAATTATCATGTACTTCAAAACAGATCAATAGTATAAAAACATTTATAACCGAATCTATTAATATAAAATACAAACAAATGTTCGAAAATATATGAAAGGAAATTACGCCATCCGCTGCTACTTTTTCTCACGCGGCAAAATGTTTCTTCAAAAACAGAAAAAAAATTGCTCACCTGCAAAGAGCTGCCGGCGTTTTGTTTTTTTATATATTCATCAACAGAAGAAGAAATGAAAGCACACAACTGTTATTTTCACATGAAAATCCGAAAACTAGTGAGCTGAGCACTGTGTCAGTAACAATCCATCGAAATGTCATCCATTTCAAACGATTAAAAATCGCGATATTTCTTCGGTTGTCAAATTGTCATGTATTCCAAAACAGATCAACACAAACAACATGCTTACGAACTTTCAGCATCAGCAAGACGAATTACCTGATTCGTCGAGAGGTTGCCGGCAGACAAAACTTTTTTCACGCCAAGCAGTCTCTTTCCGACGTCGCCAAAAACAGGTTTGTGGGAAAGAAGAGATCTAATAAAAAGTAAAAAACCCAAACAAAATTCAAATGCAGTCAAATGGGTTTGCATTTTATCTGCGAGTGGGATGTGGGAATTGAAAGTACGACAATGTTTTTTATTATTATTATTTTTGTTATAAAATTGTTATACCATTTTTTTTTTTAAGATCCGGGGGTAGAGCATATAAAAAAATCGCATTGGATATTTAAAAACATGCTGAGTAAGGTCAATGAATTTCCATCCATTCTATTATTAAATCTCATTACTTATTATAAAATCATTAAATTTACTACAAAATACTAAAACCCAAACAAAATGCAAATATAGCCAAATGGGTTTGTATTTTATCCGGGTGTGTGATGTGGGATTTCATGCATTTTTATCATTAAATCACGTTAAATATTAGAAATTCTCTATTAGAGAGCGAACGTTTGAAATGAAATCGGTTAAAAATGATTTTTTGCCTTTCTTTAATAATCTATTATTTTAAGCGAAAAAACGTATGCACTTAAGTTTTTTTTCCTTTTTCCTTCCTCCCTTTCAGCCCCACTAGTGGCTGAGAGGTTCTGCTCTCAAAGCTGGTAGACGAGAGGTGCTGGGTTCAAACCCCTGTCGCGCTCGTCGACCTAACCGTTCGGAGTTTTCCGTGGTTTTCTTCTAACCTTGCCGTAAATACGGGTTAGGATCTCTTAGAAAGACCCCCACGGAGGGCTATTCCCCCTAGGGCCTATATCCCAAGAGTAAATAATCAGCCATCATAAATCAACCAACCAACCTTTCTTTTCTTCGTTGTTTGCTTTTCCATTTTTTTTCCTAAGAGAGAAAAATGAATTTAAATTATATTACTTGTTCTCTAGCTCGAGATTTATACAGTCAGCAAAATAATAATAATAATAATAATAATAATAATAATAATAATAATAATAATAATATATATATATATATATATATATATATATACTTTTATAATATATTAAAGTAATTATTAATATATAAAAGTATATATATATATATATATATATATATATATATATATATATACTTTTAAATTATATTATTTGTTCTCTGACTCACGTGTTTACACAGCAAATAAAATAGTTTTATTAAATCAACCTAAAGCTATTTTATTAAATTTTGTTAAATAAAAAAAGTTAGAGGTTTTTTTTTTTTTTTTTTTTTTTTTTTTTTTAAGAAATAGGAAATTTTTCATAATTTATACCTTAGCTCGTTTCACACAGTTAGAAAAATAATCCTATGTTTGCATATTTATTTAATTAATTTTGTACTAAAAAAAAAAAAAAAGAAAAGAAAATAATTTTAAATTAACTTTTAAATATACACTAAAACACTTTGTATTTTTCTTAAAAGACGTCAACATAAACATTAAAGATGTTAAAATTTTATGATTTTAAAGATGTAATTTTAACATCTTTAATGTTTATGTTGACGTCTTTTAAGCAAAATACAAAGTGTTTTAGTGTATATTTAAAAGTTAATTCTAATGGACGTATTTTGACTGTCCACTTTATTTGAAATATAATAATAGTTGAATAATTTAAAATTATATTACTTATTACATTCTGACCCAAGTTTCACACAGGTGCAAAAGTAATTCTACAAATACGTAAAATTAAAGATTTTCAGATGTATAAGAACAAAAATTGTTAAAACAACAGTCGCTTGACTCTTACAACTCGTACGAACCCTTAACTCAGGGCCCGATTAACTTCTGAATAAAAAGCACAATATAATTTTGGGGGCAATGTCATTTGGCAAAATTTTATTAATTCTTCATTCATGAAAACTCACCAAAACGATACTAATATTATTCCCGACAGTAGCTTAGCCAAGGTCACATATATTTCATAAAATAGCTTTTTTATGTTCCCTGTATATACTTCAGATATATTTAGTACATATATTTAGTATGCCCGATTTCCCGGGTAGTTTCTAACAGGCACATCAGGATGCTATATGATTAATTAGCATCCTATTGATGATATTCATATTTCACTGTTAAATAAGTTTCGTGAAGTAGTGCGTGAATTTCCACTTGAATTTAAGCAAACTTTCTTTTCCAAAAATAAAACGCAAAAAAAAAAAAAAAGGGAAAGTGGGAATTAGAGGGCCCTCTTCACAGCCATTTTGGGGGCACTTTTAAATTTTATAGGAAAAGCATGTGCTTCACGTGATTTTCGTATAATCAAGCCCTGCCTTAACTTTTCAATGCTGATTAAGAGCGTACACTAGTCACGGAAAGAAACGCTCAAGCTAATGTTAAGTCTATGGGAAGGTTCTAGCGCTATTTCTCGCTCGCATTTTAATATTTATAAATGCTTTTTTTGCATAGGCTAGCTGAGGTCAATCTCCAACGTTGTCAGTTTTTACTTTTTCGATTTTTGTTGCAGTTTTTTTTTTTTTTTTTTTTTTTTTTTTTTTTTTTTTATATATATATAAGCGGACATTTTTAATTTTGGAACCGGTTGGAACCGATTCTGAAAGTGAAAGTACTCTTATATAAAATAACTGGAACCAAAATCGAAAAAGTAAAAACTAACAACTTTAGAGATTGACCTCAGCTATTCTATGCAAAAAAAAAAAAAAAAAAAAAGCATTCAAAAATATTAAAATGTGAGCGAGAAATCGCGCTAGAACCTTCCCATAGACTTAACATTAGCTTGAGCGTTTTTTCGCGTGACTGATGTAGACTCTTAAACTGAAAATATAAACGTAGTTGACGTAACTCAGATGTAAATAAAGCACAAAATGTACAAATTATATATTTTACAACAAATAAAAGAAAATAATCAATTTAAGCTAGTAATTCTTACAAACCAATAATATATCTGTCAGAAATGACTATTAATGACGTGTCTCTTTTATCAGAATTCTTATTGAAATCTTGCTCGGAGGTATTGGCAGCATTTTCTATTTCTTCACCAGGGGCGTAGCTACAGTAGAGCAGTTGAAGCAAACTGCTCCAGGCGCATAAATCACAAGGACTCAAAATTCGAAAAGACAAAACAAAAAAGACTTGTAAGTATATATTTTTTATTATTTGCCAGATAATATGAATAGATCATAGGCATATTCCTATGTTTCATTTTGCTTTGGACTTCCGATACTTCGATGTATAAAACGTGTTTTTATACTCGCTTAAAATAAATTGTTTTCGTGAAGTTGTTGAACTAATTTTTATTAAACCCAGGGACGCCAAAAGTGTCTCTGGCTCCTGATAATTATTTAAATACGGATGGAAAACGAAAAAAATATATATATACTTATTTAGAAAGTAATACAAATTTTCTTAAAATTTAAACCACACTGGCATTAACAAAATATAGAAAAAAAATAGCGTCTAGGGTTAAACGCTCCGCTCTCTTATACGTACTAGAACTATTGCGAGGCCTATTTCGTTCAGCATTGCCAATAAACTACTTCAAAAAAAAAAAAAAAAAAAAAAAAAAGATTGTTTCATCGCTACCATTTAAAAAAAAATAGTGTTAGCCTTATTCTCGCATTATTTGATCTGTCATTAAATAGGGCCAATTACACTATTTTAAACAAGTTGGAAATTGTACGTCAAACGTTACAAACGAGGTGCGTTCGTACTATAGCTAGTTATATAAATATTCAGATCTTGATGATTTCTAATTCTGTGAAATGAATTATATCGTCTGCAGATTAATTTCTGTAATAAAATAAGCATCCGGTCGCTTGACGATTAAACTTCGAAAGCTCCTATAAAAAGAAAGCACCGATTTAAAAAAAAAAAAAAAAAAAAAAAAAATCACATTTCTTAATAAATGTTTTTATTAATATTTTCGAAAGTTTTGATTCGATTTTTAAAAAAATTGAAATGTCTCGACAAAATTCTGCAAAGATAATATATCTTAAATTTCAAACCATTCGGTTGGGTAGTTTTTGTGTTGTTATATGCGGACGGACGGACCAGACGACGACAATAGGTGCTTACGTATTTATATAATTACGAACGCACCTAAAAAGTGGTGGGAGTGAAACAATCTGAATTTTTTTTAAAAGTAGCCTACTGGCAACACTGGTGTCCTTTTGCCATCTTAATCATTCTATTTTTGCACTAGTTACTGGTGACTAATTAGTAGATAGAACTTTTGAAACTGTTTGTTCTTAGATCTGTGCGATAAATTAATATGCATAATTTATACAAATCAAGTATTTTTTTTAATTATTTTTTATTTTATTTTATTTTATTTTATTTTATTTTTATTTTTATTTTTATTTTTTTATTTTTATTTTTTTTGCGTTTGTTAATTATTTTAAATTGAAAATTTTATGTAAAAAGGGTAGCATGGTACTAAAAGAAATAATAATAAAAAAATGTATATCATGAAAAAATCGGAACATTTCGTGTCCCGCGCACTTACGCGGGACGGGTCTTAGAATCCGTGAAAATCCAGACATCCCGCTTAAATAAAAACATCTGGCAACACTAGTCATAATGCACGTGTAACAAAGCATACAAAACTACAATGTCATAAGCATATAAAACTGCATTGTCATGTCATGCTGTATGGGCACTTCTTTCTTTTCATTTTTACTTTTCATCCAAATTTTACAAGTCATATGTGTTGTCAAAAATAAGAATTTCTAGACGCTAGTGTGTTCCCTCATTACCCTTTTTTTCAATTCCTACTATTAGCTCACACTCTCTATATATTTATAAATCTTGTTCAAATTTTCAATCGTTAATAAAATACTTTTTATTCAACCAATCAAGTTCAAATACATTTTTTTAAACTTGTAGTGGATGACACTTGATGTCAATACAGTTTTTTCAAATATTAATTCATTAATTAAATTTAATAACCAAACTACTAGCATTCAAAACTCGAAGATAAATGAGCAGAAACACTCCATTAGGTTCCACTCTTCGAAAGAGCCGCTACTACATGAAACTGTTGACTCGTGATTATGTTTTAATGTTATTTTCTATACTGTTTCATTTTATTTTAGGTACTTACGTATTATCCGGGCCATTCTTATATCATTTATTAAAATGGAAAATTGCAAAGAAATTCGCTTTCTATTTTGCCACTTAATATTGTGATTCTGTCATATGTATATGCATATTTATATTAATTGTAATTATTTAATAAAAAGTAACTAAAATAAAAATTTTCTTTGTTGACCTAAGTAGGAATTGATTCATTTTTTTTTTTTTTTTTATATATTACTTGTTATACTGTCTTCGAAATAAGATATTAAATCGAAATAAGAAAATGTATGAT
This sequence comes from Maratus michaelseni, assembly GCA_963931845.1. NCBI lineage: Eukaryota > Metazoa > Arthropoda > Arachnida > Araneae > Salticidae > Maratus > Maratus michaelseni. Next base: position 151,426,435 of record OZ007598.1, on the reverse strand, counting down.
TTTTAAACCTGGAAAAAAAAAAAAATGATGCCAGAATTTTTCCATAGGGACACACCAGTTTTACTTGCTCCAGAGCGCTGATTATTTAGCTGTTCTCCAGCAATGGGGTTACATTTGGCTGTGAAAATCCTATTCTTTTTAACACTTTCCAACATAGTTGAAAAGTGATTATGAATTCTGTTTGTCTGTCTGCCTGTCCGGGCTCTAACTTACGTAAATATATTCGGATTATCATGCAATTGATATATGTTATTGAAGTTTACTATGGCATGTTCGGTATTGAAAATGAAGTGTGTAGTACGTATAGTTTTTTACAGGGACACTCAAAAGAATTCCGTTACATTGCGGTGTATGGGGAAAATCATTTGCGGTTTATTTTAGTGATGTTACAAAATTTCAAACAGATTGAAATTCATATATATTACTAATGTGTATTACAAGAGGCTTACTATAGAATATTGTGTGTATAGCAATCATCATTCATTTACAGGAACACACAAACGAATTCAATACACTGTAAAAAAAATTCTAGGAACGGTTCGCATCTGAAGCGAAACGTTTAATTTCTGAAAAGATTTTCAGGTTTCATTTTATTCAGTTTTGAATACGGAACATCTCAAACACGTTGGAAAATCTTTCAGCTGGTATCATCACGTATTATCAATCTGGACGTATTATCAATTATGACGTAAAAGTTTTCATTCTCAAAATGAATCTATTCGTTTCAGAAAAGGCAACTAGTTGCCTTTTCCAAAACGGAACGTTTTTTTTTTTTACTGTATGTTTACAATAATTGCTGGAAGCGCGTCTGTAGATCATATACAGGGCAGCACAAAAGTTCTCGAGTACATTTCCATTTATTGACGGCAATTCCAGAAGGGGAATTTTAAACTGTGCCATGCGTTTCCTAACTGAACTAAAATTTAGCATTCTATGTAGTATATATACAAATCTATAGATCATATACAAGGCTGAACAAAATAAATCGGATATTTTTCCGAATATTGTTGGTAATTCCTGAAATTGGGTTTTTAAAATAATGTTATGCGTTTTCCAAATTGTTTACTTAGTTATCGTCTTTCACTTTTATGAAACGGTTAAGATTTGTAAAATTATTTTGGAAGTGTTGGAAAGTGTTACATAATATATGCTTAGCTCATGATTTTTCGTTCTTGTTACACTCTTTTATTTAACTCAACTTGGTTTTTGTATGTAAAGATGGAATTTCCTAATCGATTTTTAACTCACTTCCTGATAAGCTAGAATTATAAAAATATATCTACAGAGGTGTGTTTTCGATGACAATACAACATTTTAATATTTTTAGAACTTAATTATAAACAAGAACGAATTAAATTTTTTTAAAAATTAAAAAACCCGACTACGTAAAAAGCGAACTAAAAACGGAGCTTCTCACTGTAAAATAGTCTAGGAAACATCTTCATTTTGAAAGACTTATTCAATGATATGCCACACAATATTGTGCGTAATTTTTTTTCGTCTCTACTGCCATTTTGTATTTTATGGCCGCCATTTTGAATTTATGAAAACAAAAACTAGCCTATAACCATCGGACGGTTAAGACGAATCGATAGAGACCTCATTCATTAAAATCCATCCAGCCGTTGGGATGTTTCGAGCAAGGCCGTAACCAGAAAAATATTTCGGAGGGGAATTTCTAGGTTTAAAATTTTTATTTTTTATTATTGTATTTTATATTTGATTAGTAGAGAGAAAATGAGCGTCCGGCCCCAGGAGGAGCTTGGAGCCGGAGGAGGGAGGAGGGCTCCTCCTCCCGAAGTGCCCTCCTCCTCCTCCCGAAGTGCCCTCCTCCTCCCGAAGTGCCCTCCTCCTCCCGAAGTGGCCTCCTCCTCCTGAAGTGCCCACCTCCTCCCGAAGTGTCCTCCTCCACCACCTAAGATAAGGGGATTAGTATTAATTAATTTTAATTGCGGGACTTAGAAATTTTTCGAAGCCATTTTTTTTTTTTTTTTTCGCGGAGAATTTTCTATTAGAATACGAGGTGTGTTTCAAGGGATTTATTTTAGCGAATTAGAAATTTAATTAATTTTAATTGCGAGACTTAGAAATTTTTCGAAGCAATTTTTTTTTTTTTTTTTTTTTTTTGCGGAGAATTTCTTACGAGAGTACGAGGTGTGTTTCAACGGATTTATTTTAGCGAATTAGAAATTTAATTAATTTTAATTGGAGAACTTAGAAATTTTTCGAAGCAATTTTTTTTTTTTTTTTTCAACGAGAGTAGGGTATTCCAAATATATGTTAGAGTATATTTGAGGAGAATTTTAAAAGTCAATAAGGGTTTAATTATAAATAGTGAATAATTAATTTTAATTGGGGAACTTAGACATTTTTCGAAGCAATTTTTTTTTCTTCAACGAGAGTATACAGTTTGAATAGGAGTGTATGATGTAGAAGTGAATGAATAATTAAAAATAATAATTAAAAAGGGTCATTCATTAATTTTAATTGGGGAACTTAGAATTTTTTCGAAGCAATTTTTTTTTTTTTTTTTTTAACTAGAGTAGTCCATTTGATATAGATGTTAGAGTATATTTGAGGGTGAATGAATAATTAAAAATATTCATTAATTTTAATTGGAGAACTTAAGAAATTTTTGTGATTTTTAGTTTTAAAAATTGCCAAAAAATAGAATTTTTAGTTTTAAAAGTCGCCAAATGTAGGATTTTCAACTGAAAGTAATCTAAGATATAAACTCTCAACTGAAATGAATTTTGCCTTAAGGTGTGAGCTTTTAGCTAGAAGTGACCTAGAGTCAAAACTTCCTGGTCCCAGGAATCATCACGGGAGTTATAGTAAAAAATACAGGGTCACGTATGAATTATACAGCACTAAATTTAACAGCTCGCCCCCTCCCCCCTCCCTTTTTTTTTACCCAGAGGGGCCCTTCGATAGCCTAACAATACACACTTCAAAAAACTAGATGATAAAAAACCAGAATTTTAACGTATATATAAAGTAGTAAATAAACAAGAATGAAAAATCATGCGTAGCGACATAATTCATGAATCACTTTCCAACATCATTGAAATGTTATGTGAACAAAATATAATTTTACCAGCTAGTGCATAGTTAATTAAAATAGTGAACAGATCCCCTTTTTAATAAAAAGGAACCCTTCACAATAATCCATTTATGCATAAGGACCCTTCATAAAATCATATAATTTACACTTTACCCTATTTTTTTCAATTCAAGTTAGGCTAAAAGTAAAGCTTACGCATCGATAGGTTGAAAATATAGAAATCCTTCAAAAGAAACTAGAAAAAGTTAAAGATTTAAGCCCTGCTCATAAAATAATGCGACTACCCAGCGTCCTTCACAAATAATATAACCCTATTCCTATTCGAATCCCAGCGCCCTTCGCAAAATAAATCCAATAGATTCATGTTATTTTATGGCGACAGAAATACGAGAGACCTTTCATAAAAATCCAAGATCACTGTTTGAAAGAAAAGGCCCCTTCACAATGTACCCTGTAAAAATATTTTAAGAAATAGACTGCTATTCTCAAATGAATACGAATTCATGCAATGTAAAAATAGGTTTTACACGAATGCATTTTTAGTATAACGTTCAAAATATAGATTTATAGAAAAAAAATTACATATTTCACCAAATTTATCATACAAATCTGTAAAATAGGGTAGAGCGTTTCATGAAAAATAATTGAATTTCGAGTGATTATGCTTTAAAATACATATTTATAACTCAAACTAAGAAATGAATGTTACCCCAACAACAGACGGATTGCTGAATCATAATGAGTCATATTATCAGATAAGCGAAGATCTTGCTTTGACACGGTGAATCACTCGCGATAAGGAATACGGCTATTGAGCTTTTTCACAAATTTAATCAATTTCTGAGACATTTCATGTAGTTCTATATAGGTTCTACTCTTCATGTATACATATGGTGATATATATGTATATATATACTAAAATCTGTTAAGTTTTAAAAGGCTTCACTGTGTATTTAATGAAAAATAAGAACTAAGAAATAGCCATTGAGAATTTTGAGGATAAGAGACGGATTTTAATGAATTTGATATAGGTTAGGGTAAAAAAAATACAGGGTCCCCTATAAGATATATGAATTAAATAACATAAAATTTAAATTAAATTGAATTCGTTTATGCTTTTTGTATTGCAAAGTATAGAAAAATATACTAAATTGAGTTTTTAGTATTTTAACTTAAAAATTTCTTTTGAGGAATGCATAGGATAACTAACCTTTTGACTTTGTTTTTATAAAATATATATTGTACTATTTAGTTAGGGCATTATTTCAAAAAAAATGTTTGTTTTTTAATATTGAAAAAATACACATAAAGTTATCTTACCTAAAAAGTGTAATCATAATGTACTGGACTTCATACAAATTCGACATTCTACTATGCTTGTCTTACAACAACTGAACGGTAATGTGTTTGCTTATCTCTTAAAACCACGGGATATCGTGACGTCATGGATAAGGCATATGGTAGAATACAGAATGAATAGGTATTATAAGACTGAAAAATAAAATAATCATAAATAATAAATTTTGCATACTTCATACAAACACTTACAGTTATGAGAAATGATTGCTACTATTAACCATATGAGAAAATGAATCATTAGCTAATCTTATTAGTGTATGTCATATTTAACTAACAGGCTTGAACATACGTGAATTTTGACTAGAATTATTCACTGAATGTAAAAAAATGATTTATATTTACATCTAATATTTATATCGTTTAACATTTTAAAATTCTATTAAAAGTATATACATTAGTATGCTTGTGAAAGGTCTATTTTTAAGACGAAACATTGTGTGAAGTGTCCTGTGTTAAGGTTAAAACTTTCGTGAAGGGCTCTGTTTTAAAGTTTCGTGAAGGGGTCTGTTTGAAGGATCCTGTTTTTAAATAACTTAAGAACACACAATTTATTCCTAAACATACAACTCGATTCGTTATATATGCTTAATTGAGTATTCAATCAAAAATAATAACTAAGAAATAAAATTAACAATACTAATTAAGAGACAGCCTTAAGAATTTTTGGAATAAGAGATTGGTTTTAATTAAATAGGTTAATGAACCTAATTCGATACAAGTCTTACTAAAATAGAAATTACACTAAAAATACAGAGTCCCCTACAATATATGAATTATACTCCACTAAATTTAATAGCACCCTCCCCTATTTTCATAGAAATGGCTTCAATATAATTTAGGCTAACATACACTTCAAAAAATACATAGTGACCACAAGAAGGACAGGAATTCGAAATGTACTACTACTTAAGTAAAATATAATTTCTCTTATCGCATAAAATATATTAACAAGTCCTGTACAAATATATTGACAAGACTATATGAACTATTAATACATGATTTAAAACATATTGGTTATACAAAACATATATATATATATATATATATATATATATATATAAATTTATCGTTACCTTAAAATTTCAAGCATGATTTACTCGACTTCACAGAAATTCAACTGGATTCTTCACCACGTGGTTTGATGACATCACTGATCGCGATAACATTCTAGATAAGATTCACTAATAAGAACACATTTCATTTCATTTCTTCTAAAGAAAGTATACGAGTTGATTCTAAGGTCTAGGTATGTAGATATATAGTAGGTTAGTAGTAATATATTTTTAAAGTACTTTTTATTTTGTTTTAAAAGAAATGGTTATTTTTCTCTTTACGTAGGGTAGTCAAAATTAAAGCATAAAATATTAAATTTAATCTTTAGTAATACAAAGACTTACGCATACAGAAACGCATGTGGTGAAAAGTTATAGATATATTTTTTCATTCATGTGCATCACATATAATTATAAAATTCAATTTTTTTTGTTGTTGTTGGTAAGGATAATCCAAAAAACTCATGCAATAAAACGCTTGTGAAACCGAAAATTGGATATAATCTGTGTTCTAATTGTGAAAAGGTATTAGGTTGGAAACGTATACATGATTACAATCATCTATCAGAGATGTATACAGGGAAGCTGTACATATGGAATGTAACTTGAACTATAAGCAGTGTAAAACTATTCCTGTTATATTCCATAACTCGAAAAACTATGATGGTCATCATATTATGACAAAGCTAGGAAAGTCATGAAATCGACGTGATTGTCTCTTCTTCTATGAAGAATTATATAACCTTTAAAATCAGAAAGCCAACATGTCCTATTTATAGGGCCTTCATATATTATTTTCGTTTGCGCTGGTTTTGAACCCGCGAACTTCAGCTTGGACTCATTATTGATACGCTAATCGTTGGGCTGTCCGTGCCCTGATGCTTTCTCGCTTTCTTATAAATACTATCTATTACAATCACACTTTTTTCGACTCGTGATATATCATTTGAATTGACATATATATATGTTGGGTTTGCTATACTAGAGGTCTCTAAACTTTGCATATATGACTTTCATTATAACTTGATATAGAATACTTAACATATTCAAACACAAATAATATTTATAAGGATATAGAACAATGTGATTTCTTTAACTTCTCTAAGTATTCAAAACCACATCGTCTAAACCGCACAAGTTTCGAACCCACAAATATATAATCAGACTTGTCATTTTATACCTAGGACGCTAACCACAGGGCTAAGTGAGCCCCCGCTTATTTTATAGTTACCACGCTAACTATTGGGCTTAGTGAGCCCCAGGCTACCTTATACCCACCACGCTAACTATTGGGCTTAGTGAACCCCCGCTTATTTTATAGCCACCATGCTAACCACAGGGCTAAGTGAGCCCCCGGTTATTTTATAGTCACCATGCTAACTATTAGGCTGAGTGACCACCAGGCTATTTTATACCCACCACGCTAAGTATTAGGCTGAGTGAGCTCCAGGCTATTTTATACCCACCACGCTAACTACTGGGCTGAGTGAGCCCCAGGCTATTTTATACCCACCACGCTTACTGGGCTTAGTGTGCCCCCGCTTATTTTATAGCTACCACGATAACCACAGGGCTAAGTCAGCCCCCACTTATTATATAGTCAACACGCTAACTACTGGGCTGATTAAGCCCCAGGTATTTTATAACCATCACGCTAACTACTGGGCTGAGTGAGCCCCAGGTTATTTAGTCGCATGAATATGATTTCCAAGGTATATGTCCTAACTTGATTTAGACCATTGCCTATGGTAAGATAAAGCTGAGAAGTAAATTGGTAAACTATGTACCTCGAAAACTCACTTGTATTTTATTAAATATCTGCAGAAATTAGCATAGTTTATTAAAATTATATACATTCTCATTAGTTTATGAATCTACTAACTTATAATATCTATATGGTAACTTGGATTATTAGTATTCCCACTTAAAAATTTCTTTTGTAGATTTAATATGATAAACACTAACATGAGACTGAGTAAACTTTTACCATTTTCATTTCAACTTAGTTTTAGGAAATTTATCTACACTAGATGGAACCCGTCAAAACTTGACGAAAAAAATATTATAACAATATCATTAAAATAAGCTTCTTTATTATTTAAAAAGAGTGCAAATAAAACAGTCTTTCAAATATTTTATTTTTAAAGTTTTTTCCTCAGTGAAATACAGTACGATTTCCAATGCAAACTCCAAACAATCAATCCGTAAATAACTGTGTAATGCAAATCAGTTTGACATTACCGCCATATTCTCTACGGCAAGAAAGAAAATTTCATGGACCTATGAAGTATCATACAAATAGTATATTCCTACGTTCATCTCATATTCAGTAAATAAAAGAACATAGTAAATAAAGCACACATCTCCCTCCCCTCCCCCCTGTGATAATGCAACCGAATGAGCTCCTATGAGCATGTGTATTGCATCTGCCCAAAAGCACCGTCGAGATTCGATGTTAAAAAAAGTTTTATAATGTTTAAATTAAAAAAAAATTAAATGTCTTCTTTAATCATTGTTCATTTCAAATCCATATATTCTAAAACACATCCATTGTTTTAAGGTAATCAGATGAAGAATTTTTTTTACAATAATAAATCAATCTTCAGATGAGGGAGATTTTTAATGTTTTCAAGTGTAATTTATTTGTATAGTTTCCTCCGTCCCTTTACATAATCAGGATGATTATCCCTTTTCCATGATAGTCGGGGATCTTTTACCTCTTGTACAGTTAAATACCCAATAGATCTTTAAAAAAAATACAATTCGTAGCATATTCTGATGCAACATATGCATCAGCGGATTCAACATATCAATTTTATGTTAAACAAAAACTCAAAATAGTTTTTTTTCTTTTTTGACAGATTTTAGTTTAGCGCCAAAATGCTCTATCTTATGGATAATCTGATCTTATGATTTATCAGTGTTTAATATTATTATTTTTTTCACTTTTTATGATGGTTAGAGAAATCTATTTTCAATTGTGGCAGCTTTCCCAGGGACTATTTTACATTATTGAAGCAAACTGATGGTCATTGTTAAGATAGAAATGAAACACATGTCATGCTTGAAAATTATTTAAAAAGTCGTTAAATTAAGCGGCAGTTTTCAAATAAATTTCAATCGAAAGCTAATTTTTTCTTTCTAATTCATGATGTAAGAATTAAAATTATAAAATGTAGTAAAATGTAGTAAAAAATTTAAATTTGTAGTATTTAGAAGTGATGTAAGCGCGATGAAAGCTAAAGCGATAGCGCCGTTTGTTGTCATAACCGTTATACATTTCTAAAAATTGCCACTGTGTTTTCGCTGGCGTCCAAAAGTAGACTACCATTTTTTGACATCGAAAGATAAATTCACAGTGAAAGAAATATGACTTTGCCGCTAATATGGAACTGTTAAATGAACTCATAATAATAAACCTACCAAAATAATTCCTATAAAATATTAGCCTTGCACTGTTTATTCTAGCTAAAAATACAATCATTATTTCAAGTTCTTTTTTTCTACCATAGCACTATTTTTAATAATTTTAATTTTCCTGAAATCCTTTACTTTTGAGAATTTTTTATATTAAAAAATGAGATCTTCTAACCTATAATTAAAAAAAAAATTATTGGTAACATGCAATCAAGATGAAGCAATCAATAAAGACTCCAATTCTAATCTTTATAATTAAGAATGGAAAAATCAGTTAAAACTACGTCATGCTGACACAATCATATAAATTTTTCTCTTTAGTTTTATCAATGTTAAAATGCATTTCAAGCTAAACATAACGTCATTTTCACCGGCGCAAACTTTTCACACTTACTTTGTGTATGTTACTTTTATGCGTAAATACCATGTATACAAATCAAAATATATTTGTATTTAACTGTAATGAAAAATGGCATCAACAAAGTCATAATGCATAATAATAGACGCGTTTTGCTTGGAAACTGATTCCAAACAAACGGTTGCTACGTTGTATTTTCTATTATATTTTATATATGTAGCTATAACTTATAGCTATATCTCACGGTAAAGTGTTTCAATATATTATATGCAGCGGTAACATTTTTTTACGATTTATATTTAATAAGAAATGAAACATAGCAACCGTTTGTTTGGAGTATCCAACCAAAACGTCATCACTGACGTCACACTGAAAGCGTCTTAAAATAAACCCAATGAACAATATTCCGGTGACATCACAATAAATATGAATTTTTATTCGTTTATAAAACACGCGGATAAATATTTTTACCTAAATTTAACTTGCAAATTAAAAAATTCGGTCTAAAAGCCACGTGCTTTTAATATTATTTCTCTATTATCTCGCAACCACAGAGTTCAGAAAATAAACTATGTACCTCGCAACAGTGGGCGTTAATCCTATTGCCGACTTTATGACGTCATAAGCAGAAGAAAAAGTTTAATTGAAAATTACGGCTAATTAATTAAATTTTCGAACAAACGAATGCACGATAACAAATCTGTGTCCAAATGTCTTTCATTTAAAAAAAGAATGATGTAATTTGATGCAGTAGTTTGTTCTCACGGATTGTCGAAAGAAATCGCTTAGCGTTTTAAATATATAGATAGCTTTAAATTTTACTGTTTAGTAAGTCTATTATTTCAAAGTATTATTGTTTAGTTCTAATATTCAAAACATATTCATATCGTTTTACATAGTAGGTATCAAATTAATTTAAAGTCATATTAAAAATATATATATACAAATACTATTCTTACCTAACACGCCAGCTAGCTAAAGCACCCAGCCGTCTCACACCAAGACTCTGAGAAAAGTGAATGCTTGTTCAGGGCCTTATCAGCTAATATAATCACTGATAAGACTTGATCACGTGACATGTGACGTCACTGTTTAAGTGATATCACGTGACCATGTGGTATCATTCAATACGTCACCAATGACGTCAGAGATCACGTGACTAGGTCATAAAAGAACCAATTGCTAATTGCAATTAACAATTTACCTCTAATTGATTTGTATAACATATATAGATAAATTAATACATGATTTTTCTATGTATTATTTCGTAATACATAGCACATATACTATGTTTTACGAAATAATAGAAAAATCCTGTATTAATTTATCTATATATGTTATACAAATCAATTAGAGGTAAATTGTTAATTGCAATTAGCAACACGTGATATCACTTAAACAGTGACGTCACATGTCACGTGATCAAGTCTTATCACTGATTATATTAGCTGATAAGGCCCTGAACAAGCATTCACTTTTCTCAGAGTCTTGGTGTGAGACGGTTGGGTGCTTAGCTAGCTGGCGTGTTAGGTAAGAATAATATTTGTATATATATTTTTTTAATATGACTTTAAATTAATTTGATACCTACTATGTAAAACGATATGAATATGTTTTGAATATTAGAACTAAAAAATAATACTTTGAAATAATAGACTTACTAAACAGTAAAATTTAAAGCTATGTAGATAAATTTCCTAAAACTAAGTTGAAATGAAAATGGTAAAAGTTTACTCAGTCTCATGTTAGTGTTTATCATATTAAATCTACAAAAGAAATTTTTAAGTGGGAATACTAATAATCCAAGTTACCATATAGATATTATAAGTTAGTACATTCATAAACTAATGAGAATGTATATAATTTTAATAAACTATGCTAATTTCTGCAGATATTTAATAAAATACAAGTGAGTTTTCGAGGTACATAGTTTACCAATTTACTTCCCAGCTTTATCTTACCATAGGCAATGGTCTAAATCAAGTTAGGACATATACCTTGGAAATCATATTCATGCGACTAAATAACCTGGGGCTCACTCAGCCCAGTAGTTAGCGTGATGGTTATAAAATACCTGGGGCTTAATCAGCCCAGTAGTTAGCGTGTTGACTATATAATAAGTGGGGGCTCACTTAGCCCTGTGGTTATCGTGGTAGCTATAAAATAAGTGGGGGCACACTAAGCCCAGTAAGCGTGGTGGGTATAAAATAGCCTGGGGCTCACTCAGCCCAGTAGTTAGCGTGGTGGGTATAAAATAGCCTGGAGCTCACTCAGCCTAATACTTAGCGTGGTGGGTATAAAATAGCCTGGTGGTCACTCAGCCTAATAGTTAGCATGGTGACTATAAAATAACCGGGGGCTCACTTAGCCCTGTGGTTAGCATGGTGGCTATAAAATAAGCGGGGGTTCACTAAGCCCAATAGTTAGCGTGGTGGGTATAAGTTAGCCTGGGGCTCACTAAGCCCAATAGTTAGCGTGGTAACTATAAAATAAGCGGGGGCTCACTTAGCCCTGTCGTTAGCGTCCTAGGTATAAAATGACAAGTCTGATTATATATTTGTGGGTTCGAAACTTGTGCGGTTTAGACGATGTGGTTTTGAATACTTAGAGAAGTTAAAGAAATCACATTGTTTTATATCCTTACAAATATTATTTGTGTTTGAATATGTTAAGTATTCTATATCAAGTTATAATGAAAGTCATATATGCAAAGTTTAGAGACCTCTAGTATAGCAAACCCAACATATTTATAGGTCAATTCAAATGATATATCACGAGTCGAAAAAAGTGTGATTGTAATAGATAGTATTTATAAGAAAGCGAGAAAGCATCAGGGCACGGACAGCCCAATGGTTAGCGTATCAATAATAAGTCCAAGCTGAAGTTCGCGGTTCAAAACCAGCGCAAACGAAAATAATATATGAAGGCCCTATAAATAGGACATGTTGGCTTTCTGATTTTAAAGGTTATATAATTCTTCATAGAAGAAGAGACAATCACGTCGATTTCATGATCTTTGAACTTTCCTAGCTTTGTCATAATATGATGACCATCATAGTTTTTCGAGTTATGGAATATAACAGGAATTGTTTTACACTGCTTATAATTCAAGTTACATTCCATATGTACAGCTTCCCTGTATACATCTCTGATAGATGATTGTAATCATGTATACGTTTCCAACCTAATACTTTTTCACAATTAGAACACAGATTATATCCAATTTTCGGTTTCACAAGCGTTTTATTGCATGAGTTTTTTGGATTATCCTTACTAACAACAACAAAAAAAAAATTGAATTTTATAATTATATGTGATGCACATGAATGAAAATATATATATATATAAATAGTCGCATTATTTTATAAGCAGGGTTTAATATCTATAACTTTTCACCACATGCGTTTCTGTATGCGTAAGTCTTTGTATTACTAAAGATTAAATTTAATATTTTATGCTTTAATTTTGACTACCCTACGTAAAGAGAAAAATAACCATTTCTTTTAAAACAAAATAAAAAGTACTTTAAAAATATATTACTACTAACATACTATATATCTACTTACCTAGACCTTAGAATCAACTCGTATACTTTCTTTAGAAGAAAAGAATTGAAATGTGTTCTTATCAGTGAATCTTATCTAGAATGTTATCGTGATCAGTGATGTCATCAAACAACGTGGTGAAGAATCCAGTTGAATTTCTGTGAAGTCGAGTAAATCATGCTTGAAATTTTAAGGTAACGATAAATTTATATATATATATATATATATATATATATATATATATATATATATATATATATATATATATATATATATATATATATATATATATATATATATGTTTTGTATAACCAATATGTTTTAAATCATGTATTAATAGTTCATATAGTCTTGTCAATATATTTTTACAGGACTTGTTAATATATTTTATGCGATAAGAGAAATTATATTTTACTTAAGTAGTAGTACATTTCGAATTCCTGTCCTTCTTGTGGTCACTATGTATTTTTTGAAGTGTATATTGTTAGCCTAAATTATATTGAAGCCATTTCTATGAAAATAGGGGAGGGTGCTATTAAATTTAGTGGAGTATAATTCATATATTGTAGGGGACTCTGTATTTTTAGTGTAATTTCTATTTTAGTAAGACTTGTATCGAATTAGGTTCATTAACCTATTTCATTAAAACCAATCTCTTATTCCAAAAATTCTTAAGGCTGTCTCTTAATTAGTATTGTTAATTTCAATTCTTAGTTATTATTTTTGATTGAATACTCAATTAAGCATATATAAAGAATCGAGTTGAATGTTTAGGAATAAATTGTGTGTTCTTAAGTTATTTAAAAACAGGATCCTTCAAACAGACCCCTTCACGAAACTTTAAAACAGATCCCTTCACGAAAGTTTTAACCTTAACACAGGACACTTCACACAATGTTTCGTCTTAAAAATAGACCTTTCACAAGCATACTAATGTATATACTTTTAATAGAATTTTAAAATGTTAAACGATATAAATATTAGATCTAAATATAAATCATTTTTTTACATTCAATGAATAATTCTAGTCAAAATTCACGCATGTTCAAGCCTGTTAGTTAAATATGACATACACTAATAAGATTAGCTAATGATTCATTTTCTCATATGGTTAATAGTAGCAATCATTTCTCATAACTGTAAGTGTTTGTATGAAGTATGCAAAATTTATTATTTATGATTATTATATATTTCAGTCTTATAATACCTATTCATTCTGTATTCTACCATATGCCTTATCCATGACGTCACGATATCCCGTGGTTTTAAGAGATAAGCAAACACATTACCGTTCAGTTGTTGTAAGACAAGCATAGTAGAATGTCGAATTTGTATGAAGTCAGTACATTATGATTACACTTTTTAGGTAAGATAACTTTATGTGTATTTTTTCAATATTAAAAACAAACATTTTTTTGAAATAATGCCCTAACTAAATAGTACAATATATATTTTATAAAAACAAAGTCAAAAGGTTAGTTATCCTATGCATTCCTCAAAAGAAATTTTTAAGTTAAAATACTAAAAACTCAATTTAGTATATTTTTCTATACTTTGCAATACAAAAAGCATAAACGAATTCAATTTAATTTTAATTTTATGTTATTTAATTCATATATCTTATAGGGGACCCTGTATTTTTTTTACCCTAACCTATATCAAATTCATTAAAATCCGTCTCTTATCCTCAAAATTCTCAATGGCTATTTCTTAGTTCTTATTTTTCATTAAATACACAGTGAAGCCTTTTAAAACTTAACAGATTTTAGTATATATATACATATATATCACCATATGTATATATGAAGAGTAGAACCTATATAGAACTACACGAAATGTCTCAGAAATGGATTAAATTTGTGAAAAAGCTCAATAGCCGTATTCCTTATCGCGAGTGATTCACCGTGTCAAAGCAAGATCTTCGCTTATCTGATAATATGACTCATTATGATTCAGCAATCCGTCTGTTGTTGGGGTAACATTCATTTCTTAGTTTGAGTTATAAATATGTATTTTAAAGCATAATCACTCGAATTCAATTATTTTTCATGAAACGCTCTACCCTATTTTACAGATTTGTATGATAAATTTGGTGAAATATGTAATTTTTTTTCTAAAATCTATATTTTGAACGTTATACTAAAAATGCATTCGTGTAAAACCTATTTTTACATTGCATGAATTCGTATTCATTTGAGAATAGCAGTCTATTTCTTAAAATATTTTTACAGGGTACATTGTGAAGACGCCTTTTCTTTCAAACAGTGATCTTGGATTTTTATGAAAGGTCTCTCGTATTTCTGTCGCCATAAAATAACATGAATCTATTGGATTTATTTTGCGAAGGGCGCTGGGATTCGAATAGGAATAGGGTTATATTATTTGTGAAGGACGCTGGGTAGTCGCATTATTTTATGAGCAGGGCTTAAATCTTTAACTTTTTCTAGTTTCTTTTGAAGGATTTCTATATTTTGAACCTATCGATGTGTAAGCTTTACTTTTAGCCTAACTTGAATTGAAAAAAATAGGGTAAAGTGTAAATTATATGATTTTATGAAGGGTTCTTATGCATAAATGGATTATTGTGAAGGGTTCCTTTTTATTAAAAAGGGGATCTGTTCACTATTTTAATTAACTATGCACTAGCTGGTAAAATTATATTTTGTTCACATAACATTTCAATGATGTTGGAAAGTGATTCATGAATTATGTCGCTACGCATGATTTTTCATTCTTGTTTATTTACTACTTTATATATACGTTAAAATTCTGGTTTTTTTTTATCATCTAGTTTTTTGAAGTGTGTATTGTTAGGCTATCGAAGGGCCCCTCTGGGTAAAAAAGGGAGGGGGGAGGGGGCGAGCTGTTAAATTTAGTGCTGTATAATTCATACGTGACCCTGTATTTTTTACTATAACTCCCGTGATGATTCCTGGGACCAGGAAGTTTTGTCTCTAGGTCACTTCTAGCTAAAAGCTCACACCTTAAGGCAAAATTCATTTCAGTTGAGAGTTTATATCTTAGATTACTTTCAGTTGAAAATCCTACATTTGGCGACTTTTAAAACTAAAAATCACAAAAATTTCTTAAGTTCCCCAATTAAAATTAATGAATGACCCTTTTTAATTATTATTTTTAATTATTCATTCACTTCTACTGCATATACTCCTATTCAAACTTTATACTCTCGTTGAAAAAAAAAATTGCTTCGAAAAATGTCTAAGTTCCCCAATTAAAATTAATTATTCACCATTTATAATTAAACCCTTATTGACTTTTAAAATTCTCCTCAAATATACTCTAACATATATTTGGAATACCCTACTCTCGTTGAAAAAAAAAAAAAAAATTGCTTCGAAAAATTGCTAAGTTCTCCAATTAAAATTAATTAAATTTCTAATTCGCTAAAATAAATCCGTTGAAACATACCTCGTACTCTTGTAGGAAATTCTCCACAAAAAAAAAAAATTGCTTCGAAAAATTTCTAAGTCTCGCAATAAAAATTAATTAAATTTCTAATTCGCTAAAATAAATCCCTTGAAACACACCTCGTATTCTAGTAGAAAATTCTCCGCGAAAAAAAAAAAAAAAAGGCTTCGAAAAATTTCTAAGTCCCGCAATTAAAATTAATTAACACTAATCCCCTTATCTTAGGTGGTGGAGGAGGACACTTCGGGAGGAGGTGGGCACTTCAGGAGAAGGAGGCCACTTCGGGAGGAGGAGCCCTCCTCCCTCCTCCGGCTCCAAGCTCCTCCTGGGGCCGGACGCTCATTTTCTCTCTACTTTGATTTGTAATACTTTAATAAAGATAAAATTATTTAAAAGTTATCTATTTTTAATTCGAGTAACTGATACTTATCACAAAAGAAAATTGAATAGTTCAGTCTTCTTCACTGCAAAGAAATTTATAATTTCATTTGTGTTGATGGTGATTCTACTTCGCCATGTATCAAGAAGAGTGTCGTGTCAAGTTAAAGATTTC
Source organism: Maratus michaelseni (assembly GCA_963931845.1). Classification (NCBI taxonomy): domain Eukaryota; kingdom Metazoa; phylum Arthropoda; class Arachnida; order Araneae; family Salticidae; genus Maratus; species Maratus michaelseni. Next base: position 151,409,658 of record OZ007598.1, on the reverse strand, counting down.
TGGAGCTTTTTACACATATTTTAAAATGTCTTTTGTCAGAAATGTATTCTCAGGAGCATATATCAAAACAAATACGTTTGCAAATTTGTGGATATTTGGAATTAGACCCTCACTGTATTCTTCAATCGTTTCAGTTAAAGAAGTTGGAGAATCTATCTGAATATTCCACCAATATGTTTGAAAGCATGGAAATCCCACTTTTACACAGTTCCATAAAAAAAAAAAAAAAAAAAAAAAAAAAGAAGGAATTTTAAAAATTTTTATTGTTTATTACCTATTTTCTATTTTCTTAAATAGCATTCATCTTTTCAACATGCTGACGTAATCAAAGAAAAAAAAGATATGCTAGCTCATAGAATTTTTATTTAAGATTTTTTAACTGTAGTTGATTTTTTTATTTTTGACTTTCTTGATTGATACTAAATGACTTATTTATAGCCATCCTGAAACAATTTCGGAGGGGGATCAAACCCTTATGATCCCCCCATTGGCTACGGCCTTGGTTTCGATGGTATAAAGAAATCCACATACAGACATATCCAAGATACGCGTCAAACACATAACCCTTCTTGGAAGTCGGGTAATTAATAACTTAGTTTTAAGGCATTTTTTCGTTAGCCCACCGCAGATGATAAATAGCCAAATTTTCTTTATGGTTACAATTGTTATGCGAGTTACAACAACAATGGATTTAATGATGCTTCAAACCATGCTTGCCAAAAAAAGGCCAACCGTCTGTGGACTGCAACAATGCAATATTTAAAACACTGAAATGTTGAAAATGAAATAAAAGTAAAAATAAAGAGTGTAATAAATAAATTTAAAAAAAATACTTTCACCAATTAACAGTATTATACAGGGTGTCCCACAAGGTACGCAGCGTCTAATATGTACAGATTCGGTTAGAGCACGTCAATATGAGTATTTTGAATGGTAAGATGTGAGGTCCCCGAATATAGCCGAAAGTTCTCAATAAACATTGATTTTCACTTGGTTTTTTCCTCATTTCTTGTGTTTTTCATATGACAAGCTTCACACCTTACTTACACTATGACGCTATATTCGGGGACCCCACATGTTACCATTCAAAATACTCATATTGACGTGCTCTATCCGAATCTGTACATATTAGACGCTGCGTACCTTGTGGGACACCCTGTATTAATTAAATTAGGATTATACAATGAGAAAACAATGTACAAATCTCCTAAATCACATAAGCATTTTAAATGGTGCTTTTTTTTTTTTTTTAAATTCAGTAGATGGCGCCTTTTTTTTTTTTTTTTTTTTTTTTTTTTTTTTTTTAAAGGCAAAAAAAATAAAAACAGTGAATTTTCCATAATTATTAGGTGCCCACGCCAAATTTATGTATTGTAAGGGAAATATTTTTGGAAGAAACTTGAAATGCAGTTATAAAATTAAGCGTGATTTTCAAAATAAGCATTGTATGCTTATAAAAGACATAAACATTGTATGTTTTTTTTTCTTTTATACTTTTTTTTTTTTTTTACTGCTTTCGTATTGGTATTTAGCACTTGATTATTTTCACACGTGATATTTTAATCGAAAAATTTGAGAGTTCGCTTAGAAATATAGTGAGCACAGTTCGTACTTTTTTTTTTTAGTGTGTATTTCAGTTTAACCCTAAAATATAGACACAGATCAAAAATGGAATTCCAAACTAAAGTAGGATTCATGTATTTGTAGAAATGATTCAGTTTGTTTTTATTCATTGATTTATTCGAATTAATTGTAAGAAACATGAGCCCACATTAAACAAGAAAGAAAAATCATGCGTTAGGCATAGATTATGAAACGCTTTCCAACACGTCCAGAATAGTTTAACAAAACATCGCCGTTTAATAAGTTAAAGAAGATACCTAAGTAGATATTTTAGAAAATACATAACACATTTGAAGATCTGATTTCAGCAATTACCGTCCATAGCCGGAAAGGTACTCGAAATATTTTTGGTAGTTCTTTATATGATCTACATATTTGTATATTCTACAATAGATGGTAACATTCAGTTTAGTAATAAAAATTCACCGTCAGAAATTTCTACGAATAGACGGAAGCGCGCCGCAATTCTTCTGTACAGCCCTGTATATTACATACAGATTTTTATACAAGCCACAAATTAAGCTAAAATTTAATTCTGGCAAAAACACGCCTAAAACTACTGAAATCACACTTTCTGGAATCACTATTCATAACGGCCATGTATCCAGTTCTTTGCATAGCCCTGTATATGATTTTATTTATATTCTACAAAAATCTCTTAGTATAAATATAAATGAGCTTGAAAATGGATCGATCAATTTAAAAACACCTTTAAGCAATTCACGCTCATGCTCAGTAATACTTTTGTGTTAGTCCTGTATATGATTCATAGGATAAATGCACACCACGTAATATGTAAAAAAATTAGTTAAACTTAAAAACAAATATCATAACTGAAAACGCACTTTCAGCATTTATTTTTAATAGACAATGCATCGGATGCAGTACTGTATCCGAACAGGGGGGGGGGGGGAAGGTCATCCGAACAGGATGAGGGGGGGAGGCATTTGAAAATGTGTTGTTAAAATTTAACAATTTATTCATGAAACATTTTAGTGTCTATCACCCTAATTTGATTAAAAAGATACATGCACACCCTATTTTGATTAAAAAGATACATGCACACCCTATTTTGATTAAAAAAATACATGTACACCCTATTAAGATAAATAATACATTTTGTGAATTTTCCAACAAATTAACGCTAGTTGATATTTTCTATATAATCATACATATCACATATTATATTAATTTTAATTTCAGTTTTTTTAAAAAAAGTAGCATTTTATGCCCATATCTATGTTTTTGGGACGGGGTGTAACATGGACGCAGTTAGGCGCTGTCTTACAATACACGTGGACAGTGGTAAATGACGGAGATGACTTAGGGAGGGAATTTCCCCCCATTTCTCGGATGCCAAATATTACCTCCCATAAATTTCCGAAATTTTACATGTTATTAATTGTAAATATTCATAGTGCTGATCTGTCAGCTTCGACATCCGGAAAGGGGGCTAAGAGAATGGCAATTGCTCCTACCCCCGGGATTTCAAATTTAATTTACTAAATTTTCTTTTCCTCTCATGATTTTGAAAATATAAAACTGAAGCATCTCAAATGATTTAAAATTCTTAAATACTAAGAGAAAACGGAACGAAAGATTAGTCACGAGGTCTCTACCTTCCTCTGAATTTCTCGTGGAAGCTAATTTCTATTTGTGTTTCTTTTTACGTTTGTGTGTTAAAAAAATATCTTAAACAGGGAGTTAAAGGGGGCTCCACCTCGCTTATGAAAAAGTAATAAACTATTTCAACTCTGCATTTTGAAAAAAAAAGCTCATAAAAGCTTATTTTTGAATTTTTAATGTGTTATTTCTTACATTTGTGTGTGTATGTGTTTTATGTTGATGTGTTTGAAAATTGCTTACACGTGGGGTTTTAAGATCAGTTTGTTTCATTTTAATATTCCCCATTAAATATTTAAACAAGAACGAAAAATCATGCGTCAAGCATAGATTATGAAACACTTTCCAACACAGCCAGAAAACTGTAACGAAACTTCACCGTTAAATAAGGGGAAAGAAGATATGTAAGTAAACAGTTTAGAAAACACATAACACCACAGTTTTTGAAATTACCTTCCAGTGTCAAAATAGTAGTCGAATTATTTGTGCAGCCATGTATATGATCAATAGATGTGGATATATAGTATGATAAAATTTAGTTCTGTTAGAATAATCACATTTAGCAATTTTCGCCAATCGATGGAAATGCACTTGAAATCTTCTGCACAGCCCTGTATATTATCTGAAGACTTTGTACACACCACCTATTAAGCTAAAAGGCAACTTAAAACTCACTTGCAACAATAACCAAACGTAAACGACAATGTATCTTTTTTTTTTATCAATAGCCCTGTATATGAATTTATTTATATTCCACAAACTTCTATTAGTCTACTAAGTATAGTTAAGCAGGGAAATGCGTAAACACAATTAAAAACTACCCTTAAGCAATTCACTCCCATAGTCTGTAGTACTTACGAATTTCCTTGTGTAGCCCTGTATATAGTCAACCGAGTTTATAAATACACACGTACTATGAAAAAAAAAAAAGTTAAAAATGCAAACCAAAGTTGTAAACGCATTTATTACACATAGACTGTAAACATCGCACATGTACTGTAACCAATATATTTTGTGTGTCCCTGTAAATAAACGCAATGCACACAAGAGAACAATTTATAGTGCACCTCAGTAATGCATATAATTTTCATTATGTTTGAAATAGTGAAATATCACTAAATTACACTGCAGACGATTTTTTCCCATATAACGATGTGTAAAAGAATTATTTTGTCTGACCCTGTAAATGAATAATAAATGCTTTGCACCCCATATTTTACCAAAAGTATGTTTTAATGCGCTTCATAGTCATACACCAATTTCATTATGTTTTAAATGACGTAGCGTCATCAAAATGCGCTTGAACCGATTATTCCCTATTGACCATAATGTAACGGAATACTTTTGACTGTCCCTGTAAAAAAACTGTAAGTGCTACACACTTCTGTTGAAATAGGGAACATGCTATAGTAAACGACAATAACATACTAAAGTTTCAGGACAATCGAAGCATATTTACGGGAGTTAGAGCACGGGCAGACGGCAGACGGCAGACAAACTGAAGGCCTAAACACTTTTCAACTAGGTTAAAAAGTGTTAAAAACAGCTTTAGCAGCGGATTATAGCAATTAGTATTTCAAAATCTTGCCTCTTTCTGGATTTTGTTCTGAGTGTGACCATGTCCGAAAACCTCGACCCTTCCCTTCTTCTGTTGATTAAAGCCCCAGTTTGAATTCAATGCTATTCTGTTAAATGAATTTTGTTAGTAAAAGGCTATTATTAGGGGAGACTTGGGCGAGTTGATTCCTAGGGAGACTTGATCCCTAGGTCTAAAACCAGGAAAACAAGTTGGAAATTGTACGTCAAACGTTACAAACGAGGTGCGTTCGTACGCACGTTTTAGAATTAAATTCATGATATCCCGTGCGTAGAACGGGTTAAACAGCTAGTTAAGTATATATTTTATGACACTGTTCATACAAATATCTTAACTAGTTATATAAATATTCAGATATATATGTATCAGCTAGTTATATAAATATTCAGATCTTGATGATTTTTAATTCTGTGAAATGAATTATATCGTCTGCAGATTAATTTCTGTATTAAAATAAGCATCTCGGTCGCTTGACGATTAAACTTCGGAAGCTCCTATAACAAAAAAGCACCGATTTAAAAAAAAAAAAAATTCAAATTTCTTAATAAATATTTTTATTAATATCTCCTAAAGTTTTGATTCGATTTTAATAAAATTTGAAATGTCTCGACAAAATTCTGCAAAGAATTTTAAATTGCAAACCATTTGGTTGGGTAGTTTTTGCGTTGTTATATGCGGACAGACAGACAGACAGACAGACAGAGAGACGGACGGACAGACGGACGGACCAAGCGACGACTATAGGTGCTACGTATTTATATAATTACGAACGCACCTAAAAATGCAATAAATTCTCTGAAACCGGCAACACTAATAAAGTGATTCCTTATCAATCAATTTCATTTACCCATTTTTAGGTGCGTTCGTAATTATATAAATACGTAGCACCTATAGTCGTCGTTTGGTCCGTCCGTCTGTCTGTCTGTCTGTCCGTCTGTCCGCATATAACAACGCAAAAACTACCCAACCAAATGGTTTGCAATTTAAAATATATTATCTTTGCAGAATTTTGTCGAGACATTTCAAATTTTATTAAAATCGAATCAAAACTTTAGGAGATATTAATAAAAATATTTATTAAGAAATTTGAATTTTTTTTTTTTAAATCGGTGCTTTTTTGTTATAGGAGCTTCCGAAGTTTAATCGTCAAGCGACCGAGATACTTATTTTATGACAGAAATTAATCTGCAGACGATATAATTCATTTCACAGAATTAAAAATCATCAAGATCTGAATATTTATATAACTAGCTGATACATATATATCTGAATATTTATATAACTAGTTAAGATATTTGTATGAACAGTGTCATAAAATATATACTTAACTAGCTGTTTAACCCGTTCTACGCACGGGATATCATGAATTTAATTCTAAAACGTGCGTACGAACGCACCTCGTTTGTAACGTTTGACGTACAATTTCCAACTTGTTATTTTTGTTGTAAGAAAAGAATATCTGATTTCTTACAATCAAACTTCTTTTTCAGTAGGTAGTTTATGTTTCTTAGTTTTGGCTAAATATAACTAAATGACTTAAGTTGATTGATATAATTTACTAACATTCTTTACTGCTTAAATGTCATTATTTAAATCCAATACAGTTTCTTTACTTTTGATTTAACAATTATTTTTCCAACACATGCACATTAGGGACACTTGATCCCCATTGCATGGGGAGACTTGATCCTGGGGATCAAGTGTCCCCAAAGTTAAGCTAAATTAATGTTAAATTTTATTAACCCTTTCCCTTACTCCTAATTGTGACTTTCAAGGCACATTTAGACAATATCAATATTAGTTAGACTATGGTTACCTTGATTTTGGATGGTTGACAAAGATAGAAAGTTACCATATAGCTGCAGATGCTGGTTAGCAAGCACATGGTGACTGTGCAAGGTTTGTTTTGTTGTTACTTTTGGATTATTTTTAAGTCAGAAACCTATTTATAAATTCGAAACGTATAATTCCATTTAATATGTGTTATGTAACCAAGTCTTAAACACCTTATGTCCATATATATATTGAGCTAAAAATTTAATTTGTGCAATAGAGGGTTCATTTTATTGCAGAGATTAAGAACTCTGTGTTTATCTTTACTTTTTGTAGTCATACCACGTATTTATAAACCTAAAGACGTGTTCAACCAAGAAAAAGCATCAATGTTGCAGACTTACAGGCAACAGTGAAGGCTGTAATAGATGGATCCAGTTTTAAAAGTGCAGCAAAATCCATTCATATTAATGTGATGACTTTAAAACGTTATGTGAGAAAACAAAAATCTCAAGAAAGTGACATTTCTTATGAATCAAATTATAAGCACTCCCAAATATTTTCAGTTAACAATGATCTTTTGTGTGTATAGTTTAAAACATCAAGTAAATTAGATCATGGACTTACTCCTATACACACTAACCATCCTGCTCAAATAATAACAATTTATCAAATTTCTGAATTGAACGGAATTGCCTATCCTAAAGCCAAGATGCCAACTAACATAATAAATTGATTTAAAATCACTGACATATATCCCTTAAACAGGAATATTTTTTCTAAAGATGATTTTTTATCATCTTTCGTCACAGATCAATCATTAACACCAACAAGCAGTAATACAATTACAGTTAAACCAAACGTAGTGACCCCAGAAGACATACAAGCCTTCCCTAAAGTTTAATTATCCAAAACGGGAAAATAAAGGATCTTCAAAAATTTTGACAAGCACACCAACTAAAAGACAGATTGAAGAAGAAATACAAGATCGCCGACTGAATAAAAAACATAAATCAAGAAAAACTCATTTCATCTCAAGAAAGAAAAGTAAAAACACTAAAAATGAAAGCATCCGAATCTTCAGAAAGTGAGAGCAGTTGTAGTGTTCATGATTCAACCGAGCCAGATTCACTTGATGAACATTCTGATGAAATTATCGAAGATCCAAAAAATTTGTCAATTGATGAAAGTGACTTTGTTATTGTGCGATTTCTAGGAAAGAAGAAAATTAGTCATTTCGAAAAATTGTAAAGAAGATTTCATCGTCTGAATACAAAATCAATTTTCTAAGAAAAAGAGGACTTAATTCCGACCAACTTATTTATCCAGAAAATGTTTACATTAGTGTTGTGGGCAATGACGAACATTGTCAAAAAAGTACCTAAACCAGTCATGCTTGGTGGAACTCTTCAAACTGCAACAATTTTAACATTTACGTTTGACTTTTAAAGCTTTGAAAAAGTTTTTTGATCATTAATTTTAGCAATAATAATCATTCATATGGAAAACAGTGATTTTTTACCAAATGTAGATTTTTGTGTGTGTTTTTCTCCCTTTTTTACATGTTAGTCAACAATAAATTTGATTTCTACAACTTAATTTGAATAATTTCAATGCATCTGTTTCAAGGATCAAGTCTCTCTTGAAAAGGGATCAAGTCTCCCTGTAAGTGGGGAGACTTGATCCTTTTTTTTCTTTTTTGGAAAATAATTTATATTTATTTTAAAAATGGTTTTTCAAAAATAAAAAAATTACTACAACATTAAAGACACATAAACCTTTAATAATAACTAGAAACATTTTTAAAAAATTTCCAAAATAAAAATTAAAAACTGAAAAAGGGATCAAGTCTCCCAAGTCTCCCCTACTTTGTAAACTCTTATATACGATTACGCGTAATACTGATGATCGCAGTAAACGAATAACAAACACATCAGAAAATTGGTGACTCAGTAGATATAAAGATCGTTGATATCGAGTCATGCATCGTTTTGTTCGAAACTGATTCACATTTTAGCAGCATTTTCATTTTCTTTTCTTTTTTTTTTTTTTTTTGGAATAGTACGAAATGCCACAGTGTCTTCTGACTGTGTACTTTGTTGATTTCTTTTGAAAAATTCAAGACTACAATTTTGTAATTATTTTGAAATTTAATAATGAACTCATTTGTTAACTGTAGGTTAAGCAATTATTGGAAAACTGAAATACGTAAGCCTAGTACAGTAGAACCTCGGTTCTCGAACGCCTCAGTAGTCGAACGATTCCGTTCTCGAACAAGAAATTCGTGCGAAATTTGATTGGATTCTCGAACAGTGTGAGTGTCGTCGCCAAATCCGTCGAATGGAAAAAACGTAGCAAAAGCAACCGTTAAAAAAAAGTTGCAAAGCGCACACACGTGATATACAGCGTCAACGAAATTCATGCACATTAAAATATTTGGACAGCTCAGTTGCTAAAGTTATTGATTTTTATGTCTTTATTTTATTTTCTTCTTCTTTTATTTTCTTTTATTTTTTGCGTGTGTGTCCATTAGCGCGAAGTACATATATATGCGATATAGTGATAACGGTGGTAACGAGTTCCATGCATTTTAATATTCAAAAACATATACAAATTATTTAAAGAAGAAGAATAGACCCCCCCCCCCCTTTCCAATCCCTATTTCTCCTCAATCTCAAATCATTCAAAGTTTCACCAACAAAAGTATGTGCACAGTTTTTGTTAAACATTTATCAAAATGTTATAACATTTTGTTATTATCTCATGTAAAATACAGTATTGTAATGGGTTTTTATATTTTTCAACAAAGTACGATACGATATTGTTTAAAACAGGAAAACACTGGGAGTAATTTGAGAGGTTGGAACCAGTCAATTGTATTTTCATTATTATGGTAAAATTTCCTTCGGTTTTCGAACGAATTGTGTTAGAAAACTGAGATACCACTGTGTGTTTAGAAGTATTATTTCTTTTTGGCATTTTAATAGTAGTAGTAATAAAAAAAAAAAAAAAAATGCTTTACCATATTGACCTTTATTTTTGCTCCAGCATTGTAAGTATTTCAGGGAAAAAATATTAATTACATGGCTCTTGCCTATCGTACAATCTCGAGTTAACCTATGAGTATAATTTTTATTAAATGATTACGCATTATTTCTTTTAAATATCGAAATACGAATTTCACTATCATAAAGTAGATGTCAGATGCACGCGTAGTACGTTTTCAAAAAAATATGTTCCTACATTTTCAGAATTTTTAAGGAAACGATAAATTTTGAAAAAAAAAATTCTAAATGAAAATTTCGAAATTTATCGCCTTTTTATAAATATTTAAAATGTAGGCAAATAATTTTTGAAAACGCACTGCGTCTGCATCTGATATATATTTTATAATTTTAAAAACCACATTTCGATATTTATATTAGAGTAATGAGTAATCACCTAATTAAATTTACCCTTAGGTTAACATGGGATTTCGGGATCAGAAAGCGGAGTACCTGTATCGGTGAAAAACATCGACATCCAACCCGGGATAGAGAATATATGTGAAAACCTTTTTTTTTTTTTCTAATTGAGAACTCTAATAGATTTTTTACATTTAATAATTTTTGTTAGATTGCCCGCTAACGCCGCCAAAGAGCATTTTTATATAAAATATATAAATTAAATATTCAAGTAAAAATTTTGGAAATTTATTAAAAACGGCAATTTTTGTATTGGCTTCGTATCAAGAAGTTAGTAGCCGAAGAAATCGCTAAAAATTTCGTTATCTGCAGCAGTTTTAAGCGCTTATTTCAATTATATGTCTGTTAAATCAGTGTTTTATTTATTCCTTAAAGAAGTTTTAATTTTGTTATTGAATATTAGCTAGAAACAAATGCTGAACTTTTTATACTGTTTAAAGTGCAAACAGATTAATATTTTGTGATCGTCTGCAAGCGATAGAGATCGTTTTAAAATAAAATCATGCTTGAAATTTAATTTATATGCTATAATAAATCAGTCAATTAAGGTACGTTTTCAAACACATTGCATTTGAAAGTAGATTTTTTTTCCCTATATAACGGTATAAAAATTAAAAACGTGCGATGTTTAGAAATTAAAAAAATTGCAGTAGCAAAAATCGCAAAACCGAAATTTCATCGTCAACTGTTGCCATTCGCAAAATGACGTCAGCGTTACGCACGGACACGTTTGTCCTTTATAATATAGATAGATAGATAGATAGATTGACTAATGTTGTATTACCTAGCCAACTTTAGATAGCAGCACCACAACTAATGGAAAATATAAGAAAAACCAAATAATGACACGAGATGGCAGCACCACACATATTAGAAGATACAATAGATTTATTTTATTTGAGAAACTCTTTAAAGTTAACTGAATAAAAGAGCGAAAATAGCTGTCTTATACCATTTTTTTAAACCATCTAAATATTATTTTACTAGAGGAAATAGGGACTGTATACAAATTCATGATGGCATTTTAAAGTGTGACATTTTCTTATCACAAAGGCATCTAAATAAAGAATTACATGGCTAAAGATCCTGAAAAAAAAAATTAGTTTTTAAACTTTAAAACATAATTTAAAATATATAAATAAATAATAAATATAATTAGCTAAGCATTTTTTAAGAGCTTTTGGTCAATTCCAATACATATTTGAGCTTTTTTAATAACATATTTGCAAATATTTTGGAGTTCTTCATCATTGATACTGTTTCAAACATATAATTTGTTTAATTTCAAATGCATAAGTATTACCATCTGTGTTACCTCTTTCTTGTAATAATATCGCACAGATTTGCGAATTTGTAGTTAGCTATATAGTCAAATTGTAATTTTTTATATATTCACAAACGTCAATTTCCAGTTCAGAATAACTCATTCAATTTTAAAGACAGTAGTTTTTTTTGCTTCTTTTCTTTGGTAATGATCTTGTTGCAGCAAAAGGAAAATTTTTCTAATTGGTGAGTTTTACCTAGTGGTCCTATACAAATTTAACAAGTGTAACTTTTTGAAAATGAAAGGTAGGATTTTTTTATTAATATGTTATTTCACACCATACTTTCAACGTTTCTGCAATTTACATTGCTTACTTACCTCCAACAAGTAAAAAGTTACAGCTTATTTCATTTTTTTTTCTGTTGTGGAAAGCAGAAATTCATAGAAGGGCTACGGACACTAAATCTAGAAAAAAGATAAAGAGCTGAGAACATTTATGAGAATGACCACGGCTTGACAAATGCAGTCACCAGGTCGACCAAGTTATTTCATCTAGCGATTATGCTCCAGTTATTTTGTATGTTTAAAATCCGATTTTTGTGTTCAGTATTAAAACTGATTAATCTATTCCATTCACTTTAAAGAAAATTAACATATAAGTGATTAGTAAAATTCTCATAAGATGTCTCATTATAGATGTTGCAAAGTTAAGAAATATTAAGAAATAAACTTAGAAATTATATTCAAACAAAAAATATTTTTATTTTTAATTTGGCAAAAATAAGTTCATCAAACACAAATTTTAAAATAACAAAATCAGAACTACTTGACTAAAAATTGTTTTCCTTCTTTACTATTTCATTGATGCACCCCCCTCATCAGATATAGATTTTATAGCACTCAATTATCCAGACATTTGAAGCATTCAGCACTCAGCATTTACCGAACATGCTAGTTAATTCAGCCTTTACAGTATTTTTTTTCCCCAGAGATACATGATCTTGATACATTTCATTAGTAAATTTGGTTTATATTATCTTTCTAAATTACCTATCATTCTAAATTATGTAACTAATAATTCGAAACCATAATTTTTTTTCTCAATCATTTCCATAAAAAAACTTGAAAATCATATAATCATATAAATATTTTTTACTGAATAAACATATAAATATTTTTATTAAAATTTTTTATTTATTTTTATTAAATCATATAAATATTTTTTACTGAAATAGTGAACTAGAATTTTTACTGGCTACTAGAATTTTTTCAAATTTGTAAAGCCTGAGAATGACTATTTATGGAAAGTTCTTTAACCTTCCAGGCAGACACGTTGCGGCAAATTTTGTGACAAACATTATTTTTAAGAAATTTTGTTTGCACAAACACAATTGAAATTAAAATTTTATTTTGCTACTGATATGTATAATTGCTCTTCTAACGTGTCTCTTATCACTGTTATGAAAAATCTTGAGGAGTTTTTAACAGTCTACCTGCTCTGTGCAAGAAATTTGTCACGTGTCCACTTGTGGAAAAAAAAAAAGCATTCGTTGAAAGGTTAAGAGAAGGAAAATGGTGCATATTATTAAACTGTGGTAGAATTAAATATATTGCTGCTGTTCTAAACCCATTTCCCATTTATTTAAGTATTTATTAAAGAAAATAAAATAATTAAAGTCAATTTGTTTTACCTTATTAACTGTTAAAGTAATTGATTAGACAAATACTTTTTAAATAAGTAAGTATAAATACTGCTTGGTATTGAAATTCTACTTCAAACTTTTTAAAGATATATAGAAAATTTCAACTCTTAGTGAATATCAACGCTTTAAAAATAAGTTCCATGTCAAATATTTAGGAAATAGATTGTTTCAGACGAATAGCAACTTTAGAATATTTTCCGCTTATTTCATCACTTAAAATTTCGATTTTTTTTAAAAACTGTTCTTAATGAGTATCTACATGTTAATAGTTACCAAATCCCTATATTTCTTTTAAAGTTTCTTACAAAAAATACCTAATAAATTTTGTTCTTCTGCAACTGTATCCACCAATTTGAATTTTTACCAATTTTTAGTGGATTTTTTTAAACATTTGTGAAAGATTTCCAGTTGTTTTAGCCTATTATAGTAAATTTTGTCTTCTGCAAGTTTTGAAATTTTTTGGCTTCACAATGATTTTTCCACATTAGTAAAAGGAATCTGGTTTACATTTTTTTGCTCATTATAGTAAAAGTTGTCCTCTTTTCAATAAAGTTTATTCAAACTTCAAACAGCAATTTTTGGAGTGATTTTTTTTTTTACTTCTGCAGCAATTTTTAAACATTAAAAAGAAACCAGTTTCAATCTTTTAGACCAGTTTAATAAATTTTGTATTCTTTTCAATAAAATTTATTTGTAATTCATAGTGATTTTTTAATTTTTTATGACACTTGGTTTCAAACCTAATGTAGTAAAGGATCAGGGTCCATAAGCTGTGTTTTTGGCCCATGAAATAAGAATAAAATTCTATTTTGTTACACTGACCTAATTATTTCACTTTTTAATATTAGAAGGTTTATCCCATATGATTTCAACAATAGTTTTTGCATTTTGTTCAGATTTATATGACTTGCGCAAGCTAAAGGTTCATATTATTCATAGTTTTTGATGAAAAATACACAATTTCTCCTAATTTTACCTCAATTATTTATATGAGCGCAATCGTGCAACACTTTCTTCTTTACATATATTATAAAATACATCAAAATGTACAATATATGTAAAAGTAAAAGTGTTGCAAAGCTGCACTCATAGTAAAATATGAAAAAATATATTAAAAATTGAGGTAAAATTAGAAGAAATTGCATAGTTTTCATCAAAAACTACAAATAATACTAACTTTCAGCTTGTGTAAGTTATATAAATCTGAACAAAATGCAAAAACTATTGTTGAAATCGTACAGGATAAACCTTCTAATATTAAAAAGTGAAATAATTAAGTCAGTATAACAAAATCGAATTTTAGTCTTATTTCATAGGCCAAAAACATGGCTTATGGACCCTGATCCTTTTGTCCCCTACAAAGTTGGAATTTTTAGGAATTTTTAATGCGATTGTCACTGTTTTTCTGCATTCCACAGTGAATTTTTGACATTTGTGAAAGAATTCTGGTTACAATGCTTTAGCCAACGATAGTCAATTTTGTCCCCTGCGATTTTTCAGCTTTTAGTGATTTTTATTTTTTTGCATTTTGCGGCAATTTTTCGACACTAGTAAATTTTTTGAAATTTTTTTCCCGTCACTAAAAGGGGACTAAGGGGACGAAAATACATAAAAGTGGACTAAAGCACTAAAGGGGACTTTAGAAGGAAAGGGGGGCTATTTGGGCAGCCTGTAAATGTCAATTTTTTAAAGATACTATTACAGACTTATTACTAAAATGATTTATTATGCAGAATTTTTTTATACTAAAAAAATCTTCATAAATGCCTTTTATATAATTTGTATGTTTTACAAAAAATTATGGCACAAGGGTTTCTTCTTTAGATATTGCTCTGAGTTATGCATCGGTCTTGGTTTAAATATATCTCTTCAGTCTTCAATCATGCATAAGTGAGAGATCACTGTACGGAAATTAGCGGCAGCATCAATAACAAATTTTAAATACCCTCAGCATTTAAATGTAAAAACATGCATAGATATTTTTAAATTTCTACTAAAGTAATAATAATTGAGACTGGAAATAACTAGTTCTACTCCATTTCTTTCTAATCAAAGAATGGATATGCCATTTCTTGAAGCAGCATATTTTTAATACTTCTTTTAAATCAAGTTAAAAGGTATATATTTAACATTTTGAAACTCTTTGGGCAAACATTTTACTGTACAAAATTAATAATGAATAAATGTCTCAAATTTTTGGCTACAAAATAAAATAATGATTGTGGTATTGTTTCCTTTTACTGAAAACAAACAAATGCACATTCACACATATACATAAATAAATGTGCGTTTGCAGATAGGTATGTGTGTTTGTAAATAAATAATATTATTGCATGTATGTATATATTAATAGCTTAAAATTTCATCAGACAGGTTCATTTTTGCTTTCGGCCAAAACTTGAGAAAGAACCGAAATTCATTTTTGGCCTGATAAACTTGTTTCAGTTGGTCACATTTCCACTTAAAATTAGAAGCTAAAGTAGGGATAAATTGGAAAGTAGACTAACAATAAGTTTTTGGATGTTTTGCAAATAAATTTGCAAAACATCCAAAAACTTATTGTTAGTCTACTTTCCATTAATTTGCAAAACATCCAAAAACTTATTGTTAGTCTACTTTCCAATTTATCCCTACTTTAGCTTCTAATTTTAAGTGGAAATGTGACCAACTGAAACAAGTTTATCAGGCCAAAAATGAATTTCGGTTATTTCTCAAGTTTTGGCCAAACGCAAAAATGAAACTTTAAGCTATTAATATATACATATATGCAAAAATATTATTAATTATTCACAAATAACACCTAAATGTATAAAAAACTGTTCTTCAGCAGATATTTAAAACAACTTTAAACAATAAAGACACATTTCATTAATAAGACAATAAGGTGAAACATTTCAAAACAGTTTAATGAACTAATACTAATTACATAAATTTATGCTACACAAAAGCTTTTTTCCCCTTCTGTTTTAATCTATTTTGAATGTAATTTTGTGTCTTTTGTTTTTCTAAATCTTCCTTCTCTTTATTCAATTCAAAACACTCGTCAACTTCTTTTGTTAGTTTGATAATTTTATCCTGGAAAAAATCCATAACAAATATATATCAATAATAGAAATTGGCACAATATGACAAGTATAAAAGGTTTTAGAAAACAATTGAATTCATGTAAATTATTAAGCTGATATAAAAAATGGTATAATAAAAATATATAAATACAGTGGAACTTCCCTTTAACGAAGTCCCTATTTAACAAAGTTTTCTACTTAACGAAATTTTTTGCAGAACTTTGACTTTGAACACCATTAGCATGTAAATTAATCTCCATAGTACGAAAAATATATTCTATATAATGAAGTTTATTCCACTAATGTACGTTTACAGAATTCAAACTAAGCGATTGCTGTTGCGAAGGATATGCGAATTTATTTCAGTGGATTCGATTGTATGAAAAGTAATACATTTAAATAATTTCCATTCTGCTTGGTGCTAAATAAAACAATTTTTTTTCGCACTAAGAAAAACACTTGTTATCACTATTCTCCCAGACCGAGACTCCAACGCTGACAGTTGGGGGAGGTCGAAATCCCCTTTTTACCTTCAATAATATAGACGATGAGATTTTGCAATGGCGTCAGTTGCATTGAAAAATATATATCTATTAGAGACAGACAGTTACCATTCTGACCTTCCATTGCTGATAGACAATTGCTTTGTACATCCACAAGAACGTGTTTCAAAATACAAATCGAAGAACATCAAAGTTATTTTTGTTCCTGCCAATACAGCTAAACTTCAGCCATTAGTCTAACGAATAATAAAAAATCTTGAAGTACATTATCGAAAAAGACAGAAAAAAGACAATGTAGTGAAAACATTAGTTTGAGATTCTGTGTATCAGAGACTATCAAAGCTTGGGCCAAAGCTTGGGAATGTGACGGTATTTCATCGACCGTACACAATTGTTTTGTAAAAAACGGCTTCATAATTAAAACTGAATCAAATGCTTCTGATTCCAATACCTGTTTGTCATATCTGAAGGGAAAATTTCATGAATTGAAGTTGACTTCTATTTAACGAATTTTCTTCATAACGAAGTTTTTAAGTGTAACGACGAGACTTTGTTAAATGGAAGTTCCACTGTATTTGAAATAACAAATACTTAGTATATTTTAATTTACGATTTCATTTGATCTCATGACAAGCTTTTCCATTAAACATTGAAAGGGGAGCATTTTTTAAAAAATGATTTAGTTACAATAGAATTGCATGAAGTATTATACAAAATGTATTGGGAAGAGAAGATGTTAAAATCACTGGGATTAGATGGTAAGTAGAATTTTGTAAGAATGACTATGACTGCCAAAGATAAAATAATGTCATATTTTCACAACTTTTCTGATAAGCCTGAAAATTGGATTCATACAAAAAAAAGTATTATGCATTATGTGTGTTCATTATGTTATATTTCATGCAATGGTTAATTTCTGGTCATACACAGTCATAAACACACAAAAAAAAAAAAAAAAAAAAAAAAAAAAAACTTGTGATCTTGTACAAATTACTCTACTGTTCAATTGATATTTTCTTTTTTTCATACTTCTGAGCTAGTTGATACATCTGGATATGTATTTTGTCCTTCTAGTTTTGAAGAAAAACTTTCTAATATATATTTTAATTATGTAGTTTTTGTTAATTAGTTTAGTAATACGAAGTATATATAGTTTCCATTTGTTTAATATTTACTGCAATCCTTTCTTTATATATATATATATATATATATATATATAAAATTATGATTGCACTTGTTAATTTATTAACTATGTGGTATTCTGTCTACACATTATTATTAATTATCTCTTTGGAGATTTAATTAGAATGTTACAAGAACTTGATATGTTTTTTGAAATTCAAAGATATTATAATTATATATATATATATATAAAATTGTGTTGAGTTGGGGTGGAATGAGATTGAATTAAGCTAAAATTGCTAATCCCATGACAGAAACTTTACATTTTTGGATTATATTATGGGAATCCCCCCCCCAGCCCCTACCCCTATAGTTTGTTTATCCCTGTTCATGTTTTTTGTTGATGTTAGACTTATTATACATATATATATATAGTTGAACATATTTAGTATTGTTTTACTAAACTTTTAATTTTCCTAAATGCTAAATAATTTTGATTCCTAACTAGGTTGTTATCAAAAAGTTAAGCTGTTTTAAAATTTTGCAACACAATTTAGAAACATGTAACCTTCATGTAAAAATATACCAATTTACTTTATCATGCTTTTGATAGAGCTGTAATCTTTTTATTTATTTATTTAGATAAAACACTTTGAATAGTTTACTCCACAGAGAGAGTAAAAGCATCTAAGCTAACTACTGTGTTAGATCTTGTGAAGACAGAATAAGGAATTCATCTTTTCTTTCTGTCTTTAGTCAATGCACACATCACCATAAGAAAAAAAATTGAAATAGTTGCCTTTCACGTTCACTCAACAAAGTACTGAATATACTTAATAATTACCGATTCATTTTTTTTAACCTGTTGTAACACCATTTTTTTTACCAGAAAAATTGAAAAAAGTTGAAGCTAATGATGAACTTTGAATAATAGGTACTTATCACTTTGTTTCACAATAAACGTTCATTGTCATAAAAAAAAACCCCCTTAAAAATTAAGTTTAGTACTATATGTTTACATTATATAATTACATGATAAAGCTATTTGAAATGTTTTTAAATATGATTGCTTTTATATTAAGTCATTATGTTTGTTATTTTAAGATTTTAAAGAAATGAGATGGTTTGGTATATCAAGCACTTATCTACATGCATGTACAAATAGCCAGTTTACAATACATTTGAATAATGCATTGGAAACAGGTGTCTGCTGAGATCTAAGATCCTCCTACATGCTGTGCTGTTGCAAAAGAGGTCAAAAAGGGAGAAGCAGCCATCCATCAAATACTTTTTCAAAAACTAAAAACTTCAAATTTTGTCTTACTTATTTCATGTCTAACATTTCCCCATTTGTGTAATCATTTATCAATGAACAATAAAATAAGTTTATATCATTTTTTTAAATTAAGCTTATGTTTCACATTAAGGTTTTGTTTATTTTAAAACTGTATGTGTTTAATCGAGTTTTCACAACTGTTGTAACCCCCACCCATCCTTAAAACATTAAAGATAATATCTAAATTTCCATTACCGGTTCTCTTATCAATCCTTGAAAAACAATTTTAAAATTTTCAGAAATTAGAAAATACTGACAAACAAGAAAAAAAATCCCAGAAATCTGGGTAAAATCTAATGAGCAAATATCCTGATAAATTCCGGCAATACAATCTTCCAAAGATTAATAGCATTATAATAAATGTAATTACTTAACAATGTCGTAAGGCAATTCACAAAAAAATATTTTTTTCCCACTCAACAATGCAAAACTTTCTGACACATTTTCAAATAAGGCATGATACTTGCAGGCATGATAATCAAAGTAATTTGCAATCAAAGTTCTATCATTTTATGATAAATGAATTACATCTTGAGTTATAAAAAATTGTTGTCTAAGGAAGGCAGTTTGTTTCCTTTAGGGCGCTGTCACATCAGAAACCAACTTTGACAGCTTTTCTAAAATTCTTCTGGGTCATTCCATGGTAACTTACGTTACATTTATAATAATTGACTTCAGTAATTATAGTAATATAACACCAAAAAATATTCATAATGTAATGTTGATATGATTAGTTAATTAAACCTGTCCAAAGCTAAATTTGGATAAAAATTACTTAAATTTAGTGTTATTTCTTGAACGCTAAAAATTATATTTACTATGGTAACTTACGTTTCTGACAAAAAGAACGTAAGTTACCATAATAAATATAATGGCCAGTGTTCAAAAAATAGCACTAAAGGTAGGTAATTTTCATCCAAATTTCACTTTGGATAGGTTTAATTAATAAATCATATCAACATTACATTTTCAATATTTTTTGGTGTTATATTATGAAAATTACTAAAGAAAATTATTCTAAATGTAACGTAAGTTACCATGGAATGACCCTTCTGCCTTCATGAAAAAAGGAGAATTACATAGTTTTTGAATGTTAGAACCTTCTAATTTGATACATTTAAAAACAAAAATGAATTTTAAAAAAATGAGTCAGAAAGTAGCCAGTTTGGGTTTAAGAACAGCTCTAACTAAAGAATAAAAATGTCTAACACTGAAAACCATGGCATAAAAAACAAGAACGAAAAATCATGCGTAAAGCATAGATTATGTAACACTTTCCAACTCTTCCAAAATAATTTTACAAATCATTACCGTTTAATATGCTGAAAGACAACATCTAAGTAAACATTTTGGAAAACGCATAACATATTTAAAACCATAATTTCAGGAATTTCCGACATATATTTCCAACATATACAATATTCGGAAAAAAATCCGAATACTTTTATTCAGCCCTGTATAGGATCTATAGATTTTTATATATACTACATAGGATGCTAAATTTTAGTTTAGTTAGGAAATGCGTAGCACAGTTTAAAATTGTCCTTCTGGAGTTTCTATCAATAAACGGAAATGTGTTCACAAACTTTTGTGCTGCCCTGTATATGAAATACAGAATTTATACACACCAAGTAATAGAAAAAAAAAATGAGTTAAATTTAAAATCGCGTTCAGTAACTTAAAATGCACTTTCAGGAATTATTGTTAACAGACAGTAGAGAATTCTTTTGTGTGTCCCTGTAAATGAACGATGACTGCTATACACACAATATTCTGTAGTAAGCCTCTTGTAATGCATCTTAGTGATATATATAAATTTCAATGCGTTTAAAATAGTGAAACATTATTTAATTAAACCGCAGACGATTTTTCTCCATAGACATAATGTAACGGAATTCTTTTGACTGTCCCTGTAAAGTAACTATAAGTGCTATGCACACCCTATTCCATATTAAGCTTCTTGAATGCACCTTAGTGATATATATCAATTACAATGTATTTGAAATTGTGTAACATCATTAAAATAAATCGCAAATGATTTTTCCCCATAGACCGTAATGTAACGGAATTCTTTTGAGTGTCCCTGTAAAAAAACTATAAGTGCTACACACTTCAGTTGAAATAGGGAACATGCTACAGATAACGACAATAACATATAAAAATTGCAGCGCAATCCAAGCATATTTACGGGAGTTACAGCACGGACAGACGGCAGACGGCCAGACAAACTGAAGTCATAAACACTTTTCAACTAAGTTGGAAAGTGTTAAAAAAAAAAAGAAAAAATTCTAAGTAACAATAACTTACACAATATTCCATATGTAATTTCTTCCTCTTTTTGTGGGCTTCTTTCAAAGGTGCTGGTCTACCATCTGAAAAAAGCAATGTGTATTAAAAAAAAGAAAAAAGAAATTAATTATACACTTATTTATTTGCACTAATAAAAATAATAATGTGGCATTAGTGCATCAGCTTGAACCCACTTGAAATATTTTATCAGTAGATATGATTTGGCATAACCTTATCATATCACACAAATTCAAACAAGTGCATGATATTTATTTTTTATTTAGCTTACATCATAAAATATTTATATCTATACTAATAAAATTAAGTTTTGCTCTGTGTGTGTGTGTGTGTCTGTTGGCGATGGCTAGCAAAATCTAGTCGACCTAGAAGTCTGAAAATTTAAGTGTGGATAGTCCAAGGTCTGACCATGTGCACCTGAGTCTCAGAATTTTAATATTTTGATAATTACTCAAGATATTAATTAGATTCTCATTAAACATCGTATCAAAAATGCCATCTTTTAAATCAAAATGGCTAAAGAAAGGAACTGCTGTTCTGAATTTGCAAGCGGAAATGAACAAATTTGAAATTATTTTACTAATTAGCAAATTTTAAGAAAACTAATTAAGATATCTATTTGAAAATTTCTGAGCATATGTAAAAAAAAAATTCTGCGTCCGACTATGTGATTTTTGAAAAATTTGGCCAGTAATTTTTCTTAATTTATGCAAAAAATCTGCTGGCGCCAATGAATGAAAATAATCCGACAAAATTTCAGACAGGGATCTGCTTTCATTAAAAACTGAACTACAAAGAGATCTGTTTCTCTGTTCCCTCCATTTAGTTTGCGAAAATGAAAGGAAATAATTGCCAATTTTTACTAATGAACAAAAATTTAGATAACTAATTAAGATATAGATCTGACATTGAGGATGGGAAGTGTTGTCATCTGCCGGCTGTTTTAGTGTAGTGTCTTCGTTATGTTCTAATTATCAGAAAAATTTAATTCTTTTTTAATGATCGCGTTAATGTAGGTGAAGGTGGTTTTCTTGAACAAATTATTCGCTATATTTGCAGGTATGGGGAGGGAGGGGGTTAACGCCTTGCTCTGAGACTGTTATTATCTTGGGCCCGGGCAACGCCGGGTGGGTAGCTAGTTAAAAATAAATATCTAGAATATAAAAATTAAACATACAGTAAACTGACATTAATCCACACAACAAGCAAAATGATTAATTTACAGAAATAAACAACGTCAATAAAAATTAATGAAAATTAAATTATTGATTATTTTATTTCTTGAACATGGATTCAATGATTGTTTCAGAATACTTGGTACCTGTTTCAGTATCATAGCTACCAACTTCAAAAGTAAAAAATTCAGAATACAAGAATAAAATAAAACTGTAAGTAAAAAAAAAAAAAAAATGTTTTAAAGACAATCTCTTATTATAATGCACTAAAAAAGGATAAAGGTGATTTTTTTATCAGTTAAAAAAAAAAAATAATAATAATAAAATGAAACGAATATACAATTTTAAATTTAGCAAGAAAAATTAATCAACAACCACCTGAGGACTGAACCCACATCCATTTACCCCTTGCGCAGAACTGACAAATGGGGTATTTACCAACCATGTCATGGTTTACTCAAAGAATATCAGCTAATTTCTGAAGCAATCAATGACATTTACTTGATCGCATATATGTACCCTTTGGGAACGAATGTTTTTGTGCTCTGAGGGGTGGCTGAGGCAAATTTCAAATAGTTATTTTACAGAAATTGTAATGTCACTGGAAATATGCAACACTATCAAAAACTAGGTCAAACGTAGCACAGGAAGTGTGTTAAAATTGATTACAAGATTTGAGACGAACAGACAGACAAGCCCAGTTAAATAAAAAAAACTTGTAAAAAATCAAAGCATGGAGAATAAAAAGAAACCAGATGTACAATACAAATCTCTCGCAAACAAACTTTCAAGGCCTTTCTATATACTTTGTTTTAATAGATTCCATCCTTCTAAATAGAGAAATTTCACTTATCTGAAAAACCGTGATTTTCAAGATTATATTGAAACTCATCTAAACATTCCTCATTTTTTAAAATAAAATAAAAGAGCATCTCTGTGCTCAAGAAGGCAGCCAAGGGACTTTCCCAATGACAACCACCCTGTCAAACCATGCTTTAGAATTTCTTTTCTTCTACATTACATAAATTTTGAAATTTTGTTAACGTATTCTTTAATTTCATATTTTTGTTTAAATAATAATAAACATTGATCAAAGGAAATAGGCAGTGTAGAAACATGAGTGTAAAAGTAATCTTAAAAATTCAAAACAGAAAAAAAAAATCCTATAATAATTCTAAAATATTATATAACAATAAAGTTGAAGCCAGAAAATTCCTTAAAATATTTTCATGAATACAAAATTATGGAATTGCTCTTTATATAAACATTTGTCAATCCTTTTGCTAATTTGTATCTGAAAGTAAACATACTGAGAATTGAGCATCATTTGTGTTTTCCGTATCTAGAAAATCATCAGGCTGACAATTTTGCATTCTACAACATCACATGAGAAAGGCTTTTCAACACAAATTAGGATGAAAAAAAGGCAAAGAAAGAAAAATCATGCATTAAGTATAGACTATTAAACACTTTCCAACACATTCAGAATGCTGCGACAAAACTCCACCGTTTTATAATTTGAAAGATGATGTTTAAGTAAACAATTTGGATACATAAAACAACTGAACGGATGACGCAATTTAAAACCCAAATTTAGAAATTACCATCGGAATCGGTTTTGAAAGTGAAAGTATCCTCAATAAAAAAAACTGCAACAAAAATCGAAAAAGTACAAAGGAGCGTGCATAGAGATTGACTTCAGCTATCCAATGCAAAAAAAAAAAAATCATTTAAAAATATTGAAATGCGAACGAGATATCTTAAAATATTTCCTCCATAGGATTAACATTAGCGAGCGGGTGTTTTCGTCTGATTGAAGTAGCCTCTTAAGCACAGACAGATGGGCAGACAAACAGATAAACTAAATTCATAAACACTATTTAACTATATTTGCACAATCATCTTTTAAACACTTTGTTTAAAAGATGATTGTGCAAACATATTTCTTAGACTTTCTTTAGATATGCTGAATGATAATGTGATATTAATTTTGTAGTCTGTAAAAATATAGAAAAAATATGTTAACTTTGTATTTAAATCTTGCCTTTCAATGTAATTGATATTTTTTTCTAATACATTAGACTTCCTCAAATCCGCGAACACTAAAATCCACATATCGCTGCAGATGTAAACACTGAAACTTGCAGTTAAGCTGAAGGAACAAAATTCAAGATGGCACTGAAATCAATGGTGATTGCAATGTTTTTTTTTTACTAATTTTTTTGTTAGTCATGTTCTTTTGGCTATTACAGCTGGTTAATTACTAAATAAAATTTATTTACTAATGATTTTGATGTAAATTAGTGTACCTAAAGCAAAAATTCACCATACTGTATCCTACACAATATTCGCAAGTGTAAACCTTAACTGCAACCGAACTGTTTGTTTATTTTTCTTGCATTCATTTCCTCATTTTTCAATATTTATTTTTAGTTTTTCATTATTAGGTACACATTTTAATATGTAATTATGATTAATATGGCCGAACTTGAGCTTTTGCATGAAGAAAATATGAATTTTCTCCCGAAAAAATTAAAAATGGTGCTAATATGAGAGCTGATCATGATCTTTTTTCCAAGGCAATTTTTAATTAATCAAGCTTTTTTGTTTACTAAATCTGCATAAATATGAAATAAAATTTATTTACTTATGATTTTGATGTTAATTGGTGTACCTAAAGCAAAAATTCACGATATTGTATCCTATACAATATTCGCAAGTGTAAACCATAACTGCAATCGAACTGTTTATTTTTCTTGCATTCATTTCCTCATTTTTCAATATTTATTTTTAGTTTTTCATTATTAGGTACAAATTTTAATATGTATTTATGGTTAATATGTCCGAACTTGAGCTTTCACAGGAAGAAAATATGAATTTTTTCCCGAAAAAATTCAAAATGGCACTAATATGAGTGCTGATCACGATTTTTTTTCCCAAGACAATTTTTAATTAATCAAGCTTTTTTGTTTACTAAATCTGTATAAATATGAAATAAAATTTTGTTATTTTAAGATTATGATGCAAATTATTTTCATATCTAAAGTAAAAAACAGCATAACAGTAGCCACTTTGCATCTGTATTTAATTTCAGTTTTAATCTTTAATAATTTTCATTTTTACTTTTTCGTGATTTCGTACATAATTTTGATTAATATAGCTGAATGAAACAAGAAGGATTAATATTTGTTCATTATTATGCACATTTAGTACTGCATCATCAATTATTATTTACTTGACCTTTATTTTTAATATTTTTAATTTCTTAATTTTAAGGATTTACTACAATTATTTCAATATTTTACTTAATTATTTTAATATTTTACTTATTGTAATGATTCATTATCATTTCCAATGCTTTACTACAGTCAAATTACTGTTTAAAAAATGTAAACAAAACAGTAACCAAAAATCTTCAAAATTCTAAAATTCGTGCAGCCCCTGGTCCCAAGCTGTGCAGATTTTTGAGAGTCTACTTTATTTAAAAAGAAAGAAAGAAAATACATTTTAAAAATTACTCCTAAAAACTTTGAAAGGGAGTGAAATTACTCTCTAAAATACTTTTTTCTGTCTAATGCTGCTCAGACATCCAATAAAACATTTGTAAAATGAGTCCGAAAAACAGTGAACAAAGAACTCTGTTAGCCAAGGCATCATTATTTATATACTAGCAAGGTACGCCCGCTACGCTGGTCAATTTCTCGTAACGAACCTTTAATCAAATGAAATATTGACCTTGAAATTGACCCTGTGTTTTAAAACCATACGGACCTTTACTCGGAATTTCCTTCCGCATTTCTAAAAACGATTAACGAAATGATTTTTTTAACGTTGGATTTTAATGAAGTTACAATACTTTAAATATAATGAAATTGATATGCCTCACTAAGGTGGACTAAAATATGCTATTTGTCGAGAATTTAATAAAAATCCTGCACTCGTGACATCATAATTATTTTTTATATTTTAACAGAGTAATAAGGCTACTATAATTTGTGACTCGTGCTATAGCTAGTATACAGGCTGCCGTTATCATTATCTTTTTACGCGTGAAGATTTCGCTATGGTACTCCATTGTGAAATTTGGTAATTTTTTTAATTCAATATTTGAAAAACAGCATAATAATTAGATTTGAAATTTATATAAAGAAAAATACAAATTTTTACCTTTCTAACGCAGTCTGTTTAACAATTTTCTGACAAATACTTTTCGAGCTATTAATTTTTTCAGTAACTTCAAATGTTTCATTTTCCGAGATTAATCTGTGGCAACGAATAGCGAAAATCCCAGTCGTCAGCAACGCATACCTTTTTATTAAAGAGGATGCACATTTAAGAAAAAATATGGTAATCGAAAAAATTTTAAAGCTGTATAACTTACAGAAAAAAGATAGGAACATTTACTCTGCCAAATATAAAAAAGATTAATAGTAGAAAATTTAAAAATTATTACCTGCATAAGACCAATCAGGCAAATCTGTAATAGGACCATATTCCCTCCCTCTGGCTGGTAAACCATGTCTACAAAATTTAAACATGAATTACAAAATTGTGAACTTAAAACAGAGTATTTTATAATATTCTAATGTTTTTTATTGTTATATTAAGAAAATCAATATAAATCTGACCAAACTGTTAGTATTCATGTATCATTGTATTTTTTAACTGCACAAGGAAAATCCCTTGAATGAGGAAAAAAATTAAAACAAATTATGAACTATATCATAAATGAAATTTGATAACCTTCTTTTTTCAAGTAATTTTATCATAATGGAAATGAAGTTTAAAAACAAAACATTTCTTTCCAATTAAATATATCAATCATTTACCCAAATTGTTAAAAAAGACATACTTGGTTCAGTGAAACCATATATCTACTATATAGTAGCAGAATATTCCTTTAATTAAATTAAATAATTTAATTTTGATTTTAAATATGATATTATTAATTTTTTTCTCTATGCATACATGTTTTATTTATCTATTTAATACATTTATTGGAGAAGTGTCTCTTTTATCTACTATAAACTAGAGCATATTTTTTCATAATTTTGTGCAGGTATATCAATGATGTCTAACAAAATTAAACAGCAATACTGTAAGGAAATATGAAAGTCAGTTGGACTGGTCTGAGATGAGATCCGTAAATGTGTTTAAGTAGTACATCTTGCCATGTTATAAGCTTTTAGCATAGCAATTTAAATTTATTTTTAAGTCTAAATCTTAGAATTTTTTTTATATAACAATGTTTTTTTTTCAGTTTTATTTTGACATAAGTACACTTTAAAATACTATAAACATTTAACATATTCTATATTTGAATCTAAATCCTAACTTTTTGTTTTTTAATTTCAGAAATAATAAGAGTTTTAATGATAGGAAGTTTTATATTCTACCTCAAGGTACTAGAGTGCATTCTGATTAAACTTTTTTATTAAGTGAAATTATTAAGTGCCTGCAGCACATTCAGTGAATTACTGATATATTAAGACTAGTTAAAAAACATGATCAATTTTGAACTTTTTTTTTTTTTACATTTTTTGACAATTTAATTATAGAGCATTCATTATACAGACTATTTATGTTAATTTTGTTATGGGATATTAGCCAGAAACAAATGCTGAACAATTCATAATAGTTGTATGTGCAAATGGATTTAATATCCCATAATCAAGCTGCATGTGATATAGATTTTAAAGAAATTCCTGCTGGAAAGTTATTTTAAAACCCATAAAAAAAAAAAAAATTAAAAAAAAATCAGTAAATTGAAATACAGTTTTCAAACAAATTGTATTTGAAAGTACATTTTCTCCTCCTGTTTGAAAGTGTAAAAATTAAAATTATATGATATTTAGACGTAATCAAATTTGCAAAAAGGGGGAAATGAATTGCTTAGATCATTGCCACTGTCAATGTTACTGATGAATGATGATCATGTATTTACTTTAGAATATACATAGGGGAGACTGGTACACACTGGACCTATGGGCACAGTGGACCACCCCCTAATATTTTATTTATTTAATTTTTTTTAAGCTTCTCTTCTATCCTAATAGACAACAGCACTGCACTGATTATATATAGCCTTCAGAAAATATGTTTAGCTCAGATTGAACTATTTTATCCTGATTGGTTGTTTTGAGCTTCTAAAAGTAAAATTTTTCATCATCCTATTTTTATTTTTTTATTAATTAAAGGTTGTAGATAAATAAGATAAAACAGTTTTTTTCCAAAGCTAAGATACTTGTTTTTATTTAACTTTAAAGTTAATATGTTTAAAAGAAAGCTATAAACAATATTAATGTGATTATTTATTGAACTTCAACATGGGGCACAGTGGACAACCCACTCCTGGGGCATAGTGGTCCACAATCCACTCTTCTCCTGTAATGCAGAATGTTCAAAATATTTAATAATTGCCTATTTTCTATAAAGAAATATTGTTTTAAAGTAATTATTTAAATGTAAAATAAAGTAAACAAAGAAAAATAACAATTTATTTAACATAGTAACAGTAAGAAATATTTTGTTTTCTATTTACTGCTTTTGATTGATCTATAACTGTAGTCTAATTGGTGATGATTTTATTCAAGAGAGATTACTGAGACGCAAATTGAATGGAAATCAGTTTATTTTTCCCAAAACTGTAGATGAATCTGTTGTTGATGTAAATGATTTCATAATGTTGCTTCCAGACACAAAAGTCTTTCAGGAAAATTCCAGGATCAATCTTACTCATAAGTATTTTAGAATTTCATTTGCAAATTCTAATGTGCACTGATTTTTTTTATACTTAAGTAATAACTTCAACTAAATTGCAATTGTTCCTGTATTAATCTGTTATTATTTTCAAAATATAATTAATTTTTTTTGTTTCAAAATGTTACTTGTAGATTTATATATGTTATTTTGCGGTAAAGGGGAAATAAAAAAGAATTAGATTAATGAAAAACAGATTTATATTGTATTTCAGATAATACCTAATAGCGGTCCACTTTACAGGTGCATATGAAATTTTTTTTCTTCTGAAAAATGTATTGAAAACTATGTTCTGAGAAAATTATGATGAATGTATATAGGCTTAAGGAATATTCAAAAATATTTTGATACAGATTGGTTTGTATGCTAAAGAGAAAAAAAAAATTAACTGAAAAAGTGGTCCACTGTGTACCAGTCTCCCCTATGTAAGCTGATCTAACTACAAATACACACAGCTTGATGCCAATATTCACAACTTGTGCGACTTAAAGCTTTTTTACTTCCCATTCACAAAAATATGAATTCAAGTAATTTTTTGAAATGAAAATACCAAGCAGTCTAATTAACAATGATTGTTGCTTTTAATAACATACAAACATATATCTTTTTGTACGCTATATTATTTTACACATTATTAAAATATAAATAAACAACTGAGAAGCTTTTAGAAAATAAATGTTTTTTAATAGATTATACATAATTTATATATGGCATTAAAAACCTATTCTAACTTAAAAATTTTAAAAAGAAAGGTGTTTGGACCTTGTGTGCATGCCAAATAATCTCCGCAGTTTTTGCGGTCATGTGACCCAGCAGTTGGTTGTTGCTCTAGCTGCCAAAAAGGCACGTTTTGTTTTCAGCGGGTCTTATCTCCAATTATTTTGTTTTGGTTTGCAGTGGGTATATTCCCCACAAATGTCTTCGAACTAGATTATTACTAGCGGGTTTATTACCCCCAATATCACCATGTTTACTTTTATGTGTTCATCAATGTTCTGTACTTATTACATCCGTGTGCTGTGTAATTAAATATATAAGAAAAGACAACAATGATTCGTAATCAATCAAAAACACACACACAGTATTCATGATCATAGATTGGGGATGCACAACCTGTGGCCCGCGGGCCAAAAGTGGCTCGCGATGGGATTACTAGTAGCCCGCGGATCAATTTCGCAGATCGGACGTGAATTTCGCCAACCGGGTGCATAAAAATCGCGAATTTTGCCAAATTTCACCGATCGGACGCGTAAAAAATCATGAATTTCGCCTATCGGGACCATAAAAATCTCAAATTTTGTCGATAGGGTGTGTATAAAGCGTGAATTTTGCCGATCGGGTGCGTATAAATCGTAAATTTTGTCAATCGTCTGCATAAAAATAGCGAATTTCGCCGACCGGGCGCGTAAAAATCTCGAATTTCTCCGATCTGAAGCATAAAAATCATGAATTTTACCGATCGGATGCGTAGAAATCGCAAATTTTGCCGATCGGATGCCTATAAATTATAAATTTCGCCGATCAGATGCGTAAACATCGCAAATTTTGCAAATCGGGCACGTAAAAATCGCAAATTTTGCCAATCGGGCACGTAAAAATTGCAAATTTTACCAATCGGGCACATAAAAATCGAAAATTTTGCCAATCGAGTGCGTATAAATCGCGAATTTAGCCAATTGGACGCGTAAAAATCATGAATTTTACTGATCGGGGGCGAAAAAATCACAAATATCGCCGTTCAGGTGCGTAAAAATCGGGAATTTCGTCAATCACTAGGAAAAAACTGCAAATATTGTCGATCACGTGTGGAAAAAAATGCAATTTTTTTCCATCTTTGCCAACTGAATTGGGTTATGCTGACTAAGGAGGTGGTTGAGTATAGGGGGATAACCCTCCTTTTAAAATTAGCATTTTTATGAACTTTTAGGCCGATCCTTCCCCTCCTTCCCCGAAACTAAATTGTCTACACTACGGATGTTGGCTCTTGACAATCCATTCATTTTTGTGACTGGTCCTCCTCTTATAAAAGTTGTGCACCCCTACTTGATATCCATATTTTGTACAATTTTGAATAATATATGTTTCTCCTCCTCTCCTCCTTCATTCATGAAAGCACAATTTTTTTTCGGCACTGGCAACCTTTAAAGCTAAATTTACTCCTTCAAAAATAGTCAAGGAGTATTTTCACTCTTTGAAAATAATCTTAGCTATATCTTTTTTATAAATACAAACGTAAACTGTTGATATTTCCTTGCCAACAGAACAGAATATGCTGACTGGTAAGGAAGGAACCTAGGGGGCTAAAACTACCCTTCCGAAATTGATGGTTTTTTAATCTGATTGTAGACTTAGATTTCCCACCACACCTCCTTGAAACAAAATTCTCTCTGTGCTACGGATGGTGGCCCTCGACAACCCGGTCATTTTTGTAAGTGGCCCTTCGCTTAAAAAGGTTGTGCACCCCTATCATAGACAAAAGATTTTCCTTCATTACATGTATGAAATATGCCTTAAAACCTAATACTCACTTCTTTCTCCAATAAGGAACGGTGCTTAATACAGGTGATGTTGAGATAGATCTTGAATTTGAACAGAAATATAAAAAAGCCTCTGAAAAATTAATGTAAAATTGAATATTATTATTAGAAAATAATGCATCTAATTAAAAACTTACAACAGACAACAAAAGTTCAAAAACTGAAGTAACTTTATTTGAAAATACAATTGAACGATTACAAAGGGTCTAATGAAAATTATCGTTAAATCGGGAGAGTCAAACTGGCTAAAAAGTTGGTTATTAGATTGTGGAAAAATTGCTTACGAGTAACGTAACATTTACTAGTAATTATTATTTAGCATATTGCTGTTTGCTTTTAAGTAACTTTTACATTGAAATAAATTTTTATCAACAATTACTTTCTTCCTTTCCTAATTAAAAGCCCATATGAAATGACATTTTCAATTGTTTTAAAATCATTATATACAGTAAAACCTTTAAAAACAGAATCTATCTATAACTGAACACTGCCTAAATGGAACAATTTCATAATCCTGGCAAAAAGAATAAATACTATACAAGTGTGAGGGTGAGGGGTACTTTTCGGTTAGCCTGGCACCAGTGAAATATATATATATAATATATATATACGTGTATATATATATATATATATATATATACAGTAACTCCTCGTTATATCGCACATTTTGTTCATTTTTAGTTGTCCCCTGATAAATTTAGTTTCTCCAAAAAAGCATATAAAACTTTTGAAACGTTAAAATCTAAGTATATAATTGAAATGCAATTAATTCATTATCGTTCTTTAATTTCCAGTGACATGCAAATAATCAAGATTCTTATTTTCAGAAAATGCTATAAAATGTAAGTAAAAATGTATACTGTATCTGTACGTTTTTGTATTTTTTTAACGTTTTACCATCTTTTCTGTGTCGAACTTGTAGCTTGATTGAAGAAGTATTAAATCTAAAACCTCATAGCTTAATTTAGGGCTTTTTATTTTTCATTTATAAACACGCCCTTCTCACCCCCTTCAATATATCGAGTTTTTACTTAAAGTTTTACTTTTCCACTTAAGGTGGTTCTCAAATGATTTGGTTATGTGGTTCTCAAACATGAAACTTTCTGACTCATTTTTAAACACAAAGGCATAAAATTGGCAGGCCTGACTATTGAAGCAATTTGGAATCAAAATGAGTTTTCCATTTTTTATAAATAAATTGCATATTAAGTTATAAGCAATTTGTGTCACGTGACAACACGTTTTTCGCCTTTCTCATGCTGCGGTGTTGGAAATTCAGTTCAAGACACAGACTCTGACAGTATTTTTTAAAAGATCTTCTGCCTTTACCAAAAAATGAAAAACATCTTTTGATTACAAAGTTTCTGAATAAAAACACCTACCAATTACATGTGTTTTTGAACAAAAATTAATTAAAAAATATGTCATAAAGTAGCCAGTTTGGATTTGAGAACAGCCTTAAACTTTCCATTGCCTGTAGGTTCTCATAGCATTTACTTGACTGATTTGTCCTAAATTTACAATATTTCCCCAGGATACATTTTATTTTCATGCTTCACAATTATTCAATACAAGCATTTAAAAGATCCTGTTAAATGAAATATATTTAAGATTTTAACTATTATCTCACTGAAATTAAATTGTATCAAATCATTTAACAAAATCTATAAAGAAAGAAATACAACTTATTGCTCGAATAATTTATTGCTGAAATCTTTTTATACCTTTCACATAGATGGAAATATGAACAATTTTTTTTTCTGGCAAAGAGATATTACAAGTCAAAGATTTAAAAGAAAGATATTCCATGGCAAATGAATATGTAATTGATGAATGTATTTATTTCTTGATTATTTAAAAGATTATCTATTCCAGATATTTCTTCTGTAGTAACCTCTTTTAGTTTTATGCCTGTGCATTTTATCTTCAGTACAGACATTAATTTTTCAAAATTTTCAATATCGTGACATTTTCCTATAACTCTGTCAGCAGTCTGTTTCAAAGTTGTTCCCATACCATATGGAGCACCTTTTCCATGTTCTGCTTTATTGAAATTTCATGTACTACATGGAGATATCTTTGATAGGAGATTCAATAAATGATTAGAAATCAAATCAAATAAATTTTTTGTTCTGATATTGTGAACATGATTCATCGCTTAATACAAGTACATTTTTTACCTGATTTTTGATATCGATATCCCACTATAAAATTGATTTTAGATGGGTTCATACTGCTGTTGCATTATGCGTGAGAGATTTGCTCTAGGTGCATAAGGAATGTGGAATTAAAGAATCATCATTTTTAGTATACATAATGCCCATATGAAGAGTTATTTGTTGCCGATTTTCTCCAAAATATACAGTTTTAATTTCTTCAGTGAATTTACAATTAAAGTTTGCGCTGAAATATATATATAATAAGATTGAGTTTTGTGATAAATTTGACTTGATTTCCTTAAGTGCTTCAAATTGGTGAGCTATATTTTTGCTGTATACCAGGAATGTTTTAAATTGAATGTTAAACTCTTTCACAAGTTCTTAAAAATAGATAACTTCTATTTAAAACACAAACATTTAAAATACATATGTTATAAAGATTTAAAATACAAGTCTTTCACTCATTTTATTTAAAATACAAATTTAAAAAAAAACAATAATAATAACAAAGTTTCCTCCAGTCAGTTTCAGAAGGATGCTGCACCCTCCCTGTCTTTTGCTTTACAAAATAGCACCCTTCCGGCCCCTCATAAAAAGAATTAGCACCCTTCCGGCCCCTCATAAAAAAAATTAGCACCCTTCCGGCCCCTCATAAAAAGAATTAGCACCCTTCTTGCCCCCTCCAGTAAAAGAATTAGCACCCTTCTTGCCCCCTCCAGTAAAATAATTAGCACCCTTCTTGCCCCCTCCAGTAAAATAATTAGCACCCTTCTTGCCCCCTCCAGTAAAATAATTAGCACCCTTCTTGCCCCCCCAGTAAAATAATTAGCACCCTTCTTGCCCTTCAGTAATAAAAGTGCCCTTTCGCCTTTCCGCATTAAAAAATTTGCTTTCATAGTAAAAACTGACTCAATGTTGTCTTAAAAAGAGTGTGCTGACTTTTAAATATCAAAAGTGGCTTTAAAAACCAAAAGAATACCTTTAATAATTAAATAAAGTGCCTTCAAGAATCCAAAAAGTGCCCTTAATAATAAAAAAAAGTGCCCTTAAGAATAAAAAAAGTGCCCTTTTCTCACCAGCACTTTTAGAGGCAGCTCAAAGCACCCTGACCTGCAGGAAACTCTGATATTAACATAAACCAAAACATTTAAATTTAAAATCAAAGCATTGTTCCTAATTTACGCATGTGAAAAATAAAAGCCAACGAGGGAAAAAAAATGTTGTTGGCGAGATTTGCGCAAGGCTAACATAAAAGTACCAAAAAATTTATTACCTTTCAGATTAACTTGCGAGACATCAGCTCAATGTTTTATAACGATATACATGAGAAAATGTAAAGGAAAATATTTTTGTGGTCTTAAAAATGCCAATAGCGATTATTATAAAAAGTACCATAAAATATAACAAAAAAATAATAATAACATAGGGAGGGAAAAAAACCAATGAAAAGATCCCAAAGCTGTTCCAAAGAAAAAAATTGAAAGAATAGAAAATAAAGAATTTGTAAGGGGGTATATAACAAATTTTACGCTTATTCTGTTTAAGTGACAACACAAACATAAGTGTATTTTACTGGATTCAAAATCAAATTAACATAACATGGTTGAAATAGTGAGATAAAAAGTTACCAAAAATCCTGGAGGACTTGATTATTTCATTTCTAAACGCCATCTCATGGGTTTAAAACACGAATAAATTTGAACAAAATCAAACGAGAAATACAAAAGTTTGTAAACACACAAGTACAACAGCAACAGCACAACAAAAACGGATAGTTATGCAATAGTCATATTAACGGCTAGCGACAGGACGATTCCTAATGGTAGGACCTATCAAAGATGGATACACAAGAAAGAGAAGACACTCGCGTGTTAGAAGAGGGCGCAAAGTAGCGCCACCGGAGTTGCAGTGGTAGCGATTAGAACTAAAATGTTCGATAGTGGGCGGGGTGCTCCGCGTTCAGGTATTGGTTTTGCTTTCATGGCGATCGCGGCAGTATTGCAGAAACGGCAACTTTCAGAAATTTTCAATCTTGTCATTACACAAACTCATAGAGGGATGAAATATTTTAATTTGTAATGAAAACTAATCAGTCATTTAATTTTAAAACTTAGTTATTTTCTGTTTACTTCTTATAATTTATAATGGCGAGAAGAATACGAATATTTTAAAAGAGATTAATGTCTGAAACAGTGTATATATATTTTTAAATTCATAATAATTTAATTGAATATTTATTATAGGAGGTTAATATTTACAACAAATACTTTTTAACAAAAACATTCGTATTTTTCGATTATAAGAAGTGACCAGAAAATAAAATTAAGCATCAAAAGAAACATAATTTGATTAGTTTTCATGAAAAATTAAAATATTTCATCACTCCAAGAGTTTGTTTAATGACAGGATTGAAAATTCGTGATTGCCGTTACTGTCATACAGCCGCAAAAAAATAAACGCAAATTCCATAAATTACTTAGAAAAAAGGTGTATCGTGCAATCTGTTTCTGGAACCATGAAATAGCGTTTTTTTTTTTTTTAATGCCTTTTAAAATGTTGAGTAGTCTATTATAAACATGCCCAATTGTTTAATTTTTATTAAATACTGCAAGTATGTGGTTTTGTTCCATAGAGGTACATAAAACACATTTTATTAAAAACAAGAAATATTTAGAAAATTTAGAATTCAGGATTTTTTTTTTTATAAGCAAATATTTAGAGAATTTTGTTTCTTTAAAACTTTTATCTAAAAAATCTGATAATCTGTAAGCATATCCAATTTTTGTTTTATGAAACTACATAAAATATTAGATTATACATAATTATTTGGATAAATAAAATGTCCACTTTTTTTAATTTGAAAATTAAAAACTTTTTCATTAAAAAAAAAAAAAAAAAGGAAAAGAAAGATGTTTCTTTCTAAATTATATTCTTATAAAATCTGTTAAGTACTGTAAATATTCTGATTTTTAAGCTACATAAAACATATTTTATTATATATTAAATAACATTTAGACTTTTTTTTTTTTCTGAAAGAATACTTTTTCTCATTTTTTTCTCTTGCTGTAAAATTTGATTTCTAAAATTATTTTTTAGGAAAACATTTATTTGGATTCATAAAGTGCAGAATTTTTTAACAGTTTTATACAGACATTTTCAAATGGAAATATTTCATTTACCAGTTCTAAAATTATGTGTTAAATCTTGAAAGAGAAAAATGCCTTTACACATGAAAATGATGTAATTTTTTAAAAGTACCTATCTGATAATGTTCATTTTCATCTAGAAAACTGCTGCCTACTACGATTGTGCTTAAATTGTGTAATTTACTCTTGCTTTACCTTCCTCCAGTACCAGGATTATTCTTCACTCAAGTAAAAAACTCTCGCAAGCTAATGTTAAACCTATGGGAAAGTTCTTTTCAAATTTCTCGTTTGAATTTATATATATATATATATATATATATATATATATATATATATATATATATATATATTTATATATATATATATATATATTTATATATTTTTGGCACAGGATAGCCGATGTTAAACTCTAATAGGGCCATTTTTTAATTTTAGATTTTGGTTACAAATTATTTTAATAAAGGTAGTTTCACTTCCAAACTAGTTCGAAATGTGAAAGCAGCTGTATTAAAAAGAAATCTAACCAAAATGAAAAAAGTAAAAGATGGCCCTATTAAACATCAACATCAGCTATCCTGTGAAAATAAATACATAAATGTATCAATTAAAAATATTCAAATTCAAACGAGAAATTTGAAAAGAACTCTCCAATAGGTTTAACATTAGTTTGCGAGTGAGGAGTCCCCTTAATGCCTAAATCCTCTTTTCTCCTATACTTGCAAAGAACCCATTCCCAGAAAGGCAGAATGTTTCTGTTAGCAAAGATTATATAATATTTAAACCATAATTCATATTTTCATCAAATGTTACAATTCAATACAGTCACGCCAAAATGATTTCAAATATATATTTCAAAAATTATGTTGGTATCGAGATTAGGATTTAATCTCAAAAGAAGAAAAATGCCTTTACCAATTAAAGTGACATCATGCTTAAAAGTTAAAAATACACATGATTAAGACTAGTATCTCAAAACACAGAACGATGAAATGTCTTCGCCGTTGCAAAATGTCATAAGTACCTTTTTATTGACAAAACAAAAAATACTTCAAGTAATAGGATCCTGATGATGTAATTTTTTACTCACATTTTGTTCCATGCGTTTAAGCTCCCATATGATTAAGGATTTTTGGAATTTATTTTTTAAATAGCATGAATTGAAAATCACCTGGTATCTCAAAATAGATTTACCATCCACTTTAATAACATAAAAAAAAACATGGTCAACAAAAATTATTGGAAATAAAGTTTAAATACCAGTGCCAAAAAATGAGCACTGTGATCAAAATAATTCTAAGTTAAAACTCATAATCCCGTCTCCATGCTTTTTCAAGTACTCCCATTTCTTTAAATGTCATAATTAATAACCACAAGAAAAACATTACATTCCTTTTTATTAATT
The DNA here is from genome assembly GCA_963931845.1 of Maratus michaelseni. Classification (NCBI taxonomy): domain Eukaryota; kingdom Metazoa; phylum Arthropoda; class Arachnida; order Araneae; family Salticidae; genus Maratus; species Maratus michaelseni. The sequence goes on along the minus strand of OZ007598.1, from coordinate 151,371,100 downwards.
AACATATAATAAAAACATAATAAAAACAATCTACAAAACATTGTCATCCGATTCCAGTAACAAATTTTACAACCCATATGAGAACTTCCTGCAGAGAAAACTCTTCAGTGTTTTGTTTCTTCAAAGTTATTAGTAACAGGCATAAGTTCCGATTTAATGAATGCATTGAAAAGGGTTTTGTCAGACAAGCCTAACCATGAAAGGATGTTTGCCTTAATATTTGACGAGATGTCTATAAAACCCTGTCTGGTGTATGACAAACAAAAAGATCATGTGGTTGGTTTCGAGGATTTCTCAGGAGGTTTTCGGACTGACAATGTTGCAAATCATGCCCTAGTGCTCGTGTTAAGAACTCTGACAGGCAGGAAAAACTCCCCATTAGTTTCTACTTTTCTTGCTATGCCATTCATTCTGACAAGCTGTCAAAATACTGTCATGAAAGCTCTTACAGAGTTGCATCATGCAGATACTGTAAAAGTTCTTATATGTGATCAAGGAGGAAACAACACAATACTTGGATTCAGCATACTTGGAGCAGATGTATCAAAGCCATTTTTTTAATTTAATGGTCAAAAAGTATACTGCATCTTTGATCCAACTCATCTTATCAAAAATTTAAGGAGGAATTTAATGAAGTATGATTTGCAGACTAATAGAGGGCTTGTTTCTTTCCAGCATATCAAAGATTTTTATGAAGATAAGAAATTACTTCTTAGATGTGCACCCAGGTTAACTGATGCACACATTTCTTCTACTGGATTCAATTCCATGAAGCTAAGTCTCTCTGCTTAAGTCTTTAGTCACAGTGTTGCTGCAGGCATGAATGTGTGTATATTAGCGAATGTTATACAGGCAAGTTCTGCTCCAACCGTAGAGTTTATTATGCATATTAACCATCTTTTTGATTCCTTGAATGGTACAAATAAAAACCTCAAAAAGGAAATGAATATCATTGTGCTATAAAAGAAGGTTCAATTCATCAATATTTTTGGAATGAGATGCTCCAATTTATTGATTCCTGGGTTTTTGTGCATACTCGTAAAAATGTTGATAAACGGAAGCAAAAATCCTGGACATCTGAATAGAAAAGGTTGGCTGCAGACACTGATAGCAATGATGCAACTCTCACAAGAAATACTCCAAGACAGAGAATACTTCATGACTAAGCGATGTAACCAAGATTGCCTGGAAATTTTTTTTATCCGTATTAGAAGGTATGGTGGAAAACAAACAAACCCATCCGCATACGAATTCGCCACAGCTTACAAGCTGGCATCAATTAATTCTTTTACGTCTAAATAAATTTTCAAACTGTGAACCAGACAAAGATAAGTTTATGTTTTTTGTTTTGTCTTCTGCACCACAAATTGCAGAAGATGAAACAGAGGAAGAAACCCAAAATGAAAATGATATCTCTTATAATCGTCTTATCATCGACGTATCTCGTTGTGATGAAGATGAGGATACTCTCCAAGAAACAGGTTTCGAAGCAGCCGATTTTTTATCACAAAATGTAATTACTTATTTGAGTGGAAACATATTCAGAAGAGTAGTAAATGAACTCGAACTTAATGAATGTGATATTTGTCAGCTTTTACTAGTTGACCCTTTCTGATTGTTCTTTGAACAATGGGTACATTTCGCCATCTGCATCTGCATGATCTGTTAGACCAGGGGCAATCGTGGAGCAAGTGCAAGTGGCAATGGTCCTTTTCCAAAAAGACTATTCCAGTTCTGTAAAATATCCTCCATAGTCGAAAAAGTAAGAGGTTGGTCGTCATCCTGCATCTGAAAAAAAAAAAAAAAAAATATATATATATATATATATATAAATAAAAACTTACATTCTACGTTTGTTAAGCCATACATGATAATTAGGATATCATAAACAGGTTCAGATCAACCTACGATCGAAACTTTATCTATCTATCTATCTATCTATGTCACTTTTTTATGAACACGATAACTGGAAAAATTCTGCATAAATCTCTTCCAAACTGATGCATAAAATCAAGGGGCATAAAATCTCGGTCAGGTTCGTTAATGGGCAAAATCGAACCGGGGGGGGGGGGGGGCTTTTTGTGAAAACAGAGAAAAAACCCTATAATTTATTAATTATGATACGTATCGAATCTGTTTGAAGTTATTATTACTTCTAGGAGAATGGCCGAAAATTTATGTATGACAGATTTTTGATATAATTAAAAATTGCCTTAAGAGGGGGGGGGGGGGTAAAGAAAAAAAAATGCATAACTTCGTCAATTCCGAAGATTTCAAATCCGCTTAAATTTATTATAAATCCTCTCAATATTATCTAAAACTTTTATATTGACAAGGTTTTGATAGGACCAACCGTTATACCAAAAAAAAAAAAAAAAATCCCTGCCGGCTCCGCCTGCAAAAAAGTTAGGTTTCGAAGTAGGCGGTTCCAACTGCCGCATCATCGTAAAGAAGGTCATTTCTTCCGTAATTACCGACGAACAGGCGCCTCACGGTCTGAGTCTTCGACATCTACCTGTGCCTGTAGGCCGAGCCGTCAGGCATTTTTTTTAATTATTATTTCAAGTAAATTTAAATGAGCTTTTCTAATTGTTAATTTTAATGATTTAATAAAGATTATTTTACTTTAAAATGTGTGGTTTTAGAATTATATTTAGAATTTTTTTTTTTTAATTAAAAAGATCACGAACCTTGTATTTATGTAAATTATTGAATTTTAAGAAAATTATACCACTATTTCTTAGCTGAAAGAAAAATAACAATAGAATGGTGAAAAAATATTAAAATACATTAAAAAAATGTGAAACTCTATGAACAGCAAGTATTTTAAAGTACACGTTAATGATTCCAAACTCAACAGAGGTACATGACAACTTGCTTCTGACTGAAAACAGTGTACATAGCATTTATTGATCTTATACAGGGCAACAAAAATATTCAGATCTAATACTGTCTATAGAGTGATATTGTTTAAACCAAAGCCAGTAAGTTATTTACTAAAAATTACAAACTACTTAGATTACTGTTTTAATGATGCATTGAATATTCTAAGTTAAATAAAAAAATAAAATTACATATTATTAGAGTTGAAATTATTAAAAACTAAAATATATTAATTACATCGCTGTAAATAAAACATATCTATTTTTGCCACTTTGGCAAAAAAGTATTTTTGCCAGGGCGGTTTTTACCGGTTTTTTCCACCTTTGGCAAAAACGTGCCAACCCTATCACAAACTGTCACAATTTCATGACGCACCCCCCCCCCTCCAAGCATGACATCATTTATGGACGGCCCCATAAGTAAATATGGATGAACATTATTTTGGAAATGAGAAACAAAACAAATGTGTTTTGACTTAAAGATGGTGGACTGCGGGCTAATACGCCAGCTGTTCCTAAAAACTTTTTTTTTTTCCTTTCTTCTTAATCTAAGTTTATTTTATACGAAATATATTTTTAATTGCTACTGGAATACTTTTTATGCTTACATTTTAACAGTATCGCCCAAGTGTCATCCGCACAGTAACATTAATTAATATTGCATAATTTTCTTTACATAATTAAAACAAAAGCTTAAAATAAAGTTTCCAGTAAATTTAGATAATTATTACTTATTCAATGAATACCTATTTTACCCCATATGGTACCCATTTTTACCCCCACTTCAGAGATAAAAAAGTGTATATAAAACAAAAATAATTTTTCTACTATTTAAAATTTAAAAAAATAAATGAACAATTACTTAAATATGAGTTGTAATTTTCCAGCTGGACGAAAAATGTCTGGGCAAGGGGTTTTCGTCCAGTTGGAAAATTACAACTCATATGATTTCTTTACCAATTTGAATAATTGTGTCAGAATTAATCTAGTATAACGACTTAAATGTTATGCCAAGACATCAGTTGCATAAATAAACACACACACACAAAAAAAAAATCATATTAAATATTTTTGTTTCAATGAAAACAAGCCCTGAATGAAAAAATAGCGATTTTCATACCCATTTTACCCCACCTGATCCTGATGAGCAATTATAGACGCTTTCAGTGTGACGTCAGTCATGACGTTTTGGTTGGATACTGACTCCAAACAAACGGTTGCTATGTTTCATTTCTTATTAAATATAAATCGTAGAAAATATTACCACTGCATATAAGGTATTAAAACACTTTCCCGTGAGATATAATTATAAGATATTGGTATAATATACAAACATAATAGAGAATACAACATAGCAACCGTTTGTTTGGAGTCAGTTTCCAAGCAAAACGTCATCATTGACGTCACGACTGAAAGCGTCTATTATATACGAATGTACTAAATTTAGATATATAAATTTACTTTATAGCTAGATAATAGGTTATTTTGTGATTCTACCTGTTTTGAGACAGATCGGCCCTTTAAGACGATTAAATTTGTGAAGAATCCATTTTTGATATGAATTATTTTTTTTTTGTGAAAGGCAGTTTTTTAAGACAAAAATTTTTTGAAGCATCTGTTTTAAGATTTAAAAAAAAAAATTGTAAAGTGTCCTTTATAAGACACCAAATTTTTCTGAAGCAAATCCAGTAAAGACATTTTATTGAGCTGGAACAGGGATGGCAAACCATTTATTTCGATTGTAGTTCCTACAAGTTGGCTTATTTCATGGACGGTCAAATCCATCGTAACTGACGTAAAACTTGATCATCAAATTTTGTTTTCAAAACTGTGCAGAAAATTTACTAATAAAACTAGAACAAATTTTTACAATTTAAAATATTTCTTACTAAGGACTTAATACCCAAATACCTGCAGATTATTTCAATCTCCCTTTTAGTCCCAAAAATTGCATTTCAAAATCCTGTAACTGATGTAACGTAAAACAGACAAACATTTTTTCTGCCTTCATTGAAGTGTAAAAATTATCAAAACTATGCCGTTAAAAAAGTGATTTAATGTTCTCAACAACACTAAGTAATGACAAATTATAACAGTAACTTGTTTAATTAATTTCTGAACAATAAAAAAGAAAAAATGGCATTTACACATGTAACTGATGTAACTTTTATTGTGTAACTGACGTAACATTATGACTTTACAAAGACAATAATGGTTCTTAACTTACTTTGTAAACAGTAATTTAGAATGGCATTTTATTATACAACATAAAAATACCAGGCTTTCCAATTATACCCTTAAAATAAACATATTATAAATTTTATTTTCCCATCAAAATGAGACTTTTCTGTGGAATTGACCGGACATGCAGATATGGTTTTTAATCGACTTACCATACTTTTTTATGTATGCTGTGCCCTTGTGTGACACGCAAATTCGCAAACCCACCCTAATTTTTAATACCTCATTTAGAGAGAAAAACATATTTTTTCTATTAAAATCTAATACCTAATGCCAAAATTACAAAATATTCACAATGCACTGGCTAACTAGTTTCATAAATTTGAATGCAAAATTGCTAGCAAACTATTTTATGGAGTGATCAATGGTTATATACAGGGTGATTCATAAAAGATGGGCAGAACTTTAAGGGGTTATAGTACACTTAAAGACAAATAATATTAAATAGGAGACTAAGGGTCCCAGACGTATTCCCAAGGAGATAGGGGGCATTAAAGTTTAGGGTCCGAAATTTCAAATGATTATAAAACATGGAAAAATTGGTCGATTCGTTTGCGGTTTTTGCAAAAAATTTTCTTTATGCCAGTATTTTCTTGAAATAAAATTTTAAAGTTCAATTTCAAAAAATGCCGATAGGGGGCGCTTTAGACTTTGGAGTAACAAACAACTATTTTTTAACTTTATTTTATGTATTTCTTTAAATGATTTCGAAAGCTTAGACTTAAACTTAAATTTTGATCTAAAAATCTGAGTCCTAACGAGTAGTTAAGTAGCGTAAACTGAAATTTGAAATTTGAAACCCTTCTCCCCCCAGAACAAAAATCAGTTATTCCCGATCTTTGTGTCGTAGATTAGGCTCTAACTACTGCCGCGTTTTGCTAAAATTATTCTTTATGTCAGTAAATTTTAAAGAAAATTTTCAAAAAATTCCGATAGAGGGCGCTTTAGACTTTGGAGTAACGAACAACTATTTTATACCGTTATTTTTTGTGTCTCATTAAATGCTTTCTAAAGCTTAGACTTAAACTTAAATTTTCAGCTCAAAATCTGAATCGCTGAGCGTGGTTCAGTAGCGAGGGGAGGGGGTTCAAATTTCAACTTCTGAACATAGTTCAGTTTGCACTACTTAACCATGCCCAACGATTCTGTGCTGTGATACGAGGCAAAAATACAACTTTCGTCAAGGACTGCATAGTCGGAATTCACTCATAAAGGCACTGGCACAGTTGGAAACGTCGCTCATGCAAACGTTAAAGCTCCATTCCTGACGCTAGTCACCGGGTGAAGAAGGAAACAGAAAGTATGCAAATGTCAAATGGGGAAGAAGAAGAACACGTATGCAAAATTTCGACACGATTCAGGCATAAAAACGACTGAACGGTGAGTCAAGTGTAAGTCGCTGTAGTAATGAATCGGAAGATGGTGCCCTTCACGAATAAGGAAAAGGCTGAGATGCATTTAATTTACGGAGCGGCAGATGGAAATGGTGCAGAGGCACAACGAATGTACGGAGAGCGATTTCCTAACAGGCGGTTGCCTAACCGCAAAACTTTCGAGCGCTTGCACAGACAGTTGTGTGAGACGGGATCATTTCTCGCTTCCCGGTCGAATGCAGGTCGTGCAAAAAAGGACGAATCAGTAGTTGTTGCAGAAGCCATTCTGGATGTAGTAGCGGCGCAGCCAAGTACAAGTACACGAACAGTGGCTAGCCAGGTGGATACCTCACAGTCCACGACTTGGAGGGTACTGAAGGATGAACATTTGCTCCCGTTTCATGTGCAACGAGTCCAGAAACTGTCTCCAGGGGATTATCCAAATCGTATTGAATTCGCCCGCTGGTTTCTGCAGCAGAACGCGCTAAATCCACATTTTGGACGAACTGTGCTTTTCACCGATGAATGTACCTTCACACGTGAAGGTACATTTAACACACACAATGCACATGTATGGGCGGATGTCAATCCACATGCTACGTATCCACATGCTCATCAGAGACGCTTTTCCATCAATGTTTGGGCAGGAATCCTCGGAGACCACCTAATCGGACCGTACCTTCTTCCTGAACGCCTCAACGGTAAAACATACCTCACATTTCTGCAACATGTGCTGCCAGACCTGTTAAACGTTGTTCCTCCACGCATCCGGCGGGTCATGTGGTTCCAGCACGATGGAGCGCCAGCCCATTACGTACGAGACGTCCGCAACTATCTGGACATCACATTTCCGAACAGATGGATTGGTCGAGGTGGTCCTGTTGCTTGGCCTGCTCGCTCGCCAGATCTTTCACCCCTCGATTTCTTTTTTTGGGGACGATTGAAGGCTCTTATGTATGAGACACCCATTGAATCCCCCGAGGAACTGGTCGCCAGACTTTCCGCCGCTGTAGGGGAAGTGCTCGAAAAGCCTGATGTTTTCGCGAATGTTCGCCGTTCCATTCGTCGCCGTTGTTCTGCGTGCATAACCTCTGGTGGTCACAATTTTGAACATTTATTGTGATTACATGTTAATAAATATGCTTTGGTAACATAATCCTAATTTGTGTCTTTTTACCTCGTATCACAGCACACAATGTGTGGACATGGTAAACTGAACTGTGCTCAGGAGTAGAAATTTCAAACCCCTCTCCCCAGAAACTTAACCACGTCTAACGATTCAGATTTTGGGCTGAAAATTTAAGTCTAAGCTTTAGAAAGCATTTAATGAGACACAAAAAATAACGGTATAAAATAGTTGTTCGTTACTCCAAAGTCTAAAGCGCCCTCTATCGGAATTTTTTGAAAATTTTCTTTAAAATTTATTTTCAAGAAAATACTGACATAAAGAATAATTTTAGCAAAACGCGGCAGTAGTTAGAGCCTAATCTACGACACAAAGATCGGGAATAACTGATTTTTGTTCTGGGGGGAGAAGGGTTTCAAATTTCAAATTTCAGTTTACGCTACTTAACTACTCGTTAGGACTCAGATTTTTAGATCAAAATTTAAGTTTAAGTCTAAGCTTTCGAAATCATTTAAAGAAATACAAAAAATAACGTTAAAAAATAGTTGTTTGTTACTCCAAAGTCTAAAGCGCCCCCTATCGGCATTTTTTGAAATTGAACTTTAAAATTTTATTTCAAGAAAATACTGGCATAAAGAAAATTTTTTGCAAAAACCGCAAACGAATCGACCAATTTTTCCATGTTTTATAATCATTTGAAATTTCGGACCCTAAACTTTAATGCCCCCTATCTCCTTGGGAATACGTCTGGGACCCTTAGTCTCCTATTTAACATTATTTGTCTTTAAGTGTACTATAACCCCTTAAAGTTCTGCCCATCTTTTATGAATCACCCTGTATAGAGAGAGATCAGTCAAATCCCAAATACTGATCTTGTATCACATGCTCTTAGATTTTAAAAGTAAATTTTGAAGGGAAAAACCATGTGGCATACACAAAAAAATACAGTAACTTAGCTTTATTTATTTTGTTTAGAATGGCAGTAAATCACCACTTGAACTTTACTGTTGTAAACATAATACTTTTATTTTACTTCATATAAAAATTAACCTTCTCCAAGCTAGAACATGCTTAAGAAACAATATACAGATTTGTAACTCTCCAAGCCATGGAATATGGATTAATGATAATTCAAACATCTGTGCACAAATAAAGATTCATAAAAGAAATATATTTTACATGGGCATAGGTAAAAATAAATAGGAAGGATAGTATTTTGGAATGGATGTGTCTGTACTTTGCAGCTCTTAATGAATTTAAAAAAATAAAGACTATAAACATGAAAAATAAATATTTTATGTCAGAATGCCTCATAGAAGAGAATTTTTAGCCACATTTGTGTAAAAAACTAATCTTTTGTAGAAATAAGTTTTTGTATGTGCCAGGCTCGGGCCAAACTTTGAGCATTTATACTGGGGCGGGCCAAAGAATTTTCTAGTAATTATATATTTTTAAATTTGAAAACTATTTTATATTTTGCATTTTAGGTTCTAAAACCGATGTATTTAGTATCGAAAATGGTTTTTGATGTATTTTGCTCATCTCTGAACTGTAACATGTTCATTAAGATTTTCACAGAAAAATAAGGGAATTGTGAAGCATTTTCTGCCTCCTGATTGGTTAGATTAAGAGTTTAAACAATAACCCAGATTATAAAACATACAAGGGGGAGTTATGGAAAAAAAAAAAATAAAGATAAATTTTTAATTGCAGGGGTCAATGCAGGTTTTTACTCTTGGGGTCCATTTTGTGAAAAGTAAAGGTTATTTTTGTGAAATTTATTATATTTTTGTGAAAAATAACATTTTGCAACAAAAGTTGAATTCCAGTTAATCAAATTCGAACCAAGCATTTATAAACAAACTTTTTTTAATCCTTTTTTCTGAAATTTTCCTCTCTGGTGAACGTATTTGTTTACAAATTACACATTCTAAAACATCACAAAATAATAAATAAATAATAAATAGCAAGTTTTTATGGAATAGAATTTTGTGAAGGAACCCATTTTATTAAATAATTTTTTGTGAAGGGTCCCTAAATAGGCCCCAAAATTTTCCTGGATCGACCCCTTAATTGATTATATTTTTTATATACCAAAAACTTTGAGGGTGTCCACTACTGGCACACCTATCCTATATAACTGATAATTTTAAGTACGAAACTTTGTTTATATAAAGTTTGAGTACCTAAACTATGCTTATTTTTTTCTCTCCATTACTAAGTCATTAAAAAAAAAAAAAAAAAAATGTTCGTGCTGCTTGAAAATCAATGACGGAGGGGAGGAGGTTTTTTTTTTTTTCTGGCGACTAGAATTTTTGGCTGGCTATCAGATGTTTATCAAATTTGTAAAGCACTGGCTCTACATATTATACTACAAGTTTTTAAAGTCTTGTTTAAGGATATTTTAGTACATGAAGCGTAAAAAAAAAAAAAAAAAAAAAAAAAAAACGTTTTCAGAATAAATCTTAAAATAAATTATGAAAATACATGATTTATATACAGAACTCATACATTACAAAAAAGAAACAGAATTATAAAACAGTTTATTACTAACTTTTTTTCTTCTTTCGGGAGCCTGGAGAAATGAATTCCTCTGGCATACTTATTCGAATTCTTGCTGCAGCCATTAAAACGGCAGTATCGGGATGACACCTTTGTTGGATATTCATATCCTTTAATTAATAAATTATTACACAAAAAAATAAATTTGGCTCTGAAAAGTGCCGTTTAATACTCAATAAAACGATTCTTAAATTACAGAACCTATATCAACAAAAAAAGAAAACTCCACACGTGAGAAGTGAAGAATGAACTCTTTTGAAAAGTGTTGTAAAAATGGGGAGAGGGGGATGCGCGCGCAGTTTTCGCAGGTCGGGGCGATCGCAGCGCTCGTAGCTACAGCGTTTAGAACTACAAATCCGGAACTTTCAATGTGAAGTAAGTTTACGATAGTTCTTCCGTACAACTGTCTTGGCTTTTACGTGTATGGGCTTTGGGACCTATACCATGGCCTACTATAATATATATATACGGCCCGCTCATTTCGCCAAAAACCGCCGAAAAAGTGAAGCCGGATTCAACTTCAAACCCTGAACCATTTCATTGGACCACGTGGTCTTTGTTTACATTTAAACCCTGCCCAGATAACGGCTCGTATTTTATTAACGGCTTTTATTTCGATCATTATCTAAGTTTGAGATACATTAATCTTATTTTCAAATAAACGAATTAAATAGTTATACTATTCAATTTCACTCTATAAATATATTTTTGTTAAGATTGTTGCATTTTATAGCTACATTAACAAATGTGAATTTTTAAGGTTTGCTAGATTAGTATTTGTTTATAATTGCATGCGATACTTTAACACTATTTCTACCGCTGTCAAATGTCACATTTTTAAAGTTTTTATTTATGTTTATTTTGCTTGTAGTTTTTGAATAAGCTTTAAAAAAAGGGGGGTCTTCAATGTATTAAAAATTATTTGTAATTGTTTCAATGAAAAATCATAAATCGAAATCTTTTAAAATGTGCCATTTGACACCTGTAGTGTGTGCGATTATTGAGCAGTATAAAAATTAAAACACACTTCAAACATTTGTTTTTCTGTAAGAAAAATATCTATAAAAAAATCATCACGGACATTATGTTAATTCTGTTACGAAGAACATTAGCTACACGAATATATAGTTTGATGTTTTAAGCAGATCATTCTACAATGTTCTTAAAATAAGTAATAATAAAATTGATTGTGTTTTGGTCTTAATATTTCTTTCTGACTATGTTTAAAAAAAGTATAGATATTGGTTTTGCTTATAATTAAACCAGATTGTCCATCAGAAAAATATTTATTACACAAAATTACGATAAATTAAGAATTTAACCCATAAAAATGTTATCATTTATTCGTAATGGAACAGATATGTTACACTCACGCATCGATCTTTGTCGACTTTTCGATTGGCGCGATTTTCAAGTCCGCGCCAAACCAGTAACTTAATACAATTGCCAGATTACCACTAAAGGAAAAAATCCCTAAAATTTGGCGACGTTTTTCCTTTTTATAACCGAAAAAAAAAAAAAAAAAAAAAAAAGGAAACGATAGTTTTTCGCCGTTATTTCCAACACTGCAGCTACGATCACTTCGAGATTTACAATTATTAACGCAACAATCTACCATATTTTCACTTGCAATACTATTTTAATAATCAAAAAATGAACAGTTATTGGAATTCGCTGTCATTTCTAAGCTTGATTGGAATGTTAGAAGAATTGTAAACGTAACCATGGCGACGTGACGTAATTTTAGTGTTTGTTTACATTTCAACCCTGCCCAGGTTGTTTCAGTTACGGTCAAAGTCAATTTTCAATTTTGGGCAGGGTATCAGAGTCCTCTGGCGGGAGGATTCATACATTAATCTCGATTGAATATGCCTGTAGATCTAGTCTGCCTTGCCTATACCAACATACCATACTAAAGACCTTACCACGCTAAGCTGTGGCTCCACGAGAAAGAACCTGGAGGGGAAACTAGAATAGGCGAGGATATCGAAAATGCAAGTCATATTTTTTTAACGAAAGAGGGCGCTGTAAAATTTGGCGGCTGCCTTTAAACAGAATGTCATTAGATTACATGTTAAATTCCGAAAGTATTTTATTCGATTATTTTTAATTATAGCAATTATATGTCATAAATTTAAGAGGGGATATAAATGTTTTATTCCGGGATGTAGATCGGGCTATGATGATGAGATAAACAAAAGAAAAATCGAAGATTTTTTTTTTTTTTTTTAAGTATGTTTAGAGCTCCAAAGGTGAGTGCTTTTAGGTAGATTTCGTAAGAAATACTACCTATTACATTCTCACCTAAGTTGGAAATTTTGAAAAATTTTTGCAGATCTACGCCGATCATGACTTCCAGAACCCAAAACCACCCCCAGTTCAAAACTTTATCTATCTATCTATCTATCTGTCTATGTCACTTTTTTATGGACACGATAACTGGAAAAATTCTGCATAAATCTCTTCCAAACTGATACATAAAATCAAGGGGCATAAAATCTCGGTCAAGTTCGTTAATGGGCAAAATCGAACCAAGGAGGGGGGGGGGGAAATGGGGGGGCTTTTGTGAAAACAGAAAAACCCCCATAATTTCTTAATTATTGTAAGTATCGAATCCGTTTAAAGTTATTATTACTTCTAGGAAAAGGGCCGAAAATTTATGTATGACAGATTTTTGATATAATTAAAAATGGCCCCAAGGGGGGGGGAGGGGGTTTTAGAAGAAGAAAAAATCATAGCTTCGTCAATTCAGAAGATATCAAATCCGTTTAATTTATTATAAATCCTCTTAATATTATCTAAAACTTTTATATTGACAAGTTTTTTATAGGACTAACCCTTATAGAAAAAAAACCCTGCCGGCTCTACCTGCAAACAAGTTAGGTTTCGAAGTAGGCGGTTCCAACTGCCGCATCATGGCAAAAAGGTCATTTTTTCCGCAATTCCCAACAAACAGGCGCCCAACGGTCTGCGTCTTCGAAATCTACCTGTGCCTGTAGGCCGAGCCGTCAGGGATTTTTTTATTATACTTTAATTTAAAGTTATATGCATGTAATCATTTTTAAACTAAGAAATTTTTATTCTAGTATATCGATCTTAGTGTATATGTTTTTAAAATGTTATACTTAATGAATGCTAATGTCTGTGGCTAATTGACATGGCCATTTAAATTGTCTTATAGAGTGCTATTTGTTTGGCTGTAATCTGAAGCTGTTTTTATTTGAATAATACTTTTAATCTCTAAAAATTATACATCCATACATTACGGAGGATGTATAAATCAGCAGTACAATACGGATATTGTACTGCGAAGTATTTCTTCGCAGTACAATATCCGTAATATTTATTTTTAAATGACTATTCAGATGCTTCTGCCAGGGTGAACTCTTATTTAAAGAGTTATAAAAAGCAATCGAAACGCCAAATATGTATTAAAATATATGCATGGTGCGAAGAAAACTTTATTTAATGAAATTTTTACTTGTTTGACTTTTTTAAAGTTCAAATTTTCAATCAAAAACATTTAAAAAATGAATGCTTTTCGCATTGAAAAGCATTTCAGAAGCAGCCTAAGATCGCCGTCAGTTTACCGTAGCGCCATCTATGAGGAGAAAAACTGTATTGTAAAATTTCGACGTTACTTTCCCCTAGAGGTCTGCACGGGCCGAAATTTCCAGGCCCGGGCCCGGCCCGACCCATACAAAAAATAATTTGGCCCGGCCCGGCCCGAACAAAAAAAATATTGGCCCGGCCCGGCCCGATTTAAAAGTTAAAAGTTCGGCCCGAGCCCGGCCCGGCCCGGAAAAAAGTTAAAATCTCGGCCCGAGCCCGGCCCGGCCCGAGTGAATTTCTACAAAACATAATTTTTACGTCGATTTGGTTAAAAATTTGCCCCATAGGAGGAGATCTAACCAAAAATTCCTATCTCAGCCTTATTTTTTATGTTTATAATCTTCATTTTTATAGAGGTGCGCAAGCTGGAATATTTATTTTTTTAATAAATCTCTATTTGTTGTATGTATGTGTTTAAGTTATCATCGATATTGTTAATCCATATTCCATTTATTGAAGTGTTAAAAATCAGAAAAATGCTATACAGTAAAATCTAAGATGGAATTGCATAGGGAAGAAAAAAAATGAGTTATAGACAATTTGCCTTCTTAGCAGGTGTAAATGTATTATATATTCTTTTCTTACATATTAGTATATTCATTTTTAATGGATCAACACATTTTTCAATTTAAGACAGGATTCCATCATAAGCAGGTTATTTTTCACACGTTTTACTATAGTTTAATTTAGCTATATTTTAATAAGTGTATAAATCTACTATTCTTTAAAAAGAATAAATTTTAATGTTTAATTATAAAATAATGGCGATTTAAAAATGTATGCATGTTTTGAAAAGATTTTTATGCCAGATCTTATTTTACTGACCTTCGAACGGACCAGGTACGCCGAGACAATGATTTTCATACGAGTCAAAACCAGGACTAAAAATTTTAAGGCATGAAGACTAGGAAGAATGAAACCAGTCCCGGCTCTGTACGGAAAAAATAATTTAAGGCACGGCCTTATCCTTCAGGAAAAAAGTAGGGCCCGGCCCGGCCCGTAAAGAGTAATCACTAGGCCCGGCCCGGCCCGAGCCTTCAGAAAAAAAATATGGCCCGGGCCCGGCCCGGCCCGAGTGCCGTGAAGAAAAATAGGCCCGAGCCCGGCCCGCGGGCCGGGCCGAGTACGGGCTTCGGGCCTTGGCCCGGCCCGTGCAGATCTCTACTTTCCCCTCCATCTATCTTCCTCCGTGGACCTTACCATTCGCCGACTTTCCATTCATAAAACGTGCCCGTTTGCATATAAGCAAACCATACATTGATTCATGTACAGAGAAAAATAGACCAATCACCTGGCGCTCTGGCGTTTCAAAACTCCGCCCCTTGCTTCGCTGGCGTGTGGCGTGGCATGGAACGTTGGTTACAGGTTAGAACTAAAACTAATGTTGATGTCACTACTGAATCAATGTATGGTTTGCTAATATGCTGCCCGTTTCTCCGTCGTCTGCTAGCAGATAGCGTAGAATAATAGAACAACATTCCGGGTTTTTCCCTTTAAATACGTTAATAATGTTTTCTGTTTATTAATATTTTTAGCATATATTTCTATTCAGGATGGATGAAACTGGTGAAAAAAAACATATTTAAAGTCGAGAATTAAAGTCTCATCGCAAAAAAGTGTTTATTTATTAATGAAATTTTCATATTGTGTAAAAAGAATATCTGATTAGTAAACTACTTGATATGATGAGCTCGATTAAGATAAGTTTTTAAATATTTCAACAATATCTAGGATTTTCATTTTTTGAGACAAATACAATATATCAATAATTTAAAGCTCCATCTCAGAAATTGCGTTTTGGCGTGGTTCTATTATTATTATATATCCTTTTATAATTTCCCCCTTTATTTTAGGATAAAAGTAATTTCAAGACTATTCTATTATTGTTATTATTGCTTCGATTTTACATATTTAAATTATTGCTTATATAACATATATAACACACAATGATTTGAGAGTTAATTTTGCTGGGGACAAATATTAAAAAATATGAGCACCGGCAAAATAAAATTTAGAGAGGGGCAAAATCTTTTAACAGGTGTGCCTATGGCCCAGTTGCAATTTCTAAAATTCATTTTTAACATAACTAACATTGATATGTTATTTTATCAGAAATTTTTCTTATTTAAAGATCGATTATATCATTTTTACCAACTCACCCCCCCCCCCCCCCACTTCCCATCTATTAAGACGTTTCAATATATTTCCGTTATTTAAGTCTTTTTTTTTTTAATGACATGCACTTGCGTATTCTATGCAAAAACTAATGGCACTGGATAGGTCAATTATTAGAATTCTTTGCAGATGTGCTATTTTAATAAACATGTTTATTATTTTTTAGTGCATATGAAATGTAAATGTACTGTTACAGATGCTCAGCAATTTATAAAAATATCATAATTTACAAAAAAAAGCTGAAAAGGAATCAAAACACAATGAATTGAGAGTTCATTTTGTTGGGACAAATACTAAAAAATATGAGCACCGGCAAAATAAAATCTAGGGAGGGGCAAAATTTTTTAACAGGTGCAATTTAGCCCAGTTGCAATTTATAAAATTCATTTTTAACATAACTAACATTGATATGTTATGTTGCCAAATATTCCCTTATAATCGATCTTTAGATCGATTATATCATTTTTACCAACTCACCCCCCCCCCCCTCCCATCTATTAAGACGTTTCAATATATTTCCCTTATTTAAGTCTTTTTTTTTTAATGATATGCAATTGCGTATTCTATCCAAAAACTAATGGCACTGGATATGAGTCAATTATTAGAATTCTTTGCAGATGTGCTATTTTAATAAACACGTTTATTATTTTTTAGTGCATATGAAATGTAAATGTACTGTTACAGGTGCTCAGCAATTTATAAAAATATCATAATTTACAAAAAAAGCTGAAAAGGAAACAAAACACAATGAATTGAGAGTTAATTTTGTTGGGAACAAATACTAAAAAATATGAGCACCGGCAAAATAAAATCTAGGGAGGGACAAAAATTTTTAACAGGTGTGCCTATGGCCACCTGTTAAAAATGCACCTTGCACCTGCTGCTGCTGATGCTGAACTCTCAGTTTTATAAGAAGGTATTTTAATTGATTTTTTTGTAGAAATGTATTAAAAAAGTTTTGAATTAATTTTTTATAAGTTTGGATTTTTTTTTAAATAGCGCCCTCTGTGAGCTTTTTTAGAAGTAAAAAATAGATATATTTTAAATTATCCATATCTGTAAGAGATTGTTTTAGTACTCGGTAATAGTTTGAAGTTAGATTTATATTTTATAAACTGTTTTTGAGAATTTTTAAATAAATTTTTCAACAGCGCCATCTATGAGATTTTTTTAGAAGTATCCAATATATTAAATTATTTATAACTGTTGGTGCTTGTTTTAGTACTCGGTTTTAATTTAAAGTTAGATTTAATTTTTTAAGTGTTTTAAAAAAGTTTTAAAATAAAATTTAGCAGCGCCATCTATGAGATTTTTTTTAGAAGTAACCAATATCTTAAAATATTTATAAGTGAATGTTCTACTAGTTGGTGTTAGTTCGAAGTTTGGCTTAAATTTTTAAAGTGTTTTAAACAAGTTTTGAATTAATTTTTTTCATCAGCGCCATCTATGATATGTTTCAGAAGTAACTTTTTAATTAAAATTCTTAGTTTCATCATTCTGCGGTCGACGATTGGTATTGACCTTAGATGTAAAGTTTCGAATTTGAGTCTTCCTGATATGATATTTTTACAGGAAATACTCTCTGATAAGGATGGTTTTGTGCGTTTTATAGCATTAAGACGTGAATATTGACGATTTTCGAATGTAGAAGTATAGAATTTGCTGGTATTAATGTAAGATTCTTTTGTTATGCCATATTTGGTGTAATAATGTGAATTAGCTATATTTTTTTATCTGATTGCTAAATGAAGGTTATCTACTGTAAAAGCACTTATTTTCGCGAGGCTTTAATTTTTGCGATTTTCGCGAGCCTGTTGTAATCGCGAAAATTTAAGCCTCGCGAAATATTTTTTTCGTCTCAAATAATAATAAAAAATCAGAAATTTTTCACTTATCCAAACTTTAGTGATTACAGTTACTTAAATAAGAAATAAGTGCAAAAATTTCTTGAATATATACAACTATTACTTGAATACTATACAACTATTTCTTGAAAAAAAAACAATAATACAACTAATAGAACGCAGCTCATTCACTTACAATATTTATACCATCTTCTTTGAAATCATTCAAAATTATTTCATGTTTGGCTTCAACACCGTTAAATGTGCGCACAAGCCAAGAAGCGTGAATCTTTTTTAGTCGTGATGTTTGTAGGTCCACAGATTCTTTTTCCTCTAGAAATTTAAGCTCATTAGAATACCACTCAATAAACTCATTCTTGAGCAAACGCTTGAACTCGCCGTTTACAGTTAAGTCCAAAGGCTGGAGCTGCCTGTGCAGGAAGTGGGCACAAAAACTAGAATAATATTCCTCTTCTCTAGTTCGTACACCAGGTCGTTCTGGAACTAGTCCGAGAAGCTTCCTCTTCTTGTCGCAAAATCGAGGTACAAAAATATTCTCGATGTATCGAATCATTGTGTCAGTATCACTCCAGAGTTTCGGGATTTTTCAACTTTCAGTTCCTTTCATATAAAATTCGCGAAATTTTCAGCTCGCGAAATCACCGATGTCTTCATTTTCGCGAAAATAAGTGCTTTTACAGTATATATGAAGGTTATCTTAAGAATTATCTATAAAGATAATTCTTGGGATAACAAATTGTGTTTACACTTTACAAAAGCCCGTACGGATTTAACTTTTTAATAAGTGATATTATTCAATATATTTTGTATAAGAATGATCGATTATATTATTTTTGAATAGAAGTATGGATTTTTTAAAAAATGAAAATAGTATTAAGAATACAAGATATTTCGTATAAGAATGATAGATTACATTAATTTTGAATAAAAATAATATTAAGAATATGTTTATTTTATAGTTTGAGACGTTAAGCTGGTTTCATCACCAACACTTAAGTTATGAGAGTGTATGGTTTGTTCCATAATTACTTAAATGTAAGCTAACTTAACCAAAAAACATAACCTTTCACAACGATAACGAAGTATGGTATTAATAGAACATTTAATGATAAGGGGGCACTCGTCTTAAAATATTAATATTTATTGACTTAATAAGTCACATGATTCCAACATAGACTTTGTGTCCTGACAGATTAAAATTCTAAAACTATCGAAAATCCCTTTAATGAAAGCAGTCTGTTACAAGATAATCACAAAAGTTAACATTATCTTTTTCAATATGATTGAAACTGAACAGACAAAATTAAAAATCACGTGATTCCTTTCACAAATATCTTAAATCTTGTGTAATCATCTTGATCAGATAAACCCTATAACAAATCAAATAGGTTACATTAATTGAACTGTTACCTATGATAAGGCTTGAAAACGTATTTTACACCCTGTAAATTGATAAACTGTACACTTTTCCTCGATAATTCACTTGTATTTTATTGAATCACTTTAGAAATTGTTATAGATTAATATTAAAATCATATAAATTCTTGTTAATTCATTTTAGATTATGATTTTAGATTTAGTATGATAAACAAGTTATCACACTTGCATTTACCACGAACATGAGTACAATTCTATCATAATCACATCGTTTAGTATGAACATTTTAAAATACTAAAATTCTAACATGTACCCAAGAAATTTAAAATCATATTATAATAAATAAATTGCTCCTACCTTACACAGCAGCTGCTGGAACACAACCGTACCATGCGGTGTCTTGAAGAGCAATGCCTGATTAGTACAAATGCTTATCAGCTAATCTTTTCCTGATTGGATTTAATACAAGACTTGTGACGTCACTGAAGTGTGGGTTCATTTAGTTAGTGTTGATAAGGAGTGACCTTAAAAGACCCAGAACTATACATTAAGTCTTTTCTGTTTATGTTTGTGTGAGATTAAATAATTTTAATTTAAATAATTTAATCTTTTATACATTAGAGATTATGCAATAATTATGTTATATTTCAAAAATTAGAAGAAAGCATGTAGAACGTGACATAGTATGATAGGTTTTGATAACAATCATATCAAACAGTACTACAACTTTGACTTTGAGTCGTGGGGGTGTATGGTTTTGTATAAATAGAGATGAAAATTATGATTTTCATCATTTGATGATTCATAGCGCTAGTGATTAGACGTGTTTTAAAGTACTTCCTCTTTTTATCAGCGTAATTCGTTTGAGAAGATTGTTGTTTGCATTTAAGAGTTAAAGTTTTTAATTGTTTCTATATTATGGATATTTTCATACCTATCGATGAAGCCATGTCTGTGGAAGATCCTGTACCTGTTAAGAAGATTTTTACCTGTCTTATCTGTAATAAGACATTTTCATCTATTTCTAATCTGAACCAACATAAGAAAACTCATTCTGACGAGAAATTATATACTTGTGCAAAATGTCAGAAGTCTTTTGGGCGAAGATCAAACTTGCAGAGACATTTAAAGACACATGACCCAGGTAGCACAGAAATATCGGCCAATATCAACGGCAATATTGGCCAATATTTTGAAAGTCGCTGAATGTCGTACGTCAAATTTACAACATCTGCCGATATTCACAGACATAACTTAAAATTAGTTTTAAAAAGAAAGCATTCAAAAGAGCTTTTTGCATTACTTATGACATAATAATACAGAAATAGTATTCTAAACAATAAAATTTAATAATTTTACCATTTTTAAAAAACTTGACTTTTTAATGCCTTATTTTTAATATTTGGTTACATTGGCCAATGTTGTAAAAAGGATATTACTATTACAACATTCAGGGATATCTATTGACATTCGAAAAAAACAATATCATTTTTCGAATATTTTAAGATATCTGTCGACATTCAGCCTATCTGACGAAGTTTGTAATCTTGACCGAAGTGAACGGAAAGTTCTAAAGGACCGCCCATTTGTGTAGTGTAGTTTTCGTCAATGTGCATTTGATGGAGGCGTTGGGCGTAAAATTTGCACAGAAAGGAAAAGCCTATGTAAAAATTTTCTGTAGGAATCTATAGTTATTTATATATATATAAAAAAAGCATGTGAAAATTTGTGTTTTATAAAAAATTAAAGATTTTTTATACTATCTTTATACTATGTATTTTATACTCATTTTAAAAATGTTTTTACAAGAAAAAAAAATCAATTTATATAGTTTTTTAATGGATGCTTGTTTATCGTTTTAAAATGCTTTCGGATTTCCGACTTTTATAAGAATTTTATTTTTTATTATTGAAACAATACAAGTTTAGTTTCAAAAGTAGGTCACTGAATTTTTAATTAGGCACTATTAATAATATATATTTTATACAGTTCATCTAAGTAATTATTATTATTATTATTATTATATAATAAGCTTTTGGGCTAATTTATGTACGTGTTAACTTTCGTGTAGTGCATCAATTTTTGAAAAAATATACACATATTTCTGACTTAAAATTAATAAGAAAAAATATATATTTAACCCCTTAATCGTCGTGCCCGTGACATTCACGGGCAGCGTAGGCTACGCCTGTTTTATTCAGATTGTCTCACTCCCACCAGTTTTTTAAAACAGTGTAATTGGCTTTATAATGGCATTACTTTATCTGCCTGTTAAATAAGGGGAATATTTCTACTTAAAAAAGCTGGTGGTAATCAAGCAATCTGAATTTTTAAAAAGTAACCTACACTTAGCGAGCGCGATTAAGGGGTTAATTTCTCACAAAGCAAAATTCAAAATAATGGGGTTGTTAAAACTTACTTTATAGTTTTATGAAAGGTGGGGGGGGGGGGGGTTACATGATTTTTAACACAGCAAGCTTTAAAATTTCTTATTTCCATTACATTCTTAAGTTTTAATTTTCTTACCTATTTTAAAACAATTTTTTTTCAAAATTTCCAACAAACTCAGTAATAAAAAGTGATATTTAAATAAATCTTTGATAAAACAGCGTAAAAAAAAAATATGTCGATTTGTGATGGAAAAATACGAGATAATTAAATGATAGTTTTGTCATTTGTCAGACATTTTTTACTCCAGTAACGAAAAAATCTACTCCCACCAGCTTTTGTTAACAGCTTTTTATAACATCTTTTTTCCTTGGGTTTTTATTGAACATGCTTTTATATAGTACTTGGGTTTGCTCTTGTCTTGTTACATAACGAGACTAGACTTTCCTTAAACAGAGATCTCTCGTTTTATAATGAGGGTTTTCTGTTCTGTCCACCACATCTGGGGTGCGCAAAAAGATTTTTCAGTAATGAAGAAATAAGTCATTTAATATCAAAAAATGTTGTTCAGGAATTTTAGAAAAATATATCGCTCAATATCAGATGATATTCAGCAAAGACAGAAAAAGATATCACTTAATGTCAAAAAATGATATTCAGGGATGTTGGAAAATATTGGCCAACATTCACAGATGTCAAAAACTAATATTCACAAATATTATTTTAGGGGGGGTCATTTAACGTTGGCCAATATCAAATTTTGATATTGGCCGATATTACATTTTGTTATTGGCCAATATCTTTGTGCTACTTGGGGATAGTGTCGGATCGTTACAGAATGATGGATCCCCTGAAGTTTTTACAGAAATGGACACTATATCTCAAAGCCTCTTGGATTTTAACCAACTAGCTCAAGAAAATTTTTCTCTAAAGACTGTGACCCCTATGAATGTGGAGAAGAAGCATGCTTGTCCTCTCTGTGACAAAGTCTTTTCAACATACACTAATTTAAATCAGCATGTTAAGATTCATCTTAATGAAAAGTCTCATACCTGTAAAACCTGTGGAAAGTGTTTTGGAAGGAAATCAAATTTGTTAAGACACGTGAAAACCCATAATGCCGATGGTCATTCTACATTAAAATGTGACACATGTGATCAAGTTTTTACACGTAAGGATAATTTAAAGCATCATTTAAAGTTACATCAGAATTCAACATTCCCTTGCCATGATTGTGATAAAGTATTCAGGCGAAATTATGAACTGAGACAACATGTGCGCACTCAGCACTTTCGCGCACCTCTTGTGAGTGTAAAACGTAAAATGAGTTTATCTAATGTAAAGTCGAAAAACATAAAGCATTCTGATGCACTTAATGTGTTTAAAACAGTGATTTTGCATCCAGATGAACGTGAGGAAAGTGATTTAGAGGTATTTCATAGACATTTACGAACTGAAATACAAGAACGTTTAATTAGTGAAATTCGTGAAAAAGGTTCAATTAAATGGTATATGATAGAAAAAATAGCGCTTGAACGTCTGACTGATAATGATGAGTTTGAAGAAATTCAATCTTATTTTCGATGTTCGTGTATGATCGAACTTACAGAAGATACTATCTCACAACATATTGAAGAAGGATTTTCGAAGATTATTAAATCCTTTGAAGAATTTGTACAAAGGGGATCTGGGTGGAAACTGAGGAAAATTCATCATTTAGAACTTAAGGCTCTGCATCAGTAAATTTTTCTTTGGGAAATCTGTCCTCAACCAGCTTTTTCATTCCCCCTTTCTAAACACGCCCATCTCTTTCTTCGGCTGTCAACGCAGTAAGGGGTAGAAACAGGGGTTCTAGAATCCAGGAAGGGCTGTAAATAGCTTGTGGTCAGTGTCATTCTCATCTCGTAGGGGATAGATTTACCGGTTCAACCATTGACTAGAAATATATATTTCTAGTCAATGGATTCAACGCATAAAATGCTTATCCCAAAACCAATTCCACTGTTGGTCAGTTAGAACTTTGTTGTTTTGCTATAATTGTTTTATAAAACAATTTCCAATAAATCTTTTCCAAATTTCCAATAAATCTTTTATTTGATTATGTATTTCTTTTATTATCATAAATATAAAATATGTAAATACAAAAAATATGTAAGACGAAAAAAAAAATTACACAGGAATGATTTACCGTACATACTCCGGTATAGGTCGACTCGTGTATAAGTCGACCCCCCAATTCTTACACAAAATTTTGAGAAAAAAAAAAAATTGGTGTATAAGTCGAACTACATATTTGGTAGTATGCTGAAAAATGATTTGTAATCGAGGATAAAAAAAATATTAATAAATTTTCATTAAATTAGTAAACATTTTTTACGTTTCTAATCAGATTTTTTTTTTTTTTTAAATTCAATGTTTTAAAACTGAAGAAGCTTAAACTATTTTGAATTCTATTCACATCAATTTAATGATACTTAAAACGAAAAAAAATCTTTGAAAAATCTATTCAAGCCTTATTTATAAAGGTAAACAACTTCTTAGAACTGCTAAAATATACATCTTTGTATTCTAGGACTTTTAGGAGAGAAATCTAGAAGCATTTTCAAGTTGAACTCTTTTTAAAAAGGGGGTTAAAATGCTGAAAGGAATGCCCCTGTATTGAAGGGAATTCTATCCCAAGAGAAAATGGGTGTAAAACAATTGTTGAGTTTTTTTTTTATCAATCACAGGGAAATGACCATTGTCCGCTTTTTGCTTTCTCTCTAACCTAATATTTCACACTTTTTCCGGAGTGTGACATATTTTTTTTTTTTTTTTTTACTAACTCGTATATAAGTCGACCCCCCCTTTTCAACTCCCAAATTTTGTCTAAAATTCTTCGAATTTTACATGAGTATATACGGTATGTATAAAGCCTAAAATATATTTATTTCCGTATAACTAAATACACTATTTCAAATTTATACTGCAGCATCAAGCGACTGTAATACCAAGAAAATTGTCACTGAATATACTATAAGCATAACATAGATTTTTACATCGATGGGGCAAAGAATAACAATAGTCATGTCATAATTATGAAAGTATAAGTTAGAATATAACATAAATATAATAAATTGTATTAAATTATTGTAAAATATTTATAATTAAAAACATATTATAAATAATTTATAACCTGATAACCTCTTTATTCAAAGCATATTTTTTACTATGCTTCTGTATTTTTTATATTTATTTTAAACGATATTTAATTTAAACGTCTATAAAAATGGCACCAATCTTTAAAGTTTTTAGTTGTTGATATTTTTTGTACTTTTTAATAAAGAAGTGAACCCTGTACAGTAAATATTAAACCAATTTATGAATCAGTTTTAAATGAAGCCTTCAAAATTAGAAAAAAAAGGTATTAGATATTTTGTCAGTTGATCAAAATGATTTAATCTTCACTATATCAGTTTCTGTTTTTATGAAAAATTACAAAGGTGATTAGAAACTGAAAACTGCAATACATTTATTGACATAACAGATTAAATATCGTTTAAAAGACATATTTTTTTTCTCAAAATCCATTAAATCAATCTTATAATCGTTTCCAATTCTACCATCTTGCAATATTAGATTTAATATTTTTATTGATATTATGGAGCATTTTGCATATTTTGGACTGAATTTGTCTTCTAGCGCTCAAAGAGGATTGCGGTCAGATTTAAATTTTTTGCACTTTTTGTACATAACTTGGAATTTTGTTTCCATTGATGCTCAAGCTCTTTGGACAACTTTGATACATGTTGGTACATATATAATAATATGTATTTCAAATATTCGCATATCCTTCTTTCAAATTGTTTAACATTTGTTGCTTATAATCAAATCAAGATGGAAGGCACAATTTGAATAATGAAAACAGATGTAAAAAATCCTCTCCTGAATAAATTCTTAGAAAAGTTAATGAACATATTTTAACTTTTTTGTTTATTGATTTTTATTTGCTTCACCTTATTTTAATTTTATACATATGTTGTTTATCCAAATTTTACCCGATGCACAAGTAGTCAAATTATGAAACAGCCTTTATTTATTATTACATAAAAAGAGACGCAGTATAGGCTAATATCAAAATAGTGCATATTAAAAATTTTAAACAATTCAGAAAGACAAGTTCATGATACGCATAATAATCAAACTAAATATTTTGCATAAAAAATGCATTGCATCAAATCCCCATAAAAAGTATCACTATACCAGAAATACCGTAGAGAGAGAAGGGGGAGGAGGGGGGGGGGAGAGAAAGGGGGAAGAGAGAGAGAGAGAGAGTTACATGAAAAAATATCCTAGTTGCAAATAAATAGCATATTGAATGAATCCCTATTCATTGTGAATATTTCTAATTTATTCTTCAGAAATGTTTATACATTTTAAAACTTTTTAGTGAAATATTCAAATGGATTCCAGAACAGTAAGATTAAACTATTCGAAATACGTGAGTAATATTTCAAAAAGTACTCTTAATAAGCAAACAAAATTTCATTTAAACTGTAAATGACATAACGATTTTTTTTGCGGGGGGGGGGGGGGGGGGGCTCTTACGAGCTACAAATCCCCGTCCAGACCCCACAGATTCTAAATACGTACTAATTTGCTTTGTTTTAAAAGTATCACCCGATTACATAAGATTGAATGACCAGTGGTGATCTTCTGTAATCGGGTTGCCATTCATTTCCATTTAACTGAAGATTTTTCGGTTCTCAAGACTGCATTCATCACGGTCATGACAGTATTGACGCCTTATTTCGTGACTGATTAAGTAAGTTCTATCACACATTTAAAAATCAGCAAAATTGAAAATAAAACATGTCGCTGCCTCCGGACTTTTATAATAACGTCTAGAAGAAAAGTGTTATTTTCAGACGCTATAAGAAAATCATTTTAAATATGACATAATTTTTCTTATTTAATGCATTTCGCTTGTAATAATTTACTTATTTTAAAGTTTTTTTTTTTTTCTCTCGTTTATTATTCACGTGTATTAATTTAATGTTACTCAGTTGAAAGTGTTTGGCAATATTATTATTTGGGCTTTTTAAATATAGCGTAATTTTCTCCATTTAATGCTTTTCACATGTAATAATTTAATTATTTTAAAGTTTTCTTGTATTGCATAAATTTTTAAAGAGACAAAATATTTGTAAATAGCAATTACATGTAAGTAAATATGAATATGAGGAAAAACTTGAACTTATATGAACAAATCTACTACTTATCACATTTATATATAACTAACAGATCAAATAAAAAACTATCTTAATAATTTAACAGTAAAATATTGCTAATTAGTTGTAGGATAATAATTTAAAACATTTTATGAAATTCTATTGAATAACAAAAATCTCATAAAGCAAAACTATATAATTAACTATTTATTATTATTAATTGTTATTTTTTTAAAAGAAAGAAAAACAAAATTTTTTAAAATATTAATTTTTTTTTAACTTTTCAAAAAAAAAAAAAAAAAAAAAAAAAACATGTTTATTTTAACTTAAAAAAAAAAAAAAAAAAAAAAAAAAAAAAAACCCAAAATCCGGGTTTTTGCTATAACTCTGCCAGTAGGCGATTAAATTTTAAAATAAGATTTTGGCTTTTAAAAAATATTTAGCTTAAGAAAAAAGTTTTTGAAAGTACGGGCTGGCTGTACATTTCTTTATAGTAAAAATGAGGGGGTCAGGGTAAAAAAGTGCCAAGCCACAGTTTTTGGTGAAACAAATCTAACACTGTAATCTGTTGCATAATATTGTAAATTACAAAATCTAACATATAATTTTTTTTTCTAATGTCACTTGATGGCAGCCTTATGTGACAGGTTTCGTTTTTGCCCCAGATGTTTATGCCCCCAATGAAGATAGCTAATTTACAAAAAACGTAATAGTAATATCATGAAAGTAATGCCATATTGTTACTCGGAATATCTCAAATGTTACTAAGACATTGGCGAAAAAACTTTATGTTATATATCTTGATTTGAGTATTTCATCAAATTTTCAAATTGAAATATCTCAGAAGTTCACAAATGTGGCTTGGCACCCTCTTGCCTCGATATCCTCAAATAAATTTCGAAAGTGTTACATAGGTAATCATGCTTTTAAATTTCATCATAATTTAATATATAATTTTGCGATCTGTGAGGAGAAACCGGTTGAACGAAATCCAGGAAAGAGCAAGAGTTTAAAATTGGTGTGTCTGTGGGGAAAAAGTAAAAAAAAAAAAAAAAAAGTATTAAAAGTACCATGTCATAAATTATTAAATAGCCCGTATGCCGACCCGATGCAGAGTCCTGCATCGGGTCGGGTAAGTAGATTTTACGACCCGTGGTTCGGGTCGAATTGACGCTAATTTGTGTCGTTTCGGATCGGTTTGGGGTTGACTTTAAATGTTTCGGGTTCAAGTCTAGTCGATTTTTCAATATATATATATATATATATATATATAAAACTTTAAGTAAAATTTAACCATTGAAACATAAGAAACTGACCACATACACTGAAATCCCGATACCAAAGAGCCCTGTCAATTTACAAATTAAAATTGTAGTCCTAATAAAAGTAACATTATTAATTCAAATTAAGAAGAAGGAAAAAAAAATTAAATAAATAGAAAATAAGGAATGAAATATAAACCACACGAGTATATACACAAATAAAAGCTTATAAAGTAATTTACTTTTTCAAGGGCAAGAAAATCACATTTATAAGCAAAGAACGATTGTTTTCTGTATATGACACCAGCTTTTGCTAAATATAGTGCCATATCTTGCCCGAACAATCGCTGAAACAATATTGACTAACAAGACCTTTACAATGGAATATTATAAATTATACATACAATTTGAAAAGGAGTGTGAAAAAGAATTTAAAAAAATTAAAAAATATATATATTACTTATATTAATAATATCCCAAGATATTTAGTATATTGTGAGCACATGTACAAAGTTGTATCCAAGAGAAGAGGTTAAATTCACAGTTAAATAGAGAATCCTTCAGATCATAAATTGTAACCTACAGTTACAGTTATTTTTATTTAACTAAATAGATTACAACATTTTAAAAAATGTAGAAAAAAAATTATGATATACATATAAATAAAAACCATTAATTATTTTATTTTAATTTTAATTTAATAAATTAAAATATATAATATTACTTGATAATTTGAAAGTATTTCATAGATATTATTACCTCCATACTAAATTTCCAAGTTTTAATATTTTAAATAAGCTATACTACTGCTATCTATTGTAAAAATATTAGACTATTTTAGCATACTATCAAATACATTGCTGCTGACATCTGGTGTACAGATATTCTACTAAAACTTTAATATTGTATGTATAATTACTTATATGCAGCTGTAATGTAGTGTAAATATATTAATTTTACTAGTTAATATTAATGATATATATATAGAGAATAAGAGTTACTAGTATAATATAATTTATATTTTAACTAACCCATTTAAAATATATCTTAATTTAACCCAAACATTAATGTAGAATCCATATGATGCTTTCATTTTATAAATTAGTATTATACTTAGAAATAACATAGATTATTCAATATGGTAATGCACTTATTATAATTTAAATCCAGCTATTTAAATAATATCTACCATGAAAAAAATATATAAAAAACATAAATATTAATTAAATTAAATGATCTAATAATAAAATAAAATAAATAATATAAAACTAAGAGATATGTTTATTAGTGTACTATATTTAATAAATATTTAATATTTACTAAAATTAAATATGTTTAACTTATTAATATTATATTGTATTGATTAACCCATTGTAACATCCTTGATAATTTTAACTTTTGTTACAACCCCAATAATATTAACTCCATATAATCATAACAACAATTATAGAATTTTCCCACTTGTAAATTTTAATTTATGAATGACTTTTAACTAAGATGATCCTATGCAGCACATGCTCTTAATATGAGTTATAATTTAGCGAAATATATCAACAGTCAATAGTTGAAAATTAACGTTAAATTTTAAAATATGAATGACATTAAACTGGGATAATCCTATGCAGCAACGCACACAATAGGATTCAGAGTTTAGCCAAATATATCAACAATCAAAAGTTGATTATCATTTTTATCAAGGAGATTTTAACAAAAAAAAAAAAAAAAAAAAAAAAAAATACAGACTTTTAACCCAAATTAAATCTATATTTATATGTGTAAAATTGATTTAACTAAATAGTAAGGATATCCATAAACTTGTGCAATTTGAAGGATATGTTTTAAATTTTGATTTTTAAAGTTATTTGAACAAAGATTATTAATTCTATGTGCGAAATTTAGTAAAATATTTACAAATACTGATTTATGTATACATGACAAATAGTTAGTAAATAAGTTAACCTTAAAAGTAAAATCATTTCGCTTGTCATAAATGTCAAACAAAAGTTTATTATCTTTAAGAATTATCTTAAGATCAAGAAAATTAATTTCATTATTTGCCATAACATTGAAACTATAAGTTAAATTTTTATGATATTTTATAGGTAATAAATAATTTGAATTACTATTAAAATAGAAGACAATAATGTCATCTATATAACGGTATATTTTACAATTAGCAATATTAGAGTTACGTTCATAATAATATAAATACAATTCTGCAAGAATTGAAGAAACAATGCCACCTTGAGGGAGTCCACAGCTTTGTATATATATAGTATCATTAAAAACAATATAATTATAATGGAGAATAAATTTAGTTAATGTTTTAAAGTAATTTAACGAAATTTTATTTTTTAATTTAATAGAATCCTTGTATTCCTTATATAATAAATTTACTATCTTGAACATATCGTTAATATCAATGTTATTAAATAAGTCATTAAAATCAAACGTCTTCATGTATTTTATGTTATTTAAATTTTTAATATTATTGACAAGTTGAAAACTATTTTTTATGCTATACAAATTATCTTTTTGTTTTGTAAGTTCAAACAATTTAGTGAGAATACTTAATAAAAATTTGCTTGCATTATTGTTATAAGTATTACAACCGATTGTTACAGTTCTAAATTTTAAAGGAGTTTTGTGGAATTTAGGTATAACAACTATGTATGGATAATTAAAGTTATAGTTTTTAATTTTTAGTAATTTATAAAATTGAAATATATGTCGATTATTAATGATTTTATCTAGATTAGTTATTTTAAAGTTTAAATTTGTATTTATAGCTTTAGTTATTAACTGCGAATAATAATATTTGCAGATGAAAGCATAATTGTTTGGTGATTTATCAACATATGTAATAATAAATTTGTTTTGTAAATTCGTTATTTCACTATTTAGTTGTTTAAAATTAAAATTATATACGTCCAAATTCCTATGAAGTTCAGCATTTAAATTACTTAAAACATTTAATTTCCATTCATTAAAAAATTCTAGAGGTTTATTATAATCTATTGATATTTTATAAATAAAAAGGTCAAGATCCAGATTAAATTGTTTTAAAATAGAAAAAATTGTATAACATGAAGGTAATCGAAATTTAGTCCCATTAGTCATAAGATTACGCAAGTAATCATTCTCTACAATATTAATATCCCCTGTAATAATGTGACCATGTACCTTATCTACATAATTGCTATAATTAGGATTATTACATAAGCAAGGAGGTTTATCATTTGATGTTAGAAATTTTGCAAATTTATTGTAATTGAAAATCCTACGTCCTAATGTAACGTTGTATTTGTATGATTTATGTATTGTAAAATTTTTTATGGGGAATTTGTTCTCAATGTTATTAATTACATTGTGTATATTTATTTTATTAAGTACAATATTGGAAAAAGTAATTATAAGTAGAGTGTTGTTAGTTTTTTTGTAAGTGTTTTTTGAAATTTTTACATTAAGTTGATTAATTCTAAATAATAAAAGATCAAAATAAACATCACTAAAATGTGGCGATAGATTTAATGATAAAAAAACTTTATAATACTTGTTAAGATTTTTCTTTTTGATCGAAAAAATATTTTTCCTAATATCAAGCCATTTGTAAGAATTATTGAATTCATATTCCAAATTAGATAATTGCCGTTCAATATCATTACTAGAGATATACTGTGAACTATTACAATTTTTACCCCTTTTTGTACGTGTAGTTTTTGTATTTGCTGTATGATTTAATATAGCATAAGTGCTACTGTAATGTTCATGTTTTATATATATATATATATATATATATATATATATATATATATATATATATATATATATATATATATATATATATATATTCCCAAATGAAAAATAGCCCCACCAGTGGCTGAGAGGTTCTGCTCTCGAAGCTGGTAGACGGGAGGTGCCGGGTTCGATCCCAATCGCGCCCGTCGGCCTAATCGTTCGGAGTTTTCGTGGTTTTCTTCGAGCCGTGGATTTATCCATGCGTAAATACGGGTTAGGTTCCCTTAGAAAGACCCCCACGAAGAGCACTCTCCCCGGGCCCAAGTGTAGATAATTGGCCGTCAATAATCAACCCAACCCCAACCCAAATGAAAAATACTAAGTAGAATATTAATGAGTGTATATATGTCTATTTTTATACAAATAGGATAATATTGATATTAGAGGCATAACTTCAGACTACTTTTCCATTACTGTATTCCAATGTGTATTAATTTTCTTTCACTTCCGGCTCGGATCGGATAAGTTTCGGGTCAAATTGTGTTGAGTTTTGGGTTGACGATTTTTTTTTTTGGTTGGGTTGGGGTTGACTTGCAGAGGTCAGACGTCAGGCACAACCCTACTCGCGGTGTACTCTAGCCTGTAACTCATAATTGTATTTTTTCTTTTCTCATTAAAAAATATTCTTGTTATAAATTTTCATTATTTTATTATTAGTTAAAACATGTTTTAACGAAATGTGAGTGTACTATGCCAGAAACCGCTTCAAAAACCTTTCGAATGATACCCCATCGTGATTTGTGTATAACTACAATTTGTGTATAACTAAATATGCTATTTCAAATTTATGCTGCAGCATCAAGCGACAGTATACCAAGAAAATTGGCACTGAATATATAACCAACATAGATTTTTACATCAATGTGGCAGAGAATTATAATAATCATGTCATAATTGGGAAGTATAAATTATAATATAACATATAAATATAATAAATTATAATTTATATTAAATTATTGTAAAATATTTATAATTATAAATATATTATAAATAATTTATAATCTGAAAAACCCTTTATTCAAACATATTTTTTATTATGCAAGATACCTTCTCTCTGTACTTTTATCTTTATTTTAAAAAGATATTTAATTTATTACGTCAATTAAAATGTTGCCGATCTTTAAAGTTTTCAGTTGAGATTTTTTATACTTTTTAATAAAGAAGGGAATCCTATACAATAAAGATTAAACTTATATATGAATCAGTTTTAAATAAAGCCCTCGCGAAAAAAGAAAATATATATAATCATACTTATATATATATATATATATATATATATATATATATATATATATATATATATATATATATATATATATATATATTTCTCTTAGTTTGTCGAAATAATTTGATCTTCACTATATCAGACTCTGTTCTGTATTAACAATTACAAGCATACTGAAAGCCCATGCGTTTCCAATATCTCACCCTTCTCCCGACCTGTGTGATGTCAAAGGTCAACTGTGGTCCTCCTCCTGCCTTGATTTATTGCTTAGTGGGGGGATGAAATTTTCAACAATTTTCAGCTTATTTGTCTATTATCTAGAGTTTAAATAAACTTAAATGATTTTTTTTTTATTTATATGAATAGATGAGACCATGCACTTTATTTCAGTTTTTAAAACTCCAAATAGTTTTGGAGTTATTTAGTTTTATTCACATCTCGCTGACTTCTTAAGATTTTAGCAATAAATTAAAAATATATATATGTAATTTAGAAATATTTTGTCCAAACAGAAAGTAAGAGACATCCTTTAAGAAGAGAATACTAAAAAAATAAGTCAAAAATATTAATTTCCTAATGAGATTTTCGACAAAAACGAATGGAATCCGCGACCATTGGTTTAACATGGCAGGGGGAAATTTCAAATCTTACTGATGCAGAGCCTTAAGATTGCTAAATATCATCCCCTCGCTGAGAGTTCTTACATTCCTCTGTCTAAAAAACTAGATGATAAAAAAGCAGTGTTGAATATAAAAAACGAAGACAATAAGTGTTTGGTGTGGTGCCTTTTAACCTTTAAACTGAACTTAGATTTTACAAAAAAGCCTGAACGTGTTTCACATTATCGACCTTATGAACATGATATTAAATTAGGCAGTGTAGAATGCCCTGTACCCCTTCAGAAGATATCTATTATTGAACAACTCAACAATTTACGGGTTAATGTGTTTGGATATGAAGAGGATGAAGTTTACCCCCTGTATATATCTGAAAAGAAGGATCAAGATGTGATTAATTTGTTATTGGTTGGTGATGGTGAAAAGCAACACAATTGTTTGATAAGAAGCTTTTCAAGACTTTTAGGTGATATTACCAAGCATAAAGCCGCTGGCTACTATTGTTATCGATGTTTACATCGATTTTCAAGACAAATATCTATTGGATAAGCATAATGAATATTGTATTGTTCTCGACATGTTGCGCAAGCTATAAAGATGCCTAATGAAAATGATAATATATTAAAGTTTTCTGGTATTCATCTACAACATCCTGTTGCCTATACGATTTATGCGGATTTCGAGAGTTTACTTATACCTATTTCATCAGCCCCACCCTCTTCTAAAGCATCCTATACTGAGAAAACAACCTACCACTTACCGTGTGGATATGCCTATGTGATTATCGGACCCGATGGAACATGTGTGAAGAAAGCACAGGTATATCGTGGTAGAAACTGTGTTGAACATTTTTTAAACCGAATGATGCAAGAGAAGGAAATTTTAGGACAAAAGTTACTAAATATTAAACCTATGAAGCTTTCTACCGAGGAAGAAAAGGCATTTCAAGAAGCAGAGTTTTGTCATATTTGCAAGAAAACTTTAGATGAGAAACGCACACGTGACCATGATCACCTGTCAGGTGCATACAGAGGAGCTGCACACGTGGAATGTAACTTGAACTATAAGCAGTGTAAAACAATTCCTGTTATATTCCATAACTTGAAAAACTATGATGGTCATCATATTATGACAAAGCTTGGAAAATTTAAAGATCATGAAATCGATGTAATTGCTACTTCTATGGAAAACTATATCACCTTTAAATCAGAAAGCCTACATCTTCTATTCAGATGGTTTTTATCGATTCTTTTCAATTTTTGCCCACATCATTGGAAAAACTTGTTAAAAACCTTCAACCTGAGCAATTCGCTATACTTGAAGAAAAT
Source organism: Maratus michaelseni (assembly GCA_963931845.1). NCBI lineage: Eukaryota > Metazoa > Arthropoda > Arachnida > Araneae > Salticidae > Maratus > Maratus michaelseni. Next base: position 151,336,059 of record OZ007598.1, on the reverse strand, counting down.
TTCCCACAAAATAATAATTTATCTTTACTCATACGTAAAGGGGTTTATCCGTATTATTATTTCACTTATTTTGAAAAATTTAATGAAAAGCAGCTTCCCCCGCCTTCTGCATTTTTTAATAGTTTGACTAATAACCCAATAGATGAAAAAGACTATCAGCATGCCCAGAATGTATGGGAAACATTTGACATCAAGACTCTTGGTGATTACCACAAACTTTATGTTAAGACAGATGTTCTACTACTTGCTGACGTATTTCAAAACTTTAGGAAATTATGTCAGCAGTATTGTGAAATTGATCCTGCTCACCTGTTCACTGCACCTTCACTCGCGTGGCAAGCTTGTTTGAAGATGTCTGAAACATCTTTAGAGTTACTCAGTGATATAGATATGCTACTTATGGTGGAAAATGGTATACGAGGCGGTATCAGTATGATTAGTCAAAGATACGCTCGAGCAAACATACCTGGTACACCCGATTACAGGAAAAATGAGGCACCCAGCTACATCATGTATTGGGATGCTAACAACCTATACGGGTGGGCTATGAGCCAATTTTTACCTTGTGGTGGTTTTGAATGGTTTGAAACAAGTCATATCACAGAAGAGTGGGTTCTATCGCTATCTGATAGCTCTGAAATTGGGTACCTTTTCGAGGTAGACTTGGAATACCCAAAACATTTACAGCCTCTGCACAATGAATACCCTGTTGCTCCTGAGAGGGTCACTGTAGAAGAATCCATGTTGTCTTCTCATGCAAGAAGCTTACTTAACAATAGAAAATTCGTGGGAACCCCTAAACTTATACCTAATTTAAATAATAAACGAAATTATATAACCCATTATCGTAATCTTAAATTTTATTTAGAACTTGGTTTAAAAATTACATCTGTACATAAAGCCTTAAAATTTAAACAGACACCCTGGCTTCAAAAATATTAATTTTAATACTGAGAAACGTAAAGAGGCTAAGTCTTCCTTTGAAAAGGACTTTTTTAAATTATTGAATAATTCTGTTTTTGGGAAGACAATGGAGAATCTTCGAAAAAGGAGAAACATTGTGCTTTGTAATGGTGAAGAAAGAGCAAAAAAATTAGTAGCTTTGCCTACTTTTAAATCATTTAAAACCTTTGATGAAGACTTAACCGCTGTAGAACGACTGAAAACTAGTATTTTAATGAATCGGCCTATCTATGTCGGGTTCGCTATTTTAGAACTCTCTAAATTAGTTATGTATGATTTTCATTATAACTTCATAAAGAAAACATATAAAGATCGGGCAACCCTATTATTCACTGATACAGATTCCTTAACTTACCATATTCAAACAAACAATATTTATAAGGATATGGAACAACACCGTAATTTGTTTGACTTCTCCGAGTATCCGAAATCTCATGATCTATACTCTGAGGATAATAAGAAAGTTCTCGGCAAGTTCAAGGATGAACTTAACGGTGAACTAGCCCTTGAGTTTGTCGGACTGAAATCAAAAATGTACTCACTGAAATCCTTTAAAGATGAGAAAAAGCGCGCAAAAGGCGTGTCTACGCAGATTGTTCGACAGAAAATCAAGCATGAAGACTACTTGCAGTGTCTCGAGCAGCAAAAAACAAGCATGGAGAAACAGATAAGGATCGCCCAGGATTCTCATAATTTATATACATTAACCCAAAATAAAATTAGTCTAAGTCCTTTTGATGACAAGAGATACATTTTAGAAAATGGAATATCTAGCTTAGCGTATGGACATTATGAGATTAACCAAGATTGTAATGAAGAATAAAATTGTTGATTTGTAAATATCTTTCTGTATATAAACCTTTTCTGTAAATTATTTTGTTTTAATAAAAAGCGTTAATTATATTTTTGTGTACTTATTTAAAACTTTTATACAAACCTTTCTGATAAAGCATTATCTGTATGTACATGCACGCATGCATGCATGCGCATACACACCGTCTAATGAGGTTTACACGGTTCAAAACGGATTATCATGTTTAAAAGTATTACAAAATGATTTTTGAATCGATCTAAAGCGTTAACCATGTGCTAAGCTTAGTAAAAATATTTTTATAAGTTAGGAAATATGTTAAAGTAGTAATTTTAAAAGATTTATAACATGTTTGTTAAATTGTGACTTTCTTAAAACTTTTTTTTTCAGTTAGATCGAGAATGATTAAAAACATTTATTTTTTTTAATATTGTAAAACTTTTTTTTTTCAAAAACTTTTTCTAAAGATTTTTTTTTTTAACTTCATTTTTTTTCTACCTTTTTTTTTTTAAACTTTACTTTTTTTTAAACTTTTTAATTTTTAACTTTTTATTTATTTATTTTTCTTTTGTTTAAATTTTTTAATTTTTTGTTATAAGTTATAATAAAATTAGGTTATATATATTTTTTAAATTATCATAATTTTTTTTATAAAAACCTGTAAATTTTATACATAAACACACGCAAATACATATAAACATAGTTCTAAACAAACATATGGACAGACAGACGGACACAGACACACATATACACAAAGTGAACTGTTTATAATAAATATAAGACATATATGCTTTTTAAAACATATTCAAAACAAACCTTTCTAACAAAATATCAGATATACCAACAAAATGAAATAAAAAGATTATTGTGAGAAAAAGAGAGTTTATCCTCTGATCATTTGAGCATTGCTCACTGAATGATCGAATGCTCATTGCGGATTGCGCCTGTGGCCGGTTAACCCCCACTATCCTACTACTCACATGTTCTATAAACTGCGGATTGTATTCCGAAATTAGCACGCAGAAAATCGGCGAATGGTTGGGTGTTTTAGGATCATATGTTGGTCTAGGGTAGGACTTAGAGTGAAATCCGTAAAATTTTCCTTTCTTGAAACTCGGGATTTTTATTTATCCCTAAAGATGGATATTTTCCCCTATTTCCTCAAATGCTTAGGGAAAATATTATTTATGACTAGTCCATGTGGGTTTATGATCAGATAATAGCGGCTTATTGAAAACTGAAAAGTTACTATTTATCTTTGTGATAACCGGTTTTTATTTACTGTACTGTGTTTCGGTTTAAGATTGCTTTACGGATAAGATACTTTATAATTAGTTATAATGTAGATCCTTTGCTGCATTTGTTAGTTACTTACGTTAAGTTTGATATGCTTTTCCCTTGCATTACTATTTTGAAATAACAATAATTAATATTCTTATTATTAATATTCACATGCCGAAATTCCCCCCGCTATTTGAATGTTTAAAAGTTGTATTTACAGACATATTAAAAATTGTGTATTATAATTCATTAGGTTTTTCAATTTGTAGGTCTTTAATTTTTTTTTTTGGGGGGGGGGGAGGGGGAGAGAACTTCTTGAATTTTATTTTTAAAAATGTGTACAAACCCTGTTTTAGTCAAACTACTTATGCTAATTACTGTAATTTAAATTATGATTTTTATGATAAATATAAAATAATAAATTAGGATGTTTATCTTATGTTGGCATGAAAGTGTGAAAATGCCAGAATTATAATTACTACATAAATTAAAAAATTACTTAAATCGAGAAAAATATTAAGACTATAAATAATTTAAATGCCTTTGATAATTACTTTCATCTTTATCTGCCCCAATATTCAAGATGATCGTTTTAAATTTTGCTAAGATTAGAAACTCGCTAACTTAATTTTTCTGCTGATAGATGACAGCATCAACCAAAAGTTTAAATAATGATATCTTAATAGGAAAATATCCCTCTTTGGGATAAATCTCCAATCTCTAGCACAGAGAAGGTTTTACTCTAAGGCCTACCATTAGAAATCGTCCTGTCACTAGTCGCTAGTGTGGAGAGTCGATTCCTCAAGCAAGGGACTCGACTCTTCAAAATGTGCCAAAATGCCTACACGCAATCTAATGTTTTAAATTCAGGGACAGCGCGAACGCAGTCCCAACTACCAAAAATTATGCACCCCAAGCAACCGCAATTTGCGGATGTGGCGAACGTCAACCCCTCGTTGTGCAATGAGAGGTCTCTGCTCGAGGGAGCCTCCTTGTTGATCAAGGCTGACCCCGGTGCCAGGTAAGTATGAGATGGTTTACGCACAGAAAATATAAATTTAAAAGTTACTTAAAACACAAACTGGTGGGAATTGATTTTTTAGTTAGTAGCGAAATTCAATATTGTCTGTAGAGAAAATGTCTTGCTTTGAACATAGTTGGAAAGCTATTAAATGAACAAAATGCAAATTAGGATACAAAATGTTTTCCTAAAAAAGTAATCAGGTCAGGGACGTAGCTAGGGGGGGGGGGGGGGGGGGGGCTCAGCACCCCCTGCAAACTTTTGAGCCCCCCTCCCCCCCTGGGAAAGTTGCCAAGGCCGCCAAATGAAATTCTGTTTCTAAAATCCAAATGAAACTCTGTTCAAAAGTTGAACTTAGTTTTGGGGGCTCTTTACAGTTTTGCATAAATACTAAATTGTACTATTTGTTTAAAAACTGCAAATAAGTGCTTCTACAGGCGCGCATCCTATCTGCACATACTCAGAATTAGCAACCTTTTGCTGATGCAAACATTTAGCATTAGTTATATACTGAAATTTTTCATTTTACAGCGTTTTCCGTTATTAGCATAAAACAAAGTTATTCTAATGAGTTATAGTCAATTTAAGTACGAGTGGTTTTAGCTTTTGACTAGACACACAAATAATTTTAAAATACAAAAAACACCCTTGATTATTCTAATGTTTTTTATCATATAACAACATAACTTTAGAATCCTGAAGGCAGGGAATATTCAGAAAAAAAATTAAAGGTTGCAACTCTTTGAAACAGATGAAACAGCTTTTAATTTACTTTTTGACATCATCACATATTATTTCACTAGTATAATTATACACTGAAAATTTTCATTCTGCAAGCAGTGATGTAGTAGTAAAAAACCAGAGGGCATACGCTTTAGACAGAGGGTATACCCTAAAAAGTATATGCTATAGTGTTTTTGAGAAGAGGATATACGATATTCCTTAAAATAATCCAGAAGGTATTACATCCCTGTCTGCAGCTTTTACTTTTCTTAGCATCAAATAAAGTTATTATAAATAATTTAATAAGAAACATAGTGCCTACACTATGAATATGCACTAATTTACCTTTCTATATAATACTTTGATCATATATATCTGTGTTTGTGCGTGCATGCGTCAGAGAGAGAGAAATAGTATGAGCCCCCCCCCCTACATTTTCTTGAGCACCCCCCATTGATTACTTCTAGCTACAGCCCTGAATCAGGTGTTAAAAAATGTCGTCAAAAATAATGGAGAGAGTTCGTGTTGTTATCCTTTACTTCACAATAGAATGTTTAAATACTGAACGATTTTGAAAATAATTTTAAAGAAAATTTATAAACAAAACAAAATGAAAGTAAAGCAAACTATTTTTCTCCCATAAAGTCACTTTAATCCTCAAGCCATGTTATACACAATAGTAATCATTTTCAAAATTAAGACATACTTCTGATGTCGTTGCTAATAGTTAAGTTTCGGAACAACAGAAGACTGATTTTATTTTATTACAATTTTTAATATATAGAATTCTAGAATCTTCTCCATTTATAAAGCTTTACAGAAGACTTTAGCATTTATAAAGCTACACAGGACACAATCACTTTAATTTTTGACGATCTTTAAGGAGTGGAGACAAACGCTCTGCTATCAAACACGTTTTAGTAATGTAATGTCACTTTTTTATTAATTAATATGATATGGATGTTTCTTAGATGTACTTTTGAAAAGAAGACTCGTTCGTGAGAGAATTATGGTGCCTGTGCCTGTGTGAATTTTGAAATGTATTAAACGGAAATGAAATTATCATTGAAATTTTCCCTTCCCTATTATTTTTTTTAATTTAAAATACAATTTAACGATGTGTAACTGTGTAACTGATTGTATAGTCTTTCTGCAGCTAAAAAAAAAAAAAAAAAAAAAAAGGCTGAATTATCCTCCATTACTTTGTATTAAACATTGTGTGTTTGTTTATATTCATTAATATGATTGACAGTAATAATTTAACTTTAATTTCAAGTTCAACATTCACTAATTTACTTCAAAATTATTATTTAAATTAAAAGATTGCTTTAAAAAGCCAAAAATATTACAGAGGAATTTCTTTTCTTCGGGGGATTTTATTTGTGATAGGGACAGGGACATGAACAGAGATTATTTTCGAAAATGCACTGGGAACCTCTTATCAAATTAACCTGATATGATAAGTAGGTCATAATATGATAAGGTTATCATGATAAGGAGATATTGATCCAAACAATGAAATAAATGTGAAGATCAGGATGTACTACTAATACAGTGAATAATAAAATAACGATGAAAAAAAATAATGATACATGACAATGAATCATGACATTTGTATATTATACTATCGATGATACTTTTAAAAGATCGTTTTCAAGCAAGATTATTAAAGTGGCATGGAAGTTTTCCGAGCCTATTTTATAAAGTTGTTTTGACATCATCGAGGTAGCCATCAGTAGCACCATTTGGGAGAAGCTAGGGTGAGGTAGCTCCTCCTACCAAGGAATAGGGAATTTATATTTAAGAATATATCAATCATCACAGGTCATAATCAAAATATAAATTCAGAAATCTCTTTTTGGCCCAAAAGCCGAAAGAACTTCTCTATTTGAATAACACAACAACATTATCATAAAATAACCATTTTAAGCACATAAAATAATAATTATGAATCATATTTGCTGAAGTCTTGCAATTGCAACATTCTTAAAGGGAGAAATATTTATAATTTCTGAGTACAATGGCTAATTTTTAAAATAAGTGTGAGAATAAAACTCGATCAATTGCTCTCAGATGTGCAAAAAAAAAAAAAAAAAAAAAAAAAAACTAGAATAAAATTTTTGCCACTCCCTCCCCCAAGAAAGTTTTGAAATGGCGCTTCTGGTAAAAATACATATATGCTTTTGCATAAAACCCCCCACATATTTTGAACTTTATCTAAATTTTTATTAACTTTTATCGAAAACTGCCTTTTACACTCACTTTACTCAATTTGGTGAGAAATGTTGCATTTCTTGGTATCCAAGATTTCTCTGAGTGGTTTTATTTCACACCAGTGTAAAATCTACATTAGAATTTATATTTTAAAACAAAAACATGTCCGTGGGTAACGCTGACGTCATATTGACGGTGGAAACAATCTGTCCAATAAATTTTGTTTTAAGGCTGTTTGTCAGTGAACTTCCCAATTCCTCTCGCTGTTGTTAAACCTATGCCTATGGGCGTAGGATGAATTCATATATTTAAAATATCTCCTCGGGAAATTAATATTCTTAACTTCTGTTTTCTTTGTACTGTTCTTAAAGGATGTCTCTTTTTTTCTTAGTTATCAAAATATTTCTAAAATATGTGCTTAATTCATAATTTCATGTGCTAAAATCTCAGCGAAACTGAATAAGATTTTAACACTTCACATAAAATTAAATATATATTTTAGAAAAATTTTGACAACTAAGAAAAAAAGAGACATCGTTTAAGAAGTGTACGCAGAAAACAGAAGTTAAAAATATTAATTTACTAGGGAGATATTTTAAATAATGCATCCTGCGCCAATAATAGGTTTAACATTAGCGTAGGGAATCGGGAAGTTCCTTAACCACAAGACCTTAACCACACATTTTTTTGCTTATAAACATCGCACAATTTCAACTTTTACACCATGGATAGGGGAAAAACTGTTCTTTCAAATGTAATGTGTTTGAAAACTGTATCTGAATTTATTGATTGATTGTGTTTTTGTAAATAATTTTCATGCATGTTTTCTTTTAATATGTTTCCTTCGCGTGCAACTCGATTCCAGAAGATTAACCCGTTTGCAGTTAAAACAATATAAATATTTCACCATTTGTTTCCGGCTTATATTCGATAACGAAATTAAAACTTCAACAAAATAAATAAATAAAAAAAAAAACTTAAGTTTAACAGATAAGTAATCAAACTACGCGCTTAAACACTGAAATAATCAGAATCAGAAAGGCTGCTGTAAATACTTTGTAAATCTTTGGCTATTTTTTAATCTCCAGCATATGGCTAATACGATTTCAAAACTTTATTTGAATAATATTGATATTTTTCATATAAAATGCTCTTTGGTGTTGTTTGAACATTTAAAAGAGTGTTGCTTTGAGACCTATAGCTTCACAGGCTGTTGTCTCCGAATGATCTATATCACGGAGGATCTATATATTTTTATTCACAGAAACACATACATGACTTCGATAATTACATAAATCTTCTTGATGAGGACAGAATAGATACAAGGAAATAATATCACTGTAGAATTACAGCCAAAAACTCCAGAAAGAGTGTGCAACAGAGTTGGTTGGAGTCGAATCCGCCGCCTTCTCCTACGCTCTTCGAGCGATTAGCAGTGTGATACCTTAACCACTCGGCTACGGAGGGCCCTTGGTGTTGTTAGTGAATAATGTAAAAAAATATATATTAAATGTAAATACTATACTATTAGAGTTTTCAATTAAAAACGGTAAAGCCCTGGTTGGATGCCATGGCGTTTGTTTACAAAAAGACAAAAGAGTAGAGAAATACGTTTACTACGATAATTGGCATTTTAATAGGCGTATTAGTATTAATATGGTCAAACAAGCATGAGTATAAATTAATTTCAAAATACATTCACCCCTTTGTGACGAGCGCCCTTTACAATTTTGTTTATGACTGGTTTTCGAAAATAGAAACTTTTGCCTAATTTATATGCAGATATGCTTTGATTAAATAAAGCAAACTTTTCCATTTAAAATAATTTGTAGGAATAATCAAGGATTCTTAGCTCTTGTTAGCTGCGAAACGGTTAAATCATCATTATTTAAAACACCTATCCAATGAAAGAATAGATGCTTCTATTTCTTTGACCTATCATGGTTATAAGGGTGGTAGCCTGAAACTACAGCAGACCTTTCGGGAGAGAAATATTCAACGTGGTGAAAGGATTATCGTTCGTTATCACACAATACATTCCAGTTTGTATATGCACCTACAGAAGCAAAATAAAGATAAATACACAACTTTTATAAACCTCCGGAAAATTTGTGGTGTGAGTAATTGCTATTTGCGTTAGTATTTTTTTTTTATTATTATTCAGTTAGATTTTGATTCTTTTACAGGCTGCATAGGCTCCGATTTTACGGGGACAAATCAGGCAAACTTACAACACTGATTTTAAAATGTTATTTTGTCTTAATTAATCACAATGATTAAATAGGACAAAGAAACTTATTTAAAATTAGTGGTTTAAATATGACTGATTGCCTATTTCGTCTAGACTGTCTATTTAATTTCACCTAAATAATTAGACTGCTTTTTATTTTAATGCAGCTAACATTTTCTTTTTTATAAGTACTATTTTGTACAGGAAAAAAAAAATGTAACTGAAATTTATGTCTAGAAAATGGGTTAATAGTCTAACAATGGACTTTACCCATGGACACATTACCAATAGACATGAAGAATATTTGAATAAAAACAAAACAAAAAATTACGGAAAAGTGGGGAGTATATACCCGAAGAGGCGTGGCTCTTGACTCTCATGGGTAATGACCATAATCGGCAATTTAACAAAAGAGATTTCAGTATATATATTTACACATAAATTAATATACAACACAAATATTAATTTTTGGATTCTGATAAATAGCTTCTACGACTTCTTCTTAATAGGGCGGTAGACGGAATATACCCTTACGACGTGCTTTTTAAGGTTCTGTTAAATAGTAATATTAATTCAAATTTTATAAATTATTGTAAAAATAATGATGAATTTAATTCAATAAGTTATCATTTAATTCAATAAGTTTCTAGTTCAATCCAAATATGACATTAATATTCGCTTTTAGAAACAACATTTTAATGCATTCATAACACAATCTATAATTATGCAAACAGTAATTTTTGCATAATAATACATAACTGCCAACTATTACGCCTTTTTCTTACCCCTAACATTTGATAGTAAAAATTGCCTCATTTAATCGCCAAAATCTGCGACTTATAAGGCAAAAATTTGTGTTAAGTTTTAGTGGCAGCAAAAAAAGCGTAGAAGTTGGCAGCTATGATAGCAATAGATATAGAAAGAGTTTATCTCTCTTTGCCTGCTTGTCTGAGGACAGTTTAACGCTTCGGCAGCAACAGACAGAATTCTTCGCAGATATCTGCTGCGGTAACTGAACTTATTGTGATTCTTCACTTTTTCGGCTTATCTTGCAAACACTAATGCATATAAAAACATGAAAACTGGTAGTACATGAAAACTAGTAGAGAAATGTATGATGAATATGATGAAGTAGGCAGTTTTTAAATTAAAGAATTATTTTAAGTGCTATTTCATATTGAAATCGGTCAAGATTATTCAGTTACACAAGTTTTATAGGATAAAAAACTATGCATAGCAATTTAACCATCGTTTGCAGGAACATACTTGACTTGATTGTGGTGTGCAGTGTCCAAACATTTTTTTAATTTGTCTAATTTTTTAAGTTATTTATTTATTTAAATTTCATTATTTTAATAAAGATTTAATTCATAATTTTAAATAGTGGCCTTTTATCTACTGTTGCCACATTAAAAGAAGACCAAATAATAATATATCCAAACAGCTTTCAATTAAAAAAAGTATTTACACGTGAATATTAAAAAAGAGAGAGAACTTTAAAGCAATTAAATTGTTACGTGCGAAAAGCATGGTGAAAATTCCGTCATGTTTAAAACGATTTTCTTAAGCATCTAAAATAAAAAAATTCTTCTAAACGCTATAAAGTCCGGGAGGCAACGGATTTTTTTACTTAACCATGTTATACAAGCTGATTTTCAAGTGTGTAACTGATCTTACTTATCAATGACAAAAGCAGTCATCAGCTGTCGCAACAGCCGTGGGTGCGACTTTGGGGACCGAAAAATCTTTCTCTCAAAGGTAAATGAATGGCAACCCGATTACAGAATATCGAAACTGGTCGGGACAATATCATTCAATCTTCCGCAATCGAGTAATATTTTTAAAACTGGGCAAATTGGTGTATTTTTAGAGTCTCCGGGGTCTGGACGGGGGTTGGCGAGCGTAGCTCGTAGGCAGTAGAGCACTATAATTATTAAAAAAGTAAATATAATTTTACATTATAGTGAAAGCTTTTAATAAGTTTATTTTTAAATCATCTTTAAAAATTTTATGTCAAAGCTTTTCAAAAATTATGTTTTGTAATCAGTGGAATGGAGTTTCGGTAAACTGTTTGTTTTGTAAATAAATATGCATTTATTAACACTTTCCAACATAGTAGAAAAGTGTTTATGACTTCGGTTTGCCCGCCATCTGGCGGTTTATCTGGGCGTCTGCCCGTTCTCTAACACCCATAAATGTACTAGGGTTGTCATAAATTTTTTATATATTAATGAGGTTTTCTATAGAATGTTTGCTATTGAAAATGAAGTGTGTATAATTCTTAGTTCGCGACAGTTTTTCAAAAATCAAGACATTGACATGCATGACCGAAGTGGGCGACAACATGCTTTCTGTGGAGTGTAGAATAAAAAGCTTTTGTAGTTCGTTTGCAGGGATGCATAAGCCAGGCAGCACAAAGTTATTGGCCAGTATCAAAATTTGATATTGGCCAACGTTAAATGACCCCCCCCCCCCCCTAAAATAATATTTGTGAATATTAGTTTTTGACCTCTGTGAATGTTGGCCAATATTTTCTAACATCTCTAAATATCATTTTTTGACATTAAGTGATATATTTTTCTGTCACTGCTGAATATCATCATTTGATATTTTTTCTAACATTCCTGAATAACATTTTTGGATATATATATATATAAACTCGGTTTGTGGCGTCAGGTGCCGCCATCCGAAAAATCTACAAGAGACCACGCCACTTCTTCCGGCCAAGGGTCCATTCTTCTTCCAGACCCCTACCCCTCATGGTTTTTTATATCATCCATCCAGGTCTTTCGTGGTCTTCCTCGTTTCCTCTTTTGGTTTGCTCTGTAATTAGATGCGATTTTGGGTAGTCTCTTGTCACTCATTCTTTTAACATGGCCATACCAGATTAATTGTTTCTTTTGGAGATCGTCTAATATGGTTCCCTTTATTTTCATCATTTCTTTTATTCTTTCATTTCTTATTCTCTCTATTCTTGATATCCTGCATGATCTTCTTAGGGCATCCATTTCCACTGCTGCTAATTTCTTTCTTTCAGTCTCCATAATTCTCCATCCCTCTGCTCCATATAACAAAATGCTCTTTACTATAGAATTATATATATTATATTTTCTTTTCCTGGAGATCTCCTCACTCCACCAAATAGAGTTTAAAAGTTTAACAGCCTTTCTTCCTTGGCAGATTCTGTATTTAATTTCCTGTGAGTCTGTGCCTTCTCTATTAATGTCTACACCAAGTATCTATAATACTCACAGCTTCCTATTTTTATGTTATTATTTAAATTCAGTTCTGTCTCATTTCCTCCTACACATAGGTATTTGGTCTTGATCGGCGGTCCGGATACAGGGACCGGTCTAAAAATGTAATTAAATTGACAAGCAGAGTACGTGGAAGTTTAATGATTGAAATTTGGCAAGGTAGTGACAAAAGTGTTATATGTAGATAAGACACATTCATGAAACAGTTTTTAGGTTTAAATAAAGCTAACGTTTATTAAAACATATCACAAAATAAAATAAAGATGAAAAATATGACAGACAATTTAATTAAATAAAATATTATGGCATATGGCAACTTAAACAAAAGGTGGCAAAATAATATAGCATGGAGTAACTTAAATGAAGCCTTCAAAGTATACTTGTAGAAAAGTTCATTTTAACTTACATGATAATTAATTGAACGTGATGACACAAATTAAAACAGGCCTTTTATTTTATTAGTCACCATGGCATTGATGTGACGAAAATGAGTTGAAGAACAGTCCACACACACTATTAATCCTTGAAATGAACGAACATCACCAACAGAAGAAAGAAAAACCGCAACTTCAACAGCCGAAATAAACAAACACTAAAAAAACGTTTAACACCATCATCCCACTCATAAAAAACTTTACACCGCCACTGATATTGTTTCTTCTGGCATCTACCAATATCATTTCACTAAAGCTGCCTCACTCTCCCCATTCAAACTGCCTTTTCATCCCTTTTTAAACAACATCAACATACCGCTTTCCGAAAACGCCCCCTTTTTGATGTGCTAAGTTGAGAAGTTCTCAAACTGCCCATCGGCAAAGTAATCTAGAGTGCCTTTGAAGACTGTGTCACGGCGTCTGGGCGCATGCTCCCCTATACTATTACGATTGAAACGATATCGAAGCTGGCGGTTGCAACTGAATTCGGAAAAAGGCTAAGAAAACGATGGTCGATGTGGTGAACGATATCGAAACGAACCATTATCGGCGAGTTGAAAAACGAAAAGAAAGATTTGAACGATACTAGAGATGGAAAACGATATCGACTGAAGAAAATTAATACAGGATTGAATGGAAAATTAGGCAAGTACGAAAAGGTGACATTATGTAGAAGTTTCAAGGTCCAAAAATATATACATGGGGCTAACAGGTCTTATTAACGTTCATGTAGAGTCCCCATTTCTCATATTCTTCCTTAATTTTCATCGCCATTTTCTCTAAATCATTTTTATTTTTTTCCAATTATAACTTGATCATCTGCAAATTGCAGAGTGAAAATTGATTTTCCATTCACATTAAGTTCCATTCCTTGGCAGTTTTGTTTCCAAATTTTCAATGCTTCTTCAACATAAATTTTAAAAAGTGTTGGGGAGACACAACATCCCTGTCTGAGTCCTTTATCTGTTATAAAACATTTTGACAGCCTTTGGCCTATTTTAATCTTTGTTTTTGATTGTCTGTAAAGTTCTTGAATTGCAGCAATAATATTTTGATTTATACTATTCATTTCCTTTAATACATTCCATAATTTTGAGATTGGAACGTTATCGTATGCCTTCGTAAGATCAATAAATAGAAGATGAGTTTGATTTCCTACCGCCATTTCTTTTTCAACAATTTGTTTAAGACAAAATATATTATCCATACATGATCTTCCTGCTCTAAATCCACTCTGCTCTTCACTTTCCTTCGTTCTAATTTCTTCCTCAATGAAATCTTTTAAGATTCGTCCATATAGTCTACTAAATGTTGCTGTTACAGTAATGCCACGATAATTTTCACATTTTTGTCGGTCTCCTTTCTTATATATAGATGTTGCGGGGGTTTTATCCACGATTGGGGAACGTGTAGTTGTGTAGAGTAGCAAATAAAGAAATATGTCTATTTTGAATCACAAACATATATTGACATTCACAGGAGAAAAGGTATGCGGCGATATTAGTAGCAGCATTCTGCTTTGTACAATTAATCCGCTATGGGATACATATTAATTGATCAGTAAAATCAGTTTACTGTGCGAAATGATAGTTGCGGGTACAAAAAGAACCTTTGCAGTGTTCCGATGCGAAATTCAGTCTGAGTCTAAGAGGAGACAGCATAAGTCTCTTTGCGAATGTTAATGCGGACTTCCACTCTGTCCGGTTGCGAGTTTGCATCTGACCCAGAGAGCGAGAGAGGAATGTCCTTCTGTATTTCACTTAGGAATAAACCTTGGAAAATTCTGGCACGTGGATAGTAGTTATTTATTGCAAGTAATCAAGAAATCACTTGCGTGGGCGGAATGAAATTATATGTTTATAATTAAAGGAAATTGCACTTCCTCTATGAGATATTTCACTTAATGATTTTGATTGTTTATCAATATAGATAAACACGATAAACACGAATGTTAACATAACCGTTAACATACTCCCCCCCTATCAGGGCATTAGTCCTGATATATAGGTAGTACGGCGATTTTATTTATGGGTCTCTTGATGATGGAGTTTCTGCACTTCACAGTGACCACTCTAACAAGGCCATCTCTGCCTGGATGAATCTCGATTATACGACCCAATGGCCAAGAGCCTGGTGGTTGGGCATCGTCCATCAGTAGCACTACTTGATCCTTTTTGATGTTAGGCGCGGCAGTTTGCCATTTGATTCTTTTCTGCAGATCTCCAAGGTATTCTTTCCTCCATCTTTTAAAAAACCCTTTTTTCATATTCAGCAACAGCTCCCAACGATTTTTGGGGCTCGTAGATACAGATGCGGATTCCTCCGGTATTGAATGTAGCATATCACCTGTAAGAAAATGGGAAGGAGTGAGAACATTTATACAGTCACTGTCATTATCATTTAAATGTATAAGAGGTCGCGAATTGAGCAACGACTCTATCTGTGCAAGTAAAGTGTATAATTCTTCAAAGGTTAGGAGTGTCTCTTCTATGACTCTTTTCAGATGATATTTCGTTGATTTTATGGCGGCTTCCCAAATTCCGCCAAAATGAGGTGAAGAAGGGGGAATAAAGTGCCATTCCATGGAATTTTCCCTTAAATGCTGTGACATGGTTTCATTTTTTGGAAATGATAGCCAAAGTTTTTGTATTTGGTCTAATTTTCTTGACGCGCCGACAAAATTTTTTCCATTGTCACTATAAAGATGACGTGGGGCGCCTCGCCTTGCACTAAACCGTCGAAGTGCAGCTATAAATGCTTCAGTTGTCAAATCGCTCACAGCTTCGATATGCACAGCCTTAGTAGCAAGACAAATGAACAATGCAATATAACCTTTAGTTGTTTTTGCACCACGACCCTTATTGAATTTAATTGATATAGGGCCTGCGTAATCAACACCGCTAGAGAAAAAAGGGCGTTCCAGGGTTACTCGAGGTTCTGGCAAATTACCCATTAATTGAGATGTTGCAATGGACTTTTTATATCTGTAGCATTTTAGGCATCCCTTAATGCACTTAATGATGAGTTTTTTCCCACCAATAATCCAATAAGACTGCCTGAGGATGTGTGACAGTAAAGAGGGGCCAGCATGTAAAGTGGCAATATGTTGTTGCTTGATTAAGAGTTCACTCATTTTGTGTTCTGAGGGAAGTATTACAGGATGCTTGCGATTGAATGCTAACTGAGAATTTTGTAAACGTCCTCCCACCCGTAAAAGACCGTTGTTGTCAGTAAACGGATACAGGGAGTTTAATTTACTTTTCTTAGATAAAGCTTTCTGCTCCTCTATACATTTTAATTCCTCACGAAAGTAAGAATTTTGAATCCAAAGAATGATAGTTTCTTCGGCAGATTTTGTTTCTTTGAATGTAAGTGCTGTTGAAGAATTTTTATACTCGTTAGCATTTTTGCATTTTCTAATGAATCTTTGGCAATATGCCAGAATGCGGATAATTTTTGAAAGAGAAGAGTGCTTTTGAAATAAATTCTCAAATAGTTCATTTGATGCGTGGGTGTGAAATGAAAAAATTGGATCTGACCTTTGTTCGGATTTGATTTGCTCATCAAATTCCTTAACATTTGAGTCGTCTTTTGGCCAATTAGATGGATCTAGAAGTAGCCAACTTGGGCCTTTCCACCATCATTTGCATTCTGGAAGACATTTAGGATCAATACCGCGAGAAGCGATATCTGCGGGGTTATCTTTAGATGGGACATGTCTCCAGTGCTTTGTAGGCAGAACTTCTGTTATTTGCGACGTTCTATTCGCAACAAATGTTTTCCATTTTCGCGGGTGTGCTGATAACCAAGAAAGTACCACTTTGGAATCAGTCCATGCAAAAATATCAAAATTGTAAATCTTTAGCGTGTTCATAACTGAACGGAATAACTTAGATAATAAGTGAGCACTACAAAGTTCCAATTTAGGAACCGATATTTGTTTGATTGGAGCGACTTTAGTTTTAGAAACTAAAAGAAAAACATCTGTTCTTCCATTATGAGTTTGTCGGCAATAAATTGCAGCAGCGTAAGCTAGCGTTGAGGCGTCTGAAAAACCGTGTAATTCAAATGTATTGCCGGACGAAAGCGTAACACATCTTGGTACAGAAAATTCAGTGATTTCATTAAATGAATTTTGAAATTTGAGTAATTCTTCTGTAAGATGTTGCGGAATGACAGAGTCCCAGTCCCCTTTTGTGAGCCAAAGTTTCTGATAAAATATTTTTAAAGTTACAGTACATGGGGAAAATAGACCCAGTGGGTCGAAAATTCGTGCAGATTCAGCCAAAATATGCCTCTTGGTAAGAGGTGGCGTCAATGTTAGGGAATTCTTGAAAACAAATGTGTCTGAAGAAGAGTTCCAATATAAGCCTAGAACCTTAGAACTTGCATTATCGCGGGGAACAATTTCAAGATTAGATTCTGTTGCACTACAATCTTGAAATTCGCTAAGAAATTCTCTGGAATTCGAATTCCACTTCCTTAAGTGAAAACCGTGCGTGTGCAAAGCATTTGTAATTGCTTTACAAATTTCGATTGCTTCACTAACAGTGCTTGAGCCTGATAATAAATCGTCCATGTACAAATCTTCTGTTAAAATTCGCGAAACAGTAGGATTTTCTGTATGGTCGCGTGCGATTTGTTGGATACACCTGGTGGCCAAATACGAAGCCGGTGCTAAACCGTAAGTTACAGTTTTTAACTTGAAATTTTGTATTTCTTCGTTAGGGTTAGATCTCCAAACGATTTGCTGATAGTTTTGATCTTCATCAGATACTAAAATTTGGCGATACATTTTCTCTATGTCCGCGGAAAAAACAATTTCCGGAACTCGAAAGTTAAGTAAAATCTCAAAAATGTCTCGTTGTAGTTTAGGGCCTACACCCAAAATTGAATTCAAAGATATGCCATTCGACGTTTTACATGAAGCATCAAATACGACTCTTAGCTTCGTAGTGGTACTAGAGGGTTTAATTACTGCGTGGTGCGGAAGAAAACATTGTTCATTTTCATTATTAGAAATATCCTTTTGCTCAATTAATTCCATATGATCTAATTGTTCGTACTCCTGCATGAAATCCTTGTATTGTTTTTCAAATTCTGGATTTTCTTTAAATTTCTTTTCCATCGCAAATAAGCGAGAAATTGCGGCTGGTCTAGAATTACCTAATTCCGTTTTTGAATTGACAAATGGTAATTTCACAATAAATCGGCGTTCGGAATTAACCGAATATGTTTCTTGAAAATGGGATTCAACAAACTGCTCTTCCGGTGACAAAGTTTTCTCATTAGGATTAAATATTTCTTCTATTTCCCAAAACCGCTTTAATTCTTTATCAATGTTAGTTTCATAAAGGTGTAAATTACGAATAGAATTTGAGCTTCCGCTAGTATCCGGAATTTTTCCCGATACAAGAAAACCAAAAATTGAATTTTGCGCAATTAAATTACTCTCTGAACACGTTACTTGCCCAGGAAGCAAAATCGAAAAAAAGTAATCTGATCCCAAAATAATGTCTATTTTATTTGGAATCTCAAAGTGCGGGTCAGCTAATTGGACGTTTTTTAAGTGCGAAAAATGCTCCTCTTTTATTTTTTCAGAAGGTAACGGGGCTGTTAATTCATCTAAAATAAATGCTTTCACAGACAGCTTAGTTTCAGCATTATGAATTGATATCAGATCAATCGTTACATAACCCTTTGTTAACGCGATGTGTGAATTAGAGAGACCTTTTACGGGGAATCTAGCATTTTTTCTTTTAATTCCCAACTCTTTCATGCATGATTCTGTCACGAAACTAGATTCCGAACCACTGTCACACATTACTCTCAAAGTATGCTTTTGACCCATGGAATCATAAATATATACAGTAGCAGTGGGTAAAAGTGCGAAAGACGTTTGTACAGAATTTATTGAAGTGCTAATTTCTCGTTTACTTTCATTGGGAATCAAAATGGCGTCTGAATCAGATTTGTTTTTTGGATTCTGTTTTAAATTTGACTGAGTTGATATTGCATAATTCTGTAGTTTGTTATCGCATAAGAGGGAGTGGTGTTTATGCTGACAGTGATGACAGCTGTAGGTGGAGTTGCATTGATATGAATAATGCTTGTCAGAACGACAATTCTGACATAATTTGTTTTTCCTTACGAATTGTTTTCTATCTCTAATATTTAATTCTTTAAATTTAATACATTTGTAAAGTAAATGACCCATTTTACAAAATGAACATTTAATATTGTTACCGGATGAAGATTTGGGAAAATTATGTTGTTTTTCTTTTTTATGAAAACTTTCATTCTCATTATTATATAATTCTAAAGATAAACATCGGTCATTAATAAATTGAATAAAATGATCAAAAGAAGGAAAGTCATTTTTAGACGAATATTGGGCCCAATCCTCACGTGTCTTAAAATCAACTTTTTGTAATAAGATATAAATTAACCATATATCTCTTTCAGATGCCTTTTCATCGATTGATTTAAGCTCTCTAATTACTTCGTCCGCAACATCCGCGATATTGCGCAAACCAAGTGCGCTAGCATGATTGATGGGTGTTATATCCATAAATGTTTTAATTAGAGCAGAAACGATTTGTTTCTTCTTATCATATCTTGACAGTAATTTTTCCCATGCTTCTGAATAACTACTTTCAGAAATTGGAATGTGCTTTATTATGGTTGCCGGTTCTTCGCCTAATAAACCCCTAAGATACTGAAACTTTTGTATTTTTGATATACTGTCATTGTTGTGCACTAAAGATATATATAAATCCTTAAAAGACATCCAGTTTTTAAAATTTCCGTTAAATTGCTCAATATTCAATCTGGGTAATTTAAAATTATTAGCACCAGTAGAAGAAATGATAGGTATTTGATCATTTGAAACATTAGACTGTACATGCATATTAACAGAAAATTTTTCCAGTTCTGTTTGTAGTTTGGCTTTAGTTTCGTAGTATTTTTTTTTTCAAACTCTTCCATTTCGGAAGATTCTGGAACTAACTGAGCATCTGCTTTATCGAAATCAGAATAAATGGTTTCTAATTTCTGCAATTTATTGCATAAATCATTTTTTTGGAAATTTTGATCAGTATTGTTAATGAAATTTGCAATTCTAGTCAAAGCAGATTTAGCTCTACCGCGGGAATTAATGGCTGACTTTTCGGCTTCTTCTGCAGCCTTTTTCAAAGCTTCTTCCTCTTCTTTTCCCATTATTTAAATAATGGTGTAAATAGTTTTTTAAAACCAAAGCCAACCTGATAGTAATAAAAAAGGTTTACTTATCTGTAATGGAGCCAGGTGCCGTTAGAGATGCAAAATAATTCTTATGGCGTTGGTTCACACTAGATCTCGCCGGTGCCTCCAGAAATGTTGCGGGGGTTTTATCCACGATTGGGGAACGTGTAGTTGTGTAGAGTAGCAAATAAAGAAATATGTCTATTTTGAATCACAAACATATATTGACATTCACAGGAGAAAAGGTATGCGGCGATATTAGTAGCAGCATTCTGCTTTGTACAATTAATCCGCTATGGGATACATATTAATTGATCAGTAAAATCAGTTTACTGTGCGAAATGATAGTTGCGGGTACAAAAAGAACCTTTGCAGTGTTCCGATGCGAAATTCAGTCTGAGTCTAAGAGGAGACAGCATAAGTCTCTTTGCGAATGTTAATGCGGACTTCCACTCTGTCCGGTTGCGAGTTTGCATCTGACCCAGAGAGCGAGAGAGGAATGTCCTTCTGTATTTCACTTAGGAATAAACCTTGGAAAATTCTGGCACGTGGATAGTAGTTATTTATTGCAAGTAATCAAGAAATCACTTGCGTGGGCGGAATGAAATTATATGTTTATAATTAAAGGAAATTGCACTTCCTCTATGAGATATTTCACTTAATGATTTTGATTGTTTATCAATATAGATAAACACGATAAACACGAATGTTAACATAACCGTTAACAATCGATGTTAGATATCAAATTCTCCATTCCTCTGGTGTTTCTTCTCCGTTTAAGCATTTTTCGAATAATTGTGTAATTAATCTATGCAATTTATCGGTTCCATTTTTGATCAGCTCGGCTGCTATGCCTCCAGGACCACCTGTTCTTTGATTTTTTAATTTTTTAATTGCTCTTTTAATTCTCTCAAGTTCCAGCAATATAGGTTGTCTCAAAGTTGTCTCTTCTTTTTTCTTTTCAATATCTATATGATTTACTTGAAATTCATTTCTAGTTTCCGTAAGCAAAGTCTTGTAATACTCTTCCCATTTCTTAACAGATATTCCCTGCCCTGAATTACTACCTTCTTTTCTAATATTCTTTAAAAACTTCCATGCCTCTGTACATCGTCTTCCTCCTATATACGTCTCAATTTCTCTGCATTTTTTTATCCCAAGATGTTCTTTTTTTCTCTAATACTAACTTCTTAGTTTCTTTTCTAAAATTTCTATAAAGCTGTCTATCCTCTTCCTTTTTTGAACACATCCATCTAATATAAGCTTCTTTTTTCTGTAGTACAGTCTTTTCAATGTCTTCGTCCCACCAAAAACATTTTGTGGTAGTTTTCTCCTTTAATTTTTGTCCCAGTGCTTCATTTGCAGCCTGGTGTAAAGATGATTTAATATGTTGATATAGTTCAGTTGCATTAGTATAATTCCTTTCTTCTAATGTATTATCTAATCTTACTTGAAAAAGTCTTTTTGTACTTTCTTCCCTTAATCCTTCCAACATATATTCTGGGATATCAATATCCTCCATCTCTGTGGAATTTCCCTTGTCTCTAAATAAATTAGTCGAGTAAGGAAATGCAAGTCTTGCTCGCACCATACAATGATCTGAACCACATTCCGCTCCTCTCTGGACTCTAACATCTAATAATTTTAATTGAGCTTTTTGCTTAATAATTATATAGTCAATTATAGATTTAGCCGTCTAGTATGCTGATACCACGTATATTTGTGAATATTCTTGTGTTCATAAAAGTCGTTTGCAATCTTTTAGTCATTAGTGTTGCAAAATTCTATAAGTCTTTCCCCATTATCGTTGAGCACATCCTCTCTGAACTTTCCAACAATATCATCTCTTTTCCTGCATCCAGTTCTTCCATTGAAATCACCCATCATTATAATTTCTCTTGTTCCTCCAATTTCATCAGTGATTTCTTGTAGTTTTTGATAAAACATATTCTTAACTTCAATAATTTTATCATTATTCGGAGCGTAAATTCCCAAAATAGTAATTCTTCTCCCAAAAATATCCATATTAAGCTTTAGAATTCTCTCATTCACAGCTTCAAAGTTCTTAAGATTTCTCTCAAAAATCTTTTTCATCAAAACTGATACTCCACGCTTCGCTCTTTCCTCCTTTGGAACTCCTGAGTATAAATGGATATATTCACCAGTTTAAATTCCTGATCCCTTTTTCTTAGTCTCTGTCAAAACAATCAAATCGATTTTCATCGCACCAATCTCTCTCATTACATCAAACCATTTTGATCTAATACCCTGTATATTCCATGTAGCCATAATCATAGTCCTTTTCCTCAGCCTTACTCGTTGTCTGTTAGCATCCGGTTTATTATTCTTGTAGATTCTTTTTGCAATGTTTTTTTTTTTTTTTTATATGAAATAGGGAGCAGGTCTATTGCCATAAATTTTTGGATATTAAATGACTTATTTTATCATTACTGAATTAGAGTTGGCCGAAGAGTCGACTCAGAATCTCAACTCCTTCTAACGCTCGTATTCACGAATAACTTCGACAGAGAGTTGAACCGAGGGTCCAGTAACCCCAGGTTGAGGTTTTCAACCGAGAGTTGAAAACTCGTATTCACCGTCTACTTCGGACGAAAAGTTACCCAACTCAGAGTTCCTCGACACCGGTTGAATAAAGCGTGCTAATTGGTTAAAAAAATCAGATGACGTTTTCAGTTTCGCGTTAAAGCAATGTTTGTTTATATTATGGAAGAAAAGTGCCGAAAAAAAAAGGAAATTAAATGTAGTACTTATTTTATTTTTTACAAAATATATGCACAAAATAAAAACTTGTAATTACTAAATATGGAGATCAACTTATTTTAATTTCTTACAAAGTTTAATATTTTTTTAAACAATTTATTCAAATTTTATGTATTATTATTATTACTTTTAAACATATATGTGAGTTAGGAAAGGGATAAGAAATGTGTTAATTGCTAAAGTAAATTTTATAAGTTTATTTTTCAAATAAAATTTAGGTTAGTAGCTAAATGAAAACTTGATTTGATCAAAACGAAAATTTTATTTCAACAGCAATTATGTTGATTTCTATTATTAATATCTATAATTAGTATTTAATTAAACAATTTCTAATTAAGAAAATATTAAAATGGAGAAAAAGAAAAAAATCCAGAAAGTAGCCTCTAGTACTATTTTTATTTTGTCGAATCAATTTATATATTAAATGATATCCAGATGTATTGCTTTGATTGTTTTTATTTTCAGCAATCTAATTAAAATGATTAATTCTAATTGAATTAGACAGTAAATAATATGCACATTGAAAAAAACAACAGCAACAAAAGAGTGGAAATAATATCAACAGAGCTGCTTAAAAGGTGGTGTTTGTGGTTCTAGCCATGAACCTATATACTCGGAGGTATAGAGGTTCATGGTTCTAGCAGTGCCCTGGCACTAGGCCCCGACGGCGCATTCAATTATCGCTTCCGATCCGTTAACAAACATTTTATTTTAACTAGTCGCTAAATAATAAACTCCAAACTTGTTTTTAGTTTAAACTGTCTACCATGGATATATTGCTATTTTATTAAATGTTATTTTAATGAACACTAATATTTTAAACCTTTTAAGTCTACTATATAAATTTTCATTCAACACAGAATCAAGTAAAGCCTTTTCTAAATAATGGTAAATGAATTCTGTATACTACCTGGACATAAAACTGTAAAATATTTCAAAAAATTGATTTTTTTTTCTTGGGTAGCTTTTAGAACCCTCCCCCCCCCTCTCTCAGCCCTTTTGTATAAGAATTTTTCCATTATCAGATTTACAAGTTCAATGGTATTCACTTGACTGCCTTTGGATATTTTTTAATAAATTAGCCTAAGTAATTACAAAATATTTTTACATGCCTACAGACACCTAGTTTTAGATCCAGAGCATCATTGAAAAAGATGTATTTATATAGAAAATTATACTTCATTTTCTATATTCTTTCTAGTTTTTTTTATTTTTTTTTTTCACTCATTTAGATGTCACTTCATAGATTCAATTACAATTTTATTTATGAGTGAGAGAGAGAGAAAAAAAAAGAGATTTTTAAATATTTTTTTATGAATGAATGGCGATAGATTTCTAGACAAGATAGGGAGAATAATGATAGTTGGTAATCTGATAAAACAATCTGAATTTATTAACGATAATTTCAGCTAATTTTACAGTACCGAATTTTAAGGAATATAACTTTCTTGAATGTGATTTAGTGGAGAAGAATAAGTGCCCCATTTGCCCCACCCTACCCATGCATCTCTACGTCTATCTATCTTTCTTTTCTTTTTTTTTTGTCAGTGTCATAATTTAATTAAAGTAAATTAAAACGTGACTCAAGATTCTGTGTAAGATATAAAAATAAAAAGAAAGTTTAAAGTATTAAAAATAGAATGTATGTAATTTCATATATATATATATATTATCTGCAAACTTTTTAGCTGGTTTGTTTATATTTATACATACAACTCATATATGTTTAATTATTTGCTTACATAAACATTCAAGATCATGAAGACTAGAGTTTATTTGCCTTAAAAAATTGTCAACATTACCTAAAGGACTGATAAAACATTACTAAAATAACATATTTTGCATTTAAGGTTATTTATTTTTTTCAAATTTTCATTAAAAAAAAATTAGGAATAACGAATGTATTTTAACAGTAGTGAAATGACTCCTGTTTACATAAATGAAATTTCAGATATCAAACTAATTAGTATTTTTGATTTACCAGCTACAGCAAAAAATCTAAAAAAAAAAAAAAAATAAAGTTCTTTTTTCTTTCTTTGAGGGGGGGGGGGCATTTTTGTAAAATGTATTATATTTTTGAGAAAAAAACATTTTGTAACAAAAGAGGAAATTCAGTTATTGAAATTCAACCAAGCATTTATTAAAAATAACTTCTTTAAGTCCTCCTGCTAAAGTTTTACTTTTTGGTGAATTTGTTTTGTTAGTAGATTACACTTTTAAAATCTAACACAATAAAAATAATTAATGAAGAGTATGTTTTTGTGGAATTGAATTTTGCGAAGGGGCCTGTTTTATTAAAAGGAATTTTGTGAAGGGGCCTGTTTTATTAAAAGGAGTTTTGTGAAAGGCTTGTTTTATTAAAAGGAATTTTATGAAGGGACCTGTTTTATTACATGGATTTTTATGAAGGGGCCCTAAATAGGCCCCAAATTTTGTCTGGATTGACACCTAGTATGTGTATAAGTGAAAACATGATGGGGAAAGGGGGAGGGGGGTAAGTTTGATTTTGAAAGTTTATTATGTACAGCTGTTATAACTTTTTATATACTATACAATCAATGGTTTAGGTCATATCAATTCTGTCATGATAGACAAAATTGGAAGTGATAAAACATTTATTTGAAGAGAAGCATTATTTTAAAACAAAAGTGTTTCTGAATTTTTTGCCTGGTGTTATTTTAAAAATGAACAATTTTTTATCAATGTATTTCAGCCATTTACTTCTATTGCAATATTTTAAATTATATATAATTTTGAAATTGAAACACAGTTGAAACTTAAATTTAATTAAATAAATATTTCAAATTTCTCAAAAATTGGGAAATATAACGTAAAGCTCAAAAACAGAAATAACAATAGTATAGTGTTAATCAATGATAGAGTTGTTTAATTAATATAAAGATATTCGTGATTTAGAAAAAGAATAAACCTACTAAAAATCTTCAATAAATAATACAACTCAGATGATATATTGTTTAATTTTAAACCGCAATATCTAATTTATAGAGCTAATCTTATGTTTATATAACAGATCGTACATGAATAATAATAGTGTATCTTTCACACAAGACCCAAAATTTAACTTTTACCCATATTCTACGAGTACCAAAATCGAAAACCTACATTGAGTGGATGGATACTTGAACATAATCTAAGTACTTTTTACTTAAAGAAAAATACAAATTAGTCTGATGTCTCAAATTTTAATTAGAACTTACGTAAGTACGACATTTATTTCGCTACTATTAAAATACATTCATAAATTCTTTTTAAGATCAAAATTGCACAAACAAATAACCTTAAATGCAACAGTTTTTATTTTAATAGCAATTTATCTGCCATTAATGTAATGTTGACTAGTTTTATGGCAAATAAAATTCTTCGCGACCATGTGTTTTTATGTAAACAAACAATTGAACATAAAATATAGAGGATTTATATATAAATATAAACAAACCAGATAAAAAAAAATTGAAGCTAATACATATATATGAGATCACATACCTTTGCATATTGTTATCCTGTTTTGTAATAGTATTAAACTTCTATTATATCTTATACACAGACACTTGATTCAGTACGTATGCCGCCATTATTCTAAAATGTGACCCGACTTGCTCTCTCGTCTTGTTTTTTTGTTAACTACGCATGCTCGGTTGAAAAACTTGAACCTCAACCCTCTGGAAAGCCAGGTCCAGTTACTGAACCCAGCGTTAGATTTCGGCTTCAAACCGGTCCAGTCAGGTAGACGATGAATACCATTTTAGCTTTCGACCTGGGTTTTCGGCTTAACTCGGGGTCGAAGTTATTCGTGAATACGAGCGTTAAGAGTCGAACTTCAATTTCAACTCAGAGTGGGATTCGGAATTCGGAGTTGAACTTTCGACTCTTTTACTCAAAAGAATCGAAAGGATAGGAAGGACTTGAAGAGTCGAGAGTCGGGAGTTGAACAAAGAGTTGGATTTCGGCTCTTTGATATTTCGACTCCTCGATAACCAACACCGTATTGAACTTTCACTTTGAAATCACTCATTATCGGATTTCAACTCCACAAGCGTTAGCATGGAATCTATTTTGGAACCTGCTCTGGATTGATTTGCAAAGAGCGAAGGGTCTTGGTCTGATGTTATATTTGGGAAAGAGAGAAAGCAGTGTAAATGTGCATTACATGTACATGTATGATTAGGCAGCAGATGATTGTATGAATGAAAGGGAAGGGACAAGGGAGTGACAGGGAGAAGAGACCAGGCCAGGCAGTGAAGCAGCACGGTATTTCGTGAATGATTAATTATGCTCATGCTGGATGCCGTATAGGTGAAATGCGATCAAGGAAAGCCAAGCAGACGTTGTATTTTTCTGAAGAAAAAAAAGAAGAAGTTGGGCTCCTTAGGTGCGTAGTGTGTAGGGGAATATGTTTAACTGCTTTCTGCTCATGTAATATAGAAAAACTTAGAAGAAAATTAAATCAAACTACGCAAAAAAATAAAACTATAACATAGTATCAGTAAAATAAGCTTCTTTATTATTTATGAAGGGTTGCGTATGAAACAGTCTTTCAAATATTTTTTTTTCCAGTCAAATACAGTACTATTTCCGATGCAAACTCCAAACAAAAAATCCGTAAGTAACTGTGTAATGCAAATCAGTTTGACATTACCACCATATTCCCCACGGCAAGAAAAAAAATTCATGGACCTATGAAGTATATACAAATAGTATATTCCTACGTTCATATCATATTCAGTAAATAACAGAACATAGTAAATAAAGCGCACATCTCCCCCCCCCCCCCTGTGATAATGCAACCGAATGAGCTCCTATGCGCATGTGCATTGCACCTGCCCAAAAGCACCGTCAAAATTCGACGTTAAAAAAGTTTTAAAATGATTAAATTAAAAGTTTTAAAATGTCCTCTTTAATCATTGTTCGTTTCAAATCCATATCTTCTAAAACGCATTCATTGTTTTAAGCTAATCAATTTTTATGCAAAGATTAAGAAGTTTTTTACAGTAATAAATCTATCTGCAGATGGAGATTTTTAATGTTTTCAAGTGTAATTTATTTGTATGGTTTCTTCGGTTCCTTGACATAATCAGGATGATTATCCCTTTTCCATCACAGTCGGGGATATTTTTCCTCTTATACAGTTGGCAAATGTAAAAAAATAAAAAAATACAATTCCTAGCATATCCTGATATCTGATGGAACATATTCATCAACGAATTCAACATATCAATTTTATGTTCAACATAAACTAACTAGTCGGATGTGTCAATCCCAAAACTTTCTGCTATCTCACACAGGTTTCGCATACACTAAAAAGAATCAGCACCCATTTATATCAATGTCTAACTGAAGCTCAAGTTTTATTAAATTCCGTGCAGTATTTCTTGAGATATGACTATTGCCAAAATTGTGTAAATCCTTCAAAATGCTGCATAGCAGCGCCACCTGCTGGGTGATTTTTACCAAAAACTAATCAGCACCAATTTATATCAGAGACTAACTGAATATAAAGTTTTATTTAATTCCGAGCATTAGTTCTTGAGATAGAGCTATTGCGGAAATCGCGAAAAATGCTGCATAGCAGCGCCACCTGCAGGGCGATTTTTACCAAAAACTAATCAGCACCAATTTATATCAGGGACTAACTGAATCTAAAGTTTTATTAAATTCCGAGCATTAGTTCTTGAGATAGAGCTATTGCGGAAATCGCGAAAAATGCTGCTTAGCAGCGCCACCTGCCGGGCGATTTTTACCAAAACCTAATCAGCACCAATTTATATCAGGGACTAACTGAATCTAAAGGTTTATTAAATTCCGAGCATTAGTGCTTGAGATAGAGCTATTGCGGAAATCGCGAAAAAAGCTGCATAGCAGCGCCACCTGCCGGGCGATTTTTACCAAAACCTAACCAGCATCAATTTATATCAGGAACTAACTGAATCTAAAGTGTTATTAAATTCCGAGCATTAGTTCTTGAGATAGAGCTATTGCGGAAATCGCGAAAATTGCTGCCTAGCAGCGCCACCTGCCAGGCGATTTTTACCAAAAACTAATCAGCACCAATTTATATTAGGGACTAACTGAATCTAAAGTTTTATTAAATTCCGAGCATTAGTTCTTGAGATAGAGCGCCCACAAAATTTTTGTCACATACAGACAGACAGACAGACAGACAGACAGACAGACAGACAGACGGACAGACAGACAGACAGACAGAGTCACAGACAGACATTTTCTAAAAATAGTCAAATCGTGTTCAGGACCTTCTAAAACGTATAAATCCGTCGAAAACCGAAAGTCGAAAATTTTCATGAATCCAATACTTTCTTCTTGTAAAGATAGAAGAAAGTAAAAATAGTCTTTTCTTTTTTTTTTCCTGACAGATTTTTGTTTAGCGCCAAAATGTTCTATCTTATGGATAATCTGATCTTATGATTTATCACATTTAAAAAAAAATATATTATTCCCTTTTTATGATGGTTAGGGAAATAAATCTATTTTCAATTGTGGCAACTTTCCCAGGGGCTATTTTACATTATTGAAGTAAACTGGTAGTCATTGATAAGATAGAATTGAAAAAATTTTCATGCTTGAAAAATATTTAAAAAGTCGTTAAATTAAGCGGCAGTTTTCAAATAAATTTCAATCGAAAGCTAATTTTTTTTTCTAATTGATGATGTAAGAATTAAAATTGTAAAATGTAGTAAAAAATAGAAATTTGCAGTATTTCGAATTGATGTAAGCGCGATGAAAACTAAAGCGATAGCGCCTTTGTTGTCACAACTGTTGTACATTTCTAAAAATTGCCACTGTATTTTGGCTGGCGTCCAAAAGTAGAAAAACATTTTTTGACATCGAAAGAGAAATTCACAGTGAAAGAAATAGGACTTTGCGCTAATAAGGAACTGTTAAATGAACTTATAACAAACCTACCAAAATAATCATATTATATATTATTTCTCCTGTCAACATCCCTTTTTCGCAGAAAATACGAAACGCAGAACGACGAATGAGATAGCATATGAAAGGATTTTGAACAGGCTTCTGACATAGCACACTTAACGTTTCGTTAAAACATGTTTTTGATTAAAATTTGCTGAAAATTAAAAATTAAATCGGCATTGTTTTCTTAAAAGAAATGAAAGGTTTTCCTCAAATTATTGTTGCCAAAAAAATAAAATACCACATTATATGATGCTCAGCAATTATTATAAAAAACACCGCACGGGTTTATTTTATATTTATGATTAAAAAGCGACATTGAAATTGAAATGTTTAGATTTATATTTCTATGTCCCATGTTTTTCCCGAAGCGGATGACGTCATCCTCTAATGCAGTCAAAATATGATTGTTAATTTTTTTTTTTCTCTAGCGTGCCTTTTGCAATCTTGGATCAGTTTTTACTCTAACTTTGATGGAATAAATTAGATAATATTTTGGATTGACTAAAAACTAAATGTTATTTGCAGATATTTTTATCCTTACTTTTTCTTTAGAAGTTTAAACCTGCATCTAATAAATATTACATATTGATAAAAAATGGTACTTCTCTATTATCCCGTCGACCACTTTTCATAACAAAAAACTATCGCCAAATAAACGGGAGAACGTTGCCATTGGAATATCAAAATAAATAAATAAAATATAAGAATTTAAGGACACAATTCTTATTTTAATTAATAAAGTAACTAATAAATCAGTAAAACATAATGAAAAATACACGCAAATGTCGAATTAAAAACCACTTGACGGAACAAACACGTATAATGCTTCTGACATCAAGTAAATGGGACTGCATTTTTGGCGTTTAATCTTACAGTTTGGCGATAGTTTTTTGTTATGAAAAGTGGTCGACGGGATAATAGAGAAGTACCTAAAAATTATTAGATTTCAGTGCGAAATCCTCGCACGGGCCCTCTGGTTCCTATGAAATATTAGTCTTACATTGTTTATTCTAGCTAAAAATACAATCATTATTTCAAGATTTTTTCTACTATAACACTATTTTTAATAACTTTAAATTTCCTGAAATCGTTTACTTTTGTGATTTTTTTTATTAAAAAAGGAAATCTTCTATCCTATAATTAAAAAAAAAGCAATTTGTAACATGTAATGAAGGTATGCAATCAAGATGAGGAAATCAATGACGGCTCCAATTCTAATCTTTATAATTATGAATGCAAAAATCAGTAAAATTATGTCATGTTAACACAATCATATACATTTTTCTCTTTAGTTTTATCAATGTTAAAATGCACTTCAAGCTAAGCATAACGTCATTTTCATCGGCGCAAACTTTTCACACGTACTTCATATACCTTACATTAATGCTTAAACACCATGCGCACAAATAAATATATTTTGTATTTAATTTTAATGAAAAAATGGCATCAACAAAGTTATAATGCATAATGATAAAATAAACCCAATGGACAATATTCCCGTGACGTCACAATAAATATGAATTTTTATTCGCTTATAAAACACGCGGATAAGTATTTTTACCGAAATTTAACTTGCAAATTAACAAATTCGGCTTTAAAACCGCGTGCTTTTAATATTTATTTTCTCTTTTATTCAACCACAGAGTTTAGAGAATAAACTCTGCTTCGCAACAGTAGGCGTTACCCGATTATGACGTCATTAGCAGAAGTAAAAGTTTAATTGAAAATTACGGTTAATTAATTAAATTTTCGAACAAACGAATGCATGATAACAAATCTGTGTCCAAATATCTTTCATTTAAAAAAAGAATGATGTAATTTGATGCAGTAGGTTGTTTTCACGGATTGTCGAAAGAAATCGCTTAGCGTTTTAAATATATAGATTTCACTTTAGTAATAGATTATTATATATATATATATATATATATATATATATATTCTGTTACTGAATTTATTTTATAATCGATGTGCTTTAGATAAAAATGAATAGGCTTTATTTAATTGCGTATATATATTAAGTTATTTTAATTCATTTTTATAAATGTAAATGTTTGCAGGTAATTTTAAAACGGGCATTTTTTACATATAATTTTTAAAAGTTTAGCCAATAGATTTTTTTTTTTAATGATCCTTATTTAAAGCCAGATTAGATTCTTGTATAGACATAGAGTCATGCATGGTTTCCGCCAATTCTATTTGAAGTCAACCCGTAATCCGACTGAACACCCCCCCCCCCCCAAAAAAAAAAAAAAAAAAAATCCACTCACATCCTGACCGAACACGACAAAATAATTTGCGACGACTTGCAACCCGACCTGAAACTCCAAATGAAAGGAAGGTAAATTATGTTTTAATGCAATTATGAAAAGTAATCTACAATTATATCTCTAATAACAATTTTATCTTTTATATAGAAAAATGGATATTTGTAATATTGTTTAATATTCAAATATAGTAAAACCTCTGAATAACGGACACCTTGGGATTGTTCAATAGAGTCCTATATCGGGTCGGGTTGCCCCTAAATTTCTTTTTTCGGTTCGGATTGACTCTAATTTTCTTTCTGTTGGCCGAGTTCACTATAATTTTTTTTCGGCGTGCGGGGATCACTCTTTAATAATTCTCACAAGTCAGATTTAGTTATTTTACAAGTCGGGTTGTTGGGATTTTCACAAAACGTTTGAGTAGAAAAATGTTTCAGATGAAAATAAATACGCATTGGAACATAAATAAACATATTCAATTTACGACATGAGAAATAAAATGTATATAAGAAATGCGATCATAGATTGTTCTTTCTTTACGGTACAGTTAAAAACCATTTTGTCTTCTCTCTGAATATGAAATATATTACATTTCCATATTTCCTTTTTTGATACACACAAAAACGCATGTGTCGTACTTGTGTTTGTGATAGTTTATGCACACATGCACATGTTACGTGTGTGTAGATTGGGAGGCAGCACCTCAACAACTCTATTTGTCACCTGGTGCCACTCTTGTTTCTTTTTCTACCGATCGTAGATGCAGGAGTAGTGATTAGTGTCGGCGCCGATTAAGCTTGTCAGCACCTATTCTAAGCGATGGCGCCTAATACGGGAGAACCGCCACGCCATCCTTGTTGCGGCCCTGTTGGGAGGTGCCCATAATTCAGAGGAAAAAGGGTACAAATATATAAGTGTTAGGAATTGAAAAGTGTTCGATAAACAGGAGTGCCTGCTTTTCCGGAGTACCCGGTATGGAGGTTTTATTATGTCTAGAATTTTAACCTGAAAAAATATTTTGGACATTCCTTTGAAAAGTCGGATAAATCCAAACCGACCCGCAAGAGTCAAAACATAACCCGAAACCAGCAGCCGGGAAATCCTCCGAACCCAACTCGCAGCAAAAAACGTAGAAATCAACCTGACCCGCACCCGAACAGCAACGAAAAATTATAGCGTCAACCCGAACTGACCCATCCGCGGATGAGATCGGGTGAGGGTTGCGCTATACTTTTTTTTGTTGCGGGTTGAGTTGACTTCTACTTTTTTGTTGCGGGTCGGGTTCCCTTTCATTGCTTCGGGTTCGGGTTGGTTTCGGGTTATGTCTTAACTCTTGCGGTCGGGTTCGAGGTCACCCAATTTTTCCAAAATATTTTTTTTCAAATATCCAAAATATTTTTTCAAGTTAAAATTTCATACATTATAAAATATCCATAATGGACACTCCCGGAAAGCGGGCACCTCTATTTAGAGAACATTTTTTCACTTCCTGACACATATGTTTGTACGCTTTTGCCTCTAAATAGTGAACACCATCCAATCTACACACATATAACATGCGTATGTGTACATAAACTATCACAAGTACGATGCATGCGTTTTTGTGTATATCCAAAAGAAAATGTCAGTAATATATTTCATATTCCGAGAGAAAATAAAAATTATTGTTAACTGATGTACCGTAAAGAAAGAATATTCTATGATCACACTTCTTAATATGTTTTATTTCTCATGCGGAAAATTGAATATATGATCATTTATATTCAAATACGTATTTATTTCATCCAAAACATAGTTTTGCTCAAACGGTTTTTTTTTTGAAAATCCCAACAACCCGACTACACTGCTGATTTGCAAAAAAATTAAACTGACCCGCAAGAATTATTGTAGAGTGAACCCAGTGCACAGAAAGAGAATTAATCGATCCGGACCCGGAAAAAGGAAATTTGGACAACCCGATCCGATGCAGGACTCTATTTAACAATCCCGACATGTCCGCTATTCAGATTCTTTACTACATTTGAATATTAAAGAATATTAATCCGTCCATATTTCTACATGAAAGATAAAATTGTTATTAAATATATAACTGTCGATTACATTTCATAATTGCATTAAAACATAATTTACTTTACTTTCATTTCGTTTTCGGGTCGGGCTGCGGGTTTCAGTATTTCGGGTTCGGGTTGGGTTGCTGATCGATGAAATTGTAATTCATGTTTATTTTATTAAATTATGTTTGACATTGCAAATTTGTGTGCACAATGATGTAAGTTTTCAAGAATTTCTTATATGTATTGTTTGTAAAAGCGTGATATTCTATAATTAAGGTCCCGATTTTTATGATCGGGCTCAGGACACATTGCATGTGCTTGAGTGCAATTTTATCGGAATTATGACCCTAACACTGAAAAATGTTTGATAGATTTACGAAATGACATTCATAAATTCATGTATTTATAATTCATATACAGAAACAAATTCAGAAGAATTAAACAATATTTCCAATTTTTCAGTAAATGTAACAAATCTTTTTTCTTTAAATCTGCCAGAATTAAACTGGTTTTCGAAATATGGCAATCACGAAAATGTTGTCATCAGAAAATAATGGGAAAAAATAACGTCAGTGTCACATTTATTTGAAAATATAAAACATCTTTCACTCTTTGGTGCCTGGTCAAAAATATCCACAAATTTGATGAGTATAGAAATGAAAATGAAAAGTGTCAAAAAGATATGCATTGCCAAACAGGTTAAAAAAGAAAGGAAAGAAAGAAAGAAAATCATGCGTCAATTATAGATTATGAAACATTTTCCAACACTACAATGTGACTTCACCGTTTAAAAAGGTGAAACCCGATTTCAACAATTACCGTTTACATGCGGAAAGGTACTCTAATTTTTTTACGCATCCATGTATATTATCTGTTTATGTGCTACATTGTATGCTAAAATTGCGCTCAGTTACAAAATGCTTAACATAGTTGGAAATTCACATTCAGCAATTTTCACCAATAGATGGAAATGCGGAATAATTTTGTACAGCAAAGTGCACTTCCAGCTTTTGTCGCTCATAGACAGAACTGTAAACGAAATATTTTGTAAGGACCCATGTAAACGAATTATAACTGTTATGCACTTTATAATATACAGTAAGCATCTTGTAGAGCTGCTCAATAGTGTATAAAATTTTCACTATGCTTGAAATAGCATAACATTATTAAAATTACGCTTTTTTTCTCCATAAACCCTTACAACATCGAACTATTTTGAGTGGCCTTGTAAGTGAATGATAAATTTTTTACAAACCATATTATACAGAAAGCGTGTTTTTGTGCACTTCATAAAATCATTTCCATTTCATTATGTTTGAAATAGTGTAACATCAATAAAATATACCGCAAATTATTTTCCCCATCGACCACAATGACTTTTTTAAATTGATTTCCATGCGTCATTGAAACTATAGTAAAACCTGCTAAGACGAAATCACTTGGGACCATGAAAATTTCCATTGTAGACAGGTTTCTATCTTAGCAGGTATAATTATATATAGTATTCCTTTTGCCGGAACTATGAAATATTTCCAATGGAGGCAGGATTCTCTTATAGACAATTTCCGTTTTCGCAGGTTTTACTGTAAATCGAGAAATACTAAGAGCTCTGGGCAATTAGCTCCAGCATATATTTCTACTTTTAACCTTCTCACTGCAGTGAACTGATATATCCGTTCACTATGCTGTAGGTTTCACTGCAATATAGCATTGTTTAAATAAATATATTTCTACATATATAAGGCAGTTTTAAAACATTGAGTAATGACTAATTCTCTCAAGTGTTATACTCATATACGTAATTAAGTTTTTTATATCAAGTTTGAAAATTCATCTTTTTTTCGCATTTAAAAAAAATACAGAGAAAACAATATTACAAATTTGCTCTTTTTGTTCGGCGGTCAGGGGGTTAAAGAACTAAATTTATACTATAAAAAGGAATTCTAATGGTAATAAAATAGTTACAACACAGCACAATATGTGAAAACAGAATCGCTAAATACTGAAAAAAAATCCATTTTAGACAGGTTTCTATCTTAGCAGTTATAATTATATGGAATTCCTTTCGCCGGGACCAGGGAATCTTACCGTTTAAGACAGGTTTCCTTTCATAGATTCTACACTATAAATATTATTGAAATAGTTTTGAAATTAAGATTATCTTAATGCTTGATTTGAATTATTTGGAAAAAAACTATTATATCTACGAAAGTCAGCAGCATTATTTTTAAATTTTTAAAAGAACCAAATTATTTCCTAATGAGGTATTCGAATGATAATAATACACACCTTGCAAAGATGGAATCGCTAGAGAATAAAAAAATTCCGTTTTAACCAGGTTTCAGTTTTAACAGGTATAATTGTATAATATTTCTCCTGACATGGTGAAACTTAATGATTGTACGTTGCGATTCTTCTTTTAAACAGAAACATTTTATGGTCTCGTCGGAAGGGCTACCATAGCAACCTACCAGTTACGACGGAAAGCTGTCAAAAACTGGTTTATTTCTAATCCCCTGCAATTTTGTTTTCACAGATTTATTTTATTTCTATTTGTAAATCATTAAAAATGCACATACTAGTATTAGTTTTCGATTAATTAAACAATTACAAATTCACTATAAATTATAGTAAAACATGTGAAAAGGGTTCAGTATACAGGTTTCCGTAATAGAAGATAGAATTGTATAGTATTCCTTCCATCAAGAATAGAAAGTTTTTCCATTTAAGATAGAATTCCGGTATATGAGGTTCCGTTCTTAGAGGTTTTACTGCATGAATTACCCACAAAAATTAAGACATAAGCAATTAATAAACATTAACTCACTATATTATTTTACATACAGTAAAACCTGTAAAAACGGAATAGCTCCGGAGCAAATTAAAATTCCGCTTTAGACAGGTTCTTGTTTTCTCAAAGTATACTTGTTTCGTATTCTTTCAGTCGGAGCCATGAAATTTTTCCGTTATAGACAGGCTCTATTTTCAAAAGTTTTACTTCTACTATACTATGCCCATTATAAGTAACAATGTAACCGCCCCCCCCCCCCCCTCAAAGGATTCTCTGGACAGAGACGGATCTACACTAAATTTTAGCTGGGGCAAGCTTGTAGATTTGCGCCCCCCCCCCTGCTCCCAAGAATTACTGACTTTTAAACATTTCAACTCATTCATCGCTTTTAATTAAAAATACTTTTTTTCTTTTTTTTTAAAATTCTTTTAATGAACGAGGACTATGTAAAGTGAACCATTTGAATTCAAGTCACTTGGATTTGACTAACTCTGTATACGGGCGTTTCTTTTTTCATTTTATATGTTACAAAATTTCTCAAAAATATACATAATATTCTTATTTATACAAACAATGTACTATAACTATAAATACATCAGTTAGAAACAGTAATTTTATCTATGTACTATAACAATGGTGGATTCAAAGGAGCGGCGATGTGGCGATCGCCCCGCCCTTGGGCGCTGATAAAAAGGTCTCCAAGTCAACATGTGCAGGCTTGATTTAAAGTCACATAGCAGAACTGCGGT
The DNA here is from genome assembly GCA_963931845.1 of Maratus michaelseni. Classification (NCBI taxonomy): domain Eukaryota; kingdom Metazoa; phylum Arthropoda; class Arachnida; order Araneae; family Salticidae; genus Maratus; species Maratus michaelseni. The sequence goes on along the minus strand of OZ007598.1, from coordinate 151,298,293 downwards.
AATGGGTCATTCATGAGAATCATTACCAAATAAATACACGTCGATTCGTATCAGGAAACTCTTTATAAAATAAGTTAAATGTATGTTTCCCAGGTTCAGCTAGGTGAGAAGGCCTACCCAAGAGGTAAAGTTTAATAAGCCCCAACCATGTATGCTTTACAAAAATAAATTTAATATGCAAGTTAAATGGCTTTAAATAAAAATTCTGATATAAAATATTTTTATAAAACTTTAGTGAAATTTCCCGCGGTTCTAATAATAATCTTTAAATGCAAAAAACTGTTCTATGTAAAACAACATAAAACGGTATTGGAAAAGAGATAATGCAAAATCTTTGAATTTTAAATAAATAAAAATTTCTTAAAAATACTGGTGGCAATGTGATTTTTATATAATGTAATACAAATTAATTTATTTTTGATTTCTGATCCTTATGCAACGAAAGTAAACCGCCGTTGAACAAAATAAAATTAAAAATCTTTTCATGTGAATTTTTAATTTTCCTTTATTCTTAATCTTTTATGATTCCTCATTTTTGCGCCCTTCCAAGTCTTGCACCCGGGGCAGCTGCCCGGCTAACCCCCCCTTAGATCCGTCACTGTCTCTGGATACGCCCCTTGTGTGCAATACACGTGATACGATAACAGAATTATTTCGGCATCTTTACAAGTCAACCAACCGTATTTCTGCATGTGACTCGAGAGTCGACTCAGATTCGACTCCTTAAAGTGAGTCGAAATGCCAATCTCTAGTGTACTTTACTTAGCTTTGATTCATAATACAATTCCGCGGAGAACTGCCGTAATAGCGTTCATCCGCATTATTTAACGAATCGCAGCAATCAAATTGGAAAACATTATATTTTAATAAATTAATTACAAATTCTGCTGTGAGACCAATAATTTGTTAGTAATTGTAAGATATGATTTTTCATGTGTAGCTGCCACATTTTAGACGTTTCCTCCGAGCCAAATCATTGTATTTTGAAAAAAAAAAATTGAAATAAAATATCTACCACACAAAATCAAGGTACATTTGATAAAATAACTTTTCTTGTGCAAGTATGATGCAAAAAAGTGTAAATGTCGTCAATTATGTTCATGTTGCAAATAAAGTTCAGATTACTGTTCATTAAAACACTCAAATAGAGCTGCTTTAACGCCATTCTTTCGAGGTATTTGAAGAGAAAAAAAAAAGTTTTATTCTGCTACACGGATAAATGAAACGAAATAATGAAGAATATTTTCTGCAACATACACGAAATTTAATTAATTGTTAAAGAAAAAAAATAAAATAAAAATCTAGCAATACATAGTACGTAATATTATAAATAATAAATATGAGTCTGAAGTTTCAGTATTAACTCATTGTTGAATCAATTTAACGTGAAATGTGTTGAACTTGAACTTGTGATAGGTTCAATGGGCTTCCAAGTTGCGAAGCAACTGCACACCCTGGCTTTGAGTAGGTGTATATCAAATCCTGAGAGAGCCATATGAAATGTCTAGCCGTAGTCCAAATGACTACATAAAATAGGATAGTGTTAAGTATATCTATAAAATAATGAAAATTTACTAGTTAAAGTATAAAAGTAAAAATAGTTCATAGTTAAAAAAAAAACAAAAATATGCCAGACGAGGTAAAGTAAAGATGTTAAGAGAAGTTTAGGAGAAAAGTCAATATAAAATTATCAGTAAAAAATTATATAATAATATATATATATATATATATTTTTAATTAAAGAGAAAAATTTTGAGGTAAGAATTATAGCTCGGAAGGACTATTCATCAAGAATAGTGGAGTACCTTGTTTTTTTCCGGTTGGATGGACTGCAAGCATCGTAGTCAGGTAGCTCATAAATGAGTTCATTTGGAATGTGATTAATGTCATTGTAGAATTTTTTCGCAAGGTGTTTAATGCGATGTTTGAGTGAAGTCGTTTTCAGATCCTTGAGGATTGTGGAGTTTTTGAGGTATCTAGACCCGTTCCTGATGTAACGGAGCTGTTTGTAATGGGTACTAGAAAGGCTGTTCATACTGGTTTTGCAAGTGAAGCCCCAGATTGGACATGCATATGTGATAACAGAGAGAATCCAAGCATTATAAATTAAGAGTTTGTTGTGTATGGAGAGTGAGTGACTGCGAAGAAGGGGGGCGAGGGTTTTGGAAATTCCGGCGACTTTACCGCGGATATTAAGAATATGCTTTTTAAAGGTAATGCGTTTGTCAATGGTAACTCCCAGGTACTTGGCATCGTCAGACCAGGGAATGGTACTGTTATTGATGGTTAATCTATTAGGAGTGGAGAAGGTTCTAGAGAAGTAAACAGCAGTAGTTTTAGATTCGTTTATCTTAATGCGCCATTGATCACACCATTCCATGAAGATGTTGAGGTGGTGTTGTAGATTTTTGTAAAGATTGTATGGGTCAGTGCCGAAACTAGCCATTTTGGCGCCCGGGGCAAACATGGATTTTGGCGCCCCCCCCCCCCATCTGCAAAGAAAATTTCCAAAGCAAATTTTTTCTAAGTTTCTAAAATTTAAAGTATATAACCAGAAAATCTGTAATACTGAACTAAGTAATCAGCTTTGTCAAATACTGACTCATTAAAACCTTGAAAATGGAATCGAAAGGAACCGTAAAATATTCCGCTTTATACAAGTTTTCATCTTAGGAAGTATAGTTATTAATATTTTCAGGGGCGGATTTAAGGGGTCGCGATGGTCTCAAAGGGCCTCGCATTCAAAGGGCCCCCAAAATCCTCTTTTGAGTTCAACGAGAAAAATTATTTTTTGATCAAAGGATTTTCTTAGCACTTTTTTTTAATTAGTATTGCTTCATAATTTTCTTGAAATTTAAAAAGAATATTTTTTATACCATTTGCAATTCCCAGAAATGTTTTAGTTATGTTTAAATGTTTTTCCTAGTCTTCTTTTCTATTAGCAATTATCAGAACTGTGAACGGTTGTGGAGGGTTGGGGTGAGACTCAAACTTGGATCTGAGCTGAACGGAACCCTGTTACTGTTAGAGACTTTTATGACGATTTAATTACACAGATTCGGAGTCTAATTAAATCAGATCTGATAAATCTAAATCTGGATCGTGACACTGGGGCCCCTGATTTAGGGGTCCCCCACACTTGGTATGCTGTTTACATAAAGCTGATATTCAGAATGCATTTGACTTTGTTACTGATTATAATCGATATTTTGCATTTTTAGAGTATGATAAGATTAAAAACAAAAAGAAATCGAGCTTGATTATTACAGGGGCACACGATGTATTTGTCCCGGAAATTTACATCTGGATCTAAAAAAATATTTACAGCAAAAGAATGGGGCGGCAAAACACGTAAGAATGGCAAAAAGACGAAAACAATTTTTTTTTTTTTTTGCAAAGACGACTTTATTAGCCATGGCACCCTGTGCGAGGTTCTTTTCTGCGTCTCTACAAATGCTATATTCTTTAAAAAAAGAGGGGGGGGGGAGGAGAGGTTACTATTTTATCTTGCATATGTTTCATCTCCTTAGTTTTTAGTGTCGTTAGTAATAGCCGATCTCGCGCCCTTTAAAGCCGGATTTGTATGTAAAAAAGTAATTGTAACAAATGGTATGGCGGCATTTTTCATTTATCTGAAATGGCCAAATGACGAGAAAATAATTTGGGAGAATAAAGGCTGGGGCGGCTGCGGTTTTATTAGTCATAGCAACTTGGGTATGGTTTTCTCCCTGCACCCCTACAAATGACATTATTTTTCAAAAAAAAAAAAAGTTTTAACAAAGAGTTTTATTTTGCGTATTTTTCAAATTATCCTTTCAAATATTATTTGTTTTTAGTATCCCAAGCAGTCGCCCAACCTAGCTAGCTCTAATAATACTAGATTGGATATGGATGAAAAAGTAATTTTAGCAAAAGTAACAGGCCGGCATATTCCAGTTGCCGCCAAGGACGGCAAAACGCTTAGAAAGCTTTCGCAAAAAGACGAGTAAAAAACTTTTTGGAAGATAAAGTCAGGGTGGCGCCCTGTACGAGATTTGATTTTTTACCGTACCTTTACAAATGCTATACTTAAAAGAAAAAGATTTTACTGAGAATTTTACTTTGGGCATTCATCCCCCAATTTGTGTTTATTGTCCACGGCAGTCACCCCTGGCCCATGACAAAATGGAAAAAGAAGAAAGCTCCATGCTGTGAGAAATGGGAAAAAATAGAACAGCCTTCGTGGAATATTTTTATCTAATAGAAAGGTCAAAGTGAGGGAATTGTTAGCTAATTATCCATGCTGGACAGTGCAGTACCGTATCCAGACGACGTTGAACAGTGTCATATACAGACATGAGTAGGGACTGACCTTGAAAAATGTTAGTGATTCTCCTAAACCACAGGAAGAGATTTAAATGATAGACGGTATAGACGGGATATATTTGGAATGGGAGAAAGAAAATAGCCTAAGAGAACAGTTCCTTTTTTATTCATTTGCTATCTTGTATTGTAGACGAATCTTTTTATCTATTTGTCTATTTTAATGCATTTGGTTCAGTTTTTCTTTTGGATTTTCCGGCTGCGAGACTTTTTATACAAATTTCATATATATATCAAACAACAAACAAAACCTGCATTTGGCACCCCCTTCGCCTTTTGTTCTGCTGGCGCCCGGGGCTCGTGCCCCCTCTGCCCCCCCCCCTAGTTTCGGCCCTGGTATGGGTGATGTGCAGTGCCATAGAGAACAGTGTCGTCCGCATAGAGTGCGAGTGATGTGAAGAGTGTGCGTGGAATGTCATTAAAGTATATTATGAATAAAATAGGGCCAATGACTGAACCCTGAATAATACCACAGAGTATTATCTGTAGTAGAGAAAGTGAGTTGTTTACACGGACATAGAAGTCACGATCACCAAGGTAAGAGTGTATTAAATGGATAAGTCCAGACGGGAACTTAAGCCGAATTAATTTGTAAATGAGGCCCGCGTGCCAGACTTTGCCAAAGGCCTTGGCGACATCAAGAAATATGGCAGCAGTAGGCTTCTTCTCGTTGAAGTTTTCAGTTAAGAATTCCACAAATCGAAGAAGTTGGTGTTGGGTGGAGTGCTTGGCTCTGAAGCCGAATTGTTCAGGCATAAGAATGTTGTTGTTGTGAAGGAAGTCATTGAGCTGTGATCTAATGACGCGTTCGATGACTTTACTTAGACAGGAGAGAAGACTGATGGGACGGAAATTAGTTGGGTCATTAAGATTGCAGGATGGTTTAGGAATAGGAGAAATGATAAAGGTTTTCCAGGGTTTAGGAAAATAACAGTGTTTGAGGATAGAATTAGTGAGCTTCGTAATGTAGAGAATACAGTTGATAGGAAGTTGTTTAAGAGTATAGTTGGAAATTTTATCGTACCCAGGAGATTTTTTATTATTAAGTTTTTAAATAATATTGTTGATCATGATGGGTTGAATTTCGGGGAGAGGGATAGGAGGGGTTGAGAGGAAGTCATTAACAGTATCATTGACATTGTTAAAGTGTGCTTGACTTGCGAGGAAGGGATTCGGAGAGAATTGCCTTTCATATGAGCTAGCGAGGCATTCTGCCTTGTTCTCGTCAGTATACGCAGTTTGATTATTGGCAGTAAGGGGAGGAATAGGGGTATAATTATTATTGAGTTTCTTTTTGATTTGCCAAAGAGATCCTCCCAAGTAAGACTTTCGAGTAATTTAGACCAGTTTTTTTGCTTATCTTTCTGAATAAGGGTTTTAATTTTATTGTTGAGCCTGTTGACAGCTGTTTTAAGGGTGGGATCTCTGGTATTTTGGTAGAGTCGACGGAGTGTGTTGCGTTGTTTACAGATATTATGTATGTAAGTGGGTAAGATGTAAGAGTTATTATTTTTGAATTTGGTGTAAGTGGCATCTTTTTGAGCTTTGTGAATGATGTTGTTGAGTTTATTAACTGCGTTATCAATGTCAGTAGTGTTGTTGATTGTGGGGTAGGTAAGGTCGGTGTTGTTGATGTAATTTTGGAATTTATTCCAGTCAATAGCTACTGAAGGAGGAGGAGAGATAGGGTTGATAAGATCAATTTTGAAGAAGACAGGAAGGTGGTCAGAGCTTAGGTCATTAATAACAGAAGTGTTGATAGGGAAGGTAAGATTTTTGGTGATGGCGAAGTCAATAATAGAAGGGTGCTGGTTGCGAGCAACAGGAATGTGTGTTGGTGTAGTAGGTGCGTGGAGACTGAGATTGAAATGGCTAACCAAGTTGTGAAGAGATCTACCTCTGGTAGTGGTGGAATGACAGTTCCACTGCCTGCTATGCGCATTGAAGTCACCAGCGATAAATGCGTGTTGGTGTTGGGTAATGATGTGTGTCAGGTCATTTATGGGGTATCGTCGCCCGTGTCGTGCGTAAAAAGATGTGAAGTTGATTTTGGCATGGGGCAAGTTGACGACAATACTGGTGTAGTCAATGCCTGGGAGTGGAATATTTTGAGTTGTGTGATGTGGGATATAATTTTTGATGTAGATGGCTGTGCCACCCCAGTGAGAATTGGCACGTGGTGTATGATGGAGTTTGTAACCTGGGATGGTGATACTGCAGGAAGGGTTAAGTGTTTCTTTTATTAAGATTATATCGATTTGTGGATTAATGGAAATAAAGGAGCGGAGTTCATTAATCGTGGGTTGCAATGATTGGCAATTCCAGGAGAAAATAAGAAGAGAAGAGAAATTTTTGTTATTGTAATTATTCATAATTGGTAATGTTGAGCTCCGTAGAAAAGGCGTCTAATTCTTCTATTATGATATACATTTTGTCGAATGGGTTGTTGCAATTTTTTGATTTGATGGCGATGTTTTTTAAATGTTTTAGGAGTTTGGTAATTTGGAGAAATTCCTTCATGTCTTTGAAGGTGTCAAACATATCTTTGAATGTGTTTGTATAATTATTTTGTATAACAGGTGGTGTTTTATTTTGTTTGGTGTAACTGGAAGTGTCCTCAACTGGGGCTTCCTGGATATCGTTATTCACGTCAGTAGTGGTCTCACTGTTGTTGATATCGTTTGGTTTATCATGAATGGTGTAATTGTAGGGTTTGAAAATGTCTGCGATGTCAGCAATTATATTTGGTTTTTGGTGTTGCGGTTTTGTTTTGGTGTTGAGTGTTGGGGTATTTTTTTTCTTAATGTTGTTTGAATTTTTTGGGCAACCTCTGTATGAGGCCGGATGGGCACCGTTACAATTGGAACATTTTGGAATTATTTTACCTGTCTTGTGGCAGTTATCAGTGAGGTGCTCTTCTGAGCATTTAAGGAATTTTGGTGTTAGGCTGCACGTCTCGGAGGCGTGTCCGAACCGTTGGCAGCGGTAACATTGTTTTGGGTTATTGTTGTTTCTGAAGTATTCAATACGAACACTTATATCACAAAGTTCCTCAATTTTATAGATCTTCTCAAAGTTAGTGCAAGGGAGGACGTTGACCATGTAAATTGGCATACCTCTGCCAGTTTTGCGACTCTTAAGCATGGCGGCTCGGGTGGCCTTAAATCCATGGTTACCAAGGTCTTCGATAATAAGTTGGGGGTCTGTGTTGGGGGGGATTCCCCTAATACAGATTTTTTTTGGTCGAAGTTCTTTTGAGTTAAGGGTGTTAAAATTCATATGTTTGTCAGTTAGGTATCTTTGGATATCTCTAAATTGGCTGACAGATTTGGGTAGAACTTTTAGAAGTTCCCCGGAGAGGCTGACTTGAGGAGGATTATCAGAATCAAGGGCTTTTATCTCTTGGGCAACTTTGCGCCAATCCATATCTTTGAATTCAATAAAGAAGGGGTGCTTGTCGTTTTTTGAACATTCAACATCGGTGCTTGCAGCACCATCTTGAGCAGATTCCTGATCCATAAGATCATGGTTATCAAGATTAGCTTCGGAATTTAGATTTCCGAATTTATTTTTGAGGGGAATTGGATTTTCAGATTCAGAATTTTTTCTTTTTCCTGTAGTGGGGGGGATTAGAATGTGAGCTAAAATTCTTTAGAATTTGGAGTTTTTCCCATTGGTTATTCCCTAGAAATCTAATATAACCAGTTCTACAGGCTAAATCAATTAAATCTAACCTAGATGGCTCCCCCAAAATAGATATAGCAAAAAGACAGAGGTCTTTTACCTGAGCCTTGTGGGTGTCGTTGTAGTCCTTTCGTTGTTGGAGAGACTGTATTTCTTCATCTATACCGGATAAAAATTCTCGAAAAACATCGTTCACTTGCTCATCTAGAGTAGGGAAGGCGTTGAATTCTCGTAACCAGTCCGCAGGAACATATCCGTTTATGATCCCATTCATAAGGTCGTCAAGCTTTTGGTTCTCTTTCATGGCCATGGCATTCAAAAGAGCAGTCACGGAAGATTAGCAGAGATCAGGTGGGCGGGAGTAACACGCCTCTTTTCCACGCGACGAACACCAGCAGTGGAGAAGGCGGGAATAACACGCCTCCTATCCAAGCTCCGCCCGACAAAGACACAACTGAAGATACTGGATAGCAGAAATGTGTTTTGAAGCAATACAAGCACTGCCCTCTGTGGAAAGTTTCTGGTACATTGATTCATTAGATAATTTTTTCAATCTTATGCATTAGTAAATATTTTACTGAATGTGAAATATATAGTACGTAATATTAAAAATAAATATGTGTTTTTGCATTAACACATTGTTGAATCAATTTAATGTGAAATGCGTGTTTTCAAGTAATAGAAGCACCGCCCTCTTTGGAAAGTGTTTTGTACATTGATTCGTTTAATAACTTTTTCAATCTTATGCATTTGTAAATATTTTACTGAATGTGAAATATATAGTACGTAATATTAAAAATAAATATATCTGAGTTTGATGTTTTAGTATTAACACATTGTTGAATCAATTTAATGTGAAATGTGTGTTTTAAAGCAATATAAGCACCGCCCCCTTTGGAAAGTTTTTGGTACATAGATTCGTTAGACAACTTTTTCCATCTTATGCATCTTAAATATTTTAGTAAATGTGAATTTCGTGTAAACATTATTACAGTATAAAGAAAAAAGTACCTAATGTTTGATATAAATACATAATTCTTTCTGATAAAAGCTTACCAACATTTTATAAAAGAAAAATTACATATTCGGAACTAAGTATTCAGAGGGCATTCAGGATTCAGTCAATGATATTTACTTATATAAAAAGGAGTACACTCGTTATCGGACAACAAAATGTTAATTTAATTAAAGTCGTTGAAATATATGTTTATTGTAACACCTTCTGCTACAGGTCATTCAAAAATATCAGTAATCAGGGGCGCATTTCAGCTGTTGGCAAACAAGGAAGAGCACAATTATTTATATTATTAAAAACATGTAACAATATTATCTTACTATAGTAGTGATGGTGTTCATATACGGTGCCCGCCATAGAATTAACAAGAACGAGAAGTAAAATAAGGGGTGTTTTACACAGTATCTTCCCTGCTCACTGTTTGCCCCAGGATGTTCTTATTTTCGCTGACTACCGAAACTAATTCAAAGCAGGCCAATAGTGGTAAGAGAGAAATTCCAAGCAGCCAATAGCGGCAGGGTAGAAATTCCAAGCAACCAATAGCGGTAGGGCTCAGTGGCGTAACCAAGGGGGGGGGGGGGTCCAAGGGGTCCGGACCCCCCGAACCCTGAACGAAGAACTGATTTACTGAATCATAGATACAACAACATTAAAAACTGATAAGACGGAATCGCAAAGAAGAAATGAAAAATTCCGCTTTAGAGAGGTGTTTGTCTTAGCAAGTATTATTTAAAGGTATGTCTTTTGCCGGGGCTATGAAAATTTTCCGTTTAAAACAGGTTTTTGTTATAGACACGTCCCATTTTGTCAGGTATCCGCTAAAACTGTTAAAACGTATCCACTCTATAGTATACTTCTGAAAAGCATAGATGTATTACAATAAAATCTGTGAAGATGAGAGATATCTTAAACAGCAACAGTTCAAGGTTCAACGAAAACGACACTACATATTTATACCTATTAAGACTTGAAACCTATCTAAAATGGAACTTTTTCTGGTTGTAATTCCTTCTTGGCAGGTTTTCTGTGAACATGGAATCCTCTCTTAAACTAAAACATTTCATGGTCTCGATGATGGAAGGTTAACTGTACAAGTATACCTGACATGACGGAAATCTATCTACAACGGAATTTTTTAACGATCCTTGGCGATTCCGTTTTCATAGATTTTAATGTAACTGGATTAAACGCAAAACTTCTTCAATAGAGAATTAGATGGGACCAGCTGTTGTCAACACTCACAGGAAAAGACGAATTTACACGAATGCAATAACAGCACATTAATCAGAGTTTGGCGACTCTTATCTTTGTTCATTTTATAATTTTATATCGAGCAATATTATCATTTACTTTCAATCTGCTGGCTGGAATTAAAATAAAAGTAACTTTACTCTTCGACTAGATAGTTATGAATTCTTATTCAACATTACATTGTCACTTTCAAAATAACTACATCTGAATGTGATTTGTCTTCTGTTGTAAAACATGCTGATGTCATTTTTCAGCTTTATGAAACTTTACATTTATCAGTAAGCAAGGGAAAGGAGACTGGTGTTCAAAAATTTTCTGACCTGTTCAAGAGAGAACAGTCTTTTGGTAAAGAAAACTCTGACACAATTTTCTTTAGTCGCACATATCCCTTGTCAATTTGACCATCAGATACATCTCGTTCAATGTCAAACCTGAAGAATATTTCGGGAGATCAATTTTCTTCCTCCTTTTGATACTTTTATTTCTGATCTCGTTATTCGTTAATCATTAAAGACAAGAACAGAGGGATATTGAAAGATTTTGATGTAACAAATTGGTTTGTACAAAATAATGGTGATTCTTGTTATTAAACTTTTCAACTTGAGCTATTTTTAATAAACTGTTAATGTAATATTACGTTGTTGTATGTTATTTTGAAGGGCAAGTTTTTACCTATATATTTAGTATTATAATTTTTTTTTCGCTATTGTACAGGGATATTTAAGACAATTATAGAACTTTGGGAAATTTCGTACGATTTTTTTACTAATTCAAAATGGTAAGAAAATCAGAGGAAACGGCTTATATATCAACCACGCTACAGCGTTGAATTGAGGAGAGCAGGGGTGGGGCATCCACCTCGGATTATCGAAATGACCCCTCGGATTATTTGAGATTTTATGCTTATTAATGGTCTAGGAGTGCAATCTCTCCCCATCAATGAAATCCACAGTGTACCTATTCCGGAGAAAAATGGTACCCTGAGCAGAAATCCCTTCTGGAGAAAAAGGTCTGAATTCAACATTACATTTGACAGATGTACGACTTGTGAATTCGCAGTTTAAGATTGTTTTCAGAAATTTCATGATGGCAATAAGAGTTTTGAATATGAAGGTCGTAGGTGGCATTCTGTTATTAACAATGAGAAATTGAAAGCAAAGCTTGAAACTAATCCACGTACCAAAGTCTGAAACATTGCTGCTGAATTTGGAGTACGTTCTAAATTTGTTTCCAACCGCTTAAATAAAATTGGTTGAAAAGTAAAATAGCAGAAACCACCATTATTTTTTACACAGTCTAATACTTCCCAAGATGTGCTAATCCATCATAATTATTTTTTTTACTTAAATTTCACATCTTTTAAGTCGACTATATATCGGAAACAACTATTGAGGTCGAATATTTACTTTAGTATCAAAAGCGGTGAAACTTGAAAAAGAATTATGGCTGTTTTGGACAATTGTAACAAAATTATTTTACCCAAATCAACTATATTTGTTGCGTTGTGTTAATCTCAGAAACTGCCATGTTGTGAATCAATGACTGACGGCATTTTGCAATTATGTCAACTCATTATTCAGCATACCTATTACAGCACAAGTTCTTAATTCAATGACAAGAAATTAAACATGAAAATTGAAAAAACAATTTCAACCAAATACTGTTATAAACTAAGCCTTTGATCATAACTTTAACGTAATCTAATGTGTATGTTATATGAAATTTGATTTAAATACATTCTCTTCAGTGTGAGCTCAGATTTTTTTAGCATAGAGTTTGTAAAATATTTTTCTTTGGTAAATACTAATGTAACTTCATTGTATTATTAGCTACAATGATAAAGATTTATCTTACTTTATTTTACACATACTATTCTTTTAAATTAAGAAATTGATAAGGAAATACACAAATTCTTAAAGTTACTCGAAATACTCCTATTGCATATACACACACACACAGTCAATCCTGTCACACTATACTTCAATAAGACGCATTGTTCGTTTCGTCGGGATCCCGAAACTTTTCCGTTTGAGATAGGATTCCGTTATAGAAAGTTTCCGCTTTCATAGGCTTTACTGTATTTATAAGTAGGGTAAAACCTGACAAGACGAAATCGGAATCACAGAAGAACGGTAAAAAATCCCCTTTCAGGCAGGTTTTCAGCAGATTTAATTGTATGATTATCCATATCAGGACCATGTAATGCTTCCGTTTAAGACAGGAATCTGCTATAGCCAGGTTTTACTGTACATATTATATACATAAGTTATATTTTTGTATATACAGCAAATCCTGGTGAAACTAAACTTGCCTATAACGGAATGCTGACTTAAACGGAAATATTCATTCGTCAAATAAAAAAGAATGCCATAGATCATTCCAGTATGACGTCAAAAACATGGAACCCAGAATCTTCAATCTGCGCAATCTACTGCACATACTCTGACGCGCTTAGAGCGAGTTCATGTTTACCACATTGGCTTCTTTATCTCACTTTATTTGATTGCCAAGTACTTCTTTTCTGTTATATTTTAAAATTTGTTTTGTTTTGATGAAAATCAAGACGTGTGTTGCGTTTAAAATGTCTAGCATAGAAAAAGTTTTTTTGGTCGTGAATGGCAGCAGTACGTGCTCCTCAGTTTAGCGAGGGGCGTTGACCGAGTAGCGCGGCGGGCTGTCGTCTCGAAGAGTTCCTATTGTTTTGTGGCAAGTGCTTTTTTAGGTTGTTATTTTCTCCGTATAGCCTGGTGTTACTGGGATTTTGTAATTTCTTGAAGCTTCTCTTTCCCTGGGGTAAGCGTATTAAATCTTTGTTATTTTCTTTGGCGTAGCAAGTTTCATTTTGCTGCCTCGTGTGTTTGTTTATTCTGGCTCCACTCTCAAGGAGTTGAGTGGAACGCCTGCACATTTACTATGGCCAGCTCCACAATTAATATCGTTTCCGACCCCATTTCGGAAACTGTGCCTGTGAACGTTGAAATGGTGGAAAATGAGGATAGCTACTTCTTGTCATCTACTGACAACCCTAACGTGACTCGCTCTTCGTTACCAATGGATGCGCTTCTGCAAATGGCGGCGGAAAATGGAGGTAAGGCATTTAACATTTTTCTAACAAGTCTAGAGTCCTCGGCGTTACCAAAAAGAGACCTTCGTTCTGTTCAGGCAGAAATTAAGGAAAAAGTCGCCCATTTCCAGCAGATAAACAACATACGTTTTACACGGTCGGGGAGCATCATAATCAGTACGTCTGATGTATTGTGTGCGACCGAAATATGTCAAATAGATAATTTTCTTGGTCTAAAAGTTAAACCCAGAATCATATGGGAGAACCTAACAAATAAATTTCTTTTGTTTAACGTCCCGGTAAACATCCCTCTTGAGGAAGTTGGTCAGGAACTACTAAGCAACAATAATTTCCATTTGCTTGAGCTACGCAGATTTCTGAGGAAAGATAGCAGAAATGAATTTTCTCCTGTACTAATAACAACTTTAGGCATCTCCCTTCCGCGGGAAGTAAAAATCTGGTTCTCCATCCAGTCAATAAAGCAATTTGTCGACCGTCCCCGACAATGCTCAAAATGTTTTCAGTTTAATCATGTTGTATCCAAGTGTAAATCAGAACAAATTTGTGCCACCTGTGGACTGGCTCACTCTGGCGCATGTACCGATCCTCTCAAATGCAGAAATTGTGGGGAAGAACATCGGTCGGACTTTAACCAATGCCCAGCCCGCATCAAAGAAAGCGAATTCTTGCGATATAAATGCTCACACTTCCTCACTTTTACTGAAGCCAGACGGCAGTTTTCTCGTAAATCTGAATCTACATCGTATGCGAAAATAACAGGCTCCAAGAATACCGAATTGGACACTCTGAAAAAAGTTTTAGAAACCCGGACCAACGTCATGCTGAAAGTTATCGTTGACCATGCAAATGAGAAATATGAGAGGACTCAGGCCCTCATTGCCGAAATGAAGGTTGCCATTGACAACCTCACCATTACTCTGTCTAATTGGTGCGCAAAGCTTTGTGACTCCTCGCCAGAAATGCGGAAACGTCCTCATTCAGGTGGTGTTCCTCCATAAAAAAAAAAAAACCTTCTTTTCCTTTTACGTTTTCTAGTTGCTCTCTGTTCTGCCGGGGCTGTTTGTGTTTTTGTATTGCTGTTCACCCCCCCCCCCCCTTGTTTTTTGGTCTTAATGGGTATCTCAGTCCTGCAGTGGAATTGCCGCAGTATATTAAATAAACGTCACTGGCTGCATAGCCCCCCTTTCGCCTCTGCTGACATCCTGGTCATACAAGAAACGTTTCTAACTGTTGAGAAATCCCTGACTATCCCAGGAAAGGTGATCTATCGGCTGGACAGATTGGGTTGCCCTGGTGGCGGTCTTCTCATTGCAATTAAATATGCTTGGTCCTCCCTTCAACTAAACTTTGATGCTCTCAACCTCTCGAATGAGATTTTGGGGGTTCGCATTTTTCTTGGTTCACATCATCTGAACATATTAAATCTTTACTCGCCTTCGGGTCTGGTGGTTGACGATCTTAAGCAGGTGACGAATGGCCTGCCAGGTAATACTCTCATACTCGGAGACTTTAATCTCCATCATCAGCTGTGGGGCGCCTTGGTGTCCTCGCGGGCAGGCAAAATGTTTGTGGATTGGCTTTCGGACAGCCCTTACTGTATCATGAACCTGGACACTCCCACTCACGTTTCTCCTAGTGGTTCCTGTTCTTTGCTAGACTTGTCCCTTTGTTCTCCAGAAATCTTCACTCAGTCCTCAATTCATGTGGAGGAGGATCTGTTTGATAGTGATCATCTCCCCATTATTATTTCGGTCGAGCTTTTCTCTCCAACCCATCCTATCCCTATTCTTTACAAGTGGCCGAACATATGTCGGGAGGTCAATGACAGGCTGAAACAGGTTTCCTCCATAGATTATGACTCCTTCTACCAGTTGGTTCACAGTGCGATGCAAAATCACAGCTTCTCCCGTAATAGGCTTGACAAATGCCTCCCTGCCTGGTGGAATGCGCGATGCAGCAATCTCCACAAGCAAAAGAAGTTTTTTCTAAAGAAAGCCCGGGGTTTGATTTCCAGCGCGTACTGGATTAAATTCAAGAGGGTGTCTGCCAAACTTAGAAAAGTTATTAAAGAATCAAAGCAGCGATTTTGGGACTTGATTTGCACTGACGCGAAGGATCCCAGGCTTCTGCACAAGGTTTTCCGCAAAATCCGAAATCGCTCCAGCTCTCCCATAGATACACACCTTGTTCTTCAAGTAGGGGACACTTCCAGCGCAGATGCGGCTTTCCAAGCGGAAATTTTCGCAAAAGTTTTCACTGCGGAGGGGGATCATGAACACATTCCTATCACATATGGCATAGAAGCTAGTCCCCAGTTAAACAATCCGTTTTCTATTGCCGAGCTCAAAGACGCCATCCGCAGGACAAAAATTTCGACCCCAGGTGAGGACAAGATTAGTGCTGCATTATTTAAAGGTCTCAATGACCATTCGCTTAGAGTCTTGCTTCAATTGTATAACGACATATGGCTCACTGGGGACGTCCCATCATCCTGGACCACGGCGATTATCCTGCCAATCCTCAAACCTGGTAGAACTAAGAAACTCGCTGCTTCCTACCGCCCCATCGCCCTTACTTCTGTGGTTTGCAAAATTTGTGAAAGGATGATATCTACACGTATCAATTATCACCTCTTTGAGAATACTATACTGGACCGTAGACATTTTGGCTTTCAACCCTTCAGAGATAGCCAGGCCGCACTTACCCGGCTTCATCAGGACCTCTTAATTGCAAGGAAAGAGAAAAAATATATTTTGGGCATATCTCTAGATCTGCAAGCTGCTTATGACTCTGTTTATGTGGACGGACTTATCTTCAAATGCTCCCAAGTTGGCATTACTGGTCGCATCTTATGCTGGCTCCATCGCTTTCTCTCTGGGAGGTCCATCAAGGTGGCCTGGAGGAATGTCACATCGCCACTCAGATATATCAATAGAGGTGTCCCGCAGGGAGCGGTGCTGAGTCCCATCCTGTTTACTATTTTTCTGGCCGATTTCTTCGAGGTTCTAGAGGGTCTTGGGGTGAAATACTTAATTTATGCAGACGACATTTTTCTCTACTGTGACAACAGCTCTCTGGAGAGTTGCCGTTTCAAATTACAAGAAGCGCTCAGGCTAGTCGCTCAGTGGTGCACACATTGGAAGCTTTCCATCCGGCCGGATAAATGTCACGCTATCAACTTGTCCAGACGCTCTGCTGAATGCTACTTTGACTTTAGCGTCAACGGAGGTTTAATCGAGTGGTGTACGGAGATCAAGTTCCTAGGTTTTTATATTGCACGGCGTGGTGGTTTCCGGAAGCACATCGAGTACCTCCGGGGAAAAGTCTTCACCAGAATTAACATTCTCAAGTCTCTGGCACAGAAACGGTATGGCGCTCGCTCCCACCACCTTTTAACTTTGGCTTCCTCTTCTATTCGCAGCGTGATTGAATATGGAGCGACAATTCTCAACTCGGCTGGGGTCTCTCTCTTTCGTAAATTAGAAGTTCTCCAAACCAGTGCCCTTAGAATCGCGCTAGGTCTACCGAAGTGGACTCCAAACATTGTGCTTAGAAGACATGCCGGTGCTGCCCCACTTGCAGACAGGATCAAAGCCTTAGCGTTCAACTTCTGGGTGAAACATCTTTCGTTGGGTAGTTGGTCCCCCCTCTGGGACATTCGGGCAGATGGTCTAGACCTGTTTGTTGAAGATATACCCTATGCTTCTGAGATGCTGACAAAGCTCAGGATTACTCCAGATCATCTCCTTCGATTCCAAGTCCCATTACCCCAGGATTCTGAAGCTGTCAGATTTTTCACTGCTGGGCTTCCGTTCCAAGATAAAGATCTTGACGCGGCTATGATCGCTCCATATTTTGCTGAGTTCATCCAGGAGTACACTGGGTGGCACGTCATTGCAACCGATGCTTCGAAGACCACTTTCCTCACTTCTATAGCTGGCTGTAATTCAACGAATCAGTTTGCTTATAAAGTCCACCATGTAAATTCCATCTTCACAGCGGAGGCCCTCGCAATTGGGACAGCTCTGGACGAACTGGCGCACTCGTCATCGCAAGTCGTCATGCTGACTGACAGCTTGTCGGTGCTGTCTGCTCTTCAGACTATAACTATAAAATCTCCTATGGTCATCCTTTGGCTTCATAACAAAATCATTCGCTCCGTTAAATTTCTCTCGAAGATTCTCTTCCTTTGGGTTCCGGGTCACCGGGTGTCCCTTTGAATGAAAAAGCAGATAGTTTGGCCAAGGGCGTCACCTATTCTGACGTTCTGGTTGACTGGATTTCGCCAGAGGATGTTACCAGCGCTCACAAACGTGAAGCGGCAAGTCAGTTCGATCTCGATTACAATGCCTCCAAATACAGTGTCTCGCTTGGAAATATTCCTTCGGTTAGACTTACCTCGTCCTGGGCTTGGAACAGACGGGAGGATGTGTTGATTTCCCGGCTTCTCTGTAGGATGTTGATCACCCCTGAGGTTTTAGCGCGCTTCCACTTGATTCCGGATGGCAGATGCAGTAGGTGTGGTTGCATTGACTCTTTGGAGCACATTTTGTTTACCTGCTTGAAGTACCAGTCTCATCGCAGTAGTTGCTGGGATTATAGGGTGTTGAACAGTGGTGGTTTAAGTTCGTTTGTTTGTTTCGTTAGTAAATTTTGTTCATCCAGAGATTTTCGTGTTTCAGCTTTGAGGTTCCTTCTGAGCATAGATCGATTTTAGCACTTTAGTGTGGTTTTGGTTTGCTTCGGTGTTTACACCAGTTGTGGGTTTTTTTGGATCATTTGAGACGACAGCCTTTGCCGCTATAGGTCTCATAGCCCCCCCCCCCCCCCTTCAAAGTTCAAAGTTCAAATGTCTAGCATAGAGAAAAAAATTATGTAAACTGGAAAAAATATATCAGGTAAGTGTTTTCTGTCTTTTTTGGTTATGTCAGTGTTACAATTTCTGTAATGTTAGGATCTGATCATGTTATTTCAACTATTTTTGATCGGTGTTATTTTACGAATTTAATATAATAATTAAGTGGGTGGGGATGAAAAGTTCGTATCTTAGGCCAAAAAAAAAAAAAAAAAAAAAAAAAAAAATTTTGCTTTGTAAAAATAAGATGTCTAATTTTATAGATTTTATACACACAACTGGGAAAGTATGTATTCATGCACTTTTATTTAAAGTCATTGTAACTGAGCAGCTATATCTCTTAACAATCCCTTTTTTAACAACTAGTACAATCTGTACCCTTTATTATCATTATTATTTTTGTCTTGCAATTAAATGTTATTGTATAAGTTATACGCGTTCTATTCAAAATCGATGTTTTTTTATTTATTAATCTTTGTCCACGCAGTCGTGCAGTTTATATGCTTTTATTAATTTTAATATTTTGTAGGGCAGTACCATAAAGGGAATATTTATTTTCTCAATAATGATTTGCCGAATTTATTGTTTGATTCTTATATTATTTTATATTTTAATTTCATTTGAAAGCTTAATGTAACTAAATTGTTGTTCAGATTGAGTGTCTTTAGAGTAACAAGCATGATTTGTTTTTTATAAAATGCATGATTTTTATGAATACATGATCTAAAGTAGGGCCTAACTAACCTTACATGAGGCCTTAGTACAAAGATCCACTATTGGGCCCTTGTAGCATGTTTTTAACCACTATTTGTACTCACTTTAAGAAAAATACAAGGCCGCCCTGTTTTCCGTTGTGATAATCAGGCCCTTCTGTAAAGAACTAACACTAATCTCTTATTTTATACCAGAGCCGAAACTAAGAGGGTGTGCCGAGGATGCCAAATATGAACATTTGGTTTGTTGTTTGATACAAAATATATAGATATGAAATTTGAGTAAAAATGTTTTTCAGTTGGAAAATCCAAAAGAAGAATTGAGGTGATTGGGACACTAAACACTATGGGTTGGAAAATTCACAAAATATAATACTTAGTTAAAAATTATTTGTTTTTGTTCTACTAGGTCACTATTATAATTTTGATAATTTATGTTAGGTTTAGGAAAGAATCTAGACATAACAGTCTATTAATAGGAAGAGATACTTCTGTGAAATTGGCTGTATATAGCACACATATATTTTACGGTATTGAAATGGAATTCATTGTTATACCTACAGAAAATCCTGGTTTTTCAGTTCTTAAGACATTGTGACTCATATGACTTTAAACGCCTGCTTAATTGCAATGTAATACAACTACAGTAAAATCTGTGTGCAACAGAATCTTGTCTTAAATGAAAACTTTACATGGTTTCAACAGAAAGAAAACCAGCAATTTTATTTGCTAATAGGAAAACCTGTATAAACCAGAATTTTTCTAGTTAATTTTGATTCCAGTTTCACAGGTTTTATAAATATTGGACAAAAGTGTGATTGCCCATTTTTAATTTTAAAATAAATCAGTTATTATTAACTTGTAAAATTTTCTTTGTAAATTTACTTTGCAAAAAAGTGAGGGGGGGGGTGTAGATGCCAAAATCCATGTTTGCCCTCTGTGAAAAAAAGCTAGTTTCGGCCTTGTTTTATACATATATGGATATGTTAATACATTTCTGTTGACCTTTAAGTACATAAGATGTCTTTTCTTTTCAGAATCTTAAGATTTTCCTGGAATGAATGGAACACGATAACTCAAGATGAAGACACACAGGCTGTAGAAGTGTTACCAAGTGCATATGTGTGTTTTTCACTTCATATTCCTTGGTAACATTGCTCCAGCTAAATTTCATTTAAATAGGGCTCTCAAAATCAAAGCTTTTTGATGCAGGAGACAAAATTGTGAATGAAGGTGGAAAAGATTGAGTATACATTTGAAGGAAAACCACACTATTCAATTGAGGTATGTTAAGAATTTATGCTGTCTTCAGTACTCTAATTATGGTTCTATGTAATGATTCTGTTCAACGTATATTATTAGATTTTTAAGGTTAGCTTTTTACACTAGTTTTTAACAATATTTATAAATGTGTCATATACATTTTTCACAGAAATCCTCGTGCATTTTTTTGCATTTAATTATGCCTGTGTTTGTTTTTCCAAAATTGTTTTTTAAACCAGACCCATCGGTTGGATGGGGTTCGAGTGAAATTGGATTACCTGACCAATGTAGAACTCTACTTCCATCAAAATATTTTTTCCAAATGACAATTAAATTTTGACCTCAATATGGGGGATGGGGGGGTATAGGGCTGGACCCCCTCACTAGTCTCGAGTACCACTTGTGTTTCTTAGGGCTTGAAAATCTTTCCATGTTAAGGAGATTTTCGTCTTACACAAAGTCCAACTTAGACAGATATTACTGAAATTTCAACTATTATTTATAATAATTACTGTAAAACCCAAATGTAATTCCCCCCCCTCCCCCGTTTTCAAAAGCAAAACCAGTTAAATTTAGGGGCTGACAGTGAGGGCTTATGATAGTTTTTTTTTTAAATTCGTTAAAACACTGTTTTATCATTAATTTAGAAGTAAAAAGGTAAATACAGGGGAGAAAAGCTTCTTCCGCATTTTAGTGAATTTCTGCTTTAATAAAATAAAATTCATCTAAATCCTTCTTTCTTCCCGAGCCCACAAAATTTAAAATCCTAAAAAAAAAAAACATTTTTCCAGATTTTCTGCATTATTGTAACAAAACATAATCAATCATCTAAGTCTCTCCCCCCCCCCCCCATCCCTGAAATTCTCACTTCTGCTTCTGATACCCAGAGAAGTATAATTAAGTTGAATTCTGGGAGTGGGAAGAGGGAGAGAGATTTTTCTCTTTTTTGCTGTTGGCTGTTTTGTTTTTATTAGCAGTGTATAGAGTAGTACTTTAACCAAATATTGAGTACTCAGCCAAGTAACTAACGAGTAGTTGTGTATATGAAAGAATCACTGATGTGCACATGAAGTGAGCTTAAGGATATGAAGGAGGGAGATTTAACTTGATATATTACAATGTAATTTATGTGTTTGGATTGCCCCCCCCCCCCCAAAAAAAAAGTATAAGGTTTCTAAATTTTATCTTAAGGCGAAACTTAATTGCCAGCTTACAAATTATTTATTCCCAGTTCCTTTTCCTAAAAATTAATTTATTTTATTTTGCTCGTTATTACACTCTGACTACATTTTCATCTATTTAAAAAAAGAAAAGAAAAGAAGTCTTGTGCCTGGAAACAATGAGAAATCTTTGTTCACAGATGTAGTACATCTATATTTCGACGGTTAGTGTATATGCTGTCAATACTCACGGCATATAAAAATTATTTCTTTTGTTTCTTATTCACACAGCCTTTTACTTGCCATATTATGGTACATCAGCACCCATTAGTCATATTTTTAGATCTCATCTTCCACTTTTTACATAGTACCGTAATTTCGGGAATATGCGCCGCACCCATCGTAAGCATCATTGAAAAATCAGTACAAAAAAACAAATATACACGTAAGCGCCACACCCGTTAGAAGCGCCGCATCATTGAAATGTCGGTAAAAAGGAAATAGTCACGATAAAAAACGATCGGCAAAATTGGATTAAAAGTAACAAGAATAGCGATAAAATCTTACAAGATATATGAATTAACAATAAAACACAGGTTATCTTAAAATACAGTAGGGAAAAAAATACGTACTACGCCAATCGATTATCGTTTTAATCGAATATCGCCGTATGCGGTGTGCTTATGAAATAAATATAATTTATCAACTATTGTAAAGTATACAGCAAATACTTTTAAAGAGTGAGCTATTAATATTGAAACACAGGTTATCTTAAAATACAATAGGAAAAAAAATACGTACTACGCCAATCGATTATTCGATTATCGTTTTAATCGAATATCGCCGTATGCGGTGTGCTTATGGAATAAATATAATTTATCAACTATTGTAAAGTATACAATAAATACTTTTAAAGAGAGTGAGCTATTAATATTGAACAGAAAATAGAGAAATATGGGTAAGTTAACTATATTTTGCCTATAGTAATTATGTTTTTATAATAAAGGTATATTGTGATATGTACTGTTTATGAACTTTATACTGAGATTAAATGAATGTAAATAAAGGTGAAATATGAATGAATGTTACTGAATCCATGTGTTTAAAAGTGCATTTGAGGCAGTAAGACAAAAAAAAACTGAAATGAAGGCTTGTTTTTCACAATATCCAGATTTTGCTATGTTGAGGAAAAAAAAAATCATTGTATCCGCCGCCCTTGCGTATGCGCCGCATCGCCGATATTTTGAACTTTCAAACACGTATGCGCCGCGGCGCTTACTCCCGAAATTACGGTAATATTTTAGGGTGGTTTCTTGCAAAAATTCACAAGGCTCCATTATGCGGTTTTAATCAGGCCGGCGTTAAAATTCATAATTGCTCTTTGACTTAATCTCATTCACTTTAACAGATAAAACCACATGTGTCTGTCTGTTCAGACTCCTGTATCGCCAGAATATATATTTTTGGCTAATTAAATTTCTATTGTTTTGCCAATGCCTTATACAATCTGTGAAAGTTATGACAGTTTTCTAGAGATACTCAGCTTTTGCTCTGCATAGTATCAACATGTAATTGCATTTACCTCCTCTCCGGCATTTGATTACAGGCGTTGTATTGTGTACCTTGTAAAGAACCTGGATTATCAATAAACAGAGCTTGTAATTACATTTGAAGTCTTCTTATATTCTCGGTGAAACTGCTAGTGCCATTCAAAGAAATGACAGCATTGGTGAGCTCTATGGATGGGAAATAGTTACTTTTGGTTAACCGATAGCATCATCCCCCCCCTCCCCCCTCCAACCTTACAGTTGGATAGACAACAGGTTCCAACAACCTATTATTTTTATATCATGTAACTAATCTCTTTGTATGCTGCCAATGGACATTTTAATTAAACGTCTTTTAAACAGAATGTTTGAAACAATTTTGACACTGTTTTCTGTTGAGATGAATCCACATCATTAAAATAAATTTGCATGGTTAAACTCAATTTTTGCTTGTAACTTATAAAAACTTAGCTAGTTATGATACTTTGAATTTCATGCATTGTCAGATTTTCTAGTACAAAAAAAGACACTTTTCCATTTTTAGTGATTCAAGCACTGAAAATTCATGAAGTTCTAAGTATAACTCAGTAAGTTTTAGTCATTGAAGAATAAATTTTTACTGTTATACTTGTTAGAACACTTAAAAATTTTCTAAATAAAACTTATTGGACCCAGGCATTCTATACAATTTTTAATTCCTTAACTATTTAAAAAGTAATAATTTTTACGTAATCAATTTTTATGTGATGCAAAACAAAGTTTGAGACATTTTGCAATTGGAACTATATTTCTAAAACTAATGGTTTAGAAATTAGCTAATTAGTAAACGATAAGAAGAGATACCCTGTATAAGAAAAAAAAAACACATTTTGCAAATCTCACAAATATTATTTACAGTGACCTCTCACTTATATGACTCTCGGTTATACCCCGAATTCTCTCGGTCCCATCCATGCTTTATAGGAAATAATGCTAAACTTCTCTCACTTATATGACGCTTTAAACATTTCAAGCGAGTTTACATTTCCCATTCAAGAATTCATTTTTATAATCAAAGTACAAATCATTAACGCTTCTTATCTTTATCCTTTTGACTATTGTTAAAGTGTTTATAAATAATGAATAACATTTCTTATCTACCTTGGTGTATTATTAACGATGAAATCTATGGTGGGAAGGTGGTTGTATGGAATTTTCTTGTGCCTGCTATTTAAGAAAACCGATTAACAAAAGCCAAATGACCACCTGCAGATCATGTCTCTGTATAGTACTGAGTGAGTAATCAGGGTTAGTGCAAAATGCACTTTCCTGGATCAGTGTCCATCACATCCAGATATAAAAGATGTACCATTTCTGCAACAAATTAAAGTTATATTTTTGCCAGCAGATTCTACAAACAGATTAAAGCTATTAGATTTAGGGATTATAAAGAATTTCAAGTAAACTACAGAAGGAGTTTGATTTGGAAAACAAAAAGGAAGCTAAAGCAATTTCCATTTTAGATGCCACGCATCTTACAGCATCTGCATGGAAAATGTGACATCGGAGACAGTTAAGAATTGTTTTAGGAAATGTGGTTTTTCACAAGACCAAACTGCTAGGTCAACAGATAAACCCGATTTTAAGAGCTTATGGGAATTCTTTAATGAGAAATCTTTGAAGATATCAGTAATGAAGACGTGAGAGCAGAAGGTGACAAAGATGGAAACAATGTTTCTGCTGTTGTAATTTTTTCAGAAGCAAGTGCCGCTATAAATACATTAAAGAATTATGTCCACCAAAATGAATATTCCTAAAATAGCTTAAAAACTTTAATAGACTTAGAAAAAAACATTTTCTCTTTTAGTCGACGACAGAGGCAAACTAATATCACTTCATTTTTTGAGAAAATCTGATCTGTTAATCTTCAAAATAAACATAGTGGTGAGTGAATTATTTTGTGAACTTTTTAAACTATGTTTTATTTTTTATTATTATTTTTCTAAATTTTGTTAAAATCTGTTCTTAGTACTCAAAACTTATCATTTTTAATATAGGTAAAATAATTAATACATGTAAAGTTTGAAACTTGTATAATGAGATGATCTCTCAGTTATACGACTTTTTCTACAGTCCCCTGAAAGTATTATGAAAAGTGGTCGACGGGATAATAGAGAAGTACCCAGATTTTTAATGTTTCTTGCAACCTTCAATTTAATCTTGAAGATAACAAGCAGTTTAGTTGAAATATTTATTTGTTTAGTAAGGGAGAGGTCACTGTATATAGTTATAATCGAATGCAATTCATCTTAACAAATTTTCAATATGATTTTAAAATTAATTACAATTTTATTAAAATTAAGTTACTACACAACTTATACAATGGTATTATCTTTCTTTCATTTTTTGCCCCTTGTGCCAGTATAGAAGGGGAGCACGAAAAGATTTAATTCATCTTTCGGTAGAAAAAAGAAATAATGAAATTAGGGCAAAAAGTCATGCAATCTGACATCCCAAAGTAAAATAGTACCAGTTAATTTTATATACCTTGCTTTGAACATGGCTGGTTTTTACATTAGGTGACCTGGGATATTTGAATAATGAATTGAATACATCAAAGATACTTGCAAGGTCAATACACTGTCCCAATTAGACCCGAATTGATTCACCATTTCTGATGTTATCATGATGATAAGTTTTGCATGTTTTTTACTTTTGTGTGTCCCTGTAAATGAACTATGAGAGCTACACATTTTATTAACAAACTCATCTAATGGCAAATCAATTTACTTTTCCAATTTGATTTGAAATTTAAAAAACAAAAATATTAAGATAATGTACTTTCTACCAATTATTTCATATTTAAAATAAAAATAAAAGCAATGGATCGAAAATTCTGTGTATAAATTTATTTTGGAAAGGGGGGGAGAGCTAATGAAGGTCTATTCTGGGGCCCTTCTTTTCATATATGGTGAAAAGTTACTGTGCAAAATATTATCTCGAATATTGATTTCATCCTTCTCAAAGTAGATGAAAAGCTCTTTTCGTACACAACTTTTATGATTGTATACATTTGATAGGTCATTTTAATAAGAAAATTTCTAGTATTTTTCAATATTAAGACTCTTTTATTGCATTTGCGATGAATATTATAGTATATTTGGTTAATATTTTGCTTAAAAAATAAAGTATTTATTACTTTCCAGCTTTTGCTGATATTTTGCAAGCAATTATCTGAATTTTGAGAATAATTTTTTTAAATTTAATTATTAAATAAACTACATACATTGTAAAAACTGCTTGTACTTTTAAAGACAGGTGAATGTGATTTTAAAGGTAGATTAATATGAACCATGGATTGCTGGAATTAAAAGAGCATATATTTATCAAATAAAAATTGTGTATGTTTATAAAGACACATGTTTGAAGATAAAAGTTTTGGTATCCATTTAGAGTAGATAAATATTAATTGAAGGAATTAAATAACATATCTTAATGAATTATTTTTAGTTGTGAAAAGATTGTATGAATGTCATTATTACTTGAGTATTACAATTTACTTAACAGCTTTATAATATGTTATGTTAGTAGTGTACAGATTTTGGTACTTCTCTATTATCCCATTGACCACTTTACATAACAAGAAACTATCGTCAAACTGTAATGCCAAATAAACAGGAGAGTGTTGCCGTTGAAATATCAAAATAAATAAATAAATAAAATATAGGAATTTAAGGACACAATTGTTATTTTAATGAATGAAATAACTCATAAATCAGTAAAACTGAAAAATACACACACATGTCGAATTAAAAACCACTTGATGACATAACAAACACGTATAATGCTTCTGACATCAAGTAAATGGGACTGCGTTTTTGGCGTTTAATCTTGCAGTTTGGCGATAGTTTTTTATTATGAAAAGTGGTCGACGGGATAATAGAGAAGTACCCAGATTTTTAATGTTTCTTGCAACCTTCAATTTAATCTTGGAGATAACAAGCAGTTTAGTTGAAATATTTATTTGTTTAATATTTGTGTTTTATATTAATGTTTAATATTTGTTAAGATATTTTAAAAATAATTAGAAGTATCTAGGATATTCTAATAGCATTGGTATCATTTGTGCAAAATCCAGGGGCAATAAACGAATGATGATTATTATAATAAATAATTTCAAAAAAATTACATTCAAATATAACTGCTCTCTTTCTAAGAGTTTAACTATTTTAAGTCATATGGGTTGAATAAATTTTAACATATATATATATATAGTTACTTTCATGTGTTTTCGAAAAATGTTGAAGAATAAAATATTTTTATTTAATTTTATTTTATTTGTGTATTATTATTCCAATTGTTTATTCATTAATTACATTTTTTAACTTGAATACACAGAAACTCCGTCAAGATGAAGATTTGAAATTTAATTACTGATTAATAATGCATTAATTTTAATTTAATAGCTAAGGTATATAAACAAACCTGCCACTGGCAGATTTTATTATTTTTTCTACTATTGGTGTACCGAGTAGTTGTGTTTAAAAAAGAATCACTGATGCGAACATGAAGTGTGCTTAGTGGTAACACTTCTATGTGTGTGTGTGTTTATATAGATACCTATTTATAAACATGCATCTTGTGCATATAATATAATCATATTTTTTAAAATTAACTTCAATTTTTTAAAATTAACTTCATTTTTTGAAATTTTATTTCATTTATTGTGGACCTTTTAATGACAATTTTTGAATATTCAAAAATTTTAAAACAGTAGCATTATTTAAAAAATATATATAAAAAAAGAATTGATATATAAATAGTTCAATTAACCAATATGAAATTAAAATTGATTATTTAACACATCTTTACCCATTTGTCATTTTGATACCTGAAATCTGTCTATCAAAAATGGTTATTGCTTGCTGTAACAATTCCTTGAATAATGCAAAATGTTTCATAGTTTTTAAAAGTATCTTATTTTCTTTTGATTAAAAAAATTGGGTACTATCGTGTAATAGCGGCCCTTGAGGATGAATCGTCAAGCGACAAAGATTTATCGCCAAATTATAAAGCATGTATGACATAATTATTACGTTAAATCATTACTTTTGTGATGTATATGGCCGAGTTATTAGTCATATATAACACATATATGATGTATACATAACATGTGCATAAGTCATATAGGATGTATATATATGACATATAAGACATAAATAATATGTATGTAATGACGTATATGGCTGTTTGGAATAATATGTGTATATATGATGCATATATAAGCTTTTCGATGATCTTGGCGAAATCAGACCTGAAACCTTGACATAATTGTAATTGTGGAAGCCGCTATAACACGAAAGCACCAAAAAGGGGGCTTTACAGTTTCTTTTCTTTTCTTTTTGTGTGTCTGTAATGTGCTAAAATGCTATTTTATCAGTGCTCGCAGTGAACACATTTTTTCTGGAGCAGGCCAAATTTACAACCAATAAAAAAAATGCCCTATCTCCAGAAAATGTAGAATGATTAGTATTTTTGTACCATAATTTGCCATACAGCAAATTTAATAATTTTTTTTTTTTTTAATTGCATTTATTGATTTTCTGTTTCTACGTACTGCTTCTTTATCCAAAATCAGTCTTTTCCTACAGTTTTAGAAATGTCTTTTTTTTTTAATATAAATATAAAATTAAACTTCAATTTACATTAATTTTGCATGGGGTTTTTTTCTTACCTTTTTCTATGTTTTACAGATAAATTTTTATGTACCGAGTAAATAGTTTTTATGAATTATGGCATATATTATACATTTATATTCAAATAACTTTTTATAGATCACTTATAAATTAATTTGTCTTTAAATATGCTTAAAACATGAAATTCTTGCAACTACTCGGTATTGGCCGAGTACTCAGCCAATTTGCCATATTAGGCCCTATTTTCTACCACTATTTCTAAATCAATCTACTCCAAAAATTTGTAAGAATCTGCGATGAAGGTCATTGTTTTGAAATAGTGGTGGAACCAATGTTCATGAAATGTATTAAAAAGCTGCTTCTGATTTATATTAGGTAAATTACTTCTGTATGTACGTAATAACAGATAAGACTTCTGTATAAGTAAATAAATCGTATAAATATTGAAAAAATTGGTTGTGTGTGCCTTTATAACAAAGTATAAAAAATTCTTTATTTCAGATATGTAATTTCCTACTCCTAATAAATCAGACTGCTTTTGTTAATAAATATTTTTGTATTTCTAGTAATCTGCTCAATAGCGCGAAACTTTCTGACACATTTTTAAATGCAAAGACATAAAATTGGCAGGCCTGACCATGGAAGCAATCTGGAATCAAAATGAGTTTTCCATTTTTTGATAAATAAATTACTTATCGAGTTACAAGCTATTCGTTTCATGTGACGGCATGTTTTATACTTTCTCTGGCTGTCACGTACAGAAATCCAGTTCAAAATGGTAACTTTGACAGTATTTTCTGAAAGATCTTTTGCGTTTTCATTAGAGTAATGTATACATAAATTAGAAATAAATTTTATTAATGACTCTTTTGACTTTTAGAACTTTCAATCCCTTTTTTAATAAAATGCAAGAAATAAATAAGCATTAATTGTTTACATATAAATATTAAGGTGCGAGGGGAATATTGAAATGGTGATCAAAAGCTTTCTACAAGTTTAACATTCAAGCATTTTATTTCTTACAGATATATTAATGCCCTTTATTCTTTGGTTTTTCATAAAAATTTTAAATTAACATGATAATTTAAATTTTTGTCCCAATGTTAGACAAAAAAAAAAAAAAAAAATCTACTTATTTTGTTTGACTTACAAAAATAAGTAATAGAAATGAAAAAAAATTCTTTATTATCTGTTTTTAAATTGCAAATTTAAGAAATGAAATTTAAAAAGAAAGCCAGTTCATGTTATTCATTTTTACAAAGAATAGTTTTGAAAAACTTGTTTTTTAGAGGGAAGGGGTATTCAATAATGACAATGACAATAATGCTTAAAAAAAAAAAAAAAAACTCCGCCAAAACTTAGCTGAGTACTCAGTACAGCTCTAGTTTGTTGGCATACATTGATTTATGAATGTTGCTAATGAATTTAAAGTATCTTGAATTTGTTAAACTATATCATATGTTTTAAGCACAGATTTAATAATTTGATAAATTCTAACTAGGAAAAATGAAGAATTAATAAGAAATTTAAATATTAACAGTGAATAAAACAATTTCTGTACAAAAGCAGAATTTACAAATAATAATCTTTATAAAGACTCCTTCACACTTTTATTAACTACTACTCAAATGTGTTTGAATCTTCTTAAAATGCGTTTATATTAAATACGATTTTGTGAATTATATGAAAGTTTCTGTTCGCAACATAGAAATTAATCGTAAATACAAATTTTCATTTGCTTTATAAAAATTCTTGAGTGAAAAATCATTTATATATATACATATATATATATATATATGATCATAGCTGCACAAAAAACCTTTTTATTCATTAGTAACTATTTCGGTGATAACTTCTAATGTAAATTAAGATAATATTCTTAAATATATTATCTTATATAATGTTCCTTAAAAGTTGTACAACTGGTGTTATTATTTTTATCATGTTTCATATGTCTATCTGAACAAAAATAAACATTTCAAACTTCCGTTATACGAGGTTACCAGAAGAACGCCAATAAAAACACCAAATCGCCCGCTCCATTACCGGAGATGACGTCAAAAACATGGAAAAAACATGGACTCACGTGACTCGTTGCCATCTATTGGAATGCCCTATACACCTGCTTCGACAAAAAACTACCTAACACGGAATTTTTTACCACTCTTTGCGATATTATGTTAGCAGGTATTACTATATATATAAGCTGAAGAAAAATTCTGGACCCCTCCCGAAAGGAAATCTTGGCTACGCCAGGGCTGTAAGCATATTAACTTAGCGATCTTCCCATCAGCCACCGCGCGCTTCAGAGCGAAACCGGTCCATCATTTCCCCCTCGTAGTTCTTATTTCTATGGTGTACACCATGAACCTATATACCTGGACTTCTAACGAAATAGCCTTTCCAAGAAGGAAATCGTTCCTCGAAAAAAGCCTCTAATAGGTGGCGCATGTGAAGATGGTTTCTGCCTACGCCACTAAATTCGTCTGCTTCACCGTTTGACACTGACAGTGACAGCCATGGTTCATGGTGGCGCTAGTGCAGCACGGTTTCTGGCCAGCTGCGCAGAACGGTGCGCATAGCTGTGCAGCTGCCATTTCGTGCCGAAGTCTCGGCACGATGTTAACACACGGCGTTAGAAGTCCTGTATAGAGGTTCATGCAGGGTCGTACTGGCATGACAAAAAGGGCGGTGGCAACTTGGATAAAAAGGGCGCCAAATTCTTATCAAAGGGGCGCCAACTACTATTTAAAAGTATCTAAAACAAATTTTTTGAAAAGTTAACATACATAACGGCTACAGGATTATTTTATATATTTTGAATGAGATAATTCCTATTCTTCAATGGAGTGTCCTTTATTTGGAGATTAAATGCATTAGAAATCCAACTTAAATGGAGTAGGACTTATGGAATTGTCAGTTTCGCTGTGAAATACCTTTTAACCCCCCTCCTCCCCTCCTTTCATATGTAATTTAAGTCCCAAGAAGGCTGGCCATAAATTTTATTTTAACGGGACTAGGTACCTTTTGAACATTTTTTTTATTTAAGTATTTTAAGGTACATTTTTGGCATAATAATAAAGGACTCAATGAAGGAAAATGATTCTAATAAGAAATTATTCAATTTTCCAGGCAACATTCGATTTTTTTTTTTTTTGACAATATTAAGTAAATTTTAAAATGTATCTTCTCTTACAATTTTGAACATTTTCAGCTAATTTTTTAAAAAGTATTCGTAGAAGTGTGCTCTACAATTTTAAGTATCGGATAAATTTGGATGAGAATAGTTCAAGACAGGTCTTAATACACCTGAGTTTCAATTTTGTTGTTTTTTTATATAATTGGCCGAGATATTAATTAAACTCCGCAATTTAACCCCTTGGAGATGAGCGACCGGCATACGTGCCACTTAAGGTGCTTAGAATCCTTCATTATTCTTCTCAGTTATTTTTTATTGTAAATTTTACCTTACTTAGTCAGAGAATTTTCGCGATTCAATTACAGAAAATTTTCTGTTGTGAAAAACCGGTGGTAAAAGGTTAAAAATTAAGGAAAGTGCTCTCGTCGCGAAGGGGTTAAAAGGTTGACCGAAAAATGTTGCATCGACGAGTGCCAGAAACCACGTTCCAAAGTGTGGAGGCAGATACTAGCTGAAAGCGGCTTTTTTTAGCCCGTCTTTCGAAACATGCATCGGCTGAACCGTTCGAGATACATAAAACGGAAAACACCAAATCCCATCTACATTCTTTACGCTTTCTAACTTATCAATCTGTTTCGAAAAGTACGAAAATTAACCCCATCTTTCAATTGTTGAATACGTCAGGACATTGTTTTCAAACTAGGAATTTTGTTTTTATAATAGAACTAGAATTCTTTAAAAATAGCAAAAACGACAATAGGTTCATAAATTTTTTGAAAATGTGAGGTATAAAGACAGGATAAACAAAACAAACTTCTTAAGAAATTTTAGGTCTCTAGAGCTCATTCTTAGTGAAGAACTGGGTTTATCTCTAATCTTGATTTAAGTTGTTATTGGTGAAATTAGTAGCTAACTTCGAAATCTAACCCCGCCTGTAGGCCGAGCCGGCATGAATTTTTTTTTTTTCTCGCAACAGTTACAAAGAGAAAATAAAGAAATACATTAGGCAAATTTTGCAGATTTCGCAAAAATTCAAACTAATAAACATTCTTGTGAAAGAGATACAATCAAAAATATTAATTTGTAGTCTTATACCTTATATTGTTTTTCCATGGACAAGTCACAGTTCTTGTTATGCAAAATGCAACATCAGCATATCTGAGCTGTGGTAATGATATTTTATAACACTGTACATTATTTTTTTTTAAAAAGGTTGAAGTACAAGCTTATTATAAGAAAAAATTTTAAGATTACACTAAAATAAGTAAATAACTCAGGTCACCGGCAAATAATATAAAGACGGAGTAGTTCTTTGACACTGGATAGAACGAGACAAACGAAGCAGATTTCACATCAAGAGCACTTTACTTATACCGACTATCGGTTGAAAATTAGAAACACATACATTTCCAGTTTCTGTGGGGTGGACAATAGATGGCTGATTTCGGTACTCTCTTTTCCCGGACATAATGTATTTCGGTCTCATTCGGACATAATGTATTTCGGTTTCTTTTCAAATGAGCAAACTTACATTTACAAAAGCTATTGGGCTACTGGGATTGTTTTTGTTTTTCAAAGATCTTGTTCTTTTGCACTGCAATTCATGTGTATACGCAGGGCAGGGGGGGAGGGGCAGAAAATCTTTGGAAAAGTAATAATTCCTTAAAAGCATTACTTTGAAAAGTATTACTTGAATTGTATTGCATGATAATTTTGTTTGAAAGGTTTTCATTAAATTTCATTACAACTGCTGATAGCTTTATAAGTGGCCGAAAATACCAGCTATATTTTATAGCCCATCAGAAACTTTGTAATTGAACTGTCTTTTATATTTTTTTAGGAAAAGCAAAAGATCTTTCAGAAAATTCTCTCAAAGGTGCCGTTTTGAACCTAATTTCCGGACGCAACAGTGCGGGAAGAGGAAAAAAACTGCTGTCACAAGACAACAATCAATTTTAACTCAAGATGTGATTAATTTAAAGAAAAGAATCTGTTGTATTACAAATCATTTCAATAACCAAGCCTGCAATTCTCATTCATTTATGTAGAGTTTGGCCGAATATTCGGTTTCATTTTCGTTTTCAGCGCAAAATCTTAGTTTTGGCGAAAATACTGCCGAATAATCGGTATTACTATAACTGCCCCTCCCTATCCTCTCCCAAACGCCACTACCATCCAAAGAGCCGCACATACTATGTATTCACATAAAAGGGGATAAATCTAGAAGGTATTAATAATATTGATTAAATTCGATATTTTTAAATTAAATTATTTTTGAATCATTTTTTATGTTTATAGCACCTTATATTTAATTCATTTTATTTCAATAAAATTAATTTTTAATTAATAATTATGTACTTCCGTTTCTACTCAAAACATTATTCAGATAACATGCATGTTTATGTTATTACTTTGAATTTATTTTTAAGATAATTTCGTTTTCGTTTTCTGTCGAAACTAGAAAGGTAACCGAAATTCGGTTCCTGTCGAACACTATTTTTATGTTTGTAAATGAGCAGAAACTTTTGCATTACTGAACGTTAAAAAATATTTTTTCGAAAATCGCTTTAAGGATTTGCACGTAATCATAACTTATAAATTTCGGAAAATCGATTTTTTATTTTAGCGGCTTTATCAACGGAATCAAAAACCTGGAATAGACGATTCTATATAATATATATATATACAATATATATAATTATAATATCTTTGAATTTCAAAAAACATATCAAGTTCTTGTAACATTCTAATTAAATCTCCAAAGAGATTATATAATAAGCATTCTACAATAAAATTGAAACTAGATTTTCTCAAAATTGCATTTTTAAATATATGACCATACACGATTACTTTAATAATACTGAATTGTTTTACTTCTAATTTTGTCAGCTTTTTTTCTTATATAATTATGCAGAGCATTAAGGATTTTTTTATCATAAAAAATCCTCATTTTTCTTCGATAAAAGTTGAATAATCTCTTCAAAACAGTCGGCATTTTGAAAAAAAAAAAAAAAAAAAAAAGCTTTCCGTAATTTCCACCCTTTGTCTCGCCTAGTCACTAAAATAAATCATATTTAATTTTAAATTGCTGTTTATTTTAATTACAGAAGCCAAATTTAATTTTAATAGTCGCCGCAACTCACACACACAGACAAAAAATAAATAAATAAATGCACCAGAAGAGCAGCAATAGATTCAAATATATTTACATTTAAAAAATATATGTACTATCAAAATTATATTTAAGCATTGTATTACAAAACAAAAAACAAAGTCAAAGAAAATAGAAATACTTAATTGCGTAATGGGGGTAAAATATAGAAAAGAAGAAGAATAACACTTTTTTTCTACCGCAATAAGCTTATATGTGTTCATTATTTTGCAGCTATTTCTTACTCGATATCTTGAAAAAAAAGTATCTAAAAAATGATAAGGTTTATTGGCAAAGTTATTTTTCGTTTTCACCTTAATGGGAATGTCTAAAAATTTAAAGTATGTATCAATGAAAATTGTTTAATAATATCGTCAAAAAGTTTTGGACAGCTTATGTTATTGCTCAAAACATTATAAAACTCCTATAACAGCTACTGAATTCGATATTTTATTTTTTCGTTTTTAACGTTTCTTTCTTTGCTGATGTCTGTACGCCGAGCGTGTGTTAATTAGTATTTCATGGAAAAATACCTCCACATCCGGTTTCTATTTTCTTCAGAAAGTTACAGAGATCCAAAAATCCCACAATATGGTATAATCAATAAAAAGTGTCACATCTGGTATTACTTACAGATACCACTGGGTATCTAAGGTGAAACTCCACCGACATGTCTTCTTATTAGGGAATTTGTCTTCTTAGGAACTCCCACTAACAGCACTGAAAACAAAACAAAAACACATCTGCGCGCATCTGCGCTTCTCTTTCATCCATTCTTTTGTGAAACAACTTTTACAAGTTTCAGTAGTTTATATATTTATTTCGATTACATGTCATGTGTATTTTTCAATTTGTAAATCGGGGTGGTGTTTGAAGTTTAGAGTCGTTAAGCAGATACAGTTTGAAAAAAAAAGGGTTTTAGATACTATTGGCATTTTTAAATGCTAAAAAATTGTAAAAATTTTTCAAATAGATATGAAAAATTAACCTTTTATTCTTTGAAAAGCAAAATTTACATAAGTTTCCATTGCCCAAAAACTTGTGAAAAATTTGTCTGTGGCCTATATTATCATTAAGAAATTATGAAATGTTCCAGTTTATTAGAACTAAGAGCATCGATTTATGTGTGTGCAGTGTTAAATTCAGGCGGTGACCCGGGGGGACATCCCCCCCCCCTCTAAGCAATAAAATGTCCCCGGAAAATGTGAGATTTTGTATTTTGGATGGTCAAAAAGTACAATATCCACCCCTGAACTCTACAATGCCCCCCCCCCCCCCCCGGAGACACAGAAGTCCCTCCCGGAGAAAAGTGTTTGAATTCAACACTGTGTGTGTGCTTATGGGGAGTGTACGTGTGTGTAAGTGGGTGGGTAGGTGGGGGAAGAGCTATTACAAAAACACGATATTAATCTTTTGAAAGTTATTTTTACACAGACGCTGAAAAATCTGACCAAGGGTGCCGTCATTACAAAAACACTATATTAATTTGCTGAAAGTTATTTTTACAGTGGCGCTGAAACAAATGTGACCAAGGGCGCTATGATTACAAATACACAATATTAGATTTTTTAGAGTTATTTTTAAACAGGCCCTGGAAAAATCTAACCAAGGGCACCAGGATTACAAAAACACGATATTAGTTTTTTGAAAGTTATTTTTACAGAGGCGCTGAAAAAAAATCTGACCAAGGGAGCCAGGATTACATAACACGGTGTTAGTTTTTTTAAAGTTATTTTTACAGAGGCGCTGAAAATAATCTGACCAAGGGCGCCATGATTTAAAAAAATATATATAAATTTTTTGAAAGTTATTTTTACAGAGGCGCTGAAAAAAATCTGACCAAGGGCGCCATAATTACAAAAACAAGAACACGATATTAGTTTTTTTAAACTTATTTTTACACAGACGCCGAAAACAATCTGACCAAGGGCGCCATAATTACAGAAACACGATATTAATTTTTAAATAGCTATTTTTACAGAGGCGCTGAAAAATTCTGACCAAGGAAGCTAGGATTACAAAAACACGATATTAGTTTTTCTTTTTTTTTAAGTTATTTTTACAGAGGCGCTGAAAAAATCAGACTATAGGGGCGACATGATTACCAAAGCCGCCTCTGAAAATGGGACCAATTAACCCTTCTTTGCATGAGATTTTCTTTTACAATTGTGTTTTTTTTATACATATATTAAATATTAGACACCAGAAATTTTAAGATAGATTTTTAATCTTGTTCAGCAACATAGTTCCCGGGAAATTTACTGGATTAATATTTCTATATAAATATAGTGGTGGCGAAGAAGTTGATTTATTTATTAAAAGTTAAATAAAGAGTGATGGAAATTTACATCACTATGCAATTAAGGGTTAAAATGAAAATCTCTTCTCTTAAATTGCGTTCCATTTTTTTTTTTCTTTTTTCGTCGTTTGTACTTTCACAAAAAGCAGAAATATTTGATCACCCAGCGCACTAAATATTTGACAG
Organism: Maratus michaelseni; assembly: GCA_963931845.1. Lineage (NCBI taxonomy): Eukaryota > Metazoa > Arthropoda > Arachnida > Araneae > Salticidae > Maratus > Maratus michaelseni. The sequence continues at coordinate 151,260,908 of OZ007598.1, read as the reverse complement.
AAAAGTTAATTTTTTTTAAATTTATTTTTAGAAAGACGCTGAAAAAGACTGCCTAAGAGCGCCATAATAACAAAAACATAAATACGATATTAGTTTTTTTAAAGTTTTTTTTTTTACAGAGGCGCTGGAAAAAATCTGACCATGGACGCCATAATAACAAAACGAACACGATATTAGTTTTTTGAAAGCTATTTTTGCAGAGGCGTTGAAAAAAATCTGACCAAGGGCGACAGGATTACAAAAACACGATGTTATTTTTTTTTTTTAAGTTATTTTTACAAAGGCGCTGAAAAAGTCTGACCAAGGGCGTCATAATAACAAAAACACGAACACGATATTAGTTTTTTTTAAAGTTATTTTTACAGAGGCGCTGAAAAAATCAGACTAGGGGCGACATGATTACCAAAGCCGCCTCTGAAAGTGGGACCAATTAAAATGAAAATCTCTTCTCTTAAATTGCATTCCATTTTTTTTTTTTTTTTCGTCGTTTGTACTTTCACAAAAAGCAGAAATATTTTATCATCCAGGGCACTAAATATTTGACAGAAAAGTTATTTTTTTTTTAAAGTTATTTTTAGAAAGACGCTGAAAAAGACTGACTAAGAACGCCATAATAACAAAAGCATTAATACGATATTTTTTTTTTTTTTTTTTTTTTTTTTTTACAGAGGCGCTGGAAAAAATCTGACCATGGGCGCTATAATAACAAAAACACGAACACGATATTAGTTTTTTGAAAGCTACTTTTGCAGAGGCGTTGAAAAAAATCTGACCAAGAGCGCCAGGATTACAAAAACACGATGTTAATTTTTTTAAGTTATTTTTACAAAGGCGCTGAAAAAGTCTGACCAAGGGCGCCATAATAACAAAAACATGAACACGATATTAGTTTTTTGAAAGTTATTTTTACAGAGGCGCTGAAAAAAAATCTGTACCATGGGCGCCATAGTAACAAAAACACAAACACGATATTAGTTTTTTGAAAGCTATTTTTGCAGAGGCGTTGAAAAAAATCTGACCAAGGGCGCCAGGATTACAAAAACACGATGTTCCAGGATACCATGTGTAACAATAGCACATCTGATTGTCGATAATTTATGTTATCTCGAAATTGGGTTATATAATTGTCTTTGATCCCACACAGTTTGCTTATGCTATACTTTTAAAAATAAAAAGTATTACTTTTAATTTTCCATATGAAAATCTTTGAAATTTTATGCCTTTCAGTATGCACAACTTTAAACGTGCTTCCAAAAAAAAAAAAAAAAAAAAAAAAAAAAAAAAAAAAAAGGGACAAGGGCGCACCGGGCATTTGCCTCGTTGCCCGGTGGGCCAGTACGACCCTGGGTTCATGGTGTACACTAAGGCTTCTATACTAAATAATATATTTAGTAGCTCTAGTGTACACTATGTGTATAAATCGCACAACTGCAGCCATGGAGACCATAAGATGCAAGGGCCTCATGGAAAAAAAAAATCATGAAAACATAAATTATAGTAAAATTTAGCATTATATATTTCTTGGGGGTAAGGGGATCTCAAAATATTTTTTAAAAGGAAAGAATTTACAAACCTTTATGCGTTATATAATTAAAAAAAGCCTACAAACATTAAGGATTTTTCAGCAAAACTTAAAAAAAAAAAAGGCTTTGTTTGTTTTATAAAAAAACACTTCTAATCTGATACATTTGAAGGGGTACCAACAGTACCCCCGAAGCCGGATTGGTCGGGAAAATATGTGTTTAAAAAAATAGTAAAAAACATTAAGACGTAATTACAAAAACAGTATGAGATATCTGAAATGAAAAGCACACTTTATTCAGAATTTTAATTGATTGTTTGTTGCTTATTTTGTATTTAAAAAATTCTTATTAAGCTAAAAGTTAATAAATATACATATAAATTGCGTAATCTTAAATAATAAGAGTACCTTATAATATTTCTCAACAATGCAATTTCAATAAATAAGAATCATAACTACATTGTCCCCCCCCCCCCCCCTCAAACAAACAAGCAAAAAAAAGATGAAAGAAGGAATAAAATAAAAGAAAAAAAAAATTTCCCCTTTTTTTTTTTTTTTTTTTTTTTTTTTTTTTTTTTTTTTTTTATGTATGCGCGTGTGTGTGTGTGTGTGGGGGGGGAGGGTTACTTCTATCATAAATATTTTTCCAGTAATTGAAAACAATAGCTATTTTCTCGTTAATAAAGTAATATAAAAAAATGAAAAAAAAATTATGAATTTCTGTCACTACATCACTAAACAAATAATTTTGCAAGTATGTGAGTCACTTGAATAACTCCTATGTGTAACCTAATACTACTTAGAAAACCCAAAGGTCATTCCATGTTAAATCAACACGATGAATTCACTGTTACAAATTTTGATGACATATGGCTTTAGAGGAAACTCGCATGTATATTTAAATTGGAATCTTCCATAACCAAAGTGTCCTATTATATTTTGTAATACTGTTTTTTCAAAATAATAATAATGATAATAATAATAATAATAATAGCTACTTTATCGCTAAATAAAAAAAGGAAGAAATAAAGGAAGAAGAAAGAAAGAACGAAAGAAATAAAGAAATAAAAACAAAAGAAAACAGACGAAAAGGATTTTTTGATTTTTAGTGGGTGGGGGAACTTCTATTATAAATATAACACCATTTTTCCAGTAGTAATTGAAAACAATCACTACTTTGTCAATAAAATAATAAAATAATTTAATAAAAAACTGAAAAAAAAAAATCTGACTTTCTGTCACTACACAACTAAGCAAGTAATTTTGGAAGTATGTGAGTCATTTGAGTAGCTCGCAAGTGGAACCGAATACTTAAAAAAACCCAAAGGTTATTCATTCCATGTCAAAACAACACGATGAATTCGTTATCACATGAAATATGGCATAGAGAAAACTCGCATATATATTTAAATTGGAAATTTCCATAGCCGAAGTGTCCTATTATTTTTTGTATTAATGCTTTTTCAAAATAATAATAATAATAATAATAATAATAATAATAATAATAATAATAATAATAATAATAATAAATAATAAATAATAATAATAATAATAATAATAATAAGAAATAATAATGAATAGTAAATAATAATAATAATAATAATAATAATAGCTACTTTATCACTAAATAAATTTTTAAAAAGTTACATTTATAGTTGACATTTAAAAAAAGAAACTTTTAATCACCGTGTTGCATATCTGCAACATACACAAAGTCAATGTTACTTGCACAGTGGGCTTTATAGTAGAATTCTATTTATCCCTGCTCTCTCCCAACACAGCAGTTAATATAAATTGTTCATAGATTTCTCAACAGACGGCGACACTGAGTTTATTTTTCATGCCAAAGTTTTATTTATCGTTTGAGCAGTTTCGAATTGTTATTGCTAAAATGAACTTCGTAAATTTTGTAAAATTAAAAAGACCGGAGGCGTCCAAAAATAGATTTTTTTATAAAGGTAAGTTCGTATACTTTACAACATTTTATTAGAAAATTGACAATGTTTATTAGAAGTAACTGAATTCTCTCTTTATTGCAGATGTAAATATTCCTTTTAGCCTCTATATTTTTATTTTTATGTTCTAAAATTTTAAAATTATTTTTTTACATGCTTAAAAGGATGTATTCTTACATCTGAGTAAATATTTTTTAAATCGGAGTTTAAAGGGTTAAAACGTTGGATGCACTGATTTAATATTAAAAGCATTTTTATAAAATCCAACTTGAAAAAAAAAAAAAAATGTCACTGGAATTCCAACATGAGCGAGTTCCGTCACATCTGTAAATCTTACGTGGCACAACAGTATTGAATTCAGACATTTTTATCCGGGAGGGATTTCTGTGGCTCCAGGGGGGGGAAATTGAACTTTTTCACTGTTAAAAGCATAAAATCTCAAATCTTCCGGTAGGGGACATTTGAATGCTCCGGGGAATTCCACACTGGGCACAGACAGGATACTGACAACTCTACCAATGGTGTATTGCAGTTTTGATCCAAGTTGTTGAAAATTAGCACTTGGCCATGATATACTAGTTTTCTAAGAATTTCTTGAATCTGTTGAGAAATCCTAAGCCAGTGAATTTATGGTTAAGGGGCTACTTCACTCAGACGAAAACACCCGCTCGCTAATGTTAATCCTATGGAGGAAATATTTTAAGATATCTCGTTCGCATTTCAATATTTTTAAATGATTTATTTTTCATTGGATAGCTGAGATCAATCTCTATGCACGCTCCTTTCTACTTTTTCGATTTTGATTACAATTTTTGTTTATTAAGATACTTTCACTTTCGAAACTAATGCAAAAAAAAAAATCATTTAAAAATATTGAAATGCGAACGAGATATCTTCAAATATTTCCTCCATAGGATTAACATTAGCGAGCAGGTGTTTTCGTCTGAGTGAAGTAGCCTCTTAAGCTATCCGATGTGTTGGAATAACATGGTTTTTAACATGGGCGACATATTAGGATTTTAAGAAACTTCGAAGAGAACCAAGGTTGATGTGATATTAACTTTTATTAACCCTTGATGTTAACCTTTGGCATCTTGCTGTATTGTCTTTTCGCTATAACGAAAAGGTCTTTATATCAAGTGCCCGCTGTAATAATAAAATCCCGATTTAACCAAATCCTTACATTTAAATTCAGAATTTTTCTGTAATTGGAATGTCTTATAATTTTTTTCAATATATTTTTTTCAAAAATGAAATTAATAGCTGCTTTGTCGGTAAAAAAAGAAAGATGAAGATGCTCTTATTATAAGCCTAATGTCATATTTTTCAATAGTTAAATTTTTTAGCTATTTTGTTGCTAAAAATTATAAATTTCTAAAGCCACAGAAAAAACATGATTAACCCTACTTCCTCCCCAGCTTTCTGTTTTTCCGAGGAATTTACTAAATTAAATTTGTACAAATACTTATTTTTTTTTGGCAGCAATATATACAATTGCATCGAAAATCGAAGCTAACATCCTTGGAATTTTTCCAACCAAAAAGTTCAGAAGTAAATCTCTCACCCTTCCCTTTGAAAAAAAATAAAATAAAATAAAAAAAAGAAAAAAAGAAAAAAAAGAAATAAAGAAAAGATGACACATTTACAAGTAATTTTTTTTTATTTTACAGAAATTTGAAAACAATGCTTAAAAAATATCTTGACATGTTAAAACTTTGATAAAAGCATCTTTATAAAAGCCAACTTAAAAAAATTGTTACTAGAATTCCAACAGAAGAGGGCTCAGTCATAGTTCCAAGTCTTACAATGGCAAAGGCAAGGTACTGACGGCTTTACCAAGAGTGTATTGCAGTTTTTGTATCATGTAGTTGAAAATTACTGCTTGGGCATGAGATTTAAATCCGTCTTCCAATTTTTTCGTAAATCTGTTAAGAGGACCTAAGCCATCGAATTTAGGGTTAAGTTGTCCGATCTGTTGGAATAACATGTTCTTTAATGTGGGCGACATGTTCGGATTCTGGGCAACTTCGAGAAAGACCAAGGTCGATGTGACGTCAGCTTTTCCCTTGATGTTAACCTTTGGCATTTTGCCGTATTTCATCTTACCATCATACTTGAGTTTGAGATCGTCAAAACTGATAGTGCAGTTATAAGTCTTGGATCCATCACTGTAAGTAGGTCCCTGGCATTCGCTATGTCTTTTGGACTTGGACATACCAGTCATCTTGCCGTTGAAGAAATCCGCATTACCCTTTACTTTACCGATGATTTTCACTTTGTCTTGGAACTCTACCTTGAAGTTTTGGACATCGGTTGGGTCTAACTTCTGAAGGCGCACTTCGTTGGGAAAGGCCACGTTCAGCAAACTGTCGAAGTACTGGTTTGCTATAGGGGAGCCGAAAGCGCATCCTATAAGATAAAAGAAATGTTGAATTTAGAATATGAAGTCAGTTAATTCAGCGTTAATATAAATCTATCTCGGACATTCGTTAAAAGTTTTTAGAACTATTTTAAGCTCCTTTTTTATTTTTACTAACCCATCATACGTAGTATAGGGTAAGTCTTGTAATCGTTTTGAAAATCGAAAAATTTTTTTTGACGGATTTACACGTTTGAGACCCTGGAGATTCCGAAAAACATATTTTTAGAAAAAAAAAAATTGCCGTCCGTCTGTCTGTCTGTGTGTGTGTCTGTGAACGGTCTATCTCCCTAACGAATTGAGATAGGTACTTGAAATTTGGTATGTACTTAGTATGTAATAATGGGAAAAAGATTATTGAATTTCAGTAACTGTGATGTAACTAAAGATGATTGGTGCTGTTATTAACTTATTTTTTTCGTATAGTGGAATAGTGGAAAAAGGGTACATTGCTGTTGAAGGAAGCAATAACCCCAATCTTCAAGATATAGTTCTTTTTGGTCAACGTTAAAGATTAATAATAAAATTTAATAAAATAATTCATCTTACTTTAAAAAGGAGACACACAGCCGTTGTAAAGAAAACGAAGTCATTCTTGTTTTTTTTAAATCCATATTTCTTTATTAAAGATCTTTGTAGCATATAGAAGGAAGGCTTTATCCAAATAAATCCAGTTGGCCACTGTACCATGAGAACCGAAAGTCTTTAACTTTAGAAGGACGAAATATTAATTTTTCTGACGGCATTTATCAAGATGCATCACAAAACTTCTTGAGAATATGAAGAAGAGATTTCTTGGCAAGCTCGTTTTTAAATAAATTATTAACAATTTAAATCATTTAATTTAAAAATCACTGCATCAAATTAAAAAAAGGCTTAAAATGTAACTATTAAAAACTTTACTGAACTTAAAGAACAAACTCGGCATGAAAATGCGAATCTCCGTTACCGGAGAACGCGCCGATAAAAATAAAATTTCCGTGATCTTACATGATCGAATTCTCGAATACTTCTGACACAAAATACCGTTGCACCGATATAAATATGACCACCACGGGGATCACACAGGTAAAATAAAGAAAGAATTAAATTGATTTGATAATTAATTATTGCCAAATAAAAATAAGAAAACTTTAGATTCCGTAGAAACGGCACTTGAACGCCGCGCCGTACATTGTATCGGCGGAAAACAGAACCAAAACATACGATGCAGTAGGCTGCGCGCATGCGCAAAAGAGATTGTCGGGCGCTCAGCAAAGCGTGGGAGAGAGGGGGAAACGCTACCAAGAGAGATGGAAAAAGCGTGCCGAAGGAGAAGACTGACAACAGCATACTTAGTAGCATAAAAATTACAGAACGGCGAATAAAGATTATGAAATTGTGATATTTCATATCACAGTAACCTCGATTATCCGGAACTATTTTTTTTCGGACTCTCGAAATATTCGTTCTGATAAAAGTTATATAAAATTTTTTGAAATTGTTTATTTTAAGGAGTGAATATAAAAGACAATAAAAAGACATAAATTTTGCATCAAGAATGAAGTCGATCGGATAATGAGTTGCCGAGATATTTGTAATCTTATTTTCCACACTTTTTGATTTTTTATGACCCTGTATTTCATTCAAATTTCAATTCAAATATATATTTTAATTGGAAATGAGAAGCTTAATCCGACGCAGTAAACCGTTAGTTAATATGATCATTAATTCTGGAATTATAGAGCATTTAAAGTTTATGACGTCATCAAGCCACGATTTTATTCGAATTGCAATGCATTTTAAAAATAGTTTACATATGTGTTATTTTCATATTTTATATTATGCATATCCATGATGGGTAAGTATTACGGTGGATCCCAACTAATCGCTAATGTTATTCTTATGGGCGTAGGATGCCTTCGTATTTTTAAAATATCTCCTCGGGAAATTAATATTTTTAACTTCTATTTTCTGTGTACTATTCTTAAAGAATGTCTCTTTTTTTCTTAGTTATCAAAGTATTTCTAAACTATGTGCTTAATTTATATTTTTATGTGTTAAAATCTTAGCGAAAATTAATAAGATTACGTTTCATATAAAATTACGTTTCATATAAAATTAAGTGTATATTTTAGAAAAAATTGACTAACTAAGAAAAAAAAAAGACATCCTTTAAGAATAGTACAAAGAAATCAGAACTTAAAAATATTAATTTCCCGAGGAGATATTTTAAAAATATGAAGGCATCCCACGCCCATAGGAATAACATTAGCGAGGGGAATCGGGAAGTTTACTGACGAGCAGCCTTAAGGCATACAGCTAGCAAAACTGTTGTCTCGACAACTTTATTTTTTGGGGACTCATCGGATCTCTATTTATAGTGTCAAAATAAAGTTCTTCCTAAATTTTCGTGAATTCCCACCAGTTGTCGTCCATTGTCCATTACTGAATTTTTGGTCTATTGTAGCTGTACTATTCATAAAGGTTAAGTGTTAATAACAGTGATGTCTAAGTACTGCGAAATTGATTTGCTTTTTCCGATGGTGCTCACAGAATTTATGAAGAATAAAATTCATTATTTCGAAATTTATAAACATCAATTACATAAATCACATATAATTTATAAAATTCAATTCCCGAAAATCAATTATGTATTTTAAAACTCTTGTTTTAAAAAAAATCTCTATAGAAATATTTACTAGTTTTTGATAATTAAATTGAATTTGGAAAAATTCTAACAAAAATGCATACATTTTCTAAAATCGGCATGTAACTTGTGATATGTTTGATTCTAAGAAAATAATGTTCAGTTGGATGGTGTTGCGTTGCTATGAAATTCTGTTTCTACTATTACTCCTAAAACACACAGGGTTGTATTCTCCCCCTACCTCTATGCCTAGAACACTCTGTATTTGGAATAGAACGCAAGGAATTCTTGCTTTAGACTCTTTTGTTATGATTCGAAGATATGACATTTTTGTCATATATAAATATATAATACAGGTGTAAATAGTTTTCGATAATTAAATTTTTATACAGTCGGACCTCTATTTAACGAACCTCTATATTGCGATTTCCTCTATTTTACGAACTTTTCCTTGGAACGAAATACATTTTACGAATTTCCTTTTACAATAACTTCCAAATAGCGAAGTGCATTCTCTATTTAACGAATATTTTATTGTGATCTAATTTTTTTTAAATCCCTGTTATTCAAAATATTTCTGCACATTTCAAATGTTTTATTTTCACACATTTTACACATACGGTAATATAATAAAAAATTAATTCATTAATTTTAAATGCAAATTTATTTTTCTTAAACTAAAAATAGTGTATTTCTGGACAGTGATGCGTTGTTCTATTCTTGTCCTCCCCCCACCCCCCCAACAAATTCCCCCTTTATCATTTTTTATGAATAAAATTGCTAAAAATATGGATATAATTTATAAAAAAAAATTGTATTTATGTACTCTTTTATATGATATTTTGTGTTTATTAATTGAAAATTCTTATTTATGTAGTTTAAAATATCTGTAAAGCTGGATCTCTATTTAAAGAATTTTCCATATAACGAACTTTTTTGCTGGATTTAGAGACTTTGTTAAATAAAGGTTCGACTGTAGTTAAAATTTCCATCTCAAGATTCCTGTTTTTTTTTTTTTAAATTAAATTAAATTTATTTATTTATTTTTCCTGATTTTTTATTTATTTGTCAAGATGCTTTCATTTCGAATCGTTCCTTTTTTTTTTTTTATGATAGCAGTTGACCAGCTATCCTGCTTAATGCTATCCCGTTCCCTTGATCCCGTTTTTAAGATAGCATTTATACATTTAAATGTCGGACAGGAAATGGGAACGAAGCATATGTTTAGAACAGAAACGATTGGCGCCAAAAGAACGAAATGCAGGGTAAGATTTTGAGGCAGGTGTTCCTGTGCTCCGCAGCCTAGAACTGCCGATTATATATATATATATATATATATATATATATATTTCCAAATCCGCTTTAACACGCCGTTTCTCAAATTAAACACTAAAGTCCGCAGAAACCAGGTTTGTGAAAATGGAGGCCATTTTCAATATTTTCGTAAAATGTAGAATATGAACATAAAATATGTTAAAATAATGATGTTTATTTTCTCAGAACTTTCAGTAAAAGACAATTTTTAGCACATCAGTAAAAAAGCAATATAGACATTTAAGAAATATTAACACAGTATATCCCTTTTCTCGTAAGCTTTGCCCACCTGTACATCCCGTTTAATATGTTTTAATACTAAAATATGTTATAATTTAAAATTTATCATGTTTGTCTGTAAAATATGATTGCCGAACGTGAAATTGTTTACGTGAGAATGGATAGCGTCTGAAAAATCTATATCCTGGTTTGAGAAAATCGATTAATACACCATAAAAAAAAATACTCGGAAGCGTTTCTGAAAATCAGTGACAGCAAAAGAAACTTCGTTGTATAAATGCTTCTTTAAATCTCGAAAATATATTGGTTTCTGAAGTTTCCAAAGATAAATACGCTTTTCGGAGTCGGGGGTAACTCTCGGAAGAGATTATTGTATATTTTCGTTCGTGGTTACATCATATTTTCCTAGATTAAGGAGCATTTCTCTTTTCCTTTACAGTATATTTTTCCTTTACCGGGGAAAAATATCCGAACTCTTATTATACTTTTAATTCTGATTGATGGTGAAAAAAAAAAAAAGAAATATATTAAATGTAATTTTTTAATTCCTAGAATTTTTTTTATAACCAAGTGTGTTTTATTTTTATAAGGAGTCATCTACCTCCATAACTTTTCAATTCAGTATGCTAAATATTGTGAAAGCAATTTTTAAAAAAAATCAGCTGTGAATGATTGCTTTGTGCGAATGCAATCATCGAAAAATGAACCAATCAACTGTGAAGAAAACGATGCTTATTTAGACATAATTTTAATTATAATTTAGGTATTTCAAAACTTTTTTGTTTTATGTGATATCTTGCAAAAGCCCAGACTTAATTCTTATAAATATTTTGGATTTAATTCGCTTTTGAAATGGTAATTATTAATTAATAATACAATCATTAAAGAATTATAAGCAGAAAGGTATACTTTTTTGATCACCATTAAAATCTACATGATCGATACCCCCCTCCCACCCCCCCCCCCCGCAAAATAAATAAATAAATAAAAATAAACTTTTGATCATTAGTTGTTACGTTATGAAGCAATATGTAAAGCTGACAGCATTTTTAAAGAATCATACTTTGAATTACAGTTGAAAATGCCTTTTCAGCGTTTTCATGTATGGTAAATACTAGCAACTTAGAGATATATTTATATATATTTCCAGATAAGCATCGTTACATCTTTATTTCAATGATTATTATAGCCGCAATATCACAGAACCTTCCACATACGTTCCCATATTGACACCATCCCTAAGCCCATTTTCACTTTCAATATGTTTTTCTAGGTAGAGCAGTGAAAATTTACATAATGAATAATCTCGGCATGAAATTTGAATAAAAGAGGGGAAAAAAGGGAGGGGGTGTCCGTAATGAAAATTTAAATAATTACATATTTAACATATGCAGACTAAAATTAGATTTTTTATTCATGCATTGTCACTTAAAAGGACAAAAAGCAAAATTATTTAATGTTAATAGCAAGCTATATTTTAATGGTCATCACAAAACAGAAGGGAAATGTGGTCGAACCCAGTGGTGAACATGATTAGCTAAGGATTAAGGATTTTGAATACCCCTGTTTCTAAATATTAATCTTCGCTTTGTTTAATCGTACAATTCTGTGATTTTATAAGACGAATATAAATATTCGGTGAAATTCAAAATTCATAATACTTGGCACCTATGCTTAATGTCAATTTGCAGACGCTAATGATTTATGTATATTTTGTAACATACCTAATAAAAATGTAACTAACACTTTTTTGTGTCATTTGTCTGGCACTAAATTGCATTTCTAGCAAAAACAGCACAAATCCAAAAGTTTTTAAATTGTCTTTCTTAAATGTTTAATTCTTATAAAATAAATAACTAATAAGCGACATGCACATTAAAAGATTTAAAAAGTCTGTAAAAAAAATCTAGCTTTTTTGTTCTAGAAACCAACGGCTAGATTTTCATTAAAGAACTTTTTTGTGATGACTAAATTTTGTTTTAATTGATTCCTGAAAATTGTTTAGCCTGATTTACGTAATCTTTGAAAAGACTAGTTCAAATATGACAGGTAAATCAGAAGACAGGAGGATGAACAGAGAATGAATAGAAGTTCAGAGTTTTATTTATTTCTGAAGTATCAGATAACCAATGCAAAAATATTCAAATGAGTTGTATAAAACAAAAATTAACTTACCCACAACAAAAAGAGACAAAATGATAACTTTGAACATGGTTTCGTTTTAATAGCTATAAGAGAGGAAAAAATAAACGTAATCGTTGCATAATAATTAAAGAGTTTTGAAATGCAATAATTAAACAAAAACAAAAAAATAATATGCATTAGAGAAGTTTCAACAAAAAAAGTGGAATAGTTGACAGCTATCTATATGCATATAGAAATATTTAACATTTTTTTCAAATGAAGAAACAAAATGCTTTAATTTTCGCAAATAATGTATGAAATATAAATACAGTGAAATCTGTCTAAGGCGGAAACATTTAAGAGTCCCACATTTTAAACATAGATATTACCAAGAAATCTGTCTAAGACGGAAACAATCTGTGTAACGCGGAATCAGAGATTCATTTTGGGGGTCCCAGGTAGCAAAGTTACTGTTTAAGACGGAAGAAAAGTCCGTTGTCAAATATAAATGGAAAAAAACCTTATATTTTCATAATGACATGTATTGAATCTAAAGTTTTTTTCAAAATTAATACATAGAGAGAAACAATTATGAAATGATACCAGTGTTAACTAAAATGCAATGTGCTACCGAAAAAGAAGCGATTAAGAAAAAAAAAATAAACAAACAACAATATTCGATTTTTTTTTCTAAGTAAGTTAAAGATAATAGAATTTTAAGGCATTTATTAAGGTAAACATTATTTTTTTTTCACTAAAACCTGTAATTTTGATTTATACCAGTGTTTGTGTACTATCAATTTGTAATGTAAATTATATAAAAATCGGTACAAAGATTTCATGTTTATTTAATTTAAAAAAATTAAAAGATACATTAGTTTTAATTTTTAGCCAAAGAAATGTTTAATACTCTGTGAACGGGATGTCTATAAAGTTTTCTGTCCAAGCCGGAAATCTGTCTAAGGCGGAATTGTATTTCAGTCCCAAGCGATTCCGCCTTAGACAGATTTCACTGTATACGGATGGAGAGGACGTGAGAATGACTACAATTGAAAGTACTGCTGAATATTAGGGCTCCGGTACCTTTTTGTTGGAAATTCAGCCCTGATATTTATTGATATACCAGACCGGATATACCAAACCTGCGGTCCGAGGAACACAATCTTTTATCAATATTTATAACATATTGAGAACTTTTGAATCTATATTTATAAAAAAATTTGAAAATTTAAAATTTTACTCACATATAAACATTTTACTCATCATATAAAAGTGTTTGTAGCTGTGTTCCAAAAGTGCGGACGAAAATTTATTATTTTAAATTTACAATAAATTATAGAAAGCTTATGATAAAAAAAATGCTGATAAATTACTGCAATAATTATATCTATAATTAAGAAACTGTTTAAAAATTTAAATTCATTTACTTAATAATACAGAATTGTATTACAATCTATATTATTTTAAAATACAAGCCGGTTTTTTTCGTCATGTGGCCTAGGCTTTCTACTGAATCAATTTCAAATATATACCTATATATTTTTAATTGAAAGTTGTTTATTTGCAGATGAGATAGCACTACCTATTTTTAAAAATATTTCCAATTTTATGTTTTATTTTGAATTTTAAAAGTTTTTAATGAAATATCTTCAATATAGTGGTTATCGGGTTTACTTCTATTGTTACAGAGAAAAAGAAAATAACTGGTATTATTCTATTTTTCCTAATGCCATTTTCTTTTATTTTTTCTTTTCTTTTTCTTCTTCTTCTTTTTTTCTTTTTCTTTTTATTTTCTATTTTATTTTATTAGAAAGTGACGTCATGTTTAAAAGAAAATACGCATTTTCATCCACACTCTTACTTTTCAATGCAGTTGAGTCAAAACGATTTTAAATAAATTTATTATTTTGCTGTTTCTGAATTTGTGACACTAGTCTCAAAAATGTTTGTTGCGAGTTAAAATGACTTTATATTGAAAAGGAAAAGAACATTTTCATTGGCAAAACTTAATATTTTACTATGACTTCTCAACTTTTTACCGGCCTTGTTCTAAGATTTGGGCCTCAAGTAAAGATGTCCATGGAACAGAATATGAGCTTTCATGCAAAATTCTCGTTATGATTAAAAAGAATAAGATGAAACTAGATACTTATATATATATATATATATTGTGATATCAGAAACCAGAATAAAGTTGCGAGTAAGTTTAACCCCTTAATCGTCGCGCCCGATAAGCGTAAGCTACTTTTTTAAAATTCAGATTGCTTGATTGCCACCAATTTTAGAAAATATTCGGATTACTTAATGGCAGAAAACATAATGTGAGCATAAAGCCAATTACACTATTTTAAAAACACTGGTGGCAATCAAACAATCCGAATTTAAAAAAAGTAACTTACACTGCCCGTGAATGTACCGGGCACGACGATTAAGGCTCCCATTGAGCAAGCGCTCGAGAATACGGTGCTAATGTTAATCCAATGAGGCATTAATGTGCTAATATCTCGCTTGCATTTGAATATTTTTAAACGATTTTTTTTGCACTGGATAGCAGAGATCAATCTCTATTTCCGCCGTTGATTACTTTTTCGATTTTCTTTGCGTATTTTTTTTTTTTTTTTTACGAAGATAGTTTCACTTTCGAAACCGGTTCCGAAAGTGAAACTATCTTCAACTCTTTTTAACACTTTCCAACCTAGTTGAAAAGTGTTTATGACTTCGGTTTGTCTGGCCCTCTGGCCGTGCTCTAACTCCCGTAAATATGCTCGGATTGCTCTGCAATTTTTATATGTTATTGTCGTTATCTATAGAATGTTCCCTATTTCAACTGAAGTGTGTAGCACTTATAGTTTTTTTACAGGGACACTCAAAAGAGTTCCGTTACATTGCGGTCTATGGGGAAAAATCACTTACGGTTCATTTTAATGGTGTTACATAATTTCAAACACATCGTAATTGATATATATCACTAAGGTGCATTACAAGAGGCTTAATATGGAATAGGGTGTGCATAGCACTTATAGTTACTTTACAGGGACAGTCAAAAGAATTCCGTTACATGACGTCTATGGAGAAAAATCGTCTGCGGTTTATTTAAATAATGTTTTACTATTTTAAACGCAATGAAATTTATATATATCACTAAGGTGCATTACAAGAGGCTTATTACATAATATTGTGTGTAAAGCAGTCATCGTTCATTTACAGGGACACACAAAAGAATTCTCTACTGTCTGTTAACAATAATTCCTGGAAGTGCGTTTTAAGTTACTGAACGCGATATTTAATTTAACTAACTTTTTGTTTACGTAGTGTGTATAAATTCTGTAGATCCTATACAGGGAAGCACAAAAGTTCGCGAACACATTTCCGTTTATTGACAGAAACTCCAGAAGGAGAATTTTAAACTTTGCTACGCGTTTCTTAACTGAACTAAAATTTAGCATCCTATGTAGTATATATACAAATCTATAGATCATATACAGGGCTGAATAAAAGCATTCGGGTATTTTTCCGAATATTGTATATGTTGGAAATAAATGTTGGAAATTCCTGAAATTACGTTTTTAAATATGTTATGCGTTTTCCAATCCAAATTGTGTACTTTGATGTTATCTTTCAGCTTATTAAACGGTAATGATTTGTAAAATTATTTTGGAAGCATTGGAAAGTGGTACATAATCTATGCTTGATGCATGATTTTTTATTCTTGTTAAGTTTTAATTCTATTTTCATAAAATTTGAAATGACTCCACAAAATTCTGCTACGATTATATATATTAAATTTCAAACAATTCGATTGGGTATTTTTTGCGCTGTTATAAGCAGACAGACGGACGGATCAGACGACGACTGTAGGTGCTTCGTATTTATATAATTACAAACGCACCTAAAAAGTTAATTTTCTGAGAAAATTTTAAAATTTTAATGCATTTCAAGTACATAGGATTAACATTGAAAAGGGGGATTTGAGATTTGGCTGAAAAACAGCCTTAAGAGGCTACATCAGTCACGCTAAAAAACGCTTCAGCTAATGTTAAGTCTATGGGAAGGTTCTAGCGCGATTTCTCGTTCGCATTTTAATATTTTTATACGCTTTTTTTTTGCATAGGATAGCTGAGGTAAATCTCTAACGTTGTTAGTTTTTACTTTTTCAATTTTGATTCCAGTTATTTTATATAAGGATACTTTCATTTTCAGAACGGGTTCCAACCGGTTCCAAAATTAAAAATGCCCGCTTAAAAAAAAACTGCAACAAAAATCGAAAAAGTAAAAAATAACAACGTTGGAGATTGACATCAGCTATCCTATGCAAAAAAAGCATTTAAAAACATTAAAATGCGAGCGAGAAATCGCGCAAGAACCTTCCCATAGACTGAACATTAGCTTGAGCGTTTCTTCCCGTGACTAGTATAGGCTCTTAAGAGGCTACTTAACTCACGTGAAAACACCCGCTCGCTAATGTTATCTTATGGGGGAATATTTTAAGATTTTTTTTTTTTTTTTTTTTTTTTTTTTTTTGCATTGGGTAGCTGAGGTCAATCTTTATGCAGGCCCTTTTCTACTTTTTTTATTTGGATTTCAAGTTTTTTTTTTCTTTTTTAATTAAGATTTATTTTCGAAACCGGTTTCGAAAGTGAAAGTATCCTCAATAAAAAAAAAAAAGAAAAAAAACTGCAACCAAAAGCGAAAAAGGAAAAAAGCTCCTACATAGAGATAGACTTCAGCTATCCAATGCACCCCCGCCTTCGCCCACCCCCCCAAAAAAATTGAAATGCGAACGAGATAAGGTAAAGCCAGGAGAGATGACGCGGTCGGAGAGATTGCGCACATAGAGGTTCGGGGGGAAGGAGTAGAGTGAGAGCGCAGTGACTCCAGGTAGTTGTACAACAACAGTAGTGGAGTGTCTACTTGAAAGTGTACTTTGATTGCTTTGAGCGTCTAAGATAAAGCATTGCTATTTTGTTTTGTTTTCCCAAAGTAAGTGCTTGAATTTTCATAGCTATTCATTCAGAATTTCTATACAATGTCAATAGTACAAAATATTTTAAACTTAAACGATTTCTCATAAGCTACTAATCAAGACTAACAATGTGAACATCAACGGTTCGTTTTAGTGGCAGTTTTGTTTAATTAAAAGGCCACGCAATCTCTCCTACCGAAATTGGAGAGTTTGCGCATCTGCTACTTAGGAGAGATGGCGCATTGTTCCCATTAGTTTATATGGTAGGAGAGATTACGCAGCTTATTGGTAAATTTGCATAAAAGAATGAAAAATGAAAACGGACTAATTTTAAGTTAAACGTGTTATTAAGTTACATAATTTTATTTTGTAATCTTATCTGGACTTGCTTTTTCTGATTCTTTAATTTTTTCCCCTTTAATTAAAATTATTTAATCCTTTTTAAAATTATTTTCTTTTTCTGATTCTTTACGCATTAGGTTGAAATATTCACTCCCAATACATTAAAATTTGTACACAAAAACCTTACAGCAATGTCATTTATGTGTAATTATTATTGTTAACAATTTAATTTTAGTTATTATTAGTAACAATCTCTCCTACCCATGTGCGCAATCACACCAACCCTGTAAGGAGAGATTGCGCAAAATAAGTTTCTTGGTTTTATTACAACTGTTCTATTAATATGCAACATAATAACAAAATAGAAATGGAAATGTATAAAAAACAAATGAAGTAAAAATTATTCATGGATAGTTTAGCAAAAAAATAACATTTAGATTTTTTATTGCTATTCTTTTGAATTGTGCGCAGACTATATCTTAGCTTTACCTTATCTTAAAATACTTACTCCATAGGATTAACATTAGCGAGCGGGTGTTTTCGCGTGAATGAAGTGGCCTCCTAACGTGAATGCCTAATGAAAATTGAGCATCGTGACAGTTTTTTATTCTTTTACTTTTTTTTTTTTGACTGGGTTCGTACTACAGATGAAACGGGCTTAGATCGAACCCATGAACCCGAGCGCGGAACAGCTTCGTCTTTGGGGTTGGAAATTTTATTTATTCACAAATTGAACAAAGGAAAAACCTTTGCTTTTTGATAAACAAGAAGGTAGTCTAAGTTTCGTAAAGTGTTTTTGTAAAGTGTTCGTAAAGTGTGCCAATTTGTTATTGATGTGATATAAGGATAACTATTCTATCTGATTCTCAAGCATTTTCATTGTCAGTGTTAGTAACATAAAGAGGCCGTGAGATATCTCTTGTCTATCCTCACTTTCTGTTTGAAGCCCTTTTTTAGAATTATTGGAAAACAAGTCCTTCTGCCATAGTACAATGATATTTTAAAAGAATAAAATTGATTTTTGGCAGATTTCTACCAGCGATTGTTTTTTTTTCTTTTCAGTGTGAAAAAAAAGGGAAACCTTGCAATTTCTACGGATGTTTTTAATGAAGAATAAAACAAAAAACCATGCGTCAAGCATAGATTATGTAACACTTCCCAACACTCACAAAATATTTTTACAAATCTTTATCGTTTAATAAGGTGAAAGTTGATATCTAAGTAAATAATTTGGAAAACGCATAACATATTTAAAAACACAATTTCAGGAATTAGCAACAATATTCGTTTAAATATCCAAACTATTTCGTGCAGCCCTGTATATGATCTATATATTTGTATATATACTACATAGAATGCTAAATTTTAGTTAAGTTATGAAAAGCGTAGCATAGTTTAAAATTCCCCTTCTTGAATTTCCGTCAATAAACGGAAGTGTACTCCAGAACTTTTGTACTATCCTGTATACGATCTATAGAATTTATACACACCAAGTAATAGACAAAAAATGAGTTAAATTTAAAAACGGGTTCAGAAACTGAAAAAGCACTTCCAGCAATTATTGTTAACAGAAAGTACTGATATCTTTTGTGTGTCCCTGTAAATGAACAATGAATGTTATACACACAATATTCTATAGTGAGACTCTTGTAATGCACCTTATATCAATTTCAAAATCTTTGAAATAGTGAAACATTATTAAAATAAACCGCAAACGATTTTTCTCCATAGACCGTAATGTAACGGAATTCTTTTGAGTGTCACTGTAAAGGAACTATAAGTGCCGTCACAATATTCTATAGTAAGCCTCTTGTAGTGCACCTCAGTGATATATATTAATTTAAATACATTTGAAATTGTGCAACATCATTAAAATAAACCGCAAATGATTTTTTCTCATAGACCGTAATGTAACAGAACTATTTTGAGTGTCCCTGTAAAAAAACTATAAGTGCTACACACTTCATTTTCAATACAAAACATGCCATAGTAAACCTCAATAACATATATCAATGGCATGACAATATGTATATATTTACGCGAGTTAGAGCACAGACAGACAGACAAACCGAATTCATAAACACTTTTTAATTATGTTGGAAAGTGTTAAAATCAATAATATTAATTATAAGGATGGTTCTAAAAATCATAATCATTATCATTCACCAGTGCTACTCAAAAATTTCAATAACACAGTTGAATTTATTATCGAATTAAAAGTTAAGAAATACGTACTAAAATCAAATAAAGAAAAAAGTATAATTTTATAAATGATAAATCAAGAACACAAAACTCATAAATCAATCAATAAAAGCTTCATAAAGCAGCCTTATTATACGCATTCTCATTATTATAAATATTTTAGTGCTGTATATCAATTTCTTCGTTAAAATACACAATTTTACACTTAAATAAAAGAAAAGAAAAGAAAAGGAAGCTTTCAATTCCTTTGAATTTTTTTTCCCGATTAATGAAAATATAATAGTAATAATAGTAATATAATAGTATTAATAATAGTAATTGTAATAATAATGATAATAATATTAGTATATCATTCTTACACCATAAATTCAATGACGTATAGTGAAATTAATAATAAATTATAATCACCCGAAGATTAAGAAATAAATACACGTCCAAATAAAAGAAAAAATATGTCCAACATTTTCACTATAAGTTATAAATACAAAATATATACACAAATCGATAATGGCATTAATCTTAATATTTGCCCTATTTATTTGTATTATTAGTCTTCAAATTAGCCTTATTATATGTATTTTCATAATATTGTTTTTTCAATTGTTAGGAAAGTTTTCGCTAAAATACAGTTTTTCAGCTTAAAAGAGAAAAAAAAAAAAAACCTTTCAAATCCTTTGGAATTTTAATTTAATTTTTAAATTTTTTAACTGAATAATAATAATAATAATAATAATAATAATAATAATAATAATAATAATAATATACCATAGCTACTCCAAAACTGAAGATAAATAATGTACACTGTAAAAAATTTTGGGCTATGTTGCACCAAAAAGTGGAGCCAATTTGCTGGCTATAAAAAAAGGTGCAAAACTGTACTGCATTTTAGTGCTTAGACTTGCACCAAAAAGAAGAAAAATTTGCACCATAAATAAGGGTTTTTAAAAAACCAAGTATTGAGAAAAGGTTGCACCAACAATAGGGGGTTTTAAAAGAACCAAATATTGAGAAAAGGTTACACCAAAAATAGGGATTTTTAAAGAACCAAATATTGAGAAAAGGTTGCACCAAAAATAAGGATTTTTAAAAGAACCAAATATTGAGAAAAGGTTGCACCAAAAAATGGGGTTTTTAAAGCACCAAATATTGAGAAAAGGTTGCACCAAAAATAAGGGTTTTTAAGAGAACCAAATATTGAGAAAAGGTTGCACC
Organism: Maratus michaelseni; assembly: GCA_963931845.1. NCBI lineage: Eukaryota > Metazoa > Arthropoda > Arachnida > Araneae > Salticidae > Maratus > Maratus michaelseni. Next base: position 151,239,986 of record OZ007598.1, on the reverse strand, counting down.
AAAAAATGAGGTTTTTAAAAGCAGCAAATATTGAGAAAAGGTTGCACCATAAAACTCCTATTTATGGTGCAATTTTTTCTCAATATTTGATTATTTTAAAACCCTTATTTATGGTGCAGGTCTAAATAGCTTTGGTGCAACATAGCCCAATTTTGCAAAATGTCTCTCCATAAAATGTGTTATAAAATAAATAAAAACTTAAAACTTTTTTGTTAAATATATATTTAATAAATTAAAAATATATTGTATGCTGCATAAATAAAACATTTCAACACGCAACTGAAAACTTTTAGCTTAATAGATTTTTTTAAGAAATAAATTGGCAATTTCATGGTTAATATGAGCCGTTTTTCATAAAAAAGTACTGTTTTTTGCAGACAGATGTTTTAATATTACATATTGATAAAAGTGCACATAAAACACTTTTAGGAATTTCGAATATAAATTTTATTAAATTAAGTAAAAAATTTACAAGATGTTCTGAGAGAAAAAAAAGAAGACACTATATGAAAAGGCTAATTTAACATACCTTCCCCTACTTAAGCACTCCATAACACAAGAAAAAAACTACATAATTAATATGTTTAATATATCAGTTTAAATGAAAAGATGAACTGGTTAAGGAGGAATTCCCAAATAGAAACATATTTTTATACTCATTTGCTTCTGATTGGCCATCAGTTTTAAGCTTTTTATATAGTTACTTTTCAATTAAGATATTTTCTTGTAGAAAAAATTCAATTTCATTTTAATTTTATATTTTTAAAAATATGAACAATATTTAAAACAATAATAATAATAAAAAAAGATATATATATCAATGGTCGGCAACTGGTGGACCGTAGAAGGTCAAATCGTGGACCGCCAAAAATTTTCAATTCGAATAAATTATCTGCTTTTTCTATTTTATAATGTGTATATAAAATTTTTCAGAACGTATACTTGTGTACATAGTAATTTTTCTATTCTATAGTGTATGTATGTGTAAAAATAACAATTTAAAATTAATAAGTACTAATATTACTTGAGTGCTTTTTTCTCTCTGGACCTCGATACCATAGCTACTCCAAAACTGAAGATAAATAATGTAATAGAAAAAAAAAACTAAATGGAAAACTAGGTGAATATTTTATTACATACTACCTTCGCTCTGCAATATCTTTAAAAGCAAGTCTGCTTTAACTCCAGTGATGCGAACTTCAAGAAAAGATCCCTCTGATTTTATTACCAAAAATAATCTACTCATAATAAACAATCTCTGACGTATACACGACCGATAAATATCCTCTTTCTAGGAAATTCTCGGAAACTTTTCAATTGCTTCTTACCTGTGAAATACCGAACATGATTTGATAATGAAACGTCTAAAATCCATCAACTTATTATTATTATTTTTTTTTTTGTTAAAATAAGAAAAGGAAGAAATAATTATAGATACTTCCTACACAGTTTCATAACTGTTATCAGAATTATTGCAGACATTTCTTTTACTTGTTAAGTGTTTTTATTACTTTTTTTTTTTTTTTTTTTTCATTATTTGTATACATTTGAATATATGGAAATCAATGTGTGTAATAATTTACTTTATATTACGAAATAACTTTCATATCAATAATGTAACTTGTGAAAGAGCACATATATTTCACAATTTCTTTTTCATTGTTTATGGGGTGGAAGGGAAGATTGATGTTCGAATATTTTCTTGTTTTTTATTATTTATACGAGTATTCATTTATCATATTCGTTATTGTTTATTAGTTTCAAATCGAGAATGTCGTATCAACAAACATAAAAGGAATAAAAAGAAAAATTAAAATTCTAAATAAATATTTTTTACACTACAAATGCAGTAGAATCCCGATTATCCGAATCCCGGTTATCCTAAAATCGGCTTAACCGAAACACCTTAAAACTCTTTTTTTTTTTTTTTTTTTTTTAAATACAAGCATATTGTTTATGAAATAATTTCAAAATAAGTTGTGTTTTGTTTTCAACTTTGCATGTTCCAATGCTGCCTTATCATTTCCTGCACTGTAATGAAGTGCCATTATCAACTCTTTTCAACGGGTTGAGATCTTCATGCTTATAAAAATCCATTTGCGATTTAACCTTTTGATTACGGGCTTGGACTGGGACTATTTTTATATTCACTCGTACCACAATTTACAAAAGAACTTATTTGTGGTAGATTTCTCTTGAAATTATCTTGGTACAAGTGCATGGCAGGCATTGGTATTGAAAAAATGGTGAGGATAGAATAAAGAAATAGTTTCTGGGACGACATATGTTCCAACCCTGTAATCAAAAGATTAAATATTACTCATCATAAATACAGTTTGGAGGAAATTAAAACACGTGTAAACAGGAAGGGGTAATCGCATAGAATACGGACTCTTGTTGTTACTGCATCTAAGGCTCCTATAAGGCTATTTTTTTAGCAGCTCTAGCTGCATCTACAGGCACGAACGAATTACCTGACTGTGTGGGAGTAACAAGGGTGAGTAGTAGCCATCTGGTAGAATAAATATAGGAAGCCTTCTAGTTATCCGAAAATTCCTATGGAATCCCGGTTAACCGAAAATCCTTTGGTCCCATGCTTTTCGGATAACTGGGGTTTTACTGTAAATAAAAACATAGAAACTACTAAAGTACCTTTTTAAAATCGTAAAAATAGATAAATAAGTTCTTTACTTGATATAGGTACAATAAACGAAAAACAATACAGAAATGTACTTTTAGGTGCGTTCGCAATTATATAAATACCTAGCACCTATAGTCGTCGTTTGGTCCGTTCGTCTGTCCGGCTGTCCGCATATAACAGCACAAAAACTACCCAACCAAATGGTTTGAAATTTAATGTATATAACCGTTGCAGAATTTTGTCGTGTCATTTCAAATTTTATGAAAATTGAACCAAAATTTAAAAATATTTATTAAATAATTTGAATCGTTTGAAAATCGGCAGCTTCCGAGCATTAATCGTCAAGCGACTGACCCCCAACTGCCAGATCGGGATTTTGTCGAGAGTCGTGTCGTAGGAAAGCTCTTACCATGGGAATCAAGGAAAGGTATACAACTATCCGTCCAAATGCAACTGGTGCCGATTTATAGGCCGATGTATTTCTGTCATTTATTGATTTCTCCAGGTCGCTTACTATGCAGGAAAGACACTCTGTGTGGTAGAAAAGAGAGTTGATGGATTACAGAGAAGACAGTTTATGCTTGGAGGAAAAGCAACTTCACGGATCGTAGTGCATTTCTGGATAGAAATGACTGAAACACGAGGGTTTCCAATACAAAGTACACACAATGACAGGGGGTGTTTCGCAGTTGTCACAGGTGTTATTAGTTAAGTTAAAGCCTGTTTAACTGATCGAAAGACGGGATCCGTGTCTCTAATTTAAGTCTTTTGAAAGGCATATCGACGCATGTCATCGAAGGTGGATGAGGAGAATTGGTTATAGGCCAACTTATGCAATTTTTTTATGCTTTCTGTAGTGGTCATATCGACATCTCCACGAACACTCTGATGAGTTTTTTAATATTCCACTATTCTCTTTATTAAATACTTGCATTGTTGAAATAAATAAACGTCTAACGGCTGAAGAAATTTTGTTGTGCCCAGTGCGAGAAAAACAGGCTGCACATTGAATCCAAATTTCTCAATGACAAACGTACATCCGTTTGGCCACTCCAACTATCCAGCATCATGATTGTTTCTTGATCACCAATCGATTATTTTAGTTTATCTATCGAAGTATGCCGCAGTTATTTGTTTTGTGCTTTTTCCTGACTTGGAGCATGCACTGAGTGAATTTGAGGTTGATATCCGTTGCACATTTTCTATAACTTTGGGACCAAATTCCCCCTGACATTCCTGTGTTACAAATAGTAAAGGTCCCAAAAATTTTCCAATGGCGTTAATGCACATTTGCAAGGCATATGTGAATGAGTCGTTTTGTTTTTACTGATTACCGATGCACCCACGTCTTTAGATCCCTTCATATCGAGAGTTCTGTTAGATACAATCTCGTTATGGAAGCCACTTTGATCGGTGCTCAGGACGTTGGACAGTGGACACTTTCGCTGCTCAATAATTTTTTTCACGTTTTCCCGGAATTCGTCGATCATAGATTGCAAAGATACTTCCGGAAAAAATCTCTTTTTGTTACGATTTGTGTCACCTTTCGATTTGTTATTTTATTGCACCTGTTTCAAATTCTTGATGAAGTGTGAGCTTGCTGTAAATCCGGGAATTCCAAGCTCCAATGATTTGTCAATGGCCCACACATTTTGAGGTCCCCGTTATAAACGGTCGCTTTTAACTATCTGCAATGATGATAAAATTACGACCACACGTGTTTGGAAATTAATTCCATTTTGCTTTGCATGTTCCTACATTTCCCTACGTATTGTGCCCACCGTTGAATCATCTTGTGGTTTTTTACCTGCATATATATATGTTACACAGCTTTTATTTTATTTTTCTTTGCCTTCTTATACATTCCTACTGCTTTCGCCATTATATCTAAGGATACTCCTTCACTTCCTGTCTGCATTTTTTTCGCAGGTTCTTCATATTCGAAAGTGGAGTCCGCATTTATTTCCAAATTACTTGTCAGTTCATTTTCGTCAATGCTGCTCTCATTCAGAATATCGAACGACCGGGAAAATTCGTTTACAATCATCCCCTTCACTGTCTTGAATAGTCGCTGACTAATGGCTTTCTCTTCAGTCGTTGGCTTCTTTTTCTCGGATCCCCCAAAATATTCTAGCAGTTGCAAACTAAGGAGTTTTGCAATCTTCGCTTTGTTGGCGATAGCATTACAGCCTGAAGACTCGCCAACGACATCTTCAGAACTGAGCCCGACAGGGGTGCATACCCCCCCCCTCCCCTCTGAAAATGCGCGCCTGGAACGTGAGCCACAAGTACTGCTAAAATCCTCCATGATTTGAGAGAATCGGGAACAGCCACCATAAGCCTTACCCATGCCCTTTTTTCATCCCCTAGGATCAGGCGAGGAGCTAGTTCCTGATATTCTTTAAAGCATATTCCAAGTCTGTGCAGTCCAATTAGTTATATATGATTGTGAAAATGGTTACACAATCTTCTGTTTCTTGCTAAAGGAAAATAAAATATATATCAGCGAAATAAAATATATATCATCGAAAATAAAATATATATCAGCGGACCCGTGTGAAAGCTTCGCACTTCAGTCTAATATATATATTTTTCTTTTTTTAGAAATATCTACTACTTTTTACGTGTAGACTTAAATTTTTAAAGAAAAATTAAGGATAAGAATATCTGCAAACAACAGTAGTCAAGCCAGAGTATCATCACGTGTGGGGACTAACGAACAAAAAAGCATTAAAATTAATGTAATTATTTAAAGTTAAGTTCTAAAGTTATTAAAATGTTGTACTGTCATCGGAAACACACTGTGAATGTAATTTTTATTTTATAATTCAAGCATAACAGGAAGTGGCTTAAAAATCGATTACAAAATTCCATCTTTATATGCAAAACTAGTCGGATGTGCCAATCCCAAAACTTTCTTCTATCTCACACAGGTTTCGTATACACTAAAAAGAATCAGCACCAATTTATATCAAGGTCTAACTGAATCTGAAGTTTTATTAAATTACGTGCATCAGTTCTTGAGACATGACTATTGCTAAAATCATGTAAATCTTGCAAAATGTAGCATAGCAGCGCCATCTGTGGGGAGATTTAGACCAAAACCTAATCAACAATAACTTATTTCAACTCTAACTGAACGTGAAGTTTGATGAAAATCCTTTCATTAGTTCTTGAGATATAATTATCGTGATAATAATGAAAAAAGTAGCATAGCAGTGCCACCTGTTCGGCTATTTACACCTAAACGTAAGCAACATCTATTTATGTCATGTTCTAACAGAATCTGAAGTTTGATGAAATTCCCGGTATTAGTTTTTGAGATATAGCTATCGTAAATATCATGAAAACAATGGTATAGCAGCGCCACCTGTTGGGATACCTACACCAAAACGTAATCAGCGTCTATCTATGTGAAGTTCCAACTGAATCTGAAGTTTGATGAAAATAAGTGCATTAGTTTTTGAGATAGAGCTATTACGGAAATCTCGAAAAATGCAGCATAGCAGCGCCACCTGTTGGGATACCTACACCAAAACGTAATCAGCGTCTATCTATGTGAAGTTCTAACTGAATCTGAAGTTTGATGAAAATAAGTGCATTAGTTTTTGAGATAGAGCTATTACGGAAATCTCGAAAAATGCAGCATAGCAGGGCCACCTGTTCGGCTATTTACACCTAAACGTAAGCAACATCTATTTATGTCATGTTCTAACAGAATCTGAAGTTTAATGAAATTCCCGGTATTAGTTCTTGAGATATAGCTATCGTAAAAATCACGAAAAATGTGGTATAGCAGCGCCACCTGTTGGGATACCTACACCAAAACGTAATCAGCGTCTATCTATGTGAAGTTCTAACTGAATCTGAAGTTTGATGAAAATAAGTGCATTAGTTTTTGAGATAGAGCTATTAAGGAAATCTCGAAAAATGCAGCATATCAGGGCCACCTGTTCGGCTATTTACACCTAAACGTAAGCAACATCTATTTATGTCATGTTCTAACAGAATCTGAAGTTTGATGAAATTCCTGGTATTAGTTCTTGAGATATAGCTATCGTAAAAATCACGAAAAATGTGGTATAGCAGCACCACCTGTTGGGATACCTACACCAAAACGTAATCAGCGTCTATCTATGTGAAGTTCTAACTGAATCTGAAGTTTGATGAAAATAAGTGCATTAGTTTTTGAGATAGAGCTATTACGGAAATCTCGAAAAATGCAGCATAGCAGGGCCACCTGTTCGGCTATTTACACCTAAACGTAAGCAACATCTATTTATGTCATGTTCTAACAGAATCTGAAGTTTGATGAGATTCCCGGTATTAGTTCTTGAGATATAGCTATCGTAAAAATCACGAAAAATGTGATATAGCAGCGCCACCTGTTGGGATACCTACACCAAAACGTAATCAGCGTCTATCTATGTGAAGTTCTAACTGAATCTGAAGTTTGATGAAAATAAGTGCATTAGTTTTTGAGATAGAGCTATTACGGAAATCTCGAAAAATGCAGCATAGCAGGGCCACCTGTTCGGCTATTTACACCTAAACGTAAGCAACATCTATTTATGTCATGTTCTAACAGAATCTGAAGTTTGATGAAATTCCCGGTATTAATTCTTGAGATATAGCTATCGTAAAAATCACGAAAAATGTGGTATAGCAGCGCCACCTGTTGGGATACCTACACCAAAACGTAATCAGCGTCTATCTATGTGAAGTTCTAACTGAATCTGAAGTTTGATGAAAATAAGTGCATTAGTTTTTGAGATAGAGCTATTACGGAAATCTCGAAAAATGCAGCATAGCAGGGCCACCTGTTCGGCTATTTACACCTAAACGTAAGGAACATCTATTTATGTCATGTTCTAACAGAATCTGAAGTTTGATGAAATTCCCGGTATTAGTTCTTGAGATATAGCTATCGTAAAAATTACGAAAAATGTGGTATAGCAGCGCCACCTGTTGGGATACCTACACCAAAACGTAATCAGCGCCTATCTATGTGGAGTTCTAACTGAATCTGAAGTTTGATGAAAATAAGTGCATTAGTTTTTGAGATAGAGCTATTACGGAAATCTCGAAAAATGCAGCATAGCAGGGCCACCTGTTCGGCTATTTACACCTAAACGTAAGCAACATTTATTTATGTCATGTTCTAACAGAATCTGAAGTTTGATGAAATTCCCGGTATTAGTTCTTGAGATATAGCTATCGTAAAAATCACGAAAAATGTGGTATAGCAGCGCCACCTGTTGGGATACCTACACCAAAACGTAATCAGCGTCTATCTATGTGAAGTTCTAACTGAATCTGAAGTTTGATGAAAATAAATGCATTAGTTTTTGAGATAGAGCTATTACGGAAATCTCGAAAAATGCAGCATAGCAGGGCCACCTGTTCGGCTATTTACACCTAAACGTAAGCAACATCTATTTATGTCATGTTCTAACAGAATCTGAAGTTTGATGAAATTCCCGGTATTAGTTCTTGAGATATAGCTATCGTAAAAATCACGAAAAATGTGATATAGCAGCGCCACCTGTTGGGATACCTACACCAAAACGTAATCAGCGTCTATCTATGTGAAGTTCTAACTGAATCTGAAGTTTGATGAAAATAAGTAAGTGCATTAGTTTTTGAGATAGAGCTATTACGGAAATCTCGTAAAATGCAGCATAGCAGGGCCACCTATTGGGCGATTTTCACCAAAAACAAATCAGCACCAATTTATATCAGGGACTAATTGAATATAAAGTTTTATTAAATTTCGTGCATTCGTTCTTGAGATAGAGCGCCCATAAAGTTTGTGTCACATACAGACAGACAGACAGACTGACTCATAGACAGACATTTTCTAAAAACAGTCAAATCGTGTTCAGGACCTTCTAAAACGTATAAATCCGTCGAAAAACGGAAGTCGAAAATTTTCATGAATCCAATACTTTCTTCTTATAGATAGAATAAAGTAAAAAAAAAAAACGGTAAAGCGCGAATAGGGTTCCGTGCATTAAATTTATTAACTCTTACTACCCCTAATTGTTTCATAATTTTAGTTTCAATAGATTCGGAAATAGGAGGGGGAGGACGTATTTTTCCAGTATACTTTCGACGATATCGCTGAAACTATAACACTTAAAATTAAAACAAATACATTTTTGAGTTCAATGTTACGAGATCTTTCGAACAATATCCTACACAATACATAAAAAGAAACTTTTTTTCAAGTAACTTAATTAATATCTCGGCTAATTACCGAATTTTTTTTTCGAAAATCATTGTTAAATATCCTTGGATGGTTCTGTGTCGATACATACCTAGAGCGCCGTGAACTCCCCCTCTAACCGCTCGAAAAGTTTGTGTGTAACGGGAAAATGCATTTTTCTCAAAAACAATAGACCTAGGAAAATCTCTTTAGTTTTCCTGCAAGGTTTAAATAAATTCCTACTACCCCTAATTTTTTCATAATTTTAGTTTCAAAAGATTCGGAAATAGAGTGGAGAGGGGGGGGGGCATATTTTTTGCAGTGCATATTCGACGATATCTCTGAAAATATAATACCTAAAATTAAAACAAATATATTTTTGAGTTTGGTATTGCGAGATCTTTCACACGATATACAAAAAGAAAACATTTATTTGTTTTAAGTAACTTAATTAGCCCCCTAAATTTTCTCTAAACATGAAACTGAATGGCTAACAATTTGAAAATATGTGGGTAAAAAAGGTTTTATAACTTTCCTAAGTTTGAACTGTCAACGTCCCATAAGTTTACAAGAAAAAGGGATGTGACAGAACGACGGACAGACACAGGAATGATCTTATAATGGTTCCGTTTTTTACTTTTTAAGTACGGAACCTTAAAAACCTGGTTGAGTTAAATAAAAGAGTGTAAAAAAAAATTCAAAGTTACCGAATTCCCCTAGTAACTGAAAATTTTAAAATGTGCCACTTAGGGTGAAACCCCCAGTAACTGACATTTTAAGGATTTTTTCTCAATATAATAAACTAGCAAGCTACGCCCGCTACGCTGGTCAATTTCTCTTAACGCACCTTTAATCAAGTGAAGTATTGACTTTGAATTTGACCATGTATTTAAAAACCCTATGGATCTTTACTTAGAATGTCCTCCTGCATTTCTGAAAACGATACGAACGCTATTGCGTTATTACATTTTTAATGTGTCAGACAAAATGTGGGCTGTGAAGTACAAATTAGGCCAATTCTCTGTAGACTTTATTATGGAATAGGTCAGCATTAAAATAAATGAATAATTGTTTTAAATTATGGTGTCTATGGGGTTTACACACATTCTGGTGTCTATGGGAGAAAATCATTTCCGTTGGATTCAAATTGGGTTTGAATGAAGTTACAATTTACAATGCTTCAAATATAATGAAAATGATATGCCTTACTGAGGTGGACAAAAATATGGTACTCGTCGAGAATTAAAAAAAAATCATGCACTCGCGACATCATAATTCACTTTTATATTTTAACAGAATAATAAGGCTACTATAATTTTTGACTCGTGCTGTAGTCAGTATATATACGTCAGGACACAATGCCGTTATCATTATCTTTTTAAGCGTGAAGATTTCGCTATGGTACTCCACTGTAAAATTTGGTAATTTTTGAAATTCAATATTTGAAAAATGGCATAATCATTAGATTTGAAATTTATATCAAGAAAAATACAATTTTTTACCTTTCTAACGCAATTTGTCCAACAATTTTCTGACAAATACTTTTCGAGCAATTAATTTTTTCAGTAACTTCAAATGTTTCATTTTCCGAGATTAATCTGTGGCAACGATTAGCAAAAATCCCAGTCGTCAGCAACGCATAGTTTTTTATTAAAGAGGATTATAACACCCTGTAATAATATATTTCTTTAAAATGCTAAAAGGTGTAAATTAACAACATAATACAAATTAAAATAACTTTTATTAGGTTGTTTGACATGTTTTGGACTCACTCCGAGTCATTTTCAAAAACAAATGAGAATATTCTAGAATTGCACGGGCTTTGAAGTTATTATTTTCATGTACTTTTTTTAAAATTACGCACGTTATCTTACACAGATATGAAAATAAACAACCAAGTAAAAATAGAAGATAACGTGCGTAATTTTTAGAAAAGTACATGAAAATAATACCTTCAAAGCTCGTGCAATTCTAGAATATTCTCATTTGTTTTCGAAAACGACTCGGAGTGAGTCGAAACATGTCAAACAACCTAATAAAAGTTATTTTAATTTGTATTATGTTGTTAATTTACACCTTTTAGCATTTAAAATAAATATGAATTTTTTCTCGTTCAAATCACTATTACAAAGTTTTAAGTCTGTTTTATACTTATCTTTGTTTTTGCAAAGTATAGTACAGATAGGGCTTAAATTGCGCCGAAGTCCGGCTCCGGTACTTTTCTGTTTTTAGTAAATATTTAAATGTTGGTCGGAATTCACCGGAGCCCATAAGTACTGGCCTCCGGAACCCAGTGCAAGCGTTCCCGAAAAAACAAGCCTAAATTACACTTTCCTTTTCCTCCCATCTCCAATCTTTTGCATCAGAACACTTATAAGGGACGTAATGTTTTTATATCAGTCTTCCAGTTTTCCTTTTCCTCCCATCTCCAGTCTTTTGCCTTCTTTTGTATCAAAACACTTATAAGAGACGAAATGGAAATGGAACGGGCTCGAATTTTATATCAGTCTTCCAGTTTTCCTTTTCCTCCCATCTCCAGTCTTTTGCCTTCTTTTGTATCAAAACACTTATAAGGGACGAAATGGAAATGGAACGGGCTCGAATTTTATATCAGTCTTCCAGTTTTCCTTTTCCTCCCATCTCCAGTCTTTTGCCTTCTTTTGTATCAAAACACTTATAAGGGACGAAATGGAAATGGAACGGGCTCGAATTTTATATCAGTCTTCCAGTTTTCCTTTTCCTCCCATCTCCAGTCTTTTGCCTTCTTTTGTATCAAAACACTTATAAGGGACGAAATGGAAATGGAACGGGCTCGAATTTTATATCAGTCTTCCAGTTTTCCTTTTCCTCCCATCTCCAGTCTTTTGCCTTCTTTTGTATCAAAACACTTATAAGGGACGAAATGGAAATGGAACGGGCTCGATTTTTATATCAGTCTTCCAGTTTTCCTTTTCCTCCCATCTCCAGTCTTTTGCCTTCTTTTGTATCAAAACACTTATAAGGGACGAAATGGAAATGGAACGGGCTCGATTTTTATATCAGTCTTCCAGTTTTCCTTTTCCTCCCATCTCCAGTCTTTAGCCTTCTTTTGTATCAAAACACTTATAAGGGACGAAATGGAAATGGAACGGGCTCGAATTTTATATCAGTCTTCCAGTTTTCCTTTTCCTCCCATCTCCAGTCCAGGACGTAATGTCTCGTCCACTTATGAGACGGAAATGGAACGGGCTCGATTTTTATATCAGTCTTCCAGTTTGGGCAGGCTCGAGCTCAATCTGTCTTAAATTCAAAATTTTATTTATTTCCATTTCAAATCATTTTAATGCCATTTTGAATAAAGAGTAAATCGAAGTAGCCTTTTTCTATTCTGCATAGCTGCGAACTATTCATTTTTTTTTGTGTTTACACTATTTCCGAATCATAATCCTGAGCTTATTTAATCGCAGAATTCTGCGATTAATTAACATTAAGATTAGGCAAAGGTTTCTATTTGCAAGTAGTAATAACTAAAAAGTGGAATAGTTGATAGCTAAGTATATGCAAATAGATGTATTTAAATTTTTTATTTCGCTAAATAAAAAAAAACAATGCGTTAAAATTTGAAAATAATGTATGGAACATAAATATACAGATTGGAGTAACAGCGGATGAGGGTGCTGGTACGGCGGAATATTAGGGCTCCGGTACTTTTTTCCTTAGAAATTAAGCCCTGAGTACAGATACATTAAAAAATTTCTGTTGACAAAATTTTGAAAAATTGTACTTTTTATTACTAAAAATCAGTTTTTGTCATAAATATCTCCAGTAACTGACACCATCCCTTTTTTGAAAAACCAATAGCTCAAAAATAAGTTATAAGAGTTAAGACAAATAAGTTACCGCTAGATTACATTACTTTGCAGAATTTTACAAGAAAATGCTTATTTGAATTAGATTTTTGCTGAAGTGTCAGTTACTGGCTAGGTGTCAATAACTGGTGGTTTCACACTACAAAAAAAAGCAAATAAGGTGTCACAGATTGCATTTCTTGTGCTGTTGGTTGTTCCCGATACAAATTTTGTGCACCAGTGAGAGCTAAATTAAATCATGCCTCTAAAACAAACAAGATTTATTTAAAACTACATATTTATAGATATTTAGATAACTCAAATATATTTCGCAATTACGAGACATACTGCCTCTGATTTTATTTCTCGAACTCCAGAGAACATCGGTAAAAAAAAAAAAAAAATATGCGTCAAGCATAGATTATGAAACACTTTCCAACGCATCCAAAAAACTGTAACGAAACTTCACCGTTAAATAAAGTGAAAGAAGGTACGTAAGTAAACAGTATAGGAAACATATAAAATCACATTAAAAGTCCAGTTTTAGCAATTACCTTCCATAGTCAAAAATGTAGTCGAATTATTTTGTGCAGCCCTGTATATGATCTATAGATTTGGATATATACTACACAGCAAGATAAAATTTAATTCATTTACAAAATTCACATTGAGCAATTTTTGCCAATCGATGGAAATGCACTCGAAATGTTTTGTACAACCCTGTATATTATCTGAAGACTTTTATACACACCCCATATTAAGGTAAAATACCCCCTGTATATGATCAACAGAATTTATACACACCACGTACTGTGCAAAAATTTAGTTAAACTTAAAAACGCAAACCAATGTTAAAAACCCACTCATCACACATAGACTGTAATTATTGCACGTATACTGTAACCGACATCTTTGGTGTGTCCCTGTAAATGAAAGCTATAAGTCAGTAATTTATAGTAAAACCTCAGCATATAAAATTCATTATCCTTGAAATAGTGAAACCATAGAAAAAGGAATATAAATAGAAGTAGGGTGTAGGGTGTTTTCGCCCATTTTCCTCTTTCGCCGTTTGTCACGGATTTTTTTTTTATTTACGCTATTTTCCGAAACTATTTCAAAGGCGGAGAATAAGCAGCCAATAACAGGAAGGTTGCGAGCCATTCTGTTTGAACACCTTCCCATAAACCCCGTAACAAATGACGGGCGAAAACACCCTACATCCTACTTCTATTTATATTCCTTCTTCTATGAGTGAAACATGGGATTCGCATAGAAGCTGGCGCCCTCTGGAGGGAGGCAGTAGAACACACAGCATGGTTGCCGTAAGACTGCAGCATTTGGCAATTTATCGCTCTTTTGGCGACATTTTCAATATGAAAGTTAAAAAAAGGGGGTGTAGGGAGGAGATTGTTTGTAAATATTGGGATTTATTTGCCGCGGCTGACGGCCTGCTCAGCAACTGCGCATTTTTGACTTGGTGAAAAAGCAATAGTTCAAACTTCAATTTTTATTGACATTAATTTTTTAAAAAATTTAAAAGATTAAATAAATATTTTAAAATTAAAAATGGATATATAATAAAATATGTCAATTTTTGATTATGGCTACATTAAACTAAATCAAGCTTTTTTTTTTTTTTTTTTTTTTTTTTTAACGATTTAGTTACTTTTTTTATTAAAAGAAATTTAGATTTCTGACTAAGATTTTATTTTTCTTCTTCCCATGTACTTTTTTTTACACATATTTTCAGTTCGGAAATTATTAATTTAGAATGGAAAGTTACAATGTTTTCATTAAAAAAAGTTTATTCCCATGTGCCATAATTATATATATATATAGATTTCTCTTTATTGAACTTAAAATGTGGGTTATGTACAAAAAATTATTAGGCACAACATATTAACATTTATCCAAAGAAAAGTAATACAATTTTTTTTTTGCTTCAAAAATCTATAAAGCTAAAAAAAAAAAAATCTATAAATTTTTATTGCACATATTATTATTATTTTTTCCATTTCATAAAAATGTTTACTTAGCGTGAATTAAGAATAAATGTGTGTGCCAATTAAAAATCTAAACGATAGGTACTGCATATCTCGATTTTTAATTAATACATTAAATAAAAACTTAATTTAGTTTAAAATCAAACTTGTTTTTTTAGATATATAGAATTATTTTGAAGTCTTTCTCCTCTCCATACACTTATTTTTAATGCACATTTCCAGTATTTTATTCATATTTATGTTCATATGAAAATAGTTGAAGTCAACCTTTAACGAAATTTCAGTCGATTCTGCATTTTTGAAATATCTTTCTCATTCTTTATTCTTATAGTTTTTTTTTCACTTCTATTTCATGAAATGCTTACAGTGTGATTTTCGATAAATTTGTATTCAGTTTGATACGTAATTTGCAAATTCTTTAAATTGTAATCTAAAACAATTATGGGGATTTTTACTTATGGGGGAAAAAGAAAAAAAAACATTCTTGTATAATTTCTTTCATTTTTTGTTTTTATACTTTCAATTCTTTAAAATATTTACTTCTATAACCATTATTAAAATTGTACAGTTAAATAAATAGTTTTCTTTCTTGATAAATACTTATGAAAACTTTTTCAATATTCATATTTTTTACTTATATTAATTTAAAAATTTGACGATATTTTCAAGGCATATTTTGCACCCTGTTTATTTTGTATTAATTTTAATATTAATAACTATACTCAGTTTATTTAATTTATAAAGAAAAAGTCTCACTATTTACACATTAAAAAGAATTACCATTTTTTTTACTAACCAAAATGTAAAAATTTTATGAAAGAAACATGTTAAAAAATAGTTATTTTAATTATAAATTATACTGACGATCACTTCAACACTGAAAGAAAACTTGTACCACCTTCATCTAGAACGAATAAGTAGTCATTTTCTAAATCCCTAAACTAGAAATATAGATTTCAGAGTTATGCGAATAAGGTAAAGAAATAAACTGAATAGATGAAATCATTGAGATAGGTGATGAAACGATACATTATGTTATGAATTGTGAGAAATTATCATTTGATATCAAGAATAAATTCATAAACTAGAATTATAATTACTAAAATTAACATCTTGTGTTCATATTTATTTACAAAGATTTTTAAATAAGTTTGACCACAATAATATAAGAAAACACTCTTGAATTTTAATAGAGGAGACTAGAACTCTCCAGCAAAGAGAAATAAATTTATAATGACATGGAACTATTTTTTTTTTCAAGAGCCACAATTTAAGTTTTTAGATGCCAGTGGCAGAATTTTTTCTCATAGTTTTAATGATTATTTTATTTTATTTTGTCCCTTACCTTATTTTGATATTTTTCGTCTTCATTTTCATTCTGAAAATCAAAATCTTGTTTTTTATCCCCCAGTAGTGAATAAAAATCATGGCTGCTAACTTTTATATTAACACAATTTCAGAATAATTTATTATAATATTAACTATTAAAGAATTAATATTATTTAATTTTATCTTATTTAATCATAGAAATTCTGCAATTAAATAAGGCAAAGATTCTTAATAAAAAATAACTAGCATAAAAGTTGGCAGTTTTGTAGCAGTATTTAGCAATTCTGTAACAGGACACAATGGCTGTACCATTGAAATTTAATAGCATTTCCCCCCTTTTTTTAATATAAAAACAGAGGGTTTTTTAGAAAATGTGTCAAAGTTTATACTTTGAAACTAATTTCTTAAGGCATTGAAATAGTCTTTATGACAGAACAACCACAACTCAAGAGCTAATTCAGTATCAAAGATTTTAACTAACTTATCGAAAAATGCTATTAAATTCCAAATAAATTCAGTAGTCATGCCTGCAAATTTCATATAAAAATGAGTTTATGAATATGTCAGAATGTTTTCCATTGTTAAGCAGGGGGAAATATTTTTTCTTGAGAACAATTAATGCCAAAAATCTTTTGCAATGTTTCTTTTTCAATGGTAGAACAGCAGCTGTGTTTTTGAGTAAACATCCTCTTTTAATTAAGATGATGTGTAATAAATACCCAGAAGAACACATCACTGATAACTGCCCCAAGACGGGTAAAATAATTCCTAAATGTTCCAACTGTAACGGTGCCCATCCGGCCTCATACAGAGGTTGCCCAAAAAATCCAAACAACATTAAGAAAAAAATACCCCAACACTCAACACCAAAACAAGACAGCAAAACCAAAAAACAAATCTAATTGCTGACATTGCAGACATTTTTAAACCATACAATTACACCATTCAAGATAAACCAAACGATACTAACGACACTGAGACCACTACTAATGTTAATAACGATATCCAGGAAGCCCCTGTTGAGGACACTTTCAGTTATACCAAGAACAATAAAACACCACCTGTTATACAAAATAATTACACAAATACCTTTAAAGATATGTTCAACACCTTCAAAGACATGAAGGAATTTCTCCAAATTATCAAACTCTTAAAACATTTAAAAAACATCGCCATCAAATCAAAAAATTGCAACAGCCCATTCGACAAAATGTATATCATAATAGAAGAATTAGACGCCTTTTCTACGGAGCTCAATATTCCTAATTATGAATAATTACAATAACAAAAATTTCTCTTCTCTTCTTATTTTCTCCTGGATTTGCCAATCATTGCAACCCAGGATTAATGAACTCCGCTCCTTTATTTCCATTAATCCAAGAAACACTTAACCCTTCCTGCAGTATCACCATCCCAGGATACAAACTCTATCATACACCACGTGCCAACTCTCATTGGTGCAGCACAGTCATCTACATCAAAAATTACATCCCACATCACACAACTCAAAATATTCCACTCCCAAGCATTGACTACAACGGTATTGTCGTCAACTTGCCCCATGCCAAAATCAACTTCACATCCTTCTACGCACGCCGTGGGCGACGATACCCCATAAACGACCTGACACATATCATTACACAACACCAACACGCATTTATCGCTGGTGACTTCAATGCACATAGCAGGCAGTGGAACTGTCATTCCACCACTACCAGAGGTAGATCTCTCCACAACTTGGTTAGCCATCTAAATCTTAGTCTCCACGCACCTACTACACTCACACACATTCCCGTTCTCGCAACCAGCACCCTTCTATTATTGACTTCGCCATGACCAAAAATCTTACTTTCCCTATAACCACTTCTGTTATTAATGACCTAAGTTCTGACCACCTTCCTGTCTTCTTCAAAATTGATCTTATCAACCCTATCTCTCCTCCTCCTTCAGTAGCAATTGACGGGAATAAATTCAAAAATTACATCAACAACACTGACCTTACCTACCCCACAATCAACAACACTACTGACATTGACAACGCAGTTAATAAACTCAACAACATCATTTACAAAGCTCAAAAAGATGCCACTTATACCAAATTCAAAAATAATAACTCTTACATCTTACCCACTTACATATATAATATTTGTAAACAACGCAACACACTCCGACGACTCTACCAAAATACCAGAGATCCCACCCTTAAAACCAGGGCATAAAATAACATATAAAGTAGGCGACACTAGTGTCACCCAGTGTGAAATTATTGTCGCCCAGTGATAGGGAATGGTACCGGCAATTTTTGAAATACAAAATATTTGAATAACAAAAACTGTCTTTGTGCTTCGGATAATATGACTGGCGACAGTCGTTATAGCAGATACCGAGTATAGGCAGGACAGTACGATACAATATGAGGCAGGCTGGGATAGCGGGAAAGGCCGTGTGACCTATGGCCTATGGGAAACATGTCATTGTTGTGACCTTTTGTGTTTCTGCTTGAAAGATTTATTTTCCGACAATCCATCCAGTGATAGGATTCAAATAATATAATAAAAGGTTTGCTTCACGAATAATTTTTGATGCATGAACAATAAGGGAAAATGAAGCATCACACATAGATTATGAAACACTTTACATTAAAATAACAGCATAATCTTTTATCTTTAACACCTTCGCGACGAGCGTCCTTTACAGAATTTTTTATCTTTTACCACCGGTTTTTCAAAACAGAAATTTTCGCCTACTTGAATTGCAGAAATGCTAGGATTACATAAGGCAAAGCTTACAATAAAAAATAACTGGTGGGAGTAATCCAGGATTCTGAGCATCTTATGCGTCACGTATACGTGTCGATCGTCCCCAAAGGGTTAAGCGCCTACACTAGTCACGCGAAGAAACGCTCACGCTAATGTTAAGTCTATGGGAAGGTTCTTGCGTGATTTCTCGCTCGCATTTTAATATTTTTAATATATATATATATATATATTGCATAGGATACCTGAGACTGATCTCTAATGTTGTTAGTTTTTACTTTTTCGATTTTGGTTCCATTTTTTCTATATAAGGGTACTTTTACTTTCAGAACCGGTTCCAACCGGTTCCGAAATTGGAAATGTCCACTTATAAAAAAACTTTAACTAAAATAAAAAAAAAAGTAAAAACTAACAACGTTAGGGATCGGTTTCAGCTATCCTATGAAAAAAAAATCATTTAAAAATATTAAAATGCGAGCGAGAAATCACGCAAGAACCTTCCCATAGACTTAACATTAGCTAAGGCGTTTCTTCGCCTGACTAGCGTAGGCTCTTAAGTATAATGGGAAAAAAATCCTGAAACATGTTTTCCTATAAAGACGTAATTTGTTTAATAAATATTAGGCCATTATGAAATCCTGATCAAAATTTCTATCAGAAAATGAATCAAAACCTGATAATACAATAACGATAATGCAAGAATAGCAGAAAATTAGAAATGTTGAATAAGCATGCTATATAACCATGGAGTTATCCTAGGCTGCCGATTTAGATCCCCAAATTCTTCAAATCTTCAAAATTTGAATGTTTTTTGTGAAGTTAAAGTGGATTCTCACAGGGTTAAAGAAGATTTTTTATTTCAAATTAAACATAATAAATTTGTTACAGTACGATTTATTACAGAAGAACAAGAAATGAAATCAGTTTTTCTAGGAGAATATATATCGAGTAAGCGAGGAGCAGAAGGCCTCATGGATTCTGTCAAAATCGTATTTGAGAACTTGGGCATTGAGAGTGTCGCCAAATATAAGTCGACAGGCTGATGGGGAAAGTGCAAATACAGGCAAAAACAGCGGCCTCTGGGTTCGTATGAAACAATACTTGGGCAGAGACTCGCTATGCGTTTGGTGCGTTACTCACAGGTCCGACTTAGCTATGTCTGATTTGGAATCATCAGTTATTGAAGTTCGGCATTGGAAATCCTATATAAAATCTATAACAACATTTTATCGGGCTTCTGTTCTACGCTTTGAAGAACTGCAAAAAATAGCTGAAATAGAAAACCAAACTGCCTTTCATTTCCGTGCATATTTTGAAATGGGGTTCGTGGAACATTAAAAAAAACTTAGTTAAAGCAGTATGGCACAATCTTTCTTTCATGGAAAAACATTGGGAAAACATTGTGAATCATCAAAAACTGAAAAAGCTCCTACTCGCGGGTTCTTCCGATTATGGATGAAAGATGGTGAGCAATAACTCACGACTTGCCAAATGCTAGCATCTGCTGCAGCACTTTAAAAAACTTCAGAAAGATAGTCAAAGGCCTTTCATTACACTGCCTGACATAAAATTGTCAAAGAAAATTTTTACGAATGCTTTGACTCTTATCGAAGATGCATGTTATCCTGGTGGATACGAAGAGCAGTTGATGGACATAAATGAAGGTACTAAGGAATCTGAAGTGACTCGGATATTGAAGAAAATCTTCGCAGTTTGCAACTCATTAGTTTCTACCAAAAGATGTTGGTCTGCAGTGAGAAAAGAAACTGTATTGAGTTGCAAAGAATTTGTTTCTCAAAGATTGGAAGAGGATCAAATGAGCATCTCCAACAGGATAGATGCTTTCTTAAAAGCAAGAAGACCAACAGAGGTTGTTAGTGCAGCCCGCCTTGATTTTGAGAACCTTTTTGGTAAAGACAAAATTGTCGATTTTACCGATGATGTGGTTGCTTTATACACGGCTGAAAAACTGCCTCCTCCATCAGATAGGACCTCATCAACAGCAAGACTTAATCACTACTTTAAAGCGTCTCAACCCCACTCAGTTTTTAACAAATTGGTACTATCATATGTTTCTTTAACACCTCATAGCGCTGGCCCAGAAAGAGCTGCGTCCACACATACAACGCTTAAATCTAACTAACAGTCGGGACTATCAAGAGAAGCATTAAACTCTAGAATGTTTATTGCTCTTAATGGAATTGGAACAGCTTTTTATGATCCAAGACCTGCTGTTGCAAGGTTCCTAGAGAGTAAAGAAAGAAGGTGAAAGCTTCCAGATAAGGAAGTTTATCAAACACAAGAGTTTGTCACAAAAATTCTTTGCAATTGATAATAACTTGTAAGAAAAAATTTAACGATTTTAATTATTTTTGTAACATTTTAAAACCATTATAAAAATTTAACACATTTTAACTCATTAAAATATAAAGAATGAATCGATTTCCTTGTTTAATTTCATTATTTCCATAAGAAAGTTCTTTGTATAAAAATTTTAAACTATTGTAAAAATTTCTGTAGTATTTTGGAAATATTTTACAGTTATAATTAGATTTTTTTTAAACATGAAGAGTAAAATCGAATTCCCCGTTTAGTTCTACCCTTTTCAAAATACAGTAATTTCTGAAAGGCTAAAGATGTTTAATCACTTTAATTATTGTTCATTTGGCCTTTTGGAAACATGTTATAAAATTTAATATGGTATTTTTTAAATTTAATGTTTTTAAACAGCAAGAGTATTTAATGTTTTTAAACAACATCTTTTTGATTAGTTCCACTTTGGGTCTAAAACTATAGGTACGGGAAATTTAAAAAAATATATTTAATGATTCAGGTCATATTTGCTTTTCAATTTGAGAATTTTTCCAGGCTCCAAATACCAAATTGGAAGATATAATATTGTTATGTACATAAGTCAAGTGTAGAAACAGTAAAAGGTAAGCAGCATTTTAACATAATTTTAGTGATAAATTTCATACATAGAGATGGGAATGCTCGAAAAAAACCCGGAAACTTTGGGAAAAAAACTGGGGTTTTTTTCGTTTTTTTCCGAAGGGGTATTTTTTAATTTTTCCAAATTGGAAAAATTGAAATTTTTAATTTATAAAATAATATATCAAAATGTTGTTATGGTTGCATTCTGATATTTTTTCTTTATATTTTTTCATGTTCAGTGTCTCCTATGAAAATATTAGAATAGAAAATATGATATGTAAGCACTTTAGGAGGAACTTGAGTCCGTTAAAGGATCCTTTACAATTTTTTCACCTTAAAACATAGGACCCTTCCAAAACACTGCATTCACTACAGAACTGTCTAAATTCTAGAATTTCATGAAAAAAAAATTATAAATCAAATAAAGGTTGAAAATATTAAACTAGGCTAAAAGGCATGTTTACTAGACAGAAATAGCAGGGTCATGTTATTTGGAGTGTTAAAATGTTTTTTTAATGGAATTTTAGCGTTTAGACCAAAATACTGCACTCTGCACAGAACTGTACTTTGTTTTAGCTCCCCATTACAGTACATCATTTCATGCTGCATACACCGAGGTGATTGTTTTCTGTGACCTATACAGAGGGACATTACCTTCTACCGCCAACTGCTCTCCTGCCTTTACCAGTCTTGTTTTGATTGACATCCCTTTGTTAATTTACTTCTAATTTTACTTCAAATTTCTTCATAAGCATAGCTTTCTACACTTAAAAATATTCTTACACATTGATTTCTGGGTAACTAATCAACTCTTTATGATGTTTTGTTAATTTTATTATGCTTTACTAGCTCAAAAAATGAAAAGTGGCAAAGAACTTTAGCAACTTGATAGCAATCCTAAACAACTGGGTAAGTGTGATCGAAGATCGCTCAAAGGGTTTCGTTTAATATTCCTTTCAAAACACTTTATCCTTTCTTTAATAAATTCAAACAAATTTCATTTATCAACAACAACACAAAAAAAAGTCATGTTTTTTTTATAAAGTAAAAATTTACCGGTCTATTTTTTCGTTTTTTCGAATATCTAAACCAACCGGATAGCGGGCCAAACCCGCTATTCTATTCTGTCATGATAATACCCGTCATATGGACTAAATGCAATATTAAACAAAATAATTTCAAAATTAAACAAATTGTACACCTTCAAAATGTTAAAGTATGCGAATATTTCCATAATCGGATTTTTATCACAATTCAATATGTTTCTCAAACTCATATATTTACTATTCTCTATTACTTATATTGATACTCACTTTGTATTAACTCAAACATTTGAAAAATTCGTTAAACTTCCCATATGACGTCAGATTTTCTTTTTAATTCTCTAATGACGTGATAATAATCTGCTTTGTGTACTTACACATACTCATACTCCTTGTATTATTGAGAAATCTTAGACATTTTCCGTTTTATTACAACTATGACGTCAATCAATTTTATTTCATATTTTTCTTTTTTTCAATTGGTGAAACTTTTATATCATTTTAATTATCACGTGGAAATCGTCCGATAGAAAATTAATTATTGTAGAGAGAATTTCATTGTGGATTTTAAATCTTTGGCATCTGCTATAAGAAAAAATATTTAAATTTAATAGGAAAAGGCTGTTAGAATTTTGGTTTTTTATCTCTATTTATTAAAATAATACGAATTTTTCAAATTTTAATATTTTGAGCTCTTCACAGCTGGTATTCATCTATATACACGAAGTTTCAACTCTGTAAGTTATATAGTTTTTGAGAATGGCTCTATGACGGACAGACAACGGAGCGGGAGTAATAGGGTTTCGTGAGATGAACGAAACCCTAAAAATAGTGATAAAAATATCAAAATATGGCTTTTTTTTTTTTTAATCCTACCCTAGCTTTGATTGGCACATTACCAAATAAAATAGAATCTGTCTGCATACTCCAAACATTCATATGCATTGGCTACATTCAAGAAAAAGAAAAATAAATTATCGTCAACCTAACCAGGTTTTACTGCCTTTTTCTGATCATTTGGCTATAACGTTTCATAAAATAATTATAATTGATCAAACTGTATTGCATGATATTCTTGAGTGAATTATCTTTCCAGTGGATATAGCTTTTATGGTATTACTAAGAAATATTGGGTGTTATGAGCCATCAAACTTCAAAAAAGCATATTTTCCAAAAGGTTTCCACAATTTTGGCCACTATTGTATTTATGAAGGACCTTATTAAAAATATCTAAATAAGAACCTAAATATAACGATAATTTCTAATCCACATAATTTTATTATGTTTTTTATGACAATTTTATGATATTTTTTAATAAGGCAATATTTTTTATACAAAATGTTCACAAAAACAGGATCGCATGAAAAAAAAATGTAATCAGACCCATGCAACTTCTCTTGTTAAAAATGAAAATTCATGTGCGAAATTACTTCAATCATGTACCAGATATTTAATACTATAACATTTTAAACATGCATTTATTTTTATTGGCACAGCTGCGATTTTTCATGTAATCAGATTGTAGTAACTCCTCTATACCGACCCGATAAAAGATGGTGAGTGGTAGCGAGATCGGATCGCTGGCACAGAGAATTTCTCGTATAAATTGGAAAATAGAATTTATTGCATACCAATATTAATTCTAATGAAAATATGTACAAGAAAGTTAATTACAGCATTTAATTATTTTTCGTGAGTCAATCGCTTATAAATTAATGACCTCTTGACTCCAAGTGTAACTGAAACAAACAAAAGTCTCTAAACATTACAGACAGTCGTGACTACAAAACAAAGTTCATTCGGACCAAGGCTCGTCCGTTCCTTCTCTTCGGAAGATCTACTAATACTCGTTAATTCTGAGTCTAAGAACTCTCACTCTCGCACTTGGTGTGCTTTTTCACTTCGCTGGGATTTTCACCGGATACCTGCTGTATCAATTCTCGAGGTCGGACCTCACTAGCGCTTACACCACGCTGAGTTAGAAACTGACGTTTCCTTTTCCCTTCTCCAGAGAGTCAACACTCTCCTTTTCGATCTCTCCAAAAAACTGTCCTCTCTCCCTTTTTCATTCTCGCAGGAGAACTTCTTCTGGGGGCGGGGGCTTTGTCGAGGCGGGCCCCTCGAAACTCTCCAGCCTCTTAGCAGCCTTGAGATCCCTCTGTTTCGTTTTCACTAAGTCCGTCATTGGACGTTCTAAGACAAAGGGCAAAGTTTCGGGCGCAAACCTAAAAATCGTGTGCAGAGATCGCTTCTTTCGCAGATGAACTCTTTCCCACGAACTCGGCAAGGATCAAAGCATAAGACCCCTTTTTGGGTAACGCCTTACCACTTCATCACTGTCCGAACTTTCAGCTCACAGTACAATAGAATTCGGCGTCTGCTAGTCTTCAAGGCAAAAATAGGGAGGGAAGGTATGCAGTTAAGTGTACTCACAGGAAATGCTAGAATGACACATAGTGCAGCTGGATGTCGAAGCTCAAATTCTTTACAGCACCTCCTCCTCAAACGATTCTTAAGGGTGAAACACTAAGAATCTCTAAGAGTCGGATAAAGAATTGCAAGCTCAAATTACATCAGAGTGGCAAGAAATAAAACATACATGAATAAGATAATACTACCTTCCTTTTTTTTTTTCGCGCTCTGATAAGAAATCATGAACATAGAATGAAATAAAACACAGTGAAATAAAAAATAAAAAATAAAAAATCTTAAAATAATTATATACAAAAGTTTATCAAGAAATCTCCTTAAACTCGACTCAGACAATCAACATGCGGAATGTCTTTGCCTGCGCGATGAGAAATGGCATAATTATAAGGTTGCAGAGCTAAGGACCACCTTAATAATCTGGGATTATTTCCAGAATTTCTTTTTAGAAACACCAAAGGATTGTGATCGGTTTCGATAGAAAAGTTTTGTCCATCAATATAATGCCTTAACTTTTTTATCGCAAAAATAATCCCTGCACACTCTCTTTCAGTGGCGCAGAAACTTTTCTCACTATCAGTAAATTTTCGACTTAAATATATTATGGGGTGCTCTTCCGATCCCTCTCTTTGAGCCAAAACCACGCCAATTCCTAAGTCACTAGCATCAGTTTGTACAATGAATTCTTTCTGAAAATTAGGAGCGTAAAGCACCGGTTCTTCAGTAAGTTTCATTTTCAAAGTCTCAAAGGCTTTTCCCATTTCGTCGCTCCATGCAATCTTTTCTTTTTTATTTTTCCTTTAAGCGCCCTCGTTAATGGTTCTACAATCACTGCATAATCTTTTATGTACCGGGAATAATATCCAGCCCTTCCCAAACATCTACGAATTTCAGTTTTCGATTTCGGAACCAGTAATTCCTTAATTGCCCTTACTTTCGCCTCAGCTGGCCTCCGTCTGCCCTCACCTACAATATGCCCAAGATATTTTACGGTTTTCTGAGCGAACTTGCATTTCGCCAATTTGATTTTTAGTTTCGCGTCATTCACCCTTTTTAATACTATTTCTAGATGACGCATATTGTCCTCCCAACCAGTGTTGAATTCAGACACTTTTCTCCGGGAGGGATTTCTGTAGCTCCGGGGGGGATATTATAAAGTTCCGGGGTGGAAATTCCACTTTTTGACCTCTGAAAGCATAAAATTTCAAATACTCCGGGGGGGACATTTCAATGCTCCGGGGGGGACATTCCCCCCCGGGCCATCCCCTGGATTCAACACTGCTCCCAACTATCTGAAAAAATCGCCATATCATCTAGATACGGTAAACAGAAATTCTTAAGTGCGTTTATTTCCCGCGTTAAGATATCTGCTAACTCCACCCGTTTTCTGTAAGGCTTTACTAAACTCAAGTGAGAAATCTGGGATTTCTGTCGCCTCCCAGGAACATTCACAATATAATTTGTTTCCGTAATTATTGACTCCTTTCTTCCCGGCCCTATCCGACTATCTGACATTTTAATTGGCTTTCTGGTAGTTAACACTAAAACCTCATCTTTCACATTAAGCTTCCGTTTTACCGCCTTTCTGTCAAACCAAAATTTCATCTTTTCTCGTTTTTCTGACACATTTTCAACTGCTAAAACTCGACCTCTTTTTAACCTGTTCGTGAGATTAAACACACATCCCTTCACGAATGTATTCTCCTCCGTTTCTCTTATCCATTCTCCAAATACTAACGCTTTCAAAAGCTTTCTAACTTTTCGATGCCAACATGCAATACTATCGCTTATTGTGCGACACACTCTCGGATTTTTCAACTTAACACCGAACCTTTTTAGAAATGCGGTAGTTAAATCGTTTATCAATCTTTTCCCAAGGTCCAAGTATTTTGACACATTTCCTTCAACTTTCCCTTTCCCTAAGTGTAATGGCACTTTTTCTAGGCACGCGCCAAAAATATCTACCTGATAAGGCAATGGGACAAGCACCTGCTTCCCCCCACTCACGCGATTTTCTCTGGCTTTTGCCACTATCAAAGAATTTCCCGCATTACAATGCGTTTCTTCAATTTCCCCTTTCCCTCTAATCTCTTCGAATGATGGATACCTGTCATGTTCCATTTTACTAACCCCTCTTTCAATGTTTGCTAAGATCGAAGATTCCTCACATATCGGCAAAGGCGATAATCCCTTATCCACACTGACCAGTTCAATAGGGTTTTCTAGATTTTCACCCTCTAGTTTTGAATTCAACGCTTCCGCTTCACTGCACTCGCGAAAAATTCCCCCTTCTCTTTCTTTTACTGAATTCAAAGTTTCCGTTTCAACATTCCCGCTAGAAATATACTCTTCTTTTTCTTCCTCGGAAATCAAAGTTTCCGCTTCAACATTCCCGCTAGAAATTTCTTTTTCCCCCTCGGAAATCATAATTTGTTTATTTACCGGATTCGGAGCTGGGCCACCCTTTTCTCTCGTTTGAGCGCGTGTCAAAACTGCATTCATCAATTCGGGTTTTTTCTTCGCCTGTTCTAACAATTTCTGAGTGCGATTACCCAACAAATAGTAGTACATATCTGAATTTCTATTGTTAACTCCTGCCTTGGTTTCAATGATTCCTACACCTTCAATTTCTAAAGTGACTTCTGCTATAGGTAAGCAGTACAATTTCCTGTCCACCGGGGTTTTAATCCAAACATGATCTCCATTCAAATTATCTTGACTGACTAAATGGTGCGGGACCAAATCTATCTGGCTCCCACTGTCCGTTAAGGCAGTTGCCTGAATTCCATTCACTAATATTTTGCTCAAATAAGGGGAGAAGGTTTCTTCAAGTGTCGGCTTACTTATTAAGTGACTGACCCGCGCAACATCTCTCTTTTTAATCTCCGGACAATCTACTTTGTAGTGCCCGCTTCGAAAACACGCATGACACTTAACTTCTCGCCTTTTTTCGTAAACCCTTTCCCTTTCTTTATGATCATCGCGATCCCTCCAGTTAAAGTTAGTCTCCGGATTTCTGTTACGGTTTCGCCCATTTTCAAAAGTCCTGGGTCTTTCAAAATTCTTCTCTAAAGGGAGTTTCGTATTCCAAGTTTTTTTTGACGGGCGCTTGATTGCCTCGTACGCATCTAAAAGCCTCACTAACTTTTCGGGATCTTTAATCTCCGCCCAGTTATCTATAAAATGTTCGCGCATTTCTGGAGACGCTCTCCGTTTGATTTGGTCCGTGACAAGCAAATTTTTCAAACCCTCAAAATCCGAAACTTGTAAGCATGACAGCCAACCTTCTAAAAAACTATTAAGTTCGAAAATCAGATCCTTCCAAACTGAATTAGGATTTCGTGGATGTTGACTAAATTTTTGTCTGTACGTCTCTGCATTCAAACGATATCGTTCTAACAATTTTTCTTTCACATATTGAAAATCATCAATTTTGTCTTCGGGTTCTCTCAAAATTAGCTCGGCCATTCCCACAGGTAATAATGATAGTAAATTCGTCACCAACTCATCCGAATTTAGATTACATTTTTTTGCCTGTCTCTCGAATAAATTCAAAAACAACGAAATATCCGAATTCTTTTCATCAAAGCGATGCATAATTGTTTTTAGGGGTAAATGATTCGTTCTAACTGAGATGCTACTAGATGCGGTACTCCGGTCATCTGACTCTTGCGTCGCTTTTAACCTAGCTAACTCATGTTCCCGCTCTTTTTCTTCCTTATCTGCCAATAATTTATTTTCCCTATCTTTTTCTATAAGTTTAATCTGCGCTAAGGCTAGCTCTTTATCAAATCCCTCTGACGACTCTATTTTTTTTATAATTTTCGGTACAGTATCATTTTCCTCTAAAATGACCTCAAATTCGTAAGCTAACGTTTGCAAATCAGCTTTCCTAAAATATTTAAGCTCCGACATTTTTAAAGTATAAAATTAGAAATTATCTTTCCCACAAATATGAAACAATACAATAAGATTAAATCAAATCCTACCAAGTGCGTCAAAATATTACCAAAATATACGCTCATAAAAAAAGTACGCTTAGCAATAATATAGGAAATATGCAACATATAAAAATAAGCAACTCTATCCTAACGTCTACATTCACCTTGGTATTTGGTTATAAAATACATATGGGATAAATTCTACACAAAACAAAAATTTCAAATTCAAAAAGTACAGTAAAAATATTTTAAATTGCAAAAGTCTCATTCAATTCCCTTTTTTTTTTTTTTAAATCAATGGTGGTCTTAATCTCTGCATCCACTCTTAAAAAATTTAGAATAATTCACAAAAAACATATAAAATCAACTCTGTTATCGTAAAATATGAAATGCGTTCAATACTTTTTTTTTTCAATGAACTCTCATTTATAGATTCAGCTAAAATTTTGTAACACTGCACAACTCTCAGTTTGCATTAAATTAATTCAACAATAATTTAATTTTTAACTACAAAATTTGTCTATTAAATAAGTTACAGTAATCTCGGAAGTATCTCATCATACTTTTTTTTTTTCTACCGGAAAAATTTCTCAAAATATTTACTCTCACAAAAATTAACATACAACTTTTTTTTTTTTTTTTGAAGCCTACAACACCTATACAAACACTAATAACAATTAAAGCCACTCTGAGTATAAAAAGAGCTTACCTCCATTACTAAGAGTCTTTCAGGGCGTCAGAAGCACAGACTTCAGAGATTCTCAGGAGCACAGACGGGGTTCTCTGTCACACTTTTCGGATGGGGACTCTTCCGGATGGGGGAACACTCTCCAGAATTCTTGGTAGATTTCTCTTTCTGATGCTGTGTTGATCCACAGGGGCGTCTAAGGAGACTCAGGTCACAAGTCACAAGGAGACTCTTTCTTGGAGCACTTTGATGATTTAAATTTCAGAGTCCACTCTTTGTCTTTAGAGAATGTCATTAATTTTTGCTAATTAATCCACCACCGCAAGCCACCAGTTGTAGTAACTCCTCTATACCGACCCGATAAAAGATGGTGAGTGGTAGCGAGATCGGATCGCTGGCACAGAGAATTTCTCGTATAAATTAGAAAATAGAATTTATTGCATACCAATATTAATTCTAATGAAAATATGTACAAGAAAGTTAATTACAGCATTTAATTATTTTTCGTGAGTCAATCGCTTATAAATTAATGACCTCTTGACTCCAAGTGTAACTGAAACAAACAAAAGTCTCTAAACATTACAGACAGTCGTGACTACAAAACAAAGTTCATTCGGACCAAGGCTCGTCCGTTCCTTCTCTTCGGAAGATCTACTAATACTCGTTAATTCTGAGTCTAAGAACTCTCACTCTCGCACTTGGTGTGCTTTTTCACTTCGCTGGGATTTTCACCGGATACCTGCTGTATCAATTCTCGAGGTCGGACCTCACTAGCGCTTACACCACGCTGAGTTAGAAACTGACGTTTCCTTTTCCCTTCTCCAGAGAGTCAACACTCTCCTTTTCGATCTCTCCAAAAAACTGTCCTCTCTCCCTTTTTCATTCTCGCAGGAGAACTTCTTCTGGGGGCGGGGGCTTTGTCGAGGCGGGCCCCTCGAAACTCTCCAGCCTCTTAGCAGCCTTGAGATCCCTCTGTTTCGTTTTCACTAAGTCCGTCATTGGACGTTCTAAGACAAAGGGCAAAGTTTCGGGCGCAAACCTAAAAATCGTGTGCAGAGATCGCTTCTTTCGCAGATGAACTCTTTCCCACGAACTCGGCAAGGATCAAAGCATAAGACCCCTTTTTGGGTAACGCCTTACCACTTCATCACTGTCCGAACTTTCAGCTCACAGTACAATAGAATTCGGCGTCTGCTAG
The DNA here is from genome assembly GCA_963931845.1 of Maratus michaelseni. Classification (NCBI taxonomy): domain Eukaryota; kingdom Metazoa; phylum Arthropoda; class Arachnida; order Araneae; family Salticidae; genus Maratus; species Maratus michaelseni. The sequence continues at coordinate 151,208,991 of OZ007598.1, read as the reverse complement.
TCTTCAAGGCAAAAATAGGGAGGGAAGGTATGCAGTTAAGTGTACTCACAGGAAATGCTAGAATGACACATAGTGCAGCTGGATGTCGAAGCTCAAATTCTTTACAAGATAATAATCGCTAGAAATATTTAACTATTATTAGAAACAAGTTATTTTTTAATAACATGCAATTGAAATTATTTAATCTTTTCAAGCTTTTTTTTCTCTTCTCTTCCTTTTCCTTAAATATAGATTTTAAGACTTGTCGAACCGTTTTCTTTTTTTTTAATATAAATGCATACAGATAAACTTTGCAAAGAAAATGTAAATTTTGATAAAAATTGTTTTCAACTAAATATTTTGATGTATTAAAAAATTCCACCTGTTTTATAAATTTCATTACAGAAACATACATACATATATATATATTACTTTCACATTAAGAATCTAAAACATAAACTAAAATCAAAACATAGGGTTGGTTTAGGTTTAGATTGGAAAGCTATACTACCATCCAAAACTAAATACACAAGAAATAAAAATTCTAATTGTACGAAAAAGTTGTAATATTGTAAATTATTATCAATTTTTAAGCAATAGAAGATATAAAAATTATAATATTTATAATGTCACAACTACAACAATTTGCTTCTTTAAAATGGCGTCATTTATATAGAAAACAATACTATGTAGAGGGGATTTAAATTTGCTTTCAAACTGCAGTGATATTGGTTGAAACTCAGATTTTTTATTTTTTATAATTTGCTTCTTTAAAATGGCGTCATTTATATACAAAACAGTACTATGTAGAGGGGATTTAAATTTGCTTTCAAACTGCAGTGATATTGGTTGAAACTCAGATTTTTTGTTATTTTTTTAATTATCTCCACTGGTAATTGAACAAATACAACTGAAGAAACATTTCAACAGTGACATGATATATTACAAACAATGGTGTTAAATTAAGCAAGAAAAGCTTTTGTAAAAATTCTGAGACTGAAAGGCTAACTTTTAAGAGCTGACTTTTTTTTTCTCTTTTTTGTAAGATATTCATCTAAAGTGAAAAAAAAAATATTTTATTTAGTATGCAGAAATTTAAAAAATGTTTATTACTTTATATTCTTTAAGAAAATGTAACTTATTTTGAGAAACATTTGTAAAAAATCAATTTTTCCAGAAAAAACCCGGAAAAAAACTGGTTTTTTTCCGCCACTTCAAAATTTCCGGAAATTTTACATCTCTATTCATACATAAATTTTTAATTAGGTACAGAAATTTGGTAGGTTGAATGTTATGTTTGATCTATATATATGACTAACATAACAATTGTTCACAATTAGTCTGAACGGTGAATGTATACTTTCTTTAATGCTACCTAGCTATAAATGAACGGGTTTACATGATTCAATGAAGACATCATTACTTACTTAGCAGGTACAGAAGAAGTAAAATAGACAGAATTGATAAAACAGAATTATAGAATTCGATATTCTAATTATTTGGTTTGCAGTTATTGGGGGGAGGGGGGCTGAATTTAAAGATATTTGCTTGGAACAACAGATCAAACATTTAGTCGCCCAGTGAGAATTCCTTAAAATATGCTCTGCTTAAAACAGCTGTCAACAGGCTCAACAATAAAATTAAAACCCTTATTCAAAAAGATAAGCAAAAACACTGGTCTAAATTTCTCGAAAGTCTTACTTGCGAGGATAACTCTCTTTGGCAAATCAAAAAGAAACTCAATAATAATTACACCCCTATTCCTCCCCTTACTGCCAATAATCAAACTGCGTATACTGACGAGGACAAGGCAGAATGTCTCGCTAGCTCATATGAAAGGCAATTCTCTCCGAATCCCTTCCTCACAAGTCAAGCACACTTTAACAATGTCAATGATACTGTTAATGACTTCCTCTCAACCCCTCCTATTCCTCTCCCCGAAATTCAACCCATCATGATCAACAATATTATTCAAAAACTTAATAATAAAAAATCTCCTGGGTATACCGATAGGGTACCGAGACCGATACTCCTGGGGTATGATAAAATTTCCAACTATACTCTTAAACAACTTCCTATCAACTGTATTCTCTACATTACGAAGCTCACTAATTCTATCATCAAACACTGTTATTTTCCTAAACCCTGGAAAACCTCTATCATTTCTCCTATTCCTAAACCATCCTGCAATCTTAATGACCCAACTAATTTCCGTACCATCAGTTTTCTCTCCTCTCTAAGTAAAGTCATCGAACTCGTCATTAGATCACAGCTCAATAACTTCCTTCACAACAACAACATTCTTATGCCGGAACAATTCGGCTCTAGAGCCAAGCACTCCACTCAACACCAACTTCTTCGATTTGTGGAATTCTTAACTGAAAACTTCAACGAGAAGAAGCCTACTGCTGCCATATTTCTTGATGTCGCCAAGGCCTTTGACAAAGTCTGGCACGCGGGCCTCATTTACAAATTAATTCGGCTTAAGTTCCCGTCTGGACTTATCTATTTAATACACTCTTACCTTGGTGATCGTGACTTCTAAGTCCGTGTAAACAACTAATTTTCTCTACTACACATAATACTATGTGGTATTATTCAGGGTTCAGTCATTGGCCTTATTTTATTAATAATATACTTTAACGACATTCCACGCACACTCTTCACATCACTCGCTCTCTATGCGGACGACACTGTTTTCTATGGCACTGCATATCACCCATACAATCTTTAAAAAATCTACAACACCACCTCAACATCTTCATGGAATGGTGTGATCAATGGCGCATTAAGATAAATGAATCTAAAACTACTGCTGTTTACTTCTCTAGAATCATCAATAATACTACCATTCCCTGGTCTGACGATGCCAAGTACCTGGGGGTTACCATTGACAAACGCATTACCTTTAAAAAGCATATTCTTAATATACGCGGTAAAGTCGCCGGAATTTCCAAAACCCTCGCCCCCCTTCTTCGCAGTCACTCACTCTCCATACACAACAAACTCTTAATATATATTGCTTGCATTTTCTCTGTTATCACATATGCATGTCCAATCTGGGGCTTCACTTGCAAAACCGGTATCAACAGCCTCTCTAGTACCCATTACAAACAGTTCCGTTACATCAGGAACGGGTCTAGATTCCTCAAAAACTCCACAATCCTCAAGAATCTCAAAACGACTTCACTCAAACATCGCATTAAACACTTTGCGAAAAAATTCTACAATGACATTAATCACATTCCAAATGAACTCATCTATAAGCTACCTGACTACGATGCTTGCAGTCCATCCAACCAGAAAAAACCAAGGTACTCCACTATTCTTGATGAATAGTCCTTCCGAGCTATAATTCTTACCTCAAAATTTTTCTCTTTAATATTTAAAAAAAAAAAAAATATTATTATATAATTTTTTATTAAATAATTTTATATTGACTTTTCTCCTAAACTTCTCCTAACATCTTTACTTTACCTCGTCTGGCATTATTTTTGTTTTCTTTAACTATGAACTATATTAACTTTTATACTTTAACTAGTAAATTTTCATTATTTTATAGATATACTTAACACTATCCTATTTTTATGTAGTCAATTGGACTACGGGTAGACATTTCATATGGCTCTCTGAGGATTTGATATACACCTACTCAAAGCCAGGGTGTGCAGTTGCGTGCAGTTGCTTCGCAACTTGGAAGCCCATTGAACCTAACACAAGTTCAAGTAAATACCGTAAAAAGTGAAATTTAGACCTGAACCTGTAGCAGAATCTGTTATTGATAATTTTTATTAGCTTTAATGATGCTACAAGGATAATATTGCGTTAACATTTCTGAAAACCTATAAAAACGTCCATATAAAGGTGTTTTTCTTTTTTTCTATCATTTTTTTTTAATTATAGAAAATGACATTCTTATAGCAGATTGGAGCAGAATTCAGAGATTTTTTCATTTCAGTAGCAGAGTGTTCTGAACTAAATCAAAATTTGTGGCTTAAAGCAAATTTTCACCCCTGTAATTACAAAGAATTAAAAACCAATCAACAAATAATTACACAGATATGGAAACAAACACCATTTTACATCTTTCTGCCCAATTTATTAAATAAAAACATATTTTATTTACATTACAATAAAACTTTAAACATAAATTTTAGGCTACAGAAAAATAACAAATTAGGCAATTAGGTGGAAATATTTTCATCCATCCTGCATCTACGTTGAGTACAGAGGAAATCACCAAAAAACTCTGAAAAGCTGGGTCATTTGTACTTAATTTAACCTGTAAAATAAAAAAAGTTACATTTAAAATACAAATGAATAAATAAGAACATTACAGATTTATTTCTCTTGTTTAAATGTAAAGAAAAAAATAAGAAGTCAAAAGCCAAATCAACATCCAATTTATAACTAATTTTTTAGACACTCGGGACAAAAAATACACACTAAAGCTGTGCGATATAAGAAATTTAATATCGCAATATATCGACAAGTTAATATTGATATTGTTAATATATTGCAATACTAATTTAAAGGGGGGGGGGGTAAAGAGCATTTGCTGTTTTTTAAAGATAAATGATATAATATCAACAATTTAAGCACAAAAATTAGTTGAAAGCAATGAATTAAAATTTTTATATCTATTTGCTCATAGAACATAATTTCTATTTTTAATTAAAAAATAAGTATTTAAAAGAAAATGAATCAATTGTTCAATACCATTACTTTCATAACGATTTTCGTTGAGGATAATAATTTGCCTATTTTCATTTTATTGTATTAACCCCGCCCCCCTTTTTTTTAAGCGAAAATTTCTTTAGGCGCGTTGGGCATTTTTTGAGATGGGAAAAAACCATTGAACTCGCGACACTGTTACCGACACCTCTGTATATTTGGCGAGGATTCTGCAATAGCTGGGGCATTTTTTGAGATGAGGAAAAAACCATTGAACTCCCGACACTGTTACCGACACCTCTGTATATTTGGCGACGATTGTGCAATAGCTGGTTCAGGTAAGCAACCAGATTTGCTTAAATTAATATCTCACTTTGACAGCAAAAGTGATATTAGTCTCTATTTAGCATTATTTTAAAGACAAATTTCTCGAATGAATATAATAAAAGAAAATTGGGTCACACATTTGTTAAGTTTAATTCCGTTAGAAATCGCATTAAATGAAAATTGTAATATAATTTTTGTAGTAGTAGTTTATAATAATGAATGAAAAAAACACTTCATTTAAAAGTATTTCCTGCACAATAAAACGTTTCCTGACGATTCAAAAAATACACAGGTAATTGTTCAAGTTTTCATTTCTGTCGGCACTCCCGGAGTGCCATTTTTTTTTTTTTTTTTGGTAAGTCTTATATTCACCACTATGATATGGTTAAATATAGGATTTAAAAAAAAAAAACTTCGTATTCACCACTATGTTACGATTAAATATAGGATAAAAAAGAAAAAAAAACACTTCGTATTCACCACTATGTTACGATTAAATATAGGATAAAAAAGAAAAAAAAAACACTTCGTATTCACCACTATGTTACAATTAAATATAGGATAAAAAAAAAAAAACATCTAATGAAGTAAAATTCAAAATTGTCGATATAAAAATGTATGTTTCATAGAATTTAATTAGATTAATATTGGTTAAAAATGTCAAACTTTGTTTTAATGACTAAAAGTGATGACTAAAATTATTTAAGAAATTTTAAAAATGTTACTTATTTTGAGAAACTTATGGTTTACTACAAAATGTAATCATAGCAACCATGTAATTAAAATTTTTTTTACATTAATTTTTATCTCACATTGTTTAAATTCATAATGTATCTCTCATTGAAAAAAGAAAATCTTTGCCGAATGACTGATGGACATTTCCCTTTCCATGTACATAAATTTCATAATAAAATGCACTAGAATAAGCAAGTAGTTATGACCAGGGTTGGGGAATTTTCAGAAAATCTTACCAGCCAGCAGGATGCAAAGTGCAGTTGAAATATTTTATGACAAAATGAAGGTAAAATATTTAATTACTATTAGCACAATTCATTTTCATATTTTTTTCCCTATAAAATTAAGAAATATATACAACAGAGGATAGTTTAGTACAAGATAGAATTTAGTACCATGTTCACATCATGGTAATTTGTAAAGTTTCAAAATAGAATTAGTAAAAAAATTAAAGCTTTTTGGCAAATCTTCAATAGTTTACAGATTTCAAAGGCTGCATAAAAATCCACTCGCCAGTAGTGAGTAAAATGATGTATTTTCCCCCACCCCTGGTTATGACAGCAGATATTGCAATTTTTGCTCTTTCATTAATAACGCATTTAAAGTAATATAAAGTCAATCGCCAAATTTCTTGCATTTATTTATTTAAAAATTTCAATTAGTGTTAATTTAAAATTAAATAGCTCAAATAAAAATGTTAATATACACATATTTCAACCAACAAAAGTAGAATCCTTGATGAAATAAAAAAAAAAATTATACTCTTTCCTCGTAGGAAAGTCGCCATAAGATGGCCGCTGACAGACATTTTCTTTTATAAATATGTTAAGTGTATGTGATTATTCTCCATAAAAAAGGAAAAAGAAGCAAAAATATTCATATAAGAAATATAAAAGAAATCCCCTTGATATCCATGGTTTAATATATAAACAATGAATGAAAATGTAAAATAAAATTCAAGTAATCATTAGCTGCAAACAGCAAATTTTAAGTTCAAGGTTTTAGAGTCAGGCTCATAAAAATAGAATCAACGAAAAGTTTTATAGCTCGCATAATTTAAAGAAAATTAGAAAAAACTGAATACTGATTAAAAAAAAAAAAATGTGAATGTTTTTGTACAAGCATAAATAAATAATTCATTTTATTATAGTGATAATTACAGGCAAACAATAATTTTTTTTATTATTAGCCGATGGTTGGTAGACTAATATTTTATTAGTCACTTTTTAGACATAAATAACATTTAAACTTTTACCCGCCATACCATGACCTGCTTATCAGATTGATTTGAAATTTTTATCTTTGTATTCATATCAATTCTATGGTTGTGTGCAAAATTTTAGGTTCTTACGATAAATATATGTAGAGCTACACATATATTAAAAAAACAACGAAAAAGATAAAGTATGTGCATAATACAAAGTTATTGCAATATAAATGCACATAAACATGCAACAGTAAATATTATCAACAAAAATAATATATATATTCAGGGTTGGTAAGTTTCTGCCTGGATGGTTAAAACCAGTGATTGTAACCGGTAAAACTGGCAGAAACTAAGAAATAATAGTAAGAAGAACTTTAATCTGCAATGATTCGTAATTCATACATGTGTTTGATATGTAAACAATTAAGTTAAAAATTAAAACGAAAGATTATGAATGTTATTCAAAGTAGCAAAAAGTTTCAAAATGATCATATAAATATACTTTGTTTATATAATACTAATTTTCTTTCACCTGAAAATCAGAATTTTTCACAATGGTAATCTGATGCTGTACAAGTTGAACTAATAATATTATTGTTTAGAGATGAATTTCTATTTAAAAGTAAGAAAAAAAGAAATTTACAAAAATTCTACGATATTTTAACAAATCACTTTTCAGAGTATTTTAAAATAAATAATACAATGCAATAACTTAAAGATTATCTACTATATGCAAGGGTTGATCCCGACAAAATTTGGGGCCTATTTAGGGCCTCTTCACAAAAATCAATGTAATAAAATGAGCCTCTTCACAAAAATTAATTTGATAAAATGGACCCCTTTACAAAATTCTATATAATGAAACAGGCCCATTCATAAAATTCCTTTTAACAAAATAGGCCTTTTCACAAAATTCCATTTTATAAAAACTTACTATTTATATATTATTTTGCGACTTTTAAAATGTGTAATTTGTAAACAAACAAGCTCACCACAGAGGAAAACTTCAGCAAAAGTATTTAAAAAAGTTTTTGTTAATAAACGCTTGGTTCGAATTAGAGTAGCTGGATTTCGACTTTCATTACAAAATGTTATTTTTGCACAAAAATATAATAAAATTTCACAAAAATATAATAAAATTTGGTATTAATTATAATACATTCTTATAGCAGATTGGAGCAGAATTCAGAGATTTTTTCATTTCAGTAGCAGAGTGTTCTGAACTAAATCAAAATTTGTGGCTTAAAGCAAATTTTCACCCCTGTAATTACAAAGAATTAAAAACCAATCAACAAATAATTACACAGATATGGAAACAAACACCATTTTACATCTTTCTGCCCAATTTATTAAATAAAAACATATTTTATTTACATTACAATAAAACTTTAAACATAAATTTTAGGCTACAGAAAAATAACAAATTAGGCAATTAGGTGGAAATATTTTCATCCATCCTGCATCTACGTTGAGTACAGAGGAAATCACCAAAAAACTCTGAAAAGCTGGGTCATTTGTACTTAATTTAACCTGTAAAATAAAAAAAGTTACATTTAAAATACAAATGAATAAATAAAGACATTACAGATTTATTTCTCTTGTTTAAATGTAAATAAAAAAATAAGAAGTCAAAAGCCAAATCAACATCCAATTTATAACTAATTTTTTAGACACTCGGGACAAAAAATACACACTAAGGCTGTGCGATATAAGAAATTTAATATCGCAATATATCGACAAGTTAATATTGATATTGTTAATATATTGTAAGACTAATTTAAAGGGGGGGGGGGGGTAAAGAGCATTTGCTGTTTTTTAAAGATAAATGATATAATATCAACAATTTAAACACAAAAATTAGTTGAAAGCAAGGAATTAAAATTTTTATATCTATTTGCTCATAGAACATAATTTCTATTTTTAATTAAAAAATAAATATTTAAAAGAAAATGAATCAATTGTTCAATATCATTACTTTCATAACGATTTTCGTTGAGGATAATATTTTGCCTATTTTCATTTTATTGTATTAACCCCCCCCCCCTTTTTTTAAGCGAAAATTTCTTTAGGCACGTTGGGCATTTTTTGAGATGGGAAAAAACCATTGAACTCGCGACACTGTTACCGACACCTCTGTATATATGGGGAGGATTCTGCAATAGCTGGGGCATTTTTTGAGATGAGGTAAAAACCATTGAACTCGCGACACTGTTACCGACACCTCTGTATATTTGGCGACGATTCTGCAATAGCTGGTTCAGGTAAGCAACCAGATTTGCTTAAATTAATATCTCACTTTGACAGCAAAAGTGATATTAGTCTCTATTTAGCATTATTTTAAAGACAAATTTCTCGAATGAATATAATAAAAGAAAATTGGGTCACACATTTGTTAAGTTTAATTCTGTTAGAAATCGCATTAAATGAAAATTGTAATATAATTTTTGTAGTAGTAGTTTATAATAATGAATGAATAAAACACTTCATTTAAAAGTATTTCCTGCACAATAAAACGTTTCCTGACGATTCAAAAAATACACACGTAATTGTTCAAGTTTTCACTTCTGTCGGCACTCCCGGAGTGCCATTTTTTTTTTCTTTTTTTCTTTTTTTTTTTTTTTTGGTAAGTCATTATATTCACCACTATGATATGGTTAAATATAGGATTTAAAAAAAAAACACTTCGTATTCACCACTATGTTACAATTAAATATAGGATAAAAAAGAAAAAAAAAACACTTCGTATTCCCCACTATGTTACGATTAAATATAGGATAAAGAATAAAAAGAAAATCACTTCGTATTCACCACTATGTTACGATTAAATATAGGATAAAAATAGAAAAAAACATCTAATGAAGTAAAATTCAAAATTGTCCATATAAAAATGTATGTTTCATAGAATTTAATTAGATTAATATTGGTTTAAAATGTCAAACCTTGTTTTAATGACTAAAAGTGATGACTAAAATTATTTAAGAAATTTTAAAAATATTACTTATTTTGAGAAACTTATGGTTTACTACAAAATGTAATCATAGCAACCATGTAATTAAAATTTTTTTACATTAATTTTTATCTCACATTGTTTAAATTCATAATGTATCTCTCATTGAAAAAAGAAAATCTTTGCCGAATGACTGATGGACATTTCCCTTTCCATGTACATAAATTTCATAATAAAATGCACTAGAATAAGCAAGTAGTTATGACCAGGGTTGCGGAATTTTCAGAAAATCTTACCAGCCAGCAGGATGCTAAGTGCAGTTGAAATATTTTATGACAAAATGAAGGTAAAATATTTAATTACTATTAGCACAATTCATTTTCATATTTTTTTCCCTATAAAATTAAGAAATATATACAACAGAGGATAGTTTAGTACAAGATAGAATTTAGTACCATGTTCACATCATGGTAATTTGTAAAGTTGCAAAATAGAATTAGTAAAAAAATAAAGCTTTTTGGCAAATCTTCAATAGTTTACAGATTTCAAAGGCTGCCTAAAAATCCACTCGCCAGTAGTGAGTAAAATGATGCATTTTTCCCCCACCCCTGGTTATGACAGCAGATATTACAATTTTTGCTCTTTCATTAATAACGCATTTAAAGCAATATAAAGTCAATCGCCAAATTTTCTTGCATTTATTTATTTAAAAATTTCAATTAGTGTTAATTTAAAATTAAATAGCTGAAATAAAAATGTTAATATACACATATTTCAACCAACAAAAGTAGAATCCTTGATGAAATACAAAAAAAAAAATTATACTCTTTCCTCGTAGGAAAGTCGCCATAAGATGGCCGCTGACAGACATTTTCTTTTATAAATATGTTAAGTGTATGTGATTATTCTCCATAAAAAAGGAAAAAGAAGCGAAAATATTCATATAAGAAATATAAAAGAAATCACCTTGATATCCATGGTTTAATATATAAATAATGAATGAAAATGTAAAATAAAATTCAAGTAATCATTAGCTGCAAACAGCAAATTTTAAGTTCAAGGTTTTAGAGTCAGGCTCATAAAAATAGAATCAACGAAAAGTTTTATAGCTCGCATAATTTAAAGAAAATTAGAAAATACAGAATACTGATAAAAAAAAAAAATAAAAAAAAAAATAATAAAAAAATATGTGAATGTGTTTGTACAAGCATAAATAAATAATTCATTTTATTATAGTGATAATTACAGGCAAACAATAATTTTTTTTTATTATTAGCCGATGGTTGGTAGACTAATATTTTATTAGTCACCCTTTTAGACATAAATAACATGTAACCTTTTACCCGCCATACCATGACCTGCTTATCAGATTGATTTGAAATTTTTATCTTTGTATTCATATCAATTCTATGGTTGTGTGCAAAATTTAGGTTCTTACGATAAATATATGTAGAGCTACAGATATATTTAAAAAAAAAAAACGAAAAAGATAAACTATGTGCATAATACAAAGTTATTGCAATATAAATGCACATAAACATGCAACAGTAAATATTATCAACAAAAATAATATATATATTCAGGGTTGGTAAGTTTCTGCCAGGATGGTTGAAACCAGTGATTGTAACCGGTAAAACTGGCAGAAACTAAGAAATAATAGTAAGAAGAACTTTAATCTGCAATGATTCGTAATTCATACATGTGTTTGATATGTAAACAATTAAGTTAAAAATTAAAACGAAAGATTATGAATGTTATTCAAAGTAGCAAAAAATTTCAAAATGATCATATAAATATACTTTGTTTATATAATACTAATTTTCTTTCACCTGAAAATCAGAATTTTTCACAATGGTAATCTGATGCTGTACAAGTTGAACTAATAATATTATTGTTTAGAGTTGAATTTCTATTTAAAAGTAAGAAAAAAAGAAATTTACAAAAATTCTACGATATTTTAACAAATCACTTTTCAGAGTATTTTAAAATAAATAATACAATGCAATAACTTAAAGATTATCTACTATATGCAAGGGTTGATCCCGACAAAATTTGGGGCCTATTTAGGGCCTCTTCACAAAAATCAATGTAATAAAATGAGCCTCTTCACAAAAATTAATTTGATAAAATGGGGTCCTTCACAAAATTCTATATAATGAAACAGGCCCATTCATAAAATTCCTTTTAACAAAATAGGCCTTTTCACAAAATTCCATTTTATAAAAACTTATATATTTTATATATTATTTTGCGACTTTTAAAATGTGTAATTTGTAAACAAACAAGTTCACCACAGAGGAAAACTTCAGCAAAAGTATTTAAAAAAGTGTTTGTTAATAAACGCTTGGTTCGAATTAGAGTAGCTGGATTTCGACTTTCATTACAAAATGTTATTTTTGCACAAAAATATAATAAAATTTCACAAAAATAACCTTTACTTTTCACAAACTGGGCCATAATAAAAAAAATCTGCATCGACACCAGATATGGAATATGGTTATATACATATATATTGGAACATTTTCAACTAACAGCCTTAAATTTAATAAAAGAAGTCAGATTTGTTCCTTTGAATACTGTATTTAAATGAAATGTTTTACAAGTCACAATAAACCGAAGGAACATTTTAATTTTAAATTTAATTTGGAATTCAAAAGTAACAAGTTTGCTGAATTTTCTAAATTAAGAATCTATATTATAAAGCAAAAACATGTCTGTGAGAAATGCAGACCTTATATCCACAGTGGCAATGACCTGGGCGAACAATTTCATTTTTATCGAAATTTTTAACTTCTAAACACCACCCAATTTTAAATTTTACACCATCAAAAATAAATATATATAGTGGGGGAGACCGGTACACACTGGACCTATGGGCACAGTGGACCATCCCCTAATATTTTATTTATTTAAACATTTTTTAAGCTTCTCTTCTATCCTAATAGACAACAGCACTGGACTGATTAGCCTTCAAAAAATATATTTAGCTCAGATTGAACTGTTTTATCCTGATTGGTTGTTTTGAGCTTCTAAAAGTAAAATTTTTCATCATCATATTTTTATTTTTTTAGTAATTAAAGGTTGTAGATAAATAAGATAAAACAGCTTTCTTGCAAAGCTAAGATACTTGTTTTTATTTAACTTGAAAGTTAATATGTTTAAAATAAAGCTATAAACAATATTAATATGATTATTTATTGAACTTCAACATGAGGCACATTGGACCACCCACTCCTGGGGCACAGTGGTCCAGAATGCACTCTGCTCCTGTAATGCAGAATGTTCAAAATATTTAACAATATCTTATTTTCTATAAAGAAATATTGTTTTAAAGTAGTTATTTAACTGTAAAATAAAGTAAACAAAGAAAAATAACAATTTATTTAACATAGTAAGAAATATTTTGTTTTGTATTTACTGCCTTTGATAAATATAACTGCAGTCTAATTGGTGATGATTCTATTCAAGTAAGATTCATGAGACGCAAATTCAATGGAAATCAGTTTATTTTTCCCGAAACTGTAGGTGAATTTGTTGTTGATGTCAATTATTTCACAATGTTGTTCCCAGACCCAAAAGTATTTCAGGAAAATTCCAGGCTCAATCTTACTCATAAGTATTTCGGAATTTCATTTGCAAATTTTAATGTGCGCTGATTTTTTTGTACTTAAGTAATAACTTCATCTAAATTGCAATTGTTCTTGTATAATCTGTTATTATTTTCAAAATATAATTAATTTTGTTTTTGTTTCAAAATGTTACTTGCAAATTTATAATTACTGTGTTATTTTGTGGGTAAAGGAGAAATAAAAAATAATTAAATTAATGAAAAATAGATTTATATTGTGTCTCAGATAATATCTAATAGCGGTCCACTGTGCCCCACCTCCGGGGCACAGTGGTCCACTTTACGGGTGCATTAAAAAAATTTTTTTTTGAAAAATGTATTAAAACTATATTCTGAGAAAATTATGATGAATGTATTAAAGGTTTAAGGAATATTCAAAAATATTTTCATGCAGATCGGTCTGTCCATTAAAGAGAAAAAAAAAAATAAACTGAAAAAGTGGTCCACTGTGTACCAGTCTCCCCTATATATACTTTCATATGCAATTTCTTTGTCGATGATTTACTGAATAGTTCTTCTCTAACATAGTTCTAGTATTATTAATTTAGGCGTTAAAATCAAAACCAGTATTATTTCTGTCCACACCAATTTCTTTTATTTATACTATATTATGAGTTCAAGCACATCCTTGTGTTAAATTTTCTGTACTATATTAGCATAGATACTCAAACTGAAGCAAACATTTCAGCAACAAAATGCATTAAAGCAAAAATCAGAGATAATGTCATAAAATTTACATGTGCAGGCATTAGGAGCACAAAATGCAGGTAACTTTTAAATATATATATAAATGTCTAAAAAAAAAATACAACACACATTTTAACTTTTAGTTCACAGCATATCTATATCTATCTATCTATATATATATATATATATATATATATATATATATATATATATAAACCAATGTAAAGAAAATTTCATAAGAATATCTGTAAAACTTTTGAAGCACTGAAATTTACTGCAAACCAAATTCAGAGATCTTAAGAAAATTCGTTTACGTTTTTAAGTCCAATTCTTTCTCTAACAATTCCGCAAATGATAATCATACAATTAGAAATTAAGCATTCTGATGCAACACATCTTTTACCCACTTTAGCTTTATATAATTTGTATGTTCAAGATATGAAAATCTGTCTTCTTGTTGATATATTTCAATTTAATTTTTGATTCAATGTCACAAAATGTGTAAAAGCCCTCTCTCTTTCACATCCCTCTCCTCCTCCTCTTGAAATGTGATATACTTAATGATATACAACTACAACCTTTCAATACTGATAAAAACAGACATTTGAATACCTATTGTTATAAAAGCCTCAACTCATATAAATGAATTTAACTATTTATAAATAGACAGAAGTAGCAGGTAAGTGCACCCTGTCATAATACATTCGATTTTAAGTGCCTAAGATTGTGGTATTATATTATTTAAACTAAAGCTATTAATACTGAACAAAAAGCAATTTTAGATATCTTGAATGATATATGAAATGCGAATGTTACATTAAAAACAAATTTCATTTTTCTGCTTTTTTGTCGTTTGGTAATATTTTGAATAATTTAAAAAACAAGTGCTCACGAAAGAATGTAAACAGCTTACAGACCAGGGTTGTATTGGTTTCAATCATGTAAAAAAAGTAGTTTTAAACATCCTGATAAATATGAAGATATGTTTTGACCAAGCGGTCAAAACAATTATTAAAATATTTAAATAATTTAATTGTACAAAGAAAGTGAATGAAAACAAATCCCAATAAACAGAAGAAACATTTTAATTTTAAATTTAATTTGGAATTCAAAAGTAACAAGTTTGCCGAATTTTCTAAATTAAGAATCTATATTGTAAACTAAAAACATGTAACGCTGACATCATATCAACAGTGGCAATGACCTCGGCGTACAATTTCATTTTTATCAAACTTATTAACTTCTAAACACCACTCAATTTCAAATTTTACACTGTCAAAAATAAATAAATAAATATATACTTTTATATGCAATTTCTTTGTCGATTTACTGAGTAGTTCTTCACAAACATAGTTCTAGTATTATTAATTTAGGTGATAAAACCAGTATTATATCTGTTTGCTAATTTCCTTTATTTATACTATATTATGAGTTCCAGCACATCCTTGTGTTAAAATTCCTGTACTATATTAGCATAGATACTCAAACTGAAGCAAACATGCATTGCAGCAACAAAATACATTAAAACAAAAATCAGAGATAATGTCATAAAATTTACATGTGCAGGCATTAGGAGCACAAAATAGGGGTAATTTATTATGTATTTTAGTTTAGTGATTTTAAAGAAATATATTTTTTTTAAATCTAGTTCTTTTTTTTTCTTCAGTCCCCTCCCCCCCCCCACACACACTTCGTCATTTTAAATTTCAAAGAATATTTTGTGAAACTGGGAAAACTTGAAAAAAAAAAAAATTAAGCTTATATTGTTACTCGTATATTTACAATGTTGAAATGTTACAAGAAAAACTTAAAAGCATAGAATTCGTACACCATTATAATTTTATCCATCCCCCCCCCCCCCCAATTTTAGATCATGATTTTTTTCATGTTTTTGCATGTCTCAGAAAAAGACAAAATGACATTAAGATTAAGAAAAATCTGAGTTCAGTGAAAAAGCTAAAAACTTAAAATGCCTGTGTTTTACAAGAAATTTTGTAGTTTTTAATTTTTTTAAACTCAAATTTGCTAGATCTAACATTTAATATTTACTTCAAAAGCAATTATTTTTTATTTTAAAGCTATTAATGCAGAAAAAAAATTCCATATTAAAAAAAAAAAAAAAAAAAAAAAAAAAAAACATGTTGATGATGATATTTCTACACGAATACATTTTTTTTTAATAGCGTGTAAAATTGTTTAATAAAAGAAAAAATCTATAAATAGCCAACTTTTCACACATCCGATTGTTAAATAAGAGACGCGGATTTTTCTTTCTCAATTGCAGACATCTTTGTGAAACGACACTCTGCTGAAATTTTCTACTTGTTTCAGCGGCTGTAAATCAAGATCTTTCTGGCTAGTTTAGAGAACATTCTTTTCAGAACTGAAAAAAAATACAACAAATACTAGTACAAAAAATTTATAAACATTGAAATTGAAAGAGATAATAATACAATAAATAAGAGAAAATAACTTACCTTTAAAAAACTTAGGACATGACAAACCCGTGCTGAAACCTGATTTCTTCACGCCGGCGCGCCGCAAGCAAACAAGAAAATTTCATGCTTCGATCTCGCCAATCTGAGGCCAAACCGCTCCAGAGCAATGCTAGTTTTACTGACCCCTCCAGACGGCGCTCAAAGCAGGCTCCTTCTTATTTGTCTGTTAGGGTTCTATTTCTGTGGTCATTGTCTTTTGCAATTCCGCGGAGAACTGCTATGATAGCGATCTTCCGCATAATATAATTAGTTTTTCGTAAGACTGTTTTGTGTGTAATAGCAGTTTACATTTTTATAAATTTATAGAATTCAAGTACTATTTAATTCTGGTATGAAAGAAATAATTTGACAATAATTGCATGACCTTTTTTTTTTTTTTTCTCATGCGTAGTTGCCAACTTTTGTGCTTTTTCCTCCAAGTCGAATGAACACAATTTGCTCTGATATTTTATTTAATAAATGATTTAAATAAGTACTACACAAAATCAAAATATATTTAATTAACTACATTTTCTGGCACAAAAAAATGGTTATTTGACATTGACATTGAAAACAAGTGTAAATGTCAACCGTTATGTTCATGTCGTACTTAATTTTCAGATTGCTGTTCATTAAAATAATCAGATAGAGTTGCTTCGACGACATTTGTTTCGAGGTATGTAAAACGCGTTCTATTCTCCAACAACAATAAACTAAACGCAATAATATGCAGTGTTTTCTGTAGCATGCACAAAATTTAATTAATATTTAAAGTAATAAATTGTTCTTCTGTAAATATTTTGTACATAATATTAAAAATAAATAAGACTGAGTCTAATGTTTTAGTATTAACACATTGTTAAGCAACAATTTAATGTGAATTGTGGGTATTGAAGTGAAGCAATAGAAGGAGCGCCCTCTTTGGAAAGTTTTTGTCTTTTTAGATAACTTTTTCAAGCTTATATATTAGTAAATATGTTACTGGGTGTGAATTTCATGTAAACTTTCTTACAGTATAACGAAAAGGAAAAAAAAAAAACCCTAATGATGATATAAATACACAATTTGTTCAAACATTTTATAAAAGAAAAAATACCTTTGCGGAACAAAACATTCGGAACGCCTACAGTCAATAACGTTTGATTATATAACGTCCGAGTACACTCGTGCTCGGACAACATATTAATTTAACTAAAGCTGTTGAAATATATTTTTATCCAACACATCCAGTACGGTAGACCTGTCCAAACTTCCAATAAGCAGGGGTTCACCGCAGAATTTGGCAAACAAAGAAAGGAGCAATTATTCACATTATCATAATCATGGCTTTACAAATTTGATAAAATCTGGTTGCTAGAAAAAAAATTCTAGTAGCCAGTAAAAAATATTTACCACTTCCTCCTTCCTCGTCATTAATTTTCAAAAAGCACAAAAGTTTTTATAAATTAATTGAGGGAAAATAATAACAGGTATTGTTTAAAATTATTAGTTACATAGTTTAGAAAGATAATATAAACTAAGTTTTCTAATGAAACTTATCAAAATCATATATCTTTCAAAATAAATAAATAAATAAATAAATAAATACTGTAAAGAGTGAATTAACCGGCATGTTCGGAAAATGCTGATTGCCGAATGCTTCAAATGTCCGCATAGTTGAATGCTACAAAATCTAATATCTGCTGAGGAGCGCATCGACGAAATAGTGAAGCAGGAAAACAAGTTTTCGCCTATTTTTCTGTCGAAGTCTTAAATAATTGTAATTTGATTATTTTAAAATTTACATTTGATGAACTTATTTTTGCCAAATTAAAAACAAAAGTTAAAAATATTTTTTGTGGTAATATAGTTTCAAAGTTTATTTTTTAATATTGTGAGGAGAATGGGGGTGGCATTTGTGCTCATTTTAAGAAAGCTTAAGTCAATTTTTGTACAAAAAAGAAACAACAACAAAACCACCATTAGATTAAATAACTTGGTCGCAAGATACAAATATTTGGTCGCCAGTGGCGACCTGGCGACGGTATTTGTCAAGCCATGATCATAATCATAAGTGCCGACTTAACGGGGACACATCGGCCTAACTTGCACCATTAATTAAAAATTTTTGTTTGATCTTAATTAATCACAGTGATTAAATAGTACAAAAAAACTTTTAAAACAAAATAGTGGTAGAAGGAGTACAGTGAAGATAGGCTTTCAAGATCAGAACACGGACCGGAAATTAGTACCCGATTCGTAGCGCTGGTGCTCCCAAATGTCAGTCACGTGACCTGTCAAACATGACAAATTGTCGTCTACTCTTCCTGCATTTTGGTTTCGAGCATGGTAAAGAGTTGTCAGTCGAAACCGGACATAGAGGGTGCTAAGCTCACCAAGCCCCCCCCCCCCCCAAAAAAAAAAAGGAAACACCGCCATACTAGGTACCGCTTTTAGTTCCATAAGTAGAAACATTATCATTGTTTTCCTTCTTCCTGGGTAGAAGTATGTTGATTGCCTATTTCTCAATCGTGAAGTCGGCGATTATGCACATTATTGCAAATATGCACCAATATTATATCACTATAGCAGTGATAGTGTTCATATAACGTGCACACGATGCATTTAAGTCTCGCGTATATCCATGAAGACTTTACGATGCAAGGTTATTATGGGGAAAAAATGAATGAAAACATAAATCGTAGTTAGTTTAGCATTACATTTTTTTCAGGGGGAAAGGGATCTCATAAGTTTTTTGAAAGGGAATGATTTAAAAATCTTAATGCTTCACACACACACATATATATAATGCAAACATGAATAATTTAAAAGCAAAAAAAAAAAAAAAAAAAAAAAAAAATTTAAAATATAGAAAAACAAAAACAAAAAACAAAAAAGCTTCTAACATGATACAATGGAAAGGTCGATTTTAAATTCTAAATAAATATTTTTTTTTGAACACGCATAAATCAGTTTTCATAATAACATTAGCACCGGGAAATTTTCTCTTAAACTTTCCGATCAAACGTGGTATTTTAAAACAGATTGAGGACGGGAGTTTGAATTCACGTCTTTTGGACATCTGTAATTCCGTCCATGGGCGGTACTTTTGCGTTTTATATGTTACAATATTTCTAAAAAAACCAGAGTTGCTACGAGGTCAGGGAAAGTACCAATAACTTTGAAAAAAATTTTTTTTTCAATTTCGCCGATATGGATATTTAATGAAAAATTTATTTTTGCAGAGGTCATCGAAATATCTTTTATATACTTTAATAGGGATTTAAGCTACAATTTAGAACGGGTTTGTAGTAAATAGCATGTATATACTACAATAGTAATAGTATAACATGTAATAGTAATAGTATAGCATGTAATAGTAATAGTATAGCATGTTATCAATATCGTTTCAAGTGTACGAGTTTCTATAAACAGTTATACAAATAATAGTTATATAAACAAGGAGGAAATTGTTTTAATTCAAATGTAAATACTTGTCACAAAGAAAATGTTGCAACAATGAAATTAAGTTTGCGTTTAGCCGCGCTTGCTGAAATACACCATTGGCTGCAAATCCGATTTCGTAACTTTAAAAAATCTTGGCGTTTTAAAAAAGCCGGTGTTTTTTTTTTTTTTTTTAAAGTTTTGCACAATTAGCGCTTAAGAAAATGAGATTCATTGCAAAAAAATTAAGAAAACAAACCTCATGAACGGTACTTTTTTCTATTTTATTAACAATATATATGAATTTATATATGATATTTTGTAATTATATAATTTAATTTGCTCTTTCCCATTATATCGTAATTGTTAAATCTATGTTCTCAGCAATATCACTCAGACTAATCCCTTTGAGGGAAGTCCTAGTTTATTATGTTAAATATGAGAAAAGCTTTTGCTGATTAAAAAGTACATGTTTGCAGTTTTTATTAGTCGCAATAAAGATTGCTTCGTTCAAAGATAAATGTTAATTTGAATTTCTTTCCAAACAACAAACCTTACTTCCTCAAGTGAAACAAAAATAAATTCAAAAATATAATCAGAAATTAGCAAGTTTGGATTTGAGAACAGGCAATCTAAAATTCGTCCTTAATTAATTTTTTATTATTTATTTTTGCAATAACCTGTTTGTAGGTCTATTTTCAGCTCTATGAACATGAACGCTGACCAGGAAACCACGCCATTAGTGTAATAATGAAAAAAAATCTAAATAAGCAGCAATCGAAAGAGAATAATGAAACGTGTTTTTTGACGCATAAATCATTTATCCTCGTCTCCACGTTATCGAGATATGAAGTCTTAAAATTTTATAATTTATTGATTTAATAGGATGGAAGGAGAGGTCATCACGTTTCCAACGTCGCAACATTTATCAAACTCAAGTCACATGTCCATTTCCCCTTTAGTACGCCGCAATTTTCCGACATGATTCGCTATGTTTGGTGTAATATTATATTGCAAGTCTGAGTTATTGCAAACTCTTTTCAGAACTGAAAAAAATACAACAAATACTAGTACAAAAAATTTATAAACATTGAAATTGAAAGAGATAATAATACAGTAAATAAGAGAAAATAACTTACCTTTAAAAAACTTAGGACATGACAAACACGTGCTGAAACCTGATTTCTTCACGCCGGCGCGCCGCAAGCAAACAAGAAAATTTCATGCCTCGATCTCGCCAATCTGCGGCCAAACCGCTCCAGAGCAATGCTAGTTTTACTGACCCCTTCAGACGGCGCTCAAAGCAGGCTCCTTCTTATTTGTCTGTTAGGGTTCTATTTCTGTGGTCATTGTGTTTTGCAATTCCGCGGAGAACTGCTATGATAGCGATCTTCCGCATAATATAATTAGTTTTTCGTACAACGATTTTGTTTGTAATAGCAGTTTACATTTTTATAAATTTATAGAATTAAAGTACTATTTAATTCTGGTATGAAAGAAATAATTTGACAATAATTGTATGACCTTTTTTTTTTCTCATGCGTAGTTGCCAACTTTTGTGCTTTTTCCTCCAAGTCGAATGAACACAATTTGCTCTGATATTTTATTTAATAAATGATTTAAATAAGTACCACACAAAATCAAAATATATTTAATTAACTACATTTTCTGGCACAAAAAAATGGTTATTTGACATTGACATTGAAAACAAGTGTAAATGTCAACCGTTATGTTCATGTCGTACTTAATTTTCAGATTGCTGTTCATTAAAATAATCAGATAGAGTTGCTACGACGACATTTGTTTCGAGGTATGTAAAACGCGTCCTATTCTCCAACAACAATAAACTAAACGCAATAATATGCAGTGTTTTCTGTAGCATGCACAAAATTTAATTAATATTTAAAGTAATAAATTGTTCTTCTGTAAATATTTTGTACATAATATTAAAAATAAATAAGACTGAGTCTAATGTTTTAGTATTAACACATTGTTAACTGACAATTTAATGTGAATTGTGGGTATTGAAGTGAAGCAATAGAAGGAGCGTCCTCTTTGGAAAGTTTTTGTCTTTTTAGATAACTTTTTCAAGCTTATATATTAGTAAATATGTTACTGGGTGTGAATTTCATGTAAACTTTCTTACAGTATAACGAAAAGGAAAAAAAAACCCTTGATGGAGAGATGAACCTCTCATCATCTTTCATTATGAAAGAACACTAAACAATATAATTATGCATAAACAGTCAGAGTTGTCATACAAATATGATATTTGATATCGAAATCATTGGAACAATGAGATGACTCTCAAAACCCTATTCATTTTATAAGAATATTTTAATTAAAATAATTAAGTTTTTATTCTATATATATATATATATATATAGTTCACTGTAAACAACAGATACATTGATAATGAGATGGAGACATAAGTCTGCACTTTTACAATACATCTGAAATAGGTTGGCAGATTTTATTGCTCAAATATATGACAGTCATAAATCTGCCTTGTACAGCTGCAGAGAAACATCATCCGTTTTCCAGGAGTCCTGAGACCACGTGACCAGAGTAGGGGTCAAAACGGTGGACTAATGAAAAACATGGTTTTGTTCAAGGAGGACCAATAGACGAAAAAAGACGGCCCACAAAAATTAAGAGGAGGAGAAAAAACATCGCCCCCTCAGAATTGAAGAGGAAGAGAAAAATTCATCCAAGATTCAGTTTGAAGTTTCTTAACTAAGAATGAAGGTTGTGCAAAAAAATGCACATTTGCTTTAGTCATTTTGACTATGATGCAAGGAGTATATTTTTATTTGTGTTTGTGTCGTCGTACAAAAGAACGTGGAGCTGATAGGACGATGGATGACCTCTACCTAGAAAAAGGTATCTCAAATATTATATATGCTCGTAATAACTGTGCATAACATTTTAATTGTTTGTGGGAAGAATATGATGCATGCTAATGCACACAGGGATTGTTCTCCCAGGAATTTTGCATCGTAAAAAAATTAGATTAACCTTCAATCAAAAATAATAATGTTAAGTATTAAACTTTTTTCTATGCTATTTGTAAATAGCATTTTTTTGTGAAGCAAGTAGTATACGAGCAATTAATGATAATGATTGTTTTTTTTATATTTATTTTATAGATTAAATGTAAATATCATTGTATATACTGTGAATAAACTAATTTTAATGTTAAAATTCAAGATTTAATTTTTCTTCTCTTTGGTGATGACTCAGTTTCTTTTATTTAATTTTGATTTAGCGATTTTTTTTTCTAGATGAATAATTTATGGAAGGACACCAGCTTAATCTTAACTTCATCTTTCTCTTAAGGTCATGTTCAACTAAATAATCACAACGCTTTAATTTAAATTCTATATGCTGGTATTTCTTTCAGCATCTCTACATGACCCAGAGAATTTATTTGGTAAATACGATCATTTTTTTAATTCTAAATTCAAAATTACAATTAGCTCTTTGTTGATTTTTATGTGGAATGATAAATTAATTTTTAAAATCGTAACCTAATGTACACTTGGCAATATCATTCCAGCAACCCTAATGATGATATAAATACACAATTTGTTCAAACATTTTATAAAAGAAAAAATACCTTTGCGGAACAAAACATTCGGAACGCCTACAGTCAATAACGTTTTATTATATATTGATTATATAACGTCCGAGTACACTCGTGCTCGGACAACATATTAATTTAACTAAAGCTGTTGAAATATATTTTTATCCAACACATCCAGTGCGGTAGACCTGTCCAAACTTCCAATAAGCAGGGTTTCACCGCAGATTTTGGCAAACAAAGAAAGGAGCAATTATTCACATTATCATAATCATGGCTTTACAAATTTGATAAAATCTGGTTTCCAGAAAAAAAATTCTAGTAGCCAGTAAAAAATATTTACCACTTCCTCCTTCCTCGTCATTAATTTTCAAAAAGCACAAAAGTTTTTATGAATTAATTGAGGGAAAATAATAACAGGTATTGTTTAGAATTATTAGTTACATAGTTTAGAAAGATAATATAAACTAAGTTTTCTAATGAAACTTATCAAAATCATATATCTTTCAAAATAAATAAATAAATAAATAAATAAATAAATACTGTAAAGAGTGAATTAACCGGCATGTTCGGAAAATGCTGATTGCCGAATGCTTCAAATGTCCGCATAGTTGAATGCTACAAAATCTAATATCTGCTGAGGAGCGCATCGACGAAATAGTGAAGCAGGAAAACAAGTTTTTGCCTATTTTTCTGTCGAAGTCTTAAATAATTCTAATTTGATTATTTTAAAATTTACATTTGATGAACTTATTTTTGCCAAATTAAAAACAAAAGTTAAAAATATTTTTTGTGGTAATATAGTTTCAAAGTTTATTTTTTAATATTGTGAAGAGAATGGTGGTGGCATTTGTGCTCATTTCAAGAAAGCTTAAGTCAATTTTTGTACAAAAAAGAAACAACAACAAAACCACCATTAGATTAAATAACTTGGTCACCAGATACAAATATTGGGTCGCCAGTGGCGACCTGGCGACCGTATTTGTCAAGCCGTGATCATAATCATAAGTGCCGACTTAACGGGGACACATCGGCCTAACTTGCACCATTAATTAAAAATTTTTGTTTGATCTTAATTAATCACAGTGATTAAATAGTACAAAAAAACTTTTAAAACAAAATAGTGGTAGAAGGAGTACAGTGAAGATAGGCTTTCAAGATCAGAACACGGACCGGAAATTAGTACCCGATTCGTGGCGCTGGTGCTCCCAAATGTCAGTCACGTGACCTGTCAAACATGACAAATTGTCGTCTACTCTTCCTGCATTTTGGTTTCGAGCATGGTAAAGAGTTGTCAGTCGAAACCGGACATAGAGGGTGCTAAGCTCACCAAGCCCCCCCCCCCCCCCCCCCAAAAAAAAAGAAAAAAAAAAAAAAAAAAGGAAACACCGCCATACTAGGTACCGCTTTTAGTTCCATAAGTAGAAACATTATCATTGTTCTCCTTCTTCCTGGGTAGAAGTATGTTGATTGCCTATTTCTCAATCGTGAAGTCGGCGATTATGCACATTATTGCAAATATGCACCAATATTATATCACTATAGCAGTGATAGTGTTCATATAACGTGCACACGATGCATTTAAGTCTCGCGTATATCCATGAAGACTTTACGATGCAAGGTTATTATGGGGAAAAAATGAATGAAAACATAAATCGTAGTTAGTTTAGCATTACATTTTTTTCAGGGGGAAAGGGATCTCATAAGTTTTTTGAAAGGGAATGATTTAAAAATCTTAATGCTTCACACACACACACACACACACACACACACACACACACACACACACACATATATATATAATGCAAACATGAATAATTTAAAAGGAAAAAAAAAAAAAAAAAAAAAAAAAAACTTTTAAAATATAGAAAAAAAAAAAAAAAAAAAAAAAAAGCTTCTAACATGATACAATGGAAAGGTCGATTTTAAATTCTAAATAAATATTTTTTTTTGAACACGCATAAATCAGTTTTCATAATAACATTAGCACCGAGAAATTTTCTCTTAAACTTTCCGATCAAACGTGGTATTTTAAAACAGATTGAGGACGGGAGTTTGAATTCACGTCTTTTGGACATCTGTAATTCCGTCCATGGGCGGTACTTTTGCGTTTTATATGTTACATTATTTCTAAAAAAAACCAGAGTTGCTACGAGGTCAGGGAAAGTACTAATAACTTTGAAAAAAAATTTTTTTTCAATTTCGCCGATATGGATATTTAATGAAAAATTTATTTTTGCAGAGGTCATCGAAATATCTTTTATGTAATTTAATAGGGATTTAAGCTACAATTTAGAACGGGTTTGTAGTAAATAGCATGTATATACTACAATAGTAATAGTATAGCATGTAATAGTAATAGTATAGCATGTTATCAATATCGTTTCAAGTGTACGAGTTTCTATAAACAGTTATACAAATAATAGTTATATAAACAAGGAGGAAATTTTTTTAATTCAAATGTAAATACTTGTCACAAAGAAAATGTTGCAACAATGAAATTAAATTTGCGTTTAGCCGCGCTTGCTGAAATACGCCATTGGCTGCAAATCCGATTTCGTAACTTTAAAAAATCTTGGCGTTTTAAAAAAGCCGGTGTTTTTTTTTTTTTTTTTTTTTTTTTTTTTAAAGTTTTGCACAATTAGCGCTTAAGAAAATGAGATTCTTTGCAAAAAAATTAAGAAAACAAACCTCATGAACGGTACTTTTTTCTATTTTTTTAACAATATATATGAATTTATATATGATATTTTGTAATTATATAATTTAATTTGCTCTTTTCCGTTATATCGTAATTGTTAAATCTATGTTCTCAGCAATATCACTCAGACTAATCCCTTTGAGGAAGTCCTAGTTTATTATGTTAAACATGAGAAAAGCTGTTGCTGATTAAAAAGTACATGTTTGCTGTTTTTATTAGTCACAATAAAGATTGCTTCGTTCAAAGATAAATGTTAATTTGAATTTCTTTCCAAACAACAAACCTTACTTCCTCAAGTGAAACAAAAATAAATTCAAAAATATAATCAGAAATTAGCAAGTTTGGATTTGAGAACAGGCAATCTAAAATTCGTCCTTAATTAATTTTTTATTATTTATTTTTGCAATAACCTGTTTGTAGGTCTATTTTCAGCTCTATGGACATGAACGCTGACCAGGAAACCACGCCATTAGTGTAATAATGAAAAAAAATCTAAATAAGCAGCAATCGAAAGAGAATTATGAAACGTGTTTTTTGACGCATAAATCATTTATCCTCGTCTCCACGTTATCGAGATATGAAGTCTTAAAATTTTATAATTTATTGATTTAATAGGATGGAAGGAGAGGTCATCACGTTTCCAACGTCGCAACATTTATCAAACTCAAGTCACCTGTCCATTTCCCCTTTAGTACGCCGCAATTTTCCGACATGATTCGCTATGTTTGGTGTAATATTATATTGCAAGTCTGAGTTAGTGCAAACTCTGCCACTTCCATTTGAAACGCCCTTACAATTTTGTTGTTCGCAGGAGGTTGATCATTGTACTAGATTTAAGTTCATGAGATGTTATTGGTGCCACGATTTTCTACGCTTCAATCTTTTTTTTTTTCATTTGGTTCAGTGTCATATTTGTCAATATCATTTTTTTTTGTTGTTGTTGTTGCTGCGGCCTTCTTTTATTGTTATATTACTATATCTAAATATGTTTTGTATTTCATGTTAATAGGATTATTAAAATTTCTGAATCAAAACAATGCTTTTTTCCTTAAATTAAATAGATAAATTAGCAAACTTTAAGACTTACATCTGAATAACGGGGAGACGAGGGCAAATGATTTAGGTGTCAAGAAACACGTTCTATAATGCTCTTTCGGTTGCTGCTTACTTAGATTTTTTTCATTATTACACTAAGGCGTGGTTTCCTGGTGAGATTAAAATAATCTAAGAAGCGGCAAAAACAAATGCGTCTGTAGTCCGCAGCGCTGACCACGTCTTTTTTTTTTTTTTTTTTTTTTTTTTTAAATAAAAAATATAAATACGAAGGAAGTTAATTTAAGAAATATACTTGACAGGGTCAAGAGAACTCCTGATAAAAAATTCGTGTTTTTTTTTTTTTTTTTGCCTTACTGTTTAATTATTTTATATGAGACTTGCGAAAAACAATTTATTGTACTATTTTTTATTATCTACCCGTGCGTAAAGATTTCATATAATGCAATCCAAATTCCACAAAACATAAAAATTTTCCTTCTCAGGCTTAAGTATGGCAGCTACAAAAGCTAGCATGTTTAAAAAATTAGAAATTATTGGAGAAAAATTGTTTCATTGCAACCTCTTACTATTTGTAGTAAATGGTTGACATTCGAAGGGTGGATTTAATTTTCCCCGCCAATTTCAACTAGCATAAAATAGACTCTTCGATATTGATTTCCTTGCATAAAATAGACTCTTCTGGAAGAAGGTGTTTCCCAAATATCAACTCGTAATGGGTCAATAATACTTATTTCGTAAAAGTTAAGTTTATCCGGTAGCCGTAAAATATTAATATTAAAGCAGCATATATTTTTAAAAAGTATATAATATTAACAAAAATGATTTACTCTAAAAGATGTATATTATTTCAGTTAATGTATTATTATCTTTCCGTATGTATTTTACACATTGCTTAACATTTTACTGTAATTGCCGTATATTTGTATATATAATATTTTAGTTTTATTTTAATTCTTTCATATCACTTTTTTCAGTGAGAATTATTTATATAATATAAATGTAAAACTTCCCTAAGCACCGTTTCAAATCAGCGAAATACATTTTGTAAAAGTTCAGTCGTCCCGACTGAATTATATAATAGTATTTATTAACAGAAATGATTACTCTACACTAAAAATACTCTAAAAGATTATATCTTATTTAAGTTAATATATTATCTTTCCGTATGCATTTTCACGGCCAAACTCGATCTCTTTCCCCTTCCCCTTATACACTGCTCAAAACAATTAAAGGATATTTCAGTTTTAGGTGAATTTTGTATCTGGGAAACTTCTTAGCTGATTGATACATGGTCGACAGACATAGTAGGTTATATGAGAATAAATTACACATGTTTGGCAGAAAAAAATGCATTTTATTGCGCATTTGTGTACAAAAGGAAAAAAACACAATTTGTGCATATGAGAAAAAAAGAATAAGAAAAGGTGTTTTCTTCAAAGAAAATCATTTTCAGTAGGGGGTATGGTTTCCACGGGCGGCCAGCAACGTTGAACACCTTTGAGGCATGGACTCAATGAGGCTATTAATGACGAGTTGGGGTATTCTGCCCCACTCTTCCAGAAGAGTTCTTTCCGGTTCTTGGAGAGTTTGTGGGGGTTGTTGGCGGCCAGAAACTCGTCTTCCTAGAGCGTCCCAAACGTGCTCGATTGGATTCATGTCTGGAGAACACGCTGGCCATTCCATTCGAACGATTCCTTCCTCGAAAAGGAAATCCTCCACCAGGTTTGCACGATGTGGCCTGCAGTTATCGTCCATTAAAATGAAGTTATCTCCGATTGCTGCAGCGTAAGGGACTACAATAGGTCTGAGGATCTCATCCCTATATCGGCGACCAGTCAGAGCTCCATCTCGAATGATGTAGAGGTCAGTGCGGTGCGCCCGTCAATGGAGATGCCACCATACACCAACACTCCTCCACCGCCAAATCTGACACTTTCATGCACGAACGCAGGATTATTCCTACTGCCACGGTCCCTCCAGATGAAAATACGCCTATTATCCGGATGCACAGAAAAACGGGACTCGTCAGAAAACAGAATATTGCTCCATTCATTTCTCCTCCAGTTGACATGCTCGGTTGCCCACTCCCTGCGGTCGCGACGATGCCTTGATGTTAATCTAACACATACCATCGGTCGGCGAGCATACAGACCTACAGCATGGAGCCGGTTTCGGACAGTCTGAGTTGAAATCGTGGTGCCTGTAGCCGAGCGAAGGTGTTGTTGGAGAAGAGTAGCGTTCATGTTTCGGTGTCTCCGAGCTGTTAACGCTAAATACCGATCTTCATTGGGCGTTGTTGCCCGTCTACGACCTTTCCCTGGTCTTCGGCCTGCACATCCACTCTCCAAAAAACGGTTCCAGATCCTGGAAATGACACTTTGTGACACTCCAATGGCTTGCGCTACTTCGGCTTGAGTTTGGCCCCCTTCTAACCTACCAACAATTCTCCAAGCTTCTGAATCTGTCAAATGACTTCGCTGAGACATCGTACTCATCGAAACAAAGCAATCACTGAATGCCGATCATCCTTGTCTTCATTCTCTTTTATCCAGTTGAAAGTCAAATTTCATTCGCTGCCGCTGAAGCGACGTTTTTGACGTCGAACTCAAAATTTGCATACTCCACAGTTTGAAAACCAGAAAAATTTGCATTTGTGATTCTCTTCTTCAATTTTCGGCAAAAAAAATTTTGTTTATATCTTTATTTTATATAAAACTTCAAATATCCTTTAATTGTTTTGAGCAGTGTATTATAAGGAAGGGGAAATTGAGCTTGACCATGGCAGTTTAGGGATGGGCATTTCGACTCTCTTTAAGGTGTCAAATCTGAGTCGACTCTCAACTCACTTGTGGAAGTATGAATGGTTGATTGGTTGGTCGTAAAGATATCGAACTAATTCTCTTTCTCTTATTTTGTCACGTGTATCGCACAGAAGGATATTTGATAAACTACAGAATACAATTTCCCTAGATTCTGAAATTATGTCAACCTGCTAACATTTCATTGGCTGATATATATTGATGATTGTAACAGATGGCAAATGCTAAAAAAAGTGTCTGTTATTAAAAAGAAGCACAATAATATTAAATCTGCAGATATAATTTAAAAAATAATAATTGTAAAAAAAAAAAAAAAAAAAAAAAAAAAACAGAAATAAAGTTTGCGAATTTTTAAAAGTGAATATTTAAAAAAATAATTGAGTATCTGGAAACTATTGCGTGTTTTAGAAGCCATGTCGGTTATAACTTTTTTTTTTTCGAAATGTAAATAAATAATGAGTTTTAGCAAATGATTTTATTCTGAACACCTGACAGAATGATAAGAATTAAATACGGTAATTTTCTGAAGAAATGTCCCTTTGTTTGTATTTAAAATATCCCCAAATATAAGGCGCTATTGTCAATGTTTCACTTACGTAAAATTAAGTAAAGGAAATATCCAAATAATTAAACACGGCATGCGTAAACACATTAACTATCTTTACTGGAGTAGGTTACAGCGGGAAAGTTTCCGGCCTTGTGATTGTTTGGATTCTTCTATGAGATTTATCTCTGCACGATTGTTGGAAACAGAAGTTTTGAAACAACTGCTCAGTAATAGTTTTTTCTCAGTAATATTTTTCTCTGAAATGCACGTCTTTAAAGAAGCTAGCTTCCGACTTCATTTTTGGAATGAAGTTGAGTCAATTTTTTCAAACTTAATTATAGTACTTAGCAATGCTAAAATTTAGAAGACTATAAGTGGGTGAAAAAATTTGAAAAATTGCCAGATAAAAATAAGAATTTAAGAATATTTATGAATTTGTTAACTTATAATACATTTTTTTTTTTTTTTTAACCAGTCTTACTGCCTTGTGGAATGTGGGAAAAGATTTGCTTGCGTGTAGATGTAATATTAGTTTAAAGATAATTTAAAGCAAAACCTGTAATTCAATTTTTTTTTTATAAATGATTCTTATAATAGGTGTAATATTTAACAAATATTGTATATAAGTATTTTTGAAAAAAAAAAAAAAAAACTTTATTTGAAAGTTTTTTATAGTTTTAGAAAATATTCTTTTGTAGAACGTAGACGTCAGTAAAAGTTTTAATTAAATTACTGTGTTTTTTCATTACTTTGAAATTATTATTATTATTATTATTATTATTATTATTATTATTATTGAAATTATAAAAACGAAAACAAATATTTGTCTGAGTGCAACGAAGACTCATACACAGCGCAGTATTACTTTGCCCCATATATAGCTACGATGGATATTAAAACCTTTCGTCAAGCATAACTCAAAAAATATTTAACGGATTTCGTTCAAATTTTTACAGCAGGTACCTATAAAGGTGACAACGACGTCTATTTATTACCAAGAATAAATGTCAAACCGTTTGGAAATTATATTAAAAAAATAGATAAAAAAGCACAATTAAAGTACATACGTCACGAAATGTGTGCGTACGTCATTTTCACCGGCGGGAGATTTTCGTAGACAATCGGAATTGAAAAGTTCATGGAGTACATGGAGCAAAAAAATAAGCACCCACTAATATTCAGCAAAATAAAATATATTTCAATTTAGTAGAAATCGAAAATTAATCTGGATTTTTTTTTCTGTTTGAAAGAAAAACCCCGCAATAACTTGGTAGACTTGGTATTAGAGATTTGGCGCAAATCTCAGCAATAGCAGCTTTTTTTATTTCGCGTGTGTAAATTAAAAAAAAAATTCTTTGGTGTTTAAATAAAAGGTTTCGATTTATGGCTTTATTTCTTTTTTTTTTCTCTTTTTAGCATTTTAAATGGGATTAATGAAAGGCATGTATTTTAAATTAAATGAGTGAAAGGTTTATATTTAAACTAGCCGCCACTGGCGACCAGTTTGGTCGCCCTTAAATGTATGTTAAGCATTGTAACAAATTATTTTTATTCATAATTTATTTTTTTCCTTAATCCTTCGCCAAACCGGAAAAATCTAATAGACAAATCAAGAACTTTTGCGATCGTGGTAGCATTTCGCATATTTTTTGTTGTTATGTATTTCATCTTTCTTGACAAAAACCGCTTAACCCACTTTATAATAAATTAATCATTGTGTGTGTGTTTTTAATATAAAATAAACTATTTCATAATAAAATAAAAGTATATGCTGTTTTAGTAATCTCTAATAGGTACCTGAAAATGGGATTTTCTCGCCAAAATGGCGCAAAACAAAAATTCCGCCAACCATGGTGCGTCCGTGACAGCTGTTCCAATTTAAAATACATGACGTTCACATTTTTCTTTAAAATAGAAAATAGATAAATAAGAAATATTATTATAAATCAAAACATTTGATTTCAAAATTAAAATATCGTTTCTAATTAATACACACGAAAAATAAAAGCTGACAATTTGTTTCGAAATTTGATCCATTAAATATTATTACATGAGTTGAACCACGGAGTTCAACTTACATCAAGAAAAGATCCGAAGGAAGTTGAGTTGTATGGAACAGAATTATGGTAAACTTTGACTGTCTCATTGGTGCTGATTATTTTTTTTTACACCAGGCAGCGGTCCAAAAATTCATGGTTTAATATTTTAAACGGTCACAACGAATGAATCTTTTTTTTTTTTGTTGTTGTTTACTTTCATGGATAGAGAATTTGAACAGCGAACCTAATTGAAACTGAAGTTATTGCAGAATGTATACATAATTGAACGTAAGTCATCTCTCAAATATTAATTTATTTTGAACGATCTTTCTAAAAATGTAACTTTTATGCAGTTTTATTAGAAAAAATAATTTTGAATAAAAATGGCTGCCTGGCATATGAAAAAGTGAAGCGGCATCCCGGAACTGTTGAGGACAGTCACATGACATACGGTTTTATTATATAGATGAAATGAATTCAATATGAAAAAGTTATAGGAACAATATTTGGTGATTTATCAACTGCGCCAGGATAACATAAAAGTACCAATATATCAAACAGTAGGTAGTATGTGAAATGAAACAATTATATTATAATCACCCATCGAACAAGAAAAAAAACTAATATTCTGCATTCAGAGGGAAAAATCCATCTCCTGTGCCGTAAGATTTGGCGAATTCTATTTTGGTGATAAGTTTTTCGATGTGATTGTTGGGATCTGCAGGATTTGGCTTACATTTTCTAAATCTTATTTTTTTGCAGATGTAGTATTATGTAAATATATTTTTTTGCATAATTTTTCTATTTTGTATATTTGGCATTCTATTTTGTATATTTTCTATCTTGCATTTGGAAAAGAGATTTTTACCTTTTTATCTGTGCCTTCGGAAATATTAAAAAATAAGAAAATATTTACATATATCAAGCGTATAATGTTATGTTTTGCATTTTTATACGGACCACTTCTCAATTTTTAGATTTTAAATGCTATTTATTATTTACTAGCCGTTTATTAATTGTTTAAAATTTAACCCCCTGACAATAACAATTATTTATCACAAAAATGCCTCTTAGGTTTGTTAAATAAGTTTGTTTATGTATTTTCATTACTTATTAAAATATCGAATATGGCGATAAAATTTTATTTTAGCATCGTGCTTAAAATTTTAAGATGGTGCAAAAACATGCTTTAATAAACGTATGTTTGTAAATATTTGAAAAACATGTTTTACCGCTCTCTTGAAAAATTTTGTAAGATGCTAAAACTACCTTTTGGCACCATTTAAAATTTTTTTCGCCAACCGACATAGGATACGAAACTTTTCCCCATTCAGATGCACAGGCAAGGCTGGTCTCAAACAAGAGTAAAGCTAGCAACAATATTGTTTTAACTCTATAAGAGTTACAATAATGATATTAAATGTTCCGATTGGCTTTGGGCCCAATTACGAAAGTTTCTCCTAAAAAAAACTGTCGAAGAAGTCTTTTACATTTGTTTCAAATGAAGCTCGGTCTACAAGGTATTAGTTAATAATACAAACAACACTAATGGCATGGAGGCAAAAGTTTTAATTTAAATGTATATATTTGAAACCCTTCCCCCCCCTACCCCCCCCCCCCCCAAAGAAAAAAAAGAAAGTTACAGTAATGAATTTAAAATGGCGTTAAGCCACGCTTTCTGACATAAGCAATTGGCTGCAAAAGCGATAACGAAACTTTCACTTAAATTAATAACATGTAGCTAATATAGCCCTCAGGGTACTTTGCAGTTATACAGACCTTGTGGTTTCTTTAAAAAGCTTGAGGCAATTCAGGTTTAAGACGTTGAGATTTACTGTCAAATGATATAAACAACTATGAGCACAAAACTGATGAATTCTTATTCAGGTTTATGTATGTATTTTTAAAAAAAAATGCATATGATTACACTTATTAGAAAAATTACTTCTGTTTGCATTTAATAACTGATAAACGGCTTCTGTATATTAAATGAATTGTTTAAATATTGGGAAGAGGTGGCAAGAGGTAGAAAGACGAGTAAACAAACGGGTAGACAGACGGGTAGGGAGACGAGTAGCGACATAGGTAGGCTGACAGGTAGCGAAACGAATAGACAGACGGCTAGAGAGAAAGGTAAAAAGAGGGTTGACAGAGGGGTAGAGAGATGGGTCACGAGACGGGTAGCGACACCGGTAGACAGGAATGTAGCGAGAAAGGTTGCGTGGTAGATAAAGAGACAAGTAGAGAGATGAGTACAGAGACGAGTTGACTGACGGGTAATGAGATTGGTAGCGAGTCGGGTACAAAAACAGACGGATAGTGAGACGGTCATACAGACGAGTAGAGAGACAGTACATGGGTACGGAGATGGGTAAGAAGATGGGTAGAGAGGCGTATAGCCAGACGGGTAGAGAGACAGACAAGTTGTGAGACAGATAGACAAATGGGTAGCGAAGTGGATAGAGACACGGCTAGGCATACAAGTAGTTAGACGGATAGACAGACGGTTAGAGAAATAGATTGGCGGGTAGCGAGACCAGTAGAGATACATAGAGACAGGTAGCGAGACGTGTAGAGAGATAGACAATCGGTTAGAGAGACGGGCAGAAGAACGGATAGGGAAACAGACAGATTGTGGAGAGACAGACAGACAGGCAAAAGAAAAGTCTGCGGATTGGCGCAGTAAAGGCGCAGGGACAGAGCCTCCTAGAGAGTAATCAAGAAGTATCTGTTAAGTTAAGAAGTATCTGTCTGCTTAACTTTGAAATATATATAATTTTTCAATTTTGCCGATATGGAGATTTAATGTAAAAGTTATTTTACAGAAGTCATCGAAAGATTTTTTGTATACTTTAATAGTAATTTAGACTATAGTTTTGCAATCTGGTTTGTAGCAAAGCATGCTATTAATGTGGTTTGAAGTGTAAGAGTTTCTATAAACAGTTATACAAATAATAGATATATAATCAAGGAAGAAAATTTTTAAATTCACACACAAAAAAAGGTGCAACAATGAAATTAAATTTGCGTTAAGCCACGCTTGATAGAATAATCTATTGGCTGCAAATCCAATTACGTAACTTTAAAAAGCTTGGCGTTTTAAAAGATCCGGCGTTTTTTTTTTTTTTTTTTTTTTTTTTTCAAGTTTTGCGCAATACGCGCTTAAGAAAATGAGATCCTTTGCCACATGTTAAAAAAAATTATGACAACACATCTGATGAACGGTACTTCTTTTCTATTTTTTTAACAGTGTATATGAATTTATATATGATATTTTGTAATTCTATCAATTAATTTGCTCTTTTTCTTTATATTGTAATTATTAACCCTATGTTCTCAGCAATATCACTCAGACTAATCCCTTTGAGGGAAGTCCTAGTTTAATATTCACCTTGTTGTAACTATTATTTTATACACGGTGTAATTTTATCTTAACATTTTAATTTTTTTTTTAAGTAGCACAGTATCGTGGAAAGAATTTAATTCATGTGATTTGATAATTTACATTACTTTTCAACCCATCAATAGTTTCGTTTTTTTCTTTTTTTTTTTCTTTTTTTTTTTCTTGTCACAATAAACCAAAAGTATAGAGACAAAACACCAATCTTTCCATACTAAAATATTTGCCTTTTAAGAACAAAAATGTCTGCCAATTAATAAAGCAAATATTACAGTTGAAAATTAGTGGGAACCAAAAGCT
Source organism: Maratus michaelseni (assembly GCA_963931845.1). Taxonomy (NCBI): domain Eukaryota; kingdom Metazoa; phylum Arthropoda; class Arachnida; order Araneae; family Salticidae; genus Maratus; species Maratus michaelseni. Next base: position 151,172,462 of record OZ007598.1, on the reverse strand, counting down.
TTTAATAGCGAAGCAAGTAAACTCTTTTTACCGGAGCGACGTTCGGGCAAAATTGTTAAGTGGTTAAATCTCAAACTCTTATAATAAATTAGTTGTGTTTACGCGCCTATCCTTACAACAAAATCTGTTTTTCTCTCTTAGTTGCTGTTTTGTCATAGTTCACTCCAGTTCTTAATTTGCGCCGGAGCCCACCGGACAGTGGCGCAGCCATAATTCGGTTCTAGGAGGGGGGGGGGGTGATTTTCTGATAAAAGTGGTCGCCGGTTATCTGAATCATCGGTTAATGGAATCAGTCTTTTAAATGAATGAAATCATAATGCTTTTCTCCGCAATTACGTTGGTTATGATTAATTTAAACAGCGTTTACAATATTACAGTTATAAAGTGTTTAAAAATGATGAGGGGCAAACTTTAAGATGGAAGAGCAAATATTTTTTACATAGAAAATAACAGAATTGCAATCCATTTGTTCAATCAAAAATACACAAGGTTTCATTACAAGAGAATCACGAATTCTTATTCCTAACTTTAATAAAAATGAAGCAATTTTAACAAAATATTCAATAGACATACTTACCTTGCTTTTTGCCAAATGTTACAACTCAATTAGCTAATCGATGTTTTGAAATGTAGTTGATATTAAACACGGTGTTGTAAATTAAATTACTGTGTCCTTCCAGTAATTTTTTCAAGACATTGAATTTCGCATTAAGTAATGTAAATCTTATGAAAATTTCGTTAAAATATATTTATTATTGTTAAAGTTCTCTAAAAATATCAGAGTTTGAATTGAAGTCGTATCTATTCTAATATTATAAAACAGCAATGTTTGTTCTTTTTGCAGGTGTTAATTCTGGGACTACAGGACGGATTTGAAAAAGTAACTGGTTTTATTCGTGTACAAATGGTTCCACACAAAATATCAAAACTGTTCAAAGACAATATACTCACATACTTAAAACAATACCACATGTCATAATTTAATTTTATTGGTATTGGAATGAAAACAACAATGAATGTATCTCCCTCTAAAACAAAGAGCTTGTACAAAGTTTAAACTTGGCAGAGAACCAATCACACTTCAGAAGAAGTCACTGAGTTTCACACGGAAAGTTACTTGTCAAACATATTTGACTTGATAGTAGACAATTTTAAAGCATTTAAAAACAGTATGCTGAACAACGCTAAACTTTCCGATTCATTTTCAAAAATGAAAGCATATGCAGGCATGATAATTCAAGTGATTTATTATCGAAAAATATTTTCATTATTAATGAATTATATATTGAATTAAAAGCGATTGTTGTCTCAAAATTGCTGACTTTTAATGTCTTGGAATTATTCTATGAATTATTTTTCAATATTTGCCGCCAATAATTGAATTCAGTTGGAATGAAAAATGTTGACTATCACTATGATTCGTCTTACCTAAAGGAAAGATCTTGTACAAAGTTTAATCTTAGCATTGTGCCAAGCGCGCTTCAAAAGGAAGTCGCAAAGTAGCAACACTGTTTTGATGCATGTCGTTGTTTTCTAGATGGGTTTTTAATTAATATCTCAGCTAATTACAGACACTTTTTTTTCTTCTCGAAAATCCTTACCAACAATCCTTAGATGATTCTGCGTCGATAACCCTCAACTCCCTTGCTGAGCGCCATAAAAATAAGGCACATGAGTGATCTTATAATAGTTCCGTTTTTACTTTTTAAGTATGGAACCTTAATAATGGTGTCAAAATTCTGATAACCATCTCCTCTCTAACATAGGCTATAATTTATTCCAAACTTCTTTTTTTTTTTTTTTTTTTTTTTTTTTTTTTTTTTTTTTGGGGGGGGGGGGGGTACAACAATTTACAAAAGGGTTCAAGAACGAAAAAAAAATTTCTAAAATTGCGGTTTCAACGATATTGTTGGAAATATCAGACCAGATACTATGGTCAATAAGGTTAACTGGATGAATTATGCCTTCCAGATTCGACCGGGATAGCTCAGTTGGTAGAGCATGGCAGCTTCAACCAAGAGATCCCATGTTCGAATCCTTTCCCGGACATTTTTTGTCCAGTTGGAAAATTACAACTCTTATGATATTGTTGGTTCTAGAAATTTGAAATTTGGTCTAGCGATTATTTTAAAAACATGTAAATGCTCACTAAAAATGGTTTGTAAAAAGTTCGAAATTTAAAAAGGGAGGAAGGAGCAGGAAAGGTTCTAAATTACAATTTATTTGTACAGTTAGGGCTAGAAAAATGAAATTTTGCATGGTTGTTCCTTTAGAGACTTAAATGAACCCAGAACAGTTTGCAGGAGCAAAAAATGTTCTAAAATTGCGATTTGTGTAATGCAGTTGGTATAGAAGCTGGGAATTTGGCATGGTGGTAACTTTTGGGATGTAAATGCTCTCTAAGAACGATTTCTAAAGAAATTCTAAATTTAAAAGGATGAAATGTTTGTGCTAGCTATGTAAAATTTGGCACGGCTGTTACTCTAGAAATGTAAATGATCATCCAGAACAGTTTTCTAAAAATTCGAAATGTAAAAGGATGTAAGAACAAAAAAGTTCTAAAATTGCGATTTGTGTGATACCGTTGGTATAAATGCTGGGTTTTTGACATAGTGGTTACTTTTAAGATAGAAATACTCGTTCAAAACGCTTTTTTTAAAAATTCGAAATTTAAAAAAGTGAAATGGGCAAAAAACATTTTAAAAATGATCTAAATCATAATATATTTGGAACTTTTAGGGCTAGAGTCTTTAAATTTTATTTAGATATTACTTAAGAGACGTAAATGCTCGCCCAGAATTTCTTTTTTCAAATCGAAATTTAAAAGAATACAAGAGTAAGAAGCATTCTAAAATTCCGATTTATGTGATACAATTGGTATGGAAACTTGGAATTTGGCATGATGATTACTTTTATGTAGTAAATGATTCCTTAGAACATTTTAAAAAAAATAAAAAATTTAAAAGGATGAAATGAGCAGAAAACTTTCTAAAAGCGTGCTAAATTATGATTTAGTTGAAACTTAGTGTTAGAAACTTGAAATTTAGTATAAAGTATAGAGATTACTTTTAAGATGCAAATGATTGGCATAAAGAGTTTATTATAAATGAGAAATTTAAAAGTGTGAAACAGCTGAAAGCATTCTAAATTATGATTTATTTAGAACCGTAAGTCATATCGCGCCTTTCGAAGACGATCTTTTTTCTATGCTAAAAGTAACTAAACGTCTGCATTTCGACACAATTTTTTAAAAGCATCGCGGAAGATTGAATTTACGGCGCTTACGAAAATTTTCAAACGCCCTGATAAATAAAAATATTTAAAAGTAATCTGAGATTTTTTCTATGAAAATGCTAAACGAAAGTTAGGTGTTTCGGCGTGGGTTCGCTCGGCTTCGGCTCATGTTTTCACTATTAAATGTGACTAAGTCAAAGATTTAGTCTTTTATATGTGACTCTGTTCTCTTCGACTTGAGTCAAAAACTTAGACTTTTTTCACGGAATTTTAAAATGCGATCGCTAGATAGATACATGCTCCAACGTGTGCGACAGGCTACGTCATATATGTAAGCGCTTTGGTAGGAAAGGACGCAAAGTATTGGTGATGGGAGAAAAAGGAAAACATAATTTAAGCTTCAATTTTTCAGAAATGCTCTTCCGCTGAGCACCGGAGCACAATATTTATGAGCTCTGGTGAAGTCTGACTAATATTTAAACATTGACTAAAAACAAAGAAGTATCGGAGCTGAGCTTTGGTAAGCTCCGGCGCAAATTAAGCACTGCTCACAGGCATACATCTATAAATCAATGAAATTACAATTAGTGCTTCTTTCCTCTGAGGGACAGGATGCAGTGCCTCCCTGAGAGCAAGATTACCAACTACTTACATTGTCAGATTACCAACTGCTACATTACCAACAAATGAAATATAGTCTTTAAATTTGTGTACAGACCCCCTACGAAACAAATGATTCGAAAGAAACACAGATTGCGAAAATCTGTTCAATCACAATCAAAAAATAGCTTTTTATAACTTTAAAGAATTTTTTTTTATTCTTACTTTTGCAAAGATTTTTTCCTGGGTACGCACATAGCTTGGTCTTAGAAAAAACTGAGAGCAAAAAAAAAAGTTTGAAACTGAGAGACACTTACAAAGTACATGTTTAATTTTTTCCTCTAGAATTCGATGGTCTGTTATTGTTTCGAACATGGAACAGAGACGGAAATGTAGTAAATAAAAAACGGCCAACTGTAATACTATGTAACTCAAAGCGGCTGTGTAGTAGTATATGACCCTTCTTTTACTATAACGTCTCAACAAAGTGACGCAGTCCAAATAACCAGTCTTGACTTAACCGACGCATGTAATATGCGCTTTTACAGTTTAAAGTAGAATTTTCGACGTTTAATTGAATCATTTTGTTGAATAGAATTTGATTTAACAAAGTGGCGGAATCCGCCAAGGCGGAAAGTCCAAAGAAATTAATTTTAACTTTAGTTTTGATTCATATAAGCGGCAATTATAGTAATTTTTTAGACCCCCCCCCCCCCCCTTTGGCTGCGCCACTGCCACCGCAGCTCGCTTCGGTGCTTCTCTGTTTTTAGTACATATTTAAATATTGCCCAGAATTCACCAGAGCTCATAAACACTGCGCTCCGGAGCCCAGTGCAATAACGCTTCCGAAACACGAATCCTAAATTACCCTTTCTTTTCCCTCCCATCTCCACTCTTTTGCCTTATTTTGTACCAAAACACTTATAAGTGATGTAATGCATCACTTCGTAAGAGATGGAGATGAAACAGGCTCGATTTTTATATCAGTCTTCGGGTTTGGGCAGGCTCGAGCTCAGTCTGTCTTAAATTCAAAATTTTATATATTTCCATTTCATATCATTGTAATGCTATTTTGATCAGAATAAAGAATAGACAGAAATAGTCTTTTTCTATTCTGCATAGCTGCGATCTATTCATTTTTTGTGTTCCGAACACTATTTCCGAATCATAAACATGAGCTTATTTAATCGCAGAATTCTGCGATTAATGAACATTAAGATTAGACAAATGTTTCTATTTGGAAGTAGTAATAACTAAAAAGTGGAATAGTTGATAGCTAAGTAAACGCAGATAGATGTATTTAAAATTTTTATTTTGCTAAATAAAAAACAATGCTTTAAATTTTGAAAATAATGTATGAAATATAAATATAACGATTTGACTGACGGCGGAGGGGGAGGGGAGGGGTACGCTACGGGTGTTAGTATTGCAGAATATTAGAGCTCCGGTACTTTTTTCTTAGAAATTAAGCCCTGGTTCACTCTTATATTATCGTAGCTAGATAACATGGATTTTTCGGAAAACATGTTTTATTTGCCCCTTTTATAAAAGCATTGTGATGGCAAACAATATTTTTCATAAAATGAAATGGTAAATGCGCAAAATACAAAATATATTATAAATTACAAACGAAGCTGGAGAAGTAACTCATACTATAAACCGAAAATACAAGATCAAAAAAAGAGAAAGGGAATTTTTTTTTTAAAGTATTTATTCAGTTGCTAAGGAATCAAAATGATCAAGCGTTATTGAATTTATTTTATAAAAAAAAAAAAAAAAATATTTCCTTATCAGATAACACTTTTTTAATTTATAATTCACACATTATTTATTAAACTAAACTAAAAAATTAAAATTTTGATCTGGACAAAATTAAAAAATATAGAGAAAAATTCATATGAAAAATTCAGATTCCAAGAGAACAACACGAAAAAGGTTTTATTATTTTACAGATAAAGAATTTTTGAAATTGAAATTTGATCCATTTTCTTTGAAAGAACTACGGCAAAATTATTTAAAATTAAACATTTTTAATTAAAAAAAAATGTTCACTAATGTACTAATAGAAGATGCACTATTAAATTAACAATTATTTGCTAAAAAAGTAACATTATAAATTTTGCTCTTTAAATTATCTTTGAATTAATATCATATTTATGCAAAAGCAAATCTTTGTGCACATGATTGATATTTTCGTAGTCCAATTTCTATTAGTTGATAATCAATAATCAAAATTCTTTCACGCAGTTTCTTCTAAATTTTTAACATTGATATACACTACAATTAATTTGGATTGACTGATTGTAGATTGATTCAATTTCATTAAAAAATGAAGTCGGTAGTTTAGCTTCGTTAAAGACGGCCATTTCAGAGAAAAGAGAAAAAAATTCTATTAATGAGCAGTTTTTCTAAAACTTCTATTTCTAAAAACCGCTCAGAGACTAATCACGTAAGAAAAACCAACCAATCACAAGGCCGGGAACTTCCCCATAGTTCCCTATTCGAGTAAAAGTAGTTAATATGCCATTCGGAATATGATGAGTAATAAACAATTTATTTTTATGCATTGATATATAAAGGGAAATCGGTACAAATTTGCTATGCTTTTCATTGACAAAAGTGTTATTTCTAAATTTCATTATCTTCCGTCTATTAGACTAATATTTTTAAATATCAGAATATCGAATGATATTTTTTGACTGTAACTTTAAACTCTTTTCTGTTTCTATGTGGAATCTGTTTAAATAGTACGTCGGAAACATTTTACTCCTTTTTATGCTTAAACCCCGCCCATTACCAGCTTGATATGCTTTCATTTGTAATGTAAGCATCCATGAAGAATTTTACAGAGATAGAGATATAAAGTTTTTCGGAGTTCTGTTGTCAGTTCATGTTAAATAGTAGTGTATTAAGTGTTACGTTTAATCAAAGTGGTTTTAATCACCCAGAAGTATTTCAAATAATAAATACACATGTGTGGTAGTATATATTGGATTCGCATTAAATTGTGCGACTTCACACTGGCTACTTCGTGCTCCACATGAGATACTACAATTTTACCCAGCTCGAAAAGTTAAAAAATCATACAAAACACATTTTAAGTTACTGATCAAAGAATAAAAGTATATCTGAATACTTTTCTTTGCCCCTGTATACCTCATTTCATATATACAAGTATAAATATTGATTAATTGAAATTGTGTAATGCCGTCATAAAAATCTACAATTTTGTGATATATTAGGTCTTTAAATGGCAATTTCTATCTGAACATGATATAAATATTTATTTATTTATCGTCTTTAGTCAATGAAATAAAACGATGAAAAAAAAGTGTGTCTTTTTTAGTTCTGAGAAAAATGGCTGTTAACGTATTTCAAACAGTATATACATTTAAAAATTGTTAATATTTATAAGCGGTTGTTAAGATAAAATGTATGTTTAGCTAAAAAACATTTGAGAAGAAAGAATGCAACATTCCTTTACAGAATACATGACGATGGAAAATTAACTGAGTGTGTAATAAAGCATTGAGCAAATTTTATTTGTTTCTTTAAGCCCAATAAGTATTTAAATAATAATACATGCTATAAAATTAACAAGAAATAATAACATTTAGCTTTAAGGATTACATTATTTGGAATTTCAGCAGTTCGGAATATAAAAAATCCATACATGCGCAAAAGAATTGTTTCTGAGAGAGGTAACAGATCCTGAGAGTTATCATTGGTGATAAAAAGTAAAGAGAGGAATAGGATAGGAGCGAGAGCACACAAATTTAATTAGGATTATTATATATATTCTTTTATTATTCAACGAGAGAAGCTTAATACCATGTAGGTGCTCACCCGTTATTCAAATGATTTTCGAAGAATATAATGAATAACACACCTCATAAAAGTTAGCCCCCCCATGACGGAAAATGAGAAAGTGACAGATGCATTTCGTTTGATCATCGTTTGATCAGATTTGATCAACAATTTTTGTCGTTTGATCAACTTTATTTAATGAGTTATAATTAAAAATGCACAGGGGGGGGGGGGGCTAACTTTTAGGAAAATTAAAAATGCGCAAAATTAAAAAAAAAATTAGTGATTCTTATCAGAAATCGTTAGATCAGATTTGATCAACCATTTTTAGCGTTTGATCAAACCCGGAAGTACCCGAAAAATCGATATTTATATAAGCTGTCCCCTACAAGTTAGCCCCTCCCTTGACGGAATTTCGGAAATAAAACGGTGTCATCCGACGTAGAGTCGATTGATAAGACTTGATCAACCATTTTTAGCGTTTGATCAAACCCGGAAATATCCTAAAAATCGATATTTCTAATTAAAAATGCGCAGGGGGGGGGCTAACTTTTAGAAAATTAAAAATGCGCAAACTAAAAAAAAAATTAGTGATTCTTATCAGAAATCGTCAGATCAAATTTGATCAACCATTTTTAGCGTTTGATCAAACCCGGAAGTGACCGAAAAATCGATATTTCTAAGTGCAGACATCCTAAAAGTTAGCCCCCCCTTATGGAAACTGACGGAAATTCGGAACAAATTTGGTGTCATTGGACGTAGAATCATTTGATCGGATTTGATCAACCATTTTTAGCGTTTGATCAAACCCGGAAGTACCCAAAAAATCGATATTTCTATGTGCAGACACCCTAAAAGTTAGCCCCCCCCCTTATGGAAACTGGCGGAAATGCGGAACAAATTTGGTGTCATCGGACGTAGAATCATTTGATCAAATTTTATCAACCATTTTTATCGTTTGATCAAACCCGGAAGTGCCCGAAAAATCGATATTTCTAAGTGCAGACGTCCTAAAATTTAGCCCCCCCCCCCTTATGAAAACTGACGAAAATGCGGAACAAATTTGGTGTCATCGGACGTAGAATCATTTGATCAAATTTTATCAACCATTTTTATCGTTTGATCAAACCCGGAAGTGCCCGAAAAATCGATATTTCTAAGTGCAGACACCCTAAAAGTTAGCCCCCCTTATGGAAACTGACGGAAATGCGGAACAAATTTGGTATTATCGGACGTAGAATCATTTGATCAGATTTGATCAACCATTTTTAGCGTTTGATCAATCCCGGAAGTGCCCGAAAAACTGATATTCATATAAGCTGTCCCCAACAAGTTAGCCCCTCCCTTGACGGAATTTCGGAAATAAAACGGTGTCATCCGACGTAGAGTCGTTTGATAAGACTTGATCAACCATTTTTAGCGTTTGATCAAACCCGGAAATATCCTAAAAATCGATATTTCTAATTAAAAATGCGCTGGGGGGGCTAACTTTTAGGAAAATTAAAAATGCGCAAAATTAAAAAAAAAATTAGTGATTCTTATCAGAAGTCGTTAGATCAGATTTGATCAATCTTTTTTAGCGTTTGATCAAACCCGGAAGTACCCGAAAAATCGATATTTATATAAGCTGTCCCATACAAGTTAGCCCCTCCCTTGACGGAATTTCGGAAATAAAACGGTGTCATCCGACGTAGAGTCGTTTGATAAGACTTGATCAACCATTTTTAGCGTTTGATGAAACCCGGAAATATCCTAAAAATCGATATTTCTAATTAAAAATGCGCAGGGGGGGGGGGGGGGCTAACTTTTAGAAAATTAAACATGCGCAAACTAAAAAAAAAATTAGTGATTCTTATCAGAAATCGTCAGATCAAATTTGATCAACCATTTTTAGCGTTTGATCAAACCCGGAAGTGACCGAAAAATCGATATTTCTAAGTGCAGACACCCTAAAAGTTAGCTCCCCCCTTATGGAAACTGACGGAAATGCGGAACAAATTTGGTGTCATTGGACGTAGAATCATTTGATCAGATTTGATCAACCATTTTTAGCGTTTGATCAAACCCGGAAGTACCCAAAAAATCGATATTTCTATGTGCAGACACCCTAAAAGTTAGCCCCCCCTTATGGAAACTGGCGGAAATGCGGAACAAATTTGGTGTCATCGGACGTAGAATCATTTGATCAGATTTGATCAACCATTTTTAGCGTTTGATCAAACCCAGAAGTGCCCGAAAAATCGATATTTCTAAGGGCAGACACCCTAAAAGTTAGCCCCCCCCCTTATGGAAACTGACGGAAATGCGGAACAAATTTGGTGTTATCGGACGTAGAATCATTTGATCAGATTTGATCAACCATTTTTAGCGTTTGATCAATCCCGGAAGTGCCCGAAAAACTGATATTTCAAAGAGCAGAAACCATAAAAGTTACCCCCCCCCCCTCCCCTTAATGAAACTGACGGAATTTCGGAAATAAAACGGTGTCATCCGACGTAGAGTCGTTTGATAAGACTTGATCAACCATTTTTAGCGTTTGATCAAACCCGGAAATATCCTAAAAATCGATATTTCTAATTAAAAATGCGCAGGGGGGCTAACTTTTAGGAAAATTAAAAATGCGCAAAATTAAAAAAAAATTAGTGATTCTTATCAGAAATCGTTAGATCAGATTTGATCAACCATTTTTAGCGTTTGATCAAACCTGGAAGTGCCCGAAAAATCGATATTTATATAAACTGTCCCCTACAAGTTAGCGCCTCCCTTAACCGAATTTCGGAAATAAAACGGTGTCATCCGACGTAGAGTCGATTGATAAGACTTAATCAACCATTTTTAGCGTTTGATCAAACCCGGAAATCTCCTAAAAATCGATATTTCTAATTAAAAATGCGCAGGGGGGATAACTTTTAGAAAATTAAAAATGCGAAAAAAAAAAAAAAAAAAAAAAAAAAATTAGTGTTTTTTATCAGAAATCGTTAGATCAGGTTTGATCAACCATTTTTAGCGTTTGATCAAACCCGGAAATGCCAGAAAAATCAATATTTCTAAGTGCAGAAACCGTAAAAGTTAGCCCCCCCCACCCTTATTGAAACTGACGGAAATTCGGAACAAATTTGATGTCAACGGACGTAGAATCATTTGATCAGATTTGATCAACCATTTTTATCGTTTGATCAAACCCGGAAGTGCCCGAAAAATCAATATTTCTAAGTGCAGACGCCCTAAAATTTAGCCCCCCTCTTTTTGAAATTCACAGAAATTTGGAACAAATTTGGTGTCATCGGACGTAGAATCATTTGATCAAATTTTATCAACCATTTTTATCGTTTGATCAAACCCGGAAGTGCCCGAAAAATCGATATTTCTAAGTGCAGACGCCCTAAAATTTAGCCCCCCCCCCTTATGAAAACTGACGAAAATGCGGAACAAATTTGGTGTCATCGGACGTAGAATCGTTTGATCAACCATTTTTAGCGTTGGATCAAACCAAGAAGTGCCCGAAAAATCGATATTTCTAAGTGCAGAAACCCTAAAAGTTACGTCCCCCCCCCCTCCTTATTGAAACTGACAAAAATTCGGGACAAATTTGGTGTCCTCGGACGTAGAATCATTTGATCAGATTTGATCAACCATTTTTAGCGTTTGATCAAACCCAGAAGTGCCCGAATAATCGATTTTTCTAAGGGCGGATACCCCTAAAAGTTAGCCCCGTCTTATTGAAACTGACGGAAATTCGGAACAAATTTGAGGTCATCGGACGTGGAATCGTTTGATCAGATTTTATCAACCATTTTTAGGGTTTGATTGTTAGTGGGTTTTTTTTAATCAAACTGCATGAAAAAATTTAATTATTATACATAGTTATGCTTAGTTATAGCATTCACATTTTTAGACAGTATTAAAGCCATTTGTTTTCGATAGCATTATTTTATGCAACGGAATGCAAAAATAAATTTAAGTTAAATTTATGAATAAACCTGCATTAAAAAAGGCAAATTTATACTAAAATACATATCAGAAACAGTAACATATTAACAATAAACACATGAGTCTTTTTCCTGCTCTCAAAGTCGTAGCATATCTTTTTACGCCTGATGAAGAATGACTAACTTCTTTCCATACGTGTTCTGCTTTTCGATGGTGTTCAGAAAAAAAAAGTTTTGTTTTACATTCATTTTTGTATCTTTGTACGTAATTTTTGCTGTATTTAATGTTTTAATTTTAACCGTATATATTAGTTGTTACATTTTTACCACCTACTAAAATGTTTGATAAGTTTTAATAAATTCAATTTCTATCTGCCTTCTGTCTGTCTGTCGTCTGTCTGTCCGTGTTCTAACTCTCGTAAATATCCTCGGATTGCCATGAAATGTATATATGATACTGATATATGTAATGACATGTTCATTTTTGACAATGAAGTATGCAACACTTATACTTCGCTTACAGGGGCACTCAAAAGAATGTCGTTTCATTATGGTCTGTGCGGAAAAATCCTTTGCAGTGTATTTTAATGTCTTTACACTATTTCAAATATATTGAAATTGATATACATCACTGAAGTTCACTACACGATGCTTACTATCGAATATTATACGTGTAGCACTTATAATTAGTTTACAGGGAAACGCAAAATAATTCTGTTATACTATGGTCTATGGGGAAAAGTCGTTTGCGGTGCATTTTAATCATGTTACACTATTACAAACATAATGAAATTTATATGAATTTCTGAGATGCACTAAAACATGCTTTCTGTAAAACATGGAGTGTAAAGCATTTATCATTAATTTACAGGGTCACAAAAAAGTATTCGGTTACATGGTGTACAGGGGACAAATGTTTGAAGCGTATTTTAATTACGTTACACTGTTTCAAATGTAATGAAATTGATATACATTAATGTGGTTTACTACAAGATTCCTTTTGTATAAAATGATGTGCATAGCGTTTATTGTTCATTTACAGAGACACATAAAAGATTTCGGATACAGGGCTATATCCGAAGTATTTTCTATAAGTGATAATTCTGGAAGTGCGCTTTCAGTTGCGTTTAACTAAATTTTTCCATACTATGTGGTATGCATAAATGTTGTAGATCATATACAGAACCGCGCAAAGGAATTCTACTCTGTATCGGCGTAAATTGCGTAGGGGTTTCTAACCGAGTTATGACTTTTGAATGTAAAATATGTTTAGTATACTAAGAGTTGTTTGTTGAATATAAATAAAATCATATACAGGGCCCCGCAAAATACTGGATAAATGACCGCTTATGTATGATAATTTCTGGAAGTGTGATTTCAGTAGTTTACACAGCATGTTTTTGTCTAAATTAATCTTTAGATTAATATGTGTCGTGTATAAAAATCTTTAGGCAATATACAGGGCTGTACAAAAAAAAATCAAATGTGTTTCCGTCTACTGGTAGAAACTACTGAAGGTGAATTTTCAACTATGTTATGTGTTTTTTACTAAACTAAATTGTAGCATATTATAAAGAGTACATACAAATCTATTGATTATATACAGGGCTGCAGAAAAAAATTTCAGTACTTTTCTGGCTATAGCTTGTAATTACCGAAATCAGGTTTCCAGATGTGTTTTGCGTTTTCTAAAATGTTTACTTAAGTAATTAAACAGCGAAGGTTTGTTAAAGAAATCTGAAAGTGTTGGAAAGTGTTTCATTACCTATGCTTAATGTATGATTTTCCTTCTTGTTTTTCTTTATGCCGAGTGTACTTCTTTTTCCCATACATTAAAAAGTACTGAACGCAATGATTTGACTTCATATACCAAAAAATATTTTAAATATTTTTTGTGCACAATGTCACTATATGCATAGCTATATTTAACGAGATTTTACTTAACTATTTATGTTTAAATAAAAATTATTCAGCATGTTTTAAATAATATATAAAATAATTAATTTTATAGATAATTTGCTTTGCAGCATCATTATTACTTCAGTTATAGAACATTAAAAAGGTACACAATTAGGCTTGGCTGTATACAACCTAAATAGTATAATTGCTATATTCTTAAAAAAATGACTTTCTTAATAAAAGTTTCGCGATTTAATATGAATTAGTAACCAAATTCTTCAAGATATTAAAATTGCGCAAAAAAAGTTGGAATATTTTCCTCCTTTGATAATGTAAACAAAGAACAAAATATGCAAGATCATTGATATTTTATTCTTAACAAATAAAAAAAATTGATTTGTTTAAGTTATTCTATTGAAAAATTTCCTATTAAAGCAGTATTAAAAATAACTATCAGTAACTTCAAATCTATAATTGCCGTTATCAAATCTGAAAGAATTTGAAATACAAAAATAAAATCCCTGCACCCACTTGTTGATCAGATTCGTTAGAAAAACAGCTTTTCTGTTCAGAATCTGGTAACTCTGTGTTTTGTGGATGTCAGCGCTTTTCAAAAAAAATATTATAGACGTGAGTGGGGCACTTGACTTCGGCCGGTAATTAACGACCTAGTATATGGCCTATGTATTTACTCTTAAATTTTGTTTCAGCTTGGTACGCACGTGTCAGTTTTGATTTTTACCATTTGGATCCTCTCCTGGATTATTTTATTTATTATTATGTTTTATTTTCCAACTCTTATCTCCAAAAAGTAGGCAATTTTTATGGTCATCCTCATTTCTGTTTTGGATATCCGACTCAGCACGCTGCGATAATGTCGGTGAGACCTTATTATAGTAAAATGTTAAAAGCTTTCGATCAATTTAGTAGGTGCCCAGTGAATCTAGAGTCACAGTCTAGTGCCCAGAGTGTAATTTTCTAATGACTTTGAAAAAGTTACATCTCCCTAAAAAATTAACTCATAATCTAATAGAATTGAGAAGATATTTTTCTAATCAAATTTAAAATGCCAAGAAAATCATCTTTCGACAAATCGAATTTCTTTGAGGCGTTAAAGTCTTTCAAAGAAATATTTACTGCAGATGGTAAATTAACGACAAGTACTCATCCTGTGTGGAAAGAAATTATTGTACATCCATTGTTAATAGAAAAAATTGAAGGTTGCGAAATTTCGGGAAAACCGATTTTCAAAGCAAAGCAAATTCATGACTATGTGTATCAAAACAGATATAATTTGTTACAAAAGCTGCTTGTAGAATTTGGATTTCCTACAGAAAAGCAAAATTCATATTCCTCTGAAACAAATTCCAGTTCATCCTCAGACATTGAAATTCCATGTAATGCAGAAGTTGTGCATTTAAGTGAACAAAGCACCTTTAAACTATCTATACCTTTTCATGAATATTCAAAAATGGAGCCATCTGTGATGTTTTACAAAGAAGGTGAACGTATGAAAAAGAGAAAAGTTCTAAAAAAGAGAGAATGGACAAATATCATTGCTGAACACTTCTTTGATGAATACCAGCTTCCATGTGCCTATTCATTTAAAAGAAATAAAGTTCGCGTAAATGAAAATTCAAGCTCAAATTTTTTGCATGCAGAAGGTAAATGCAAAGAATGCAAAGCTCCAATCTTGATAACTGCTGAAAACGAACCAAATTATCCGGAATGTCTTAATTTAACTATAAAAGCAGTTGATACCCGAAACATTACTCATCATCTGAAACGTTCGGTAACGGGTTCTCGAAGATCGAAAATTTCCCAAACATTATTATATACAGCTCCTTCAAATTGGAGAAGAGAAGAGGCTAGAAAACGAATGCAATTTGGACAATCTGAACCGCCAGTATTACCATCGATATCGGTGTGCCGAACCATACGCCAGGAAGCGAAGAAAAAAGAGTACGGGCTCCCAGAAAACAAAAGTGTTTTATGTGCACTTCAAGAAATGAAATATTCCCAGAATTATGCAGGCTCGCTCCACAACCTGTCTTATGATAGTTTTTTCATCCATTATTGGACAAAATCCCAAAGCCATATTTATAAAAATTACGCAAATACTGGAAAGTACTGCAAAGTGCACATAGATGCAACTGGGAGTTTAGTAAAAAGAATTAAAGATGACCAACGGATTTCTAATCATATTTTTTTGTATGGGATTGTCATTCATCTTGACAATAAACCGGTAAGTGTGTGCCAGATGCTAAGCGAAGCACACGATACCGCAACAATTGAATATTGGATAAATAAATGGATAAAAGACGTAAAAAAAATTCCGCAAGAATCAATAACAGATTTTTCTTTAGCTTTAATAGGGGCTTCATGCAGAGCTTTTAATGAATGTAGCATTAAAAGTTATTTAAGTACAGCCTTTTCTATTTTGCAAGGAAAACTGAGAGAAAAACCTCGTTGTTATTTACGAATTGACGTCGCCCATTTAATCAAATTTGTCAGCAGATGGAAATGTTTTGACAATACAGCTCGTTTAGTTAGAAAGTTTTACATAAGGTGCATTGCATTAATGATCAAGTGTACGTCAAATAAGGAACTTGAGGAAATTATTGTAAACACCCTGATTCTTTGTAAAAGTGACACATGCGGAAATACGGAGAATACTGGAGAACTTACTAGTTCTGAGAAAGCAAAACTTTTCCTTGGTCGCTGCATTGAGGTCGGGGAACCAGATTCTTTAATTCCCGAAACTCTTTCAGAAACTGAAAAGGATAACACAAATATAGATGATAGTTTGGAAATCCCAAATATAGCTAAATGGATAAAAAATATTATTGAACAATCGGATGTAGCGGCAAAAAATGTAGGAGCCGAACCAAATCCTTATTTTTGTCCAGAATTTGAAAAACAATTAATGAACATTTTGCAATATACTCCTTTATGGACCTCTGTAATGAAGAATACATTCCAATCGCCATACGAAAGGGCTTCGTCAGCAATTATAGAATGCTATTTCGGTATTCTAAAACAGATAATTATGGAGCATAACAAAAGACCTCTAAGAGTCGATAAATTTATTGCTTGTCATCTAAGAGCTATTACTAGAAATGTTAATATAATAGCGGCTTCCATAAAAGAAAGAGCAACATCATCAAATAACGAAGACAAAAATATTCCTAGAGAACTAGAGGAAGAGGAGTTATGGAAAGGCAGAAATGTGAAAAAGGAAAACGTGCATAAACAAGATGTAAATGTCTCAGAAAAAAAATTACCTTATGACCACAGGAAGATTTATGATGGAAAATATACCGAAGAAAATAATTCTGAAAGAAATTATAAACAAGAATCAGAAAATATGAAAAATGAAACACCAAAAATTAAGCAGAAGAAAAACACTTACTTATCGCCTTGTCCCAACATAAAGTACACCTTAAATTCACCGTCAAAAAAAAGCGAAAACCTGCCCATTATCGTAAATGGAAATCTTTTGGAGCCACTTAAACTTGATAAATGTTCATACGAAATTTCCAATACGTGCCCATTTGATGCATTAATGCATAGTCTAAGTGTTCTTTGCATAGATAATGAAAATTACAAAAACTATGCAATAGGCTTAAACAACGATTTTTTTCAATGCCTAAAATTCTACGTTGAAAATGGAGTTAATAAGAGGTTTTATCAAATGAGAAAAGAAATATTAGCCAAAAATTATTCTGTAAAAGAATCCCATGTAAAAAACTTATTTTATATTAATGCTGAAGATACAATGGGGAATGTTATAAACAAATTGTTTAAAGATGTTCCAAGTGCACTTGAAGTTTCAGTCTGCCAAAATCCAAGTTGTACTAACAATAAAGAACAAAATCTTGTGTTTTGGCCCATCAAGTTTAATATAGATATGAAAGAACTTTATAGTGCCATAACACTTTCAAAACGCATTGTTAATAAACACTGCTTACTACCATGTGGACTGAGGAGAACTGTAGAACTATTTTCAAAAGAACATTTAATTATTGAGCCTACATTTAAAGTTCACCCACCAAACTGCAATCTTAAGGACTTGCCCATTTCCATTACTCTAGGAAAAGAAAAGTACATGCTAGGGGCCGTAATTATCTTTGTAGATCCTTTCCATTTTATTTCGTATTGCAGAAGGAAGAATAACACTTGGGAGCTTTATGATGATTTGAAATCACGTGTAATCTCTGTTAATCCTATCAGAGTAGTGGGGAAAATTCAAATCATTATATATGCAAAAACATCAATAAGTTAATATAATAATATTTCACGTCAAATTAACAATCGGTGGCCTATTTTATACAATGCAGCAGTTTGTTGTTATTTAATGAGCAAATTCTTTTCTGAGATTACATACAGTAATGTTTAATTACAGGTAATTATTTTTAGATATTTCATTTCATTTATACCCATTTTAAAAATATAATTTTATATGCATGTGTTTTTTTTAATTTTACAATAACTAATGAATGTAATTTAAGCATTACAGACATAGTGTCGATATATTTTTGTTTATTTTTCATTTAAGTAAATTTTCACGGTTCCAAATTTGCGGAAAATAAGGAACAAATATTTTTTTCTCTGATTGTACCAATAATAAAAACTATAAATACGTATGCAATGTATATATTTACTTACGTGTATTATCAGTATTATTATGCGTATTTACAGTGCATTATCACATATCAGTATACAATGTAAAAGTTTTGTAAATAATATCTGAATGTGAATATATCTGAGCGAACATTACCTTACATATCCACTATTTTTGTGTGCATATAACATTTGAATTTACTTTACATTATTTTTATTTTCTTATATTTTCCTTTCTTTCTTTTTTTAAAAAAGGAAAACTGATTCAAAACTGAAAGAATAATAGACAATATCTATTTTTTTTTCAAAGCTAAATACATTTTATTATTAGCCGTAATATTTAAAAAAAATAATGTTTGAATGGAGTGTTGAAAAAAAGTAATGTTTGAAAGCAGTGTAAATATGTTATACATTGTTAGATTTCGTATTGCCTTTATATTGTGAGAAAATTTGAACATTCTAATTAAAGCATATATATATATATATATTTAAATATTATTCTTTTGAAATTTTATTTAATACTTGTGGAAAATTAAATTTATTTTTGTGTATTCTTTAAGGGGATTCACTGCCTTTCATTTTGCGAAAAATTACGAAAATATCAATTTTTATTTAATTTAATTTATTTTTATTTTATTTTTTTGTAAAATGAATTTATACATCCGTAGTATATATTCTCAGCAAGTACTGTAAAGATCCGATCATTAAAAATAGGCAAAACACTTCCACCCATTTCCCTTTAAATAATTCAGTGTTGCGATGTTTAAATTCGTGTTTCTGCGGTTGTGTTTCGCGATCATTAAAAATAGGCAAAACGCTTCCACCCATTTCCCTATAAATAATCCAGTGTTGCGATCTTTAAATTCGTGTTTTTGCGTTTGTGTGTTTCGGTATATAGCTATATATTCCAAATGACAAAGCTGCAACAGATATTTTATTTTCACTGGCAATTTTTTTGTGTAGGATCCTTAAGGTGTTTTCATAAAACCAATAAGCAGATTTTCTAAATATAAATTTTATTTTTGAAAAGTAAAAATGTTAAGCAAATAATCATTTTTACTGTGTATTTTATATATGTCATAACATTTTATTTATGTTTTCTTAAACTAATAACTTTTTGAAAATGTGATCGTTACAGTTTAGCACTAAGAGAAGTATTTAACAAAGTGTTCAAAACTGTAAGAGAAGTGTTTTAAAAATTTATTTTATTTTTTTTACTGAAATTTTTCAAATTTTACTAGAAAAATTACCTTCTTGCTTCTAAAATTTATTTTCCTTCATAAAATCGTTTAATAATGCGTCATTAAGATATTAGAAAATAAGTAAATAATAACAATAAAAGAGTACAAAAGGTAGCGAGTCCCCTTAAATTGATACGTTACAATACTTTAATGTTTACTTGCCTTGAAATGTTTGCGTTATTCCGAAAGCTGGTGTTTTCCTTTCTGGGATGTCGCTTCATTGCATTTTTATATTTGTATTGCATTTTGGAATGTGTGATCAATTAATAAATTTAATAAAAATACTATTATGCCGCTTGTTTCATAAAACTTTTAAGAAAACAAACGATAAATAACATTTTTTTACAGAGTAATATACAACTCAGTGTGTTCTATATTAGTCCTTAAAAGTTGTTATCTATCGTTTCTTATTATTTATTTAATTTTTTATAAAACTACCAAGAAAATTATTTTTTAATATATAACATAAATGTCTGTGAAGTATTAATTTGCATTTTCTTTTCTAGACTTACAATTAGAAATGTGTTATCAATGAACAAACGCAGAGGGAGGGGAAGGGTAAAATTTAAGTTTATGTACAATTGTGAGAAATAAAATTTACAGCTGAGCAATACATTTCGAAATGTACTATTACTCCAGAAATGATATTTTCGGCTATTTCATTCGAAGTTTGTAAAACTTTCATTTAAATGTCCATTTACAAGAAGGCAAAAATGGTGTATCTTATATTTATTCAGTATAAACCTCTATATGCAATATTTTAACAATTTCCTTGTTTCCTAATTCAAAAACTAGTAATGGTAAAAGAAATGTTAGAAACATTTCACTATTCTTTGTATATATTTATAGAATGTTATGTTGCATTTATATAAGATGTTTTCGTGCTCAGTTCAGTTGTTAACGCTAGGTTGATGCAATTTGGCACAACTAATGTAATCTTAAACGTTCTTATGAAATGCTGCAAAGAAATCTATTTATTTTTTATATATAGCGTAGAATGTTTGAGTAACATTTATATATGTACTTTTGGATTTTAGAATTCTGTTAAAAATTAATAAAATTCTGTTAGTTTATTATTAATTTAAATAGTTTCTCATTTTATTTTATTTTAAAAGTAAAGTTCCAATAAAGTTGAATTTTTGTAAAAATAATGAAATGAATTATACTAGAATGCTTAAATTAGATAATTATATATGATATAGATAATTCAGCTTGTTAACAGATTTGCTACATCCATAGCTTTGATTTTGAAAAATCTGAATACGTAATCTTTGTCACTAAATAACTACGAAAAAAAAAATCATCAACTTTAGTATTTATTCTTTTTTAATGTATTTTTCTATATTTTTATACAGTATCTTATAATAAAATGCAAAGTTTAGGAGTCTGTTGGTAACCATTCCGGGTACGACCACTCTGGTCTGTGAATCGACCGTAGCAAAACGCCATGTTAGGCTTAATGAAAAGCGTATGTTAACATATGACAGCTAAATAATAATTTCTTCTACTTGAAATCATGTCTGTTCGGCATATTTCCATATAAAACATGTATATCACATCCAATTATGATGTTTAAAGTTCTAAATTAAAAATTATCAGATCAAACATCGGTTTACCAGATATAAACAAACAAACACTGTTGCCATTCAGGATTACAAATTCCAGATGTGGAAACAAATGAACGACTCTTTGAACGCTTCATTAAAAAAAATACAGGTTAACATCCTGTTCTGATCTAAAAATATTTGTAAAAGCATATTAAAGCCTTCAAATATTTTGAAATGCGTTTTTCACTTTTTCATACCGGATTTATATCGACTGCTGTTATTGTGAAAAATGGAGTTAATTGCCGATTCAAGTGTTCGAATACGCCATCTAGTGGAGAAAAGATTTAACTTCTCTCTTCAGGAAAATAACGTGCAAGCTCATTGCATTACATGTATTTTTAATTTGTTCATAATTTTTGTTTCTTTTTACACAATTTCAAATTTCACATGAAATCAGTGTTCTGTATTTATATGACACCTGTACAGACAGCTGCGATTAGAAAACAGCTTTTTTTTCAAAACAGAGCAAATTAGCGTGTTTTTAGAGCACCTAGTTACAAAAAATGCTAACGCATGTAATTTGTTTTTATAAGCCAATAAATATTCAGACTCATTCGCTATATTTCCACATGTAAAATCGACGTCACTCTGGGTAGATAATGCGCATTTTTTTTTTTTTTTTTTTTTTTTGCAGATTGACGTAGTTCAATCTTTTAACTTTTACTTAATTTCACTTTTGTAACTCACACGCATTTAAAATGGTATAGTGTTGTCTTGTTTGACGCCAATCATGGCTACAGATGCGATAACGGAAAATTAGCCATTTTACCCTGTGAAGATCAGATAATAAATTGTTTTATTTTGCATCACACATACTATTTTTAATACTGTTATGTTTCATTTCAATTTTTGGCAGTTTTTGTACAGTTTTTATGCTTTTTGCAAAGATTTGTACTTGTGCAAAAAGCTAGTATTGCATATAAACGATTTTTCTGACCCCGGGCCCGTGCAAACTTCTAGAAGACATGCGCAAACTAATGTTAAACCAATGGGAACGTTCTTTTCAAATTTATCATTTGCTTTTCAATATGTTTCATCTTATAGAATATCAGAGATACTTTACTGAATATCTGAGGTATCGTACCGGGTATATTTTGTACTTTTTCGGTTTTAGTCGCAGATATATATATTTTTTTCTCGTGACACTTCAGAAAGGTTCCGAAAATGAAAGTATCCTTAGAAAAAAAAAATCTGCAAACAAAATCAAAAATGTAAAAAATGTACCCGGTAAGACATAGACCTCAGATATTTTATGCAAAAAAAAATTATTTCAAAATATTGAAATACGAAAAGGGAATCTGGAGAAAAAAAACGCTCCCATTGGATTAACATTAGTTTGCGAGTGTTTTCGCGTTAATAGTGTTATCGTGTGTTATCGCGTCATAAATGTTTTTATATTAAATTTGTGATGTGTTAAATCAAATAAAAGATAATGGATATTTTAAAGCAGGATAATTATACATATAATTCTAAGATATTTTGAAATGAGAAAATTACGTTTAAATTTTACTTAAAAAAACTTTAATCCCGGCTTGCCTGCGTATAAAATGAAATGTGAATACCTATACTAATAAAATAAAGTTCCGGTCTGTGTGTCTGTTGGAGATGGCTAGAAAAAACTAGCGCACCAAGAAGTCTGAAAATTTAGGTGATGATAGTCCGAAACCTGCCCTGGTGCACCTGAGAAAAAGAATTTTAATATTTTGAAAATTAGTCGAAATATTAATTAAAAACTCTTTAAACATCGAAAAAATGCGATCTTTTTATCTGAAAATGGCACTGAAGAAACATCGAACCGCAAAAGTAACAAATGATTTAATAAGGAGAAGGAAGGGACAAAGATTTTCAAGCTCAAAGTAATAAACCACAGATACTGGGAAATTTTGGGCTCTATACAATTACTACAAATATTACATTTATTGATTTGCAAATTACGCATTCTTGCTTAAAATTTAATGCTGAATCCAAAAATGTAATTTTCGTAAAAATCGGATGATTATTAGCTAAGATATTAACTAAAAATCATTATTTTTCAAAGGACTGACAATTAAAAGGACTGCGAAATTTTAAGGCGTATAGAATTTTTTTTTTTTTAATTTAGGTACTATTTTTTAAATTTGCATGTATACGCAGAATTATATTCTATTTAAGATTTTCAAAAAATCGAAGAAAACAGCCGGTAAGTTTTTATTCTATCTATCTATCTATCTATCTATCTATCTCTCTCTATATATGTATTTAAAAATGAAAACACATGTGAAGAACGAAGGAAAATACATTATAAAAAGCTATGGAATGATCACTGAAGGAAGTATACCCAAAAGCATGAAAAAGCAAAATTGGAAAACTATGAATATCTTATAGAAACTTTAGAAGTGTTTATAAGAATATTCATAGTAAGTATATGTTATTTCATCAAATATTGTCAGCATTATGCCAAAAATGGAGAATATTAAGCCCCTAATAACATACACAAATGAAACCAGAAGATCAAAAACCAACATGAGGTCCAAATAACAAAACAAGTAAATAAATATGCTACTGAAACAGAAATTAGATAAATAAACAATTATGCAACTTAAATAGAAATATGAACATAAAATAATGTTTAAGACTCACCAGAAAAGACAAATTTTAATGTAGATGTAGATGGATTTAAGGTACTTGAAAATCAACCTACTCAAAAATGGTGGCATATCGTTGCTAAAACAATGCTGAAAAACATGATAATATAAAGTTATAAGGTTATGTAGTGCTGCCATCTAGCCCAGTGAATTGTAAATAAAAGCTGAAATTGTAGACAAGTTAAATAAAAATACTAGTGTTACCATCTATTATTAGATGACGATAAAATAAAAGAAAAAAGTAAAATATTGGCAAAGCAAATAATAGTTGAAATATGAGGAAACTTAAATAAGTAAATAAAATTTAAATATAATAAAGATGATATGGGAAGACAAGTACAATAATTATAGTGAGGCATTGTGTGAGTGAAATATATATTTCATTTACTTTGACATACAAAGTATAAAAATAAAATAAAATGAGACAATGCGAAGATTAATTAAAAGCCGAACTAGATTTTAACGTACGTTCAAATTTTTAAAACTTTAAAAGATAGGGATTTGAAAATTTGCATCGGTACGCAAAATCAAATTTTATTTAAAAAAATTCAAAAAATCGAAAAAATCGGCCGGTAAATTTAAATTTTTTCAAAAACCTTATTTTTTATGAGAAAAGAAATTTATTGTGTTTTTATCCTATCTTCAATCCAGAGACATTAGAAGGGGACGAGGAGGGGGGGGGGAAACAAATTGTCATTTTAATTTTCACCTCTTCAGGCCTAGGTTACCGCTATTTCAGAATATTAATCTCCAGAGGTAGGATTTTTTATTTTCTCGGGTTCTGTGAGCCGGATCACAATGGGGTTTGACTCATTCAACTTGATTTTGGATAGATTTACAGATTTTAGTATCACTTTCCACCAGAATGGGGGGGCATTCCTATTTCGGGTTCTATGGGCCAGATCACAACGGGGTTCGGCTCATTCAACTCGATTTTCGAAATCAGCTTCTATAAATAGCGGATTTTCGAGCATTTCCAGCTTTGATCAAACCCTAAAAAGCGTTTATTAAATCTGATCAAATGAATTTACATCCGATGACACCATTTTTGCTCCAAAATTATTTCAGGGGGGGGGGGGGCTAACTTTTAGGGTTTCTGCACTTAGAAATATCAGTTTTTCGGGCACTTCCGGGTTTGATCAAACGCTAAAAATGGTTGTTCAAATCTGATCAAATGATTCTATGTCCAATGACACCAAATTTGTTCCGCATTTCCGTCAGTTTCCATAAGGGGGGGGCTAACTTTTACGGTTTCTGCACTTAGAAATATGATTTTTCGGGCACTTCCGGGTTTGATCAAACGCTAAAAATGGTTGATCAAATCTGATCAAATGATTTTACGTCCAATGATACCAAATTTGTTCCGCATTTCCGCCAGTTTCCATAAGGGGAGGCTAACTTTTAGTGTGTCTCCAGATAGAAATATCGATTTTTTGGGTACTTCCGGGTTTGATCAAACGCTAAAAATGGTTGATCAAATCTGATCAAATGATTCTACGTCCGATGACACCAAATTTGTTCCGCATTTCCGCCAGTTTCCATAAGGGGGGGCTAACTTTTAGGGTGTCTGTACATAGAAATATCGATTTTTCGGGTACTTCCAGGTTTGATCAAACGCTAAAAATGGTTGATCAAATCTGATCAAATGATTCTACGTCCGATGACACCAAATTTGTTCCGCATTTCCGTCAGTTTCCATAAGGGGGGG
This sequence comes from Maratus michaelseni, assembly GCA_963931845.1. Lineage (NCBI taxonomy): Eukaryota > Metazoa > Arthropoda > Arachnida > Araneae > Salticidae > Maratus > Maratus michaelseni. The sequence goes on along the minus strand of OZ007598.1, from coordinate 151,147,190 downwards.
CTAACTTTTAGGGTGTCTGCACTTAGAAATATCGATTTTTCGGGCACTTCCGGGTTTGATCAAACGCTAAAAATGGTTGATCAAATCTGATCAAATGATTCTACGGCCAATGACACCAAATTTGTTTCGCATTTTCGTCAGTTTCCATAAGGGGGGGGGGGGCTAACATTTAGGGTGTCTGCACTTAGAAATATCGATTTTTTGGGCACTTCCGAGTTTGATCAAACGCTAAAAATGGTTGATCAAATCTGATCAAATGATTCTACGTCGGATGACACCAAATTTGTTCCGAATTTTCGTCAGTTTCAATAAGGGGGGCTAACTTTTACGGTTTCTGCACTTAGAAATATGATTTTTCGGGCACTTCCGGGTTTGATCAAACGCTAAAAATGGTTGATCAAATCTGATCGAATGATTCTACGTCCAATGACACCAAATTTGTTCCGCATTTCCGTCAGTTTCCATACGGGGGGGCTAACTTTTAGGGTGTCTGCACTTAGAAATATCGATTTTTCGGGCACTTCCGAGTTTGATCAAACGCTAAAAATGATTGATCAAATCTGATCAAATGATTCTACATCGGATGACACCAAATTTGTTCCGAATTTCCGTCAGTTTCAATAAGGGGCGCTAACTTTTACGGTTTCTGCACTTAGAAATATGATTTTTCGGGCACTTCCGGGTTTGATCAAACGCTAAAAATGGTTGATCAAATCTGATCAAATGATTCTACGTCCAATGACACCAAATTTGTTCCGCATTTCCGCCAGTTTCCATAAGGGGAGGCTAACTTTTAGGCTGTCTCCAGATAGAAATATCGATTTTTCGGGTACTTCCGGGTTTGATCAAACGCTAAAAATGGTTGATCAAATCTGATCAAATGATTCTACGTCCGATGACACCAAATTTGTTCCGCATTTCCGTCAGTTTCCATAAGGGGGGGCTAACTTTTAGGGTGTCTGCACTTAGAAATATCGATTTTTCGGGCACTTCCGGGTTTGATCAAACGCTAAAAATGGTTGATCGAATCTGATCAAATGATTCTACGTCCAATGACACCAAATTTGATCCGCATTTCCGTCAGTTTCCATAAGGGGGGGCTAACTTTTAGGGTGTCTCCAGATAGAAATATCGATTTTTCGGGTACTTCCGGGTTTGATCAAACGCTAAAAATCGTTGATAAAATCTGATCAAATGATTCTACGTCCAATGACACCAAATTTGTTCCGAATTTCCGCCAGTTTCCATAAGGGGGGGGGGGGCTAACTTTCAGGGTGTCTCCAGATAGAAATATCGATTTTTCGGGTACTTCCGGGTTTGATCAAACGCTAAAAATGGTTGATCAAATCTGATCAAATGATTCTACGTCCGATGACACCAAATTTGTTCCGAATTTCCGTCAGTTTCAATAAGGGGGGCTAACTTTTACGGTTTCTGCACTTAGAAATATGATTTTTCGGGCACTTCCGGGTTTGATCAAACGCTAAAAATGGTTGATCAAATCTGATCAAATGATTCTACGTCCAATGACACCAAATTTGTTTCGCATTTCCGTCAGTTTCCATAAGGGGGGGGGCTACATTTCAGGGTGTCTGCACTTAGAAATATCGATTTTTCGGGCACTTCCGGGTTTGATCAAACGCTAAAAATGGTTGATCAAATTTGATCTAACGATTTCTGATAAGAATCACTAATTTTTTTTTATTTTGCGCATTTTTAATTTTCCTAAAAGTTAGCCCCCCCTCCCTGCGCATTTTTATTTAGAAATATCGATTTTTAGGAGATTTCCAGGTTTGATCAAACGAAAAAAATGGTTGATCAAGTCTTATCAATCGACTCTACGTCGGATGACACCGTTTTATTTCCGAAATTCCGTCAAGGGAGGGGCTAACTTGTAGGGGACAGCTTATATAAATATCGATTTTTCGGGTACTTCCGGGTTTGATCAAACGCTAAAAATGGTTGATCAAATCTGTTCTAACGATTTCTGATAAGAATCACTAATTTTTTTTTAATTTTGCGCATTTTTAATTTTCCTAAAAGTTAGCCCCCCCTGTGTATTTTTAATTATAACTCATTAAATAAAGTTGATCAAACGACAAAAATTGTTGATCAAATCTGATCAAACGATGATCAAACGAAATGCATCTGTCACTTTCTCATTTTCCGTCATGGGGGGGCTAACTTTTATGAGGTATTACAGAAAAGCTGTTTTTCTAACGAATCTGATCAACATGTGGGTGCAGGGATTGTATTTTTGTATTTCAAATTCTTTCAGATTTGATAACGGCAATTATAGATTTGAAGTTACTGATAGTTATTTTTAATACTGCTTTAATAGGAAATTTTTCAATAGAATAACTTAAACAAATCAATTTTTTTAATTTGTTAAGAATAAAATATCAATGATCTTGCATATTTTGTTCTTTGTTTACATTATCAAAGGAGGAAAATATTCCAACTTTTTTTGCGCAATTTTAATATCTTGAAGAATTTGGTTACTAATTCATATTAAATCGCGAAACTTTTATTAAGAAAGTCATTTTTTTAAGAATATAGCAATTATACTACTTAGGTTGTATACAGCCAAGCCTAATTGTGTACCTTTTTAATGTTCTATAACTGAAGTAATAATGATGCTGCAAAGCAAATTATCTATAAAATTAATTATTTTATATATTATTTAAAACATGCTGAATAATTTTTATTTAAACATAAATAGTTAAGTAAAATCTCGTTAAATATAGCTATGCATATAATGACATTGTGCACAAAAAATATTTAAAATATTTTTTGGTATATGAAGTCAAATCATTGCGTTCAGTACTTTTTAATATATGGGAAAAAGAAGTACACTCGGCATAAAGAAAAACAAGAAGGAAAATCATACATTAAGCATAGGTAATGAAACACCTTCCAACACTTCCAGATTTCTTTAACAAACCTTCGCTGTTTAGTTACTTAAGTAAACATTTTAGAAAACGCAAAACACATCTGGAAACCAGATTTCGGTAATTACAAGCTATAGCCAGAAAAGTACTGCAATTTTTTTCTGCAGCCCTGTATATAATCAATAGATTTGTATGTACTCTTTATAATATGCTACAATTTAGTTTAGTAAAAAACACATAACATAGTTGAAAATTCACCTTCAGTAGTTTCTACCAGTAGACGGAAACACATTTGATTTTTTTTTTGTACAGCCCTGTATATTGCCTAAAGATTTTTATACACGACACATATTAATCTAAAGATTAATTTAGACAAAAACATGCTGTGTAAACTACTGAAATCACACTTCCAGAAATTATCATACATAAGCGGTCATTTATCCAGTATTTTGCGGGGCCCTGTATATGATTTTATTTATATTCAACACACAACTCTTAGTATACTAAACATATTTTACGTTCAAAAGTCATAACTCGGTTAGAAACCCCTACGCAATTTACGCCGATACAGAGTAGAATTCCTTTCCCTGGTTCTGTATATGATCTACAACATTTATGCATACCACATAGTATGGAAAAATTTAGTTAAACGCATACCTAACTGAAAGCGCACTTCCAGAATTATCACTTATAGAAAATACTTCGGATATAGCCCTGTATCCGAAATCTTTTATGTATCTCTGTAAATGAACAATAAACGCTATGCACATCATTTTATACAAAAGGAATCTTGTAGTAAACCACATTAATGTATATCAATTTCATTACATTTGAAACACTGTAACGTAATTAAAATACGCTTCAAACATTTGTCCCCTGTACACCATGTAACCGAATACTTTTTTGTGACCCTGTAAATTAATGATAAATGCTTTACACTCCATGTTTTACAGAAAGCATGTTATAGTGCATCTCAGAAATTAATATAAATTTCATTATGTTTGTAATAGTGTAACATGATTAAAATGCACCGCAAACGACTTTTCCCCATAGACCATAGTATAACAGAATTATTTTGAGTTTCCCTGTAAACTAATTATAAGTGCTACACGTATAATATTCGATAGTAAGCATCGTGTAGTGAACTTCAGTGATGTATATCAATTTCAATATATTTGAAATAGTGTAAAGACATTAAAATACACTGCAAAGGATTTTTCCGCACAGACCACAATGAAACGACATTCTTTTGAGTGCCCCTGTAAGCGAAGTATAAGTGTTGCATACTTCATTGACAAAAATGAACATGTCCATTACATATATCAGTATCATATATACATTTCATGGCAATCCGAGGATATTTACGAGAGTTAGAACGCGGACAGACAGACGACAGACAGACAGAAGGCAGACAGAAATTGAATTTATTAAAACTTATCAAACATTTTAGTAGGTGGTAAAAATGTAACAACTAATATATACGGTTAAAATTAAAACATTAAATACAGCAAAAATTACGTACAAAGATACAAAAATGAATGTAAAACAAAACTTTTTTTTTCTCAACACCATCAAAAAGCAGAACACGTATGGAAAGAAGTTAGTCATTCTTCATCAGGCGTAAAAAGATATGCTACGACTTTGAGAGCAGGAAAAAGACTCATGTGTTTATTGTTAATATGTTACTGTTTCTGATATGTATTTTAGTATAAATTTGCCTTTTTTAATGCAGGTTTATTCATAAATTTAACTTAAATTTATTTTTGCATTCCGTTGCATAAAATAATGCTATCGAAAACAAATGGCTTTAATACTGTCCAAAAATGTGAATGCTATAACTAAGCATAACTATGTATAATAAATAAATTTTTTCATGCAGTTTGATTAAAAAAAACCCCACTAACAATCAAACCCTAAAAATGGTTGATAAAATCTGATCAAACGATTCCACGTCCGATGACCTCAAATTTGTTCCGAATTTCCGTCAGTTTCAATAAGACGGGGCTAACTTTTCTAAGCTTTCTAAGGGGTATCCGCCCTTAGAAAAAACGATTATTCGGGCACTTCTGGGTTTGATCAAACGCTAAAAATGGTTGATCAAATCTGATCAAATGATTCTACGTCTGATGACACCAAATTTGTCCCGAATTTTTGTCAGTTTCAATAAGGAGGGGGGGGGGGGGGGACGTAACTTTTAGGGTTTCTGCACTTAGAAATATCGATTTTTCGGGCACTTCTTGGTTTGATCCAACGCTAAAAATGGTTGATCAAATGATTCTACGTCCGATGACACCAAATTTGTTCCGCATTTTCGTCAGTTTTCATAAGGGGGGGGGGGGGGCTAAATTTTAGGGCGTCTGCACTTAGAAATATCGATTTTTCGGGCACTTCCGGGTTTGATCAAACGATAAAAAAGGTTGATCAAATTTGATCAAATGATTCTACGTCCGATGACATCAAATTTGTTCCGAATTTCTGTGAATTTCAATAAGAGGTGGGCTAAATTTTAGGGCGTCTGCACTTAGAAATATCGATTTTTCGGGCACTTCCGGTTTTGATCAAACGATAAAAATGGTTGAACAAATCTGATCAAATGATTCTACGTCCGTTGACATCAAATTTGTTCAGAATTTCCGTCAGTTTCAATAAGGGGGGGGGGGGGGGGCTAACTTTTACGGTTTCTGCACTTAGAAATATCGATTTTTCTGGCATTTCCGGGTTTGATCAAACGCTAAAAATGGTTGATCAAACCTGATCTAACGATTTCTGATAAAAAACACTATTTTTTTTTTTTTGCGCATTTTTAATTTTCTAAAAGTTATCCCCCCCTGCGCATTTTTAATTAGAAATATCGATTTTTAGGAGATTTCCGGGTTTGATCAAACGCTAAAAATGGTTGATCAAGTCTTATCAATCGACTCTACGTCGGATGACACCGTTTTATTTCCGAAATTCGGTCAAGGGAGGCGCTAACTTGTAGGGGACAGCTTATATAAATATCGATTTTTCGGGCACTTCCAGGTTTGATCAAACGCTAAAAATGGTTGATCAAATCTGATCTAATGATTTCTGATAAGAATCACTAATTTTTTTTTAATTTTGCGCATTTTTAATTTTCCTAAAAGTTATCCCCCCCTGCGCATTTTTAATTAGAAATATCGATTTTTAGGAGATTTCCGGGTTTGATCAAACGCTAAAAATGGTTGATCAAGTCTTATCAATCGACTCTACGTCCGATGACACCGTTTTATTTCCGAAATTCGGTCAAGGGAGGCGCTAACTTGTAGGGGACAGCTTATATAAATATCGATTTTTCGGGCACTTCCAGGTTTGATCAAACGCTAAAAATGGTTGATCAAATCTGATCTAATGATTTCTGATAAGAATCACTAATTTTTTTTTAATTTTGCGCATTTTTAATTTTCCTAAAAGTTATCCCCCCCTGCGCATTTTTAATTAGAAATATCGATTTTTAGGAGATTTCCGGGTTTGATCAAACACTAAAAATGGTTGATCAAGTCTTATCAAACGACTCTACGTCGGATGACACCGTTTTATTTCCGAAATTCCGTCAAGGGAGGGGCTAACTTGTTGGGGACAGCTTATATGAATATCGATTTTTTGGGCACTTCCGGGTTTGATCAAACGCTAAAAATGGTTGATCAAATCTGATCAAATGATTTTACGTCCGATGACACCAAATTTGTCCCGAATTTTCGTCAGTTTCATTAAGGAGAGGGGGGGGGGTAACTTTTATGGTTTCTGCTCTTAGAAATATCAGTTTTTCTTGCACTTCCGGGTTTGATCAAACGCTAAAAATGGTTGATCAAATCTGATCAAATGATTCTACGTCCGATAACACCAAATTTGTTCTGCATTTCCGTCAGTTTCCATAAGGGTTGGGCTAACTTTTAGGGTGTCTGCACTTAGAAATATCGATTTTTCGGGCACTTCCGGGTTTGATCAAACGCTAAAAATGGTTGATCAAATCTGATCAAATGATTCTACGTACGATGACACCAAATTTGTTCCGCATTTCCGCCAGTTTCCATAAGGGGGGGGGGGCTAACTTTTAGGGTGTCTGCACATAGAAATATCGATTTTTCGGGTACTTCCGGGTTTGATCAAACGCTAAAAATGGTTGATTAAATCTGATCAAATGATTCTACGTCCAATGACACCAAATTTGTTCCGCATTTCCGTCAGTTTCCATAAGGGGGGGGCTAACTTTTAGGGTGTCTGCACTTAGAAATATCGATTTTTCGGGCACTTCCGGGTTTGATCAAACGCTAAAAATGGATGATCAAACTTGATCTAACGATTTCTGATAAGAATCACTAATTTTTTTTTATTTTGCGCATTTTTAATTTTCTAAAAGTTAGCCCCCCCCCCTGCGCATTTTTAATTAGAAATATCGATTTTTAGGATATTTCCGGGTTTGATCAAACGCTAAAAGTGGTTGATCAAGCCTTATCAAACGACTCTACGTCGGATGACACAGTTTTATTTCCGAAATTCAGTCAAGGGAGGGCAAACTTGTTGGGGACAGCTTATATGAATATCGATTTTTCTGGCACTTCCGGGTTTGACCAAACGCTAAAAATAGTTGATCAAAACTGATCAAATGATTTTACGTCCGATGACACCAAATTTTTCCCGAATTTCCGTCAGTTTCATTAAGGGGAGGGGGGGGTAGTTTTTATGGTTTCTGCTCTTAGAAATATCAGTTTTTCGGGCACTTCCGGGATTGATCAAACGCTAAAAATGGTTGATCAAATCTGATCAAATGATTCTACGTCCGATAACACCAAATTTGTTCCGCATTTCCGTCAGTTTCCATAAGGGGGGGCTAACTTTTAGGGTGTCTGCACATAGAAATATCGATTTTTCGGGTACTTCCGGGTTTGATCAAACGCTAAAAATGGTTGATCAAATCTGATCAAATGATTCTACGTCCAATGACACCAAATTTGTTCCGCATTTCCGCCAGTTTCCATAAGGGGGGGCTAACTTTTAGGATGTCTTTACTTAGAAATATCGATTTTTCGGGCACTTCCGGGTTTGATCAAACGCTATAAATGGTTGATCAAATCTGATCAAATGATTCTACGTCCGATGACACCAAATTTGTTCCGCATTTCCGCCAGTTTCCATAAGGGGGGGGCTAACTTTTAGGGTGTCTGCACATAGAAATATCGATTTTTCGGGTACTTCCGGGTTTGATCAAACGCTAAAAATGGTTGATCAAATCTGATCAAATGATTCTACGTCCAATGACACCAAATTTGTCCCGCATTTCCGTCAGTTTCCATAAGGGGGGGCTAACTTTTAGGGTGTCTGCACTTAGAAATATCGATTTTTCGGGCACTTCCGGGTTTGATCAAACGCTAAAAAGGGTTGATCAAATTTGATCTGACGATTTCTGATAAGAATCACTAATTTTTTTTTTTAGTTTGCGCATTTTTAATTTTCTAAAAGTTAGCCCCCCCCCCTGCGCATTTTTAATTAGAAATATCGATTTTTAGGATATTTCCGGGTTTGATCAAACGCTAAAAATGGTTGATCAAGTCTTATCAAACGACTCTACGTCGGAGGACACCGTTTTATTTCCGAAATTCCGTCAAGGGAGGGGCTAACTTGTAGGGGAGAGCTTATATAAATATCGATTTTTCGGGTACTTCCGGGTTTGATCAAACGCTAAAAATGGTTGATCAAATCTGATCTAACGATTTCTGATAAGAATCACTAATTTTTTTTTTTAATTTTGCGCATTTTTAATTTTCCTAAAAGTTAGCCCCCCCTGTGCATTTTTAATTATAACTCATTAAATAAAGTTGATCAAACGACAAAAATTGTTGATCAAATCTGATCAAACGATGATCAAACGAAATGCATCTGTCACTTTCTCATTTTCCGTCATGGGGGGGCTAACTTTTATAAGGTATAATAGTCTCGCATCTTCAGATTGACCTATAGACACAAAAAACTATATAACAATAAAATACTTTTTTTAAATTTTCGGTATAAATTTTTCATGTCGCCTTACTATTATATCTATACTATTTTTTTTTTTTTTTTTTTTTTTTTACTACCGGTAATAATAATTTTTATATTAATTTTATGAAAAAAATTACATAGTTGATTTTTGCTTATATTATCTATCTCTTGCCCGGCGTTACCCGGGCCGTAAAAATAACTTTAAATCTATCTAAAATCAATGTTGAATGATTTTAAATAAATAAACGAAAATCTTTCCAAACGATCCTAAAGCTGGGGGTATTATTGACTACGTAAATGTACATCCACAAATTTCGATGATTTTATATTTTTTTAATGAAAATCTATTCCAGTAAAACTAGAGTTGGGGGTCACACTGCCTTTTGCATCGTACACAGACTGCGCTACGTCCGATCCGATCTGTTTTGATTTTATATTTTTAAACGAAATACCGGCGTAGCCCGAGCTTGTGATATTAAAGGTAAATATTTTTTAAATCAGTGTTGAATGAATTTATATGTTTAAATAAAAATCTTTCCAAACGAACCTAAGGGCTTGTAAGAAGTGTTTTCTTCCCACTCTTCGTTTCACATCGGGTCATTTAATATCAAAAACAAAATAGTTCAACAAAAGGGGATCGTCCGAAATTTAAAATTTTTCACGAGTTTTAAATATTGGGTTTCCGAAGCCTATGTATAATTTTCGTGTTAAAATATTGATATCTAGCTGTAAAAATAAGTGTTTTTCTTCGTACTTTTTTTTTTTTCAGATAGAAATCGTATGGGAATTTTTAGGTAGCTTTCATTACAAAAAGCTACCTATTGCAGTCGTTTGGAGGAAAGCAATTCAAAAAAATTTTGGTATATTTTCAACGATCATGACCACCAGACTCCCAAACCACCCTCCGTCCGACTGTGGATTTATATATATACATATCTGACATAAGTTATGCTGTAACTGTCTTATTTTTGAACCGATTTGGATGTGACTGAGTATCTGTATATGACATACCAAGGTCTCGACCGAGTTCGTTGGCCAGCTTCATCCGCCATCTTGTTTCAAAATGGCGGTTAGTTAAATTTTCTATTTTTTTTAATTCACAAAAATGCATGAAAAATTATAAATTGAAAAAGTTGTTTCCGTTAAGTTTTAGATCGTAATACAAGGATTCCGGAACATTTTTTGTTTTGGCTTTATCTTAAAAAATGTGGAGAGATATGGCAGTTTGAAATTCTGTTGGCTGACAATTTGAAACAATCTGATTTTTGTTATGCTGCAACTCTCATGCTGAAATGCGCATTCAAATTCAGTATTAACGAAAACCGGGATTGAATCTTCTAGTTTTTTAGGTAGCTTTCATTACAAAAAGCTACCTATTGCAGCCATTCGGAGAAAAGCAGTTCCAAAAAATTTTGGTATATTTTCACAGATCATGACCCTAGACCCCCAAACCACCCACCGTTCAAATGTTGATTTATTATATATATATATATATATATATATATATATATATATATATATATACAAAGGGTACTAGGAAAGTTTTGCAATATGACGAAACAAAAAGTCGCAGGTGGCTACTTGCGGCTGCGTGTTGATATATGTTCATACGTACGCACTTGCACGTAACCACAAGTCTGTAGGCTCAGTTATTCATTAGCTGTGATAGTGTGTGAAGTTCTTCCAATGGCATTCTGGTCACGAAGTAAGATAAGGGCAGTTTTGCGGTATAACTTCGCGCGTGGATTAAACATAGATCAATGTTTAGAAGAAATGACTCTTGCACTTGGTGATGATTGTCCACATCTTACGACTATATACAGATGGTACAGAGAATTCCAAAGGGGAAATTTCCCCCTGGAGGACGCTGAAAGAGCGGGAAGGCCCCGAACGTCAATTACGGAGGAAAACATTACTACTGTGAGAAAAATACTTGACGAAGACAGACGAATAACTTACCAGCAGATAGAGGATACCTTAGGCCTAAATGCACCTGCAATTCATTTAATTTTGCATCATCATTTGCACATGAAGAAACTGTGTTGTCTCTGGGTGCCACATAAGCTGACTGAGGAGCAGATGACACAACGTGTGATTTGGTGCCGGGAGATGCTAAAAATGTTTGATAAGGGACAATCTCGGTATGGGAACAGCATTGTGACAGGTGACGAAACCTGGCGTGGCTATACTATTATGATGTGCCGACTAAGTCTCAAAACAAAGTTTGGGTCTTTGATGGTGAGGACAGACCGGTAGCTGTCAGGAAATACCGATCTGTCAAGAAGAAACTGATAGCTGTATTAGGTAGCTTTCAATACAAAAAAGTATAAAGCTACCTATTGCAGCCGTTCGGAGGAAAGCAGTTCCGGAAAATTTCGATATATTTTCACCGATCATGACCCCCAGACCCCAAAACCACCCTCCGTTCAAATGTTGATTTATATATATAGATGTATCTATATCTATATCTATCTATCTATCTATCTATCTATCTATATATATATATATATATATATATATATATATATATATATATCTGACCTATGTCATACGATAACGCTCGTATTTATAAATAAATTTTGATGAAACTAATTGTGTGTATTAAGCTCACCAATGTCTCGACCGAGTTCGTTGGCCAGCTTGGTCCGTCATTTTGTTTCAAGATGGCGGCCATTTAAAAATTTAAAACTAAAATAAATATACAAAAAAGTTAAAAATCCAAATTTATTTTTTAATTACGTGTTATGCCTTGATACGAGGATTCCAGAGCATTTTTTGGTTTACCTCTATCTTAAAAAATGGCTGAGATAGAGCAGTTTGAAATTCTAGAGTGGCTGACATTTTGAAACAAGACAGCACATTACAAAAATTTTCATTGTTGTAATAATTTTCCCAATCATACGCATAAAACTATATATTCATATCCGTTAGCGCAAAATTCTCGCCAAACTTGACGACATTTGGCGAAATATCGCCAAATTTGCTGTAACTCTCGTATTTATGAACCGATATGAATGTGACTGATTATGTGTACAGAACATACCAAGGTCTCGACCGAGTTTGTTGGCCAACTTCATGCGACATCTTGTTTCAAATATGCGGCAATTTAATTTGTTTTAGTTAATAAATATTTATAAAAAATTTCAAATTGAAAAAGTTGTTTCCGTTAAGTGTTAGACCGTCATACAAGGATTCCAGAACATTTTTTGTTTTGGCTTTATCTTAAAAAATGGCTGATATGGCAGTTTGAAATTCTAGGGTAGCTGACAATTTGGAACAATCTGATTTTTGTTATGCTGTAACTCTCATGCTGAAATTCGCATTCAAATTCAGTATTAACGGAAACCGGGATTGAATCTTCTATAATCGGATTCCAAGCCTTTTAGCTTCGGGTGTTTGAGTAAAATGAGTTGAATTTTTAAAAACATGGACTATGAAAGCTACCTTTTCCTCCCGGTACAGGCTGGAAGGACTTTTGTTTATTTTCAAACTGATTATTTTCCCCTAAATTTCCTAATCACAAAATTGCAGAGCGATTGTATAAAATTAAGCGTATTGTTGTGCCTAATGTTAATCCTAGGGGCAAAAGCGTGGAAAAACTAAATTTACCAAATCTGACGTTCGCAAATGAATTATTTTCAAAAGCTTAATATTTTTATTTTTTGAAACGAGTGCGCCTTTTTAAGGCTCTCAGTACGTTTGTTGAGCTTGTGCGATTTGTTATTCGTATTTAGATAAAAAAATCTGATGGCAGAATGTTAATCATTGACTGCGCGAAAAGGACTTATGGATATGAGCGTTTTCGAAAAAGTAACTAACTTTACCTACCCTAAATAATGCTTAAAAAAGTTTACTTCTATACATAAAAATACAAAAATCATTGCAATATATTCATTATAAAAGGTATATATAACATATGTATATTTTTCCTCGGCATTTTCTTTACTACAAACAGGAAAAACTAAAAGATTTCGAGATAAAATAAATAAATACAGTGCTTTAAGCAATTAAAAATAGTTTAAATAACATTCAAAACAATATTTAACAATACATATATAATAATACTATTAGCTTTTCACTGATGATGACCGAGTCTGTTCGGTTGAAAACGTCTTGATTTTAAAAGGACTTTAATGTGCTTTTAAATGTTTTTATGTATGTTTTTACGCACCTTCAATCAATATATTTACATTTAGTTGTATCTTTATTAATTTTAATTTTAAATAAATTTAACCATTATAGGTGCTGATCTGAAATATATAAAATACAGAAATATAATATAATTACATATAAAATTAAATATTATATTCTAATTCTGGAAAGTCATGTATATGATAAAAATAAAACGATATTTGCATATTTCATAATATCAACAGTGACATAATATCAACGATTGAAAGAAAACCTATTTCGCCAAGAGATAAAATAAATAAATACAATGCTTTAAGCAATTAAAAATAGTTTAAATAACATGCTACTATAAAATGCAAAACAAACATTATAAGTAAATTTCTATATTTATATACATTTAAATTCTTTATTACTTGAAACATTGATAATTCTAAGCGTAAAATACACAGTAAAAAAATTTACAAATATTTACTAGTTTCACAATAGTAAGAAAATTAAGAAAGTTCGTCAATATCCAGCAATCAACTCATATCGAATTTTTTTTTCTCAAAACATGGATTATTTTTACACGATTCTTAATTATTTAAAATATGTATATATATATGTACATTACATATACATGCTGATCTGAAACGAAACATAATAGAATTATATATAAAATTAAATATTATATTCTAATTCTGGAAAGTCATGGTATAAAAGTATGTATATGATAAAAATAAAAAGATATTTACATGTTTCATTAATATCAACAGAATAAGAAAACATATTTCGCCGATATCCGGCAATCAACTCATATCGATTTTTTTTTCTCTCAAAACATGGATTATTTTTAAATGATTCTTAATTGTTTAGAATATATGTGTGCGTAAATTCATGAAAAGAAATTCCAGGTATTTTTTCTCTGAATTTGAAGCACAATATGGAACACAGCAATGAAACATTTTCTACTAAAAAAATAAGAACTCGCAATTTCATTTACGTTATATCTAAGAAAACAGAAGAGTGAAAGGCGAAGATAAGGGAATTCTCCATTAGACACGGTGGGTAATAGCGCCACCTATGTTCCTCCGAGAAGAAAATCTGATTCCTCTTGAACAAACGGAAAATGACTCTTTGTTAAGGCCATATAAGGGGAAGGAGAAACATCGAGTTAGGCCGTGCTCCTGCGGTCGTTCCCGGCTGAATTTTAAACATAGATAGTTATCGGAGCGCCCTTAGGGTTTGACAATTCATTTTAATTTTGTTTCCTATTTCCATATGAGATATGATGTCCATTTGTGGTTGATAAATCCCCCACAGAGTATTACTAAAGTGCCATAAATAAATCCGGTTGTAATCCTGCTGTAATCACTTGAGATTAGATCAGTTAAAAAAAAAAAAAAAAAAAAAAAAAAAAAAAATTATATATATATATGTACACAGTGTCACAAAAACATTGACCTCGGCTTTTATTCCTTAAATATTTATAATAGACATAGATTATAAATTATAATGTTACGTAAACAAAGGTACAGTATTTTATGTATTCGATTAAAATTTTCAGTTTATTAAATTTGAAGAAATAGAAAATTTAAATTTTTAAGGGGACAGACCACCTTTAAAATGGTCAAAAATTCAATTTCAAGGTTTTGATGTCAGTAAATAGTGCATTTTATTATGAGTATAATTAACAAAAAATAATTAACTATAATTCATAGGAAAGCGCATTCGAAATGCGTTTTTAATTTAATTACAGTTAATTATTTTTTAATTTATTGATCAAATTAAAAGATTCTAGTTCATTTTGTTCATTGTTGCAACATTAATAAGTTTGATAAATTTTGAGGTTCTATCTAAATTATTTTTGGAGAAATCGTGCACGCAATTTGAAAATCATTGTTGTGAATTAAATGGATTTAAAGTTTTTACTCCTCATTCAAAAACAAAGAATGACGATTGCGTTTTACTTTATATCTTCGTCAATAATTATCGCTTCTGAAAAACATTGGTACCTTTTTACTCAGAATAAAATGCACTATTTACTGACATCAAAACCTTGAAATTAAATTTTTGACCATTTTAAAGATGATCTGTCCCCTTAAAAGGCCTCTGTACAAAAAATTTCCCAGTGAGTAAAATGTGCCCGATACACTAATAAGCTCATGTTCAAAATTTCATCATTTTATCATAAAAAGTCGCAGAGATATGTTTAAACAAAGTTGGTGAGGGGTTAATCATAAATTAAAATGTAAATGTTTACTGCTAGAGTATGAAATCATTATTTTATTTCGCATTTTTTGTGCGACCGCTGAAACGCGATCGTCCGACATCATTTTTCCTTTTTGTGAACTCATATCCAGGCATCAAAAAGTGGTTTAATTCAGCATTTATGTATTTTCATATCTCTGCGACTTTTTATGATAAAATGCTGAAGTTTTGTACATAGCCTTATTACTGTATGGGACACATTTTACTCATTGGGAAATTTTTTAGATAGGGGCCATATTAAAATTAAAATTTTGTATTTCTTCAAATTTAATCCCCTGAAAATTTTAATATATTTAATAAAATTCTGTACCTTTTATTACGTAACTTTGTACTGTATAATATATGACTATGATTAATATATAAGGAATAAAAGCCGAGGTCAATGTTTTTGGGACACCCTGTATATATACATACCCGCACGTCCTTCGTCAGAGAAGAACATCAATGCAAAGAGAAATGTAAGTTTCTGGAAAATGCTATTGAACAAATTAAAGACCATTACTTCTTGAGAGGACATACTACTGTTAAATATTTTAAAAAATTAGATTTTCAGAGGATCATGTATATGAAAAGGCAATCTTTTTGTACGTGTATTAAAACAGGCAGCATACAATTTTTTCAATAATTACGCCATACTCGTTTAGACTAGAAACATGTCAGGTGATCCCAATGTATGCAATGCTTTAAAAAATATATTAAAGTCGTTTATCTCAAAATGTTATTTTTTTTTCGTAAATTGTGAGCAAGATTTGTTTTCAACCACTTAAAAATTTTACGTGTAATCTTCGCCGTTTTATAGATTATATCAATACCTTAAAACCAAATTTAAAAAAAAAAAAATAAAAAAAAAACTGAAAATTTTGCATATTGTTTTTTTTAAAGTTTGTCTATGGAAAACTTTTTTTTTTTTTTTTTTTTTTTTTTTTTAAGAGTAGGCGAAACGATAAAAACATTTAGGACCAGTCTCAAGATATTCTCAGATATATATATATATATATATACAGGGTTCTTCCACAAGGTACGCAGCGTCTAATATGTACAGATTCGGATAGAGCACGTCAATATGAGTATTTTGAATGGTAACATGTGGTGTCCCCTAATATAGCGTGATAGTGTAAGTATGGTGTGAAGCTTGTTATATGAAAAACAAAAGAAATGAGAAAAAAAAACAAGTGAAGATCAATGTGTATTGAGAACTTTCAATACAACAGATTTTCGAAATGTCTGCCGTTCGAACAAATAACATTTTGAAGTCTATAATGGAAGTTCGCAATTGTTTTTTGCAATAGATATCTTCCAAATTCCTTCATCTTGTTTTCAATTGCTGCTCTAAAGTCGTCTAATGTTTTCGGCTGTGTGCGATATACTTTGTCTTTCAGATGTCCCCATAAAAAAAAGTCACACGGAATAAGATCCGAGGAGTACAGCGGCCACTCTATGTCATTGCCTATTTTCGTAATGGGGTCCAACCCGATGATTATATTGTGAAAATGTTCCGTTAAGAGATCGAAGCTACGCTGAGTGCGGTGAGGTCGGGCACTATCTTGCATAAACCAACAATCGCTTATCTTACCCATGCCATGCAAGAATGGGATGACACAGTCATGCAACACGTCAAAATAAGCGTCACCGGTGACATTTCCGGTGAAAAAGGTTCAATGATGCCTTCGGCAGATAACGCACACCAAACTGTGAGTCTCAGTGGGTGCAGTGGCCGAACTATTGCATGATGGGGATTTTCGTTGACCCTAGAACCTCCAATTCTGTTTGTTAACATATCCTTGTAGGTGGAAGTGCGCCTCGTCACTGAACCAAATCCGATTAAAATCCATTTCGCCATCTTCAACCTTACTAATCATCGTCTTTGCAAAATCAATCCTCCTTAAACCATCCAATCTCTTCAATGGTTGATTGATTTGGATTTTGTAAGGGAACAAAGCCACATCCCTCCTCATTATCCGATGCACCGTGCTTTTGGACATGTCGAATTTTTGAGCCACCTGTTGTACCGAAGATGATGGACTTTCTTCGCACACTTCTGTCACTGTTTTAACAATAACTTCGGTTTGTGCACTCATCTCTTTGGTCCCCATCGCTAGCACATTCTCCAACACATTGCCGGTCTCCTTAAATTTTTCGTACGCTCGTTTGATCGTCGTGTCGCTTATGTTGTGGTGATTGCCGCATTTTCCCTTGAATTTTCTGATCACAGCCACTGGGTATTGCAATGCATGGCAAGTCAGTACCATGAAAACACGATGCTCAATGGAATATTTGCTCATTTTAGAACCGAAACGGTAACACAACAAAAACGAAACGATAACGATACAACCCTACCTTCCTAGCGAGTAACGCCCAATTCATTCTCTTCAAACCTCTTCTCTAGCTGTATAGTATGCCGCGGAGGAATATTGCGTATTCACTGCCAGACGCGCTTTTCCTCTCATTGGTTGCCACAAATTTGTATAGTCATCTGGGGAATCTTTCATGTTGTACATTCGTCGTACACATCGTCATTTGGAATACCCACTATCGGATTCGTCAATATCGTTCATCCTGTAATTAGACTATCACGCTATATTCGGGGACCCCACATGTTCCATTCAAAATACAGTGAAACTTCCATTTAACGAAGTCTCATCGTTACACCTAAAAACTTCGTTATGAAGAAAATTCGTTAAATAGAAATCAACTTAAATTCATGAAAATTTTCCTTCAGATATGACAAACAAGTATTGGATTCAGAAGCATTTGATTCATTTTCTATTATGAAACCGTCTTTTACAAAACAGTTGTGCACGGTCGATGAAATCACGTTCCCAAGCTTTCACCAGTTCTGATACACAGGTTCTCAAACTAATGTTTTCACTACATTGTCTTTTACGATAATGTACTTCAAGATTTTTTGTTATTTCTTAGACTAATGGCTGAAGTTTAGAAGTTGTATTAGCAGGAACAAAAATACCTTTGATGTTGTACGATTTGCATTTTGAAGCACATTCCTGTGGATGTACAAAGCAATTGTCTATCAGCAATGGAAGAACAGAATGGTAACTGTCTGACTCTAATTGATATTTTTTGCTTCAATGTATCTGACGCCTACGTCAAGGCATCTTCTATATTATTGAATGTAAAAAGGGAATTTTGACTTCCCCCAACTGTCAGCGCTGAAATGTGGGTGTGAGAAAGTAATTATAACAAGTGCTTTTCTTAGTGTGAAAAAAAAAAAATGTTTTATTTAGCACCAAGCAGAATGTAAATTATTTAAATGTGTTCATTTTCGTACAATCCGCTGAAATAAATTCGCATATCCATCGCAACAGCAATCTCTTAGTTTAAATTCTATTCACGTACAAAAGTGGAATAAACTTCGTTATATAGAATATATTTTTCGTAATATGGAGATTAATTTACATGCTAATGGTGTTCAAAGTCAAAGTTCTGCAGAAAATTTCGTTAAGTAGAAAACTTTGTTAAATAGGGACTTCGTTAAAGGGAAGTTCTACTGTACTCATATTGACGTTCTATATGAATCTGTACATATTAGACGCTGCGTACCTTGTGGACACCCTGCACATATATACATACATATATATATATATATATATATCAGATATTATCGATAACGTTTAAAAATATCATGTAAAAATGTAAAGTATAGTTCCATCGATATCTTGCACGCAAATCTGAAAAAGTTCATTTTCAGATAAATAAACTTTAAATGTGTATTTTATTAAAATTTGAAACATCTAATGTTCCAGAATATTTGTATTGAATTACTTTTAAGTCAGTGATAGATATATACTTTATGAAACATATTCATTAAAAATATTAAAAAATTCTATAGGTATGTTGTTACATGAAATAGTGTTGACATGTCATTTTCTATTAAAACCACATAAGCCACGCCCTCGCCTGTGAATACCTAAGTTTAGACAGGTTTTCCAGGTTTTCGCATCAATAAACATGTAGCAATATGTAGATATAATATAAAATTTGCTACAAGTCTCATAAAATATGGTCAAATATATGATATAAATACATATATTTTCTGTTAAATCCTTACAAACATTTTATGTAAGAAAATTTACATTATTCGAACTAAAGATTCAGAGCACGCCTTTGTCGATGACGTGTGCTTTGAAAAGTACTTTTCAACATTGACATCAGAAATTACAGTAGGATAAAGAATTAATGCCACATTAAAGAAAACAATATCTATCTTCGAAATCAAAATGTAACTATGGATTTTAATCATAGGCGTAGCGTGGCCAGAAATTTTGAGGGGGGGGGGGGGGCACGCATGTTTTAAGTCCTTATTATTATCATCATCATTTTTTTTATTTTTTCTGTTTACATAATTTATGATGACCAACGTTTGAAAGAAGTTTTCGGTAATTTTGTTTATTACTTTCAACTGAAATTTTACATAACATTTTATCTTATGCTAAGAAGGTTATAAGGAAAGGTTCTTCATTAAATTATGAGCGATTACAATGAAATGAATGATATTTTCATAAACTTAAATCAAATTATGTTTTACCCGTGGACCCATGAGAGGATTTTGCACTGCCGCCTAGTAATTTTTTGCAATATCTAATATTTTGTAGAGTTAGGTTTAAACTTGTAAAGAAAAATTAAGGATAAAAATATGTGTAAACAACATTAGTCAAGACAGAATATCGTCTCATTTATTCTATCACAGTTACAGGAAAAACTGATTGAAGATAGCAAAAGGTACGCGCGAGGAACAAAAATAACAATCGTATTTTAACTGTATTAGAAGATGTCGACATTCGCTTCGGGAAAAACACGAGACAAAAAAATAAAAATAAATTGAATACATATAAAATACAATTTAATTTAACGTAACAAAGCATACATTTTATACTACACCTGAAATACCGCTGCTTTGATCGATCGATGGTATCTTTTTCTTCTAAACATTTGAATTCGATTTTTGTTTTTTAATCATAAATATAATAAAAGCCCATGCAGAAACGTCCCACTTTATTTTTTTGTACTATTTTTTTCTATTTTTTTCATAATCATTGTTGGAGCATGATATAATGCGGTATATTATTTTTGTGGCAACATTGATTTGAGAAAAAAAATTCATTTCATTTATGAAAACAATGCTGATTTAATTTTTAATTTAAAAAATCATGTTTTAACGAAATGGGAGTATATTATGTCAGAAGCCGATTGAAAAACCTTTCAAATGATAGCTCGTTCATTTTTGTGTCTTGTGTGTTTTGTATTTGCTTAGAAAAAGGGATGTTGACAACAGAAATAATATATATGACCAGTGGACCCGTGCGAGGATTTCGCACTGCAGTCTAATATATATTTTTTTAGCAATATCTAATCTAATAGTTTTTAGATGCAGGTTTAAAATTTAAGAAAAATTAAGGCTAAAAATATCTTCAAACAACATTAGTGAAGCCAGAATATCATCTCATTTATTCCATCAAAGTTATAGTAAAAACTAATCAAAGTTAGCAAAAGGCATGCGCGAGAAAGAAAATTAACAATAGTATTTTAACTGCATTTAGAGGATAGCATCACTCGTTTCGGGAAAACTGAGAAAAACCTTTAATTTTTTTATGAAAACAATGCTGATTTAAATTTTAATTAACTATAATTTTACTTCGATCGATCAATGGTGTTTTTTTTTTCCTAAACATTTCAATTTCCCATTTTAATCATAAATATAAAATAAACCTCGTGCGTTGGCATCATATTTTACACTTGTTGTACTTATTACGTATTCTACGCATTATGTATTATGTAAATAATGTACTGTTACTACGTATGCCACGGTTGTACTATTTGTTTTTTTTATAATCACTATTGAGCATCACATAATGCGGTATTTTACTTTTGTAGCGACACTCATTTGAGGAAAACTTTTCATTTCATTTATGAAAACAATGCCGATTTAATTTTTCATGAACAGCAATTTTTAACCAGAAAACATGTTTCAACGAAATGTGAGTGTACTATGTCAGGAGCCTGTTCAAAATCCTTTCATTTGATATCTCATGTATCGTTCTGTGTTTGCTTAAAAAAAGGGATGTTGACAACAGAAATAATACATATGATGATTTTTAAATCTCTATAATAATGGATATATCAATCCATCTTATAATAACAAAATTGTTTTAGCATCACGCCATTATATTGTATCTTTAATAACAATAAAAAAATATTAAGTTACAATATTTTTTATTGACGTTTAAAAGGAATTGAAAGCAAATATCACACTAGAAAGACTTTTCTTAAAACATAACGATGTTACAGTAGACTCCGGATTATCTGACGCTCGATAATATGATTCTAGCTCCAAAACACAAACATTGACAGCTTTTTCTGAAAGATTTTCTAACTTACTGAAAAGTTCAATACTTACAGAAATTATAAATTCAATTTTCTAAAATATCATCCAATTTCTTACAGAAACGTTCAATTACATAGTTTCCGAATAAAAACACCTGTCAATCTCATGTGTTTGTGAAAAAAAATGAATTAAAAATTGTGCCAGAAAGTACACAGTTTGGATTTGATAACAGCTTTAAAAAACATTTTTTTTAATAATACGTATTAGGAATATTAAAAAAATAAAAATAGTAGGGTTTTTTAAAAATAGTAATAATAATAAAACATAACTTACCAGTTTCCCCAAAGTTACTTTTGGTCTTCTTATTAAATAATGTGGTAATCTTGGGTTGCATTTTGGTTTGTTTCATATTTTCGCATCATGTGCACACAATTAAAAAAATGGCAGTCTGAGACAGTGTCAAACAGTCTTTGTTCTCAGATGGATTTTATTTTTTCTCCTAAATTACAGAGCGAATTATCTATAGATTTCCTTAGATTCTTAAATCAGTAACTTGCTGCATTTTGAAAGTCTGATGCTGCCATTGTAACATATGACAAGTCTAAAAAGGCGGGGTGTGATGTGGAATCACATATATTTTTCTTAAATTAATCTTTTTCTCTAATTTTCAGTTTAAACTAACGTTTAATTACTTATTTAATTTATCCTAACTTTTGTTTCAGTTCTCGCCGTAATTTTACTCCATTAAAAGAAAATATATTTAAACATATGCCCTTTAACAATAAAACTGCTCTCACATTAGATATAATATATAATTCATTTAAATTATTTTTCACCCTCACTAGATATCCAACAACAACAACAACAACAAAAAAAAAAAAAAAAAAAGAAAAAGAAAAAGAAAAGAGATGGACTTTGTATTCGGTCTGCATTTTATTCTCATTCCGTTCAACGTTCATTAGAAATGTCTTTGTCTGCTTAATATTTGAGTTTAGCTTTCTTGGTAAATCACAAACACAGCTAGATTCTCAAAACCACATTCTCAAAACAAAACCTCTCAATGTACATCTGGCGTTCGAATTCTTGTTCGCTCATTTTTCAAGACTGCTATTCTGGTTGCCCTGTCGTGAAAAAATTCTCATAATTGCCTAAAGATTAACTGATAATTTTACATCATTCGTTTTATATGCTCTTTCGCCAATTCCGTCTTATCGGACATTATCAGCCCTGTAATTAATAATGCATTTCAAAAGTTTCGTAGACCTAATTCAAATTACCTATATTAAGATTCAGCTAAAACCTCTTATATATGGACAGAATTTCCCACTTTCAAGGAATTCTTTTTCTTAACATAATTTGAATATAATTACTATATAACTATTTAAGGCTAATTCTCAAAGCTAAATTGGCTACTTTCTGACACAATCCTGAATTTATTTTTGTTCGTCAACGCGTAAAATGTACAGATGTTTTTATTAAGAAGCTATGAAATTGAATGGCATTTTTCATCATTCGATAAAGGGAAAATATATTTAAAAAATACTGTCAAAGTTGGCATTTTGGGATGGATTACTAAACCAAATTTCTATCATGAGCCCGAGAAATGCCGTCATGAGGCAGCAATCGCTTATCATTCAATATGAAATACATTTATAAAAAAAAAAAAAAATTGCTATTTGATTTGAAATCATTTCAATAGTTGTGCCTACCAATTGCATGCTTTTATGTCTGAAAATGTCAGAAAGTTTCATGTTGTTAGGCGGTGGAAAATATTTTTGGGACAACCTCAAACCCTTTCACTGTCTGAGGGTTTTCCTGCAGTTTCATAAATATGCTTACAAATCCCAGAATATATAATTTTTTTATCACAGTTTGATGCTATAATATATTTTATTTCTCCTCATTCTATATATGGTTCAAAACAGAATTCTGTTGAAAATATTTTTTTCTACAGTCATTTTAACATGATTTCTAGAAACGAATAAACACGGGCCTAACGGTCGGCTGTTTTCAAATCCAAACTGCATATTAGTGACACATTTCTGAAACATACTGGATACTTACTGACACATTTCTGACAATTATACGCTGTACAAAAATGTATAAGGGATATAAAACTGGAGAGTTCACTATAAACTTTTAACTGGAGCTATGTTCTATTAGGTTAATTCAAGGTAAATATTAATTAAGGCTGTTCTCGAATCCAAACGGGCTAACTTTCTGACACATTTCTGAATTTAACTTTATTTGGCAACACATAAAACTGGCAGGTATTCTTATTAAGAAACTAGAAAATCGAATTGGTTTTCCATTTTTCAATAAAGAAAAATGATGTTTTAAAAATACTGTCAAAGTTTGCATTTTGAATCGATTTTCCTGACACGATAGTCCAAAAAATGTCGTCATAAGCAGCAATCGGCTCATAATTCAAGACGTAATACATTAATCGAAAAATGGATAACGGTATGCTATTTCAAATCATTTCAATGGTCATGCCTGCGCTTCTACCTATAAAAAAGGGTCCATGAATGATGAGTAAAGAAGAGAATGATAAAAAGAAAGAAAGAAAAAAATCTTAAAATACTAATTTAATTTTATTGTAGTTTATGTTATTTTGAGAAATACTTGCTATTGTAATGGCTAATACTTAAAAGTTGAAGAAAAACGGTCGTGGGATGTTTTGTGTTTTTAGCAGTTCTTTTCATCAGCATTCAAAGAATGTTGTTCCGAATATTAAAGTGACACGAAAAAAGAATTTCTTTTGTGGTGTTCATTTCTTTCTTCAAAGATCTAGCAGAGTAACTGGGACTGCTAAAACATTTCTTTCATACGCGAACTTTTCTTCTCTGTTACCAAAACAATAGTAATCGTTAGTAACAGTCTAAATTTTTTCACAGACGAATAGATAGATGCCTGCAAGTACCTTTTTTTCGGTTGAAGATCCAAATCGAAAGATGTTTCAAGTGTGATATAAGGGTCGTCAAATATCAAATCCTCCCGTAAACACTTTGTCAAGAACAAAAATATTTTCACTTACGCTTTTCGAGCATTGTATTATAGGCATTTCTTAACTGACTGCATCATTTTCTAAAAGTGTGGTACTCAGAATGTTGGGGGGGGGGGGGCGACGCTACGCCTATGATTTTAGTATCAATCACTAAGAAAATCAACAACTCATCCTTCGAGCCTTAAGTGACGGTGACCATGACTTTGAATCATAATGTACCAATTTGTACGGTTGCTTGTTGCTTACTTTTGAAAAACCACTATTCATATAAAGAAAAATTTTGCTGTATATAATCGCAGAAACTTGCAATTAAAAAAATGGCGAAAATTATGTTTCAAAATTTCTGGCATTTAAATGCAAGCATCCATACGAACTGTGAGACAGGGAATGCCTTACAAATTTCTATAGTAATAGCATAAAATATTATAAATAGCAATATATAGATATAATATGAAATTTGCTACATTTAAACATTAAATTACAATGTTATAATTATATATACAAAAGTTATATATACAAATGTTACAATTATATATACAAAAGTTATAATTATATATTTAAAAAAAATAATAATAATAAAAGAAATAAAGTTTGCGAATTTTTAAAAGTGAATATTTTAAAAATAAGTGAGTACCTGGAAAACATATGCTTAACTATTGCGTATTTTCAGATGCCATGTCGGTTAATTTTTTTTTTTTTTTTTTTTAATGTGTGTAAATAAGGAGCTTTAGCAAATGGTTTTATTCCGAATACCTGACAGAATTAGAAGAATTAAATGCGGTAATTTTTCGCTGTTTGTATTTAAAATATCCCCAAATATAAGGGCTCCTGTCAATATTTAACTTACGTAAAATTAAGTAAAGGAAATATCTTAATAATTAAATACTACAATGCGAAAATATTAACTATCTTCACTGTAGTAGGTTATAGCGGGGCAGTTTCCGGCCTTGTGATTGGTTGGATTTTCCGGAAACAGAAGTTTTGAAACAACTGCTCAGTAATAGTTTTTTCTGAGTAATAGTTTTTTATGAAAGGCACGTCTTTAAAGAAGCTAACTTCCAACTTCATTTTTGTAATGAATTTGAGTCAATTTTTTCAAACTTAATTATAGTATAAAACAAGTTCGGAATGCTTAAATTCATCTTTTCGAAAATCTAATTAAAGTTTTAATCATCTTTTAGGTAATGTGAATCACATGTTTTTGTGTACACTTTTATTTTAATTATAGTACTTAGCAATGCTAAAATTTAGAAGACTATAAGTGGGTGAAAGAATTTGGAAAATTGCCAAATAAAAATAAGAATTTAAGAACTTTATAAATTGAATATCGGGTGATATATTTTTTGACTGTAACTTTAAACTCTTTTCTATTTCTGTGTGGAATCTGTTTAAATAATACGCTGGAAACCTTTTGCTCCTTTTTATGTTTAAACCCCGCCCATTACCAGCTTGATATCTGTTCATTTGTAATGTAAGCATCGATACAGAATTTTAGAGAAATAAAGTTTTTCGGAGTTCTGTTGTCAGTTCATGTTAAAAAGTAGGGTAATAAAGTGTTACGTTTAATCAAAGTGGTTTACTCACCCAGAAGTATTTCAAATAATAAATGCACTTGTGTGGTAGTATATATGGGATTCGCATTAAATTGTCCAACTTCATACTGGCTACTTCGTGCACCACATTAGCTACTACAATTTTACCCAGCTCGAAAAGTTTAAAAATCATATAAAACACATTTTACATTATTGATCAAAGAATAAATGTGTACCTGAATACTTTTTTTTATCCCTGTATACCACATTTCATATATACGTGTATAAATATTGATTGGTAATTGAAATTGTGTAATGCCGTCATAAAAATCTACTCCAAAAAATTGCGATTGCAGACCATAATTAAAAATAAAGAAAAAGGCATAATATCTTCGATCATCAAATGCGGAGTTGCGTGGCTCCGCCTTTAAACATTTCTTTTTCTTTTTATGCTTTTTTCCTCGTATATTTGTATATATTTATGTAGTTATCAATTGCACAATTTTGTGATATATTAGGTCTTTAAATGGCAATTTCTATCTGAACGTGATATGTATATATATATTATAGAATTTTTTTTATGGTTTTTAGTCACTGAAAGAAAACGATAAAAAAAAAGTATGTCTTTTTTAGTTCTGAGAAAAGTGGCTGTTAACGAATTTCAAACAGTATATATATTTAAAATTTGTTAATATTTATAATCGGTTGTTAAGATAAAATGTATGTTTAGCTAAAAAGCATTTGAGAAGAAAGAATGCAACATTCCTTCACAGAATACATGAGGATGGAAAATTAACTGAGTGTATAATAAAACATTGAGCAAATTTAATTTGTTTCTTTACGCCCAATAAGTATTTAAATAATAATACATGCAATAAAATTAATAAGAAATAACATTTAGCTCTAAGGATTACATTATTTGGAATTTCAGCAGTTCTGAATATGAAAAATGCATACATGCGCAAAATACAGTGGAACTTCCCTTTAACGAAGTCTCTATTTAATGAAGTTTTCTACTTTAACGTAATTTTCTGCAAAACTTTGACTTTGAAACTACTAGAATATAAATTAATCTCCATATTACGAAAAAGATATTCTACTTAACGAAGTTTATTCAACTTTAGTACGTGTACAGAATTTAAACAAAGAGGTTGCTGTTGGACTTGCGAATTTATTTCAGCGGACTGTATGAAAATAAACACATTTGAATAATTTCCATTCTGCTTGGTGCTAAACAAACCAATTTTCTTTTGCACTAAGAAAAACACTTGCTATCACCACTCTCTTACACCGAAGCCCCAGCGTTGACAGTTGCGGAAAGTCAAAATCCCCTTTTTACATTCAATGATATAGAAGATGCAGTGAAGCAATGACGCAAGATGCATTGGAGCAAAAAATATCAATTAGAGTCAGACATTTACCATTCTGACCTTCCATTGCTGATAGACAGTTGCTTTCTTACATCCACAAGAATGTGCTTCAAAATTTAAATCAAAGAACATCAAAGTTATTTTTATTCCTGAAAATACAACTTCTAAACTTCAGCCATTAGTTTAAGGAATAATACAAAATCTTGAAATACATTATCGAAAAGACAGAAAAAAACAATGTAGTGAAAACATTAGTCTGAGAATCTGTGTATCAGAGCTAATTAAAGTTTGGGAATATGACGTGATTTCACCGACCGTACACAACTGTTTTGTAAAAGACGGCTTCAAAATTGAAACTAACTGAATCAAATGCTTCTGAATACATTACCTGTTTGGCATACATGAAGGAAATTTTCATGAATTTAAATTTCTTTCTATTTAACGAATTTTCTTCATAACGAAGTTTTTAAGTGTAACGATGAGACTTCGTTAAATGGAAGTTTCACTGTAATTGCTTCTGAGAGAGATCCTGGCAGTTTTATTATTGGTTATAACAAATGAAAAATAAAAGGGTGAGCACACATATTTAGTCCGGATTATTTCTTTTTTTAAATTCAACAAGGAGAGCTTATTACCATGTAGGTGCTCACTCGTTATTTTAAGTAATTTAATAGAGTTGATTGTTACTAATTACTATGTACAACCTTTTTTTATTATTATGAAGTTGTTGTTTAATTTTACCGGTGTCAATTGAATAACATTATCATTTTCTCATTAATGTCTGAAATATTTTTGGACTGATCTCCACTTGGTATGTTTTGATGTATTCAAAGTGCAGCTATTTATCTATTTTTTTAAAGAGCTAAACAGACAAAAACCTTCAATTTAATAAGGAAAATCTGTTTCGAAAGTATTGTCACGAATTTTCAGATGTTACCTTCAATTTAATAAGGAAAATCTGTTTCGAGAGTATTGTTATGAATTTTCAGATGTTAAATCATTTGTGATTGATTCAATAAACGTGTTTATAAGAAGTAAGACATTTTACTTGGCTCCTGATAATAATCTCTCATCTTCAGATTGACCAATCGACTCAAAAACTATATAACAATAAAAAATTTTTTCGGTATAAATTTTTCACGTTTCTTTACTATTCTATCTATACTATTTTGGTTATTTTTTACAACCGGCAATAATAATTTTTATTTTTATACATAGTATAGTTGATTTTTGCTTATATTATCTATCACTTGCCGTGCGTTTCCCAGGCCGTAAAAATAACTCTGAATCTACCTAAAATCAATATTGTATGATTTTAAATAAATAAACGAAAATATTTCCAAACGATCCTGATGTGGGGGCATTATCGACTACGTAAGCGTACATCCACAATTTTCTATGATTTTGAATTTTTTAATGAAAATCTATCCAAGTAAAACTAGAGTTGGGGGTCATGTCGATGCTGCGAGTGAATACGAATGGTCGCTGGTTCAATTACAACTAAATATTGCTTCAAATTTGATTTATGTACACTAATAATATATACATGTTGCTATTACATTATTCAAAGATTGTAGATCCAGCGAACGCACCATAGGTCCGCTTAGATCGCCGATAAACAAACGAAAAACGAATATTAAATGTTGCCAACGGCAAAACACCAATTACAATAGAATGCGCCTTGGAGGCGCGCGCAACAACCAAGGTCAAGGGAAGCGGTAACATACCGGCCCCCGTTGACATGTGCCAACATTCAAACAAATACAACACTAAATATTTTTAAACATATTGCTTACAATAAAAATTATTTAAAATACAATTACATACAAGTTTCAAAACACCTACATACTTAAATTTTAAAACGTTATACATGTCTAACCTTTAAAACAATATAGTACTTAATATGCATAACAACCCTTCAAAAAAATTAGAAAACATATATACATATATACAAACAATAAATGACACTAATATAATTGCATTAATGACTTAAGTTTCTAATGGAAGAGGACAAACTTTTGAGATGGACCTCGTAACTACACCTGTTGCTGTTTTAATTTTTAAAACTCTAATTTTTCCATCAGATCCAGGTATGACTTTTAGAACACGACCCATTGCCCATTTGCCTGGGGGTAAATTGTCATCCTTTAGGATGACCATACATCCTTCTTTTAGATTTTTTTTTCTCAACATACCATTTGGATCGTTGCTGTAAATGGTTCAGGTAATCCTTTTTCCATTTTTTCCATATTAATTGTGTCATTTTCGTGATTGCCTGTCAATTTGACAGTCGGTTATCATTAATGTTTGTCAAATCAGGTTCTGGAATTGAAGTGATGGGTCGACCTATCAAAAAATGGCCAGGGGTCAAGACTTCAATTTCATTTGGATCGGGCGACAAGGGTATTCAGGGGCGAGAATTTAAAATTGCTTCGATTTCTGCCGTCAATGTCCAAAATTCTTCGAGTGTGACTCGAGAATTGCCTAAGGTTCTTTTAAGATGGTACTTGAAAGATTTCACCCCAGCCTCCCATAATCCACCAAAATTGGGTGAACGAGGAGGGATGAATTTCCAAGTGACAGCCTCGGAGGCCAAATAATTAGACAATTCTTCATCAGGCTTACATACCAGGGCATGTAATTTTTTCAACTCTGTATTAGTACCTACAAAAGTAGCTCCATTATCTGACATGATAATTAAGCTTTTACCTCTTCTGGCGAAAAACCGTTTTAGGGTAGCAATAAATGATTCGGTTTTTAAATCGGTAACTATATCTAAATGGATTGCCTTAGTGGCGAGACAAACAAATAATGCTAAAAAATTTTATTATAATTTCCCTTTCTTTGGTTTTTGTATTTAATCAGAAAGGGTCCACAAAAATCAATCGCACATTTTTCAAATGGTGGGCTAGGATTTACTCTTTCTGAGGGTAAATTTCCCATGATTTGATTTGCCCCCATGGGTTTATTTCGAAAACAGGCTATACATTTGTGTACTGTTTTACGAGCCAAAGATCTTCCATTTAGTACCCAATATTTTTGCCGAACATGATGCAATAATGACTGCGGCCCTAGATGGAAAAACTTTACATGATAATATTCAAAAATAATATCACTTAATTTATGATTATGAGGTAGTACAATAGGATGTTTCTTTTCATAGGTCAGACTGGAATTGTCTAAGCGACCTCCTACACGAATAATTCCTTCGGAATCTAAATATGGATTCAAAAATTTTAATTTACTATTACCTGAAAGGTTCCTCTGGTTCTTCAAATTTTTTAGATCTTCAGCAAATGAAGAATACTGTACCTGTTTTATAAGAAATACTTCAGCTTTCTTTAACTCAGCAGAGGATAATGGCCCGTGTTTTTTTTCTTCAGCATTTCGACAATTATTTACAAACCTACAAATATAACTTATGACACGAATCAATTTTAGAAAATTATTAGTCAAAGTAAATAAATAATTAAACAAGGAAAATTCAGTCTTAATTGCGAAGGTATAGTCCTGAATTGGTTTAAGTTCTGCAGCATAGTCAATGTTATTGTCAAGATCTACCGGATGATTTTCTACCTGCTGAAATTTTTCACGAAGAAGATTCGGACCACAAAACCAAAATTCACAGGTCAACAGTTCCTTGGCATCCAGTCCTCGAGATATAACATCAGCTGGATTGTTTTCCGATGATATGTGTTCCCATTGGTACGAGTCCGTAAGGTCTTGAATAGCGGCAACTCGATTACTAACAAAAGTTTTTAGCAGATGTGGGGGTTTTCTAATCCATGCGAGAGAAATCGTGGAGTCAGTCCAGAGAACAACATTTTCTATTTGAACGTCTAGTGATGGTAGAACTTTATGCATCAACTTAGTTAATAGAAGACAAGAGCACAATTCCAGCCGGGGAATTGTCACAGTCTCTATGGGCGACACTCTGGATTTACTACACAGAAGTTGTGCAGTAGCAGATCCTTCAACCGGTAAGGATTGAACATAGATTGCAGCTCCATATGCTGACAACGAAGCATCAGCGAACCCATGCATTATTATGCGATCTTCTCGAAAAACGTGTCTGGGAACCTTTAAGTTCGTTAACTCTGAGAGGGTGGATACAAAGTCATTCCATTCTCTTGCCAGGAAATCCGGCAATGGCTCATTCCAATCGATTTTGGCTAGCCACAGCTTCTGCAAAATATCTTGGCTCTTGTCAGTGGCGTAGCTACGTTTTTTGGCGCCCGGGGCAAGAACAAACGTTGCGCCCCCCCCCCCTACAAATAAAAAAAATAACCGATTTTTTTTTTCTAAAGGCGAAAAAGTCCTTCCGGCTTGTACCGAGAAGAAAAGGTAGTTCTCTCTTCATAATTTTTCAGAATTCAGTTAATCTTGCTCAAACACACGAAGCTAAATCGCGTGAACCTGACTATCGAAGATTCCTAGTTAGCGTCAATACTGAATTAGGTGAACACTTAGCTTTAGTCCATGATGACCTCATGTAAAGCGGCCTACTTTTATCGCCAAATTTCGTGATATTTAGCCAAATACCGCGTCATACAGTTATATACACTTTTAGAATTTAAATTTTTCAACCATCGTTTTTTTTTCCTTGACACTTTTTAAGGCGCATTTCATAAAATTAAAAATTTAATAAAGTTGGTAAAATTAATTTTAGTAGAACAATTAGTTTAGTTTCTAAAAATAAAATATTAAGTAAAAAGTAATTTTTTTTTTTTTGTATTTTAAAATTTGTAATGACATTTTAACTAATTAACTTTTTGAAAATCTGGTTATTACAGTTATAGAGCACATTTGTAAGGGAAGTATGAAAGAAAAATATTGCGAAAAGTTAAAAATTGTAGGAAACGTGTAGTTTTAAAATTTTCTTTAAAAAGTTTTCAATCAAACATTTTTAACACATTATCAATTGGATCACAATAATTCATTTTGCTTTATTAAATAATAAAACTTTCATAAAACTATTTAATAATTTTCAATAAAAACTACATCTTAAAATTTTACAACGGTACACCCTGTTTGCAAATTTTTATTACCGTAAAACTTTTACTTTGATTATCACAAAGAAAAAAATGGATATATATCTTTGTCCATTCAGATGAAATTTCGTTATTTTCTGTCTTTTTTGCTTTCTTTTAATCGTGATTTCTGGTTTAAAAAACAATCTAAAAAACTATTTACAAACTTTATGAGTTTGTTGTTTAAAAGTAACGGTGTAACTTTGGTTGCGTCCCGACACTTATAATATTGTGGCTATAAAAATATAATATTGAGGCTTAGCCATAAAAAGTATGTAGATGATCTCTGCAATAGCATACCTGACTTATAATAAATCCCGGATATAACGAGCGGGGAATTTGATTTCCAATATAGTAATCCCCCAAAAGTGTGGTATATAGTCTGCCCCGTTTTTCTGGTAGCTTTAATGAATTTTTATTAATTTTATAAAGTTTTCTCTATTTTAAAAAATATTTCTTAAGATCTAGAAAAAACATTTTAGTTGTAAAATTATCTATGATTACCATTATTTTTACCTTTCGAATACATCTCTTTACTTGTGTGTCTTTATTCAATAAATAAAGATTTCATTCGTAATGAATTAATTTATTTTTATTTATTACACTCTTTTATTAAACTTAACTTGGTCTTTATACGAAAAGATGACATTATCTAATTGATTTTTCAGTAACTTACTGATAGGCTACCATATAAAAATTATGTATGCAGGTATATTTCCTATGACAATACATCATTTTAATATTTCAAGAACTTAATTATAAACTAAATCACATTTAAACCTTAAATGCATAGTGCAGACCTGTCCAACCTTTCAGTGAGGCAGGGCGAACCTTAGCTTGTAGCACACAATCAAGGGCGCCATTATTCATATGATTCGAAAAATGCAAGAATATTATTTCCCTTTAGCAGTGATAGTGATTCCCACATGTCTACAGGATACACAGACAAAGTGGTATGCGTTATTAACCCTTTGAGAGGCGGTGGTATATATTGTATACCACCTAATTTTAATACGATTCAAACCAGGAAATTTTAATTAAATTTTACTTTTTTAACTTTGACGAGAAAAGTTGAAAAATTGGTTTTCCTTATTGTGGACTAAATTCTTTCGTAAATACCGGTGAGAATTCAACGTTACATGTACACAATTGCTTGCCCCTGAAACGGTTAAAATGGTATGGTATGTACAGTGGTTAATCATTGGCGTCCTAAGTTGGAGTTGGCTCATCTAAAAAATTGAACAAAAAACATATCATAGTAAATTTAACGTTAATTTTTTCTGAGGTTTGGGATAAAAAAAGGGGGGGAGCAATTTTAAGGACTTTTGCATGTAAAGGAGGCAAAAACCTTAATAACACCTGTAATAAAAAAAGTATGCAAATATTAATTATTTTAACGCAAATTAACTTTGCAGACGGAATTTTGTTTAAAAAAATCTAGAAAAATTGAGGGGCGTAAAGAAGGGGCGCCAAGAAAATCTTCAAAGGGCGTCATGGCGCCCGCGGTCGCCGCGTTGGACAGCCCTGCCATAGTGTATCAAATTTGCAACACTTTTTATTTAACTTTTAATAAATAAATCAAGCTCTTCGTAACCACTATATTTATATAGAAATATTAATCATGTATAAATCATATAAATATGTTACTAAATAAAGTTAAAAATCTATCTTAAAATTTCTGGTGACTTATCCTTAATATAAGTATTAAAAAAAAAACTAAATGAAAAATTCATGTATTTAGCCAGCCACAGACGATAAATTGACAAAAAATAATCTTTATGGTTACAACTGTTACGAATTACAAAAATAATCGAGTTAATTATGCGCTAAACCAAGCTTTCCAAAATATCTCATTTGGCTGTATAAGTGCAACGATGAAATATTTTAAGGATTAAAATGTAGAAAATATAAATAAAAAATAAAAGGTGCAATAATGAAAAATTTCCCTATGTTGGCTATACGCCTATTAAGCAATTAAAATTTGATTATTATGAATGCAAGGCGTGTGAAATTTTCTATGGAAAACTTTCCAAAGTATTAAATATGAATTTATTCAATTATCGATGCTGGATTTTCTTTGATTTCGTGTTTGCCCCAGGGTTGGTGGTTCACGGAAAATATTCCATCTTGTGCTGCGTTTGTAGCCTTGCCAACATGTTATACTGAGAAAGTTCCGTGCTGAGTACCGTTCCCAAATGGTTCAGTTGGTAGAACGTCAATGCGCTATACTGATGACCCGGTTTCGAGTCCTGGCTTGGGTACTTTTTCACCATGTTGGCTATACACCTATTAAGCAATTAAAATTTAATTATTTGATTATAATTAAAAACCCTCTTGTCATTAAATAAATTACGACTATACGTTGTGAAATCAGTTTAGAAATTCTGAATAGATAATTGGTATAATGCTTTTATTTTTTATTGCATAGCTTTAAAAAAATAATAAATAAATAAATAAATAAACTGAGCAAACATTATAATTAAAAATAATAGTAATAAAATCACCAGTTCGCACTTTCTATCAAGCGTAAATCAAATCCGTGAATTTTCAATTGTCGGGGCCCATGCCAAATTAACGTATTGTAACATAAAAGTTTTTGGAACTACATGAATTGCAGTCTTGCAAAGTGTGATTGTTAAGCTATGGAATGCTTATAAAAGGGAAATTTAAAAAAATATTTTTTTTAACTTTTATTATTGTTAATTAATTTAAATTAGAAGACTGATTAATCATGAAAACAACACTGTCTGTCACTCAAATAATAGAAGAAAATTTACCTTTGAAATATAAAAATGCACATTTCCTCTTTAAGGGGCCTAGGTATTCTTCTTTGCAAAAATGCCAAAAATATCAATTTTCGAATCAATTTTTGTTTAGAAATGTATTTAGACATCCCTAGTATATTCTGGGAAAGTTATCTAAAGATCCGAAGATTTTAAATGTGTGAAAAGGGTTTTTTACTGCATCTATATATTTCACTTTAAATAATTCAGAGTTTCAATTTTTTAAATATTTTTTTCCTCAGTTCCTTTTTTTTTTTTTTGGACATTTAGCTACTTTTAACTTTTGCAATTTTTTTCCTACACAGATTACACACTTTTATCTACATTTAACAGTAAACAAAGCTAAGAGAATAATTTTGATTTTACTCCATTTCCACGCAGTCACCTGTACTGACCGTACTTGGAAGACTGAAAAGTCCTGTTTCGATTTTTATACGTTTTAAGAAGGGAAAAATTGAGGCAGGTCGCCCACATTTTATTATTTTGTTTTTCTCAATACCACTTCCACAGAAAAATGGAATTTACAATAAAGAAGAAATAATATATTTACTTGCAGTTCCTTCAACTAAATTCATTTTGCACTGGTTCAGAGAAGGCCCCATTACACGAAAATATTCAGATGAAATGCTAAGAACACAAAAATGAAAGCGAAAACTAATAGAGAAATAAATAAATGCTCTTATAATATCAAAATGTGAAGCCACTTGGCCCTTCGTTTTATAAGCTGGAGACAGGCAGGAGCCTCCATCCACGATTGCCACATAATAGATATCTCCACTCCCCCTCCTTCGCCGAATTTATTCAAAGCATAGCATTTCTTCACACACACACACAAAACGACCAACAATCCGTATTTATTGTCAAAATACGTGAGATAATTTCTGTTTAAAGCGTCTTTCAAGTTGACGCCCCGCACCCATTTAATCATTTTGTACCTCCTTTTCAGGTACGCAATCATGCAAGGTACAAAGTGTGTTAAGCCATCGCTTTAAACATTTAAAAGATTTCTCTTTTATTATTTGGATACAATAAAATATTTTCACTAAAGAAAAAATTCATACACACATCAATAAAAAAGGTCAACAATTTTTATTTATTGTGAAAATATGTGAAATAATTTCGGTTAAAAACCTCTCTCGATTTGGCGCCCGGGGCGGCCGCCCCCCTTGCCCCCCCTTAGCTACGCTACTGGCTCTTGTTATTACAGGACCAAGTAGACCCTGTGGGTCAAAGATTTTCGAAATAAGAGAGAGAACATCTCGTTTACTATAAAGGTCCTTGTCGAAAATTTTTAATTTATATTGAAAACAGTCACTCTGTGGATCCCATAGAACACCCAAGGTTTTTGTCGAAGTACACTCTGGTTGATCATCGAAACTGTATTCGGTGGCAACCCTATTTTCAGATTCGATTAATTCTGGGTGGTTTGAACACCATTTGTGCAACTTCATGTTTCCGAGTTTTAACAGGTTAATTAATTGAGATTGAAGGATTTTAGCCCTTTCGAGAGTTGATTCTCCAGAAAGAACATCATCAACGCAAAAATCATTTAAGACGACCGACGATGCTAGAGGTAAATTGTTTTGTTCATCTATTGCTAATTGCTTAAGAGCACGAGTAGCTAAGTAAGGAGCGTTCGATGTCCCGTAAGTCACTGTATTCAGCTTATAAATTTGTACTGGCGCGTCAATACTGTCCTTCCACAAAATTCTAAGAAGGTTTCTTTGTGAGGGATCTACTAATATCATTCGATACATTTTTTGTACATCAGCTGTGAACGCATACCTGTGTTTTCGAAAGCGAATCATAATCTGAATCAATTCCTGTTGCGGAATTTTACCCTTTAAACGGATGTCATTCAATGACAAATCAGACGTTGTGAGCGTTGACGCGTTAAAAACAACGCGCAAGCGTGTAGTGCTTTTCTCTGATCTGTATACCCCATGATGAGGTATATAATAACAGACTTCTCCGGGTTCAGATTCCTCTACTAATTCCATGTGATTTAAATTTTTATACTCTTCCATAAATGTCGAATAGAGTAGTTGCAAGTTCGAATCCCTATCTAACCGCTGCCAAACTTGATCGAGTCTTTTTTCAGCAAGTTTTCTGGATTCTCCTAAAAATGTAGCATCCTCCATAGGCATACTCACTACATATTGACCGTCGGATGTTCGATAATGTGTCTCTTCAAAATGCTTTTCGCAAAATTGTTCTTCATTACTAAGCTGAGAATTAGAATCACTAATATCTTCTATTTCCCAAAATTTTTCCAATGACTTTTCTAATTTTTCGTTTTGAGTGAGTAGACCACAGTATTGAGAATCAGGTGAGGAATTATTCACAACACCGCTAGCTACATAACCGAACACTGTCTCTTGAAATAATAGGTTTTGTGAAGAACAGCGAATTTGACCTGCTTTTAATAAATCAAAAAAACATTCGGCACCCAATAATAAGTCTATTTTTCCTGGTACATTAAATGTATCATCTGCTAACGAAATATGTGTAGGTATATCAGAAATTTCTATATGAATGGGCATTAATGGCGTTATTTCTGTTATTTTTGGCACTACAAAAAAATCTAGTTCCTTTGTGAAAGCTCTATTTTTATTTGAAATTATAGTTTTAATTTTATGATTAAGTGTTGTCCTTGTTCCATTTAACCCTGATACAGGGGCGACAACCTTAACTTTCTTTAAACCCAATTTTTTTGCAAAGTCAAATGATACACAATTAATTTGACTGCAAGAGTCTAAAAGACTTCTTCCTCGAATAAAATTTCCTTTAACAGTTTTAATATCAATTATTGCAGTTGATAAAATAACATTCTTATTTGAAAGTAAATAGTTCGAAAGATTTTGCGAAACGATATCCGGCGTCACATTTCTTTCTTCTAATTGCTCTATCTCTCGCTTTTGATGACGTGATGAATCATTGGGAACAACCGCGTTTTCTCTGTGTAAAAGGCTGCTGTGCCTTGAATTGCAATGCCTACATAAATATTTCGATCCGCAATTTGCTGCCAGATGTTTCGGTGAGAAGCAATTAAGGCAAAGTTTATATTTTTTAACGATCGCAAATCGCTCATCAAATTTCATATCAAGGAATTTCTTACATCTAAAAAGAGGGTGAAATGAATCACAAATAACACAATGTTTTTCGGAAGAATTTGAATTAACGACCAATGCTTTCGATTTCATTTCATTAGTGTTTTTTATTCTTGTAGATATATTTTTGTTTATGCTTTCGAGCGATTGACTTCGCTTTTCGAGAAAGGTCATTAAATTATCAAAGCTTGGTACTTCTGACGTGTTTATAGACAGTTCGAATTGCTTTCTCGTGTCTTTATCCAGTTTATCTAAAATGATAGTTATTATCAAAATGTCTGAAAGTTTATTTCTTTCAAATCCCAAGTTATTTAAAGCCCTGATGTTTTTATTTATCGCATCTACTAAACGTCTTAATTCTTTAGCTGACTCATGCATAATTTTTTCAAATTCTAGTATAGCTTTTAAATGAATATTAACCATAATTCTTTTATTCTCAAATCTATTTTCTAAAGCTGTGAACAACGAATTAAATGTATCTTCTGGAGTTTCTAACAGTTTAGCCTCATTTTTTAATGCGGAGTGACGATAATGTAATTTCTGAACGTCTGACAGTTCGTTATTATTTGTAACGATATTATTAAATTCAATTTTAAACATATTCCAATCCTCATATTTCCCACTAAATTGAGGAAGCGGAATTTCTGGCAATTTTATCTTACAACTACGTAATTTGAATTGAGAATTTTTATTTTCATATTCATCAGAATTTAATTGAAGGAGACCTACCTCTAAATCTTGTAATATTTCCTCCAATTCGAGTAATGAAGTATCGATATCTGTCATATTTTGATCTTCAGGAACTGTTGCATAATAGTCAGTGCGTAGTGTATCCACATTACTGGAAATCTTTTCAAGCACTTTCAGTTTCGTTTCTATTTTTACTTTTGTCCATTGAACTGTTTCATCCTTTACTAGATTTTCTAATCTAGTGAGTTGTGCCTTTACAGAACCTCTAATACGATTTAAAGTTACCAATGTAGTCATTATGAACTAATTATAATTTCTAACTATAATACTAGCACTAATTAGAATCAAATTACTCCGCGAGCGGACCAAATTAATGTCGATGCTGCGAGTGAATACGAATGGTCGCTGGTTCAATTACAATTAAATATTGCTTCAAATTTGATTTATGTACACTAATAATATATACATGTTGCTTTTACATTATTCAAAGATTGTAGATCCAGCGAACGCACCATAGGTCCGCTTAGATCGCCGATAAACAAACGAAAAACGAATATTAAATGTTGCCAACGGCAAAACACCAATTACAATAGAATGTGCCTTGGAGGCGCGCGCAACAACCAAGGTCAAGGGAAGCGGTAACAGGTCACACTGCTTTCGGCAGCGTACATCAGACTGCGCTACGTCCGATCCGATCTGTTTTGATTTTATATTTTTAAACGAGGTACCGGCGTAGCCCAAGCTCGTGGTATTAAGGGGGTCCAGGCTCAAAACTCTATATTTTTTATTTATAGAAATTTTGTTATGAAATGTTTTTATGAAATATGTGTTAATGTAATCAGAATATTGCATGTAAAAAAAAAACTGAAAATTTTTAAATACTTTGTTTAAAAAATTTAAATTTTAAAATTTTAAACATATTTGATTTTTGATATAACTCTGGAGTACTTACTCGATTTACAAAATTTTTACACTTTTGTATACAGAAAATGTGTCATTTTAATAAGGAAAATTGTCTCCAGGATTTCTTAAAATATTGATTATGAATTTTATAAAAAAAAATTAAGTAAAAAAATGAAGTTTTTTTATGAGTGAGTTTCGCATTAATTAGCAAATTTTCACAATTATCACTCAAAATTAAAAATCCTGAAGACAATTTGTTGGAAATATAGCATAAAATCTCTGTTGAAAATTTTATACATATATCTTGCAAAGAACTTTAGATATATCATTTTAAAGTTGACAAATTGTGAAAAAATTAATTCTCAGATAAATAAAGTTAAAGTTTTTTTATTTACCTTTCAACAATTTGACAAAAATTTCTTCTTTTTGTTATATCTCTGGATCTAATGAAGATAAAAGCATGCGGTTTGCGATATTTAACGCTAAAAACTCAGTATTTAATTTAAGCCAATTAAAAAAAAATGCATCTTACTGAGAATTTTTAGCTCCGGATCCCCTTAACCTTAAATATTTTAAAATCAGTGTTGAATGAATTTATATGTTTAAATAAAACTCTTTCCAAACGAACCTAAGGACTTGTAAGAAGTGTTTTTTCGTATTTTTCGTTTCATATCGGATCATTTAATATTAAAAACAAAATAGTCTTATCGTCCGAAATGTTACATTTTTCACGAGTTATAAGTATTGTGTTTCCGAAGCCTGTGTATAATTTTCGTGTTAAAATATTGACATTTATCTGTAAAAAGAAGCGTTTTTCTTTCTTTCTTTTTCTTTTTTTTTTTCCTAGATAGAAATCGAATGGGATTTTTTTTTATTTTCAAACCGATTATTTTACTCTTAAATCCTATTATTTCTAAACAAAAAAAATTATTCAAACAACAGCTAAATGTCAGTTAAGGTATTTTTGTTAAAATTTTAGTACAATAGCACAAATTAAGTTTACTTTATAAGTGTTTACATAAGAGTGCGCTATGGAAAGTTTTTTTTTTTAAATTTTCAAACTGATTATTTCCCCCTAAATTTCATAATCACAAAATTGCAGAGCGATTATATAAAATTAAGTGTATTGTTGTGCCTAATGTTATTTATTCCTTGGGGCAAAAGCGTGGACAAAACTAAATTCACCAAATCGGAGGTTCGCAGATGTTTTATTTTCAAAAGTTTAATATTTGTATTTTTTGAAACTGGGTGCGTCTCTTTAAGGCTATCAGTACGCTAGTTGAGCTTGTGCGATTTGTTATTCGTATTTTGATTAAAAAATCTAGTGGCAGAATGTTAACCCCTTGAGGACGAGCGACACGTATACGTGACGCATAAGATGCTCAGAATCCTCGATTTTTCCCACCAGTTATTTTGTATTGTAAGCTTTGCCTTATTATATCTTAACATTTCCACGATTCAATTAGACGAAAATTTCTGTTTTGAAAAACCGGTGGTAAATTATTAAAAATTCTGTAATAGACGCTCGTCACGAAGGGGTTAATCATTGACTGCGCGAAAAGAACTTATGGAAATACGCGTTTTCGAAACGGTTAACTAATATTATCTAAAAAAACTAACATTATTGACATATTTTAAAACTGAAAACGGTGTTTTAAAGTAAAATGAACCTATAAGCAGCCCGGAATCTTTGAATTTTTCGTATTTCGATTTCTGAAACCGAGGCCGATTTCCAAACTTCGAAAAAAAAAAGTTGCGTAAATAACATTCGGAAACAAATTTATTTCAAAGAGTTAATAATCATATTTTTTGAAAAATATTACAGATTTTGAAAGAAAGATGAACGTAGATGTGTTCGGGTATTTTTAGTTTTCCATATCTTGATCAGATATCGTGAAAGTGACTTATGAAAACGAATATTCTGTAAAGGTCAAAAGTAAAGATCTTTTATAAACAGAAAGCTTCGTTGCAAACGAAAATGAACGCAAATTTGTCTAGGTGTCTTTATTTTCTTTGTATTTTGAGTTACAATGCCGATGAATAGTTGCGAATATCGCAGAAAAAACGAAATTTGCAAAGCTGAGCTTTGCAAAAACTGTTTTTTAAGTGTTAATGTTCGAATATATATATACATATTAAAGAATTTATATTAAATTTATTTTTTAAACCGAAGACAGTGTTTTAAAGATCAAAGTATGTTCCTTAATTTTGTGTGAAACGCATGAACTTCTTCAAAGCCACATTCACTAACATACGTATTATAAAGAGATTGAAAACTAGAAATATTAAAAATATGCATCATGAGCAGATTTTATTGCACGCTCGAGGAGGTGCAAATTATATACTTACAATAAAAATAAATTGTTAACTTAAGACACTCAGGAATGTAAATCATATCTGCCAACAAGGAGTTTTCTTAAATAGTTCAGATTACTTTTTACATCTAGCAAGCCATTTTCTCTACGTAATTAACAGTAAACATTAACAAGAATGGAAAATCATACGTCAAGCATAGATTATGAAACACTTTTCAACACATCCGAAAAACTGTAACGAAACTTCACTGTTAAATAAAGTGAAAGAAGATACGTAGTAAGCAGTTTAGGAAACATATAACACCTTGAAAAATCCGTTTTAGCATTTACCTTTCATAGTAAAAAAAATAGTCAACTTATTTTGTGTAGCCCTGTATATGATCTATAGATCTGGATATACAATACATAGCATGATAAAATTTAGCTTCTCGAATT
The DNA here is from genome assembly GCA_963931845.1 of Maratus michaelseni. NCBI lineage: Eukaryota > Metazoa > Arthropoda > Arachnida > Araneae > Salticidae > Maratus > Maratus michaelseni. The sequence goes on along the minus strand of OZ007598.1, from coordinate 151,104,406 downwards.
CAGGTCCCTTTCTCTGGAACTTGGTAGCGAACTCATTGTTGGAGTTGGATCTGGGAGAGTACGTGAAAATCATCGCTTATGCCGACGACTTTGTAGAAGCGACGTAGTAGAGTAGTTCGACTAGTCGAAGCGCCAAACGCCCACGTTTGTGCGAAGCGGGCAAATCCTGCCTTAGCGAAGATTGCTCGTTGGGCGGCACTGCATAAGCTCGAGTTCTCCTCGGAAAAACCCGTACTGGTTTACTTCCGAAAAGTGCGCCGGTTGGGGAGTTACAAGAGGAACCCTAAAATGGCTCCTAGACTCTCCTTCCTTGGAAGAGCCATTAAAGTCGTACAAAACACAAGATACCTCGGAGTGATGGTGGACGACAAGTTGAACGGAATGGCAAACTGCGCATACGTCAAACAAAGCCTGGCAAACTATGTGAGAGCGACCCGCTCGCTCAGTCAGAGGACCTGGGGTCTCAAAGGGGAAGTACTGAAGCGTCTTTATAAGAGTGACATAGAGAGGCTCGCGACTTAGGGTTGCAGTTTTTGGTGGACGGGCATGAGAGAAAGCCTAATCACAGCTCAACGATTGCCGCTCATCGCGATAACCACGTGTTATCGTACTACTAGTACGGTAGCGCTTCAGGTACTTGCCGGAACTCTACCGCTAGATCTTATGGTTGAAAAGGAGTATAACCTGAGTCGCGTCCTCCGTCTAGGGGAAAATGTCAATGTAGGTGGAACTACAATACGATCTGAAGAAGTTCAAAAACGGATGGGAAGATAGTCAGTACACCCGGCGAAGGCACCTGCCATTGACTGGGAGGAAGCATCCCAGAATACCGGGGAACCCCGTAGCCAGCAGGGGTTGTCGGTCTTTACCGACGGGTCAAAAATTGGAGGAGGTGTGGGATCAGGTGTTGCAATCTTTGACGGTGGGGAATTGATTGAAGAACAAGCCTATCACCTCCCGCCCCATGCGACAGTGTACCAGTCCGAACTAGTCGCCATTATCAAAGCGCTGGAGCTGTGCAGGGCCCGAAACGAACTTTCATTGTTCAGTGACTCTAGATCGTCGCTGACGGCACTAGCAAATCCGTACTCGCAAGATCCTCTATGTGCATGTGTTTACGCGGCGAGAGAAGGCCTCGAGGTGAAGTGGTTCTGGGTAAAGGCCCATGTAGGGATTCACGGCAATGAAACAGCAGACCGCCTTGTGAAAGCAGGTGCAGGTTTAAATGTCATTGACGTCCCTCTAAGTCTGTCGTCCCAATCCGTAAAATCAAGGATCCGCCAGGAGGTGAAAGTCCTCTTGCAAAGTCGATGGGAGGAGGCGGAAATAGGGAGGAATGTGTTCAATTTAATTCCGAAAGTGTCGGAAGAACGCACCTGGACCGCGCCTCTCATTAACTGGGCGATTACAGAGCATGGACCATTCCCGGAATACTTTCACCGCTTCAAGGTAAGACCTCTCACGCGGGGATGCCCATTTTGCACAGACCCAGATCCCGCCACGAGTGAACACTTACTCGTGGCCTGTGTTGGAACGCAACCTCTCAGGGACAGGTTCTGTCCGAAGCTAACCGCTTCGACCGTCCGGAACTGCTTCCTGGTTCCGGAAGGGAGGAAAGCACTCACGGCTTTTCTCCAGGAAATGGAGCCGCATCTAAGATAGGTTCCATTAATGGGCAGTCCCTTCCCATGCGTCTGACGCGAAACCTAAGGTATTGGCTCAGGTAGGTAAGAACAGGTAAGTGAGGGGTGAAGTTCGAAGAAAAGAACAGAGAAGGAGTGAAGAGAAAGGGAAGAATTCAAGGGACAGATGAAGTGAGAGAAGTGAGAAGTGTGAAGAATGAAGATAGTAAAGGTGAAGATTTTTAAATGGCAAGTGTAAATAAATTGTAAATATCAATATTTTTCTATCCTAATTATAACCAAGTCTAACATGTGAAATAAACGCCGCTCTCGTGCGGCGACCATTACCGCCCCAATGGATGGCAGTTTGTAAAGAAGTAGCAAATATCTGAATGTAGCTACTCTATTATTAATGCAGAACAATAAATGTAATTATGAAGGACCAATAAAGAGCAGTGGCTCAATCCAGGGCGGGGCGAGAGTTGGGACGTCTTCCTGGTGGAGGAATGAATCTCGAATAAACAACGCGACACGAGAGAGTGAGGGAAGACATCCTAGGTCGTCGGTGAGAACAGGATTCTCACGTGCAACAGGAAAGCCGAGCAAACATGTTAGTCTAACGTGCAAGGGCAGCGGCTGGGCAGTCACTAAGCCCGAGTGAATGAATAGCTATCGTACCGAACCTGCTTCGGCGGATCAATAAATATGCGATGGCCTGTAGAGGCTGCATGCATTATCTAATTCATCTTATTAAAAATTCCCATTTAGCAATTTTCGCCAATCGATGGAAATGCACTTGAAATATTTTGTGTGTACAGCCCTATATATTAATACATAAAGACTTTTGTACACATCACATATTAAGCTAAAATTTTATTCAGGTAAAAAACTCATAGGGCAACTTAAAACTTACTTCCAGCAATTACTAACCATAAACGACAATGTAACTTGTTCTTTGCGTAACCCTGTATATGAATTTATTTATATTCCGCAAACTAACATTAGTCTACTAAATGTAGTTGAGCAAGAAAATGCGTAACACAATTAAAAATACCATTAAGCAATTCATTCCCATAGTCAGTAATACTTACGAATTCCTTTGTGTAGCCCTGTATATAATCAACAGAATTTATACACAACACGTACTACGCAAAAATTTGTTTAAACTTAAAAACGCAAACCAAAGTTGAAAACACATCACGTGTGTTTTCAACTTTGGTTTACTTATCACACATAGACTATAATTATCGCACTAAGATTGTAACTGAATTCTTTTGTGTGTCCCTGTAAATGAACAATAAACGCTATGCACACCATACTTTTCGGTGACCAGTTTATAGTGCACCTCAGTAATAATACATAAACATTTCATTATGTTTGAAATAGTGAAACATCATTTAAATTGCACAGAAAACGATTTTTTCCCATAGAACATTGTGTAGCAGAATTTTTTGTGTTACCCTAAAAAGGAATAATAAATGTTTTGCATACCATACTTTATATAAAGCATGTTTTAGTGCATTTCATAATTGTATATCAATTTCATCATGTTTCAAATGTGTAACATCACCAAATGTACTTGAAGCGATTATTTCCCCATTGATTAAAATGTAACGGAATACTTTTGACTGTCCCTGTAAATAAACTATAAATGCTACACATTTCATTTTAAATAGGAATCTTGCTATATTAAACATCAATAACGTACACAAATTTCAGGACGAGTGTATTTACAAGAGTTACAGTACGGACAGACGGACAGACAAACCGAAATCATAAGCACTTTTCAACTAGGTTGAAAAGTGTTAAAATACTACCTCATGTAGATTTTAGTGGCACAGTACTTCTTTTTTGTATTTTTATTCCGAAACCCATGTCTGTTGGGTAAATATCTGAAAACATTAAAAATCGGCCTCATCTGCAGATTTTATTGATACTTCTGCACTGGTTTGTTTACACAAAATATACTCTTAAAACCAAAGGATTCACTAATCTTGATTAATATAATTAGCCTGAAAATCAGGCTGATTGGCAAACAATTAGACATTTTCCAATTAGCCTGAAGCTGCATACCATCGTTGCAATAAGACTGAAAATTATCAGGATGATTGTAAAAGGGTAGAAGATTCTCCAATTAGCCTGGTTCTTTGCAAAGAGCCGGATTTCACAGTTAACCTACGAATGTGAAAGTGGAAAGAGACTTTCTTTCCACGTCAAGCCCGGCACGTACAGGTGTTGCTGAATTCGACGAAAATGTCTGAGAAAAATGTCTGAATTCAACACTGCTTCTGCCGGAACGCCTCAATGACGCAAAATACCTTGTTTTTCTACAGCAAGTCTTCACGCATTTGATGCAGGGAATACCGGCCACTGTGCGCTAGAACATGTGCTTCATGTCTGATGGTGCACCAGTACATTTTGCGACTGCTGTGCGTAACCTGGATGCTTCATATCCCGGGAGGTGGATTGGACGCGGCGGACCTTTTGCTTAGCCTCCACGCCCCCCGGAGTTCAATACCTTGGATTTCTTCTTCTGGGACCTTTTGAAATCGGTTGTTTATCAGACGCCTGTGGATACACTGGAGGATCTGACAGCACTGATCGTCCGTCGTCGCTTCAGCAGACATCGCCAGCACACTGGGTATATTTGAACGTGTCCGGCAATCCTTAGTCCGTCGGTGTCGGCTATGCAATGACCTTCGTGGCCGCAAATTCGAACAATTCCTATAAAAATGTCTCGTCGTCTCCTTTCTGGCATTGAACTGTAATGCATTGTAATCCTACTTTATGCTAAATTAAATGTTTTTCTACTTATTATTAGCCCTTTTTGTTCCTCTGGACGTCACGTCACACCTTTCATAACTATTTTTACGATTTTCTCCCACTAACCGTGCTTTGCGATCCCATGTTCTGTGACAATTTTTCATCCTCTTAATTCCTACTGTAACCCCTCTGAATTTGTCGGTCGAATTTCTCAACATGCTGTATACAAATTGATGGTTGTTTATTCTCAAAAGGTCCAGAATATTTTGTTTTATTTATGAAATTTTGTTTTTGCACAAAATAGTAGTAATTTTTATTGTCTGATATTAGGAAAGAAACCACACGCAGTTACTAAGTGTTTCTATATGCTTTTTTTCCTTTAAAAAACGAGAAAGATGTGAATTCTGTACATCTAAAAATAGACGAGATTAGCAGTGCTCTTTATGGAAAGTATTGTTTTGGGTTAATTAAAAAAGGTTTTCGATTTATGACTTTCTTCATTAAAAGTAAATTTAACAAGGCTTATGTATATGTGTATGAGAAATTAAAAAAAAAAATACTATCCTGTATAACTTTTAATCGAGTTTCTCTTTCTCAGTATAGTTTTCATTCTATATATAGGGTAACTCAAAAGATTGAAACGCGATTTATTTTTTTACCGGTTAAATATAAGCAATCAATGCAAATTTAAAATGTGCTCCAAATAAGGTAGGAAATAAGATTATGTTAATGAAGTAGTCCTCCCATTATTTTTCAAAAAGTTACACTTTTTACATTTATATAGGATCCCCCTCCCCTCCCCCTAGGCAAAACAGGCCTAAAAGAAAAATTTTCCTTTTGCAGCAGCAACAACAAAAAATAAATAAAAATAAAATAAAATAAAAACTGACATACCTGCATCCTTAAAATTAACGGAAATATAATGAAGGTGAAAATATAACTTTTGCCACTTTTGAATACCATTGTAAATGATATTTTGTCACTCGAGATAGAGACCATACGCGAATTGACGGTGACGTTTTTTAAATCAAAAGAATCTTAAGAATTGTGAGAACATTGCAACACAAGTACATCTAAATAAAGCATTATGCAGCCATGGATCACATAAAGAGACAAATGTAGTTTTAAATCCTGGAAACAAACTAGTCGGATGTGACAATCCCACACAGTCTCTTACATCTCATACACTTTGTAAAATAACGGTAGGATTATTTATTTAACATAATCTTACTTCCTACCTTCCTTTGAATGCTTTTGAGTTTTACATAGTCAGCTTATGTACAACAGGTACAAAATTGAAGCTCCTTTAACGCTTTTGAGACTTCCTGTTTATGTAGTCCCGGCAGGACTTTAAAGTTCCAAATAATAAATTTAATATTAAGGTATTAAAGAAAGTATGGCTTAATATGATAAGCTTTCACACACTTTTTAATTAGGTTTAATAATTTGGGATGTAATAAACATTTGGATGTAGAGGCACACGAAATTGAGAATAATGACCAAATAGTTGTTTCAAAAATTATTTTAAGGTTATTCAGATATATACAAAAAGATGAAAGGAAAAAGAGCTTGTGATGCAAGCGGTCCTCTTATATTGCTGCTTACTCTATTTTCACCATCTTTAGTATTAACCCTTTATGACCCACATTTTAAATTAAAAAAAAAATTATTCTTTCAAAGTATTGGGTTGTTCGGAAAGTTCCTTCCGTTTGGGAACACCAATTCCTACCGGAAAATTCTGCCCGTCAATTATTTACATTAGATATCGGAATTAATGTCTAATAATTAAATGATAGAATTTTCCAGTACAAACCAACTTTCCCAAACAATCCAATATTTTCCTAGCTTTTTGAAAATACGTTAGGTGATTGATTCACGGCTCTCCCTCGGTACGTTTTTTTAATACCGCTTTTTATCAAAGAAATATTTTCGTTTATATTTATCTTGCAGATTTTTAAGAAACCTACGTGAAAGGTTATGTTTGCTGCAAATTGTTGTAAAAACCTACTACGAAAATGTTTCTTAAAAAAATACTGGTATTCGTAAAACGGGCCAGTGGGAACCTGTTGATGCTATTACTATTAAACGAATTTTAGAAAGATTTAGTGTATTAAAATTAATTAATTAAATATTTTATCGAATTAGAAAATGCATAAATATAATGCCTTATTATATAAATATAGAATTTTCTCAGAATTGAAAACTTCTACTACATGTCTTTCAAACATCAAGAAAGATGAACAAGTTATAACTGGAAAATTATCCGTTTAAATCTATTTATTGTTTGTACAAAAAAAAAAAAAAAAAAAAAAAAGGGCTTTTGGAAAATAACAAAGATTGTCATCTAGAACTCAGCTTAAATTTTATTTTTGCAAACTGATGCGTTAGACAAGGAATTCAAACACGTTGAAATCGACATTTTTGGCTAAAAATAACTTTTATTATTATTATAACACAGAATATTTATTTGGTTTTCCATAAAAAGTTTGCTTTTGCCTCTACGCTAATTAGAATGGAAGATATTAAATATTTTATCAAGGACGGTAAACCGGAAGTGAGCTTTTAAATCAGTGGAAAAAGCTATTAAAAGAGCCAAAAACCTGTTAAGAGTAAATAAACAAATAATTATGTTTCAGGAAATTGAGTGGCGATGTTTAATAACTTTATGTAAACTGGCAACATTAGTTTGTTTCAGTTCATTTTTCTCAGAATTGATTGTTACGTGAAATTTGCTCAGTTGAAACATGAAAACTTAAAATCGCATCATCAGATTTTTATGAAACTTTGTAAACTTAGTCTACATATTGTTTTCTAGGAAATATACTAAAAGAATGTTAACTGTGTAATTATTTTTGAAATTATGGTCCGTTTTCTGAATTATAATGTTATAAATATACGAAATATCTTATAATAATTTCAGTTCTAAAATTTTCATTTATTGATGTATCCTTAAGCATTTAGTTTATCCCCTAGATATATGCGTGTAGATTATTTTGGTAGTATTTTTATTTAAATAAGTTAAAAAAAATTATTATTATTTATTTATTACTTCTTTTTTTATGAAAGACGTTTGAAGTTTTGTGAAAATTTGATAAAATTTCTTGACATATTTACAATTTTTTTCAAACTTTTAAGGATTTATATAAAATTTTGATAGCTGGCTATTAATTTAAACTAAAATGGATTGTAAAAAGAGGGTTATAGTGTAGTGTCTATATATCTGTTTTTGTAAAAAAGTGCTCTGAACTTGGTCGGATACCTTAAACGAATTTATCGTGCTTTGAAGTAAAGTTGAGCCATAAACAGTTAATTAAAAATCTGCATATGGCGATGAAATATTTTTTTAATAACCAGTTTTCCAAAGTACACAGTTTGTAAAGTTATTATCAGATTCAACAACTTTCTGAGCAATTTTGAGCCAATTCTTGGTTTGAGCCGATTTGCCGCTAGTAATTGCCCGAACATCCAGTGTAATAGCAATAAGCAATATATCCCCAATTTTTTTAGCTACTTACAAAATAGCTCCTTACAGCAACTTTTCAACCGACCTCTTTCCGGATAAACCAATCAGAGATAGACATTTTGGAACGCCAACGACAGAGGGATAAACAGTAACAACCAGCAATAGTAATAACAGGTTTTTTATTCAACTTCTGTAAAAACATTTGTCACCCTTTTTTCGCTTGGTGCGTTTAAAATTGGCGTTAAAATCGTCTCCAAAGTTTGTTACATGAAATATTGTAGAATCTGATATCAACTTTATGAACATTTCAGTAAAAAGTTGGACATAATGATTATAGATAAAAGTGGAGTATGCTGTATGAAATAACCAAACATAAAATATGCAGAAAATTTATTTTGCCATGTTTAAAAAAGGAAAAATTCGCAGAACCAAGATTTATTTACTTAAGAGCCTACGCTAGTCACGCGAAGAATCGCTCAAGCTAATGTTAAATCTATGGGGAAGGTTCTCGACAGATTTCTCGCTCACATTTTAATATTTTTAAATGATTTTTTTTTTTTTTTTTTTTTTTTTTGCATAGCATAGCTGAGGTTGATCCCTAACGTTGTTAGTTTTTACTTTTTTGATTTTAGATAGTTTTTTTTTAATAAGAGGACATTTTCAATTTCAGAACCGGTTGGAACTGGTTCTGAAAGTGAAAGTACCCTTAAATAATAAAAAAAAAACTGGAATCAAAATCGAATAAGTAAAAACTAACAACGTTAGAGATCGAACTCAGCAATCCTATGCAAAAAAAACCTCATTTTTTCGCATGACTGGTGTAGGCTCTTAAGCTACACTTGTTGGTTGATATTGTTGTGTTTGCACTATGTGACAGAATTTCTGGACAAATAAACTGCTAGACTTGAATTTTAATTCTTGCCACCATTTCTTTGAGAAGCTTGTTTGCCAGGCGATAATTCTGTTGCAAAAGCGTCTCCCATTTTACCGTCGACAATATACGTCCCACATTTTTGCTGAAAAACACTTGTCCTGCCGAGAGGAGCTCTTCTTCATCGTACTGCTCAGCCAAAATGACAACGTCACAGACGTTTTCAACATTCAGATTCCTCATCAAATATGCGACGCAGAAGGATTTTAGTTCCTTTACATCGTACTTGTGGGCGGTACAGTATAAGTGCAAAGCGCTGCGAGGCGAGACATTCTCTGCTTTACCTGTATACAGGTATTGAAGGAAATCGCCGAAAGAGTCGGGATCACAGTCGTCTATGGTGATCACGCCCGTCTTCTTTTCTTTCATATCGTGTTCGAACATCGATTCGAAGACTGTTGAGCGAGCGATGAGAACAGATCTATGCACACGGAATTCCTTGTCTTTTACTTTGACGAGAGCATCGCAGTTCCTTTTGCCAGAGTACAAGTCTTTCAAATCTGTGTATAGTCTTTCTAAATCTAAAAATAAAATGAAAAGAAATATATTAATATTTTAATTAATGTCTAGTTTCTTAAGGGTTTAAAAGAGTTTTTTGGTTTCAAAAAATTCTCTTTTTTTACACATTTTCTGAATGTTTGTCTGACATTTTATAAATGTTTTCTCAGAGCCGATTTTAAAAATGTAAACATATGTGGAAGTTATTCTTTTCACACAATGTACAAGCGAGCGGTACTCGTTGCAAAACTTTATGCACGATTTTCTTGAAACTATGTTTTTTAAATCCTCGAATTTCAAAATATCTCGGCAATGACTGAACCAATTTCCTTTTTTCCATTTAAATGAAAGCTTACTATTTCCCTAGTTTTTTGGCAGATTCTTTTTTCCCCCTTTTTTTAAAAATTTTAATTCGTACTTTTTATAAACAAAATAAATCAGATTTTTTTTGCTGTTGAAAACTGATATATTAATGTGTAGCAAACGATCTTTTTCCTCTAGATTCTAGATAAGGCATGCCAAAGACTTGGCCCGCGGGCCAGCTCTGGTCCACCGACAACTTACCTGTGGCACGCAAAGCCTTTGAAATTTTAGCTGTCCCGTGTTTAATTTAATTGTTAGAGTTGTTTTAGTTGTTAGCTAATTCAGAATGCTACCAATATTTTTTAATAGTAATATTTGTTTCATTCATTCTGTCTTTAAATAATTCTAATAACTTTAGTTATGTTCTTTAATATTTCTCTTCAGAATGGTTGCAGCATTCTGAATTTTAAAAACTCCGCTCATCTGGCAATAGTGATGTATATAAACAGATGTAACTCAATTTTACATTTTAGAGCAAAATAATTGTGAATACAAAGATAACCGATCGGAGCGTACGAAAGCGCGAGATCGTGAGTCTGAAAATTTAAAGATTTGTAAAATTTTTGTAGTATTTTACTTACAATTTTTATTTGTTTTATATCGAAATTAATACTTTATTTTACTATTCTCTTCGATTTTACACTACTTTACAAAATGATACACTGTATTTATTAAATAACTAAGAAATGTATTGTAAAATTATTAAAATTGGTCCCTAATTAAAAACATTTAAAATAAAAAAAAATCAAAATATAAAATGAAATATCTTTAAACGAGTCGCTTTGAAAGTGACGAAAATTATCACTTTTGTGTTTGACACAAAACCCCGAATATGTCATCCAAGTTCTTCACTTGGGCTTTAGTTGAACATACGAATTTGGATTTAAACTCTTTATTTTCATTACTTAGGTTAGTAATTGTGTCATTGTCAACTAAATCTGCATGATCTTTCTTTCTTTTCTTTCATTTCTTATTGATATACACACATTTTATTGACATATTCCCTTAAAAAATATGTTAAAGTTCTTTACCACTTTGAATAAATATGAGAAATTGAAGATGAACATCGCAAATTTTTTTTAAATGTGATTTACAAGTTCAATTATATACAAAGGAAAACTAAAATTTTATGGTTGATATATAGACACTGTTGGAATTTGAAAATAATGTAACATCAGCACAAAGGATAAAGAAAACTAAAAAAAAATCTGACCAAACATCGGAAAGATAAACTGTTGAAACTGATATTTCTTAAAAGAGAATCAAAGTGTATTCACCAAGCTTATTGAAGAAAATACATTTGCTTTAAAAAATACAATTATTGTCATTATTACATTCATAATTGCCAACCTCCCGATTTTTTCATACATATATTTTTATGTAAAAATATTTGTTTTTTTTAATCGTACAATTTCTGCAATTTACATGGTACCTGACAACTTTGAAGTAAACGTCCTTTACAATGCGAGTTAATTTGATCCAGGTTAAAGACATTTCTAACCAGAAAATATATCTGAAAAAATAATATTATTAAGTTTCATGTTCTTACGCGAAACCTATTTGACTGCATTTCTGTAAAAAAATTTCTGGTTTGAGATGTGTTTAACCTCTGCTAATTTAACCTACATTGTACGGAAGTTTAGTGCAATGTTGGCAGGTATGAATTTAATAAAGCGAAAATTTTTGCAAGATTTTACTGGTATTCAAAAAATCGGGAGGTTGGCAACTATGTAACATTAAATATCCCGCGAGTCGAAATCATTCACTACGAAATTGAAGAAATTATGGCAACAGCATCAGTTAACAAAATTTAAATATATTATAAGCATAAATACTACTGCTAGAAAGTTTTATACATAGCGGATAGATTTATAAAAGTCGGATATGTCCTGAAAAAGCTTATAGTGCTTATAACTTATCTAATATTCGTACGCATATGCTTAACCCTTTCCGGCACAGACAAAGTATGTTCATAAAATGAGAAATTGCTGACTGGCACCGGAATTTACAAACGACTTTTTTAGAAAATAAGAACTCCTTATTTTAAGCATCATTATAGAAACAAAATTTTATTAAAATATTCTTAGTGCAGTATGCAAGTTTGGAATTAAAATTAGATATGCCTGGGGTGGGACCACTGTGCCGGAAAGGGTTAATAGTAGTCAATCTAGAAAATATCTTGGAAATATGGGTAGTGAAGTTAAACAGATTTAACCTTTTATACTACAGATATTTGACGGCTTTTCATCATAAAGTTTTAACTGTTAAGCAAGGTTACAATTTTCATTTTAAATCGACAAATTTTGAATGTGAATAATTAAAAGACCACCAATAGACAAAGTACTTGGAGTTTTCATTTGAAATTACAACTAACTTCAGGGCAAATATCATAATGCTATCTTGTTATTTGTTAGTATCAGCGTTTTCAAATAGAACATTATTACCGTAATTTAAGGGTATAATCCGCAGCTCAAAGAGTCGTTTTTCGACCCAGAAATTTTATTCAATAATTGTAGTTAAATATGTACAGCGATCTTTTAAGTTACATTGGATAAGGCAGACAGGAATCGAGACAGGTTTGTGTGGAAGCAAACAGTTCAGGTTTCAACGAGAGGGTATCGTTTTCACCTCTGACGCTCTGAGTGTCAAGTTTCTGCATATTTCGACTGCTGCGTGTTCGGGCGAAGTTTGGAAAGGGGGCGTGTTATTCCCACCCTCTTGCTATCCAGTATCTTCAGTTGTGTCTTTGTCGGGCGGAGCTTGGATAGGAGGCGTGTTATTCCCGCCTTCTCCACTGCTGGGGTTCGTCGCGTGGAAAAGAGGCGTGTTACTCCCGCCCACCTGATCTCTGCTAATCTTCCGTGACTGCTCTTTTGAATGCCATGGCCATGAAAGAGAACCAACAGCTTGACGACCTTATGAATGGGATCATAAACGGATATGTTCCTGCGGACTGGTTACGAGAATTCAACGCCTTCACTACTCTAGATGAGCAAATGAACGATGTTTTTCGAGAATTTTTATCCGGTATAGATGAAGAAATACAGTCTCTCCAACAACGAAAGGACTACAACGACACCCACAAGGCTCAGGTAAAAGACCTCTGTCTTTTTGCTATATCTATTTTGGGGGAGCCATCTAGATTAGATTTAATTGATTTAGCCTGTAGAACTGGTTATATTAGATTTCTAGGGAATAACCAATGGGAAAAACTCCAAATTCTAAAGAATTTTAGCTCACATTCTAATCCCCCCCGTACAGGAAAAAGAAAAAATTCTGAATCTGAAAATCCAATTCCCCTCAAAAATAAATTCGAAAATCTAAATTCCGAAGCTAATCTTGATAACCATGATCTTATGGATCAGGAATCTGCTCAAGATGGTGCTGCAAGCACCGATGTTGAATGTTCAAAAAACGACAAGCACCCCTTCTTTATTGAATTCAAAGATATGGATTGGTGCAAAGTTGCACTTCTGATAATCCTCCTCAAGTCAGCCTCTCCGGGGAACTTCTAAAAGTTCTACCCAAATCTGTCAGCCAATTTAGAGATATCCAAAGATACCTAACTGACAAACATATGAATTTCAAGACCCTTAACTCAAAAGAACTTCGACCAAAAAAAATCTGTATTAGGGGAATCCCCTCCAACACAGACCCCCAACTTATTTTCGAAGACCTTGGTAACCATGGATTTAAGGCCACCCGAGCCGCCATGCTTAAGAGTCGCAAAACTGGCAGAGGTATGCCAATTTACATGGTCAACGTCCTCCCTTGCACTAACTTTGAGAAGATCTATAAAATTGAGGAACTTTGTGATATAAGTGTTCGTATTGAATACTTCAGAAACAACAATAACCCAAAACAATGTTACCGCTGCCAACGGTTCGGACACGCCTCCGAGACGTGCAGCCTAACACCAAAATGTCTTAAATGCTCAGAAGAGCACCTCACTGATAACTGCCCCAAGACAGGTAAAATAATTCCAAAATGTTCCAATTGTAACGGTGCCCATCCGGCCTCATACAGAGGTTGCCCAAAAAATCCAAACAACATTAAGAAAAAAAATACCCCAACACTCAACACCAAAACAAAACCGCAACACCAAAAACCAAATATAATTGCTGACATCGCAGACATTTTCAAACCCTACAATTACACCATTCATGATAAACCAAACGATATCAACAACAGTGAGACCACTACTGACGTGAATAACGATATCCAGGAAGCCCCAGTTGAGGACACTTCCAGTTACACCAAACAAAATAAAACACCACCTGTTATACAAAATAATTATACAAACACATTCAAACATATGTTTGACACCTTCAAAGACATGAAGGAACTTCTCCAAATTACCAAACTCCTAAAACATTTAAAAAACATCGCCATCAAATCAAAAAATTGCAACAACCCATTCGACAAAATGTATATCATAATAGAAGAATTAGACGCCTTTTCTACGGAGCTCAACATTACCAATTATGAATAATTACAATAACAAAAATTTCTCTTCTCTTCTTATTTTCTCCTGGAATTGCCAATCATTGCAACCCAGGATTAATGAACTCCGCTCCTTTATTTCCATTAATCCACAAATCGATATACTCTTAATCCAAGAAACACTTAACCCTTCCTGCAGTATCACCATCCCAGGTTAAAAACTCCATCATACACCACGTGCCAACTCTCACTGGGGTGGCACAGCCATCTACATCAAAAATTATATCCCACATCACACAACTCAAAATATTCCACTCCCAGGCATTGACTACACCAGTATTGTCGTCAACTTGCCCCATGCCAAAATCAACTTCACATCTTTTTACGCACGGCACGGGTGACGATACCCCATAAATGACCTGACACACATCATTACACAACACCAACACGCATTTATCGCTGGTGACTTCAATGCACATAGCAGGCAGTGGAACTGTCATTCCACCACTACCAGAGGTAGATCTCTTCACAACTTGGTTAGCCATTTCAATCTCAGTCTCCACGCATCTACTACACCAACACACATTCCTGTTGCTCGCAACCAGCACCCCTCTATTATTGACTTCGCCATCACCAAAAATCTTACCTTCCCTATCAACACTTCTGTTATTAATGACCTAAGCTCTGACCACCTTCCTGTCTTCTTCAAAATTGATCTTATCAACCCTATCTCTCCTCCTCCTTCAGTAGCTATTGACTGGAATAAATTCCAAAATTACATCAACAACACCGACCTTACCTACCCCACAATCAACAACACTACTGACATTGATAACGCAGTTAATAAACTCAACAACATCATTTACAAAGCTCAAAAAGATGCCACTTACACCAAATTCAAAAATAATAACTCTTACATCTTACCCACTTACATACATAATATCTGTAAACAAAGCAACACACTCCGTCGACTCTACCAAAATACCAGAGATCCCACCCTCAAAACAGCTGTCAACAGGCTCAACAATAAAATTAAAACCCTTATTCAGAAAGATAAGCAAAAAAACTGGTCTAAATTTCTCGAAAGTCTTACTTGCGAGGATAACTCTCTTTGGCAAATCAAAAAGAAACTCAATAATAATTATACCCCTATTCCTCCCCTTACTGCCAATAATCAAACTGCGTATACTGACGAGGACAAGGCAGAATGCCTCGCTAGCTCATATGAAAGGCAATTCTCTCCGAATCCCTTCCTCGCAAGTCAAGCACACTTTAACAATGTCAATGATACTGTTAATGACTTCCTCTCAACCCCTCCTATCCCTCTCCCCGAAATTCAACCCATCATGATCAACAATATTATTCAAAAAATTAATAATAAAAAATCTCCTGGGTACGATAAAATTTCCAACTATACTCTTAAACAACTTCCTATCAACTGTATTCTCTACATTACGAAGCTCACTAATTCTATCCTCAAACACTGTTATTTTCCTAAACCCTGGAAAACCTCTATCATTTCTCCTATTCCTAAACCATCCTGCAATCTTAATGACCCAACTAATTTCCGTCCCATCAGTCTTCTCTCCTGTCTAAGTAAAGTCATCGAACGCGTCATTAGATCACAGCTCAATGACTTCCTTCACAACAACAACATTCTTATGCCTGAACAATTCGGCTTCAGAGCCAAGCACTCCACCCAACACCAACTTCTTCGATTTGTGGAATTCTTAACTGAAAACTTCAACGAGAAGAAGCCTACTGCTGCCATATTTCTTGATGTCGCCAAGGCCTTTGACAAAGTCTGGCACGCGGGCCTCATTTACAAATTAATTCGGCTTAAGTTCCCGTCTGGACTTATCCATTTAATACACTCTTACCTTGGTGATCGTGACTTCTATGTCCGTGTAAACAACTCACTTTCTCTTCTACACATAATACTCTGTGGTATTATTCAGGGTTCAGTCATTGGCCCTATTTTATTCATAATATACTTTAATGACATTCCACGCACACTCTTCACATCACTCGCACTCTATGCGGACGACACTGTTCTCTATGGCACTGCACATCACCCATACAATCTTTACAAAAATCTACAACACCACCTCAACATCTTCATGGAATGGTGTGATCAATGGCGCATTAAGATAAACGAATCTAAAACTACTGCTGTTTACTTCTCTAGAACCTTCTCCACTCCTAATAGATTAACCATCAATAACACTACCATTCCCTGGTCTGACGATGCCAAGTAGCTGGGAGTTACCATTGACAAACGCATTACCTTTAAAAAGCATATTCTTAATATCCGCGGTAAAGTCGCCGGAATTTCCAAAACCCTCGCCCCCCTTCTTCGCAGTCACTCACTCTCCATACACAACAAACTCTTAATTTATAATGCTTGGATTCTCTCTGTTATCACATATGCATGTCCAATCTGGGGCTTCACTTGCAAAACCAGTATGAACAGCCTTTCTAGTACCCATTACAAACAGCTCCGTTACATCAGGAACGGGTCTAGATACCTCAAAAACTCCACAATCCTCAAGGATCTGAAAACGACTTCACTCAAACATCGCATTAAACACCTTGCGAAAAAATTCTACAATGACATTAATCACATTCCAAATGAACTCATTTATGAGCTACCTGACTACGATGCTTGCAGTCCATCCAACCGGAAAAAACCAAGGTACTCCACTATTCTTGATGAATAGTCCTTCCGAGCTATAATTCTTACCTCAAAAATTTTCTCTTTAATAATATATATATATATATATATATTATTATATAATTTTTTACTGATAATTTTATATTGACTTTTCTCCTAAACTTCTCTTAACATCTTTACTTTACCTCGTCTGGCATATTTTTGTTTTTTTTGAACTATGAACTATTTTTACTTTTATACTTTAACTAGTAAATTTTCATTATTTTATAGATATACTTAACACTATCCTATTTTATGTAGTCAATTGGACTACGGCTAGATATTTCATATGGCTCTCTCAGGATTTGATATACACCTACCCAAAGCCAGGGTGTGTAGTTGCTTCGCAACTTGGAAGCCCATTGAACCTATCACCCATTGAACCTATCAGCCCATTGAACCTATAAGTTCAGTTCAAGTTCAGTAAGTTACATTTTATAAAATAATATTTCTGGGTCGAAAAACGACTCTTTGAGCTGCGGATTATACGCCGGAAATTACGGTACTTTCAAAAAACAATCTTAAAAAAAAAAAAAAAAAAAAAAAAAAAAAAGTGTTTAATTTCAAATGTTGCCAGGCGTTATTACAAAAATCTTCGGAGTAGAAATTTTTAGAATATACTAAAAATATTTTTTTAAATGAATTCAAAAGAAGATTTTTTTTTAATTTTAAGAAATATGAAAATCTGTTTAGTCTATTTACTTCATATCTAATGATTGATGTTTAACTTATTCTTCAGAATTGATTACTGCGGTTAATTAAAACTCAGTACGATTCCATGTTAGAGCGAAAATATATGGCTATGCGGTTTCCAATTTCTGTAATTATTCGTCAATCGACCGATTTTTTAACTAGGGCACTTTTACACGTGATCTTTGCGTAGCTGCCAACATTTTTATATTTTTCACGTCAAATAAACTTAATTTGATCCAGAAAACGTATTTAATAAATGAAATAAAATAAGTAGCGCATAGATACAAGATACATTTTATTAAATAAATTTTCTGATTCAAAATATGTTAATATTTATTTTTTACATGAAGATTTACCCGAAAATTGACAGCTATGTTTTTGCTAGAGCAAGATTAATAGACCAGCGTATGCAATTAATTTTTAAAATAAATACAATTTAGAAATTTCAATTTAAATTTTATAGGTTTGGTTGAGGAAAAGTAATTTTGAGAATTATTTCGATAAGTAAAATAAAATAAACCATATATAATAATGATTTTGGAACTTTGCGTAAATATTTCTTTAACATGGCTGTGTTTTGTAAGTACAAATTTTATTCTTTGTAACGGTAATAATATTATCTCCATTTTTCATGCGGCCCGCGGCTTTGCCTTAATACATAATTTGGCCCGCGGTGGTAAACGAGTTTGACATGACTGTTCTGGATGATGAGTCGACACACCACTGTAGTTTTGAGAGCAATTACATAGCTGTCAACTTTACGAGTTTTTTCGAGTCAAATAAACATATTTCAACCAGAAGTTTTATTTAATGAATGAAAAAATGTAATTAATATATAGATTTATTTTTAAATTGTGGATCAAAAAATGTATATCTGATTTTAAGAAAAGAAAGAAAACAGAAGGGTTGACAGCTATGCAGTTAACACTTTGGAGCATCGCCCGGGAAAAGTTCCATATCCTGTGCCGGTAAACTTGGCAAGTGTTTTTTTTTCCTATAAATTTTTTGATGTGGTTATTGCGATTTTCAGCCTTTGGAGTTGTTCTTTTAAACGACATTTTTCTGTAGATATAATATGTAAATGTTTTTTGTGCATGTTTTATAGATATTTTTCTATCTTTTATACTAGGGGGCTCTGCCCCCTACAAGCTAAGCTCGCCAACCTCCATTCTGACACCGCAAACTTTAAAAACACTCTGATTTGATCAACTCTAAAACTATTACGGAAGATTGTATTATAATTAAAAGACCAGTGGCGATCTGCTGTAACCGGGTTTCCATTCCTTTTCCTTTGACTGAGGGATTTTAAGGTCAAATCAACTGCTGTCGAAAAAGCTAAAAACTGTTTTCGTGATTGGTAAAATAAGATCGGTGAGATAAGATCAATAAGATCTTATGAGATATTTTTAAATTAAGAATGCATTATATTCCGATAGGTTTAACATTAGCGAGGGAAATTTGAGACATGAATGACCAACCCCCTTAATGAAGCATCGAGAAAATCACGCAAATTTTTACTCACCGACAAGTTTCATCTGTTGTGTCGCTACTTCCAGAGTTTTCGTGGTGTTATGCTTCACTGTGCAGGTCAAGATGAAATCACCTGTTGGAGCCAGTTCTGCTTTCCGACGTAAGATTTCGGATCTTTGGTAAAATTTTTGGAAACCAGCTACAGAACTTTTCTCATCAAAGCTATGCATATTATCTATTATTTTTTCGACAGTACCGACAGCATTTTTCATACCAAGCGTAAAATTTATTGTGTTTGGTAGCTCCATGAAATTGCTTCCTCTGAGATAGACGGAAATAT
The DNA here is from genome assembly GCA_963931845.1 of Maratus michaelseni. Lineage (NCBI taxonomy): Eukaryota > Metazoa > Arthropoda > Arachnida > Araneae > Salticidae > Maratus > Maratus michaelseni. The sequence continues at coordinate 151,085,107 of OZ007598.1, read as the reverse complement.
AGGAAATGGAGTCGCTTTGGATATTGTCACCTCCAGGGAAGAGTTGCAAATTCCAGGTAGATTTGGCGAATGTGAAAGGAGGGCTTTGGTAATAACATCCTGCTTCTTCGGACAGCGAGAAGAAATCTGCTACTTTCCATTCTATGCCCAGCTCGCCGTTACTTTCGTAGAGTTCGTCTTTGAATCCACTGATTAACAACATGTTTCAATGGAGAAAAAAATTCAGCACCTAATAAACTAAAAGATACTGCAAGTTAGGTTCATTAAGAATCACATCAATAACAATTTCTTTAAACTGTGATAAAACATTTATTGTAATAATAGATTCAATTTCAGAGTTAACTAAGTAAAATAAAACGATTGAATAATAAAAATTCAATCAAGTAAGAAATGCATAATATTCTAATATTCTCCTTTTATATTAACCCATTTCGATAATTATTTCTTGAGATAGATACCCTTTGCAATTTAAACATACAACTCTTTTTAACACTTTCCAACCTAGTTGAAAAGTGTTTATGACTTCGGTTTGTCTGGCCGGATGGCCGTGCTCTAACTCCCGTAAATATGCTCGGATTGCTGTGCAATTTTTATATGTTATTGTCGTCATCTATAGCATGTTCCCTATTTCAACGGAAGTGTGTAGCACTTATAATTTTTTTACAGGGACACTCAAAAGAAATTCCGTTACATTGCGGTCTATGGGGAAAAATCATTTGCGGTTAATTTAAATAATGTTTCACTATTTTAAATGCATTGAAATTTATATATATCACTAAGGTGCATTATAAGAGGCTTACTACAGAATAGTGTGTGTATAGCAGTCATCGTTCATTTACAGGGACACACAAAAGAATTCTCTACTGTCTGTTAACAATAATTCCTGGAAGTGCGTTTTAAGTTACTGAACCCGATTTAAATTTTAACTCGCTTTTTGTCTATTACGTGGTGTGTATAAATTCTGTAGATCCTATACAGGGAAGCACAAAAGTTCGCGAACACATTTCCGTTTATTGACAAACTCCAGACGGAGAATTTTAAACTGTGCTACGCGTTTCCTAACTGAACTAAAATTTAGCATCCTATGTAGTATATATACAAATCTGTAGATCCTATACAGGGCTGAATAAAAGTATTCGGATATTTTTCCGAATATTGTATATGTTGGAAATTCCTGAAATTAGGTTTTTAAATATGTTATGCGTTTTCCAAATTGTTTACTTAGATGTTATCTTTTAGCTTATTAAACGGTATGATTTGTAAAATTATTTTGGAAGCGTTGGAAAGTGTTACATAATCTATGCTTGACGCATGATTTTTCGTTCTTGTTTTTTTCTTTTTCTTGTGATCTAATATTAATGCCTGAAGATTTATTTGGCATTTATTGTTGCGTTATGAATTAATGGTTGTTTTTAGCCCTACAGGAAAACTTGTCGATGGAAAACAGCCTATTGAAATGAAGTGAAGGTTCCAGGCACAAAACCAAATCTATGAGACTATGTAGAAAACAAAACAGTGAATAGTTACAAATAAGTGGCAGATTTAAATACTGCTGCTTTGACATTGTGATTAATACAATTATTATTAAAAAAGTGCAGTTAAATAATGCAAATATTAATGACTTTGATGAATTTTTCGAAAAATAGTGGTACGAATCGTGAAAATAGATGTTAGCAGAATTCCAATAGATGTTGGCAGCCAAGTGGATTCAGAACCTATGCTAGTAACGCGAATGCACTCGTTCAATAATGACCAACGGCAGCAATCTTTTTATATTTCTTGTTTGCATTTCAATATTTTAAATGATTTTTTTTTTTTTTTTGTATAAGTTTCTGAGGTCTATGTTTAACCGAATACGTTTTTACTTTTTCGATTTTGGGTGTACTTGGTTTTTATAAGGATAATTCCAGTTTCGGAACAACAGCAATAAAAAAAATTAAAAATATTGAAATATAAACGCGATATTTGAAAAGAACATTGTCATTGTTACATTAGCATGCGAGTGTCTTTATGTTACTATAGTAGGCTCTTAAAGGTGTTTAATGCAAGGAAAGTATTACAGCGACTAATAGTAAGCATTTTTTCTTCAGGTTATTTAAAAAAAAAAAAAAAAAAAAAAAAAAAAAGAAAGAAAAGAAAAAGCATGTGTATCCTCTGAGCATAAAATTTTCAGAGTCATAATGCAAAACTTGATCGAAAATTTTGAAGCGAGAAAAAAAATTGATGTGTTCAGCGTTCATTCAATGGTGTTTCGTCAGAAGGAGTCTTTGAGAACAATAGGATGATAAAAGAGTTCTTATCAGTACTACGGACAGAGGTGGACTGGCCAGATTGTCAGCTTGGCAGTATTCTGCCCTTAACGAAACAAACCGACTATGCGAAGTACCCCCTGACATTAGCACATATGGGACCCAAGGCTATGTGTTTGTGTGTGTGTGGGAGAGAGTGAAAGAGAGAAATATGGATGTTATGCGTTTTTGCTATTAGATATACAGGGTGATTCATAAAAGATGGGCAGAACTTTAAGGGGTTATAGTACACTTAAAGACAAATAATATTAAATAGGAGACTAAGGGTCCCAGACGTATTCCCAAGGAGATAGGGGGCATTAAAGTTTAGGGTCCGAAATTTCAAATGATTATAAAACATGGAAAAATTGGTCGATTCGTTTGCGGTTTTTGCAAAAAATTTTCTTTATGCCAGTATTTTCTTGAAATAAAATTTTAAAGTTCAATTTCAAAAAATGCCGATAGGGGGCGCTTTAGACTTTGGAGTAACAAACAACTATTTTTTAACGTTATTTTTTGTATTTCTTTAAATGATTTCGAAAGCTTAGACTTAAACTTAAATTTTGATCTAAAAATCTGAGTCCTAACGAGTAGTTAAGTAGCGTAAACTGAAATTTGAAATTTGAAACCCTTCTCCCCCCAGAACAAAAATCAGTTATTCCCGATCTTTGTGTCGTAGATTAGGCTCTAACTACTGCCGCGTTTTGCTAAAATTATTCTTTATGTCAGTATTTTCTTGAAAATAAATTTTAAAGAAAATTTTCAAAAAATTCCGATAGAGGGCGCTTTAGACTTTGGAGTAACGAACAACTATTTTATACCGTTATTTTTTGTGTCTCATTAAATGCTTTCTAAAGCTTAGACTTAAATTTTCAGCCCAAAATCTGAATCGTTAGAAGTGGTTAAGTTTCTGGGGAGAGGGGTTAGAAATTTCTACTCCTGAGCACAGTTCAGTTTACCATGTCCACACATTGTGTGCTGTGATACGAGGTAAAAAGACACAAATTAGGATTATGTTACCAAAGCATATTTATTAACATGTAATCACAATAAATGTTCAAAATTGTGACCACCAGAGGTTATGCACGCAGAACAACGGCGACGAATGGAACGGCGAACATTCGCGAAAACATCAGGCTTTTCGAGCACTTCCCCTACAGCGGCGGAAAGTCTGGCGACCAGTTCCTCGGGCGATTCAATGGGTGTCTCATACATAAGAGCCTTCAATCGTCCCCAAAAAAAGAAATCGAGGGGTGAAAGATCTGGCGAGCGAGCAGGCCAAGCAACAGGACCACCTCGACCAATCCATCTGTTCGGAAATGTGATGTCCAGATAGTTGCGGACGTCTCGTACGTAATGGGCTGGCGCTCCATCGTGCTGGAACCACATGACCCGCCGGATGCGTGGAGGAACAACGTTTAACAGGTCTGGCAGCACATGTTGCAGAAATGTGAGGTATGTTTTACCGTTGAGGCGTTCAGGAAGAAGGTACGGTCCGATTAGGTGGTCTCCGAGGATTCCTGCCCAAACATTGATGGAAAAGCGTCTCTGATGAGCATGTGGATACGTAGCATGTGGATTGACATCCGCCCATACATGTGCATTGTGTGTGTTAAATGTACCTTCACGTGTGAAGGTACATTCATCGGTGAAAAGCACAGTTCGTCCAAAATGTGGATTTAGCGCGTTCTGCTGCAGAAACCAGCGGGCGAATTCAATACGATTTGGATAATCCCCTGGAGACAGTTTCTGGACTCGTTGCACATGAAACGGGAGCAAATGTTCATCCTTCAGTACCCTCCAAGTCGTGGACTGTGAGGTATCCACCTGGCTAGCCACTGTTCGTGTACTTGTACTTGGCTGCGCCGCTACTACATCCAGAATGGCTTCTGCAACAACTACTGATTCGTCCTTTTTTGAACGACCTGCATTCGACCGGGAAGCGAGAAATGATCCCGTCTCACACAACTGTCTGTGCAAGCGCTCGAAAGTTTTGCGGTTAGGCAACCGCCTGTTAGGAAATCGCTCTCCGTACATTCGTTGTGCCTCTGCACCATTTCCATCTGCCGCTCCGTAAATTAAATGCATCTCAGCCTTTTCCTTATTCGTGAAGGGCACCATCTTCCGATTCATTACTACAGCGACTTACACTTGACTCACCGTTCAGTGGTTTTTATGCCTGAATCGTGTCGAAATTTTGCATACGTGTTCTTCTTCTTCCCCATTTGACATTTGCATACTTTCTGTTTCCTTCTTCACCCGGTGACTAGCGTCAGGAATGGAGCTTTAACGTTTGCATGAGCGACGTTTCCAACTGTGCCAGTGCCTTTATGAGTGAATTCCGACTATGCAGTCCTTGACGAAAGTTGTATTTTTGCCTCGTATCACAGCACAGAATCGTTGGGCATGGTTAAGTAGTGCAAACTGAACTATGTTCAGAAGTTGAAATTTGAACCCCCTCCCCTCGCTACTGAACCACGCTCAGCGATTCAGATTTTGAGCTGAAAATTTAAGTTTAAGTCTAAGCTTTAGAAAGCATTTAATGAGACACAAAAAATAACGGTATAAAATAGTTGTTCGTTACTCCAAAGTCTAAAGCGCCCTCTATCGGAATTTTTTGAAAATTTTCTTTAAAATTTATTTTCAAGAAAATACTGACATAAAGAATAATTTTAGCAAAACGCGGCAGTAGTTAGAGCCTAATCTACGACACAAAGATCGGGAATAACTGATTTTTGTTCTGGGGGGAGAAGGGTTTCAAATTTCAAATTTCAGTTTACGCTACTTAACTACTCGTTAGGACTCAGATTTTTAGATCAAAATTTAAGTTTAAGTCTAAGCTTTCGAAATCATTTAAAGAAATACAAAAAATAACGTTAAAAAATAGTTGTTTGTTACTCCAAAGTCTAAAGCGCCCCCTATCGGCATTTTTTGAAATTGAACTTTAAAATTTTATTTCAAGAAAATACTGGCATAAAGAAAATTTTTTGCAAAAACCGCAAACGAATCGACCAATTTTTCCATGTTTTATAATCATTTGAAATTTCGGACCCTAAACTTTAATGCCCCCTATCTGCTTGGGAATACGTCTGGGACCCTTAGTCTCCTATTTAATATTATTTGTCTTTAAGTGTACTATAACCCCTTAAAGTTCTGCCCATCTTTTATGAATCACCCTGTATATACTTATTTTTAATCAAATTCCAGATTTTGATTTTAAAACAGTATCTCTATCAGCATGGAAAGCAAAAAACACAAATCTTTGTCACTAAACGCGACTAGCTTCAAGAAGCAGAAAGGTTTAAAGTGAGTGTAATAAAGCCGTGATGAATTTATTTTTAGCAAATTAATCCGAATTGAAAAGATTATTCATGAACTTTCTCAGACGAAATATTATTCTGTTGAGGTTGATTGAACAAAAAAAAAGTTATCTTTTGACCAGTATAGCATTATTATTTGGTATGTGCTTAAAGACATTACCTGGCAACTCGTGCTTGTGGCAAATAATAATGGATAGGGAAAGGATATTTTGATCATTTCATTGAAACATTACAGCATGTTAAAATTATGTTTACTTGATGACGGGAGAGATAAGGGTTTAACATATTCATGCTATGTCCATGTCTTGAATCTTCTGATAGCTGAAACAACAAAATTTTTATGTAACTTCAGTTTCTTTTTTCAATTTGTTCTAGAATTTAGCACTTTAGAAAGCATACAAAAGAATGGCTGTGTGGATAGAAGTTGAATAACAACTAGGATAAAAAAGATAAAACTATTGAAGCTAATTGTCAAGACTAGGCGGTTAGGAAAATCTAGTGTAGCTACAACTATATTAAGTAGTTTTGATGATTTCACTTTCAGTATTTCTATAAATCTACTGACATGCTTATCAATAATACATGATTCAAAAATGTTTGATAGAAAAACTAACTATATAGCAAATGCCTTATTCCAGAGTCTTCTAAAAATTAAAAAATATATTAAAAAAATTACCCAGTTGTATAGATTTTAAACTGCAGTTCAGTTATTCAATTACCTACAGACAAGTGGTTTAGATATGTTTAATGCATGGAGCTTGATATATTCAGCTGCATCAAATTTGAAGGTACAGACAAATTGCAGTTACGTTCACCGCAAGGCTTTGGAATTTGTAACCCAATTTAATGACACCATTCTACAAGTGAATATGGATGAAAACTAAATATTAGGAATTGATGCTTTAGAAATGGCGCTGATTGTTAAAAGGAGGAGACAAAAAAGAATGGCAGATGAAATTGTTATTGAAGAAAGAAATAGCTCGGATCTTCTGACTGATGTTCGAGTACTTGTGTTTAACCAAATAATGGATCTCATTGTTTTTTCACTAGAATTACGATTTGTATTACGCCAACCAGTTATATAGGGATTTATCCTGCTTAAACTCTGCAAAATTCAAAGCTACTGCAGAAAAGTATACTGATAAATCCAGTAACAACTTTCTAAAGATATTATGAAGTTGCTGCCACAAATAAGGCAAAGATCAAGTAATTGTTTGTTGATCAGTATAATTGTTTTCTTTTGCTTCAAATTCCATAGAATCATTTGCATCATTCCATAGATGAATATGAATGAAAACCAAATATTAGAAATTGATGCTTTAGAAATGGCGCTAACTGTTAAAAGAAAAAGGAAACAAAAAAAAAATCCCTGACGGCTCGGCCTACAGGCACAGGTAGATTTCGAAGACGCAGACCGTGGGGCACCTGTTTGTTGGGAATTGCGGAAGAAATTACCTTTTTGCCATGATGCGGTAGTTGGAACCGCCCATTTCGAAACCTAACTTGTTTGCAGGTGGAACCGGCAGGGATTTTTTTTTTTTTTTTTTTTTTTTGTTATAAGGGTTGGTCCTATAAAAAACTTGTCAATATAAAAGTTTCAGATAATATTAAGAGGATTTATAATAAATTTAAGCGGATTTGATATCTTGTGAATTAACTACGTTATGAATTTTTTTCTTCTAAACCCCCCTTTCCCCCCCCCCTTGGGACCATTTTTATTTATATCAAAAATCTGTTATACATAAGTTTTCGGCCCTTTTCCTAGAAGTAATAATAACTTTAAACGGATTCGATACGTATCACAATTAAGAAATTATGGTTTTTTTTCTGTTTTCACAAAAAGCTCCCCCCCCCCTCCACCCCTTGGTTCGATTTTGCCCATTAACGAACTTGACCGAGATTTTATGCCCCTTGATTATATGTATAAGTTTGGAAGAGATTTGTGCAGAATTATTGCAGTTATTGTGTCCATAAAAAAGTGACATAGATAGATTGATAAAGTTTTGAACTGGCTTTGCAAAAATTTTTCAAAAATTCCAACTTAGGTGAGAATGTAATAGGTAGTATTTTTTACGAAACCTACCTAAAAAGGATAGCAGATTGCTAACGAGGAAGAAATTCCTCAGTTCTTCTGACTGATTTTCGAGTATATGTTTTCAACCTAATAATGGATCGCATTGTTCTTTCGCTAGTATTACGATTTGTACTACATATAGGGACTTATCCTGCTTAAATTCTGCAAAATTCAAAGTTACTACGGAAAAAGCGCATTGATAGATGCAGTAACAACTTCATAAAAGATATTATGAAGTTGTTGCCACAAATAAAGCAAAAACCAAGTAAAATTAGAATTTTTCCCCCATCAAATTTCGATGCGTTGAAGCTTATTCGATCCATTAACCCTATAAAACTAACCTTCTCCGATCTGCTTAAGACTAAACATACGTATATTTGACCTGAATATGGAAAAACGTCAGTAAAACATCAGAATTTGAGATAATAAAATAATATACGAAATTAAATTGGTATGCTAAATAATATATAAGCAAATATAAGGATATATAAGCAAATCCTATTTTATTAAAAGTATATCTACATCATTATATAAATTATGATGATTTATATCATTAGCAGGTAGACAAAGTTTTGAAGCTTAAATCAGGGATGATAAAATATGTGATATTAAAGCTTTTAATTTCTGGGAATTAGTGAAAAAGACATAAAAATAGCTTTTTGAAAATATTTTCTCCAATGTTTAATGTAGTTTTAAGCAGCAACTGATTTCTTGCAGTCAACGCAATATGTAGTTGTATTTTTCTTTTCGTATAAGTGACAGAAGAGACAGTAGATGCAATAACTTGCCTTTTCCCGCATTCTTTTGATAATTGACTATGCAAATTTAATATGATGTGAATATTCATGGATTGGATTTTTGATAGACTTATTGATATGTCTTATTTTAAAACATAAAATATATCAAATAAAATAAGTTGAAACTGGTGTGAAACACTAAGAACTAAAATAACTTCTTAAAACACCATCAAAACGTTAAAATGCGCTTTAAATTGCTTTAAAATGCGCATTTTAACGTTTTGATGGTGTTTTAAGAAGTTATTTTAGTTCTTATAAAATATATCATCCGCAAACTACTTACTACTTTCACTGACCTAATATCTGATTCGACGATTAAAGATAACCATATCTGTAATAACTGTAACCGTAGTTATATCATCCTTGTATTAATCGTAATCGTTTGTATCGTACTTGTTCGTTGTTTATGTCAATAAATGTCGTTTTCCGTGTTCTAAGCTTCGGCTATTATTAATTACAATATACAAGTTATCACATGGTGTCAGATTAATATTTTAACTTGTTTTAATTACGAATCCGAATCTAAATTGCATTCGATCATGTCGGATGGCGGACTTCGTCCTCCAAAGCCATTGCAAATTACTGCGGATACAAGAGAACAATGGAAAGATTGGCTCCAAAGCTTCGAATGGTACGCGGAAGCAGTTTCGCTTAGTTCGAAAGGTAAGAAAGTACAAGTAGCTACTTTTATGGCATGTATAGGCCGTGATGCTCAACAAATATTCAAAACCTTCACCTTAGAAGATGACGAAAAAGAAGATTTACAGGTCATCAAAGATAAATTTCAAGGATACTTTACGCCGAAAGTAAATTATACATTCGAGCGGTATAAATTCAACCAGATACATCAGAAGTCAGGTGAGTGCTTTAAAGATTTTTTAACTCGTCTTAAAATACAAGCATCTCGCTGTAAATTAGGCACTATGGAAGAAGAATTACTTCGCGACCGAATAGTAGTCGGAATCGACAATAACGATGTTCGCGAGAAACTGTTAAGTGATCCAGAACTTAACTTAGATAAAGCAGTACAAATTTGTCTCGCTGCTGAAAGTGCTTCCCTGCAACTAAAAAATATTGTTAGTGATAGCAAACCCGATTCATTAATTTCAAGTATTTCCAGTAAATTCGCGAAAGGGCAGAAAAACAATCATTCGAAAAATAAGTTAAACCCGAAAATCGCCAAATATATTAATGATTGTAGAAATTGTGGCTCTTCCCATAAATTGAATGAGTGCCCGGCTTTTGGCAAAAAATGCAATATATGTCAAAAACTGAACCATTTTGCTAAGAAATGCAGATCAAAGCAAAAATATAAAATCCAGGAAATAGAAAAAAATGAAACAATGGCTGAGAGAGATGAAGACAACTATGTCATTGGAGCAGTAGACGCAAATAATGACGATTGGTTTGAAACAGTTGTTATTAAAAATAAATCCATTCCCATGAAATTAGATACAGGTGCGCAGTGTAACGCTATGCCGTATAAAATAGCTAAAGAACTGGGGTTGCAAATAAATCCCTCAACTGTCCGCAAACTTCTTACCTATTCTGGCCATGCCATAAATGTTGCGGGAGAATCGATAGTTCCCTGCAAAATTAAAAATAAAGAAATGCAGTTACGGATAATTATCGCACATGGTGGTATAAGCCCAGTGTTAAGTCGCAAAACATGCACAGAAGCAGGCCTGATTCAAAGAATAGATTTAGTTAAAACACTAGAAGAAGAATTTCAAGAACTTTTTCATGGAATCGGCTGCATCAAAAATTTTGAATATACAGCAGGTTTTTCCACAGAATGTCTTCAAACTGACATTAAACCCCCTAGGAGAATTCCATTTTCTCTTCGACCATTAGTAAAGAAAGAACTTGACAAAATGGTCCAGGATAAAATTATAAAGAAAGTAGAGGAACCAACTCCCATAGCTAGTCCTATGGTCATAGTAAAGCAAAAAGGAAAAATAAGGATTTGTATTGATCCGTCGGAAGTTAATAAAATTCTGCTGCGAAGGCATTATCCTTTAAATACGCTTGAAGAAGTCACTGCTAATGTGAAAGGCTCCAAATACTTCACAAAATTAGATTTGAAGAAAGGCTTCTGGCAACTAAGAGTTTCACCCACCACACAACCTTTCTTCACGTTCACAACACCCTGGGGAAGATATTCTTTTCTGAGAGTCCCGTTTGGCATAAAGACAGCTCCAGAAATATTTCAAAACCATATGACTAAAATTCTTCAAGGCATTCTAGGTGTAGAAAACTCGATGGATGACATTCTAATCCATGCACCAGACATAAATACCCTCCGGTCCAGAACTAGAACAGTTTTTGAAGCCCTCAAAGAAGCAGGAGCAAAGTTGAATCGAGACAAGTGTGAGTTTGAAGTGCAAAAAGTGCAATTTCTTGGACACGTGCTTACTCCTGAAGGTATCACGATTGATCCAGATAAAGTCGCAGCTATTGATCGAATCAAAACTCCGTCCAGTAAGAAAGATTTGCAAAGACTACTTGGAATGATGCAATATCTTCAGAAATTCATACCTAACTTGTCAGATAAAACCCACAACATGAGGCTGCTGTTGAAGAAAAATACCGCTTGGGTTTGGGATAAACAATTAGACCAAGACCTCTGTGAAATTAAAAATTTGGTGAAAGCATCTCCTACTCTTACATACTTTGATCCGAACAAAAGTTTTACAATCTCTGTAGATGCCAGCTCTTACGCTCTCGGTGCTGTTTTACTACAAGAAGGCAGACCCATTGCTTATTCATCCACAGCACTAAATTCATCACAACAGGCATATCCACAAATCGAAAAGGAGGCCCTAGCCATGAAATTCGGGTGCCAGAAATTTCACTTGTACATCTACGGAAAAGATGTGGTCATCGAAACAGATCACAAGCCTCTAGAATCTATTTTTAACAAGACCATCGATCGAATTCCCCCAAGACTCCAAAAGTTATTCTTAGAAGTTCAGCAGTACGGACCTAAAGTCAAATACAAATGTGGTAAAGAATTATATATAGCAGATTTGCTAAGTAGAGATTGCCACTACCAAGATTCTTTAGAAGAACGCAATCTTTAAATCTTATTTGCAATTCCAACTACCAATAAAGGTTTAAAAGATCTTCAAGAATTCACAAATACAGATACAGAATTGACGCTAGTAAAGCATTTTATTTCAACTGGGTGGCCCCCAAATAAAAATTGCGTACCAAATTCATGCAAGAAGTACCTTCCATTTGTCGATGAACTATCCGTTCAAAAAGATCTAGTTTTGAAGGGACTAAGAATCATTATCCCAGAAAAATACAAATCTACAGCACTAAGGAATCTCCACGAAGGACACTTAGGTATATCAAGTTGTCTGAAAAGAGCTCGCGAATGCATGTTTTGGCACGGCATGTCACAAGACATAATTTCTATGATAGAAAACTGTGAAACCTGTCAAAGAACTCAGAGAGCCCCACCAGCCGAACCTCTAATTCCAAAGGAAATTCCAAAACTGCCTTGGGAAATTCTCGCATCCGATGTCTTCACATTTCAAAGTACAGATTATCTACTTATTACTGATAGCTACTCAGGCTATATAGACTTTAAACCCTTAAAGGACATGACAAGTAAATCCACTATCGAAATTCTGAAGGACTGGTTTAGCGTACATGGAATACCGAGAATTCTAGAGACTGACAACTGCGGCAATTACAAATCTTGGGAGTTTGAATCATTTTCTCAACAGTGAATGTTCTACCATCAAACATCTAGCCCCTTGTATCCTAAAGGAAACGGTTTAGCTGAACGTGCAGTCCAGACAGCAAAGAATCTCCTCCGAAAATGCAAACTCTCTGGTCAAGATATCAACATGGCTCTCTTGAATTTTCGAAACACACCCAGAGATAACCTCGGATCACCTGCCCAAAGATTGTTTGGCAGAAGAACGAGAACCACAACTCCTATAAGCGAAAATCTCCTAAAACCTATGCTCATAGAAAATACATCTGAACATCTTGCTGAAGATCGTTTAAAGCAAAAGTATTATCATGATGCTCATGCGAAACCAACACAAAGCTTGCCGCTCCAGCCTAATCAAAATGTCATGCTTCGAAAAGCACACAGAAATTGGATCCCTGCTAAGATAGATTCTCAAACTGCACCTAGATCCTACAACGTAGTTACTCCATCTGGCACATTAAGACGCAATTCTTGTCACATAAAGCCAACTGAAATTAAATTCAACATAGAAAGGAAGAGGAGTTTACCAATGGATGCAGGAAACTCAACACTCCCAGACGAACCACCCAATCCTTCTCCCACACCTGACTCGCCCAGTTCTGTCGCTCATGATGCTAAACACCATCCCGTCACTGTCACCATAAGATCCGGCAGAGTCATCAAACCTGTAAAGAGACTTGATCTCTAAAGTGAACACAGGATGATAGATACGAGCTTAACTTTCTAAAGAAGGGAGATGTAATAACTGTAACCGTAGTTATATCATCCTTGTATTAATCGTAATCGTTTGTATCGTACTTGTTCGTTGTTTATGTCAATAAATGTCGTCTTCCGTGTTCTAAGCTTCGGCTATTATTAATTACAATATACAAGTTATCACAACATCTACGTAAAAATAACGTATAGAAATGTTATCGCTGATAAATAATCATATGTAATGAAAACATATATATGTGTTTAGTTTATTGCTTACTATTCAAATGCTGAATGAATTCGGATTTTTTCCTTTGCTTTCAAATTGAATGACCTCGGGATATCACTGACATACAATGTAATGATAAGGTTCACGGTTGGGGACAGAAGATATTTGAATGAGGTATGGACTTCAAAATTATGTATACATTAGCTTTGCAGGGTTAATGATTGTGAAAGTTTGTGAGTTCCAGTTACAACAACTATAAAATTTGCAGTATCTGCCTGTCGCGTGTACTGAAGATTTTGGCATTCAATAGACTTCATGGCCAAGCATATAATTTAGTTTTTAAATTTTATAAAGTCATGAACTCATAAAGGAAGCTGCACACCATCAGTTACCCAAGTATAATGTGGGAGGAGTTTAAAGCTAAAGGTCATAAAGACCAGGTAAAGAAATTCATTATGTGAGGAGAACTTGGAATCCTACATGGCCACACTTGCCCCTAATCTCTTCATGACAAGCGTCGCGTATACGTAACGCATAAGATGTGTACAAATCTTGATTTTTTTCTACCAGTAATTTTTTATCGCAATTTTCCAAAATTTTTGTAATAAAATAAAATAAATATTTCTATTTCAAAATACTGGTTCCAAAACATTAAAATTTATGTACCAGACGCTCGCCGCGCAAGGATTAATATATAGAAAAAACTGTACTTTTGAATTATCAGTTAATTCTTATAAGTAAGATGTTCTAGAGTCCGGAATCAGGTCGGGTTATTCGATTTTACCCGACCCGCGATTCGGGTCGTGTTCACGGTAATTTTTTTCGATGTGGGCCGGGTTGACTTTAAGCGTTTCTGGTTGGGTTCGGCTTGACCAGATATTTCAAAAGAATGTCCTAAATATTTCCTTTAATGACATAAACTATATTTGAATATTATCGAATCTTGAATGCATATTAGTATTGATACATGTGTTCATTTTATATAAAAAAAGATAAAATTATTATTAAAGATTAGGTTACTCTAGGTTACTTTTTCATAATTGTATTAAAATATGGATTAATTTTTTTTCCACTTCGCGTTCGGAACTGTTTCGAGTTTAAGTGTGTCGGGTTGGGTTTCCGGTTAACTTTAAACAGAATTTCGGGTTCGGGCCAGGTAAAACCCGAGCCGTGTAAAATTCTAAAACGCATTTATTAAAATTATTAAAATTTGTAAATAATTTGATTTTTTTCTTTTTCTTTTGCAAAAATTATAATTACACATTTTAATTTTCAAATCATGCATTTTTTTAAAAATTATTTGTTCGTTATAAAGATTATATGATAGCACGGTAGATGTGGATGGGCCTTTTTTGTCGCTTGGCAATCTATTTTCAGATCTAGTTCGACACTGATTACAAATGTGAATTTCGAAAATCTCCGCTGGTATAGATCACTTAGTTGAACTGGTCAACTGTCAGTAGTTAGTACTATTCTGTAAAATATAGTATCAAATTTCATATCGAAACAAGGGGAAATTATGTCTACATACATTTCTCCCAAATTCTTCCGCTCTACTCTAATAATCTTTACTAACTGTTGCAGATAAATTGAAATACAAAGTTTAAAGAGATTTTAAAAGGCTGGAAGAATAATCTTTATATAAAAATTCTTCATTTGTTTCCAAAATAAATAAAATAAAAAAATCTCATTTCAATATTTAAAAGATATATCAATAAATATGAACTTTGAAAAAAGCTTTGAGGTACTTTATTTTTTACTAAAATGCTATGAATTACTACTTATTTATAAAACATTAAGAATTATTAATTATTTATAAACATTATTCCGGGTATAATGACGCCGTTGTTGCGATTTTAATTTAAACGATCTGTGAATGGAAGCGAGGGCAGTGTATCATTTTTTATTTAAGGTGCATCGTACACCTTTATAAATAAAAACAAAATTATATTCCATTCATACTCAGAAATAAATAAAACCACAAGTGGAATGCACTGAAAAATCTTTGGGGTCGACTGTTGCTTAAGAACACATAATGCTTTGAATAGATAATCATAATATGAAAAAGGGTAATTCGTATGAAAAATAGAAATGACACAATCTAGTTCGATTCACACCCCCTTCGTTGCAGTTTTAAAAATTGTATTCTATAGCTATAAAAATTGTGCAGACGATCCTTGTCACAGCATAGTATATGGCTTATAATGTATCCCCCATGCAATGGACGACGATTTTGGTCTTCGTTCGGTTTCCCATACATTTAATCTTATACTGCTATAGCAAACCTTCAACAGTTTGACATTTGATTAGAATGAGTAACGAGTTGAACTGTTTATAAAGAATAATGTAATGAAATGTTAAAGCTGCAGTTCAAAATATTTCGTTTTGCACGTTAACTTATTTTGTTATACAGGGGGATTAAAAAAAAAAGACGGGGCAAATTTTAAGAGGTGGCAGAACGAGAGCACACTACAACAAACAATTTTTGTATAGGAAACCAGGGTCAAAAATCCACTTATTTAGTCAAAAATACAAGGCGTATCCCTTTAATCCTAACTCGCGTTATCGCTCATAACTTTAACAGTAGTGGGGATATTTTAACAAAATTCGCAACAGACTGTTTAAAAGTATCTCCACCAGGGCCCGATTAGCAGGTTTTTGTGCCCAGGGCACTTTCAATTTTTCGTGCCCCCTTAGATTGGTTGATTTACTGATACTAGTTCTTTTTTACATATTGCACGCTTATTCGAAAAGTGTCAACTCAAAAAATTACGTTTTCGGGAAAATTGAAAAACAGTTCCAGGGATAAAAATAAAATATTTTTTTTCTATTATTTATTGAAATGTGCTTTTAACCATAGATTGAGATATATTTTAGTCATTTTATCGTATTAATATCTCAAATATCACATTTTTTTTTCAGTTGTGTCACTTTTCGAATGAACGTGCAATATCAATATGATAAAATTGAATAACTTGATAAATACAGTACATCAATTACTAAAAAATAATGATAAGAAGTCTACTTATTAATGATGTTATTAATATTAAATGATAAAACCAAACTGATACTGAGTGCAAACACAAGTCCTAAAAGAAATATAAACGTTGGCACAATTATGATTTCTTAAATGGAAATTTAGATGAAATTATGAAAAATTTTGTGCCCCTCAGAAATTTCGTGCCCAGGGCATGAGCCCCGAGTGCCCGTGCGATAATCAGGGCCTGATCTCCACTACTATTAAAGTTATGAGCGATAACGCGACTTAGGATTAAAGGGAGACTCCCTGTAATTTTGACTAAATAAATGGATTTCTGACATTGGTGTCCTATACATTGTTTGTTGTAGTGTGCTCTACCACCTCTTAAAGTTTGTTCCATCTTTTTTTTTTTTTTTTTTTTTTTTTTTTTTTTTTTTTTTTTTTTAAATCACCTTGTAAAATCAATCCTAAAGAGATTGCTATTACAGCCTTCTTTTATAAAAGAACTCAATATCAGATTTCCCCCTCTCCCCATTCACTCGAACTAACTGTTTGAATTTTTATGCGGTAGTTTATAACTAGAGATTTGTCTAATGCAAAACGGAGCGCTTACTAGTTAAATTTAGTTTAAAATTCTAATGATTTTAAATATTAGTTGACTGAATGTTTCTTATTGCATTCTTCGAAATGTTTTGAAGCCGTCTGCAGATTATGCATATTCTTATTTTGGATGGAAAGTCAAAACACTTCTAGAATGCATATTGGGTGAAATAACCATCTTAATAATTATTTACATTTGCTTTCAGAACCCGAATAATAAATGTGCATATTTAAAATTAAAAAAGGTGAAAATTCACACATAAATAAAAAAAAATTCTATTTATGTCTCTCATTTCATTTCTTTCATTATAATTTTTTTTTGTACTTACGTATTATTTGTACCAGGTCCGATTCACTGCGCCAACAATGGCGCCGAAAATAATTACAATTACAGTAAGCTTATTATTATTATTATTATTTTTGCTTTCTTCATTGTAACTGCATAGTTAATATTATATAGTTGCCATATTAAAGGCATTGGCAAAAGTATTTATATACGCATAACTATATAATATGATATAGCATAGATATACTATATTATATTATATTCATTGATATACTATATTTATATTAAAGAATATTTATATTATATTCATTATGATAGGCATAACAATCTACCGGCAATAAAACAACCATAATTAATATCATTTATTGCTAAAAGCCTTCAATTTGATGTTACGTATTTAATAAATGTATACTCAATTACTGTTTTGTATCATTTTAGTTTGCTATTATCTTATTTATCATTTTTAACAATGTTATATTAAATGTACATTAAATTACCGTCTTGAACACAAATGGCGATTGGAAACGATAAACACATTTGGGATTGGCAATGATGAATAAACACAATTGGTGATTGGCAATGATGAAACACAACTATGAATAAACACAATTGGTGATTGGCAGCCATTTTTTTGGCTATCTGTCTTTCTGGTACGGAAAATATGTATTTATATTTTTCTGCTGTGTGTGTGTATAAATGTGCCTTCCAGAGGAAAAGTGCATCTATAATATGTTCTTCTCTTATCAATGGCATATTCTCATGGGCAGGGCTTGACAAATGCGATCGCAGGATCGCCACTGGCGACAAAGTTATTTTAGCTAGCATTAAAAAAAAGTTACCTGAGAAATGAGCAGCAAAACGGCATTTTTTATCTCCCCCAACCCTACTCGTGTGCGGTAAGCAGTGATCCTCCTCTTCTCTCGTACTCTTAATGACAAACAGAGTTTAAAAGGTATTTTCCATTTTATGCACATAAAGCGCTATTCTTTTCTGCGCCAGCCAGCTGGCATATCACGTGTGATTACAATGAGAGGGAGAGATGAGTGTTAAATAAAATTGTAAGAAATAGTGTCAATTCAGCTTGCGTGGCATCTAAAATCGAATACATTGCTAAACAATATTCTACTTTTTTTTGTAAGTTTCAAATCAAATTGTTATATTCTGAATTAAAACTGATTAAACTGTGACATTAATTTAAAAGAATTACAGCATATAAGTGATTATAATTAATTCATTTGAAGGAAATCTATAAAACTTAGTTAAAATTTCAAGAATAATTAATTTTAATAAAACTAAAGAATAATATGCATTTTCTAATTACTTCTTCCTCGCTTAAAATGCTTGGCACCCTTATTATCATGGCGCCTCTGTGCACCACAGACATTGCTCAATATGTCGGCGCCGCTCTAGCTTTGAGAAAAGTTCCTACTAATACTGCATTGTTTACCAAGGTTTTTCGTGAGAGGTTTCTGTTTCCAGTTTTTCAGAGAATTCTGGTGGGAGCATAGAAGAAGGAATATAAATAGAAGTAGGATGTAGGGTGTTTTCGCCCGTCATTTGTTACGGGGGTTATGGGAAGGTGTTCAAACAGAATGGCTCGCAACCCTCCCGTTATTGGCTGCTTATTCCCCGCCTTTGAAATAGTTTCGGAAAATAGCGTAAATAAAAAAAATCCGTGGCAAACGGCAAAAGAGGAAATTGGGCGAAAACACCTTACATCCTACTCCTATTTATATTCCTTCTTTTATGGGTGGGAGTGATGTATGAGAGAGAATTTTTAATTACGTGAACATGAGTAATTCAGCCGATATGATCTGAAAGCTAGAGGGGAACTTCTTCTTTGTGGAGAGTGAAACTATACATTTTTTCATTCATCTTTGTAATATATATCATCTCCAGTAAATAGTAATTAAAAATCGTTCATTTCAGTTTCGAAGAGTAAGATTTTTTTGTTTTAATTTATCCTCTAATTGTTATCGTATATTGTTGGATCAAAATAAACATCCCCCCTCTCCCACCACCGGGCTGCTGATTCAGATTATGTAATATGAGCGCGGAATAATGATTTATATTAGCAATGCATAATACACAGTAAGTCTTGAGTTGTTTTCAAACGTAATTAACTTTGATATTTCTCATATTGGGATTTATTTTATAAACAAGTAAAGATTTTTATTATTTAAGCCGGCTTATCTATATAAATAATTTTTTTTTTTTTTTTTTTTTTTTTTTTACAATCTTGACGTCAATTACTTGCCTACAATTTTTACCAAGAGCTGCATTTGTTATTCAACTTAGTCACTGTTAAATTAAAATTCTCATACGATGTCTCATTACAAATGTTGCAAAATTACAAAATATTAAGAAATAAACGTAGAAATTATATCCGAACAAAATATATTTTTACCTTTTAGTTTTAATTTTGCAAAAATAAGTTCAACAAATGCAAATTTTAAAAGAATATAATCATAATTATTTGACTGACTTCGACAGGAAAGTAAGTAAAAAAGTGAATTCCTGCTTCACTATATGCCCCGCTCATCAGATATAGATTTTGTAACACGGCCATTTGAAGCATTCGGCAATAAGTATTTTCCGAACATGCCGTTCACGCGCTCCTCCCCAGAGCTTCAGAAACGGCGTGTTCAATCAAGGCCATCTTGATATATACAAAAGATAGGACAAAAGATCCTAAGGCAACAATAGCACAGAAAATGACCATACCATTCCTTATTTACCCTTTGTCCTCCCATATAAGAAACCACAGGGGCAAGGCCGTAGCCAATGGGGGGATCACCGAGGTATGATCCCCCTCCGAAATGTTTTCAAGATGGCTATAAATAAGCCATTTAGCATCAATCAAGAAAGTCAAAATTAAAAAAATCAACTACAACTAAAAATCTTAAATAAAAATTCTTTGAGCTATCATATTGTTATGAATTTTGTATATATCTGTAAATATTCCATTTGTTTAAATTTATTTTACTTTATTATTGTGAAAATTGCAGTATTATTAATGTATTTCCTATTGAGCATCATGTAACTCAATGCTAAAGGCCTCAGGTGGTTTGCAAGGAAAACAACCTTACACCCTCATCTTTATAATGGAAGTCTATGGAAAAATCGCCAAGGAATGGGTTTATCGCCAAGTTGGCGATGGTTTTGGCGACTTATTTTTGTCGCCAAATGTCGCCAAGTTGGCGACGGATTTGGCGACTTTTTGTGCAACCCCCCCTTATACCTGTACATTGGGATCCTTTCTCGCTTAGGTTCTCTATCGAAAGTTAAAGCACTTTCTGGTAATTTCTAGCATCTGAAGGCTCTGGAAAATTCTACAGTTATCTTTAAAGCCTATATAAGGGACCTCCACCAGTCCAGTTCAGTTAGTTGTCTGTCAACTGCGATTGAATTCATACGAGAGGCTTTGCATTGAGAACTGTGTTATCCGGATCGATTTTGCCGTTGATACGTCGTATTGAACGCATTGTTTCTGTGTGAAATTTTGCTGCGCTTTTATTGGATTTGAAGATTACTGAATATCTTGTAATTTTCAGAAGATATTTGTGATCGTATTGCACTGTTTATAGTGAATAAAGCCTTTTTATTGTTCTTATATATTGGCATCAGTCCTTTCGAACCCCGAGATCACAACATTTGGTGTCTAGAAGTGGGATTGAATGCCGATCACCAGAGCAATGGAGGAGCAACTGAAACAATTATTGGAGAAATTAGCTGCGAATCAGGCTGAGATGTCAACCAACCTTGGCGAGATGAAAGAAGAAATGAAGAAGGATATGTCAGCGATGGATGAGAAAATGACTGCGAACCAGGCTGAAATGAAGGAAATGTCGGAAGAAATGAAGAAGGAAATGTCAGCGATAGATGAGAAAATGACTGCAAACCAGGCTGAAATGAAGGAGATGTCGGAAGAAATGAAGAAAGATATGTCAACCAACCTTGGTGAGTTGAAAGAATTAATAGATAATAAAATAACATCTTTAAATGAAAGAATTGACAGCGTGGAAAACAAATTTGAAGGAAGATTTCAGGAAATAGAAGAAAAAGTTCAAAAGACAGCTAATAACGTAGAAGAAAGGATAGAGAGTTTAGAAAAAGAGTTGGAAAATGTGAAGAAACAAAAGATAAATGCCGGAAACTATACCGAAGATGTTAAGTATCAATCTATGCTTCCTCGTTCCTGTATTAAACTCTCGACCTATGACGGAAAATCCTCATGGCCAGTTTTTAAGACACAATTTGGGATCGTAGCGGACGCCAAATGGATGGGATTCCCAGACAAAGGATTGCCAGTTAGCTGCTTCTCTACGAGCTGATGCTGCCGACGTTCTACAGACTTTGCCTGCAAATGAACCGCTGGATTTTGAAACTCTCGTCAGTGCCTTAGAACTGCGCTTTGGCGAGAAATGCATGAAAGAATATAGCAGACTCCAGCTCAAATCACGTCAGCAGAAATCCACTGAATCCCTGCAAGAGCTTGCTACGGATGTCGAGTGACTTTCACATCTCGTTTATCCTGGCTGTCCGACTGAAATTAGAGAAAGTTTAGCTCTGCAACATTTTATCGATGGTGTGCGTGACCCTGAGATCCAGACAGCACTCCGGATTGCAGATCTCAATGATTTAAAAGGGGCTTTGGTTTACGCTCTGAAATTCGAGGCAGCCCAGCAAGCTACTAGGAAAGATCGACACTTTGTGCGAGCAGCCAACCTGCCTGAGACGTCGGATAGAGCTGTAGAGCGCTTACAGCAGCAGATGAATGACATAATGAGAAAGATGAACTCTTTAATGGCCAACAAACCTTACAGGAAGATCAAGTGCTGGAAATGCGGTGGAGAAGGCCATATCCAAATCGACTGCCCAAGACGACCCAGCACCGAAGGTAATATCTCTCCCACTAACGGAGGAGCAGGAAAACTGATTAATGGCCATCTTGCGGGGCGGAGGTTGCCAGATTTTGAGAAGCCCCATTTTCAAGTATGTGAAATTTCTGCAAGAAGTTGCGGCGAGAACGGAGTTTTTCTAGTCGGAAGTGTGAATGATTTGCCCTGTAATATGATCATCGATACAGGAGCCAATGTGACCATCATTCGGAAAGATCTAGCTTAGCGGCTGAAAGAAAAACTCTTCTGGACCCCGCCGCGTGTTATTCTTCAAACTGTGACCGGAGATAAGATCGATATACATGGAAGAATGACACTGAAAATAAAGTTTGGGAACGCCGCTTACCACCATACAGTCTATGTTGCCGATATTTCAGACCCTTTTATACTCGGACTGGACTTTTTAAAAGAGCATGGATTTACACTGGATTTTAAGAAGAATGAGTTACGCTCTGCTCAAGAAGATGTCACTATTTTCAAACTTAGAAATGAGTCCGGGTCTATTCAACGGATCACAGCCAAGGCAGATGTTATCATTCCTCCTCGGACCGAAATGATGATACCTGGATTAACTGAGAACAAAAGTAGTTTTCAATGTGGCTTGGTTGGATATCCTGAGAAGAGCCCAAAAGGAGTGCTAATAGCATCAGCGCTGGTAGATCTGTCGAGAGATGTGATACCCGTGAGGATGGCGAATGTAAGTGAAAAGTCTAGAATTATCCAGAAGGGTGAAGTGCTTGCTACCTGTGCTCCAGTCACCTGTGTTTGCAAAGACCCGAGCTTGACGTTGTCGGAGCCGCCTACAAGTTTAACACCTGAAATTGGACGAAATGAGAATTTATCTCCTGAGCAGAGACATGCCGCAGAAAGACTGTTCCAGGAATTTACGGATGTGTTTTCACAAAACGAGAATGATATAGGTCGCACTTCTCTGACACGTCATAGAATTGATACTGCCGACCATCCACCGATTAAACAGCATCCAAGACGCTTGCCGTTTGCAAAACAAGAAGAGGTTTCTAAGCTCTTACGAGAGATGCAGGATAGTGACATCATCGAACCGTCATCAAGTCCGTGGGCCTCTCCCATCGTGTTGGTCCGAAAGAAAGATGGCTCCACAAGATTTTGTGTGGATTATCGTAAACTTAACGATATCACGAAGAAGGACAGCTATCCTCTACCAAGAATAGACGACACGCTAGATACTCTTTCAGGGCATAAATGGTTTTCCAGACTGGATTTGAAGAGTGGATATTGGCAAGTAGAGATCCATCCTGATGACAAAGAGAAGACCGCATTTACTACTGGACAAAGACTTTGGCAATTCAAAGTTATGCCGTTCGGGCTCTGCAATGCTCCAGCAACGTTCGAGCGCCTCATGGAGACAGTGTTAAAAGGCCTGACTTTTGGAGCTTGTCTCATCTACCTAGACGACGTCATCATTGGTGGCCGCACGTTTGAAGAACATCTAGAAAATATTCGAAAAGTGTTAACGAAGCTAAGAGCGGCGAATTTAAAGCTGAACCCTTTGAAATACAAGTTCTTCCAACGGGAAGTAAATTATCTAGGACACATCATTTCAGCTAAAGGTGTTCGAACAGATCCTGAAAAAGTGTCCGCAGTAAAGAACTGGAAGCGTCCGGAAAATGTCAATCAGTTGCGAAGCTTTCTGGGACTATGCACTTATTACAGAAAGTTTGTCCAGGGGTTCTCCAACATCGCAAGACCATTGCATAGGCTCACTGAAAGCAATCAGAAGTTTCTATGGACACAAGAATGCGAGAATTCCTTCCAGCGGCTGAAAGAAACTCTCACATCCTCTCCAGTCCTTACCTATCCGCACCCCGAGAAACAGTTCATTGTGGACACGGATGCCAGTCATGAAAGTGTCGGCGCTGTACTTTCCCAAGAAATAGATGGCCAAGAACGAGTCGTAGCATACTGGAGCAAATGTTTATCGAAACCAGAGCGGAATTATTGCGTCACTCGTAAGGAGTTATTAGCTATAGTGAAAGCCATAGAACACTTCCATCACTATCTCTATGGCAGGAAATTTCTCCTTCGTACTGATCACGCATCCCTAACATGGCTGATGAATTTTAAGAACCCAGAGGGCCAAGTAGCCAGATGGATACAACGGCTCCAGGAATACGACTTTGACATCAAGCATCGCAAAGGCTCATCGCATGGAAACGCCGATGCCCTATCAAGAAGACCGTGTCCCGAGAGCTGTCGCTACTGTTCCAGAGCGGAGAGCAAGTATAATTCCGAATATGTCATACGCCAGACGAAGACTTCACTATTGACGCCACCAGATCCCTGGAGTGATGAGAAGATTCGAGAAGATCAAATGTCAGACTCTGAGATCAAACCAATCTTGGAGTTATTAGAATCTTCTAGCACGAAGCCCAGTTGGAAAGACATCTCGACTTACAGTCCTACGACGAAGCAATATTGGGCTCTTTGGAACTCTCTCCACGTCAGGAATGGTGTCCTGTTCCGAAAATTCGAATCGGAAGATGGGAAGACATCTCGGTGGTAGTTGGTACTTCCTCGATCCCGAATCCCAGAGGTCCTCAAGGAATTACATGTCAGTCCCACTGGTGGCCATTTTAGAGTCATGAAAACATTACACAGAGTCCGAGAGCGCTTCTTCTGGGGAAAAGCGAGAGCTGACGTCGAACAATGGTGCAAATCTTGCGATGCATGTGCAGCTCGAAAAGGACCAAAGAAACGTAGCCGAGGAAGACTACATCTCTACAATGTAGGAGCACCTTTCGAACGCATCGCCCTTGACATCCTAGGCCCTCTGCCAAGAAGTGCTGATGGCAACAAATACCTCCTTGTTGTCATGGACTACTTCACGAAATGGCCTGAAGTTTATGCCATCCCTGATCAAGAAGCTTCTACGGTTGCGGATGCCTTGGTACACCAGTGGATATCAAGGTATGGAGTCCCCCTTCAAATGCATTCTGACCAGGGGAGAATTTCATCTCTGCTGTGATTGAGGGTCTCTGTCAACTTCTCGGAATGGACAAAACTAGGACGACGCCTTTACATCCACAGTCGGATGGCATGGTTGAGAGGTTTAATCGTACCATCCTCAACAACCTCTCACTGCTAGTCTCAAGAAACCAACAAGACTGGGACCAAAAACTTCCCTTGTTTCTTCTCGCCTATCGCAGCGCCGTCCATGAAACAACTGGCTATTCCCCGTCTCAGATGCTTTTCGGTCGTGATCTTCGTCTACCTTGTGATCTGCTTTTTGGTCGCCCTCCAGATGCGCCTTCATCGCCAGAGGGATACGTGCAGAATCTCCAGGCACGATTTGAAGACGTCCACAACTTGGCTCGAGAGCGGATCAATATACAGACGGAGAAGATGAAGACCAGGTACGACACGAAAGCCACGGGACATCAATTCAAAGAAGGTGACAAGGTTTGGTTTTATAATCCGACTCGACGTAAAGGACTTTCTCCCAAACTGCAATCGCACTGGGACGGTCCTTATACAGTCCTAAACAGACTGAACGATGTCGTAATTCGGATCCGAAAGTCACCAAGTGCGAAGCCTAGAGTCGTTCATTACGACAGGCTGGCTCCATACTATGGCCATAGTACTTAGTTCATTGATTGTAAATAGTGTAATGTAAATAATGTAAATTAGTATGACCATGGTCTTGTATATAAGTTAATGTAATTATTTATTTTGCTTAGCATTATCATTATTATTATTTAAATACTTGTATGTAATAATGTCTATGCTTTATTTTTTTTTAAATAAGTGTATATTTTGTATAATTCAGCATTATGAATGTGTTTAATTGTTATTTTCCATGTTTGCTTTAAGTGTTTTGAATAGTATAGCATTTGTTGGTAACAGGTTTGCTTCCGATCAAAGGTTGTACTGCCCGGGACGTGCAGTCCTTGAGAGGGGGGCAATGTTATGAATTTTGTATATATCTGTAAATATTCCATTTGATTAAATTTATTTTATTTTATTATTGTGAAAATTGCAGTATTATTAATGTATTTCCTATTGAGCATCATGTAACTCAATGCTAAAGGCCTCAGGTGGTTTGCAAGAAAAACAACCTTACACCCTCATCTTTATAATGGAAGTCTATGGAAAAATCGCCAAGGAATGGGTTTATCGCCAAGTTGGCGATGGTTTTGGCGACTTATTTTTGTCGCCAAATTTGGCGATATATCGCCAAATGTCGCCAAGTTGGCGACGGATTTGGCGACTTTTTGTGCAACCCCCTCCAACAGCCTGGCCTTCTTTTTCTTCATCTAACAATAATGTTTTTATTTTTATTACTAACATGGATTATGTTGCATTGCAGTCGCTGGTTTTGAGTAATGCAGTATTTATAGTTGTAAATGTAATTAATGAGAAACTTTTATTGGGTTCCCAATATTCGGCTCCGTCAGGCAATTTAGATGCTGATTTGGAGGAGTGGATAAATATTTTCCCTGATTTCTCCAGGGTCTTGGTTGCTGGGGATTTTAATGCTCATTTGATGACTCTTGGTTATACACGGCAAGATGTGAGAGGACAAATACTATTAGATCATTTAATGAGGAATAACCTGACAATTTTGAATGACTTAAACGCACCATGTTCCTTCATCCAGGGAGATCGTTCGGGAAGACCTGACTTAACAATCGGAGGAACTCTTATACAGGATATTATGGAAGATTGGTCAGTCGATACAAAAGAATTTTCATTTAGCGATCATAGATATATATTATTCAAATTAAATATAAGTCCAGTTTACAGAAATCAGTACAGATTTAAAACAAAGAACGGTAATTTTAAAAAATTTGATTTATTATTTAAAAATAGACTAAATGATTGGAAGAAAAACTTTGACAATATTCAGAATACACAGGGATTGGATATATTTTTGAAGAATTTCATTGATGATATTTTGCATATTCTTGAACGTAGCTTTAGGAAGCGTAAACTTACTTACAAACCAAAAGTCCATTGGTTCAATCAGGAAATTAAAATTGAAAGAAATAAAGTTACAGCGATGTATAAGAGACATAGAAAGAATTTAGAAAATGAGCAATTAAGAGAAGTTTATCTTTTACATAGAAATAAATATAAAAAGTTAGTTAGAGAAACCAAGAAAAGATCATGGATTAATTACTGTAGGGATACCCAAGATGCATATGGAGGATTGTATAAATATATTGCAGGCAAGAAACTCCATAATACGGACTTAATTTTTACCTCTCTTACGGACTCAGAGATATTTGACTCATATGATGAAGTTGCGGATCAATTAATGAGGGAACATTTCAGCATTGATCAAGTTCCACAAAATATTCATGATTATTCTTCAAAGGAAGAATTTGAGCTTAGTCCAACAACGGATATGATAACAATTAGAGAAATGAAGTATGCTCTCTCGAAGCAAGCTTTGAATAAAGCACCTGGATGGGAGAAGATTGACGCAGTAATAGTAAAACACATATGTAATACATTTCCTGAGATAATGCTTAATATATATAACAAGTGTTTGAAACTTGGACATTTTCCTGGGAGCTGGAAAAAAGGCGTTGTAATATTTTTCTATAAGAAAAACAAAGATCCAAAAAATCCAAGATCATATAGACCGATAACATTATTACCGATAATGGGTAAAATATTGGAGAGGATAGTGAAACAGAGGGTCATGGTTACTTTGGAAAGTATTAATTACTTCAATAATAGTCAATATGGTTTTAGAGAGAAACGTTCTACTGTAAAGGCATTATTAGCTCTTAGGGAATGTACAAAGGACATTTTGATGGATTATAAGTACTGTGCCTTAACCTCATTGGATATTCAGGGAGCATTTGACTCCGCTGACTGGTTAATAATGAGTCATATTATAGAAAATCTTCCTGTGGCAACACATTTGAAATCAATGTTGAGAAACTATATTTCAGAAAGGTACATAGGGTTTAATTATGTGAATGGAATAAAGTGGTTCTTATTGTTCCAAGGAAGCCCGCAGGGTTCTTGCCTTGGGCCGCTATTATGGTTGCTGATTGCCGATTCTATTCTTAAAGATTATTGTTTAATAAATAAATATATAATTTCATATGCGGATGACTACGTCATTTTGACAGGAGCAAACACCAGAAGAGAGTTGGAAGAGGGAATGAATACTTTGATTCAATTATTTAGGAATATCAGTGAAAAATACAAACTGAAACTGAGTACTGACAAGTGTGAGTCGATGCTTTTTGGAAAATATCAACTAGAAAACAGAAGACCAATTTTTAAAATTGATAACACTTCTATTACAGTCAAAGATGCAATCACCTATTTGGGATTTATAATTGATGGTAATTTCACATGGATGCAACATTTTGAGGTTATTAGAGAAAATATTAAAAATTTTGTGGGCTCTATTGCAAGGACGTCAAGGAGAGACAAAGGACTTAAAGCAGACTACAGGAAGATATGGTACTTAACCGTTATTGAGAAACAAATATTATACGGATGCGAGGCGTGGGCTAGAGATGTTAAAACACCGGCAATTAAAAGAATCAGTTCATGTCAGAGAACGGGGTTATTCAGTGTAATAAGAGCATATAGAAACACATCTACGGAAGCTCTTTGTGTATTGGCGGGAGTTCCCCCAATACATCATAAGATTAAGGCGATTTTGGAGAAATATCTGGTTAGAAATGAAGATACTGAAATTTCCATTCAGAATACTATAATAAATAGGCATAAACTAATGGATAATCTGAGTTCTTATGACTATGTAAATTATACCATAGAGCCAAACATACACATTATAAATTCGGTATCAAAAATGGAACAAATAGTCACTGTAGATTTTCCGGTAATTTATACTGATGGATCTAAAATGGATGGTGGAGTAGCTGCTGCATTTACAGTGTTTCACAAGAATAACTATATCTATGAAGAAAAACTTAGATTGCATGATCTTAATACGATTTTTCAGGCGGAGCTGCAAGCCATAAAACAAGCAGTGAAATGGACAGTTTTTAATAGATGTAGTAAAGCAAGGATATACACAGATTCATTGTCATCAGTAATGTCATTACAACAATTATTCCCAAAAAATACAATAATAAGAGATATCTATTTACTTTTATTGGATAATCCATGGATGAAACTAGAACTTGGCTGGATAAAGGCGCATGCGGGTCTCCAAGGAAATGAGATTGCAGATGACTTGGCAAAAAATGCTATTTTAAAAGACGATTACGATGAAAGAATTGATTTAGATTTTCCGGTTTCTGCAATCTCGAAATACCTTAAGGATAGAATGAATAAAGAACGGCAAGTTGAATGGTCAGAGTCCACATATTTGGTGTTAAAATATGTAAATACAGATTATGTATGTATAAGCCAGGTAGTGCAATATTTCATGACGGGACATGGTTCATTCCCAGCTTTTCTCTTCCGAATAAATAAATTACAATCAGATAAATGCCAATGTGGCATAAAGGGTGATGTTGTTCACTATATCTTTGGAAGATGCCCACTAATGCAATGCTACTTTGATTTTAATTCAAATAAGACATTGAGAAAAAATCTGCAGGACGTATTTTTGAACTCAAAGAATTATGAAAGATTAAAAATAATTTATAACAAACTTAATAGTCTATATTCATTTATTAAGTATACATTTTGAACGTATTTATCTTATATTAACTTCAAGCATTCTAAAGGTTTTGAGTTGGATAAAGCATGATTTATAGACTGACTGTGACATAGTTGAAGATTTCTGCAATAACGTATATTGGTCATTTAATTGTATTTGGAACTGTTATATTTACTGATGATCTACATGAACATTGTACAGTGATTATTACTATTGTAGTAATTATCAACAATCAGTATTCTTTGCCTGAAGGGAGAATATTCTGTTCTGAATTAAAGTTTTTTGTTGTTTGTTAGCAACAAGGTGGTATAAGTAATACAGTATATAGTGATGACTATCTGTTTTAAGGACATTATTTTCATGAACATTTGCTTTTAAGGACATTTTATTTTTATATACTGAACATTTTGGTGAACTTTACTGATCTTCTTAAGCATCATAGTTAAATGAAGTTGCTCAGGCACAATTATCACAACTTTTGGTGTAATTTTGATCATTGGATGAAGAGAGCTGGTGGATTGTGATATACTCATGAAATCTTGATGAACATTTGTTTTATTAAAGGACATCATATCTTCATGAACATTTGTTTTTAAAGACAATATATCTTTTCATAGTGAACTTTTTGGTGAAATTCAGTGTAATTTTTCTGTTATTCATAGTTAGTTTAGTAGTCACAGTAAGCTACTGTGATGATAGTTGCTGTAATATTTAGTTAATTTATTGATAATTTAGTTTTAGTTCACTATTTAAAAGCAGGCATGTTGCCAACTTTGCTTTTGATTTGTCCCAGTGTGGGATGATTTGTGAATATTTTCTTGAAAAACGCCGTTGATCATGCTTGATTCCTTGCGGAATCGCTGGATGATGGGGGGGGGGGGGGGTTCCGCCAGCACATTTTCACTATAAACCTCGCGGTTAGTGTCCTGGCTGGTTGTTCTTGTGCAACGCCCTCTTATACATGTACATTGGGATCCTTTCTCGCTTAGGTTCTCTATCGAAAGTTAAAGCACTTTCTGGTAATTTCTAGCATCTGAAGGCTCTGGAAAATTCTACAGTTATCTTTAAAGCCTATATAAGGGACCTCCACCAGTCCAGTTCAATTAGTTGTCTGTCAACTGCGATTGAATTCATACGAGAGGCTTTGCATTGAGAACTGTGTTATCCGGATCGATTTTGCCGTTGATACGTCGTATTGAACGCATTGTTTCTGTGTGAAATTTTGCTGCGCTTTTATTGGATTTGAAGATTACTGAATATCTTGTAATTTTCAGAAGATATTTGTGATCGTATTGCACTGTTTATAGTGAATAAAGCCTTTTTATTGCTCTTATATATTGGCATCAGTCCTTTCGAACCCCGAGCTCATAACAATATCTTTTTTCTTTGATTACGTCAACATGTTGAAAAAATGAATGCAGTTTAAGAAAATAGAAAATAGGTGATAAACAATAGAAAGTTTTAAAATTCCTATTATTTATTTATTTATTTGTAATGGAACTGTGTAAAAACGGGATTTTCATGCTATCGAACAGATTGATGGAATATTCAAATAGATTCTCCAACTTGTTTAACTAAAATGCTTGAAGAATACATTGAGAGTCTAATTCCAAATATCCCCAAATTAGGAAACGTAACCGTTTTAACATATGCTCTTGGGAATACATTTCTAACAAAAGACATTTTAAAATATATGAAAAAAGCTTCAGAAAACTCCAATTTGGTTGACACTATTGTTGACTCATTGGCGAAGTGGAATCACCATCAACACAAATGAAATTATAAATTTCTTTGCAATGAAAAAAACTCTCAAACATTCAACTTTCTTTTCTGATAAAACTAGCCTACTCGAATTCACAATAGGTAACTTTTAAATAATTTTACCTTTATTAAAGTATTATAAAACAAATTTAAAATCCTCTTTAATAAAAAGGTATGTGTTGCTGACGACTGGGATTTTCGCTAATCGTTGCCACAGATTAATCTCGGAAAATGAAACATTAGAAGTTACTGAAAAAAAGAAAACTGCCCAGTTAAACTGACGGCATTGAGTTCACAGGCTATTCACACTAACTGTAAATTATATTCTTATTTCAAAGAATTTGAAATAAGCCCTCGAAAAATGAAGAAATCGACAATATATTAAGAGGGGGGAACCATCCCCCGTTTCTCCTTCTTATAATTAACCAATGAATCCACAAAACTAATCAGAGAAGCACCTTACCACAATGAACCTATATACAAAATTTGAAAAAATCGGATAATTCTGCATGAAAAATCCATTTATCTAAATTAAGGGGGGGGGTTGGCCCCCCCCTATACTTAACCAAAGAACCCCCAAAACTAATCAGAGAAGCGCCTTATCACAATGAACATACATATAAAATTTGAAGAAAATCGGATAATTCTGCTTAAAAAACCCATTTATCTATATCAAGGGGGGTTAGTCCCCCTGTTCCCCCCTTTATACTTTACCAGTGAACCCCCAAAACTAATCAGGGAAGTGCCTTACCAAAATGAGCCTATATACAAAATTTGGAGTAAATTGGATAATTCTGCATGGAAAACCCATTTATCAAAATTAAGGGGGGGGGGGGTAGCCCCCGTTTCCCTACTTTACACTTCACCAATGAACCCCCAAAACTAATCAGGGAAACCCCTTACCACAATGAGCCCATATAGAAAGTTTGAAGAAAATCGGATAACTCTGCATGAAAAAAATCATTTATCTAAAATAAGGGGGGAGGATTAACCCCCCCGTTACCCCCTTTATACTTAACCTATGAACCCCCAAAACTAATCTGGAAAGAACCTTATCACAATGAACCTATACACAAAATTTGAAGAAAATTGGATAATTCTGCATGAAAAAACCATTTATCCAAATTAAGGGGGGTTAGCCCCCCGTTCTCCCCCCCCCCTTTATAGTTAACCAATCAATCCCCAAAACTAATCAGGGAAGCGCCTTATCACAAGGAACCTATAAACAAAAGTGGAAGAAAATCGGATAACTCTGCATGAAAAATTCATTTATCTAAATTAAGGGGGAGGATTCCCCCCCCCGTTAGCCCCTTTATACTTAACCTATGAACCCCCAAAACTAATCAGGAAAGAACCTTATCACAATGAACCTATATACAAAATTTGAAGAAAATTGGACAATTCTGCATGAAAAAACCATTTATCCAAATTAAGGGGGGTTAGCCCCCCGTTCTCCCCCCCCCTTTATAGTTAACCAATCAATCCCCAAAACTAATCAGGGAAGCGCCTTATCACAAGGAACCTATAAACAAAAGTGGAAGAAAATCGGATAACTCTGCATGAAAAATTCATTTATCTAAATTAAGGGGGAGGATTCCCCCCCCCCCGTTAGCCCCTTTATACTTAACCTATGAACCCCCAAAACTAATCAGGAAAGAACCTTATCACAATGAACCTATATACAAAATTTGAAGAAAATTGGACAATTCTGCATGAAAAAACCATTTATCTTAATTAAGGGGGGTTAGCCCCCCCGTTCCCCCCTTTATAGTTAAACAATCAATTCCCAAAACTAATCAGGGAAGCGCCTTATCACAAGGAACCTATAAACAAAATTAGAAGCAAAACAGTTATTTCTGTGAAGAGTTATCGCGTTACGTACGTACATACGTACATACAGTGGTGGCCAAAAGTGTGGTCATTTTTTGAAAGTTTCACGTTTTTCAACTTTGTGTGCTTGTAGAATATATTAATTTTCACTTAAATACAAACGTTTATAAATCAAATTGAAGGTAATTTAATGTAGAATTTAATAATAAAAACAGTATTACAATATATGTATTAGAAAAAAAGTTATGCTCATTTTAGTAGAACAAACAAACACAAATCGTTTTGAATAAGGACGTGTTTTGTAATAAAAGCGTACTAGCCAATCACACACACTGTTCTGAGGACCAATCAAATGTCTGTAACTATAGTTTAGGTTATTTGGATGGTAAAAGAGTTATTGTTGTGGAAATATTTTGCGGAATGATGCATACTAGTACAATTAAATAGAGTATTGCTGTTTTTGAATATTTAAAATCCTTTTTTTTTAATTAAACTAATTTTAAACAATGTCATCAACAAGAAGAACTAATTGGACATCTACAAAAAGAAGCCGAATTGTCATATTGAGAGAAAATGGCCTCTCTTATGCTGAAATTGCAAGACAAGTTCGTGGTTCAATGACTTGTTCTGGTGTACGAAAGTTCTGTTTACGTTATGAAAAAAACGAAATCAGTGGAAAATAAGGCCAAATCAGGCCGAAAAAAATGCACAAGTGCTACTGCCGATAGAAAAATTAAACGGCTATGCCTGCAAGATCGAAAAATTTCATCAGATGCCATTAGATGTGAAATGAATGCAGCGGGTATTGCAGTAAGTTCAAGAACAATAAGAAGAAGGTTATCAGTATTTGGACTACAAGCTAGAATTCCAAGGAAAAAAACCATATTTAAATCAAAAGCAACGCGAAAAACGAGTTAAGTGGGCAAAAGAACAGATTAAATGGTCAGAAAATCAATGGAAGCAAGTAATCTGGAGTGATGAGAGTAAAATATCGCTCTTTGGTTGTGATGGTGGAAAATACGAGAGACGTAGAGTAGGAGAAGCGCTTCATCCTGATTGCATTGAAGCAACTACAAAAAACCCAACAAGGGTCATGATTTAGGCATGTATGTCTGCAGATGGTGTGAGCCGAATTCAAGTGATTGATGGCATCCTGAATGCCAAAAAATACATCGAAACTGTCCTGGAACCAAAATTGGTACCTTCCATCAGGGATCTCTTCCCCAACAACGCACCATTTATTTTTCAGCAGGATTCAGCTCCATGCCACACAGCAAAAGTATGCAAAGCATGATTTCAAAATAAAGTCATAGATATATTACCATGGCCAGGAAACAGCCCTGATCTCAATCCAATTGAAAATTTGTGGCGACGTTTGAAAATTCTTGTGCGAAAAAAACGTCCATCCAATAAAAGACAACTTATTGAAGCTATAATTGATTCTTGGCACCATGTGATTACGAAAGATGAACTCCAAACACTCGTTCACTCGATGAAAAGACGCTGTGAAGCTGTCTTAAAAAATAAGGGTTATCCTACTAAGTATTGATTGTGTAAGTATCACTTTAAAAAAATGCAAATCTAAGATAGATCTTACTATGAGTTGCATAACTTTTTTGTAATACATATATTGTAATACTGTTTTTATTATTAAACTAGATGGAACCCGTCAAAATTTGACGGCAAACAACTTGATAGTACCATAAAAATAAAATTTATAGTTTTTAACTTGACAAATTTCATAGTGGGGAGCATAATATGATTAAGCGGTCACTGACCTTTCCATTGATATATCACATGAGGGGTGTGTGCAAAGTTTAGAAAAGTACTCCCTTGGGGGGTCAAAATGGGGGATGGACATGGGAGATGCATATGATTAAGTGGTCACAGACCTTTCCAATGATATATAACATAAGGGTTGTGTGCAAAATTTAGAAAGTACCCCTTGGGGGGGGGGGCAAAGTGGGGAGATGGACATCGGAGATGCATAATATGATTAAGCAGTTACAGACCTTTCCAACAATATATAACATGAGGGGTGTGAACAAAATTTAGAAAAGTATCCTTTGGGGGGGTGGGGGGGGCAAAGTGGGGAGATGGACATTGGAGATGCATAATATGATTAAGTGGTCACAGACCTTTCCAATGATATATAACATGAGGGTTGTGTGCAAAATTTATAAAGTACGCTTTGGGGGGGGCAAAGTGGGGAGATGGACATCAGAGATGCATAATATGATTATGCAGTCACAGACCTTTCCAATGATATATAACATGAGGGTTGTGTGCAAAATTTATAAAGTACCCTTTGGGGGGGGGGCAAAGTGGGGAGATGGGCATCGGAGATGCATAATATGATTAAGCAGTCACAGACCTTTCAAACAATATATGACATGAGGGGTGTCAACAAAATTTAGAAAAGTATCCCTTGGGGGGGGAGGGGCAAAGTGGGGAGATGGACATTGGAGATGCATAATATGATTAAGTGGTCACAGACCTTTCCAATGATATATAACATGAGGGTTGTGTGCAAAATTTATAAAGTACATTTTGGGGGGGGCAAGTGGGGAGATGGGCATCGGAGATGCATAATATGATTAAGCAGTCACAGACCTTTCCAACAATATATGACATGAGGGTGTCAACAAAATTTAGAAAAGTATCCCTTGGGGGGGGGGGGAGGTG
Source organism: Maratus michaelseni (assembly GCA_963931845.1). NCBI lineage: Eukaryota > Metazoa > Arthropoda > Arachnida > Araneae > Salticidae > Maratus > Maratus michaelseni. Next base: position 151,049,294 of record OZ007598.1, on the reverse strand, counting down.
TAAAGTGGGGAGATCGACATTGGAGATGCATAATATGATTAAGTGGTCACAGACCTTTCCAATGATATATAACATGAGGGTTGTGTGCAAAATTTATAAAGTACCCTTTGGGGGGGGGCAAAGTGGGGAGATGGACATCGGAGATGCATAATATGATTAAGCAGTCACAGACCTTTCCAACAACATATGACATGAGGGGTGTCAACAAAATTTATAAAAGTGCCTCCCTTAGGGGGGGGGAAGGGGGGTGGCGGGATGGACCCCGGAGATGCATAACATGAATAAGCGGTCAAAGACTTTTCCAGCGATATATCACATGAGAGGTGTCTGCAAAATTTAGAAAAGTGTCCCACTTGGGGGGGGGGGAGTGGGGGGATAGACCCGAGATGCATATCATGAAAAAGAGGTCACAGGCGTTTCAACTTGCAACTTTTTTCTCGAAGGCATTTGACAATATTAAATTTTTTTTACCCAAGACAATTTAACGATTTTCTTAATTTTTTTGCGTAATTCGTCAAATGTTCATGGAAAAAATCATGAAATTCGCTAATCAATAGTTGATAAATTATAAAATTTAACAATCGATAGCAGTAAAATTGGTCAATCGATAATGGAAAAATCACAAAATTCATCAAATGGTCTCCCGTAAAAAAATTGTCCTGCACACTGATGATATGATCAAAAGGATTTTGAAGTATAGGACAAAATTAACACTTGCCAAACAGCGAGTAATGCTGAAAATTTGGCAATGGACTTTATTGCCACCACTGGTCAAACATAATAGTCACACTCACCAATTGCGATGATTGAATGGAAAAAGATTTTTTTCTCTGCTGTCGCTCAACAAATTTCGAAACCATTTGGCGAATTTCACGATTTTTTCCCCGAAATTGACGGATTGTGATTTTTTTTCTCGAAGCCATTCAACGATATTCGAAAACCTTTCCCCCCGAAACCAGTTGATGAATTTTGCGATTTTTCCACTGTCGATTAATGAATTTTGCGATTTTTCCGCTATCGATTCACGAATTTCGCAATTTATCAACTATCGATTAATGAATTTCATGATTTTATCCATGAACGAACAAATTGCGCACTTTCTTTCCGCTAATGTTTGACACATTTCGCCCTTTACAATTCAGCCAATGAGTTGAACGTTGTTTCTTTCCAGAAATGTCAAGAATGAAACAATGATTCTTTAGGATGTATTTCCTTCGTTCGATGCCACATGGAAGAACGTGTGCAATGCAGCAACGGGCGTCACAGACTTTTTAGGGCACCTGCAGACTAAAAACATCTAACCAATCTTCGCAGGGGGGGGGGGGAAATCACACAGATTTCGTCAAATGATTGAGGAAAAAACACTAAATTCATCAAAGGATCATGGGGAAACATGACTTTCGTTAAAAGACAACAGAAAAAACATTAATTATGCAAAAGGATCGTGAAAGATAAGCAAATTTTGTCAAAGAATCGCAAAAAAGGAAAGTTCACCAAAAGATCACGCTTTTTTACTAAATTTCGTCTAAAAATTTCGGAATAAAATGTATTTTATCAAAGAATCGCTGGAAAATGCGAATTTCGTTAAGGATCACGAGAAAATTGCGAATTTCTTCAAAGCATCGCTGAAAAAACACGAATTTTGTCAAACAGAAAAAACATTAATTATGCAAAAGGATCGTGAAAGATAAGCAAATTTTGTCAAAGAATCGCAAAAAAGGAAAGTTCACCAAAAGATCACGCTTTTTTACTAAATTTCGTCTAAAAATTGCGGAATAAAATGTATTTTATCAAAGAATCGCTGGAAAATGCGAATTTCGTTAAGGATCACGAGAAAATTGCGAATTTCTTCAAAGCATCGCTGAAAAAACACGAATTTTGTCAAACAGAAAAAACATTAATTATGCAAAAGGATCGTGAAAGATAAGCAAATTTTGTCAAAGAATCGCAAAAAAGGAAAGTTCACCAAAAGATCACGCTTTTTTACTAAATTTCGTCTAAAAATTTCGGAATAAAATGTATTTTATCAAAGAATCGCTGGAAAATGCGAATTTCGTTAAGGATCACGAGAAAATTGCGAATTTCTTCAAAGCATCGCTGAAAAAACACGAATTTTGTCAAACAGAAAAAACATTAATTATGCAAAAGGATCGTGAAAGATAAGCAAATTTTGTCAAAGAATCGCAAAAAAGGAAAGTTCACCAAAAGATCACGCTTTTTTACTAAATTTCGTCTAAAAATTGCGGAATAAAATGTATTTTATCAAAGAATCGCTGGAAAATGCGAATTTCGTTAAGGATCACGAGAAAAATGCGAAATTCTTCAAAGGATCGCTGAAAAAAACACGAATTTCGTCAAAGAATTGCTGAAAAAACATGAATCTCGCCCAATAATAGAAAAATCATGGTTCATAATCATTATATCTAGTAGTATATGTAAATACAGTTTGTGATATAAGACAAAATTAACACTCACCAATCGGCGAGTAATACTGAAAATTGGTAATTGATGTTATTGCCAGTACTGGCTAAACTTAGTAGTCACACTCGCCAATTGCGATGATTGAATGTAAAATGAAATTTTTTTCCCGCTGTCACTCAAAGAATTTTGAAACCATTTGGTGAAGTTTTTCCCGAAACCATTTTGTGAATTTCCCGATTTTTTCTTCAAAATCATTTTTCAACAATATTCGACCCAATACGCATGCGTCAAAAAAATCACCAGCCAATGAGGTGAGGGTCTATTACTGTCTCTAGAAACGTGTTTGGGATCATCTCCTGTTTTTTTTTTTTTTTTTCTTGCACATTGCATTAAACCTAGGAAGGTATTTATATAGAACTCACTGTGGAGTGTTTAGAAGGTATTTATTTTATTTATTATAATTTGTATGTATACTTAGGTGTCCATTTCGGATTTACTGTTTAAAAATGAATTTAGGCTCATTTAACATTCGCGAAATCAATCCGATGGAAATTGTGTTTTTAGATCTCTATCATTTAGTATATATAGTACAGAAAATAATTATTCAAACGTACGTAAAAATATCGTAGAACACGTAATACAAAATTGGACCACTTATAGTCCGTTTATTATCGGGGATGAATCTTATGGTGTTCCGATTGCTAATGAAAACGATTATGTAAATATATGGTTCTTCATAGAAGTATGTGCTTCTTCACACTTCAATAGAAGCATTGTTTAAATTAATATAATTCTACAAATATGATGCAGTTTTAAAATATTGAGTAATGATTAATACTGTCAAGGAATCTACTCATATACGTAATTACGTTTTGGTACTTCTCTATTATCTCATCGACCACTTTTCATAACAAAAAACTATCGCCAAATAAACGGGAGAACGTTGTCAAATACGCGCAAATGTTGAATTAAAAACCACTTGACGACATAACAAACACATATAATGCTTCCGACATCAAGTAAATGGGACTGCATTTTTGGCATTTAATCATACAGTTTGGCGATAGTATTTTGTTATGAAAAGTGGACGATGGCATAATAGAGAAGTACCTAAGTTTTTTATACCAAGTTTGAAAATTTATCTTTTTTTGACATTTAAAAAAAATAACAGAAAAAACATTACAAATTTGCCCATTTGCTCAGCGGTCAAAGGATTAAGTAAATATGAATGATTAAGCGGAACTGGTTCTAGCTATGAAGTAATATTATTTTGCTCAAAAACCCCCAACAAAAAAAGAATTACAAAGAATAAGTAATCGTCTTTAAATATACAAAAAACAATGTGATTAATGACCAGGATTTTTTTACATATAACATTTTTTATATACAAAATAAAAACCGAAATAACCTCATTCATTTCACCCGATGTCAAAAATAGTTTTTTTTCCACATTCCTGGGCAAAGCACTAAATCAATAAAATCACCAATTTGTGACAAATTATGAGTTTCATATGAATCGCCCATGAACGAACATGCAAACTGGTAAAAAATGAATGTAATAAATTAAAACATTCAAGATTTGTATACATACAAACAATACAATGTAAATATTAATATTGTTACATGATACATTGTTTGTATATATACTTCTTTGTATACATATATTGTTTGTATACATACAAACAAATATAATGTAAACATTATTCAAATATTAAGAGTTTGCAAATCAAAACATTCTAAAGATTTGTATACATACAACCAATATAATGCATACATACTCTTTACAAATAAAATAGCACACTTATGTAATGACAAAACTTTTAAATCGAATAGAGATAATATATTTCTGTTAAAAAATAATGCTAAAGTTCAGACTTATATATATTACACATTCACATAAAGCTAGTCACATTCCTGCATATTTATTAAATATTTAGTTGCTAAATACAGAAATAATATTTTATAATTTATATTCAGACGCTCAGATTCGCTTTTTTCGAACACATAATAATAAAAATATTACTACCGTGCGTACTGTCTTTTGACATTATATTTACATAATAGTTTTCATTAGCAATCGGAACACCATAAGATTCATACCCGATCATAAACGGAATATAAGTGGTCCAATTTTGTATTACATGTTCTACTATATTTTTATTTACGATTGAATAATTATTTTCTGTACTATATAAACAAAATGATTTGATTTCGCGAACGTTAAATGAACCTAAATTCATGTTACACAGTAAATCCGAAATGGATACCTAAGTATTCATATAAATTACAATAAATACAACAATAAATACCTTCTAAACACTCCACAGATTTTTATATAAATATCTTCCTAGGTTTAACGCAACGTGTAAGAAGCCATAAAACAACAGGAGTTGATTTCATCTTGATCCCAAATACGTTTGGAGACAGGAATAGACCTTCGCCTCATTGGCCGGTCCTTTTTTGACGCATGCGTACTCGGTCAAAATTCGATGGAAATTTGACAAAATTACCAAACTGCTTTAAATAGATGGATTCTACATTAAATTACCTTCAATTTGATATATAAACGTTTGTATTTAAGTGAAAATTAATATATTCTACAAGCACACAAAGTTGAAAAACATGAAACTTTCAAAAAATGTCCACACTTTTGGCCACCACTGTACATACATACATACATACAGAGCGGGCGGGCACATAAGCTCTCAGGCTTTGATAGCCTGTGAGCTAAAAATTAATAGCTCGAAAAGTATTTGTCAGAAAATTGTTAGACAAACTGCGTTAGAAAGTTAAAAAATTGTATTTTTCTTGATATAAATTTCAAATCTAATGATTATGCCGCTTTTTAAATATTGAAATTCAAAAATTACTAAATTTTACAATGGAGTACCATAGCGAAATCTTCACGCATAAATAGATAATGATAACGGCATTGTGTCCTGACGTATATATACTGACTATAGCACGAGTTACAAATTATAGTAGCCTTATTATTCTGTTAAAATATAAAAGTTAATTATGATGTCGCGAGTGCATGATTTTTATTTAATTCTCGACGAGTACCATATTTTTGTCCAGCTCAGTAAGGCATATCAATTTCATTATATTTGAAGTATTGTAAATTGTAACTTCATTCAAACCCAAATTGAATCCAACGGAAATTATTTTTCCCCATAGACACCATAATTTAACACAATTATTCATTTATTTTAATGCTGACCTATTCCATAATAAAGTCTACAGAAAATTGGCCTAATTTGTCCTTAACAGCCCAAATTTTGTCTGACACATTAAAAATGTAATAACGCAATAGCGTTCGTATTGTTTTCAGAAATGCAGAAGGACATTCCAAGTAAAGATCCATAGCGTTTTAAAATACAAGGTCAAATTCAAAGCAATATTTCACTTGATTAAAGGTGCGTTAAGAGAAATTGACTAGCGTAGCTTGCTAATACGATAATAAGAATACAATTTTGAACCTACACAACCCCCTCCGAAATATTTTTCTGGTTACGGCCTTGGGGCGACTCATCACTTAGCCCATAGTCCGCATAAGTTAATGTGGCACCTATATGTAGAAGAAAATCTTCCTTTTAAAGTTTGTTTTTGCTACTTACTCGTTGGATAGGTAGGTTTTTGTTCACTGGTGCATATCTAATTTAGGCACCCTATTCTGTGTAAAATTTCAGATTCTCCAAGGAAAGAAAAATTAATTCTGTTGTGTGGTGCGCTAATTTCATTTTACGTCAGAATTCTTTTCCACAATCTTATAAGATTATATATATATTTTGCAAATAAAGATCGGGCATCACCCCTTAGAGGGTGACACCCGGGGCGGACCGCCCCCTCCCCCCACCCCTCCTTAGCTACGCCACTGATTTTTATAATTGTTTTCTCAGTTTTTATTTTAATTGAAAGATAAGGTATATAATTTCGGAATGATGTATAATTTAAATACATTTCCATTCTGTATCTGGTATTTTAAAGGCTTTCTTTTTCAAGTTTATCATTGGGAACAGTCAATTTTTGAAACTTGAGCTTACTGATATTGTATTATCAGATATTATATACTACACAGATATTGTATTACCTTCAAAAAGTTGCACATATTTGCTTAAAATAAGAATAATATCTCTTTTAATACTGGAAATTTTATTATATTGTTGGACACTGTTTTGTAACTTTATTTGAGAATGACCCATACCATACTTTACGTTTGAAATCGAGACTAATTTTTTTACACACAAACTCTGTGCAACAAAATTTACTTGACTGGAAGAATAAGCATTACGAGAAGCTCATTAACTTTGAATGTAAGAAATGATAAAAGTATGATTGGATATTATAAATTAAGAACATTGTTTATATTTTAGTGACAATAACTTACCACCTTTGATATGTAAGTATTGGGGTATTCTTGTCCTCTAAAATGAGCACGCACTGTTACGATCCCTTTACTTCATTATGCATCGAAAAAGACAACCCAGCCCAGATTCTGACCCCGCTTCATCGCAGCGAGCATGTGCGAGACTCCAGGCGAAACTAAAACTTTTTACCGTGCGCGTTTGCTTCACGCATCCGCTCTGCGCAACTGCTCATTTTGAAGTAAAGAATTTCTCTCTCTGACTTTCACAGCGATTGCCATAGTATAAAACAGGCATGTCAAGGCCAAATTAAGCATTATATACAAAGCCGCGGACCACATAAAAAAGTAGATATTATTTCCGCTGCGTACGTACAAAACACAGCCATGTCAAAGAACTATTCACGCAACGTTTCAAAATTATTATTGTATACGTATAGTTTATTTTATCTTATTTTTAGAAAAAAATATTCAAAATTACTTTTCACCAACATAATCTATATAAAATTTAATCGAATTTTCTAAACTGTATTTATTTAAAAAATTGATTGTACAGGCTGGTCTGTTAATCTTGATCTAGTAAAGGCACATAGCTGTTAATTTTACGTGTTTTATCCAAGTAAAAAATAAAATAAACATTTTTTGAATCAAGACATTTATTTAATAAATTGTTTCGTATTTATGGGATACTTATTTGATTTCATTTATTAATATTATTTTGGTTCAAATTATGTTTATTTGACTTGAAAAATAACAATATTATTGGCAGCTACCCTAAGATGTATAAAAATGCACATCGAACTTAGCTAAAATATGCCTAATTGCATATTATACTTTAGAAAATCGGTTGATTGATGATAAATTACAAATATTTGGAAATCCCATATCCATATATTTTCGCTCTTCAAAAGTCTGCTTTTGAATATATTTTTAAAATGTTCTAAAAGTGTCCACTCCGATGTTTTTTGTAATGCCTGGCAACAATTAAAATGAAATAAATTTTCTTTTTGAAAATTGTTTTATCAACTGTTAATACTATCAAGTAACAAAACAGCATTATGAAATTTGCCTTGAAGTTGACGTTTATTCAGATGCTTTTGTAAATTAAAATGAAAACTCTAAATACTTTGTCTATTGGTGGTCTTTTTAATAATATACGTTCAAAATCTGAAAAGGATCGACTTAAAATGAGAATTTTAACCTTGTATAACAGTTCGAAATTAACAGTTAAATCTTCATGATGTGGAAAGTCGCCAAATATCTGTATAAGAAGGTAGATCTGGTTATCTTCACTGCCCATAATTCCAAGATATTTTCTAACAAGGAGAGTGCCAAGCTTGGTAATCATAGATTTTCATTATTTTTATATATGTTTTAGAGGGTAAAGCCCCTTAGTTTCAGGTTCAATGGATTTTATATAACGCTGCTTAGTTTTCGAGAAATGGGGGGGGGGGTCTAATATTATAACACAACTTAAATACTTTGTAACGAAATAACTTCGTTATCGTTGGTTGTAGCTCAGTTGTTATGGCGTCTGCCCATTGATCAGAGGGTCCGGGTTCGAGGCCGGGGCGAGCTACGTTTGTTTTTCTCATATGCTTTATCGATCAAACGATATTGAACAATTGTGTCAATTCGTGATTGTAAAGAAACATAATTTATAAATTGCCTTAACAAGGGAAGTCAATGCGATGATAATACTACTCTGTTTTCAAAGTAAGAAGCATAATTATATTAAAAATTAGCATAAGAATTAAATTGCAACATATTTATGTTTTATTTTATTGTAACTAGAGGGCGTCACAACAGACTTTGGTTATTTCTGTTTTTAGTTTGATGCAGTTAAGTGGTTCTTGTTTTTAATCTTTTCACATAAGTGCGTATCAATCTATAACAGCTTATAATCGTAGAAAAATGGAAGAAGCAAGCTGTAGTTCACAAGAAGTTCAATCTGAAGTGTCGGGATGCGATGAAAATCAGAAAAGTGATGTCACAAATGCGTTAAAGTACTGTAAAATGTTATTGCAAAACAATGGATTTTTAAGAAATAATCCAGCACCTGAAATATTTTCGTTTTCTATTGCGGTGGGAGAAGAATTCTATAATTCGATAGTAAATATGCTGATTTTGTAACGTTTTTTTAATTTTTACTAGTCAATAAAAGATCCATTTTTTTAAATCTCTTTACATGATGAGAAATGTTTAATAATGGTTTAAAAATCAAGAATGCTAAATTAATATTTAATTATGTTAACAAAATGTTTAATTGAGATTATTAAATTATAATTACAAATATATTTAAAGAAAAATGAGAAAAACAAACGTAGCGCGTTCCGGTCTCAGGAATGTAAGTCATATCTGCCAACAAGGAGTTTTTTTTAAATAGTTTAGATTATTTTTTACATCTAGCAAGCCATTTTCTCTACGTAATTAAGGGTAAACATGAACAAGAATGGAAAACCATACGTCAAACATAGATTATGAAACACTTTCACTTCTATAAGAAAATTCACGTTTAGCAATTTTCGCCAATCGATGGAAATGCACTGGAAATCTTTTGTACTGACCTATATATTACATACTTTTTTAAGATAAAAATAAATTGTTAACTCAGACACTCGGGAATGTAAGTCATACCTGCCAACAAGGAGTTTTCTTAAATAGTTTAGATTACTATTTACATCTAGCAAGCCATTTTCTCTATGTAATTAACGATAAACATTAACAAGAATGGAAAATCATACGTCAAGCATAGATTATGAAACATTTTCCATCACATCCAAAAAAAAAAAAAAAACTGTAACGAAACTTCACCATTAAATAAAGTGAAAGAAGATACGTAGTAAACAGTTTAGGAAACATATAACACCTTTAAAGACCAGTTTTAGCATTTACATTCCATTGTAAAAAAAAATAGTCAAATTATTTTCTGCAGCCCTGCATATGATCTATAGATTGGATATACAGTACATAACATGATAACATTGAGTTCTATTAGAAATTTCACAATTAGCAATTTTCGCCAATCGATGGAAATGCACTCGAAATCTTTTGTACAGACCTATATGTATACTAATAAAAGAAAGTTTCGCTCTGTGTGTGTGTGTGTGTGTCTGTTGGCGATGGCTAGGAAACTCTTGCCCACCTAGAAGGCTGGAAATTTAGATTTAGGTAGTCCAAACCCTTTCTTGGTGCACCATTACATCAGAATTTTAATAATTTAATTACTTTCTGAAATATTAATTAAAATGCACAAAGAACTCTCATTGGGGCTGTTCAGAACCGAAGATCAGGCGGCGCGCGGGCGATGAAGATTAAAATATCGAGTGAGTCTGTACTGTGAATGAAATTGAAAGGCCTGCGTTCATTATCATTAATTTAGACATCCAAATCAATGATAATGAACACGGTCCTTCATTTAACTAATTTGCGTATTTTAATGATATTTTGTTAAAATTTAGAAGTGAACTTGGTGGCCGATTGGTTAGAGCACTGCTCTTGATTCTGGAGGTTGCGGGTTCGATCCCCCAAAATTTCTGTTTAATTTTTCTATTTTTTTTCATTTTAAAATGTTTAATCGGTTGCTTTGTATTTTTCATGATTAATGGAATATATTTTATAAAAGTAAAATTTGATATTACTAACAATTACTTATTTAATTAAATACGACAAATTCAGCTATTTTACGATTAAAATTTTACATTACAGTGCCTTTTAATATTTAAACATTATTATTACTATTTTTTTCTTTTTAGCAAATGTAAAATAAGGAATGGAAATATAGTCAATTTGCACGAATTCCTCCATGTTTTTATAATGAGTACTTCAACAGTGAATTTTTAGTGCGAACAGAATGCAAAGCATATTTTACAATGTAAAAAATATTATAAAAATAAAATGTAAAATATATACATTATTTAAACTAGAAATATCAGTACCTATTTTTGTAAAGAGGTAAAATACATGTGGTCGTAAACTAGTTTCGTAATGAATATAAATAAAATATAGTTAGAATGTTTATAAATTTTCTACTGAATGTACAAGTATTTTAGCATTTGTTTCTCGTGTTTTATGATGTTTATTGCAATATAATAAGTAATGCAATTTATATCAAAAAATGAATTTCAAGAAAAATAATTTTTTAGAAATTAATAATTATGTTTCAACAAGATTGTTATCGAAAAATATATTTTAATAAAATGTTTAAAAGCTTTTTTATCAAATCTTAACAAAGATTTTATTTTACTATTACAAATAAAGAAATAAATCTTTTAACATGTTGGTATCACGACCTTGATTTATTAACATTCTATTTATCCCCAAAAATATAAAGCAACTGATAAATAATTTTTAAATTAATAAAAATAGGGGGAAAAAATCGGAAATAAACGGCGAGCATTCACTTTGTATCCATACTTTTCAGGTTCATCTGTGTAGGACAATCCAAACGTCAGTAAAGTACATAACAATTTTTGGTACTTTTCGGTTAGCCGGGCGCCAGTGAAAAAAAAATATAAACACATATCTACATATATGTTTGTGTATATATGTATGTATATATATATATGTGTGTGTGTGTCTGTGTATATATTTATATTTGTTTCACTGGTGCCCGGTTAACCAAAAAGTACCTTTTTTTTTTTTTAGAGTTTACATTAATTTTATTGAAACCACCAATACTGTGTTTCAGGAATTCGGTGATCCGAACGTCCTCTCCCTTGTTAGGTAACGGTGCACTGGTTATAGAAAATTAAACTTTATTTTATTATATGCATTGTTTTGTACAATATATATATTTATGTAACTGCTATCAACTAAACTAATATATCAGTTTTAGTAGGTGCTGTAGTTTTAGAGACATATAAGTTGACAGCAGTTATGTAACTATATTACATATATATATATATATATATATATATATATATAATTATATTATGATATATATATATATATATTTCGTATTCTATTATTTTTATGTTGGATCAAAGGCTTAAAAAATCATTTTAAAATGTTAAAAAGTTGAAATATTTCAGATATCCGATCATGTTGCTACAGATGTATCAATCAACCTACCAAACCAAGTAAGACACAAAAAGCCCAATCACGTGATCAAATCGCCCACAGAATTTTTGTGAGTCACCCGCGCGCAGCCCGCGCTAAAAATTTGCAGGTTATGAACGCTGATCGGGCTATCTGATCACGTGATGCTTTTCATGAATGTTTCGGGGGTTTGTTATGATGAAATAAAAATAGATATTCCTACAATAAGATCCATTTTTTTTGGAGGATAAAGATGTGTAGTCGCTAGTTTCACCTAATCCGAGTCACAGAAGCTTAAAATGATTGAAATAATTAAATTATTTCAATATATTAAATTATTTTAATTTCCGATAAGACCTACTCCATAACCATTCTCTCCTTCGCCCGCGCGCCGCGCGATCTTCGTTCTTGAAACAACCATTAAAAATACGCTTTTTTTATCGGTTGGTTGGTTGTGTAGAATATCTTCTCAGAACACATTAAATAAATCAGAGTAGCGATGCATAGATAAGGACTTATAACGAAATAGTGCCAACATGGATTGCAGTTATCTGCATATAGCCAAGCTAACGTAGCGCCATCTACTCACCGCAAATTACACAAACGCCACCTGTTTAAGACATTTCCAGGGACGTTTTTCTACATTATAATTATCTGGGTTTAAGGTTTTTTTAAAACAGGACATATATTATTGTGATAGAGACTATTAATACAGAAAACTTTATTTAACAGATTATTTGTTAAATATTTGCGGGAATGGCGAGGGGTAGGGGTCTAATTACATTTAACAATTTAAAAAAATTTTTTAGCTTCACTCGTATTACATAAAAACTTTCGTACACATCACATATAAAGCAAAAATTTAATTCAGGTAAAAAACTCATAGGGCAACTTAAAACTCACTTCTAGCAATTACCAACCATAAACGACAATGTAACTTGTTCTTCGCATAACCCTGTATATGAATTTATTTCTATTCCACAAGCTAACATTAGTCTACTAAATATAGCTGAGCAAGAAAATGCTTAACACAATTAAAAATATCTTTGAGCAATTCATTCCCATAGTCAGTAATACTTACGAATTCCTTTGTGTAGCACTGTATATAATCAACACAACACGTACTACGCAAAAATTTGGTTAAACTTAATAACGCAAACCAAAGTTGAAAACACACTTATCACACATAGACTATAATTATCGCACTAAGACTGTAACCAAATTCTTTTGTGTGCCCCTGTAAATGAACAATAAACGCGAAGCACACCATACTTTTCCGTGACCAGTTTATAGTGCACCTCAGTAATACCACGGCCAAACTCGATCTTTCTCCTTCCCTCATACAGCCTTCACAATCACCCCTTAGTTTCGGAATCGTTAAAGGCTACTTTCGCCGGTAGATGGCGCGGTATACTTACCATAAATAATGCTTAATAAAAGTTACTTCTATACATAAAAATACAAAAATCTTTGCAATGTATTCATTATAAAAGGTATATGTATATATATGTATCGTATGTAACTTTAGCCTCAGCTTTATCTTTACTACAAACAAGAAAAAATAAGATTTAGAGATAAAATAAATAAATACAATTCTTTAAGTAATTAAAAATAGTTTAAATAACACGCTACTATAAATGCAAAACAAACTTTATAAGTAAATTTCTATATTTATACACGTTTAAATTCTTGATTACTTGAAACATTGATAATTCTGAGCGTAAAATACACAGTAAAAATTTTTAAAACATTTACTAGTTTCATAATAGTAAGAAAATTAAGCAAGTTCGCCAATATCCGACAATCTACTCATATCGATTTTTTTTCTCAAAACATGGATTATTTTTAACCGATTCTTAATTATTTAAAATATGTATATATATATATGTACATTCAAAACAATTTTCAATAAATTTAACCATTATAGGTGCTGATCTGAAATATATAAGCGTATAGAAATATAATAGAATTACATATAAAATTAAATATTATATTCCAATTCTGGAAACTCATGGTATAAAAGTATGTATATGATAAAAATAAAAAGATATTTACATGTTTTATAATATCAACAGAATAAGAAAACCTATTTCGCCAATATCCGGCAATCAACTCATATCGATTTTTTTCTCTCAAAACATGGATTATTTTAAAATGATTGTTAATTATTTAGAATATATATATATATATATATATATATATATATATATATATATATATATATATATATATATATATATATATGTGTGTGTGTGTGTGTGTGTGTGTGTGTGTGTGTGTCTGTACATTGCGGACATTTTCAGTAAATTTAAATACTGTAGGTGATGATCATAAAGTAGAGGTAAACAAAATAATAACAATTTTTAGAGGTTTCGTTATTTTATACAATGAACAAGCTTTTTTGCTGTAACATCATGCACTCCATTTATAAGAGAATAGTTTTCGTGGAAATTTTAGAATATTGGGCAACAGAAATTACAGAATATTTTTTCAGAATTTTAAAATATTAATGCATAAATCTATTCACCATGCTTGTATATATAAATGTATCTATAAGGTATATGCAGATTCCATTTCTTGATTAGACTTTAAACATTGATAATTTTTACAGCGAAATATACAGTAAATATTATATAATTAAAATTAAGTAAACTTTAAAATTTTTCTTGATAAAGAGATCGTATATTCAGATGAACTGGCTTCATTTGTAAAATTCCTTGCCATATTTTTTTTTAAATGATGGGCAAAAATCTTGCACATATTAATGAGCATATATTTATTTTATGCTTGTTTAAGTCACATTCCCATATAGTGTTTTTTATTAGTCTCGGATATATCAATTCATAAATAGTTTCGACGATTCCGTTTGAATTTAGGATTGGTACAATCCTAAAATTCTAGTAAAATTCAGTCTAAAATTGTGGAAATTAGACTGATGAATTGTAGTTTAGGATAAGACAATCCACCTCTATCCTGATTGGCAATTAACTGAAGTATGGTTGCATCACATTGATCTGTTTCTATGTTTGATAAGCAGGATTCTCATTCAAAATTTTCTTGAATTACTCTTACAAGATTACTTATCCGCTAACAATGGCAATACTTGCAAACTTCAGATTAACTCTTGGTGGTGCTAGCAATTAAAAAGAAATTAATTTAGTGGTTTATAATTTCGAACATTAAAATTCAGTTTAAATCTACAAATAAATTGAGAGCCGCAGCAATTTTATAAGGCACATATTTCGAAAATTTTGCTCTGTACTTCTACTGATTGCTGGTGTATCGGTAATAAAAGCGCCTATTCATGAAAAGAAATTCCAGGGTTTTTTTTTTTTCTCTGAATTTGAAGCACAATGTGGAACACAGCAATGAACCATTTTCAACAAAAGAAAAATAAGAACACGCAATTTGATTTACGTTATATCTAAGAAAATACAAGAGTGAAAGGCGAGAATAAGGAAATTCTCCATTAGCCATGGTAAGTAATAGCGCCCCCCTACTTTCTCCGGGGAGAAAAAGTTATTCCTCTTGAACAAAGGGAAAATGACTTTTTGTTACGGCCGTATAAGAGGAAGGAGAACAATCGAGTTAGGCCGTAGTAATACATAAACATTTCACTATGTTTGAAATAGTGAAACATCATTTAAATTCACTGCAAACGATTTTCCCCCGTAGAACATTGTGTAGCAGAATTTTTTTGTGTTACCCTGAAAAGGAATACTAAATGTTTTGCATACCGTATTTTATATAAAGCATGTTTTATTGCATTTCATAATTGTACATCAAATTCACTATGTTTCAAATGTGTAACATCACCAAAATGTACCTGAAGCGATTATTTCCCCATTGATTGAAATGTAACGGAATACTGTTGACTGTCCCTGTAAATAAACCATAAATGCTACACATTTCATTTTCAATAGGGATCATGCTATATTAAACATCAATAACATACACAAATTTAAGGACTTCGAGTATATTTACAAGAGTTACAGTACGGACGGACGGACAGACAAACCGAAATCATAAGCACTTTTCAACTAGGTTGAAAAGTGTTAAAAAGCTGGCTCATGCAGGTTTGATTGACACATTACTTCTTTCTTATATTTTTGTTCAGAAATCCATATTCGTTATGAAAATATCGGAAAACATTAGAAATCGGCCTCATCTGCAGATTTTAGTGGTACTTCTACACTGGTTTGTTTGCACAAAATATACTCTTAAAACTAAAACATTCACTAATCTTGATTATTATAATGAGCCTGAAAATCAGGCTGATTTTAAACAGTTGGTCATTTTCCAATTAGTCAGAAGATGCATACCATCATTGCAATAAGCCTGAAAATTATCAGACTGTTTGGAAAATGATAGATGATTCTCCAATTAGCCTGGCTCTTTGCAAAGAGCCGGATTTCGCAGTTAACCTACGAATATGAAAGTACACTGGCCTCCAAAAGTTAAGGTACAACCGTTTTTTTGCGTCTAATTTGCAAATGAATGAATATAGAAACAACAAATTTGGAGGAAATGTGCACTAAACTGTTATTTATTAAATGCGACATAGAAATTTACTTAAGTTAAACGTATAAATGAAATTACAACAAAAAAACACTCATGGTGGAAAATTCCATTCTTGGAGAAATCAGTACATCGCAGTATTATGCAGTAAAATGTGACAAAAACATTAAAAAACTGATTCTAATTAGAGATCGACCGAAACAGGTTTTTAAGACCGAAACAGAAACCGAAACCGGATTTCGGTGACCTCACTTTCTGCCGAAACCGAAACCGAAAGTGTTAAAAAAATTAAAAACGGATTAATACATACATAACTGCATATAATTATTAATTAATTAATTAATTATTGACAAATAATTAATAATAACTAATTACGTTACTAATTAATTTATTAATTATACGTGTATTGAACCACATTTCTAACAAACAAACGTACATATATATATGTGTGTGTATAGAATAGGTTTCAAACAAAAATGCAACATAATTAATACAACTTTTATATTTTACTATTTTATAACAACCAATTATTATAGGCATTTATTAATAATTAATTAACAGTGTAGTTAAATAATGTAAAACAAATTCAATAATGAATATTTAATTTTTAAATATATTCATATTTTTAGTTCGTTAGTATTTTGCATTTAAATTGCTTGAAATAAAGTACTTAAAAGTTTTTTTTTTTTAGAAAACTAACATTAAATATGTTTTAATCATTTTATAATTATAAATATTATTAATTTAATAGACGTTTAAATATAGATATATATTTAAATATTGCTGAATATTATTATTAATTATTTAAAATTTTGTACAAACATTTTTATGGTACATATGTTTAAATAACATGTTTACATAAAAAAAGCTTTGCCACTCCCTGCCTCCCTAAGAAAGTATTAAAAAAGCACCCCTGTTTGAAAATTTTATTTCCGATGCCAAGTTCACTCTCTGTGCCTCTATCCAAAACTATTTATTTTCATATAAAATAAAACATAATTAATTTATCAATAAGACAGAAATAGTTTCCAATTATACGAATTTCATCTAATAAAAAAATATTTTAAGTATACATACCTCGATATATGTTTTGTAATAAATTTCGTAAATCTTAATATGTTTTAACAACACCTTTCTCATAAAACATTCGAAACAATCTGGAGTTTCAAAGTAACAAAATTTCTATTGCTGTTAAGCAGCTTTTAAAGATCACGTGATAAGTGTCTTTTAAGGTTAGTCATATATGCATTGCTTGCTGTATAATTTACACTTGCATCATGAATCAGTCATGACCATTAATGATAAACAGTAGGGTTCACAGCAATAAACCGTGTCTCAATTGTAGCCGACTCGGGCTTGGCCCGAAGCCCGAGCCCGGGCTTTACATTATTTTGAAAACTCGGGCCGGGCTGGTCCTAACCTTCCCTCTTTCCGGGCCGGGCCCGGGCCTGGTCTTTAATTCTTTCGGGCTGGACCGGGCTTGAGCCTTTCTTTATTCTGCAGACTCTGTTTGGTTGGATTAGACTTCGTTTTCCTGGGCCGAACCGCGCCCAAACTTCATTCTTCTTAGAGGTCTGCAAAGGCCGAAATTTCCACTTACAATCTAAGTGGTATGAAGATAATTATTGGCCGGACTCCATCCATGCAAAAATCAGTAAAATTTGTGCCGGCACAACAATCAAGGACGGATCCAACCCTCCATTTAGACGGGGAGACATTTTTTTTTCTTTTTTTGTGGTGTGTGTGTGTGTGGGAGGGGGGGGTCACATCTTTTAATAAGCAACTTTTATATGAAAGGCTGTTGCCATATCCAAAATAGCTACTTCTCCGAAACTTTTAGAAAGTCATTTTCTTTTGTAGCTACAAAAATATTATATTAATATTTGTAAAAATATAGAATTTACACATTTTATTTAGATAAAAAGAAATTGAAGAATTTCCCATTTTCTTATAAAGGCAAATAATCATCCAGAAAATGAGCATTTTAAGCCAATTTTTAAGACTTGGCAGTTACAGAAATGCTGTCTTCTTGCATCTGAGATTAAAAATGACTTCATGGATCTTTCAGAAATTACCTAATACTTTTTTTACACGGGCCGGGCCGGGATCGGGCCTAAATTTTAACTTTGATATCGGGTCGGGCCAATAATTTTTTAGTACGGATCGGGCCGGGTCTGGGCCTGGAAATTCCGGTCCCTGCAGATCTCTGACAACTCATATCAATGAGTAAAGTTGAAATTTTCCGAAAGAAGGAGCGATATTTTGAAATACAGATAGTTTCGGTCGAGTTTCGGTCAGGCCGAAATTTTGGCAGCAATTTCGCCGAAAACCAACAATCGGCGAAACTCCGATTTTGCGCCGAAACCGAAACCGAAATCGAAACTTCGGTTGATCTCTAGTTCTAATACGGAATATGTCCACCCCGGACTTGAATGCATTGGCGGCATCGACTTTCCATGCTCTCAATTAATTTGTTTGACACCGAAATAGGTAACGCTGGCCAGACTTGGAGTAAGCCTTGTTCCAGCTCATTTAATGACCTTGGAGGAGGACTTAAAGCCGCAACCTGTCTTCCAAGATAGTCCAAAAGATGTTCTATCGGATTCAAGTCTGGAGAGTGAGCTGGCCATTCCATTCTCTCCAAACCGTGATCCTCAAGATAATCCTCCACAATCACAGCTCGCTGTGGTCTCGCATTATCATCCATTAGAATGAAACCATTGCCAATAGCACCGGCTTATGGGCGCACATATGAATCAAGGATCTCATCCCGATATCTCGCACCAGTCACAGTTCCTCCATGGAACACATGCAGGTCAGTGTGGCCTCCGAATGAGATACCTGCCCAAACCCTGATTCCACCGTTTCTGTACCCGTGTGTTTCGACAGTGTTTGATTGATGGTATCGAGTGCATTGTTCTCTCCAGATCAGAAGACGTCCTGAATTGCTCTCCAGTGTGAATCTGGACTCGTCTGTGAAGAGTCCAGACGCCCACTGTTGTCTGGTCCAGGAAACATGTTCTCTTGCCCAACATAAGCGGGCCCTTCTCTGTCGTCTGTTGAGGGGGACACACACAGCTGGTCGCCTTGCATAGAGACCTGCATTGTGAAGACGTCTTCGCACCGTAGTAGCGGAGATTCTTTTCCCTGATGCTGCAAAGTGGTCTGCAATGAGTGGCGGCACAGTAGTGCGTTTTCTCCTTCGGGCCGAAAGAGCTATCTTGAGGATCCTTGAGGATTATCTTGAGGATCCTAGCTAGAAACGGGTCTTCTGCAGGTGTTGTAACACGTGGGCGGCCTGGAACCTGTCTTCTGGACACAGAATCTTCGGATTCATACTGATCCCAGAGTCGTTGGACTACACTGCTAGACACATTGAGTCGTCTAGCAGTATCGGCCTGTGACAACCCCATTTCCATCCATCCTACCGCTCGCCACCTTAATGAATCGGGCAAACGACTTCTAGACATTTCTAGACTCTACTGGCTGTTGTGAACAAAACTGACAACAATAGTTCAAATACAACAAAACTTACACGCAAAATTACGAAATCTTCGTAATTGCATATTTTTCTCTCAATCACAAATACCTATTATTTTCTATAAAATAAAAGAGGCAGCTGTAATTTTTGCGTAAATTTTTTTAAAGCTTATTATTGTCATTCATATAAACTATGAAGTTTAATCTGACTGCCATTTTTTTGTCTGGTGAGCTTCGAAAAACATGTTTTACCTTAACTTTTGGAGGCCAGTGTAGAAAGAGACTTTTTTTCTACGTCCATCCAGACATGTACAGTGTGTTGCCGAATTCGAACAACATATTCAGAGAGGTGATAGTAGGCAACAAGAGGATGAAAAATTAGCATAGAACATGAGGCGGGGGAAATCGCAAAAATAGACGTCGCTAGGACAGTGAGTCTGACGAAAAGAGTGGCTAAACAAATGCGAGGACTAGGAGCACTGTGGTCGAGAAGAAGAAACTTCCTTATGCAAATTTCCTATGCTTACGGGGAAAATATAAGCAGAGGTCGAGAAGAAGAAACCTTCTCGTATGTAAATTTCCCATGCATATGGGAAAAATAAAAGCAGCGAGCAAGTACTCATTAGTGGGCATTGCAGAACTTGCGGGCGTTAAACTTCATTCGGAAACAACATGTTAGACATACGAAGGAGGAATATGCGGATATGCATCTAATTTACGGCCGAGCAGGTGGCTGTGAACCCTAGCACAGAGGATGTACTAAGAGCGATATTTGAGAAGGCGTTGTCCGTATCATACGACCTTCACGAACATCGATCGTCGGCTGCGGGAGACGGGATCCTTCCAAATAACGAGGCTTAATGCAGGACAAGAACGCAGTGCGCGCATACCTGAAACAGAAAACCAAATATTGCAACGGTTTGCCGTTTTTCCGTCGACCTGTACATAATCGGTTGCAGCTGAAGTAGGTATTCGGCACGAAAGGGTGTAAAGGTTCTGCGTGCAGAAAACATGCACCCCTTCCACTTGGAGAAGGTCCAACTCCTAAGCGATGTCGATTACACACTTCGGGTAGAGTTCATACGCTGGATGCTTGATACCACACAGAATGATTCACAGTTTCCTGCCACTGTTTGATTTTCAGATGAAGCCTACTTTACGAGAGAAGTCGTAGTCTATACGCACAATGCGCATATGTGGTCGTCCGAAAATCTCCACAGCACTGTCTCGTCGAAAGTGCAACACAAGCTCTGTATTAACATCTGGGCAGGTATTCTCGGCGATCATCTGTTGGGACCGTACATTCTGCCCGAACGCCTCAATGATGCAAAATACCTTGTTTTCTTACAGCACGTCCTCCCGCATTTTATGCAGGGAATACCGTCCACTGTGCCCCAGAGCATATGGTTCATGCATGATGGTGCAACGCATGAATCGCATGAACGCATGAATCGCAAAATGTGAAACATTTTGCGATTGCGGTGCGTAACCACCTCGATGCTACATATCCCGGGAGGTGGATTGGACGCGGCGGACTTTTTGCTTAGCAGGCTCCACACTCCTCCGGAGCTCAATCCCTTGGATTTCTTCTTCTGGGACCACCTGAAATCGGTTGTTTATCAGACTCCTGTGGATACACTGGAGGATCTGACGGCACTGATCATTGTCGCTTCAGCAGACATCGCCAGGGCACTGGATACGTTTGAACGCACCCGGCAATCCTTTGCCCGTCGGTGTCGGCTGTGTAATGCCTTCGCGGTCACAACTTCGAACAATTCCTATAAAAATGTCTCATCTTCTCCTTTCTGACATTGAACTGTAATGCATTGTAATCCTGCTTTACGTTAAATAAATGTTTTTCTACTTATTATTGGCCCTTTTTGTTCCACTTGACGTCACATCCTCCATAACTATTTTTCCAATTTTCTCCCACTAAATGTGGTTTGCGACCCCATGTTTTATGACAATTGTTCATCCTCTTAATGCCTACTGTAACCCCTCTGAATTTGTCGGTCGAATTCGAAAACATGCTGTATATGAATTGATGGTTGTTTATTCGTAAAAGTTCAAGAATATTTTGTTTTATTTATGAAATTTTGTTTTTGCACAAAATAGTAGCAATTTTTATTGTCTGATATTAGTAAAGAAACCACACGTACTTACTAGTGTTTCTATGTTTTTTTTTTCTTTAAAAAACGAGAGAGATGTGAATTTTGTACATCTAAAAATAGACGAGATTAGCAGTTCTCTTTATGGAAAGTATTGTTTTGGGTTAATGAAAAAGGTTTTGCATTTATGACTTTTTTTCTCATTAAAAGTAAATTTAACTAGGCATATGTATACGTGTATGTGAAAAAAAAATACTATCCTGTTTAACTTCCACTCAAATTTCTGTTCTTAGTATACTTCTTATCATGAGAGACGGCAGTATCTCAAGTGACGCAGCAAATACCGAAAACCGAAGATTTCCCGAAAACCGAACGCCCAAAACCGAAGATTTCCGTCACTCTATATATACGGCTAGAAGGACATCAAAGAGAAATCAAAACGCCGACATTTAATATCTCAGCAAATATGAGGCATACCGTTTTGATTTTTTCACATTAGTCTTATATCTATGGTCTAATTCAATCCTGAAATTTATACATTTCTACGTGCAGTAGATTTTAAGAACTGGAAGTCCATTTTTAACTAAATTTGGGTAAATGTAAGGCCTTTGAAAATTTATCTCGAAAATGACTCGGGCGATTTTTTAAAAATTAATATATTATATTAATCGGTTTTAGACTAAGCGAATGTCGTTTCGCGTTAACGTAGGAAAACTCTTGTTTTTTAAATAATCTTGTTTAAAAATGGGACTATTTTCTTAAGCCTATTGCGTAGACTTTTTACGCATTTCTTACGCGCATGGTAATAGAATACCTCAGGTAGGGGAACGCCGTGTTTGGCCGGAGCGCCATCTATTGTCAGTAATTAAAGTTCAGCAAATCGAAAACTTTTTTTTTTCTTGAGCTGTATTTAAAAAGAAATTTTGTTATGTTTTTTACGAGTTTTTTAGTTAACAGAACAGAAAACGAACTATTTTAAGAGTTTGTAAAATATTTATGTTAAATTTTACAAATTGTAAATAATATGTATATTTTTTTCCCACTGTATTATTAAAAAGGAACAAAAAATATTCATTCTTATTCAAAACAAGCCTGGAACTCAGATATATCTTTTTTTCTTTTAAATTTTATTGTACTTTGATATCCGGGATTTATCACGTAATTCTCGTAAATATTTTATAGAATAACTTTTTTTTTCTAATTAAAACAAATGATTCAATGATTTTATATGCTTTTATTTATTTTTTTAAATAAATAAAATATGAAAACCAGGACTTTCAGTTTAAGAATTCGTTAAATATTCATAATAAATTTTACAAACTGTAAATAACTAAAAATTATTATTATTATATATATACATTCTGTTTCCCAGCTGTATTATTTAAAATGAGCCAAAAATATCAATTCCTATTCAAAGCAAGTAATTGGAATAAGGTAAATTTTTATTAGCATTAATTTTATTGTACTCAAACTATTTAAAGAGCGTAAGACAGTAGCTATATTTAAAAAATATATATGCCTACTGCAAATGTAAAATAAATTTGAAACTTGTAGCAATTGTGTGATTGCACGCTAATTGGGCCCTCGGTCCCCAAATTTAGCATGTAATTTTCAGTTAGAGCTGATATTTTATACTAATAGAGTAGGTTAATAATAAATATATTTATCTAAATTTTTTTTTACATACTCCCATCTATACTTTGAGACATTGGAAATGCTCAAATTTTTGTGACAATAAAGGAAAGGGGACCCTGGAAAAGAGAAATAGGGTTTCATATATTGCTGGATTATTGTAATTTTATTCTTATATTAAATGTAATATAAATACAAATACAACAAGTTTTTTCTGTAAATTAATACACATGTATAATATGAATCATTTTCTACATTTAAGACTTGTTGTCAATAACTTCCTATTTGAAATATAGTTTTTTTTTTTTTTTTTTTAAATCAAAACATAACTTGATTGTCTATGTATTTATTGCATATGATCAAGATATTTTGATAAATTAAAAAACTTTTGTGCCTATGTGTGTATATTTAAATAAAGATTACACAAGAAAAATTATATATCTTTATTTAAGAAACAAACATTTATTTAACAAAGACAAATACAAAAAAAAAAAGAAAAGAAAAGTGCCCAGTTAAACTGATGGCATTGAGCTCACAGGCTATTCACACTAATTGTATGTTATACTCTTATTTCAAAGAATAATACCCCTCGAAAAATAAAGAGATCGACAATAAATCAAGAGGGGGGGATTGGCCCGCCGTTTCCCCCCTTTATACTTAACCAATGAACCCCAAAAACTAATCAGGGAAGCGTCTTACCACAATGAATCTATATACAAAATTTGAAGCAAAAAATTTGAAGCAAATTGGGTAATTCTGCATGAAAAGCCCATTTATATAAATTAAGGGGGGGGGGGTTAGTACCCCGCTCCCCCCTTTATAATTAACCAATGAACCCCCAAAACTAATCAGGGAAGTATTATCACTATAAACATATAACCAAAATGTGAAGCAAAACGGATATTTCTATCAAGATTTATCGCATTACGTACATACTTACATACATACGTACATACAGAACCGGCGCACAATAACTCTCAGGCTTTGATAGCCTGTGAACTAAAAATATAATTTCAAGAATTACTCGGATATAAACATTTAAAAATCACAACATTCATCTTAGATTTAAAAAAAAAACCTATATGTATATGTATATAATTCCAAAAAGACGCCAAAGGCTATCCATTTTATTCAGTTAATTTATCTGATGAACCCCCCCCCCCCCTTTTTTTTTCCGGAAAGGGTGGATTCATTTTTTGAATTGGTGAAAAGATAAATTGAAGGCCCGCTAGCGGGCGAAACCACTAAGTTTTATTCTTATAAATTTATACCCTATGCTTAATTTCGACTGAATGAAATTTTTATCAATAACCGCACAAAAGTAATGATATCAGTACAAAACCCCTTAACGGGTTAAAAGTTGTGACGCAGCACTTTCTTTTGGCTCTAAGAATTTTAAATATGGGTCTTAAAAGTAATGATATAAAATTTGAGTGACGGTATGTTAATAATTTTTTTTTTAAATCATCATTTTCTTTTTAGTTTTATTTATATTCACCGGTGCAATTATTATCTTAACATGAAAACATATATAAAATTTATTCGCTGATGCTTTTTCATTCAGATCTCTCAGGAATTCGAAATATGAGTTTTAAAAGAAATGATGTCAAAATTTGAGTGCACCTTGACGTGAATTTAATAGGATTGTTTTAAAATTCAATTTAAATTATTTTTCGTTTGTCTTCTAAAGTATATTTACACATACAAACAATACTTTTAATTTTTCAATACACTGTTAAATATATTACTTTCACTGAGCCTATATTATGTATTCAAATGTATTTTATTTCAATAAACTGATTTATGTTTTGTGCCACGCTATCCAAAATCATAAGTAAAATTTATGTAAATGATTATTTTGCGTCATAGTATCCAAACAAAGGAAAATGTATGCAAGTGGACAACGTGACCTATGAAAGTACACTTCTTTTAATAGTAACATTTGTAGCTTTTTCTGTAATTGAAATTTTTAAATTTTGCTAGTTTTCATATATAGCACCTTTTTTAAAATAATGTTTAACATGTGTCAAGTTTTATTTTAACTTTTAATGAATTGTTTGATATTTTATTTAACTTTATAAATTTGTTCTTAGTAATATTTCTTTCTATATTTCTTCGTAAACTTTTTTTACAGTAAAATTTAGCACTGATTTTTACAACTGTAAAAAAATAAAATAAGAGTTTATTTTTCAAAACAATTTTAAATAATGAAGTTACATCGAAATTGAGGTATACATTTTTTTTTATTCTATTTCATTTTATTTTTATTATTATTATTTTTCTTTTTTTGGGGGGGGGGGGGGGAATTGAAGGTGAGTGAAAATTATGACTATAAACTCATTACGCTGGTCTTTATATTTTAATTTCTTCATCTTTTGATCCTTAACCTAAAAAAAGTAATGATATCAGTACAAAAACCCTTAACCGGTTAAAGTTTGTGACGCAGCACTTCACCTTTTGTCTGTAAGAATTTCAAATACGGGTCTTAAAATTAAGGATATCAAATTTTGAGTGACGGTAGGCTATAAATTAAAAAACTTATCTTTTTTTCCCCCTACTGCTATATTGATATTCAGTGGTGCAAATATTATTTTTTACATGAAAAAATATATATAAGTTTTTTGCTCATGCTTTTTCATTCACATCTCTGATAAATTCAAAATACGAATTTTAAAAGAAATGATATCAAAATTCAAGTGACGCCTTCATGTAACTTTAATGGGTTTGTTTTAAAATCCAATTTAATTTATTTTTGGTTTGTCTCCTAATGTATATTTACACATGCTAACAATACTTTTAATTTTCTAATACATCATTAAATATATCACTTGCAATGAGCCTGTATTAGGCATTGAAATGTATTTATTTCAATAAATTGATTTATCTTTTGTGCCATGCTGTCGAAAATTGAAAGAAAAATTTATGTAAAGGTTTATTTTGCGTCATAGTATCCAAACTAAGTGAAATGTATGCAAATGGATAGTATGATGCAAAATAAACCTTTACATAAATTTTTATTTCAATTTTCGACAGCATTGCACAAAAGATAAATCAATTTATTGAAATAAATACATTTCAATGCATAATACAGGCTCATTGCAAGTGATATATTTAATGATGTATTAGAAAATTAAAAGTATTGTTAGCATGTGTAAATATACATTAGGAGACAAACCAAAAATTAAATTGGATTTTAAAACAAACCCATTAAAGTCACATGAAGGCGTCACTTGAAATTTGATATCATTTCTTTTAAAATTCGTATTTTGAATTTATCAGAGATGTGAATGAAAAAGCATGAGCAAAAAACTTATATATATTTTTTCATGTAAAAAATAATATTTGCACCACTGAATATCAATATAGCAGTAGGGGAAAAAAAAAGATAAGTTTTTTAATTTATAGCATACCGTCACTCAAAATTTGATATCATTAATTTTAAGACCCGTATTTGAAATTCTTACAGACAAAAGGTGAAGTGCTGCGTCACAAACTTTAACCCGTTAAGGGTTTTTGTACTGATTCTATATACAGGGTATCCTAAAAGGATTGAAAAGAGATTTATTTTTTTACCTGTTAAATATAAGCAAGCTATGTAAATTTAAAACGTTCTGATAATATGGTAGGAAATAAGATTATGTTAATGAAGTAAGGATCTAACCCTTTATGACCCACATTTTAAATTATTGAAAAATTCTTCTTCCAAATTATTGGGTTGTCCGGAAACGTCCTCCCGTTTGGAAAACCAATTCGTACCGGAAAATTCTGCCCGTCAATTATTTACATTAGATATCGGAATCAATGTTTAATAATTGATGGAATTTTCCGGTACGAACCAACTTTCCCAAACGGAAAGAACTTTTCGAACAGCCCGATATTTACCCGACTTTTTGAAAATACGTTAGGTGATTGATTCACGGCTCTCACTCGGTACGTTTTTTTAATACCGCTTTTTATCAAAGAAATATTTTCGTTTCGATTTTTCTTGCAGATTTTAAAGAAGCCTACGTGAACAGTTATGTTTGCTGCAAGTGTTGTAATAACAGACTACGAAAATCTTTCTTAAAAATACTGGTATTCATAAAACGGGCCAATGGAAGCCCTGTTGATGCTATTGTTAAACGAATTTTAGAAATATTTAGTTTATTAAAATTAATGAATTAAATGAGAACGTGAGTTTCAAAACTCGCCTTATACAAAAAATCAAATTCGAGGCAATCGCGAAAAACTTCAGAGTGCTTCCATTGGTTTTCATCGTAAACCAAGATTTTAGAACGCCAGAATTACGTGCTAAAACTAGTTTTTCTACAGATTGTAGTGTATTTTCTGTGAAGATTTACCAATAGAATAGATTAATAGAGAAAACACGATTTTTTAAATTTTGGATAAGGCAAGCTTTAAAACTCACTTCTTCAAATATTTTATCAAATTAGAAAATACACAAATATAATTCCTTATTATATAAATATAGAATTTTCCCAGAACTGAAAATTTCCACTACATGTCTTTCGAACATCGAGGAAGATCAAGTTATAACTGAAAAATTATCCATTTAAAACTACACTGCTCAAAACAATTAAAGGATATTTGAAGTTTTATATAAAATAAAGATATAAACGAAATTTTTTTTGCCGAAAATAGAAGAAGAGAATCACAAATGCAAATTTTTCTGGTTTTCAAACTGTGGAGTATGCAAATTTTGAGTTCGACGTCAAAAACGTCGCTTCAGCGGCAGCGAATGAAATTTGACTTTCAACTGGATAAAAGAGAATGAAGACAAGGATGATCGGCATTCAGTGATTGCTTTGTTTCGATGAGTACGATGTCTCAGCGAAGTCATTTGACAGATTCAGAAACTTGTTGGTAGAATTGTTGGTAGGTTAGAAGGGGGCCAAACTCAAGCCGAAGTAGCGCAAGCCATTGGAGTGTCACAAAGTGTCATTTCCAGGATCTGGAACCGTTTTTTCGAGAGTGGATGTGCAGGCCGAAGACCAGGGCAAGGTCGTAGACGGGCAACAACGCCCAATGAAGATCGGTATTTAGCGTTAACAGCTCGGAGACACCGAAACATGAACGCTACTCTTCTCCAACACCACCTTCGCTCGGCTACAGGCACCACGATTTCAACTCAGACTGTCCGAAACCGGCTCCATGCTGTAGGTCTGTATGCTCGCCGACCGATATGGTATGTGTTAGATTAACATCAAGGCATCGTCGCGACCGCAGGGAGTGGGCAACCGAGCATGTCAACTGGAGAGGAAATGAATGGAGCAATATTCTGTTTTCTGACGAGTCCCGTTTTTCTGTGCATCCGGATAATAGGCGTATTTTCATCTGGAGGGACCGTGGCAGTAGGAATAATCCTGCGTTCGTGCACGAAAGTGTCATATTTGGCGGTGGAGGAGTGTTGGTGTATGGTGGCGTCTCCATTGACGGGCGCACTGACCTCTACATCATTCGAGATGGAGCTCTGACTGGTCGCCGATATAGAAATGAGATCCTCAGACCTATTGTAGTCCCTTACGCTGCAGCAATCGGAGATAACTTCATTTTAATGGACGATAACTGCAGGCCACATCGTGCAAATCTGGTGGAGGATTTCCTTTTCGAGGAAGGAATCGTTCGAATGGAATGGCCAGCGTGTTCTCCAGATATGAATCCAATCGAGCACGTTTGGGACGCTCTAGGAAGACGAGTTTCTGGCCGCCAACAACCCCCACAAACTCTCCAAGAACTGGAAAGAGCTCTTCTGGAAGAGTGGGGCAGAATACCCCAACTCGTCATTAATAGCCTCATTGAGTCCATGCCTCAAAGGTGTTCAACGTTGCTGGCCGCCCGTGGAAACCATACCCCCTACTGAAAACGATTTTCTTTGAAGAAAACACCTTTTCTTATTCTTTTTTTCTCATATGCACAAATTGTGTTTTTTTCCTTTTGTACACAAATGCGCAATAAAATGCATTTTTTTCTGCCAAACATGTGTAATTTATTCTCATATAACCTACTATGTCTGTCGACCATGTATCAATCAGCTAAAAAGTTTCCCAGATACAAAATCCACCTAAAACTGCAATATCCTTTAATTGTTTTGAGCAGTGTATTTATTGTTTGTACAAAAGCCTTTGCAAAATGATAAAGTAAGTTATCCAGAATTCAGCTTAAATTTTATTACTGCAAATTGATGCGTTAGAAGAGGAATCCAAACATGTTGAAATCGATATATTTGGCTATAACACACTTTTATTATTTGTAGTATTTTATTATTACACAGAACATTTATTTGGTTTTCCATAACAGGTTTGCTTTTGCCTCTACGCTAATTAGAATGGGAGATATTAAATATTTTATCAAGGAGGGTAAACCGGAAGTGAGCTTTTAAATCAGCGGAAAAGGGTATTTAAAGAGCCAAAAACCTGTTAAGAGTAAATAACCAATGTACTGTTTAAAGCATAATTATTTGTAAGCATTTAATAAAATATTTAAAATGATTACGTTTCAGAAAATTGAGTGGCAACGTTTAATAACTTTATAAACTGGCAATATTAGTTTGTTTCAGTTCATTTTTCTCAGAATTGATTTGTACGTGAAATTTGCCCTATTCAAACTTGAAAACTTAAAATAGCATCATCTGATTTTTATGAAACTTTGTAAACTTAGTCTATATATTGTTTTCTAGGAAATAAACTAAAAGAATGTTAACTGTGCAATTATTTTTGAAATTATGGTCCGTTTTCTGAATTATAATGTTATAAATATACGAAATATCTTATAATAATTTACTCGTTCAGTTCTAAAAGTTTCATTTATTGATATATCCTTAAGCTTTTAATTCATCCCCTAGATACATGTGTGTAGATTATTTTGGTAGTACTTTTATTTAAATAAGTTAAAATTTATTTATTTATTTATGAAAGAGATTTGAAGTTTTGTGAAAATTGCTAAGATTTCTTCACATATTTACAATTTTTTTAAACTTTTTAGGATTTATATAAAATTTTGATAGCTGGCTATTAATTTAAACTAAAATGGATTGTGAAAAGAGGGTTATAGTGTAGTGTCTATATATCTGTTTTTTGTAAAAAAGTGCTCTGAACGTGTTCGTATATCTTAAACGAAGCTATTGTGTTTTGAAGTACCATTGAGCCATAAACAATTTGTTGTAATTGGGAATTCATTTCCTGTTGCATCATCCAAAACCCCCTTTTCTTCTCAAAGTTTTGAAACGTAAAAAGCATCTACGCAATGTAGAGGTAGGAATGTGCTCTGATTAGCTGAAAAGAGACAATGAAACTGGCGCATGCGCGCAACATTATGTTTTTCTTCTCTCCTGTAACTGTTCTTGAATATTTTTATTAGAACTGTAGTTTGAACTCTAAGTTTTAGTTTAGTTTTAGTTTCTGATTATGATTGTTTTGAGAGCGTTTTTCGCTCAGTTAAAAAGCTGTATATAATGATTTGTTCGTCGAGATGTGATTTGTTAATTAAATAGTGATGTGTTTACTAATATCCTGAATTTTATTTTGAGTCAAGTCTTTTCGTCTCTCAAGAATGTTTAGTTTTTTGAAATATAATGAGAGTTGAAGAACCGGAGCACCGATTTCCCGTTTTGGAACTTAGAGGTAAGAAAATTTGTTTCTTACTAATTTCATTAGAAATCAATTACATTAAAATTGATTATTTATATGTCGGCAGCTTAGACTGCATTTTAATATAGGCAGTTTGAGTTGCCACATAATTGTGGCATCCCTGCTGGGATCGGTTGCTCCGTAGTTAATTGGAATTAGAAATTAGAAAGTTAATTAAAAGACATTTAGAAAGTTAATTAGAAGTTAGTTAACTAGAATTGAACATTAAGTATGGACAAATTAAAGAAATCAAGGACGCCAGTGCGTTCCAACTTCACAAAGTTGATAAAAGAAATAGAAGATACTTTGCAGGCTAAATGTGATGATATCGATAGTCTGTCGTCTCTTTTAGATAGGTTAGAATCAAAACATGAAGAGCTCTCATTAATCGATACACAAATTTTAGATAATTTATCTGAAGATAAAAATTGTTCACAAGACGCATTCGATGCTGAATACGAACAAACAGATAATTATAACACCAATTATTGGGAGGTGAAAAATAAACTATCTAGATACATAAAAAGGTTAGAGAAAGAGAGCAATCAGGATACCTCTTTATCATCAGATGGTATGGCCACTAGAAGAAAGTTTAAATTACCTAAATTAGAGCTTAAGCCCTTTAATGGTGATATCAAAAATTGGTTATCTTTTTAGGGTCAGTTTGAAAAAATCCACGAAGATCCCGATATTGTAAACGAGGACAAAATACAGTATCTTATTCAGTCTACCCAAAAGTGACATCATACATTTAAGAGAGGATCTTATGAATTTCAGATTTCCTGTTATCCTTCCACATGACCATCCCGTAGTTGAAAAATTAATTAGATTTAGACATTCGAAACTAGGACATGCTGGTGTACAAATTATGATGTCTAATTTAAGGGAAGATTTTTGGATCTTAAAATTCCGAAAAACTGTCAGAAAAATTATTAGAACCTGTGTAAGATGTAGACGACACGATTTTAAACCAGTAGAAATTTCCACTCCTCCCTTACCTGAAGATAGAGTAAGAGAAGCTGCCATTTTCCAAATTGTTGGTCTGGATTATGCCAGTCCGCTTATTCTTAAAGAAAATAGGAAAATCTGGCTAGTAATATACACTTGTGCTGTTTTTCGAGCAGTTCATTTTGAACTAGCTACCTCATTATCAACTGAAGTGTTTTTCCTGACGTTGAGAAGATTCATAGCCCGTAGAGGCAGACCTTCTATTATCTATACAGATAATGGTAAAAATTTTGTAGGAGCGGAAAATTTGTTGAAAGAAATAAACTGGAATTCAGTACAAAATGATAGTATATCAAGGAAAATTATTTGGAAATTTATATCTCCTTCAGCTCCGTGGTGGGGAGGGTGGTGGGAACGATTGATTGGCCTAACAAAGAGAATACTCAGAAAGGTTTTAGGAAAAAGTTCTTTGAATTATGAAGAAATACAAACCATTATATGTGACCTAGAAAGTGTTATCAACAGTCGCCCCCTTACTTATGTGTCAGAAGATTTAAATGATCTCGTACCTCTCACTCCGTCCATGTTCTTGCTAGAAGTGAAAGGTAGTGGTACACCCGATATTGATATTCTAGATGCCAAATCATTGAACAAAAGGCTTGTTTATCAACAGAAAATAAGACAAGACTTTCGTAAACGATTTAGATCAGAATATTTAGGCCAATTGCGACAACCTAGTAGATGGAAGAAAATACAGAAACCTTTAGCAAAATCCACGAAGATCCCGATATTGTAAACGAGGACAAAATACAGTATCTTATTCAGTCTATCCAAAAGGGATCTAGAGCTCGGGAAATCGTGGATTCTTTCCCCCCTACAGCCGATAGCTATCCAGAGGCGATACAATCGTTGAAGGCACGGTTCGGTAGAACAAAAACAGATATTTTAATTGAAGTATACATACGCGAAGTACTAGGCTTAGTTATAAATAATTCTTTGGGACAAGGCCAGAGACTGTCCCTTGTTAAGTTGTATGATAAAATAGAAACATACCTTCGGTCATTAAAAATGTTAGGCGTATCGAGCGAAAACAATTCTTCGATTTTATATCCATTGGTCGAATCAGCATTGCCTTCAGATATTCTTAAATTATGGGAAAGACATCTTGGCACTTTATCTGTTAATGATAAAGATAAAGATCAGGGAATCAATAAATTAGATACTTTAATAAAATTTTTACAAATTGAAGTTGAAATGGAGCAAAAGGTCAAATTGGCTAAGAGTGGGTTTTCTTTCGATAAAGATGTCTCAGTAAACAGAGAACTTAGATTCGATCGTAAGGATAAAAAATTTTCCCTTCCTACGGCGCGGCGGCCGAACTGTATAATGCAGATGATAAAAAATTGGAAGAACAGTGTGTCTTTTGCGAAAATAAACACCGTAGTCAAAATTGTAAAGCGGTATGGAAAATGACACTCGCGAAGAGAAAAGATGCTTTATTAAAAAAAGGAGCTTGCTTTCGATGCTTCAATGCCAACCACTTGGCTAAAGCTTGTAAAATTAAAACTAATTGTACTCATTGTAGGAAAAATCACCACCAGTTCATGTGTATAGAAAAGAATAAAATTAACTTAGGCGATAATTCTAAAGAGGATTCTACTCCTAATAAAGATTGTATGCTTGCGAATACAACTTCTAGAAAAAGGGTTTTGCTCCAAACATTGGTTGTACGCATATACAATGGGGATATCGTACGAAATGTTACAATTTTATATGACACGGGATCGCAACGGTCGTATATATCAAAATTTGCTGCTAACATGTTAGGATATAATAGTATAAGTAAAGAAAGAATAGTGCATAGTTTATTTGGGGGTCGACAATGTGAAGAACTACACGATAGATATTTAATTAATTTGGGAAATATGGATAATAGTTATCGATGTAAACTTGAGGTATTAGACCAACAAAAGATTTGCTCTGAAATTTCACCTATACCGGAAGGATTCTTTATTAATGAAATAAAACGGTACGGAATTTTATTGACTGATAGAGTTACTAAAACTAATGATTTACTATACGAATTTTCTCCTGATGAAATTCATGTGTTAATTGGTGCAGATGTCGCCGGAAAATTAAAACAATTACAGGGCGGATTAGTTTGCATGGGAACTCGTTTAGGTTGGACAATTCTCGGGAAAACTGAAGGTTATGAAAATAAAAATATGAACAATTTAGTTTTCTCGCTGCATGTCAAAGAGGCAAAAATTTCCGAGTTATGGCACCTTGACACTTTAGGAATTCCAGATCCTGGGGAAAAAAGGGGTAGAGAAGAGATAGAGTTAGCCACTAAAGAACATTTTCTTAGTAATATAAGAGTAGATGACGAGGGTAGATATGAAGTTAGTCTTCCATGGATACAGGGCCACCCTAGACTACCCAGTTACGAAAATTTCGCTCGACGTAGATTAAAAGCATGTGTCGATTCATTAAAAAAGATAGGAAAATTAGGTGATTATAATGAAATATTTAATGAATGGTTAGACGAGAAAATAATTGAAAAGGTTGATCAGAGGAAAACGTTAGGTAGTGAGCATTTCCTTCCTCATAGAGCAGTGTTTAAAGAAAACTCCACTACAAAGGTGCGGCCAGTTTTTGATGGTTCAGCTCGGGAAAAGGACTCACCATCGATAAATGATTGTATTGAAAAGGGGCCTAACCTCGTAGAACTGATTCCTTCTGTTTTAAATAGATTTAGATTGGGGAAAATAGGGGTAATTGCTGACATAAAAAGGGCTTTTTTACAGATTGGCATTACAGAAAAAGATCGATCATTCTTGAAATATCTATGGTATGAAGAAGGGGACCCTCAAAAGTTGATAACGCTTCAACATAGAAGAGTAGTATTTGGCATTTCATGTAGACCCTACCTTCTAGGTGCCACGTTAGAATATCATTTAAAAAATGCACCTGAACAATTTAAAAACACTGCGTTAAAATTGTTAGAGTCATTTTATGTAGACAACTGTGTTACGAGTGTTGATAATAAGGAACAGCTAAACAGATTTATCGAAGAGTCAAAAACTCTTCTTAACAATGCTAAATTCGAGCTTTGCGGGTGGGAGCATAGTTTTCGAGAATTTTTTACAGGGGGAAATGTCCCTGTTTTAGGGCTAATGTGGGATTTTAGAAGGGATACACTAGCAGTTGATTTAAAAGAAATTTCAGAGGATGATCGCCTTGTAACTAAAAGAAACATTTTATCGTCTGTACACAGAATTTTTGATCCTATCGGATACACATGTCCTGTAACATTAGAACCTAAAATATTATTACAGGAGTGTTGGAAAGCTAAAGTGACATGGGACACGGAATTACCTGTTTCTATCAAGAAAAAATTTGAAAAATGGAAAAAACAATTAGGAAAATTAGGGACTATTGAAATACCTAGGTGTTTTTCTCGAGATGCAGATAAGTTGCATTCATTACACGTTTTTTGCGACGCTAGTAAAGTAGCGTATGCTACGTGTATATTTATACGGACCGAAAATGAGAACGGTGGTTTCTGTCAGTTGGTTCAAGCAAGAAGCCGAGTTGCTCCTATGAAAACAATTTCCATTCCGCGGCTAGAATTATTGGCTTGTAATATTGGGGCTAGATTAGCAAGTAGTGTTAAAACTGATTTGAAATTAGATAACATTGCCATTTTTTATTGGACTGATTCGGCCAATGCGCTTTACTGGATAAAAATAAATGAAAATTGGGCACCTTTTGTTTACAACCGAGTGACCGAAATTCGCTCATTAAGTGATCCTTCAAAATGGCACTTTATTCCTGGCCAATTGAATCCTGCTGACCTGCCTTCAAGGGGTTGTACCGCTGAGGTTTTAGCCAGAGATAAATGGTGGGAGGGACCGCAGTGGTTGAGAAAACCAATGGACGAGTGGCCAAAATCAGAAATGTTTCCTGATTTCGAAACTATCGATGCAGAAAGAAGAAAAACAATTATTAGTGCTACAAATGTAGATGTTCACAGTGAACAATTTTACACTAGAATTTCTTCCTATGATAAATTAGTAAAAGTAATCGCGTGGATATACAGATTTTACAAAAATTGTAAGAAAGCTAAAGAAAAGAGAGAATTTAAAATTTTAACTGTAGAAGAGCAGAATGAAGCTGAAAACGTATTATTGAAATTAGTTCAAAAATCGTTTACTGGTCCTCAAGATAAACGTCTAAAGGCATTTCAGACCATAACAGATTCGGCTGGAGTTCTGCGGCTGAAATCACGCATACATTTAAGAGAGGATCTTATGAATTTCAGATTTCCTGTTATCCTTCCACATGACCATCCCGTAGTTGAAAAATTAATTAGATTTAGACATTCGAAACTAGGACATGCTGTTGTACAAATTATGTCGTCTAATTTAAGGGAAGATTTTTGGATCTTAAAATTCCGAAAAACTGTCAGAAAAATTATTAGAACCTGTGTAAGATGTAGACGACACGATTTTAAACCAGTAGAAATTTCCACTCCTCCCTTACCTGAAGATAGAGTAAGAGAAGCTGCCATTTTCCAAATTGTTGGTCTGGATTATGCCGGTCCGCTTATTCTTAAAGAAAATAGGAAAATCTGGCTAGTAATATAAACTTGTGCTGTTTTTCGAGCAGTTCATTTTGAACTAGCTACCTCATTATCAACTGAAGTGTTTTTCCTGACGTTGAGAAGATTCATAGCCCGTAGAGGCAGACCTTCTATTATCTATACAGATAATGGTAAAAATTTTGTAGGAGCGGAAAATTTGTTGAAAGAAATAAACTGGAATTCAGTACAAAATGATAGTATATCAAGGAAAATTATTTGGAATTTATACCTCCTTCAGCTCCGTGGTGGGGAGGGTGGTGGGAGCGATTGATTGGCCTAACAAAGAGAATACTCAGAAAGGTTTTAGGAAAAAGTTCTTTGAATTATGAAGAAATACAAACCATTATATGTGACCTAGAAAGTGTTATCAACAGTCGCCCCCTTACTTATGTGTCAGAAGATTTAAATGATCTCGTACCTCTCACTCCGTCCATGTTCTTGCTAGAAGTGAAAGGTAGTGGTACACCCGATATTGATATTCTAGATGCCAAATCATTGAACAAAAGGCTTGTTTATCAACAGAAAATAAGACAAGACTTTCGTAAACGATTTAAATCAGAATATTTAGGCCAATTGCGACAACCTAGTAGATGGAAGAAAATACAGAAACCTTTAGCAATAGGTGATGTTGTGATTGTTTCCAGTGACAATAATAAAAGAATTGATTGGCCTCATCTGGCCAAAGTGACTGAAATTTTTCCATCTAAGGATGGACACATCCGCTTAGTGAAAATAAGAATGAAAACTGGGGAATATTTAAGACCTACAAGCAGGTTAATACCCTCAGAAGTATCACAAGATAACGACAGTATGAGAAACCATTTCAAGGACATTAAAAAGAAACAAGATTTTAATGAACATAAAGGTGCTAGTAATCCACCTAGTGGTTCGGTCAGCGACAGTACATCGGACGTTTCGGTTCGTCGCTCCAGATACGGGCGTATCATAAAACATCGAACGAATTGGATTTGAGTTTCAGATCCCGAAACTCAAAGGTGGGAGGATGTTGTAATTGGGAATTTATTTCCTGTTGCATCATCCAAAACCCCCTTTTCTTCTCAAAGTTTTGAAACGTAAAAAGCATCTACGCAATGTAGAGGTAGGAATGTGCTCTGATTAGCTGAAAAGAGACAATGAAACTGGCGCATGTGCGCAACATTATGTTTTTCTTCTCTCCTGTAACTGTTCTTGAATATTTTTATTAGAACTTTAGTTTGAACTCTAAGTTTTAGTTTAGTTTTAGTTTCTGATTATGATTGTTTTGAGAGCGTTTTTCGCTCAGTTAAAAAGCTGTATATAATGATTTGTTCGTCGAGATGTGATTTGTTAATTAAATAGTGATGTGTTTACTAATATCCTGAATTTTATTTTGAGTCAAGTCTTTTCGTCTCTGAAGAATGTTTAGTTTTTTGAAATATAATGAGCGTTGAAGAACCGGAGCACCGATTTCCCGTTTTGGAACTTAGAGGTAAGAAAATTTGTTTCTTACTAATTTCATTAGAAATCAATTACATTAAAATTGATTATTTATATGTCGGCAGCTTAGACTGCATTTTAATATAGGCAGTCGGAGTTGCCACACAGTTAATTAAAAATCTGCATATGGAGATGAAATATTTTTTTAATAACCAGTTTTCCAAAATACACAGTTTGTAAAGTTATTATCAGATTCAACAACTTTTCGAGCAATTTTTGAGTCAACTCTTAGTTTGAGCCGATTTGCCGCGAGAAATTGCCCGAACACCCAGTGTAATAAAAAATCGCTCCTTACAGCAACTTTTAATCCAATTTCTTCTCCGACAACCCAATCAGAGATAGACGTTTTGGAGCGTCAACGAAAGAGGGATAAACAGTAACAACCAGCAATAGTAATAACAGGTTTTTTTTTATTCAACTTCTGTAAAAACATTTGTCACCCTTCTTACGCTTTGTGTCCAGAAAATTGGCGTTAAAATAGTCTCCAAAGTTTGTTCCTTGAAATATTGTAGAATCTGATATCAACTTTATGAACATTTCATTAAAGAGTTGGAAATAATGATTATAGATAAAAGTAGAGTATGCTGTATGAAATAACCAAACATCAAATATGCAGAAAATTTATTTTGTCACACTTAAAACAGGAAAAATTCGCAGAACCAAGATTTGTTTACTTAAGCTACACTTGCTGGTTGATATTGTTGTGTTTGCACTGCAAGTGACAGAATTTCTGGACAAAGGAACGGCTAGACTTGAATTTTAATTCTTGCCGCCATTTCTTTGAGAAGCTTGTTTGCCAGGCGATAATTCTGTTGCAAAAGTGCCTCCCATTTCACAGTCGACAAGATGCGTCCCACATTTTTGCTGAAAAACACTTGTCCTGCTGAGAGGAGCTCTTCTTCATCGTACTGCTCAGCCAAAGTGACAACGTCACAGACGTTTTCAACACTCAGATTCCTCATCAAGTAAGCGACGCAGAAGGATTTTAGTTCCTTTACATCGTACTTGTGGGCGGTACAGTATAAGTGCAAAGCGCTGCGAGGCGAGACATTCTCTGCTTTACCTGTATACAGGTATTGAAGGAAATCGCCGAAAGAGTCGGGATCACAGTCGTCTATGGTGATCACGCCCGTCTTCTTTTCTTTCATATCGTGTTCGAACATCGATTCGAAGACTGTTGAGCGAGCGATGAGAACAGATCTATGCACACGGAATTCCTTGTCTTTTACTTTGACGAGAGCATCGCAGTTCCTTTTGCAAGAGTACAAGTCTTTCAAATCCGTATATAGTCTTTCTAAATCTAAAAATAAAGTGAAAAGAAAAATATTAATATTTTAATTAATGTCTAGTTTTTTTAAGGGTTTAAAAGAGTTTTTTGGTTTAAAAAAAATCTCCTTTTCTACCCATTTTCTGAATGTTTGTCTGACATTTTATAAATTTTTTCTCGTAGCCGATTTTAAAAATGTAAACATATGTGGAAGATATAGTGATTCTTGTCACACAATGTAAGAGCGAGCGGTACTTGTTGCAAAACTTTAAACACGATTTTCTTGAAACTATGTTTTTTAAAATCAGTACCCAAAATATCCCGGCAACGGATTCAACAATTTCCTTTTTTCCCTTTAAATGAAAGCTTATTATACACTTCCCTAGTTTTTTGACAGATTTTTTTTTTAAATTTGTAATTTTTATAAACAAAATAAATCATTTTTTTCTTGAAAACTGATTTATTAATACGTAGTGCTGGATAGAACCTAAGATATTGGTATATCCCGCATAACATATTTTCGTTCCCACGTTAAACTAATAAAAACAACGGCAACGATATGGGTGGCCTTGTTTACGAGGGCAAAACACAGACAGGCGCCGAACTTGACAGTTCAGCAATGGTGTGGACAAACAGGGATTTATGACGGACAATCTAGAGGGGTCATAAAATGTGCAAAGATATACATTGAACCGGCGATTCCGGGAAAACAAGGAGAGGAGTGGTACGTAGGAGTGTCTAAGAGGCGGAATATGGCTGGAGCGAATGAGAAAACTAATAGGCGCCGGGCGAGCCCACTCCTCATCGTGCCCAAATCCTGAGGGATTTATAACGCAGACCATGACTTTGTCTCGCCAGGTCGCTACGATCGATTCAGAGGGTTCGCGTTCCAGCGACGCCTCCTCATCTTTTTGCCCCAGAGTCGACGACAGAGGTCGTTACGATTCGGCGGAAGTTCCCACCATCAAAGGAGACTTCCCCACGCGACACCTGATGAACCGTAGAGACTGTCGAACGGCTTCATCGCCGAACACCCATAAGGGAGTCGGGTCATCCACCTGATGTCCGGCATCCCTACGGCCCTTGCTTTCCCGCGGAGTCCGAACGTGAAATGCATGGAGGGGCAAGCCACTGGTCTCTTCTTCCGCGGGCGACACTACGTGTGTCGGAAGGTGCCCCTGGCCGACCCGAGACCACGGGGAAAATCGGTCTCTGTCTCATAGACGAGACTCGGCTCGGTTGCCCTCGGTGGACGGCGCGAGTTTGAACCCGAACTAGGCGAAACTAGACGGTAAACCAGCGACTGAATCCCTATCATGGGACTCCCGCCACACCGAGTATGGCGACAAGCAGATATCACAGAACACATATCACAAAAAACATGCACAAACAAATTAAAACTCTAAAAACACAACAAGAAGGAATCAAGAGGCCGCTATCGGACTCTGGAGGTCGCGGAAAACTCCTCCAAACGCGCCAAACAGGCGGGCCCGATCGAGGTTAGTGTTGGTTGAAGCTTAGGAGGCGAGCCACTCGTCCGCCCGCCAGACGTGGAAGTTCCTGGCTGCACAGAAGACGTGCTGGACTAGGTTTCGGCCCATGATTTGATTTCGAGCCCAGACATCGCCGTTTTACCGACGAGCCTCCGGTCCGC
Source organism: Maratus michaelseni (assembly GCA_963931845.1). NCBI lineage: Eukaryota > Metazoa > Arthropoda > Arachnida > Araneae > Salticidae > Maratus > Maratus michaelseni. The sequence goes on along the minus strand of OZ007598.1, from coordinate 151,008,117 downwards.
ACTCCGTGGCCCTATCTCGAGAAAGGTCCCCCCCGCCCAGAAACCTTGTAAGACACATATCGCAGGCTGAGGCCGTGCTCCCGTGTCGTTGCTTGTTCTGGTCGGGCAATCTCGAACCAGGCTTCGAAGGCGACTCCCAACTGATCCTGCCGCAGAGGACTCGCAAGGCGACCTACGGGGTCCCACACCCGCTTCGGTCGCAAAGTTCTTCACTGTGAACCATGCATGTCATGCTCAACAGATCCTGCCTGTGCTCTCGTCTCCTCATAGACAAAGTTTGCAACCGCCCGATCCGATTTTGTCAACCTTTGCCCTCGCGTCACCCCCCGGCAGCTCTATGCTCCGGGCACGAGGGATTGGTCTACGCGATGTCCTTTCGCCACCTCTGTCGTCCCGAGTGTCCCGTGGAACGGGCCTTTTGGCCTCCCGTGAACCTGAGGCCTCTCGGCGACTACGACACGGGTTGTTCTACACATAGGACTCTCAAGAGACGGCATCGGCCTTCCTCCTGGAACACGAAGACCGCACCAGTATGGAGGAGGGAGTTGCACTCCGGCTAGACAGACACCGCATTTAAGCCGTCCCACCACGGCAAGGAATCGGATTCGTCGGCTACTGCTCCCCTCGTGTCGACTTCAGCTTCATGCGTCGGGCACCCGGTCTTCTTCCCGATTGAACGGGCCGATTCGGAGAAACCCGACGAAGCTTCCGCGCAATGCTCGGCTTCCGGTCACCTCCCCTACCGAAAGGGTCGGGTCAGAATCACCGAGAGGGAGCTCGGGACGGGGAGCGAATGAGAAACATCGTGATGATCAGATATACGCGGCGACCAGTGAAAGTACTCCGAGAGGACATGGAAATTGGCCGCTAACATCAACATTGGATATAGATCCAAAAAGGAGGAGGTAAATACTTTTACACCCCTCTGAGGGGGAAAAAGAACGAAAACTTCGTTAGAACTAAAAAAAATCACTTCTATAAAAAAAAATCCTTAAGAGGAGGACATCCTTTTTTTTTAGCAACTTGCTGCCAACATGAAAGTTGGCTTTTTCTATATAGGCTGTAGTGCTATGTAGGCAACAGCCTACAGTTATGATTAAGTTATTCACACTTTTAGGTAGATTTCGTAAGAAATACTACCTATTACATTCTCACCTAAGTTGGAAATTTTGAAAAATTTTTGCAGATCTACGCCGATCATGACTCCCAGAACCCAAAACCACCCCCAGTTCAAAAGTTTATCTATCTATCTATCTATCTATCTATCTATCTATCTATGTCACTTTTTTCTGACCACGATAACTGGAAAAATTCTGCATAAATCTCTTCCAAACTGATACATAAAATCAAGGGTCATAAAATCTCGGTCAAGTTCGTTAATGGACAAAATCGAACCAAGGGGGGGAAATGGGCTGGCTTTTTGTGAAAACAGAAAAATCCTCATAATTTCTTTATTATTATACGTATCGAATCCGTTTAAAGTTATTATTACTTCTAGGAAAAGGGCCGAAAATGTATGTATGACAGATTTTTGATATAATTAAAAATGGCCCCAAGGGGGGGAAAAAGGGGGGTTTTAGGAGAAAAAAAATCATAGCTTCGTCAATTCACAAGATATCAAATCCGCGTAAATTTATTATTAATCCTCTTAGTATTATCTAAAACTTTTATATTGACAAGTTTTTTATAGGACCAACCGTTATAGCAAAAAAAATTAAAAACAAAAAAATCCCTGCCGGCTCCGCCTGCAAACAAGTTATTTTTCGAAGTAGGCGGTTCCAACTCCCGCATCTTTTCGAAACTGATACAAAAAATCAAGGGACATAAAATCTCGGTCAAGTTCGTTAATGGGCAAAATCAAACCAAGGGGGGGGGGGGCTTTTTGTGAAAACAGAGAAAAAACCCATAATTTCTTAATTATGATACGTATCGAATCCGTTTGAAGTTATTATTACTTCTAGGAACAGGGCCAAAAACTTATGTATGACAGATTTTTGATATAATTAAAAATTGCCTTAAGGGGGGGAGGGAAGGGGGGTTTTAGAAGAAAAAAATTCATAACTTCGTCAATTCCCAATATTTCAAATCCGCTTAAATATATTATAAATCCTCTTAATATTATCTAAAACTTTTATATTGACATGTTTTTTATAGGACCAACTCTTATAGCAAAGAAAAAAAAAAAAAAAAAAAAAAAAATCCTTGCTGGCTCCGCCTGCAAACAAGTTTCGTTTCGAAGTAGGCGGTTCCAACTGCAGCATCATCGCAAAAAGGTCATTTCTTCAGCAATTCCCGACAAACAGGCACCCCACGTTCTGCGTCTTCGAAATCTACCTGTGCCTGTAGGCCGAGCCGTCAGGGATTTTTTTTATTTTAATATCTTACATTATGCATATCCATGATGGGTAAGTATTACGGTGGCCCCCAACGACTAGTTTCTAAATACGATAATATTTGTAAAATGATACAAGAACCAAAATTTCATGATGATAGATTACGTGAGAGCGACAACGAACTCGTTGAAGAGAGACAAACAACATCAATATTCCAATATGATATCAGTCAATTATGTATAGTGACCTCTCACTTATACGCGATGTTCAGTAATTACTTTTTCGTACCACTATTCTAAAATAGTAAAATTCGATTTATAAATTCTGAGGTTAAATAAGGCAAAAATTACTTTTAAAAAATGTTGGTACTGAAAATTAATTATCGTGTATCGCGTATAAGTGAGAGGTCACTGTACTTAAGGACTTTTTTATCTACTGATAAAAACAATGAAGAAGATTTCACAATGCTAATAAAATTAGAAAACAAATTTCAATCAGCTAAACCAAAGAGGAAATGTATTACTTTCACTGGCATTTTTAAAGCTATGTTTGTTTTATTTGCTGAATTCCTGCATATTGTAACATATTTTAATAATTGTATGATTTTCAATCAATAACTATTAGTTTTTAATACCGATTTCGATATAAATTTTCTACCTTTAAAATTTATTTTCTTAATCATTGCATTACTAGCTGGAACACGCCCCAATTTGACGGTTTAGTAAATAAATATACAACTGAGCTCCTCTAATGGAACACCGGTTGATAATAACTGCCTCAGTTTAATACATACTCTTTCAGGGGAGGAGGGAGATGCAAACTCCCCTATTAAGACATAATACATAACATACGTCCCAAATGGCCTGCTTTTTAAAAACCGGTATTTTCTTTTAAAAAATTTTATTTTTAGATTTTTCTTGCAAATTTTTCAGAACCATCTTCGGAAGTAAATTTTTGCGGAAATGTTGTGGGAATCTACCATGAAATTTTCTGTTAAAATTTATTGGTATTCAGTTGGCGAACCATTTGGGAGTCCTGTAAAGGCATACAACTTGGTAAAAAAAAAACATTAATCGTTGTTAATTGTTGTTAAATGTTTTTAAAAAAATCATAATATTGATATCACAGAAAGATGCACAGAAAGATGCACAGTAAGAAGTTATTATCGGACATATGAAATGAAAAATTAATTTGGTGAATAAAAAAAACTGTATGAAGTTTCACGCCACAGATTAGGGATGCACTGAATATTCGATGTATAATGATACCTCTAATCTCGAACAGAATTCGCTCCAAAAAATTACTCAAGAACCGAATCAAATTTTACCATAAGAATTAATGAAAACACGAATAATTCGGTCAAACCTCCCAAATTATTCTTTGTACAGTCAAAGCACCTTATAACGAAATCGAAAGTGCTCCAAACATTTGCTCGTTATAACGTGATTTCGTTAAAACGTTATAACGAATTATTTCGTTATACAGTAAGAACTCCAATTATCTAAATAATGTGGTCTGAACGTATTCTGGGTATTCAGGAGTCTGGATAATGGAGACAACCATAAAAAAGGGTGGTTTATTACATACAGTCATCTCTCACTTATGCGCCTCTCAGTTATACGCGTCTCTCAGTTATACGCGAATTTCGTAAGGTCCCACCACGAGGAATAGGAAAATAATGCTATAGTTCTCTCACTTATAAGCGCCACTTTGAATTGTCTCTCAGTTATACGCGGAAATAACAACGCAATTCACTTTTTTTTTTTTTTTTTTTTTTTAATCGATAAATAATTTTCTGCACCTGTCAAGGTCAAAAGACCGTTCCGAAAAGCGGGATGGAGAGGGTGGAGAGAGGATGTTACAGGTCGACTTTACACTCACCCCCTCAATTCTAATGGTTGCTTCTTTTCTTTCTGTTTTAATTTTATCAAGTCACCTGCGTGTTACATTTCGTCCTTGCCTTTACGGTAGCATCTAGATCCTTTTTTTTTTTTTTTTTTTTTTGCAATAACAATGAGCAAAAGAAAGTTAACAATTTCGTTCAAAATGGAAGTTATAAAAGCAGCAGAAATTGATCCTAGACTGTCAAAAATACATTTAGCTCGAAAATTCGATTTGCCAGAATCAACACTCAGACGCATGTTAAAGAACAAGGACTCGATCAAAAAAATTAATAGTGAATATTCTACACAAAGCGAAGAAACGATCAAGAATTCGGAATGGAAAATTTGAGATTTTGGAAACCACTTTAATTCAGTGGTTCAGAGAAATGAGAGCTTCTAATTTACCCATTAGCGGTGAGTTATTTAAAGAAAAGGCACTCACTTTGTCATCCAAAATGGGAATCGAAAATTTTTCGGCTTCTTCGGGATGGTTAGAAAAACTTAAAAAAGACACGGTTTAACAAATCTTTGTCTGAGTGGTGAAAGCGCAGCCGTTTCAGATTCAACTGCTAATGAATGGATCGCAGACCTTCAAAATTTAATTAAAAACTTTGATCTTAAGAACATTTTTAACTGTGATGAAACATGCTTATTTTATCGTCTTTTACTAAACAAAACGATGGATTTTAAGGGCGAAACATGCCATGGTGGCAAACTAAACACAGCAAAGAAAGACTGACGGTGCTTTTATGTTGCAATGGGGACGTATCAGAAAAGTTACCGCCAATAGTGATTGGAAAATCCAAGAATCCACGGTGTTTAAAAAATGTTAAGAAATCGCCATGTTCTTATGCAAGTAGCACCAAAGCCTGGATGACATCGAAAATTTTTTTAGACTTTTTGAAGAAATTCGATATGAAGATGGCTAAAAAGAAAGTTTTGTTATTTATGGAGCAGTGTCCCGTCCATCCTTCAGATCTCCCATTGCTGATACATACACGAGTTATATTTTTCCCTGCTAACTGTACTAGCAGACTCCAGCCCTTAGATCTCGGTATAATAAGATCAGTTAAAGCGCAGTATAGGAAAGATTTGGTGCGAAGAATGTTTATATCACTAGAGCAGAAAAAGGAATTCAAGAAAATTTCGATTCTGGATGCCATGCATATGTTGGTTTCCTCTTGGAATAACGTAACAGCCATGACGATTTCTAACTGCTTTAGGAAAGCGGGTATTTTTCATTCAAATGATGCTGAAGTTATTCCATTACAGGAAAATGAAAACAACAGCAATGATTTTAACATAGACGAAGAAGAATGAAATAGAATAAGCCAAGATTCTCTTTTCAAGATTTCGTCAGTGTTGATGAAAACTTAACATCAACGGCAATAAGAGATATTGAAACTGTGTTTGATGATGTGACAGCTGAAAAAGAAGGAGATAATGATGATAATGATTAAACTGATACTGTAATTGTCCCATCTTATGCTACTGCTTTAGGAGCCCTGGACACTTTGAGATGTTACCTACAAAATGCTGATATAGCATCAAATACAATGATGCACTTTAATGCATTAGAAAAGGTCGTTGTACAAACGCGGCCTAAGCGAAAACAAACTACCATTGATGACTTCTTAAAAGAGGACTAATTGACATTTTTTTTATGTAAGTATATAATCTTCTATGTCAAATGAAATTTTACTTTATTGTATTTTTTTAAACTAAATTTTATAGTGAAAGTGTAAGGATTTTTTTTTAGTACACTATACTAATATTAAACCCCTTTTATTTTATAAAATGTCATTAATCATAATTCTTATATTTCAATATGTTTTTCTTTCGAATAATGTGTATAATGTGTACAAAGAATTACTACATACAACGTCTTCTCAGTTATGCGCGGCTCTCAGTTATGCGCGATTTTAAGTCAGGCCCTTCAAACGCGCATAAGTGAGAGGTGACTGTATATCTATTAAATAGCTTTTGTTTAATTTTTAAAAAAGGCCTTATGGAGGGTGTTCGTACGCTTTTATCAGAATTTTTAAATAGATTTTTTCTATTTAATATTTAAATAGCAGAAAATGTAGACGCCTCCTTTAATTGCAGGATTTGCCCTTTTATGCATTTAAATAAGGCGAAAAATGCTATTAAAAATTGTGGTAAAAACGTACGAACCCTGTTATGTATTCATATTACTACATTAAGCATTCAGGAAGGATTACTTTTACTACAAACAGTGAAAAGAAGAAAAGCGTTAATTTAAAAAGATTTTCAAGGTAATTATATTTTTAAGAATATATACGTACAATTCATATCATAATTTTTTATTTTTGCGATTATTGATCTGGATTACTGAAATTCAGATAATTAGAGTTTTGTTGTATTTCCTTGTCAAAATCTAAAATCCATTCTTCAAATTAACATTTCGCCATAAAAGATTTGCAGTTATGCCTGTACATTACAGGCAGGGGCGTAGCGAGCGGGGGGGGGGGGGGGGCAAGGGGGGCAGCTGCCCCCCCAATGTTTGGTAAAAGGATTCAGTCGGCTTATCAGCAGTTTTAATTAGTATTTCTGTAGTATGTCAGTAGGCCGATTAAAAAAAACAATTTTTAAAAATTCTGGTTAGCAGGACTTAGTCTTCAGAACGCATTTCACTACACCCTTACAATCATATGGCAAAAGCTAGTCGGTCTGTCAATAGATATGTTATGAGTAAAAAAAGTAATGGTTTCAATAGATCTATCTGGTCATCCGGTATGAAAGTCACGTGTTCTGTCACATTTTCGAATCACATAAATAGCTAGTCGGCCTACCCACTGAAAAAAAATTATCATGTATAAATCTTGTCTGCAGAGCCGGAAATGTTGGACATATACTATACCTTACCCACACAAGGAAAAGCTAAGTCGGCCGTCGATACATAGGCCAATAGGGGAAAAAATGAATCTGATTTATTGATTTGAAAATATCAGAAATTTGTCCTACAGTAACACTCGCAACTTACATAGATAAAAACTATCAGTATATAAACTAGGTCGAACGAATGCGAAAGTCGCTTAGGAAAATTCAAGAAATTTTATACTTAATACATAGTACAAAGCTGCCAACTCTCCCGTTTTTCGCGGGAGACTCCTGTTTTTTAGTCCAATCTCCCGTTTTTACGTTTAAGTATAATTTTCTCCCGTTTTTCACTCGCACTTTAAAATTCCTAGAAACGTACTTCTGAAAAAAATAAAATTTCCGATCTCGTTAGAATTTCGCCATAGGATCGCTAAAAACGCGAATTTCGTCAAAGGATCCCGGAAAAAAGTAAATTTCGTCAAAGAATCGCCGAAAACCCCCCTCAAATTTCGTCAAAAACCGGCGAAAAAACTGCAAATTACGTCAAAAAATCGCAAAAAAAGCATACAAATTTCGTCAAAAGATCGCGAAAAAACTCAAATTTCGCCAAAAGATCGCAAAAAAACCGTAAATTTCGTCAAAAAACGACGAAAGAAATGCAAATTTCGTCAAAAAATCACAAAAAAACACACAAATTCCGTCAAAAAATAGCGAAAAAACTTAAATTTCGTCAAAAAATCATGAAAAAACACAATTTTCGTCAAAAGATCCCGGAAAAAACGTAAATTTCGTCAAAGAATCGCCGAAAACCCCCCTCAAATTTCGTCAAAAAACGGCGAAAAAAACTGCAAATTTCGTCAAAAAATCGCAAAAAAAACATACAAATTTCGTCAAAAGATCGCGAAAAAACTCAAATTTCGTCAAAAAATCGCGAAAAAACACAAATTTCGTCAAAAGATCGCGAAAAAACGTAAAATTCGTCAAAAAACGGCGAAAAAAATGCAATTTTCGTCAAAAAAATGGCGAAAATGCAAATTTTGTCAAAAAATGGCAAAAAAACTGCAAATTTCGTCAAAAAATTGCAAAAAACACACAAATTTCGTCAAAAAATCGCAAAAAAACACACAAATTTCGTCAAAAGATCGTGAAAAAACACAATTTTCGTCAAAAGATCGAGAAAAAAACGTAAATTTCGTCAAAAACTCGCAAAAAATGCCCTCAAATTTCGTCAAAAAACGGCGAAAAAAATGCAAATTTCGTCAAAAAATCGAGAAAAAAATGCAAATTTCGTCAAAAAATCGAGAAAAAACACACATTTCGTCAAAAAATCGCGAAAAAACTCCAGAAATTACGTCAAAAGATCGCAGAAAAAACCCAGAAATTTCGTCAAATGATCGCGAAAAAAAAAACACATTTCGTCAAAAGATCGCGAAAAAAACACAAATTAAGTTCTAATAAATATTTTCTTTTTATTTGAAAAAAGTTTGTTTCATTTGTTGATATCTTAAGATTTTTTTGTGTAATTTATAATATATGAAAGTAAGTGTTCTTTTTAAATTTTATATATATATATAATGCCGCGCGGACCGCATAATTTCCCTGTCTACCGCCGATCGACGATTGGGACTTTAACGCTTTCTGATTAGTTGTTAAACCGAACGCTTCTTAAGTCATTTCTGGTTGAACATGGTTTCTTATATAATATCTATTAATTTCTATATAATCTAATTAATTTATAACTGTAATATAATAAATATTATAGTAATATAATCTAATTAATTTCTATATAATCTAATCTCTATATAATCTAATATTTCTATATAATCTATTAATATATATTAATTTCTTATATCATATCTTCTTAAAAATCTTCATAATCCTCCAAAATACCGGAAATGACTTAAAAAGTGTTTGATTTTACAAATAATCAGAAAGCGTTAAAGTCCCAATCGTCGATCGGCGGTGGAGACGGAAATTATGCGCGCGGACCGATGACGAGTCCGTACTTACGTGTGACCGCTCACTCCGATTTCCTTGCATATTCCTGTAGTCATGGGCCGTGAGCACTATCCAGGATTCAGTTAAAGTCCGCGTGAATGTATTTTTGTTTAAAGGAAGACATCGTCTATTACGGAACCTGGTTTATTTCTTTTTATTACATAAATCCTTTTAAACCAGGCCCACACTGGCGTGAGAGCTGCTAAGTTAAATCTTTCTGGACATCGGGATTTAGTTACGCGGCACGGCAACCCCTGGAGAGCCGAGGCTAACGAAAAAGCCAGGCTACCGCGGTGCATTCTACTTATCTTTTTTTACAGACCGCTAGAGTGACGTGTTGCTCTTTTCGTACACCTGCATTGGTGCATTCGAACATCACGTGATTCCCGCGGTCTGTAAAAAAAGATACGCGTAAAGCACCGCGGTAGCCTTTCTTTTTCGTTAGCCTCGCTGGAGAGCATATTGGCGTGAAGTCAGGGCATGGTTGAGATCGGAAAACTTCCCTCCTGATAGCCAGGCAACTGTATAAATATGAGGTTTTTGCATTATTTCTGCTAGAGGTCGTCGAAGTCAAAAGAGGCGTATTTCTAATTTTAATTGGCCGCGAGCTGAGTGATTGATTGTGCAGGACAAAGGCGTTGGCTCAAATCGGCCGATGGGATGCAGCGAGAGTTTAAAGTTGCGCTACTGTCAGCAAAAATATTCTTATGAAGAGTGAGAAAACGATCTTTGAAAGTTATAAGATGCGATGCAGGGAAACTAATTTAACAGGGGCGACGGCAATTTCAATCAATTGAGACACAATTACTAAAGCATTTACAAAGTTTTAATTTAAATTTCTATTTTTTAAAACGGTAATTTCAAATTTTAAAAGGGGCAAAAAGGGGTTTTACATTTTAAAAAGTCCTTCCGGCCTCTACCGGGAGGAAAAGGTAGCTTTCCTATATCTTCGTTTTAAAATTTTAGCTAATGTTACACGAAAACAGCAAGCTAAAATGCAAAGAAACGTTTACAAAAGATTCGTTAATACTGAATTTGAATAAGAAATTCGCCAAATTATTGAGCAATAGCCAAATTGGCTTCATTTATGAAGACTTATTTTGATCGCCAAATTTGGCGATATTTCGCCAAATGTCGCCCAATTTTGCCAATTTTGTCGCCAATGTCGCCAATTTTGGCGTTAACGGATATGAATATATAGTTTTATGCGTATGATTGGGAAAATTATTACAACAATGAAAGAAAATAATTTGCGAGTAATCGCGTTAATGTGCTGTTTTGTTTCAAAATGTCAGCCACCCTAGAATTTCAAACTGCTCTATCTCAGCCATTTTTTAAGATAGAGGTAAACCAAAAAAAGCTCTGGAATCCTTGTATCAAGGCCTAACACGTAATTAAAAAATAAATTTGAATTTTTAAATTTTTTGTATATTTATTTTAGATTTTAAGTTATTTTACATCTTTAAATGGCCGCCATCTTGAAACAAGATGGTGGACCAAGCTGGCCAACGAACTCGGTCGAGACATTAGTGACCTTAATACACACAATTAGTTTCATCAAAATCGATTCATAATTACGGGCGTTATCGTATGACATAGGTCAGATATATATATATATATGGATATATGGATAAATATATATGGATATATCTATATATATAAATCAACATTTGGACGGAGGGTGGTTTTGGGGTCTGGGGGTCATGATCGGTGAAAATATATCGAAATTTTCCGGAACTGCTTTCCTCCGAACGGCTGCAATAGGTAGCTTTATACTTTTTTGTATTGAAAGCTACCTAAAAGGGGCTTTGCTTTTATCCTTTCATATATATATATATATATATATATATATATATATATATATATATATATATATATATATATATATATATATATTAATGATTATATTTAAATTATTGAGTCAATCATTAATCTATTCTAAATGAATTATAAAATAAGTTTTTATTCTTACGTAAATTCACTTTAAAAAAATATCTCTTTTTCTCCCTTTAAACTGCGAAGAAGCTCCTGTTTTTTCTCTTGCTAAGGTTGGCACCTCTGCATAGTAGGTTCGGTTCTAGCAACGATATGATGTTTACGCCCTTTGGAACTGTTTTAGGAACGTTTGGAAAATAAAAACGAAGACTTTTTAAAACTATTTAAAAAAAGAAAATGAATAAATTTAAAAAATATCCGTGCGTATCACATTTAATACCTAAAAAACTTCTTACTTTTTTTTTTTTTTTTTTTTTTTTTAATATTCAATCAGTAACAGAAAATATCTTCTTTATAAGACAAATCTTCACACGTATTTTCTTTGACATGTAAAGCAAAATTCTTTCCAGGCCCAGACCACTAGGGATAGATATAGAAAAGGTGTTAGGTCTGGTGTAGATAAGTCTTTTGTTATGTTCTCCAGATAATCCTGCAAATCCAGTTTTGCACTAATTTTCTAAACTGTACATTGTCGGAATTCTACAACTTCCGACTTTCACAATAATATATTTCTTAAACTTATAGAAAGGGAGGAGACGGATTTGTCCTGTCGGCGCCGAAATGTCTGTGCCTCTACTGAAATTTTTGTAAACTCGGCTCCTTTGGTTAGATGTTTACCGTTCACTTCACTCTATCATTCTAAACAAATGTGTTTTTCACAAATATAACTGTACGATTTTCTCTTATCAATACATATTTTCTTTCTTTCTTTTTTTTTCTCCAGTAAAGTTCTTGGTAAATCTTTTAAATGATTACTGAGTTATATCTAAGAAACATTTTAGGAATACAAAATCATATATTTTATTTTTAATTATATCAATTATAATTAATCAGTTAAAATTAATTGTAAAAACTATTAATTAAGAAATAATGCGACAGATTGACTATTTTACATTAGTCGGATTTGAAACATTTTTGAGTCGGCCAATCTTGCCTTTTGCCCTCCCAAAAATTTTCTTTCGCTACGGCACTGATTACAGGAAAAGTTTTCATTCCGTTCTTTGGGATACACCGTGGTTACTTTGCTTTTCTCATCTGCATATTTCGCTGTACGTGTACGTTTAAACAATAAGAAAACTGCACCCTTTTCGAAAAGTTTAAAAATATTTTCTCGATCTTTCAATATTGTGCTGAGAGAACTAATTGGAATGCCAATTTTGTTTTTCGCTACATCGCTTTTTTAGGTAGATTTTGTAAGAAATACTACCTATTACATTCTCACCTAAGTTGGAATTTTTGAAAAATTTTTGCAGATCTACGCCGATTATGACTCCCAGAACCCAAAACCACCCCCAGTTCAAAACTTTATCTATCTATCTATCTATGTCACTTTTGTATGGACACGATAACTGGAAAAATTCTGCATAAATCTCTTCCAAACTGATACATAAAATCAAGGGGAATAAAATCTCGGTCAAGTTTGTTAATGGGCAAAATCGAACGAAGGGGGGGGGGGGGGAGGTTTGTGAAAACAGAAAAAACACATAATTTCTTAATTATGATACGTGTCGAATCCGTTTAAAGTTATTATTACTTCTAGGAATAGGGCCGAAAATTTATGTAGGACAGATTTTAGATATCATTTAAAATGACCCCAAGGGGGAGGAGGGGGGTTTTAGAAGAAAAAAAATCCTAACTTCGTCAATTCACAAGTTATCAAATCCGCTTAAATTTATTATTAATCCTCTTAATATTATCTAAAACTTTTATATTGACAAGTTTTTTATAGGACCAACCCTTATAGCAAAAAAAAAAAATAAATAAATAAAAAATCCCTGCTGGCTTCGCCTGCAAACAAGTTAGGTTTTGAAGTGGACGGTTCCCATGTGCCGTATCATGGCAAAAAGGTAATTTCTTCTGCAATTCCCAACAAACAGGCGCCCCGCGGTCTGCATCTTCGAAATCTACCTGTGCCTGTAGGCCGAGCCGTCAGGGATTTTTTTAACATTATTCTCGACGTATTTCATAATTTACACTTTCTCTTCTAAACTCAAACATTTTTCTTTCTTTTTTTTTGTCTGACACAGCCAGCGACAGCGTACAAAGAGTTTTAAAAATTAACGCGTCATAAATTTACAGGAAAAGCAAATGTCTATGAAATCGGTCATCAAATAAAAAATAACATAATACAGTTTAGCTAAGCTGTCGCCTCTCTGTCTGTCTTAAAACACTGCCCCTCGCCAAATCTCTCTTGCAAGTATTGAAAGTATGTGATTGGCCGTAGAGAAAAAGATTGACGGTTATATGATGAAAAAAAAAAAAAAAGCTGGTATTTAAGAAATAAAATTCTAATTCCCACATTAAGTAAAAATAATAATAATAATAATAATAATAAAATAATTCGCTATATCGTTTTTATTTCACTTTTCATGCTCGAATTCTTTTCGTTATAGCGTGCTTTTCGTTATAAATATTTCGTTAAATCGTTTTGAATTCTGTATTCTTTAACATACAGACCAACTAAATGGTTTCCAGCATTTCGTTATATCGTGCTTTTCGCTATATCGCAATTCGTTATAAAGTGCTTCAACTGTATTTACCAATTTCAAACTATATACAGTATACTCTTGTGTTACCACAATAGCGTTCAAAATACTGTCCCTGCATTTCGGTAAACTACATTTTTAAACAGATTTTAACTGGAGTAAAACCAGTTTTCGTAACCCATTAAAGCCGACTTATTTTGCACTTCTTTTAATACTTCGGTACCAATTGACGCCAGTTTTCCCATACTGTTATTTTAACTGATTGAATCTCTGATAGTTTCACATTAGATAATATGATTTTTTTAAAATTATTATTAAGATACTGGTGTTCATATTTAAATGTTTCGTATCACTCAAATGGTAACTTTTCGTACCAAAATTCGTCGGCATTAATGAGTTAATTTGTATTAAATCTGATATACAGGGTGATTCATAAAAGATGGGCAGAACTTTAAGGGGTTATAGTACACTTAAAGACAAATAATATTAAATAGGAGACTAAGGGTCCCAGACGTATTCCCAAGGAGATAGGGGGCATTAAAGTTTAGGGTCCGAAATTTCAAATGATTATAAAACATGGAAAAATTGGTCGATTCGTTTGCGGTTTTTGCAAAAAATTTTCTTTATGCCAGTATTTTCTTGAAATAAAATTTTAAAGTTCAATTTCAAAAAATGCCGATAGGGGGCGCTTTAGACTTTGGAGTAACAAACAACTATTTTTTAACGTTATTTTTTGTATTTCTTTAAATGATTTCGAAAGCTTAGACTTAAACTTAAATTTTGATCTAAAAATCTGAGTCCTAACGAGTAGTTAAGTAGCGTAAACTGAAATTTGAAATTTGAAACCCTTCTCCCCCCAGAACAAAAATCAGTTATTCCCGATCTTTGTGTCGTAGATTAGGCTCTAACTACTGCCGCGTTTTGCTAAAATTATTCTTTATGTCAGTATTTTCTTGAAAATAAATTTTAAAGAAAATTTTCAAAAAATTCCGATAGAGGGCGCTTTAGACTTTGGAGTAACGAACAACTATTTTATACCGTTATTTTTTGTGTCTCATTAAATGCTTTCTAAAGCTTAGACTTAAATTTTCAGCCCAAAATCTGAATCGTTAGACGTGGTTAAGTTTCTGGGGAGAGGGGTTTGAAATTTCTACTCCTGAGCACAGTTCAGTTTACCATGTCCACACATTGTGTGCTGTGATACGAGGTAAAAAGACACAAATTAGGATTATGTTACCAAAGCATATTTATTAACATGTAATCACAATAAATGTTCAAAATTGTGACCACCAGAGGTTATGCACGCAGAACAACGGCGACGAATGGAACGGCGAACATTCGCGAAAACATCAGGCTTTTCGAGCACTTCCCCTACAGCGGCGGAAAGTCTGGCGACCAGTTCCTCGGGGGATTCAATGGGTGTCTCATACATAAGAGCCTTCAATCGTCCCCAAAAAAAGAAATCGAGGGGTGAAAGATCTGGCGAGCGAGCAGGCCAAGCAACAGGACCACCTCGACCAATCCATCTGTTCGGAAATGTGATGTCCAGATAGTTGCGGACGTCTCGTACGTAATGGGCTGGCGCTCCATCGTGCTGGAACCACATGACCCGCCGGATGCGTGGAGGAACAACGTTTAACAGGTCTGGCAGCACATGTTGCAGAAATGTGAGGTATGTTTTACCGTTGAGGCGTTCAGGAAGAAGGTACGGTCCGATTAGGTGGTCTCCGAGGATTCCTGCCCAAACATTGATGGAAAAGCGTCTCTGATGAGCATGTGGATACGTAGCATGTGGATTGACATCCGCCCATACATGTGCATTGTGTGTGTTAAATGTACCTTCACGTGTGAAGGTACATTCATCGGTGAAAAGCACAGTTCGTCCAAAATGTGGATTTAGCGCGTTCTGCTGCAGAAACCAGCGGGCGAATTCAATACGATTTGGATAATCCCCTGGAGACAGTTTCTGGACTCGTTGCACATGAAACGGGAGCAAATGTTCATCCTTCAGTACCCTCCAAGTCGTGGACTGTGAGGTATCCACCTGGCTAGCCACTGTTCGTGTACTTGTACTTGGCTGCGCCGCTACTACATCCAGAATGGCTTCTGCAACAACTACTGATTCGTCCTTTTTTGCACGACCTGCATTCGACCGGGAAGCGAGAAATGATCCCGTCTCACACAACTGTCTGTGCAAGCGCTCGAAAGTTTTGCGGTTAGGCAACCGCCTGTTAGGAAATCGCTCTCCGTACATTCGTTGTGCCTCTGCACCATTTCCATCTGCCGCTCCGTAAATTAAATGCATCTCAGCCTTTTCCTTATTCGTGAAGGGCACCATCTTCCGATTCATTACTACAGCGACTTACACTTGACTCACCGTTCAGTGGTTTTTATGCCTGAATCGTTTCGAAATTTTGCATACGTGTTCTTCTTCTTCCCCATTTGACATTTGCATACTTTCTGTTTCCTTCTTCACCCGGTGACTAGCGTCAGGAATGGAGCTTTAACGTTTGCATGAGCGACGTTTCCAACTGTGCCAGTGCCTTTATGAGTGAATTCCGACTATGCAGTCCTTGACGAAAGTTGTATTTTTGCCTCGTATCACAGCACAGAATCGTTGGGCATGGTTAAGTAGTGCAAACTGAACTATGTTCAGAAGTTGAAATTTGAACCCCCTCCCCTCGCTACTGAACCACGCTCAGCGATTCAGATTTTGAGCTGAAAATTTAAGTTTAAGTCTAAGCTTTAGAAAGCATTTAATGAGACACAAAAAATAACGGTATAAAATAGTTGTTCGTTACTCCAAAGTCTAAAGCGCCCTCTATCGGAATTTTTTGAAAATTTTCTTTAAAATTTATTTTCAAGAAAATACTGACATGAAGAATAATTTTAGCAAAACGCGGCAGTAGTTAGAGCCTAATCTACGACACAAAGATCGGGAATAACTGATTTTTGTTCTGGGGGGAGAAGGGTTTCAAATTTCAAATTTCAGTTTACGCTACTTAACTACTCGTTAGGACTCAGATTTTTAGATCAAAATTTAAGTTTAAGTCTAAGCTTTCGAAATCATTTAAAGAAATACAAAAAATAACGTTAAAAAATAGTTGTTTGTTACTCCAAAGTCTAAAGCGCCCCCTATCGGCATTTTTTGAAATTGAACTTTAAAATTTTATTTCAAGAAAATACCGGCATAAAGAAAATTTTTTGCAAAAACCGCAAACGAATCGACCAATTTTTCCATGTTTTATAATCATTTGAAATTTCGGACCCTAAAATTTAATGCCCCCTATCTCCTTGGGAATACGTCTGGGACCCTTAGTCTCCTATTTAATATTATTTGTCTTTAAGTGTACTATAACCCCTTAAAGTTCTGCCCATCTTTTATGAATCACCCTGTATATATTTGAAGCGGGAAAAAAACTCTCCCGACCCAAGTTTAAAAGACTTATTTATTAAAGGGATTTCTTTAAAAGAAAAAGAAAAGAGCTTTATTTAGGAGGAAAGTTTGAGATTAATTTAGTTAAATATTTTTTATTATTGCTAAATATTATTTATTGTTAAATTTTATATTTAAAAATTATTATTTTGAATAGAAACCAAGTGGGGGAATTTTTAGAATAAAACACTGATTTTGGAAAATTTTTAGAATTGTTTGGGGGGGAAATAAACCTTTTTCATTTGGCAACCCTGAAATCGGGTTTCCTTTCTGAATCTGGAACTATTTCGCATTTTAAAGGATAAAAGATTTTCTGGATGCTACATTTTTTCAAGCAAAAATAAAAATATTTGCCTTATATTGAAAATTTTCAATGTTTCCATACTAAGGATAAAAATACGGATTCATGTTTTAAAAGAATTTTCCTTTTGAAAACATATTATGTTAAAAATATTTGAACATTGGAGAATTTTGATGAAAAAAAATATCTTACATTTTTGCTTTGTCGATGTAAGATATTAAAAGAATGTAAAGCACGCTTTTATTGAAAATATGCAAACTTCACAAGCTTTATCTATTACTTTATAGTTCCGTATTGCCACATATTTTGAAAAATAAATATATTTATGTATAAAAAATTGGCATTAATATGTATAGCATTTTATCTTTAGTTTCTTTATTGAATTCTACCACAATATTCTATTGAGTTTGTAAAATTTTATTTCATTAAAACGCAGTTAAAATATAAAATACATTCCATAGAGCAGTGTTTCTCAAAAGTGTAGTGCGCGTACCCCTTAAGGTAGGAGTAAGTAAAAAGATTCTAATTTGTACGCGGCGATTCTCAGTCGACCAACTTCAACTAACTTGATGCGCGACACACCTAAATTTGCCAACAAAAAAGTTTTGCATCGTTGGCTCAAATTGGTCATGAGCCTCTCTGATTGGTACCAAATCAACCTGGCTTCGGCGCAAAAGGATGGCCGAGAGCTCAGCTGAGGGATTCCGTTTCCACGGCAGTATCGTCAGGGCTACACTAGATACTGGGCTGGCTCATTCATTATCATGACGTCACAAATGGCGGCTGGGCGCGACTAAGACTCCTATAATAGGAGCTGACGCATATCCATTTTGTTTCGAATTATTCCTGCTCAGTTCAGCATCAATCTACGGCAACCGGAGTTGGGGTTGCCTAAGAATCGGTTCTGATTGGCTGAACCGGTTCTGATTAGCTTGGTTTTTCGACTGAACTCCAATTTGAGACCCAAATCTGCGAGGATGCGTCAGCCTATATTATAGGAGTTCTAGGCGCGACCAGCGATTGGTACAAAGCGACGCGCCCTTCGTTTTGTGCCAATCACTGTATGTTTTCCGTTTTGTCGTTTCGCTTTGTACCAATCGCTGGTCGCGGCCAGCCACCATTTGTGACGTCATGATAATGAATGAGCCAGCCCGGTATCTAGTGTAGCCCTGGTATCGTGCGGACCGTACTTCCTCTTACAGAAGGCGACGAAAGTGGGGCATAGTCGCCGTAGTAGCGAAAGCAAGTGGTTGTCTATGGGGTGAATGAGCGAACGGAGCACAGGCGGTACCCGGTCCGACCAGACCATATTTTATCTGTTTTCCCCTACTCCATAGCCTTCACACCTCAGGCCTAGTCATCTTGGGATACGCAGGATGCGTGGGACTCATTTTCCTATTTTCGTATCTGTTCATTTAATTTTGATAATATTTTGTTTGATGTTGTTTTTGTTCCACTGGCAAGGAGCTCTATAGGCTCTCCCTAATCCCAGCTGGTTGTAGAGAAATTCTCAGAAACTTGCTTCAAGCTAGTCTCTAAGTTGTAGTTTGCTCTTGTGTGCTGTCATACGCAACATGGAGGCGATGATGTGTGGGATGTAGCTTGGAGACGGGACCTGCTCCGGCCTCTCTCGATCTCTGAGTGGGGTTCTGTTGCATCGGTTCGGAATCAGTTAATAGCCCTGTCATGTCCAGTATTGGACGAATGAAGTATCAACTGACCTTAGAAACAAATTACCAATACATACTTACCAACTACCAACTATTCATCCGTAAAATATGTTTTAATTTGACACAGGCACGTTTAGATATTTAAAATATATTAATGTACCTTTATTTATTTAATATTTCAACAATTTCAACATGGAACTCATTTGACTTTATTTTTAAAATGATTTTTATTAACGCTTTCCAACATAGTTTAAAACTATTTATGAATTCGGTTTGTCTGTCTGTCCATACTCTAACTCTCGTAAATGTGCTCGGATTGGCATGAAATTGTTATATGTTATTGATGTTTACTATAGAACGTTCGGTATCGAAAATGAAATTTGTAGCTCGTTTACAGGCGCGCACAAAAGAATCCCGTTACATTATGGTCTGTGGGGGAAAATCTTTCCAATAGACTTTGTAGATGTTACAATATTTCAAACACAATGAGATGGATATCCATTACTGTGGTGGACTAAAACATGCTTTCTCGAGAATGTAAAATAAAAAGCATTTATAGTTCGTTTACAGGAACGTATAAATCTTTTGCGATGCAGTTTAAAGATGTTACTATGATCGATTCCATTGTATGAAATATTTAAATAATATTCTGTTAGTGATAGAAAGTTTTTTTTATAATCTATGCCTTATGCATGATTTTTGGTTCTCACTTTGGTTCCAAACGTGTTTAACCTGGATCAAATTTATACACATTTTATAGAAGAATGCAGGGAGTTTGACAGGTATAATACTAGGATCAAAAAATTTCGGGACTGGCTTTTTTAATGAATATGATTTATTGATACCATGTCACACACAGTCAAATTCAAAGAGTACACCTCCCGTAACTCTGCCAGAGCGAGTATAGTTGCTGAAAATATTCCGTGAAGTCTTTGGATGAGATGGTCTTCATTGAGGCCGTCGCAGTTTACGTGTCTTTAAATGCTCCCTTGTAAAAGCATCCTTTTAAAACACTTCGCAAAACACATTGATCTCTCACCCGCCGCCTTCTGAATACAAGGCCTACGTGTTGGCACAAAAATGGCGGCTGTCGTAAGCGGGTATCTTTCAACGTTTGTATAGTCCCTTGAATTTAGACACCAGTGTTTTCTTAAAGTTTCTTTGGCCATTATATTTTTTTAAATAAGTCAATGGATACTTTTTGAAATTACTGGTATTAAAACTCAGGGGATTATATATTGCCGTA
Organism: Maratus michaelseni; assembly: GCA_963931845.1. Lineage (NCBI taxonomy): Eukaryota > Metazoa > Arthropoda > Arachnida > Araneae > Salticidae > Maratus > Maratus michaelseni. Next base: position 150,987,928 of record OZ007598.1, on the reverse strand, counting down.
TGATACTGCCGATGCGGTTATGCGTATTATACGAAATAGTATATACGGTACAGCGTATGTCTTACCCTAGTGGTTTGACTTATAAACGTTAAAACGGTTTTCAATCATTGAGTGAAAAAAAAAAATGTTTCTCTTTTACTAGTCTACGGATCAGATACATTGCTAGAATCCCACTAGAATCCTGTATTCTGGTGGTTTACCAGGGACATTGTGATTCCTTGATCAAAGAACTAAGATGACCTCGGGTTTACCTGTCTTGCAGTGCCTATGCAGGTAGCGAGTGCTTACAAAGAAAAAAAAATTGGAACATATTTTTCCTCAGTTTAGATTTAGGTTGTTTTTGAACTCGAAACTAAGCTATTAATTTTTAAATGTTTTACTATGGATAGCGAGTAATTTCAAAGCTACCTTTCGTAGGTCTGTAACAGCCGCACCCGCTTCTTTTGATTTATGAAGTGGACACTTCATGCAAATTATTATTTCTGAACAGATTATGAAACACCTTATGCAGATTGCTGCGGTAACGCCACCGATTTCAAGCTTGTTCTCCGTTCAGTGACGTAAGACTGATGAAGTCCATTGGTATTAAAAATAAATACGTATACTTGAAATATAGCTATATTTAATTATACGTTTAACCGATATACACTTATACGTATCTGGATACGTTTAAACGTATACTTTTAGGTATACGTATTTCATACCGGCGTATTATACCGGGTGTTTCACGAAAGACCCCTAAATAAATAACTCGGAAATGGTGAGAGATAGAAGCATGATACCAGTGGTATGTTTTTTTAAAAAATTGTAAGAATCTGATACAGAAACCTCAAAATTTTAGTTAAAAATAGTGTCGAAGATGGCGCTGCAGGCAGCATTATGGATGCCTGTAAAGAGAGCTCATTCGCGCCAAGAACGTTCAATCGTCGAAGATTTCGCCGTTGAAACGTGATCGCTATTAGCGCATAGTAAAAGAAATTATGGAAATGACACTGAAGGACATTGTTTACTGCAACAATCCTTTAACACTCGATGAGCTATAGAAGAGGCTATTTGTTAAGCTTGCGTGTTGATTTCCGGTGGCATGCTACAGAGAGTCACTGACAATCAGGGCCTGATTACCGGCGGGGCAAACTTCCACCAGTAAAATTAAATAGAAAATGTCGGCTTATTTAAACGCCATATTCATAAAGAATTGCTATCAACAACAAGGCAAATATTTCTGTCCAATTTTACTGGTGGAAGTTTGCCCCGCCGGTAATCAGGCCCTGCTGACAATTTCCTTCTTGATTTGCGACATGTGTGTTGTGCACATTTTAAATCGTTTTTTATGTGATACAGCCTACTTATGGATATGCCTCCTTCAGCGCCATCTATCAGCACAATTTTTTACTAAAAATTTGAGCTGTCTGTATCAGATTTCTACGTGGTTTTTAATAAACATACCACTGGTTTCATGCTTCTATCTATCACCGTTTCCATGTTATTTGTTTTCAAAGTTAGGAGTTCTTCGTGAAACACCCGGTACGTATATAAACGTATATCGGTTAAACATATAACTGAAATACTTATCGCACTGGGAGTAATAGTACAAATGCTGAAAAAATCCGCCAACAGCAGCCGTCATTTTTATGTCCTAGTATTCAGGGGGCGTTGTCTCACCGTTCACTTGCTGCAACATGTGCAATGTTTCTGTCGGAGATTATTGCAAAAGCTGGCAGTATTTGATATTTGTACGTTGTTCTTTGGCCGCCATTTCTGTTGTCGACGAGAGCGAACTACTACAGTTCTATGGCATGCTTTGTCTAGAAAAATACTGCACGATAGGCACACTTTTTTCTTCACCACGTCTTATATCAGTCATGCTTCTATACCAGATGACAATATGCACCATTTTAAAATAGTGATAATATTTCAATGATAATACCTTAAAATTATTCATCAATTTGTTCGCAATTCAAGCAAACTTACAGAAGTTAGAGTAAGAACAGATAAGTAGACAGACAGACGATCCAAACTCATAAACCCTTTTCAACTTTCTTGAAAAGTATTAAAAATCAGTGCTTTATTTCTTTTAAATTGTCGTTTATAACCTGATTCTAAATCAAAATACCGTATATACTCGTGTATAAGCCGACCCCCAAATTCGAGATGAAAATAGATTTAATACCAATAATTTACAATGGTTTTCTCCATCTTAAATAATTTAGAATTAAATGAGATTAAATAAGTTGTAGAAAACCACTTTGAATTACTGGTATTAAACGTGCTTTTGTCTCGAATTTGGGGGTCGGCTTATACACGAGTATATACGGTAATTTAAGTGTTGAATATTAATATCATTTATGAAATTTAATTTATCTTAAACTAGGGCGCCTACCCCCTGCGAGCTAGGCTCGCCAACCCCGGCTCAGACTTCGAGGCCTCTAAAAACATGACAGCGTGCTTCGTTTTAAAAATATTGGTAAATCTGTAATTGGGTTGCCATGCTTTTAACGTTTTAATGGGGCATTTTAGGTAGATTTCGTAAGAAATACTACCTATTACATTCTCACCTAAGTTGGAAAATTTGAAAAATTTTTGCAGATCTACGCCGATCATGACTCTCAGAACCCAAAACCACCCCCAGTTCAAAAGTTTATATATCTATCTATCTATCTATGTCACTTTTTTCTGACCACGATAACTGGAAAAATTCTGCATAAATCTCTTCCAAACTGATACATAAAATCAAGGGTCATAAAATCTCGGTCAAGTTCGTTAATGGACAAAATCGAACCAAGGGGGGGGGAAATGGGGGGGCTTTTTGTGAAAACAGAAAAATCCTCATAATTTCTTTATTATTATACGTATCGAAACCGTTTAAAGTTATTATTACTTCTAGGAAAAGGGCCGAAAATGTATGTATGACAGATTTTTGATATAATTAAAAATGGCCCCAAGGGGGGAAAAAAGGGGGGTTTTAGAAGAAAAAAAATCATAGCTTCATCAATTCACAAGATATTAAATCCGCGAAAATTTATTATTAATCCTCTTAGTATTATCTAAAACTTTTATATTGACAAGTTTTTTATAGGACCAACCGTTATAGCAAAAAAAAATTAAAAACAAAACAAATCCCTGCCGGCTCCGCCTGCAAACAAGTTATTTTTCGAAGTAGGCGGTTCCAACTCCCGCATCTTTTCGAAACTGATACATAAAATCAAGGGTCATAAAATCTCGGTCAAATTCGTTAATGGGCAAAATCGAACCAAGGGGGGGGGAAATGGGGGGGCTTTTTGTGAGAAAAATCCTCATAATTTCTTTGTTATTATACGTATCGAATCCGTTTAAAGTTATTATTACTTCTAGGAAAAGGGCCGAAAATGTATGTATGACAGATTTTTGATATAATTAAAAATGGCCCCAAGGGGGGGGGGAAGGGGGGTTTTAGGAGAAAAAAATCATAGCTTTGTCAATTCACAAGATATCAAATCCGCGTAAATTTATTATTAATCCTCTTAGTATTATCTTAAACTTTTATATTGACAAGTTTTTATAGGACCAACCGTTATAGCAAAAAAAAAAAATTAAAAACAAAAAAATCCCTGCCGGCTCCGCCTGCAAACAAGTTATTTTTCGAAGTAGGCGGTTCCAACTCCCGCATCTTTTCGAAACTGATACAAAAAATCAAGGGACATAAAATCTCGGTCAAGTTCGTTAATGGGCAAAATCAAACCGAGGGGGGGGGGGGGCTTTTTGTGAAAACAGAAAAAAACCCCATAATTTCTTAATTACGATACGTATCGAATCCGTTTGAAGTTATTATTACTTCTAGGAACAGAGCCAAAAACATATGTATGACAGATTTTTGATATAATTAAAAATTGCCTTAAGGGGGGGAGGGAAGGGGGGTTTTAGAAGAAAAAAATTCATAACTTCGTCAATTCCGACTATTTCAAATCCGCTTAAATATATTATAAATCCTCTTAATATTATCTAAAACTTTTATATTGACATGTTTTTTATTGGACCAACTCTTATAGCAAAAAAAAAAAAAAAAATCCTTGCTGGCTCCGCCTGCAAACAAGTTTCGTTTCGAAGTACGCGGTTCCAAATGCAGCATCATCGCAAAAAGGTCATTTCTTCAGCAATTCCCGACAAACAGGCACCCCACGTTCTGCGTCTTCGAAATCTACCTGTGCCTGTAGGCCGAGCCGTCAGGGATTTTTTTATTAATATGTGCCCATGGATGCAAGAACCTACTGGTGAACTACTTTACAAATGACTGCTATTCTCTTGAGAGATACAGGTAGATATTATTCACCCAGCTACTGTGTAAATATTTTTAAATTAATTAATTAATGTCAAGGAGATTATGTTTCTCTTACCATCCCCAGGATCAAGGATGTATATAAATGTTAAATTATTATCACAAACTTATTAATCACATACTTAAATTTAAATAATCAAAATAAGAACTTAATAACTTAACTGGTTAATATATTGTATTGTTAAAATGAAGTCTCGTGAATATAATGTGTACTACCTTTTTGTATAATTATTTTACTCTTTATTTTTATGTTTTATATCTATCTTCTGTAAATAAAACCGTTTTTATTTTACCCTTAATTTAGACTCCAGCATTTATTTAGTTTACAGTGTGATGTTTAATCTAGAGTTATATATATGTTGGTTTAAACTACTACTTTAAGTAAGATTTTACAGCGGGTAAGGATAAGTTTCTTCAAAATAACACAACGCAGTACACCTTTTTATTTAATACAAAAAAAAATCTATCCCAGGTTGCTCGATCACAATTTGCCCTCAAATTGCCGCTAAGATAATTGGTGTGTTTCTGACAGGAGGAGTTAATTATTATGGGTTTGAGTAACGCCCTGCAAGTTTTATACATATGTTTTAAATCTCTCCAACATGTAGAAACCCCAATTATTACTGGTGCATGTGACACAGGAATTTCTCTGGTGTTCAGCTTTCTCCATATCCAGCCCTTTTAATTATTCAATTTATAGCTTATTTTAGATAATTAAATATTTTGTACTGGATTAAGAACTTATATCTTAGATTTAATGAAATAACTTAAATAGAAATAATAATGATGTACATTTAAAGAAACTAAATTTATTTATATTCAATATTCTCTTTTAGAATTGATAAATTTACTCAATAAATGTATAGAATTTATTATTTACATAAATTTTTATAATTAGTTACTCTAAACATATCCATTTAAAAAAGCAAACGATCTTTTCCCTTTAGCTAGATAATGAGTAACACAGGACTATAGGTTTGAGAGCAATTACATAACTGTCAACCTTACGAGTTTTTTCGAGTCAAATAAACATATTTCAACCACAAGTTTTATTTCAGGAATGAAAAAAATGTAATTACTACATAGATTTTTTTTTTGATCAAAAAATGTATATCTGATTAAAAATTGGCAGCTATGCAATTAACACTTCGTAGCATCGCCCGGGAAAAAGAATTTTATATATCCTGTGCCGGTAGATTTAACAAGTTTTATTTATTTATTTTTAACACTTTCCAACCTAGTTGAAAATTGTTTATGACTTCGGTTTGTCTGGCCGTCTGTAACTCCCTAAATTTGCTCGGATTGCTCTGCAATTTTTATATGTTATTGTCGTTATCTATAGCATGTTCTTTATTTCAACGGAAGTGTGCAGCACTTATAGTTGTTTTACAGGGACACTCAAAAGAATTCCATTACATTACGGTAAATGGGGAAAAATCATTTTCGGTTTATTTTAATGATGTTACACAATTTCAAACAGATTGTAATGGATATACAGGGTGTCCATAATTAAACGACCCTACTTTAATGTTGTCTACAGACGAAACTATTGGTCAGGAAGTTGTGAAATTTTGTGAAGGACATAATAAAGCAATGGGAATTTGTTTAAGCGAAAAAAAAATTAGTTCAAAATTTCGCCACCAGATGGCGTTTTTAATAAATCAATCGCATTTGAAACATTTGGTAAGTCATGATAAATCAAGAACATTTAATGAATTATACATTTAGCATACATTTTAGATAGTTTACATATTTCATTGCGACAAAACGTGTTCCACATGACGTCCATCATTTTTAGCTACCATCTGAAATCGTAGGATAGCATGTTCCACAGTTGACAACAGTGTGTTCTGCGAAATGCTAAAAACATGTCGTGAACATGTCTTTAAGATTAGATAAAGTTCTTGGTTTATCATGACTTACAGAATGTTTCAAATGCGATTGACTCATTAAAAACGCCATCTGGTGGCGAAAATTTGAACTAAATTTTTTTTTGCTTAAACAAATTCCCATTGCTTCATTATGTCCTTCACAAAATTTCACAACTTTCTGACCAATAGTTTCGTCTGTAGACAACTTTAAAGTAGGGTCGTTTAATTATGGACACCCTGTATATCACTAAGGTGCATTACAAGAAGCTTAGTATGGAATAGGGTGTGCATAGCACTTATAGTTACTGTACAGGGACAGTCAAAATAATTCCGTTACATTACGTCTATGGAGAAAAATCGTCTGCGGTTTATTTAAATAATGTTTCACTATTTTAAACCCATTGAAATTTGTATATCACTAAGGTGCATTACAAGAGGCTTTCTACGGAATATTGTGTGTATAGCAGTCATCGTTCATTTACAGGGACACACAAAAGAATTCTCTACTGTCTGTTAACAATAATTCTTGGAAGTGCGTTTTAAGTTACTGAACGCGATTTTAAATTTAACTCACTTTTTGTCTACTACTTGGTGTGTATAAATTCTGTAGATCCTATACAGGGCAGCACAAAAGTTCGCGAACACATTTCCGTTTATTGACAGAAACTCCAGAAGGAGAATTTTAATCTGTGCTACGCGTTTCCTAATAACTGAACTAAAATTTAGCATCCTATGTAGTATATATACAAATCTATAGATCATATACAGGGCTCAATAAAAGTATTCGGATATTTTTCCGAATATTGTATATGTTGGAAATTAATGAAATTATGTTTTTAAATATGTTATGCGTTTTCCAAATTGTTTACTTAGATGTTATCTTTCACTTTATTAAACGGTATGATTTGTAAAATTATTTTGGAAGCATTGGAAAGTGTTACATAATCTATGCTTGACGCATGATTTTTCGTTCTTTTTTTTTTTTTTTTTTTTGCGATACATTTTTTGATGTGGTTGTGATTTTCAGCCTTTGGATTTTTTTTTTTTTTTTTTAAACGACATTTTTCTGTAGATATAATATGTAAATAGTTTTTGTGCATGTTTTATAGATATTTTTCTATTTTGCATATATAAATTAAAATTGTAATGGCAGTTGTGAGCGAGATTTCTAATATTTTGTCTGTGCCTTTTGAGAATATTAACAAACAAAAATGATTTACATAAAGCGCATAATTTTTTTCCATTTTTAGACGGACCAATTCTCTATTTTATGATTTTGAATTCTATGTGAGTTCAATATCTTTCCTGAGATTACCACAAGTTTTTTGCAGTAAGTTTTTCGTTCGTTTATTAATTGTTCACAATTTGCCCACCCTGACAATAGCAATTTTTTCCTCACAAAAAGGTCTCTTAGGTTTGTTAAATACGAGGGGCAGTCGGAAAATAAGTTTCCCCTGGCGACTGTGGACAGAGGTGTGTATGAAAGACAAAAAATGTAATGAGACATTAAAGATAAAACAATTTTATTTTTCCACATAAGTACCAAGTACATTTAGACATTTGTCATACCGCTTTATAAGCTTCAAAAAGCCTTCCGTGAAAAAATCAGGGCTTTGCATAAAGACGAAGTGTTGAACATCTATGGGCGAAAGACGACACAGCAGGTGAACGCGAACGTGCAAGACACCGATACACCATTGAGTTGAGGTCGACCGCAATCAAGCAAATGGCGCTGTTGCAGCTTATAAAGCGGTATGACAAATGTCTCAATGTACTTGGTACTTATGTGGAAAAATAAAGTTATGTTTCATCTTTAATGTCTCATTACATTTTTTGTCTTTCATACACACGTCTGTCCACAGTCGCCAGGGGAAACTTATTTTCCGACTGCCCCTCGTATATTTATGAATTTTCATTACTTGTTAAAATATCGAAAATGGCCATACAATTTTGTTTTAGCAACATACTTTTTTTTTTAAGATGGCGCAAAAACGTGGTTTAATAGATGTTTGTTTGTAAATATTTTAAAAACATGTTTTTCCGCCATCTTGAAAAATTTGGTAAGATTCTAAAACTGTCGTTTGGTGCCATTTTGGATTTTTTAGCCAATCGCGCCGACTGACACAAGATATTGAACTCTTCCCTAAATACTAGGCATATGAGTTGACACAAAAATGGCGGTTGTCATAGACGGATATAGTTCAGCGTTTGTACGGCCCTTTGAATTTGAATATCAGTAATTTCTTAAAATATTGTTAGATTTATTAAATTTCAGAAAAATGAAGCATACTTAAAAAAATACTTGTATTATGGTATTTAAATTTAAGGGATCGTATAAACGCTGTAAAAAATCCGCCTACGATAGCCGCCATTTTTGTGTCAGCGCGTAGTTCTAGTATTCAGAGGGATGGGCTTTGAAAGTGGGAGACTGATCAATTCTGAATTCAAGCGGATTTTGTATTAAGAAATTCCGAATTTGTACCAGAAAAATTTTAATAATATTTTTTCTCGGAAGAAATCGGATATTTCTATCAAGAGTAATCGCGTTACGTACATACATACGTACATTCATTTGTACGTACATACAGAACCTGCGGGCACATTAGCTCTCAGTCTTTGATAACGTGTGAGCTAGCAAATTTCTTTGAAAATAAGTAAAAGCTTTTCTTCAGGTATTCAATACAAAGAAAATTTTCATTTCAAAATTCTGGTGTCATTGTGGTATTTAGGGATTAAAATTAAGCGGTGAAAAAATGTACTATCAGTACCGTAGCTAGAAGTAGTTGTTTCGAAAAGGGGAGTCCATTTTCGGTTCCCCTATCTACGTATTTAAGGATGTTGGTCAATGAAATCTCAAATTCTCCTAGCTAATCTCTGTGAGTGAAATGCGTTCTTATTTTTAAAATATCTCATAAGGAAATTAATATTTTTAACTTCTTTTTTCTGTGTACTATAAATGAGTAGACACACTCGGGATAGTGTAAAGACTAACCGCTCCTAAAAATTACGAATTCTTTACTAGTTTTGCCCGAACGAAGTTCTGGCAAGAAGTGTTTGCTTGCTTCATTACTAAAAGCTTTTATATACCACTAAATTTTATTTGTAATCTTCGATTTATTAATTGACAGACATTTTTCGATTATACAAGAAAAATATTTTAGTACGGAAAAAGCGGTGTTTCGTCCCTACTTTTAGATTATAACATTAAAAACAAAACTGTTAACGGGGTTAAATTTTGCATTTTTTATGCGGGAAAATGGGTATAAAAATGGTTCTTCTCAACATTTTACTATCGATTTACCTTGAAAATAAATATTCTTAGAATTATCCCCCTACTCGTGAATAAGGTTTTACCGTCAAATATAGTTGTAATCGTTACGACTGTCTAGTCTTCTAGGGGATGTCGTTTTTAAAAATTTTTATATTTTATGTGTTCAAATCGTAGCGAAGCTGACGATCTGTGGGGTAAGGTTTTGACACTTGAAACAAAATTAAGTATGAGATATTTTAGAAATATTTTGTTAAGCAAAAAAGAAAAAAGACATTCTTTAAGAAGAGTACAGAGAAAAAAGAAGATAAAAATATGAATTTTCTTAGGAGATACTGAAAAAATAAGAATGCATTAGACGCCCATAGGTTTAACATTAGTACGGGTAATTTGAGACATGACTGAACAACATCATTAACCCTTCAGTAATTAGGTTAGGGAACTGAGAATGGACTTTCCTTTTCGAAACATTTTTCACGCTAAGGTACTGAGTTCCTCCCTTTAACCACTTAAATGGCGGTGGTTCATATTTGGATCACTTAATTTTAATCTCTAAAATGCCATAATGGCACCAGATTTTGAAATGAAATTTTTTTTTGTTATAAGTACCTGAAGAAAAGCTTTTACTTATTTTCAAATAAATTTGTTCATAAGTTCTTGTCATTCAACAATTTACGAATTTTTACGTACTTTGCCCCTGAAAGGGTTTTAAAGCTGCAATTAAATTTCATGTCAAGCTATAAGGGAATTTAACCTTCCGCCTCACTCTGGCAAAATTTCCCAAAATTCGGAAAGAAAAGTTACTCTAGAAAAAAAGTTAATTTGAGAGTAGAAAAGTTAATTGAGACATGACTGGCCAACACCCTTCATGAAGCGTCGAGAAAATCAAGAACATTTTCACTCACCAACAAGCTTCATCTGCTGTGTCGCTATTTCCAGAGTTTTCATGGTGTTATGCTTCACTGTACAGGTCAAAATGAAATCCCCTTTTGGAGTCAGTTCTGCTTTGCGTCGTAAGATTTCAGATCTCTGATAAAATTTTTGTTGACCAGCTACGGAACTTTTTTCATCAAAGCTATGTATCTTATCTAAGATTTTCTCAACAGTACCGTCAGCCTTTTTCATACCAAGCGTGAAAGTTACAGTGTTTGGTGGCTCCATGAAATTTCTTCCTCTGAGGTAGACGGAAATATAGAAAGTGGAGTCGTTATTATCACCTCCAGGGAAGAGTTGCAAATTCCAGGTAGATTTGGCGAACGTGAAAGGAGGACTTTGGTAATAACACCCTGCTGCTTCGGACAGCGAGAAGAAATCTGCTACTTTCCATTCTATGCCCAGCTCGCCGTTACTTTCGTAGAGTTCGTCTTTGAATCCACTGATTAATAACATGTTTCAATGGAGAAAAAAATTCAGCACCTAATAAACTAAAAGATACTGCAAGTTAGGTTCATTAAGAATCACATCAATGAGAAATTACTTGTTTGAACTATGATAAAACATACGTATTATAGTACTAGTTTCAAATCACTGTTAACTAGGTAAAATAAAACGGATGAATATTAAAAATAATTAATTTAATAAAAGATCAATCAAGAAAAAACAAGTTGGAAATTGTACGTCAAACGTGACAAATGATGTGCCGTTCCTACTATAAATAGTTTTATAAATATTCATTATACTATGCGCAAATATCTAACACAAGACAATGTTAAAAAAACATCATAATTATTTCAGTGAAATGAATTATATCGTCTGCACCTAACATAACATAATTTCGCTAAACTTTGATTGCTTATAAGGAACAGGCAGCTGGCGTCAATGTTTGTCAAAATAATTGTATAGCAAGAAATACCTATCTGTTCTTTATGGCTCCTACTGTACATATGAGTACGGTCCATTTGCTTGGTGTACGTGTAACATATCTATCATAATTGGCCTACGTCGCTATGTTGATTCCTGCAATGATCGCTACGACAAACATCAGGCTACATCGCCAAGCTTTGCGAACGATTACTTCCATAGTTTAATATTTTAAACATTCACGACGAATGAATCTCTTTTTTGTTTACTTTCATGGATCGAGAATTTGAACTGCCAACCTAATTTCAACTGAAGTTATCGCAGAATATATACATAATTGAACGCAAGTATCTCTCAAACATTAATTTATTTTGAACGATCTTTCTAAAAATGTAACTTTTTGCAGTTTTAATCGAAAAAATAATTTAGAATAAAAATGGCCGCCTGACATATAAAGAAACGAAACGCTTATTATACGAACGAACGTTTTATAACGAAACTTTGATGACAGTCAAATCCTTTGCGCTTTTATTATATTGATTACGTATGATAGAATTTAATAGAATGAAGAAAACTTATATTAATATTTTTTAAAGTTTTGATTCCCTTTTCATAAAATTTGAAATGACTCGACAAAATCCTGCAACGATTATCATAAGAGACGGTAGTCTCTTGAGTGACGCAGCGAAAAACCGAAAACCGTAAGCCCAAAACCGAAGATTCCGTCACTCTCATATATACAGCTAGCAGGACATCAAAGGAAAATCGAAACGCCGACATTTAATATCTCAGTAAATATGAGGCATACCGTTTCGATTTTTTCACATTAGTCTTATATCTATGGCCTAACTCTATCCTGAAATTTATAGATTTCTACATGCAGTAGATTTTGAGATCTGGAAACCAATTTTTAAGCAAAAATGGAAAATGTATTGGTGTAATGGGCACAGAGGTGTTATCTCGAAAATGGATCGAACGATTTTTTTTAAATTAATATATTATATTAATCGCTTTTAGATGAAGAGAGTAAGATTTTGAACTAACGTAGGAAAACTCTTGTTTTTTATATAATCCAGCTTCAAAATCGGACTCTTTTCTTATGCTTTTTCTGGTAGACTAACATTAAAGATTTTCGGCCTTTTCACCCTTTTTTATTCCTGCGCGGTCAGGATGTTCATGGGTATCACGGTTATAGTTAAAGGCGATTTCGCAATCATATGTGGCTGAAGAACTATTTAGATTTTTTTTTTTTTTTTTTAATATGAAAACAGTTTATTATACATTCCAAAATATGTATTAAATTAAATTATGGTTAAATTTTTTTTCTTTCTTGTTCGGATGCAAATAATTCATATTTTTAATCTGCATTTGGTAGAAAAATGAATTATCTTTAATTTTAAAAACGAGAAATTCGTAATTACATGTATAAAATTAGATTGTATTTATTATTGGTATTTATGATTTCAAAATTTTTAATAAGAAATTGTTTTTTTGCTAGTATACAGTGGGCAAAGTCTCTAGCCATGCCAACCAACCAATCGGTTGATTATCTGACTGATAGTTTAGCCACAGTAGTTTAGCTTTAGCTTCATTGGCGCACCCACGGGGGGGGGCTAAGGGGGCTGAAGCCCCCCCCAGACCCTGAAACTTAAGGATGAAGTAACTATGTAACGTTTTCTATAAAATTATAAAAAGTTTTTTTGTTTGTTTTTGTTTTTTTAAGGTTTTTAGAAAATGTTTAAAACCTTTGTATCTCATTTCATCTTTATTCTCAAATCGTTTTCGAAATACGTTAAGCGTAAAGACTTATAGCGGTACTCTGATTCTCTCAGTCCTGAGTACCCATCCATCATCCTAGAGATATCTCTAGGGGGCGTTGATTCAAGTCCAAACGAGGGTGGTATTTCGTCTGCGTTGTACATCTGTGTAGTGGACAATACGACCCATTCAAGGTCGATAAACGATTGGCACTATCCATTTTGCTAAACATTGAAGTGGGGTGCTGGAGAAATGGCAGCCTCACACTAAAAACCTTTTATTACTCTAGCACAAATGAGGTATAAACGATTGGCCCTATCCATTTCGTAAAACATTGAAGTGGGGGGGGGGGGGGCTGGAGAAATGGCAACCCCACACAAAAACCTTTTTATTACTCTAGTACAAATGAGGTGCAAACGAAAAGATTGTTCGTACAAACGGTGTATATATTATTGGTACTTTTTCCATTTTCTAAAACATTGAAGTGGGAGGGCTGGAGAAGCGGTAGCCCTACACTAAAAATCTTTTATTACTCTAGTACAAATGAGGTACGAACGATTGTTGGTACAAACGAGGTATAAACGATTGGCACTATCCATTTCGTAAAACATTGAGTTGGGCAGCTGCCTTTTCTCCAACCCCCCCTACAAAAAACCTTTTATTACCCTAGTACAAATGAGGTACAAATGAAATTATTTTTGGTACAAACGGTATAAACGTTTGGCACTATCCGTTTTGTAAAACATTGAGGTGGGGGGGGGGGGGCTGGCCGTTTCTCCAGCCCCCCCCCCCCACTAAAAACTTTTATTACTCTAGTACAAATAAGATACAAACGAGGTATGAACGATTGGTAATATTTTCAAAAACATGTGAGTGGTGGTGGTGGTGGGGGGGGGGGGGGGGGGGGCTGGCGAAATGCACCTCTATTTTATTAGTACTTCTGGTTATACACTTTTTTTTTTTTTTTTTTTAGCATCCTTCGTGTTAAAACGTATAAAAAAATAGCCATAGTTTTAAATTTTATATTTGGAGAATTTATATCATCAAAGCTCAAGAAAATCATCTAAGATTAGAATAATTCATCAGCACTTCATCACTAGAATGGTAAGCATACATATTAATTTCTTTCTAAGGATAATTATTACACTAGTATATTCGTAAGCATAAAGTTTCAAATTTATTAATAGATAAGAGAGGGCATATCCCGCGGTCTATGCCCCTCCCTCCTGTGCCGAACAAGGTACTAATTTACTGAATCATGGACATAAACAAAAATAAAAAAGGCTAAGACAAAATTGCAATGAATCGGTAAAGAGTTCTGTTTTATACGGGTTTTTGCTTTAGCAGGTAAACTTTCAAGGTGTTTCTTTTGCTGAGACCATGGAATGTTTGTGATCAAGACAATATTACGTTATAGACAAGTTTCATTTACACAAGTTAAACGGTATGGGGTTATTTACACAAGTTTTACGTATACAGTTTAACAGTGTAAATGAAACCTGTCTATAACGGAATATTATCTTAATCGCAAACATTCCATGGTCCCATCGAAAGAAACACCTTTACAGTTTACCAGCTAAGACGGAATTTCTCAGCGATTTATTGCAATTCCGTCAGTATTTTTTACTGTTTTTGTATCCATTGTATCCAAGTCAAAGAAGACTCCATATTATAAAATTGACTTGTTTTCCTTTTCACAATAGATGTAAATTGTCATGTTAACGGTTTTTAGCTCACAGGCTATCAAAGCCTGAGAGCTAATGACCGCCGGTTCTGTATGTACGTAACGCGATAACTCTTGATAGAACTAATTTCTTTGCTTCAAATTTTGTTTATAGGTTCATTGTGATAAGGTGCTTCCCTGATTAGTTTTGGGGGTTCATTAGTTAATTATAAGGGGGTACGGGGGATGATCCCCCTGTTAGTATATTGTCAATTTCTTTATTTTTCGAGGGTTTATTTCAAATTCTTTGAAATAAGAGTATAATATACAATTAGTGTGTATAGCCTGTGAGCTCAATGCCCTCAGTTTAACTGGGCAGTTTTCTCTTTATTTATTAGCTCACAAGCGATCAAAGCCTGAGAGCTAATGTGCCCACAGGTTCTGTATGTACGTAAGTATGTATGTACGTAACGCGATAACTCTTGATAGAAATATCCGATTTGCTTCAAATTTTGAATATAGGTTCATTCTGATAAGGTGCTTTCCTGATTAGTTTTGGGAGTTCATTGGTTAAGTATAAAGGGGGAGGGAACAGGGACTAATCCCTCCCCCTTAATTTATAAAAATGGATTTTTCATGTAGAATTATACGATTTGCTGCAAATTTGGTATATCTGTTTATTCTGATATTAGATTTGGAAATTCATTGGTTAAGTATAAAGGGTGGGAGTTAGGGAGATAACCCCCCCCCCCCTTTATTTAGCTAAATGGGAATATCATGCAGAATTATTCTTTGAAATAAGAGTATAATATACGCAATCAGTGTGAATAGCCCCGTGAGGTCAATGCCATCAGTTTAACAGGGCACTTTTCTTTTCTTTTCTTTTTTTTAATTAAAAAAAAAATTTAAAAATGAATTGAATGTTCATAATATTAATTAATTAATAGAAGAATTGTTTTCTCCCTGTAAATACACAGCGGCAAAAAACCATTGATACTGAAAAATAAATAAGTAGATAACATTTTCTGTCATTCATATCTAAGTTCTATTTATAGTATCAGGCTAACTATTTTATTATAAAATTATATTCCTCTGTTTTCTTCACAAAATGTTTCATTCTGTTCATTTATGATAAATAATATACGTTTTAGCATATGTTCAAATTCAAGCGATATCGAATTACTGATGATAAAGCAGAGACACACAAGAGCAGTCATCGTAATTTCATTACGTTGCTGCACTACAACGAATACAATACTATTACATTACATAAAATATTATATTACAGAATATGTCAGCTTTATATCGTAAAATAAGCATTTTTGTAACATTTTTCAGTAATCGTAAAGTGTAAAGGAAAAAAGGAAAATATCTGCACATATCCATAAATAATTAACAAATTTTGTATCACTGATGGATATCAGAAGTGATTATAGTAAATTTCAGCTACTGTTGCAGTGCGCAAATGCAGATGATCACTTGATCACCGACTCGTGAGTGTCATGCAAATGCATTAGAAGTCTGCACAGGCCAGAATTTCGAGGCCAGGCCCGAACGAAATCTATCTTGCCCGTTGCAAAAGTTAAAAGTTTGGCCTGGCAAGTACAAAAATCAAAGAAAACAGGCCCGACCCGGCCAGTGACAAAATCAGTTAAATCATGGCCTATCCAGTCCGCTCAATTTGTATAAAAAAAATTCCGATTTTACTCAACATAAAATTAAGATTCTTTTAAAGAATATTGCATACTTATTTTTGGAAAAATTTTACAATATATTTTAACTTATTATATGTTTACAAGACAGAAAAAAACAGAATAGCAACATTAATGATTACTCAGATTTTTCAGCCTTCAAATAAAGATTCAATCTAAGAATTAATGTAGTCTAGAATAAAAGAGAAAAAGAGGGTTAAAAAATCATAACTTTTAAGCTGTATAAAAAAGTAGATTTTTGAAAATATTTCTTCGATATTATATTGCAAATTATTATTAATTATAGATAATATTACAAAAAAATCTACTTTTGTCAGTCGGTTGCGGAAAATTACTTCCGAATTTCAACAAACGATCGTAGAAAAAAGTCGCGAATTGCGTCAAAAGATCGCAAAAACAAATAGAAAATTTCGTCGATCAGTTGCCATAAAAAAAAAACGTGAATTTCGACAAATGGTGGGAAAAAATTGGTCAGCGATCGGAATTTCGTCAAAAATTGTGCAAAAAATAGCAATTTTTGTCAGTTGATTGCGGAAAAAGACTCCCGAATGTCAACAAACGATCGTAGAAAAGAGTCGCGAATTGCGTCAAAAGATCGCAAAAACAAATAGCAAATTTCGTCGATCAGTTGCCAAAAAAAAAAAAACGTGAATTTCGACAAATGATGGGAAAAAATTGGTCAGCGATCGGAATTTCGTCAAAAATTGTGCAAAAAATAGCAATTTTTGTCAGTTGATTGCGGAAAAAGACTCCCGAATGTCAACAAACGATCGTAGAAAAGAGTCGCGAATTGTGTCAAAAGATCGCAAAAACAAATAGCGAATTTCGTCGATCAATTGTCAAAAAAATCGTGAATTTTGACAAATGGTGGAAAGAAATTCGTCAACGATCGGAATTTCGTCAAAGATTGTGCAAAAAAGTAGCAATTTTTGTCAGTTGGTTGCGGAAAAAGACTCCCGAATGTCAACAAACGATCGTAGAAAAGAGTCGCGAATTTCGCCAAAGGATGGCGAAAACAAGTAGCGAATTTCGTCGATCGGTTGAAAAAAAATGTCGCGAATTCAGACAAATGGTCGAAAAAATCAATTCCGTCAATGATTCACAGAAAATAGCGAATTTTCGAAAATTATCACCAAAAAAAAAAGAAAAAGAAAAAAAGAAACAATCACGAAAAAAAAGTCGTGAAATTCAATCGGTCACGAGATAATCAGCACATGAAAACCATCAAAAAGTTACGAAATTTGCAAATGTTGTAGGTATAACATATCCATAGGTATAAAAAATTTTTCATTAATGATTTTCTGTCAGTAACAATTTTCTGCAATCATTTTCTGCCTTCCTCTTCAGACTATGATCTAAATTCCATACAATTCAGAAATCTGCAAAACCCTTGTCCTCAGGTCCCTTGCTCCTGCATTGGGTAGGACAACACGATCCAATCTGCAGTACGGATCGAGCCGGGTTGACGCGGCTTATTTTCGCTGCGGGTCAGGTTGACTTGGAACATTTGACTACGGTTGGGACATATATGTCCCAGTGGACTATTTTTTATTCTATTAGTACGACTTTTCAAATCTGTCATACACTTATATTAGGATATTTTCAAGAGAAATCTGTCACAAGGATTTTTTTTGGAAATTGTAGAACGATTAATGCAAAATTAGTAGTCAATCCTGGCCCGTTATCAAAAGGTTAATTGCTTCGTTTTTTTTTTTTTTTTTTTTTTTTCTCGGGTTTAAATTTCTGGTTAAAGCGAGAATTTATCACTAAAATTCTAGCCTTGGGGGTGACGAGTTTTCTTTAAATCACGCTGTACACAGCTCAGAAGCAATTCATAGAGATTTTTCTCACATATATTTCTAAAACTAGCCAAAATACTCATTAATGATAAATGTCTCACTTATAGAATGTTGCAATAGCAAGGCTTTAGAAAAAATTTCCATGTTTAAAGTATTTATTAAATGTTTATTACTTTCTTCTATCTTTACAAGAAAAAGGTATTGGATTTATGAAAATTTACCACTTCCGCTTTTCGACGGATTTATACGTTTTAGAAGGTCCTGAACAGAATTGGACTATTTTTAGAAAATGTCTGTCTGCGTCTCAGTGTCTGTATGGGATAAATTTTGTGGGCGCTGTATCTGAAGAACTAATGCCCGGAATTTGATAAAACTTTACATTCAGTTAGACATTGATATAAATGGGTTGTGATTAGTTTTTGGTGTAAATCGCCAACAGATGGTGCTGCTATGTTACATTTTTTATGATTTTTACGATACTATATCTCAAGAACTAATGCACAGAATTTCACCAAACTTCAGATTCGGTTAGACCTTGACAAAAATTGACGTTGATTACGATTTGGTGTAAATAGCCCAACAGGTGGCGCTGCTATGTAACATTTTGCACGATTTTCACGATCGCAATATCTCCAGAACTAACACACATAATTTAATAAAACTTAAGATTTAGTTAGATCTTAATATAAATTGGTGCTGATTTGTTTTTGGTGTATGTGAAACCTGTATGAGATAGAAAAAAGTTTTGAGATTGGCAAATGAAACTAGTTTTTTTTATTGTAATCAAATCTGTGAAATCTGATGTTATTTTATCTTTTAATCATATTTTGATTTTTTTTTTGGGGGGGGGGGCAACTGCCCCCCAGCCCCCCCCCCCGAAATGGCGCCACTGGTTTTAAAGTTTACCTTCATTTTGCCGGACGCGGGCCGAGCCGGGCTTGTGCAGACGTCTAAAATGCATTAGCCCCCCCCAAAGCGAAATCCTGGGTGCGCCACTGTTTAGCTTAGCTGTTATTACTTATTATTAGTTTGTCTTTGGCTTGGCTCTTATTTATTAGTTTGTCTCGACAGCTAAAATTTCACATTTTATAATTTTTATATCAATACTTCAGGTAAGAATGCTTTTTAACTTGATTATTTCCTGTATTTATAATAATTTTTTGTTACTAACATTCTTATGTTTTAATGCGTGCAAAATTTAAGATTGGTGAAAAAGCTGTGTGAAACTGCTAATCTATTTTATTAATATAGTATTATTGATCAATAATACCGCACAGATGTCATATATATACGCACCACGTTGGTGCGATTTTTTTCCTCCGCCGGCGAAAACTTTTTTTTAATATTAGTTACAAATAGCATGCAATAATAGCACGTGGATTTTTTTTATTTCAATATAAAAATAAAATAGCGTAACTAATGAAATAGTTTCTATTATTAAAAAAATAAATAAAATAAATAATTGATAGTTTGATGTAAATAAATATTGATATACATAAAAAAAATATCAGTTTATTTGTTTGTTTTATTAAGAATAAAGTTTACATATTTATATTTTGCTCTGTCAAGGGTCGATCCAGGTAAAATTTGGGGAAAAATCAATTTAATAAAACGGACCTCTTCACAAAAATCAATTTGATAAAATGGGCCTCTCCACAAAATTCTTTTTACTAAAATAGTTCCTTTCACAAAATTCTATTCCATAAAAACTTACTATTTATTAAATATTTATTATTTTGTGATGTTTTAAAATGTGTAATTTGTAAACAAACAAGTTCACTTGAGAGGAAAATTTCAGCAAAGTGATTGTAAATGTAAAAAGTTTTTGTTAATAAGTACTTTGTTCTAATTTGAGTAACTGAATTTCAACTTTTGTTACAAAATGTTATTTTTCACTAAAATATAATAAATTTCACAAAAGTAACCTTTACTTTTCACAAAATGGGCCCCAAGAAAAATAACTGAACAGATGTGTTACACTCACGCTAAAATGTAAACAAAAGATTGGCGACTGTTTGGATGGCACGATTTCCAAGACTGCGCCAAGCTACTAAATACAAGCTTAATAGCCAGGTTGCCATAAAAGAAAAAACAGTCCCCAAAGTTTGGAGACTTTTTTCTTTTTTTTAACCGATTAAATTTTTTTTTTAGCGTGAGTGTAAAGCATGCATCGACCCTTGGCTGTCCTCTTAAAAAAAAAAAAAAATAAACGCAGTTAAATAAATGTTTCCTAAAAAAACCCACCCTATTACTACATAAAATATTTTACTAAAGTTTGTTTTGTTCTGTTTTTCCGCACCATTTCCAATAATAAAAACAGTTAAAAATACCTAAGGAGTGCTTATTTAGTTTTAAAACAAATTAACAATTACAGAATTCTGACAAAACAGAGCTTCATTTTTACAGATTTTGTTATATAAGAATTTTAGAATGACCTACATAAATTATTTTTTATGCTAAACCATTAATATGTACTAAAATGTTCCATTTTCAATACAAAATTCAGTACAATCATCATTAAATATATCACTTGCAATAAGCCTGTATTATGCATTGAAATGTATTTATTTCAATAAATTGATTTATCTTTTGTGCCATGCTGTCGAAAATTCAAAGAAAAATTTATGTAAATGGTTTTTTTTTTTGCATCATACTATCCATTTGCATACATTTCACTTAGTTTGGATACTATGATGCAAAATAAACCTTTACATAAATTTTTCTTTCAATTTTCGACAGCATGGCACAAAAGATAAAACAATTTATTGAAATAAAGAACCTTTTAGTAGCTTTTTCGCCAATCTTAAATTTTGCACCCATTAAAACATAAGAATGTTAGTAACAAAAAATTATTATAAATACAGGAAATAATCAAGTTAAAAAGCATTCTTACCTGAAGTATTGCAATAAAAATTATGAAATGTGAAATATAAAAATTTAGCAGTCAAGACAAACTAATAAGAGGCAAGCCAAAGCTAAACTATATGAATAAGTGATATAAGCATAAGCAGATCCATAAGCAACCGATTGGTTGGTTGGCATGGCTAGAGACTTTGCCCACTGTATACTAGCAAAAAAACAATTTCTTATTAAAAATTTTGAAATCATAAATACCAATAATAAATACCAATCGAATTTTATACATGTAATTACGAATTTCTCGTTTTTAAAATTAAAGATAATTCATTTTTCGACCAAATGCAGATTAAAAATATGAATTGTTTGCATCCGAACAAGAAAGAAAATAAGGAGACTCATAAGGTTAGACCCCTTGACTCATATTACCTTTATTTTTAAGCTCATCGACAAAATTAATACTTTTTATGTACCGGATTGACAATACATTTTTTTATCGCCCGATAGACAAAATTCTTGATTTTTATGTACCCGTTTGATGAAATTTGGGTTTTTTACGTGCAAACTTAACGAAATTAATGTTTTTTCATGCCCGATCAATGAATTTTTTTTTTATGCAAGCGTTTGATGAAATTTGCGTTTTTCATTTGCTAATAAATGAAATTCATGATTTTTACCGGCCTGTTTGATGAAATTTATAATATTTTCTCCCCCTATCGAGAAAATTCATGTTTTTTCTGTGCCGATCGATGAAATTCATGATTTTTGCACATTGATCTACGAAATTCCTGATTTTTATGCTGCAAAATGACGAAATTTGCAATTTTTTCAGACTAATTGGTATCTAATGCAGTTTAATTCATTCGACTCGACAATTTTTATGCACCTCATCGACAAAATTCATACTTTTTACGGGCCGGATTGACAAAAAAAATTTTATCACCCGATTGCCAAAATTCTTAATTTTTATGCACCCGTTTGAAAAAATTTGTGATATTTACGTGCAAACTTTACGGAATTAATGATTTTTTCATACCCGATCAAAGAATTTTTTGATTTTCATGCGACCGTTTGATGAAATTTGCGATTTTCATGTGCTTATAAATGAAATTCATGATTTTTACCTGCTTGTTCGACGAAATTTATGATCTTTTCTCCCCCTATCGAGAAAATTCATGTTTTTTCTGTGCTGATCGATGAAATTCATGATTTTTGCACATTGATCAACAAAATTCCTGATTTTTATGCTGCAAAATAATGAAATTTGCAATTTTTTCAGAGACTAATTGGTATCTAATGCAGTTTAATTCATTCGACTCGACAATTTTTACGCGCTTCATCGACAAAATTCATACTTTTTACGTGCCGGATTGACAAAAAATTTTTTTATCACCCGATTGCCAAAATTCTTGATTTTTATGCACCCATTTGATGAAAGTGATTTTTACGTGCAAACTTGACGAAATTAATGTTTTTTCATGCGCTAATAAATGAAATTAATGATTTTTACCCGCCTGTTTGACGAAATTTATAATCTTTTCTCCCCCTATTGAGAAAATTCATGTTTTTTCTGTGCCGATCGATGAAATTCATGATTTTTGCACATTGATCAACAAAATTCATGATTTTTATGCTGCAAAATAATGAAATTTGCAATTTTTTCAGAGACTAATTGGTATCTAATGCAGTTTAATTCATTCGACTTGACAATTTTTACACACCTCATCGACAAAATTCATACTTTTTACGGGCCGGATTGACAAAAAATTTTTTTATCACTCGATTTCCAAAATTCTTGATTTTTATGCACCCGTTTGATGAAATTTGTGATTTTTACGTGCAAACTTCACGAAATTAATGACTTTTTCATACCCGATCATAGATTTTTTTGATTTTCATAACGACCGTTTGATGAATTTTGCGATTTTCATGTGCTAATAAATGAAATTAATGATTTTTACCCGCCTGTTCGACGAAATTTATAATCTTTTCTCCCCCTATAGAGAAAATTCATGTTTTTTTTGTGCCGATCGATGAAATTCATGATTTTTGAACATTGATCAACGAAATTCCTGATTTTTATGCTGCAAAATAATGAAATTTGCAATTTTTTCAGAGACTAATTGGTATCTAATGCAGTTTAATTCATTCGACTCGACAATTTTTACGCACCTCATCGACAAAATTCATACTTTTTACGGGCCGGATTGACAAAAAAAATTTTTATCACCCGATTGCCAAAATTCTTGATTTTTATGCTACCGTTTGATGAAATTTGTGATTTTTATGCTACCGTTTGATGAAATTTGTGATTTTTACGTGCAAACTTGACGAAATTAATGTTTTTTCATGCCCGATCAACGAATTTTTTAATTTTTATGCGAGTGTTTGATGAAATTTGTGTTTTTCATGCGCTAATAAATGAAATTCATGATTTTTATCCGCCTGTTCGACGAAATTTATGATCTTTTCTCCCCCTATCGACAAAATACATGTTTTTTCTGTGCCGATCGATGAAATTCATGATTTTTACGCTGCCAAATGACAAAATTTGCAATTTTTTCCGAGATTAATTGGTATCTAATACAGTTTAATTTATTCGACTCGACATCGACAGGATATATTGATTTTAGTTTCAAAATTCACCACCAGGGGCCGCTTTCCTCTCTCGGGTTCTATGTGCCCAATAACCACGCAGTATGGCTTATTCGACTTGAAATCCACAGCCTCAAAGATTTCAGCGATGTCTGCATATTACAGAGTGCGCCCCCTGATGGTGGAAGATGAAACTAACGGATTTTGCAGCTAACTCGAGTTCTATGGGTCCGATCACAATGCAGTTTGGTTCGACTCAGCATCGACAGGATATATAGATTTTAATTCCAAGTTCCACTACCAGGGGGCGCATTCCTATCTCGGGTTCTATGGACCCGATCACGACGAGGTATGGCTCATTCGACTCCAAATGGATAGCCTCAAAGATTTCAGCTATGTTTGTATAGAACAGAGTGCGCCGTCTAGTGGTGGAAGATGGAACTAACGGATTTTGTAGCTAACTCGAGTTCTATGGGTCCCATCACAATGTAGTTTGATTCATTGACAGGATTTATCGATTTTAGTTCCAAAATTCACCACCAGTGGGCGCTTTCCTTTCTTGGGTACTATGGGCCCAATCACGACGAGGTATGGCTCATTCGACTCTAAATCGACAGCCTCAAAGATTTCAGCTATGTTTGTATAGAACATAGTGCGTCCCCTGGTGGTGGAAGATGGAACTAACGATTTTTGTAGCTATGGGTCCCATCACAATGCAGTTTAATTTATTCAACTCGGCATCGACAGGATATATCGATTTTAATTCCAAATTTCACCACCAGGGGGCGCTTTTCTATCTCGGATTCTATGGGCCCGATCACGACGAGGTATGTCTTATTCGACTCGAAATCGACAGCCTCAAACATTTGAGCTATGTTTGTATAGAACAGAGTGCGCCCTCTAGTGGTGGAAGGTGGAACTAACAGATTTTGTAGCTAACTCTATTTCTATAGGTCCCATCACAATGTAGTTTGATTCATCGACAGGATATATCGATTTTAGTTCCAAGTTTCACCACCAGGGGACGTTTTTTATCTCGGGTTCTATGGGACCGATCACGACGAGGTATGGCTCATTCGACTCCAAATCGACAGCCTCAAAGATTTCAGCTATGTTTGTATAGAACAGAGTGCCCCCCTGGCGGTGGAAGATGGAACAATCGGGTTTTGCCATGCATTTTAATACTTCTAATTGTGTTACTCTCTCGCTGTATAATTTAAAAGTTGAGTCTTGGACTCCTCTCCCTGGGTCACCACCCTCATATTTTTATTGGGGTCCAAGGGGTCTTTTTTAGCATTTCTTTAAAATTTTATTCTAATGATTAATTTATACCCTATGTTTAATTTTGACTAATTGGCATTTTCATCAATAACCTTAAAAAAGTAATGATATCAGTACAAAAACCCTTAACGGGTTAAAAGTTGTGACGCAGCACTTTGTTTTGGCTCTATAAATTTTAAATATGGGTCTTAAAAGTAATGATATCAAATTTAAGTGACGCTATGTTAATAATTTTTTTTTTTAATCATAATTTTCTTTTTAGTTTTATTTATATTCACAGGTGCAATTATTATCTTAATATGAAAAAAATATATAGAACTTATTCGCTGATGCTTTTTCATTCACATCTCTCATGAATTCAAAATATGGGTTTTAAAAGAAATGGATATCAAAATTTGAGTGACACCTTGACGTGAATTTAATAGGACTCTTTTAAAATTCAATTTAAATTATTTTTGGTTTGTCTTCTAAAGTATATTTACACATACAAACAATACTTTTAATTTTTCAATACACTTTTAAATATATTACTTTCACTGAGCCTATATTATGTATTGAAATGTATTTATTTCAATAAATTGATTTATCTTCTGTGCCACGCTATCCAAAATCATAAGTAAAATTTATATAAATGATTATTTTGCGTCATAGTATCCAAACAAAGGGAAATGTATGCAAGTGGATAATATGACGCAAAATAATCATTTACATAAATTTTACTTATGATTTTGGATAGCGTGGCACAGAAGATAAATCAATTTATTGAAATAAATACATTTCAATACATAATATAGGCTCAGTGAAAGTAATATATTTAAAAGTGTATTGAAAAATTAAAAGTATTGTTTGTATGTGTAAATATACTTTAGAAGACAAACCAAAAATAATTTAAATTGAATTTTAAAAGAGTCCTATTAAATTCACGTCAAGGTGTCACTCAAATTTTGATATCATTTCTTTTAAAACCCATATTTTGAATTCATGAGAGATGTGAATGAAAAAGCATCAGCGAATAAGTTCTATATATTTTTTTCATATTAAGATAATAATTGCACCTGTGAATATAAATAAAACTAAAAAGAAAATTATGATTAAAAAAAAAATATTAACATAGCGTCACTTAACCGAACGCTTCTTAAGTCATTTCTGGTTGAATTTGGTTTCTTATATAATATCTATTAATTTCTATATAATCTAATTAATTTATAACTGTAATATAATAAATATTATAATATAATGTAATTAATTTCTATATACTCTAATATAATCTAATATAGTCTCTATATAGTGTGATGTGTGATTCATAAATATCGAAACAATAGGCTATCTCTTTAAATATATTTCTCCTAGACACATACTTCCAATTGCAAAGTTTCATAAAAAAAGGTGCAAAATTTGATGAGATAAGTTGCAACTCCATGGGGGGTCTATTTGAGAAAATACAAAAATTAAATTTTTATATGGCCCCCGTAGGATAAAATTTCCAATTAGGAAATTTTTCCTTATCCATTCCTGAATTAAACAACGACAAAAAAAAAAAATCCACCTTGATATCTGCAAAACTCAGGGAGATATGTCCGTTTTAATAATTCGTGAGGTTTCAAGGGATCAGACACAAATTGAAATGCGTGTAATTCAAGAAACAATGTTACTGTAAGGTGTCCGGGAAACATTTTATGTATTTATAGAGTTAGAATTTTGAATTTATTGTGATGATTAGCCATATAATTTGTAAACAGAATCACACCATAAGACTTGTTACAAAATAAATAAATAAATAAATAAATAAAAAATAAATAAATAAAATGCAGAGTAATTTAAAATTGTTATAACTCGAAATATTATTTGTCGAATTGAATTTTTTCCCTTTAATTAAACAGAAATATATAAGTTTTAATTTTCATTCAGCATTTTGAAAAATATTAATTTAAAAAAAAATATTTAAAATAGCAATTAAAAA
Source organism: Maratus michaelseni (assembly GCA_963931845.1). NCBI lineage: Eukaryota > Metazoa > Arthropoda > Arachnida > Araneae > Salticidae > Maratus > Maratus michaelseni. The sequence continues at coordinate 150,961,053 of OZ007598.1, read as the reverse complement.
AAAAAAGAAAGATGCAACTTATTTTAAACAAATCATATTTTCAAAAGTGAATATTTTTTTTTTCAAATCTGCCGAATTAAAATTTAAGTAAAATATTTGAAAAAGATATATTACAAGTTTGAACCATTTATAGAGGTTATTGATTTATATACATTTAAAGATGAGAAAAGCTGAAAAACAAAAACAAAAAACTTATGATGCCGAAAAATGCATTTAAAGTTTTAAACAAAGATTGGGTCCTAATAGAGCGTTTAAATGCTTTTTAAAAGCTTCCAGGTGAATAAGTAACTCCTTCCTGTATCTTCAATTTCTGATTACGATAGTTTGGCTCTCGGGTACAGATATTAAATTTGTTTAACGCATACCCTAGTCTCTCATACAAATCTGGTATACAGCGAAATTTACAAAATTTAAGTTTATTATAGATATAAATTTATTTTATGCACGTTATGTTTCAGGTCGGGTTTATTGATATGATGCGAAAGAAAACCATTTTCATGAGCGTTGCACTTAATTTTATTTAATTCATTATCTAGACAGGTGTCTGTGCATATTTTAGATTTCTGCACAAGCCGAAATTTGTACAAAAATTTCCCATTTATCTTAACATACAATTAAGATTATTTTAAAGAATACTACATACATATTTATAAGAAAATTTTACAGTATAATTTAGATTACTATGTTTTCGCATGACAAAAACATAGCTGACAAACCTCCCACTAATCCTTCGTAATATGTAGATTAATTTGAACCAGTTAACCCCTTTAAAACTAGAAATTGTTTAATGAATCTTTGACTTATTTAATTTAAATGTTTTAAGTCGAATCATTACTACATTTAATTGAATTTCTTAAAAGAGTTTCTGGTTCGCGAACGTATTGAACCTGGGTCAAATAAACACACTTATAACGGGAGATTAGTGAGAGCTTGGCATCTATTTACAAAATACGCAATAGCAACGTTAATGATTATTTATAACTATTAGACTGTTATATTCGACTAAAGATTTATTTTAAAAAACAATGTCGCTTGGAATAAATGAAAAATAGGTTTAAAAAATCATAACTTTTGAAGCTGTATAACAAAAAAAAAGATTTTTTAAAATATTTCTGCGTAATTTATAAAATATTATTTCCAATGATTCCGTTAACAGAAGTTTCATTATCGCTATTACTATTTTTATAAAACTTATTGCCTTCCCGACACGTCCTAAGAACAATAAAGACACGGGCCGGCCCTGTCCGGCCAGCGGGCCGTGCCGATTACGACCCTGGGACCAATCTCGGCCTCATTCAGACCTCTAGCATATTTCTCAAGCAAGTTTAACGTAAAAATCTATACGCTAATGTTTTATATCTAAAAGTTAAGGCATTGTCTTAGATCGACTTTTAATAATGTGTAAATGTATGGTCGATCCCTAACTTGCATTGCAAATGAACTGATATCACGTCTCTCAGAGGTATGCTTAAGTGGTGTAAGTCACGAATTTTGATTTTAATATCTCTGTGAATTTTGCAGATATAAAGATGGCATTTTTTTTTTTTGTTGTTTAATTGAGGACTGGATAAGGAATAATTTCCTAATTGGAAATTTTATCCTACGGGGGCCGTATAAAAATTTAATTTTTGTATTTTCTCAAATAGACCCCCCCATGGAGCTGCAACTTATCTCATCAAATTTTGCACCTTTTTTTATGAAAATTTGCAATTGGAAGTATGTGCCTAGGAGCAATATTTAAGGAGATAGCCTATTGTTTCGATATTTATGAATCACACTGTATAATCTAATATGTCTATATAATCTAATAATATATATTAATTACTTATATTATATCTTCTTATATCTTCATAATCCTCTAAAATACCGGAAATGACTTAAGAAGCGTTTGCTTTACAAATAATCAGAAAGCGTAAAAATCCCAATCGGCGGTGGAGACGGAAATTATGCGGCCCAGTATTACTTTGTCAGGGGGTTCATGAAAAAAAAAAATTATGTCGCGAAGTCTTTGTTTAAGTGCTTTTTTATATTCTTATTAGTTTTTTTTGTTATTAGTTATTAGTATTTACTTATTAGTTATTAGTTTTTTATTATTACTTTTTATATACTTATTAGTATTTTCATATATACTTTTAATTTAAAGTATTTTATTTATATTTTTCTGGTTGCACGTAAAATGCACTTTCTGAGCCCCAATCGAAGTCAGGGCGGTACACTGCACTATGTATCTGGGGCCCCACTCGGAAGCGACCGGCTAGTAATACATAAAACTTCTGCTGAGATAGGACCAGGGCCTGATTAACGCACAGCCCAACTAGGCCATGGCCTTGGGCCCACTGCTGATAAGGGGCCCAAAATGAATAAAATGATTTAGAAAAAAGTTTCTTAAAAATGAAGTTTTCTGCAATTGTTGTCTCAAAAACTAAACAAAACATTTTGCTTAACTTGGCAACTGTATCATAATATCTAATACTAATCATCAAAAAATTTTCTAGCTACTATTTTAATTCGACGGGGCCCCAAAAAGTTGCTGGGCCTTGGGCCCCAGATGACTTTAATCGGGCTCTGGATAGGACCAAAAGGCGAAATGAGATAAACCTTTCGACCCCCTCCCACCATTTAACCTCTTTAGAGGGTGAATGGGTGAATTTCTAAAATCGCCTGAAATGAGTGTTTAACTATCTTCAAGTAGATTTGTTATCCTGAATTTCACGCTTTTAACTAAAACTGCTGTTGAGATATGGCGAAAAAGTCAAATGTCCTAAAACATTCGATCCCCCCCCCCACCATTTCTAAAATCACTTGAAATACATGTTTAACTATTCTTTAGTAGATGTGTTATCCCGAATTTCATGCTCCTACCTAAAATTGCTGCTGATATATGGCGAAAAGACGAAATGACCTAAAATTTTCGACCCCCATTTAACTCCCTTAGGATGTGAATTTTTAAAATCTGTGAAATATGTGTTTAACTATCTTCTAGTAGATTTGTTATCCTGAATTTCACGCTTGTAACTTAAACTACTGATGAAATATGGTGAAAAGGTGAAGTCATCGAAAATTATCGACCCCATTTAAGCCCCTTTATTAGTTGAATTTCTAAAATCACCTAATATACATGTTTAACTATTCTTTAGTAGACTTGTTACAGCGAAATTCACACTACTACCTATAACTTCTATTGAGAAATGGCAAAATTACATAAAACATTCGACCCACTATTTAACCTTCCTTAGTGGCCGAATTTCTAAAATCACTGAAATACTTTTTAAACTATTTTTTTAAGATTTGTTATCCTGAATTTCACGCTTTTTTCTAGAACTGCTGATAAAATATGGTGATAAGGTGAAATCACCGAAAATTTTCGACCCTTCATTTAATACCCTTTGTAGTTGAATTTCTAAAATCGCCTGAAATGCATGTTTAACTATCTTTTAGTAGATTTGTTATCCCGAATTTCACGCTCCTAACTATAACTTCTACTGAGATATGGCAAAATGGCGTAAAACATTCGACCCCCATTTAACCCCCCTTAGTGTCTGAATTTCTAAAATTGCTGAAATACGTGTTTAACTATTTTTTTAGTAGATTTGTTATCCTGAGTTTCATGATTCTACCTATAATTTCTACTGAGATATGGTAAAATGGCCTAAAATATTTGACCTCCTATTTTACCCACCTTAGTTGCTGAATTTCTAAAATTGCTGAAATACATGTTTGTCTATATTTTTTGTAGATTTGTTATCCCGAATTCCGAGCTCCTAACTAAAAATGCTGCTGAGATATGGCGAACAGGCAAAATGACCTAAAACTTTCGACCTCCCATGTAACCCCCTTAATGAATGAATTTCTAAAATCGCTGAAATATGTATTTAATAATTTTTTTAGTAGATTTGTTATCCTGAATTTCACGTTCTTTCCTAAAACTGCTGCTGAGATATGGCAAAAACGTGAAATGACTAAAAACTTTCGGCCTCCCATTTAACCCCCTTAGCAATTGAATTTTTAAAATCGCTAAAATACGTGTTTAACTAACATTTAGTACATTTGTTATCCTGAATTTCGCGCTTTTAACTAAAACTGTTGTTGAGATATGGCGGAAAGGCAAAATGACCTAAAACTTCAGACCCCCATTTAACCCCCTTATTGGTTGAATTTCTAAAATAGCTTAAATACGTGTTTATTTTTTTTTATTAGATTTGTTATCTTGAATTTCACGCTCTTGCCTAAAACTGCTGATGAAATATGTAGAAAATGTGAAATCACCGAAAATTTTTAAACCCCCATTTAACCCACTTAATGATTGAATTTCTAAAATCGCCTGAAATTCATGTTTAACTATTCTTTAGTAGAATTGTTATCCCGAATTTCATGCTTCTACTTAAAACTTCTGAGATATGTCGGAAAGACGAAATTATCTAAAACTTTCGCCCCTATTTGACCCCCTTATGCTGTGAATTTTCAAAAATCCTTTCTTAGTACGCGCCTACATTGTGTAAAAAACATGTCTTCCAAATTTCATTGTTCTAGGACAAACGGTTGAGGCTCGGCGTTGATTATGAGAAAATCAAGCTACTCCTTTATAAGTATAGATTTCAAACCATTCGATTGGGTAGTTTTTGCACTGTTATATGCGGACAGACGGACGGACCAGGCAACGACTGTAGATGCTAAGTATTCATATATAATTACAAACGCACCAAAAAATGTATAATATTCTCACTTTTCATATTAACCAATTTTTTCAATAATTATTCCTTGATATACTTTGCGGTTTAAATGTACAACTCTTCTTTTGTCGTCTAAAGACATATTTGGCATTTATTGTTGAGTTATGAATTACTGGTTGTTTTTCGTCTGGCAAAAACAACCTGTGCCTGACTGGTGCTGTTTCCAATTGTCAACGGAAACAACACAGTCAAATGAAGCGAAGGTTTCAAAGACAACACAAAATTTATTATTAGACTTTATGAAGAAATACTTTAATTTATGTAGTTAGATTTTATGTTTGTTTTCTAACAAAAACCAAGTTTAACAGTGATTAATTACAAATTAGAGCCAGATTAAATTGTTGCTGCTTTTACAATCTAAATAATACAAATGTTATTAAAACTAGTCGGATGTGCCAATCCCAAAATTTTCTTCTATCTCACACAGGTTTCACATGCACCAAAAACGAATCAGCACCAATCTATATAGCAAGGTCTAACTGAATCTAAAGTTTTATTACATTCCGTGCATTAGTTCTTGAGATATCAGTATCGCTAAAATCGTGTAAATCCTGAAAATTGCAGCATAGCAGCGCCACCTGTTGGGCGATTTACACTAAAACCTAATCAACAAATTCTAATAAACCTAATCAATAAATCCAAAATTTATGTCAGCGTCTAACTGAAGCTGAAGTTTTATAAAATTCTGTGCATTAGTTTTTGAGCTATTGCTATTGTGAAAATCATGAAAAAAGTAGCAGCATAAGTAGGGCCTTTTGGGCTATTTACACCGAAACGTTATCAGCGTCTATTTATGTGAAGGTTTAACAGAATCTGAAGTTTGATGAAATTCTGTACATTAGTTCTTCAGATATAGCTATCGTGAAAAACATTAAAAAAGTACCATAGCAGCGCCACCTGTTGCTCGATTTACACCAAAAACTAATCAGCACCAATTTATATCAAGGTCTAACTAAATCTAAAGTTTTTTTTAATTCCGTGCATTAGTTCTTGGGATAGAGCGCCCTCAGAATTTTTGTCACATACAGACATACATTTTCTAAAAACAGTCAAATCGTGTTCAGGACCCTCTAAAACGTATAAATCCGTCGAAAACCGGAAGTCGAAAATTTTCATGAATCCAATGCTTTTTTCTTATAAAGATGTATCTTTAGAGTAAAAGTAAAAATACAGTAAGTAAAAATACAGTTATATAATGCAAATATCAATATTTTCATTATTTAACTGTTTTTTACTGAAGAAATTTTCGAAAATTGTGGCACGAATCATGAAAATAGATGTTGGCAGAATTCCTGCCCAGCGGATTATGAACTTATGGTAGTAACACGAAGGTACTTGCACTGTAATGACCAAAGACAGCGATAATTTAAAATTTCTCGTTTGCATTTCAAAATATTTAAATGATTTGTTTTTGTATAGAATATCTGGGGTCGATATTTAATCGTGTACGTTATTATTTTTTTTTATTTTGGGTGCAGTTTTTTTAATATATAAAGATAATTTCACTTTCGGAAATCACCCCCCCCCCCCAAAAAAAAAAAAATAAATAAATAAAAATAAAAAATAAATAATAAAATAAAATAAATAAATAAATAAATAAATAAATAAATAAAAAATAAAAATAAAATAAAATAAAATAAAATAAATAAAATAAAAATAAATAAATAAATAAAATAACTAAATAAAAAATAAAAATAAAATAAAATAAATAAACAAATGAATAAAATGAAATGAAAAAAATTAAATTAATTAATTAAATAAATAAATAAACAAATAAATAAATAGTAACATTGAAATGCAAACGAGAAATTTGAAAAGAACACTGTCATTGTTATATACATTAACGTGCGAGTGTCTTTGCGTTACTAGCATAAGATCTTAAAAGTGTTTAATGCTAGAAAAATGTTATCGTGACCAATAGTAAGAATTATTTTCTCCAGATTATTAAAAAAGTGAAAATTTTATGCCCAGAGGATGCACAGTGTCATAATGCAACACTAGCTCGAAAATTTCGAGATGAGAAAAAAATCTGTGTGTTCGTCGAATGGCGTTTTGTCGGAAAGAGTTTTCGAAAGCAATAGGATGATAGAAGAATTCTTATCAGTACTACAGGCATAGTTGCCAACCTCCCGATTTCTTCCATACCAGTATTTTTATGAAAATATATTTGTTTTATTGAATCGTACAATTTCTGCTATTTAATAAAGCTAAAATTTTAGTATGATTTTACTGGTATTCAAAAAATCGGGAGGTTGGCAACTATGTACAGGCTAGTACTAGCAAGGTTGTCAGCTTACCCGATGGCAAGTGGGCATCCTGACATGAGCCAATATTGTGCTGTCCTCTAAAAAAACCCCAATTTTTTTTAATTTTCTCTATATAAAGTCTAATAAAAAATTTTAAAAAATTAAACAGGGCTAAATTTTCACAGCATGTTCTGACCAAGATTTTAATGTTGAGCATTTTTAATTTTATCACTTTATTACAAAATGGCAGCTAATTAAGCAAGAATTAAAAAACACTTTTCCAAAAAATAACCCATGTTACCCGAACAACACCCACACCTGACATAATCAGCTGAAAATGAAGCATTTTATTACATACTAGCTGACCCGCCCGGCGTTGCCCGAGACCTTGTAATAAATTTAAATCTCTTAAAAAACGGAACTCTAGCCACGGTCTACGATGGCTTCGGAACCGTATACCCGGCATGCTCGTACGCTCTAGAAAATCTTTTATTTCACCCTACCACCGCTAGGGAAGCATTCTGTTCTAAACAAACCTCTTTCCGAACGAACTTCTGAGACAGGTCCCCGCTGTCTACGTTACTGTATAGTAGGCGCACTACAAAATTGAGCTGGTTTCGAGAAGATTGGAACATTATAAGCCCAGTTATTGCAATAAGGCACAGTTAGAGAAAATAACCTTGAGTGAGGTGCCGAGGGAAGGGGATGTTCAAGTGTCCTTCAGAAAATGACTAATTAGGAGGTCCACTATGCATGCATAAAAATTAGTTCGTTTTGTTAAGCTAGGAACTTAATTACAAAGTTGGCTTAAACTCTTATTTGTAAATAGTGGTAACAGCTACTCATAAATTTAATTTAATATTATAAAGGGTGACTATTAAGTTAAATATAATGTTTGGAATCACTTGCGTTGAAATCGGAAAGATAGTTGCTGATATATAGAAACGGGGCATAGTTAGAGAAAAACCTTGAAGGAGGGGCCGGGGGGGGGGGTTTGTTCAAGTACCCTTCAGCAAATGACTAATTAAGAGGAGCACTATGCATCTTTCGAAATTCGTTCGTTTGCTGACGCTAGGAACTTAATTACAAATTTGGCTTACCCAAGTATTCGGAAATAGTGGTAACCGCTACTCATAAATTTAGTTTAATGTTATAAACAGCGACTATTAAGTTAATTATAATGTTTGGAATCACTTGCGTTGAAATCGGAAAGATAGTTGCTGAGATATGGAAACGGAGCATAGTTAGAGAAAAAACCTTGAAAGAGGTCCCGGGGGGGGGGGGGATGTTCAAGTGCCCTTCACCAAATGACTAATTAGGAGGATCACTATGCATCTTTCAAAATTCGTTCGTTTCCTTAAGCTTTGAATTTAATTACAAATTTGGCTTAAACTTTTATTCGTAAATAGTGGTAACCGCTACTCATAAATTTAGTTTAATGTTATAAAGGGTGACTGTTAAATTAATTATAATGTTTGAAATCACTTGCGTTGAAATCGGAAAGATAGTTGCTGAGATATGGAAACGGAGCAGAGTTAGAGAAAAAACGTTGAAGGACGGGCCGGGAGGGGGGCGGGGTTGTTCAAGTGGCCTTCAGCAAATAACTAATTAGAAGATCACAATACATCTTTAATGATTGATTCATTTGGTTAAGCTAGGAACTTAATTTGAAATTTGGCTTACACTATTATTCGGAAATTCTGGTAACTGCTTTCTAGAAATACACCTTGAAGCTTAAATGTAATTAGACCCTTGCCCCTCTTCATTCCCGCAAACATAAAAATGAATCTGTTAAATAAAGTTTTAATCTCCATCATAATAATAAATGCATGTTAAAAAAAAAAAAAACTTAAACCCGACTAATTGTCATGAAGAAAAATGTGCCTGGAAAATATTTCAATCAGTGGGACGTATGTGTAATTTGTCATGTACAGGTGGCGCGACAATCGCATGGCTCCTCTACGCTGATAACTTCAATCCATATTGACACTATTTAGTTAGAAATCCTTATTTATGCATCGCTACTCTGGTTTATTTAATTACTTCTGTGAAAAATCGATGCAACCAACCAGTGAACCAACCAACCCAAGAGAATAAAAGCGTATTTTTAATGAGAGTTCTTAGTGCATTTTAATTAATATTTCAGAAAGTAATTAAAATATTAAAATTCTGACACTCAGGTACACCAGGAGAGGGTTTGGACTACCTAAATCTAAATTTACAGACTTCTAGGTGCGCTAAATTTTCCTAGCCATCGCCAACAGACACACACACAGAGCGAAACTTTCTTTTATTAGTATAGATTAATGGTTTAACATAAAAAAAAATATAAATTGATGTAGATCATTCTAAATTTCTATTATAACAGGAAAATCTGTAAAAATGAAGCTCGTGTTTGCCAGAATTCTGCAATTGGTAGTTAAATTATTTTTTAATTTAATAAGCACTCCTTAGGTATTTTTAACAATTTTTATTATTCTAATTGGTGCATAAAAACAGAACAAAACAATAAAAATTGACTTTAGTGAAATATTTGATGTAGTACTAGAGTAGGATGTCTTAGGAAACAGTTCATTGTGGGGTTTTTTAGAGGACAGCACAATATGGGAACAAAGGTTGCGTGTTTGTGCGTGAGAAAGAGAGACAGATGTGTTAAAATTATAGACATCTAATCTAAATCCCACCTCTATGGTTATGCGCATTTCCAGCAATTATTGTTAACAGACAATACCGAATTCTTTTGTGTGTCCCTGTAAATGAACGATGAATGCTATACACACAATATTCTGTAGTAAGCCTCTTGTAATGAACTTTAGTGATATATATCAATTTCAATGTGTTTGAAATAGTGAAACATTATTAAAACAAACCGCAAACGATTTTTCTCCATAGACTGTAATGTAACGGAATTCTTTTAAATGTCCCTGTAAAGGAACTATAAGTGCTATGCACGTCATATTCTACAATAAGTCTCTTTTAGTGTACCTCAGTGATACATATTTTTTAATGTGTTTGAAATTGTGTAACATCATTAAAACTAACCGGAAATGATTTTTCCCATAGACCCATAGCGATGCCAACAAAACTGTAGTCAGGGGGATCACAGCCATGCTGTGATCAGGCGATTTCCGCCCCGCTCCCAGGTACTAACTCATCAAGCTAGTCACTCATGCCAGGCAGGTAGGGTCCTGGATTTGCGGTATAAAAAAATACAAGCAGGGAAGACCGAGCTATGCTCGGTCAAAATTAAATTTGAGTTCAAATATCATGACCCATGACCAAAATGACCCACTAATTGAATTTTCTCGAACATGTGACTTAGCCCAACAGTCTTCTCGTGCCCGAAAACTATAGGATGCAAAATTTAGTATAAATAGTCTGAGCCGTTTTTAAGATAAAATAGCTTGACCCATAATGACCCACGACCAAAATGACCCACTAATCGAAATTTCTCGAACATGTGATCTAGCCTAATAGTCTTTTTGTTCCCTAAACCTGTAGGGTGCTAAATTTATTTCAAATACTCTGAACCGTTTTTAAGATAAAATAGCTTGACCAATAATGACCCATGACCAAAATGACCCACTAATTGAATTTTCTCGAACATGTGACCTAGCCCAACAGTTTTCTCGTGCCCGAAAACCATTGGATGCAAAATTTAGTGTAAATTGAGCCGCTTTTTAGATCTTGACCCACAATGACCCAGAAATGACCCACTAATCGAATTTTCTCGGAGATGTGACCTAGCCCAATGATTTTATCGTGCTCGAAACTCGTAGGACACAATATTTAATCAAAATCGTTAGAGCCGTTTTTTAGATAAAATCAAAATGACCCACTAATCGAAAGTTCTCGAACATGTGACCCAGCCCAATAGTCTTCTCGTGCCCGAAAATGGTCGGATACAAAATTTCGTCAAAATCGTTTGAACCGTTTTTTAGATACAATTAGCTAGACCATGACCCAAAATGACCCACTAATCGAATTTTCTCGAACATGTGACCTAGCCCAATGGTTTTCTGGTGCCCCAAAACGGTAGGATACGAAATTTCGTCAAAATCGTTAGAGCCGTTTTTAAGATAAAATTTGCATATATATATATATATATATATAACCACACACAAGATTTGCTCGTATTAGAATATATGATATAATTTGTTAAAAAAGGAAAGGAACATTTTGTTCTACATTACATTTCAAGTTTCTAGCACTTAACAATTCCAAATAAATCGTAATTTAGAAGGTTTTTCGAACATTTACCGTTCATTTCCCCTTTTTAAATTTCGAATTTTATAGAAACCGTTTTTAGAGAGCATTTACATCTTAAAAGCAATCACCATGCCACAGTTTAAGTTTTTCGCTCCAGCAGTATCACAGAAATCGAAAAATTTTTAATGCTTTTTGTTCCTTAACCCTTTTACATTTCGATTTTTTAAAAAACTGTTCTGATCAAGCATTTACGCTTTACAAGTAACAGCCATGGCAAATTTCGTTTCTAACCCTGACAGTTCCGAATGAATCGTTAATTTAGAACGTTTTCCGCTCATTTCACCCTTTTTAAATTTCGATTTTTTTTAACTGTTCATAGCGAGTATTTATATCTTAAAAGTATCCACCACACCAAATTTAAAGTTTTTTTCATCAACAATATCGCATAAATGGCAATTTTAGAACGTTTTTTTTCTGTTGCACTGTCTTGGGGATTGTTGTACCGATATACAATATAGCCTATGTTGGAGCGAGATGGTCACCAGCAATTTGACACCATTTTTTTTAATCGGTTCGGTAGTTCTAGAAGTCACCCTACAAACAAACATACACACAAATATTACTTCTTTGTAATATTAGCATAGATAAAAAAGCACAAATAATTTATTATTATTGCAACAATGAACGATTTATCTTTATCGATTGAAGCAAAATGTTCTTACCTTCAAATTACCCAGATGAAAAAGTTAAACCTTTGATATATGAGCTAGAAACTACACTTAAAGAAATCATTTTCTGTTATAATATTTATTCATCGGACAAAAGGGTGTTTTAAGTTACTACTTGAGGATAAAGACGACCGCATAACAGCTATAGCAATGATAAGATAACTCTCTCTGAAAGGCGTCTAAGATAAAAATGGTGATAAAATATGTTCCAAAACGAAACCGATTGCGAAATCCATTTACCATTGTGTATTGTGCATAATAAAAAATACTATTTCATGTAAATTTTCTCAGAATGCACAGTTACGTAGCAGCTATAGTCGTTGTCTGGACCGACTGCATGTAACAGTGCAAAAAACTACCCAACCGAATGGTTTGAAATTTAATGTATATAATCGCTGCAGAATTTTGTCATTTCAAATTTTGTGAAAATGGAATCAGAACTTAAAAAGATATTAATAAAACTTTTCTTAATTCTATTAAATCCTATCATAAGTAATTAATTCAATCATATCCCATGATAGGTACTGGTTCTAGGTTGCCATGGTGGTTACTTCCTTTTTAAAATGGAGTCATTATTTCCGTACTAGTGTAAATACCCGTCCTAGGACGGTGTGTAAAAATCGTGGTTTTCACTTAAAATTTGAAATAAATGATAAAAATATTCTTATACTTATTCATCGATAATAAGTAAAACTGACCTGGAAACGTTAAGTTCAAGACCTGATTAACCCTTAATTGCATAGTGATGTAAATTTCCATCACTTTTTATTTAACTTTTAATAAATCAACTTCTTCGCCACCACTATATTTATATAGAAATATTAATCCAGTAAATTTCCAGTGAACTATGTTGCTGAACAAAGTTAAAAATCTATCTTAAAATTTCTGGTGTCTAATATTTAATATATGTATAAAAAAACACAATTGTAAAAGAAAAACTCATGCAAAGAAGGGTTAACGCATCGGCCCCTGGGGTTTAACAACAAATGTATAATCTGATGTAAATAAGATGACAAAACAGAGAAGAAATTACAGATCAATCTTAATTATTAGAAGGAAACAGATGCAAGATTGAATGCAATATCGGTACAGATAGCTTTTGTTGATTTGCACTGTAAGAAATATAAAAATGTTTATATACTATTAATAGAAAATAAGGAAAACTTACCTTTAAGTTCAGGGTCTGATTAATCCATGGACCTCTGGAATTTTAACAACAAATTTTTAATCTTATGTATATAAGATGACAGATAGAGGAGAAATTACAGGTCTTTCTTAATTAGCAGAAGGAAACCATAGATATAGTTTTAATTTATGTTTTATTATGAAGTCTTAATTTTATTATGCTATATTTGCCGGAAATAAACGCTGAACGATTTATATGATTTATACTGTTTTAAGTGCAAACGTGTATCACATGTTGGTCTAGAAATAAACAGGGCTGTAGCTAAAAGGGAATAATAGGGAGGGGGGGGGGTCTCATATTTTTTCTCTCTAACATATGCATGCACAAACAAACACACACACATATATACAGAGCAATATAATGATCAAAGTATTATATAAAAAGATAAATTAGTGCATATTCATATTGTAGGCACTATGTTTCTTAAGAAACCGTTTATAATAACTTAGAAAAGAAGAGGCTGCAGAATAAACATTTCCAGTGTATAATAACTAGTGTATAATTATGCTGGTGAAATAATAAGTGATGATGTCAACAAGTAAATAAAAAGCTTACAGTTCACCTGTTTCATGAAGAGTTGCAATCTTTAATTTTTTTCTGTTTATTCCCTGCCATTAAGGATTCTAAAGTTGCATTTTTATATGATAAAAAACAGTAATAAAATCAAGGATGTATTTTGCATTTTAAAATTATTATTATTATTAAAACACTTATTTAAACTAATTTAAAAGACTTATTTGCAGTTTTTATACAAATAATACTATAATTTAGTGTTTGTGCAAAACAGTAAAGGTGCCCCAAAATTAAGTTCGATTTTTGAACAGTTTCATTTGGTGACCTTGGAATCGTTCCCATGGGGGGGGGGGGGGGTCAATTGTTTTAGGAGGGGAGGGCTGAGTCCCTCTATCTACGGCCCAGAATATAAATTGTCATAAGGGAAAAATATTCCCCCTTCCCTCGAGCTGCAAATACACTGTTGAATTCAGACATTTTTCGCTGGGAGGGAGTTTTGCAGCTCTGGGGGGGGGGGGGGCAGTATGGAGTTCTGGAGAGCAGAGAAAGGGGATTTCTCAATCATTAGAAACCGGACGAGGGGCATTTCTGACGCAGCATGTCCCTAATGGAACTTTGTGTTATTAAACCCCATGCAATCAACCAACTTTCGATGGTGGGGGGGGGGGGGCGGAATCCGAATGATTGCATCACTGTTCCGAAATTCTCTCAAAGAAAATTCAACAGTAATAAGCATGAATAGAAACATTGCGGTAAGAGGGCTTGATGAGCCTTAGGAGCATAGACGCCGATTTCACGTGAGCGAAATAGGCAATTAGGCACAATTCTACCACTTATTTTAGAAAGTATATTGGTTCTGTTAAATCATTGTGATTAATAAAAATACATTTTTAAATTAGTGGTGGAAGTTTGCCTGATTTGTCCCAGTCGCTTCCGTAAAATCAGCGCCTATGTTTAGAAGCAGTGTTGAATTCAGGGGACGGCATAGGAGGGGGGGGGGACATTCCCACCGGAGCATTGAAATGTCTCCCCGGAAGATTTGAGATTTTATGCTTTTAATGATCAAAAAGGAAAATTTCCCTCAGAACTCTATAACGGTAATACAGAATTTATGTAAGAATATATCGTAAAAATTTGGGGAAATTTTCATATGGATTGGGAGAAATATTGGAGTAAAAATATTTTTCGCACCCCTGCGAAATATAAGAAAAACGTACCAATTTCAAAATGATACACCACTTTTAATCACATATTGTTAAGCTGCTATCAATTAGTATAAACTGACTTGAACGTATATATCAGCAAAAAATATTTCATTCAATTTGTGTAATAATAATGAGTAGTTTATTTTCTAATTTATTATTATAATGGTACATAAATATAAATAAATAAATGCAATAGCAGTTGTATAAAAGGGTTGATGGCACACATGTTTTAAAAATTTTGATTAAAAATCAGTTGTTACGTTCAAAACATACATAAAATTAAAAGCCAAAAAATATAAAAAAAAAAGCTTTGTCCTTGGAATTCACATATTTTCACTTCAAAAAGGGAAAAAACTATGATGAAGAACTAAAAATATCTTACTTGTATTATTGTAAATTGAGATGCTTGAGACTATATAAAGAAAATTCAACCTGCTCATTCAAACATAAATTATTTAATGAACAGGAGGATGGAAGATTTATTGCGCACGCTCAGTTTCTAGCAAGTGTAGTCCTACCAAATTTTGGTGACTTTGCACTGTTTTGGAGAAAATACGTTTCTGACATTATATTAAAAATGTGCTTCTGGCCATGATATAGCGCTCTGTAAAAACAAACTAAATTGTCGAGTGTGCATATAAACATGCATTCGTTTTCATTCAAGGATCGTTAAAATAAAAAAGAACTAAGTTAATTTTAAAATTAAATAATTTCATTTAAAAAAAATCGGTCGGTTAATTATGCAATTTTTATGAATATTAAAACATTGTCAAAAATATAAAAATACGAAATTTTTTTATAGCCACTATCTCTATAACGCTTCTTTGTTTGTTTGTTTCATTGAGAACATACATCTGACTTGTGCGCTTGACATCAATTGCCCGCTTATAAGTCATCGTCATTATACAGGACGAGATAGCGATAGCCACAAGGAAATTTACAACACCAGAGAGAATTACAACCGAAAGCTCCACTTTAGTACTTCACTTCACGTCCATTAAAACAACAACAATACATCAGTGTATTCGGTTAAATCGTTGCATTGGAATCTTTAAAAATATGAAATTTTTTATAGATGCTATCGCTATAACTCGTGTATACGCACTTCACATACCAGAAAACAAAACAAAAAAAAAAAAATCAATGGATTCAGCTAACTTGTTGTATTGGAATGTCTAAATATTGAAAATTCGTTAGAACTGCGATCACTATACCGAATATTAAAAAAAATGCATATTATATAAATAGTAAGTATTGTTTCAAATTATTTTTTATAACGGAATTAAATATTGAAATATAGGAATTTCCTATTTTTTCAAACTAACCTCGGATTGGACCCGAACTTGTGTCTTAAGAACGAAAGAGTATCACTCCCTGTATATGGGCCCCACCAGTGGCTGAGAGGTTCTGCTTTCAAAGCTTGTAGACGGGAGGTGCTGGGTTCAAACCCCTGTCGCGCTCGTCGACCTAACCGTTCGGAGTTTTTCGTGGTTTTCTTCGAACCTTGCGTAAATACGGGTTAGGATCCCTTAGAAAGACCCTAACGGAGGGCACTCCCCCCCCTAGGGCCTATATCCCTCGTGTTGATAATTGGTCGTCATAAATCAACCCAACCCTGTATATAAGTAACTGTGTATCGCATCTTAAAGGAGCCATGAAGAAAAAAAGTTTAAAAGTAGCAAAAATGCACTGTAAAATGTAAGAAAAGCAGAGGAATTCAACGATAACTTTGTCAGCCAATCCGAAATAAGTAAGCGTTAATCGAGCTTTTTATTCATCTTTCGACCACAGTAGTTATGCAACAATTTTTGTCACAGTAGTGAAGGGTTAACGCTCCTAGCGATTGTTAGGGCTCCAAACGAAACAAAATGTCCCTAGTATCTATAGTTAAACTTTAAATTACAAGTTAAACAGTGAAAAATGAATAAAGCAACGGTTTGTGAGACCGTTAACAGCAGTTAAGGGTTAAAACTTGGCATACTTTAAATTTCGATATTAAAAAGTGGAAAGGGGATAGGAAAGAATAATTAAGCCCCTCTACCTTTCAAATTGAAACAGCTTTCTATCAAAACCAGAGGAAATTGCGACATTCTTGTGAAAATTAGAAATAACTGACAGCTAAATATTGGCATATTTGAAATTTCGATGTTTCGAAGTTAGGGCGGGGGGAGCTAGCATTAACTTAACTCTTAACTGCTGTGGCAAAAATTGTTGCAGAGATACTGTGAGCGGTCTCCAAGACCGCTTGATCGAAAGATGAATAAAAGGCTCGATTAATTCATCAGATAATTTTTCTGTACTAAATTTCCTGTACGGAACTATGGTATTATAATTAAAACTCACCTATTCAAAATTTTAGCTATAGTACTAGGGCTCTAAATGAAACAAAATTTCATTAGTATATCTATAGTTAAACTGAAAATTACAAGCTGAACTGTGAAAATTTATAAAAGCAGCGGTCTGTCAGTCTGCAACCACAGTTAAGTGTTAACCTTTAACTGCTGTTAGCCGTCTCACAGACCGCTTTTTTTTTTTACAAGTTTCACAGTTTAACTTGTAATTTTCGGGAATAACTCTAGATACTAGTGGAATTTGTTTCGCTAGGAGCTGTAGTACTATCGCTAGAGACTTCTGAATAGGTGAATTTTAATCATAATAACATAAAGTACATAGCTTAGTATAGAAACAGTATCTCATGAGTTAATCTAGACTTTATTCATCTTTCGATCAAGCGTTCTCGGAGATCGCTCACATTAGATATCCGACAATTTCTGTCAATGCAGTTAAGGGTTATATCCCAATCATTTTAATTTAAATGACTTGATATAGGAAATGGAGCAAATTGTAACGTTCGGGAGCAAATTAGAACTGACTGAAAACTAAATCTTGATATACAGGGTGATCAAAAAATGAGTATACATTTGAAAAATTAATAATTCACGGAATAATGTAGGTAGAGAGGTAAAAATTGACACACATGCTTGGAATGGCATGGAGTTTTATTGTAATCACATAAAAAAGCTTAAAAAATGGTCGACAGATGTTGCTGTACAGCAAAACGTCACTGACGCTGCTTGAGAATCGTGTATAAAAGGAGCTGTAATGAGAGAGAGAATCATCATATGCACCAGCAATCTCAGCATGTTGACGTGACCAGAAAAGGCAATGTTAGTGAAGCTCTACTATCAAAATGGGGAATCTGCTACTGCAGCTTTACGATCCTACCGCCATAGGAAGGGTATTTGAACGGGTAAAGGTCCTATGACAATTGCATCTATGGGGCTGTCCATAAATGATGTCACGCTTGGAGGGGGGGGGGGGGGGGTTCATGAAATTGTGACAGTTTGTGACAAGGGGTTGGGAGGGGATAAGAAGAAGTGTGACATCACACATTTTGATTTAAATAAAATCATTTAAAATCAGAAGATTAAATTTTGAAGTTATTTTGAAATTACCAGAATTTGAGAATATTTTTTTAATAGGGGCTAAAACAACTTTCATGCGATATGTTTTTACTTATATTCCTTTCTTTAAAAAAATAAAATCAATTGCTCCTTCATATTAATATTTTATTACTATTGTATATTAATTATATTTTTTGTTGTAAACCTTAATCTTATTTCATACAAAATAAGTGCACGAATCATTTTTATTGTTATGCTCACAAATGTCATTAAAACACATAGTTAAAGTTTAAAAATAAAATTTGAAATGTGATCTATAACGTAGTGCTTTGTTTCTGAACTGCAAGGTATATGTTTATGTAATATAGTGTGACATGTGACAAGAGGGGGGAGGGGGTATGGTGAAGTGTGACACTTTGTGACAAGGGGAGGGAGGGGAGGTCAAAAATATTGAAAAACAGTGTGACATCATTTATGGACAGCCCCTAATGAAGAGAATGATTTCGAAGTTCGAAGCCACGGGTTGTTTAGACGATGGGCAACGTAGTGGCCGACCGAGCACAAGTGCTAATGTTGTTCAGACTGTTCAGTAAGAAATGGAGATTGTAGCGGGTTCGTCTACGCATGGGGAAGTGAGCGCTAGAGAAGTCGCACGTCGCACTGGCATTCCATACATCCCATCCTGTTTGGGTAGCACTAAGGCGTACCCTCCGATGTTATCCGTACAAAATCCAGTGTCATCATGAACTGTTACTTGGCGATTTTGTGAAGCAGAGCATTTGAGGTGTGGACGTTTCAAAAGATGGCGAAGATGACGACTGGTTGTCTAACGTGTTGTCAACCGATGAAGCCCATTTCACACTCAGAGGGTCTGTCAACGCCCACAACTGCGCGAATTTGGACTACCGAAAATCCTAGAACTTTCGTACAAACTCCATTCACGACGAGAAAGTCACGGTGTGGTGTGGATTTACCACATCTACCGTTATCGGGCCTTTTTTCTTCCAGGTAATGCATGATTCTGGTTTTGCGACTGTTAGCGTGACGGGTGAGAGGTACGCCGATATGTTACAGAATCTCATCATCTGTGGCCTGGCTGATAAATACCTGCTGGAAAGTACGATTTTTATGCAGGATGGCGCTCCACCCCATATTTCTAGATGTGTGAAAGATCTCTCACGTACGTCGTTTGGTGATGATCGCGTGCTGAGCCTCCATTTTCCTCATGCGTGGCCTTCCAGGTCCCCAGATCTCAGTCCATGTGATTTTTGGCTCTGGGGTTACATGAAGTCGCAAGTCTACCTCGATCGACCAACATAAACAGGGCTGCTAAAAGACAACATTATTTAATTATTACACTTTTTATTTTAAATTTTTATATAATTTTCTACTTTAAAATATTTTAAAATATTTCGTTGTTACAGTTTCACAGCCAGTAAGTTGTCCTATTTTGGTGAGCGTTGTTTGGCACATAATGAAACCCATTGTTGTTGTAACTCGTATACCATATACGATAAGCATAAAGAATATTTTGCGTTTTATCACCTGTTGCGGGTTAACGGATAAATGCCCTACAACTAAGTTATTAATTTATAATTATGTTCTAAAAATATTAAAATGTTGTATTGTCATCATAAACCTTTGTACATATTTTTTATAATTCGATCATATTTGGAAGTCATCGATTGCAAAATTCCACCTTCACATACAA
Organism: Maratus michaelseni; assembly: GCA_963931845.1. Taxonomy (NCBI): domain Eukaryota; kingdom Metazoa; phylum Arthropoda; class Arachnida; order Araneae; family Salticidae; genus Maratus; species Maratus michaelseni. The sequence continues at coordinate 150,941,121 of OZ007598.1, read as the reverse complement.
AAACCAAGTTTAGTTAAATAAAAGAACGCAATAAGATACCTTTCATAATGGGGTCCTACTATTTCTGCAATAACATCTTTTCAACAAAAGAAAATAATATCTATTCAGTCGCTAAAAAGAAAGAAACAAACAAATAAAACGAATGACACATTTTTAGTTAAAAAATTTTATTTCGTTTACAGACAAAACAATGCTCAAAAGCACTTTTACATGCTAAACTTTTATAAAAGCATTTTTATAAGATCAAACTTTTAAAATATCACTGGAATTCCAAAAAAAGAGAGATCTGTCACATCTTTAAAACTTACATTGGCAAAGGCAAGGTAAGAACAGCTCTTCCAAGAGTGTGTTGCAATTTTTGACTCATGTTATTGAAAATTACCGCTTGGGCGTGAGATTTAAATCCGTCATTCAAAAATTTCGTAAACCTGTTAAGAGGCCCTAAGCCAGTGAATTCAGGTTTAAGCTGTCCGACCTGTTGGAACATCATGTTCTTTAATATGGGCGACATGTTCGGAGCCTGGGAAACTTCGAGGAACACCAAGGTTGGTGTGACGGTAGCTTTTCCCTTGATGTTAACCTTTGGCATTTTGCCATATTTCATCTTACCATCATAGTTGAGTTTGAGATCGTCAAAACCAATAGTGCAGTTAAAGGTCTTGGATCCATAGCTGTAAGCAGGTCCTTGGCATTCGCTGTATCTTCTGGCTTTGGACATGCCACTCAGCTTGCCGTTGAAGAAATCGGCTTTTCCTTTCACTTTACCGATGATTTTCACTTTGTCTTGGAAATCGACTGTGAAATTTTCGACATCAGCTGGGTCTAGCATCTGAAGGCGTACTTCGTTGGGATAAGCCACATTCAGCAAACTGTCGAAGTACTGGTTTGCCATTGGGGAGCCAGAAACGCTTCCTATAAAAATTAAAAAGAAAAATTAAAAGTATTTAGGAAGAAGTCGGTTATTACATAAAATACAGAGTGTTTCAAAAATATTAGTACGAACATTTAGGGACTAAATAGCGCACGTAGATTAACATAAACCGCTATAGAATAGAGAGGAGACCTGCTCAGCCCGAGCCCGAAAGCCCAAGCCCGGTACGGGCTAGGACTCTATTTTTTTACCAGTCTTCGGGCTCGGGCTCATTCTTCCAAAAACTGACAATTTTATTTATTCTCATATAGAAAAAATAAAAATAACTTTTTTCCCTAAAAAAATTACATATTCCATTTCAAGTCATTTTAATGTTATTTTGATCAGAATAAATAGAACGGGAAACAGAAATCTTATTTTTCTTTTCTAGCATTAGAATGCTATTTTAAAAGAAAATTTATGATATTTGCGACGCGACTGACGACTGGGTGATATGGTGCGAATGCCAAGAGCCGCCAATAATATTTGTTGCTAGATTTTCGTTTCTGATTTAATTGAAACGTTTATTTTATTTTTTTAGAGATCTAATGCGAGATTAATATTTTGTTTTTGTTTTTAGTCAATCAGCAATAGCATAGGTTTGCTAATTTTTAGTCTCCTATTGCGTGCGAGTCATTACTCTCTCTTCATATGAAAATAACGTTAGTGATTCTATTTTTAATCATGAACTCTGCTCATGCTAAAGCTCTACTCTGCACATTTACGAAGTCTCTTTCATTCGTATATAATTGTCATGTATTGTTATTTCGATAGAAAGCAATCGAAGCGCCGTTTCCACTTTTCCTATAAAAGCACAGGATCTTTCCGATAACGGTGTCAAATTTTTTATTTAAGCTGATTTTCAGGAAAACGAAATATTGTTTTAATTAAGGAATCAATTATAAGTTACGACACACGCCTTTTATAGAAAATAGAAAACGTTGTTAGATTCTTCGGCATAGAAATAGTAATTTCTGCAAATTTCATGCATTTATTCATAAAACGCAACTATGTTAATGTGTCCATCAGATTTGCTTGTTGGGAGAGAAAAATATTTAGATCCTTTTGAGGAAGTATATTTTTATTTGATACCAAACTTCTATTTTGATAAGATTGAATGTAAATTTCCATAAAATTAATTATGTGCACCGGATGAACAGCTATTTTCACGTACGAAGTTTTAAAAAAAATGAGATATTACTTTCAAAACAAATTTTAAATATTATGCAAATTTTTCCGGTAACGGACTCGGGCTCTGGTGACACAAAATGTTTCGGGCTCGGCCGGGTTCGGATTTAAAATCATCGGGTTCGGGCGGGCCCGGGCTCCGAAAAGAGAGCCCGAACTCATCTCTAGTATTTAACACAAAATTATTCATATAACTAATAGTTAAAAAATTTAACTTACCCAAAACAAAAATCGACAAAAAGATAACCTTGAACATATTTTTCGTTTTTAGCAGCTGTAAAAGAGAAAAGAGAAATTTAATCATCACATAATAATTAAAAAATCTTTGACAGAATATTCATACCACGCATTAGATATGTTGTAACAAACTCACTGGAAATTATAAATGCAGATTTTCCAGTATTACCATATCCTGATACAAATGTTGATGCTTACAGATATGCAGGGATTACTGATATAAAACTATTCAATAAAAAAAATCGAATAATTGCCGTGCAAAAATCTGGTTTTGGATGGAAATGCTTCTCATGATCAAAAGTTTTGTTTAAGCAAATTATTAAGCATTTTACTCAGAAATTTCCCATAAATGGCATCATATCTTAAACGCTGCAGAAAAAGTTACAAAATTCAAGATAAGCAGTTACAAACCATTTATTTTGTACAACCTATTACAGGGCTGCACTGGCGACTATTTTTATATTCTGTTCGCACCACTATTTAAAAAACTAGTCGTTGGGGGCCACCGTAATGCTTACTCATCATGGATATGCACAATATAAAATATGAAAATAAAACATGTGTAAACTACTTATAAAATGCATTGCAATTCGAGCATGACGTCATAAACCTTAAATGCTCTATGACTGAATTGCGTAAGAGAATCATCCTTAAAACTCTAAAATTGATAATCCGATTAACTAACGGTTTACTGCGTCGGATTGAGCGTCTCATTTCCAATTAAAATAGATCTTTGAATTGCAATTTGGATGAAATACAGGGTCATGAAAAATCGAAGAGTGTTAGATAGGATTTCAAATACCTCTACAACTCATTATTGGATCGACTTCATTCTTTATGCAAAATTTGTTGTTTTTTAATTGTCTTTTATATTCACTCCTTAACATAAACAATTTCAAAAATTTTTATATACCTTTTATCAGAACGAATATTTCGAGAGTCCGAAAAAAATAGTTCAGATAATCGAGGTTACTGAAATTCAATAAGCTTCTTTCCATTATTACATTTTAAGTCCATACCAAATTTAAAGTCTTGTTTGGGAGATAGGGCGCTTACACACAGAGACCAAGTTTGGGCGGTAATTTTTTTTTTCTAAAAATATGTTTTTCGGAATCTCCAGTGTCTGAAACATTTAAATCCGTCGAAAAATATTTATTTTTTCGATTTTCAAAACGATTACAAGATTTACCATATTCTACGTATGATGGGTAAGTAATAAATAAATACTGTATTATCTTTCTCTTGCAAATGTATTCTGTACTGTACTCCGATTTAGGGTTCGGTGGCAATTTCCAACATTCAAATATTCAGGTTTTGGAGAATAAAAGGCTAAGAGGTATGAGAAAAGTCCCCTGCTTTTGCAAGAATCAAACCATTCATCATAATAAAATATATCATTTACAATAATTCATTTAAAATAAATCCTATTCGAAAAATTATTAAAAATAACGCAAACTTTTTTGACAAAATTTATTCTATTGCTAATTCTGCACTGTTCAATTTCTCTTACTATGATGAACGTGCAAGTTGTAGGTGGCCTCGTGCTGTCCTCCGCATCCGTCCTCAACGGAAGTTATTAAAAATAACGCAAACTTTTTTGACAAAATTTATTCTATTGCTAATTCTGCACTGTTCAATTTCTCTTACTATGATGAACGGGCAAGTTGTAGGTGGCCTCGTGCTGTCCTCCGCATCCGTCCTCAACGGAAGTTATTAAAAATAACGCAAACTTTTTTGATAAAATTTATTCTATTGCTAATTCTGCACTGTTCAATTTCTCTTACTATGATGAACGGGCAAGTTGTAGGTGGCCTCGTGCTGTCCTCCGCATCCGTCCTCAACGGAAGTTATTAAAAATAACGCAAACTTTTTTGACAAAATTTATTCTATTGCTAATTCTGCACTGTTCAATTTCTCTTACTATGATGAACGGGCAAGTTGTAGGTGGCCTCGTGCTGTCCTCCGCATCCGTCCTCAACGGAAGTTATTAAACCTTAACTTTATTATCTTGTTTCTTCTGCTAGCTATTGCTAGGGCTGGATACTTTCGTGGGCTTTTTATATACAGGGTGGTCATAAAGTCTTTCCCTGATTATAAATATTTATTGTGCGAAAACTATTATAATTAGCCATAAGGCTGTTTGGATACATTTTAAATACTATTATACAGTTTTTAATAAAACCACATACTTCATGAAATGTAAACGGATACGGATGCCCCCTTGGTAGCACCATGGCCTCCACGCTCTCCTGACATTACTCCTCTACATTTTTTTTTCGGTGGGGGGGGGGGTGGAAGTACATAAAAGACAGAGTGTTTGCAACAGCAGTAAAAGTTATTCAAACACTCAAGGTCAGGATCACAGATGCTATGTCTAGTGTGACAGCTCAAATGTTGGGCAATACGTGGCGAGGAATGGAATACTGCCTTGACATTCTTCGAGCTACCAAAAGTGCTCACATTGAAATTTGCTGATGTAAGTACTTGTTTTAAGAACTTCATAAATGTATTTACAATATATTGAAACAAGCATATGCTTAATTATATTAGTATTTCTGCATTAAATTATTGTAATCAGGGAAAGAGTTCATGGCCATCCTATATATTTATTTATATATATCTTTTGTATATAGCATTTTCTTCTTTTGCTATTTATTTTTAACTGCAAATATTTTGTACGCTTATTTATGCAATTTATATTTCTATATCATTAATTTAAAATAATTTATATTATTTATGGCCGAAAGCGGTCTTTAGGTTGCTTATTTTTTCTTTTTAGCTCTTCTTGGACCCATTTAATTTTTTCCAGTGTAAATGTTGCTCTGGACTTTGGCTACAGTCATAAATCTAATCTAAGATCCACATTGCTCTTACTAAAGGTACGGAGACCATGGCTCCAGGGACTCTGACTAATAAACTCGTTCCAAGTGTCAAAGTGTATGTGAAAATTTTTTGTTTTGAGAAAGATAGAATTAAAAAATAGTCGACCGTGGCAGCTCTGCTATTACCATATGTCAACGTGTTGAATGAAACGGAGTACCGTTTGGATGTGGTGTGAGCCTACAAAGAGCGCACACGTTTCGATTATGAAAAGCATTTTCGTTCAAACTGCACTTACGTACGTCAATTACTTGATTTTTTATTGTCTTTTAAAAAGTATTAAAGAATTTTGGTCCACCCTGTATTACATAAAACAAAAGATATTTATTCATCAGTATGGATAGCAGACGATATCTTATTTCCCTTTATCTTTTTTTTTCACAATAATTGGGTAATTAGGTAGATTTCGTAAGAAATACTACCTATTACATTCTCACCTAAGTTGGAATTTCTGAAATATTTTTGCAGACCTACGCTGATTATGACTCCCAGAACCCAAAATCACCCCCAGTTCAAAACTTTATCTATCAATATCACTTTTTTATGGACACGATAAATTCAATAGTTCTGTACAAATCTCTTCCAAACTGATACATAAAATCAAGGGGCATAAAATCTCGGTTAAGTTCGTTAATGGGCAAAATCGAACCAGGGGGTTGGGGGGGATAGGAAATTTGGGGATTTTTGTGAAAACAGAAAACCCCCCATAACTTCTTAATTATGATACGTATCGAATCCGTTTAAAGTTATTATTACTTCTAGGAAAAGGGCCGAAAATTGATATATGACAATCATTAAATGGCCTCAAGGGGGGGGGGGGAATAGGGGTTTAAGAAGAAAAAAAATCATAACTTTATCAATTCACAAGATATCAAATCTGCTTAATTTTATTATAAATCCTCTTAATATTATCTACAACTTTATATTGACAAGTTTTTTTTATAGGACCAACCCTTACAGCAAAAAAAAAAAAAAAACCTTGCCTGCCCCACCTTAGATTTCGAAGTGGTCGGTTCCAACTGCCGCATCATGGCAAAAAGGTCATCTATTCTTCAATTCCCAATAAACAGGCGTACCATGGTCTGCGTCTTTGAAATCTACCTGTGTCTGTAGGGCCAGCCGTCAGGGATTTTTTATTTTTAGTTGTCATTACCACCATTACAAAAATGTCATTTTTAATAATAATAATAACAATAATATTATCTCGGAAACCAATTTAAATTTCAAGAGTTATACTATTCTTGGATCCTTACGAATAACTTTTTTTTTTTTTTTTTTTTTTTTTTTTTATATCCGACCTATTATCGGAGGAGCAGTTGTGAAAGACAAACATATAGATAAATTTTAATACAGTACATAATGATAGATAAATAAATAAATGCATTTGTTATTTGATGATTACTGCGGAAGTGATATTAAAAAATCCATTTGAATAATTCGGCAATACTGTCTCCAAAAAAACATCAAACATACATTTATGAGATTTCAAAATTCACGACAAATATGACTCAAAATACACTAAAGTTTCCTTGAAATTTCCTCATTATATAATCTAGAGTATGTTTCTTCCTAATAAGATATCACTGTGTGAGAATGGAACAGCACTGTTTGATTATCTTGAACCTACTCGTTTGTATTCAAGAAAAAGTGAAAACTAAGAAAATGTCAATTAAGTATACAAGTAATTTTTATGAAAATAAATAAATAAATAAAACCGATTTCAAGTCATTCTTGCTTAATTTATCACGCGGACATATGCTTGTTAAACACCAGTTTGTGCAATTAAATATGAGTGGTCTGGCACAACTAGAATATTGAACAGTTTAATATTCTTCAATATCATTTCAGTTGCAATTTGTATGTAAGCCTACATTACATAAGGTACAGTCGCTCCTCTCCTCCCCCCCCGCCCAAAAAAAAAGAACCACCAATACAGTTTAACCACCAAATTCTCCCCCTCCCGTCTCCCCCCCCCCAAAGAAAAAAAAAGAAAAAAAATTGGAATTAGCTTTTTGACTGGAAAATATGTCTTCTTTCACTGATGTTAAAAAATAAGCTTAGGCGGTCGTCTTCATATTCAAATTATACCAAACTCTGAAAGTTTCAATACAAATAAATTATTTTGACATCGTATTTATCGTTTTCCGTAGATGTTACCAAATGAGAAGTGATTCGGTTAAGTAGTTTAGGAGTTATGAAGATTTAAATAAGTTTTTAACTTCTATGTCAAATTCATTTGTAATCGTTTCAAAATGGACTGCGAAGCGGGTAGTTTTTTTTAAACCTGTCTCAAGAACTACTTTGCGGAAGCTATAATATTGGATTCGGATATTTAAAACCTAAAAACCTGGTTACGCTTCATAATTTTTTCAAAAATATGTATTTTAAAAAAAATTAGTTTTCGAACGAAATATGAATTATAAGGTAATTTTTGTTAACAGAAATAATTTTCTTGAAGCTTCAAATATGCAAATCCTAAATTACAGCTTATTTAACCACGTTGTTTATTAATTATGCTTTAAAAACTTCTCCTAGTTGCAATCCATTTCTCAACGATTGCAAATGAATTTAATAATAGAAATTCCACACTTTAAACCTTCGTAATTCCTAAGCGACTTGACCGAATGAGTTCTCGTTTATATCTTAAAGTAAAATTTACCGAAAAAGCCAAATATGATATCAAAATTAAGTGTTCTTGCTAAAAATTAAAAATTTCTTGAGTTTGGTACATTTTCAGTATGAAGACGACCTATAAGCTTATTTTTTAACATAATAAAAATGCATAATTTTCAGTCAATTGGCTATTTCTGTTTTTTTTAATTCCTACTATTAGCTCACACTCTCTCTATATATATCTTGTTGGAATTTTCAATCGTTAATAAAACATTTTCTATTCATCCATTCAAGTTCAAATAAATTTTTTAAAACTTGTACTGGATGACAATTGATGTTAATACAGTTTTTTCAAATATTCATTCATTCATTAAATTTAATTAATTAATTTTAATTTTTACATAGGAGAAAAAAAATTCTCCCATTGTTTTCATAAATGAAATGAAAGATTTATCTCAAATGAGTGATGCCAACAAAAAATAAAATACCGCAACGATGATTATAAAATAATGAAATAATGTTCAATAAAGATAACGTGGGACATTAATGCTGCACGGGTTTATTTTATATATTTATGATTAAAAAGTAGGAATTGACTTAATTTTTTTTTATATATTACTTGTTTATGTGACAGTTTGGAGTTTAAAATATACAGCCTTTTTTGGGATTCATTATTTCAAGATCATTTGTTCAGGTTGGGTATATTTCCTGATGTCTGTCATTGTCAGTTTTTAGATGTGCCATTTAGATTTTTCTATCATTTTTCTCACAAACATCGACATAAGTTTATAATCAAACCACACCTAAAGTTGTTCAATGCACTGAAACCTTTCTCCGAAGTTATTTAACTAACAGTGTAAGTACATTTGAAAACCGTTCAGTAGAAGTTATCATAAGGGTGCGTAATTTTAGATATTTTTGAATACCACTATTTCCGAATAGTAACATCCGCCTTATTTAAACGTAGACTGTGTAGGGCAAGAAAAACCTAACGTGTAGGGTCAGGTAGGATAAAATAGTTATAAAACTTTTTTTTATTCATACTTAGTTTGCTAAAAATATATTATTTTAATCTGAAAAAAAAAATTACATAGAACGTGCAAATAAGCATTTCAAGGACAATTTCAACAATGAAATTACAAATTATTACTGATAATTGAATTTTAAAATACATTGCCAATTAACTTTTGTACCCCATGTCGTAGGGTAAATTAAGTATACAAATTTAAAGTTTTCCATTTCTTTAATTAACTAAATAATTGCACACGAATCGTATTAAAAGTGTTCTTTCGAATGCTGAAAATATTTAACAACAGATTTAAGAAAAGAAATAGTTTGGATTATGGTTCATTGGTGAACCAGAAAGGACATCTTCAATTTGTAATACATCACACATGTCATCTTTCTCAGGAAACATGAAATAGGAAATTCTTCATGAAAAATGCAAAAATATATCATAAATCAGCCGTATTATACTTATTTTCATAATTATCAATAGTTTTACTATTGTGTGAAAATTTTCTTTAAAACAATTTTTCGATTTACGGGAATCAGAAAGGTTTGAAATGGTTGGCATTTTAAAAGAAAGAATCGTTAAAATACATATTTCCAGATGTCATTGGAATTTTTTAAAACAACTTACTGTGTTATCTTTAAGTGTTGGTTCTTGTTTCATTCCTTTATGTTGTTGTTGTTGATTCGACCCGAGGGCCCGGTGAGCAGCTTTTTATTGCTATATAGCTGTCTTATCATTCCTTTAAATGGGTATTTTGTTTTTCCAGTTTCACTTCCATATAAATAAAGTGTTGAGTTGTATTGGAAATGTACCTAAGCTCAAGAAACCATTGTAACTCTACCGATGTAAAACGATCCAGGCTAACGAAAGAGAAAGGCTACCGCGGTGCTTTACGCATATCTTTTTTTACAGACCGCGGGAGTCACGTGATGCTCAAATTCACCAATGAAGGTGGTACGAAAAGAGCATCACGTCACTCTAGCGGTCTGTAAAAAAATATAAGAGGAATGCACCGCGGTAGCCTGTATTTTTCGCTGGCCTCGTAAAACGATGATATGACGTCATAGCAAAAGATACCGAGGCTAACGAAAAAGAAAGGCTACCGCGGTGCTTTACGCATATCTTTTTTTACAGACCGCGGGAGTCACGTGATGCTCGAATGCACCAATGGAGGTGTACGAAAATAGCATCACGTCACTCTAGCGGTATGTAAAAAAAGATAAGTGGAATGCACCGCGGTAGCCTGTCTTTTTCGCTAGCCCTCGAAAAGATACTGAAGCTAACGAAAAAGACAGGCTACCTGCGACCTGCGTTATACACGGCCGGTGCATGACGTTTAAAACGTCACATGGAGTGGATCATTTTTACACGGTGATTGGTTCAAAACGGGGGGGGGGGGAGCGCCACTTTGCACCAATCACCGTGTAAAAATGATCCATTCCGAGGCTAACGAAAAAGACAGGCTACCGCGGTGCATTCCACTTATCTTTTTTTACAGACCGCTAGAGTGACGTTATGCTCTTTTCGTACAACTGCATTGGTGGATTCGAGCATCACGTGACTCCCGCGGTCTGTAAAAAAAGATACGCGTAAAGCACCGCGGTAGCCTTTCTTTTTCGTTAGCCTCGGATCCATTCCATGTGACGTTTTAAACGCCATGCTCCGGCCGTGTATAACGTAGGTCGCGGGCTACCGCGGTACATTCCACTTATCTTTTTTTACTGACCGCTAGAGTGACGTGATGCTCTTTTCGTACACTTGCATTGGTGCATTCGAGCATAACGTGACTCCCGCGGTCTATAAAAAAAAATACGAGTAAAGCACCGCGGTAGCCTTTCTTTTTCGTTAGCCTCGAAAGATGTCGATAAGACTATCGAACGATACTGACTACTTACTTTTCGTTAGTTATAGTCACTAATGTGATCGACGAGGCTAAAGCCTCGTGTGATCGATGTTCGACCAATCGTTCGTGCCTTTAATTTTTCTAGGAAGCTTTTGACAATGATTCCAGTCTCGTCAAATCGGTAAAATATTCATGAATTGGTGGTAAGCAGTAGGTGATTTTTAAAAAGTTGGACCAAAAATCAAACTATATAAGTGTTGGTTTTTGTTGTAATTACAATAAAAAAAAAAAAAAAAAAAAGAAAGAAAGAAAGAAAGAGGTGCCGGTACGTATACTGTGCATGCAACGTATTAAAAATTGGGGATGCTGAATAGTATAAGATGATTTAAAGCAATCCTTAGTTATTTTAATTATAAATGTCAGCTTAAATGTACGTATGTGCTGTGTGGAGATTTTGGTACTTCTAAGTGTTGTAAAAAAAAAAGAAAAAGAAAAGAAAAGAAAGCGGTGCTGGTATGTATACTGTGCATGCAACGTATTAAAAGTGGGTGATGTTGAATAGTAGAAAATGATTTAAAGCAATCCTTAGTTCCTTTAATTATAAATGTCAGCTTAAATGTATGTGCTGTGTGGAGATTGTGGTGTTTCTAAGTATTGTAAAAACAAACAAAAAAAATGTGTTTTTTAATAAATTTGTCTGCTTTTTATAAACTTTTAAGACTTTCACTGCAAATTCTGCTAATTATACTTGCATTCAATTCAACAAATATGAGAGAGGGGGGTGGTCATCATAAATGAATAAAAAGAGTTTCTTGTTTTAAGATAGAATTGAAACAGATTCTCATTTTCATCAGGGGCGGAGGGGGGATGCTTCGAACGCATGAACCCCTCTTTAAATTCATTTTCTAAGACACAAACGTACAAAGAAAAAAATAAACTAATTTTCTTTCCATGTTGGCCAGATCCCCCTCCCCTGAAGAAAAAGTCTTAGTTCCATTTTGCCTTAGTGTGAATTATTTTAAAGCACTTGAGAAAAATATTGTTCAATTTTTTTTTTTCAGAATGATCAGAGAAATAGATAATGTATTTAATTAAATTTGAAAATCCAGGTAGGGGCCACCTCCCTCCCCCTCCTTACGTACGCCCATGCATAGATAGTTTTATTTTATTCTTTTTTCAAACCGCGTGTTCATGTCTTTTTCTGCCTCAGGTGTTCCAAAAGAAATCATGTGTAACGCATATAGGTTTAAAACTCTTTCAGGGGCAAGTAATTCTGCTTCTGTGAATTCATGCAAAATTTTCGAAAAATGTTATAAAATAAAGAAATGCAAAAATAAAGAATAAAGAAATAAGAAATGCAATTTTAGAATAAAGAAATGCTAAATAAAGAAATGCAATTTTGGAACTTTTATCAAAGTTAAATTTTTTTAATTTTATTCAAAAATCCTGGTGCAAATTTTGTTTAAAATTAAGTGGCATATGTAATATACCACTTCCTTCAAGTGCTTAAGTAGAACAGAAAGCTTTGAAATGACAAAATAATGTATTATTATTATTTTAGGTAGATTTCGTAAGAAATACTTCCTATTACATTCTCCCCTAAGTTGGAATTTTTGAAAAAAATTTGCAGATTTACGCCGATCATGACTCTCAGAACCCAAAACCACCCCCAGTTCAAAACTTCACCTATCTAGCTTTGTCACTTTTTTATGGACACGATAACTCCCATAATTCTTCACAAATCTCTTCCAAACCGATACATAAAATCAAGGGGTATAAAATATCGGTCAAGTTCGTTAATGGGAAAAATCGAACCAGGGGGGGGGGGGAATGGGAGGGCTTTTTGTGAAAACAGAAAACCCCCCATAACTTCTTAATTATGATACGTATCGAATCCGTTTAAAGTTATTATTACTTCTAGGAAAAGGGCCGGAAATTTATATATGACAGATTTTTGATATCATTAAAAATGGCCCCAAGGGGGGGAGGAAGAGGGGTTTTAGAAGAAAAAAATTCATAACTTCGTCAATTCAAAAGATATCAAATCCGCTTAAATTTATTATAAATCCTCTCAATATTATCTAAAACTTTTATATTGACAAGTTTTATATAGGACCAACCCTTATAACAAAAACAAAAAAAAAAAAAAAAAAAATCCCTGCCACTCTGCCTGCAAACAAGTTAGGTTTCGAAGTGGGCATTTCCAAACGCCGCATTATGTCAAAAAGCTAATTTCTTCCGCAATTCCGAACAAACAGGTGCCCCACGGTCTGCGACTTCGAAATCTACCTGTGCTTGTAGGCCGAGCCGTTAGGGATTTTTTTTTTAATATAATGTTTGAACATTTAAGAATGTCACACAGTTGGTTTTTAAATTTAACTAATTTTTTGCATATTACTTGGGATGTATAAATTTTATTGATAGTATACGGGGGGCAGCACAAAAGATCTCGAGTACATTTCAGTTTATTGGCGGCATTTACTAAAGGGGAATTTTCATTTGTGCTAATGCGTTTCATAACTGAACTATATTTTAGCATATATATATATGTATTACTATTGGTGGTAATTTTCTGAAATTGGGTTTTCAAATGTGTTTGTTATTTTCCAACTTGTTTACTTAGACATCATCTTTCACCTTATTAAACGGTGACGCTTTGTTAAAGAATTATGGAAGTGTTGGAAAGTGTTTCATAATCTATGCTTGATTTGATGCATGATTTTTCGTCCTTTTTTATAGATAATTTACTTCTGTTTGTATATAAAAATCGATAAACGGCTTCTTTATATTAAATAAATTTTATAAATATGGAAAATATTGCTTGTGTTTATGAAACAGTGCCTGAAAATATGTTGCCAAATTTCCTTCTCTCGCCAAGGCCATTTATTTTCTCTGTCTCGCCGAAGTACCGATTATGATAATATACCAATGTTACTTCAAAGTTTCAAAAATAATAAACTAAAATAAACTAGAAATAAATAAGAGATTCAAATAAATAAGGAAATTATTATATGCAATTTTTAAGGGGTCCAGGCACATTTAAAAAAAATTATTGATTGAGTTAAAATTTAAATTTTTTTTGTGATGATTAACCATATCATTTGTAAACAAAATCACATGATAAAACTTCTCATAACTTTTAAAAAAAATTACAAAAGTGGGGTAATTTAAAATCGTTGTAACTCGAAAAATTATTTGCAGAATTTCAATTTCTTTTCATTTAAATAAACAGAAATATATAAATTTAAATTTTGATTCAGCATTTAAAAAATATTAATTAAAAAAATTAAAAAATATTTTAAGTAAAAACTTTAAATATATATATATATGTGTGTGTGTGTGTGTAACTTTAAAAAAAATCATATTTTCAAAAGTAAATATTTTTTTCAAATTTGCTGAATCAAAATTAAAGTAAAATAACTGAAAAAGATGTGTTCCAAGTTTGAACCATTTATACTAATAATTTATGATAAAAAACGAAAAATAAATGAGCATGTCTGGTTTAATCCTTGAGTAGTAATGTAGCAACATTTTCCAAGCGTTTTCTAACATTCTTCTTTAATCTATTGGCATATTAATATTACGCAAAACAACTATTGGCATATTCTATAGATTTTACTAAACCTTATTATTTGCCATTCGGATAACTACTTTCATTTTACTTTATTTTATGTGTTCCAAGTTTGAACCATTTATCTTTAATTGTTTTTGACTTATAACGATTTAAAGACGAGAATGCGTGAAAGAACCCATTATTCAGAAAAACGCAAAAACGTTTCCACAACCACTACAACCACTACTGAAACAACCACTACTTGACAAAAATTACTTGACAAAAATTGACTACAAAAAATTTAATGTATCCTGTTCTATATTAAGATAGAAACATGATTTTAACGCATTATAAGCGAATAAAAACAGAGAATTTTTTAATACGATAAAATATTTTTCAAAAATTTGAAGATTTTTCTGCCCCGGACCACCTTAAATTACATTTACAAAAAAAAAAAAAAAAAAAAAAACTGGGATTTTTACAGTTTGTCCAAAGTTTCCCCTCCCCGCACAGTTTTGCTAGTTGTCCAAACTAATAATTTATGATAAAAAACGAAAAAATACTGAGCATGTCTGGTTTAATCCTTGAGTAGTAATGTAACAACATTTTCCAAGCGTTTTCTAACATTCTTCTTTAATCTATTGGCATATTAATATTACGCAAAACAACTATTGGCATATTCTATAGATTTTACTTAACCTTATTATTTGCCATTCTGATAACTACTTTCATTTTACTTTATTTTATGTGTTCCAAGTGTGAACCATTTATCTTTAATTGTTTTTGACTTATAACGATTTAAAGACGAGAATGCGTGAAAGAACCCATTATTCAGAAAAACTCAAAAACGTTTCCACAACCACTACAACCACTACTGAAACAACCACTACTTGACAAAAATTACTTGACAAAAATTGACTACAAAAAATGTAATGTATCCTGTTCTATATTAAGATAGAAACATGATTTTAACGCATTATAAGCGGATAAAAACAGAGAATTTTTTAATACAATAAAATATTTTTCAAAAATTTGAAGATTTTTCTGCCCCGGACCACCTTAAATTACATTTACAAAAAAAAAAAAAAAAAAAAAAAACTGGGATTTTTACAGTTTGTCCAAAGTTTCCCCTCCCCGCACAGTTTTGCTAGTTGTCCAAACTAATAATTTATGATAAAAAACGAAAAAATACTGAGCATGTCTGGTTTAATCCTTGAGTAGTAATGTAACAACATTTTCCAAGCGTTTTCTAACATTCTTCTTTAATCTATTGGCATATTAATATTACGCAAAAGAACTATTGGCATATTCTATAGATTTTACTAAACCTTATTATTTGCCATTCTGATAACTACTTTCATTTTACTTTATTTTATGTGTTCCAAGTTTGAACCATTTATCTTTAATTGTTTTTGACTTATAACGATTTAAAGACGAGAATGCGTGAAAGAACCCATTATTCAGAAAAACGCAAAAACGTTTCCACAACCACTACAACCACTACTGAAACAACCACTACTTGACAAAAATTACTTGACAAAAATTGACTACAAAAAATTTAATGTATCCTGTTCTATATTAAGATAGAAACATGATTTTAACGCATTATAAGCGGATAAAAACAGATAATTTTTTAATACAATAAAATATTTTTCAAAAATTTGAAGATTTTTCTGCCCCGGACCACCTTAAATTACATTTACAAAAAAAAAAAAAAAAAAAAAAAAAAACTGGGATTTTTACAGTTTGTCCAAAGTTTCCCCTCCCCGCACAGTTTTTCTAGTTGTCCAAACTAATAATTTATGATAAAAAACGAAAAAATACTGAGCATGTCTGGTTTAATCCTTGAGTAGTAATGTAACAACATTTTCCAAGCGTTTTCTAACATTCTTCTTTAATCTATTGGCATATTAATATTACGCAAAAGAACTATTGGCATATTCTATAGATTTTACTAAACCTTATTATTTGCCATTCGGATAACTACTTTCATTTTACTTTATTTTATGTGTTCCAAGTTTGAACCATTTATCTTTAATTGTTTTTGACTTATAACGATTTAAAGACGAGAATGCGTGAAAGAACCCATTATTCAGAAAAACGCAAAAACGTTTCCACAACCACTACAACCACTACTGAAACAACCACTACTTGACAAAAATTACTTGACAAAAATTGACTACAAAAAATTTAATGTATCCTGTTCTATATTAAGATAGAAACATGATTTTAACGCATTATAAGCGGATAAAAACAGAGAATTTTTTAATACAATAAAATATTTTTCAAAAATTTGAAGATTTTTCTGCCCCGGACCACCTTAAATTACATTTACAAAAAAAAAAAAAAAAAAAAAAAAACTGGGATTTTTACAGTTTGTCCAAAGTTTCCCCTCCCCGCACAGTTTTGCTAGTTGTCCAAACTAATAATTTATGATAAAAAACGAAAAAATACTGAGCATGTCTGGTTTAATCCTTGAGTAGTAATGTAACAACATTTTCCAAGCGTTTTCTAACATTCTTCTTTAATCTATTGGCATATTAATATTACGCAAAAGAACTATTGGCATATTCTATAGATTTTACTAAACCTTATTATTTGCCATTCTGATAACTACTTTCATTTTACTTTATTTTATGTGTTCCAAGTTTGAACCATTTATCTTTAATTGTTTTTGACTTATAACGATTTAAAGACGAGAATGCGTGAAAGAACCCATTATTCAGAAAAACGCAAAAACGTTTCCACAACCACTACAACCACTACTGAAACAACCACTACTTGACAAAAATTACTTGACAAAAATTGACTACAAAAAATTTAATGTATCCTGTTCTATATTAAGATAGAAACATGATTTTAACGCATTATAAGCGGATAAAAACAGATAATTTTTTAATACAATAAAATATTTTTCAAAAATTTGAAGATTTTTCTGCCCCGGACCACCTTAAATTACATTTACAAAAAAAAAAAAAAAAAAAAAAAAAACTGGGATTTTTACAGTTTGTCCAAAGTTTCCCCTCCCCGCACAGTTTTTCTAGTTGTCCAAACTAATAATTTATGATAAAAAACGAAAAAATACTGAGCATGTCTGGTTTAATCCTTGAGTAGTAATGTAACAACATTTTCCAAGCGTTTTCTAACATTCTTCTTTAATCTATTGGCATATTAATATTACGCAAAAGAACTATTGGCATATTCTATAGATTTTACTAAACCTTATTATTTGCCATTCGGATAACTACTTTCATTTTACTTTATTTTATGTGTTCCAAGTTTGAACCATTTATCTTTAATTGTTTTTGACTTATAACGATTTAAAGACGAGAATGCGTGAAAGAACCCATTATTCAGAAAAACGCAAAAACGTTTCCACAACCACTACAACCACTACTGAAACAACCACTACTTGACAAAAATTACTTGACAAAAATTGACTACAAAAAATTTAATGTATCCTGTTCTATATTAAGATAGAAACATGATTTTAACGCATTATAAGCGGATAAAAACAGATAATTTTTTAATACAATAAAATATTTTTCAAAAATTTGAAGATTTTTCTGCCCCGGACCACCTTAAATTACATTTACAAAAAAAAAAAAAAAAAAAAAAAAAAAAACTGGGATTTTTACAGTTTGTCCAAAGTTTCCCCTCCCCGCACAGTTTTTCTAGTTGTCCAAACTAATAATTTATGATAAAAAACGAAAAAATACTGAGCATGTCTGGTTTAATCCTTGAGTAGTAATGTAACAACATTTTCCAAGCGTTTTCTAACATTCTTCTTTAATCTATTGGCATATTAATATTACGCAAAAGAACTATTGGCATATTCTATAGATTTTACTAAACCTTATTATTTGCCATTCTGATAACTACTTTCATTTTACTTTATTTTATGTGTTCCAAGTTTGAACCATTTATCTTTAATTGTTTTTGACTTATAACGATTTAAAGACGAGAATGCGTGAAAGAACCCATTTTTCAGAAAAACGCAAAAACGTTTCCACAACCACTACAACCACTACTGAAACAACCACTACTTGACAAAAATTACTTGACAAAAATTGACTACAAAAAATTTAATGTATTCTGTTCTATATTAAGATAGAAACATGATTTTAACGCATTATAAGCGGATAAAAACAGATAATTTTTTAATACAATAAAATATTTTTCAAAAATTTGAAGATTTTTCTGCCCCGGACCACCTTAAATTACATTTACAAAAAAAAAAAAAAAAAAAAAAAAAACTGGGATTTTTACAGTTTGTCCAAAGTTTCCCCTCCCCGCACAGTTTTTCTAGTTGTCCAAACTAATAATTTATGATAAAAAACGAAAAAATACTGAGCATGTCTGGTTTAATCCTTGAGTAGTAATGTAACAACATTTTCCAAGCGTTTTCTAACATTCTTCTTTAATCTATTGGCATATTAATATTACGCAAAACAACTATTGGCATATTCTATAGATTTTACTAAACCTTATTATTTGCCATTCGGATAACTACTTTCATTTTACTTTATTTTATGTGTTCCAAGTTTGAACCATTTATCTTTAATTGTTTTTGACTTATAACGATTTAAAGACGAGAATGCGTGAAAGAACCCATTATTCAGAAAAACGCAAAAACGTTTCCACTACCACTACAACCACTACTGAAACAACCACTACTTGACAAAAATTACTTGACAAAAATTGACTACAAAAAATTTAATGTATCCTGTTCTATTAACATAGAAACATGATTTTAACGTCATTATAAGCGGATAAAAACAGAGAATTTTTTAATACAATAAAATATTTTTCAAAAATTTGAAGATTTTTCTGCCCCGGACCACCTTAAATTACATTTACAAAAAAAAAAAAAAAAAAAAAAAAAAAAAAAAAACTGGGATTTTTACAGTTTGTCCAAAGTTTCCCCTCCCCGCACAGTTTTGCTAGTTGTCCAAACTAATAATTTATGATAAAAAACGAAAAAATACTGGGCATGTCTGGTTTAATCCTTGAGTAGTAATGTAACAACATTTTCCAAGCGTTTTCTAACATTCTTCTTTAATCTATTGGCATATTAATATTACGCAAAATAACTATTGGCATATTCTATAGATTTTACTAAACCTTATTTGCCATTCGGATAACTACTTTCATTTTACTTTATTTTATTTTTTTAACTGAAAGGTAATATTTTCGCAAAATAATAAAATAATAACAGTCAAACCTAAAAGAGTTAATAATAAAAAATATAATAGTAATTTCATGTAAATAATAACAACAATATTCCGTTGTTACTCCAAATTTATGAAAACTTAATAACTAAATGGAAAAGAATGTGAATATTGTATTACTTACCTCAGCTTAGCAATGTCTGTAAAAGCAAGGTGTGCGTAATTCGGTAATGCGAATTTTAACGAAAGGTCTCTGGATTTTATTATCCCTATCAGAGATTATCAACTCAAGTAAACAACTATGACGTTTCCACGACTGATAAATATCCACGTTCCAGGAAATTATCGGAAACTTTTCAGTTGCTTCTTACCTGTGAAATACCGAACAGGATCCGATAATAAAACATCTAATATCCATCAACTTTTTTTTTTTTCAGCTGATAATAAGCAAAATTTTAATATGAATTGATGATTTTAAAAACGATTTCAGACATTACTTACACAGAATTTCATATCTGTTATGAAGAATATTCCACAAATTTCTTTTACTGTATTATTATTATTATTATTATTATTATTATTTGAGTTACTAGCTGACCCGCCCGGCGCAGCCTCGCCAGGATCCGTGATAACAACCTTAAACAAACCTCAAGTTTGTATGATTTTATATCTTTAACCTGATTTTGTATGAATTTATATTTTTAAAGGGAAAATTTGCGAACAAAATCGATATTTAATGGTAAAAGTGCTTGTAAGAAGACATTTTCTTGTTTTTTCACGTAGGAACATTTCAAAGCCCCCCCCCCCCTTTTTTTAAATAGTTCTTGTTGTCCGCACTTTTTGAAATTTTGATCTGTTATAAATACAACGGTTTTACAGCCCATCTAAATATTTCGTGAAAAAAAATATTGTTATATTGTTGTAAAAGAAATATGTTTTCTTCTCGCTTTTTATCTGTTTTCGTGTCACGTCCTTTAACATAATAATTAATAAAAAATAGTTCACATCTTACGAACTCTGAAATTTTAACCGGTTATAAATATAACTGTATTCAATCTCTCTGTAAAATTTTGTGAAAAAAAATATGCATATTTAGTAGTGAAACATGCCGAGTGAAGCCGCGCCAAAACACCCTGTTTTTTTTTTTTTTTTGGCCGATAGAGATTGAAACAAATGGCCATAAATCGACACCATTTGGTTTTTCTTCCTTTTCGCTCGAAAATCAGGTTCTGGGCATGTGCGCGTGTGCCTGCCGATTTTTGGGGAAAAAAGGTGGGGGGTTTGTGAGTTTTTTATTAATATCTCGGTTAATTCTAAAAAATTAAAACTCTGATCTTCAGGTGCATCAGAACCTGCCTTGGACTATCCTCACCCAAATTTTCAGACTTCTACGTGCGGTAGATTTTTTGTAGTCATCGCAGACAGACACACACACAGAGCGAAACTTTCTTTTATTAGCATAGATATTTGAATAAATAAAAATTAGTGCCCATCTTACGAACTCTGAAATTTTAATCGGTTATAAATATAACTGTATTCAAGCTCTCTTTAAAAGTTCGTGAAAAAGTATGCATATTTAAAAGTGAAAACATGCCAAGCGAAGCCAAGCCAAAAAACCCCGTTTTTTTTTTTGGATGATGGAGTTGTTAAAACAAAAAGCCAAAAATCGCCACAAAATAGTTTTTCTTTCATTTTCGCTCGAAAATTAGGTTCTAGGCATGCGCGCATGTGTCTGCCTATTTTTGCACATTAAAAAAAATATCCCTTTTTATGAATTTTTTAATTAATATCTCGATTAATTCTAAAAAATTTTAAACTCTGAGCCGCAAGTGCATGAGAACCTGCCTTGGACTATCCTCACCCAAATTTTCAGACCTCTACGTGCTGTAGATTTTTGCCAGTCATCACAGACAGACACACACACAGAGCGAAACTTTCTTTTATTAGTAAATTATAGATATTTGAATATGGTATCGCTAAGAGTTATTATTGTAGGAATGGAAATCAACATGTGCCACTTACTTTATATTACGAGATGACTTTCATATCAATAATGTAATTCTTAAAAGATCCCACATATTTCACAAATAATAATAATAATAATTGTAATAATAATAATTAGAGATGCAACGGATGTTAATTTGGCCGGACACCGGATATCCGGCATAACTTGCAGCCGGATATTCGGCCATCCGGCTGCAGTATGTTTCGATCTATCCATTTTAATTTTTTATTTATTTTTAAAGAAATTAAACGTGGGTTTATTAGCTATCTATCACTGTTATTTTCTTTATCTAATTTTTAAAATTTTCTATTAACAATATGTTTATGATAATTTCAGTTTTAATACCAATATTATATTTACATTACTTTAAATTTTTAGTTAAAATAGTATAAGCTAAATAGTTTAGTAATAATAAATTAATATTATGAGAAAAACTTACTAAATACTTTGGAAAGACAATATTTAATACTTTTATCTTCCCCTTTTTCTTTAACAGTGAGATGTTCAAGCTGTAAACTACCCTCGTTATCTTTTATTGCTTTAATACTTAAAAAAAGTTATCTGTTGTGATAACAAAAACTTGTTCTTGCTTGTTGCTATTACTAACATAACAACTGAATTGCATAACAACAAAATTAGTAATTTAACAGTAAACTATTAGTTTAGTAATAGTAGATTATTTTCACGAAAAAAATTAAAACAATGTTTTTGTAGCAAAATGTTTTATTTAATATCTTCTCTTTTTTTTTTCCCCTTAAACTTCATTCTAATCTATGCACCACTTTATCTATAAAACAAGTTTTGTGTTATAGGAACAGAAAACTTCTTGCGTGCTACTAACACAGCAAAAAAAGGTTCTTATTTGATGAGTCATTCTGCCACTTTTTCCCTTTTAACTGAGTCTGTTGCTCATATATGCAGACACATGTGTATGAATAGTTATAGTTGTCTTCATGTTTGCTCTTTTATAGGTTTTGAAACACAATTTGTCATAAATATAAATAAATTAATTTCAGTTTAATAAATTAATGCTTTGCATTTTTCAAGATTAAACTCTAGGCCTTATAATCTGCAAATTTTAACAATGAGTTCAATGAAATAATTTCAGGCCGAATGTACTGCCGGATAATCATAATATCCGGCTACTGCCAATTATCCGGCATAGTGGCCGGATCAGCCGGATACAGTATGCTCGCCGGATATCCGTTGCACCCCTAATAATAATATATTTTTTCAGTACTAGATTAGTTTTTTTTTTCTTTTTCATTATTTATAAAGTGGGTTAATGTTTAAAGCTATTCTTGTTTTTTCCCCATTCATTTTTTTTTGTTAATTATATTATCTGTATTTTTTATTCGTTTCACATTAGCAGTTCCGTATCAGCAGACATTATAAAAAGTCTTAAGTGACTATGCTTTTCACCATGAACAAAAACAAATTAAAAAAATAACATTTAGTGTAGTTTTATTATAAAGAGAAAAACAAAATCCTTACTTGATGTAAGTACAATCAACAGCAAGCAACACGCTATTTTATTATTATTATTATTATTACTGTTATTTTTAAGCGACAGAGTTGTTTATTGTTTTCACTCGCCTGAAAAATGTTGTGGCATTAAAGCACCTCGATCATAGAATGAAACTATTGTTGTCCATATTGTATTGTGGAGGACAATCTATTTTTGCTTCATTTCTGTATATCTATTCATCTGAAATAAAAATTTATTTTAATATGAATTCTGAAATAAAAATTTACCAGAAGGACCCGTGCGAAGCTTTCGCACTGCAATCTTTGAGTTTATTTCCTGGTACGTTTTAGCACTAATTTTTAACTAACTGATTTTTTTTTTTAATCAAACAACGCGTTTTAACGAAATGTGGGTGTACTATCGCAGAAATTTGTTCAAACACTTTTCGAATGATACCTCATTCATCGTTATATGTTTTGTATGTACATAGAAAAAAGGATGTTGACAACAGAAATAATATATATGATGATGGCTTGTGTATAAGAAAATGGAAATAGATTGCCAGAATTTTTTTTTGCCAATCTCGCCAAGGTCAATTCTCTAGGTTGCAAGACCCCTATACTGAAAAAAAAAAAAAAGAATAATAAAAAAAGAATAAAAAAAAGGGGGGGGACACTGAATCAGA
This sequence comes from Maratus michaelseni, assembly GCA_963931845.1. NCBI lineage: Eukaryota > Metazoa > Arthropoda > Arachnida > Araneae > Salticidae > Maratus > Maratus michaelseni. The sequence goes on along the minus strand of OZ007598.1, from coordinate 150,917,553 downwards.
CGTTTAGGGAATTCATATGAAAACATTTCCTCAGATTTGCCAAAACTATTCCAGAAATGTCCTAAATACATACATCAACATTTGGTACACCACTTTTTTGCAAACCTATGGGAACTTAAACATGGGATGTTTAAGCTTTGTGGTCCAGCAGCAATTTAAGTGACGCCAGACTTCGCTGGCGTAGTAACAGCTTAATGAAATATTAAAAAATAAATACTTACAATTTTTGTGAATCCTAATGAACTGTATATCTGAATGGAAGATAATCCTTAAATTACGTAATCTACCGGTGCTCCGATACAGTACGCATATACACAGCCATGATAAAACAAAGAAAACAAATAAACTATATAGATGACGCACACGGGTAAAAATTAATGTAAATCCCGATTAAAAGCTCGATATTTTCTCAAAAAGTAACGCGCAAGAAATAAATTAACAATCGTATTTTAATTGCATTATAGGATGGCGTCATCTGATAATGCAGTATTTTATTTTTGTGGCAACACTGATTTGAGGAAAATCTTTCATTTCATTTATGAAAACAATGCCGATTTAATTTTTAATTAATTGCAATTTTTAATCAAAAAACACGTTTTAACGAAATGTTAAGTGTGCTATGTCAGAAACCTGTTCAAAATCATTTCATATGCTATCTCATTCGTCGTTTTGCGTTTTGTATTTTCTTAGAAAAAGGAATGTTGTCAGGAGAAATAATATATACGACATGAACTTTTTATTTCTAAACTTATGCCAGACATCTATATTGATGGAAAAAAAAAAAAAAAAAACCTAACAAAAAGAAATCATAATTAGATACTTCCTACACAGAGTTTCATAGTCGTTATAAAATATATTGCAACTTTTTTTTTTTTTCATTTTTTATGTGTTTTTATTACTGTAATATATTTTTAAAATTATTATTTAGTTATATTTGAATATAAAAGTTGTTGCTAAAAGTTATTAAAGGAATTATTATATTACGAAAGATTTTCCTATCAGGATGTAGTAAGAATATTAAAAAAAAAACCTCATAAATGTAGCAAAACAAATCTTTTTATTTCGGGGCGGGCACGGGGTGGGGGCATTACTATCTCTACTGAAATAGCCTAACAGGTACGAATGCTAATCCTCTTTGACGTCACTAAAGATTAGAGTACTCTCCAATGATCAGTTTGCAGCTGGAGCAGCTAGTCTGCCTTGTTCTCACAATGAGGGGACGAAGCTTGGTAATCGCAGATTTTGATTATTTTTATATATGTTGTAGGGTAGAAGCCCCTTAGTCTCAGGTTCAACGAATGTACAACACTCCTTAGTTCTCGAAAAATAGGAGGTCTAGTATTTTAACACAAGTTAAATATTTACTTTGTAACGATAATACTGCGTTAGTTGTAGCTAAGTTGTTATGGCATCTGCTAGGTGATCCGAGGGCCCGGGTTTGAGACCAAGGCGAGCTACGTTTGTTTATTCATTTTTTTTGTTTTATAAATATACTTGTAATTATTTTTTAATAATCCTAATTAAAAATTATAATATTGTGCATTAATTATAATGGTAACCTATTTATTTTTTATTTGTAACTAAATCGCTGTATAAAACATCATTAAACAGTTATTATTTTTTTAATCACTTTTAAAATGTATTTCATATATGCTTTATTGATGCAATGATATTGAACAATTGTGTCAACTCGTGATTTTAAAGAAACATCATTTATGTATTGTCTTCACAAGGGAAGTCAATGCGATGATACTACTACTCTATTTTTAAAGTAAGAAGCATAATTATATTAAAATTTAGCATAAGAATCAAATTACAACATATTTTTTTGCATATTAAAGATTTTAATTTTGTAATATATATGTTGCGCTTTGAATTAATTTATAATTAATAAAATAAGGTATGATTTTGTAACGATTTTGTAATTTTTACTAGTCAGGGATCTATTTAAAAAAATATATATCTTTAAATGATGAGAAATGTTTAATGATGGATTAAAATCAAATAAATTAAATTAAAATTTAAATATGTTAACATTATAATTAATGTACGATATTATAATTTTTAATTGCGATTATTAAATAATAATTACAATTTATACTATTATATAAAGAGGAAACGGTGACTGACTGACTCATCAAGGCCCAGCCGAAACTACTGAAGTCATGGTCACGAAATTTGGACTGTAGATTGCTGTTATGGCTTAGGCAAGCAATAAGAAGGGATTTTTGAAAATTCCCCCCGGAGGGGGTTAAAGGGGGGTTCGAATGCTTCAGGTCATTTTGCCATATCTCAGCAGCAGTTATAGGTAGGAGCTTGAAATTCAAGAAAACAAATCTACTAAAAAAATGATTAAACACATATTTCAACGATTTTAGAAATTCCCTCCAGAGAGGGGTTAAAGGGGGGGTGGTCGAATGTTTTATGTCATTTCGCCATATCTCAGCTGAAGTTATAGGTAGGAGCGCGTATATAAGGAAAATAAATCTACTTAAAAAATGATTAAACATATATTTCAACGATTTTAGAAATTTCCCGCCCCGAATGTGGTTAAAGGGGGATTCGAAAGTTTTAGGTCATTTCGCCATACCTCAGCAGCAGTTATAGGTAGGAGCGCGAAATTGCAGAAAACAAATCTACTTAAAAAATGATTTAAAACCTATTTCAGCGATTTCAGAAATTCCCCCAGAAGGGGGTTAAAGGGGGGGTTCGAATGTTTTAGGTCATTTTGCCGAATGACCTGAAGGTCATTTCGCCATATCTTAGCAGCAGTTATAGGTAGGAGTGCGAAAATCAGGAAAACGAAGCTACTAAAAAATGATTAAACACGTATTTCAGCGGTTTCAGAAATTCCCCCCGATAGGGGTTAAAGGGGGTGGTCAAATGTTTTAGGTCATTTCGCCATATCTCAGCAGCAGCTGCCATATCTCAGCATATCGCAGCAGTTTCGCCATATCTCAGCAGAGCGTTTCATCCAGAAACGCTCACGCTCTTTCACGCTAGTCGCGTGACTATAGTGTAGGTTCTTAAGAAGAAATGTCCTGTATAAAATAAACAAATATCAAACATGCTCTCTATCGCAGAAAAAAATCCTTTTTCAATAAATATTTGTTTACTTAACAAAATGACACAATTTCTGAACAAAGAAATCGCTAGGCATCAAAGTTGTGAATCACAGGCACATCTGTCCCAAAAAATTTGTCCCTCCTTGGTTTTCGTTTTGATGACATCCGTGTCAAATAATAAAAATTTAAAAATACACAAAATTTATTTTTCCACTAAAAGAAAAAAAAAGAAAAAGAAAAGAAAGATGGCAATATTACAGAAAACTAACCCATTTTTTATTCAAGATTTGTTTACATAACAAAAAGCGACAATTTTTAAACAAAAATGCCGCTAGTCTTGAATTTAGATTCTTGCCGCCATTTCTTTGAGAAGCATGCTTGCCAGGCGATAATTCTCTAGCAAAAGTGTCTCCCATTTTGCAGTCGACAAGATGCGTGCCACATTTTTGCTGAAAAACACTTGGACTGCCAATAGAAGCTCTTTTTCATAATAATGCTCAGCCAAAGTGACAACGTCACAGACGTTTTCAACGCTCAGATTCCTCATCATGCACGCGACGCAGAAGGATTTGAGTTTATCTACATCATACTTGTGGGCCATACAGTATAAGTGCAAAGCGCTGGAAGGTGAAACTTTTTATGCTTTACCGGTATACAGGTATTGAAGGAAATCACCGAAAGAGTCGGGATCACAGTCGTCTATGGTGATCACGCCCGTCTTCTTTTCTTTCATATATCGTGTTCGAACATCGATTCGAAGACTGTTGAGCGAGCGATGAGAACAGATCTATGCACACGGAATTCCTTGTCTTTTACTTTGACGAGAGCATCGCAGTTCCTTTTGCAAGAATACAATACTTTCAAATCCGTACACAGTCTCTCTAAATCTAAAAATAAAATGAAAAAAAATATAAATTTTTGTAATTAATATTCAGTTTAAGTGTTTATAAATGTTTTTCGGTTTCAGAAATTTTTTTTCGTAAATTTTCCAAGTGTTTGACATTTTATTAATGTTTTCTCGAAGCCGATTTTAAAATATAAACGCATATAGACGTTACAGTTCTTGTCGCACTGTGTAACAACGAGGGGTACTTCTTGCAAAACTAAGTGCGATTTTCAAGAAACAATGTTTTTAAGTCGATACCCACAATATCTCAGCAACAGATTAACAATTTCCCCCTTGTTAACACTTTCCAACCTAGTTGGAAAAGTTCTTATGACTTCGTTTTGTCCGTCCGTCCGTCCGTGCTTTAATTCTCGTAAATATACTCGGATTGGCCTGAAATGTTTGCATGTTATTGACGTTTACTATAGCACGATCTCTACTGAAAATGAATTGTTTAGCAATTTTTTTTTTCAGGGACAGTCAAAAGTGTTCCGTTACATTACAGTCAACGGGGAAAAATAGTTTCAAGTGCATTTTGCTGATGTTACGCCATTTGAAACATGATGAAATTGATATACAATTATGAAGCTCACTAAAACATGCTTTTTGTAGCATATGGGAGGAAAAGCATTTATTCATTTACAGGGTCACACAAAAGAATTCTATTACACAACGTTCTACGGGGGAAATCGTTTGCAGTGTAATTTAATGCTGTTTCACTATTTCAAACATAATGAAATTTATATGCATTACTGAGGTGCACTATAAATTGCTCACTGAAAAGTATGGTGTGCATTGCGTTTATTGTTCATTTACAGGGGCACACAAAATAAATCGGTTACAGTCTAGGTGCGATAATTACAAACTGTGTGATAAACGCACTTTCAAATTTGGTTTGCGTTTTTAAATTTTTGCATAGTACGTGGTTTGTATAAATTTTGTTGATCATATACAGAGCAACACTAAGGAATTCGTAAGTATCACTGACTATGGGAGTGAATTGCTAAAGGTAGTTTTTAATTGTGAAAGTTTGTGGAATGTAAATAAATTCATATACAGAGCTACGCAAAGAACATCAAGATATATTGTCGTTTATGATTGGTAATTATTAGAAGTGAGTTTTCAATTTCCTTACGGGTTTTTTTTACGTGAATTAAAATTTAACTTAATATGTGGTGTGTACTTTAAGTCTTTAGATAATTTACAGGGCTGTACAAAAGATTTCGAGTACATTTCCATCGATTGACAAAAATTGCTAAATGCGAATATTTAATAGAGCTAAATTTTATCATGCTATGTACTGTATATCCCAGCCTATAGATTATATACAGGGCTACACAAAATAGACTACTTTTTTAACTATGGAAGGTAATTTCTAAAACTGGATTTTTAAATGTGTTAGGTTTCCTAAACTGTTTACTTACATAATCCTTCTTCTACCCTATTTAACGGTGATCTTTTTGTTACAGTTTTCTGGATGTGTTGGAAAGTGTTTCATAATCTACGATTGGTGCAAAACTTCAGTTCTTATTTTTTTTTAAACGAAAGCACATATTTCCCTAGTTCTTTCACCGATGCTTTAAACTTTAATTCGTTCAGTTTTATTGTCCCTTATAAACAAAACAAATATCAGATTTTTTGTTGAAATCTTATATATTAATCCTTCACACTACTGTGACATAAATTGTTGCAGAACTACAGTGAGCGGTTTCTGAGATTTCTTCATCGAAAGATGAATAAACAGCTCGATTAACTCAACAGGTACTTTTTCTATACTATACTTTATGTACAAGATTTGTACGATCAAAATTCACCTAACCAGAAGTTTATAGTGATAGTACTAAGACTTCGAACGAAACCAAATTTAACTAGTTTCTGTAGTTAAACTGAAAGTTACGAGTTAAACTATGAATATTTAAAAATGTAGTGGTCTGCGAAGCCGCAAAAAACATTTAAGAGCCTACACTAGTCACGGGAAGAAACGCTCAAGCTAATGTTAAGCCTATGGGAAGGTTCTTGCACGATTTCTCGCTCGCATTTTAATATTTTTAAATGCTTTTTTTTGCATAGGATAGCTAAAGGTCAATCTACAACGTTGTAAGTTTTTACTTTTTTGACTTTTGTTGCAGTTTTTTTTTATAAGCGGGCATTTTCATTTTTGGAACCGGTTGGAACCGGTTCTGAAAGTGAAAAGTACCCTTATCAAGCAGGGCGGTCGCTCTGCCAAGCCAAGCTTTAAAAAAAAAACGCCACAGAAACAACGCCAAGAACTGGAGTAAAGACCGCTACTGCTTACCTACAGAAAGAAACTTCGCAATGTTAAATCGACAAAACATGCAAGATTAAAATATCAGATATCAAATAAACCAAACGTCGCAGAAAAAAAACGAAAACTAGAAAAATCTAATGAAGAATTTCCTCAATTTAAGACCAAGCTCATCTTCATAAGTGATTTATAAACAGAGATATAGATTTTTTTTTTTTTTTAAACGTCGAGTTACTTAAAATGATCACTTTTTTCTTCGTCAAACTTTTTTTTTTCAAACAACCTACAGACCTTAATATTAGGCAGAATAAAAAAAGGATTGCATTTTTGGACAAGTAATTACGTAATCTATGTGCTTTTACAAAATGCAGTGTAAAAAAAAATATTTTCTATCCTTAATTAGCAAAAAACTGTTAATTAACTTGGCGATTAAAAAATTATGCCAAAACAGAGATAAAACCCGCCAACGACCATGTACCATCTTTATTATAATAGCACAAATCAGTTATCTTTATTATAATAGCACAAATCAGTTACAGGTTATAACCACATCAAATTTCATCTGCAAGTCAGCCATTTTCTTCTGAAGATATTTTTTTAAAATAAAACTTTATAATTATAAGAACACACATTTTATCAGACAATTAAATATGACTGCAAACTGTGGCAGATGACTGTTTCCAACATGAATAAGTATGAGAAATTGCCGGTCAAGGATATCGGTCTGTGTGGCTCAGTCGCAGAGCTTCAGCACGGTACGCATAAGGTCCCAGGTTCGAGTGCTGGCCCAGGTCAATTTTTCACTCATGTTTGTTTAGTGTATTTAATTGTCTGATAAAATGCGTGTTCTTATAATATTGTAAAATAAAGTAATCAGACGTAGTGTTTATGCTTTAAAAAATATTTTAAATATATAATTTACGTTTTTAGAAAGATCTTTAAAAATAAATTAGTTTTTGAGGGAAGATGTACCTTCTAAAATGTATACATTCAGAGTTATCGGCATTTAAAATTTCTTTCCAAACGTAAACAAAATTTTTGAAATGAATTAAATGTAATTCATTTATTTAAAAAAAAAAAAAAAAAAAAAAAAAAAAAACGGTATAGGACAGGCATTTTGTTCGCAGGAATACCTTTCGCGTCATTTTCCTATAAATTAATGAAATCCAGTTGTTAAATTATTTTTGTTTTAGAAGTGAAGTTTCCATTTAAATTTATTGTAACAGTACAATGTTTAATTGAATAAAATAATGTAAATCTAAGAAATTGCTAAGAAATTCCAAACATGCACAGGGCAACGCAAAATAAATAAATAAATAAATAAATATATAAATAAACAAAAAATAAATAAATAGATAAATAAATAAAAATCAGCTTTCAGAAATTCTAAAAATTGTTCATATATCTTAATTACAAGCTAAAGGAGGGTTTATTTCTATATTATTCTATATATAACAGTCATTTCAGCAAATATATTAAATTCCAATGCGATCTGTTTTAAACTTTAAGATAATTTATAACACATGATAAAAAATTTATAAAAAAGAATGGCGCGTCACATTTCGAGGAGGGGATGGTAAGGGGCGTGAACAAAATTAGGAAGTATAATAAGGCTATCTGTTTGACACTTTACGATATTTTATAACACATAACATAAATTTTAAAAATAAAGCCGCGTCAAAAATTACAGGGAGGGGCGGAGCGCGTTTTGCCTACACAAGGGGGGGGGCACTTTTCTAAATTTTAACGATATCCGTCATGTCACATATCGTTACAAAGGGCTGTGACCACTTATTCATGTTATGCACCACAAGTGTCATCCCCACATTTTGCGCCCCCCCCCCCGACACTACTCATGTGATATATTGTTCGAAAGGCCTGTGACCGCTTATTCATATTATGTATCTTCGGGGTCCATCCTCCCATTTTCACCCCCCCCCCTAAAGGGGGCAATTTTCTAAATTTTGCCCACACCCCTCATGTGATATATCGTTGGAAAGGTCTGTGAACGCTTAATCATATTATGCAGGGGGGGGGGGTATTTTCTAAATTTTGCACATACCCCTCATGTGATACATCGTTGAAAAGGTCTCTGACCGCTTAATCCTATTATGCATCTCCGGTGTTCATCCCCCACTTTGCCCCCCAAACGCGATTAGCTTTCACCACCAGGGGGCGCTTTCCTATCTCTGTTTCGATGGATCGGATCACGACGGGGTATGGCTCATTCGACTCGACATCGATAGAACTTTCCGATTTTAGTTCGTTTTTCAGCACCAGGGGGCACTTTCCTATCTCTGGTTCTATGGGCTGGATCACGACGGGGTATAGCTCATTCGACTCGACATCTATAGCCTTAACGATTTCAGTACCCGAGGTTCATACAGAACAGATTGCGCTCGCTACCTGGTGGTGGAAGATAGAACTTGAGCGTGCGCAGAACGACTGCTATACGGTGCTGAAGGCAGCGTGGACCCGTGTCGGAGGTTCGTTTGGTTAAAGGTTTATACTATTCGATGTGCAAATTAAGGGATTATCCGGTGCCGAAGGCAGCAGAGAACAAGGTCGGAGATTCCTTCGGTTCGAGGTTTATCTTAGTCGAGGTTTTACAAGATTCGAGGCCCCGATGTAAATTAGGGGAACGCTAGCGGGCGAAGCCAGCTAGTGCTAATAATAAAAAAGCATGATATCACGTTTGATTTCAAATGCAGCGCTGACACGCTATGTACGTATTCCATTTTTATTCATTTCATGGATAAGTCAGTGATATTTTTTAACGGAGGATAACAAGTATTATAACAAGCCGCATTTAGTATGTTGTTTTTAAGAGTGTAATTAGCTTAATTGAAAAATCTACTGGTATTTCTAGCTAACCCTTCAAGCAATGATTGAAAGTAAAATGTAATTTTAAATTATTTCTCATGTTTAGATTATTTAAATTATGTTTAATCTATTTTAAAAAAAGAAATGATATCTACAAAAAACTCTTTTCAAAAGTAAAAAAAGCCAAACGTAATAATAATAAAAAAAGGTTGTGGCTAAAAAATGGTGTGATATCAAATTTCCAAGCTATTATATTACTTATTTAACTTTTTTCCATTAAATAAGTTATCATATATATAAGTCGAGTGTCTACGTATATGTTAATAGAAATAGTTTCTGAACGAGTTTCTGAAAATTCAATTTTTTTCAAATTATGCATGATGGGCTTGGCGGCCATCTTTCCATATCTCTAAGCATCCAAATTTCTAAAGTAAAATCGTAATATGTTTATAACAATTTCGAACTTCAGATCAAGCAGGGCGGTCGCTCTGCCAAGCCAAGCTATAAAAAAATACGCCAAACAAACAACGCCAAGAACTGGAATACAAACCGCTACTGCTTACTTACAGGAAGAAACTTCGCAATGTTAAATCGACCAAACATGCCAGATTAAAATATCAGATATCAAATGAACCAAGCGTCACAGAAAAAAAAACGAAATCTAAAAGAATCTAATGAAGAAATTCTTCAATTTGAGACCAAAATCATCTTCATAAGTGATTTATAAACAGAGATATAGATTTTTTTTTTAAAACGTCGAGTTACTTAAAATGATCACTTTTTTCTTCGTCAAACTTTTTTTTTCAAACAAACTACAGACAAAAATATAGGGCAGAAATGAAAAAGGATTGCATTTTTGGACAAGTAATAACCTAATCTACGTGCTTTTATAAAATCCAGTGAAAAAAAAATTCTATCCTTAATTAGCAAAAAACTGTTAATTAACTTGGCAACTAAAAAATTATGCGAAAACAGAGATAAAACTCTGCCAACAACCGTGTACCATGTGTATTATAATAGCACAAATCAGTTACGGGTTAATCATATCAACTTTCATATGCAAGTCAGCCATTTTTTCTGAAGATATTTTTTTTAAATAAAACTTCATAATTATAAGAACACACAATTTATCAGACAATTAAATGTGATTGCAAATTGTGGCAGATGACTGTTTCCAACAGGATTAAGAATGAGAAATTGCCAGTTTAGAATATCGATCTGGGTGGCTTTGTTGCAACGCGTTAACACTGTACGCTGAAGGTCCCGGGTTCGAGACCTGGCGCAGGTCAATTTTTCACTCATGTTGGTTTGGTGCATTTAACTGTCTGATAAAATGTGTGTTCTTATAATATTGTAAAATAAAGTAATCAGACGTAGTGTTCATGCTTTAATATATATATATAACTTCATAAAATTTACATTTTTAGAAAGATCTTTAAAAATAAAATAATTTTTGAGAGACGAGGTTTCACTTCTAAAATGTATACATTAAGAGTTATTGGCATTTAAAATTTCTTTCCAAACGTAAACAAACTTTTCGAAAAGGAATTAAATGTGATTAATTTATTTCTCTAAAACCATGGTAAAGGACAAGCATTTCGTTCGCAGTCTGAGAATTCTTTGACATCATTTTTCTATAAATTAATGGAATTCAGTTGTTAAATTGTTTTGTTTTAAAAGTGAAGTTTCCATTTAAATTTATTGTAAGAGTACAGTGTTTAATTGAATAAAATAATGTAAATTTAAGAAATTGCTAAGATATTTTGTTACTTTTCACCATTAACTATATTTTATAAAGATTCGCCTATCAATGTGATTTAACGCTAATAATAAAAGAGCATGATATCACGTTTGATTTCAAAAGCAGCGCTGACGCGCTGTGTACATATTCCATTTTTACTCATCTCATGGATTAGGCAGTGATATTTTTTAACGAAGGATAACAAGTATTATAACAAGCCACATTTAATATGTTGTTTTTAAGGGTGTAATTAGTTTAATTGAAAAATTTACTGGTATTTCTAGTTAACCGTTTAAACAATAACTGAAAGTAAAATGTAATTTTACATAACATTCTCATGTTAATTTCATGTAGTAGATTATTTAAATTATGTATAATCTATTTAAAAAAAAGAAATGATATCTACAAAAAATAACTTTTCAAAAGTAAAAAAACAGCCAAGCTTAAAAAAAAAACTAAAGTTGTGGTTAAAAAATGGTGTGATATCAAATTTCCAAGCTTTAGTACTTATTTAACTTTTTTCCATTAAATAAGTTATCATATATATAAGTCGAGTGCTACGTATATGTTAATAGAAATCATTTTCTCCTGTACTAAATACATCCTAACGTGTTTCTGAAAATTCAATTTTTTTCAAATTATGCATGATGGGCTTGGCGGCCATCTTTCCATATTTCTAAGCCCTCAAATTTCTAAACTAAAAGCGTAATATGTTTGCAATGTAATATGTTTATAACAATGTCGAACTTCTGATTTTAACTACGAACAGATAAATTGAGGAAGACTAATATTTTGATAACCGAAAACGAAAACGAAATGATTAAAATATTTGCTTAAGTTACAATTTTGAACTTCGGATTTGAACTACGGATATGGGTGCTAAAGAATTTTGTGTATAATATGGAAAGATGGCCGCCAAGCCCATCATGCATAATTTGAAAAAAATTGAATTTTCAGAAACACGTTAGGATGTATTTAGTACAGGAGAAAACGATTTCTATTAACATATACGTAGCACTCGACTTATATATATGATAACTTATTTAATGGAAAAAAGTTAAATAAGTACTATAATAAAAGCTTGGAAATTTGATATCACACCATTTTTTAGCCACAACTTTCGTTTTTTTTTAAGCTTGGCTGTTTTTTTACTTTTGAAAAGTTATTTTTTGTAGATTTAAAATAACTGGAACCAAAATCTAAAAAGTAAAAACTAACAACGTTGAAGATTGTATAAAGCAATTTTTCTTCTCTAGATGATGAGTAATAAGACATTACTACACTTTTGAGAGCAATTACATAGCTGCCGATTCTTTTAAAGGCAGCATATTTTAACCAGAAATTTTATTCAATGAATGAAAACATACCAGATATCATAAATATCTAAATAAAATATATGATAATACAAATCGGATATACGTGCTTTGAAACAATTTTGTTTTAATCAAATGTTACCGTCATGTTAACATGAACGTAATATTTAATTAAAACAAAATTGTTTCAAAGTACGTATATCTGATTTTAAAAACAAGTTGGAAATTGTACGTCAAACGTGACAAATGAGGTGCGTTCGTACTATAGCTAGTTATATAAATATTCAGTTCTTGATGATTTTTAATTCTGTGAAATGAATTATATCGTCTGCAGATTAATTTCTGTCATAAAATAAGTATCTCGGTCGCTTGACGATTCAACCTCGGAAGCTCCTATAACAAAAAAGCACCGATTTAAAAAAAAAAAATCACATTTCTTAATAAATGTTTTTATTAATATATTCTAAAGTTTTGATTCGATTTTTATAAAATTTGAAATGTCTCACAAAATTCTGCAAAGATAATATAGCTTAAATTTAAAACCATTCGGTTGGGTAGTTTTTGCGTTGTTATATGCGGACGGACGGACAGACAGACGGACGGACCGGACGACGACAATAGGTGCTACGTATTTATATAATTACGAACGCACCTAAAACCGGACGGTTGGTAGCTCTGAAATTGATTAGCAGTTTTCATCAAGGTGAACAAATACAGTAGTTAAACCAAGAAAGGTAAAAACCCTTCTGCAAAGAGGCGGTTAATTCAGTGATGTAAAAATAGAAATGAAAAGAGGGAAAAGGTGAATACCCTAAGCAAACAAAGCTGTCAATAACGACAGAAGGTTCTAGAATAAATACGTAGTTGGAGAGCATGCCACGCACACACTAAATTGAAATATCGAAGATAGTCTCAAATTGAAATAGCGAAAAATGAAAACTGTCTTTTAGATCGTTTGTTTTACCTTCCCTTAAACCCACGGAAGAAGAGCAGGGCGTTTCGCCCTTCTATGCGACTCGATATTCGGACGCCATGGGAAAGCAAGAGCCGTTGGGAGAACTCGGCATATGGCCTAGAGACCAGTTCCTCTTAGGGAGTTCTGGTGACGAAAGCCGTAGGGGGGGTTTCCTGGAGGTTCATCGAGTGTCCACGTGGAGGTCTCCTCCGATTATGGGATCCTCTGTGTACCGCAACGACCTTGTCGTCGCTCACTCGGGTAGAGATGGCTCGGGGGTCCGCAGGTGGCGGCCTCCGACCGGTCGCAGCGCCGTGGGAAGCAGCTCCTACTGTCCTACTGGTGTGATAAAAGTCCCTCAGGACTAAAGTGCGATGGTAGAGACGGCGCAGCTTAGTTTTACCTTCCCTTATGAATATGTGGGTAATTTTTTTTTATCTCTCTTCTGCAATTCTAATAGAACCCTAGATAGGCCCTGGTTACTGACGGGCAAACTGTAGCAGTAAATTTGAACAGAAATTTTCGACTTATTTAAACGCCTTATTCATGCAAGATTTATGTCATGAATAAAGCAAAAATGTCTATTCCTTTTTACTGGTTTAAGTTTGTCCCGAGGCCCTGACCATCGGTCCATATTGCAGGTTTATTGCTTTTTCGGGGCGTCCACTCGCCCCCCCCCCTTTTCGTTATTTGCATCAATTAAAAATCTCTTTGCAGAAGATATTTTTGCAAAGGATTCTTGAATAAAAAAAATTCAATAGATTTTAAATAGCTGTATTTAGTTTAAATTAACTTTGACTACCAAGATATTGCTAAAAATTCGGCGATGTTTTAGGGTCGACATTCTGCATTTAAGCACAAGAGACGCATGTTGAATCTAAAGGGGGATTTAGGAGCTAATAATTGCAGAAGCATCTCATGTGCGAAAAGTTTCATTCAAGTTCTACAGTATTTGCATTGCTATCAACGATTCAATATGAATAAGTAGCAGTAGTTGGATAATTTTTTTTTGCACAACCAGCACTCATCCAAATAAGAACTTAATGTAAACGCATCTTAGCTCATTAAAATTACCCAAGTTATTAAACATCTGCTCTCGCAAAATAATTTTAAATATATATATATATCGCGATCATGAAATTACATGCCAACCTACAGAGAAATTTAAAAACAGGATTATTTACTACATATGTCCTACAATATTCAGTTTTCACCCTCAGAAAGCTGACTTGTAAAACTGACGGATTATGGCCAGAAAATGTTTACTTTTTGAGAGTTCAAAGATATGAGTTAAATATTTACATTGTTATTACACACATATTCAACTTCCACAACATTAAACTTCACACAGCTGTTTCAAGGATACCTTATAGATCCCCTTCATCAGTGTAAAATAAAAAACATACAATAAAAAAAGAGTTTAAAGAGCACCTTCGGCTGTAGCCTTGAGTACTGGCTGTTAAACTGACCAAAAATGGTAAAGAAGGTAAGAGTATATATATATATACAGTCAAACCCCGATTTAGTGCCATCTCGAAATAGCGCCAATTCCGTTTAACCGCCAATTGCGTCTATGAACAAATCTGCCAAATAGGAATTTCAATGTAATGTATCCGTTAAAGCGCCAACTCGATATACCGCCAAAAAAAATGTCTAGAAATTTCTGTATTTTCTTTGCATATCTTTCTTTTTTAAATTTTTTGTTAGAATTTCAAAGGACACTTCCTTTTCATGTGTCTAGATGTTTTCAAGCTCAATTCAAACTTTATTGAATAGTAAAGAATTTATATTGTTCTCAACACCTGCCAAAATGCACCTGCTACCCATTCTACTTGTCATTGGGAGAAGAAAAATAACGCGCACTGAGTGCCGAGCAAGTAAAACTTCTGATTCAGACTGGCGAGTCACGTGATCCGATCCGCTTCTGGAGCGGAGAGAAAACAAGGCATGGCACGCCATTGGCTGAAAGGGTCTCTCCTCTCTCAGGTGAGAACAATGTAAAAAATAACTTCTCCCTGTACTTTATGTCGATTTCTTAGAAAGAAAACGGTGTGCAGTGCAAAATCTCTCATTCAAAATTTTGGTCGGACGTTGATTGAAACATCGAAGAATTCACCAGCTAAATCTGTAAAATATCATTCTGTCTCTTTATTTTAACTCATTATGGCGAAAAGAGCAGTTTTATCAATTTCAGAAAAGCGGGAAATTTGTGAATATAAAGAAAGAAATGTGAATGTATCGCAGCAACACATCTCCAATCATTTTTCTACACTCTGGAAAAAGCCTGTTAGCAGGCGCTGCATCGGAGACATTTTGATGAATACAGAAAAATGGATTAACACCAACGAACTGCAATCATCTGTAAAAAGACTGAAAACAGCGAAACATGAAGACTTAGAGGATGCCCTTTGCACATGGATACAACAAATGAGTGCTAAAAATGCCACTATCAACGGAGATGTCATCAGAGAGCAGGCAAAAGTTCTTGGCCAGCAAATGAATATTACAGATTTCGAATACAGTAGTGGCTGGTTGAACAGATTTTAAAAGCGACGAGGATTCTCTCAGTACATACGAAGTGGTGAAACTGCAGGTGTTGATGAAGATATTGTGTCAAATGGTCGCAAAAAACTGAGTGCGCTGATTTTAGAATATAAACAAGAGGACGTTTACAATATGGATGAAAGTGGCCTTTTTTACCGCTTGCAGCCAGATAAAACAATTTCGAGTGGGCCTGCTAAAGGATTAAAAAAAAAAAAGATCGCGTGTCTCTTGTGTTCTGTACGAATAGTGATGGATCTGATAAAAGAACTATGACAGTGATTGGAAAATCAGCTAAGCCACGATGTTTTAAAAATTTTAATCCTGCTCTTTATGTAGATTATGAGAATAATAACAAAGCGTGGATGACTTCAGCATTATTTCAAAAATGGTTAGCGAATTTCAACATAGAAATGAAAAGAAGCAAACGCCATATTTTATTGATTTTGGATAATGCCCCTTGTCACAAAGCATATCCAATGAGTAATATCCGCATTGAATTTTTACCTCCTGACTGTACTGGATTTTTGCAACCTTTGGATGCTGGTATAATAAACTCATTCAAAGCTCATTATCGAAAGTATCACGTCCGCCATATCATTGAAAAAATCAGTAAAGATGATTTTTCTCCAATCCTTTTACATGATGCTATTCGCATGATAAAAAAAGCATGGGATGAAATTTCATCAGAAACTATTGTTAACTGCTGGAAACATACTGGATTGATTAAACTTGAAGGATCTACTAAAAAACAAAACAGTACAGCACTTCAGGAACTACAAGACGAAATACACAAATTAACAGAAATTGAGCATCCTCTATCGGCAATTGAGTACATTAATATAGACAAAAGTGTTTCAACATTTGAAGATTTGACAATCGAAGAAATTGTTGCCAATCAAAATGAAAATGAAAATTCATCTGACAGCGAAGCTGAAGAAGCTGAAACGCCGCATGTTACATCTGATGAAGTTAAAAATTGCATTGGGAAAATAAGAATTTTCTTAGAAAAACATGCAACTGATAAAAAAATGATGAACAATCTTTTAGTTGTAGAAAAAGATATTGAAAAAATCAATATTGAAAGGAAAACTCAAACTAGCATATTAAAATATTTTCCTGTAAAAGATAATTAAAGTAAAATAATTCAGTGTGATATTTAATGTATGTGTGTGTCTGTTATGTGCATAATTATCTACTTTATCTAAAATTGACTATATAAAGAGGTAAGTGCATGTTAATTTCATACATTAATTGGATAATTTTGAATCATGTGGCATTAATTATATTATGTATATTAATTATATTATATTAATTTATACTATTATAATATACTATATACCATTGGATAATTTAATAAAAAGGCATTACTGATATTTATTTTTATAATAATAATAATATTAGTATAATAGTATGAAAATTAATTTTTATTGTATTTTAATTCGATATACCGCCAAACTCGTTATAGCGCCAAAAATTTCTTGAACGGATAATGGCGGTATAACGAGGTTTGACTGTATATATACCTGATACAGCAAAAGTGATGTACCTGACAGGAAACACCAAAAAACAGGTATCGCTTGGCAGGATCCTTTAACACAAGAGAGAAAAAAAGAGTGTTAGTCCTGTCATTGACCAAGGAATTGGTATATTTATGGATATAATAAGCCTCGTAAAGTCCAGATGAAATACCAAATTGCATTTTTTAATAATTTTAGCCTTGGCAAAGTTAAACCGATGGTTGGAATTCCTACAATATTTTGCTATTGTGGATTTGCCCAATTCCTAATATTGGGCAGACGAACCGAGTGCTAAGATTTAGGTTGAAAAACATGACAATTATGTTAAGAAACAAGAATTAGATCAATCCCATAATAACAAAGTATTGTTGGATACTTCAAACATAAATATCCCAGTTCTCAGTTTAAAGATGTAGTGTAACTAATGCACGGATTTTCATCGAACTTCAGATTTAGTTAGACGTTGCCATAAGTTGTTGTTGATTAGGTTTTGGTCTAAATCTCCCAACAGGTGACGCTGCTATGATGCATTTTGCAGGATTTACATGATTTTAGCGATAGTCATATCTCAAGAACTAATCCACGGAATTTAATAAAACTTTAGATTCAGTTAGACCTTCATATAAATTGGTGCTGATTCTTTTTAGTGTATGTGGAACCTGTGTGAGATAGAAGAAAGTTTTGGGATTGGCACATCCGACTAGTTTTGACATATTGTACATTTTAATCTTCTGCTGGATTTATGGTACCTTAGTTAGGTAACTGAGACAACACATCTTACCAGTTACCATCGTAAAGTTAAATAAAAAACACATTCAAAATTCTAAGTAATTCCTCCTGGTTCAACTAAAACTTAATTTAAATAAGTAGGTTTTTTTTTTTTGTTGTTGTTGGTGCTAAATACACATTTATGTAAGCAGTGAATATTTATATTAAAAATTACGCCAAATTGCATCATCGCAATTTATGGTTTTTCCAAAAAATTCCCGTTACTTGGCGTGGGCACCAAAACAGATTATGGAAAATTTATTAAAAAATATATATAATTGTTTTTCTTTAAGATATGGTAACAGGAAATAAACATTTAAACTACCTATTCGGGATTTGTAAATTGTTTTCTCATCGTATGATCCTAATTTAAACTATACCAAATCTCATTAAACTGTGTTTTTTAATTATTACACTTTTCATTTTAAATTTTATTAATTGTCTACTTTTTAATGTTTAAAATATTGCATTGTTGCAGTTTCACAGTCAGTTTTTTTTTTTAGAGAAGCTTGGTTTGACCATCATTAAATCCATTGTTGTTTAACTCGTATACAATTGTAACCATAAAGAATATTTGGCGATTTATCACCTGTGGCAAGCTAACGGAAAAGTGCTTAAAACTAACTTAAGCTATTTATTTATCATTAAGTTCTAAAAATATTAAAATGTTGTATTGTTATCGGAAACATACCTCTGTAGATAATTTTTATAATTCGATCATATCTGGAAGCGAGTTGAACATGGATTGCAAAGTTCCCACCTTTACATACAAAAACCAAGTTAAGTTAAAACAAGTAATAAAAAAAATTTAAGTCAATTTCTACTTTTTTATCATAAATATATAAAATAAACCCGTTCAGCATTAATGTCCCACGTTATCTTTATTGAACATTTTTTTATAATCATCGTTGCGGTATTTTATTTTTGTGGCATCACTCATTTGAGGAAAATCTTTCATTTCATTTATGAAAGCAATGGGAGAATTTTTTTTCTCCCATATAAAACTAAAATTAATTAATTTAATTTAATTAATGAATTAATATTTCAAAAAAAATTAATTAACATCAAGTGTCAGCCATTACAAGTTTAAAAAATGTATTTGAACTTGAGTGGATGAATAGAAAATATTTTATTAACCATTGAAAATTTGAACAAGATATATAAATATACAGAGAGTGTAAGCTAATAGTAGGAATTGAATAAAAGAGCGCATTTAAGAGATCTATCATAATGCGAATATCCTATTTCTGCAATAATATCTTTTCAACAAAAGAAAATAACTATTCAGTCTCTAAAAAGAAAGAAGTAAACAAATAAAACGAATGGAACATTTTTAGTTAACTTTTTTTTATTTAATCTACAGACAAAACAATGCTCAAAAGCACTTTTACATGCTAAACTGTTATAAAAGCATTGGTTTAATGTTTGAAAAGCATTTTTATGAGATCCAACTTTTAAAATATCACTGGCATTCCAACAAAAGAGAGATCTGTCACATCTTTAAAACTTACATTGGAAGGTAAGAACAGCTCTTCCAAGAATGTGTTGCAGTTTTTGACGCATGTTATTGAAAATTACTGCTTGAGCGTGAGATTTAAATCCGTGATTCAAAAATGTCGTAAACCTGTTAAGAGGCCCTAAGCCAGTGAATTCAGGTTTAAGCTGTCCGACCTGTTGGAACATCATGTTCTTTAATATGGGCGACATGTTCGGAGCCTGGGAAACTTCGACGAACACCAAGGTTGGTGTGACGGTAGCTTTTCCTTTGATGTTAACCTTTGGCATTATGCCGTATTTCATCTTACCATCGTAGTTGAGTTTGAGATCGTCAAAACCAATAGTGCAGTTATAAGTCTTGGAACCATGGATATAAGCAGGTCCTTGGCATTCGCTGTATCTTCTGGCTTTGGACATGCCACTCAGCTTGCCGTTGAAGAAATCGGCATTGCCTTCACCAATGAATTTCACTTGGAACTCGACTGTGAAGTTTTCGACATCAGCTGGGTCTAGCCTCTGAAGGCGCACTTCGTTGGGAAATGCCACATTCACCAAACTGTCGAAGTACTGGTTTGCCGTTGGGGAGCCAGAAATTCTTCCTATAAAAATTAAAAAGAAAAATTGAAAGTATTTAGGAAGGAGTCGGTTATTATATAAAATACAGAGTGTTTCAAAAATATTAGTATAAGCATTTAGGGACGAAAGAGCGCACGCAGATGAACATAAACCGCTATAGAATGCTTGATCATAACTGAAGCGGTAAATTTAATAGATATTGAACAAGGTAGTATTAAAAGCTGTTACTTACAATCTAATGCGCTTAAAAATAACTATTTATATTTAAAAAATTATATTTTGATAATCCTCATAGGCAGTTGGACGACAGTTAAAAATTCTTCCCATTCACAGTGTGATGTAGTACATCTAGCATAGTAGTAGTTAAAATATAGAAATATTTCTATATTTATACTTTCTGTATACAACTTCTACATTCTCAGAAATATAGAAGTTGTTAGTCAAATATTGTAATACCCTTCTTCAGCCCATAAATAAGACGTACAATTTCTTTATTTCAGGATATTTTTCAAAGCCATTGATGCGTGACAACAAATGAGAATGTATTGAAAAACGACCCCTAGGGAACTGTGCGTGTGCATATGTTATTTTTATTCCTGTATCATACATGAACTTTATACAAATTTAAATAATGTTTGCGAAATACAGCAATAGATAGCAGAACCTTTATTATTTTCTAATATTGGGCATTTCCATGAAAAAGTGGACATGAGGGTTGAAATTTCAAATGTCTTTTATTACTACAAATAATATATCAAACTAAAGGTAAAAATGTGCGCATATGAATTTACAGAGAACTAAGCTCTACAAATATTTTCTTTATAATTTATCTAGGCTCAAAGTTAGAAAATTTTGAAAAACTTTCGGCATGTAAAATAGGGTATTTTCATTCTGCCAGAAGCAATATTTAAAACAGCAGCATTTTCAATATATGTGCATATATTACTATTTGTGATCTTTGTGTATCTTTTAAAACACTTAATTTTTCAAAAAAATTTAAAAGACCCGATTTTTAATACAAATATATTTACACTGTCTCTCTGTCACACCCGTCACAAAAAAGATGCTTAAGTTATACAAAATGCATTTTTTGATGAAAATGCATTAAACTTTCGGAAAGTCTAACTATTGCAAGTCTGAATAACTACGAAACGTTAAAAATTCATTAAATTTTTATTTTGTATGAAATTTTAGTGTGACGGGTGTAACAAAATCCTTGTGACGGGTGTGACAAAAGTCTTGTGACAGGTATGACAACATTTTAAATTGCTTTGAAATATATTGAAATATCTTTTAAATGTAGTGTAAGGTTGAATCATTATTGTTTCTGAACGTATTAAGGCCAATTTGCCAAAAAAGAGAAGATAAATCATGAAATATATATTTGAATTATTTTAGAAAATTGTGAGTTGGTAGCAATTTACTTTTAACTTACTTACTTTTAATTCTGCTTTGGATTTTTTTAAATGTGCTCAGAAGATTGGTGCAATAAAGGCATTGTATGTCTCAGCAGTGAAAATACTAGAAACTAAACAAATGCTGACAAAAGGATGGGAAGGCATCAAGTCTTATCACCACTTTAAAGTAAGTAGTGATAATACTATCCTTTTGATGGGAAAGACTGCCAAATCAACACTGAGGGAAGTGGCAGTCACTGCTAATTGTGAATCTCCCCCCCAGAAAGAATTTGAAAATATCCGATTTAAATATTGGTGATTATCTTTTGGTTTCCCTGGCCAGTAGCAAAAAGCGTAATAGCTTGTACTATCAGGGATCTGTTTAGGAAAAAATTGGGTCCTTTAAAGAACTCTTCACAAAAATTTCTACTTCAAAACAGGACCCTTCACAAAACTATTTTATCTAAAACAGGACTCTTCACAAAACTATTTTCCCTAAAACAGGAACCCTCACAAAATTCTTTGTCTTAAAAATAGGTTTTTCCCAAAATTATTCCATCTTTAAACTGAACATTTCACAAATTAATCATTTAAAAGTAAAATCCGACCTGTCACTTTTACACATATAAAGAAAATATATGTATTTTACATCCATATATCTTCTTAAAAATGTATAAACAAGAACCTGAATATAACGATCATTTCAATTCACAAAATTATGACTAGATTTTTAACGAATATAAAAAGCTGTTCACAATTTCACAAAAACAGGACCTTGGGCAGACTCCCTGACTATGCTAATGTCTTGAATATCAACTTCCGTAAGGAAGAAATAAGCTTACAGTGCATGCAAGCCAGTGGGCCACACTGGATTTAGCCAGAGGAAGATGACATCTCAATTGAAAATTTTTCTGCTATTGTAAAAAAAAGTAGCTCCCCCATCACTTATAACAAGTAGGGGCACTACAAATTTTAAACTAACTGCATAAATATGTTAGTTTTATTAAATTTCTTTTGTATATTTACTATTGTAGAGTTTATTCTCTATACTGATCACTGTATTTTTTTTTTGGTAAACAATTTTGAAATTGTACACTTTGCACAATGTCACACCCGTCACAGCAGGAGAAAAATTCTTATTCATTAAAATAATTAAAATTTATTATGAAAATTACTTATTAAGTTTAATTTGAATCTCTTTCATTAGAAAAAAATTGTTTTAATAATGGCACATTTAAATATTCACAGGAATTTTAACAAATGTGTATGCAAGTGAAAACAATTGTCCCGAGAGAGTCACACCCGTCACAAGTTTAAAAACGTTTTTTAAAAAAAATTGAAAGCTATTAAAGTTATATATTTGCTCAATTATCCAAGCATATGCATGGAAAAACATAATTAAAATACTTTTCAGGGATTTCTTAGCTAATTTATTTC
This sequence comes from Maratus michaelseni, assembly GCA_963931845.1. Classification (NCBI taxonomy): domain Eukaryota; kingdom Metazoa; phylum Arthropoda; class Arachnida; order Araneae; family Salticidae; genus Maratus; species Maratus michaelseni. The sequence continues at coordinate 150,894,768 of OZ007598.1, read as the reverse complement.
CCAAACTATAGATATAAACTCTTAAAATTTGGTCTGGATGTCACACCCGTCACAATGGAATGGCCCTATTCTCTTGGGAAATTCATCTTTGACAAATTCTTTTTCCTGTTCCTCACGAAAAAAAATTTTCTCAAAGAATTTCGGCTTTATGGATCTAAACAAAAATGTTTTAATTTTTACTTTGCGATAAGATGTACTAAGTTTAAATTACCGCAAAAAACTATATAATCGTGACCGTTTTATGAAGTATCGTCATTGGCCAGAATAGAGATAAATTACAGTTAAGTAACCATTTTCTATAAAAACGATTGAATGACTGGGTAGTTTGCTGCAAAAATTTTACAGTTAAATGTAAGAGAGGTAACTGAAAATAAATTAAAAAGTCCTTCCGGCCTGTACCGGGAGAAAAAGGTAGCTTTCCTATATCTTCGTTTTAAAATTTTAGCTAATGTTACACGAAAACAGCAAGTTAAAATGCAAAGAAACGTTTACAAAAGATTCGTTAATACTGAATTTGAATAAGAAATTCGCCAAATTATTGAGCAATAGCCAAATTGGCTTCATTTATGAAGACTTATTTTGGTCGCCAAATTTGGCGATATTTTGCCAAATCTCGCCAAGTCTGGCGAGAATTTGGCGCTAACGGATATGAATATATAGTTTTATGCGTATGATTGGGAAAATTATTACAACAATGAAAATTTTTGTAATGTGCTGTCTTGTTTCAAAATGTCAGCCACCCTAGAATTTCAAACTGCTCTATCTCAGCCATTTTTTAAGATAGAGGTACACCAAAAAATGCTCTGGAATCCTCGTATCAAGGCCTAACACTTAATTAAAAAATAAATTTGAATTTTTAATTTTTTTTGTATATTTATTTTAGTTTTAAATTTTTAAGTGGCCGCCATATTGAAACAAAATGGCGGACCAAGCTGGCCAACGAACTCGGTCGAGACATTGATGAGCTTAATACACACAATTAGTTTCATCAAATTTGATTTATAAATACGAGCGTTATCGTATGACATAGGTCAGATATATATATGGATATATCTATATATATAAATCAACATTTGAACGCAAGGTGGTTTTGGGATCTGGGGGTCATGATCGGTGAAAATATATTGAAATTTTCCGGAACTGCTTTCCTCCGAACGGCTGCAATAGGTAACTTTATACTTTTTTGTATTGAAAGCTACCTAATATTAGGAATTTCATATGTGCAGGGATTAAATTTATAAAAAACTATCAGGAAATTCATTACTGCAAAATGCTTATAAGAAGACTACAGACAAAACCTAAGTACACATTTCGTGCATGTACGACGTCGGTCTCCTAAATTGAGAGGTATGAGACTACTTCTTTGTGTCAGAAGTTTCGATTTTTCATTAATTTTTTTGCCTTCTTCAATTAAGTAGACCGTTACCCTAAAGCGATTTCGCGATATTCCAATTCCTTACAATCTTATTTGCTCGTTGAACGTAACGCCATTCCACGAATGCAACGTTACAGTAAAACTTTAAACTTGTTTTTCAAACTGGCAACCATTATTCTCGAGATCTAATCTACCAATTTCCTTTTTTTTGTAAAAGAAAAAAAAAACGATAATTGTTTTTACCACCTATACCACCGAAAAGTATTATTTTCATTGATTAATTATTTTTTCAAGCTCGTAAAAGATTAAAAAAAAAGGCAAAAAATGACCGCCAGTTTGTCAAAAATCAACTTTTTAAACTAAATGTTGGTATAAACTCCGGAGAATTTAATGCCCATTCATAATTTGGCAAACCTTTTTTTTCAGATACTTGTGACCGAAGAAAAACGGTCGCCCGATTGGACTTTTACGGCGTACACCTGAAGTACTCCCCACCCCACAAGACATTTATATATATTTTACACACAAAAACTCAAATATATAAATGAAATGTCAATAACTATAATTCAAAAAGTCCTGAAGTTGATATCGCTTTTCTTTATAACTGAACCCCCTCCCCCCCTCATAAAATTTACGTAAGTTTTAGGCCAAAGAAGTAGAACCGGCCCTTAAACTACACATTTCTGAGAGAGCTACCGTAAAAATTATTAACTAACTTAAGGGTGTTGATCAGTCAGATCTCAGATTCCCCTCGCTAATGTTAATCCTATGGGGCATATAACTCATTCGTATTTTCCAAATATTTCATCGAGAAATTTATATTTTCAACTTTTTTTTCCGTGTACACTTCTTAAAGGATGTCTCTTTATTATTTAGGTGGCAAAATATTTCTAAAATAGATACTTAATTTTATGTGATGTGTTAAAATCGTAATCACAGCTCGTCAGCTTCAGTAAGATTTTAACACATGAAATATTAAAGTAAGCATATATTTAATAAGGACTTTACGTTGCACATATAAATACTAACATCAAACAATTGCTTCCAACATAAATTTCGTTTAATTTAATATGAGTTATTGTTTGATGTTAGTAAGCATATATTTTAGATATATTTTGTTAACTAAATAATAAAGAGGCATCCTTTAAGAAGTGTACACAGGAAAAAAAAAAGTGTTAAAAATACAGTAAAACCTCCCTAACGGACACTCCCGAATAACGGACACCTCTATATAGTGGACACATTTTCGATTACCAACATCTATGTATTTGTACATTTTAACCTTCGAATTGTGTACAAATTTCGCGCTTCTGAGGCAGTGTCCGCCAGAAGATTTACTATATTATTTTTCTGAGAAGATATTTGAAAAATAAGAATGCATCTTTGCCCATAGGTTTCACATTAACGAGGGGAACTTGAAATCTAACCGACCAACATCCTTAAAAGTAGCACAGCCTGGCATGTGCGAAAATAAGAACCGAATTTTTGCGTTGTAAGTATTTTCTGAGTACAATATCTATACTAATAAAATAAAGTTTCGGTCTCTGTGTGTGTGTGTGTGTTTGTCTACGATGGCTAGCGAAACTTACGGCACATAGAAATCTGAAAATTTTGATGAGGATAATCCAAGGCATGTCCTGATACATCTAAGACAATTTTTTGATAATTAGCCGATATATTAATTAAAGACTCGTAAAACCTTTTTTTTTTGGGGGGGGGGGGGGGGGGGCTAAAATCGGCAGTCTAACACGCGTATGCTTAGAACCTGATTTTCGAGCGGAAAGGAAAGAAAAACCAACTGCTGGCGTATTTTGGCCTTTTGTTTTAAACCTCCATCGGTCAAACCGTTCGGGATACGAAAAAAGGGATGACATATTCGTGAAAATCGCACTTTTACGTCTTAAACGTCGTAATAAGTCCGAATAAATATCGTTGTTAACTTTTGATTTTTTTTTTTTTTTTTTTTTTTTTTTTTTTAAATGCCCGTTTTCGCGATTTACGTTTTTCCTCTTACGAAAAAGCTCTCCCATAGACAGTAATTTTAGAGGTATCAACAAAACAAAAATATGTTCTTAAATATGAAATCATTTTTTTTTCGACTGTGCAATCGGTTTTAGAAATTTTAACCTTTTCAAAAATATTGGCGACCGCAGGTCATTCCACGCCTCCCGGATACGATCATTTTTCTACGTTAAAAGTAACTGAATGTCCATATTTCGATATGATCTTTTTAGAGCATCTCGTCAGACCAGATTTATATCACCTACAAAAGTTTTGAAATTTTTGGATGAGTAGTGTATATATATATATATATATATATTATATTTAATCTGAGAAATTTTCAATGAAAACGGCATAACGCAGGCTGTTTCGGCTCATGTTTTCACTACTAAATTTGCATGCTTTTCCACAAAATTTTAAAGAGCTTGGATACTGTTATATTTATAACCGATTAAGAGAGCTCGGAAGATGAGAAGTTTTTTTTTTTTTTTTTTTTTGTCATGTTAAAAGACCCTACGCGAAAACAAAACAAACTGAAAAAAAAATCGAGAAGAAATCATATCTGGAAGCACGTCAGTGCCTCCGCCAGTTGAAAAAACACAGCCGTAAGCATCCTTTTCTGGGAGCAACTCAGGGTTCTTTTGATCTCCCCCCCCCCCTCCTCCCATTTCCTTGAGCTGGAGTTTTCCCAATAACCTGACACTTCGTTTATCGCGTTCGTTGCAAATGGGAACAAATTTTCAAATTTTACGTTTCTATCTTTTCTAGTTCAGAAGATATATGATCTCAAAGTTTCCATTTTTTAACACTCACTCACCGATCATCAAAAAGATAATGTACATCCCGTCGCCCTAGGAACTTGAAATTTAGAATAAACGTAATGTTTAGGATACAAAATGAGAAGAAATTAAAAAATCCGGAAAATTCGAAAAAAAATCCAAAATTCAAAACAAATTGAAAAATTGGAAATAATTTGATCTTGTAGTCTTAGAAACTTAATTGGTGTAAAGGTAGGGTTTAGGATACAAAGAACGGTAAGATTAAAAAAACCGGAAACTTTGAAAAAAAAAAAAAAAGATTCAAAATATCAAACATTTCGAAAAAAAAAATCGGAAATATTTCTATTTTTTTTAATTTTGAATTTTGTCTTTCTTTTTATCATAAACAGTATTTTTATGCCAAGTATCAAGTAACTTGGGCTGCGAGTAATAACTCAGATCCCCCACCCCCATAACTTAGTGCTTGCCTAGGAACCTGAAATTTGTTTTTATCTAGAGAACTATGCATACGGAACTAAAGCTCTACATTTTTTGTACCTTCAAATAATAGTGTCAGGGTGTGGGCTTTGCGAAAACCAGTGCATGATGTCTAAAAAGAGCCCAAAGTCAAGAAAAGGAGGATTATGTACAAAATGAAGTGAAATCTTATCAAAAACATCACATGTAAAAAAGATGTAGCATAAAGTCTCGTGACTCTTTAACCGTATAAAGTTCTGAGATCGTGTAAATGTAAAGCCAAGTTTAGCTATCTTATTAACTATGAATTTTTCATTCACAAATCGCTCCTAGTCTCTACATCTTTAGTTAAGGATTATTGTTTGAATTGGCAACTACGCAGCAGAGGGAAGTTTTTACGCCTTACTATGTTATGAGATGAGATTATTTGATTAAGGTTAATCATATGCGTCATATTCTCGTGCTGCGCAGTTGTCATGACACAAAATAATAATTAACTAAATATGTAGAGACTAGGAGTGATTTGTGAATGAAACTTTCAGCGTTAATAAAATAGTTAAACTTGGCTTTACACGATCTCAGAACTTTTTACGGTTAAAGAGTCACGGAGACTTGGTTACATTTTTTACATTTGATGGGATTGCTTTTACAACTAGATAATATTTTTTCACGAATTTATTACACGGTCTGTAAAACTGTTATATTTATAACTGATAAAATTTCAAAGAGTTCGGACAACTAGAGTTCTTTAACTGGCAAATAACACCACGTGAAAAAACAAGAAAATGTCTTTTTACGAGCGCTTTTACCACTAAGTATCAATATTTTTTTACGAATTTTTCTTTTAAAATATAAATTAATATAAAATAGGGTTAAAGATATAAAACCAAACAAACTTGAGGTTTATTTAGCTTTATTATCCCGGGCCCGGGCAACGCCGGCCGTGTCAGCTAGTATTTAAATACAAAATTATTTATATAAGTAATAGTTAAAAATTTTAAAACTTACCCAAAACAAAAATCGACAAAAAGATAACCTTGAACATATTTTTCGTTCTTAATAGCTGTAAAAGAGAAAAGAGTAATTGAATCGTTACATAATAATTAAAGAATCTTTGACAAAATTCCCATACCATGGCGTTAGATATGTTGTAACAAACTCACTAAGAATTATAAATGCAGAGTTTCCAATATTACGTATCCAGATACAAATGTGGATGCTTACAGATATGCAGATTGGGCCAAAAATTCTTGACACATTTTAAAATTCAATTTAAAAAAAAATCAAGTAATTCACGTGCAAAAATATGGTTTGTATGAAAATACTTCTCGTGATCAAAAGTTTTGTTTAAGCAAATTAAAAAAATTGTTTCAAAAATTTTCCATAGATGGCGCCATATCTTCAAAGCTGCAGAAAAAGCGTAAAAAATTTAAGATAAGCAGCTACAAACCCTTTATTTTGTACAACCAAGGCTTCATTTTATCTCGATATATACAGAGAGTTAAGACGAAACGGAGATAGAGTTTGGCCGTGTTACAACCTATTACCATATTTCAATGTGACAAATAAAACTGAGTACCGTTTAAATGTGGTGCGAGCTACAAAGAGTGCACACATTTCGATTTTGAGAAACATTTTCGTTCAAACCGCACTTACGTACGCCAGTTACTTGATCTTTTGTTGAATTTTAAATGTGTTAAGGAATTTTAGCTTACTTTATATTACATAAAACAAAACAAAAAATATTTTTTCACCAGTTTGGGTAGCAGACGATAGCTCATAATTTCCCTTTTCTTACTTTCTTTCTTTCTATTTTTTTTCACAATAATTGGATAATTCTTAGTTATCTTTGCCACCATTACGAAAATGTCATTATTATTAATAATAATAATCATATCTCGAAAACTAAGTTAGATTTCAAAACTTCGAGACTTATTTTGCTGTTTTTGGATCCTTACGAATAAATAAGGATTCCTTTCAACCCGTTTCACAACCTATTGTCGGAGGAGCAATTGTGAAAGACAAACATATAGACAGATTTTAATACAATAGATAATAATAGATAAATAAATAAATAAATTAATTATTTGATGATTACTGCGGAGGTGAAGTTTAAAAAATGATTTGAATAATTCGGCAATACTGTTTCAAAAACTTCAAACATACATTCAGTGGCGACTCCTGACTGTCGTTTTTTGGGGCACTAAATGCATGCATGAAACACATATTTTCATACCATTTTTTTTTTTTACAAGAAATTTTGTCCTTGTTAATGACACAACTTTTTGACAGCAGTAAAATAAAGGATTATTTTTTTAATAATAGCGGTAAAAAAAGAATAAATTTAGCAGTCATGCATTTAGTGCCCCCAAATTTCAAAATTTACGACAAATATGACTTAAAATACTTAAGTTTCCTTGAAATCTCCTCATTATATAATCTGTTTTTTCCTGATAAGATATCGCTGTGTGAGAATGGAACAGCATTGTTTGATTATCTTGAACCTACTCATTTGAACTCAACTAAAAATGAAAACGAAGAAAATGTCAATTGAGTATACAAGTAATTTTTATGAAAAAATAAAATAAAACCGATTTCAAGTTATTCTTGCTTAATTTATCATGCTGACATATGCTTGTTGCACGCCAGTTTGTGTAATTAAATGTGAGTGGTCTGACACAGCTATAGAGTCCTGCATCGGGTTAAGTAACCGATTTGCCCGAACACGACCTGACACGTGGATCGAGTCGGGTTGACACTAGTTTTTTTTTCGTTGCTGATCGCATTGTCTTTAAATGCTCAGGTTGAGATCTGTGGGCTCTTGTGGGTCGGGTTACGGTTGATCAGATTTTAATAAAAAGTCTAGAATATATTTTTAGAAGAAAGAACTATATACTTGAACAATAATTCAATAAATGTTCATTTTTTAACATTAAAGATAAAATTCAAATTACATACATAAATGTAGATTAATTTTCCATTAATGTAGTAAAAAATGAATTACTTTTTCCTTCCATTTTGGCTTCTAGTCGGATTCGAGTTTAAGTAATTCGAGTTGGGGTCGGGTTCGGTCAACGAAATTTTTTTATCGAGTTCGGGTCTGGTTTGGAGTGGAATTTAAGAAAATGTTTCAGGTTACAACCTGCCCCAACTCTAGGCACAACACAGTGTTTGTCGTTTTCCAACTGGTTTACTTAGACATCATCTTTCACCTTCTTAAACGGTGACGCTTTGTTAAAGAATTATGGAAGTGTTGGAAAGTGTTTCATAATCTATGCTTGATTTGATGCATAATTTTCGTCCTTTTTTATATACAATTTACTTTTGTTTGTATATAAAAATAGATAAATGGCTTCTTTATATTAAATAAATTTCATAAATATGGAAAATATTGCTAATGTATATGAAAGACTGAATAGATTGCATAATTTTCTTCTCTCGCCAAGGCCATTTATTTTCTTTGTCTCGTCAAAGCCGCCCCTACATTGTAATAGTACAGTGATACCTCGGTTTTCGTCGATAATCCGTCCGAAAACAATCGGCGAAATCCGAAACCGACGAAAACTAAAGCAACTATATCCATATAAATCGATGTAAATCCAATTAATTCGTTCTAAACACTTCAAAATGCATACCAAAAATACATTTTATAGAGAATAAGTATAGCGTTTAGCACTAAAAAAAATGAGAAATTAATATAGTGTTCTTGGCGTATGGTGTCAAGGCTTCCCTTTTTGTTCTATTGGCAGTAAGAGTAACTTCAGAGTCTGAATTTCGTTAGCACATTCACACCTTTCGCTATATTAGCGCTTTATACATTCTTTATTGCTCCCCTTTTCGCTACAATGGAATTTATCGTTGATGGCGATTTCCCGTACATGAAGCCGATTTCAGTAATCTTAATGCCGCTTTCATATTTTTGAATAATTTCCTTCTTCAACTTGATCGTGTTCCTGACCTTCTCCTTTAAAAGGCTGCTGGCTCTGGAAATTTCCATTGGTCTCATAATGGAACAGTCGCAATCAATAAAAAAAGCACAAAAATACACTGGAAATAAACGAAATTGTTTGCACTCGCGGGATGATGCACTTCACACACGAAGAGAAACAATACCACACTGAAACGGCGTGAAAGCGTGAGTCGCCCCCATTGTTTCAGGAAATGAATGGAAGTCATGTGTGTACGCCGACGAAATCCGAAGCAACCGACGAAACCGAGACAAATGTTTCGCGGAAAAAATCCACGAAAACCGAAACCGACGATAAGCGAAGTCAACGAAAACCGAAGTATTACTGTACCGATAATGGCAATTAATTATACCAATGTTACTTCAAAATTTCAATAATAAATTAAAATAAAGTAGAAAAAAGATTAAGAAAAAAAAAGAAATTCAAGTAAAAAGAAAAAATTATATGCAAGTTTTAAGTTATACACTTGAAAAAAAAGAGGGGGGGGGTTTCCCCAGTTTACCCAAAGTTTCTCCTCCTAACTTATTAATTTATGATATAAAGCAAAAAAAATATAGGGCATATCTGTTTAATTCTTGTGTAGTAATACGTATAACAACATTTTCCAAGCATAACAGCTATTCCTTAGATTTCAGTAAACCTTATAATTTGCCATTCGGATAACTAATTTTATTTTATTCTATTTTATTTTATTAACCATTGGGAAAATGGTTGTTGCTTTCGGTCGAGAATGGACCAAATGATGTGCGCACTTTACTCTTTAAACCGTTTTTAACAAAATTCTGTAACTTTAGAAGGATTTTTCTTTGAATAGGCAATAGAAATGCTTATAATCGTTACAAAAATGTTAAAGTTACAAAAGGGATATAGATGCAAACTATCAGATATAAAAAATAAAGTAGAAATTTGGTACTTTCGTGCTATAGCGGCCCCGAAGGATGAAATATTTTTGTTTCTGTTTTCATTAATATGTTGTAAATTTGATACTTTCGTGTTATAGTGGCCCCTAAGGATGAATCGCCAAGCGACCAAGATTTATCGCCAAATTATAAAGCATGTATGACATTATAATAATATATGATATATATATAACATTTCTTGACGTTTGTGGCCAAGTTATAGTCATATATGATACATACATATATGATGTATATATATATGACATGTACATACGACATATAAGACGTAAATAATATGTGTTTATTGACGTATATGGCACATATAGGAGAGTTTGGAATATATATATACAGTGAAACCTCTAAATAACGGACACCTCGGGAGCGCGGAAACTGTCCGCTATTCGGTGATGTGGTGTCCGCTATGGGGAAAACCTCAGAGATTCACAAAATTACTATGAAATGCTTAATGTTTCATTAATTGACTTTTATATGTCCTAAAACCCTCTATTATATGATTAATCAGAAATTAAAATGATTTTTTAAGCAATAAAGCTGAAATGAAATTGTGCATAATCCAAAGTTTATTACATTCTTAAGAAAAAAATCTGTTACAAAAGTTTGATTTTGCTTGTGATGCAACATGTAATGTGTTTAAAACATGCAATTTGTTTTCAAATGTGAAGTTTTAATTCTGTGAGTAGTTTTAATCCTTCTGAATACTCTTTTTATACAAAAAAAAAAGTGTAACTGCTCACTGTATTTTACCTCTTCTTAGAATTTCTCGATTTTGCAGAAAACATATCCAGTTTCAGTATCTGTTTCATCATCACTAATAGAGTCAGTTTTTGTCGTAAATTCTAATGGAATTGCATACATCAACTGATTCTTCTTCAGTAGGTAACTCATCATCAATATTAATGAACATTTTGGCAGTTTCTTCACTCCTGATACATTTCGTTATTTCCCTTATTTCGCTTAATTGTTCAATTGTGTCGGAAATATGTGTTTCGTTTTCTTTTAATAAAAAGCCTGCTTTTCTCAAACATTGTCCAGCATTGCCCAGCATTGTACAGCTTTCGGTTTAATGTTTTTTACAGCTGAAGTAATCCAAATTATAGCATCGAGAGCATTAACCAATTTTAGGCAGTTCTTATAGAATCTAACTTTGAAAGGATGTGGCGTATTAAAAGCTTTCTGTACCAGGCTTTAAAACACACTGGCTGACATACGGAAGTTGTGTTTGGGGGAAAAAGTACAATTTCAACAATGTCGAATTTCAAATGTTTTGGATGAGAAGTTGGATTGTCCAAAAAGAAGACACAAGATATATTTTCTTTGTTGTTTTTACATCCTATTACCAAAGGAATCTAACCATTCGATCATTAAAGGACTGGTCATCCACTTTTTTTATTCGCTCTCCACATAATTTATAAAATACGATGCTCTTTGGAAAGCATCTGGGTTTCAGAGATTCTCCAATTATAAGAGGGATTTCAGATTCTTCTAATACATTGCAACATAATAAAATAGTGAGTCGCTCTTTTGACATTTTTTCGACGATACAGTCATCTTTTTTGAAACACAAAGTCTTATTCGGAAAAATTCTGAAAAAGAGTCCGGTTTCATCGGCATTAAGAATGTTTCTCTCCTCATAACCTTCACAAATTAATTGCAGTCGTTCATGCCAATCCCCCACTTCTTTAAGATCTTCAGATTTTGTTTCTCCACATATTGTTTTGAAAGAGATGTTGTTCCTAGACCGAAACTTTTCCAGCCATCCACTGGAAGCCTGAAAATCGTGTAATCCGAGTTTTTTAGCGACTTCTAAAGACTTTTCTTGAATCAAAGGCCCACTGATAGGAATGTTTTTTGAACGAAGTGAAGTAAACAAATTCAGAATTATAAAATCATTTTCAATGGGATCAGTCTTCCTCAATTTCACATTTTTGGTGTTCTCGTTAGAGTTAGTAATCCACAAATTTCTTATTTCTTCTTTATTTCGTAAAATCTCTGCCACCTGTGTTTCTTTTGCTCAGATTATATGACGCCAAGTGAGACGTCTGCTCTCTCTCTTCTATGTTATGCAATGATGCAATACAGTTACTTATTTTGTAGATTTTACGAGCAAGCCCTATTAAAATGAAAATATATTCTTTTGTTTTTTGACACTTTATAAGATTGTCCGAAAAATTGTTTAAGCTTGGGTACAAAGAAACAAAATAGTCAGTACATTATCTATCCTGAAATTTCAAGACAATTGTAAACGAGGTTTTCTTAGGCGCATTTAAAAAGAAAGATAAAATGATGTATGGTGTGTCATGGAATTCTGGGGAGGGAGAAATTGGCACTTCCAGACATTAATCAGCAGAAAATCCAAAATCTTCCAAGGAGGGACGCTTTCATTCTCCTACGGGAGGAGGGGATTTTTCCAAGGCCACCCCCTACATATATCTGTGATCATAGAACTTGTGTCAAATTGCCCTAATAAAATTGAGGCTTTTTACTTTTTTCCATTTTTTTTTCATTAAAAATCATTTTTCATCCTTTATTGCCAAAATTACTGTCCGCTATTCGGAATGTCCGCTATTCAGAGGTTAAACATACAAAATGTAGGTTTTGGGAGTGGGAATTGGAAAACTGTCCGTTAAATAGAGGTGTCCGCTATTCGGGGGTGTCCGTTATGGTGGTTTTACTGTATATATGCGTATATGGATGCATATATAAGCTTTGCGATGATCTTGGCGAAATCATAACTGCAACCTTGTCATAATCATAATTGTGGGGGCCGCTATAACATAAAAGTACGTTTTTTTTTCGTTTTTTTAAGCTTTTGGATCATTTTCCAAATGGTTATTCTAATTTGTTAAATTATAATTTTATTTATTTATTTTAACTAAAAGGTAGTATTTCCGCAAAATAAAAAATATTAATAATCGGACCTAAAAGGGTTAATGATAAAAAATATAATAGCAATTGCATGTAAATAATAATAATAACAACAATATACCATTGTTACTCCAAATTTATGAAAACTTAATAACTAAATTGAAAACAATGTGAATATTGTATTACTTACCTCAGCTTAGCAATGTCTGTAAAAGCAGGTGTGCGTAATTCGGTAATGCGAACTTTAAGGAAAGGTCTCTGGAATTTATTATCCCTGTCACAGATTATCAAATCAAGTAAACAACTAACAATCTATGACGTTTCCACGACTAATAAATATCCATGTTCCAGGAAATTATCGGAAACTTTTCAGTTGCTTCTTACCTGTGAAATACCGAATAGGATCCGATAATAAAACGTCTAATATCCATCAACTTTTTTTTTCAGCTGATAATAAGCAAAATTTTAATATGAATTGATAATTTTAAAAACGATTTCAGACATTACTTACAAAGAATTCCATAATTGTTATGAAGAATATTGCACACATTTCTTTTATTGTATTTTTTTTAATTCAGTTACTAGCTGACCAACCAGGCGCGGCATCGCCCGGGTCCATGATAATAACTATAAACAAACTTCAAGTTTGTATGATTTTATATCTTTAACCCGATTTTTGTATAAATTTATATTTTGAAAGGAAAAATTTGCACAAAAAAAAAAATCGATATTTAGTGGTAAAAGAGCACGTAAGAAGACATTTTCTTGTTTTTTCACGTAGGGTCGTTCCATAGTTTTTTTTTTTTTTTTTATAGTTCTTGTTGTCCGAACTTTTTGAAATTTTTATCTGTTATAAATAGAACGGTTTTACAGCCCATGTAAATATTTCGTGAAAAAATACTGTTATCTTGTTGTAAAAGAAATATACTTTTTTCTCGCGTTTTATTTGTTTTCGTGTCACTTCCTTTAACATAATAAATAAATAAATAAAAATTAGTTCCCATCTTACGAACTCTGAAATTTTAATCGGTTATAAATATAACTGTATTCAATCTCTCTTTCAAATTTTGTGAAAAAATATGCATATTTAGTAGTGAAAACATTCCGAGTGAAGCCGCGCCAAAACACCCCGCTTTTTTTTTTTTTTTTTTTTTTTTTTTTTTTTTTTTTGCCGATAGCGGTTAAAACAAAATATAAATATAATAAAACAAGTTGGAAATTGTACGTCAAACGTTACAAACGAGGTGCGTTCGTACGCACGTTTTAGAATTAAATTCATGACATCCCGTGCGTAGAACGGGTTAAACAGCTAGTCTAGTTAAGTATATATTTTATGACACTGTTCATACAAATATCTTAACTAGTTATATAAATATTCAGATATATATGTATCAGCTAGTTATATAAATATTCAGATCTTGATGATTTTTAATTCTGTGAAATGAATTATATCGTCTGCAGATTAATTTCTGTAGTAATAAAATAAGCATCTCGGTCGCTTGACGATTTAACATCCATCGGAAGCTCCTATAACAAAAAAGCACCGATTTAAAAAAAAATCAAATTTCTTAATAAATATTTTTATTAATATCTCCTAAAGTTTTTATTCGATTTTAATAAAATTTGAAATGTCTCGACAAAATTCTGCAAAGATAATATATTTTAAATTGCAAACCATTTGGTTGGGTAGTTTTTGCGTTGTTATATGCGGACAGACAGACAGACGGACGGACAGGCAGACGGACAGACAGACAGACAGACAGACAGACGGACGGACAGACGGACGGACCAAGCGACGACTATAGGTGCTACGTATTTATATAATTACGAACGCACCTAAAAAAGGCCATAAATCACCACCATTTAGTTTTTCCTTCCTTTTCATTCGAAAATCAGGTTCTGAGCACACGCGTGTGCGTCTGCCAATTTTTGGGGAAAAAATGGCTTTTTATGAGTTTTTTTTAATTAATATATCGGTTAGTTCTAAAAATTTAAACTCTGATCTTCAGGTGCATCAGAACCTGCCTTGGACTATCCTCACCCAACTTTTCAGACTGCTACGTGCAGTAGATTTTTCCTAGTCATCGCAGACAGACACACACACACAGAACGAAACTTTCTTTTATTAACATAGATATTTGAAAATGGTATCGCTAAAAGCAGGACCGTGCGAAGAGAAACTGCGCCCGGGGCAAAGTTCCAATTTGCCCCCCCCCCTTTTCTTTTTGTGACAGGAAACACAAAACTGATAAAGTACAGAAACAGAAATAAATTCTATTGAATAAACATTTCGAGTTTATTTTAGAACTTTAAAAGGTTTAATTTTAATTCAGAAATTGCAAACTGTAACGCTCGAACTATACTCACTCCATCCTATTTTCTCTCCTTTTCTTTCTTTTTCTTTCAAAAGAATTGACAAGTTGAGTAATTTACACTTTACCAGAAGAGTAGAATGTTTACAGAGTTATTGTCGACAAGACATCTGAACTAAGCCGTAATATTAAATTAAATGAGTTATTTTGTACATAGTAACATGTAAATACGTTGTAAATATTAAATTTATTAGTCTATGAAGAAGTTATCAAGTTTTATTTGTAACTAAAATAGTTTCCACCCCGGATTCAAAATAATATGTTAAAAAGATTGGCTCTCCAACGACGGGCTCGAATATAGGCAAGATATGAAGATAAGTATTATTTTTAAATTGTGTTAAACTGTTTAATAAGAAAATTTAGATACTAAAGTACAAAAAGTATTTCTTTTGATTCATCCGGAATCTGAGGAATTTTTGAAAAATTGTATATTTGATTCGTCCAGAATCTAAATATTTTGGAATTATTCTATATCGTCTGCAGCTTCAAGTATTTTAGTATCTGAATTAAATGAAGATATTCATAAGAGAAATATATCTAATAATTATTATTGAAAAATAAAATCGTTTGCTTTATTTTATACATTTATATAGTTGCACTGAGATATATTATTATTGAAGCAATAAATGAGTGCTTGGCATTATTTTATTTGATATATGAAGAATTTATTTAAATTATTTGCAAATAATGTTTGATATGATAATGTCTGTGTAGAAAAAAAAAAAAAAAAAAAAAAAAAAAAAGAAAAGGCAAATAGTTTGTGTCATTATATTGAGTTTTGAAAGATATTCTATGTTATGTATGTTCCATATATGTTATGAAAAATTACATAAAGGTAAATTATTTTGCTAAGAGTTATTCGTAACCCAAATTAAGTTTGAAGTTAGCTAAAACATAATTAGTTCGAATGATGGCGTTTCTTTCTAAGGGTAAGAAAATTGATTTAGTCACTTTGGCTTCAGAGTTAAAAGTACAAATAAGTAGCGATGATAAAGTCCTCGAATTACATGATAAAATTGTAAATAGTGAGGCATTTAAAGATAACATAGATTTTGTACAGGGAATTTTAGAAAATATCATAGAAGAAAGAAATACTCTTGAGGAAGAGAAGCGTTTAGCCGAAGAAAGAGAATTTGAGCTACAGAAGCTCAGGTTAGAAACAGGAACAAGAGATGTTGTTGCAAATACAAGCAACCCTCTAGAAACTTCTTCAATCCGCGTTGACTTGAAAAAGGTTTTACCCGATTTCAATCCTGAAAAGGATGATATGAATTTATTTTTAATAACTTTTGAGAGGCAAATGAAACTTTTAAAGGTTTCTAAAGAACTGTGGATTACGTATTTAATTGGAGTCCTTCCAAATGAAATCGGTAAATTAATAGCGCTTGAACCGGAAGAAAAAATTGTGGATTATTCTTATATTAAAGATATATTGTTGCAGAGGTTCAAGTTAACTGCTGGAAGGTTTAGAGTTTTATTTAGTCGACATGCAAAGCGAACCGATATTAGCTGGAAAGAATATTACTTTGAAATTAGAAGCTATTTTGAGGGATGGCTTTCCGAATTAAATATAAATTCCTTTGAAAATTTTTCGGAATTAATTATTGCTGATCAATTAAAGAAAAAGGTTTCCCCTGATTGCAAAGAACATTATTTAGACCAATGGGAGAATTTAACAGATCCTGTTGAATTAGCTGAAAAGTTAGATTTATATGATAATTTGAGGTCACACAAAGTAGAAATAAAGAGATCAAATAAAATCAGTGAGGTCGGGAATTCTAATCGCTTTGAAAAAACGCCTTTAAATTTTAAAAGAAATGAGTTTGGTAAATATGGCAATCAAAATGAGTCCAAGAGAAATAAAATTAATTATCCTTCAAATTTAAATCGGCCAATGTTAAGTTGCTATGGATGTGGAAACCAGGGAGTTATTAAATCCAAGTGTCCAACTTGTTCTCCTAAAAATGTATCGGCGCACTTTCAATCTCTAGAATTTCGCACATGTAATATGCAAACGTCATCAACATCATTGGTAAAAATAAGTATAAATGGTCTCTCTGGCACAGCCTGTGCTGACACTGGCGCAACACATTGCGTTGCGGGTGAAGTTTTGTATTCTTTATTAAAAGACCAAGGTGTGAAGTTTGAAAAAACTCAAATGATCGTAGTCTTAGCGGATGGGCTACAAAACACTACCGAAGTTTATAAAACAGAAATTCATGTTAAAATTGTAGGTCGCGATGTTAAAACAACACTTTATGCTCTGCGAATGCCAAAAATAATCGTACAATTTTGGGAATCGATTTTTTACGCAAAGCAAAAATTGTTTTGGATGTAGTAAATCAAGAATGGTTCTTTTCTGATAGATGCAGGTGGAAGTATAGATTCGCCGAAGATACCTATAGACCTCCCAGTGAATTAGCAATAAAAACCGTTGAATTTGACACTGTTTCTCTTAGAGAAGATGAAGGTAGACATCTCACTTCAGAGCAACGAGTTAGGTTGAATGAACTGCTTGGAAAATTTACAAGTAGCTTCCAACTAGGGGAAGACGCTACACCTAAAGTTAAACATTATATTGATACTGGATCACATCCTCCTGTAGCAGTACCCCCTTACCGCATGTCACCTGCAAAAAAAAGAAATTTTGCGTAAAGAATTAGATGAATTACTCTCTAAAGGTATAATAGAAGAGTGCGAATCTCCTTATGCCTCGCCTGTAGTATTGGTCCCAAAACCAAATGGAAAAATTCGCCTTTGCGTCGATTATCGAAAATTAAATGCCATCACAAAGACGGATAATTATCCATTACCGCGGGTAGATGATTTGCTCCATGAAGCTAAACATACACCTTATATGACCACTATCGACCTGAAGTCTGGATACCACCAAATTGAAGTAAATGCTGCTGATAGAGACAAAACTGCATTTATTTGTCCATTCGGAACTTTTAGGTACATTAGAATGCCTTTCGGATTGAAAAATGCCCCAGCAACCTTTCAGAGATTAATAGATAACTTTCGAAAGTCCCTCAAAGACATCTTTGTATTGTCTTATTTAGATGATATTATAATTTTGTCGGAAAGTTTTGAGAAACATTTGTCTGACTTAGAAGCAGTTTTTAATAAATTATCGGAATTCAAATTGTATGCTAATCGTGAAAAATGCAATTTTGCTTGCCCCCGTGTTAAATATTTAGGACATTGGATATCAAGCTCTGGAATCGTAGTTGATCCTGGAAAAACCGCTGCAATTCAACAAATGCCTGCTCCTAAGACTGTTAAACAAGTTCAATCTTTTTTGCAATCCTGCTCCTGGTACAGACGTTTTATTCCCAAATTTTCAGATATAGCTAGACCTCTAAGTAATCTTACGAAGAAAAATGCAACTTGGAAGTGGGAAGAAGCAGAACAAAGCGCTTTCGAAACATTGAAAAGTTCATTAATCAATCCTCCAGTACTGAAAAAAATGATCCGACCAAGCCCTATCTTCTTCGTACAGATGCCAGTGGATATGCTCTAGGTGCTGTCCTCCTCCAGGGTCAGGGAGAAGAAGAGCAACCAATAGAATATGCGAGTCGTTTGTTAACTGCACCAGAAAAAAAACTATTCTACCACCGAGCGCGAAGCACTTGCTGTCATTTGGGCTTTAGATAAATTCCGTGGCTACATTGAAGGACATGAAGTAGCAGTTGCCTCCGATCACCAGCTCCTAAAATGGCTGATGAGTTTAAAATCACCGTCAGGCAGACTAGCCCGATGGGCTTTGCAGTTACAATCTTTCAGCCTGAAGATTGAATATATTCCTGGAAAAGCAAACGTTGTTGCTGATATGTTGTCTCGCCCTATTTGCAGTCCTGAAGAACCCTCTTGTGAAATTTGCACAATTTCGATTGAAATGCCTATTAGATCTCCTAAAGATATCCGAGATGAGCAATTAAAGGATGAAGATTTGAAGAAAATCATTGAAGCGTTTGAATCTAAAGAAAATAATACAGATTTTGCTAATTGGACTGAACGTGGTTACCTCTTAAACCAAGGAGTCCTATATCGTTACTCTCCAGAATCAGATTCAGAAGAAGCCCAATTAGTTGTTCCTGTTCAAGAACGAAAAGAAGTCTTGAAGAATTACCATGATTCACCGACCACAGGCCATTATGGAGCCGAGGGAACCTATTACAGAGTATCCCAAAGATATTACTGGACTGGAATGAGAAAAGATATCGCAGATTACGTTAAAAATTGTGTAGACTGTATTCGTTATAAAGCGAGTAACCAAAAACCTGCTGGACTTTTACAAACACCTGTCCATAGTCAAAGATTTGAGACCCTCTCAATAGACTTATTTGGACCCTTGCCAGAAACAGCAGTTGATAAAAAGTGGATTTTTATAATTGAAGACTGTAGCACTAAATGGGTAGAACTTTTCGCATTAAATAACGCAACAGCCACGGAATGTGCTGTTACCTTAATTGAGGAAGTGTATTTAAGATATGGTTTTCCAAGAAAAATCATTAGCGACAATGGTCCGCAATTCATCAGTGCTGTGATGCAACAAGTTTGTTTTCTTTTACAGATAGATCAAAGTTTAACTCCGGTGTACCACCCTCAAGCAAATCCGGTTGAAAGAAAAAACCGAGATCTAAAACCCCGCTTAGCGATGCTGGTTGGAGATGATCATACAACTTGGAGTGAAAAATTACCAGTAATCCGTTTTGCCCTTAATACTGCAAGATGTAGTTCCACAGGTCACACAGCTGCATATTTAATGTTCGGTCGTTAATTACGTACCTCCGATGATGTTGCTCATGACTTACGCCCTGTAATTGCAAATGATAATTTCATACCGGAAATAACACCTTATTTAAAAAACTTTGCTAAAATTACTATGCAGATAAGAGATCGCATAGAACAAAGCCAAGATAAGCATAAATATTATGCCGACAAACATTTAAAAGCTTTCGAACAATACAAACCAGGCGATCATGTTTGGGTTACTTTGCATCCCATTAGCCAAAGGAAAAATAACAAAACGACTAAATTCATGCCCCGTCGCGATGGCCCCTATGTTATTTTTAAACAAAGATCTCCTACTTCTTATACCATTGCTACTAAAAAAAACCCTTTTTCTCCCTTAGGAAATTATCATATATCAGCTTTGTATCCTTACAAGCAAGATGATGGTGGATGTTCTAAAAGCTTCATTCGTCCAAGAGGCAGACCCGGGAAACGTCAGACGCCCAGCCAGCAAATATTTTCGAAAGGTTCAAAAAACAAGAGAACAACAGAGGTATTTAGTCACCAGAAAGCATCCCGAAGGAATCCACCCAGGAAATGCACACTGCTTCTGAGGGACCAGTAATGCAGTGTGAGGGGAAGAGTGTAACGCTCGAACGATACTCACTCCATCATATTTTCTCTCCTTTTCTTTCTTTTTCTTTCAAAAGAATTGACAAGCTGAGTAATTTAGACTTTACCAGAAGAGTAGAATATTTACAGAGTTGTTGTCGACAAGACATCTGAGCTAAGCCGTAATATTAAATTAAATGAGTTATTTTGTACATAGTAACATGTAAATACGTTGTAAATATTAAATTTATTAGTCTATGAAGAAGTTATCAAGTTTTATTTGTAAATAAAATAGTTTCCACCCCGGATTCAAAATAATATGTTACAAAACTACTAAATAGCATAAGAGAAAATTGCACTTATTTAATGGAGAGTGCATATTTTGCGACAGAAAAAAAAAAAAAAAAAAAGAATGATGAAGAGAGAAAAAGAAATTCCCTAGAAAAGGATCGATGACAAAAAAAAAAAAAAAATTAATTAATTAAACCGTGGTTGGTAGTATAAATTTGGCGCCCCCTCAATTTCCGATCCCGGGGCGAAGGCCCCCTTCGCACGGCCCTGGCTAAAAGTTATTATTATAGGAATCGAAATCAACATGTGCCACTTATATAATTTATATTACGAAATGACTTTCATATCAATGATGTAATTCTTAAAAGTCCTCACATATTTCACAAAATTAAAAAAAAAAAAAAAAAAAAAAAAAAGAAAGAAAAAAGAAATCTATTTTTTTTTAGTTATAGATTAGGTTTTCTTTTAGATTTTCTTTTTCATTATTTATAAAGGGGGTTAATGTTCAAAGCTATTCCTTGTTTTTTCCCCATTCATTTTTTTTTTTTTTTTGTTAGTTATATTATCTGTATTTTTTATTCGTTTCGCATCAGCAGTTCTGTATCAGCAGACATTATAAAAAGTTTTAAATGATTATGTTTTACTCTATGAACAAAAACAAATCTAAAAAATAACATTTAATGTAATTTTACTATAAAGAGAAAAAAATAAAAATAAATTCTTTATTTGATATAAGTACAATCAATAACAATCAATAGGCTATTTTATTATTATTATTATTACTGTTATTTTTAAGCGACAGAGTTGTTTATTGTTTCCACTCGCCTGAAAAATGTTATGGCATAAAAGCACCTCGATCATAGAAAGAAACTATTGTTGTCCCTATTCTATTGTGGGGGACAATTTATTTTTAATTTGTTTCTGTATACCTGTTCATCTGAAATAAAAATTTATATGAACTTTTTATTTCCAAACTTATGCCAGACATCTATATTGATGAAAACAAAAAAAAAACCTAATAAAAAGAAATCATATTAGATACTTTACACAAAGTTTCTTAATCGTTATAAAAAATATTGCAATTTTTTTTTCATTTCTTGTGTGCTTTTATTATTGTAATATATTTTTTAAATTGTTATTTAGCTATATTTGAATATAAAAGTTGTTGCTAAAAGTTATTAAATATTACGAAAGATTTTCGTATCAGAATATAATAAAAAAAAAATACCCATAAATGTAGCAAAAAAAAACTTGGCGGGGGGGGGCATTACTGTCTCTACTGAAATAGCCTAACAGGTACGAATGCTAATCCTCTTTGACGTCAATAAAGATTAGATTACTCGCCAATGATCTGTTTGCAGCTGGAGCAGCTAGTCTGCCCTAAGACTCCTATAATATTATAGGAGTTCTAGTCTGCCCTGTTCTCCGTAAAATCTTGTAAATTGTTATTTAATGGTTTGGATTATTTTCGCGAAGTTTTTTTTTCTTTTGATGTACCTACTTTAGCGTGATTATGAATATTCAGTGACGAGTGAGGACATAATAAAGAAAAATGTCGCATCGTTGCATCGTTCCATGCTGCAAAAGTAATTATTTGAACAATCCAACCGCCACATTTTTACCGGTTTTCATAATCAGACGAATTTAAAATGCATGCTTACATGCTAACAAATTACTAATTCATAACGAGTAATTTTCTTGTTTTATTGATGCCTTTACAATATTTAGTTATGCTGAAGTTTTCTTATTCATTTTTAGGGATGTTTGTCCATAGTAATTTGAATTTCTCCTTATTTCAGGAATTCTCTTCTAGAGTATTTCCTGATTTCAAGTAATTTGAAAATCATTTTTTTAATAACTAACATTCTTTCTACCGGTGTCTAATGTCATATTTTAAGAGTTTGATTTATGGTTAATTTATTTGTAACTAGATGACCTACACTCCCCTCCCCTCCTCAACGTTCCCAGGGTCCGTCAAAAAATAACACGAAACGCGGAAAACTGTTACAATCACAATAAAAAGTCGCGAAAGATTTAAAAATAGGTGTACAAATTCCGAAAAAACTTCACTGACTGAAAATAGAAAAGAAAAGTACTATATTGAGCTAGAGGTTTGAAACCGGATTCGGTACTTTTCAAGCATAGGGGCAAAGTTGAATAGATGATGTTTATATATTTAACCTCGTGAATGGACTAAATCGGTTAATTGGTTAAATAACCATCGTTAATTTAAGTTTTGTTTCTGACCCCTATTCATTCTCATTGCGCTTTTGTGGATTTTGCAAGTAAATATATCTGGCACCATTCCTTTTTTGCTCATAATAAGAAAAAATTAATCCGATTTTTGCACACAAAAAAAATACACACTGATGTAAAAGATTTTTTATTTATGCTGTAAAATTTTCAAATTGATATCTTAGTTAGTTTTCTTATTTTATTTTTCGCTGATTAGTAAAAATTCTTAATTTTTATTTTCATTTCCGCTGTGAAATCAGGTCATAATAATATATGATAATATGTGCGCCATTCTGTGAAAAGAAATCGCCTTTTTATGAATTTTTATTCAATGGCCAATTATCAAAAAATTAAAAATCTGAGCCTCAAATCATCAGGACTTTCCTTGGACAATCCTCCAACAGATTTTCATATCTCTATGTACGGTAGATTTCGCTAGCCATCGCCAACAGACAACACACACACACACACACAGAGAGAGAGAGAGAGAAAGAGAGAGAGAAAGAGAGAGAAAAAGAGCGAAATTTCATTTTATTATATAGATTTTTAAAGCTGATAAGCAAGGAAATAAACATTCAATTATTAAAATTGATGTGACTATTTTAATTTTAAAATATAAATAAAATTACCACAAATCAAAAATTTTAAAGCTGTTTTTTGACATCGGTAGAAATAATGTTTGAAAAAATTCCTGCCACAGGCACAGATAGATTTTGAAGTTAAGTACTAATTTCACCAACAGTAACTAAATCAAGATTAGAGATAAATGACTGTTTCATTAAATGAACCACACACCATTTTTTAAATTCTGACGTTCTTTTTATTGAGATGCGCGCGTTTAATAATGCAACTCTATATACACTGTAAAAAAATGCAGTAAAATTACGGGCAGAGTCCGGCAGCAGAGATTCCAGTCATACCCCGTAAAAAAAAATCCATGCCCATCATTTTGTGCAGCCCGTAATTTTACGGGGCAAAGTAATATAGCATTATAATGCACAGGATATAATGCACTTTAAAACACAATAACACTTTGCTTACTGTTCCGTAGCACGTAGCACGTTAGATAATCATCACAGAATCGCTGTTTTGGCACGTTAAAATTTTCGACACATGAGTAAAATGAAGGGTTACACCCTAGTGGAGGACAATGTATGGGTTCGTACCGTATTTTTGCTAACATATGGGCTAGAACTGTAAGAATATGTGGATTGCTGCTAATTTTCTAAGTATCTAAGGGATAAGGCTGCTTATTTAGTGGATCAGACCGTTTTTCATCAAATAAGGCTGTTGCCCGTGAAAATTGAAGGGCAAACGCTCATAAATTTACAGTTTTTTCTGAGAGTATACAGCATCTCTGAGAGTTCTTAAAAATGTTCATCTTTCCAATGATACTTTTTTATCGCCTTAGTGGCGGATTAACGGGGATGTGATTTTTTTCCTTCTACACCCCCCTCCCCCCCTCTTTAAAAAAAAAACGATGTAAGAGTTGGCCCTATCAAAAACTTTTCAGTATAAAACTTATAGATAATATTAAGAAGATTTATAATAAATCTAAGTGGATTCGATATGCTGTCAATTGACGAAGTTATGAATTTTTTTGTCATACATAAATTTTTGGCCTTTTTTTTAGAAGTAATAATAACTTTAAACTGATTTGATATGTATCATAATTAAGACGTTATGGAATTTTTTTTCCCCAAAAACCCTCCCTATTTCCCCACCCTTGCTCCGATTTTGCACATTAGAGAACATGACGGATATTTTCTGCCCCTTGATTTTATGTAACAGTTTGGAAGAGATTTGTGCAGAATTATGAGAGTTATCGTGTTCATAAAAAAGTGATGTATATATAAAGATAGATAGATATATAAAGTTTTGAACTGCGGGTGGTTTTGGGTTCTAGGGTCATGATCGGCGTAGATCTGCAAAAAATTTTCAGAAATTCTAACATTTTGGAGAAATTCATCTAAAATATGAAATAATAGGAATTCAGAAAGCACCCATACTAACTGAAGAAATTTCTTTTTAATATTTACGAGAACTTTTTGTGTATTTTGTTGGTTACAACTAACTTAATTATAAAATTTTAATCGTACCGCTGGGCTTATTTGCTCTTTTATATAAAAACTGAACCTGCGGCTCTACAATTCATTAAAGATCATGGCCTACAGTGCTCAGCCGTGTATACTTGACCATGGCCCTGGGGTGCTTTCAGCATATGTCACGACCAGGAGGTCAGCCTAACGCGAAACCCGCAGTGTTTAGTTCCCAAACAAGCTTGGTATTCAGTTTAAAGAGCCCGAAACGATGAAAGGTCGGGTGGACCTAACCCAGTCTGCAGCCCGGAGTCGAACTGGGGACCCGTAGCGTAGTAGCGCAACGTGTCATACACTACGCCATTGGGCTTCCCTAGTTTATATAGTTTCATGATTTCTTAAGGAAGGACATATACATTCCTGTATTTTGTGAATATAAAAACATGAGTACATTCTACTATTCCAGTATTTATTCTACTTTACAATTTAATGTTAGTTCTGGGAAATATTAAATTTAATATTTGCTATGCATTTTAATCTAATTATTGATATATAGATTTTTTTAGGTTGTTTAAAAACAATGTCGATATTATTATTATTATTATTACCATTTGTGATTGCAATACATTTAGACAAAACTTTTATGTGTAATCTCTCTTAAATGTTTTCTTTAATCTTAATAATTCTCTATTAATTAGCCTCTAAAACATTGTCGTGTGAAAAACTCATTTTGATTTAATTTATAGCTGATCTGATATAAAAGTCTGATATTTTTCAAATTAAGTTCTTAATAATGCATTTACGTATAACGGTCACAATCATTTCAACTGATTATTTCACTAATAACGGAAAACAGATAATCTAATGGTAATTTTATAAATAAATAATAAAGAGTGCTAAAACTTATATATATATAAAAGAAAAATCGCGATTATTATCACGTTATAAATGTATATTCCAGAAGTATGTAATGTATTTTATATTTATCAGAATGCAAAACTTTGTTGTCATAGAATGGTTATAAATTCAAGTAAATTATTTATACAACGTAGTATCGAAAGTAACGATATAAAACTTTAAAATCTTTATAAGTTAATCAAATTGAAAAAAAAAAAAAACCAATACGATGGATATACTTATTCTTGTAAAATAACTAGTGTATACAATGTTTATCATTTTTAATTAATACAATTTCGATTTACAAAAAATAAGAATATTGATTGTTAGATAGTTGAATTGAAGTTAAAAGATTGTGAAATATAGAATGTTTATCTTTTTTATCATTACAATTTCTATAATATATATATATATATATATTGATTTTGGCCATTTTTTTCCTATTTTTATAGGGTTTCGTTCACCACTCCTCTATCTGTCTGTCACAAAGTTCGTTAACGGAAACTGTGTAAGTTAGAAATATCAAATTTTGTATACTTATACCAGAATACCTCCAGTCCCAGGGAAAGTCATAAAATTTTGAAAAAATCTTACATTGTTTTAATTAAATGAATTAATTTAGTGACATTCGACCATTTCTGCGATTTAGATTTCAAAACAGAACCTTAATTTCAGTATTTTTCGCATAGGCTAGGTGGTTCAGTGGTAATGCATTTCCCTTCTAACTCAAAGTTTTCGGGAATTCTCGCCGGCGAAAGTTGAAATTTCCGATTTTTCCCTCGGACTACATTTCATTGTCCGATTGTTTTAATTAAAAGAACTTTCGTTTTTTTTTTTTTTTTTTTTTTTTTTTTTTTTTTTTTTTTTTTTTTTGCCATTTTAAGGATTCTGTTTTGTTTAAAGTTAAAATTAAATATACTTTTCAGATATACAAACATATGCTGTTACAATTATCTAAAAAACAGTTCTTGAATATTTTTAATTTGATTTAAAAAATAGTTTCCTCTTGTTATAATTTTATTATTAAATTTAATGGTGTTGGCATTTATGTTCTTATTGATAAAGTGTATTGATAAATGATGAGGATTTAATAATTATAAATTAATGATTTGTATTTATAAATTAAAGGATAAAATGTTTTGAAAGGAATGTTACTAACGAAACCCTTTGTTCGATCTTCGATCACACTTACCCACTAATTTTACATCAGCTTTTTATTATTTAATAGTTAAAATCTCTTGTTCCATATATAAATATTGAGTATAAAAAGTGGATTACTTTTAATGCAAACATCTTCTATGGCTTTCTTTTAAAATATGTCAACTAACACGGCATTTAAACTAAAACCACAATTCTAATACGCACTAATTCTGGTGTGAATTTTATATTGCTGTTATTTTTACGGATAAGAAATATTTATGCCAGACTTCGCTTTAAATTAAAGCTGTTCTAAAGGGGAAAAAATCTTTATTCAATAACTTGAAAAATTGTGATACATTCTTGGAGTTATTTATATAAGTAAAAATATAAAATTTGAAAGCATCTTGGAATCGAAGAACTTTTTTCGTCTTAATAAATATTTTATATCTTTAATCATAATTAACTGATCCCCGTTACGACAAAGACCTTTTTCGGTTTGCTATATTTCGTAAATTGGTTTAAGACACTAACTTGACATTATTTTCAGTAAGATCCGACTTTATCGAAAAAAAGAGAAACGCTATTTGACTTCTCAGTATCTGAACAAAAATACTTGAAAATTTCGTGTATTTAAGAATGAAAATGATTTCGTGAGTGTATCAGAAAGTAGGAAGTTTAGGTTTGAAAAAAGCCTTAATTGTCAACATAAAATTCAAATAGAAAATGAACAGAAAAATAATCAATCTGGGTTTTTTTCATTTTATATCCTTGTTCATATGATCATGTTTCCTTGTTCATATGATCATGTTTTTAAAAAAATATTTTTATTACCATTTCTTTTTTTACCATTAAATGTCTACTTATTTAAAAATAATTTTTAAGTATATTTTTCTTGTAATATTTGTTTATTAACATTTTAAATATATATGAACTGATTGTTTGATTCAATCATTAGGATTTGATTATATTCGCATGGTGCAAGTTTTAAAAATATTTTGTTAGTAGACAAAACCAAAGAAATCTGATTATATTTAAAGAAAAGTAATAGTTTAAAATATAGTTATAAATAAAGTTGTAAAAATAAAAAAACATAAAAAAATACAACAATTCCAAAAAATAGATCTTATTTTAGATATTTAGGCACGAAGCCGCACCGTTTCTCAGGGGAATCGTGCTCCCCCCCCCCCCTCATTTTTTAATAACTGCACAATTATTTTATAATTTATTTTTCTAAAAATTGAAATTTTTATCTGAATATCTGAAAATGAAAAAGAGAAAATTTAGCTCTCTAAAAAATCATAAAACAAGTAAAGGAAAAAGATATTAATAATAACGACTTGTTTCAATAAAAATGTATGCTTAATTAGATATAATTTTAACAAAAATTTTCTTGTAAAAAAATGTTTACAAATATTTTATACATGCTTGAATATTTTTTCTTCAATAATTAGGATTTTTAATATTTGATGTAATTTGTTAGGATATTTTATTAGTAGCCAAAACTGAAAAAATCCACTATTACTTTAAAATAGTAATATTTCTATTTATGATAGCTAAAGCTACAAGGTAAGTAAAATTATAAAAACTAATCAAAATGCATTTTAATATAATCATATTAATCTGAGAAAAGCACCTTTTATCATATTTAGACTAGAGATTTATTCGCAATGCCCTATCATTTCCCGAATGCACCGACAATTTATTAATATAATTAATCAATGTATAATTGTTACATATATATATTTTTTTCTATTCTAACAATGGAATTTTAAAGTGAATATCCAGAGATGAAAAAGAGAAAATTTAGCACAAACCTCGAAAATTGTAAAAATATGTAAATTGAGAAATAAATAAATAAAATGACAGTCAAAAGTATAAATAAAGATAAAAATGTATTATAGCATTACAGATTATTATTATTATTATTATTACTATTATTATTTAAATCTGTACTCTTCATTTTATAGATGATGAAATTGTGAAGGAAAATATATTTTATGATGTAGATGGCGAAAGAATGATTGTTCCTTTGATGTATCCGAAATTGGTAGAAAATGTAATTCCCACCCTATTCCCACTAGGGCTGGGCGATATCTCAATTTCAATATCGTGGTATATCGTCAACTAAATATCGCGATATGACGATATATCGTGATATTAAAACTAAATATACAGAATAAATAAAGAATATTTTGAGAAGAAGAAAGAAAGAAAAAAAATACCTGACGGCCTACAGGCACAGGTAGATTTCAAAGACGCAGACCGTGGGACGCCTGTTTGTTGGGAATTGCGGAAGAAATGACCTTTTTTGCCATGATGCTGTAGTTTGGACCGCCCACAATCTAACTTGTTTCCAGACTTGTTTCCCAACTTGTTTGCAGGCGGAGCTGGCAGGGATTTTTTTTCTTCTTTTTGCTATAAGGATTGGTCTTATAAAAAAAACTTGTCAATATAAAAGTTTTAGATAATATTAAGAGGATTTATAATAAATTTAGGCGGATTTGATATCTTGTGAATTGACGAAGTTATGAATTTTTTCCTTCTACCCCCTCCCTCCCCCCCCCTTGGGTCCATTTTTAATGATATAAAAAATCTGTCATACATAAATTTTCGGCCCTTTTCCTAGAAGTAATAATAACTTTAAACGGATTCTATACGTATCATAATTAAGAAGTTATGTTTTTTTTCTGTTTTCACAAAAAGCCCCCCCCCCCCCCGATTTTGCCCATTAACGAGCTTGACCGAGATTTTAATGCCCCTTGATTTTATGTATCAGTTTCGAAGAGATTCGTGCAGAATTATTGGAGTTATCGTGTCCATAAAAAAAGTGATATAGATAGATAGATAGATAGATAAAATTTTGAACTGGGGGTGGTTTTAGGAGTCATGATCGGCGTAGATCTGCAAAAATGTTTAAAAAATACCAACTTAGGGGAGAATGTAATAGGTAGTATTTCTTACGAAATCTACCTAAAAATCAGTTTTACTCGTATTTCCACAATAGGGCTGGCTTTAGACGAAAGCGAATTAGGGAGACCGTTTGTCGCTAAAATCAAACTGGTGGGAAATAGACAAAAAATTTGGTTAAAATTTAAATATATTTAAAAGATATCATTCATAGCAATGAATAAAAATTTCGCCTTCAAGGGACCCGGGCTAGTAAAACCGCATCTCGCACCAAACATGGAAATTTTAAATACTTCCATATTCCATTATTAAAACAATTGCTATATATAACATCTTTTAAAGAGCATTACTTGCATTAAAAAAATCTATAAATAATATAAAATAAGTTTTACTAAATTATCGCCAATTTGCGCTTTATGAAATTTTAGCTTTTTGTGAAATCTCTAACAAAGTAATGAGACTGATTATTACAACAATTCAAACAAAAATTTTCGGTTTGCTCTTTGTAATTATTGGTTCGCTTCACACCCTCCTCCACTCAATATATAATATAATAAATTTAACAGCATATATTACATTAAAACAATCAGCAATTTCATGTAGTGATATATTCAAAATCCCAAATAACTGAAATAAACACTTCAGAGAAACATAATCTATCATGTAAAATATTTCAACAGAATTTGTTTTACTTTAACAGTTTAACACTGTCAGTGAGAAATTCAGGGTGATACTGAGTCCCGAGAGTCGCCACATTTTCGGTTAATTAATGTCTCGAGAGTGCAAACCCTCCCCTCCCCCCCCCCACACACGCTGAATACCATAATGCCATGACGCCGACGAAACACAGGGGGGGGGGAGGGGGGTGTAAGATATTGAAACATTTGTGCTGCTAGTCCTCAACATGCAATACAGAAATTTAACAAATAAAAAATATCATTTTTTTTTACATCTCTTTTTCGTCAGGTGAGATAATTTTTCAACACATAAACTCAAACAAAATTTTAAAAAATAATAAAAACTCTGTTCCATGAGAGTTTTAGCGGGCAGATCCCCAGTGACCAAAATTTTATAGTTCTTTCTTCTGTCAGTGCGTAATTAATCATGCTACTTGGGGATAAGTAAATTATATATTTTTTTCAACATAAAAAAATACAGATTTAAATTTCAAAATTCAGGGAGGGGCAATTGTCCTCCCTTGCCGGCGCCCATGATAATCCCCTCCCTCCTCCACACACACACACATCTACCCGCCATCCCGAACCTTCGAAATACCTCCCAGAGAAAAATGTCTGAATTCAAGACTGGTTAGAATATTAAATGGTCATCAAGCACATTTTTTCATGATAATGGAAACAAGTTGGAAATTGTACGTCAAACGTGACAAATGAGGTGCGTTCGTACTATAGCTAGTTATATAAATATTCCGATCGTGATGATTTTTAATTCAGTGAAATGAATTATATCGTCTGCAGATTAATTTCTGTGATAAAATAAGTATCTCGATCGCTTGACGATTCAACTTCGGAAACTCCTACAACAAGAAAGCACCGATTAAAAAAAAAAAAATCAAATATCTTAATAAATATTTTTATTAATATCTGCTAAAGTTTTGATTCGATTTTCATAAAATTTCAAATGTCTCGACAAAATTCTGCAAAGATAATATATCTTAAATTTCAAACCATTCGTTTGAGTAGTTTTTATGTTGTTATATGCGGACAGACGGACAGACAGACGGCCGGACCAGACGACGACAATAGGTGCTACGTATTTATATAAGTACGAACGCACCTAAAAAAACACGAAGAAAATTTAAAAAATGGATGGAAATATGAAAAATAATTAAAAAATGAATAATCTGCATGTTCGATTATTTTTTTTATCAGATAGACATTAATATTTTACAACTAAAATTATGAAGAAATAAATAAATATTATCTTTTTCTTGTTTGCCGCGCCATTGCGTAAACTATTTTTTAATATCTCACTTGTGAAGAAGGGGGGGGGGGTAAATCGGATAAAAATAGGAAAGAAACATTTCAACATATTTTATTCTATTAAAATTAAAATTGCATGATATTCATTTCCACCGTTGCAAATGAAATATAATAATGGTTAATGGTTTTAAAAATTTGAAGGCAAAATTACCACCAAATGATTTTAGGAAGTGACCAATTGTCATATATACAGAGGCAATGAAATACCAAATACTCATATATCTGTCACACGAACGCGATTTTTAAAATAAATTCTGGAGAGAAAAAAACTCGCGGTACAGAAGTAAAAATATTTGTATTTTTAAAAATTCTTCTTTACCCTAGAATATGCATTAATAAATACTACTAAGGAATTAGTATTTTTTTCATAAAATAATAATTATAAAAAACAAATAAAAACATGTCTGAATTATTCTTTGCTCATTTGTCCCATTAAATCAACTGTTGCAAATAAAATACTTCCTTTCTTTATCGCCCTAATTCACACATTATTCAACAACAGTGAATATTAATTCACACAGGCAATATCTGAATATCATAATGAAATGAAAGCATATGCGATATCCCACGCATGCGCTCAGAGTTTAACCATGCAACGTCAATAGCATAATAAAAAGAAAAGTGCCCAGTTAAACTGATGGCATTGAGCTCACAGGCTATTCACAATAATTGCATATTATACTCGTATTTCAAAGAATAATGCCCTCAAAAAATAAAAAAATCGATAATAAATTAAGGGGGGACTAACCCCCCTGTCCCCCCTTTATACTTAACCAGTGAACCCCCAAAACTAACCAGGGAAGGGCCTTATCACAATGAACCTATATACAAAATTTGAAGCAAATCAGATAATTCTGCATGAAAAACCAATTTATCTAACTTAAGGGGGGGGGGAATCAGCCCTCCGTTCCCCCCTTTATAGTAAACCAATGAACCTCCAAACTAATCAGGGAAGCGCCTTATCACAATGAATTTATATACAAAATTTGAAGCAAATAGGATGATTCTGCATGAAAAACCAATTTATCTAAATTAAGGGGAGGAATTACCCCCCGTTCCCCCTTTATACTTAACCAATGAAACCCCAAAACTAATCAGGGAAACGCCTTATCACAATGAACCTATAACCAAAATTTTAAACAAATCGGATATTTCTATCAAGAGTTATCGCGTTACGTACATACATACGTACATACATACATACATACAGAAATTTACACACATACAGATTTTTTGTGTGAGATGACTGGAGTTCCTGCTGCTTGAGACTGATGATGCTTCCTTTTGTTTAAGCTATCTTTGATGATGTTTGATTAGCCTTGTTTGTAACTCTGGACTTTTGTATGGAATTTTTTTTACATCCTCCGACTGTTCTCTGGACGGCTGACATAATCTCATGGGCTCTGGAGTGAAACATTGAGGTGGAGTAGAGGATCTTGCATCAGTGACTGTAACTGGCAGATGTCTATAACAAGGAGTCTGCTGGGAGACGACATGACATGTCTTCTTATTTGGTATATAATTCTTCGGACATGGTTACTGGTTTCTAGTTGATAACTTTGACATTCTTCGATTGGAGTGCCGAATTTCAAGTACTACTGGGGAACGCTATACGGTTGAATTTAATTTGACTCCTTATTTTCTTGTATTACTAGTGATTCGGCTTATGCTTACATAACTGTGAAATGAGATGAACAAGTTATAGATAGTGAGAAATTGTGATTATGTTCATGGACTGATATTTAGAGCTGCCATTTATGGATGTATGGTAGTTTGATATGGTACAGACATGGATTTACTATGCCGCAAGTATGACATATTTATTGGTTTCCACTTGATTTGAACTTGAAACTTTCGGAAAGTATTGACTTTATTTATTTCGGGTAATGCAGAGACTTTTTAGTAAGTGGACTATTTAGGTCATCGGAATGATTAGTGTATTAAGCGAATAGATGAATGGGGACTGAAAAATTGGACTGTTACAATTTACTGCATATAATTGATCTGTTAAATATTGATGAAAAGTTTGGTATAAAAATTGAAAATAAACTGTCAGTCCTGGTGATTAGATTGAATAATGTAAGAACGTTGTATTATTGTTATGAAGAGGTATTGGATTATATGTATATGGAATTTAATTATCTCCCTGCATTACTTTTTACTTTTTACTTTTTACTTTTATTTTATTTTTATGTGCATTTGTATTATTTCCTGTTTGTTATAGGATAGATATTCCTGTTCATTTTGAATTTTTTGTTTAAGTTTAGTTGGACTTCTGTAAAATCTCTGTGGTCCTTAAAAGTTGTTAGATTTTTGGTTGTATTTATTGCTAATTGTATTCTTAGTATATGTGTTATGCTTAGTATAGATGTAATTTTGTTTGTAATCTGATTGTATTATGGATTGTATATTTAATTTGAGCTTGTGATTGTTTTTTTTTATAATAAACGTCCGTTGGTTCCAGTCTAGTTCCCGGGCTGTGGGCTCGCTGGGGGTGGAGATGGGATCTCTGCTGGGGTGTAAACACACTTTTGCCTTCGGGTTGGTGCCCCAGTCAGGTGTTTTCTTTTCATACATACATACATACAGAACGGGTGGGCACATTAGCTCTCAGGCTTTGATAGCCTGTGAGCTAAAAACGATATTTCATCCACTGTTAGATGTCGCTGGCGAAAATCACCCTTTCTCTTTTCAAAAACCTTTTCAGCTGCGAGAATTCACACCGTTAGTATTCATGAATACGGTATATCATGGTTTTAGGCTGGGGGAACTCACACCGTTCGTATTCATGAATACTCGAAGACGAAGAAGAGCTTTTAATATCGTGGTTTTCATGGTTTTCGTCAAATGTATGATATTTGCGATATACCGTTGGGTAGGATTTTTTGATATCGGTATCACGATATGCATTTTATATCGGTTTTATCGGTTTTATCGATATATCGCCCAGCCCTAATTCCCATCATTACCATCATACTTCTCAAAATAAATCATATCTGGGAAGGATCCGGAGAGGGAGAAAAAAATTAGAATTGAAAATCAACATTTAAAAGAAACTATCGAAATCACTATGAGATCTCAAGAAGATGAGAATAAAAAAATTTAATTTGGAAGCAATAAGAATTTTGTAAGATGCATATCAAAGAACAAACTCTCCATTTTCTGCGATTTTAATACAGAAAAAGGAAAAATCGGTTTTAGTAGTGCTGATATTGTGATTTTTGGTTGATTTGTGATTTGATGACATTGTGAAGGAAAAAGCTATTTTATGATGTGGATGGTAATAGAATTATTGTTCCTTTGATGTATCCGGGTTTGAAAAAGATGTAGTTCTCACCATATTTCCAGACTTACCATCATACTTCTCAAAAGAAAACACATCTAGGGAAGATCCGCAGGAGAAAAAAAATAGAATTGAAAATGAACATTTAAAAGAAGCTATCGAAGCCAGTACGATATCTCAAGAAGATCTGAATAAAAAAATATAAATTAAAGAGCTATAAGAATTTTGTGAGATGCATATCAAAGCACAAATTCCTCATTTTCTGTGATTTAATATAGAAAAAAGAAAAATCTGTTTTAGTAGTCTGTTTTGCTGACATCGTGATTTTTGATTGGTTTCAGATTTGATGATATCGTGAAGGAAAAGCTATTTTATGATGTGGTTGGTAAAAGAATTATTGTTCCTTTGATGTATCCGAGATTGAAAAAGATGTAGTTTTCAGCATATTCCCAGCATTACCATCATACTTCTCAAAAGAAAACACATCTAGAGAAGATCCGGAGGAGAAAGAAATTATAATTGAAAATGGGGGGGGGGGGGGGGACATTTAAAAGAAGCTATCGAAAAGCTGTCTCAAGAATATGAGAATAAAAAATATAAATTTGAAAGCAATAAGAATTTTGTAAGATGCATATCAAAGAGCAAACTTCCCATTTTCTGTGATTTAATGCAGGAAAATGAGAAATATGGTTTAGTAGTGCTAACATTGTGATTTTTGATTGGTTTGTGATTTGATGACATTGTGAAGGAACAGCTATTTTATCATGGGGGTGGTAAAATAATTATTGTTCTTTTGGTGTATCCGAGATTGGAAGAAGATGCTGTTTCCACCATATTCCCAGCATTACCATCATACTTCTCAAAAGAAAGCACATCCAGCAAAGATCCGGAGGATAAAAAGAAATTAGAATTTTAAAATGAACGTTTAATTTCTACTTATATTGCTACCCTCTATTGCCCATGGTTGCATTTATGCTACCATCAGTATTCCCAATTTAGTGAATTTTTTGATTCAGATATTCCGAATTAATACCAGAAATTTAAAACAGCAATCTTTGGTTTATTAAATAACAGACATTTTGTCATTAATAATGCGAAATTTATTATTTAGATTTTCTGGTATGAATTCTGATTCTCTGAATTATGGAATTTCTAGAACGCATTTTACCATGGGCAAGAGAGGGTTAAAAGAAGCTATCGAGAAGCTATCTTAAGAAGATGAGAATAAAAAATATAAATTTGAAAGCTATAAGAATTTTATTAAATTGCCTATCAAAGAACAAACTCCTCATTTACTGAGTTTTAATACAGAAAGAGGAAAAATCTGTTTTAGTAGTTGCTGAGTGTCGATGAGGTAAATTATTATATTAATTGCACGCCATTGAAAACTTAATTTGCTTAAATAATAATTTTCCAATTAAAGTACAAGATACAAAGGTCAAAAGGAAATCTTGATTCATGCGTCGTCTGTAACTGAAAGTAAAATACCTAATTATAGTAAACAGATAGTGGAAATACAAAACAATTCCTTAAAAACTTAATGGATTTTTTTCCTGATAATAAAAATGTTATAGATTTTTTGGTAATAAATATCCCTAGTGAAAGTTGATAAGTTTTATGAGAGATATGCACCTGTCATTCTTATAACATCATCCTTATTGTTTTCGATATCCCGATATTTTGTAAAAAAAGACAAATGTCTCTTAATACAACTTTTATCTTTGTTAAGGTTTATGAAAATATAATATAAACTTTTACGAGAAAACGGCGATAAGAATTCCTTTATCTTTAGAAGCCACTGAAACCAATTGATTTCCGAGATTTAAAGAAGCATTTCTTAAACAAAAGTTAAGTTTTCCTCCCGTAATTTTCGGAAACGTTTCCGAGTAGCTTTTACAGTTTATTAATCAGTTTTCTCAACTCAAAATATCGATTTTTACTGATGCTATCAATTCTCAAGTATACATTTTCAGCTGCATAACAGAATTTAAACCTACAAGATTAACAAAATAATGTTTATTTTAATTTTAATGTTAATGTTAATGCTGTTAATTTATCATGTTTTTTGAACATGAAAATGTTTAATTGACAACTGATAATTAAAATGTATAAAGATACAACTAAATATAAATATATTGCTTGAAGATGCGTAAAAACATACATAAAACATTTAAAAGCACATTAAAGTTCTTTTAAAAAATTTAAAACATTTTCAACTGAATTTACTCGGTCATCATCAGTGAAAAACTAATAGTTGAGTTGTTGCCTCTTCGCGTTTTCTAGCTTGCCCGGAACAAACCATTTTACTTCAAGGGTGTGGAATATAAGGTGGAAATATAACTTGTTACGCACCTTCAAGCAATATATTTACATTTAATTGTATCTTTATGAATTTTAATTATTAACCCCTTAATCGTCGCGCCCGATAAGTGTAGGGTACTTTTTAAAAATTCTGATTGCTTGATTACCACCAGTTTTTTTTTAAGTAGAAATATTTGCCTAATTTAATGGGCAGATAAAATATTGCGAGAATAAAGCCAATTACACTATTTTAAAAAACTGGTGGAAATCAAACAATCTGAATAAAACAGGCGTAGCCTACGATGTCCGTGAATGTCTCGGTCACGACGATTAAGGGGTTAAACAAGGTGAATTTGCACTGAAATTTTAACTTTTTATTGATTTGAGAACTGATAACATGCGAAATCCGATATTTCGATTTGCGAAAATTGATTTATAAAAATTACTCGGATACGCTTACGAAAATTGTAGGCAGCAAAAGGACCTTTTATT
The DNA here is from genome assembly GCA_963931845.1 of Maratus michaelseni. Classification (NCBI taxonomy): domain Eukaryota; kingdom Metazoa; phylum Arthropoda; class Arachnida; order Araneae; family Salticidae; genus Maratus; species Maratus michaelseni. The sequence goes on along the minus strand of OZ007598.1, from coordinate 150,857,098 downwards.
TAATAAATGCTTCTTTAAATCTCTTGAATCTATTGATTTACGAGGTTTTAGGAGATACAGGAACCTTTTTTGAAGTAAAGTGTAACTTGGAAAAGGTTATATAAATTTTATACTATATATCAGTATAGTACAGTTTCGTAATTTTCAAGAAAGATAAGAAATATTTTTTAATCTATCTAGATTAAGAAACATTTGGCGCCATTTGACTTTTAGAATATGAAGAAATTTCCTAGAAATTCCCTCTAGGAGCCGGGATACGCGATTTAACCAATCAGCGTCCACAGAACATTCTCCAAAACAGAATTCAACAAATCAAACAAATCAGGGTGCACAGAACTTTCTCGCAATTAATCCCACACCTATATAAGGAAGTTCTTCGATCAAAGCCTAAAGTCTCTGAAGCTGGACAGAGAATCTTACGATCTACAAAATACTTAGAAGTTTACGCGAAATTTGGCAAGTTGAACACAAAACAAATTTCATTTCAGCTGGTGCTAAATTCTTATTTGTTATATTTTACTTGTTTGATAATCTAACAAATTGTAAAATAACTTATCCTAGTTAATGCTCTTTTAGGCATCCTCCATGTGAATCAGCATTCATTCTTTAAACAATGTAACATATGTTTACAGAGGGAGGGGATGACGGCATCATGATTTTCGAGATCTTCAGTTGGAGCGTGACCAAAAACAGCTTGGGAACCACTGCCTTAGAATAGAACCACTGCCTATTGTTTCAAATGCATTTGGAAATATAACAATAGCAAAATTTGATAATAATTCTCCGTGGAAGGATATTGAGGTGACATTGGAGGAGGATATAGATATAACAGTGAATTCAGATGATCTTGATGGAGATGAAAATATTTTTCCTGATCTGACATGAAATTTTTATCAGATAATTATGTGAATATGTTGTAAAAGTCAATGTTTTATGGATGAACTCATTCGTGATAAAAGTTTAATTTGTGACGATGAAATTTAAAGTTTAATTTCTGATTTGGATAGAGATGCTTTGAAGAATCTCAAACCTAAAAGTTATAATTAATTATTATTGTCTTATTGCCATTAAAAGATGATATCGTCTGAATATGAATCGATATTTTTAACAACAATGAACCAACGGTTATTGGTTATTTTGATTTATTTTCTACTTTCAAACACCAAATAATATTTTGATTTGGTTCATAGTTGCCCTGCACCTGCAAGTCACCAATTGCATACTGTAATAATCATATATTCTAATACGAGCAAATCTTGTGTGTGGTTATATATATATGCAAATTTTATCTTTAAAACAGCTGTAACGATTTTGACGAAATTTTGTATCCTACCGTTTTGGGGCACCAGAAAACCATTGGGCTAGGTCACATGTTCGAGAAAATTCGATTAGAGGGTCATTTCGGGTCATGGTCAAGCTAATTGTATCTAAAAAACGGTTTAAACGATTTTGACGAAATTTTGTATCCGACCATTTTCGGGCACGAGAACACTATTGGGCTAGATCACACGTTCGAGAACTTTCGATTAGTGGGTCATTTTTGGGTCAACGCGGGTCAAATTAATTTTATCTAAAAAACGGCTCTAACGATTTTGATTAAATTTTGTGTCCTACGAGTTTCGGGCACGAGAAAATCATTGGGCTAGGTCACATGTCCGAGAAAATTCGATTAGTGGGTCATTTCTGGGTCATTGTGAGTCAAGCTAATTTATCTAAAAAGCGGCTCACACTATTTACACTAAATTTTGTATCCTATGGTTTTCGGGCACGACAAGACTGTTAGCCTAGGTCACATGTTCGAGAAAATTCAATTAGTGGGTCATTTTGATCATGGGTCATTATGGGTCAAGCTATTTTATCTTAAAAACAGCTCAGGCTATTTACACAAAATTTTGTATCCTATGGTTTTCGGGCACAAGACTGTTAGGCTAGGTCACATGTTCGAGAAAATTCAATTAGTGGGTCATTTTGATCATGGGTCATTATGGGTCAAGCTATTTTATCTAAAAAGCGGCTCACACTATTTACACTAAATTTTGTATCCTATGGTTTTCGGGCACGACAAGACTGTTAGGCTAGGTCACATGTTCGAGAAAATTCAATTAGTGGGTCATTTTGATCATGGGTCATTATGGGTCAAACTATTTTATCTTAAAAACAGTTCAGAGGATTTGAAATAAATTTAGCATCTTACAGTTTTAGGGAATGAGAAGACTATTAGGCTAGGTCACATGTTCGAGAAAATTCAATTAGTGGGTCATTTTGGTCATGAGTTATTATGGGTCAAGCTATTTTATCTTAAAAACAGCTCAGACTATTTATACTAAATTTTGCATCCTATGGTTTTCGGGCACGAGAAGACTGTTGGGCTAAGTCACATGTTCGAGAAAATTCAATTAGTGGGTCATTTTGGTCATGGGTCATGATATTTAAACTCAAATTTAAGTTTGACCGAGCATAGCTCGGTCTTTCCTGCTCGTAATAATAAAAATAAATAAATACTGTGGATATCATGCAATATCTACTTAAAAAGAATTTAGTTACCAGAAAAAATAATAAGACGGTAACATATAAAGAATTTCGAAAAAGAGCATGGGAAATTTTTCCCTCAAAAAATGTTCTTCAAACAGTGCCGAATAAAAATTTCACTAGATCAAATCTTTCATTAAGCAATTTCATTTTTATAAGCTTTAAAATCTAGTTAATACTTCTAACAACTGTAAAACACAATGCCGTTGAAAAAGAATTGTCCAATACATCACCATTGCTTGCTTTTTCTATCGACGAACTGTTATGTTTTAAAAGGGGCTGAGTATTTATTTATTTATTGTAACATACTTTTTATATGAAATTTAACAGTAATACGTAATGATAACAGTAATGTTATATTTTGATACGTTTATTTTAAAAATGGACCAAAAATGCACTAATACAATACAATACAATTCTTTTCTTTCTCTATTTTTTTTTTCTTTTCCATTAAAAATTTATTTATTTATTTATTTACTAGCTAACCCGCCCGGCGTTGCGCGGGCCCGAGATAATTACAATCTCAGAGAAAGGCGTTAACCCCCTCCCTCCCCATACCCGCAAATAGAATGAATAATTTGTTCAAGAGAACCACCGTCACCTACATTAATGCGATCATTAAAAAAAGAATTACATTTTTCTGATAATTAGAACATAACGAAGACGCTACGCTAAAATAGCCGGCAGATGACACCCCTTCCCGACCTCAATTTCAAATCTATATCTTAATTAGTTACCTAAATTTTTGTTCATTAGTAAAAATTGGCAATTATTTCCTTTCATTTTCGAAAACTAAATGGAGGGATTTTCCAGAGAAACAGATCTCTTTGTAGTTCAGTTTTTAATGAAAGCCGATCCCTGTCTGAAACTTTCTGGGATCGTTTTCACTGGCGCCTGCAGATTTTTGGCAGTTTTTTGCATAAATTAAAAAAAATTACCAACCGATTTTTTCAAAAATCGCATAGTCAGATACAGAATATTTTTTTTACATATGCTCAGAAATTTTCAAATTGATATCTCAATTAGTTTTCTTAAAATTCGCTAATTAGTTAAATAATTTCGAATTCGTTCATTTCCGGTTCCAAATCCAATGCGCCAGTCCGTTTCTTTCGCCATTTTGATTTAAAAGATGACATTTTAGAAGCGACGGTTAATGAGAATCTAATTAATATCTAGGCTAATTATCAAAATATTAAAATTCTGAGGCTCAGGTGCACATGGCCAGACCTTGGACTATCTACACCTAAATTTCCAACCTTATAGGTGAGCTAAATTTTCCTAGCCATCGCCAACAGACACACACACAGACGCACACACACACACAGAGCGAAACTTTCTTTTATTAGTATAGATTTTAATAATAAAATAATAAATTTTTGTGTTAATATGAGAGTGCAGTAAAAGTGCACAAAGCTGCAAGTACATAATTTCAAATCTGAAGGACTTTTATTAAATTTACCATTGTGTTCTTTTTAATTGTCGTTAAACGCTTTGTTTTATTTCTCATTTTTGACTAAATAATATAGATGGAAGATTACTGTCTAAATTATTTCTTAATTGAGTTGAAGCCTTTAAATAGCACGCAAATGAGAATGTTATGCTATACTTTTGTTGTATACTTTCTAATTCATCTTATTTTAAGATTTATATATGTTGATTGTGTATGTTTTTTTCGTTGCTAAATAACAAATTATTTCAATTTGAACAATTACTGTTGTATTTATTTTAGTTAGATAATACTACAGCGAAATTTGTATAATTAATTATGAGTTTTTGATTTTAAAAAAAACTTATGTGTCATTCAGAACAATATTACTATAAACGGCACTAAACTAAATGTTTACTTCAAGATCAGATTCAAATGAATTATAATGTTTTAGATACAGTAGGCAGAAATTTGACAAATTTAAATAGAAGCTGTATATTATATGAATACAATATATATATATATATATATATATAATTATAATATCTATGAATTTCAAAAAACATATCAAGTTCTATTCTACTTAAATCTCCAAAGAGATAATCAATGATACTGTGTATACAGAATACCACATAGCTAATAAATACCATGTGCAAACATAATATTACCATAGCTGATGCTTCAATGGTAATTAGCCAAATTTTACTCATACCAAAAGAATATTGAAAAAAGAAATAGAGAGAAAGGGGGAAAAAAAAAAATTATAAATTGGAGTTGCAACTAAGTAAACACAAATGGATTAACAAATTAAATATGAACCATACACAATGGAAAATTGGACCACATGAGAATCAAATATGAATTGGACATGGAAAAACACATGCACATGTACTCATCAGCCTGGATGCACCCACATGTGTTTTAAATAATAATTCAGTGTTTCATAATTCCACTGGCATAATGCTAAGATCAGTAGAATCATCCAGGTACACTGAATTATTACCAGACAACAATTGGAAATACCAAAATTTGGAAACATTTAAATAGGAAATAAAAAACCATTAAGAAAATACAATATATTTCACTCACATCGATTATCCAAAAAACTGCAATTAACACCTCACTAAATTACCACGAGATAACAGTTATATATATATATATATATATATATAGCACCATGGTTTCTGTTGCTTTACAATAATATTCATATTATTCTAACACCTAGTCTGGCAACATGGTAAATCATTTTCTAAAACTAAATTTGGCAACATGTAATGATTTTTTGCAATTCATTCCCTCTGTTTGGTTGTGTTCATATGTGGTTCATGTGGTGCACAGTTATATTTTTTAATCCAAATGGATTATGTACTTTATGACTCTATTTTAAGTTTTATCTGTATATTATAGGTATGGTTTCTTTCCTTTTTAATATTGTATTTATTTTTTATTTTTTCACAGGTTTGATTCACTGTTTATGAGTGGTAGTCCCAAAATCATATTCTTTAGCAATGTTATGGCTAATATGATGATGAAACCACTCATTTTATTTGTGGTATTTAGGCATTTGGGACTTGATAATTCTGTCTAAATTCCACGAATTTCATTTCATTTATTCAATTTTTTATTTAATTTCTTCTTCTTTTAAATAAGTTTTTGGTATCTATATTCAGTGTGTTGGGGAATACTTTCATTGTTAACTAATTATTACATACTTAATCATTATTTCACAGTTTAAGTTGGTGTTATGGTAATGTTTCATTTATGGTTATATATATATATGTGTGTGTGTGTGTGTGTGTGTGTGTGTGGGTGGGTGGGTGGGTGGGTGTGTGTGTGTGGTTTTTCATATATTGCAATTTCTCATTTGAGAAATAATTAAAAATTATCTTTGAATATGAGTGTGAAATTTAATAATAGAGTAGAAGGTCTAATAGGCTAGTGTCCTATACGCTACCCAAGGATACCCAAATAGTCTGGGTGTAAAAAATAGAATATTGTACGCATTATTTTACCTCCCTATCTTGGATCCTTACATGTTTTAGGTTGTATTAGCATATCAATATCTTGAAAATAACAAACAAATAGCAGGTCCGATAAAAAAAAATTAAACACCTAGCCCATATTTTGACTTTTCATCTATATTTTAAAAGATATATAAATATATATATTCTACTAATTTATATTAATTATATAGTTACTATAATTACTTTTGTTTAAAGCTGTTCTCAAATCAAAACTGGCTAACTTTTGACACAATCGTTTTTTTTCATTCAAGCATAAATTTTGAGTTATGCTTAATCTAATACAAAGAAATAAAACGGAGTTTTCCGTTTTTTAATAAAAACAAAGGATTTGTTCAGAAAATGCTGTCACATTTTAAAGACACAGCAGTCAGTTAAAAGTAGTCATGAATCGGTAAACGTTGTTCAATTCTTTGTCGCTTAAATAGTAATGTGTCCCCATTTTATGCATTTACCAATATAAATTATTTTGTAAATGTCTCAGAAAAATTCGAGTTTTCTAGCTTAGTAAAAACTTAAAAATTAACATCCTTTAAAAAAGGTTTTCTTTAAATTATAAAAGAATGTTTTATGCTTATTGCCAAGTCATTTTAAATAGCACAGCACATCTATTATTGTTTGAAAAATAAATTATAAATGTTTTTGTTTTTTTTTCGTTTCGAACAAAAGAATCACTGCTATATAAAATAAGCAGTAATACACTACCGCGCATGTGTAGTAGGGTGGATCGAAATTTTTTTTTTCACAATTTCAAAACCTACCTATGCGGAAAAGATGTTCTATTGTATGGAGATAAAGAGAAAAATAACTAAAAAAATTAATTTCAAAATTTAATACTGCCGCAATGGGGTTGAAATTTCTAAAAAAAATGAAAAAAAGACATAATTTTGGTTAGATTATTTTTGAATAAAAATAATTGTTTTATCATTAATCAAAACCTACCTATGCGGAAAAGATGTTCTATTGTATGGAGATTAAGAGAAAAATAATTAAGAAAATTAATTTCATAATTTAATGCTGCCGCAAGGTGTTTGAAATTTATGTATTTGAGTCTTTTTACGGTAAAAAGTCAAAGTGATTTTTGTTAAATGAAATATACATTTTAGTAATTTTAAATATTAATTGCAATAAGAGGACACTTAGTTGGTTACAAGAAAAAACTTCAGCTTCTTATTTACCAGTTTCTTTATTATTAAATAAAGAAAAACCTATAAAATCGTCGAAATTACAGTGGGCGATAATCATGGTTGGTGTTGAAAATTGGCATGAGGTTTCGTGATTCAATGCGATTTCTTATAAAACCGTCTCTTCTATATGATCAACAAATAGCAGAAGATGCTTCCGTGACTGTTTGACTATCCGTTCTGTAGCTTGAGTGTGGCACGGAAAACCCTTGATAGTAAATATTATTGCCGCCGGAATAATTGCTGGATTTACTATTGCTTCTGAAATCATGTCGTCACTAAATTGTTCGGTTACAGAAGGTTCTGTCACATTTTCCCAATTAATCAAATCAATACAATCCGTCGCACAAAGTGCAAAAGCTGTCAAATTGAAGATACGGATATTATTCGTTGAAATGTTTGGGATTGCAGTAGACCGTTTGACTTCGCTCGTTTTTAGAATTCTTCGAAGGGCCAACTGCCTTATGTGAGTTCCGTTGTCAGGTAACATCGATATCAGGATATTTTCAGGATAGCAAAAAAACCATTTCTCCTAATAACAAGGTCCTATTCCACCAGTGAAGCTTCTGGGACCAGTCGTGGTTCCATCTACGTACACGAAAAGATGACGTAGTGGAAGGTCATTGGCGTGTAACTGGCACACAAACCATTGTAGTGGACACTTCAGAATCAGTTCTAAATTTCGAATAACACCTTCTTTAACACCTGTGTTAATAGATGTTCCGTCGCAACCGATCGCAACCAACTTTGTTACATCTATATTGTTGTCAGCGCAGGACAAAAAATTTACGATGTATTTTCCAATGACTTGCACTCTCCCAGAATTTACAGATACGTGTCCGATGTATTCGGAACCAGGTTCTTTTACCAAGCTTACGTGTTCTTCTATTATGACTTTTCTTCTGTTATCTCCTAGTGATATAGTCCTGTCTTTACGTCCATCGAAGTATATACCAAATTGGTCATGGTCAGAAACTTTCACTACTGACTGAGACGGTAGAGTGGTTCTTGCCTTTGTTCTCTCACGTCGAATTTTATTTCTGTCAACGACGTTCGATACATCGCTTTGTGAGATAATGCCCACATCTTGAAGCGCAGCTGACACGATGGCAGCGCCTGCTCGGTCGGAAATTCCAAAACGGTCCAATGTCTTTGCTACGGCATGTAATTTCGTCACTGCAGTTGTGACAGTGATACCGTCAGCGTTTTGGGCGCCGCTTTCAATGATAGCTTATGATGAAGAAAAGTCAGTATGCTCGCGCATACGCCGCTTTAAGTTACACCCGTTATTAATATTCATATTCAAACATATTGAACTAGAAGAAACATCAGGCAGTGTTTTGTTTTTCTCCACGTATCGCCCTTGCTTTAATTTTTGTTTCTCGGCCTTAGTTATTTGCAAAGTGACTTTCCGATCCAGCGACCGATTACCATTTTTCTTACAGTTCGCATGTCTAATAGAAATTATCTCTCGTTCATTGGTACTTTCCATTCTTTCTTAAAGAAACAACATTTAAACGATTTACAAGTACACGCCGATATATAAAAAACAGCATTTGCGTTTTTCCGGAAAACGTAAAATCTGCTTTCAATCCCTTTTCTGGATTTGTAATATTTAAGAAGACAGCGATATTTTTCGTGATATAATCTAATTTTTATCAAAATGCTATAGTGGTCAATTATTGGGATTGAAGCTCGTTCCCAGATCTCTTCTAACTTATTAGCAACTTCTTCACATGAGGAGGAACGTGTAGATGTAGACAATGTTTCCTTGCTTCGGTATTCTTTTGAATGCCAACATACGCACTTTATTACGTTACTGTAGGTAGGAAGCATATTCGTTGGCATATCACAACCAGACCAATATATAGGGCAAATCATGTGTTTTCTTAACATCGCCATGGTGCAATAATATTCAAAGTACACTACGCAACACAATACACTTACAAAGAAAACTTACGCGATGAAATCGAAATTTATTTCACTTTGCGAGAACAGCGCCCGATTCCATAAGCCGCTAGCTTTGAACTGAATGAGCGAGCGGTGGAAATACGTTTATCCAGTATTATTCAGAGTAAGGCTCCTTTAACTATTATAGGAGCCCTAATTCAGAGCCACGTGGGCGTATCATATGAATTAGGGAAGATTCCATGACGTAGCGCTTCCAACTTATGGAGGAGTGGAAGTATAAAGCGTGAGAATGAAAAAGCTGAAATTGCCCTTTTTATCGAAAATCCAACCCCCTTGCGGCAGTATTAAATTTTGAAATTATTATTTTTTATTAATTTTCTTTTAATCTCCATACAATATAACATCTTTTCCGTATAAGTATGTTTTGATTAAAATTAAAACAATTATTTTGAATAAAAAATCATCTAACCAAAATTAGGTCTTTTTCCAATTTTTTTTTTCGAAAATTCAAACTCTTTGCGGCAGTATTAAATTTTAAAATTATTTTTTTTAATTATTTTTCTCTTAATCTCCATCCAATAGAACATCTTTTCCGCATAGGTAGGTTTTGATTAATAATATTTATTTTTTTACCATGTAACATCGATCCACCCTAATGTGTAGTAGTGTATTACTGCTTGTTTTACTGTTTATTACTGTTAATTTTAAAGTATAATACTGGCAGCTTGGATGCCAGTATTATACTCTAAAATCAACGATTTTTTTTTTTTTTTTTTGCAGTGTAGCCTTCAATCCATTGTTTATTTTCTAGCGACATTTAAAAGCAAAGAATATTTTTAACACTTTCCAACCTAGTTGAAAAGTGTTTATGACTTCGGTTGGTCTGGCCGTCTGCCGTCTGTCCGTGCTCTAACTCCCGTCAATATGCTCGGATTTCCCTGAAATTTTTATATGTTATTATCGTTATCTATAGCATGTTCCCTATTTCAACTGAAGTATGTAGCACTTATAGTTTTTTTACAGGGACACTCAAAAGAATTCCGTTACATTACGGTCTATGGGGAAAAATCATTTGCGGTTTATTTTAATGATGTTACACAATTTCAAATACATTGTAATTGATATATATCACTAAGGTGCATTACAAGAAGCTTAATATGGAATAGCACTTATAGTTACTTTACAGGGACAGTCAAAATAATTCCATTACATTATGTCTATGGAGAAAAATCGTTTGCGGTTAAATTAAATAGTGTTTCACTATTTCAAAGGCATTGAAATTTATATATATCACTAAGGTACATTACAAGAGGCTTACTACAGAATCTTGTGTGTATAGCAATCATCGTTCATTTACAGGGATACACAAAAGAATTCTCTACTATCTGTTAACAATAATTCCTGGAAGTGCGTTTTAAGTTGCTGAACGCGATTTTAAATTTAACTCATTTTTTTTCTATTGCTTGGTGTGTATAAATTCTGTATTTCATATACAGGGCAGCACAAAAGTTCGCGAACACATTTCCGTTTATTGACAGAAACTCTGGAGAGGAGAATTTTAAACTGTGCTACGTGTTTCCTCACTAAACTAAAATTTAGCGTCCTATGTAGTATATATACAAATCTATAGACCCTATACAGGGCTGAATAAAAGTATTCGGATATTTTTCCGAATATTGTATATATTGGAAATTCCTGAAATTACGTTTTTAAATATTTTATGCGTTTTCCAAATTGTTTACTTAGATGTTATCTTTCAGCTTATTAAACGGTAATGATTTGTAAAATTATTTTGGAAGCGTTGGAAAGTGTTACATAATCTATGCTTGACGCAGGATTTTTCGTTCTTGTTAATGATGCAGACGATGATTAAACCCTATTCCGAATTGATGCCATATAGGTTTTATTAATTCTTTTTAATTTAAATTACAGAGAAAGTCAAAATTCTTACAAAATGCGTGACCACCCTCTATATATTCGCCAAATGAAAGCTCAATCGAAAGTACCGTTTGAAGTTTTCTCGTTTACTCCCAAACGCGCACGCACACGCACACACACACACACACACACAACATTGAAAAATGTTCAATTATCCGGGACGTAAGATTATCTTATAGCGTTTCATTTTGTAATATTTTAGAGCGAAGAGCAGAAGAAATAATACTGTGAAAATGAGTCGATATATTATCAGTTTCAAATCGTTTTAAAAATTTCTTAATCAGCCAAAGTGAACTAATAAATTTTGAACTTTATTGTTTACCAATCATAATGATCATTCTCGATGAATTTCATAAAAACTTACCTTTCTTATCTAATAGAATGATTTCTATCAACTGAGTAAATAGTTATCTTCAGTTCTTTAGATAAAGTTTTATATTCTTTAAGGATGTATTCTTAATCTCAGACACCTTCCTTTCCCCACTTAACAACGCGTATTTTTTTATACACTGGGGAAGTAATTTTTAAAGTAAATGCATGAAAGGACGAAGGTCGTTAAGCCTATGAAAGAGGCCCTTTCATATAGTGAACATTCTTCTAAAAAAATCTAAAAAAAATATATATATTATAATTTCTTTTTCGTTTTACATTTTTACAATTATTTTTTACTAGTTTATCAATCCACACAGAGCGAACGAGGGGACATTTAGATTTTGATATATGGTTATCATAGGAGGAATTTATATATAAGGAATTTTATATATAAATATATAAGAAATTTATAATTTTATATATACATATAAAGAATTTTAAAACATTAAAATATAATTAATACTTCATCTCGCCCAAACTTGAAAAAAAAAATTCTTTTCATTTTCAAAATAAAGTGATATGTATAAGTATATATAACAAAATTTAAAATTTATCGCAATACGCTAAATTATTTTTATCCCATCCTATAATATTTATTTCCTCCGTTTATTAATGTATTTTAACTCTATTTATTCCAAAAACCTCATATCTAAATTCAATATTTTAATTGCTGCTAGTTAGTTCAATAAATGGCGTCTTTATCTTTAAATTATAAAAACTTCCTAATATTCATCCTTTTAAAATACCCGAATTATTTCCTTTTTATTTCTCTAAATTCCTAAAAAGGCTGTATTTATTTTAATAATTTCAGGTATTAAAGGTAACTCTCAAAATCATAAAATATTTTTCTTAAATTAAAATGTAAAACATTTTATTTTAATTCCATTCTGGCTTTGATCCAAGTTCAATAAACCATTTTCCTTATTTTCTTTTCCTGGAAGTAAAAAACATTCCAAATTCTCAAATCAGTAACTAACGATAATAATCAGTTAGCTTAAATCCACTCGAAGACAAAATACAGGATTTAAAAGATGTTAGCTTTAATCCTCTTTAATAATCTATTACGAAGCAGTCCTTTTTAGCATTTAAACATTTCATGCATTTAAACATTAAAACGACTTCCTTAATGTGTTTGAAAGTAGCAGGTGTGAACTTGATTACAGCATTCAGGTCTCTTAAGGTGGTTCTCAAATTCCCGGCTCAACAACGCTCAACTTTCTGACACATTTTCTGACTCATTTTTCTAGAAAATATGCCAGCCTAACTATTGAAGAGATTTGGAATGGAACAGAGATTTCCAATTTTTGATAAATAAATTACTTATCCCGTTATGAGCGATTCGTGTCACGTGACGACATTTTTTTTTCCTCTCTGGTGCTGCGGCGTAGGAAATTTGGTTCAAAACGTCGCACAGTATTTGCTGAAAGATCTTCTGCCTTTACCAAAAGATGGAAAACGGCCTTCGATTAAAAAGTTTCTGAATAAGAACACCTGCCAATTTCGTGCGTTTGTGACCAAAACGAATTAAAAAAATATGTCATAAAGTAGCCAGTTTGGATTTGAGAACAGCCTTAAAATATATTTCTTAAAATGTTAAAACACTTCGAAACTTTCAACTTTTCTCAAACTTTTTGTTCTTTTTTTTTTTTTAACAACAGTAATACAAGGCAAATTTTGTTTCGCTAATATGTGATTTTAATTAGAAATTATTTGTCTAAATATTAGAAATTAAAAAAATAAGAAATATGCGCATGCGACTGAGTTTTGTAAATGTTAACCTGCGCACAGTATAGTGTACCAGTTCTTGAGAAATTATTTATGAATCTACTTATGATCGAAATTTAAGAAAAACTAAATACAAACTATTCGTAAATTCAACAAAATAAGAGAAGCTATACCAGATTCAAATCGTTTAACGTTATCATCGTTTAAATTTAAATTAAGTAAGTATTGCGAATTTAACCCCTTAATCGTCTCGCGAGATACATTCACGGGCAGTGTAAGCTACTTTATTATTATTATTATTCTGATTGTTTGATTATCACCAGTGTTTTAAAATAGTATAATTGGCTTTATTCTTGCATTATTTTATCTGCCATTAAATAAGGCGAATATTTCTGCTTCAAAAAATTGGTGGCAATCCCGCAATGTGAATTTAAAAAAAAAAGTAGCCTAAATTTGTCAGGCGCGACGATTAAGGAGTTAAACTCTCTTTAACAAGAAATTTCAAATGTATTAAAATCGCTTTCATTTGGGGCGGAAAAAGTTTGCCCGCCAAATCGAGTTTTTTTGCGCCAAATACTTGAAAGTTTTTTTTTTTTTTTTTTTTTTTTTTTTTTTTTCAGATTTTCTCTGGAATTCCGCAGCTAAATTTGACTGATCCTTCATAACATCCATAAGATTTTTTTTTTTTCAAAATATTTTCAGTATGCGCTTTAAGACCTTACTTGTCAGTGAATCTTCACATGTGATTTTTCATGAGATATACGAAAATGGGCCCGTGATAATAATTTTTTTTTAAAAAAATCACGTTTTAATTACTTTATATCGTTAACCCGATTTTGTATGAAATTATATTTTAAAATGAAAAATTCGCGAAAAAAGTATTGATATTTAGCGATAAAAGCGCTCATTTTCTTGTTTTTTTTTTTACCTAGGGTCGTTTCATAGTTTTAAAATAAAAAGTTCTTTTTGTCCGAACTCTTTGAAATCTTTATTGGTGATAAATAAAACGGTTTTACAGCCCGTGTAAAAATTTCGTGAAAAAAATATGGTTATCTAGTTGTAAAAGAAATGTTTTCTTCTCACTTATTTGTTTGTTTGTTTGTTTTCGCGTCGGCTCTTTTAACAGAGTAATAAAAAAATAGTTCTCATCTTCCGTACTCTGACATTTTAATCGGTTATAAATATAACTGCATCCAAACTCTCTTTAAAATTTTGAGAAAAAATATGCATATTTAGTAGTGAAAACATATGAGTTCTTAAAAAAAAAGCTTTAGCTTTCAACCTCAGAAAAAAAAATATATTAGATCGGTTATAAATATAACTGCATCCAAACTCTCTTTAAAATTTTGAGAAAAAATATGCATATTTAGTAGTGAAAACATGAGTTCTTAAAAAAAATCTTTAGCTTTCAACCTCAGAGAAAAAATATATTAGAAGGTCTATGCTTTCAATGCAATAGTAATGCTTCATCCGTTTTCAATCATCCTAGGCTAAACAGGTGAGGGTTGGGTTAATCAATCATGTTTCCCTATTTTTAGGGTAGAAGGCTAAAAAAAAAAAAAAAAAAAAAAAAAAAAAAAAAAAAAAAAAAGTTGACGCATGCGCAAAGAGACGGTTTTAATGTGGATTTGACAGAATGTCCTTTTCGTTTTAAATATATAGATATTTTAGAGCCCTGCTCCTACTATTGTCTTTGGGCACCGCCGTATCTAAAAACACCTCTGTGTGTAAAAATATTATTGGAAATTGTGCATTTTTTTATCATTTCTTAATCTTAAGTAAAATGTGACAGTTCGATCGGATACAACATTTTGACATATTCCAATCAAACATAACTTCCATTTTCTGTATATATATCATTTTAACCCATTCGGGACCATGGGTGCATATATGCACCCGCAATAAAGAGCATACAGAATTTGTTTTAGGTACCAGTAAAATATAAAAGTAATATTTGCTTTCTCTAATTAGAGCATTTTTGTGATAGTGTAAGTAAAGGTAGCTTTTTTAAAAAAAAGTGGTGCCAACCGAATAAAATTTGTGTAAAAGCCGCCGGTCCCGAAGGGGTTAAAAGCTAGCTTGGAAATACAAGTAAAACAAACGGGTTAACATATGAGATATCCGGAAAAAGTATTGCAATCAATTATTAACATACAAATTTTTATTTATTTAAAGTTATTAACACTTTTTTTTTTTTCAAATACAACATTGATTGTTTATTGAATGAAAGTATTACAAAGGAAATTCATACACTTAACTACTCAGATATACATTCTAAAAAGGAAGCAAGACTTTCGTTAAAGCTCTTTCAAACGCATATCGCAGGCGTTCAGTCATGGTATCGAAGATTCGAGTCATCACATGCTGCTTGTAGCCTTCTGTCATGACACGCATGAACCGGTTGAAAGGTCCAAGACCACTAAACTTGATTTCCATGTTTCCTAAAAGGCAAATATATCTCCTCAGGATGCCTCTTGGATTCAGGTTGGATTCTTTTACAATCTCCAAGAAGGCATTTGAATCATACAGTTTTGATTTGCCTTTAATGTTCACCGAGGGCATTTTTCCAAACTTCATCTTGCCTTCGTAAACCAACTTCAATTTTTCCCAACCGATTGTGCAGTTAAGAACCTTGGGTTCATAGGAAGTTTGACTATGGCATTCAGAAAGTCTCTTGGCGTTCGCCAAACCCGAGAGTGTACCATGCTTGAAATCTGCATTGCCTTTTACGTTTCCAAAAACCTTCATCGTGTCTTCGAATTCGACCGAGAAGTTAGCAATTGGGGCTGGGTCTAGCATCAAGAAATTGACTTCGTCCACGAAGGCTGTCTTCAGAAAGTTCTCGATGAATTCGTTGGATTTCTTGCCCCCTAAAGCAGTCCCTGTTCAGATATGAAAAAAAAGTATCATTAAATGAGTAAGAACTTAAAATTGCAATAATTTACAATTTACTTTATTAATAACTAGTACATAACCCCCGTCAAAAATGACGGATTGTTTATCTGCGTTGCATTTTCATAAGACTTCATACAAACAAACAGCATGAAGATTTTATTATTGAAAGGTTTGTATTGTAGAAAAGTACGTTTTAAAAATGACAAATGATTTCTACAAATAAAAATGATTTTTAATCATTATTAAATTTCTGAAATAGTTCAACGGTTGGACAAAACATTCAAATTAAATATTAAAAAATAATCCATCTGCGAAAGTTTTTGTAAAAAAGTGTTATCAGTGAGTTTCTAAAGAGCTTGACTCACCACATAACTCATTGATTGATTACATAAGCAAAATTAAATGCAAATTACGCGATACTATGTATTCATTATATTTTAATTACGTTTCATAAGAAAAAATCATTTTATTTACGATGGAAGCAAAATTTCAAAATTTAGTTAGATATAAGCTAGGATCTTAAATATTGGTATAACTAAGAAAAGAAATAACATTAAGCTGAAGCGTTTAAAAGTTGATCTTGAAATAAATTAATACATCCTAAATTTTTCTTATTTTAAAAATATGCTTATATACATTTTATACAATATATTATATATATTGTATACAACTTTATTGTCATTATATATATTTTTTTTTCAACAGAAAGTTCCTTTGTTTATATTATCTACGGTAGATGGCGCCAAAACAATTTTTAAAAAAGGAGCGTAATACTGGATCGGTCACTGCAAAGCCTCCCTACGAAAGGAATCACCGCTGTTTCCGAAAAAAAGTGTTTACAGAAATGTTGATATGCGTGTTTTATATGAAAAGATGCTGAACAGACATGGTTTGAGGTAGAAGAAATTATCGTTTAATTGTCATATGTTAGCATATGTTTTTCATTAAGCCTAACATGGCGTTTAGCTGCGCTCGGGTTCGCAGCTCCAACTCTGTTCGCTCTGGAATGATTACCTACACTTTCCTACACTTGGATTTGTCGACAGATGGCTGCTAAAATACTTTTTAAAGGTTTTAAAAAAATAAAATATTTAAAAGCTTTAATATGCTTTTACAAATATTTTAAGAGCAGAATCGGATTTGAAGCTTTCAAATAGTCGTTCGTTTGAGATTTGAATTTGTGATTCTGAATAGCAAAAGTGTTCATTTGTTTATATCAGGGAATCCGATGTTTAATCTGGATTTTTAATTAAGAACTTAAAACATTATAATAGAATATGATATACATGTTTTATAGGAAATTATAGTAAACAGATATGATTTCCAGCAGAACAAATTAGCTGTCGTATGTCAGCATAGGTTTTTCAATAAGCCTAACATGGCGTTTAGCTACGGATGATTCGCTGACCAGAGTGGTCGCGCCCGGCATGGTTACCAACACTTTCTTGCCTTTGCATTTTATTATAAGTAGATTTCTTCTGAAGTTATGAATAATTACAGTATCAGCAGAGCCCGATAATCGTTACGGGAAACGGGACTTGTGCCCTGGGAAAGAAATTTCCAAGAGAAACTAAAATTGTACAATATATTATTTAATATAGCTTCAAAATAACATATTATGTGAAATCTAACAATGACAGCTCTTCTACTTGTACTGTAAAGAATTTGAATTAAATTGTCCAGTCATTCAGCTGCTTTTATAGAAAACGTTACATAACCGTGATTTATATCTACGAGGGGGCTCAGCCCCCTACTCGCTAACGCTCGCCAACCCCCGTGAATTGCGAAGAAATTCACATTGAGAACGCTACACGGTCCCAGTTCGCCTCGCTCACTCGCCCCTTTTTATTTTTGCAGTAATTCTAGCCGGAATAAGTACTACCATAAAAACCATTTTAACATATGAAATTGACACATTTTTTTAATGTAAAAAAGTAATTGAAAACTTCGTTGAAAACACAATTAAAAATGAATTTAGTTGGTGCTACCAATGGGCATAAATCATTTAAATGCTATGAAAAAGAGATCTTGGAAACACAATTAGTTTAAAACTCATTGCACCTATAATATTGTACAGCACGGCTTAAATTCATTTAAAAAAACACTATGTGATAGGAAGATAGTTATATATATCATCAATCATTGTTTAAATTTCTTTCGACATTTTACTGTTCTGATTGATTATAGATTTTTGCAAAAAATTATTTTTTACTTCATCAAGAGAGCAACAGAGGGCAGAATGTGCAATCTAGACAGTTGATATTTTTATTCTCTCCGATTTTCGTATGAGTGAAATTCGTAAATAAATTCTAAATAAGAGTTGAGAATTCATTTGAAATTAACGATATTACTCAAAATTAAAATGAGGAATCATCTCAAACGCTTTGGATGATGTACGTGTTATTTTATTTTTAAATAATTTAAGATAATTATCTTAAACTGGGGGTCTTGATTAACAAGATAATAAACTATTCAAATTCTTCTTTAGAAGAAAGCGGTTGAAGCTTATTTTTGGACTTTTAATATGTATTATTTGTTACATTTCTGTAGATTTTTATATTAATATGTTTAAAATTTGTCATGCACAAAAGGTTCCGACAAAAAAGAAAAAAGAAAAAATCGTAGTTTAGTGTAATTCATGTTTACTTTCTCCTGAAAGGAAAAAAAATTACAGGCACATCTGTTCCAAAATCTTGCTCCCTGGATTTTGTTCTGCGAGCAGGCATTTTTATTTAAATCATAATTAATTCACGAAACATTATTCATCAAATAGAGATACTTTAGTTTTTTAATTTAATGCTGCTTTATTTTAAGAATTAAAATTGTCATGATCATTATCTTAAATTCACACATACAGTTTTGGCCGAACAAAGCAGCATATAGATGTCTAAAAATTCGGATTTCTAGGCCTTCATCCCTTTTGTATAATTAATATATATTAAAAATACATAAAACTTATTAAAACTATAGAAACAGCATTAAACATATTTTAAAATATACTTTAGACCAAGGCTGTCCAACGCGGCGCCCGCGGGCCCCATTGTGCCCTTTGAAGATTTTTATGGCGCCCTTTCGAATGATTCTTGTTACTGGGAATTTAAAAATAATAATAAAAATCCATTTTAAAAGATGTTTCTTTAAAATCATTAGTGTTCCACATAATTTATTATCATGAGCATCGTTAAATTTTCGGCTCCTTTCCCTACAAAATATGTTGATAGGCCTCTCTCTCAGGAAAATTTAACTCTAAACTTACAGTGAATTATGTTTTGTTCTGCAATTATTTTTCACATCGAGCTCGGCATTTTAGCTTACATTGTGAGGTGACTGTGCATCTTACAAGGCGTCGCCATATCGTTACTTCCTAACACGGTTGTAACGTATACCTCCATTTTTACGCAAAGAATCCGGATTCTCACCAGAAATTCCGAATATTTTTTTCTTTATTTAATGACGAGCATTTTAAGACTACTTAAAGTAAAAATTCTTCCTTCGCAATTTCTGGTATGAATTCGGAATTTCTGAATATAAAATTAGGCCAAACTGGAAACCTTGTCCCCTGCTATGTGAAGTATTATTGTTCAATGTTTTCAGATATGTCAATAACGGCGCCTTTCAATGTTTGCCACTAGATGAGGTACGCCCGCGCTTTTGAAAGGTTGGACAGCCCTGCTTTAGACAATGTCTCTCCAACCTTTCAGGATGCAAGGGCGCACATCAGATTGTGCCAAACAATGAAGGGCGTCATTCTTCACATGACTGCATACTATGTATATATTCAACAATAGTATCTCACTGTGGTAGTAGAAAAGATAAACACACACGTATTATATGATGCACTTATATCTCATGGTCATAACCAAAAAGCGTCTACGATTCAAGGGAAAAAAAATTATAGTAAATTTATAATTATATGTTTCTGAGATAGGCCTATCTTAAAAAAAGTGTAGAAGAAACAGTAGCTAGAAGCCTTAATCGCGCCTATGATAATAATTTTTAAAAAATCATGCAAATATTAATAATAATTTTAAAAAAAATCAACCTTTAAAATGTTTTTATTTTTATATATATTTTTTAATAAAATCTAGTAACAGAAAACATTCAAAAGGGCATCAATAAAATTTTCAAAGGGCTCTATGGCGTTCGTGATTGCCGCGTTGTACAGCCCTGTTATTATCCATGGTCAGAAATATTACCATCATCTTCGCAGTCCGGTAAAAAGTAAGGGAGGACTAAATATCCGTCAAGACATTGTAACAGACGAATACAATATTGATGCATATATCATTTTATATATACTTTTATATTCAGTGATTCAAAGAAACAGAACTTTGCTTCTAAAAATTAAAGCTAACACAAAATGTATTCTCATTTGCACACTTTACCGAATCGAAAATACTGCATATCTATGAAAATATTTAATATTTTTCTCATAAAGAAATATATATACACATGTTTTACCTAAATATTTATTATTTTGAAATTTAATACAAGTAGGTGTAGAAGTTATCATAAAATGAAAATTTCTGACAAATGATTAAAAAAGAAGCAATTTAATTCAACACACATTTTAAATCATTAAAATAGATTTATAAAATATAAAAAGATGCGACAATCACATTAAAATCTAATTTGCTTTTTTTAAGACATAAGGAAATTATTATTATTATTATTTTAATACATTAAACATAAATGATGCTTAAACTTTCTAATAATTTTACTCATTGTACTTAGAATGCACGCTAGAGTCCACGCGCATGTCCCGCTTCCAATCCAACTCCCTATCGCGTCGTCAGGTACTCAGAGTCTAGTCTTGGGTCTTGGATAATCCACTTTAGGCTTTGTAGAAATTTTACTTTCATAAAAAGATATTATACACATGTTTAGAGCCTGTGCACGATATTTCTGAGGTGGATAACGCATGGAACAGATACTAATTGAACATTTTCTAAATTCACGCTAATATTTAAGTCCGTTTTGGCTGTTTTTATAAGACCTTTTTTTTCTAAAAGTAATACTTTTGCAGATAAACTCAAAATAATATAATGCAATTTCGCTAGAATTCAAACTACTAAGGCTTTGATAAAAATGACATATTTATCCTGTTACATACTTTTTTAAATCTTGATTTAATATTTAAAAAAATATATTAAGATAATGCTTTCATGGTTATTCAGAGAGACTTTAAATAAACGAAAGAAAAACTTATTAGCATTTTTTTTTTTTTCAAATTGTTTAACATTCAAAATAAAAACAATTATGATAATTAATTATATAATGGTTAAGCAAGATTAAACAATCAAATATTTTTTAGGATTAAAATATTAAAATTAAAGTTTACTGAAATACCTAAAGTTTTAGTATGTACTGTCAGGGATGAGATTTCTCCGACTTTTTGCATACCAGTATAATTTTTTTTTTTTTTTTTTTTTTTTTAATCTAATCGAAACATTATGTGATTTAAGAGAACAACATTTTGTCTAAGATTATACTGGTATACAAAATATCGGAGAAATCTCATGCCTGTTATGTTTTGAAACATTATCCAAAGATATTTGAATTATAAAATTATAAAAAATTATCAGAGGAATGGTCTTTTATAGAGATCTTTGGCCAACCTTGTTACCACAGCCGTACATTGTAACAGTAAAATGACGCAACAAAGCAATACAGCGTCCGTAATCCCATAATTTAATTTATTTCCCCCCCTTTCACGCGGAGCAAACCCAGAGAGCGCTCTGGGTGGCCGGTATTCGGGCCACTTCTATGTTTGAATTAAAACCGCTGTTACTCATTCATATACTAGCAAAATACCAATAACGTGCTTACGGCATTTGGGAGCTAAACATGACCAGAAAACAATTTAATCATCAATTCAGGCCAATATACTATCAGTATTTTCTTTTAAAGATGAGAAGCACATACCTGAAAAACTTTTGTATCTCGGATTTCGTCGTTTCGACACTTTTGCTCTCAGTTTGTAAATGAGACAAACTTCAGCGACGTATTGCTCGTGTCTCTTCTCTCAATTAAAAGTACAAACCCTGCCTTTCGTCGTTTCGACACTTTTGCTCTTAGTTTGTAAATGCGACAGACTTCCGCGACGTATTGCTCGTGTCTTTCTTCTCTCATTTAAAGGTACAAACCCTGTCTTTCGTCGTTTCGACACTTTTGCTCTTAGTTTGTAAATGAGACAGACTTCAGCGATGTATTCCTAATGTCTTTCTTCTCTCAATTAAAGGTACAAACCTTGCCTATCGCCGTTAGGCTGCGTTGCTCTCAGTTCTCAGAAAACCTACTAGCCGGTATTTGGACCTTCAATTTTTACATTTTTTTAACCCTGTCGTAAAAATTAATACGACACAAATATGGATTTAAAAAGGAATAGAAATAATAATGAGATTCACAAATTTTTATTCATTTATTTATTTATTTTTAAATAGGAAAACAGGAATTGAAAATGTTGGTTTGGGATTTTATCGCTACTCGGCTCGTAAAAATAGCAATGGGAATTAAAAATAAATTATAACTAGGGGATGCAACCCGAGATACCTGGATTACAGAACATATTGTCCGGTTTACAGAACCTAAGGTGAAAATTGTTTATAATTGAAACTTTAATCGATTTTTTTACATTGTCCAAACTGCAACAAAAAGGCTTTTTTATATAAAAGATGTCGATTAAGTATTCAAATAATAAAGTTTAAAAACATTTAAAAACTATATGTTTAAAATGAAATAAGCAACATGTGGTCCTAATCTCGTTTATAATCTTCGATATACAAAGTTTCAAAAGAATTAATTCAGCTATTTTTTTTTCACGAAAGAAAGTTTGTTTTTCTGATTATATGAGGGAAGTAGAGAAGAAGCTCCCAAACATGAGAAGTCGGAGTCCATTGCCAATTGTAGTAACACTGCCACCATGTCCTTAGTTTTGCATATTTATATTGCAAATGTTACTTTACAGATATATTATATTTTGATTTCAACATTAATGTACCAACCGAATGTTTACAGTTGACATAGATATTAAAGAAAATTCATGATTGAAAATTATTTTAAATATCACAAAAAATCAATAAATTGACTCACAGTTTTCAAATATTTTTTTTAATTGTTAATTGAATAAAATCTAATTCAAAACCTTCATAAGTGATTGTAAACTTAAAATGATGACGTACGAAGAATGACCTATATATATACAATATATATATTTATGACAACGCTTTGACCTGTTATTTGGATGGTGGTGAGAGGGAGGGGACAGCGACTACTCGGCTGCCAGGTACTTTTCCAGTACAGGGGCCTTGGCGAGATACTGAAAATTGCCTTGGCGAGAGGAGGAAAGTTGGCAACAATTTTTCTGGAAACCTGTTCACTGTTTCATATACACAAGCATTTTTTTTCAGTATTTACCCAATTTATTCAATATAAAGAAGACACATCTATTTTTTATAGAAACACAAGTAAATTGTATATAAATAATAATAATAATAATAATAATTATTATTATTATTATTATTATTATTATATATTCACATATAAACCAGCATAAAGTTCATTATGTTTGTTATCATAGCTGCTTATATCTTTTGGCAACAAATCTCACTTTATGAAGCCAAAATTGCGCCGTGATTTTTTTTTTTTAAGGCCAAGGGGAAAAGTACCAAAAAGAGCATTAACTGTTATAACACAAGAAAATGAGCTGTATCTTACCTGCTAGGAAAAGGAAACCAAAAAAATACACCAACATGTTGATTCTTTTTTGCAGCTAAAGAAAGAAACGAGAGTGAATAAATAATAGGTGCGATTTAAAATAGTAAAATTCACAATACAAGAATATTTTTACAAAAACTTGTAATCTATACTAATATTATAAAGTAGTAAAGATTGTTTTTTTGTTTTTTTGTTTGTTTGTTTGTAGGGGTAATCTCTAGAACTACTGAAGTGATTTCAAAAGTGATGGTGGCAAATTGATGGTGACAATCCTTGCTCCAACATAGGCTATATTTTATGTCGGTTCCACTACCCCTAGGCGAGTTCAGAAACGAAAAACGTTCTAAAATTTCGATTTTTTTTTTATACTGAAGGTGTTAGAAACATGAAATTTAGCATGGTAGTTACGTAGTTACTTATAAGATGTAAATGCTCTCTAAGAACAAATTCTAACAAAATTCGAAATTTAAATGGGTGAGATTAGCGAAAAGCGTTCTAAAAAATTCTAAATTACAATTTCTATAGAATCTCTGGAACTACAGAGCCGTTTTCAAAAGTGGTGGTGGCAAATTGATCGTGACAGTCCCTGCTCCAACATAGGCTATATTTTATGTCGCTGCCGCTACTCCCAAGGGGTGGTGCGGGAGCGAAAAACGTTCTAAAATTTCGATTTTTTTTAATACTGAAGGTGTTAGAAACATGAAATTTGGCATGGTAGTCACTTATAAGATGTAAATGCTCTCTAAGATCAAATTCTAAAAAAATTTGAAATTTAAAACTGTGAGATGAGCAAAAAGCGTTCTAAAAACATTCTAAATTACAATTTCTATGGAATTTCTGGAACTACCGAACCCTTTTCAAAAGTTATGGTAGCAAATTGGTGGTGACAGTCCCTGCTCCAACATAGGCTATATTTTATGTCGCTGCCACTACTCCCAAGGGGGGGGGGGTGCAAGAACGAAAAACCTTCTAAAATTTCGATTTTTTTAATACTGAAGGAACTAGAAACTTGAAATTTGGCATGGCAGTTATTTATAAAATGTAAATGCTCATCTCTAAGAACAAATTCTAAAAACAATCCAAAATTTAAAAGGGTGAGATGAGCGAAAAGTGGTCTAAAAACATTCTAAATTACAATTTCGGAATCTCTGGAACTATAGACATTTTCAAAAGTGATGGTAACAGTCCCTGCTGTAACATAGGCTATATTTTATATCGGTGACACTACCACTGGTAGGGGGGGGGGGGTGAAAGAGCGAAAAACGTTCTAAAATTTCGATTTTTTTTTCGACATTAGTGTGGCTTAATTAGTAATTTCTGAATTATCTGTGGCAGTAAAATTTCCTCTAATGAAAATAGGCCAACAAATACCACTTGGCATTTTTGAAGAATTACTCGAGCAAAGCCGCGGGTTTTGCTAGTTTTTAATAAAAAATAAAAAAAAATAAAACCGTCTTCAAGGGATTGTTTCTTATCTTCGTGTTTTTATGGAACCCCCGTATTGTTATCCAAATTATAGTCCTCCAGGGGTCGGATTATATCCGACGCGGAATACAAAATTTTATTTGAAGTCAATCCGACACACAACAAAAAAAGATACTGCTTACACGTACCGCGAGTCGAGTCGTTTTTGGGTAAAATCGGATTAGATGATCTTATGCAGGACTCTAATCCATATTCATTTTAACTCTCATTGTTGTCAATATTGCTTATTTTGACAAGTAGTAGATAATGAAAATTATTATTTTTCTTTATGTATCACCTAAACAAAAACAAAAACAAAAAACTATACATGATACAACGACAATTTTAACAAAAACGAAAAATCATGCATGATACAACAACAATTTTAACGAAAACGAAAAATCATGCATCAGGAATAGATTATGATACTCTTTCCAACGGTAACACAATTTTATTAAGGAATTCCATTTTTCCATATAGTGAAATGATATATCTAAATGATGTATTATAAAAACACATTCATTCAATAATAATCCATTTTCAGCAATCGCTGTCCATTCCTTATTCGGTAATGTGTGCGAATTCTTTCGTACAGCCCTGTATGTGATCTATAGAATATATACATACCACGTAATACACTAAAATTTTTATAAGTTTAAAAATGCATAACACAACAGAAAACGAACTTTCAGCAAATAATCGATCATAGGGAATTTTGTAACTAAATTCTTTTGCGTGTTTCTGTAAATGATACGACGAGCTCCATAACCTACAGAAAATATGTTGTAGTCCCCTCCCCCCTGTTTAGGTGAGTTCGTAATTATACAAATACATAGCACCTATAGTCGCCGTCTGGTCCGTCCGTCCGTCTGTCGGTCTGTTCGCATATAAACAGCGCAAAAACTACCCAACCAAATGGTTTGAAATTTAATATATATAATCGCTGCAGAATTTTGTCGAGCCATTTCAAATTTTATGAAAATCTAATCAAAACTTAAAAAGATATTAAAAAAAATATTTATTAACTAATTTGATTTTTTTTTTAATTGTACTTCCTTGTTATAGCAGCTCCTGGGGATTAATAGTCAAGCGACCGAGATGTATCATTCTATTAAATCTTATCATACGTAATTAATTCAATGATATCACATATGATAGGTAATAATACAAGGTTGCCATGGCGATTACGTCCGATTTAAAATGAAGTCCTATTATTTCCATATTACTGAATTTGAAACCCAAATTTGCAAACTAAAATTGTTTAATTATAGCAATCCTATAATCTACCGACAGTTTTTGGATAGATGTTTCCGCAGAAATAGATATTAAATGAAAAAAAAGTCTAAATATGTATTTCAAGTTCTGAAATTTTCAATACTAGGCTTAAATTTCCCATTGGAATTTCCAGTAAATGTCAACAAATGATAAAATGTTGGCAACTTAAAATGTACTTATTTTATTATGTAAATTAATCATATCATAATAACAGACGATATAATTCATTTCAATGAAAATAGTTATAGCACGAACGCACCTCATTTGTCACGTTTGACGTACAATTTCCAACTTGTTTTTTAATGTCATTATGTTTGAAGTAATACAACATCATTAAAATACACTGCAAACGATTTTTCCCCATGGAATTCTTTTGTACGTCCCTGTAAACGAACTATAACTGCTACTTAATCTATATTGCTGAGAAAGCATGTTGTAGTCCGTCTCAGTGATGCATATCAATTTCATTATGAATTAAAATATGAAACCATTAAAATGGATCACAATTTGTGTAATTACTAAAATAGGTGTAAAAATAAAAAAGTTCTAAAACATTAAAACCATTTTAAGATGTTAAAAACATTCATCGGAGTCCCGAGCGCTTTCGACCAGAACCTGGCCATTATCAGAGGATAGAAATGAGGAAAAATTCTCAGAGAATTTTATATAAATAATAAGAAAATAATAATAAAATATATAAATAATTTATAAAAATCGGAATAATATCTAAAAATCGCATGGCAATTCGAGTATATTTATGAGAGTTAGAGTGCGGACAGACAGACAGACAAAGCGAATTCATAAACACTTATCAACTATTCTTGAAAGTTTTAAAAACGTAAAGTAGTACTGGTGTTCTTTAACATCGTACTCAAAATTTGTGACGATTGGTCAATTTTTACGAAAATTAAAGCTGAAAAGTAAAATAATAATAATAATAATAATAATAATAATAATAATATGAAAACAGACAGTCAGACGAATATAGGAATTTTTCATACTAGTGATATTGAGCATCTGCAGAAAGAGAACTTTCCAATAATAATAAAAACAAGTAGGGGAGACCGGGGCAAGATGAAGAGTGGGGCAAGATGACGAATGTCTTAATTTTTCCGTTTTCCGCTAGGTGGCAGCATCAACCGGACACTACTGGATCTCCTATCGGCCGTTCGTTAAACAATATTATAGAGACGCTGAAATCGCCATTTTTGTGTCAGTTGTGAAGCTTTGATTGTTTTCCGCTGCCCCGTTATAACTTTTATGCATGTGTAAATAAGCTCTGCTATTGATACAGGTAAGATATATCGTTTCCCTTTAATATTTATGAGTAACTTAGTTTAAATACTACCTATTACCATGAATAAATGTCAATTAATCGCCTTCCTTCATGGCAATAAACGAATATTTTTAAACAGGCAGTCCGGGACAAGATGACGAGCTCGTCATCTGGCCCTGTGTTTCGGAATTTAGTAAACTAACTATGTTGTCCATTCTATTTAAATCCTGTAAACGCTTGTTTGTCTGTGTGTTTGTTCGCACGAACTTGCGCTTCTATCTCCTCTGAGGCTAAGGGGCGCATGGGATCGGGGAAGGTGTCGTTCGAAAGGGGGCGACCAGAGGAAGACATTTTTGCCATCCGCTAAGCCCCCCCCCCCCTAGCCTCCCGAAAGAAAAACCCTATCGGGGTCCGTATCTCCACTTCCAAGCGTCCGATCGGTACGAGGAGAGTACCGTTCGACGGGGTCAAGAACTCCCCCCTCCCCCGCTGGTCCCCCTCCTCCCAAAAAATTCAAAAAGCGTTTAAGGCCAACTTCTGGCATTGTGACCCACAAACAGAAGAATGAATCCAGTGCTGTAAATGCCAAGAGTGGTGACATGAGGAATGTTCCAATTATGAAAATGGCATTTTTATTTGTGACTATTGTTAGCTGCACAACTAAACACTTCAAAATTACGTTACAATCAATGCATTATGCTTAGTTTGATACTTTGTAAGATGTAAAAACACAGTTATCATTTGTTAAACCATGTAACATATTCAAAAGATGAAATATGTTCAATCTTTATTAGTGTTGTCATCTTGCCCCAGTACTGGGGCAAAATGACGATTTGTTAATGTTATGAAAAAATAAAATTATCCTTTATTTTTTTTATTTGAAAAATTAAATGGTAATGTATTTAATACTACAAAGGTATACTCTATCAGTTCATGTAAAATTAATTTTACTATTACTTCAAAATAAATTAATAAACAACAAAAATTGTTAACATAGTCATCTTGCCCCGGTCTCCCCTATAAAAAAATCGGAAAATCCGTTCAAAAGTTCCCAAGGACATGCATAGAAAAAAAAAGAATTCTATAACCAACCAAGATTCCAACCAACTTCCAACCAAGGATGGTTGGAAGTTGGTTAATAATAATAATAATAATAATAAAAGTTCAAATGATTGCATATTATTATTATTATTATTATTATTACTAGCGAAGATTCGACGGCTACGCTGGTCGGTTTATTCTAAACGGACCTCAAATTAAGCGAACTTAGGATTGGACGCCCCACTGCCTTCGGATTCTGTCTCTGAAAATCACCGCAAAACCCGGAACAACATTAAAAATTGCAGAGAAAAATTAAATAAAAAACAAAACCTTCCTGTCAAGTCTTTAAAAAACGCAATGGCCATATTACGCCTCCATCCCTCTTCAATCAACCCTTTTCAATCTCCCTAATTCCCTTGCAATCCGGTTCGTTCAGCCAGATCTCAAACAAAGCACGTGGAAGAATGGAGATCCTTCGTCACTTCCTTTTCGCTTTTCAATTTCGCTTCCGGCTATAGACCTTCCAATATACTAGACACCAAATTGGTAACCTTTTCTGGGCTCCAAGATCACCTAACCACGAAACGTGATTCCCACCCAACTTGGTGCGCCAAACCGATTTTTCTCCTACCAAAACCTGCTAAAATTTCCGTATTCCCACCGAAACCTTATTATTGCGTCTGAAATTGAAATCGAAGTTGCCAAGAAAACTATTATCGCCAAAACAGACATCCTCTAAAACGCCAAATCCGAGCTGATCTTGGGACCAACTTTTCGACCAAATAACAATGGAATCTGCTCTCTACTAATATCTTTCCTCTGAGTTTCCGGCAATAGTTAGCCTGGAGGGTAAGGGCTAAACAGGTTTCCCGTTTCTGAGGGGAGAAGCCTTCAAAAAAAGTTGAAGTATGCGCATTAAAATCAATTTCGTGTGGAAAAAAGAATGTAAAATCTTAGAGAATGCGCTTTTCACTTTAAATATATGGATTTTATTTTTTACTTATTGCTCCGTAAATTATGCATTTCAACAGTTCTCCGTTTGCACTAATTTACGAACAATTGAACGAATCTTGCTCAAACGTAAAATATTCATGGTCCCTGTTGAAGCAATACCACGCAAATATACATGTTAAGACGAAATATGCCTCTGGTCATTTGGAATTCCGTCTTAGTAGGTTTTACTGTAATTAAATAAACACAATAATCTTATACAGTAAAATCTGTGAAATCGTAATCGCTAGTGACCAAAACCAATTTCGTTCTGGAGAGGTTTCCGATTGAGCAGTTATAATTGCTTGATATTTTTTTCGTAGAGACTATGAAATGTTTACGTCTAAGACAGAATTCCATTATAAACAAATTCCGTTTCCACACGGGTTTTACAAAACAAAGTACGATAAAATTTGTAAAAACAGAATCGATAGGGGCCGAAAAAATATTCCGTCTTAACAGATTGATTTGTATGGTATTCTTTTTGGCTAAACCATAGAAAAATTCCGTTATAGACAGAGTTTCTGACTTTTAGCCAGGCCAAGAAAAGGCCAGACGCCTTTTTTTGGTTTTAACCACTTAAAAAAAGCCGGCTTTTATTAAAGAAAATGTGGTTTACAGCAAATTCATATTATATGTGCATTAATTTATTTTGATGCACTTACAAATGCTTTCTACTAAAAAAAATATAAATTTCTATTAAATTTTATGATATAAATAAGCCTTTGTAACCGATCGAAGGCTACTATGAAAGCATTATGTCTGAAAGAAAAATATATACATATTGAGCAATGAGAAAAATACATTAAATTAGACCACAAGGCGGTGTTTCGAAATTCTATAATATTATATAGCTACACATTTACTATACGTTTTGAAGATTATATTTAATTAAATAATGACAAAATACCACTCATCAAAAAGGAAAAATAATTCTTTCATACTGCTATTTACTTTTGAATATAATTAAAACTAAATATTTTATATACATTTAATAAATGAAATTATCTTATACTAGATGGAACCCGTCAAAACGTGACGGAAAAAAATACTATAACAATATCAGTAAAATAAGCTTCTTTATTATTTAAGTAGGGCTTCGTATGAAACATTCTTTCAAATATTTTATTTTAAAAAATCCCCCCCCCCTCCCAGTGAAATGCTATTTCCGATGCAAACTCCAAATGAACACTCCGTAAACAAATGTGTAACGCAAATCAGTTTGATATTACCACCATATTCCCCACAAAAAAAAAGGTCATGGAGCTATAAAGTATTATACAAATAGTCCTATCATAAAGTATCATACAAATTTCCTACTTTCATCTCATATTCAGTAAATAAAAGAACATAGTATAAGCATCCCCACCCCTCCTGTGATAATGCAATCGAATGAGCTCCTATGAGCATATGTATTGCATCTGCCCAAAGGCACCGTTGAAATTCGACGTTAAAAAAAGTTTTAAAATGTTTAAATTAAAAGTTTTAAAATGTCCTCTTTAATCATTGTTCGTTTCAAATCCATATCTTCTAAAACGCATCCATTGTTTTAAGCTAATCAATTTTTATGTAAAAATGAAGAATTTTTGTTAAAAATAATAAATTAATATGCAGATGAGGGAGAATTTTAATGTTTTCAATTGTAATTTATTTGTATGGTTTCTTCTATCCGTTTACATGATCAGGATGATTATTCCTTTTCCATCACAGTCGGTCTCTTATACAGTTCAATATCCAATGGATCTTTAAAAAAATAATAAATAACAGTTCCTAGCATATTCTGATTCAACATATACATCAACGAATTCAACATATCAATTTTATGTTAATCATAAACTAAAAATAATTTTTTTTTCTTTTGACAGATTTTTTATATTAGCGCCAAAATACTCTATCTTATGGATAATCTGATCTTATGATTTATCAGATTTTTATTATTATTATTTTTTCACTTTTCATGAAGGTTAGAGATACCTATTTTCAATTGTTGCAACTTTCCAAGGGGCTATTTTACATTATTAAAACAAACGGGTGGTCATTGTTGAGATAGAATTGAAAAATATTTCATGCTTGAAAATTATTTAAAAAGTCGTTAAATTAAGCGGCAGATTTCAAATAAATTTCAATCGAAAGCTAATTTTTTTTTTCTAATTGAGGATGTAAGAATTGAAATTGTAAAATGTAGTAAAAAAATTAAATTTTTAGTATTTAGAAGTGATGTAAGCGCGATGAAAGCTAAAGCGATAGTGCCGTTTGTTGTCAGAACCGTTATACATTTCTAAATATTGCCGCTGTGTTTTGGTTGGCGTCCAAAAGTAGACTACCATTTTTTGACATCGAAAGAAAAATTCACAGTGAAAGAAATAAGACTTTGCCGCTAATAAGGAACTGTTAAATGAACTTATAACAAACCTACCAAAATAATTCCTATAAAATATTAGCCTTACATTGTTTATTCTAGCTAAAAATACAATCATTATTTCAAGTTTTTTTTTTCCTGAAATTCTTTACTTTTGTGAATTTTTTTATTAAAAAAGGAAATCTTAATAATTTAAATCCTATAATTCCTATAACGTAATCCTATAATTTAAAAAAAGTAATTGGTAACATGTAATCAAGGTATGCAATCAAGATGAAGCAACCAATAAAGGCTCCAGTTCTAATCTTTAAAATTAAAAATTGAAATATCAGTTAATATTACGCCATGTTGACACAATCATATACATTTTTCCTTTTAGTTTTATAAATGTTAAAATGTATTTCAAGCTAAGCATAACGTCATTTTCAACGGTACAAACTTTTAACACGTACATTTATGCTTAAGCACCATGCATACAAATGAAAATATATTTTGCATTTAATTGTAATGAAAAAATGGCATCGACAAAGTTATAATGCTTCATGATAAAATGAACCCAATGGACAATATTTCCATGACGTCACAGTAAATGAATTTTTATTTGCTTATAAAACACACGGATAAATATTTTTACCGAAATACTTAAACATTTTAACTATATTTTAACTTACAAATTAAAAAATTCGGCCTAAAAGTCACGTGCTTTTAATATTTATTTTTTATGCTCGCAATCATTGAGTTCAGAAAATAAACTCTGTACGTAGCAACAGTGGGCGTTAATCCGATTGCCGACTTTATGACGTCATAAGCCGAAGTAAAATTTTAATTTAAGATTACGGCTAATTAATTAAATTTTCGAACAAACGAATGTACGATAACAAATCTGTGACCAATTATCTTTCATTTAAAAAAAGAATGATGCAATTTGATGCAGTAGTTTGTTCTCACGGATTGTCGAAAGAAATCGCTTAGCGTTTTAAATATATAGATAATAGAGAGAGAGAGGGAGAGTGTTGGGGGAACACTATTGTTGTCAATTATTACATTCTAATTCATAATTTCATAGTTTTTGTTGGTGAATCGGTAATGTTCCATTAATGGTTATATATATATATATATATACAATTTTTTTTCCCTTTTCTACTATTAAGAGTCATTGCATGACCATATCAGGCAGGGGGTTTCCATCACCATCTCAGAATTTCTTTATTTTTTCTCTTGTGTTGTCTTGCCCAAGGAAAGAACAAATCTCAAACATTTTTGTTATATCTCCTTTAGTTTTGGAGTTAGGGGAGGTCAAAGTTCCCTAGACCAGGGGCGTAGAAATAATTTTGTGTCACTTTTGCCACTTTATTCTCTCAACTGTAACTGGCTCTGATGTGCTTCAGAGATTTTTTGTTCTCCAACTGATACTATACCTTGAACATTAACATCTCAAATTGAAAAATCATTTGAAGATGGTCAGAGCCCCCATACAGGGGCCCTCCAAATACCCCTAATTTTGTAAAAAATCGGTTTTTAAGAATGCTTTAAATCTTGGCTCTGATGTGATACAGAGAAAATTTCTGCACAATGTACTTAGACATTTCCATACAAAATGAATTTAAGCTTAATATTTTTTGAAGGTCCCCAGAGCCATTCAGTATGGGGGCCCAAACACGTGCCAGAACGCTAATTTATGTAACTCCAAAGCATTGGTGTGTCAGGCTCTGACTTCCTACATGAAAACTTTTTGCATGGAGTTGTAGCATCAACATAGTAGTTTCATATTATGAAAAAATATATTTTGAAGGTACCACCATTTTCAAGAAAAATCCAATAAAGTATACAGGTTTTGGTGGGGTAATTATGTGTTTTAAGCTCCTTTTTTTAAATATAACTATCAAATATTTAGTTAATGAATAAGAATAAAACTATATATTTTGAAAATGTAAAAAAATATAAATGGCAACAGTGTTTACAAGAATAAAAATAATTATATAAATGTAACAAATTGAGTGGCAATGCTGTTAAGTGGTGGCCATTTTGAAATCTTTTGTTATGGTAACTTGGTTATTTTGGAGAGAAAGACTGGCTTAGTACATTTTAAAAGGTGAGTTTTAGAAAATGTACGAAGGTCGATCCAGAAATAAGGCTCCCATCAAATTTACAAATAGGCAACATTGTTTATTCTCATATAAATTTACATCGTTCGAAAGAAGAAAGTTTGCTCTATTTCTTTATATAATCGCAATCTTTTTTCTACGCATTTTTGTAGACGGTGCTCCAATTTCTGTATCCCAATGTCGTAGAACTCCGCCGCCAACCCGTTGAGGAAGCGTTTCACATCTTCTTCGACGTCATCGTCGTTCGGGAAGCGTTGGCCACCCTAGAGCTCCTATAACACGTCCTATTATAGGAGTCTTAGGCTACCCAAGTATTCTTTAACTTGGGGAACAAGTGATAATCTCTAGGTGCGAGGTCCGGACTGTAAGGTGGGTGGGGCAGGACAGTCCACCCAAATTGTGTCAAAAGTTCCTGGGTTTAAAGGTAGACGTGAGGTCGGGCTATGTCGTTACACCGGCTGTCAGTCGTCCTCTCTGGCGGTCCTGGACGGTCGGAGTACCTTTGGCGTGCAAAAAGCTAATTACGGTACGAATCTCACACTTGGTGGGATCAACAATGAGAACCTCCATCTTGGACGGCTGCTGAGCCGAGAATGAGCGGCGTAGCGAATCGCGGCTGGGGGAATTGCGAGTGCAGGAACAACCGCACATAGCGCCGTTGCCGTATTTCGCCTCGCACCTTCCCATGCAGCTGGAGCTCTTTGGGAATCTTATTTCTGGATCGACCCTCGTATCTAGCATATTACCTAACACACTTATTCAGGATAAAGTTTTTGCATGTTTTTGTATTTGTTACAGAATTAAAAGATAAATTTATATTTTGGAATAAAAAACTATGTGACATAAAACAGTTCTATTGTTAGGCTTAACAAATTTTTAACAAATTTCAAACAAAAAAGGATTACCTTTGTAAACCTACAATCCGTATGTAAAATACTTCTAATTAGTGAAGGTAATTTTCAGTTACTCCTGGGGG
Organism: Maratus michaelseni; assembly: GCA_963931845.1. Lineage (NCBI taxonomy): Eukaryota > Metazoa > Arthropoda > Arachnida > Araneae > Salticidae > Maratus > Maratus michaelseni. Next base: position 150,821,895 of record OZ007598.1, on the reverse strand, counting down.
TTATTTTCTATGGAAAGTTGCAGTTTATTTTTTTACATAATTGAGAACAAGTTTCAAATTGCATGGTAAGTCCCAATTTACATTGGTATTTTTCAGTTAGCTGGGCGCCAGTTATATATATACATGTATATACACACACACTGTTGTGCAAAAATTAAGGATGAGAGGGTTTTTCGAATGTAACGTCGCATAGAAGATTTCCACATCGACCAAAATCTGTAAGCATAAGATCTACAAGATGTAAAATATGGGACGAGTGATAAAAACCATCTTAACAAAGAATCAAAAGGATATGAAAGCATTTTATTGAAAAAGTCACTTGGAGCACAAATGCAGAGAAGACAGAAACGTTCATCTTACAAGCACCGGTCAGGAATAATTCCGTTTCTAATAAGGGATATGGTCACCCCTGACTGCGATGCAGGATTTGCAACGTATGTTCATGCTGAGGACAAGGTTGTCTAGTAGCTCTTGAAGAATAGAGTCTCATTCCTCTTGTTATGCCAATTTCCGCTTGAGAATCGTTGCTGGCGCCTGATCACGCGATGCTAAGCGTCTCCCGAGAAGGTCCCACACGTGTTCTATGGGATTAAGGTCCGGGGATTTTGCAGGCCAATTCATGGGTTGAATATCTTTATTCTCCAGGAGCTCTTCGACAGCCTGTATTCGATGAGGGGGAGCGTTGTTGTCCATGAAGAGGAACCCCACAGCACCTCTAAAAAGACGCACGTGAGGCAAGAGAATCTCGGCGCAATAGCGGGAACCAGAGATTGAACCTCCTTGGAAGACGTGGAGGTCCGTACGGCTACCACGCATGATACCACCCCAAACAAGAACTCCAGCACCTCCAAAACAGTCCCTTTTGATAATGTTGGAGGGGTGATTAAGTGTTCCCTGCTCTCTCCAGATGTGTATACGTCCAGAATCGCTCTTCATACTAAATTGGCTCTCATCCGTAAAGAGTATTCGACCCCACTACTGTTGTGTCCAATTTTTATCTTCCTTACACCACATAAACCTGCGTCTCCGATGAGAAGGCATTAGTGGTACACACCGTAGTGATTATCACTTGTTCCCCAAGTTAAAGGAATACTTGGGTAGCCTAAGACTCTTATAATAGGATGTAGTATTATAGGAGCTCTAGGGTGGCCAACGCTTCCGGAACGACGATGACGTCGAAGAAGATGTGAAACGTTTCCTCAACGGGTTGGCGGCGGAGTTCTACGACATTGGGATACAGAAATTGGAGCACCGGCTACAAAAATGCGTAGAAAAAGATGGCGATTATGTAAAGAAATAGAGCAAACTTTCTTCTTTCCAACGATGTAAATTTATATGAGAATAAACAATGTTGCCTATTAGTAAATTTGATGGGAGCCTTATTTATGGATCGACCTTCGTACATTTTCTAAAACTCACCTTTTAAAATGTACTAAGCCAGTCTTTCTCTCCAAAATAACCGAGTTACCATAACAAAAGATTTCAAAATGGCCACCACTTAACAGCATTGCCACTCAGTTTGTTACATTTATATAATTATTTTTATTCTTGTAGACACTGTTGCCATTTATATTTTTCTACATTTACAAAATATATAGTTTTATTCTTATTAATTAACTAAATATTTGATAGTTATATTTAAAAAAAGGAGTTTAAAACACATAATTACCCCACCAAAACCTGTATACTTTATTGGATTTTTCTTGAAAATGGTGGTACCTTCAAAATATATTTTTTCATATTATGAAACTACTATGTTGATGCTACAACTCCATGCAAAAAGTTTTCATGTAGGAAGTCAGAGCCTTCCACACCAATGCTTTGAAATTACATAAATTAGCGTTCAGGTACGTGTTTGGGCCCCCATACCGAATGGCTCTGGGGACCTTCAAAAAATATTAAGCTTAAATTCATTTTGTATGGAAATGTCTAAGTACATTGTGCAGAAATTTTCTCTGTATCACATCAGAGCCAAGATTTAAAGCATTCTTAAAAACCGATTTTTTACGAAATTAGGGGTATTTGGAGGGCCCCTATATGGGGGCTCTGACCATCTTCAAATTATTTTTCAATTTGAGATGTTAATGTTCAAGATATAGTATCAGTTGGAGAACAAAAAATCTCTGAAGCACATCAGAGCCAGTTACAGTTGAGAGAATAAAGTGGCAAAAGTGACACAAAATTATTTCTACGCCCTTGGTCTAGGGAACTTTGACCTCCCCTAACTCCAAAACTAAAAGATATATAACAAAAATGTTTGAGATTTGTTCTTTCCTTGGGCAAGACAACACAAGCTTTTATAAAGCTTTTTATCAGAAACTAGCTCATTTTTTGTCGAATCAAAATTTCACCACTCAATGACTAAAGTAAACGAAAAAGTACAAACAGATACCGCTTAGTAAAGGTTTCAAGTATCTAATGCAAAAAAATCTTTTGGAAAATCTTTTAATGCAAATGAAAAATCGCACTACACGTGTTACATTGGTTTAACATTAGCTTCGAAAGTCCAGAGGCTCTGTGAAGTTGTCGGGTTATTATTATTATATTGTATAGCACCACAACAACAAATAACTTGCTTGTTGAGATATCATCAACATGATGTCACTTCAAAATGTCGGCAAGTTATTCCGCATGAACTAAAATGTTCCTAAATTTACAATAATGTTATTTAAATAGTATTTTGTTTATTAATAATTGTTTTTAGACTTCTTGACTTAATGCACAATTGAAACACACGTATAAAAATACTTTATTTCTTTTGTTTTGGACTATAGTGAGCATGGGCAGGCTGTAATAAAAATAAATAAATAAATAAAATTACTATACAAATCAATTTTTTCCTCTTTCTGTGTGACCCTTTTAGTTAAAAAATAGCAAATTTAATGTTGGGGATTTGCCAGTTTTAAAGTATGCAACAAAAGGTTAAAGGTAATTTAGCCTCTTAAAAGATACTACAATCAAACATTTTCCGACTTATTCGGTTATGTGTACGACAGGATATATGTACGACAAATAAATAATAAATATGTTCGTCACATAAAAATATATGTACGGCATAAAAATATATGTACGACAAGAAGATTATTTTCAGAAAAGATAATACTGTACTCTACGTAAGTAAAATATTCAATTTTTGTACAATATAAATATTATTGCAATAACTGTAGATGAAAAAAAATGTATCTTTGATATACTTCTTGGTGCAGTTTGTAACCAATGGGGACCTTGTGCCAATAAAATTTAATCAATCAACCTTTGATATATCTCTACAAAAAAATAAAGAAGAAAAACCTATGCTCAATCGGATAATCATTTTCAAAACGGAAGATTAAGCTATTTACTTTAACAACATATTTAAATTTTATAACAATCAGAGATTGTAAAGGAAATTAAACAATAGAAGAATGATCACTCACACATATATATATAGTGTAACAATTAATGTAAAATATGATTACATGATATCTTTAAATAAGAGATTCGGTCATTTTTGTTAGACGAACTTGTATTTTATTTTTTGACTAGCCGCCACTGGCGACCAGTTTGCTCTCCCTTAAATGTATGTTAAACATTGTAACACGTTACTTTCATTCCTAATTTAATTTTTTTCCTTAATCCTTCTCCAAATCGGAAGATTCTAACAGACAAGTCAAGAATTTTTGCAATCAAGGTAGCATTTCGCATATATATATGTATTTTTTGTTATGTATTTCATTTTTCTTGACAAAAGCTGCTTATCCCATTTAAGTATTTATGCTTCATACCCGTTTGCTTATCAATTGCAATATATTCGCTAATGCAGAGATTCTTAAACATATTAAATAATTTTCCGTAATTGGGTCCATTGCCAACTAACGTATTTTAGTTAATACGATTTGATGCAATGAAATCCATTTTGTGAAAGTCTTTAATGATATCCACATTTACACTGAACTATATTGTTGCTAATATTTTATTTTATTTCTCGCTAACTTTGGCTGTAGACTCGATTACGGAAGATTAGAAAATCTATCATTATTCTCATCTAAAACATCTTGAATAATGTGCCATAAACGCCATCAATATGATTTTATGTGTTTTATAAATGTACATGAAATTATTTTTTGTATTATTTTACTTTGATTTTATATTATTTGCCATTTTTAATGATGGGTCATTTTGGGTACAGTTGTCGCAGACGCACTGGATATCATTTTGGCGATATAATTATTGGCTGAATAAATTAACCTTTGTGTGTGTTTTATAATAAAATTTTGTATTTTTAAATATAAAATAAACTATAATATAAAATAAACTATTTCATAATAAAATAAAAGCATCATGCTGTTTTAGCAATCTCTAACAGGTACCTGAAAATGGAATTTTCTCGCCAAAATGGCGCAAAACAAAAATCGTGCCAATCCCGGTGCGTCTGCGACAGCTGTTAGAATTTAAAATACACGCCGTTCACACTTTTATTTTAAAATAGAAAATAGAAAAATAAGAAATAATATCATAAATTAAAACATTTGATTTCAAAATCAAAGTATCGTTTCTAATTTGCACACGCGAAAAATAAAAGCTCGTATTGGCGATTTTAAAAATGTCATTGGCGAGATTTGCGCCCAAATAACATAAAAGTACTTAATAACATTATGTATTTCATAAATGTATATTAAATTACTGTCTTGAACGTGATTAGTCATTAACAATGTAAATATGATTGGCGATTAACAATCATTTTCGGTGATATCTCTTCCTGCCACGTATAGTACATAAATACCAAAGTAACTGATCATTTCAAAATTTGATTCATTAAATATTATTACATGAGTTGTATTTGTTTACATTCAACTTACGTCAAGAAAAGATTCGGAAGCAAGTTGAGTTGTATAAGCACTTCATCAAACGGAATTATGGTAAACTTTAATTTTCTCACAGGTCCTGGTGCGAATTATTTTTTTGACACCAGGCAGCGCTCCAAAAAATCATTCACGGAAAACTTACTTTACGAACGATTATATCCATGGTTTAATGGTTTAATATTTTATCCCTTCATGACGAATGAATCTTTTTTTTTTTTTTTTTTTTTTTTTTTTTTTTTTTTTTAATTTACTTTCATGGATAGAGAATTTGAACTGCGAAGCTAATTTCAACTGAAGTTATTGCAGAATATATACATAATTGAACGTAAGTCATCTCTCAAAAATTAATTTATTTTGAAAGATCTTTCTAAAAATGTAACTTTTATGCAGTTTTATTCGAAAAATAATTTTGAATAAAAATGGCCGCCTGGCATATGAAAAAGCGATACGGGCATCCCAGAACTGTTGATGACAGTCACATGACTTACGGTTTTATTATAGAGATTTTAAAAGGTTTTTAATTATCAGTTTTAAAAGTTTCATTGCTTTATCTGTCTTCAATTCAACGATATGTATGCACGTATGCAATCGTGTTATGCGTAATATTCATGCATAAGCTATCAATCGATACTCCGTTTTGTTAATTTTTCTCTGTCTTTGTTTCTATTAAAAATGCCTTTTCTTAGTGAATCCTCTTTAATAAAAAGCTACGCGTTGCTGACGACTGGGATTTTCGATAATCGTTGCCACATATTAAACTCGCGGAAAATGAAATATTTGAAGTTACTGAAAAAATTAATAGATCGAAAAGTATTTGTCAGAAAATTGTTAGACAAACTGCGCTAGAAAGGTAAAAAATTGTATTTTTCCTGATATAAATTTCAAATCTAATGATTTTGCCGTTTTTCAAATATAGAATTTCAGAGATGGATTCACAATGGAGTACCATAGCGAAATCTTCACGCGTAAAAAGATAATGATAACGGCCATGTGTTCTGATGTATACTGGCTGAGCTCGAGTCACAAATTATAGTAGCCTCACTATTCTGTTAAAATATAAAAGTGAATTATGATGCATGATTTTTATTTAATTTTAATAGAAACAAGGTTTTGGAATTTTTTTCGAATAGGACTAATAAATTGGCTAAAACTGTATATTATTTTGAGTTTAAAAGAGGAAAGGTGGGAGAGCGCTTTATATTTATGTTTCCTCAGGAACTTTTGTTTAGAATTGAAAGTTTAATATATCAAAACGTCAGAAATTAAATCGACATTAAATCGGCAATAACTATAACGACTGTCCTTCAGTTCGTATGGATAGATTTTCATTTAAAAATATAAAATCATTCAACATTGATTTTAGGTATTTTTGAGGTTATTATCACGGGCCCGGGCAACGCCGGGAATGTCAGCTAGTATATTAATAAATATAAATTCTTAGTGAATATAAATATATATTAACAGATATGATTTCAATTTAATTATCTATATGTATGTGTGTATGTGCGTGTAAATTTTTAGATCCTAATAATAATTATACGACTTCACTAAGAAAAGGAATTTTTTAATACAAACAAAGACAGAGAAAAATTAACACAACGGCATGTCGATTGATAACTTATGCAGGAATACACATAATACGATTATACGCGCGTACATATCGTTGAATTGAAAATAGATAAAGCAATAAAACTTTTAAAACAATAATTAAAAACTAATGAAACTTTTTAACTGTAGAGGGTGGTCCAAATTTATTGAGCATATTTCGTGTTTGAAAAACAAAAAAATATATATATCAACGTGAGGTACGTACATATTTATTGTTTTATTGGAAATACAATTTAAAATAGTTTTACATAACAACATTTTAAACATTAAATAAGTTTCGCATAAACCGGTGGATGACGATTATTATTATAGCACTATAAAAATTATTCAAAAAGATTTCTGAAAATCAGTAGCAGCAAAAAAAACTTTGATTTTATAAATGTTTCATTAAATCTAAAAAAATATTGGTTTCTAAGGTTTTAAAAGATAAAAAATGCTTTTCGTAATAACGGGTAACTCGAAAGACGTTATTGTGTATTTTTGTTCTGGGTTATAATGTTTCACCCTTTGTTGCATACTGTCCACCACAGTGGATAAAAATTACTATTCAAAGCTTATGCTACTTTGGGACATCTATGTTTTCAGTAGAACAAGTAATATATAAAAAAAATTAAGTCAATTCCTACTTTTTAATCATAAATATATAAAATAAACCCGTGCAGCATTAATGTCCCACGTTATCTTTATTGAACATTATTTTATAATCATCGTTGCGGTATTTTATTTCTGTGGCATCACTCATTTGAGATAAATCTTTCATTTCATTTATGAAAACAATGGGAGGAATTTTTTTCTCCCATTTAAAACTAAAATTAATTAATTAAATTTAATGAATGAATTAATATTTGAAAAAACTGTATTAACATAAATTGCCATCCAGTACAAGTTTAAAAAAATGTATTTGAACTTGAGTGGATGAATAGAAAATATTTTATTAACGATTGAAAATTTGAACAAGATATATATAGAGAGAGTGTGAGCTAATAGTAGGAATTTAATAATAGAGATAGCGCCAGATCAACGGGTAACTTATTTGTTAAAATATCATCAATATGGATGTCCCTTCAGAATGTCGACAAGTTATTCCGCATTAATTAAAATTTTTCTAAACCTACAATAATGTTATTTAAATGGTATTTTGTTTATTAATTATTGTTTTTAGAGTTATTGGCTTAATGCATAATTGAAACACAAGTATATATATATATATATATATATATATATATATATATATATATATATATATATATATATATATATACAATAGAGGGCAGGCTGTAATTTAAAAAAAAAATTAAATTATTTTCCATAAAATAATTTTTTTCTCATTCTGTGTGGCCCTTTCAGATAGAAAATAGTAAATTTAATGTTGAGGATTTTCCAGTTTTAAAGTATGCAACAAAATGTTAAAATGTTGTTGCGTAAAACTTTTAAATTGTCCTTCCAAGAAAACAATAAACACGTACGTACCTCATTTTTGCTCTTTTTTTTATTTCAAACATGAAATGCGCTCAATAATTCTGGACCACCCTGTATCTTGAAAATTAATTGTATATTGAAATATATAATATCAGTCACTTACATGTAAATCATTACTAAATCACTTACATTTTTTTTTTTTTTAATATTAAAGAAACTGTAAATAAATCTTATACTTTACCGAAATAAATTACAGAACGACCAATAAACAAGGCTTGATTTTTCGCTCCTGACGAAAAGCTCTATGGAAATGTACTGCCTCACAAACGACTGTATACGATCACGCGCTTCCTTGTTAAAAACCGTTAAGCAACAAGTCACCCTCCGCTTTTATTAGGAAGCTACTGATCATTACTATCCTATGAATGAAACAAAAGAAAAAGCAACAATTTAATGTGCTATTAATAACTGAGGAGAGAAAAATGTCAAAGAGTTTTAAACTTGTTCCAGTAAATGTTTGCGTAGATTCAATTTTATATTTTACTACTACGACGACGCAGAGTTCGTAAATATCATGATATTTTCGAAAATATCAAAAATATCCGATATTTTGATATATATCCGATATTTTGGATATATATCCGATATTTGATAAATATTCAACTTATCGATGATTAGAAATATTTTCAGAACCAATATAAATTAGAAACTGAAGCATATTGAAGTTAGCATGGAAACTTAATAAAATAATATTCTAAATTGAATAATTCATATTTAATACTTTGGAAATTTTTCCATAGAAAATTTCACACGCCTTGCATTTATAATAATCAAATTTTAATTGCTTAATAGGCCAAAGTATTAAATATGAATTTATTCAATTATCGATGCTGGATTTTCTTTGATTTCGCGTTTGCCCCAGGGTTGGTGGCTCACGGAAAATACTCCATCTTGTGCTGCGTTTGTATCCTTGCCAACATGTTATAGTGAGAAAGTTCCAGGCTGAGTATCGTTTCCAAGTGGTTCAGTTGATAGAACATCAGTGCACTATACTGATGACCCGGGTTCGAGTCCCGGCTTCGGTACTTTTTCACTATGTCGGCTATACGGCTATTAAGAAATTAAAATTTGGTTATTACAATATTCTAAATGTCTCTTTTCTTTGAATATTATGCAACGAAATTGAAAAGAGACACAATTTGCATTTTGCACTCACAAGAGAAAAAAAAAAACAAGAACGATAAATCATGTGTCAAGCATAGATTATGTAACACTTTCCAACGCTTCCAAAATAATTTTACAAATCTTTACCGTTTAATAAGCTGAAAGATAACATCTAAGTAAACAATTTGAAAACGCATAACATATTTAAGAAATGTAATTTCAAGAATTTCCAACATATATTTCCAACATATACAATATTCGGAAAACTATCCGAATACTTTTATTGAGCCCTGTATAGGATCTATAGATTTGTATATATACTACATAGGATGCTAAATTTTAGTTTAGTTAGGAAACGCGTAGCACAGTTTAAAATTCTCCTTCTGGAGTTTCTGTCAATAAACGGAAATGTGTTCGCGAACTTTTGTGCTGCCCTGTATAGGATCTACAGAATTTATACACACCAAGTAATAGACAAAAAGTAAGTTAAATTTAAAATTGCGTTCAGCAACCTAAAACGCACTTCCAGGAATTATTGTTAACAGGCAGTAGAGAATTCTTTTGTGTGTCCCTGTAAATGAACGATGACTTCTATACACACACTATTCTGTAGTAAGCCTCTTGTAATGCACCTCAGTTATATATATAATTTTCAATGCGTTTAAACTAGTGAAACATGTAATTAAACCGCAAACGATTTTTCTCCATAGACGTAACGTAACGGAATTCTTTTGACTGTCCCTGTAAAGTAACTGTAAGTGCTATGCCCATCCTAGTCCATATTAAGCTTCTTGTAATACACCTTCGTGACATATATCAATTACAATGTGTTTTAAATTGTGTAACATCATTAAAGTAAACCGCAAATGATTTTTACCCATAGACCGTCATGTAACGGAATTCTTTTGAGTGTCCCTGTAAAAAAACTATAAGTGCTACACACTTCAGTTGAAATAGGGAACATGCTATAGATGACGACAATAACATATAAAAATTGCAAGACAATCCGAGCATATTTACGGGAGTTAGAGCACGGACAGACGGCAGACGGCCAGACAAACCGAAGTCATAAACACTTTTCAACAAGGTTGGAAAGTGTTAAAAACCCTACAGGATTTAATATTACGTTTAAAGAAAATTTTATGTTTTATACAACAAAATTTTAAATACGAAATAATTTGTTTTTATTGAAAAATTTGAACATAATTGTAAACTTCTTTGTTTTTTCATTCTCTAATCTGTTACGCACAGTTTAAACGGAACTAAACCAAAACAAGAAAAGATTCTTTCTAATGTAGCTGTAAAGAACTTATCTAAACCAGACAGTTTGTCTTTCAGTAGCTGTTCTCAGTAAATATTCTCTCTCATAATTATTAGTTATCATAATCATTAGTCTAACTCATAATTATATATATATATATATATATATATATATATATATGTATATATATAATATATATATATATATAACCATTAATGAAACATTACCGAAACACCAACAGAAACGTGAAATTATGATTTAGTAAGTAATAATTTATTGACAACGAAATTGTAACTCCAACACAATGAATATAGATATGAAATACTTATTTAAAAGAAGAAGAAATTAAATTAAAAATTGAATGAAATAAATTGAATGAATGAAATTTGTGGAATTTATACAGAATTATCAAGTCCCAAATGCATAAATACCACAAAATAAAATGAGTGGTTTCATCATCATATTAGCCATAAAATTGCTAAAGGATATGATTTTGGGACGACCACTCATAAACATAATTAAACATGTGAAAAAATCTTAAAGTTAAAAAATTAAATACAATATTAATACAATATTAAAAAGGATAGAAACCTTACCCATAATTATGAGAAAAAAAACATGATAATAAATCTTTAAGTACTAAAAACAATGAGATGAAGATGGATGTTGGTGCACAACATTGACCAAATTTATGAAGATAACTATACAAAGGCAATGAATTTCAAAAAAATTTCTAAATGTTGGCAAAAACATTTTTAGAAGATTATAAACCCAGTTGCCAAAATAATTTTTAGAAAATGAATTACTTCGATATATGGAATATTTTAAAACAACACAAACCATGGTGCTGCCAATAATCACTATGATATGAATAGTGATTATGCAGTGGAAAAAACAATATTAAAAATGAAACCATACTATCTAAAGTGATAATAATTAGTTAAATAATATAAATGAAATTAAAAATAAATAAAATATCCAGTTAAATTAAAGTAAAAATGGATGTAGTAATGATTAATTCTATGTTAAAAAATAAGATGGAAAGTGATAAAATTAAGAATTAGTGATTAATACTACATAAAAATACATGTACCAAGAAATGAGCCACTGTTAAATAGCTTTGCCATAAAAGCAACATCATAAAAATTAAATTAAAATCAAATTAAAATACTAAATTATTTGAATTAAGATGCTATGGATTTAAAATTAATATTAATTAAATGTTGAAATTAATAGTTACATATTATGTTTTTGCATACAAAGTTAAAAATTAAATACACAAGATATAAGTGGTTAGGGAAGAACATTAATTAAAATTAATACATACTAGATGGAACCCGTCAAAACTTGACGGAAAAAAATATTATAACAATATCATTAAAATAAACTTCTTTATTATTTAAGAAGAGTGCAAATGAAACAGTCTTTCAAATATTTTATTTTAAAAGTTTTTTCCTCAGTGAAATACAGTACGATTTTCAATGCAAACTTCAAACAAACAATCCGTAAACAACTGTGTAATGCAAATTCGTTTGACATTACCGCCATATTCCCTACGGCAAGAACGAAAATTTCATGGACCTATGAAGTATCATACAAATAGTATATTCCTACGTCCATCTTATATTCAGTCAATAAAAGAACATAGTAAATAAAGCACACATCTCCCCCCCCCCTGTGATAATGCAACCGAATGATCTCCTATGAGCATGTGCATTGCATCTGCCCAAAAGCACCGTCGAGATTCGACGTTAAAAAAAGTTTTAAAATGTTTAAATTAAAAAATTTTAAATATTTTCTTTAATCATTGTTCATTTCAAATCCATATCTTCTAAAACGCATCCATTGTTTTAAGGTATTCAGATGAAGAATTTTTTTTTACAATAATAAATCAATCTTCAGATGAGGGAGATTTTTAATGTTTTCAAGTGTAAATTATTTGTATAGTTTCATCCGTCCCTTTACATAATCAGGATGATTGTCCCTTTTCCATCACAGTCGGGGATCTTTTACCTCTTGTACAGTTAAATACCCAATAGATCTTTTAAAAAAATACAATTCGTAGCATATTCTGATGCAAGATATGCATCAGCGAATTCAACATATCAATTTTATGTTAAACAAAAACTCAAAATAGTTTTTTTTCTTTTTTGACAGATTTTAGTTTAGCGCCAAAATGCTCTATCTTATGGATAATCTGATCTTATGATTTATCAGGGTTTATTTTTTTTTTCACTTTTTATGATGGTTAGAGAAATCTATTTTCAATTGTGACAACTTTCCCAGTTGCTATTTTACATTATTGAAGCAAACTGATGGTCATTGATAACTGATGGTCATTCAAACTGATAGAAATTAAAAACATTTCATGCTTAAAAATTATTTAAAAAGTCGTTAAATCAAGCTGCAGTTTTCAAATAAATTTCAATCGAAAGCTATTTTTTTCTTTCTAATTCATGATGTAAAAATTAAAATTATTAAATGTAGTAAAAAATTGAAATTTGTGGTATTTAGAAGTGATGTAAGCGCGATGAAAGCTAAAGCGATAGCGCCGCTTGTTGTCATAACCGTTATACATTTCTAAAAATTGCCACTGTGTTTTCGCTGGCGTCCAAAAGTAGACTACCATTTTTTGACATCGAAAGAGAAATTCACAGTGAAAGAAATATGACTTTGCCGCTAATATGGAACTGTTAAATGAACTCATAATAAACCTACCAAAATAATTCCTATAAAATATTAGCCTTGCACTGTTTATTCTAGCTAAAAATACAATCATTATTTCAAGTTCTTTTTTTCTACCATAGCACTATTTTTAATAATTTTAATTTTCCTGAAAGCCTTTACTTTTGCGATTTTTTTATATTAAAAAATGAAATCTTCTAACCTATAATAAAAACAAGAACGAAAAATCATGCCTCAAGCATAGATTATGTAGCACTTTCCAACGCTTCTAAAATAATTTTACAAATCATTACCGTTTAATAAGCTGAAAGATGACATCTAAGTAAACAATTTGGAAAACGCATAACATATTTAAAAACGTAATTTCGGGAATTTTCAATATATACAATATTCGGAAAAATATCCGAATACTTTTATGTAGCCCTGTATAGGATCTATAGATTTGTATATATACATAGGATGCTAAATTTTAGTTTAGTTAGGAAACGCGTAGCACAGTTTAAATTCTCCTTCTGGAGTTTGTCAATAAACGGAAATGTGTTCGCGAACTTTTGTGCTGCCCTGTATAGGATCTACAGAATTTATACACACCACGTAATAGACAAAAAGCTAGTTAAGATTAAAATCGCGTTCAGTAACTTAAAACGCACTTCCAGGAATTATTGTTAACAGACAGGAGAGAATTCTTTTGTGTGTCCCTGTAAATGAACGATGACTGCTATACACACACTATTCTGTAGTAAGCCTCTTGTAATGCACCTTAGTAATATATATAAACTTCAATGCGTTTAAAATAGTGGAACATTATTTAAATAAGCCGCAGACGATTTTTCTCCATAGACGTAATGTAACGGAATTATTTTGACTGTCCCTGTAAAGTAACTCTAAGTGCTATACACCTACTATTCCATATTAAGCTTCTTCTAATGCATCTTAGTGATCTATATAAATTTCAATGCGTTTACAATAGTGAAACATTTTTAAAATAAACCGCAAATGATTTTTCCCCATAGACCGCAATGTAACGGAATTCTTTTGAGTGTCCCTGTAAGAAAACTATAAGTGCTACACACTTCAGTTAAAATAGGGAACGTGCCATAGATAACGAAAATAACATATAAAAATTGCAGAGCAATCCGAGCATATTTACGGGAGTTAGAGCACGGACAGACGGCCAGACGGCCATCCGGCCAGACAAACCGAAGTCATAAGCACTTTTCAACTAGGTTGGAAAGTGCTAAAAAGTAATTGGTAACATGCAATCAAGATGAAGCAATCAATAAAGACTCCAATTCTAATCATTATAATTAAGAATGGAAAAATCAGTTAAAATTACGTCATGCTGACACAATCATATAAATTTTTCTCTTTAGTTGTGTCAATGTTGTGTCAATGTTGTATTAATGTTAAAATGCATTTCAAGCTAAACATAACGTCATTTTCACCGGCGCAAACATTTCACACTTACTTTGTATATGTTACTTTTATGCGTAAATACCATGTATACGAATCAAAATGTATTTGTATTTAACTGTAATGAAAAATGGCATCAACAAAGTTATAATGCATAATAATAGACGCTTTCAGTCGTGACGTCAATCATGACGTTTTGCTTGGAAACTGACTCCAAACAAACGGTTGCTATGTGGTATTTTCTATTATATTTTATATATGTAGCTATATCTTATAGCTATATCTCACCGTAAAGTGTTTCAATACATTATATGCAACGGTAACATTTTTTTACGATTCATATTTAATAAGAAACGAATCATAGCAACCGTTTGTTTGGAGTATACAACCTAAACGTCATCATTGACGTCACACTGAAAGCGTCTATAAAATAAACCCAATGAACAATATTCCCGTGACATCACAATAAATATGAATTTTTATTCGCTTATAAAACACGCGGATAAATATTTTTACCTAAATTTAACTTGCAAATTAAAAAATTAGGTCTAAAAGCCACGTGCTTTTAATATTATTTCTCTATTATCTCGCAACCACAGAGTTCAGAAAATAAACTATGTACCTCGCAACAGTGGGCGTTAATCCGATTGCCGACTTTATGACGTCATAAGCAGAAGAAAAAGTTTAATTGAAAATTACGGCTAATTAATTAAATTTTCGAACAAACGAATGCACGATAACAAACCTGTGTCTAAATGTCTTTCATTTAAAAAAAGAATGATGTAATTTGATGCAGTAGTTTGTTCTCACGGATTGTCGAAAGAAATCGCTTAGCGTTTTAAATATATAGATTATATTAGCTTTTAAGAAAGTATTACATTATATTAGAATTTAATATGATATTGTCCACCGTGGACATAAAAGTAAATACAATTAATCAAAAACATTCTTAATAATAATTAATAATACATTTAAATTAATTAATGAAGATTTAAATATAACTACAATAATTTGCATATAAAAGTATTACATCATAGTCCATTATAAAATGTGTATTAGCAAACGTAAGTGTAAATCAAAAGCCCCCCCCCCCTTTTTTTGTGTGTGTAAATATAAATTAACCATGCGTTTTTTCCATACAACTCCGCCACACACCTCCTCAATCCAACATCTACCCACCCATCCGTCCTATTATAATTAATTAATTATTATTATTATTTTATACTAATTATATGTTTTTTATACATTTTTAACGCATGTGTTAATTTGGTTGCTAAGATCATATAAGTACTAATTATATATTAAAGAATATATGAATTTTTTTGGAAAACCATGTTGTAATGCATCATAGATTAGTTTTTGAATGTTGCTGTTAATTAGTTGAGAAGAACATAAACTCTTTATTTTGTAAATATGATTAAGGAGTATATTACGATATACAGAATTATGAAGACAAGATTTAAAATTAGTAAATGTATTAATTTTAAATTTAAATTCTTTACGTTTATCAAAAAGATCAATTATTGTTTTGTTTTCTTTAAGTGTAAGTTTAAGATCTAAAAAGTTAATAGTATTGTTAGAAAGGAGGTTTTCCGTTAATTCTAAATTAGTAGGATTATCAACTGGAAATATAGAAATATTAGTGTGATCAGTGGCAATTAAAATTATGTCATCAATATAACGATATAAATGTATATTACTGTTAATAAAAGTGCGTTCATAGTGATACAAGTATAAGTCTGAAAGTATACTTGATGTACATCCCCCTTGTGGTATACCTACTTTCTGTAAATATATCGTATTATCATGCATTATAAAATTATTATATATAATGAAATTTGTTAAAGTTTTAAAATAAGCAGTATCTATAAGAATTGGTAAATTTAGCGTATGATGATACTGATTAAATAATGCATTTATAATTTTATGTAGATCTAATAAATCTATATTATTAAAAAGATCTTTGAAATCATAAGTCATTATATTGTTAACACATTTAAGATTTTTCAAAATATTGACGAGTTGATAGCTATTTTTTATACAATGTGTATTGTCAGTGTATAAATTTGATTGAGAATTTTTAATAGATTTTTATTGGCTATATTATTATATGTATTGCACCCAATAGTTACAGTCCTAAATTTAATTGGATTTTTACGAAATTTGGGTATAAGAACTAAATAAGGATAATTAAAGTTAGTAGAAGAAATAATTAATAGTTTATAATAACTGTGAATTTTACGATTGTTTACAATTACATTTTCATTAGTTTATTTGAAACGATTTGTTAGTAGAAATACAAGATGTAAGTAGTCGGTGATAATAAGATTTACATATGATTGCATAATTATTAGGAGATTTGTCAATGTATGTGATTACATAGTTTTTTTGTAATTTAGTAATTTGCTGGAACAAGTGTTTAGTGTTAATTTTAACCAGATGCGATAATTTATGTTTTAAAGACGTAGTTAATCTTTCAATAACTAGTATTTTCCATTGATTAAAATATTCAATAGGTTTACTATATGAGATTGAAATTTTATAAATAAAAATATCTATATCGTATGTAAACAGTTTTATAATAGAATTTACATTAAATTTAGAAGGAAGCCTATATTTAGTATCATAACCCATTAGTTTTTGCAGTTTAAAATCATTCACAATATTAAGATTACCAGTGATTATATGTCCATGATCATTATTAATGTATTTTTTTTAGAGTGGGGTCATTGCATTTACACGCAAAAGTACTTGCATCAGATGTATTTTTTGAAAATGCATTATAGTTAAAAATCTTTCGTCCAACTGTATTAGGATATTTAAATGTTTTTGAAATTTGAAGATTATTAATAGGAAAATAACAGTTTTTATCAATAATTATAGAATTAATAAATATTTAATTAATTATAGAATTAATAAAGATTTAATTAATTATAGAATTAATAAAGATTTGATTTGAAAAAGTTATTATATATATATATATATATAATATATATATTGCCAGAGACAAGTTCTTTATTTGCAGAACGACACTGTCAATAAAAAATTAATTAACATTTGTTTTGACTGAAAATATCATGCAGATTGTTTTGAAATATTTGAAAGTATCGAAAATATCAAAAATCATAATATTTTGAAAATAAATATCGGATATATATCATGATATATACCAAGATATATATCCATTGATATATATCAACGAACCCTGAAGACGACGAGACGTATTGAGTCCTCTTTAAACATGAATAAAATCAAACAAATCAAAGATTATTCAACGATTATATAGTGATTTCTGAATAATATGTATGTAATAGACCTTATAATGCAGTGTTTCACATTTTTAAAAAATAATTTGAGCGTGCAAATGTAATTTATAATTAACAGTATAAAAATTAACTTTTAGTTTAAATCTAATGAAAATTCTTTCAAAAACTTCCGACTACTTCACAAAAAATAGATTATTTAAGATAAGCATACTTTTTTAACAGGTCGATGAACAAAATGGCAGTGTAAATCATAACTATGCATTCAGACGTAAATGAAAATATAGAATCAGGGACCAAACTCGGAAGGGTGGAATGATCCTGTCAATAAAAATAATCCAATTAAAAAAAAGAAGAAGAAGAAGAATCATACGTCAAGCATGGATTATGAAACGCTTCCTGATACTACAAAGGAACCATATTTCAGCAAATGCCGTCTACGGCCAGAAAGACACTCGAATCATTTTGTGAATCCCTGTATATGATCTATAGATCTGTATATACACTAAATAATGTGCTAAAATTTAGCTTAGTTAGAAAACGGATAACACAGTCGAAAAATCATCTTCAGTAATTTCCACCAGTAGACGGAAATGCACTGAATAATTTTGCTCAGCCCTGTAAAATATCTACTCATTCTAAACAAAAATATAATTCGGGGAAAAAAATCGCAACAAAACTGAAAACGTAGCCTTCAGAAAATCGATACACGGCAATGTATCCTGTTCTTTGGATAGCACTGTTCATGAATTTTGTTGTATTCTAAAAAAAATCTCTTAGCATACTAAATATAGTTCAACTGGAACATGCATAACTTAATTAAAAAAATCTCTGATGGCTCGGCCTACAGGCACAGGTAGATTTCGAAGACGCAGACCGTGGGGCTTCTTTTTGTTGAGAATTACGGAAGAAATTACCTTTTTGCCATGATGCGGCCGTTGGAACAGCCCACTTTGAAACCTAACTTGTTTGCAGGCGGAGCCGACAGGATTTTTTTTTTTTTTTTTTTTTTGCTGGGTTGGTCCTATAAAAAACTTGTCAGTATAAAAGTTTTAGATAATATTAAGATGATTTATAATAAGTTTAAGCGGATTTGATGTCTTTTGAATTGACGAAGTTATGATTTTTTTCTTCTAAAACCCCCCTTTCCCCCCCCTCTTGGGGCCATTTTTAATTATATCAAAAATCTGTCATACATAAATTTTCGGCCCTTTTCCTAGAAATAATAATAATTCTAAAAAATATTGTGGCATTATATCATTCGACATAGAGGGAGCTTTTGTTAGCACTGACTGGCACATTATTTGAGATATCATTGACAGATCCCCTCTCCCACCCTATTTAAAATGTCTTTTAAAAAACTATATTTAGATCGCTTTATAGGTGTTAATCGATTTAAATTTATAGAATGGTTTCAAGCATACAAAGGATGATTCAAGGTTCGTGTCTGGGTCCCCTTTTCTGGCGTCTGGTTGCGGATTACATCATGAATCAGTATCACAGTAAAGAATCCCTAATACTAGCTTACGCTGATGATTTTATTATTATAACAACGGGGAATACCAGAAAGGAACTCGAAGAAACAGCAAATTCAAGAATCACAATCTTTTCTGATCTATGCAATTCTCTAAATTTACAAATCTTAACTCAAAAGACTAAAGCAATGTTATTTGGTAGATATCTTCTGACTCGCAGGGAACCTATATTCAAATTGCAAAACATTAGAATAAATATCACAAAGAACTTAACTTGTTTAGGTTTAGTATCAGATTCTAAATTTAAATGGCTAGACCATCTAACTTATGTGAAATCTAAAATTTCAAACTTCATACTTGGTTTATAAAGATTTAATTTTTTTAATCACGGAATCAACCCGGATATTTTGAAAATATGGTATAAAACGGTAGTTTTTATCAGATTATTTATGGATATGAGGTTCGGTTTCCTGATTTAAATTGCCACGGAATACGGAGATTGAAATCAATACAGAGAACCGCTCTATTAAATTTAATAAAAGTATACAGGAGTACCTCCATTGACGCATTATGCGTTCTAACTGGCATTCCTCCAATAGATATTATGTTGAATAATGACTATAATTGCTACCAAGTAAAAGTAAGACGAAGAATCTTGAATGATAAAGGTCAAATATACAAATTAACCAATCTAATGCTAAAAGAGAAAACTTACAATTTCTCAAATTACAACCAATTAAAGAATTTAGACATACTTAATGAAATTTCCACAACAACGTTAAATAACTTTGACTTAAAATCTACACAGATGGCTCCCTCATGGAGCAAGGTACTGCATCAGCGTTTACAGTAAACTACCAGAATACATATATTTACGATTATGTAATCAGACTACATAACCAGAACTCAATTTATCAAGCAGAATTAAATCCCATTTTACACTCATTAAACTGGTTCGCATCTTCGCAATATAAAAATCTCCTCAACTTAACGGATAGCCGCTCATCACTAGAAGCCCTCAAAATAGTGTTTCCACGTAATTATTTAATAACTAAAATATATAGCATTTTATTGTCAATTCCCAAAAAACAAGTAACAGTTGCATGGACCAAATCGCACGCTGGAACAGAGGGTAATGAACGAGCAGATTTACTGGCAAAATGTGCTATCACAAATGATCGTTACAACGAAAAGGAAACTCTCTTATTCCCATTTTCAAAAGTGAAATTAATTTTTAGACTAAAAATAATCACAGATTCGGAGCAGGATTGGTCGTATTCATTAAAAGGCCGAGATACTTATGAAATTTTACGAAAACTGGATCAGAACTTTATTTGCAAAAAAACAGTCCTAGCCTACTATATTAGTGGACACGGTAGCTTCCCATCATTTTTTAATAAAATAGGAAAACGCTCCTTCCCAACATGTATATGTAAAAAAAGCTCAGGAACTGTTCTACATTACATGTATGGTAATTGTCCTCTAATGAGACATACTTTCAATTTCAATAAAAATGTCACAGTGAGACAAAATCTGAATATAACTCTGTTTGATCCTTTTATTAAACTATGATAAACTAAAAGAAATTACAACATTCTGAATAAACATTTCTCCTTTATTAAAAAAGATCTATGGTCCTTTTTCCTACATTTATAAAGTACTTTTTAATAGAATATATTTTGTTTTTGTATATTGTTTATTATAGTTCACATACTGTTCACATTTTTGTACTCATACTGTTCCTATTTCAGCTTACAGCTTGAACCATGCAAAATTACTAGTTGTGCTACACTATATTGCCAAAGCGTGACCGGTCACTTGCGATTTTAGACGTTTTGTTAACTATCTAGAAAAATACATGAGGAATTAACCTGAAACTGCAGATGTGTAAACAGTATAGTATAGATTATATATTTCCGCGAAGATTTTTTCACGAAACCCCATAGGGGACTGTCAACAAATTGAAAAAGAACGAATATCTTTTGGATAACCCTGTAAAAACTAATGTAGCAAAGGCGTTCAAACTCGAGATTATTAATAAGTGGCTTATTGTAATACACTGTGTTCATTTTTATGAGGATAGCATGTATACTCGTAGAGAAATTAAGGTTTTTATAAAAACAATCCCAAATTTCGCCTAGTTTTTTGCTTATAATTTGCAGAGTTCTTAAATTAAAAAAAAGTTATTTTCAGAAAATATGACAAACAACATTGTATATAATACTCTGCAATCAGATAATATTCCAGAAATACTATCTGATCAAATATCTGATTTTGAGACTTTCACTAAAGTTGCTACACTTAGCTAATACATTATGCATATTATATTTTGATTGCATTCGCGCATGCGCAGTGAAATATTTTTTAGTAAACCTGCTCATTTCTCATCCAATTTTTATTATTTTTTTAATTCTCATTGAAGAATATTATGTACAATGTTGTTTGTCATATTTTCTGAAAAGAACTTTTTTTTATATTAAGAACTCTGCAAATTATAAGCAAAAAACTAGGCGAAATTTGGGACTGTTTTATAAAAACCTTAATTTCTCTACGAGTATACATGTTATCCTCATAAAAATGAACACAGTATATTACAATAAGCCACCTATTTATAATATCGAGTTTGAACGCCTTTGCTACATTAGTTTTTACAGGGTTATCCAAAAATATTCGTTCTTTTTCAATTTGTTAACAATCCCCTATGGGGTTTCGTGAAAAAATCTTCGCGGAAATATATAACCTATACTATACTGTTTACACACCTGCAGTTTCAGGTTATTTCCTCATGTATTTTTCTAGATAGTTAACAATACGTCTAAAATCGCAAGTGACCGGTCACCTTTGGCAATATAGTGTATGATTAAGTAGTATTTTCATAAATTTTCTAATTACTTTCTTTTATACTTTTTCTTATATATATATATATATATATATATATATGTGTGTGTATTAATATTAAGAAATGTTGTGATCTCAACCAGTATTGTGACGGCTCGGCCTACAGGCACAGGTAGATTTCGAAGACGCAGACCGCGGGGCACCTGTTTTTTGGGAATTGCAGAAGAAAGACCTATTTGCTATGATGTGGCAGTTGGGACCACCCACTTCGAAATATACCTCTGCCTGTAGGTGGAGCCAGCAGGGATTTTTTTGTTTTTATTTTTTTTTACCGTAAAAGTTTGTCCTATAAAAAACTTGTCAGTATAAAAGTTGTATATAATATTAAGATTAATAATAAATTTAAGCGTATTTGATATCTTGGGAATTGACGAAGTTATAATTTTTTTTCTTCTGAAACCCCTATCCCCCCTCCTCCCTTCCTTGGGGGCATTTTTAACGCATAAATTTTTGGCTATTTTCCTAGAAGTAATAATAACTTTAAAAGGATTCGATATGTAAAAAAATTAAGAAGTTATGGGTTTTACTTACCCATCATACGTAGTATAGGGTAAGTCTTGTAATCGTTTTGAAAATCGAAAAAATTTTTTTGACGGATTTACACGTTTCAGACACTGGAGATTCCGAAAAACATATTTTTAGAAAAAAAATTTTGCCGTCCGTCTGTGTGTCTGTGTGTCTGTGTGTGTGTGTGTCTGTAAACGCTCTATCTCCCGAAAAAATTGAGATAGAGACTTGCAATTTGGTATGTACTTAGTATGTAATAATGGGAAGAAGCCTATTTCATTTCATTAACCTCGATTAACCGGAACTATTTTATTCGGACCCTCGAAATATTCGTTCTGATAAAAGGTATATAAAAATTTTCGAAATTGTTTATTTTAAGAAATGAATATAAAAGACAATAAAAAAACATAAATTTTACATAAAGCATGAAGTCGATTGGATAATTAGTTGCCGAGATATTTGGAATCCTATTTTCCACACTCTTCGATTTTTCATGACCCTGTATTTCATCCAAATTTCACTTCAAAGAGATATTTTAATTGGAAATTTGACGCTTAATCAGATGCAATAAACCGCTAGTTAATAGGATTATTATTTTTGGAGTTATAAGGAAAAACCTCTTTCAAGCAATTCAGTAATCGAGCCTTTAAAGTTTGTGACGTCATCAAGCCACGATTTTATTTGAATTGCAATGCATTTTATAAGTAGTTTACACATTTTTATTTTAATATTTTACATTATGCATATCCATGATGGGTAAGTATTACGGTGGCCCCCAACGACTAGTTTTCTGTTTTTACGTCTGCTTTTAGGCGGAGCCAGCAGGGAATATGTATACATAAATATAAAGGGATATATACACATAAATGCTACCCACTTCCTTTTCAATAATGATCGTGCTTTAGTAAACGTTTGGCATACAAAAATTACAGGACAATACGAGTATATTTAAGGGAGTTAGAGCATAGGCAGACGGACTGACGGGCAGACAAACCGAAGTCATAAACACTTTTAAACTATGTTGGAAAGTGTTAAAAACCGTACTTTGTCATGCCAAACGCTGCCTTCGGTTTTAAAAAATATTAATATTAACCCCTCTAAAAAACTTATTTTACGTACGCCGTTTCGCGATTTCTGCAATCTTTAAAAATCTGTATCAGCGCTTCTGATCAACTTACGAAAAAACTAAAATGCCAGACCTTATGTACATCCATTGCCATTTCGAAATTTGTAATTCGTTTAGAAAAATACGAATATTAACACTTTGAAAAAAATTTGTTTTCAAAACTCACTTTTGTAATTTCCTCTTTTCTGCGTTTTTAAAATTGTGCATCAGCTCTGTAAGAATACATATAATGGCCTTTTCAAAAAAAAAATAATTAATTAATTAATTAATTAAAAATAACATGTTATTTTTATTTTTATTTTTTATTATTTTTTTTTTTTGTCTTATGGCACTTTATAGAAAATAGTAGGCTATGCCAATGGAAGAAGATTATGGCAGATTAATGGACAGGAATGGTGGGAATTTCGCCAAATTAGTCAGTTGGACAAGTTGACTTCATTATTTGCAACTTATTTTTGTCGCCAAATTGGCAAAATGTGGCGTTATTGTGGTAAGCCTGCCAGTAGTACTTTTCAACAAATACTCATTGTAATCATATGTATTCATCAATACATACTCATTCATATATATTTCATATACAAAGGTCATTCCATAAAAACTGAGAGTTATTTTTTCACGTAGTGACAACACCGCGAAACTAAAAAATAAAACTGTAGGCGATTTTTTCAAACTACCGCGCAGTTGATCTACTCGTGATCAGCTAGTGTAATATATACCACGTAGAACAAACATACTAAATGTAATAGAAGCTATAATATAATATTACTTGAATAATATGGCTCAATAAAAAAATTTTATACTTAGAATTTATACTTTATATTTAAATTTAGAAATAATACTTCTAAATAAATTAAAAAATGTTCATTCCTGCTTTACTTTTTAATTTTGTCTGTTTATAGCTAAAAATGAATTTCAATATTTTGTTAAAAAATGTAAAACAAAAATTATTTTATTTTATTATATATGAAAATCTTAAATTTCCACTACAGTAAAATCTCCGTTCTAATAAAAATTGGTCGCTCTTAATGGAGGTTACGTTTAAATTTAGTTTTTAATTGTTAAAAATAAGGTAACATGTAGAATTATGAAAATTTATCTTTCATTAGGAAATAAATGAAGAAAATTAAATAACAAAGGAAAACTTTAATATAAATTCATAAATTACTACACGGGTTTAAAAATTGTTTAAATCGATGTTCACATTGATTTTACAATGTTATCATTTATTTTATAAATTTATCTTTTACTTTTTATCTGTTACAACTTTTATTTCTAAACGCTTTTGAAGTTCAGTGAATAAATGCGATTTTTTTTTTGTCTTGAACAGTTAAAGAAGATACCATTCATTAAATTCCTACTATTAGCTCACACTCTCTCTCTATATATATATCTTGTTGGAATTTTCAATCGTTAATCAAATATTTTCTATTCATCCATTCAAGTTCAAATAAATTTTTTTTAACTTGTACGGGATGACAATTGATGTTAATGCCATTTTTTCAACTATTAATTCATTAATTAAATTTAATTAATTAATTTAAATTTTTATGTGGGAGAAAAAAATTTCTCCCATTGTTTTCATAAATGAACTGAAAGATTTATCTCAAATGAGTGATGCCAACAAAAAATAAAATACAGCAACGATGATTATAAAATAATATTCAATAAAGATAACGTGGGACATTAATGCTGCACGGGATTATTTTATATATTTATGATTAAAAAGTAGGAATTGACTTAAAAAAAAAATATATTACTTGTTTTTCTACTTCTTTGACAGTTTCCTGGGAGGATAGGGCAGGTAATTTACTGTCCGAGACTCCTTATTAATCATCAGAAATTGATTCATTGCTTGAAAAAGCACAAAAGTGGTTTAAACACGTAACGGTTACTTGAATAATAATAAAATAATCTTAAAGATATAAAATTAAAATTAATGTCAAACTACCAGTTAAGAACGGAATTTGTTTCCATTTCTTCAACCAAATTGGTCGCTCATGAAGGGAGATCCATGTAGAATGGTCTCTTAATAGAGGTAAAATTATCATTGAGCCTATGGGTTTAAATTTCATTCCATGGAAAAAAGGTCGTCTAGGGAGGCGGTCGCTCAATAGAGGTGGTCGCTCAATGAAGATGGTCGCACAAGGAAGTTTCACTGTAATTTATTTCTGATTTATTTAATAGCATGAACAAAAGTAAATCAAGTAACTTAAGTGCAAAACTAACACTAAGAAATACAAATTTTCAGTGACAATAATATGGTAGCAAAAATGCTACCATGGACTCGTGATCAGTTATGCCCGTGGTAGCCGATCTGCTACCATAATTTTAATTACTCATTTTACCAATAAAAAACAAACTTACATTGAACTTTTTTGTGCTGAGAATAAAATTAACTCTTTTTATTCCTATATATAATATGTATTTAGTTTTATT
Source organism: Maratus michaelseni (assembly GCA_963931845.1). NCBI lineage: Eukaryota > Metazoa > Arthropoda > Arachnida > Araneae > Salticidae > Maratus > Maratus michaelseni. The sequence goes on along the minus strand of OZ007598.1, from coordinate 150,795,796 downwards.
TTAATAAAATATTTGAAAAATTTAGCAAAAAATAACCACTGTAAATGTTATTTTGTCTTTTTTGGCAGATATGTTGCTTCAAACTAATTTTTTTCTTATTTAGTGATGCCATCTGCATTCATACTTCATAACTAATATTACCTAAAGGAACAATTATTGCTGTAATGACGTAAAATATACTTTATTTATGAAATTTCGTGCAAAAAATTAAAGCTGAACATATGGTAGCAGATATGCTACCATGGACATTAGAGGGTTAAACACAACGTTAAAAGCTTGTTCCTGCCCATCCCAGCCTAAATTATTGTTTATTCTTCACATCTTTATCGTGTTACAATAATTCCTTTCAATTTCATCTTTTCTCATAGCTTCTTTAACCTCCTGAGACAGTTAAAGAATCCATCCTATTGGACATTTTTATTTTTCGTATAAAATATATAATTTCAGTTGGAACTTGTAAAAACTTACTGTCCATTATAACGGAAAGTCTAGTGCTGCTATATGTATACAGAAATAGTAAAAAAATCGCAGCAAAATTTGTATTTTAAACATTTGAAAATGGCGGCGAACAGGTGAAAGATTGTTGAAGGTAGGTACACAGCTTTAACTCAAATTTCATATAGTATTTTTTTAAAGTATTTTGATATTAATGCAGCATATACCCCTAATTTTAAATGTTGTATTAATGGAATATATTTCAAGTAATTGAGTGTATATTTTGGAGAATAAACACATGTTTTTATTGATGACCATTGTATTGGACGTTGGGTCTTCATCAGTTGTTTATATTCATATTAGGATCTTTTTGAATACTGAAGGGAAAGTTTGGTTTTTACACAAAATTCCATACTGTATTGAAAAAAAAAAGTCAACACAGAAGTAGATAATATACATTTATATTGGTAATTAATTAATTAATTAATTAATTATTGTCATACAAGTGTATAATTCTACTAATAAAATGCTTGTTTCAAATTAGTATATTGTTTAATTTTTTGTTTCAGTGAAACGTTTTCTTTTGCAGTATTTAATAAATAAAGAGATTTACAAATAAGATTTTCTTTTAATATGTTTTTCTTTTCTTAATCATTGCAAGATTTTTGTATTATTTTTCTGTTAGTGTGTTGATTCTAATTAAATTAATTAACTTATTCAATTTAAAATGACCAAATCTAAATAAAAATATAATTAAAAATATCATTATAGATTATAAATAAACTCAATTTTATTTCTTTTAAATTTTCACTTGGCATTCAATTGCCAATTGTGGTAGCTGTGCCACTAACTATTATTATTATGCTGGGAAACAACGGGTTGTTGTTGAGATAGATCTAAAACAAAATTATAATTGAAAATTTTTTAAAAGTTCACTAAATTGGCGTACACTTTTTCTATTTGATGATGCACAAATTGAAATTATGTGATGCTTAGAATTGATGGATGAGTAATAAAAACACTTCTGACAGATGAAAAGTTTGTAGTGAAAGAAATGGGATTGTCGCTAGAAATCTGATTTTCGAGGCTTATCTTTTTTTAGAGATATTTCGAAACTGGTTTTATTCAGATGTAGAGAAAGTTATTGAGACAATTTTGGAAGCGATAAAATAAATTGTGACGTGTCAGAGCTTGACGGTGTTGTGACGTGTAATCCAATTATTATACTTCAAGGTGTTTAGTGCCAATCAGCATTTGAGGAAATTTGAGTTTTTCAAGTCATGACGAAAACTCAAGCCCCAACACTTCTTGATCTAGCAACCACGCGCAAACTCAAAATATCGGACAAAAGTACCGAGTCTACAAACATTTCTAAAAAGAGTATCTAACAGTTACCTAAAATAATGGACAAATAAAATTCATTGTGAAGCAAAAAGAAAAAAAAAGTGTACATGGAAATGCAATTTGTATATCAGTTTAACTACCAAGTATAATTGCTTTGCAGACGCATATACATAAAGTACTGAATTTTAAGTTCATTTATTTATTTTTTGCGTGTAATTAATTTTTATACAAAAATAATTATTATTATTTAGTGTCTAATTAAAATTTTTATAATAAATCTTTGTCAAATTCAATTTTGTGTCATTATTTTTTGTCCAATATTAAGTATTTTCCAATCAGATTCATGTAATTCAATAATATGTTTTTTACAAGACGAAGACCCAATGTCCATTTTATTGTACACGATAAAAAATTATATATATATATATTACGATAAATTGCAGGTAATAAAGAATGTCATTAGTGACTACCGGTTTTCTTATTATGGGGTAGCCACCATGAAAATTACGCAGTCGTCACATCATTAAGTATGGCCATTGATTCGCCGAAAATCAGGTACTGAAGAAACTCCATCGAATAATCGACACACATACCCGAACAAGGAGAAGGCTTATTGTAGGAGCATCAATATCTTTATTCGTGGAAACATCATCAGTTACATCATGCAGAATCCCTAGTTGTCATCACAGGAGTACTATGCCAACATTCAAAGGGAATACTATATATTGAAGAGACTACCATCACTTAGTAGACATACTATGTACAAAATGAAAACAATACACTTAGATGACCCACTATGTACATGATGAAAAACAATGTTGAAGGGAAAATGGGGGTCACTGGAGCCGCATATTATTTTAACAACCAAAACAGAGCAAAATTCTGGCGGTCCGCGCCCGGGCAGTATGTTATATACTCAAAAAATTGGTGTAATAACACGAAAGCGCGAAAAATACCAACCAATAGAGTGGAAAAAGAGGTGTGGCCAAAGAGAGAGCGCCGAAAAGCTTAAACATCAATGGCTAAGAAATTAGGTTAAGGGCGGCCTAACCTGACGTACAAGTAAGAACTCATTACAAGAATCGGATGAATTTTGGAGGAAAAAATAAGTGCACGAACGCAGGGAATGATTGGACAAATCGAACGATATCTGAAAATAACAAAATAAAAAGAATGTAAAGAAAAAATATTCTGAAAGAACAAATTTCACTGTCTCAATAAAAGGAATTTAATCAAATGCTTTGAAGGAAGTTTTTGCAATTTAGAATTATTTTTAGAATAGGGATTTAAAGAATATTTTGACTAAGATATAGAATTAAATCAAACAGGGGATTTAAGATATAAATAAAACACAGAGAAATATTAAAAATAATAAAATAGATAACATTTAGTAATTTAATAGAATGGTGATAATTTGGAATAAGAAAATGGCGAAAAGAAGGAAAAAAATTATTATACATATATATATATTGTTGTGAGCTCGGGGTTCGAAAGGATTGTTGCCAATATATAAAAACAATCAACAGGTTTTATTTACTCCAAACAGTTCGGTAAATACACAAGAATCTTCTCAAAGACACAAATATTGAGTAATCTTCAAATCTAATAACAGCACAGCAAAATTTCACACAGAACAATATAGCGTATTGTTCAATACGGCGAATCAAATACAAAACCGCTCAGAGAAACACAGTTCTCAATGCAAAGCCTCTCGTGCGTATTCAATCGCATTTGACAGAGAACTAACTGAACTGAACTGGTGGAGGTCCCTTATATAGGCTTTAAAGATAACTGTAGAATTTTCCAGAGCTTTCGGATGCTAGAAATTACCAGAAAGTGCTTTAACTCTCGATAGAGTACCCCAAACGAGAAAGGATCCCAATGTAAAGGTATAAGGGGGGGGGTTGCACAAAAAGTCGCCAAATCCGTCGCCAACTTGGCGACATTTGGCGATATATCACCAAATTTGGCGACGAAAATAAGTCGCCAAAACCATCACCAACTTGGCGATAAACCCATTCCTTGGCGATTTTCCAATAGAACTCCATTATAAAACCGATGCTGTAAGGTTGTTTTTCTTGCAAAGCACCTGAGGCCTTTAGCATTGAGTTACATGATGCTCAATAGGAAATACATTAATAATACTGCAATTTTCACAATAATAAAATAAAATAAATTAAAAAGAATGAAATATTTACAAAATTCATAACATTGCCCCCCTCTCAAGGACTGCACGTCCCGGGCAGTTCAACCTTTGATCAGAAAGCAAACCCGTTACCAACAAATGCTATACTATTCAAAGCACTTAAAGCAAACAATTAAACACATTCATAATGCTGAATTATACAAAATATACACTTATTTAAAAAAAAAAATTAAATTAAATTAAAGCATAGACATCATTACAGACAAGTATTTAAATAATAATAACATTAATAATGATAATGCTAAACAAAAAAAATTATTACATTAACTTATATACAAGACCATGGTCATACTAATTTACATTATTTACATTACACTATTTACAATCAATGAACTAAGTACTATGGCCATAGTATGGAGCCAGCCTGTCATAATGAACGACTCTAGGCTTCGAACTTGGTGACTTTCGGATCCGAATTACGACATCGTTCAGTCTGTTTAGGACTGTATAAGGACCGTCCCAGTGCGATTGCAGTTTGGGAGAAAGTCCTTTACGTCGAGTCGGATTATAAAACCAAACCTTGTCACCTTCTTTGAATTGATGTCCCGTGGCTTTCGTGTCGTACCTGGTCTTCATCTTCTCCGTCTGTATATTGATCCGCTCTCGAGCCAAATTGTGGACGTCTTCAAATCGTGCCTGGAGATTCTGCACGTATCCCTCTGGCGATGAAGGCGCATCTGGAGGGCGACCAAAAATCAGATCACAAGGTAGACGAAGATCACGACCGAAAAGCATCTGAGACGGGGAATAGCCGGTTGATTCATGGACGGCGCTGCGATAGACGAGAAGAAACAAGGGAAGTTTTTGGTCCCAATCTTGTTGGTTTCTTGAGACTAGCAGTGAGAGATTGTTGAGGATGGTACGATTAAATCTCTCAACCATGCCATCCGATTGTGGATGTAAAGGCGTCGTCCTAGTTTTGTCCATTCCGAGAAGTTGACAGAGACCCTCAATCACAGCAGAGAGGAAATTTCTCCCCTGGTCAGAATGCATTTGAAGGGTGACTCCATACCTTGATATCCACTGGTGTACCAAGGCATCCGCAACCGTAGAAGCTTCTTGATCAGAATTCGCAACTGATGGACATTTTCCGGACGCTTCCAGTTCTTTACTGCGGACACTTTTTCAGGATCTGTTCGAACACCTTCAGCTGAAATGATGTGTCCTAGATATTTTACTTCCCGTTGGAAGAACTTGCATTTCAAAGGGTTCAGCTTTAAATTCGCCGCTCTTAGCTTCGTTAACACTTTTCGAATCTTTTCTAGATGTTCTTCAAACGTGCGGCCACCAATGATGACGTCGTCTAGGTAGATGAGACAAGCTTCAAAAGTCAGGCCTTTTAACACTGTCTCCATGAGGCGCTCGAACGTTGCTGGAGAATTGCAGAGCCCGAACGGCATAACTTTGAATTGCCAAAGTCCCTGTCCAGTAGTAAATGCGGTCTTCTCTTTGTCATCAGGATGGATCTCTACTTGCCAATATCCACTCTTCAAATCCAGTGTGGAAAACCATTTATGGCCTGAAAGAGTATCTAGCGTGTCGTCTATTCTTGGTAGAGGATAGCTGTCCTTCTTTGCGATATCGTTAAGTTTACGATAATCCACACAAAATCATGTGGAGCCATCTTTCTTTCGGACCAACACGATGGGAGAGGCCCACGGACTTGATGACGGTTCGATGATGTCACTATCCTGCATCTCTTGGAAGAGCTTAGAAACCTCTTCTTGTTTTGCAAACGGCAAGCGTCTTGGATGCTGTTTAATCGGTGGATGGCCGGCAGTATCAATTCTATGCCGTGTCAGTGAAGTGCGACCAATATCACTCTCGTTTTGAGAAAACACATCCTTAAATTCCTGGAACAGTCTTTCTGCGGCATGTCTCTGTTCAGGAGATAAATTTTCATTTCGTCCAATTTCAGGTGTTAAACTTGTAGGCGGCTCCGACAACATCAAGCTCGGGTCTTTGCATACACAAATGACTGGAGCACAGGTTGCAAGCACTTCACCCTTCTGGATAATTCTAGACTTTTCACTTACGTTTGCAATTCTCACGGGTATCACATCTTTCGACAGGTCTACCAGCGCTGATGCTATTAGCACTCCCTTTGGGCTCTTCTCAGGATATCCAGTCAAGCCATACTGGAAAATTCTTTCGTTTCCAGTTACTCCAGGTTTCATCATTTCGGTTCGAGGAGGGATGGTAACATCTGCCTTGGCTGTGATCCGTTGAATGGACCCGGACTCATTTCCATGTTTGAAAATAGTGACATCTTCTTGAGCAGAGCGTAACTCATTATTCTTAAAATCCAGTGTAAATCCATGCTCTTTTAAAAAGTCCAGTCCGAGTATGAAAGGGTCTGAAATATCGGCCACATAGACTGTATGGTGGTAAGCGGCGTTCCCAAACTTTATTTTCAGTGTCATTCTTCCATGTATATCGATCTTATCTCCGGTCACAGTTTGAAGAATAACACGCGGCGGGGTCCAGAAGAGTTTTTCTTTCAGCCGCTGAGCTAGATCTTTCCGAATGATGGTCACATTGGCTCCTGTATCGATGATCATATTACAGGGCAAATCATTCACGCTTCCGACTAGAAAAACTCCGTTCTCGCCGCAACTTCTTGCAGAAATTTCACATACTTGAAAATGGAGCTTCTCAAAATCTGGCAACCTCCGCCCCGCAAGATGGCCATTAATCAGTTTTCCTGCTCCTCCGTTAGCGGGTGAGATATTACCCTCGGTGCTGGGTCGTCTTGGGCAGTCGATTTGGATATGGCCTTCTCCACCGCATTTCCAGCACTTGATCTTCTTGTAAGGTTTGTTGGCCATTAAGGAGTTTATCTGTCTCATCATGTCCTTCATCTGCTGCTGTAAGCGCTCCACAGCTCTATCCGACGTCTCAGGCAGGTTGGTTGCTCGCACAAAGTGTCGATCTTTCCTAGTAGCTTGCTGGGCTGCCTCGAGTTTCAGAGCGTAAACCAAAGCCCCTTTTAAATCATTGAGATCTGCAATCCAGAGTACTGTCTGGATCTCAAAGTCACGCACACCATCGATGAAATGTTGCAGAGCTAAACTTTCTCTAGTTTCAGTCGGGCAGTCAGGATAAGCAAGATGGGAAAGTCTCTCGACATCCGTAGCAAGCTCTTGCAGGGATTCAGTGGATTTCTGCTGTCGAGATTTGAGCTGGAGTCTTCTATATTCCTTCATGCATTTCTCGCCAAAGCGCAATTCTAAGGCACTGACGAGCGTTTCAAAATCCAGCAGTTCATTTGCAGGCAAAGTCTGTAGGACGTCGGCAGCATCAGCTCGTAGAGAAGCAGCTAACTGGCAAGCCTTTGTCTGGGAATCCCATCCATTGGCGTCCGCTACGATCCCAAATTTTGTCTTAAAAACTGGCCAGGAGGATTTGCCGTCATAGGTCGAAAGTTTAATAACGGCCCGAGGAAGCATATCTGGATACTTGAAATCTTCGGAAAAGTTTACGGCAGTTATCTTCTATTTCTTGACTTTTTCCAAATCTTTTTTTACATTCTCTATGCTTTCTTCAACGGTCTTGGCAATCTTTTGAACTTTTTCTTCTACTCTTTCTTCTACGGTTTTCGCTGTCATTTGAACTTCTTCTATGGTTTTGGCTGTCATTTGAACATTTTCTTCTTTTTCTTGAAACCTTCCTTCAAATTTATTTTCCACGGAGTCAATTCTTTCATTTAAAGATGTTATTTTATCCTCTGTCAGATCTTTCAACTCACCAAGGTTGGTTGACATATCTTTTTTTATTTCTTCCGACATTTCCTTCATTTCAGCCTGATTCGCAGTCATTTTCTCATCTATCGCTGACATTTCCTCCTTCATTTCTTCCGACATTTCCTTCATTTCAGCCTGGTTCGCAGTCATTTTCTCATCCATCGCTGACATATCCTTCTTCATTTCTTCTTTCATCTCGCCAAGGTTGGTTGACATCTCAGCCTGATTCGCAGCTAATTTCTCCAATAATTGTTTCAGCTCACCCTCCATTGCTCTGGTGATCGGCATTCAACCCCACTCCTGACACCAAATGTTGTGAGCTCGGGGTTCGAAAGGATTGTTGCCAATATATAAGAACAATCAACAGGTTTTATTTTCTCCAAACAGTTCGGTAAATACACAAGAATCTTCTCAAAGACACAAATATTTAGTAATCTTCAAATCTAATAACAGCACAGCAAAATTTCACACAGAACAATATAGCGTATTGTTCAATACGGCGAATCAAATACAAAACCGCTCAGAGAAACACAGTTCTCAATGCAAAGCCTCTCGTGCGTATTCAATCGCATTTGACAGAGAACTAACTGAACTGAACTGGTGGAGGTCCCTTATATAGGCTTTAAAGATAACTGTAGAATTTTCCAGAGCTTTCGGATGCTAGAAATTACCAGAAAGTGCTTTAACTCTTGATAGAGTACCTCAAACGAGAAAGGATCCCAATGTAAAGGTATAAGGGGGGGGGGGGGGGGGGGGTTGCACAAAAAGTCGCCAAATCCGTCAACTTGGCGACATTTGGCGATATATCGCCAAATTTGGCGACAAAAATAAGTCGCCAAAAACCATCGCCAACTTGGCGATAAACCCATTCCTTGGCGATTTTCCAATTGAACTTCATTATAAAACCGATGCTGTAAGGTTGTTTTTCTTGCAAAGCACCTGAGGCCTTTAGCATTGAGTTACATGATGCTCAATAGGAAATACATTAATAATACTGCAATTTTCACAATAATAAAATAAAATAAATTAAAAAGAATGAAATATTTACAAAATTCATAGCAATATATATATATATATAATAAATGAACATATTTATTGATTTCTAGTCTCAAAAGGACCAATAATTTTAATTATGGTAAAATTTGCGCGAAAAATACGAGCTTGGGTCTCAAGAGGTTAAAGAAACCGTACACTCCGACTTAGAATCCACACACTCAGTGGCGTAGCCAGGATTTCATTTTGGGAGTGGTCCAAAATTTTCGGCAGGTTATATATATATAGTAAAACACGCCAAGATGAAATCGTAAAGAGTGGTAAATAATTCTATTTTAGACAGGTTTTCGTCTTAGCAGGTTTAATTTTATGGCAATCTATTCTTATGGCTATGGGACAAAGGAATATTTCATTTAAAGCAACATTCTGTTATAGGCAGGTTTCGTTTCCACAACTTATGCTGTATTTATACAAGTATGTATTGTAAAGCCTGTCAATATATAAACAGCCCATAACAGAATCCTGTCTTAAACGGAAGCATTACACGTTCCTGATATGGATTACCATACAATTATATCTGCTGAAAATCTGTCGGAAACGGCATTTTTTACAGCTCTTTTGTGATTTAGATTCCGTCTTAACAGGTTTTTCTGTACTTATAAATACAGTAAATCCAGTCAAAGCGGAACTTTCTACAACGGAATCCTGTCGCAATCGGAAGAGTTTCGGGATCCCGACAAAACAAACAATACATCTTTTTGAGGTAGTGTATAAGAGTATAATTAATAAAAGGTATAATTAATTACACTTCTTGAAACTGAAATCTGTCTAAAGTGAAACTTTTTTCCAGTATCCTGCGATCAAGTCTTGACTGAGTGTACAATAGAAGTATTTCGAGTGACTTAAGAATTTATGTATATTGTATATTCTTCTCAATTTATTAATGTAAAAAATAGATTTTGTAAAATAAAGTAAGATCAATCGCTGTAATTGCAGCTAATAATACAATGAAGTTACATTAATAATTACCTAATAATTACCAGTGAAAATTATTTTACAAACACTAAGATATAAAAAGCTGAGCACTTACTGCAGAGTTAAATATATTTATATCCAGTTTCATATAACATAAGCATTTGCTTACCTTAAAGCTACGATCAAATAGTTAAGTTTATAACAGCAATTTTCATGTTTAACCTATTAAGGACCGAATTATTTATCTCAATAAAATACAAATATTGCGATTCATACCACTTTTATATTGTTATGAATTTTGTATATATCTGTAAATATTCCATTTGTTTAAATTTATTTTATTTTATTATTGTGAAAATTGCAGTATTATTAATGTATTTCCTATTGAGCATCATGTAACTCAATGCTAAAGGCCTCAGATGGTTTGCAAGGAAAACAACCTTACACCCTCATCTTTATAATGGAAGTCTATGGAAAAATCGCCAAGGAATGGGTTTATCGCCAAGTTGGCGATGGTTTTGGCGACTTATTTTTGTCGCCAAATTTGGCGATATATCGCCAAATGTCGCCAAGTTGGCGACGGATTTGGCGACTTTTTGTGCAACCACCCCCCCTTTATACCTGTACATTGGGATCCTTTCTCGTTTAGGTTCTCTATCGAAAGTTAAAGCACTTTCTGGTAATTTCTAGCATCTGAAGGCTCTGGAAAATTCTACAGTTATCTTTAAAGCCTATATAAGGGACCTCCACCAGTTCAGTTCAGTTAGTTGTCTGTCAACTGCGATTGAATTCATACGAGAGGCTTTGCATTGAGAACTGTGTTACTCAGATTGATTTTGTCGTTGATACGTCGTATTGAACACATTGTTTCTGTGTGAAATTTTGCTGCGCTTTTATTGGATTTGAAGATTACTGAATATCTTGTAATTTTCAGAAGATATTTGTGATCGTATTGCACTGTTTATAGTGAATAAACCCTTTTGATTGTTCTTATATATTGGCATCAGTCCTTTCGAACCCCGAGCTCACAACAATATTATAGCAACCTAAGAGTTACTTTATCATGGTGTTTTTTGCATCAAATAAAGTGAATTATCGTATTTATCTTAAAAACAAATTGGTGTTACCTTAAAACCTGGTGTCAGAAACGTAATGTTACGAAAACGCAACGTCAGCCTTTAATGGGTTAATTTCCTGTCATTGAATTACGAACTTGTGCTGTAATAGTGTACTGGATAATGAGTTGACATAATTGCCAATCCCATCAGTAGTTGATTCCTCGTGAGAATTTCTATTATATGGTTTTGATCTTTAAGAAAAAATATCTTGTAATTTCGACTACAGAAACTATTAGTGTGACAAACACGCACAACAAATATAGTTGATGTTCGGAAAAACAGTTTTGTTACAGTGGTGTAAAACAGCCATAATTCTTCTGTGTTTCTCTGTTTAAAGTTTTACCGTATTTGATACCAAAGTAAGCATTTGGCCTTCATAGCTGTTTCTGATATCTGGTTTGATAAAAACATCTTACATTTTTCTAAAAAAAAATATTTATGATGGATTAGCACTTTATTTGGAAGTATTAGATTGTGTAAAAAATAATGGTGGTTTCTGTTATTTTACTTTTCAACCAATTTATTTTAAGTGGTTAGAAACAGTTTTAGAACATATTTCAAGATCAGCAGCAAGTTCTCGGAATTTGGCACGTGGATTATCTTCAACTTATGCTTTCATTTCTCATTTGTTAATGACAGAATGTCACCCACACATCCTCTATATTCAAAACTATCATTGCCAACATGGAATTTCTGAAAGCAATGTTAAACTATGCTTTCGCAAATCGTACTTGGGTCAAATGTAATATTGAATTCAGACATTTTTTTCCGGGAGGGATTTCTGCGGATGGTACCATTTTTCTTCGGAAGGCACACTGGAGTTCCAGGGCACTTCTATACCATTAATAAGCATAAAATCACAAATCTTCCGGGGTGGATTGCCCCCCCCCCTTTTTTTCCCTGAATTCGGCGCTGTAGCTAGATGATATAAAAGCCGCTTCCGCTGTTTTTTGTACCATTTTGAATTAGTACAAAAAATCGTACAAACTTTTCCACAGTTCTGTAACTGCCTTAAATATCCCTGTACCCTGTCCTTCAAAATACTATACAGCAACGTATTATTCCATTAAACATTTATTAAAAATAGCTCGGGTTGAAAAGTTCAATACCAAAAATTGCCATTATTTTGCATTTATTACAAATCCAAAATAACTTTAAAACCTTTCAACGTCCCCTGCTCTTTCTTTAACCCTTACACAGACGGTGGGAATATAATTACCACTTAATTTTAATTCTTAAATGCCGAATCATACCAAATGTCGAATTTTTGAATAAATATTTTGCTTTTATAATGCACATGAAGAAAAGCAATTTTTATTTTCAAATCAATTTGTTCGTCGATTCTGGTGGCAGTCAATTATTTCAACATTTCAGCAAAGAAATTAGTTTGCCCGTGTAAGGATAAGATGTATTATCCGTCTTCATCTGATGGCTAACTTGACAAGGAATTTGTGCGGCTAATGAAAATTGTATCAAAGTTTTCTTTGGCGAAGGATTCTGCCCTCTTGAACAGGTCAAAAACCTTTTGAACACCAGTCTCCTGTTCCTTGCTTACTGATTAACGTAAAGTTCATAAAGCTGAAAAATATCATCATCAGCATGTTTTACAACAGAATACAAATTTGCACATTCAGATTTTTGCAGGTATTTTGAGAGTGGCAATGTAATATTGAATAAAATTCACAAATAACCAGTCCAAGAATAAATTTACTTTTTAAAATTGCAGCCAGCATTATTTAAAGTAAATGATACTATTGTCCGATATAAAACCATAAAATGAACAAGATAAGGATCACGAAACGTTGATGATTGTGCTGTTATTGCATTCGTGTAGACTTTTTTTTCCCCCGTAAGTGCTGGAAACACTTGGTCCCATCGAAGTCACTGTTGAAGACTTTTTTACATTTATCCTGTTAAAAACAGTAAAATTTGTGGAAACGGAATCGCTAGGGATCGTTAACAAATTTCGTAGATGAAGGATTATCTTTCCGTCATCGGGCATGAAATGTTTCCGTTTACGAGGATTCGAAGTTCACCGAAGACCTACCAAAAAGGAATCACAACTGGAAAAAGTTCCATTGTATATATATTTCAAATGTTAGCAAGTATAAGTAGGGTTGTTTTCGTCGAACCTTGAATTTTTTTCTGTTTAAGATCATCTTCACAGATGTTATTGTAATACATCTATGTTCTTCAGAGGTGTACTATAAAGTGGATACGTTTTAACAATTTTAGAGGATACCTTTCAAAACGGAACGTGTTTATAACAAAAACCTGTCTTTAACGGAAAATTTTTATACAGCCGGAGAAAGACGTACCTTAAAATTATACTTGCTAAGAGGAACACCTGTCTAAAGCGGAATTTTTTATCTGTCCTTTGCGATTCAGCTTTAGCAGTTTTTAATATTGTTGTATCCATGATTCTCAAATCACTTGTTCGTTCGGGGGGGGGGGGTCCGGACCCCCTGGACCCCCCCCCCCTTGGCTACGCCACTGCACACACGGACACTAACACACACATTCATTCATTTATTATGCAACAGCTATCGTCGCCTCGAATAAAGGCAAACGTGATCAAATTTTCGAGGTTATTCCAAGCTAAAATTGGTGGAGATGAGGCGAATCGTCACGATTTATCGGAAAAATGAAGGACCTGTTGTATGAGTCACCCAACAACTAAATATAATAGTACCAGTACCGCATATCCTTCCGTCAAAAATATGGTTTGTTGGTTTGATACACAGCCGATTAAAGAAGTCTATGAAATTGTAAGTGCGAAGTACCTCATGAGAATGTAAGTATTTACGTATTTTATATTTATTGCTATCTGTTGTATTAATTTAATTTTCAAATAATACAGTTCTTTTCTTTCTTTTTAATTTCTTTCGTGAAAAGCCATTTCAAGTGTTTTATTATAGTCCAAAAGTTTTTCAAATCCTACATTTATTTAAATTTAAGTTTATTTATGTTTTATTTCTCTATTTCTTTCAGATAATTATGTATTATTCCTTTGTAAAAGCATTTCTGGATCAAATCGAAAATTATAATACAAGTCTAAAACCTAACTTCGTGTAGAAATATACATAATAATTATGGAAACATCCAGTCGAAATGGTCAGCAATAAGGGCGTGGCTTAAGGGGAGGGGGGAATCCCGTTTTCGAATTTAAAAGAAAAGAAAAATCAAAAAAAGTAAAGAAGAAAGTGCATAACAATAAAAAAAAAAAAAAAATTAGCAACCTAAGAATGTGGTGTAAATAACTATCAAATGCATGAATGAAAATAGAATTTTACTCTTAAGGAATATTAATTGGCAGTTTTACGGAACACTTTAAACTGGAGCAATTTCACTATTTTAAGATCGTTAGCATGTACTGAAAGTAGATTTACTTGAAGATATTGCTTTTGAAATATCTTCAAGTCTTTCCAAATACCAATATAAATCAGATTGGTTTTTATCTATCAGATTACATTCGTATAGGAAAAAGATAATTAAAAACTGATTCATATATGTTACCCTTTTTTAAACAAATTGTTCAGATCTATATTTCGGTACAAATCTACACAAACTTTTAAATTTCTATAAATAACACTTTATTTTGACAGAAACTGAAGTAATTACTAAATCACAAATCGCTTATCAGAAAAATCAAAATTCATATACCATCTTTGTTGCACTGAAAGTTGGTGTATACTTTCTCTTCTCTTTTTATCTCTTCTCTTTCTATCTCTTTTCTTTTCAAAGATCGTATTTTTAGGGTTTCGTTCATCTCAGGAAACCCTATTAGCCCCGCTTCGCTGTCTGTCTGTCACAGAGCCGGTTCTCAGAAACTATATAACTTACAGTCATAAAATTTTGTGTACTTATAGCTGAATACCTATGAAGCTCAAAATTAAAATTTGAAAAAATCGTATTATTTTAATATATAGAGATAAAAATATAAAAATCAAACAGCCTTTTCCTATTAAATTTAAACATTTTTCGTTATAGCAGTTGCCAACAATTAAAAATCCACAATAAAATTCTTTTTACAATAATTAATTTTCTATTCAAAGATTTCCACGTGAAAAATGAAAATGAAATAAAAAGTTTCGCCAATTGAAAAAAAAGATTAATATGACGTCATATTGGTAATAAAACGGAAATTTTCAAATATTTCTCAATAATACAAGGAGTATGAGTATGTGTAAATACAGAAAGCAGCTTAATATGACGTCATTAGAGAATTAAAAAGAAAATTAATCTGATGTCTAACATTTTGAAGGTTTAATTTTGAAAATGATTTTTGTTTTAATATCGCATTTAGTCCACATGACATTTATTATTATGACAGAGTATAATAGCGGGCTTCACCCGCTATCGGACCTGTTCAGATTTTCGAAAAAACGAGAAAAATAGACCGGTAAATTTTTATTTTATAAAAAACAATACTTTTTTTTTTATAAAATTTATTTGGATTTATTAAAGAAAGGATAAAGTGTTTTGAAAGGAATGTTAAACGAAACCCTTTGTGCAATCTTCGATCACACTTAGCAATTTGTTTTTATATTGAGCAGCTAGTTTCAAGACCGTGCGAAGAGAAAACTGCGCCAGGGGCAAAGTTACAATTTGGCGCCCCCCCCCTTCTTTTTGTGACAGGTACAGGGATCTAGCTAGAAGTAAACAACAGGGGGTGCTCAAGAAAATGTAGGGGGGGCTCATACTATTTCTCTCTCTCTGACACATGCACGCACAAACACAGATATATATATATATATATATATATATGATCAAAGTACTATATAGAAAGATAAATTATTGCATATTCATATTGTAGGCACTACGTTTCTTATTAAACTGTTTATAATAACTTTATTTGATGATAAGAAAACTAAAAGCTGCAGACGGGAATGTAATAAAGGATATATACGGTGGATACGACTTATACGGTATACCTTCTGGATTATTTTAAGGAATACCGGATACCCTCTACTTAAAAACACTATAGCATATACTCTTTAGGGTATACCCTCTGCCTACAGCATATGCCCTCTGGATTTTTAACGACTACTTCTCTGGCTGCAGAATGAAAATTTTCGTGAAATAATAAGTGATGATGCCAATAAGTAAATAAAAAGCCGACAGTTCACCTGTTTCAAAAGAGTTGCAATCTTTAATTTTTTTTTTTTTTCTGAATATTCCCTGCCCTTAAGAATTCTAAAGTTATGTTTTTGTAGGATAACAAACATCGGAAAAACCAAGGATGTATTTTGCATTTTAAAATTATTTTGTGTTTAGTCAAATGCTTGTATTTAAATTGGCTATTAGCTTTTTTTCATTAGTATGATTTATAAATCAAGGATCTTATATATATTTTTTTTAAAACTAGGATGACTCAAATACGAAACATAATGTTTATCATAAGCATTATATTTACTATCAAACTCATTAGAATAACTTTGTTTAATGTTAATAATGGAAAACGCTGCAAAATGAAAAAAATCAGTATATAACTTATGTAAAAGTCAATGTTTGCGTCTGCAAAAGGTTGCTAATTCTCAGTTTGTGCAGATAGAATGCGCGCATGTTGAAGCACTTATTTGCAGTTTTTAAACAAATACTGTACTTTAGTATTTATGCAAAACTGTAAAAAGCCCCAAAACTAAGTTCAATTTTTTAACAGTTTTTTTTTAACACACGATTTTTTAAACAAAATTTCATTTGATGTCCTTGGCAACTTTCCCAGGGGGGGGGGCTCAAAAATTTTCAGGGGGTGCTGAGCCCCCCCCCTGGCACCCCCCTAGCTACGGCCCTGGACAGGTAACACAAAACTGATAAAGTACAGAAACAAAAATAAATTCTTTTGAATAAACATTTCGATTTTATTTTGGGACTTTAAAAGGTTTAATTTTAATTCATAAATTGCAAACAACTAAATAACATAAGATAAAATTGCACTTATTTATTGGAGAGTACATGATATTTTCCGACAGGAAAAAAAAAATAACAATGACGAAGAGAGAAAAAGAAATTCCCCAGAAAATGATCGATGACCAAAAAATGAATAAATAAATAAATTAAACCGTGGTTGGTAATATAAATTTGGAGTCCCCTCAATGTCCGCCCCTTCACCCCCATTCTTCGCACGGCCCTGGCTAGTTTTAGAACAGCCAAAATATGGTAATTTCGAAATTCGAGAAAAATAAAATTATCTAAATTAATTTGTATATATATGTGTGTTATTTATTCTGTAATTACTTCTGAAAACTGAAATGAATACTTTTATGCAGCATATAAAATCCAACTTAACATTATAAAGCGTATACATGCATTTTATTTAATTATTTATTTTTGAAGTAAAAAGTACAATCCATAATAAAAGATGTAAAAACAGAAAATTGCACATATAGTTTTAGATAAATACTATACGATATAGACCGGGAGGCGGCAGCACAGACAATCACCTCATCGAGTTCACGGCTGATATTCCAGAATTAGTTAAAACTTGATTCACATATTAAAACGCAATCGGTCTGCCAAGTCATATCTTGGTGGAAAACACGTGAAAACCCGATTTTAGCGGTTGACTCGTAAGTTTACCATTGTGTTTTCCTGCACCCAAAAGTATGAAAACATGGAGAACTGGGTGCAGGAAAACACAATGGTAAACCTACGAGTCAACCGCTAAAATCGGGTTTTCACGTGTTTTCCACCAAGATATGACTTGGCAGACCGATTGCGTTTTAATATGCGAATCGAGTTTTAACTAATTCTGGAATTTCAGCCGTGAACTCCATGAGGTGATTGTCTGTGCTGCCGCCTCCCGGTCTAATAAGGATATTTATCAGAGCTGAAAATAAATAAAAATTGGAAAAACCGAAATTTTAAAATTATTCACAATCGTAATTTGAAAATTTACTTTAAAGGTGTAGCAACCACACTCACACATTCACTGACTGAATGTCAATCCTCAGTGACAGGTACCAATTCAATATTTATTAAAAGCAAAAGAGAAAAAATACTCTTTCCGACTCTACTTCAAACATAACGTAAAAATGTTATTATTATTATTTTTTTAATGACTAAGAATGACACCTGCAGGTATTATTTTTTGCGTACCATCTATTTAGGCCCACGGTAAACATAATTTGTCGCGACTGGAATACTTAAAAAGCATTTACCAGCTTTTAAATCGCAATGCATAAAAGAAAAAAAATTAGAGGGTCTTTCATGAGGGCGAAATTTTGAGTCTAAATACATAGGTTAATAGAGACCATGAATATTACCGATGGTAGATAAACACGCTTTGAACCAATGTCCAATTTTTATAGAAGGGAATTGTATGTGCCAGGTATAAATATGTACAAATAGTTCTGTAACATGCACTTACAATTTTATATAGTAAAGTTATAAAATATTGAGGTCAGAAATTTCTTACGAAAAGATTTTTTAAAATAAAATTCTGATTTTTCTACACGTTTTAAATGTGCTTGTTACTTTCATCAAGCAGTGGTACTTTTCTGTAGCCACTGTTTTAAATTTGAATTTAATTAAGATGATGCCGAAAATCATTGAACTGTATAGTGTGGTGCTCGAATACGCTTTTGTTTTGATGTATGGTATGGTCATGATGAGGTGAAGTGGGTGGGGGCTTTTCTTACTCAATTGTAATTCTTATGTAGTTCCTCCCCATGCCTTGCTGTATGCTGCTTCTGCTTGAATTTAAGTCTAGGCGTTAGATACGTCTAGGCCGAAGGGGAATTTATTGCACAGATTACAGTAATAAGTTACTCTATGCTTTAGTGTTGCTATCTGGAAGATTAATAACAGCATATACTTTTCAGAAAATAAAAAGGGAATTAGTGGATGTAAATGAATACAGTTACATGCTGATTATCAGATGTTCTTTTACAGAAGTTATTAGCGTACATAAATAAACGATTGTACTTTTAAGGAATAACAAAAAGGCTTTTGGAGAAAAAAAAAATTAGATAGCAAAGAATGTAAAATTGAATGCGTATTTTGAATTAAGTTAGGTATATACAGAGGGGGGGGGGGGGTCAAGAAGTAAAATTTTGGAAAATCGTGATGTATTTTAGAAATATTTCACAAAATGTTAGGGAAAATTACTGCGAATTAAAAGTATATTTTTGGGTAGGCATTATGCATCTGAAAAAAATATACTTTCACAAACAATGATTATTTTTTGTGTGTGACACTAAAATATATATTTAAGTTTTAACAACCCCATTACTTTGAATTTAGCTTTGTAAGAAATTAAATAAATCTTTTTTATAAATTTTAAATCATAAATATGTGTATATATTTTTTTCAAAAATTGATGCACTACATACAAATTAACACGCACATAAATTAGCCCTAAAAGCTTATTATTATTATTGTATATATATATATAATTATTATTTAATTATTATTACTTAGATGAATAGTTTCTAATTAAAAACTCGATGACCTACTTTTGAAACTATATTCGTATTCATTCAGTAATAAAATTAAATTATTTTAAAAGTTGGAAAGGATAAACAAGCAGGTATTTAAAAATTATTTTTTTTTTCATGTAAAAACATTATTAAAAATAGTATTAAAAGATAGTCTAAAAATATCTTTAGTGTTTTATAAAACTAACAATTTTTTAAATGCTTTTTTTTCTTACATAAATAACTATAGATTCCTACAGAAAATGTTTATAAAGGATTTTTTTTATATATATCTGTGCAAATTTCGAGGCAGACGCCTCTATCAAATGCACTTCCACGAAAGGTATACAAATGGGCGGTTCTTTAGATCTTTCTGTTCACTTCTGTCAGTATTACAAACCATCAGATATGCTGAATGTCGAGAGATGTCTTGAAATGTCAGAAAAATTGTATTGTTTTTTTTACGAATGTCGATAGATATCCCTGAATGTTGTATTATAATAATATCATTTTTACGACATTGGCCAATGTAAACCAAATATTAAAAATAAGGCATTAAAAAAGATGAAGTTTTTTAAAAACGGCTAACTTCTTACATTTTATTGTTTAGAATACTATTTCTGTATTATAATGTTTATAAGTAGTAATGCAAAAAACTCTGTTGAATGTTTTCTTTTAAAAGCTAATTTTAAGTTACAGGGCATTGTGAATATCGGCAGAAGTTGTAAATTTGACATACGACATTCAGCGACTTAAAAAAAAAAAAAAAAACAAGAACGAAAAATCATGCGTCAAGCATAGATTATGTAACACTTTCCAACGCTTCCTAAATAATTTTACGAATCATACTCTTTAATAAGCTAAAAGATAACATCTAAGTAATCCGAATACTTTTATTCAGCCCTGTATAGGATCTATAGATTTGTATATATACTTACATAGGATGCTAAATTTTAGTTCAGTTAGGAAACACGTAGCACAGTTTAAAATTCTCCGTCTGGAGTTAAATAATACGGAAATGTGTTCCCGAACTTTTGTGCTTCCCTGTATAGGATCTACAGAATTTATACACACCACGTAATATACAAAAAGCGATTTAAAATTAAAATCGCGTTCAGTAACTTAAAACGCACTTCCAGGAATTATTGTTAACATACAGTAGAGAATTCTTTTGTGTGTCCCTGTAAATGAACGATGACTGATATACACACAATATTCTGTAGTAAGTCTCTTGTAATGAACCTTATATAAATTTCAATGCGTTTAAAATAGGGAAACATTATTTAAATAAACCGCAGACGATTTTTCTCCATACACGTAATGTAACGGAATTCTTTTGACTGTCCCTGTAAAGTAAATATAAGTGCTATGCACACCCTATTCCATATTAAGCTTCTTCTAATGCACCTTAGTGATATATATAAATTTCAATGCGTTTAAAATAGTGAAACATTATTTAAATAAACCGAAAATGATTTTTCCCCATAGACCGCAATGTAACGGAATTCTTTTGAGTGTCCCTGTAAAAAAACTATAAGTGCTACACACTTCCGTTGAAATAGGGAACATGCTATAGATAACGATTATAACATATAAAAATTGCAGGGCAATCCGAGCATATTTACGGGAGTTAGAGCACGGCCAGACGGCCAGACAAACCGAAGTCATAAACACTTTTCAACTAGGTTGGAAAGTGTTAAAAAAACACTAGGGTAAAATAACGATCAGGGCATTAAATAAAAGCGCGTTTTAATATTTTAAACATATGATTTAGCAGAAAGATGGGAAACGGGTTGGGGGGGGGGGGGGGGGGTAGGTATGGACTGGACATGTTGGGGTAAGAGGATTTAGATGTTTGTTTAATAATCTTTATTTCAAAGTAACAAATAAGGCAGAATATAATTTTAAAATATAAAAGCATTTTAAAAATTAAGCAGAGTTACGCTGTGAGATGGAGGGGAGTTTAGAAGTTTGACTATCTATTTTTACAGCAAAGTAAGAAATAGGACAGAAATTTTTCTATAAATTAAAGTTCTAAAGAAATCAAATTTTGTTTATCATTGAGAGGTGGGGGGGGGGGGGGTAGAAGAAGGAAATCAGAAAGAAATTTTCAGGAAGTATTTAAAAGAAAGATTATTTATCATTACTCGAAAAGATAAAGTGTTTAAAATATTTTATTTTGTGTGTGCTTGGAGGGGCAACAACAGAAGCGAAAATTTTGGCGGGATTGATGGAGGGGAGGTAATTTAGATGATTATTTTTTAAAGTTATTTTTTCAAGTGGTACCAGACTTCCAAGAAGTCTGGCACCACTATTAAAGATTAAAAAAATTTCAATTTAACTTTTAAATCACAAAATTCACAATCACCACACGTTTATGTACACATTATTAGAAATAGCATAAAAAACGTAGTAAAAAAACATCTTTAGTTTTTTATAAAACTACAGTAGAACTCCAATTATCCGAATCAATTGGGACCGGACCCTATTCGGATAGTCAAAAATTCGTATAATTGGATTTTTTTCCAAAAAAAAAAGGGGTATATTTTAATTAATTACTGTATGTATGTTGAAAATGTGAGAAAAAATATTATTTTGAAAGAAAAAGAGCCTTTTAATTAATTAAATGAAAAGGCAACACTATTACATGTTAAGCGTACTTACAAGTGCTGTACATTAGTACAGTATGTACGTACCGTACTGTAAATGAAAGTCATTACTTGCTGAACATCTCGGTCAAAGTAATCTGTTTGACAGTCTTCATCGGTTTTCGGGGAGCCAAGTCGCGCATCCGTCAGAAGTTGCCCGTGCTCCCTCTCGGACTGACGCTCCATACACTTCAACGCAGTTTCAAAGCCGGCAAATGCTTCACTAGCTGATGGTCTCGTGTATGCTTCAACTTCGACATTAAGGTCATTTCCTTCCTCGACTCTTTCTTCTCTCACACTTTCAATAAATTCATCATCATTTACAATTTGAAACCCAGGGTCTTCGCGGCGGAAAGACAATAGCGTGCGTAGACAGAATCATTATTTTGGGAATCGCAGTACATTTCCGTCTTCATTTGTTTTTTCTGAAATTCTGAAAGCGATTCGGATAATCAGCGATTCGGATAGTTGGAGTTCTACTGTAACAACTTTTCAAATTCTTTTTTTAAACAACTATAACTATAGATTCCTACAGAAATTTTTTATATAGGCATTTTCTTTCTCTGCAAATTTCACGGACGCCTACATCAAATGCACTTCAACGAAAACTATACAAATGGGTGGTCATTTAGAACTTCCTGTTCATTTCGGTCAAGATTACAAACTTCGTCCATCGTCAGACTCAGACATGCTGAATGTCGACAGATATTTTGAAATGTCTGAAAAATGATATTGTTTTTCGTAAATGTCGATAGATATCCCTGAATGTTGTAATCAATTTTACGACAATGGCCAATGTAAACCAAATATTAAAAAGAAGTTTTTTGAAAACGGCAAACTTATTAAATTTTGTTGTTTATAATTCCTTTTCTGTATTATAATGTTATAAGTAACGCAAACTCCTTTGAATGCTCTCTTTTAAAAACTAATTTTAAGTTATGTCTGTGAAAATCGGCAAATGTTGTAAATTTGACGTACGACATTCAGCGACTTTCGAAATATTGGTCAATATTGGAGTGAATATTGGCCAATATCTCTGTGCTACCTGGGTATGAAATCAAATATATACCAAATAAGAAAAGAAATACAAAATAATAAAAAGTTTCATTCCACAAATATTGAATAGAATTATTTTTTACTTAAAAATACTTCATGTGGGTAAGTTTAATACTTCCTTTTTATATTTTCTATAAGCTCCTAATTTTTATATTTTGTTAATTGCTCTTTTTTTTATGCCTATGCCCCCCCCCCCCTCCCCCCGTTCTACCAGTTATGATTCACCATAAAAATTAATTCTTCATTTGCTATGTACTGGGGATATGTGGTAGATGATTGAAAGTTCCGTAGACATAATGTAAAACGGCTTTCAGCAAAGGATATGCGATACAGCGAAGTTGCATCACAGGGTGAACTCACTGGCGCGCTCGCCCGGATACTCGGATTAAATCTATTAGCGATAAGTCGCCAATTCTAGTCAATCAAAAAGTGGGATATGTTCGCGTTTTTGTTTTCTTTTTTGTATTAGAAAGAATCGTTAAATTAACAAGGTGTATTTTACATTATATTTAGAAAAGATAAATGCATATTTCTAAATCGTAGGCACCTAGGTAAAAAATATCATTAATGTTATAACTATTATTTATTTTTTATAGACTGGAATAGATATATTCATTAGTTAAAAAAATTAGAAGCAGAGGCACAATTTCTGTTGCAAAATACGAGAAAAAAAAATTAGAATACATATACACACGTTATCTTAAAATTGAAAAGAAAATTTAAGTATAAATAAGAAATTAAAAAAGAATTTAAAAAAAAAACCCAAAAAAATCCCGAAAGGCGCTGACCCTCGCTGGGGACAGAACCCTCAACTAGCCGCTTCCTGTCTGTTATCATAACCATTCAGCCATCGGTGCTCGTTTTTCCAGAGAGAAGATTCAATAGGGTATTTAGGATTAGCAGGAGACTTTGTACTTTTTTTTGGCTTGTACTGAAAAATGTACACTTATTATTTTTATATTGACCTATATTATTTTGATGAATCTGGGGATCGATTCTGGTCTTATCGGATTATAACTACATGTCGGAACCGGAATCTCCATTTCATAACGACAGCAATGGACAAGAGCTATTCTGGTCTCCCCTCGTTATCTTACAGTAGAGGATGAAAAATAGAAAATCCCCTGCTTGCAGTCGGACATGTTTGTAGCCAATCAGATGCAAATACGCACGTGTTTTCCTTTATTTGGGAGAAGGGATGTCAGCTGTTTTGCTGGTTTTGCTTTGGGCTATTGTCCAGTGCGAAAAAATATTTGGGTTATTTACAAAAGGATTGAAGGAGGGAATGCGATTGTTTAATATTAGCATGTCCGTTCCGCTAATTTGGAAAGTTCCCTCGATTCACGCATTTGGCGAAAAAGTCTTGGCGCGAGTAACCGGTAATGGGGTTGCACTCATGCAGGATGCGTGAAACGGGGGAATCTCTTATTTCTCCGCTAGCGTATAGCGTTACTGCATTGTAAACGCGTAAACAAACATTCTTTTTTCGATAATTTATAAGTAATTCACGTTCAAATATTTTATGAATTAATAGTTTAAATAAAATGGCTTCGCTTCTTAAATGTTTGCGAGCGTAAAATGATGCTAAAAAATATATAATCTAACAAAAAGGGCCGACTTTTACTTGGGATGAGCTTTGAATGAACAAAGTCTTACAGATGGTTTTTATTTTGAAGCTATTGTGATTTGTAATTATTGCAAGGGAGTTTTAGGACAGTGATTTGAATAATTTAACCCTCCAATGCATGGTATAGTTGATCAGCTACATCTAAGATTTTAGCTCATATATCACGTGGAGCATTTTTGTTTTTAAAATTTTTGTAAATGACCTTTTGCATTTATTTTGATGCATTCCTATTTCACCCCCCCCCCTCCTAGCAGGGCTTAATTTCTAAGAAAAAAGACCTAATATTCTGCAGGTCTAACACCCGTAGCGTCCCCCCCCCACTCCCCCCTCCCATCACTCTAATTTTCATATTTATATTTTATACATTATTTTCAAAATTTAAAGCATTGTTTTTTTGTTTAGAAAAAACAAAATTTTAAGTGCTTAAGCTATCAACTATTCCACTTTTTAGTTTTTACAACTTCCAAATAGAAACCTTTGCCTAATCTTAATGTTAATTAATCACAGAATTCTGCGATTAAATAAGCTCAGTGTTATGATTTAAAAATTTAACTCTTAATTTATTCAGTATTTTTACATTTAACTTTAATTTATTCATCAATTTAATTAAATTCATTAAATTCATTTAACCCATTCACGGTCAGGCTGTTTTCATATTTTTTACTTGGAAAGGGTTGACGAGGACGTGCTCAAAATCTTTATAAATGGTCAAGAGTTTCACATTGTAAAAAGTTTAGCAGTAACATGGTGAAATTGCTTTCCCCCCTGTAAAACACCTTCGGTAATGAATGGCCTATTGAAGTCCATTGTCGGCGCATCTGGTCAGACTTGTCAAGTGCATGTTCTCAGCGTGATTGATTTGCCCACCCCATTATAATCCCCTTTCGAAAAATTCCTTGCACTGTCTAAACAGATAGGTGACATTCTATTCACATAGAAGGAAAGAAACATAAAGGAAAGGAAAGTAAAAGAAATAGAAAATGTTATATTTCCATTTCATTTTAAAAACTATCAAATAATAAATTCTAAACTATTTCGTAAATAACTTGCATTATATTAATGAGTTACAATCTAATGTCTTTTAATATTTTATCCCAGTAGGGATATTTAATGAAACACTACATCTCATTCCTCGAATAAAACTTGATTATTTACTATATCATCACTGTAAATATAAGCTAGCGAAATAAAATCTTCTAATATGTGGTATCAGATTCAGTTAAATTCAGATATATAATTTTTTTTTAATTAAATCAAACCTACAAGGAATAAGTCTTTACGTATCTAAGATGCCTTAGATTGCAGACTTTCTAAATAAGATAATTGTAAAACAAATGGTTGTTATTTTTGTATTGTTATTTACTTCCATTTCTTTCTTTTCTTTTCTCTTCTTTTTCTTTTTTGAACAATTTCTTTATTTATTTTATTGTAGCTTCGGGATAATAAGTCTCTTCAGGGATCGTGTTTTAGGTAGCTTTCAATACAAAAAGCTACCTATTGCAGCCGTTCGGAGGAAAGCAATTCCAAAAAAATTTGGTATATTTTCACCGAACATGACCCCCATACCCCTAAACCACCCTCCGTTCAAATGTTGATTTATATATATATATACAGGGGTCGATGCAGGGTTTTTTTTCTTGGAGGGCCCATTTTGTAAAAAATAAAGGTTATTTTTGTGAAATTTATTATATTTTTGTGAAAAATAACATTTTGTAACGAAAGTTTAAATCCAGTTAATCAAACTGGAACCAAGCATTTATAAAAAAAAAAAAAAAACTTTTTTAAAATCCTTTTGCCGAAGTTTTCCTCTCTGGTAAACTTGTTTGTTTACAAATTACACATTTTAAAACATCACAAAATAACAAATAAATAATAGTCAGTTTTTACGGAATAGAATTTTGTGAAGGGACCGGGCCTACTTTATCAAATTGGTTTTTGTGAAGGGACCGATTTTATCAAATTGATTTTTGTGAAGGGGCCCATTTCATCAAATTGATTTTTGTGAAGGGGGCCCATTTCATCAAATTGATTTTTGTGAAGGGGCCTATTTCATCAAATTGATTTTTGTGAAGGGACCATTTTATCAAACTGATCTTTGTGAAGGGGCCCATTTTATCAAATTGATTTTTGTGAAGGGGCCTATTTCATCAAATTGATTTTTGTGAAGGGGCCCATTTTATCAAATTGATTTTTGTGAAGGCACCCATTTCATCAAATTGATTTTTGTGAAGGGCCCATTTTATCAAATTGATTTTTGTGAAGGGGCCCATTTTATTAAATAGATTTTTGTGAAGGGGCCCTAAGTAGGCCCCAAATTGTAGCTAGTTAAAATATTGATTTTTATATGATACCATAATTTAGCCTAATTGGCTCACAAATCACTTTGATTAACTTCTGTTTGATATACATAGTTATTATAGCTGCATTGCGCTTTTAATGGTGTATTTAATAATAATTTAATAATAATAATATTTTAGTATTACTATTATTTCCTGGTATCATTTGTTTATCTATTGAATTTTCAAGGGCATCTTTATAAAATCTTATTCAGGTTCTAATGATTTTTTTTTTTTTTTTTTTTTTTTTTTTTTTTACCAACATTAATTTTGTACTGACTTATGACTGCTAGGGGTTTTTATATTGTTGTCTTTTGATGTTAGTTTGCTTAATGGGACTTTATGTATATATGTAAATAGTTTTATTATATAGCTCTATTATATTTAATCAAGTATTAAACAGTCAATCTTAATATTTTTTTTATTTTTTTTATTTTATTATTTTTTTTTTATTTTATGGATATTCAAGTAATATTAAGATTGATTCATAACAATTTTTTTTTTTTTTAAATATGTTATAGATATATTTAATATGTATTTCTTGCAATTTTTATTGCTATCAAACAAATATGGCAGTTATTAGTAAAATGTTAGATACTGGCAATTTAGGCCTTGGTGGATCCAGGACTAATGCTCGGTACAGGAAGATTATTAGGGATCTTCCTGGATCGTTATCAGATAACCTATTCTATTGTCCCAAGCCTGTACTATGTTTTCGAGAGTGTGAATCTAAGCGTTGTCTTACATGTCCATTAGCTGATAAGTCACAGATTTCAAATAATAACAATCTTAATTTGGTAAAATTTTGCAAAGCATACAATGTAATCTATTCATTGAAATGCAATTCGTGTAACATGGAATATATTGGACAGTCTTGTCAAAAATTACATAAGCGGCTAAATTTACATCGTTCTCATATTGATAAATATAAAAATTCTAAATTTCAAACAACTCATAATATTGAATATACTCATTTCAAAAATCATGATTTTAAAAATATTACTATTAAAATACTTAAAATACAAAAAAATTTTACTGAACGACTTTTTCTAGAATCTAAATATATAAGACATTTTAATACTACATATCCTTATGGATTAAATCAATTAGTATACAAAAAATCACATCCTGTATTTTCAGATTTAACTAAATAAGAAAATTATAAAAATCTTTATTCCGGTTTAAATTTTTCAAACTTAAAAAAAACATCTAGATCTGGTAGAGGTAAACATAATAACAAAAAATTCACTGATGATATTGTGATTCAACAAGAGCTTGATAATCTTGAGGCACAATTTTGTAATGATTATTGTTGGCTTGCTATAAGAAAACATGTTTTTAGTATAAAAAAGAAATATATAAACCAATATTTCAAGGTATTTAAAAAGAATCAATATTCTCCACATTTTTGTGATATCTTTTATGATATTCTACATTATAGAGCAAACCTATTAAATACAAGTCTTTCTAATAAACCTAAATATAAAACTAATAATACACAATTAATTATAAATTTTTCCAATCATGTATTTAATAATATAAATTTACACAATATAATAAACAACATTAATAATAATTTTCCAATAAAAAATTTTACCATTCACAAGACATATAAATATAATCGCACACTTGGACGTAAAATTTTTAATTACAATTCTTTTGCAAAAAATTTGGTCTCTTCAAAGAATTACCCATGTTATTGTAATGACCCAAAATATCAAAAGTATATAAATACAACACATGGTCATATCATTACTGGTGATCTTAATATTGTAGAACAACCTATTTTACAAAACTTAATGCATAATGGCACAAAATTTCGTCTTCCATATAAGTGTAATATCAAATCCATAATATTGCAGTTTATTCAAGATATTGATTTGTTTATATATAAAATTGCTGTTGATTACAATAAACCAATCGAATATTTCAGTGAACGGAGATTTTCTGTAATTGATAAATTAAAAAATGAAATTATAAAAAATTATCATCATATTACACATGCAGCTTTTAAAAACATAAATAAACATATATCAGAATTACAAAACAAATTTATAATTACTTATGTAGATAAATCTCCAAATAATTATGCTATCATTTGTAAAGAATACTATAAAGTGTTAATTCACAATGCAATCAACACAAGTAATATTTTTAATAAAACTAAATTAAATATTGAAATAAATAACAGAAAATTATTAAATTATCACAAATTACTAAAAATCAAATGTAATAATTTTAATTATCCTTATCTTGTTATAATTCCAAAATTTCATAAAAATCCTATTAAATTTCGCACTGTTACCATCGGTTGTAACACATATAATAAAAATGCAAGCAATTTACTACTTAATATTTTAAAGCAGATATATGATATAACGCTAAAACATAATAACCAACATTGCCTAAAAAATAGTTTTCAACTCATTAATAAAATACATAATATCAATCCGGTAAAATTCATAAAAACATTGGATTTTAATGATTTATTTAATAACATTGATATAAAAGACTTACATAAAACAATGTGTATATTATTTAAAGAATTTAAATCTCAATTAAAATTAAAAGAACATATTTCAGTAAATTTTTTTGAAACTTTACTAAATTTTACATTGCATAATAATTACATTATATATGACAATATTATCTATAAACAATGCCAGGGAATTCCGCAGGGCGGAACCGCATCTAGTATTCTCTCTGACCTTTACTTATATTATTATGAAAGAAATATAAGTCCGAACAATGATTATGTATTTTATCGCTATATTGATGACATTATCATATTTTATTTCAATGAAAAAAATTGCACATCACCACTCAATTTTTATCCTACTCAGCTTAAATTAAGCGAAAATGATTTAATTAATAATAATATAAACTTTCTTGACTTAAAAATTAATATTACTAATAATTATAAATTAATTTTTGATATTTATGATAAGAGATTTGATTTCCCATTTAAAGTAAATATTTTTACCAATTATGCTTCATGTTTACATAAATCTGTTTATAAAAATATAATTATCAATTATCTACATCGTATAAAATACTTATGCTCAGATATAAATAAAAACAAAAATATTAGATATATTCGAGATCAAGCAAAAATATATGGATATCCTATTTTTATGATAAATTCAATCATCAACTCTTTTAAATAACATTTATTATATAATTTAAATATAAACATGGTATGTAATAAATTATTGTTTTAGTGTGCGATAACATATAACAAAAGATATAGAAAATAATAATTATAACATACATTATTACAATTATAACATATTAGGAAATTTAATATTTAATATTTGTTTGAACATTATATACACTTTATGTAGAAAATTACAAATATAAAATACATAATTACAATTATAACATATTAGGAAATTTAATATTTGATTGAACATTATTTATACTTTGTATAGTTGTGATTGTGCGTTGCCGATCACCTCTGTTTAAGGTATTATTGATGTGCAGTTTTCATACATTTATAAATTAACTTATACAATAACAAATTAAATTATACAATGATAACATTGGTGATTATAACTCATATATATATATATATCTATTTGCAATATATATAAAAATAAATATATATAGTTTTTATTTTTGTCTATGAATAATTAAAATTAACAAGTATTTTAATTACTGCATTGCATTAATTTGATTGAAAAACAGTAGTAATACTATTAATTATCAACATTATAAATTTTGAGATATTTTGAATTGTTTATGAATTATTTAATTAGATATTTAAATTAATCTATAAATATAAAATATATTTACAATGTAGTATAAATTAAACATTAATTATTTAAAAACAAGTCTAATATATATTTAAGTAGTAGTAAAAATAAAACATTAATTATTTAATAAATGTCTATAATATCAGTGGATTAACACAGCTGGCAGCAAAAATAATTTGAATTAAAATAATATCTCTTTTACATAATATATTCTTGTTAAGAATATCTGAAATGCTGTGCAAGTTGAATTAATTCTGTGTAGATTTATTCATATAGTAGTATTATATTTTATTTGAATTTTGAGTAAAATTACAAGTTAGTATTGTTTTTTAAAGTTTATTTATATAAATAAATCTAATGAATAGTATGTAACTAATAAAGTGGATATTTAACTAAATATTAATTATGAACTATTATAATACCAATAGATGGCGACACTTTACCTTTCAGGTAGTTGTAGATAATATTGTTAATATTATATTTAATTTAACTATAGAGGGAGCTATTGATTGTATATTAATTTTACTTTCAGGAATTAAAATTGGATGGAGTAATATATATTCACGGATATAAATTTGTTATAAGTGTATTAAAACCAGAATTATTTTGAGTGTTTTTGAATCATTTTGTGATTGGGTGTCATTTATGGGGTTGTGTTTTAAAAAAAGTGTGCTCTCAACTTGTCTTACAAATCATTTCTCTCAACTCGACTTAGTTAACATGTATGATGCATTGCCATGTGGATGTGAATATTATGTAGACGTTGTGACATTTTAAGGATTCTGTATAATTATTGTGAGTAAAATATTTTATCTACACTTTACGCGTTCATATTTCCAATTTTATTATTTCAAAACTGTTATCTCGTGGTAATTTAGTGAGGTGTTAATTACAGTTTTTTGGATAATCGATGTGAGTGAAATATATTGTATTTTCTTAATGGTTTTTTATTTCCTATTTAAATATTTCCAAATTTTAATATTTCCAATTGTTGTTTGGTAATAATTCAGTGTACCTGGATGATTCTACTGATCTTAGCATTATGCCAGTAGAATTATGAAACACTGAATTATTAATTAAAACACATGTGGGTGCATCCAGGCTGATGAGTACATGTGCATGTGTTTTTCCATGTCCAATTCATATTTAATTCTCATGTGGTCCAATTTTCCATTGTGTATGGTTCATATTTAATTTGTTAATCCATTTGTGTTTACTTAATTGCAACTCCAATTTATATATATTTTTTTTTCCCCCTTTCTCTCTATTTCTTTTTTCAATATTATTTTGGTATGAGTAAAATTTGGCCAATTACCATTGAAGCATCAGCTATGGTAATATTATGTTTGCACATGTTAATTATTAGCTATGTGGTATTCTGTATACACAGTATCATTGATTATCTCTTTGGAGATTTAAGTAGAATAGAACTTGATATGTTTTTTGAAATTCATAGATATTATAATTATATATATATATATATATATATAAATGAAAACCCATGTAAAGGCAGAAGATCTTTCAGAACATACTCCCAAAGTCAGCGTTTTTATCCGAAATCCGAGGCAGCAGAGCAAGAAAGGGGAAAAATCGTGTCGTCAGGTGACACGAATCGCTTATAACTCGATAAACAGTCAAAATATATTTTACGTGTATATACGCTGTTTTTGTGATGTAATTTTACAGTCATTTCTGAATACTGGGTAGAATGTATAGACCGGTATAGATGTCGATCTTAGCAGAAAACTTTGCAACTTTGCTGCCAGCTTGGTGACATTGTGTGTGAAATTTCGTGTCAAACACTTATGTGTAAAAATCCAGAAATTAAAATTTTATAAACTTCTTTAACTGAATTATGGTCTAGATTATGCGTGATGAAGTCATAAGATTTTTCACGAAAACAAAGATTTAAATAAGATTGTTCAACATTGAATGAGTGAATGAAGTGGTCAGCCATTGCTTTCGATTTTAGAGACTTAATCGACACCTTGCATTTAATTCTTTATATAAGTTTTTTCTAAGAAAATGGCTTGCTTTGTTGAAGACTAAGCTTTGTGTCTAAACTTATTTTGCATCATGCTTATTAATATACGCGTTTTTGTGAATTTTGTCATACGAGTGGTGATCTGTGAGCAATGACTGCTCAATATTATCAACAGAAAGAAAAAAAAAGATTTACATTAGACTTTATTTATAAATTTTTTGTAAGAGTAAGAAAATATGAAAATTTCGCGACAATATTTTCATAATGTTGGAAAGTGTTTCACAATCTAAGAACGGCACGACATTAATATTTCTTGTTAAAGTATTATAAGTAAAATTTCAAGCCTTGTTTTAAAACACGAAAAGATTTCATAGGTTAATGAAATATTTTAAATGACCAAAATAAATTGTGTGTGTGTGTGTGTGTTTTAAATAAATAGTTTTAATTTACCTATTTTATGTTCGTTTATATTAATAAAGCATTCAAGTATTAAAAAAGATTTTAGACAAGTTTAAAAAAGATACAGAGAATTATTTTAGAGAAATAATTTAATAAATAATAAATAAATTTAATTAAAAAAAGCCATATCATAACATAATGTAACATAAATAAAACCCATCGTGAAAATAAAAAAAAATGATTAACTAAAAAAGAATATTCTGTATAAATTATTAAAATGAAAGTTCTATGTTCAAAATCAGAAAACATTTTGTCTTTTTAAAAATACAAAAAAGAAAGAAAAGGAAAAGAAAAAAGAAAGAAAAAAAATCATATTTATTTGGAAATCACACAACAACAGTGAAGTGACTATTAACAATATTTTCAAGGCGAAACTCTATTTTCTAACACAACCACAAATACATTTTTATTCTTAAATGCACGAAAGTCAAATCCACTTATCAAAAAATGAAGAATGGTGTTCGATTCTAAATCCTTTCAATAATCATGCCTGAGAATTTAATGTTTGTATATGTAAAAACAAGTCCGTGAATCTATTATAAAGTTTCGCATAGTTGAGCGGGTAAAAATGTTTTTTTCTACAAACAACATTAATTGAATATTGTTTGTAAATTTTTGTACGTATATTCAAATTAATAAATGTAGGAAACATTAACTAAAACTGAAACAATTAGTATTCATGACCAGGGCTTTACAAATTTGAAAAAAATCTGGTCGCCAGGTATAAATTCTAGTCGCCAGTAAAAAAATTTAACACCCCCCCCCCCTCCCCGTTATTGATTTTTAAAAAGTACAAACTTTTGCTTAGGAATTAAGTCAGAAAAAATAATAACAAACATAGTTTAGAATTATTAGTTACATAGTTTATAATAGTGCATAATAACTAAGTTTTCTAAGGAAACTTATCAAAGTTATATATTTGTGAAAAAAATAATAATAAAGGAAATATTGTAAACTCTGAATTAACCGACATGTTCGGGAAATGCTGATTGCCGTATGCTTCAAATGTTCAAATAGTTGAGTGCTACAAAATCTATATCGGATGAGAGGGCATCTATAAAATAGTGAAGCCGGAAAACGATTTTATGCCTATTTAGCCTATCAAAATAAAAAAGTCAAATAATTCTGATTTAATTATTTCAAAATTTGCATTTAATGACATTTGCAATAGTTTTGCTAAATTAAAAATAAGTTATTTTTTTCTGTTGTTGTTTGTTTGTGTGTGTGTGTGAATATAATTTCAAATTTATTTATTAATATTTTGTAACTTTGCAGCATCTATAATGAGATATCTTACAAGAAATTTAATTAAACGTTGGGATGTTCGCAAACTCGAGGGCTATTAACGCGTAATATTACGAGTTACTAGCTGTTTAACCCGTTCTACGCACGGAAGTTCATGAATTTAATTCTAAAACCAAAATAAAAATAAAAATAACAACAACTTTAAAATATCTAAATAAGAAATATGAATTCTCCTGTTAAGGTGTTGAGTTGTTCAACTATTCGATTTAGAAAAATATTTTTCTGCTACTGTGCATTTTTTAATGAAATTTAATTTATCATGTTGCCATGGCAGTAGACGATGAAACGATATATTTGGAATGAGGGAATAAATAGAATAAAAACTTTTGTTAATGTTTGTGATAAAATGTTTTTCTTTATTTTTTTAAAAAGATAATAATTAAGCGCAGTTAAATAATCTCTAATTATTTGCATGCGAGATAAAATAATTATCGTAATACCCGCTACAGCTTCTTAGTATTGCAGCTTGGCGTAATATGCATATCTTACATTGCAGTAAACATTTAGAACTGGTTACAACTCGCGCGATTACGGGTTAAACATAAAAAGGAAGAAAAATCGTCAAAAACCTTAAAAAAAATTATTTATAATTTTTGAATTTTTTGCCCCAATCGTTCATGGGCCCCCTATCAGCAACCCGTGTGTCAAATTTCGTAGCTCTGTGCCCTGTGGTTTTCGAGTTCTTGAGGTTACATAGATACGCGCACGGATCACAAGTGCTCAACAACAAATCACTAACTTTGACTGTTGGTATGTATCAACTGAATAGGGCTCTGTACCATTTTATTAGGAACATAAATTTAATTTTTACGAAAACTGTTAATCTAAAATAGTGGTATTATCTATAAAGAGCTTGCTGTTTAACCCGTTCTATGCACGGTAGTTCATGAATTTAATTCTAAAACCAAAATTAAAAGGAAAAATCAGTACAACCAAACTAAAGTTTATGAATATAAAAATTTGTTATGAAACATAAATTGAGCATAATTTGTTGTTTGAACATAAATTTAATTTTTACGAAAACTGTTATTCTGAAATAGCGGTATTATCTATATAAAACAGCTATTAATTGTTACGGGTGAAGCTAAAAATGTTAAATTTGTTAAATGTAATTAGTTCTGTTGAAATCAGAGCAGTAGATTTGCATTTATTAATAAGGAGAGTCAATTAATGAAAAAGCCACCGCCAGGTAGCGCACGGTCAAATAAAATAAATGGGATATTTATAAAAATTCGTTTACCACCACCCCTTCCCATCCTCCAAAATTAACAAATAATCTGTTAAATAAAGTTTTCTATATTAATAATCTCTATCCTAATAATATATGACATGTAAATCACAGAGTAAGACAGAGATCCAACTTCGCCTGAAAAGAGCGACTGCGGCGGATGACATAAGAACTAAATCATCGCTTTGGCGATTTTTATCTTCGTGATTTCCGTTTAAGTGTAACCCTATTCTGCTTGGCGTCTTTCTGTTGTCATTTGCGCATGTGCAAATTTTCGGCGTTCGCTAATTGATTTTCGAATCTTGTTTATTACATATTATTAAAATTATTCTTTGAAGATCAAATAGTTGATTATAATTATTATAGTAATTCTTCAAAATGTTACGAAGAGAGGAGTGTATTGTTTGCAAGAACAAGACGTCAAAGTTATTTTTTATTCCTAAGAATCGGTAAGTTGTGGTTTATTTCTATGTGTTATTTTTGTGTTTATTTTTCAAGTTCCATTATGTATGAAATATTTTATATATATTCAGTGTTGGCACATTTTTAACAAATTTTGACTTTATATTATCGTTAAAATAACTGCCATACCATAAATCTCATTCATGTTAAAAAAAAATTTCTCTATATAAAATTTTATTCATATACATTTTCTATCGCAATGTAAACATGGTACTAAGTTTTTTCCTATACTAGTAAATCTGCAGATCATTTTTTTTTTAAATATCATTTTAACTTCGTACAATCCGCAATTATTATTTTTTCAATTGCATGCATGTTTATAAGCATATAAAATTGTTCGAATGTTCCAGAAATTAGAATCTTTAAATTAAAGGGGTAAGAAAAATAAATGATTTTAAAAATTGTAAAAAATATGAAAGTAAGATGCTTATATTTCCCGAACAGATGCAAAAACATTTTCAAATATTTTAAGCAATTAATTTCTAAATTTTATTAAATTTATAAGCAAATTTTTAAAACTATTGGAAATCCATATCGAAAATTTAACATTCATAATATTACATCGAAATCCATTACGCAAATATTCCATTTTCATTTCAGATAAAAATGAAATTTGAAAAATCGTCTGCATCCCCATAAGAAAGCATTATGACCTAAAAAAATATTCTATATTTTCCGAACGAATGAACCAAATTTAACCAAAAACTATACAGCTGATTCCGGATACCTCGCCAACATACCTACTAAAAATCAGCCTAATCGGACCATTTTTACGGCAAACAGACAGACGGAAACCAAAAACATTTCGCGTCTCCACAGTGAGCCTTAACATAACGTTTCGGCACAAATCTGTCAACACTCAATATATATATAAAATATTTCAAACATTATGGAACTTGAAAAAACAAGAGCAAAAATAACACATGAAAATAAATCACAACTTACATTTTGAAGAATTAAAAAAATCAAATTTTCCTTTCAAACTTGGAATTTTTTTTTTTTTTTTTGTTTTACCACAGTACTTATTTTAAAATAAAGTTGAATTCCGATTGTTTCAGAACATGTTAAAAATAACAAATCTGTTTTCATTCGCGTAGATAGATAATCGACCGTCTTAAAATCAACCAACCAACCAAAACAAGAAGCCAGTAGTCGCCGTTTTTTTTCCTTCCCTCATTTGTCGCCAAGAAAGCGATATATAGCTCTATTTAGCAACCTCTCTTCTGTTACGGCTATAGTTTTCGCGTCATCCGTAGCTAGCGCAACTGTCTATGTGTAATCCCATGTTAAAGAAGTTACCATTGAAGTCTATGAGAGTTGATTCTCTGTTTAAATCTCCTTACTCTGTAATGTAAATAAAAACCCCTTAAACCCAGCTAGTTATCATTCATTAAGTAGATAAAATCCTTTAAAATTAAGTTTTTAGCATTTGGCAACAGTTAATAATTAAGTTGATTGTCTACATGTCATATAATCTCTGATCCATCGATTTTAAACACTCGACCACTCAACTCGCAATTGCAATTATCTCTAATATTGATTTATTTAATGGCTTCTGCGGAGATGTTATACAACCAACCAACCGACGATAAAAAAGCGTATTTTTGATGAGATCTGTTTGTGGATGGATTTTAATTAATATTTAATCTATCAAAAATCTATTTAAAAATTTCGAATTTTTTGCCCCAATCGTTCATGACCGCCCTACCAGCTACCCGTGTGCAAAATTTCGTAGCCCTGCGTCCTGCGGTTTTCGAGTTTTTGAGGTTACATAGATAGATACGCGAACGATTTTTAATAGTATAGATTACGTAAACGTTTGGTTTCGTAGCTAAAAAGGAAAGAAAAAAATATATTTTCCCGCGCTGGATTAAATCGAAATCAGCAGCCGGCTGAGGTTTATTTTGATCCAACGATCTACGATAAGAATTTAAAAAAAAAAAAAAAAAAAAAAAAAAAAACTTTTTGAAGTGCAATCAATGATTTTTTATTTCCATTTACTGCAGATAATAATCCAAACAATATAATTATAAAATACTATTGAGAAACAACTCTTAACCAGACACTTGTCGCCAAGACAGAGTGACGGCAATGTCCAACGCGTGTGGTGCAAACAGACGCGAGGCGCCAAACATTTTAAGCCGGGAAAAAATATTTAAAAAAATAATACATATTTTTATTAAAATGAATTATTCTTGAAATTTTAATTAAGTTTTATAGATTTACTTCGAATGAATTACTTATAATCACTTATATGTTATTATTCTTTTAAAATGAATGTAATAGATTAAAAGTTTTAATTCTGAACACAAAAATCTGATTTGAAACATACAAAAAGTAAGCATTTTTTATCATTGCATCTAATTTTTAGAAGCCACATAAGACTATTTGTTATTGAACCCCCCCCCCCCCTCTCCTCACATTCTAATCACATGACTAGCCGACTTAGAGCAGAAAAGAATGACGTTTTATGTGCATGAAATGGAAAATGCCTTTTTAACTTCGCTTTAGGGAAAATGTCGTTTGTGCTCATTTTTTAGTTCAATTTTTGTAAAAAATAAATAAATAAATGAAACAAAAAAAGTCAGTTTAAAAAAGTTAGTCGCCAGATAAAAAAAGTTGGTCCCCAGTGGCGACCTGGCGACCGCATTTGTCAAGCCATGTTCATGACTATATCTAGTTCATTAGTTTTCCTAATACACTTTACTCCTATACTAGCCTTCCACTGAAAAATGTTAATGCTCTTTTAACATTTTTATTAAATTTCCAATTTTTTTTTCGTTTCACTAGAAATCATCTTTATTCTGAAAAATCCCTTCCAGATATTGCAATTCTAAGTGATACTGATTTCACAAACTTTTATCGTTTAAAACGGTGTAAAAAAAGACGTCAAAGGATATTTTCCACATTTGTTGAAAAGCCCCTAAAAGCCCAGAATTATAGCAACCTTGCCACGTTAACAATGACAAAAATACATAGTTGTAAAACATAATATTTGCTTGTTTTGGGGAACCTGTCTGTCAAGCCATGAAATAGTGAAACAACCGCGCCAGATTACAGTATATTTCATCTGTGACAGTGACAGTTGTACAAAGAAAACCATTTTCACAAGCAACAGCTAATCCGTTTGAGTCATATAGTTTACAGGATAATGTTTAAACTATTATTTTCTAAAGCCGTTAATTTGAGTCATTGAGGAGGCGGTAAAGTGGATTTCTAGAGAGCAACAAAGCCAGAAATGTCTTACGCCGCAATCGCAATCTCCATATCTTTTGGATTGAGAAAAAAAAAAGTTTTATACAAGGGTCTTTGGGATGGGTGTCTATGATTTCAGTCTTGTCTGAAAAAAGAAGTTAAAAAAAGGAGATAAAGAAAAGTACGGACATTTTAAAATGTTTTGATGAGGGATCGAGTCGATCATACTCGGACAGGCAAAAAAATTTCCAGAATCCCCCCCCCCCCCCCCCCAGCTACGGGCCTGTAACTTTTGCTGAAATGTTAAAAAAAATGCGAGCAATTGGACTAATAAAACCATCTACAACTGCTTGCAGTCTTTAATTTAATCCCAACAATTATAATGGCAATTTTGAACATAGTGATCAACTGAATGTCTCTAAAAATGAAAAAATTGTGCATAATTTTTTTACATCAAATCAATTCTTCAAGATATATTTAAGGCTCTTACAAATATTGAGGAGTATTAAAATTTAATCAATCAATTTTATTGGTGTTCAGTGAAAGTACTAATAAAGTGAAAGTACTAATTCAGTGAAAGTACTAATCATAATTTTCCTTTTAGTTCTAACAGGGCGTCTTTATAAAAACTAAAGGAAAATTATGATGACACCTGTACATGCCTTTGAATTAATTGATCAAAAACTTGATTTCTTCTTCCATTACGAAAATGGTGCTATTATATTTAAAAATATCAAACCAAATGTGAATGTTAAATAATGTCTGTGAGGTAATGTCTGTGAA
The DNA here is from genome assembly GCA_963931845.1 of Maratus michaelseni. Lineage (NCBI taxonomy): Eukaryota > Metazoa > Arthropoda > Arachnida > Araneae > Salticidae > Maratus > Maratus michaelseni. Next base: position 150,755,727 of record OZ007598.1, on the reverse strand, counting down.
GTAATATTTCCGGTCTTATCGTCTACATTTAGACATCCAAATACACATTTTTTACACAAATTATTTTTCTTTGGTTTCATATTCTAATAAATAATCTGCAATTTCTTTCTCTTTTTAAGAGTAAAAATTGTAAATTCCTATTCTTTTTTAATCACTTATTCGTGTAATTTTACAAATCTGACAAAATGTAATAAAAATATGATTTTTATCAGATTTATTTATATTGTACACTCCTTATATATTTATTTAATAATGCAAAATTCTGATTATTTATAAGAAATAAATTAAATTTCATTGTATAATTCTAGAAAGTTAAAAAAAATGTCCATCTGCATATATAATTCTAAGAAAGTTAAACTAATATTCCATCAATATATAATAATTATTCTACTATGTACTCTGAATCAATTAACATTCTTGAGCTTGCCTATAAATGTAACCTGTCTATATTGATACTTTTTCTGGTCCCTTCAGTATTTTTATAGACAGGTTTCACTGTTTTATTTATAAAGTTATGCTATAATTGGTATAGCAACAACAGTAAATTAGTAAATAATTTTTGAAGTGTAATATTAATTTGGTATTATTAATATTATTTGGGTATTATTATATTTGTTACTATTACAAAGCAAAAGTGCTGTAAGTAAAAAAAAAGAAAAAAAGAAAAAAAAGAAAGAAAAATCGATTTTAGTTATTTAGTAATATATTTAAACAAAATAAATTGAAATACTGTTAGAAAAATAAAAAAATATATATTCATTAAAAAAAAATTAAATAAATTTAACATGGCAAAACATTTTAAATAATAATAATTAATGTAAAGGATTAGAATCGTATGGACGAGAGTTTTAAAATAAAATAATAACTAAAAAATGATATTCTATGAAGTTGCTTCCTTTTTGAAATACAATGTCATTCTTAGCCTGTACAGAAAAAGAAATTCTCTGAGACATTTTCTAACCAAATCTGTAAGGCATTCAACTAAAATACAAATAATCTAGTTGACAAATGGTCTACCTATACATCTATTGTATATGTGGGAAGGGGGAGTGTGCTGATAAACGCCTTCTTTACCGCCCAGTCTGGGGGGTGAGAAAAACGCACATAGACGGTCATGACCACTTAGAAGTAGAAAATCTGAACCGTTCATACGCGCCCATGACCATTTAGAGGTAAAAAATCCTGACCGTCTATAAGCGCCCATGACCATTTAGAAGTAAAAAACTTTGACCGCGTATACGCGTTCATGACCATGAAAGGGTTAAATTAATTAAGCTAAATTTCATTTTTGCATTTTAAATCTAACATTCTTTTTAAATTGTTTACTTTTGGTGAGAATATAAATTAATTTCAGAATCTTTCCATTACATATGTTTTAGGATATTCATTTCAATTTTAATTTACAATTTATTCACTTTACAATATTAATTAAACTTCATTTCAAATTATCTAAAATAAAAATATTTCTGACTTACTTTTTCTAACTTTTAAATAATGTCCATTTTTCTTAAATAACACACAGTCTAAATTTAATAAATTATTCCAAAATATAGTGTATTTCCTTTTTAATAATATTGATTAAAAATTGGTTAATTGTTAATTTTATTCTTTTCAGAAAGTTCAAATTCAGTTATTTTAATTCAGGCAAATTCTTTCAGAATAACGAACTTTTCCATATATCATTTCAAAATTTCTAAGTCCAATAATCATTTTTCAAAATTTCTTAAATTAAATATTTTACTTTCAAAAACATATCTGGTGGAAAGAAATTTTAATTTTATTTAGATTGCTAAAATTTCATTTGTTTTCATCCATTAGTTTGGCAGTTATAGATTTTTAATTACTTTCGTTTTTTCTGTTTTGAATTTCGTCGAGATTTGCGATCTGACGCCATTGATGAGTATTTAGATGTTTCGGGTAAACAAGCAGGCATTATTTCCTAGTTCCCGCGCATTTGTAGCTGGGTCAGTGACTCACGAGAGGCAAGGTCATTATCAGTCCGATTCAAGGTGACAGATAGAAGCTCATAGAACATTCGCAATGACGTGTCGTCAACAGTTAATATTTGACTTTGACCGCGTGGGTGAGCTTCTTCAAAAAATCCATCAGGTGGTGTCACGAGCGCGACAATTAGATTCGGAACCGTTGGGAGATGCTCTTTTCTGATTGGCGGAGATTTCAAATCTCAGAGAGAGATCGTACTTTGAGTATTGAAGGAGAATCACTTCGCCAAATTCGTTTGATCGACAAACAACGTTTCTTTAAGCTGTCGGGCCTCTGGCCTGGCGGCAGTTGAGTTTGTTCCAGCACTGGATGAAGTTATTCACTTAGTGGGTGGAAATTTGTTGTGATGTTCTCGAGAGATAAAGATACTAAGAATTTTTAGATGCAACGGAGCAGTGTTACCATTCCTTTTTCGACATCTTGAGCTATTTATTAGCTATCGCTGATTTATTGAAGAGTATTTACGATGTATTAAATTGAACCAGCAGAATTAGATGCTTGCCAATCTATTTTGACATCTAGACCCACCTACATTCTTCAGCGTTTTCTGAGAGCCAGTCTGTGAATTTTCGTACATCCCTGAATGATTTCTCATTAGATAGATGCAAGCGTGATAGAAGAAAAACGTTCATACTATTTATTTTCCTATTCCAACAATGAACTCCATTTCTTGAATTGATCCATTTAACAATAGCATTTCACTTCAAGTATAAAAAAATTATGTTCATCGACAACTGAGTTTACCTTGTAAAAGAATCTGCCATTTTTCTTAGAGACAGTTTTTCAATCTTCACGAACATCCTTAATGATGAACATTAAATTTTGAAACAATAAACTTATTTAAACGAATAACATTTTAAATTAATCTAAAAGGACTGAACATTATACATTTTGAATGTATTCTCATTATTTAAATTATTATTAAAAATTATCTGGTAAGAATTATTGTGAAAGAAGAAAAATTGTGAATTGATATAATCAAATGAAGTTCTTTTCGTATTAATATTTTGTGAGTGCTCTTTCTGCTTCAAAATAAATCTTTGTGAGTCATCTATTTGGTGAGTTATTTATTAATTTACATTTCACCTATTTCAGATGGATCAACTTTGGTGAAAATGTTTATCATTCTTAAATTTTACAATTAAGCTTTTAACTTAAATTATAATATTCCAACATTAAATTTTAACCTTTTTAATTTAACTTATTTCACAACGCAATGTTACCGCCACTTGAGATTACGCCATATAGAGAGATTTCGGGATAGTTAACTTGTACTATTTTCAAAATTGAATTTTCAGGTTTGGATTCAATCGGAATATTTTTCGAGAGAATCATCACTTCATTAATTTTTCCCGGTATAAGTTCTCCGATCCCTAAATCTCGCTATACTCAGGATCATGATTCTGAAATAGTGTTAACACAAAAAATGAATAGTTTGCAGCTATACAGAGTAGCCCAGTGACAGAACTATCTTCAAGTGCCTGCAACACTAGTAATGTCTTCGAAAATAGTCTGCAATATGCAATATATCATATAAATATATTCTTGCTGCTGTTGTAGTGCTAATTAATTATGGCATCATAGATAGATATATATATATATACACACTGTTTGCATCATTTACAAAAATAAATTTAAAAAAAAAAAGTGAGACACACAAAGAGGTTTTTTATTAGGCATTAGGCAGAAAATTAGATAAAAAATGGAACTTTGGAAAATGCTTTATTTAAAAGAAGGCAATATTGTTTTATCATTTTCCAAAATTCTTGATACAACTGTGGATTTAATGCATGATACAAATGAAAATGAAGTTGATAATATTTTTGAAGTGGTTGTAAAAACTTGTGCCATATCTATTAATGTGCTTTTTAAAAATTTTCTAACAGATTTATATCCTGCAGAAGGATTATTGAGTTCAATAAAAGCTTGCATATCTGCTGTGCCTATTTCTTGTGCATTTCCATCATCTGCTCTGGTTCTTTTCTGCATTATATTGCTTATCACAGAACCCCAGCCTTCGCATGTTGCTTCAGATACTGGAATTGATAAGCAGAAACTGAAAAACTTTATAATATGGGGAACTTTTGGTTCTTTTCAGAAAAACATCGCTTTCACCTCATTTTTTTCTTTAAGTATTATTATATCAGGGATGATTTTGAGAAAAAAAAAACTGGAATTCACAGCAAAATTTCTGAAAGGCTACAGCACAGGGTGAGGGGATAAATCCCTTCGGCAATAATTATTTTTGTTGCAAGTTGGGTTAACTGTGTTTCAGGTCGATTTCAGACTGAGTGTAGATTTCTGCAATTTGGATTCGGGTTAACCCTTTTTTGCAAAAGTTAGTTCAGTATATCATTTCAGATTAAAACTATACCTATTATAATATGTTTATGTGTACTGAGGTTTGTATAGATGTTTGTGTGTGTGCTGTTTATAATAAAGACAGTTGCATTTTTTCCACGACCCTTTCACAAAATTCGCATTTTTTCCACGATCCTTTGACGAAATTTGCATTTTTTTCTGCAATTCTTTGACAAAATTAAAGTTTTTCTTGCAATCATTTGACGAAATTTGCTTTTTCTGTGATCCCTTAATGAAATTCAAGTTTTTTCAGCGATCCTCCGATGAAATTCACGTTTTTCGTGCGGTCCTTTGACAAAATTCACGTTCCTGTGATCCTTTGATAAAATTCGCATTTTTCCTGCGATCCTTTGATGATATTCGCGTTTTGTCTGCTGCCTTTTGACGAGATTCATGTTTTTTCAACAATTCTTCAACAAAATTCGTGTTTTTTCAGCAATCCTTTGACGAAATTTGCTTTTTCTGTGATCCTTTGACTATATTTATGTTTTGTCTGCTGCTTTTTAACGAGATTCATGTTTTTTCAACGATCCTTTGACAAAATTCATGTTTTTTTCAGCGATTCTATGATAAAATATGCTTTTTTCCGCGATTTATTGACAAAACACAGTCTTTCCCATTCAATTCTACAATTTATCATATGTTATCAGTTCACCATTCTTGGGAACTAAAAATGTAGTCGAAAATAACAGGAAGAAAGATAGTAAATGACAATAAATACTCAAAATTGTCGCTTCATTGAATTAGCTTTGAACTGATATCACTATCAAAACATTCAGTATAGTGCAATATATACGTTTTAATTAACATTTCTTATTAAATTCATAATATATGGGAAAGTGGAGAGAAAAGATTAGTAAAAGAAAAAGAATTGAATGGAAAATCACAAAATTTTTAATTAATCCCATCGTTTTCGTACAGTCTTTTAAACATGTAATTTCAATGTCAGACATAAAGGCGACTCTATCCCCAGATTAAAATAATAAATAAATTAAAAGCCTAATGATAATCGAAGAACCTGAGCTAAGATGTTTAAACGGCATTATAGGTAGTTAAAGTTTTTCTATTAGAGTGCCAGCTAGGTATTATGATAGGGAAAAGCGAGCTTCGCCCGCTATCAGATTGGGACATTAGATGTAATTAAGAAACATCTGTATATTTGTAATACTTATGCGAGAATGTCGAGATGAGGGGGGATGTGGAATGACTTTTTATTAAATATCGTATTTATTCTACATAAACTTGCACTCACCACAAGGGGGCGCTTTGCTATCTCTGTTTCTATGGGCTGAATCATGACAGGATATGACTCTTTCCACTCGACATCGATAGAGCTTACTGATTTTAGTTTGGATTTTGACCACCAGGGGGTGCTTTCCTATCTCTTGTTCTATGGGCTGGATCATGGCGGGGTATAGCTTTTTCGACTCGACTTACAGTAACATATGTGAGTGAGCATGGCATGCCCAGTGTATGCTGGCTAAGGTAGTGGGGCCCCCAACATTAGATTTGTTTAAAAGTAAAAAATTATTCAATACTGATTTCAGATACAATTAAGGTTGTTGACATGGGCAACGCCGGCCGGGTAAGCTAGTTATAGACCGGGAGGCGACAGCGCAGATAACCACCTCATCGAGTTCACGGCTGAAATTCCAGAATTAGTTAAAACTTGATTCGCATATTAAAACGCAATCGGTCTGCCAAGTCATATCTTGGTGGAAAACACGTGAAAACCCGATTATAGTGCTTGACTTGTAGGTTTACCATTGTGTTTTCCTGCACACAAAAGTATGAAAACATGGAGAACTGGGTGCAGGAAAACACAATGGTAAACCTACGAGTCAGCCGCTAAATTTCGGATTTTAAGGTGTTTTCCACCAAGGTATGACTTGGCAGACCGATTGCGTTTTAATATGCGAATCGAGTTTTAACTAATTCTGGAATTTCAGCCGTGAACTCGATGAGGTGGTTGTCTGTGCTGCCGCCTCCCGGTCTATTACAATATAAGGGCTCAATACATTAAAACAGCTTAACCTGATCTCTAATTAATGGAACCTACACAAATTTTATACGTGTATACATATTCATTATAAAAAGGGACTGGTAGTTTTTTATCGATGTCCTCTAAATTTAACTATAAAGTAAGTATAAAAGCCAATACAATCAACCGACTATAAACTGGGCCCTAAATTATGTATCTCACCATTTTTTTAAGTTACACATAACACGAATTCCAATTAATGCTTCCTGCACAATAATCATTTTAAAAAAAAGAGAATTTTTTGTCAATATGTGTAAAGTGTAATTAAAATATAAGGGGATAACCAGAGCCATCCTAGCAAAAGTGAGGCCACGTGCAAGAAGTTTTGCGAGATTTTTCTCTTCCAAACTAGTTAATCCATCTCTCCCATTCCCACCAATGTTGTCAATTTAGCTGATTTTTTTTCCTTGTACCAGAAATTTCGAATAGTAATTTTTGCTTTATTTAATGACAGACATTCTGTGAATAAATAAAGTGAAGAAATTCTGGTAGATATTTTAAATAAAAAAAAATTCTGCTAAATTGACAACACTACTTCTCATAACGGAATTGCCTTTTTAAAAAGCTCGCATAACATACACATTGGTGCACCCAGGATTGCACTTTTTTGGGGAGAGGGAAAGGGTGGGAGTATTATGTTTTAGTAGAGGTATATACAGACTCTAACCAATTTCCTTTCATAATTCTCGGACTGGACTCTAGTTTTGTTTTTTACCAATTTGGGTTGGCCATGTCAAAGAGGAATTTTATTTTCTTCTTTCTTTTTTAAAGTAGTTAAAGAGAGAGAGAGAACATCCTCATGCTTTTTAATCACCAAATTGCCGCAGAGAGATGTTAAAGGCACTGTTCCACTGGAAATTGTGTTGACTTTTCGAATTCAGATTTTGAAATGGGGTATAATCTACATATTAAAAAATGTTACTAGTTAGCGAATAAATCTAGAAATACCTTCCTACACAGGAAGGAATTTTCTGCAATTGGAGACATAGGCATGGTACGTTTGGATTGGAAGAATGGAAAAGCAGAGAATGGCTTCTTTTTAACACTTTCCAAACCTAGTTGAAAAGTGTTTATGACTTCGGTTTGTCTGCTGTCTGTCCGTGCTCTAACTCCCGTAAATATGCTCGGATTTCCCTGAAAATTTTATGTGTTATTGCCGTTATCTATAGCATGTTCCCTATTTCAACTGAAGTGTGTAGCACTTATAGTTTTTTGCAGGGACACTTAAAAGAATTCCGTTACATTATGGTCTATGGGGAAAAATCATTTGCGGTTTATTTTAATGATGTTACACAATTTCAAACACATTGTAATTGATATATATCACTAAGGTGCAGTACAAGAAGCTTAATATTGAATAGGGTGTGCATAGCACTTATAGTTACTTTACAGGGGCAGTCAAAAGAATTCCGTTACATTACATCTATGGAGAAAAATCGTTTGCGGTTTAATTAAATAATGTTTCACAATTTTAAACGCATTGAAATTTATATATATCACTAAGGTGCTATATATAAATTACAAGAGGCTTACTGCAGACTATTGTGTGTTTAGCAGTCATCGTTCATTTACAGGGACATACAAAAGAATTCTCTACTGTCTGTTAACAATAATTCCTGGAAGTGCGTTTTAAGTTGCTGGACGAGATTTTAAATTTAACTCACTTTTTGTCTATTACTTGGTGTGTATAAATTCTGTAGATCATATACAGGCAGCACAAAAGTTCACAAACACATTTCCGTTTATTGACAGAAACTCCAGAAGAAGAATTTTAAACTGTGCTACACGTTTCCTAACTACACTAAAATTTAGCATCCTATGTAGTATATATACAAATCTATAGATCATATACAAGGCTGAATAAAAATATTCGGATATTTTTCCGAATATTGAATATGTTGAAAATGCCTGAAATTACGTTTTAAAATATGTTATGTGTTTTCCATGTTGTTTACTTAGATGTTATTATTCAGCTTATTAAACGGTAATGATTCGTAAAATTATTTTGGAAGCGTTGGAAAGTGTTACATAATCTATGCTTGACGCATGATTTTTCGTTCTTGTTTCTTATTAATTTGATCTTGTGTATTGTAAATGGAACTTTTTATCTATTTGTCAATTTTAATGCACTTGGCTCAGTTTTTCTTTTAAATATTTTAGTTGCAAGACATTTTTACCCGACTTTCATGTACATTATAGGATCTATTATCTGGAATGATTCAGACCTGGTGTATTCTGGATAAGGGTTTTTTCCGTAATTCGCAACACTTTATTATAGGTATAAAAAATGTACAAAATAACTAATTTCACTATTTGTTAATATTTATTTATCGAATGCATGCAATTTTATATATATTTTTTTTATTTGTGTGGTCTCTAGAAAGAAAGCACCGCCAAGTGGAAATTCTCAAAAAAGTGCACACTGTTCTCAAAATGGGCATTCTTGCACCCTGTTCCAAAAACACATTTTGAATTTGATTGTTTAAAGTCCCCTTTTATCAATAGAATTTCACAATATTTTTTAGCTTTTGCCCTCGATACACGCACAAATTTGTGATTTTTTTCTGTGACCGATCAAAGAATTTCATGATAATTTTCCTGCAACTTATTGCAGTTGTTAAAAGATTTTTTTTCAACATTTGACTGATGAATTCGCAACTTTTTCCCCACAATTGATTGACAAATTTTGCAATATTTTCCTTCTTTCTATCAGTGGACAAATTTTATAGTTTTTACTGTGACCGATCGACGAATTTCAGATTTTTTGCCCGTGACTGGCTGCCAAATTTGGAGTTTTACCGACTGACGGCGATATTTTCCCCCCATGACTTACTGGGTTCCCCACTACTCGCGGGTGTTTATTCATGCGTTTGACGGACCAATTTTGCAATTTTTTTTAACGTTTCTGAAACGTTAAAAAGTCCCCCCCCCCCCCCTCCATGTCTAGAAATTCATCCCTTTTTCTGGGGATGGAGAATGGAACTTTAACAGGAGAGTTAGATGATAATTTATTTATTGTTGCTGTTGCTACAAAGTGACAATACCACATAAAATCTTTAAAAAATAGTTTTAAAGATTTTTAAGTTTGTGAACTGAGGGAGGGGGGGAAAGCAAATTTTTAGGGGTGTGTGAGAAGAAATTTAGATAATTATTTAATTATAGTTTCAAGAAAGTTCTAAATAGATTGAAAAACAAACTTTTAAAGATTTTAAAGTATGTACTGGGGGGGGGGAAGGAAATAAAGAGGACTTTTTGGAAGGGAGGAGGGTATAATGTAGATCGTTATTTAAATATTGCTGTGAAAAAAATCACAAATAGAGCAGAAAAAATTAAGAAGAAAACTATGCATTTTTGGTACCAGAGTGGGGGCAAAGGGGGGAAACAATAATTTTGAGAGCAGATTTAGATTATTGATTATTTATTGTTACAATAAAATAAGAAATAAAGAAAAATATTAGAAAAATGATTTTTTTTTTTTTTTGGGTGGGGGGAGGATTTTAGGGTTGAATTTATTTTAATTTTATTTCATTTATTAATTTTTTAATCTGCCGAAATACGGAAGACTCTCGCTTTTTTTTTATTTTACAGATTTTAAATTTTACGCGATGCATTTGGAGGGGGAGGATCTTCATGAGATAAGTTTGGGGGGGCAGGGGGGGAGAAGCAGGGATTTTAGGAGGATGGGTTAATTTAGGTTGTAGGTTGGAGTTATTTATTTTTAATATAGAGTATTTAATAAGTCTGAAAAGAAGTTTAAAATTAAAAAGTATAAAGGTTAAACTATACATTTTTGGTACCAGAGGGGAGGGGGGCAAAGGGGGGAAACAGTAATTTTGAGAGCAGATTTAGATTGATTTTAGATAGATAGCATTTATTGTTACAATAAAATAAGAAATAAAGAAAAATATTTAAAAAATGATTTTTAATTTTTTTTTTTTTTTTTTTTTTTTTTGTGTGTGTGTGTGGGGGGGGGAGGGTTGGATTGTGTTGGGGATTCATTTTTATTTTATTTTATTATTATTTTTTTTTTAATTTGCCGAAATACGGAAGATTCTTGCCCCTTTTTTACTTCTAAATTAATGATAAAAACAGGTTTTTAAATAATTTTTAGAAAAAATCCTGATTATAAGCCCCCCTCCCAAATTTAACCTTTTTTGATTTTGAAAAAAAAAGGGGGGGGGGTCTTACAATCGGGATTTTACGGTATTTATTGAATTTATAAATTAATGAATGAAGGCAATATCATTTTGTTATTTTTTATTTTACTGACACTTTAAATTTTACGTTTTTTTAATTTTTTTTTAAGAATTTTTTTTTTTTTCGTTTAGTGTTTTGCATTCCGGATACCGGGATGCCGGATAACGGATCCTATACTGTATAAGGAGGCTTTGTCAAATTTTCTCCCCAAATTTTAGTACGGAATAAATATAAGGCGTAACAAATTAAAAGTAATACAAGTTACATGAAAAAAAGGACTGAGTTTAAACGAAAATGTCTAATGTTAAACATAATAAGTTTTAAAAAAATGTGACTTGAAGAGCTGGCATATTTAAGGCATCTGATCTACAGATTTACACATTAGAAATTTAATTCAATATTTATACTGCTTCTTTATGTACATTTTTTTTTTTTTTTTTTTTTTTTTTCTTTTTTGGACTAAGCTTTGGGATTTGCCCGCAGTCAGCCATCGTGTTTTTTAAATCAAAACATTTTAACTTTTATTATTAAATATAAATAAAATTAGTCAATAAAATTAAAAACATGTTTATAATAATACAAAAAACTTGTATGTATTTATAATAAAAATTACATATGTTTTATAAAAAAAATAAATGTGTGTGTAAAATTAAAACATTTTTTAACTTTTATTATTAAATATAAATAAATTAGTCAATAAAATTTAATAACGTGTTTATAATAAGTAAATATATGAATGAAAATTATTTTGGAAATGAGAAGCAAAACAAATATGTTTTGATTTAAAATACAAGATGGCGAACTTTGGGTGAATTCCAAAGCTGTTCCTTTTTTTTTTTTTTTTTTTTTTTTTTTTTCACAAATGTATTATCAAATACTGATGATGGAAAATAATATTTTTGCAAAAACTGTTGCAACTTTAATTTTTTTTTTAAATTATTATTTGAACACCGCCTGAGCTTCTCTTTTTTTACTTTTGAATAAAATGTTAATGTTAGACAGAATGTAGATAGATGTAAACATTGATTATTATATTTAGTTCTAGTTTATTATTATTTTTCATCAGGATGGCTCTGCCCCCCCCCCCCCTCCACCAAACAGAGCTGTATTAGCTTTAGTTTTAAGCATGGTTTTAACAATCTGGATGAAAATATGTTTTGATCAATGGTCAAAAGCATTTGTTAAATGGTAAAATTAGTGCAACATTCTGAAGGGTTTGTCAAAATAACAATTAACAATATTTAATAAAACACTTGGAAGTTTTTGCTAGTACTTTAGAGTTACACTTTAATCTTCATTACTTTTTAATTCAGCACTTTTTTTTTTAATTAAGCAATTATGTTTTAAAAATATCTTTTCAATTATAAGAAAAGAGAAAACTAAAATTATTCTATAAAAAATAAATATTGCAATTTCTTATAATGATCATATTAATATTTTTATGGAACAGTTTTATAAATCATTGACATAAGACATTTACTCTTTAAATATGAATATTTGTCCTCCCTGTATACAATCCTATTTAGAAGCATGCTAAAAGTCCTCAATGAAAAAAAAAAAAACAAAAAAAAACACCAGAAATCTAAATGCAATGTCTGTATTTTTTTTTTTTTTTTTTTTTTTTTTTTTTTTGTAAAAGATAGGCAAAAGATTTCATCAAAATTTAACTGTTTAAAAATATCTTAGTATGCACTTCACAGTAAACAGCTATTCCTATTTATAAATAAAGCAACAATAAACACAGTTATTGTTTATTTAAACCAAATTCTATAACAGTAATTCTGGAAACAGGTATTTTTTCTTAATTATTGGTCGCCTACATTGATTTTTTAAGTATTATTCAATGGCTGTTTAATATTTTTAAACAATTTATAATACACAATCACTAATAATTTAATTTCATGAAATATTATTTTATATATATATATATATATTCAGTCTAATTTTAATTCTTATTTCTAAATATTAATAATTGTGTATTATTCTGTAATAAAAAATTATAAATAATTATATACAAAATTTGTAGGAATTTTGATTAAGATATATAAGTAAATAAAATAATAAAATCAACCAAATATACATTAAAAAGTAATCTGCACAAGTATTTAGGGCTAACTCATGGTTAGCCCTAAATAGAAAGAATGTTAATTTATTCTTTTATAAATTGAAAGCTTATAAAGAGATAGAATTTTATTGAAAAATGAAGTACTCTAAAAAAAAAATAACTGCAGGGATATTTAGAAAGCTGGACAAAAACTGGTATTACTTAATCAATAATGTCATGAAACAAAAATTATACCTTGAATTAACGCTGAAGTAGAATGTTGATTCAATAACTCCCATTCCAAGCTTTGCAGAAAATTCCAACTGTTACATTTTCACAACCATATCCATACAGAATTAAGTGTAATTGAGCAAGTATTGTCAATGATATGATGAGCATAACAAATCATACAGCACAGACAATACCCATTCAATTAATGTGCTGGTGTTGTTAATAGTAGTGAGCAGGAGCTGTCACTGAAAAAAAAAAAAAAAAAAAAAAATCCATATTTTAAAAGAATGCAGAAAAATATATGAAATACAGAGTTTATTAAAAATATAACCCAAGCTTATTTTAAGAATGACACGGGAATACTATAAAATTAATCATGCAAATTATTTTCTAGATAAATCACTTAAAAAAAGATTTACATTTACACAGTTCATGGTATTATTATTATTATTATTATTTTGTGTGTGTGAAAGAAAATGCAGCCTTTGAACTTTTTAAAAGTTATACATGAATTTATACAGAGAAAAATATTTTTGTTAAAATTGCAATCTTGGTAATAAGTAGAATAAAAGAAAGAAACTCTCTGAAAGTATAAATTCTAGTATAAACAAACGCGATTAGCAATTTTATTTATATATTTGGTACGACTATTTTGATCGATGTTAAAGTTCGGTAACAATATTAATTATAATAAGCCAAATATATATACTACAGTGATAAATAATAAATATCTTAAAACTTACTTTTATCAAATTGTTACATTTCATTTCCTAAATATAAACAGAAACAGAGGAGCCAGATAAATAATACAAGCAACTAGTTTTGCAAACAACGCTAAGCTTGATGCCACATTTGAGAGATCAGTACCATATTTTGTATTTTATCTCAAAATGCGTTTCTCGCCAAAAATTATCGCCAAAAGTGCACCAATCGAGGGAACTTTCCAAATTCGCGTCCGTTCCTGCAATCTGTGTAATATTTCCAGGCCGAAGTGAAAATAAAAAAATGTCTATTTGCATTTTTAATTGTGCATAAAACACTATTTATTATTATTATTCTTGAACCAAATTTTTTGGAAAGTAACTTTGCTCTATTTTGATCTCAGAAAAAGATTAGCAAATTTCCAGTGAAATTGTCAGATTTTTTTTTTTATATATATACACTGCAAAATATTTTTTAAATAGGGGGGAGGAGGACTCTTGTAGATTCTACCAAGCTTTATATGAATATTTAAGAATATAATCGAATTTTTCTAAAAATAAACATAAAATAGTTCATAACTTTTTTATTTATTTGTATCTTTAGACCATTTATTATAAACTAAACCAGAATTAATTGTGCGAATGATATTAAAATTGTTAACTTATATTTCCAGTTTCGATAATTTTGTTTATTTTAAATTGATTATAACTGTGACACCAGTTCTCAAAAAATGTAAATTAGGCCGAATATTTAAATATAATTTAGTTGTATCTTTACTGAAAAAAAAATCTAGCTTTGCTTAAGGACTCGGGTAATTAGTTGTTCTTAATCTCAAATCCAATATATTCTTAAAAAATAAAATAAGATAAGTCTATTAATTTAGCTTTAAACTTATGTCTCCCCCCCCCCTCTTGTTAAATCTCATTTTTAAATTCATAACGATTTAATAATTTTCATAACAGTTGAAAGATTCTTAAGAAAGTCGCTCAAATGTTCTTTATTTATTGATATTTTAAATACTTAATCAAATCATAAATTCGTTTTATTACTTATTTCAAAAATAACTAAATATGTTAATCAAAAGTTATTATTGTATGTTTATCAATTAATTGAAAATCGTGGTTCTTGGTGAACAGGATAATTTGAATCAATTAAATCATTAAACGTAAAAACAAATATTAAAAACTAAAAGAAAATTGTAAAGTAGATCTAAAAAAAATATTTTCTCTTCAATAACGCGATATTTTCTGACACAAACACAGGGCCTGATTAAAAAAAAGGGGCCAACTAGGCCGTGGTTCTGAGCCCCTTTGATTTTAGGGGTCCCAAACTTAATTTGCAATATTTTAAGGCTGATATTGTAAATCTATTTCGAGCTTGTGCTGATTATAATTCATATTTTGTACCATTACAGTCGGAAAAGATTAAACACAAATTATATATTTGTGTAAATGTGTACTTATATATTTATATTTGTATTCTATGGCATAGAACATATTTAATTTTTTTGTGACAGCATAGGAAGAGGGTCTGGCCTTCTTTGCTTGATCGGGCCCTGAACATTTACAGACTTATATTTAAACGTAAAAGCATAAAATTATCAGATAGGACAAGTGAAGTGATTTGGAATCGAAAAGCGTCTTTTATTTATTTTTATTATCTATATAGATAGATAAATGTATTACATTTAGAGTTATAAGCTATTGTTGTCTTATGACGAGCTTTTTCGAGTGTCGCTTTCGTAATTTCGTTTCAAAATGCCTATTTTGTCTGCATTTTCTGAAAGATCCTTTGCCTTTATCGAGAAATGAGAAATGCTATTCGATTTCACAGTTTCGTAATAAGAAAACCTACCAATTTTCTGCGTTTACGAATAAAAATGAACTCAGGAATGTGTCAGAAAATAGACAGTTTTAATTAGAGAACAGCTTTAATCTTAAACAGAAAAAAAAAAGTGTTAGCTGCCGTGTCTTTCCGCCTAAACTTTTAATTTGTTTAGAAGTCCAAAATACACGCATTTTTTTTTATTTTTTTTTATTTCCGTGTTTGAACTGTAATCCCTTTTTATGTAATTGAAAGTTTATTTATTTTTTTGCTGTCTGGATTAATATAGATTTATTAATCAAATTTGTAAGTAAATTAGTTGCACATTTTTTACCGATAAAAAAAAAGAATATACAGAATCTGAGTCAAAAAACTTTCAAAGGATCTGTAAAGAAGCTTCTTGTAAGAAAATAACATTTTGTAATTAACACGGTTCGTTGATATTGATATATATCCGATATTTTAAAAATATTATTATGTTTGCTAATTTCGATATTTGATATTTGATATCTTATATAATATATACTCGGATTTTTTTATACTTCCAGCATAAATAAATTGTTCAAAACCTGTGTACATGATAATTTCATTAACTTTTTCCGTTTTGTAGACAAAGAACTTTTGCTCTGCCAGTGACTTAAGCGCCCCCCCCCCAATATATATATATATATATATATATATATATATATATAATAAAAACCTTAACTTTTGAAGCTGAATTTGTAAATGTAGAACACCCACTGAAAGATACACTGTCAAATTTAGATAAGTTATTTAAATCTTCATAAGAAAGAATCTTTTCAGGCTTTAGTTTAGTACTATACAATAGGTTAAGGAATGAAAAAGCAGACAAACTTACATTTACTTTCCAATTTTTCAATTACAAAAACTATTTTATATTTCAAATTTTGTTGTATTAAACAACATTTCCTTAATATTAAATCCTACAAGTGTTCATGCTAAGTGTAATATATTTTAATTTCTAATTATATTAAGTATGGAAAAATTTCTAAACATCAATAAGTTGACTATTTTGAAAATATCGGATATATATCAAAATGTCAGATTTTTTGATGTTTTCGAAAATGTCACGATATTTACGAACCCTGGTAATTAAAAGAATCTGCCCTCTTTCTATTTTTTAATGTTAAACAAGCGCCCCAACCCCCCCAAAGTAAAACCAAAAATGGTTCCGAGCCTTGCCGCTGCGATCTCGACACCCTTGAAGCACTCGGCAAAACGCCGACGAAAAGCAACCGACTCCGATAGGCGAAATTTCGACTCTACTACACCAGAATAGCAAATTGTCGCTAAGAGGACTTTTTCCGACCCGTTTCAGCGTTCCGATATCACCAGAATACACTCCCAGGTTCGAACTAAAATACTTGATTAAGAAAAACGTATAATTAAAAATTAATTTCAGTTTATTAATGTATAATGACGGTGCGACGATAATAATAAAATTGTAATATTACTAAATTACATTTATATTATGTACTTAATATAAATTAATATGTCTATTTATTATTATTATTATTATTATTAAAATCATTTAAAAATATTTAAATAAATGGATAAATAATAAACTATATAAATACAAGATTTTGCTAATAATACAATTTTTTTTAATTAAGATTATTTGAAAATAATAATGATAAAGAATAATCTAAAGACAAATTAAAATGATCTAAAAATAATCTCTTGACTAAATGTATCATCATTAAATATATATATACTTGTTGAATTTGAGCGATATCTCGCCAATTCTGGTTGTGCTTGGCGACCTTCCTTTCCTTGGCGTGGCTTGTGAGCCATCTCGCTAGTACACTGATGTAACTCATGCTGGTATGACGTGCGTTTGTTGCCGTCCAATTTATAAGTATATTTTCTGCTATTAAAAGTATAATCTAGATAATTATTGAGTAATCAATTTACTAATTTAAGATTACTGTCAAAATCACAACAGGTTATGGCTTTCAGCAACGCTTCTACTGCGAAAAATGTCGTATTTATGTGAACTTTAAGCGATTGAAGTGCATCGCACCATTTTTTTTCTTCTCGTGTTGTGTACTCCGAATTGAAAATATATAAGAAAATGGCACCTATGGATTTTAAGTTCACGATTGAAAAATTGGAATCAGCAAAAGACTGGACTAGATGGAAAATGTCTATGTCATTATTACTTAAAACGCACGATTTGTTGAGTTACGTGAATGGAGAAAAGACTGTCCCTGTAATGGCGGATCACGCCGATGCTGCCGCTTTTGGAGAAGCGAAAAATAAATTTGAATTAGCCGATGCAAAGGCACTTTTATTTATCTCCCAAGCACTTGATGACAAGAACTTTGATTATATTAAAACGTGTTCAACAGCAAAAGATGCATATGAAAAGTTAATCGCGATTTATGATAAATCATCAACGCATAGACTCGATCGTTTGTGGACTGAATTTTTTCATCTGGAATGGAAACAAAATGAAAATATTGCATCCTTCATAAGTCGAACTCAAAATATATTTATTGAAGCAAACGATGAATTGCAACGTATTCTACAATGTGCTGTTCCCGGAGCAATGTTACTGTTCCGAATTATTTCGATGCTACCGCAAGAATACATCGCATTTAAGACTGTGTGGGATGGAATTCCGTTGAAAGATCGATCGATCGAACTGTTAACTGAAAGATTATGTGCTTTTGAGCAACAAATAGAGCAACAGCAATGTGATAGTACAGCCCTGCAAATTCAATCCAGTCGGCAAGTGCCGTTGCCGAGTCATGGAAGAGATGACGTCAACACCAAATACTTAAGAGGAAATAAATCAAAACAGAAGAAATGGCAAAATCAAAATAAGAAGCCTATGAACGCTAACATTACTTGTTTTCAGTGTGGATTTTTTGGACACAAACGTATAAATTGTCCTCAAAATAAAAATAAGACACTTCCTTCCTCATCTGGTGTAGCCATGCCATGTACAGTTTCACAGGATGATAAAAGCTGGATTGCTGACTCTGGAGCATCTCAGCATATGACATTTGATAGCTCTATATTTGAAAGTTTTAAGAAATTTGCTGTTCCAGAAGTAGTCAATGCTGCAGGTGGTCAGAAACTTATTGCCTATGGTTCTGGACAAATTAATGTGAAAACTCTAGTGGCTGGTAAATGGCAAGAAAATTACCTCACAGATGTCTGGTATGTACCTGAGTTAAAATACCAATTATTTTCTATTTCTCATGCTTTAAGTAAAGGACTGAATGTTGTGTTTAAAAATAAATTTTGCTTGGTGAAAAATGGTAATCAAACCATTGCAGTGGCTCAAAAATCAGAAAATGGTTTATTTGTGATGGAAATGCTTGCTAAAGATCCTAGGAAACCTGCAACTGTTCTTATTTCAAGTACTAGTGATACTCTCCAAGTAATGCATGAAAGAATGGCACATCAAAACAAGAAACAGTGTATTAAGTTTCTTAAAAGACAGGGCATTTCTTTACCAAACGAGAACTCTGAATTTTGTGTTGGGTGTGTATATGGCAAAGCCCACAGAAAGTCGTTCCACTCAAGAACTGTTAGACCAACAGAGCCTGCTGAACAAATCAATGCGGATCTCGCTGGTCCGATGGAAGAAGACTCAGTTGGTGGTTCACGTTTTATGCTAGTTCTTAAAGATGACTATACAAAATTTCGCAGAGTATTCTTCTTGAAAGCCAAGAGTGAAGTACCAAATTGTATAGAAACCTTCCTTAATGAAGCAAAGACTGCTGGACATATGGTTAAGCAGATACGGTGCGACTCTGGCAAAGAGTTTGACAACTTTTCTCTGAAGAAGATTTTAAATGATCGGGGTATTGATCTACGTGAGGCAATGGTTGAGACGCCTGAACAAAATGGAGCTGCTGAAAGAGAGATACGCATCATTGTGGAAGCTGCAAGAGCTATGGTTCACCAAAAAGAATTGCCAAAGAAGTTATGGGCTGAAGCCTGTAATACTGCTGTCTATGTATTAAACCACACAGGTCCCACTCCAGTAGAAGATAAAACTCCGTATCAGTTATGGTATGGAAAGTCGGAGAATTTCAACATTAAACGTTTGAGAATATTTGGTACAAAATGCTATGTACATGAACCAAAACAAAGACGTAAAAAGTGGGATAAAAAGGCTGTTGAAGGACTGGTTGTCGGATATGAAGCTTATGATGGATATAGAGTTTTTATACCTTCTAAAAATAAAGTGGAAAGAAGCAGCAATGTTATATTTTGTGATGAATTCCCATATGAGCCATTGACTGTCGAAGTCACAAGTTGTAGTGATACGCATTCAGAAGAAGAAAATGGAAGTATCCAGAAGAAGGATGAAGATGAATGCCAAGATGAACCTGATCCTGGAAGACGCTACCCTCAACGAGAACATAAGAAGCCAGAATTTCTGTCAGAAAATTACGTACTTTTTTGTAAGTACTCTTACTGGCATTGAAACTCCTGCCTGTTACAGTGAAGCAATGAAGTCACCCGAATTTAAGCTGTGGAAAGAAGCCATGACAGAAGAACTGCAGTCTCATGAAGAAAATGGAACCTGGAAACTTACAGAACCCCCAGAAAATAAAAGGATACTTGACAACAAGTGGGTATATAGAATAAAAACAAATACTGATGGTTCTCCTTGTAAAGCTAAAGCTCGTCTGGTGGCAAGAGGTTTCTCGCAAAAGGCTGGCTATGACTATGATGATCTGTTTGCACCAGTAGCTAGATTTGACACCTTGCACACAGTTCTTAGTATTGCTGCTTCGCAAAATCTGTACCTACATCAATTTGATGTGAAAACAGCTTTCCTTTATGGTTTTCTTGATAAAGAGCTCTACATGAAACAGCCAGAAGGTTTTGATGATGGTTCTGGTCGTGTGTGCAGATTAGTTCGCTCTCTTTATGGTTTGAAGCAAGCTCCACGCTGTTGGAACCGGCGTTTTGTTCAAGCAATTCAAAAATTGCAATTTCAGCAATCATATGCTGATCCTTGTTTATTTACAAAGAGAAAGGATTCATCTGTACTGATAGTGGCCTTGTATGTAGATGATGGACTTGTAGCTGGATCAAGTATTTCAGAAATAAAAATATTGATTAGTAGTCTAAAAGAAGAGTTCAAAATTACCGATGGTCCTCTCGGTTCTTTCTTAGGAGTGCAAATTAATCAGAGAGATAATGGTGACATTTTTATTTCACAGTGTTTGTATACCGAAAAGATACTACAAAGATTTAGGCTTGAAAATTCAAAACCTCTCTCTACACCTTGTGATGTGACTAAATCTCAGGAAGGAGATACAGCCATGGTTGATGTTCCTTATAGAGAAGCAGTAGGTTGTCTACAATATCTTGCAGTTGCTACTAGGCCAGACATAGCATTTGCTGTAGCTTTGGTATCAAGAGCTCTGTGCAATCCTACAAAAGATGACTGGAAGCGTGTAAAAAGAATTTACAGATATTTACGAGGCACGAGCAGTGTTGGCCTTCTATACAAGTCACAAGTAAAAACAGAGTTTTCTGTTTTTAGTGATGCTGACCATGCCGGTGATGAAAGGACAAGACGTTCAACATCTGGTATGGTTTCAGTAAATGCAGGTGCATCTATAACTTGGTGGTCTAGATTGCAACATACGGTTGCAATTTCATCGACAGAAGCCGAGTATGTTGCTGCTAGTGAAGCAGCAAATGAGCTTGTTTGGCTAAAGTTGCTCTTCAAAGAGCTAATAGGATATGATGGCACTCCCATTTTGTATGTCGACAACCAAAGTGCTATAAAACTTGCCCAAAATCCACAGCATCATCGAAGATCTAAGCACATTGATGTGCGTTTTCACTCGATTAGAGAGAAAGTTGAGCAAGAAGTTTTAAAATTAGAGTATGTTCCATCATCAGAACAAACTGCTGATATTTTTACGAAACCTCTCTCACAAAACCTGTTTATGAACTTACGCGATGGACTTGGACTGGTTAAGTTAAACTGACTGTTTAAATCTGTTATTTAGTGTTTTTTTTTGTTGTGTATAATTTTTTTTTTGTTTGCTAATTGTTTATTTTGTGATGTGTTAAACAAAATTGGCCTTGATATCAGGAAGGAGTGTTGAATTTGAGCGATATCTCGCCAATTCTGGTTGTGCTTGGCGACCTTCCTTTCCTTGGCGTGGCTTGTGAGCCATCTCGCTAGTACACTGATGTAACTCATGCTGGTATGACGTGCGTTTGTTGCCGTCCAATTTATAAGTATATTTTCTGCTATTAAAAGTATAATCTAGATAATTATTGAGTAATCAATTTACTAATTTAAGATTACTGTCAAAATCACAACAATACTGCATCTAACAATAACGAAAAATTATTAAGAAAAAATATGGAAAAGCACATATCTAAGTTCAGAATTTGGACTAGAATAATATAAAAAAACATTTCAGAATTTTTTATTTATTTTTATTTTTAAGGGAGGGAAAAAGAACGTAAAAATTAAATCAAATAATTATTTCTGTCGAAAAGTGTAATCATGGGATACCCCCCCCCCCCCCATGTGAATACAGTAATTAATACAAGAGTAATAAGTCTTCCCTATCTAGAAAATGTTTAATAAATGAATAAATTATATAAATAAATACAACTGCATAAGTGAGAGAGGTATAAATGGTGCACTCTTGAACTAGTAAATTGCTTTAAAAATTATTTTATTAATATAAAAAGGGAATTTATTTTCTTGTCTTAAATTTTTTATATAATTTCATAAATAGGTTAAATTTATTTCATTTTCTCGCTTCGTCGAAACTATATAGTTGAGTTCTACAGCAGATGTCCCATTCGAAGAGTTAAGTTAGCATGTTGCAACCATTTGGCCTCATGTTTGGCGTACACGAATATTGCCCCTTTCAAGTAACTTTCTTTGCAATACAAATTCTTTGCTGAATATCCAAATTCGCACAATTCTGGCAATAGATGGCGCAGTCACGATTTCGTCAAGCTTCATATCTTCTAGTGTAATATCCATGAATGGTAGTATCTTTGACTTTGATCACAGGCTCCTCGATTAAAAGTTGTTCGTGTGATGTTCTGTGTTCTGTTAATGTAGCGAACCGTCGAAGGCTCCAATAAAGACCCATTTAAATTTACTTGCACTAATGTATTTCTTTAGGTTACATAAAACACGACATCACAAAACCCAACATAAAACCAGCTAACGTTCCATTAATCTAAGTTACAGTTAATGTTCTTGTACTGTGACGGTTTACAGTTAATGTCCAAATACCCCAGCCCAGTTCACACTGTTTTACTCACTACATACATAACGATAGAAATTGGCCCTCAAGAATGACAACTGATATACTGATAACGAACAACACCATTACATTAGACCAAGAGGGTAAGAATACAACAAGACCTTCCTGATATGAATAATAATGGCTCTTTATGATTTGCACCCCATAGTCTACAGAATGCATGTTTTAATGCACTATATCAATATATATCAATTTCGTTATGTTTGAAATGGTGTAACATCATTAAAATGTACTCGAAATGATTTTTTCCTATTGACTGTAATACTTTTAACTATCCCTGTAAATGAACTATAAATGCTATGCACTTCATTTTCAATAGCAACCTTGCTATAGTAAACGTTAATAGCGTACAAAAGTTATAGGGCAATTCGAGTATATTTACGGGAATTAGAGCATGGACAGACGAGCAGACCAACCGCAGTCATAATCACTTTTCAACTATGTTGGAAATTGTTAAAAATTGTACTTTGTTCTGCCAACCGCTGCTTTCGTTTTAAAAATATATCAATATTAACCCTTCTAAAAACTTATTTTGCGTAAGCCGTTTCTCGATTTCTGCAATCTTTAAATGTCTGTATCAGCGCTTCTGATTAAGTTACGAAAAAACTAAAATACCTGATCATATGCAAATTCATTTCCATTTCGAAATCTGTAATTCGTATAGAAAAGTATGAATATTAAATCTTTGAAAAGAAAATCATTTGCAAAGCTCACTTTTCCAATTTCCGTTTTCTGCGATTTTATAAATTTCTGCAATAAACATAAAAATCTCACACTAAGTTGAACAACATTGAATTTAATATGAAATTAAATATACTAAATGAGAAAAAAATATAAAATAATAAAAAGTTTCACACCACAAATATTAAGTTTAATAAATTTTAACTAAAAAATACTTCAAATGGATTATTATTCAATCTAATAATATAAAATCCAGAAATCGGTAGACAAGAATGACAACTGATAAGGAATAAGGGGACGAGGTGAGTAAGGATAACAAAGAACTCAACTCTAGCCACATTTGCAAGGCCCTTGATAACACAACAAGCTTTCCCTCAATTGAATAAGAATAGCTTCTTTACGAAAGAAGTTGACTGCAAAGTCTTCTCTTTTGAAAACAAAGATATTTATATTTAAACTCACTGTGGACATTTTTTGTTTTTTAAGAATGAATTGTTTTTGATAACTAAGAGGCTACTGAGATAAACAGCATACTCTGTGGTCGTTTGAAAGCAGACAATTAAAAATAATTAATAAGGACAGTACGTTGCAAATATAAATACAAACATCAAACACTTGCTTTCAACGTATATTTTGTTTAATTTAAATATGACCTATTTTAAGAAACTACATAAGTAAACCACTCTCGACGTTTCGGCTATTCTTCACAACCATCTTCAGGAGAAAATTCTCATAAAAACAAGCAAAAAAAATTGAATACGTGTTACATAATTGAAAAAAATGTTCAACTGAAAAGACACCAAAATTAACGGAAATTTACTAAAACATATACAAAAATAGTCCTGGTGGTGCCATCTATGAACTAGCTACCTTACTGGAAACCATGTTTAACCAAATCAAAGTCCATTCAAAATACATTTCCGGATAGCAGGAATAGAAAATGATGTGTTATCATTACAAATTTCATGCTTTCTTAATGAAATCTCTAGAGATTCCCGAATATAAGCTTTAAATTATCTTGTCTGGAAATAATTTTAACATTTTCAAAATCAATAAACTTAATCTGTCCATCAGCAAAAGTCCTTGATAAGGCAGTGGAAAGTTTATTATATTTTAAATCACTTTTGTGCTCTTTAAGTCTTTCTGCGATGCAACGTTTTGCCATACCAATATATGCTGAATTTGTACCATTGGTCAATTCAAACGGAATTTCATATACTCCGGAGAAACAAGCAGGTGAAATAGGATCAATGCTTCTATTCAACAAACTAAACAAATTCTTGGAATTGGATGCCACAAGTTGTATATTATATTTCATGAAAATCCTCTTTAATCTTTCAAATAGAATAGGGACATATGGAATTTTTCTATAAATAGGACTTACTTTAGGAGAAGAAACATCTGTAACTTTGTATTTATCGATTAATTTATGAACAATGCGCGGTTTATATCCATGTATCATACCCAGTGGTGTAGTCGAGGGGGGACGGCGTCCGCTCACCTTTTTATTTTATCTCAAGCGTCCCTCCACTTTTTATCTTCAAGGGGACGGTAGGGACGCGGGAGGATGCAGATTTTCCAAACATTAATTTTTTAATCGATAAGCAAGCTAATAAATTAACAATTTTAAGACATAAAGCGCTAATTTGTAATACTTTCCATCCAACAAAGTTGAAATTTGTTTATCATTTTGGATCGTCTGTCATGTCTGTCTATTTATCTGTTCTCTCTCTAACTTCTGTAACTTTGTTTGAATCGTGACAAAATTTATATATGTTTTTGAGTTTCTTTGCATTATTATCACTATTGAAAATGATATAACTTAATTGTATAGCTTCAATATAAAAATCTGCATGGGCCGAAATTTCCAGACACTGGCCCGGTGTGGTCCGAACGAAACCTATCTTGGACCGACGCAGTGTAAAAACTAAAAGTTCGGCTGGTCTCGGCCCGTTTATATTTTCACAGTTCACAGCCCGACTCAGTTTGTTGAAAAAAAATCTGATTTTTCTTAACGCACAAGTAAAATTCTTTTAGAGAATACTTCATACATATTTATGCCAAAATTTTATAGTAAATTTTAGACTGTATATCTTCAAGACATAGAATGCTGAATGGAACATGAATGATCAAGTGATCATTAATAAGACTTAGAGTATTATCCTCAAACAAAGACTCATTAAAAAACGAATGCAGTTTAGAATAAAACAAAAAAGATAGTTAAAACATCAGAACTTTTAAAGTTGTAATAAAGAAAAAGCAGATTTTTGAAAATATTTCTCTAATTTATTACGGTATAGTATTTCCATAACAAAAATCAGTACTAACTCCACTACAAAAATCACTATTATTTTAACATAAAAAATAAAACATCCTGCCCGACACGTCCTTGGAACAATTAAGTCCGGACCCGACCCGGCTCGAATATGTAGAAAATAAGTAATCCTGAGCCCGTCCGAGTCTGCTGAAAAAATTAAATCCGAGCTCACACACGATGTAACTGTCCGATGTAGTTCTCTAATCTGGACCCTCTCGGCGATTCTGACCCGACCCTTTCGGTAGGGGAGGTGACCGGAAGCCGAGCATTGCGCGGAAGCTTCGTCGGGTTTCTCCGAATCGGCCCGTTCAGTCGGGAAGATGACCGGGTGCCCGACGCACGAAGCTGAAGTCGACACGAGGGGAGCAGTAGCCGACGAATCCGATTCTTTGCCGTGGTGGGACGGCTTGAAAGCGGTGTCTGTCTAACCGGAGTGCAACTCCCTCCTCCATACTGGTGCGGTCTTCGTGTTCCAGGAGGAAGGCCGATGCCGTCTCTTGAGAGTCCTATGTGTAGAACAACCCGTGTCGTAGTCGCCGAGAGGCTTCAGGTTCACGGGGGGCCAAAAGGCCCGTTCCACGGGACACTCGGGACGACAGAGGTGGCGAAAGGACATCGCGTGGACCAATCCATCGTGCCCGGAGCATAGAGCTGCCGGGGGGTGACGCGAGGGCAAATGTTGACAAAATCGGATCGGGCGGTTGCAAACTTTGTCTATGAGGAGACGAGAGCACAGGCAGGATCTGTTGAGCATGACTTGCATGGTTCACAGTGAAGAACTTCGCGACCGAAGCGGGTGTGGGACCCCGTAGGCCGCCTGGCGAGTCCTCTGCGGCAGGATCAGTTGGGAGTCGCCTTCGAAGCCTGGTTCGAGATTGCCCGACCAGAACAAGCAACGACACGGGAGCACGGCCTCAGCCTGCGATATGTGTCTTGCAAGGTTTCTGGGCGGGGGGGACCTTTCTCGAGATAGGGCCACGGAGTGCGGACCGGAGGCTCGTCGGTAAAACGACGATGTCTGGGCTCGAAATCAAATCATGGGCCGAAACCTAGTCCAGCACGTCTTCTGTGCAGCCAGGAATTTCCACGTCTGGCGGGCGGACGAGTGGCTCGCCTCCTAAGCTTCAACCAACACTAATCTCGATCGGGCCCTCCTCTTTGGCGCGTTTGGAGGAGCTTTCCGCGACCTCCAGAGTCCGATAGCGGCCTCTTGTTCCTTCTTTTTGTGTTTTTAGATTTTTAATTTGTTTGTGCATGTTTTTGTGATATGTGTTTCTGTGATAGCCATACTCGGTGTGGCGGGAGTCCCATGATAGGGATTCAGTCCCTGGTTTACCGTCTAGTTTCGCCTAGTCGGGTTCAAACTCGCGCCGTCCACCGAGGGCAACCGAGCCGAGTCTCGTCTATGAGACAGAGACCGATTTTCCCCGTGGTCTCGGGTCGGCCAGGGGCACCTACCGGCACACGTAGTGTCGCCCGCGGAAGATGAGACCAGTGGCTTGCCCTTCCATGCATTTCACGATCGGACTCCGCGGGAAAGCAAGGGCCGTAGGGATGCCGGACATCAGGTGGATGACCCGACTCCCTTATGGGTGTTCGGCGATGAAGCCGTTCGACAGTCTCTACGGTTCATCAGGTGTCATGTGGGGAAGTCTCCTCTGATGGTGGGAACTTCCGCCGAATCGCAACGACCTCTGTCGTCGACACTGGGGCAAGATGAGGAGGCGTCGCTGGAACGCGAACCCTCTGATTCGGTCGTAGCGACCTGGCGAGACAAAGCCATGGTCTGCATTAAAAGTCCCTCAGGACTTGGGGACGATGAGGAGATGGGCTCGCTCGGCGCCGTGCGGGCGCCGACGGCGCACATTAGTTTTCTCTAATCTGGATATGTTAAATTTCTATAATGGTGTTGTCAAAATAGCATCAGCTAAAGCAGCACATTTATAGCTTATTCTCGGCCCAGCAAGATCCATTGAAAATTATTCATATTTGCCGGGTTAGTCCGACACTCTTAAATTCGTTATGTTGGGCCTTTCGGCCCACTTAATTTTTTTATTGACTCGGCAGGCATGTTTAGATTTTTAAGGCTGTTCTCAAATCCAAACTGGCCACTTTATGACACATTTTTGAATTCCGTTTTGTTCGCAAATGTATCAAATTGGCAGATATTCTTATTCAAAAATTTTGTAATCGAAACGCGTTTTCCATTTTTTGGTAAAGACAGAAGCTCATTCAGAAAATACTGGGAAAGTCGGCGTTTTGAACCGAATTCCCGTCATGGTAGTATACTAGAAAGGAGAAAAACCCGGTCGTCACATGACATACGAATAGCTTATAACTCGATAAGTAATTTATTTTTCAAAAATGGAAAACTCATTTCGATTCAAAATCGCTTCCATAGTCAGGCCTGCCAATTTTATGCCTTTGCGTTTAAAAATGAGGAAGAAAATGTGTCAAAGTTTCGCGTTGTTGAGCAGGGAATTTGAGAATCACCTTCTTAAGGCTGTTCTAAAATCCAAACAGGCTACTTTCTCACGCATTTTTTAATTCATTTTTGTTCGCAAATGCATGAAATTGGCAGATGTTCTTATTCAGAAACTATGTAATCGAAACACGTTTTCAATTTTTTGGCAAAGGCAGAAAATCTTTCAGAAAAGACTGTCACAGTCGGTGTTTTGAACCGAATTCCCAACGTGACAGCCAAAGAAGCGTGAAAAACTCTTCGTCACGTGACCAGAATAGCGTATAACTCGATGAGAAATATATTTATCAAAAAATCGGAAACTCATTTCGTTTCTAAATTGCTTCCATAATCAGGCCTGCCAATTTTATGCCTTTTCGTTTAAAAATGAGTCTGAAATTGTGTCAAAGTTTCGCGTTGCTGGGCAGGGCATTTGAGAACAACCTTAAAAAATTGTCTTTATTCTGCCGGCCCGGTTCGTTTGAAAGTTTGTCTTCATTTTTCCGGCACGCATACGGACCTCGGTCCAGGCCGTTACCGTACAGACCCTTCAATCTTTCGTTTACGGTGGCACAAAAGTGTTCTTTCATATTACGGTGTATGGCCGAAAATTGTTTGAAATACACTTTAGTAAAAATATAGTACTTTAAATAATACGAAAACGAAATATGGTATCGAGATTCACTACAACATGTTTCCTATAAAAAATAACATTTATTGTTCATTTATACACTGTAAAATATGACCAATGTTTCTTATTTTATGAAAATATACTATAACCACGAACGAAAATATAATATAATCTTCTTCGTTATCCGAAATTGAACTTGAACTTGAACTTGTGATAGGTTCAATGGGCTTCCAAGTTGCGGAGCAACTGCACACCCTGGCTTTGAGTAGGTGTATATCAAATCCTGAGAGAGCCATATGAAATGTCTAGCCGTAGTCCAATTGACTACATAAAATAGGATAGTGTTAAGTATATCTATAAAATAATGAAAATTTACTAGTTAAAGTATAAAAGTAAAAATAGTTCATAGTTAAAAAAAAAACAAAAATATGCCAGACGAGGTAAAGTAAAGATGTTAAGAGAAGTTTAGGAGAAAAGTCAAAATAAAATTATCAGTAAAAAATCTATAATCTATATAATAATCTATATAATAATATATATATATATATATATTTTTTAATTAAAGAGAAAAATATTGAGGTAAGAATTATAGCTCGGAAGGACTATTCATCAAGAATAGTGGAGTACCTTGGTTTTTTCCGGTTGGATGGACTGCAAGCATCGTAGTCAGGTAGCTCATAAATGAGTTCATTTGGAATGTGATTAATGTCATTGTAGAATTTTTTCGCAAGGTGTTTAATGCGATGTTTGAGTGAAGTCGTTTTCAGATCCTTGAGGATTGTGGAGTTTTTGAGGTATCTAGACCCGTTCCTGATGTAACGGAGCTGTTTGTAATGGGTACTAGAGAGGCTGTTCATACTGGTTTTGCAAGTGAAGCCCCAGATTGGACATGCATATGTGATAACAGAGAGAATGCAAGCATTATATATTAAGAGTTTGTTGTGTATGGAGAGTGAGTGACTGCGAAGAAGGGGGGCGAGGGTTTTGGAAATTCCGGCGACTTTACCGCGGATATTAAGAATATGCTTTTTAAAGGTAATGCGTTTGTCAATGGTAACTCCCAGGTATTTGGCATCGTCAGACCAGGGAATGGTAGTGTTATTGATGGTTAATCTATTAGGAGTGGAGAAGGTTCTAGAGAAGTAAACAGCAGTAGTTTTAGATTCGTTTATCTTAATGCGCCATTGATCACACCATTCCATGAAGATGTAGAGGTGGTGTTGTAGATTTTTGTAAAGATTGTATGGGTGATGTGCAGTGCCATAGAGAACAGTGTCGTCCGCATAGAGTGCGAGTGATGTGAAGAGTGTGCGTGGAATGTCATTAAAGTATATTGTGAATAAAATAGGGCCAATGACTGAACCCTGAATAATACCGCAGAGTATTATGTGTAGTAGAGAAAGTGAGTTGTTTACACGGACATAGAAGTCACGATCACCAAGGTAAGAGTGTATTAAATGGATAAGTCCAGACGGAAATTTAAGCCGAATTAATTTGTAAATGAGGCCCGCGTGCCAGACTTTGTCAAAGGCCTTGGCGACATCAAGAAATATGGCAGCAGTAGGCTTCTTCTCGTTGAAGTTTTCAGTTAAGAATTCCACAAATCGAAGAAGTTGGTGTTGGGTGGAGTGCTTGGCTCTGAAGCCGAATTGTTCAGGCATAAGAATGTTGTTGTTGTGAAGGAAGTCATTGAGCTGTGATCTAATGACGCGTTCGATGACTTTACTTAGACAGGAGAGAAGACTGATAGGACGGAAATTAGTTGGGTCATTAAGATTGCTGGATGGTTTAGGAATAGGAGAAATGATAGAGGTTTTCCAGGGTTTAGGAAAATAACAGTGTTTGAGGATAGAATTAGTGAGCTTCGTAATGTAGAGAATACAGTTGATAGGAAGTTGTTTAAGAGTATAGTTGGAAATTTTATCGTACCCAGGAGATTTTTTATTATTAAGTTTTTGAATAATATTGTTGATCATGATGGGTTGAATTTCGGGGAGAGGGATAGGAGGGCTTGAGAGGAAGTCATTAACAGTATCATTGACATTGTTAAAGTGTGCTTGACTTGCGAGGAAGGGATTCGGAGAGAATTGCCTTTCATATGAGCTAGCGAGGCATTCTGCCTTGTCCTCGTCAGTATACGCAGTTTGATTATTGGCAGTAAGGGGAGGAATAGGGGTATAATTATTATTGAGTTTCTTTTTGATTTGCCAAAGAGAGTTATCCTCGCAAGTAAGACTTTCGAGAAATTTAGACCAGTTTTTTTGCTTATCTTTCTGAATAAGGGTTTTAATTTTATTGTTGAGCCTGTTGACAGCTGTTTTGAGGGTGGGATCTCTGGTATTTTGGTAGAGTCGACGGAGTGTGTTGCGTTGTTTACAGATATTATGTATGTAAGTGGGTAAGATGCAGTGCCGAAACTAGCCTTTTTGGCGCCCGGGGCAAACATGGATTTTGGCGCCCCCCCCCTCCTCCGAAAAGAAAATTTCCAAAGCGAATTTTTTCTAAGTTTCTAAAATTTAAAGTATATAATCAGATAATCTGTAATACTGAACTAAGTAATCAGCTTTGTCAAATACTGATTCATTAAAACCTTGAAAATGGAATCGAAAGGAACCGAAAAATATTCCGCTTTATACAGGTTTTCATCTTAGGAAGTATAATTATTGATATTCTCAGGGGCGGAATTTAAGGGGTCGTGATGGTCTCAATCGCGAGGGGCCCCGCATCCAAAGGGCCCCCAAAATCCTCTTTTGAATTCGAGAAAAATTATTTTTTGATTAAAGGATTTTCTTAGCACTTTTTTTTTAATTAGTATTACTACATAATTTTCATGTAATTTAAATAGAATATTTTTTATACCATTTGCTATTCCCAGAAATGTTTTAGTTATGTTTAAATGTTTTTCCTTGTCTTCTTTTCTATTAGCAATTATCAGAACCGTGAATGGTTGTGGAGGGTTGGGGTGAGACTCAAACTTGGATCTGAGCTGAAAGGAACCCTGTTACTGTTAGAGACTTTTATGACGATTTAATTACACAGATTCAGAGTCTAATTAAATCAGATTTGATAAATCTAAATCTGGATCGTCACACCGGGGCCCCTGATTTAGGGGTGCCCAATACTTGGTATGCTGTTTACATAAAGCTGATATTTAGAATGCATTTGACTTTGTTACTGATTATAATCGATATTTTGCAATTTTAGAGTAGGATAAGATTAAAAACAAAAAGAAATTCAGCTCGACTATTACAGGGGCACACGGTGTATTTGTCCCGGAAATTTACATCTGGATCTAAAAAAATATTTACAGCAAAAGAAAGGGGCGGCAAAACACGTAAGAATGAGTAAAAGACGAATATTTTTTTTTTTTTTTTTTTTTTTTTTTTTTTTTTTTTTTGCAAAGATAAAGGCAGAGACGATTTTATTATCCATGGCACCCTGTGTGAGGTTCTTTTCTGCGTCTCTACAAATGCTATATTCTTAAGAAAGAAAAGAGGGGATGAGAGATTACTATTTTATCTTGCATATGTTTCGTGCTCTTAGTTTTTAGTGTCATTAGCAATGGCCAACTTCGCGCCCTTTAAAGCCGGATTTGATGTAAAAAAGTAATTGTAACAAATGGTATGGCGGCATTTTTCATTTATCTGGAAATGGCCAAAGGACGAGAAAATAATTTGGGAGGAAGGCAGGGGCGGCTGCGGGTTTTATTAGTCATAGCAACTTGGGTATGGTTTTCTCCCTGCACCCCTACAAATGACATTTTTTTTTTTCAAAAAAAGTTTTAACAAAGAGTTTATTTTGCGTATTTTTCAAATTATTCTTTCAAATATTATTTGTTTTTAGTATCCAAAGCAGTCGCCCAACCTCGCCCCCTGTAATAATACTAGATTGGATCTGGATTAAAAAGTAATTTCAGCAAAATTAACAGGCCGGTATATTCCAGTTGCCGCCAAGGGCGGCAAAACGCTTAGAAAACTTTTGCAAAAAGACGAGTAAAAAACTTTTTGAAAGATAAAGCCAGGGGCGGTTCCGGCTTTACTAGCCATGGCGCGCTGTATGAGATGTTTTACTGTACCTCTACAAAGGCTATACTTAAAAGAAAAAGATTTTACTGAGAATTTTACTTTGGGCATTCATCCTCCAATTTGTGTTTATTGTCCAGGGCGGTCACCCCTCGCCCATGACAGAATGGAAAAAGAAGAAATCTCCACGCTGGGAGAAAAGGGAAAAAATAGAACAGCCTTCATGGAATATTTTTATCTAATAGAAAATCAAAGTCAGGGAATCCTTTGCTAATTATCCATGCTGGACAGTCATTACTGTATCCAGACGATGTTGAACAGTGTCATATACAGACACGAGTAGGGACTGACCTTGAAAAATGTTAGTGATTCTCCTAAACCACAGGAAGAGATTTAAATGATAGACGGCATAGACATGATACATTTGGAATGGGAGGAAGAAAATAGCCTAAGAGAACAGTTCGTTTTTTATTTATTTGCTATCTTGTATTGTAGATGAATCTTTTTATCTATTTATCTATTTTAATGCATTTGGTTCATTTTTCTTTTAGATTTTCCGGCTGCAAGACTTTTTATACAAATTTCATATATATATACATTTCTATATCAAACAACAAACAAAACCTGCATTTGGCGCCCCCTCCACCTTCAGTTCTGCTGGCGCCCGGGGCACGTGCCCCCTCTGCCCCCCCTTAGTTTCGGCCCTGGTAAGATGTAAGAGTTATTATTTTTGAATTTGGTGTAAGTGGCATCTTTTTGAGCTTTGTAAATGATGTTGTTGAGTTTATTAACTGCGTTATCAATGTCAGTAGTGTTGTTGATTGTGGGGTAGGTAAGGAACGAAAATATAATATAATCTTCTGAGTTATCCGAAATTCCGAAAAGTGTCTTCCATTGTCTTTTGAATCTGTAGAAACCAATACATTTCCAAAATTTAAAGAATTATTTATAAAAGCAAAGTAATTTTTGCTGCCCTAATTTTTCTGAAACGTTTCCGAATAGTCTTTATAGTGTATTAATCAGTTTCCTCAGCCTGGAATATCTGTTTTTCGAATGTCATCCATTCTCAAGTAAACGTTTTCAGCTGCATAAGTTAATTTATACATGAAAGAGTAAAGAAATAATCTTAATTTTAATGTTCATGTTAACGCTGTTAATTTTGCATGTTTGGCTGTTAAACATATTTGTTGAAAATGAAAATGTATACTTGAGAATTGATAACATCGGAAAAACCAATATTCCGGGCTTAGAAAACTGATTAAAATACTTTAAAAGCTACTCGTAAACATTTCGAAAATTATGAGCAGCAAGAGAAATTTTGTTTTTATAAATGATTCTTTAAATCTTGAAATGTCATTAAGGGGCTACTTCACTCAGACGAAAACACCCGCTCGCTAATGTTAATCCTATGGAGGAAATTTTTGAAGATAGCTCGTTCGCATTTCAATATTTTTAAATGATTTTTTTTGCACTGGATAGCTGGGTCAATCTCTATGCACGTTCCTTTCTACTTTTTCGATTTTTGTTGCAGTTATTTTTATTGAGGATACTTTCACTTTCGAAACCGGTTCCAAAAGGGAAAGTATCTTAATAAAAAAAACTTGTAATCAAATTCAAAAAACTAAAAAGGAGCGTGCATAGAGATTGACCTCAGCTATCATATGCAAAAAAATCATTTAAAAATATTGAAATGCGAACGAGCTATCTTCAAAAATTTCCTCCATAGGATTAACATTAGCGAGCGGGTGTTTTCGCCTGAATGAAGTAGCCCCTTAATGTCTGAGGTTTCTAAAGATAAATAAACACTTTTCAGAATCATAGTTAACAAAGATGAGGTTATATTATAAATTTGTTCGTGATTATATTATATTTTCGTAGATTAAGAAACATTTGTCATTTGTTACAGTGTAGTTATAGTCAAAAATAAATGAAACACCATTAACGGTAATTGTTTGAAATGGATTTCCATGATATTATAGTTTTTCAAACAAAAATAAATTCATATGTATGCTACTTACTACCCAGGTAGCACAGAAATATCGGCCAATATCAACGGCAATTTTGGCCAATATTTTGAAAGTCGCTGAATGTCGTACGTCAAATTTACAACATCTGCCGATATTCACAGACATAACTTAAAATTAGTTTTAAAAAGAAAGCATTCAAAAGAGCTTTTTGCATTACTTATGACATAATAATACAGAAATAGTATTCTAAACAATAAAATTTAATAATTTTACCATTTTTAAAAAATTTGACTTTTTAATGCCTTATTTTTAATATTTGGTTACATTGGCCAATGTTGTAAAAAGGATATTACTATTACAACATTCAGGGATATCTATTGACATTCGAAAAAAACAATATCATTTTTCGAATATTTTAAGATATCTGTCGACATTCAGCCTATCTGACGAAGTTTGTAATCTTGACCGAAGTGAACGGAAAGTTCTAAAGGACCGCCCATTTGTGTAGTGTAGTTTTCGTCAATGTGCATTTGATGGAGGCGTTGGGCGTAAAATTTGCACAGAAAGGAAAAGCCTATATAAAAATTTTCTGTAGGAATCTATAGTTATTTTTATATATATAAAAAAAGCATCTGAAAATTTGTGTTTTATAAAAAATTAAAGATTTTTTATACTATCTTTATACTATGTATTTTATACTCATTTTAAAAATGTTTTTACAAGGAAAAAAAAAATCAATTTATATAGTTTTTTAATGGATGCTTGTTTATCGTTTTAAAATGCTTTCGGATTTCCGACTTTTATAAGAATTTTATTTTTTATTATTGAAACAATACAAGTTTAGTTTCAAAAGTAGGTCACTGAATTTTTAATTAGGCACTATTAATAATATATATTTTATACAGTTCATCTAAGTATTATTATTATTATATAATAAGCTTTTGGGCTAATTTATGTACGTGTTAACTTTCGTGTAGTGCATCAATTTTTGAAAAAAAATACACATATTTCTGACTTAAAATTAATAAGAAAACATATATATTTAATTTCTCACAAAGCAAAATTCAAAATAATGGGGTTGTTAAAACTTACTTTATAGTTTTATGAAAGGGGGGGGGGGGGGGGGTGTACATGATTTTTAACACAGCAAGCTTTAAAATTTCTTATTTCCATTACATTCTTAAGGTTTAATTTTCTTACCTATTTTAAAACAATTTTTTTTCAAAATTTCCAACAAACTCAGTAATAAAAAGTGATATTTAAATAAATCTTTGATAAAACAGCGTAAAAAAAATATGTCGATTGTGATGGAAAAATACGAGATAATTAAATGATAGTTTTGTCAGTTGTCAGACATTTTTTACTCCAGTAACGAAAAAATCTACTCCCACCAGCTTTTGTTAACAGCTTTTTATAACATGTTTTCTCCCTGGGTTTCTATTGAACATGCTTTTATATAGTACTTGGGTTTGCTCTTGTCTTGTTACATAACGAGACTAGACTTTCCTTAAACAGAGATCTCTCGTTTTATAATGAGGGTTTTCTGTTCTGTCCACCACATCTGGGGTGCGCAAAAAGATTTTTCAGTAATGAAGAAATAAGTCATTTAATATCAAAAAATGTTGTTCAGGAATATTAGAAGAACATATCGCTCAATATCAAATGATGATATTCAGCAATGACAGAAAAATATATCACTTAATGTCAAAAAATGATATTCAGGGATGTTGGAAAATATTGGCCAACATTCACAGATGTCAAAAACTAATATTCACAAATATTATTTTAGGGGGGTTCATTTAACGTTGGCCAATATCAAATTTTGATATTGGCCGATATTACATTTTGTTATTGGCCAATATATTTGTGCTACTTGGGTATAAGGATCATTCATTTTGCTAAAGAGAAAGAGAGCCACATTTGCGGTGCGTGAAGTATTTTACTTTTACAAGAACACATAAAAGATTCCAAATACATTGTCGACTACGGGTGAAATTCCTATACAGGGCCACTTAAAATAATTCGAATACATTACCATCGGCAGGCAATTATTGCTTGAAACGTGTTTAAGCCGAACAAAATTTTATTTGTGATAAAAAACGCAAGAAACGCCATCCCTCACACATCATTTGTTGATGTAAAGTTAATTTTACAGCATTTATGAATAATGAATTTAATGTGTTGGCCGGTATGCAGAGTGTTCAATTGAACAGTCAGCTTAAGCTATACCAATCTTTTTTGTCTTCCGTGATTACAATATTTGTTTTGTACTTTGTATGGTAAAGAAACCATATATATTCTTTTCCAAATAAAAGTAAATCTATATTTAAATTATTTTAGTAAATATATTTTCCCTTTTCTTCATTATCGCATTTAATATATATTTCCGTGATTTAATGGCGCGCCCTTTTCCTTTTCTCTGTTCATCAAAAATATGTAAACAAAATTATATCTATTTTTTTATGAATTTAACTCTAACGTACATTTTTTTCACTTGCAGTTATTGCTTGAAAAGAAATAAAACAAAGTATAAAATGTTTCTCTCATGGACAAATTTTCATCTTGCTAAAATTCCCAGCTGGCTTCTCAAAGTTTTGGTGTCACTGTTTTGCATAAGAATTATTCACAGGCCTTCTGTTCAATAAAATAAAAAGAATCGCACATGCCTTTACCAATTTTCTCATAACATCAAAACCGTCAGTTGAGAATTTTCTTCATTTTTATTTAAAGTGTGCTTTCTTGCCAAATAAATATACCTTTCTTTGTTGCCAATTATGAATGTAAAATGAGAATCTTCTAATGGTTCTGGTAACCTATTCAAAAGTTCCCGCGTCTACATTCGAAAAAGCAAATCATTTGGCGAGAATTGTAACTGGTGCTTTTGCATCATTTCTCATCACTTCGCCTCTAACTTTCATCTTATCAAGATCTAAAAAAAGCTTCGTGCAGGACCACCCGAAAATAGTACTTTAACTTTTTATTCTAGTAAATATTGCAACGTTGCAATGTCTATTTACGCTCCTACCAAAGTTTGAATATTGCTATGTCATGACTGGATTATTACTTGTACGTTCTCGCTCCTGCCTAATTTCATTCCAGACTTTCATGGTGATTTATGCCATTATGTGACTTTCTACAGATTAAAAACTTTTGATGTCGCAACAAGGATTTTACTGCCTCACTTTTTGTCAGAGTCCAGTTCTTTTCTTTTTACAGGATCGTGAATCATCGGTGACTTGCGTTCACATCCCAGTATCCCACTAATGAAACGTATATCTGATCACGCAGTATTGGGAAGTATTGGGAACTTTTCTTATCGAGAATTTCATAAACATTTCGTTAAATAAAGCCCAAGTCATCAACAATATTATACTTCGGAAAGTAAAAATGCAATATTTTACAATGTAATCAGTGGACAAGAGATTTCATGTTTATAATACTATTTCCAAAGCAAATTAAAACAAGAATATCGTTGGGCGAATTAGTGTTACCGAATTCCTAATTCTATTCCAAAATTTTTCAGACATGAAATAAAGTTCTCAATTTTTCAATTAGCTTTTCAATTATTTAAAAAATTACAAGTAAAAAAACTTTAATTAAATTAAATTAAACTGTTTAATTTTTCAATTACTTTTGTCTGTAGTTCTAAATGAAAGGCAAGATTCAGTATCAAGTTTTCTGTTGGTGACACAGACCCTAGGTGTTCGAAACTATGAGCGTCCCACCACTTTTTTTCCCAGGACTACACCACTGATCATACCAACATTAATAATGTAATTAAGTTCTTCTTCTAAGAATTCTCCTGAACAAACCAAAAATGCCCGACGTATAAACGATCTAAAGGCTGCAATCTTGAAATTCCAAGGAGAGGCTGCGGTGACCGGGATAACACTGTCAAATTTCATGGATTTCCGATTTTTTTTTTTTTTTTTTTTTAAACTATTGTTTTCTTCAAGGAGAAGAACATCAAGGAACGGAAGAGAATTATCCTCCTCCAATTCCATCGTAAACTTAATATTACTGTCTATGTGGTTGATATCATCAAAGAATTTCATTAAAGGTTGTCTTCCTTTATCCCAAATAACGAAAATGTCATCTACATAACGCAACCAAAAGGTGGGCTTAGGATTACACACCTCAAAAATACGTTTTTCCAATGATCTTAATTTGCCCCTTTAGATTGCTTAATTTTTTTTTTTCTTTAAATACAAAAATGTTACTTTCATTAATTAAGTGCAATCCTGACTTAATCGAAACTTTCATTTTGTCCGTCAGATAGGGTAATCCATCAATAGAACAAATAATCAACAGAGGGAATCAAAGATACGATGTCAAAATCAGTGTTGAATCCAGGGGGTGGCCCGGGGGGGAATGTCCCCCCCGGAGCATTGAAATGTCCCCCCCGGAAGATTTGAAATTTTATGCTTTCAATGGTCAAAAAGTGGAATTTCCCACCCCGGAACTCTATAATGTCCCCCCCGGAGCCACAGAAATCCCTCCCGGAGAAAAGTGTCTGAATTCAACACTGGTCAAAATTTGCTACAATTGCATTTTCATGCACAACAAAATCTTTAATACGGGAAATGAATTCTTCTGTGGAAGAAATAGAAAACTTTGATTCTGGGAGAACCTTCTTAAGGAAAATAGCAAACGCTTTCTCCACAAAATATAAAGGGCCTTGGCACCTGCTAACAATAGGACGAAAAGGAAAGCTAGGTTTATGGTCTTTAATACGGGCAATAATAAGCGGGGTAACCCCAGTATGGTTTAATATAATTTTCTCTTTGATCTCTGGAGGCCATTCGCTGTTCCTGAGTAATTCTTGGGTTTGAAGATAAAAAATTGTTGTTTTTTCAGTTGAACATTTTTCTCAATTATGTAACACGTATTTAGTTTTTCGCTGTTTGTTTTTATGAGAATTTTCTCCTGAAGATGGCTATGAAGAATAGCCAAAACGTCAAGAGTGGTTTATTTATGTAGTTTTTAAAAATAGCTCACATTTAAATTAAACGAAATATACGTTGAAAGCAGGTGTTTGATGTTTGTAATTAAAAATAAGTTTACAGCTACGCTGTTTGAAATCACTCAAAGAAACAGATTTTTAAACTCAAAGAACGAATTTTAATAACTAATTATAAAAATTCGTACTTAATTAAGATAATTCAGATTTGTGCGAAAAATAAATAAGCTTTATTTTCTGACAAATGATATGTGACGATAAGGATATAAAAATTGCTTAAACCGTGTTAAATTTTTAATAAATTCTGACAAAAAGATAAAAATAAATGTTTAATAAATTTCACGTCTCAAATCACAATGGTGCAATTCAGTAATTTTGAGTATTAACTTTAAGTAGTATATTCAGGCTAACTAGCGAAATTTATTCATTATTCTTTAAAAAATGATTAAATATATTTGGAGAAACGAAATTATTCGCAGGATTCCAACTAAACAAAGCGAAACTCCGCCTCCTTATTGTAAAATATTAACTCTTCTCTAAATCGCAAACATTATTTATTAAAAGGTTACTGATAGCCCAATCGATACGGACAATGTGGGCGTGTCCGATACTTATATACTTAAATTAACTTTGTATTTAAAGGGTGTACAGCCCAAACATTTAATTTAAATATTTTACATTTCACCAACATTCATTTATCATAATAGAGCAGCATCGAGTTTCTGAAACATCATTTTCATACTTTAAAAAAAATGTTTCTTTATTGTTGCTTGGATGTCACACCCTGAACATATGAAAATAATCTTTTAAGTATGAAAATGATGGTTTAGAAATCGATGTATATGAATTAAGATAATTAAATGTTAAATAAACGCAAATAATATTTCATTTAAAAGTCTAACGTTTAAATCATTTAAGTCCAGGTTAGGTGAAAAAGTGAAAGTTAGGTGAAAAAGTGTCAGACATGTGCTGATGCATTGAGCCCCTTTAAAGCTCACTGTTTGTTGCCACATTTTCACTTTTGAGAAATATTACACCAAGTATGTTCGTGATATTAAGATCACACACGTTTCATCATATACTAGTAGGAGCTAAATATGTACAATTTATTTAAACATTGTGTATAATCACACATTATTTAAAATTATTTTGAAAACCTTAAATCAAGCATTACCAAAGCTAAGAAATTGTCTGCAAGGAAAAACTAAATAATCCGACTCAAATAAGTCTTGCTCAATCTGAAAAAGTATAATATCATTTCATTAAAATTTATTAATAAAAAAAATTATTCCAGGAAATATCTGTTAAGTATTATTTAAAAAATAAACATATGTTTAAAAAAAAAATATATATATATATACTAATTTTCGTATGAAAAACAATACTTCATAAAATTTTTTTAAAAATTATAAAGATATTTGCAATTTTTTTCTTTCCTTTTTTTTTTTTTTTTTTTTTTGTGGAGAACAGAGATTGAATAACAAGATAAATTAAAAATATAAACACTTTTCAACTATCTTGGAAAGTGCAAAAACAACTGAGTTTTAATAAGAAGATTAAAAATACACAAAATTACGACTTTGAGTATTCCAAAAAAAAATTTTTTTTTTTTTCTGGATTTTTTTTGTGGAAGATTGGCGAAAATTGCGGCTATTTTATGATTTTCGTTGCTGACTCAAAGAACTTCAACTTCTTTGGCCGACTGCCAAAATGCCTGACTTTATTTTCATAATCATTAGATGTAAAGATTTTCTTCGTTCCCTGTGCAAGGAGTGGGGCTTTTAGGATATTGCAGAGATCGCTCGAGAATCGCAATGCTTCTCATGACTATTGATTACAAAGTTTCTAAATAAGAACACCAACACCTACCAATTTCATGTGTTTCCGATCAGAAATGAATGAAAAAAATCCTAAAGTAGCCATATTTGATTTGAGAAGTCTTTATAGCATCTAATTAGAACATCAAGTATTGTTTAAAAGTCAACATCTTCAGTAGTTGCCCGTGGCTATTCTTTTCAATAATTCTAAAGGGAAAAAAAAAAAAAAAAAAAAAAAACACTGGAGAGTTAAACTTAATTTTTTATAGTATTGAAAAGTTGCAAATTAATTTTTTTCAGAAACTTATGAAAAATAATAGTTATCTTAACAGAAAAACAATTACACAAAATCTAGCTTAGTAAACTGAAATATCCTGGAATTTTTATTTTTCACTACAAAAAATAAATAAATAAATAAATAAAATAAAAAATGTAAATTTGTAACTTTCTTTTTTTACACGTGTATATGTTATCTATCAAGGTTTTCCTTTTGATTAAAAGTATTGTATTACATTTATACTTTCAATTAAAAAATAAAAATAAAAGAAAGATTGCAAAAATATGCCTTTAAATAGGAATATCAAAAGCAAAACAAAAATTTCTGGATTGCAGCAAAAAATATGTTCTATAGAATGCATTGTTAAAAAAAGACAGTATGTAGTTTCAAGTTTTCAAAAACTTATGAAATATATTACCAAATCGAACAATATTTTTCAACATTTCAGGGCTAACTTTCCCCAAATTCTGCACCTTTCATAGTTTTGTAAATTTCATTTTCAAAAACAATATATATA
The DNA here is from genome assembly GCA_963931845.1 of Maratus michaelseni. Lineage (NCBI taxonomy): Eukaryota > Metazoa > Arthropoda > Arachnida > Araneae > Salticidae > Maratus > Maratus michaelseni. The sequence continues at coordinate 150,713,369 of OZ007598.1, read as the reverse complement.
TACACCAGCTGATCCGCTCGATGTTGCCCAGTTCCGTAAAAAATTTGTACGAACTGCGAAAACACTCTAAAAATCGCAGCACAAAACTGTTCTTTTTCATCACCAGGGGGTGCCAAATATACATCTTAATTAATTTTCTATATCTTAATTAGTTCATGTTAAGTTGAATGAACCAATTCCCGTTGAAATCGGGCCCATAAAACCCGAGAAAATAAATCCCTTCGGGAGATTAATGATTAATATTCAGAAATGATGGTAACCAAGGGCTAAGAAAATGATACCAAAGTTTTTTTAGCACCTAAGAGACTTGGAAAGAATGTTAGAAATTTTTTTTGTTTGAATGGGGTCAATATTAAGTGTAAAATCTTTTAGTTTCATTTTCCACCGTTAGGGGAGTACTCTGTTCTAAAGAAACCTCTTTTCGAACGAAATTCAGGCACATGTTCACGCTACCTACGACACCATATAACAGTCATGCCACACACGTGCTGAAAATCTTTTAGTTCCACATTCCACCGACAGGGGGCACCAAATCTTAATTAGTTCATCTTAAGTTCAATGAACCAAATCTTGTTGAACTCGGGTACATAGAACCCGAGAAAATAATCCCCTCCCCATGGAGATTAATATTCAGAAATGGTGGTAACCAATGGCTGAAAAAATGATATTGAAGTTTATTTAGTACCTGGAAGACTTGGGAAGAATGTTAGAAAAGATTTTGTTTGAATCGGACCAATATTAAATGTAAAATTTTTGGTTCCACTTTCCACCACTAGGGGGCACACTGTTCTAAACAAACCTCTGGCGCATGCCCCACTGCCTACGGCACTGTATAGCAGTTGTGATGTGCTCGTTCTGAAAATATTTTAGTTCCACTTTCCACCGACAGGGGGTACCAAATCTATATCTTAATTAGTTCATGTTAAGTTTAATGAACCAATTCCATTGAAATTGGTCCCATAGAGTACGAGAAAACAAATCCCCCCTTAAGAGATTAATATTCATAAATGGTGGTAACCAAAGACTAAGAAAATGATACAGAACTTTATTTAATACCTGGTAAGAATGTTAGAAAAAAATTCATTTGAATTGGACCAATATTTAACAATTTTTTTTTGAATGGGGGAGAGGGAAGGGGAGGGGGGTTGATAAGAGCATTAATGCGATATTTAAATTACGATCGGCCACTTCCCCATTCCCCTTCAAAATTAAACCAAAGACCTTTAACATTATCAATTATCGTTAATTATAGTAATTCATAATTAAAAATATACTTTGATAAGTGGAAATTAACAAATTCACTGATACATTTGTAATAAGCGGTTAGCTAACACTTGCTGTTTTATTGGTTTAGATTGACAAATATGACAAAATATCCATAATTATAAACTATAAATTATTTGCTCTAAATGCATTTTTTAAATTATGAATTAGAAAATGCTGAGTTAATAAAGTAATTTTTTTTTAGAAATTTTGAGGTATAATTTTGGGAATTAAAAAAATGCATCTTAGAACTGCAATTAAATTAAATAACACATAAAAAAATGGGATAGTTTTTGGGATTTCGTTTTTTCTAAATGTTATGATGTAAATTGTTTTATACAGAAGTAGATCATCTTTGTTTTATCTAAATTGAGAGAAATTTAATTTTATGCTTTTTAAAAAGGTGATAACTTAACAAAATATTCATTAAAATAGTTATTTATATATTTAAAAACAAAAAAAAATCTCTTAACATTGTTTCCTAGCTGTAAAAATCCCATTCTTTATCACTTTTTTCTTATTTTAAATATCTAAATAATTGTTCTGATGAACACTTTTTTCAGTTATTTTTCTTAACTTTTAAATAAAGCATAAATTTAAATTTCTCTTTACTTAGAGGGAAAAAAGATTATCCATTTCTGTATAAAAAATAATTTACATCATAAAATTTAGAAAAAAAAAATTCTCAAAAACTATCCCATTGCATTTTAAATGTCCTATTTCATTTAATTACAGTTTCTAGTGCTGCATTTTCTTAATTCCCAAAATTATATCTAAATAATTTCTAAAAAAAAAATTGCTTTATTAACTCAGTATTTTCTAATTCATAATTTAAAATATGCATCTAGAGTAAATAATTTGTAGTTTATAATTCCAGATATTTTCTCTTATTTGTGTACAATTTTTCCTATATGATGTCACTAACTAATCGGCAAAATATCATATGATATTGCACTGCACTCAGCAAAAGATTACCAAGTGATCAAATGATCGACAACTAATAGGCAAAAGATTCAAAACTGATTCAATAGTAGTCGGGATTCAACGATCGAGAGGTGCTTTAAGCTTTACCGTTCGGACAAAAAGCGCTTTCTGTTAACCCCGGAGAGTGAGGTTGCCTGGATGAAAAAATAGTTGGGTTAAGACATTTGGCCGAAGTTCAGCGTAGAATTATTTGCTGTTTGGGTAGTATGTATATTTTTAGTTCAATACTAGATAAAATTATAATTTATCAATAATTAAAGTATAATTTATTTGTTGATTCGTGATTTTAGCCCATGTTATAAATTGTTAGTTAAAGCACTGCAATATTTTAACTATTATTTGAATTGCTCATGACACAAATATAATAATTTTTTTTACATTTCAGAAATTAAAAGCTTATGAATACAATGGAATAACTATTAATTTCAGTGAAGATCCATTAGCTGTGGTCAGGGGTCAGAAAAACTACTTTTTTATTGTAGCGAACTACAACTACTTTATCGAAAATGTAGTTAATTACAACTACAACTACTTGTTTTAAAAAGTAACGACTACAAACTACTTTTCAAGAGTAGTCACCACATCACTACTTTCAGATTTTGTGAAAGTTAAATTTACACTAGAAATTGAAGACACTGATTAAATAATAAAGCGACTTCTCATTATATCACGTCTGCCGAAACACAATTAAATAAATGGGACGTAACCGAGGACTTTAAGTAAGAATGATAAGATAGATAAGAAAATATTTTGTGTTTGTCTCCAAAATGGTTAGTTTATACTCACATTACACATTTTGTAACAAAATTAAGAGAGATTTTATAATCTAGAAAATTACAGAAAACAATAATAAAGGCAAACAATAAATAAATCTGTAAATTAGCACTTCCGAATAATAAGAAACCTGGCATTAAAAATTGAAGACCTAATAATGAGTAAATAGACAAATGTTGCTAGCATGAAAATTAATTCCTTTGGTGGGTTAGCACTTGATTTTAGCAGCAAGTGTCAATGGGGAAAATCTATGACTCATGCAATGCGTATCTAATACACTGCATCTGAAATTTGTCACAGAGATTCACAAATAGTTGGGCAGAAATAATTTTGTACAAAAGAAGCAAGTTTCGGGCACATAATTTGCCCCTGAAGTAGCGTCGACTTTCGTTACAAACTACTTATTTTTTGTATTGCTCTACTCACTACACTACATTTTTCAAAATGTAGCACGATACACTACAACTACTGTAAAAAGTAGCGACTCGACTACTGTAGTTTTGCTATTTGTAGTGTGCTACTTCTGACCCCTGACTGTGGTCATAGTGACCCCTATTATGAAAAGTGCCTACAATTTAAAATCTTCAGCTGAAATTGCCTCTGTAGACTCAGCATCATTATGCGATTCTGACAATCACAGCATAACAGCATGTTGCGTCCCTGTTCTGATTGTACTGTGCCAATCACAGTAATAATTACTAAAGGACAAATTGAAGAATCAAATGTAAAAGTTTTCAAATTGTAAATGAAATATTAGAAAACCCATGTGATGGGAAGGGACATTCAGAAATCTTCATGACAGATGACTCTGCTGCAGGGATTAAAGCTACAAAGTACGTTGGGACTACATCAAGAAATTTACTACACATTTTCCATGTAGTCCAAGCTGTATGGAAATAGTTGTGTGATTTGATGCACCAATTCCCAAAGAAGCTCAGGAATACGCTCATGCTATTTTTTCAATGTATTTTGCATGCTCACACCATCCAAGAAGCCGAAGATACATGTAAAAATTCTTGAGGCTATGTGGGAGATTATATGGCCATATATAAAAACTGGAAACTCTATTTAGAAAATTATTGGCAAAAGGAGTTATGATGTCTTGCATTCTGAAATAAAAAAGTGAGTGGTCACAATACAAACAACTTTTCTGAAAAGTTTGTATACACATATGCAGTGATTAAGTTGTATGTCGTATCAAAGCATATAATGTTCAGTCAATTCTAAATTTTGTAGCTACACGTCTAGAAAATCATTAAATTAGAGGTTTTGCCAATAATAAATGTGCAACTAATATACTATTTTTTAATCACTAAAGAAAAAAGTAACTAACATAATTAAAGACGATATCCCATTAATAAGTGACAATATGTTTTTGGTTCAAAGTGAAGGCAATTGTTATGTAGTAGACACCAAAAGTGGATGTTGCTCATGTCCTGCAGGACAGTATGGCTGTTTTTGTAAGCCTCACTATACCTGTCTATAAAAATAATGATATAGTTACAAATAATTTCCCACCTGTGCAACCTGAAAATAAACATGAAATAACTATCCTTGTGTTAGGAAATAAAGCATAACCTAAAAAAAAAAAATGAGCAACTCCTTTTAGAAGTTTTTAATATTCGTAAAATACAAGAAGCTGTCCCAGCTGCATCATCAGAACTTTTGCCAACTTTACATCATTTTGAAGATGATAGGATTTTTTATGAAGAAAAAAGGCAAGAACTGCTTAAGGAAATTTTAGTGAAACTTCACAAAGCGTTGAAAAGTACAAATATTCTTTAAGTAGACTTAACAAGTTTTTAAAACATTATACGTATCAAATAATCAGGGAGCTAGAAAATCTTTTTGCATACGGCTGGAAACAGTATAGGAATTAGACGGAGGAATGATGCTGCTATTCAAGTGCAAAATGCATTAATAGCAAGGCACACTTCAAATTTAACAAAGGACAGCAATCGCTTGCCAATAGAATGGCCAGCTGGTGCTCTTTCAAGCAAAAAAAAAAAAAAAAAAAAAAAAAAAAAAGAAACATCCCTTGCCAAAAAACAGAAAATTACATTAGCCAAATGGAAAAAGGCATTAGATTTTGTTATATATATTTTCAATAAAATCGGCCATATTTTAATTTTATTCTGTGATATTATAACATTACCAGTGGACCCGTGTGAAGATTTCACACTGCATTCTAATATTTTTTAGCAATATCTAATATTTTTTAGATGCTGGTTTAAACTTCTAAAAAAAAATTAAGGACTAAAAATATCTGCAAATTACATTAGTCAAGCCAGAATATCATCTCATTTATTGCATCAAAGTTACAGTAAAAATTTACCAAAGATGGCAAACGCAAAAAAAAAAAAAAAAAAAAAAAAAAAAAAAATCGTATCTCTATTAGAGGGTGACATCATCTGTTTCGGAAAAAAACATGGGGCAAAGAAAAATAAATTGAGTGTTTGAATTTAAATTTTGCTTTTTAATCATAAATATAAAATAAACCCATGAGCAACTATGTTCCACTTTATCTTTATTGAACTTTTTTGTTTTTATAATCTTTGTTGTGGTATTTTATTTTTGTGGCAAAGCTGATTTGAGAAAACATTTCATTTCATTTATGAAAACAATGCTGATTTAATTTTTAAGTAACTGCAATTTTTAATGGAAAAACATGCTTTAACGAAATGTGAGTGTACTACGTCAGAAGCCTGTTCAAAATCCTTTCATATGGTATCTCATTTATCATTCTGTGTTTTTTATTTGCTTAGAAAAAGGGATGTTGACAACAGAAATAATATATAGGATAAGTGACAAATTAATTTTACTTTCTAATACTTAACATCCTTTGAATAAATTGCTTTATACAAAAACTATTTTGTTTTTAATTAAAAGATATGTTTCTTTCATGTTTTATTTTTCTGTAATTAGTCATAGGTTTAAATAATTGTTGGGTTTTTATATTGGTTTTATTTTAAAAACCTGTTTACCTTTTATTTATTTGGATCTATGCATAATTGCCAAATATTTAGATTGAATCCTGTCAATATATACATTTACTAATTTATTCCTATACTTTAATAAATTTTAGAAAAGACAGCAAATGAAATAAATTAAACAAAAACACCTTAAGAAGTTAAAGTTACATGAATTCTAAATCTTGAATTCATTATATTACTAGAATTAATCATACTAAGAAATTTGACAAGATTCTAAATTTGCATAGTATCCAAGTTCCCAACAATTAGTATTGTGAATTCGAGGATTAATATGGTATATATAATTACTGAAAATTTTCATAAACATAAGAATTTGAAACAAATGAAAATTTTGAAATAAAGGAACCAAAATCTTTCTTTTAAAGAAAGCACAAAAGAGGGAAGGAATAAAAATTAATGACATGAATTAAACAAAAATATAAATTAATAGATATTAGAGATACCATATTTATCTATGAGTTCACAAATGCTAGGACAGTGATCGTATAATGAAAATTTAATTTAAGAGACCAATAGTAAATAATTAGATTTTGAATGAGGTAATTCATCATAAAAAAAATACTTCTCATTAAATTATCTTAAAAGTGCACCTTTTGCAACCTCATTAGATTTTAAATCAAAATATTAAATTTACTTTAAGTAGCAATATATACATGTATAACCATGTATTCATTTAAAGCAAAAGAGAAAGGTCTCATTTAATTAATAAAAAAACTTAAATTCATTAATTTCAACATCCAGTAAGAAGCAAGTATATTTCTATTAAGTTCAGTGCTTAATATAATATTGAGAATCTTAAAATTTATGAAACAAAATTAAGGGAACAAAACAAAAATTAGATTTTAAAATTAAGAAAAGAGTAAATTACTTTATTTCCCATATTATAAAAACCAATAAATTTTGATTTCAATACTCTGATATGAATTTCATGATTAAGGAATACTTTGTTTACTTCATTTAATTTAAACTTTCACCAGCATTAAAATTTAGATCAATAAAAGAAATTTAGTTGAAAGATTATTAATATATATCTTCAAATTGATAATTCAATCTATATATAGTATTCCAAATTGATTCTTAAAAGTTAATAATAAGAAAAAAATACTGAAAAGAAAACTTTTGACATGACTAAGAAAATAATAATAAAAAGAAAACAGAGAAAATTTACTAGGAGATAACGAATATTTATTGACAAGTAGCACTTTAGATAACTTATATATCATTTTCTAATATCAATTACTAAAACACAAGTAGGTACTGTTATATAAGCAAACACAAAAAAAACATCATTTACAAGACATTATAATAATAATAGAAGTTTACTCACATATCGATGGTATACAGTAATGGATGAAGACATACATTCTAGGACTTATGCATCTAGATTTGGATTTGGCAGTTCTTTATTCTTATTAGTGTCTTTTACACTATAACTCCAAACGTGAGTCCAAGAATTGAGATCCACAAAACTGTATTCATGACGACTGGTTTAATAACAGTTGCACAAATGTTTTTATACATTTCAGCTCCATAGTTGAGTTAATAAACACTGCATTTGTCTTTGGGAATCATAAGAAGTAGCAGAGGTTTATCTTCGTGCACACCACATTTAATAAATGCTTGGTTGATAATAAGAGCGATCGAAATTGTTCTTAAACAATTCGTGACGAAAGAGAAAGATGTATTTTAACTAACTTAGGTCTAACAACTTGTTAAGAGTTGAAAGGCTGCGCAAGGAAATATCTTTAAGAATGAATCCTGCTAGATCGATAACATGCTTCCGTAAAGTAGTTGCAATTCAAAAGTGCTATTCAGAAGCATATTTTTGATTTAGTGCACAACCGGAAGTACATAACACTGTTCTGTGCACTTGTATCCATTTAAGATGTCAAGTTGTTATGTTTGGATGATCAGTCGTTCACCGCATGAAAATGAAGTTAATTGAAACTCAAATGTTCACATAAAGTTACACATCGACATCTGAGTTGAGTCATAGGTGATGTCCAATATAAACACGTGCAATAATGTTAACCTCATAGCGATAATTGTTTCTATGCTTAGAATTTCAATAACGGCAAAATGTTTTACTCATCCCACTACTCAAGACGTTAGCAGCGCTTCTTTTCAAAACAACCCGTCAAAGTTTTCATTTTTTCTTTACGCCCCCTTGTTGTGATCAGCTTGGCTACCGCTGGACTTATTATCCTCTCTCTCTCTCTCTTTGTATAACATGAAGGGGTGGGGTGGGGGAAGAGTCCCTTCCACCCGCAAACGACCTTCCAACTCCAGCTTCAAATCATGACTGCCTGTACCAGCTATGGTCATATTCCCATAGCAACGCATAAAAGGGGGGAGAAAGCCATACGCTCATTGGATGATATTACCCTTTTTGGGGAAATCACCGTACATTTTCTCTGAATTTTCGGTTTGTCAGCTGTCCTGCTCTATTCGACCACCTGCATAAAACTCGTAAAACTTTGGGGTACTTGCTCTCTGTTGTTATGCAGCTGTTATTTTTGTAAAAATGCATACTAGAACTGTTTTATGACTAATTTCTGAGGTCATAAAACTGCATTTTACACAAGCAAAATGCTGCACTCAGCCATTCCCACGAAATTCCACAAAGGGTGTATGTGTTCATTGATAATTTGTGTGTGTGGGGTCCATTTTCATTTACAAAGAAAGCTAGTGAAAACTGCAAATACTGGGGTGTGGGAATCTTTCTCTAACAGCTTCTTATGAGGTCTAAAAGTGTAAACAAGAGGACGATAGAGGTGTTTTTCCTAAAAGGAAAGCAAAATTCTCTAGGTGTTCTCTTAACATATGGAAAAACAAAGATATTTAAATTTAGAAAATAAGAATTTTAAATGATATTGTTTAAAATATATATAAAAAGGGGAGGGGGTTAATTAAATAATAAATATAGATGGGTTTATAAAAAGGAAATGTCTTAAGATACCAATGAAAATTTAAATTGCAAAACTTAAATTAAAAAACCTATAACATAATGAAAAGAAAGACAGTAGTTCAAAGCACAAATATGAAACTAGTCGGATGTGCTAATATCAAAACTTTCTTCTATCTCATACATCTTAATACTTCAAAATTCGGTATCACATCGCCAATAAAATAAATATTTTTCACCATTCTGTTGTATGTCAGCTGCTTGCAAATCGTCAGGTTACCTGGATGCGAAGTACCATTTGTTGCACGGGCAGCCGATGTACAACACGACTATGAAAAGTCCATCACATGAAAATCCATTTATGTGCAAATAGTTAATTTTTTTTAAACAAAATTCTAATTTTTATATGGTTTCTAAATCCTAGAAGTTATATTTAGAAGAAATATTGGGTTGTTCGGAGAGTTCCTTCTGTTTGGGAAAACCAATTCGCACTGGAAAATTTGGTCCATCAATTATTCGACATCAGATATCGGAATTAATGTTTAACCCTTTGGGGACGAGCAACACGTACACATGCTACATAAGATGTCCAGAATACTCGATTATTCCCACAAGCTATTTTTCATTGTAAGCTTTACCTTACATAATCATAGCATCTCTGTGATTCAATTAGGCGAAAATTTCTGTTTTGAAAAACCGTTGGTAACAGATTAAAATTTCTGTAAAGGATGCTCGTTGTGAAGGGGTTAATAATTAAATGATAGAATTTTCCAGTACGAACCAACTTTCCCAAATGGAAAGAACTTTTGAACAACTCAATATTTTCATAAGTATAACAATAAAAATTCCATTCTTCTATGATAAAAACTAACTGAGTTATCATACTTTGAATTAATAATGTTGATACTAAAATTTTGTCTTTTTATTTTTAACACTGGTCAATTAGCTATTGGTCAATGATAAGGAACACCCTATATACACTTTAATATAGTTAATCTTTATATCAATTATATTTAGCATTAACTACGATCATTGGTAATCAATGCAAAATTTTAATTTTGTGTTTTTGATTTATTTTTATAACTTTCTGGATTATGGCTTTCATTACCTACAACATCTTTTTTAATTTTCAATATACTGAGTATTTTTATTTAGTTTAATATAAAAATAATAGAGTATGAATTACCAACATTCACAATCTATTATTTGCATATATTTGGATATTATATAAATATTCCTTAGTAACATCCAGTTGTACATTGATATCTTAAAAAATAAAAAAATGCTGTGAATCATAGATATTAAACTTATACAGTGTACACTCATTAATGCATCTTCACTTAAGAAGTACCTCTGGTTAATGAGAACAATTTTTTTTTCTCCATCATTTTTTATTTGCAATCAATCTTAAGAGGCTACTTCATTCATGCGAAAACACCCATTCACTAATATAATGTTAATCCTATGGGAGAAAAATATCTCATTTGCATTTTAATATTTTTAAAGGATTTTTTTGCATAGGATAGCTAAGGTCAATCTCTACAAAAGTCGTTTTTTACTTTTTTAATTTTTAATTTTTTTTTTTTTACGTTTTTTATTAAGATACTTTCACTTTCAGAACTGGTTTCGAAAGTGAAAGTATCATCATAAAAGAAATCTGCAAGCAAAGTAAAAAAAGGCTTTTGTAGAAATCAACCTCAGCTATCCAAAATGCAAAAAAAAAAATCATTTAAAATATTAAAATGTAAACAATATATTTAAAAAAATTCTTCCATGAGATTAACATTAGTGAAGGGGAGTTTTTGTGCGAGTAAAGTTGTCCCTTAAGGACATCACTTAATGTGTACGACTCCTCGGATAATGTGGGCCGTTTTTCACAAAATGACAGGGCAGAATTGAAACTGGTGTTGTACATTAATTTTTCAAAAGCAATTTTTATGCAAATTTGAAAAAATAAAAGAATAGTTTAATTAGCTATTAATGTAAAATTATGTAAGTAAAGCAATTTCTTTGCATATTTTCTTTTTCTCAAGTAATTTTTTTTTTTTTTTTTTTGCCTTAGCAAATTGCCATTAACTTGCTTTTTCACTAAAATTATTAAATCAAAAGGTTGTTTCTTTTAGCATAAAGTTTGCAAACTATTAACTTTCTGTCAAAAAATGAATTCAATTTACTCAACGTAAGAGATTTTGAAATGCGTATTGCTAGCATTGTTATGTGCAGACTTAATACAGACAAAAAATGGTCTCACTTGAAAGTCTACTCTCACAGGAGTTCACTGCAGATAGTATCTGTATAAGGAGAATTTCCATAACTCTAAGAATTAAAAAAAAAAAAAAAATCCCTGACGGCTCGGCCTACAGGCATAGATAGATTTCGAAGACGCAGACGGTGGGGGTGCCTGTTTGTAGGGAATTGCAGAAGAAATGACCTTTTTGCCATGATGTGGCAGTTGGAATCACCTACTTCGAAACCTAACTTGTTTGCAAGCGGAGCCGGTAGGGCTTTTTTTTTTTTTTTTTTTTTTTTTGGCTATAAGGGTTGGTCTTATAAAAAACTTGTCAATAAAAAAGTTTTAGATAATATTTAGAGGGTTTATAATGAATTTAAGCGGACTTGATATCTTCTGAATTCACGAAGTTATGAATTTTTTTTCTTCTAAAACCCCCTTTTTTCCTCCCTTGGGGCCATTTTTAATGATATCAAAAATCTGTCATACATAAATTTTTGGCCCTTTTCCTAGAAGTAATAATAACTTTAAACGGATTCGATACATGTCATAATTAAGAAATTATGAGGGTTTTTCTGTTTTCACAAGAAGCCCCCCCCATTCCCCCCCCCACCACCCTGGTTCGATTTTGCCCATTAACGAACTGGACCGAGATTTTATGCCGCTTGATTTTAGGTATCAGTTTGAAGAGATTTGTGCAGAATTATTGCAGTTATCTTGTCCATAAAAAAGCGACATACATACATAGATAGATTATATATAAAGTTTTGAACTGGAGGTGGTTTTGTGTTTTGAGAGTCAGGATCGGCATAGATATGCAAAAATTTTTCAAAAATTCCAACTTAGGGGAGAATGTAATAGGTGTAGTATTTCTTACGAAATCTACCTAATTAAGATAATACATAATATTCTATTCTACATATGATTAAAGATTTTACATGCTATTTTAAATTTAATATAGATTAGGTTCCTACAACAAATGCATGTGTGATAATAATTAACAATGTATACATCCCTTGAAATTTTGAATATTAATTCCAAAAGTACATTTTATTTCACAAGCAACTCTTTCTCAAATAAAATTTTACAAAATTATTATTTCTGTATATTTTTTAATGCTCATTCAATATATTACATTTAATAAAAATAAGAAAACTGAAAGTTTAAAAGTAAAATAAAATGATGTTAAAGTATGAAACTTTTCTTATTTCATTTATTTTTTTCTTTTTTAAATAATATTCAGATTGGATTAGAGTATTTGGGTAACACTTTGAAAACAAAAATCTGTTTTAATATTTAATCAAAACTATTAAAGATTTTTTTACCATTAGAAAAAGGGAGTGTTCATTGGAAATATTACTAATTAATTATCTAATTTAATTTGAGATTAAAATGACTTAACTGCATTGAAATTAAAAAGATAACCAATTCACAGAAGCTAAAACGATTAACAATAAAAATTTATTACATAGTTAACAAGATTTATAAATAACAATATTAAAATTTCATATTCTTAATTTGTTGACTTTGATGAAGATAACACACATTTTATTCCACACCAGCAAAAAGTTGATGTAACTCATCTTCATTTGTTTTCTGAAATAAATAAATAAAAATAAAGTTTAAAATCCTTTTTGTTTTACACAATGATAAAAAAAAGTTCCTTAAAATAAAAACAATAGGTACTTTCTCTACTATCCCGTCGACCACTTTTCAAAACAAAAAACTATCGCCAAACTGTAACGCCAAATAAACGAGAACGTTGCCATTGGAAACTCAAAATAAATAAATAAATAAAATATAAGAATTTAAGGACACAATTGTTATTTTAATTAATGAAATAACTAATAAATCAGTAAAACATAATGAAAAATACACGCAAATGCCGAATTAAAAACCACTTGATGACATAACAAACACATATAATGCTTCTGACATCTAATAAATGGGACTGCATTTTTGGCGTTTAATCTTAGTTTGGCGATAGTTTTTTGCTATGAAAAGTGGTCGACAGGATAATAGAGAAGTACCAAACAATATTAAGGGACTCTTTTGATACCAGAATTCTAGATTGTAATTTTTATATTACTCACATTTTGGTATTTACAACTTAAAGTGCAATATACTGTGGCAAAATTTCACATATTCTTTACATAAAAGTTTTCCTTAAGAAAATGAACAGCCTTTTTAACTCAGATTCTTTAAACGAAAAGGTAAAAGGAAGACAGAGATCTCTATCCCTCTGCCCCTTCTCATTAAAAAGATCATGTCTGATACTAACATCTCTTGAACTGTAAGTATTTTTTAAAACATGCTAAAGTTTATTAAAAAAAAAAATCAAAATATATGATTTAAAGTTAAGGATAATATTCAGAATTCTGATTCTCCAGAGAATCAATGAAGTAATGTTAATTAAGTAATGTTAATTAAGTAGCTAAACAACAATTTTTAAAACAAATTATGTACAATGTTTTTTCAATTCATAAAGTAAAAACTCTGACATCAATAATAGCCCAGTAAATTTAGGGTTTGATAGCTAAGTAATTCATAATGAGCTGAAAATTTCAGAATTAGCTCTTTATGACAAGTAAAAAAACCCCTTAAAAGTCTCAGAAGTTCTCATGTGTGCTTCTATCCAAAATGGCCAATCAAAGATGGCCGCTAAGACCTTTTTGCATCATCCAATGTTTTTTTTCCATTTCTAAGTCATATATCCATATTTTTTTACTTCTGAAAAATTCTGTGACCTCTACTTACATCCTGTTTTAATGTATACATAGGGCCTGACTAAAGCAGGGGCACACGGGGCATGTGCCCCGAGCCCCCGTGCCAGAAAAGACCTCAAAAATAAAAAAAAAAACAATAAAATTGCTAAAAAAAAAAACTCTCTGTTGAGGATTTTTAATGGTCTTGTAAAAGAACCTTAAGGTGTAGGGGTCCCGCAAAGAGATGCCTGCCCAGGCCTCAGTCGATTAGTCGAGCCCTGTACCTAGTTTTTATCAAAATAAAAGCTACGAATGAGTTGTACATTCATTTATTTGTCGTCAAATTAATAGAATTTCATTGCCCTTAGCATGCTTTGCCTCATACTTAAGAAACTATTGACAAGTCATCTGTATGTTTGTAATCCTATTTGTGAGGATTATTTTTAAAATTTTGTTTTAAAAAATGACAGATATTCCATTTTTCTATATAGAAATGTTTGTCAGAGGACTGTGATGGAAAAAAAAGAAAGAAAGTTAGAACAAGTTTAAATTATTTATTACAAGGCACAAAAATTTAAATCCAAAGTAAAAGTACAATAAAACATTATAGTAATGCTTGTAATAAATAAGCTAATAATCTTGTGGTAAATAAACTTAAAACAAAATTACCAGAATGCCACTCATTCAATGTCGTAACCATTATCATTGTCTTCAAATCCGTTAATAGGACGAACTGAATTTGTGCATGTTTCTCCTAAACAAGAGGTACAAATCCTAGAACAATGGAGAGCTGCCTTCTTGCACTGACATCTTTCATCACAGTCCCTTGCAGCAGTTATTTTGCAATCACAAGAGATGAGCTGCAGAAGATCTTCGGGCGCTGCGGGAAGTGTTGAAGGTAATGGGCTTAATCTGCCTTCTTTCATGAACCATCCCCATTCAGTAGGATCTAGGTTGTTTCCCAGCCACTGTTGGACTTGAAGATAAACCCGAAGTGAATGCTGCGAAGTTGCTGCACTTGTTGGTGGAAGAACAGCCAGGTTAAATTTTGATGAGAGATTTTTGGTTACTTCTTTATTGTAACAGATATATCGCAGCTCATCTAGGGAGTCAACTTTCTCTCCCCCAAAAAGGTTTTTCATGAATATCTCCCCAATTTCAATTACCTTTTGAGGTTTAAGTTGAGGACTGTTGAATAAGGAAGTCAAAGAAAGCAGCTCATGGTTTTTCTTTATCAATTTAAAAGCTGAGGATTTTCCCTTCCTAAAAATTGCTGATGTGGTATAACATCCAGTTGCTGCATGTAGGAAGAGAATGGAATCCTTCATTGGGACAAGTGATTTTTGAATTTTAAATATGTTATAGCATTTTTGTTCGTGAGGTCGTAGAAAGAAGAGTGGTTTTCCTGTGTTACCTCATGCAATGAGAATGGTCAGCAGATCTGTGTCAGTACCAACTATTGTGACTAATCTAGAATTGGTCTTACTTGAATTAATTGCTGTTGTACAGATTAGTGCATCAGAATCATCATCCACCTGCAGGGCAGTTATTCCTTCGGCCTGGAAGTAGCCCATGACCATTCGAATAAGCCTAGCCTTGTTCTCAGAGTTCCGTAAAAAAAAACAGCTCGTTTGGTTGTGGCCACCATGTTTTCGTCAAAAGCAATAGTTGCAGACATTTTCGACATCAACCTTCTTTGCCTTTCCACACTTTTAGTTGATAAGGCACAAGTGTACCCATAAAAAAAAAACTGCTTCACATGGAGAGAAGTGTTTCTGGACAAATCTAACATATTTGAGGCATATATCTTTGTAGTGTTGGACTCATTCCAAACCAATGCATGCAAACAAAATCCTCCATCTACAATAAATGAGCAAGTTGGTGGAGGTTCAACACAAGGCTCAATTGTTTCAATGATAGCAGCTAAAGTTGATTTAACATTCTTCCTCATTGAAACTTCATCAAAGAGGGAGGGAGGTTGAGGAGCCAATTCATATTTGAGGTAATCTTGTAGATTTTCATTTGACTTGAGTACAGCAGCAATCCTGGTAAACAACTGTAGAGGATTGAATATCACAGTTGAATTCCTTATTATCAATGTGTTATTTGTTGCCGATATTGGTATAATTCTTTTTCCGTTGAAGTTTAATTTCCCCAAATGAACATCCTATGATTGAAGACAGTAAATTTTCACCAACTTTCTTTGCATTGTCACAGTTTGTTTTATCATCAGCAACCAATCCACTAGCTATATCCATCAACAAATGTTTAGGACATTGATTATCGAAAGGATTGTGAAGCAGTAGCCATTCGGATAGCTTATTCAAATCAGAATCATCTCTTGATTGTCTAAGAGGCCGAAATTCAACGTGTTGTTCTGAGCATACATAAGTTTTATCACAAAAATCTTCTAATACTTCCGATACTTTCATATTCATTGGGCAAGAAGCAATCCATCTGGACAAAGTAGAATCTTCCATTCCTCTCCAACCCCCTCCCATGTCTGTGTGGAGCGCATGCATAGAAAATTCCTTCATTCACTACCTTTTATTCTTATTCTTATCTGCATTTTTTGTTGAAAAAATGCCTGTGTGTGAAAATGTAGGTGAAAACTCCAAAGGAAAAAAGATTTTTATTTTTTAAAATAATTTCAGTTTAAATAAATCATATTACCATACATTTATAATTTCTTTATTTTATAAACCTACGCTCATATTCAAATTAGCATACTTGCTGACTGCATTGGTTTCCTTAGAAGCAAAAAATATTCACTTTTGACGTAAATATGCAGAAAAACATACAAGAAGGCGCAATTATTTGGCGATCACAGTTGATTTGCCATTTTGGATGGAAGCCGACATCGAATTTTTTGAGACTTTTCAGGATCTATTCTATACATATCCAGGAGCTAATCCTGAAAATTTTAGCTCATTATGAATTTCTTAGCTTACGACCCCCTGTTTGGACTAAATTTACTGGGCTATAAGTAAAATGTACTTCTCTATTAGTACTCCTTGGTACTTTTCCATTATCCTGTTGACCACTTTTCATAAAAAAAACCTATCGTCAAACTATAGGATTTAACGCTGAAAATGCAGCCCTATTCACTTAAAGTCAGAAGCATTACACGTGCTTGTTATGTCATCAAGTGATTTTTAATTCGACATTTACCTGTATTTTTCATTATGTTTTACTGATTTATTAGTTATTTTGTTAATTAAAATAACAATTGTGTCCTTAAACAGCAGCGCCATGATATTAAAAGAGAAAAACATTGAAAAAATGTTGTGATGCATAGTTACTACAATAGATTAGTTTCAACTGACATCACATACATTTTATTCACCAGCCGAGAGGGATAATTAAGAAAAATAATGTAAATAAATAAATATCCAAGATTATTTTTTTTCTGTTTTCATTAATATATTGTAATTGTTTTTTGTTGAAACTTACTGATAGTTGACACTTTGGTGAGTGAGGCTTTTCTGAATTTCTTGTATTTTACTTATTTATTTATTTATTTTGATATTCCAATGGCAACATTTTTCCATTTCTTTATTTGGCATTACAATTTGGTGATAGTCTTTTGTTATGAAAAGTGGTCGACGGGATAATGGAGAAGTACCGTAAAATTTTAATAGGATTTTTTTTTTTCAAAAATGATAATTTGTAAAATAACTGTTAATAACCTAACTTTTTCATTAAAGACAAAAAATAAGGATACATATTATTTGCTATAGTTATATAAGTTAATGTGAAACATCATCAATCTAAAATTATTAAAAATATGCTTTGGAAGAAGAGAACACTAATGAACAATCTCTTTATTCTAAAAAAAAAAGTAACCAATGTTGCTGCTGCTGCTATAGTTTACTTTATTGTGACCTTTTCACTTTCTTGGCGTATAGTACAAAAACTATTGTATATAAAAACATGAAAACTGGTAGTTTTATAGAGAAATGTATGATAAACAGGCTGAAGTACATAGTTTTTAAATTAGAGTATTATTTTAAGCACTATTTAAAGTTGAAACCGGTCAAAATTGTTCAGTTAAAAAAGTTTTATAGAATCAAAAACTATGCATAGCAATTTAACCATATTTTGCAGGCACATACTGGACGGGATGGTAATGGTGTACAGTGTTCAATCAATTTGTAAATTTGTCTAAATTAAGTTTTTTTTTCAGTTTTTTATTACAGATTTCATTATCTCAATAAAAATTTAATTCATAGTTTGAAATAGTCCTTTTTTACCAACTGTTGCCAGATTTAAAAAAGCCCAAACAACATTATTTATGAGCACTTTTCATTTGAAAAATATATTTACATGTGACTATTAAAAGAGAAGGAAACTATAAAATAATTACATTTTTACATGCAAAAAGCATTTAAGATGAAAATTACATCATATTTAAAATGTCATATTTAAAGCTATTTTCTTATCGTCCAGGATGCAGCAACATTTTTAACTTAACCATTTCATACAAGCTGATTTTCAAATGTGTAACTGATATTACTTAATCAATCACAAAAACAACAGTCAGCTATTGGGACAGAGGTGGATACAGCCTTAGGAACCGAAAAAATCTCCCAGTCAAAGGGGAATGGTAAAATGAATGGTAATCCGATTACATAAGAATGCCACTGGTAGTGATAATATCATTTAATCTTCTGTAATCAGAGAATCTCTTTAAAATAGAGCAAATTAGCTTGATTTTAGAATCTACAATGTCTGAATGGATGTTGGTGAGCTTAGCTCATAGGGAACAGAGTACCCTAGTATTTTAAGTAATTCCGAGAAGCATTTCAAATATTTTAACGACTTGAAATTTCAAACAACATAAATCATAAATAAACCAAATTTCTAGTTAAATTGGATTTAATTTTAAATCAATAAATAAGTTTAAAGGTAACATACAAAAATAGTCAGAGAATAATTATAAACATGAACGAAAAATCATGCATCAAGCATAAAACACTTGCCAACACATCCAGAAAACTGTAACGAAACTTTACCACTAAATAAGGTGAAAGAAGATATTCAATCTTTCAGTAACAGTTTAGAAAACATGTAACACATTTAAAAATACAGTTTTTGAAATTATGAGACTGTCCATGTGAAAAAACTATATATGCTACATGCTTCATTTTCAATAGAGAACTAGCTGTAGTAAACAACAGTAACATACAAAAATTTTAGGACAATCCGAGTATATTTACATGAGTTAGAGCACAGATGAATGGCCAGATGGCTAGACAAACCGAAGTCATAAACACTCTTTAACTAGGTTGGAAAGTGTTAAAAAGCAATTGTAAATGGAAAAATTTTATAGTTGAAATGTGGTGTGGCATAGCAAACAATGCATGTAAATAAATAAATAATAATAATAAAAAAAAAAACATGAACTACTGTCACAAGAAATTAAGTTATATCTGTGGACAGAAACTGAATAGCTTCTATATAACTCAACATAGGTCAGAAAAAAAAAATCCCTGATGGCTCGGCCCATAGGCACAGGTAGATTTCGAAGACACAGACCGTGGGGCGCCTGTTTATTGGGAATTGCAGAAAAAATGACCTTTTTGCTATGATGGAGCAGTTGGGACCACCCACTTCACAATCTACCTGTGTCTAAAAGCAGAGCCAGCAGGGATTTTTTTTTTTTTTTTTTTTTTTTGCTGTAAGGGTTGGTCCTATAAAAAAACTTGTCAGTATAAAAGTTGTAGATAATATTAAGAAGATTTATAATAAATTTAAGTGGATTTGATGTCTTGTGAATTGACGAAGTTATGAATCCCCCCCCCCCCCCCATTGAGGCTATTTTTAATGATATAAAAAATCTGTCATACATAAATTTTCGGCCTTTTTCCTTGAAGTAATAATAACTTTAAACAGATTCAATACATATCATAATGAAGAAGTTATGGAGGTTTTGCTGTTTTCACAACTCCCTCCCATTCCCCCCTCCCCTGGTCCGATTTTGCCCATTAATGAACTTGACCAAGATTTTATGCCCTTTAATTTTATGCATAAGTTTGGAAGAGATTTGTGCAGAATTATTGAAGTTATCGTATCTATAAAAAAGTGATATTGATAGATAAAGTTTTGAACAAGTGGTGGTTTTGGGTTCTAGGAGTCACAATCGGTGTAGATCTGCAAAAATTTTTCAAAAATTCCAACATAAGGGAGAATCTAATAGGTAGTATTTCTTACGAAATCTACCTAAAATTGAAAGAAAAGCTTGTTAGTTATTTTAAACATAGCAATATCGTGCAAGTGTTATCTATGTAAAATACCTATCTGAAAAAAAAAAAAAAATCTGTTAAAAAATTATGAATGTAAAGATTACATCTAATCATATCATCAGTTCCATTGACAACATAAAACAGATAAGGATTATAAAATAGAACAACATGTAATATTCATAACATAAAACTTAATTCAGCAGCAGCATCATTCAATTCAATTTAATATTTAGTGCGTAACAAAAAATTTACAAACGGAACACTCAGGTCTGTGGACACTGTGTTTATGAACATAGCATTTACGCAATGTAAAAATGCAATTTTTAAAAAGATTTCTAACGTTCTGGGAAAATACTGATGATCAGTGGCGCAGCCAAGGGTGGGGTTTGGGGGTTAAAACCCCCCCCAGAGCTAAAAAAAATTACTATAATTGCCGTTTATAAGAATCAAAACTAAAGTTAAAATTAAATTTTGGCCTTTCCGCCTTGGCGGAATACGCCGCTTTGTTAAATCAAATTCTATTCAAAAATGTGATTCAATTAAACGGCGAAAATTCTACTTAAAACTGTGAAAGAGCATATTACAAGCATCGGTTAAGTCAAAGTCAAAACTGGTTATTTGGACTGCGTCACTTTGTCAAGAAGAGCTGGGCAGTATCGAAAATACATGTATTTGAAATACATTTTCAAAATACTTTTGTATTTTAAACAGATAAAACTAAAGTATTTTGATAATGTATTTTGAAATGATTTTTCCATGTGTTTTGTATTTTGAAAATACTCAAAATACATTTCTCGATTATTCAAACTTCGTACTAAACTTGAAACTGGTATAAAGTTTAAACCACAACTTGTGTTTTAACCACAAATTACTGATTCACAACAGGAAATACATGCTTGTCTGTTTTGTATAGTCTTTGAATTCGTTTCTAGAAGTTAATATGAACATTTTTTTTTTGGCATAATAAGGATTTTTATCTTTGGCTGAAACATTTTTGCTGAATGGTTTTGCTAATGCTTTTTAATTCTTAATGTTGCTATGCGAAAAAATAAATAAATTGTTCAGACTTTTCCTGAGTATTGCATTTTTAAACTATGTTAGCAGTGTAATGCAGTTAGTTGTTGCATAGACGCGTGAAAAGATTGATAATACATACCCAAGAACTCCTAATGAAAGGAAATTAATTATTTGTGATATATCAGTGATCATGCTGCATAAATATGTTAATTTTATTAAATTTCTTTTGTAGATTTACTATTGTTGAGTTTACTGTCTATACTGATCACTGTATTTTTTTGGTAAACAACTTTCAAATTGTACACTTTGCACAATGTCACACCCGTCACTTCTTTGTCACGCCTGTCACAGCAGGAAAAAAATTCTTATACATTAAAATAATTAAAATTTATTATGAAAATTACAAAGTTTTATTTGAATCTCTTTCATTAGAAAAAAATTGTTTTAATAATAAAACAGTTAAATATTCACAGGAATTTTAACAAATGTGTATGCAAGTAAAAACTCTTGTCCCGAGAGAGTCACACCCGTCACAAGTTTAAAATTTTTGTTTTTTAAATATTGAAAGCTATTGAAGTTATATATTTGCTCAATTATCCAAGCATATGCATGGAAAAACATAATTAAAATACTTTTCAGGGATTTATTAACTAATTTATTTCCCAAAATATAGTTATAAACTCTTAAAATTTTGTCTGGATGTCACACCCGTCACAATGGAATGGCCCAATTTTAGAACTTTTTTTTTTTTTTTTCTGCTACTGCAAACTGTTCTTGGTCTATATAAGTCTCTAAAGTAACAACAATGCCAAATTTCATGTTTCTAGCCCTAATTGTAATTTAGAACGTTTCCTGCTCCTTTTCCCTTTTTAAATTTCGAACTTTATAGAAACCATTTTTAGTGAGCATTTACATCTTTTTAAAGTAACCGCTAATCCAAATTTCAAATTTCTAGAATCAACAATATCATAGAAAGTGCAATTTTAGAATTTTTTTTTTGTTCTTGCATCCATTTGGAACATGCTGTACCGAAAAAAAGTGTTTGGAAATTGTTGTATAAAATATAGCCTATGTTAGAGAGGAGATGGTTAACAGAATTTTGACACCATTATTAAGGTTCCATATTTAAAAAGTAAAAACGGAACTATTAAAAGATCACTCATGTGTCTTATTCTTCTGGCGCTCAGCGGGGAGTTAAGGGTTATCGACGCAGAATCATCTAAGGATTGTTGGTAATGATTTTCGAAAATATATGTTTGTAAATAGCTGAGATATTAATTAAAACCCATCTAGAAAACAACGGCACGGATTAAAACTGTGTTGCTACTTTGCGACCTACTTTTGAAGCGCGCTTGACACAATGATAAGCTTAAACTTTGTAACAAGATCTTTGCTTTAGGTAAGACGAATCATGATAGTCAACATTTTTCATACCAAATGAATTCAATTATTGAGGGAAAATATTGAAAAATAATTCATGGAATAATTCTAAGACATTAAGAGTAAGTAATTTTGAGACAACAATCGCTTATAATTCAATATATAATTCATTTATAATGAAAAATCTTCTCGTTAACAAATCACTTGAATTATCATACCTCGATAGGTTTTCATTTTTGAAAATGAATCGGAAAGTTTCGCGTTGTTCAGCATACTTTTTTTAAATGCTTTAAAATTGTCTACTATTACGACAAATATGATTGACAAGTAACTTTTCGTGTGAAACTCAGCAACTTCTTCCGAAGCGTGATTTGTTCTCTGCCAAATTTAAACTTTGTATGAGGTCTTTGTTTTAGAGGGAGATATATTCATTGTTTTTCATTCCAATACCAATAAAATTAAATTCTGGCATGTAATATTGTTTTAGGTATGTGACTATGTCATGTGAGAATATTGCCTTTGAACAGTTCTGATATTTTGTGTGGAACCCTTTGTACGCGAATAAAACTCGCATATGACCAATTGACCAATTTCTTTTTAAATCTGTTCTGTAGTTCCAGAATTAACCCCTGCAAAAAGAACAAATGTTGCTGTTTTATAATATTAGTATAGATACGACTACAATTCAAACTCGGATATTTTTAGAGAACTTTAACAATAATAAATATATTTTAACAAAATTTTCATCAGATTTACATTAGATAATGCGAAATTCGATGTCATGTAAAGTACTGTAAGGGCACAGTAATTTAGTCTACAATACCGTGTTTAATATCAACTACATTCCAAAACATCGATTACCTTAATTGAGTTGTCACATTTGGCAAAAAGCAAGGTAAGTAAGTCTATTGAAAATTTTGTTAAAATTGCTTCTTTATTATTAAATTTAGGAATAAGAATTCGTGATTCTCATGAAACCTTGTGGATTTTTGATTGAACAAATGGATTGCAAATCTGTTATTTTTTATGTAAAAATTATTTGCTGTACTGTGCTCTTCCATCTTAAAGTTTTCTCCTCATAATTTTTAAACACTTTACAAATCTAATCAATTTTTGTGTTATTTCATTGGTGCATTTTATAGTTTGTCACTCTAATATTGTAAAGGCTGTTTAAATGAACCGTAACCAACGTAATTGCAGAGATAAGCATTATGATTTCATTCATTTAAAAGACTGATTCCATTAACCGGTGATTCATTTAAAAGACTGATTCCATTAACCGGCGATTCATATAACCGACGACCACCTTTATCAGAAACTCAAAACCCCCCCTAGAACCGAATTCTGGCTGCGCCACTGCTGATGATACTATGATTGCATGATGTCATATAAGTCCAAAGCAATACAAAAGAAAAAAAAAAATTGCCCTTAATTTGGGGGAAAAAACAACTGAAAATTTAGTATTGAAAATGTATGTTACTGGAGGAAGGAAGCGGCAGGATCATTACATAAGTTTAAAGCTACAGAAATCAATAAATAAGTATTAAACTAGAGAAATATTTTTTAAAAAGCATTTAATGCTAAAAGAATGGTATTAGGGGGAAATTTAAGAAAGGAAAACAATAACAAATTTTCAAGTTTTTTATTCTAAAATTGTCAAAAACACAGTCTGACAGCATAACATAATATAGCTGCGTATAAAGTTTTTCATTAAAATAAAAAAGTTATTGTAAAGTATTGAAAAAGTTTTTAGCATATGTAAAAAATCTTTTATCTGGCAGCATAAATCAGGGGTGATTCTGAGTAAAAAAACAATTTCTGAAATTCACAGCAAATTTTCTGAAAAGTTAAGAGTGGGGAGGTGGCCACTTTTTTTTTTTTTTTTTTTTTTTTTTATGAGTCCCTTTGACGAAATTTGTGTTTTTTCACGATCTTTTGAGGAAATTTGCAGTTTTTTCGAGATCTGTTGATAAAATTTGCGGTTTTTTGACGAAATTTGCCGTTTTTCGTGATCTGTTGACAAAATTTGCTGTTTTCCGTGATCTGTTGACAAAATTTGCCGTTTTTTCGCGATCTTTTGACGAAATTTGTCATTTTTTGCAATGTTTTTGACAAAATTTGCCGTTTTTTTGACGAAATTTCCCTCTTTCCCCAATGTTTTGGATGAAATTTGCCGGTTTTTCGCGATCATTTGACAAAATTTGCCGTTTTTTGCAATGTTTTTGACGAAATTTGCCGTTTTTCGCGATCTTTTAACGAAATTTGCCGTTTTTCACAATGTTTTTGACGAAATTTGTCGTTTTTTCGCGATTTTTAAACGAAATTTGCCGTTTATTCGCGATCTTTTAACGAAATTTGCCATTTTCACAATGTTTTTGACGAAATTTGCCGTTTTTTCGCGATCATTTGACGAAATTTGCCGTTTATCACAATGTTTTTGACGAAATTTGATTGTTTTTTCGCGATCTTTTAACGAAATTTACCATTTTTCACAATGTTTTTGACGAAATTTGCCATTTTTTCGCGATCTTTTGACGAAATTTGCCGGTTTTCGCAATGTTTTTGACAAAATTTGCCGTTTTTTTTGCGATTTTCTGACGAAAGTCACGTTTTTCCCGCGATCTGTTGACAAAATTTTCCATTTTTTGCGATCTTTTGACGAAATTTGCCGTTTTTCGCAATGTTTTTGACGAAATTTGTCGTTTTTTCGCGATTTTCTGACAAATGTCACGTTTTTCCCGCGATCATTTGACAAAATTGGCGACTTTTCTTCGAACGAATGACGAGATTGATTTTTTTCGGCGATCATTTGCCGAAATACCGATACATTTTATGTCCGAATTTTCGGATTTATGACATATTTTTTTTTAATTTTCGGAAATCATTGCCTTAATTTTTCGGAAAATTCGGACCAGAATCACCCCTGGCATAAATAGAGAAAATAAACAAACCTCTTTAGACTCTTCAACAGATGACGAGTTTGTTTTTGAACGGCCTTCTTTGGTCCAAACAGCTTTTTTTCTTACAGGAGGAGATGCTGCATCAACTTCACTTGATCTAATAAACAAGAAATGCAAATATTTAAGTCATGCATGTATACTACTTTTTATACATTAAAAAAGACATCCAAGAAGTTAAATAAGAAAATTTTATCTATTATAATAAAAGTGTTTGTCTGAGCTACAAAGAATGTTTTATTCTGTATGAAAAACTCCCAATTAAGAAACTTAATAAAAAAAAAAAGGAAAGACATTCCAGATAAGGATTATGAATATCTTAAAGGGATGTTTTAAAAATACAATATTTATTTATTTATTTATTTAAAAAGAAAAATCAGAATTTTAGTGATATTTTTACTGGATTTTTAGAGAAACATCGGTTTTGACCACAATTATAATTACTGCAGAATTATAATTTTTGCATCATCAGACCAAACAAAAAGAAAAATTAAAATATAAAGGTTAGTTTCAAATAAAATAATTTTTTTTTCTTTACTAGGGGGCTCTGCCCCCTGCTCACTAACCCCCGTTCTGATTTCACAGCCTCTTAAAACCTGGTAATGTATCCTGTTTTAAAAAGATGATGATGATGATATCATCAACGGCGACTTTCTTCTGTAATCAGGTTATAATGCTTTTTCATTTAACTGGTTATAATGCTTTTTCATTTAATTCATCTTTTTTATTTCTAATATTCATGTGTAAACACAATTTTTATGACGTAATTTTCTTTATTTCCTGCTTTCAACACGTGATAATTTAATTATTATTTTAAACTTTCATTATTGTTTTTAATAGTCTTGCGCAAATACATTTTTTATTTGAGATAAAACATAATCCTTTGCGCTTATTTAGAAATTGGCAACAACATAAAAGAATGACTTTTTCAATAAAAGATTTTTTACTCGATTTTTAAGGATTTTTTGAGTTTTTATTTTCCGGCCGTGATAATTTTTTTAATTTCTGAAAGCTTGTTATATTTTGCGTCTGGTGGTATGATTTTCGAATCCGTAGGATGGCTAGAAAAAAGTAATAGCTCCTCAAAAACGTCCCTAGTAAAAAAGCGATGAGAATAACCTGGTATATCTACGCAGAATTTGATTGGTCCATTTCGTTTTTGGTTCAGTTCCAGATTACTTTTTTTTAATATAGAAGGAAATATTCTTATTTATATTAAAACTATAGTAGTTAAATGAAATGTCAATCTTAAAAGAACTTCATATAAAAAACAAACAAAAAACAAGTCAATATTGTATAAATGAGTAAGTAACAGCACATCACGTTGTCATATTTTAATTGTACTCGAGGACGAACGATGCAGAACGTACAAAGTTTAAAAGCATTTTTTCTTTCAAAAACACTTTTTCAAGATAGTGAAAGCCTTTTACAGCTACCATATTATGTAACTGACAAAATATTGTGTTTAAAATATTCAAAAAGTTGTCTCTGAACATTAGACCAGAATACTTAATAAAAATACATTAGATATAAAAGACTATTTCAAAAAGAAACACTTTAAGATGTTGAAAAATAATTTTTAACAACTTGATGCAGACATGTTTCTAAAAATATCTAAAAATGTTTACTAACATTTACAACTATAAAAAGAAAAAAAAAAGGAACTGAACACTTCCATAATTAATTGTAATTTAGTTTAGTTTTCAGCTATTTGAAAGTTGTTTAAAAAAAGTAAATGCCAAGAGCAGGATATTTCAGAGGAATATAGAAACAGATGAGTACTGGTTTTCTTTCTCCAGTTACATTTCCTTGATGACTTTGCTTGTCGTTAAGAAAAAGGCATAGATTATTAGTGCTCAAAATTACAGTTTATTCAAAATTAAATGAGATTTCAACAAACACGAGGAGTGAAAATATAACAAATATATTTCAGATGTGAAAATATAAGAAGTGAGTTTGAATTTTTATTGCCTTATAAAAAACAAAGTACACTTGTTATAATTTTTTTTTTTAAATTCTTGCCCTTCTTCCCTCTTGCGTACGTTTAGGGTGTGGCAACAAGAAAGAAAAATAAATACATTAAAAAAAAAGATATTTGCATAATGATAAACTATGGCAGGTGATTGAAAAAAGGGGTAAAGAGTGGTCTGAGAAATTTTTAAAGTAGCCAGTAATTAAAGTAGTCTCTTGTTCTAAAACACACGCATATTAAGTTTTGTGCTAATAGATCAAAAATTGTGGATTTGTATAAGGAACATACACTCAAACACTGATTTATATATATATATATATATATTTTAAGATAAATAAATAGAAATAATGCATACAAGAAAAAGGTATAATTTCATAACTTTCTGTAAAAAAAACTGGATTTGTACATTATGTTTATAAAGAATACTTAGCAGTCCTAACAAATTTTTTTCAAAAATAGGAATAGTATTTTAGCAAAAATAATAAAGACTAGGTTGTATGGGAATATAGAATAGGAGGTGCACAGAAAATCAAAGGTTTTAATAAAATAACTAATTTCTTAAAATTCAATTTTCTCTTCATTGCAAATTTTAAATTATGCAAAACTAGCATTAATTATTTCTTATTTTCAGTAGGCAAAATTGACTCAATTATCTACTATTTTTTTTACTTTCTCTGGCATAGAATCAAAAAGAAAGAGATCAAAACAATCAGTAAAGCTAATCATAAATAATAAATCTTTCATTGCATATGCAGATATCACTTGAAAATAATATATTGAAACAGGCAATAACAAAAAAGAAAGAAACTCCCGATCAATGTACTTACAGGCTCTGAAATGATATGCTCGGTGAACTAAAAGTACTATAAGAAGGAGATTTCAAAATGAAAGAACTACTATAATTCTGTGAACTGGTCTCTCCTGTACTGACAACAGAAAAACTATTGCTGATAAAATCTGGTGTAGCTGAAAGTAAGTAAATAAATTAATAAATGCATTATTTTTAACAAGAAAGTTTACATCTAACAAGAATATGATTCTGATTGATAAGTGGAACCATCTATAAACTTATGTATGTGAGTCATTGATACTGTTTGTTAAATGTATCTACTGCATGTCTTGCAGAAAATGTTCTCAGGGAAAAGTTATATTTTGTTATTAAAACTGATTTAATTATGTGGTAAGCATCAATTATTTAAGCATAGAAAATGCATTTATTTATGCATAGCTATTACTTAAATTATACTTACAAAATCTCGATTAATTGATTATTTATTATCAAAGTAGTTTAGAAGTAATGTCTTGAGGAATACTGGGGTAACTTTGTACCACCTAAACAGTGGTCACAAGTCACTTAAAAAGGAGTTGAGCCATCAACTATTAGCTTAGTTTTCATAGATGCCTAGAAGACAGTAAGAGTTGCATGAAAAGCAAGAACAATAAGATTATTAAAAAACTTTGTCAAATTTCATTCATGTTTGTTGCTGTGTTTACATGTTAAATACCATGAATTGCACTTTTGGGAATTTGGATTATTTTCTCAATAAATCAAAGAAATCTGAGAAAATCAAATTATTTTCTTAATCTTTTTAATACTTAAAAATGGCTTTGTGGCAGTTTCCAATGGTGCTATAAGATAATATAATAAATTCTAAGTAGTGTTACATTTCTCTAACATATTGTTTAACTTTAAAATAATTAGTATATTTTGAAGTGCAAAATTACTTGCTCCTAAGTGTTACTTAGCATCCAATTGCATGTAAGAAAATTATTAAAAAATGAAAATATAACTGTGAGGATTTTTATAGTAATAAGAGTGTTTACACATTGTCTTAAAATAGATCATCATAATTTTCAAAAGTCTTTTTGCAAGTGTACTGTGCTTTACATGAGTTTTGTTCAATAAACTTATAATAGCACTGCAATGTAAATTTGGATTACCATATCTAAATTCAGTCTCTTTTGGAAAATTTTACTTATAAGTTCAAGTCTTATATGTGTTAAGTCTTAAAAATAGATTTAATTGATAATTAATTTAAAATGAGAATTACTGCAATCGATATGAACCTTAGAATATTTTAAAGAAATGAATCAACCACATTATATCTACTAAATATATCAATTAAATTAATCTTTAAATTTATATTTGCTGTTTTTATTATAATTATTATAGTTCTGGATTAATAAAGCAATTATATTGCAACCATCTTTAGTGATTAAATTGTAATTTACAGAATAAATTAATTTTTCTTAATTTGATAAAATTTGAACTGTATTTCAGAATCTGAAATGCTTATGATTTTATATCTTAGAATTACCAAAAGCATATTGAAATTTTAAATACAGTTTCTTCCCAACTATATTGATCATATAAATTAGCTAACTAAATGGAAAAGCTAACAATGATATCCCCTCCTATCTCCTATTTATTTTCACTACTATAAAATTTTCACAATATATATAGAAAGAGATATTTTTTTAATTATAAATTTTAAAATTACCATTTTTTTAATATTTAAAAATATTTGGTTAAACTGCACTGAAAAAGAATATTATCATAAACTGAGCCACTCTTAATATACATAAAATCTGTATTTCAACTAAAATAAATGAAAATATAAAAACAAGGAGGAAAAAATATAAAAATCACGAAACAAACATTTGTATGAAGAAAACAATAATAACAAACAGATAATATGAGATAATGTAATGAGTTTGATAATATGATATACTGTAATGATTTTGATAAAAATTGATTTGAGACCTGACATTATTACTGGGGGGGGGGGCTCGAAAGCCAAAGCACCGCAACAGAGGTCTATTGTACTATCCCCCCAGGTCTCCTAATTTTGAACCAATTCCAGATGAGAGACCTGCATCTGGATTGGCATCCCCAGAGGTAACGCTTATATAGAACTTGGAGGACTTTGAAGCCATGAACAGATTTATCGTGCACCAGCTTCCATTAACGTACACGGTCCCACAGCAGAGACAGACGAGAGAGGATAGACGAACCTGACATTAAGGGATGATTAGAGAAATATGCCTATATGCAGATATGTAGAGAATTATATTTAAGGCTAAAACAAATTTGTCAAACATTGGTACATTTAATTCTTCCTTTAAAGATGAATATTTATTTTATCTCCTTAATACTGAGAACAATAAATGATTACTAAAACTTAGCCTTGTATTTGTGTTTTTCTATATTTTTATGACATTTAGCTATTACACTTTAAACACATGACTTCACAAAATATTATATCATTAGGGGTCACCATTAATTATGGCATGGGGAGGGGGATGGGTTAAAATGTTGTGAAATCACATCTAAAGTACGAAAACAATTAACCAGACATTATTTGAAAGCAGAGCAATAAAGATAAAAAAAAAAAAATACATATTTTTACTTTTTATTTAAAGTTCAGGCAAAAAATATTTTGATGATTTTATAGAATTTATATCAGTAGGGAATAGATTGCTTATAATTGTTTTTTTTTTTTTTTTTTTACATAAAATTTGCTTTAAATTAATAGTTGCAAAAATTGTGACATCAAAACAGGGGGGAAGGGTATCACTAAGTGTGAAAACTTAAAAAAAAATTCACAACTGAAATGCAAATTTTGCAAAAATTTCTAAACTCAGGCATGAAAGCGCAAGCTGGACAAAAAAGCTGAACTACAACACATGAATACAAAATTATCATAATATTAATGTGCACACATACATATACAGCATAAGTTATTAGATCATGATTTCTCAAAGGTTTTGCATTGATCTCAAAAATAGTTAGAAAGGCATTTAATTTTTTGTTTTTAAATGTTACGCCATAACAGAAACATTCTCTTAATTTAAATATTTTAAAATCCAAAATATATTATTAATCTAAATTTAAATAATTTAATAAATTTAACTTCAATATTAAATTTACAATTTTCTCATTTTAAAATTCCTTTCTTAATTATTAATTTTGAAATTCCACACCTCAATGTAAAATCACTTTTCTTAAATATTATTCAAATCCTAAATATTAATTTTCATATTCCCTTTTCAGTAAAAAAAATTCTCTTTCTGATTCATTTCGTTAAAACTTAACGCTAGCCTATTCAAATATTTTCCTTTTTTCTTCTCCCAAAAAAAGGCGCTTTTAAACACAATAACAACATCACACGTGGTCAATGCACTCAGCCCATTTCCCTCATTTCAAATATGAGATGCATTGTTGCCAATTGACAGAACGATAATTTTTTTGGTGTGATATGCCGTTCTTGTTCTGGAGTTGGAAGATGGTGCATCTCGATCGACAACAGAGTTTTTTGATTGGACGTTTCGGGGTTTGAATTAAAAGCCACACTTGGAGTTCCTTGAGCGGATGTTGGTGCATAAACAAGCATGTACCAATGCTCCTAAAATATTCTTCTCCTTTTATAATGGAATAGCCATTGAACTAAATGGGTTCATGGTTACTTCATATTGTTTAACTAAATATTAATTTAAGTAATTATAACAGTTTACTTGTTTTATTGATAATTTCATCCATTGAAGCTTATGTACAGTAATTCTAATATAAGCCATTTCATTATCTTAAATTGATCTAACAACAAGCGAAACAATTTCAATGATGCTGATTTATACAAGAGAAGGTTCCAATCGATAGACAGAGCAATAATTTTTTTGGTGTGATCTGCCATTCTTCTTCTAGAGTTGGAAGATGGTGTATAACACATCTCAATCAAACAACAGAGTTTTTTTGATTGGACATTTCAGGATTGGAAATAGAAGTCACGCCCAGAGTTTGAAAACTTCGAAGCATCCCTAGCTCTCTTCCTTGAGCGGATGTTGGTGCATAAACAAGCTCATATTAAATATGAATAATTTTCAGAAATGACAAGATTTGAATATTTTACAATATAATTTTGGGCACAACTTGTACATATGAATGTTTTCAGAATAGTGAATGTTTCTTTCAGTTGAGTAATATTTTCATTTGTAATTCACCATGATTTTTTAATATATATTTATTAATGTTTGCACAATGTTTTTCCCTCTTTGTACTTCCACTATTAATTATATTTATATCACAAGCAATAAATTATTTCTTCTCTCTAATTTTGGAATTATCAAAATTTAAATATTTATTAATGAATATTTCAAATTATACTTTTACACTATTTCAGATTTAAACATTTCCCCCTTCCCTTTTTCTTCTCTTTCCCCCTTTTTACAATATTTCTTAACAATTAAATTACTTAAAATCCCATTTCCATTTTTCATTTGTAACAGAAAACACAGAAAACTTTCATGCCTATAAACTATAAACTAATTTTAAATTCAGTTAAATGTATGATTTTTTTAAATTAATGAAAAAAGAAAATAAAAGAATTACTATAAATTATGGATTACATACTTCTGTCATTTGGTAGACGAAGACTAGGTGGTTCATATATACTATTTGAATTATTAAAAAAATCCAGTACATAGCTATCCAAGCATGATAATGAAGGATCTACCTACAAAAATTCATGAAAGTTAAAAAGAAGGTAATATAGAAGTACTAATCAAGACAAACTAAATATAGTTAATTTACAATTACTTACTGAATGCTTGTATATAATGTAAAAGAAAACTCAAGCATTTACAAAAACAACATTTCATTAAAATACCTATTATTATTAACTCCAATGTCAAAACTAGCAAACATGACAAGTCTATTTAACCACATTTATAATAAGACTTTTTGTAATGGAATATCCATCAAATAAAAACCAAAATCCCAATAATTATAACCTAGCTACATTTATTTTAAATTGTTAAAAAACAACCTCAATCCAAAATTGCAAATATATAGAACCAAGCAAAATCAAAAAGAAAATAGCTTATTTTGTGATATACAGACTTGTATAAAATCAAAAACTTTCTGCGCACATAAATATTGGTTGAAAAACTTTCTGCAAAATAATTTAATGTTTAATAAAATTACGTATTATATTATTTTGAAGTTATGAATTAAAAACAGTAGTTTAAAATAATTACTATTTATATTAAAAATTAATTAATATTAATTAAAGAATAATTATTTTGGTTAAAAAACAATACAATATTTCAAACAACATTGAAACAAGCATTTCAGGATTTTCTTAGAGAGCAGGCTTAGAAAAATCATCTAAGACTTTAAGAGTTTCCTCACTCCAGGAAACAGTCAATTCAGAGGAAATACTCCCGCCTTCAATATTTTCAGAAATGGGATCAATATTGCTTATTTTCAGGTTTGACAAAAGCTGCAATTATTGATGTTTGATTTGCACTTCTTTTATCAACAGAACTCGCTTGACTGTGCTTACGTTGTAAATGCACACTGTAATTTTCCTCATCACAATATATTTAAAATTAATTTTAAATAAAAAAAGAAATGAAGAATAATCCTAAAGTTCAACAGAACGAATGTATGGGCCACCTAAGGACCACTTTGGAGCGAGTTGTACATGTTTGTATTTGATGGTGTGCTAAGATATGTGCTACATCCTGGCGGCGGCTTTGGCTGTGTTTAGAGTTGTGAGTTGCCATTCGAAAGTAAACAATTTTCTGCAGAATCTAATTTGAGAAAAAAAAAAAAAAAAAAACATGTGCCTAAAAATAATACATCATTTCTTATATATTTTTTTCTATTGATATTTTCTATTATTATTTTTATTTCGAAAATTTTCCAGCCACAGATTTTTTTTTTTTTGGCTAGCTGCCAGTCAGTCATTGCTGTTCATTAAAACTTGATGCATTTTGAAATAATTAAATTTAGTTTTAAATCATTTTAAAGAAATTCAATTTAAAATGTTTTCTAACACTACGAAAGTATTCGATTTAACTGCCGCCGCCGGGCTAAAAAGTCCTTGCAGCTGCCGATGGAAAACCGATCGGCGTCAAGCTCTAGTCTGCGAAAAATATAAATAAAAGCGTCTATGATATTACAACAATGTTTTGCGTCTTTAAACTTTGAATTGTGCGCATACAGTAAAAAAATTGTACATAAAATTGGGGAATATTTATAATTTTACAGTATTAAAATAATAAAAATAAATAAATAAATAATTTTTTTTTTTTTTCTTAAATTTAAAATTTTTGTTCTGCAAAATTTCGAACTTTGCATAAAATTTCCCATGCACAGCATGCGTCTATATTATACAACTCTGGTGATATATACAGAGTATCCTTTCTTATCGTTGACCAATAGCCAATTTTTAAACCATTGGTTTTAGAAATATAGTTTTAACTGCAAAAATGTTTCAAATAATGTTCTATCATTATATAAAAATCTATTTAATATCAAAATAGTTACTGATTAAAAAGTTGAAAAATAAAAATTTTTATACAGCTATATTTCTATGTATATAGATATATTTTTTTTATAAGTTATATTAAAAAAAAAAAAATCTCTATTTTTTAACAAGTAAAACAGCAGAAATTCCATTTTTGTACCACCTAAACTTACAGAGTTATGATACTTTGAATATTATGAATTTTTAGTGTTTTCTGACACTAAAGACATGCTTTCTGTTTCTTATCAAAATCAGAGCATTCGTTCAAAAGTTATGCATGGACATACAATAAAAAAACATACAAACTAATTGTATAACCTCTTATCAGAAGTCTGTTAAAAAAAGAATTAGGTATATAGGAAATAAACACTACATTAATATATCATGCATAACATTTTATATTTTGTTTCTGAGTTAGATTTCACAAACTAGATGTAAATTATAAAAATATTTACTTTTTCATGCACATCCATCTTCGGTATGTCAGATATATTATCAATGATCTGCAGTATCTGACTGAGAATGATCTCTGACTGAAGAAGAAGAAAAACAATCAAATCAGTTTTAAACCACTGGGACACATCAAAGAAAATTAAAATAAAGTGAGAGAATATAAACTTAAAGGATGGTAAATAAAATTTAAATATCCCAAGTATGCTTTCATTTTCATTGATTGTGAAAATCAGTGATATTTACAAAAGAATCCTACTTATTATTTTAAAACTACAATAAACAAATAGGTAAAAGAGTTTCAGCTAAAATATTTTCAGTACAGTTCATGAGATTAGGACATAATTCTCTTTTCATAATGAATAACTCATTTAAAATTTTAATTAGTTTTGAATTATGATTGATTATTTTAAAGATTATAGTTTTGGAAAAAAAAAAAAAGATCACCTTCTACTTATTCTGCTGCAAATAATCATATGCATAGAATTAATTAGTAAACATTATTCTCCATCGATTGGTGCCTATATCTTTTTTATATGATTATTTGCAATAGAATTAGTACTGGGTGATCACTTTTTCCCCTGAGGACTTTATATTTTTCATGTTGGTTTAAAAGCAAAAGATTAAAATTTAAGAAATTTCTTTCCATGGTATTGTGTTTTATACTAAACAACATTTGTTTGCACTAAATTCATTTTAAAACAATTATTCAAATTGGTAAAGAAATCATGTGAGTTGTAATTTCCCAACTGGGAGAAAAATGTCCAGGCCAGGATTCGAACTTGGGATCTCTTGGCTGAAGCTGCCATGCTCTACCAACTGAGCCATCCTGGTCGAATCTGGAGGACATAATTCATCCAGTTAACCTTACTGATCATAGCATCTGGTCTGATATCTGAATCAGCTAAACAGAATAAATCGCAGGTAAGGGAACTCCAGGAAGTGCTGGATACGTGATTACACTAGATTAATTTTAACACAATTATTCAAATTGGTAAAGAAATCACATGAGTTGTAATTTCCCAACTGGATGAAACCTCCAGATTCTACCGGGATGGCTCAGTTGGTAGAGCATTGATAGCTTCAGCCAAGAGATTCCAGGTTCAAATCCTGGCCCAGACATTTTTTGCCCAGTTGGAAAATTACAACTAATAACATTTTTTGATTTATTTTTATTTTTATTTTTGTGATGTAAAACAAAACGGAAGCACAACAAAAGTAATGATCTTAGCAGCTTTCAGGCAAATCACAAAAATCACACTCTATGAATTTGTAATTACATAGTAATCAATGATTTCCTGACGATTGAAAGAAATAGATCTCGAAACAAGCAATCAAACAAGAAATATAACAATTTATTACTTACAGAGTAAGAATATTTAACTTTGTCTTCTAACTTCTTAAAAGCTCCTATGCATTCAGCAGTCACACTTTTATGCTTTAAAATTGATTCCATTACAGAGATAAGAATCCAAGATAAAGAATCCTCTTCAACTATTTCTAAATATGGAAGAATTACATGAAAATCAGCAATTTCTGATGATATCTAGAATGAAGAGAAGAAAATCAGAATCCTAACCTTATATTAAACAAATATATTTAAAAATCCTTTAAATGTGTAATTATAATGAGGCATTTTCTTTATGGCCCAAGTTCTCTTACCCCACAAAACATATGTTATTTTAAGTTTAATTGTCATTACTTTAAAGCTATGGATAATATCCCCCCCCCCCACTTCCTATTTAAATTCTTACTGCTTTTTTTTCTTCTTCCTCACTTTCAAATTATTCCAAATTTACCATGTTCATTAAATATTATTTTAAAGAACAAAATTGAGAAAAATTGAATATTTTATTATTTAAAACATTTTTAGTTTTTTATTTCTATTTGAAAATGATCTAACAGATGGAAGTTTTAAAATGGATGATTATTAGTTTCCTGTTAATCATTATTTTATTTATACAGTGAAACTTCCATTTAACGAAGTCTCATCGTTACATTTGGAAACTTCGTTATGAAGAAATTTCGTTAAATAGAAATCAACTTAAATTCATGAAATTTTTCCTTCAGATATGACAAACAAGTATTGGATTCAGAAGCATTTGATTCAGTTTCAATTATGAAGCCGTCTTTTACAAAACCGTAGAGTACGGTCGGTGAAATTACGTCAAATTCCCAAGCCTTGACTCAAGTTTTCATCAGTTCTGATACACAGGTTCTCAAATTAATGTTTTCACTACATTGTCTTTTTTCTGCCTTTTTTGATAATGTAAGTCAAGATTTTTTACTATTCCTTAGACTAATGGCTGAAGTTTAGAAGTAGTATTGGCAGAAACACAAATAACTTTGATGTTCTTCGATTTGCATTTTAAAGCACATTCTTGCGGATGTACAAAGCAATTGTCTACCAGCAATGGAAGGTCAGATTGGCCATTGTCTGACTCTAATTGAAAGTTTTTGCTTCTATGCATATGACGCCATTGCATCACTGCATCTTCTATATCATTGAATGTAAAAATGGGATTTTGACTTCTCTCAACTGTCAGCGCTGGAGTCGCGGTGTGGGAGAGTAATGATAACAAGTTGTTTTCTTAGTTTAAAAAAAAATATTTTATTTAGCACCAAGCAGAATGGAAATTATTTAATTGTACTAGATTAATTTTAACACAATTATTCAAATTGGTAAAGCAATCATACGAGTTGAAATTTTCCAACTGGATGAATTTTCCCAGGTTCGAATCCTGGCCCGGACATTTTTCATCCAGTTGGAAAATTTCAACTCGTATTTAATTGTGTTCATTTTCATATAATTCCTTGAATTAAATTCGCATATCCATCCCAACAGAAACCTCTTAGTTTAAATTCTGTACAAGTACAAAAGTTGATTAAACTTCGTTAAATAGAATATATTTTTCGTAATATGGAGATAAATTTATATGCTAATGGTGTTCAAAGTCAAAGTTCTGCACAAAATTTCGTTAAGTAGAAAACTTTGTTAAATAGGGACTTCGTTAAAAGGAAGTTCCACTGTAATTGTATATTTATATGAATACTTTAAGTTTACTTTCATAAGTATTTATAATGTTGTATTGTTAATTTGCAATTATAGATACCATTTTTGAATAAACTAAGTACTGCAAAATTATTTCACTTAAATTACAAGGAAATCTAGAAAGATTTAGTTTTTATTAGACAGATTAACAATGCAAAATTGCTTTCGGATCCTAGTTGTATTTGGGGACAGGGCAAATACTTTTACAGAAAAGGAAAGTGAGGTAAATACATGCAATAAGTACAGGGTGCAGAAAAAGTTTTGGATGGCTTGTCTATCAGTACGACATTTTGCAGAAAGTGCTCAAGCATTTTTTTAAAGAAGAATTTTCTGGACAAAATTGGGTGTTTCAGCAAGACTTTGCACCAGCCCATTGAGTGCACAAGACTCTTGACTGGCTTAGGGTGGAGAACATTGACTTCATTTCTCCAGATGATTGGCTTGCTAACTTGCCCGACATCAATCCAATGGATTTTTCTATTTGGGGAAATTTGAAGGCTACTTCCCATCAAAGTTTGGATGGTCTGAAAGCAAAATTGATTAAGGAATGGACCAGTCTTCCCGGTGAGACACTTCGTACTGCTGTCAATGATGTCCCAAAACGGCTAAGGGCATGCATCAAAGGAAAATGGGGATACTTTGAGATCTAATCTGCTTTCCCAATTATATGATGTTAAATTTAACATATTTGATAATAAATTTGTGACATTTATGGTTTTCTTGAAAATAATGGATTTTATGCCCATGCAAAACTTTTTTCGCACCCTGTAATAGTAAAATAAGTCAAGAAATAAACAGCAGCATGTAAAACATTTTCTGATACCACTTGTATCAGGTATTTTTCAGGTAATTCCAATTTAAATCATCATCAAAGAACAATTTATTCATAAAATTACACCACACATTCGTTCTAAATATCAAACTTATCACCAAAATTTAAACAAACAGAAGTTGGAAAGTATCTGGATAATGCTGTATACATCAATGAAAATCATACATAATAGGACCAACTACTTTTTTGTAATATCACAGAAACAAATTAGAATTTTTGTTGTTAATCAAATAGAAATTGCATTTATCAGTATACATTACATAACCAACCATACAATTCAAAAATTATTTTTGCTTTATTTGAATAAGATATTCCACGAGGTAAAATTAAGAGTATGCAATTACTCCACCTTTTCCCAATATTAAACTTTTTTTTTTAAAACTCATATCAGCATTTATTTCTATCAACAAACAATTTAAATACTATCTACTAGTGGCTATTCAAAGTTTTGTTTGGGATGGGGGAAGGAAGTGATTTTTTGGCAACAGTTAAAGAAAAAATAAAGAATATTATAGATCAGTGGTTTCCAATCTTTCTACATTGCTAAAAAATGATTAGTTATTCACTTAAAAAAAATAAAAATAATGATGATGATAGGGTTTGATAAAACATATTAAGCAAAAATACAACTGTGCTAATTAAAAATAATAATCTATTATCAACCACATTTTGTACAAGTTAAGTGATTAATACTTACTTGAACAAAAAATTTTACCAGAAATTTATTTCTCTTTAATAAAGTTATACTAATATGCATTGAAGAATTTTTCCAAATTTTTAAAAACTGTGAACAAATCTGAAACCAGAACTTTGTTTCATTGTTACAAAATGATTTATAAACTGTAAACAAATATGAAACTTGGGCTTGTTTGCATTGCTTGAAAAATAATCGATGTTTGGTTTAAACTGGGTAAGTTCCATACACAATTGTTTTTGTTTTTTAAATTAAGATTATTTAATTGATGCATTGCTTTTTTTTTCAATGTTTATTTTCTTGGTATACATGAATGTTTCTGGGTAAATGATATTTTATTTTTTTGATGAGTCATAACAAATTAGATTCACTAAAAAACACTAAGTCTGCACTTGTTCTTTGAAAAATCTTTGCAATTTCCTCTTGAGATAAGCTGCATTATTTAAAGATGCTGTTGCTCATTAAAGCCAAATTAACTAATCTAATGGCTCTATTTTTTCTCTTGTCTTATTGCCTTTATGGGGTGCCTATTGTGTGACTTTGTGGGTGCTCCTATAGCTTTTAATGGGATTGAAAGAAATGCTATTGGTTTGCCCCTTTGGTGGCACATCTCTCATTGATTGGGAGCCACTGCTATAGATAACAAACATATGTATTCAGTTTTTCTCTACAGTTGCAAATGCTTCAAATGAAATACATTGCAAATTGGGTGCAGTAATTGATTACCACAAATTTTTTAATTTAAATTTGTAAGAAGAACTATTAAAGTACAATATAAACAAACAAAAACAGTTTTGATACTGCTGGGATATCAGAATCTCTACCAAAATATAAGAAATGCCTATGATATAGCCAAAATTGAGAAAATGTTGAGTTAATGGATACTTTTTATTGCTTAATACTTTGTTGAATTAAATTTTAATGCTATTGATTATACAATATACATTGACATACAATATAAAAAAATAAAGAGACTGTCTAAATATCACTGAAAGAGCAGATCTTTGATTATGCCAGAAATACTAAATAAGACATCAAGCATTTAGTTTCACAATATCAGCCTCAAAGCTACTATTAACACTTTTGTACCTTAAATAAATTATTTTATATTTTGAGAAAAAAAAAGGAATTTATTGATTAAATAAATTTTTTATTTGGTAGTGTTATATATATATATATATATATATATATATATATATACTTTTTTTTAATGTAATTTTTGCTAGAATAAAAACACAAGAAAACAAAGATATACATACAGAAACGTAAATTTTAATCAAAGATGATGCAACACAGTCCTTTTCAGAAAAACATTTAATCAAAGTCTGTTTAGCAAGCTGTTTCAATTCTTCATCTACAAAATAGGACAGAAATTGTTAGAATAAATGAAGTTTAATAAATTCAAACTAAACAATATATGTAAAATGACATTTACCTTGCATTATAACAGCTAAAATTTTATATATTTCAGCTGATGTCACCAGATGATTTACTTTCTGTATCACAGATAATATAACTGATATATACCAGTCATGCAAATTTTTATAACTGAATGTTAAGGCAGCATAAAATATAAACAAAGAATAAAGCATTAACTAACATTTTATAACTAACAGTGACTAATTATATCATTCTCATTTCTATACATGCAAAATGCAAGTTTTTTTTTCTTTTTTTAAGTTTCATAAAACTATTTATGTGCAGTGAAAAACCAAAGAATAGAAAAAAAAAGAAAAAAAAAAAACACCTTACTGACATATTTTATTTATGCACTAGAATGATTAAGAGTAAATACTTTTTAAATTTTACATTCGCTTTATGCTGAATACTGAAGCTCATCAACAATAGTTTTCTTATATTTGATTTTAATCTGTATTTCTGATGTCATCATAGGCGCAGCATCAGAAGATATAGGGGGAGGCATGCATCTCTAAATTCTCTGAACACCAAATTTTTATTAAATGATATAGTCAGTTAAGAACTGTTTTATACTGATCCAAAATCCAAGTGAAAAGTATCAACATATTTAATTAGTTTTATTTTTATTTTACAGTTATTCATTTTTTATGAGCCCACAATTAGCTAATGGATATTAGTTCCTTTTCTAAGAAATAGAGAGTTTGGTGCTGCAGTTTGCTGATTCAAATCTACATGAGCCAAATGGAATGTCTGTGTAGGTTTTCACTGTTTATCTTGTACATTAATGAGCATTAAGGTATTTTCTTTTAAGAAGTCCTTACCAGAAAGACATTCCACTTTTGACAGTATACACAAAATATGGCCTTTGTTTAATTAAGTATTCCTCTATTTTATCTATCTTTATATATAAAACACGAAGGCATGTGGCAGCAAAAAAGAGGTTATTTCTCTCTTGCCGATGGCAATGAGTGGTTTGTTTTCACTAATTTGCAAATATTAAGAAAAGTATTTGAGGTATCAATTTAAAACTTACCACATATATGTAGAAAAAATTTCTGCATCCGAAAATCCAATTTTTTTTGTAAAAATCGGCCAGTAATTTTTCTTATTTTTTGAAAAAACTAGTGCAAAGTCAAACCAAAAAAATGTAACATTTTGTTTCTGTTTCAAAAGTTACCTTTGTTAATGTTACAGCTCCATTGTTATAACTTATGCATTTTAACCTCATTGTTGTCTGCATCACTATGACATCGCTGATGCACACATGTGTGATTTACGATATAGATTCAGTTTTAAAAGCTTTACTTCTTACATTCATAAAAACCACATTTTTTTTTTCTTCTTTAAAGTGCGAATTGATAGGTAACCAAATTACACTGTAAATTCTTTGTTAAAGGTCATTGGTTAAATTTTGAGGGGGTGGGGGTGGGGGAGGGGAGTTTATATATCTGGT
Organism: Maratus michaelseni; assembly: GCA_963931845.1. Taxonomy (NCBI): domain Eukaryota; kingdom Metazoa; phylum Arthropoda; class Arachnida; order Araneae; family Salticidae; genus Maratus; species Maratus michaelseni. The sequence continues at coordinate 150,670,734 of OZ007598.1, read as the reverse complement.
AGTGGATGGTGGAACTAATTTATCTTTGCAGTGTGTGCATAGCACCAGTGCCATAAGCTCATTCGGAAAGAGGTTTGTTTAGAACAGAATGAGCCCCCTGGCAGTAGAAAGTGGAACTAAAAGATGTTTCAATCATTCGAGGTTCATTTGGAAAAATCGGCCATCGAAGCGGGCGTAGCCTACTATTTTTTTAAATTTATAATAAGCATTTAGTCTTCTGCTATCCCTCCACTTTTTTTGAAATGGAATGATTATGAGTTTTAATCCAGTTGTGAAACCCCGAAACCCCTTGAATTAAAAGCTTAAGTTAGAATATATATATATATATATATATATATATAATGTTCAAAATTAACTTAAATTTTATACATGCGCTTCCTCTCATCTGCTCCCTCTCTAAAAAGAAAGAAAAAACTCTAATCACGCTATGTCCATACATGACATGAATTACACATATCTGATCAAGCAGATAATAAATATATGGATGTGAAAGACTTACATGCAACTTTGTTTTAGAGATAATTAAAAAATCTTACAGACAAATGCACACCTGCAACTTATTGTACTAAAGGAATAAAAATAAAACAAATAAACAAACCTATAGTTAAATTTACACTGTATTAAACTATACCAAAAGGATACACTTCAGCTAAATGAAGAATTTTGTCTATTAGATCTTTTTTCTTATTATCTCCTTCGATCTGATCTAAAAATTCAATCATTTTCTTGGAAATTGCTTGAACATTTGCTGTATTAGCAAGATGATACATCAGTTCTAAAGTCTAAATAAATCAACAAAAAGGCTTAAACTTCCTCAGTTGATTAAATAAATAAAAAGAAAGAAAAAAAAGAAAGTAGATTTTAAATATGATGATAGTAGATAACATTCATTTAAAAATGTTATTGACTTTTTAATCCAGTGGTAATGTTTTTATATACCCGCTTAATGGTTAATAAAATAACAATAAAATTTAGTTTGTATGAATTTGTACAGCAGCACCCCAACTATCCAAAAAAGTTGACTCTTCAAATGATAGAATTTCAGTTGCATATCCAGATAATGAACAGTTTTTCAACATGTTCAAAAAATTTCCTGGAAAATTAATAGATGATTATATAAAGCCTGGCTTGATCCAATCAATGATCAGCAGTGTTTTACAGATGAAGAAATAGTTGAAGCAGTAAACAAGGAAGATTATCTGCAGTTGAAGAGAAATACTTATACTGGAGCTAGAATAATACTAGGGGCAGGACTTTGGTACATTGAAAAGAAAGATGATGCTACCACTTCTGCTATTCTATTATTCAGAAGATGGTGTGACAAAGTGGCTGGTACAGGTTGTCAAACTGAACAGCAAACGAAAACCACTGCATATTTTGAAAAGAAATAAAATTCAATGGTCATAGTATGCATCTTCTAGTATTTATTATTGCAAACATTTTGCAATGCTTTATTTATTGTAATATTATATGTATATATATATATATATATATATATATATATATATATTAAAAACATTACAATTTATTTAATGGTAACTTTAAAGTCAGTTTTTTCAAAAGTATTTTAACATGCTTTGATAATTTAAGTCAAAGTTTAAGCTCATTTAGTTAATTAGGATTTGGATAACTGGGTTTCTACTGTATTTAAAACTCCAGGCAAAGAGAAGATTTAAAAAAACAAGCATATAAATAGTAAATACATTGCCACAAAATAATTATAGATAAAATAATGTCAAGGATTCTATGATTGATTGTTTTGTTGTAAGATAATATTTGACAGAAATGCTTTTTGTAGCTTGTATAAAGTAACTGCCTAATTATTATAGAAAAAAAAAACACATTAATTATAATTTTAAGTTTAAAAGCAGTATAATTATATTATAAAACTGATATGTATAAAATAAAATAACTTATACAAATTTGCATTAAAAGATTTAGTCAAAGATTTTACATCCAAGATTATGTTGCTTTACTGATCTCCAGAGTAATGTTATTCTCCTTTTGTACTTTATTATTTAGTTTTTTACAAGAAAATATTAATTGAAGCAGCTACAAATCAAATTAAATCTTACGTTGTCTGTTATTATTATTATTGTTATTTTAATGAGCACATTAATAATAAACATATTATACATGAATGACATATTATAACGAAATACTTTCCTATATTAATATATAAGAAACATTACACATAATTAATCTAATATTTCCTAAACTAAATCTTTTTCTTGCATGAGTAAAATGATTTTTATAATCTGACTACATACAATAAACTTCTTATTCAAATTATAAAATTAAATTGATACTATAAATAATAAATAAATTATACATGAATGACATATTAGTTAACCTTAGAACGCTCCTCGTGAAGTGCCTACGAATTAGTCCCTCGAGGTCTAAAAAGACACAGGCCTGTTTCACACTTAAATTTGACAGTCTACAAATAATAAATTTATTATCTTAATAACTGCTGACGAATACTAAAACACAAAGCAAATTATAACAGTAAAAAGATGAAATAAAAGTAAAAAATACTTACAAAATCTTGTTTACAGGTACATCCAAAAAACACAAATGAATCTTTCAGATATTTAAAAGTAATTATTCCTTATAACAGTTATGGCCAACTGTATTGAAATGCTTTTTGAATGTAAAGCAGTGGCCTGTTACACACTTAAAAGAACATTTGTTGTCCGTTTTTTCGCATAGGTGGCATCTTCCTCGCTTCTTAGCAATTTACAATTCAGCTGGAGTACTAGTAATTTTTTGCATATTTGCTTCACATTTTGAACCATCTGTTTTGCTCCTTGCCCTCTTGGAAGATTTTCTCTTGTCTCTATATGCCTTTTTACAAGTTTTTCACACCAATTTTCACAAAAAAAAATTCTTTGTCTATAAGAACAGTTTTTCTTCCATGATTTATTTATTTCGCAATAAAGTACAAAAGCGTTATATGCAGATATGTTTAAAATATTGCAAAATACAACAAATGACCAACGATTTGTCTTCCTTTTTGTAGTGTAAGTAGCTACTATTTTGTCCAGCGTGTCAACTGCTTTTATTATAATCAATAATGATCTCTGGTTTTCTTTGAATACTTTGTCCAATTTTATCATTCTTATGCAATGTGCTTTGAAGAACAACATTTTTTTTTTTCGGAATGTAAGACACAAGCATTGTGTCTTTAGCAAATGCAAATGTTGAACTGTATCTTTCTTTTCCTTTTGTTTCTAAAATTTCTGCAGGGATAGATGATTTAGTTTTTCTTTATATTACCAATCATTGTTATATTTCTTTTGAGCAACATTTGACCTAAATCATAACATGTAAAGAAATTGTAAGTTGTATTATGTCCTCGTAAACCATACAATTAGTCCAAAATTACCCTTAATCCTTGATTTCTTTTGGGTGCATTTCCTGGTTGTTTTCCAAAATATGGTTGGATATTCTACACATAGCAAGTGTCAATGTCGCACAAAATCCAGAACTTTGAACCAGATTTAACAGGTTTGCTAGACATGTACTTTGTACAAAAACATGTAAGAAAACACTTGCCTCTAAAAGCAATAAGTTGTTCGTCCACCATTACATATACTTCTGGATTGAAAAGATTGGGTAAAATTTCTACCCATTTATCCCATAATTCTCGAATTGTGGTAAATTTGTCAGTTAATCTTCGTCTTTGTCGAGTTTCCCGGTCATCAAATCGTATAACTCTTGATATTATTTTGAATTTCTTTAGAGACATTGTAGCTCTAAACAAATGTCTTCCCTTGAATTCATCCCACAGACTTGTCATTGATTCATTGCTTGATTTGCACACACCTGTGAGCAATAAAAGGCCTACGTATGCATCCAAATCTACGATATTTAGATCTGTCCAATTTTTCCCATATACATGTTTACTTTCTAAATTTGAATAATTTATGATCATGGTTTTCAAATTATGGGGAGAAGCAGGTCAAAAGCGCTATATTTGTGCTGCTGAAAATCGAGTTAGGCCAGGGGTTTATTTCAAAATATTACTGCTTTCTAATCAACCAGCACTCGGATATGACTTTGCATGCCATGTTAGTTTTCCATCTCTGGACTTCATTATTTCGGGTACTTTATGTATAGTATCTATTTTTTCATCAGATAAAGAATAATTATCGTCATTGATTGGAAAAGATACATGATATTCTTCTTCCGATACAATTTCATACACATCAGATATATTTTCATCATATGTACAGCCTTCCATGAAAGAGAAATAAAACTTTCATATAACAAATAAAATATACACTATCGTTCTCCTCAAATAAATATTCACACTGATTCTAAAAGGTAAACTTCTTACTTCTAGTTGAGAGAAAAACAACAAACAAAATGAATTTCTGCTATGACTTGTCTGATGCCACACTTCTATGTCTCATAACTTCTTTCCCCCCCCGATAATTCGACCCATTTCCATCCCCTTACCATTTTTGCAACCGTATAGCGGAAATAAAACAATATCGGTGTTTTCAAAAAACTATGTGAATGTATTTTTATGCTTGGACAAAATAGACCCGAAGGACATAGTAAGGTGTTTATTTGTTGTGTTAAAACTAAAAATCCGATTAATTTAAAATTGTAGTATGTGTTAGGTAAAAACAAATCAGGAAAAGTCGTGAAATTTCACAAAATTTTTATGAGTAGTTTTTGAGTAACACAAGCTGAAACTTGTGTATGGGTCTAAAATGACCCGAGGAGCTTTCTAGGGTTAATGAATATAACTGTATACATGTTAGTATATTTAAGTGATTGATATAGGCATGTAAATGTTAAAGTGATTAATCAGTTATTATCAATATCGCTATAAACCAGAAGTTATTATTATTATAAATCAGCAGTAATATTAACTGGTTATTATTAAATTAATAATATTTAATGGATTTATTACATGAACCATAACAGATACATTAGAAATATTATACATATTTCATATACAGTAATCCCTCAACATTCGCGAGTTTCGATTATTCGCGAATATAAAAATGCGGAAAAACTTAACATTGGCGAGAATCTGACTTGATTATTCGCGATTTTTTTTTTAAAATTATTATTATCGCTTTCTTTTTCAGAATTTATAGTTGTTAAAGATTATTTCCCCTGTTTTCTGAGTATATATTTACAAATCAATTTTCAATTGTCAACTGAAAAAGGAATGAGTGTTGTAGGAAAGCAAAATAATAACAACAGCAGAATACTCATCGCAAAGGTGATATAATAAAAAGTTGTAAAGGGGGTCAACGGCATCTTCAATCTATTAATTTAAAATGTGCAGGTTCTTGTAGCGATGGAGTTAAAGCTGCACTGAGGAAATAAAAGAATTTCTGAATCATTTAGTTGTATTTAAATATCGTATTTTCATATTGTATCGCATACTGACTCACTAATACATTATCATCTCTTTGCGATTTGCGAATAGAGAGAGTCGAAATTACTTTATATAAAAACCTAGGCTTTTTTAGCTGTAAGTATTTCTCCAGTCAGTTAATTTGAATTATCTTCAATCAATAAATTTCATGTTTAAGAATATGTGTGAACATTCACCTTCTACATACATGCTATGCAGAATGTATTGTTAATACATATTATCCTTTAGTTCTTTGAAATGCTGGGCCACTCCAATTAAAATTTTATAGAACGTAACTCATATTTTAGTGCAGATAGATAGACTCAACATTCGCGGATTTGACATTCGCGAGGTTTTCCTGGAACGTAACCCTCACGAATGTTAAGGGATTACTGTATACCGTAAAATCCCGAAAGTAAGCCCCCTCTCAAATGTAAGCCCCCTCCCACTTTTAAGCAATTTTGGTTTTCTTTTCCATTCTTGAATGTAAGCCCCCCCCCAAAAAAAAATATATCCGTAAAATCTTGAAAGTAAGCCCTCCTTCCCACTTTTAAGCAATTTTGATTTTCTTTTCCATTTCCAAATATAAGCCCCCCTCCCCCCCTCTCACATACAAAAAAATTTTTATGCATAAAAAATTGATTTTAAAAATCCAAGGGAGGCAATTTTCATTCTTTTGATATTTTTGACAGATTTCCACTTATGTTTTTATATGATGTTAATGAAATCCTTCCTCTCACATGAAATGTCTGTTTCCCTTCTATGCCCTCTCTAACAAAAAAAAAAATCCCTGACGGCTCGGCCTACAGGCACAGGTAGATTTCGAAGACGCAGACCGTGGGGCGCCTGTTTGTCGGGAATTGCGGAAGAAATGACCTTTTTGCGATAATGCTGCAGTTGGAACCGCCTACTTCGAAACCAAATTTGTTTGCAGATGGAGCCAGCAAGGAATTTTTCTTTTGCTATAAGAGTTGGTCCTATAAAAACATGTCAATATAAAAGTTTTAGATAATATTAAGAGGATTTATAATAAATGGTTCAATGGCCCCTGGTTCAATTTTGCCCATTAACGAACTTGAACGAGATTTTATGCCCCATGATTTTATGTATCAGTTTCGAAAAGAATCGGGAGTTGGAACCGCATACTTCGAAAAATAACTTGTTTGCATGCGGAGCCGGCAGGGATTTTTTTGTGTTTCATTTTTTTTTGCTATAACGGTTGGTTCTATAAAAAACTTGTCAATATAAAAGTTTTAGATAATATTAAGAGGATTTATAATAAATTTAAGCGGATTTGAAATCTTGGGAATTGACAAAGTTATGAATTTTTTCCTTCTACAACCGCCCTCCTCCCCCCCCCCCCCTTAAGGCAATTTCTAATTATATCAAAAATCTGTCATACATAAGTTTTTGGCCCTGTTCCTGGAAGTAATAATAACTTTAAACGGATTCGATACGTATCATAATTAAGAAATTATGGTTTTTTTTTCTGTTTTCACAAAAAGCCCCCCCCCCCCCCCTGGTTCGATTTTGCCCATTAACGAACTTGACCGAGATTTTATGTATCAGTTTCGAAAAGATGCGGGAGTTGGAACCACCTACGTCGAAAAAGAACTTATTTGCAGGCGGAGCCGGCAGGGATTTTTTTGTTTTTAATTTTTTTTTGCTATAACGGTTGGTCCTATAAAAAAACTTGTCAATATAAAAGTTTTAGATAATACTAAGAGGATTAATAATACATTTACGCGGATTTGATATCTTGTGAATTGACGAAGCTATGATTTTTTTTCTTCTAAAACCCCCCTTTTCCCCCCCCCTTGGGCCCATTTTTAATTATATCAAAAATCTGTCATACGTAAATTTTCGGCCCTTTTCCTAGAAGTAATAATAACTTTAAGCGGATTCGATACGTATAATAATAAAGATATTATGAGGGTTTTTCTGTTTTCACAAAAAGCCCCCCCATTTCCCCCCCCCTTGGTTCGATCTTGCCCATTAACGAACTTGACCGAGATTTTATGACCCTTGATTTTATGTATCAGTTTGGAAGAGATTTATGCAGAATTTTTCCAGTTATCGTGGTCAGAAAAAAATGACACATATATATATATATAAAGTTTTGAACTGGGGATGGTTTTGGTTTCTGGGAGTCATGATCGGCATAGATCTGCAAAAATTTTTCAAAATTTCCAACTTAGCTGAGAATGTAATAGGTAGTATTTCTTACGAAATCTACCTAAAAAGTTTGAAAACTTGAGAATCTTAAATCCTTCTGTACTTCCTTCTGCTCACTAGTAACGTAACAATAGTAAAAAAAATCAATCCTCTACACTACAATCTCCTTCTCCATTAAAAATTTATGCCTCTTCTCCCTCAGCATATAAAGTTTAAAATCTTTAAAACTCTTTATAAAAAAAAATTATGCTCTATTTGTTGCTCTCTACTAACAATAAATAAATAATCAGCCATTTAAATTTTCTCTCTACCACCAAGATGTCTGCTTCCACTTTTTTGCCTCCCCCCTGCAAAATAATCAATCATATAAATTACCCTTCACTCTAGTCCTCTCTCTCTCTGAAACTTACACTTCTCCTTCCTTCCTTCCCTCTCATCTCAGGATACAAAGTTTAAAATCTTTATTAAAAAACTTGCTGTCTAGTAACAATAAATAACTAATCAACCATTTCAATTATCGCTTTAACACCAAAATGTCTGCTTCTTTCACTTAGTTAACCCCTATCAAAAAAATAATAATAATAAAATGAACTATTTATAAAAAATTAAACAATTTATTAACACACACACAAATTTTAAAATCTTTAAATTTCTATTTTTTAAAATAAACTGCTGTATTTATTTCTCTTTAGTAACAATATTAATGACTAATCAATCACCTAAATCCCCCCCTCCTTTCTCCCAAAAATTCCACTTCACCCTCTGTCTTCTCACCCAGCAAATAGTTTAAAATCTCTATTATTATTATTATTATTATTTTTAAATGTTGATCTATTTCTTATTTTGTAGTAAGGCAACTCATCTCATTTACATCATCTCATATAAGTATCACTCATCTAAAATCATCATTCCGTTTGAAACTTTTTCTCTGTCCTATTCTCCCAAAGAAGGGGAATGGATTTCTAAATATGTGAGATGAAAGCAAAAATGTTCATCTTTTTTGCATTTTGGCTGTTCTTCCCTGAATCACGTATATGTTTTATGTTTTGAAATAAATATGTTCTCTAAAATAACTCCCCGTCCATTAACAAAATATCAGCTGTGAGAACAGCCAAACTACAAAAAGACTAAAATCTTCTCTTTGCCCTTCTCCCCCTCCATGTCTAGAAATTCATCCCTTTTTCTGGGGATGGAGAATGGAACTTTAAAGGGAGAATTAGATGATCATTTATTTATTGTTGCTACAAAGTGACAATACCACATAAAATCTTTAAAAAATATTTTTAAAGATTTTTAAGTTTATGTGCTGAGGGGAGAAGCAAATTTTTAGAGGTGTGTGTGCGTGTGTAGGGGGGGGGGGTGGGTGGAGAGAAGCAATTTAGATAATTATTTAATTATAGTTGCAAGAAAGTTCTAAATAGATATAAAAAAAAAACTTTTAAAGAAACTTTAAAGTAAGTACTGGGAGGAGGGGGGGGGGGCAAAGGAAATAAAGAAGACTTTTTGGAAGGGAGGAGGGTATAATGTAGATTGTTACCTAAATACTGCTGGGAAAAAATCACAAATACAGCAGAAAAAATTAAGAAGAAAACTATGCATTTTTGGTACCAGAAGGAGGGCAAAAGTAATTTTGAGAGCAGATTTAGATTATTTATTATTTATTGTTATACAATAAAATAAGAAATTAAAAAAATTTATTTAAAAAGTGATTTTTAAATTTTTTTATTTTATTTTATTTATTTATTATTATTATTATTATTTATTTATTTATTTATTTTATTATTTATTTTTTTTTTGGGGGGGGGGGCAGGATTTTAAGGTTGGGATTTTTTTTTTAATCCACCGAAATACGGAAAATTCTTGCGCCTTTTTAAAAATTTTACGAGATGCATTTGTAAGGGGAGGATATTCATGAAATAAGGGTGGGGGGCAGGGGGGGAGAAGCAGGGATTTTAGGAGGATGGGTTAATTTAGATGGTAGGTTGGAGTTATTTATTTTTAATATAGAGTATTTAATAAGTCTGAAAATAAGTTTAAAATTAAAATGTTATAAAGGTTAAACTATGCATTTTTGGTACCAGAGGAGGGAGAGGGGCAAACAGTAATTTTGAGAGCAGATTTATATGATTGATTATTTGTTGTTGCAATAAAATAAGAAATAAAATAATTTTTTTTTTTTTTTTTTTTTTTTTTAATTTTTCTTTTTTTTTTTAGGGGAGGGGGAGTAGGATTTTAGGGTTGGATTTATTTTTATTTTATTTTATTTATTTATTTTTTAATCCGCCGAAATATGGAAGACTCTTGCTCTTTTTTTTATAAATTTTACAATTTTACAGATTTTTAATTTTACGCGATGCATTTGGAGGGGGAGGATCTTCATGAGATAAGGTTGGGGGGGGGGGGGCAGGGGGAGAGAAGCAGTGATTTTAGGAGGTGGGGTTAATTTAAGTGGTCTGAAAAGAAGTTTAAAATGAAAAAGTATAAAGGTTAAACTATGTATTTTTGGTACCAGAGGGGAGGCAAAGGGGGGAAACAGTAATTTTGAGAGCAGATTTAGATTGATTTTAGATAGATAGTATTTATTGTTAGAATAAAATAAGAAATAAAGAAAAAAAATATTTTTTTTAATTATTTTTTTTGGAGGGGGTGGGGGGTGCAGGATTTTAGGGTTGGGAATTTATTTATTTAATTTTATTATTATTATTATTATTTTTAATCGGTCGAAATACGGAAGATTCTCGCCCCTCTTTTACTTCTAAATTAAAGATAAAAACAGGTTTTTAAATGATTTTTAGAAAAAATCCCGATTATAAGCCCCTTCCCAAATTTAACCTTTTTTTTATTTTGAAAAAGGTGGGGAATCCCTTACAATCAGGATTTTACGGTACTTCTTATATTCAATGACTTTCTTATATGTGTGAAATTTCATTTTATGATTGGAAAAGAAACAAGACAGGTTAGATATAAAAATTTAACACAAATAGCTACTTCTTGATTACTTGTGCTTTTTTTGTAGTCAAGAAAATAACACCAGAGGTAACTAATTACAAGAAATCTTTTTAAAATATCCATAAGTTTTAAACTGAGAAAAATTGATGATGTATCTATTTTGAATATAAAAAGTAATGAAAGTAGAAAGCAGTTTCCCACCTTTAACTGCAATGATTCATCTGGAAGTTTTAAACAATCAATGATTATGTCTTGTTGGGCTGCAGTAATATTAGGCTTAGCTTTCTTTACAATAAGGATCAATGCCTGGAGACCTTAAAACATAAAAATGTAAACTGTGTCATGGCATATAATATATAGAAAAAGAATCTTCAAAAAATAGTTAACAAATAAAAAAAATATAGTGAAATATAATCCAAAGTCTTATTCAAACAAATCCATTGTGAAATTCTTTCAGCTTTATGATCAAAACAAAAATTTTTAGTTAAAATAACTCAGAATTTTGCTATTGATGTTAAGTTCTGTGTTGTCTCAATTGTTTGCAACACAATCAGCACACAATTAGTAATAAACCAAAAATTTGTAATAAGCTAATATTTATAACAAATGTTATGCCTGTGTATGTAATACTACTACACTAGAGTACTCCTAATCCACAAACCTGTAATTCTCAAATGCCTGTAATCCACACTATATATGTGTGAATGCAAACAAAGAAATTAAATTGTTAAAAAAATAATTTTGGCAATTTTTTTACATTTTTTCCCCTTTAACTTTAATTCAATTATATATGTATATATATATTATTGTATATCATTTAATGCTTTTTTTATAGTTTAAAATGAGAGAACATATAAAAATATTTTATTTAATTATTCATATAATAATTAAAAAAAATTATCTCCTCTGTTTATTCTTTAAAAAAAATGTTTTGTCTTAAAGTTACTTATATAATATATTTAATCTCTGATCTAGAAATAATTACAATTTATAGAATTGAAAATAAAATCATTTATTCAAAACAAAGCAGTTAATCCCTTAAATCAGTGTTAATAAATATAAAAATCAACAAACTGCTATTTAATATTTACATATGTATTTACAATATTTAGAAAAGGATGTTGAAATTTCTAAAGAAAAATTTTGTGGTTAAGCAGACAACTATGGTTATTTATAGACTGCAAGACACAATACAACAAGAACGAAAAAGAAGCAGAGATTATGAAACACTTTCCAACAAATTCAGAATATCAGAGCTTCACAGTTTATATATTTATATACCAATATTTATAGTAAGCAATTTAAAAAACGCATAACAAATTTAAAAACCCGATTTCAGCAATCAATAATCGGAAAAATATCCAAATTCTTTTGTGCAGCCTGTATATGATCCATAGATTTGTATGTATACTGCACAGTATGCTAAAATTTACTTCAGTTAGGAAATACATAGCACAATTAAAAATTCCCCTTTGGCAATTTCTGTTAATAAACGGAAATGTGGGTGAAATCTTTTGAGCAGTCTTGTATATGATCTATAGAACTTATATGCCAAAAATTAGTTACATTGAAAAACGCATACAACTGAAAACGAGCTACCAGCATAATTTTTTAGAGGAAAAAGTTATTTTTATTTTTTCTATGAGATTAAATAAAACTGTCAGTTTCAGAAGGAATGAGCCCGAGCCCGACCGGGTCCGAAAGCTGGTATACAAATTGAGCCAAAGGCCGCGTCAGGCCCGGGCTTGGGCTGAGCCTGTCTCATCTCTAGTGCACCTCAGTGATATATATCAATTCGAATATGTTTAAAATAGTGTAACATCATTAAAATATGCCACGATTTTTTCCCCATAGATCATAATGTAATGGAATTCTTTTAAGTGTTCCTGTAAAAGAACCATTAAATGTTACACACTTTATTTTCAATACCAAATATGCCATAGTAAACCCCAATGATATATATCAATTTCAAAGAAATCTGAGTATATTTATATGAGCTAGAGTATGGACAGACAGACAGACAAATCAAATGCATAAACACTTTTCAACAATGTTGGAAAGTGTTAAAAACATAAGTCAAATGTTTTAATGCAAACATAAAATATAAAAATCAATAAATTATTATTTTTTTAAATTCTTACTTTATTTACAAGTTTTTAAGTGTGTAATTTATGTATTTTTAAGCATTAACAATTTAAATTTATCCAAAGTATGAATTAAAAAAATTGTAAATAAACATGACCTGTAATCAGCAAAAAGTGTCAAATCCACAAAATGCTTGGAACCAAGCTGTGTAGATTAGTTTTCTTCTATCATACTTAATAGTAGTAGTTAATGTTGCTAGTTAGAAACATTATGTGAATAATAATGAATTATGAAAACTTAAAAATAAATTTAGTTTGCAACAATATCGTTTATTGTCTTAATTCTCTATATTATCTCGATTGTTTTCATTTCAATTATTCTATTACATACCATTTGTTTTTGGAGAAGATTGCTATTAAACTTTAAATAATTTAGTTCTTACTAAAATATTAGTCAGTAATTTGTAAATATTAATACAATTTTGGTTACATTTTTAAAATAATTTTTTTTATACAAAACTGATTTATTTGAACTGCAGATTATATGACATTGTGGTACGTCAAGAACAGTACATATAAGCAAGAAAATGGATTTTCATGGTGGACTTTATTAATTTTTAAACAAAGATAGAGAAAATATCTTTATGTTTTTATTTTTGTTTAAAATTGTAAATAAATATATCAAACATTCAGGGATACAATATTCATTACTACTCCAATATTCTTTGTCATAAAAATGGTATATGATGGTGCAATTTGGATGTCATACTTAAGGTTTAAGAATGTCAAGTCTATGTAATTCACATATTTCTTCAACTGTAAAGGAAAATTTTGCTTTTTTTACTGACCAGAGTAATATACAATAGCTACAAAATACATTCTAAATGCTTTTTATAAGACATACCCATAAACTTCATATTGACATCTCTAGCTTTCAAAAGCATGGAAACAGATGATATTGCAATTTCTAAAAGCTCAGAATCTGCTTCAATAGCTGCAATTGTTTCAAGGACTTGATACACGATTGCTAAAATATACATTCAAATAACTATAAGATATTTCTTAACAAGAGAAAAAGAAGATATAATATATTTCATTAAAGGAGAACAAAATTTAAATGATTCAACAAATATAAACTTATTTTTTAAATTTCACTTTTCCCCTTAAATCAAAATAAACAAAAATTCACAAGTAAAGGCCTTGTTCAGACTTTTTTAAAATATAAGTACAGGGGTCAATCCAGGCAAAATTTTGAGCCCATTTAGGTCCCCTTCACAAAAATCCACTTAATAAAACAGACCCCTTCAAAAAATTCTTTTAATATACAGGCCTCTTCATATAATTATTTTTAATAAAATAGATCCTTTCACAAAATTTCATTCCATAAAAGCATACTCTTCACTGATTATTTTTATTTTCCATTAAACACTGTTTCAAATATATTTGAAGTTATAAGCTACTGAACTGCAAAATAAATAAAATAAATTTTCTGAGTAATATTTTGAGTTATAGAGGTTTAAATAATACTGATTAATTTATAATATTGTTAAAGAATATTACAAGTACACTACACAGTCCAAAAGAAAGGAAGTACACCAGACAATTCATGCTAAAAATTAAATGAAACATGAGTCATGAATGAGAACTATATTTTCTCTAAATAAAACAAAATCATACAAATACACATAAATACCTTGAGCTACAGCATGAAATGATCCAGTTTGAGACAGTGTTTTCTTTAAAACAGGAGATAACTTTTTGGAATTTCTATGAAAATGCAACATAAAAACAGAAAGTATTAAAATACATTTATGAAAAGATCATCCTTACAAACTATACATATTTAAAAAATTAAAAGAAAACCAAAGAATTTAATAATACTTACTCTGTGGTGGTGCAAAGATGCCTGATTAATTTTAAGATTTCGATCTGCAGCCAAGGAGCAGGGATATCTGAATAAATCATTGAGTGTGGTATCCTCCTCATTAAAATTTGTTCATGGAGATTCAATAAACTATCCAATATGTAGGAAAAGTCTCCATTTAGTAACTGAAATGAAATTTATATCTTTACAAATCCTTGAAAAAAAGATAACCGTATTATCAATTAAAATTGGTGAATTTAAAAATAGAGAAAATTATTTAGAAATTAAAATTAATTTAAAATTAAATCTTCAAAATTTTCTGTGATCGATTGAAAAAATGTGATTTTTTTTAAACAACCGATTAACGAAATTCACAATCATTTTTAGCATCCTACTGATGATATTCATGATTGTTTTTAGCATCTGATTGGCGATACTTGCGATCTATTTCATCGACCTATTGATGAAATTTGCAATCTATTTCATTGACCGACTGAGGAAATTCACAATCTATTTCATCGACCGACTGATGAAATTCAGCTTCTTTTTTTATTGATTGATTGACTAAATTCATGATCTTTTTAATTGATCGATTGACAATCTTTTTAATTGATTGATTGATAAAATTCGCGATCTTTTTCATAGAGTGATTGACGAAATTCATGACTTTTTAAGTGATCGATTGAAGAAATTCGCAAAATTTCAGGAATATTAGGACAGATTGCCATATTTGAGGACATTTCAGGACTTTTTTTTATTTTTCAAGAATTTTAGGACAAGTACGACCCCTGTCAATGTTAAAAAATAGATATTTTTCTCCTTTCATGTTGAAGAGCCAGATCATTAAGTTTTCAAAGTTTCATTTGTAGGTCAATTAAATAGCATATACAAGAAATGTATACATGCCTAAGTTACAAGACCAGGGACAGGTTGTATGAAGTGCAAAATTTCCATTTTCTTTTTAATTCATACAAAAAAAAAAAACTTTTTAAAATTTATATTTACATGTAATATTTATAACAAATAACATTGTCTTCACTACAGTATAATACTGATATAGCATACATATGTCATTGGGAACTACTAGCATAAATCAGTACTATTATACAAGTTTCACAAAGTTTTAGATTTTTACAGCACAAGATGCACAAAACACTTCACTAGCATTTTTGTTGGTATGAAGAAAAATTATTTATACAGGGCGGCTTTTTCTTTGCTTTCTGGGTCATTTTGGTCCAAAGAAGGAATTTGCCATACTGAGGTGCTTTGAATGTTTTTGATTTTGAAAAGAATTTCATTTTTCAAAATTCAAGATGATGCAGCAGGCCACTAAAATACTCCTGGAGAGCCCTCAATGGACCAGTAGAAAAGCTTTACTCAAAGAAACATTCCATTCTTAAAAAGAAAATATAAATAAAACACTGAGTTTAAATAAAAAAAAATTGTTGTCAACAAACTAAACATAAAACTTAAACAAATAAATATCCATGGTATCTTTGAAGCTGGTTTGGAGGAAATTCCAAAATTTAAACATTTTATTTCTTCTTGTTAGATTGCTATAATGTATCCCTGCGTAACTCTAGAGAAAATGCATCAGTCACATATAATATTGCATTCAAGTTATGGGATAATGCAGTTTGCAGTCCATAATACATAACTGACCTTATGTTGCAATAATGCAGGTAACATCAAAATCCATGTGATTGTTCTGTAAATCACAATTATATATATTTTTTCCTCTACCATAACAAGAAAGAAAAATAAAGTTAGTTGTATCGAAACATGTATAAATATTGTCTCAATCTAAGTGAAGCATTCAAATAAGAAAAGTAGCATAAGAAAGCATGAAGACCTACCTTTATTACTTTATGCAATGTAGGAATAACAACTGATACAACTTCTAATTCTGGATCACTCAAGCACTTTTCTAATTTAGGAAAGGCCATCAAATAGGCACTTTCAGAATCAATCAATTGCAAACAGTGTGATAACGTTAAAACTGCACATTTACGGACAGATGGTCTGAAAAAATATAGATACGTATAAGAAATCGAAAGTGCATTTAATGCTTGAAATTGGAAACATAAACTGTCTTCAAGAGCAAATGGTAAAAATAAATAAATAGATAAAAATAAAATAAAATAAAAATTTTCACATTATTTTGTCTTTATTTTTTTGCTTAAAAAATTGTAAGCTTAATTTTTCTAGTAGTTTATAATTATTAAAGATAAAAATATTAATTTTTCAAACTATTAGCTGCTGATTGTATAAATGAATAATAAAAATAATTAACCACTTATAAGAGTCCAATTACTGAGAAATATATGTAAAACTTTATATTATTTTTGACATAGTATAGAATCATTTGCTTTATTGAATCAAATTAAGATGGTACAAGAATGATACAATTAAGTTTTCAGTATTGTTTGTGTTATTTTTATAACCTTCTCCTGCTTTTGTGCTTATATTAAATTCATAAAGGCAAAGTTTAAATGGATATAGTAGGAAAAAAATTTTTGCAAGGCAAAATATACAAACTGAAATATATGCTTTTTTATATAAATTAAATGATCTATCAATTTTAGATTACAATGCAATCTTGATTATCTCTGGCTTGATTAATTAATTGATTATCCCTAGAAGCTATCTCTGTGATGTTAGAAAAAAAATCTGAAATAAGAAAATCTTTAGGGTAATATTTTACTATTAAATAGTAGCAATCATGTGAGGTATAGTACCAAAAAATTCCTTTTTCTTCTTATTTTATGTAAAATCATATTGTGTTTATAAATGTGTATTTTAAAATAAATAATGGCATATTTTTTTAAATCCCAGTTTCACAATATTTTTCAAGCTACATCATTTTTTTTCTCTAAGTCTTATGATATATTATAATTATACTATATAATAATAACATTCATTTACACTATAATATTTTCTTCATGCTATAAACATCATAATTAACAAATTCCACTTGAGAATCTCATCATTAGGTTACTGGCTGTAAATTCAAGCATTCATGCAAAAATGCTTTGAATGTGGTCAAGTTCATCCCTTAATTAAGAAGTAGATCTAGAACTAGAAGGAAAACTGATTTTAAACCTAAATCTAGATATAGATTGAACTCAAGAATTTCTACAAGTTTTCTGCACATCTGTCTTGTTGACTAATGGATATAAACTTGAGCTTATTCTGGATTCTGCTGCTACTGACTATTTCAGTTTTGACAGATCTATTTAGCACAATTTTAAAGAATTAAGAAGTTAAGCTGTGACTGCTAAGAGAATTACTCACATATGTGATATATACAACTTAACTTATGTACTGTAACAGAAAATTTTGTTTTAAACAAAGTATATTATGTTCCTGATATGGTACGAAATCTTGTGTCTGTAAGAAAATTAACTAAAGAAATTTTTAATGTAAAATTTGAAAAATATAATTCTGTTATTTTTTATTATCCTGATAATTCTGAATTTTTAAAAGTTCCTTTAGTAACTAAATTTTATTGTATTACTTCTAAATGTATGGTAAATGAATTTTGTGCTTATGTGCAAATAATTGTCCTAATGACTTAGTACTCAGGCATAAGTGTTTTGGATACTTCAATGTTAGAAATTTAGTAAGATTTTCTAAATCAAACTACATAACTGGACTTAAAAAATTGTTGGGTGAAATGGGATATGGGAAGTTTGTGAATTGGCAAAAAGTACTAAAGAATCTCATCATGCTGATGATGATATTAAAACACATGGCATTTTCGAGTTAGTACACATCAACATTTGGGGACCAGCCACTGAACCTTCTTTCGGTGAGGCTAGGTTTTTCCTTAGTCTAGTTGATGATTTTTTAAGATATTCACAAACATAAAAGTCAAGCATTTGAATATTTTAAGCATTATAAAGCTCTAGTTGAGAAACAGACTGAACACATAATTAAGACTTCATTCTGATTGTGGAGCAGAATTTTGCTCTAATCAATTTGAGAATTTCTTAAAAGATAAAATGATGACACCTGAGAAAAAAAAAAAACACTTATTTGCTGCAGATGATTGGCATGGCAGAATTGTATAATTGCAGGGCTGCCACTGCCAAATGGTATACAAAATAGTTGCTTTAGTAGCCTACAATGAAAAAAATAGTAGCCAAAATAGTAGCATTTGCATAAAAATAGTAGCCAAAATAGTTGCATGCTTACTTAAGAAAAGAGGGGCAAGAATCCTTATTTCCCATAAAAATAACATCATGAAAATCCACATTTTCCCTACTACTACCATCCAAATTTTCTACTTTTTGTATTTTAATTATAAAATCACACACACAAACGGAAAGAAAGAAAGAAGAAATTTTTTAAATTATCATCTGAGATATACGATTATAATGCAATTTGGTTTTTCCAAACTAAATTGAATATATTCTTATCTTGTGCTTGAGCATTACTGTGAGGCAACTAAAAACAATACAATTTTTATTGCATGTTATTAGCTGCAATTTTAATTCCATTTTGTAAACAAAAATTAACTGAACCAATTGAAAGTGGTTTTATCAAAAAAGGATGCATTTGATAAAGAAAATACGTGTACATACTAACCTATTCTTTAGAAGACATTTTTGTAAAATAAAATAGCAAAATCATCCGAAAAAAATAAAGTCTGATTTTATAGACACCAATGGGCCAAATAAAGCTATCTAAATAAGTAAAAAAGGCAATATTCTAAATGTTTTTCTCAACATTTTAAATCTGTTATTAAATTGAAAAACTGCGATAGAAAACAAGATTTTCTTATTTCTAAGTAGCATTTATTTCAGCTCGTTTATTAATTTAAATTTTTGGAATGAAGCATTTATACGAGGTTAGAAACAAATACAATTCACGCAGCATAGTGAACAAATCTACAGTTAATCGTTTGTGGTTCATACGACAGTTAAAGGGTTAAATGCGTTTAAAAACACTCAAAAATTGGACAAATATACTGTAAAGCATAAGGGTTATGGGTGGTAGCCAAACCAAAAATCAATAATTAGTTTTCCACTGAAATTTGGATTGTACTACATTTATATTGAAAGAGTATTTTTTTTTTTTCAAATGAAAGTTTTTACATATTTTAAAAATTGCATAAAAAAATTTATACGGAAATATTAGATTGTGGTATTGGGTTAAAAAATTTACAGTGCTGAGTTTTTTTTTTTTTTTTTTTTTTTTTTTTTACAAAAATAGTAGTTGGGACTGGAAAATAGTCTCCTTTTTTCTGTTTTCCTCTAAAATAGTCGCTTTTGAAGGTTTTTGGGCTAAAATAGTAGCCATAGTTGCCTGATGCTGAAAATAGTCGCTTTTAGTAGCATTTTAGTTGCAAATGGCAGCCCTGTAATTGCACTTTAATGGAAGGAGTTACAGAAATCTTAATTCAGGCAAATTTACTTAAGGGATTATGGGTTGAGATAGTTTACTGTAAGTTTATACGATAGTTACTTTAAGTTTTGGAAAAATAAGTATCCTCATATAAAATAGGATGGGAAAGCCGTCTTGTATATTTGGAGATCAGCTAGATATAACATAGACATTATACTATATATGAATTGTTTCTTGGGACTAAAATTAATCATGTCCAATATTAGCTTATCCATTGTTTAATTGAAGAATAATTTGAAATTTAATTTATTTAAAGTAGAGAAAAATTGCAAAAAATGACCAAAGCATTAATTCTGAAAGTTCTAAAAACCAAACATAATATAATCACCAATCAAAACCTTCACTGAAAAATAAAAATAATGATGATCTTGCTGTGAAACAAACACAACATGAACCAGGCTTAAAACTTTTAGCAAAATTCTTTGACACATAGCATATCATCAAAGTTAAACCTTTGAATTTTTTACTATCTAATTTGGAAAAATATGTGCATTTTAAAATCCACATGCTTGCATTAAAAGCTGTGTATTCCTTTAAACAAAACACAAAAAGTATTTTCTTTTTTCAATGTGTGGTGAACTTCTCTTTTTATTTTTGGTACATTCCACAGCTTTTTATTAAGAATTATTAATTCACTACACACTGCTCTCTGAAACTTTATCTCATTATTACAAACTTTAAAAAGTTGTTAGTTAATACTAAATTCCAATAAAAATTGTCTAAGATACACGATTTACAAGAAAAGAAAGCAAAATTTCAAGCATTTTTAAAATCAAATAAAAAGAAAACAAACCCCTTGTCTTTACCTTGGAAAAAAAGTACAAAAGTAAAAAAATAAAAAAAGCTTATTTGAAAAAAAATAATAATTTAGTTGCAAACTACACAAAATGTTAAATGTATGAAAAATTAAACAAATAATTGTTAGCAAACAGTTCATGAAAATTTCCTGTTTTTATATTAATTAATTTGTAAGTAAGGCAAATACAACTGTAGTTATAACCCAAACTTTGGTGGTATATATATGCATAACCAAAAAGAGTACTTTTATTCTACTTTATTAAATTCTTTAAAATCCCATTTAGAAATTTACTTGGCCATTTAAAGTTAAGAAGTTCATTATTATATTTTGCCTCTTATTATGTATTAATGCATTTGAATTAATTTTCTAATTACACTTTTTACAGACAATCTCTTGAAAGATGTATAAGAGATGTTCGAATATACAGGGTGGTTCAAAATTACTGAGTGCATTTCATGTTTGAAATAAAAAAGAATAAAATGAGGTATGTACATGTTTATTGTTTTCTTGGAAAGACAATTCAAAACAGTTTTACACAACAACATTTTAAACATTATAACCATGAACCAAAATGTACAATAACTTCTTTTGAGTTACCCATTATCCTGAAAAGCATTCTTTATCTTTTGAAACCTCAGAAACCAATATCTTTTCGAGTTTAATGAAGCATTTATAATATCAAAGCTTCCTTTGCTGCCACTGATTTTCAGAAATCATTTTGAATAGTTTTTATAGTGCTATAATAATAAGTTTGCCATAGTGCTATAATAACTAGTAAATCTACAGATCAGAGGCCTCAACATCAACTCTACAAATCATTGTTCATTAATCTCACTAATTTTTAACAATATCTGCATAATATTTGATAGTCTAAAATTCAATTTTTTAAAGTTATTTATACATTTATAAGAATATAAAATTTATTGAAAGTTCCGAAAATTTTAGAAGTATCGCATTAAATACAATGTTATGCAATGATAGGATAAACTACTTATTACTGTATTTTTCAGACTAACAATACATTACATTAGGGGTGTCCACCCCCCTGAACCCCCCATTGTCGCTTTAATTTTATATTTTCAATTTCCAGTAATTATACTATTTCATTTCTTGAGTATATGTCTGAATGTATTTACTATTTTAATTTCATTAGAATAACCATCTCTTTGTACAAGAGATTTTATCCTATCCTTAAAAGAATACTTATATTTCAATCATTAAACATCATAAGTTGCTGAAATTGAATAAAATTTTGTGTATAAAATATACTTATACAAATATAAATTCCTCTTATGTGACCTATATTCAATTTACACATTCAACAGTTTTAACCATTGGGAAAATGGTTGTTGCTTTTGGTCGAGAATGGACCAAATGATGTTCGCATTTTACTATTTTAACCATTTTTAACAAAATTCTGTAACTTTAGAAGAACTTTTCAAGTATTTTTAACAAAATTCTGTAACTTTAGAAAAATTTATCTCTGAATAGGTAACAGAAATGCATAAAATCGTTACAAAAATGTTAAAGTTACAAAAAGGATAGATGCAAATTATCAGATATGAAAAATAAAGTAGAAATTTGGTACTTTTTTGTTATAGCGGCCCCCAAGGATGAAATATTTTTGTTTCTGCTTTCATTAATATATTGTAAATTTGGTACTTTCGTGTTATAGAGGCCCCCAAGGATGAATCGCCAAGCGACCAAGATTTATCGCCAAATTATGAAGCATGTATGACATTATAATAATATATGATATCATATAAATTTTTTTGACGTATGTGGGCAAGTTATAGTCATATATGATGCATATATGACATGTGTATATGATGTACATACGACATATAAGACGTAAATAACATGTGTATAATGACATATATGGCACATATAAAAGTGTATGGAATATATATATATGCATATATAAGCTTTGCAATGATCTTGGCGAAATCATAACTGAAACCTTGGCATAATCATAGTTGTGGGAGCCGCTATAACACGAAAGTATTTTTATTATTATTATTTTTTTTTCTTTTTAAGCTTTCGGAACATTTTCCCAATGGTTATTGTAATTTGTTAAATTATAATTTTTTTATTATTTTAATTTGGAAAACCAATTTGGTAATCTTTCTTTAGTAGTTAAAATAAATTCTCATCTATTTCATTAAAAAAGCATATTAAAAAACTAAAATCACCTGAAAATTAGCTATTTTGTTAATAAAATTTTGCGTCAAAATAATGTGATTCACTTGAATTTTCCTTTGTTGATATTCTTTGATATATAGTTGCTTAGCAACCATTGAATGAAAGAGAGAAAAAAATGCATTGAAAATTTTTGTAAAAAATGAGAAATTAAAATGCTTTACATCTTTCAAATGAATGCATAAAATTTCCCAATAATTCATACAATTAATTTCGAAATTCTAATAAATATATTGGTAAATTTTCAAAGCGATTGGATTAAATTAAGATCTCCATTTCGTAAATTTAGCATCCATAATTTAGCCTTTACAATTATCCCAATGTGACATTTTCTTTTCGGTGAATGTTAAAATTAAAAAAATCATCTGACTTCCCATTGAAAAGCATTATGACCTAAAAAGAAATGTTCTATATTTTTCGAACGAATGAGCAAATGTAACTAAAAACCTAATTCCGGGTATCTCACCAACATACCCACCAAAAATCAATCTAATAGGAGGATTTTTATGGCAGTTATCACGGAACAAACAGACGGAAACCAAAAACTTTTCGCGTCTCTACAGTGAGCCTTAACTGATGTTTCGGCAATAATAGCCATCTGCCAGCTTATGTGGAACTTATTTAATGTTTAAAATGTTGTTGTGTAAAACTATTTTAAACTGTCTTACCAAGAAAACAAGAAAAATGTACATATCTCTTTTTTTTTTAAACATGAAATGCACTCAATAATTTTGGACTACCCTGTATTTTAATCACAGCAATAGTACTATTTCTTTTATTTTCTTCTTATTATTATCATTATGATTTTATTTAGAGAAAGCTTAAATGTTTTAAAAAAGATTACTTGCATTGGATGCTGAAGCTTGCTCTCCACAAGATGTAGTACATTATGCACTGTTTCACTATTGATTAAGTGGCACACAACAGTTAGTGCAAGAATCACTTCCATTGAATTGGAACTACTCAAATCCTTAAAAAATTAATAAGGGAAGCTTTTAATTATTTATTGAAACAATAAGCAAACAAATAAAAACACAGCAACATACGATGGATTACGGATAAATGTTAATATAATGAAAATAAAAATTCAACTGATTGATTATGACTTTATGAATAGCTGGGATGTTCAGTTAGTCAAGAGAAAAAACAGCAATTATGTTATTTATAAGTCTTTTTTAGATTAACGTAAACAAAAATTAGTAGTAAAAAGAACGCAGAACTGGTGACAAGTACACAAAGTAGAATAAACTTGTTGATATCATCATGAAAATAAAGTAAAGCATACTATAGCACTATTGTGTGTTTTGCATTCTTTTTATGGTGATATCAACAAAGTTTATTGAACTTTATAAACACAAATTATCATTCCCAATCAAAATAACAACTACATAGGTGTTTTATTTTATTTTGTTACTAATTATAATTCAAAATGAACTCCTTTAGAAAATTTTAAAATTATAAGAACATTTTTTGCTAAAGTTAGCTTACAAATTTCCTTTGGAAATACAGTAGTACTTACAGACTAAGAGTAAGATTTAAAAAAAAAAAGTTTGAGCATGCATACAAAAAGCCACAGGTGAAGTTGATTTAGCAAAAAAAAAAAAAAAATACTCAGTTGTTTGCCTGACAATAGAGACTGTTAAGTGGCTAATATCTACCTTTCTCAGGATAACAACAGTTACATCATTATTACAATATAATATTACTACTATACGTATTTGAAATATGTTTTAAATTTTAGTAATGCTATTTCACGATTTTTAATTTATTATTATTATTATTATCATTTTTTTTTTTTTAATTTAGCAGCATCACATAAATTTAATAAGGGATTATATAGTTTGAAAATTAAAAGTTAAATAATATTTACCTTTTGAATAGTGTTAATTAATAAAATTACTAGTTCATGCTGAGGATGTAGAAAAAATTCAGCGGCCAAATATCCTAAACAAATGAATATAGTTAATACAAAAGCTAAACTTGATTAACAAAAACTGAATACATAAAAAAAATCTGGATATTTAAAACTCGTAATGTAAAACAGATTTCAATATAGAGCACAAGATTGATTTGTACAATATTTTAAAATAACATCACTTTTTCAACATTCCACTTAAAATTTTCATTAGGATTTGAAAATCTCAATTCATTTCTTTATTAGCACAAACCCTGTGAAACTTACAATTTCTCATTTTTTAACAAATAGCAAAACATTAATGCCTACATAATGCTACTTTTATATGCAATACAATCATTTCATTAAAAAAATCACAAGCATTTGTAAATTGTAAAACATTTTCATTTTTTATTTTTATTATCATTATTTTTTTTAACGAATAGATTGAGTATTTAATAGTGTAGCAATTGTACTTAGGTCTTCATTGAGAATAGCCTATAGATAATATTAAAACATGTATTAGTCAAAGACTCCAAATTCACAAAGCCTATATTATTTTTACACTAGTAGAACCTTCCAGAGTTCCCCTGAATTACTTTATATATATATTACTATGCTGGCCAGTTTTTCCAAACGGACTTAGTGTTAGGGAGTCCTACTACCTTCAACATCATATCCCAGGGCAGGGTCAGCTATCATGATTTTTTTAATTTTTACATGAAAATCTTTCGAAATGAACCTAGTGTCAGGAGCTCCACTGCCCTTGGCAGTGCACAAACAGGTGGGCTTTGCCTGCTCCAGTCGATTTTTCAAAAGAAACTTTGAATTATTATGGTTTCATATTTTTAAACGTTTTTCAGGGGTTACCTGAATTCATCACTGTCAGGGCTAGGCCCAGTGTAAAAACAAACCAACACTTCATCCTAGCTTGTTTCTATTTTCCCATTTCACTGTCTGGCCCAGTCAATGCAATAAACAATGAAATTAAGCTTGTCCAGACTCGAGTTTTACAAAAATTAAGATTTTCCTTAATATACAATTAAGATTAAAAAATATATATATTTCATAGATATTTATGCAAAAATTTTATAATATATTTCTATATATATGTCTGCAAGTCATAAAGTACAGAGTAGCAACATTAATGATCACTTAGATCCTTAGTCTTAGAATATTACATTCAAATAAAGATTCATTCAAAAAATTAATATAGTTTAGAATATAAGAACAAAGATGGTTAAAAAAATCTTAATTTTTGAAACTATATAATAAAAAAAGCAGATTTTTGAAAATATTCCTCTGTAATTTATTAAAGCACTAGTATATAATCCCCGTCAAAAATGACAGAATGTTACGTTTCATTTTCATAAGACTTCTTACAAACAGCATTAAGATGTTATGAAATAATATTCAATCCTTTGATATAAACAACGACAGTCCCGAAGGAAATAAACTGTTTCGATTGAACTTCAATAGTTGATTTCACTATAAAAAGATTCTGTAAAGATTAAGAACCATAAAATCTTCAAAACATAGTTTAGATCAACAAAGTTGTTTAAACACCCATTGCTGGGTTAACACATCTCCGGGCCCGCTAGCGGACCCCTAATTACATCGGGACGGTGACTTGCATACAAACCTCGTAAAAAGCTGCTCTAATACTTCACCAGGCACATTTTTAAGCGATACTAAAAATTTCGAGTCATTATTCAAATTCCAATTTCCTAACTGTAATAAATTTCGATCATTAAAATAATTTATTTTATTTTATTTCTTAATTAAATCACATCTATTAATTGTATTAATATGACTGATCACTTTTTTTTTCACTACAAAGTTACTATGTTAAAATTCAAAATGTTATCTGCATTGATATAACTAATGCTTGTTGTACCACAGTATTACATTATATTCCTTATATTTTAATTATATTTGATATAAAATAGTCATTTTATTTACAATGCAAGCAAAATTGATAAAATACAGAACAAAATGCAATTTCAACAGAAAGTTTATTTGCCAAAATAATAATTAAATAACTTAAAATTTAAAAAGTTTATCTCAAATTAAATTCTGATTTTTAAATTGCCTGAAGAAATCTGTGATAAATTTTGATCATTAAAGATCATCTTTTATTAAATAAGTATTTTTTTTTTAAATTCTCTTATTAAATTACAAATTTATTTTCACTACAAAGTTTCTACTATGCTAAAATACAAAATTTTATTTCATTGATATAACTAATATATATAGTACACGGTGTTACAATTACATGTTTCTTATATTCTAATTACATTTTATAAGAAATACAGTTACCTCTCACTTATACGCAATGTTCAGTAAATACTTTTTGTACCACTATTTTAAAACAGTAAAATTCGATTTATAAATTCTGCAATTAAATAAGGAGAAAATTACTTTAAAAAGGAGCTGGTGCTGAAAAATAATTACAGTGTATCACGTCGCATATAAGTGAAAGGTTACTGTATTCAATTCAAAATTTTGTTTATATTAATCTCCGATAGATGGCGATAAAGGCTCACAATGAATGAACGAAGTAGTTCAGCGAGTATCAGGGAGGAAAGTAACTTCTTCCGTTTGCGATCGCTTTCCGAACGGTTGCCTTCATGGTTTAATATTTTAAACCTTCACGACGAATGAATCATTTGTTTGTTTACTTTCATGGAGCAATAAACCTAATTTCAACTGAAGTTATCTCAGAATATAAACATAATTTAATGTAAGCCATCTCACAAACATTAATTTATTTTGAAAGACATGATTTCAAGTAGGATAAATTATCGTTTAGTTGTTATATGTTAGAATAGATTCTTCATTAAGCCTAACATGGCGTTTAACTACGGTCAATTCACAGATCAGAGTGGTTGCGCCTGGAATGGTTACAGACAATTTCTTGGCTTCGGATTTTATTATAAGTAGATATTTCCAAAGATTCCGTTTACAAAAGTACATTACATTATTACTGTAATTTTTATAAGAAAATAATTGTCTGCCCAACACGGCCTGGAAAAAATTTAGACCAGTAGCTAGATCCTATATTCTAATGGTAAATTCTATATACTTGACCTGGCCAGAATCTGCTGAAAAAATCAATTTTGTCAAATTAAGATCAGCTCATTCAGCACATTTATATTTATTTTTGGCTGATCCATGTCTATTGAAAATTGTTCATATTTTGTCGGTTTAGTCAAGCTCTTTTTATCTTCTTATATCGGGCCAGTCGGACATTTTTCTAGGAGTTCAGCAGGCCTGTATATATATATATATATATATGGATACTCTGCTCTTTATTTCAAATCATGTTGTAAAAGGATATTACAGATTCAAGATTTATCGTTTCAAATAGGGTAAAAAAAAAGGTAATTCTCTATTAACTTGACATTTTGAACACTATCAACTATTCTCCATTGTATTCTCCTTGTCGTAAATAATGAAATTTTAAGCCTATTATTGTTCATGGAAAGCCAATAGGAGGTTATAGTAAAATATCAAGATAAGGAATTTTTATCGCTTATTTATAAAAGACACACATGACACATACGTGTTCCAATCATTCCCTGACTATCCCCATGATTGTTTATTTGATTTGGGATTTTGGTTTCAAGTACTTTGCAAGCTACATGGATCATCTATTTAATATTCTGCTTTAATGCAGCTATACACATATAAATTTGATATGATTAACTAATCAATTTTAGGATAAAAATTTCACAATATTCAAATAATTAGTTAAAACAAAGTGTCAATGAAGCAATTTTTTAAAATTTAGATGAAACATCTAAACTTAATAATATGCCAATTTCTCCAATTAAAGATAAAGAGCTGAAAGAAAAAGTTTCATCTGGTCAGTTTATTTTAAGGAGATATTATTAAAAAAAATTAATAATAATAATAAATAAAAAAATAAATGTAAATAAGATTTTAAAAAATATATATTACTACCATTTTATTACAAATTATAATGAATTAACTTGTTCTATTTTTATGATGCATTTTGTTTGTGTTAATAAATATATCAGAAAGGTATATTATTTTCTTAAATTAAATGAGTAAGAAAGATAAAATAAATTATGCAAATATGTAATAATGAAATTGAAATAATAAAATACTCAAACAACTTTTAACAATCATAGATTTAATATAAAAAATAATAACAAAAAATGCTGATAAATTAATAAAAATTGATAAATTAATGCTGAAAAATAATAACAAAAAATAAAACCCAAAAATATATAGACAACTGGTGTTAAAATCTGATTTAAATACTGATATCCAAAATTTGCATATTCCAATGTCATGTACTTGTGACACTATAGTTTCCTGAGATAAAAGAAAATCTGTCTTTCCGTTTCTGACTGATTGCAAAGATGTCTCACAATGTGCAGTTTTCCAAAAAGGAAATTTTGCAAACCCCTCGTTTAAAGGCACGTGGGTGGAAAGTTGTAGACATTGCAAGAAAATTGGATGCAGCAGGGTCGGTATTTACCGAATTCTGTCAAAAGGTGACAATTTTTAAACAAAATGCTGTTCTGGATGAAAAAAAAAACAACTAAACAGCAAGACAGAGAGATTTTGAGATTAGTTTCAAACCAGAACCTGTCTGTACGGCCAGTTTCTAAAGAAGTAAATGTTCCAGTATTAAAATCCATGCTCCATCAACATCTACAGGCAAGTAAATTTCTTGATTATCACAAAATATGTCGTTCGCCAAAGTTTACAAAATGGCATAAAGATGATCATGTTCAGCGAGCCCAAAATCATATGAATTGAACAGATGAATGGTCGAGTGTTCTTTTCAGTGATGAAAATATATTTAATTTAGATGGCCCCGATGGTTGGACATATTACTGTCACAATATTCAGAAGGAACCACAAGCTTTTTTTAGCAGATAACAAGGAGGGGTTCACTCATGGTGTGGGGAGCATTTTCTTATAATGGAACAACCAATATTGCTTTTTTGAAAGTTCCTAAGATTACCATAAAATGCTTGAAGTACAGTTACTTCTGTTTGGAAAGTTGTTAGGTGAGGACAAATGCAAACACCAGCAAGACAATTGCTCCATTCATGCGTTCAACTCTACAATGCAGTGGTGTAGACAAAACCAAGTAATTGTTATGGACTGTCCAACCATAAGTCCTGGCCTGAACCCAATAGAGAACCTCTGGGGAATATTAGATAGAGACCTATATCCTAATGGACATTAATTTGCAATGGTTCAAGATCTAAAGCTTCAAATTAAATGAAGTTGGTTTTCATTAAAGCCAGAATTGCTTCAAAGTCTTGTTTTGAGTATAATTGAATGAGTTTTTGAAATGATTAGAAAAAATGGCTTAAAAATTTGAATGTTAAAGAGAAAAAAATATGAATTGTCTATAAACTTTTGGTACAGTAAAATTTAAGTTTTAATTTTTTTCGCAAAGTCTTCGATTGTGTAATATTATTTTTGTATAGTATTATTATTGTCTTGATATTATTTATAATTATAAATTGTTTTGAAATTGTTACTCCTCTTTTTCAATTGTAATTTAAGAAAAACCCTTTGTCTATAAACTTTTGGGATGCACTGTATATATTTATTTATTTATCATCAAAATATGAAAGTTTCACTGATGATCACATTATGAAAGCTTTACTGAATATTTTAAGTATGGCATGAGAGGATAAAGGTTGAAAAAAATTGATTTAGAAAAATCTTTTTTAGTTACTTAAGCATGGTTAAATTTTCTCAAATTTGGGATCTAGCTTAGATTTAATATATCATAGTATAGAAAAAAAATTGAAAATTACATACAGGGATATAGACAGGCAGATAATTTTCACAAACATCCCAGTGCAAGGGGAAAAAAAAAGCTTGTAGAAACTGTAATAATCAAAACATTTCTTTCTACTTTAACAATTAGGGGTACTGCTCCCTATGAGCTAAGCTTGCCAACCCCTCCTCATGCCAATGCAGGCTCTAAAAACACACTTATTTGCCCTGTTTTAAAAAGATTACCCGATTACGGAAGATCAAATGATATTATCATGACCAATGGCAATCTTTTGCGATTGGGTTGCCATTAATTTCCCTTCAATTGGGAGATTTTTTGTTGTTCAAGGCCGCATCCACCACTGACACGACAGCTAGCGGTTCATTTTGTGAATCATTAAGTAATATCAATTACACAAGTGAAAATCAGCTTGTATAAAATGATTAAGTAAAATATGCTGATGCTTATAATGATGCTATAAGAAAATTGTTTAAAATATGATGTTTTAAATGCATTGTTTTAAAATATGATGTAGGGGAGACCGGTAGACAGTGGACCACTTTTTCAGTTAACATTTTTTTTCTCTTTAACAGACTGACCGATCTGTATGAAAATATTTTTGAATATTCCTTAAACCTTCTTACATCCATCATAATTTTCTCACAACATAGTTTTCAATACATTTTTCAAAAAAAAAAAATTACATACAGTTGTAAAGTGGACCACTATTAGGTATTATCTAAAATACAATATAAATCTACTAGGGGGCTCAGCCCCCTACTCGCTAACGCTCGTCAACCCCCCGTGAATTGCGAAGCAATTCACATTGAGACCTCTTCGCTCGTTCGCCCCTTTTTATTTTTCGGCAAATCTAGCTGGAATAAGTTCTACCATAAAACATTTGAACATATGAATTTTACAATTTTTTTTAATGTAAAAAAGTAATTCTTCGTTGAAAACACAACTGAAAATGTATTTAGTTGGCGCTACCAATGGACATATAAATCATTTAAATACTATGAAAAAAGGATCTTTTGTACAGCATGACTTAAATTCATTAGTAAAAAAAAAACTATGTGATAGGAAGATAGTTTATATATATCATCAATCATTGTTTAAATTTCGTTCAACATTTTATTGTTCTAATTGATTATAGATTTTTACAAAAGAAATTATTTTTTACTTCATCAATACAGCAACAGATGGCGACAGGTGCAATCTAGACAGTTGATTTTTTTTTCTATCGACTTTTGAGTGAGTGAAATTTATAAATGAATTCTAAATAAGAGTTGAGAATTCATTTGAAATTAACGATATTACTCATAATTAAAATGAGGAATCATCTCAGACGCTTTGCATTACGTACATGTTATTTTATTTTTAATAATTGCTAGTTTAAGTTTCATTCTATGGTTTCACTGCTCTCACACTGACTGCCATATTGGAGGCGGGGCTGATCTAACACAATCTAGTCTGTTCATTGGTCTGAGCTCTGGAAACTACGGTTGTTGCCAAACCATAAGTTACAAATTCAGCCCTATTTTCGCGCCACGTAAGAGGAATATATATATATAGATTTTTCATTAATCTAATTCCTTTTTGTTGCCCCTTCACCCGCAAAATAACATGGTAATATAAATTTTGAAACAAAAACAAAAAATTAATTATATTTTGAAAATAATAACAGATTAATAAAGGAACAATTGCAATTTAGTTGAAGTTATTACTTAAGTACAAAAAAATCAGTGCACATTAAAATTTGCAAATGAAATTCCAAAGTACTTATGAGTAAGATTGAGCCTGGAATTTTCAAGAAATAATTTTGGGTCTGAGAGCAACATTATGAAATCATTGACATCAACAGCAAATTCATCTACAGTTTCGGGAGAAATAAACTGATTTCCATTCAATTTGTGTCTCATGAATCTTACTTGAATAGAATCATCAACAATTAGAATACAGTTATATTTATCAAAGGCAGTAAATACAAAACAAAATATTTCTTGCTATGTTAAATAAATTGTTATTTTTATTTGTTTACTTTGTTTTACAGTTAAATCTACTTTAAAACAATCTTTCTTTATAGAAAATAAGCAATTATTAAATATTTTGAACATTCTGCATTACAGGAGCAGAGTGGATTGTGGACCACTGTGCCCCAGGAGTGGGTGGTCCACTGTACCCCATGTTGAAGTTCAATAAATAATCATATTAATATTGTTTATAGCTTTCTTTTAAACCTATTAACTTTAAAGTAAAATAAAAACAAGTATCTTAGCTTTGCAAAAAAGCTGTTTTATTTTATTTATCTACAACCTTTAATTACTAAAAAAATAAAAATATGATGATGAAAAATTTTACTTTTAGAAGCTCAAAACAACCAATCAGGATAAAATAGTTCAATCTGAGCTAAACATATTTTCTGAAGGCTATAAATAATCATTGCAGTTCTGTTGTCTATTAGGATAGAAGATAACTTAAAATAAATTTAAATAAATAAAATATTAGGGGGTGGTCCACTGTGCCCATAGGTCTAGTGTGTACCGGTTTCCCCTAATTATTTTCCCCATTGAAAGCTTTTTGAATGTAATATGATTATTTTAAAGTTTTCTTTCTTTTTTAATATCCACATGCAAATATATTTTTCAATTGAAAAGTGTTCATAAATATTATTATTTGGGCTTTTAAAAATCTGTCAACAGTAGGTAAAAAAACCTACTATTTCAAAGTATAAATCAAATCTCTATTCAGTTAATGAAATTTTGAATAAAAGTTTTAAAAAAAAACTTTAAAAATTAGAGGAATTTAAAAAATGATTGGACACTGCACACCACAATCTAGTTAAGTATGTGCCTGCAAAAGATAGTTAAACTACTATGCATAGTTTTTGATCTTATAAAACTTATTTAACTGAACTTTCTTAATTTCAACATTAAATAATGTTTAAAATAATTCTTTGATTTAAAAACTGTTTGCTTCAGCATGTTTATTATACATTTCTCTATGCAATTATTAGCTTTCATGTTTTTATATGTAATAGCTTTTGTAGTATAAGCTGAGAAAGTAAAAAGGTCACAATAAATTCAATTACAGCAGCAGCGGCATTAGTTACTATTTTTTAGAATAGAGACATATAAAAATAATACACAAAAATATTAAAAAAAAAAAAACTTATCTTACCTGTATGTTTTTGCTGAAAGTTACCTTTTTGTGCAAGTTTCAAAGAATGCACATAGATAAATTCAGCTTTATAATCCATCGCTTCACAAACCATACATATTTTGACCATTTCTTCAATTTCAGCCTAAAAAATATCAAGATTTTTAAAAAATATAGGGGAAACTAGGGATACTTGACCCAGTTGTTAGTTTTGGATTTTTAATTTTTTTTTTTACTATACTTATGGGTGTGTAAATGCAGTCTATATAAACTTAAGGAAGTATTGCACAATATTTATTATTATTATTCCGAAATATTAATTGTAAAGGTAGTAAAATATGAATATTCAAAAACTTTCAATTTGGGTCAAGTATCCCAATGTATAGGGATACTTGACCCAGCCATTAGGGTACTGACCCAAGTCAAAAATTTGGGGTATGATTTAAAATTACAAACAAAACACTTTTACATATGAACAAAATTAACGTTAAGGTTAATACTTTTTTATTTTTGTCAAACAAAATTAATA
The DNA here is from genome assembly GCA_963931845.1 of Maratus michaelseni. Lineage (NCBI taxonomy): Eukaryota > Metazoa > Arthropoda > Arachnida > Araneae > Salticidae > Maratus > Maratus michaelseni. The sequence continues at coordinate 150,636,514 of OZ007598.1, read as the reverse complement.
CTTTTAAATTTAATTACATAAGCCTAGCATTAATATGCCCAATTTTAATTTTTATTGTAGAAAGTTCAAAATATTATCAGTCTGAAAGTTCATCCTGTGCCTAAACAAGTTACAGAATAAGAAAATAACAATTTAATCAACTCTAAATATAATGTCATATTTAAACACAGAACTTGTAATTCTATCTTGGTAGTATAACTTGGTGACTAACCATGATTTATGCGAGCCATAACTTCTAAATAGTTGGACAGTTCTTCTTCTTTTTCATTAAAAACTTGCTTTGCTTTACTATATGATGGAGCAAAATTTATTGTTTGCTATCTCTGGATTTTTCTGACATACCTTCTTAAAGTGTTTCAACAAAGACCAAATTCTTTGGCTACTATATGATATAGGACATCATCCAGAACTTTTTCCACAGATTTTGCCAAAATACCAGAATGAATAACTTTTCTTTTATATTTTTGGGGTATCTATACCAAAAATCCCCCAAAATAAATAAATAAAACACATTTGAATAGTACTAATCCCTTGGGTCAAGTATCCCTAGGTGACCTGGGTCAAGTGTCCCTAGTTGCATATTTACTACATAACCCTAAAATGTAGCCATTTGCCAATAAGTACATTAATACTATTATTACATGTTATTGTAGCTAAAAACATGTATGAAACAAATGACCAATTAAAAAAGTCTTACCTTTGAACAAAAAAAATTATAACATCAGAGTTTACAGCACAAAAAAATTACTTTTGGAGCATGAAAATGTATTTTGTCTGATAGTTTAAAAACTTATGAAATGATTCAGTTCTTATTTTCATCATATGGTAAGAAACCTGAAAGAAAAGAAGTGATGCCACTTCCAGCTTACAAAACTTTCCCAATTCTGAGAAAAAGGCCTTGGGTCAAGTATCCCTATGGGTCAAGTATCCCAAGTTCCCCCTACAATTATTTTAACTCTTTTAGATTTGATGTTATAACCAATACTATTAAAAAAATCAATGCTTCTAATAATAATAATTTACATGTAAAGTACAATTCAGATGCATGCATCTGTCTCTGCAGATTTTGATAATAAAATTGGCTTTTCAAATGACAAGTGATGACTTGGGGGTCAAATGGCTGCAGGTTATTTTTCCTGATGAAAAAAAAAAAAATGGAACTTAGATGGTCATGATAGCTGGAAGTATTATTGGTATGATTTGAGGAAAGAAAAAGAAATTTTATCAAAATGTCAATTAGGTGATGGATCCATTGGGACATTTGGCTTCTTCTGATTTAACGGCATGGGGTCACTTGCATTTCTTTCAAGAAAAGTTCATTTAAAGGCATATCTAAAAACTCTTTTTGACCATTTTTCCCCGTTGCAATATTTCTAGCAAGGTAAAAATAGATTTATCAGCAAGATAATGTGCTTATACACAGAGGCGTAGCTACTGTGGAGCAGTTGGAGCACATTGCTCCAGGCACGAGAATCATAAAAGCGCAAAATTACAAAACAATTATTTGTATAAATATTTTTTTTACATTTGCTAGGTTTTTTTTAAAAATAAAATATACAGTAAAATCTGTGAAAGCGAAATCCTGTCTTCAACAGAAATTTTTTCCTGGTCCTCGAGTAATTATACCTGCTAATACGAAAACCTGTCTAAAACGGAATATTTTTCCAACGCTTTCCGATTTGGTTTTAGAAAAAAAAATTAGATAAATGAAACTACAGTATTCCTTAAACTTGACTTATCAGAATTTTTATTTAAGATAAATTACATTATAAATCTAGTGTTTTATGTCTGTGAATTTGTTAAAATTGTAAAGAATGTTGAAAAGCACAATTAAAGGGCCCCTACATGTTGTACATTACAGCATTGTTGTTGCACAGCATTACAAGTTGTGTTTTATAGCAAAAATATTGTATTAATTTGAAATAAGTACAATGAAGCCTGTTAACACGGAATGCCTTTCTAGGCAGATTCCGTTTTTACAGTTTTTCTGCATTATATATGTGTATGTTTTAAACCTAAAAACAAATTTTGGGAAACCTTTTATGGTAGAGAAGGGGGATCCGAATGTACTTGCTCCAGGGCGCTGAATATGTAGCTATGCCACTGCTTATACACATAAGGCGTAGGACCAAATTCTGGTTCCAGAAGAAAAATATTGAAGTTTTGCATTGGCCACTCAGGAGTTTTTATCTAAATCCTATAGAAAACTTGTTGGAAGATCTATCAAAACGAGTTTACAAAAATGGAAGGAATTTTTCCTCAATTTACGATTGAAGATGAATGGTAAAAAACCAGTCCTGAACTACACCAAAAATTAATAATGCACATAAATGATAGAGTATTTGTGGTTATTAAAAGCAATGGTGGGTGCACAACATATTTAGTATTTCTTTCTTCATTACTGTATTATTTTTATTTTTCTGTCCTTAAAGTTTTACACAAGCAAAAATAGTGACTTTTTTTTTTTTTTTTTTTTTTTTTTTTTTGTATAATTATTCTATTTTTGCAATAAAATGCTTGTAGATAAATTTTGCTGACTTTTTTATAATAGCTTTTCAACTTTATGATACAGATTATAGTAATTTTCTTTTCATCTAATTTGAAATTTATGAATTTTTTTTTTTTTTTGCTGACTTTAAACTTTTTACAGACACTGTATGTATTCTTTCCCGTCAATTGATTTTAAAGTTAACAATTACTAAATCAGAGGTAAAGTGTGAAGATTGAAAGAAGAACATTTTTGAATTGAAACAGAACAGCTTATAAATTTTTCTAATACTTACACAAGATACATCTGGTTCAGATAACCTTTTTTCTATTCTATTAAGAGACTTGGTAATGAACTCTTCTTCATCCTGTTTTCATACAAAAATAAATGATGAAAAATAAATAAGTAAACAAGATAAATCAATACACATTAAAAATTAAACATAGTTACTGAATCAATAATAGTAAAACTGTAATTACCAGCCATCTAAAAAAAAAAAAAAATGATTTGTTATTATATCAATCATTGTCTCTTACAGCTATCAAATTAGCATTAATAGGGTCAGCTGGATGGTTAAATGCACCCTAGCTAATTCTTTCATTGGTGTCACATGAAAAATAATAGATAAAAAATTAAAACTTAAGTAGAACTGCAGAGAGGCACCCCTAATTCAAAATCGTCCCTAGATTGTGCCTAATCCTAGAGCCAGTCCTGAGTATTACTATAAGTCCTCTTCTTTGTATGAAGTTAATTTAATAAACAGGATTAATTAATTCAAACATTGTCAGCCACAATCCGGGTTGTAATTTTGACAGACTAATTTTAACCAGGGCAGTGATCAAAACTGGTTTTAACTGTCTAAAGCTGATCAAAATTGGTTTTAACTGACTAAGGCTGATCAAAATTGGTTTTAACGACTTAAAAGTAGTCGAAACTACATTAAATAACTTTAGCTTACATATTGTTATGAATTTTGTACATATTCCATCTTTTTATAGTGAAATTGCAGCATTATTTAATGTATTTCCTATCGAAAATTATGCAAAAGGCCTCGGGTACTTTGCAAGAAAAACAACCTTACAGCATCATCTTTACAATAGAGGTCTATGGGAATATCGCCAAGTTGGCGATGGTTTTGGCGACTTATTTTTGTCGCCAAGTTGGCGACATTTTGTGTCCCCCCCCTTTTGTACCTGTACATTGGGACCCTTTCTCGCTTGAGGTTCTCTCTAGAAAGTTGAATGTTGAAGTGCTTTCTGGTAAGTTCTGGACATACGAAAGCTCTCAAAGATTCTGGAATGATCTTTAAAACCTATATAAGGGCCAGCTGGGACCTCCACCAGTTCAGTTCTCTGTCAACTGCGATTGAATACACACGAGAGGCTTTGCATTGAGACGGTGTTTCTCTGAGCGATTTTGTATCTGATACGCCGTATTGAACGTGATTTTCTGTGTGGAAATTTTCTGTGCTTTTATTAGATTTGAAGATTTCTGAATATTTGTGTCTTTGAGAAAATATCTGTGTTCTTATTGAACTGTTTGGAGTAAATAAAGCCTGTTGATTGTTCTTATATATTGGCATCAATCCTTTCGAACCCCGAGCGCACAACAATATAAATTGCTCCACTACAACATTGGGTGGGAAGTTAATGAAAAATTAGAAAATATTGATATGCATCTCACGAATAACTGCACAAACTCTTTGTGAGAAAACTCTCACATTGTTCTTTTATTTTGGTGTATATTTAGTTTGTCGTTTCTGTGGCACTTTTTTTAGCAAGAGCGATCTATCAGCATTTCACCCCTTCGCAAGGTTGACGTCTCCATTTTCCTGGTAGGCATAATTAAATAAACCCTTCCTCTATTTGCTTGATGGATTAATAAAGATGGATTCTCATTGCAATTAAAGTTTCATCATTTCCTGCCTTCATTTTTCTGTGTCAAGAACAATAATGTAAGATCTATTTCAATTCATTTTTATTATTTTTTCTTCATTTTAATCCAATTTTAAAGAACATAACTTTGTTGCATCAGGATTACTTGCTTTCTGAATAATATTCAGATTCACAACTACAAAAGCTCTGTACTCCCATCAATATAACAATTATTTATACCACAATAACCCTATGCAACGAAATTGCGTTCTTTAAGGTCGGATTAAAATGAAGAGAAAATAATAAAAATTAATTGAGTGATAAGTTAATTAATGATGAAATTATCTATAAACAAATCAATGAATTTCACAATAAACTAATTTCACACCATCAGATCGAAAAACACACGCCTCCAAAGACATCAGAAGCCGTAAGCAAAATCAACCATTCCAAGTCAATAAAACATGGAATGGGCACATGTGCAAATCAAAAGTTGAATCGCTCTCATAAGGATACACAAACGCTGCTCATAATGCTTAAGCCTTCCTGGGCAAACAGAGATTGCAAATGAAGATGCCGACCTCGTGAAGGAAGGGAGAATGCCGATAGATCGCTATCGCTAAAAAAAATGGCACAGAAACGACAAATTAAATACACCAATATAAAAAAAACAACGTGAGAGTTCTCTCACACTCTTCATCTGTAGAAAGATTATTTTCAAAGTTTGATCTGTTCCAGAATAAACTAAGAAATTGTCTTAGCCTAATACACCAACACTTGTTGCTTATAATCATTTTTTGAGTTCTAAATAGCATTTTTAAAAAGGTGTTCTTTTGTTTAATGTGACTTCATTTTTTTCTATAAAATTAGATATGCAAGGGCAATGTTTAAATAAATGACTTCTGGAAATTTAATCTTTTTTTTTTTTTTAAATAAATGTTATGAATAAAATTTTCATAACTGATGGAAGGTTTCATATTTTACGAAAAAAGATTAATTCTAAAAAATGAGACAGATGCTAGGTCAATAAATGTCAAATCTAAGAAAAATTTCCTGCATCAAAGTGCAATGCCAGTAAGTGGCAAAAACTAAGAAATAATAATAAGAAGAACTTTAACTGCAATGATTCATAATTCACACATGTATTTGATATGTAAACAATTAAATTAAAAATTAAAACTAAAAATTATGAATGTTATTCAAAGTAGCAAAAAGCTTTAAAATGATCATATAAATATACTTTGTTTATATAATACTAATTTTCTTTTATTTGAAAAATAGAAATTTTCATAATGGTAATCTGATGTTGTACAACTATTAATATTATTATTTACAGTTGAAATTCTATTTAAAAGTTAAAAAAAAAAGAAATTTACAAAAAATGCTATGATATTTTAACAAATCACTGTTCAGAGTATTTTTACATAAATAATGTAATGCAATAACTTAAAGATTATCTACTATATGGAATAGGGTTATATATATATGGTTGGAACATTTTCAACTAACAGTCTTAAATTTTAAAAAAGAAGTCATATTTGTTCCTCTGAATACTGTATTTAAATGAAACATTTTTAAATCCACGGAATTACAAGATCCACATAGCTACAGCTCAAAGTTAAAAAATTAGAATAATAGAAAAAAAGGAATTGTGAAAAAAGGTTTTTTATGTATCGCTGATACAAAAAGTAATACAGGATAAAACTTGATATTGTAAGAATCTACATAGTTTGTAGAATCTTTTAGCATTAAAATTAAAAGAAATAATACAAGAATTAAAATAATTATTCACACTTGGAATAAATAAAAATATTAGAATTAGAATAACCATTTACCTGGTTCAAAATATTAGAATAATGCATTGTAAATAATATGTGTTTAAAAAAAAAGGAAAAATAGTTATTCTTTAATATATTTTGTAGCATCACCTTTACATTTTATAACAGCACGAACTTCGCTTTGCCAAGCTAGCTACAAGTAGTTCACAATGTTTTCTGCCCAGACATGACAATGCCGACTTTAAGCTGGAAAGAACTTTGTTTTTTGCTTTTTTTTCAACTTTGTTTTTCGGCGCAATATCATTGCACCAAAAATGCTTATTTTATGCAACCTTCTGAACCAATCAGGAAAATTCATAAATATTCTAATTTTTTGAACCACCTATTTTAGTATTCTAATATTTTGAATAATGAAACTAATTTTACAAAAATAAAATATTCACTCAATTTAATATTATAGAGTTTTAATTTTCTTTAATAACATGCAAATGTATTAAAACATCCACCGACACTCTTTTTCAACTGTACTACAGTGAAATAAAGCTAAATTCAATTCCAAATACAAATGAAATTAATTATTCTAATTTTCTGATCTGGAGCTGTATAACATTTCTATGAGAAAGATTTTTTACAGGAATATACAGATTATTATTAAATTATTATGTTAAATTACAGAAAAGTATTTTGAGTAAGTATTGATTATTTTTCTTTTCTTTTCAGTGTTTAATTTTAAATAAGTATTGATATAGTTTTCTATTTTGATTTTAAACTGAGATTTTAAATACTCTAATAATTGTTTATATATAAAATTATACAACCGTATTATAACAAAAATTTTATCTGTTACATTACTCATTTTTTCTGATACAAATTTATTTATTTTAAATTAAAACTATCCACAGTATTTTATTTGTTATTTATCCTGAATAAAAAGTACTTAAGGAATTTAATACTACTGAAAAAGTCTCACATTATGTCACGAAATGAGTTTATGCCAGTTTCTGCCGGTTAAAACCACTTTCTGCCGGCAAAAACCCAGCCCTGATAAGCACACAAAGTAGGAGACTCTTGTTTTGCTAATTTTTTTGTTGCGGATGGTATTAATTAAATACAATTATTCTCATTCAATTAATGCTCTGTCCACTCCTAAGCCAAATTTCTGAACTTCACAATGAATTTTCTGAAAGATTCCAAGGTGGTTAGGGGGAGGGGGTGGTGGAACTACAGGTATAACTTCCGGAGAAAAATGTCTGAGTTAGAGTCCTTCATCAGATCGAGTAAGCTGACCCAACCCTGCATGTCAGGTCTGTGCTAATTGTTTTTTTATTGCAGGTCAGGTTAAACAAATTTTTGAAAAGTTAGTTCAGTATATTGTTTCAGATTAAAAACTATATCTTCAGATTATAAACATAGATGTTTGTTTCTACGGGTGCTGTTTTGCGAAGAAACTGCTGTGATGCGAACAGAGCTACAAGATTTGGCAGGAAGGTATCTATGCCTGAAGTTATGTACTATGAAGCCAGTGTTTGGACCTTTTGAACAGTTTTAAAACTTAATTTGTTTTCGTGTTTTGTGACAAATTTTTTACATTAGTAAAAGGAATCTGGTTTCAATCTTTTAACCCAATGCAGTAAAGCTTGAAGAAATTTGCGTTTTTCATCAATCCTTTGACGAATTTCATATTTTTTCAACGATCCTTTGGCTAAATTCACGTTTTTTCAGCGATTGATTGACGAAATTCATGTTTTTTGGCGATCCTTTGACGAAATTTGCTTTTTCCCGGCAATTCTTTGACGAAATTTGTGTTTTTTTAGCAATCTTGTGACAAAATTCGTGTTTCTTTGCACAATCCTGCGACGAAATTCGCATTATTTTCGCACGATCCGGTGATAAAATTAGTGTTTTTTCAAGCAATCCTGTGACAAAATATGCGTTTTTTTTCAGAAAATCGTAGTTTTTGACAGATTTTCGTAGCATTGTAGTTTTTGGCTCAAAATCGTAGCAACTACGATTTTTTCGTAGCAGTTGGCAGCTCTGAATTGGCAACCGCATATAGAATTTGAAAACGGCCGGGAAGAAGATGATAAAAAAACAAAGATGGCGATTGTTTATAAACGGAAAGAAATAAAACTTAAAGTTATGGTTGCCGATCGAATAAATAAATTTAGAAAACGGGAATTATTGAAATGAAATAAAAATGGGAAATAGAATATTTTAAGTTTAAAAATAAATAAAGGAATTTCAAATTTTGAAAATGTAAATTCTAAATATTGAACGAGAATAAAAAAAGCATATGTTTGTCTGTGACATAACAAAGTGTATAGTACGTATTATGACCAGGACAGTAAAAAAACTTTTGGTTAAATCCTAGAACAAGCGAGACACTTGGCAGCTTTGAATTTGGTGAGCAGATAAATGAGTTTTTTTTGCTACCGTTTGGTTTCTTACATTTCTTCCACGCCTACTGTGCTTTATTCTGGAAATTAGGTTGATCTTTGATGGAATTAGATTAGATTGGTTAGTTTATTGTAGTTTGTTCAGGAAATTGGATTGGGTTTTGAGGGAATTAAATTGGATTGGTTGGTTTATTATTTGTGTGTTTTGTGAAGTGAAGTGGTTTGACGTTTTGTCATATGTTATGGAAGGATAATTCCTGTGAAAAATTTAAATTGATGTTATTTATTTATTTTTATTTTTTTTATTCCTAAATGTTTCAGTTTTGTTTTCATAAATAGATGTTATTTTTGAAATTTGCTTATGAGAACTTTGTAAATAAGGATGTTTAAGGTCAGATTTAAATTTTGCCCATCTAGTTGAACTGATGTGTACAGAAAAATAAATGGCAGGTGATTGTTAAAATTTATTTACGCACATACTTGAGGAGAGAGTGTAGAAGGTTTATGTAATGTCTGTGCCTCATTGTTGGCTGAGGACAGTGATGATATGAAAAAAATAGAACCTTCATGGGGGAAAAAAAAAAAAAAAAAAAAGAGAAATAAAGCTAAGTGAATTTTTATTGATTTTATTTGATAAGGTGTATTTTATGCATTCTAGTGATTACAGTAAACTGATTTTTGTTTGTCCAGTGATTTTTTTTTTTGGTTAATGTGCAGGAACCGCACATACATAAATTACTAAATGCTGTTTGAATGAATTTCATGCATTTTAGAGATTGTTGCATAGCTAGTTTCATGCATCTAGGGATGTTTTTTTCAGTTAATGCATGCAAAGCATACATATATAACTTATTGACTGCTGCTTGAATGAATTTCATGCATTCTAGAGATTGCTGCACAGCGAGTTTCATGCATCCAGGGATGTTTTTTTTCAGTTAATGTATGCGAAGCATACATATATAAGTTACTGACAGCTGTTTGAATGAGTTTCGTGCATTCAAAAAATCAGGAATTTTGAAATTCTCCCCAATCATAACCTGTGTGCTTTGTGGCAGAGAACTCAGTACTTACACAGTTCCTATGATAATTTCTTACACAAAGTAAAGATTGGTTTTATTTCGTTTTGTGACAATTTACAAAGTTTAAGCAATTTTTTATAGAATTTTTTTTATTGTTAAAAAAAATTTAGCTGTTAAAATTGCTAAAAATGGAAAAATTCGGAGGTAAAGAGCTAAAAATTTGTAAAAATGGAAAAATTCGGAGGTAAAGAGCTAAAAATTTGTAAAAATGGAAAAATCTGGAGGAAAAAAATTGCTAAATGTTTGTAAAAATCAAAATATCCAGAGGAATAATTGCTAAAAGTTTGTAAAAATTGAAAAATATTGCTAAAAGTTTGTAAAAATCGAAAAGTTCTGAAGAAAAACTTGCTAAAACTTTGTAAATAGTCACAAAACGAAATAAAATTGATGTTTACTTTGTGAAAAGTTTGCCGTAGGAAATGTGTAAGTAGCTCCTTGTCTGCCGAAAGCACTCGTTCTGATTGGGTAGAATTTGGAAATTGGCGATTTTTCGGTTGGTGCGCGTAAAAAAAATCACTAAACCAAGTGCCTTGCTTGTTCTAGGATTTTGTAAAACTTTTTTTTCCATGGTTAAGTTAAAACCAATACAATCTTGGCCACAATACTTTTCCTCAATCCTAATTGACTAAATTTGACATTCTTCTACTCAGGGCAGTGCTTTATTGGTATTAAACATGGAAAAAAAATGGTTTTTACCATCCTGGTCATAATATATTTTGACCTTAGAAAAATCTTTCTTTTGCACAACCATTCATCAGGTGCATTATGGTATGGAATCTGCAAATTGCAAATAAATATTTTTCAATTTTTCATTAGTGCTCACCAAATGTCATAATGTATTAGTTACAATTTAAGAAAAAGATCTGTGAAATGTTAATTTGAAATACTATTATATAAGGCAAAAAAATAATCCATCTATATTTAATAAGTATTTAAATACTAATTATTATTAAATATATATAATATGACATAAATATTCACATTTTAATAAACAATTTGTGTAAGCTTAAGTTATTTAATTGAGTGGTTAAGACTCATTTTGACTGTTAAAACTAGTTTTGATAGGTCAAAATTACAACCCTGTTTCTAATGGATTGCGTATGAGCTCCAGATTGGGAAGCTGTTATTAGAAGCCTATGGTATAACATATGAAATAAGCTCTTTGATATGTTAGGTCATGAACAACAGCAGTTATAAATAATATTCTCTTAAATAAAGCATACTTGTTTATTTTCCGAATTTTTAATAGTTTCTTGAAATGTTAAAAGGCTTAATCTTCTGGTGCTTAATAACTTGTCCTTTTCACTATAAAATATTCCAGAATTATTCAAAACGCTATTCAAAGAATGTAAGGTCTTTTGAACAAACTTTGACATGATTGAATAAATGATTGTTTACGATTTCGATTTGTGATTCATATTAAAATGAGTCGAATCACAATACTAAAAATCTTCTATGAGTCATTCATTTGGATGTCCTGCTGATTATTAAAATCGATAAATTATTTAGGATTAATTCCGGATCAGACACAAAACTTTTTTATTTCCTGAAGGTACGATAATAAACAAAATAGAGAGAGAAAAAAAACTTTTTATTTTATTATATTTATTATTATTTTTTATTTAAAGAATACTACTTTTATTTTCAATGTTGTTGTCATGGTAACTAGTATGTACTTCCGCGGGAAAAGTTTGTTTTTCAACTAATTTGGTGTTTTTAAAATGTTTATTTACTTCTCTGTTTGAATCAAGAACTGAATAGACATTACTTTTATTGAATTTAAAGTAATTACTTAATTTTAGCTACACATTGCTTCCTGATTATTCTAATTATTATACAAGACAATAGTGTTTACAAATTTTGCTTTCTGTGTTCCATTTGTAACAGTAACTTGAATAAAGGAAAAAAAAAAAAAATAATGAATTTTGAGTAAAGCATTACAAATTTTGGTACTTTTCTACTATAGAGGCTTTGGCATTTCTTCAAAAAGTTTGGCGTAATTCGCACTTCAGAAAGTAAAATTAGTTGCCCTTGCGAAATGATATAAACAGCTATGAAAACAAACCTAAGGAACTTTTAAGCTTGTTTATGAATTTATGTATATATATACAATTGTTTTTTTTTATGTATAATATACTTCTGTTTGTATATGAAAATAGATAAATGGCGTCTCTATATTAAATTAATTTTCTAATTTTGAAAAAATTGTTTATGATATAAGCAGTGAATAGGTTGCCAAATTTCTTTCTCACGCCAAGAACCTTACACTGGAAAAGTACCAAAATTTTATATAGAAAAGGAAAACTGGTACTTCTTTGTTATAAGGACTTTGGTACTTTTTTTAAAAGGCTTGGTGCATATCGGGCTGCAAAAAGTGAGATTTGTTGCTAAATGATATAAGTAACTATGATGAATTATTATGCTTCTAATAAGTTACTTCTGTTTGTATATAAAAATAGATAAATGGCTTCTTAATATTAAATAAATTGTATAAGTATTGAAAAACATTTCTTGTGTGTATTTGGAATACTGCCAGAAAATATGTGTGAAATTTTCCTTTTCTTGCCAAGGCCCAACAAAGAAGTTCCGGAAAACATTTTATTAATTTTCAGTTGCTGCGGTAATCATGTAATTAGAGACATAAATATTGTTTTTTACACAATTTCATGCTATTTGAAAAGAGTTAACCTCATAACTTTTTGCTTATAATTTATTGTTAATTTTTTTATACCTTTGAACTGTACGAATTTTTCTTAAAACAAAGTAAAATAAAAAAGGGCTATGATGTCTTACACGCATGCACTGTTTTTTTTTTAAAAAAAATCTGTTATAAAAAATAAAATAGTCTCCCAACTTAGGGGATTTTTTTTCTTTCAGTTTGGCACTGGCTTGGAAAACCTGTCAATCATCTAAAACAATATTGTTCAGTCACCAAACATTGGTGCATGAGTGTAATACATCATCTGTTCCTAAAAAAGTTTTATTTTTATTACTTGGAAGATTTTAGGTACTTTTTTGTTATATAACGGCCCTTACGATTACGCCAAGTTGCAGTCAGTTTTGCCAAGCTCGTGAAGCGTACACGTATAATATAGAGATATAAGGATCATTCCATGTCAAATCAACCAGTGACTTCAACGGACCATTTTAAATTTTGATGAAACTCACAGAAATCATTCTCTCTGATGATATAAATGAGAATATACTTTTATTATTTTTTTATCTCAGTAAATTTTCATACAATTATTTTTTTTTTTTCAAAAAATCACCCTTTTTTGGCTTGTATAAATGTTTTCAATTTTGAATTTCTCAAGTTCTATCAGGCGTAGAGAGTTGTTTGATGCCTCATTTTAAAGAGAATTTCATAAGGTTTAATTTGATATGCAAGTTGACTATGCTTGGTTAAAAAAAAATAATTTAATTTAAAAATTTAAAATAGTGTTTTTTAAAAATTTGAAAAAAATATATGTGTTTTGTAATATTATAAACTTTGAGTTCTGAAAGTTTTAGAGTGGGATCTCAATGGGATCAGTTGTTATGTTAAAAAAAGTAATGTTAAACACCAGTTGTAGCTGGTATTTAAAGTTGGCACCTCGCCAACTTTATGATTGTGCTAAAGATAAAGTATTGTTTTATTCATTTTAAACATTTATTTTTATAACTGCTTATCCCATTAAGATCCCACTCTAAAACTTTCAGAATTTAAAGATTATAATATTACAAAAAACATTTTTTTTTCAATATTTTTAAAAAACACTATTTAAAATTTTTTTTAATTAAATTAAATTAACTTTTTTAATACCAAGCATAGTCAACTTGCATATCAAATTAAACCTTATGAAATTCTCTTTAAAATGAGGGGTCTCAACACCTGATAGAACTTGAGAAATTCAAAATTGAAAACATTTAGATACAAGCCAAAAAATTATGATTTTTCAAAATTAAAAAAATTAATTGTATGAAAATTTATTCAGATGAAAAAATTATAAAAGTATATTCTCATTTGTATCATCAGGGAGAATGATTCCTGAAGGTTTCATAAAAATCTGAAATGGTCAGGTTGAATATTGAAAAATTTTGGTTGATTTGGCATGGATTGACCCATAAAAATAAATACCATTACATTAAATAATATAATATTTTATGTTAATAAGAATATGTTACAATGTTTCATAATAAATTCATACTAATGTTTCATAACAATTTCTTATGTTGCTTCACAAGATTAGAAACTTTTTCATTTTTTAATGTTTCTTTTTTGTAACTGTATACTTTTATTCAAACACTCCAAAAGTTGCCAACTGTTCTAATAGGCCCTTTCTCTGCCAGATTTGAATTGATCTGGCATTATTTAACAATGGAATTTCTGTCTGGCAAATTAATTAGGGCTTGCCTGATAGCCAAAAAATTGCATATTAAAATTTCAGCTTTGCTAAAATGACGTGAAGATGATTTACTTTTTTTCCTATAAATCATGTATTTATACTGTCTTAACAACGTTGAAACCGTCGGGCAATAATGGCTTAATATCATAAATAGTTAGCAGAAACAAGTGTTATAAACAAAAGTCATGCTATTGTGATATAATTTTGTAATTTCTTCACACATCGTCCTTACTTTCACAGGTAAACATAACGCCTCCCGCCAGCCACACCATCCGCAGGCATATTACTACTACATCATAAAAAGGGAGAGGATATAGAAAAATGAGCCTTGCTAAAATCAATTGACAAAAACGTTGCGAGCTTTTAGACTATGAATATATATACAATTAATTTAAAGATTATATGGGATTCATCATTGGTAAAGAAAAATATACTGTGGAACAGCATGACAGCATTTAGATTCATTTTTAAATAAATTAATGCGGCACCAACTGACCAACTTCACAAGTAGGACTTATTTGCTGGCTATCTTGATAGTTGTGAAATAGTTTTGGCTGCCATAATTTTTGTCCCTAACTTCTTCATTTTTCTGAAAGTGATAGAATAATATGAAAATGCAAATACATATGTATTTATTTAAATATATATTTTCTTTTCTTTCTTTCTTTTTCTTTTTTTCTTTAAAAAAAGAAAAAAAATACCGAAGAGAGTTTTTAATGTTTATCAAAGTGTGATGTTTTTTCTTTTTGTTTAGGTTATGATTTGATGAGAAGTTTGTCATTACTGACCAATTTTTAGTTGGATGCCATCAGAGTTTAAAATGGATAAATCAGTTAGAAAAAAGGGTCTTTTTAGATCGAAATCTAGTAACATTTCTGAGACTAAGAAAGGATCTACAGGCAAAAATAAGGTTGTATGTTTCAATTTTTATAATTTTTTTAGTAAGGTATAATGTATCATGTTATTTATTTATATTAGATGTCTTTAACCTGTGTCCCACTGAGAATGTTTAAGTGGTCTGTCGTAATATTTTTAATATTAGGAATGGAAAGTTTTCATCAACATAAAATATACCTAAACCACCTTTATAGGTCAAAGTCTTCTTTTACTCCTTGTATTTTGTGTCAAATAAACTTGTTTTAAACCACAAAAAAATATTTAATAAATATTTCTTGTTTCTATGTGATACTTATTTGATTTCATTTATTAAGTTAAATTTGGTTCAAAATGTTTATTTAACTTTAAAAAGGCATAAAATTTGATAGCAAACTCTTTTTTAAAATAAAAAATGATAAATAAACTGGGAAAAGCCATTTGGTACATTATTCTTCTTCACATCAACTCATATGATAGTGAAGTGAATTTGTTTCTTTTATACTGTAGAAAACTGGAACGTTTTATGATCTACAGTACCACTTTATGCTAATAGCTCCTGATGGAATACCAGAGTGGGCTCCAACAATGGCTCATGTGGACTTTAATTTCTTACACTATTGAAGACTAATACTTTATATTATAACTAGCTGACCCGACCGGCATTGTTCAGGCCTGTGATAATAAAATTCGACAACTAAAGTTTGTATGATTTTATATCTTTAACCTGATTTTGTATAAAATTATTTATTTAAAAGTGCTTTGCACGGCGACTGAAAATCTTTTATTTTCACTTTCTGCTGATACGGGCGTATTCTGATCTGATAAAAATGAACCTCCAGCACGTGTTCACGCTGCCTGCAGCACCGTATAGTAGGCATGCAGCGCACGCACTGCAAACTCTTTTAGTTCCACCGCCAGGGGGTGCACCCTGTTCCAAGGAAATCACCTTCCGGACAAGACTCCAAAATCATGTCCCTGCTGCCTTCGGCACCGTATAGCAAGCATGCTGCGGACGCGCTCAAAATTCTTTAGTTCAGCTTTCCACCGTCAGGGGGCACAATTTGTTCCATACGAACATACAACATGGGTACCCATTGTATAAAGGGTGTTGAATGAACCAATTTCCGTCGAAATCAGGCCCATAGAACTCTAGAAAATAATACGTCCCCTGGCGGTCGAAAGTGGAACTAAAATCTGTCACACGATCGAAAAACAAGTCAATCATCTAAAGGCTTTTGTGATTGGGCCCATTGAACCCAAGTTAAGAATGCACAGTTAGATAAAGAAGCTTGTACGATTGCCTGCCAGGGGGCACTTGGTCAAGTGCTCAACAACAATTCATTTACTTTGATTGTTGGTATCCATCAAGTATATCCGGGTTGTGTACTTCTTTAGGAACATCCCAGTGGCAGAACTATCTTCAAGTGTCTGCAACGCTAATAATGTTTTCAAAGATAGTCTGCAATATGCAATATATCATACAAAATGCGTGTTTTTTCCGCGATCCTCCGACGAAATTTGCCATTTTTTCGAGATACTTTGATGAAATTTGTCGATTTTTCGAGATACTTCGACGAAATTTGCCATTTTTTCGAGATCCTTCGACGAAATTTACCTTTTTTTTTTAGATCCTTCGACGAAATTTACCGTTTTTGTTGGAGATCCTTTGATGAAATGTACTGTTTTTTCGCGATCTGTTGGCAGAATTCTCCATTTTTTCGCAATCTGACAACAAAATTTACCGTTTCTTCGACGAAATTGACCGTTTTTTTGTGATCCTTTGATGAAATTAACAGTTTTTTCCACGATCCTTTGACGAAGTTGGCGTTTTCTCCGTAGCCTTTCGAATTTTTATGCAATCCTTCAACAAAACATTTTTTTGACGAAATTCACGTTTTTTTCATGGCTTTTTGACTAAATTTGCGTTTTTATCGCAATCTGTCAACGAAATTAGCCATTTTTTGCGATCTTTAAATGAATTTCGCATTTTTTTCAGCGATTCTTTGACAAAATTCGCCGTTTATTTCGCGATCCTTTGATGAAGTTTGCCGTTTTTTCGCGTTATTTACACACTATAGCCTGTCCGCTGCATCGCTGTATGTTTTTAGTCTGCAGGTGCCCTAAAAAGTCTGCGACGCCTGTCGCAGCGTCGCGTACAGTCTGCCACGGGGAGGAACATAAATTTAATTTTTACGAAAATCGTTATTTGAAATGTCCTGTATTCTCTATACATAACATTTATGAAACGCTACGTTAGAAGCTAAAAATGTTAAATATCTTAAATGGAATTAGTTTTGTGTAAATCAGAGCAAGGCGTTAACCCCCTCCCTCTCCACACCCGCAAATATAACAAATAATTTGTTCAAGAAAACCACTTTCACCTACATTAATGCGATCATTAAAAAAAGAATTAAATTTTTCTGATAATTAGAACATAACAAAGGCGCTACGCTAAAATAGCTGGCAGATGACACCCCTTCCCGATCTCAATTTCAAAGTGAGTAAAGTTCAGTCAAGTGAGTAAAGTTCTACGAAAAGGCTTTTGGAAAATGATACGTATGTGTGCGAGTCCACCAACCTCGTTCTCTTCTAGTACATTTTTATGTATATTAATAAACAAGTTGTAGCTGCATTTCTGTCTCCTGATTTCAACACGCTAGATCTCTGGCTGGAATTCTTTCAACACTCTGCAAAGGGTCGACGAACCGATATCCCAGCATTTGGTAAGGTCTCCTTTTTGCACATTTTTCTCAAGGTAATTTAGCTGTAAACGATAGCGAATTTACGAACCTGATCATGGTTATTCTCCAACGCAAGATCGTTTCGTGGGTCACGTGTTCTTAGGCCTAGGTAGCTTCAGCACGTGGTTGTAAAAACTCTTTTTCTAAGTCAAGCAGTTCCCAAGAAGCGAGCCACTTATTATACGATAATATTAATATATTTTACTGACTTCACACAAATAATTTTCTTATACTAGAAAATAGTACAGATTAAAAAACTTTTCTTTGTCAATGTCTTGCGCATTGAACTTATAAAAAAACTCATAACTTTATTATTTAAATCCAGTAAATTTATACGATTATATAAATCTTCAAACTTACAAGCTTATAAACCCTTAATATAACCCAAATTGTGTAATTCATCAATAAGTTCATAATGAATGAAGTGTTATCATCTAATACCTTATTAAATATTCCGTTAAATATGTTCAATAGCATTTTATTAGCATCTACAAGATAAGAAGCTAATCCACATGTTACAGTTCTTTAATATATATATTGAACATTTTTTGGCACATTTATTTATTTGACTTTATTTATAACTAGCTAACTCACCCGGTGTTGCCCAGGCCCGAGATAATTACAATCTCAGAGAAAAGCGTTAACCCCCCTCCCTCCCCATACCCGCAAATATAATGAATAATTTGTTCAAGAGAAGCACCGTCACCTATATTAACGTGATCATTAAAAAAATAATTAAATTTTTCTGATAATTAGAACATAACGAAGACGCTACGCTAAAATAGCCAGCAGATGACACCCCTTCCCGACCTCAATTTCAAATCTATATCTTAATTAGTTATCTACATTTTTGTTCATTAGTAAAAATTGGCAATTATTTCCTTTCATTTTCGCAAACTAAATGGAGGGATCCGCTAGATAAACAGATCTCTTTGTAGTTCAGTTTCTAATGAAAGCAGATCCCTGTCTGAAACTTTCTCGGATTGTTTTCACTGGCGCCGGCAGATTTTTGCATAAATTAAGAAAAATTACTGGCCGAATTTTTCAAAAATTGCATAGTCGGATGCAGAATTTTTATTTACATAAAATTTTCAGATTGATATCTTAATTAGTTTTCTTAAAATTCACTAATTAGTAAAATAATTTTGAATTCATTCATTTCCGTTTGCAAATCCAGAACAGCAGTTCTTTTCTTTAGCCATTTTGATTTAAAAGATGGCATTTTCGATATGATGTTTAATGTGATTATAATTAATATGTTATTGGTAATGTTATATGGTAATTATCAAAATATTAAAATTCTGAGACTCAGGTGCACATGGCCAGACCTTGGACTATCCACACCTAAATTTTCAGACTTGTAGGTGGGCTAGATTTTGCTAGCCATCGCAGACAGACAGATAAAAACACACACACACTGAATGAAACTTTATTTTATTAGTACAGATAACTTTAAAAAAAATACAATTTACTTATTAATTAATGGTAAAGAAAATCTGCTCTGAAATAATGTGATTTGACCCCTTGACTACCAGGTTTAATTTTGCCGGTTATATACCAGGATATATGGTGGAAAAATGTTTGTGTCATAAATCATTTAATAACTTCTGTGATATAATAATAATGAATTTAAGGTTAATTAAAAGATTTATGACATTATCATAATATGTATAAAATAATACATAAATCTGACACGCATTATATACCATACACTTATATACATACTTCCACATTTTCATCTGAAACGTCTTCAAACTCTGAATCACTGATCTCTTAATCATCCTCACTCCCTTGAATATAATATTTCACCATCCATGACAAAAATAAATAATATGAGCAAATATAAACGCAGGAACACAGACAATAGTCAAATTGCTACTGATGTTTTGATTTTAGAAGCGGATATGCGAATTAATTCCCCGTTGCTCCTTTCGCCCTCTAGCGGCATACTTGTAGTAGAATCAAGGTGTTTGCTGTTCATCTTCGACTAGTACTCTGTTATATCAGTTGCATATTACAGACCAATCAAGTTCAAATATTCAACCATTACTGTGTAGTGAACGACATGGGATGTATATCATGGTCGTTGATTACTGAAATGAGAGAATGTACGTAGCATATGTCCTGGCAGTCAAAGGGTTAATGCCGATGATGCATAAGCATGGTTGTTGTCATGCGCAATGTTCCTATTCCATTTTTATTTATTTTGTGGGTAATTTAGTTTTGCTTTTGTAAATGAAGGATATAAGTTAACGGCTATTTTTCTGTTTTTCTCTTGCATTTAGAAAAGAATGATACCGATTTGGTACCTACCAACTACAGCACAGGTTGCAACAATAATTTTCTTTGATAAAACGAAATATTTTACCAAGAATGCGTCTAAAAGCCAAAAATTTCTGGAATTTTTGTACACCGGTACTGAGATTATAACTTTAAGTCAAGAGCACGGATTTTTGCATGGAAAGTTCTAGCTAACAACCGTGACTTCAAATTTAGAAATGTATTTATTAATAACCTATTGAACAGTAAAATATTTTTTAATGCTAATATGATTTGAGACAGGGAAAATGATGTTAAATTTAGATTTCATGGGAAAAAAATTCATTGTGTCAAAGTGAAATCATTTTTACTGATTTTTCATTCCGTAATGCCAAGCATAGGAGCCTCAATTGGTCAATTTATAATAATTTATCTTGTTTATATGTTACTGATTATGTATGTGAATAAAGTTTAACTTTTCAATAATTTTAACAATTGAAGTTTATGAAAATAGTATTTTGGGGCCTTTAGGTTAAAACAATATTTGTTTTAAGAATTGGACAACCAATGTAAGTTGGATTTTTTAACATAATTAATTTTGTAAATGAATTATAAATTTAATGTAACAGTTCCTTTTTAAACATTTTCTTTCGTCGAAATTTAATGGGTTCCAGTTTGATAATATTTAAATCTTGTGTATTTTAACAGTTCATATCAAATCATTATGTTTAATTTTGCTAATGTAAACAAACAAAAATCATAAAAAAGCTTTTGACATCATTTGCCTATGAACCAATGAAATTAGTTTTTGTTTTAGGAGTAAACTTTTAGACAACTCAACTCGATTTTCTGCTTATTAATTTTTGAAATGGAAAAGGTAATAAACATCATCTTTTGTTTGTTTGTTTCAGGTTTCTATGTAGCATAATTGATTTTGGTAAAATTAATTGATTTGATGAATCGTCAGTCTATTTCTCTTTCTTTGTAAAGTAAATTTAATTACTTCTTAACTTTGCATAATTTTAAATTTTACACAGTTGAATAGGGGGGGGGGGGTGTGTGTACTTTTAAATGTAATATGTTTGAAAATTGTTTTTCAATTGACTGGCTTTTTATGATTTTTAAACCAAACAGTTCGATTACGGAACATTAACACATTTGCACTTAAAACAATATAAATAGTTCAGCATTTGTTTTTGCTAATATACCATAACAAAATTAAGACTTCATAATAAAACATAAATTAAAACTATATTTATATCTGTTTTCTTTTACTAATTAAGAAAGATCTGTAATTTTTCATGTGTTCTGACTTCTTATTTACATAAGATTAAAAATTTGGTGTTAAACTCCAGAGACCCATAGATTAATCAGGCTCTGAACTTAACATTTCATGTAAGTTTTCCTTATTATCGATGAATAGTATATAAACATTTTTATATTTCTTACAGTACAAGTCAGTGAAAGCTATTTGTACTGATATTGCATTCAAACTATATCTGTTTTCTTTTTCTTATTAAGATAGATATATAATTTCTCCTCTGTTTTGTCATCTTATTTACATCAGATTACAAATTTGTTGTAAAAACGGCAAAAGTTTGTGCATTTATCAGGCCCTGAACTTAACATTTCAGATCAGTTTTCCTTATTGTCAATGAATAGTATATGAATATTTTTATCAATTATTTTACATTTTAAGTGAAAACCAAGATTTCTACCCACCATCTTACAACAGACATTTACACTACTTATCTTTATTTGTTACTGTACTTAGCCATTTTCTGACTAAATAAAAAGAAATCTGTTCTTTCAAATTTCTGTCATTATTTGAGCTAAATCATACTTTTAAGATGAAAATGTTCATTGAGAATAGTTTCTGAAAAATTCTAAATTTAAAAGGATGAAATGTAAACATTCTGAAAAGTTCTACATTACAATTTATATGGAATTGTAAGGGATAGAAACTTGATGTGGCTTTTACTTTTAAGATGCTAATGCTTGCACAGAACAGTTTATTATTATTTTTTTAATTTTTAAAGTATGCAGGAGAAAAAACATTCTAATATTGGAATTACTTTGATACTGTTGCAGCTAGAAACTTGAAATTTGACTTTGCAGTTACTTTTAAGATGTAAATACTTGCTAAGAACAGCTTCTAAAAAAATTCCACATTTAAAAGGTTGAAATGAGTGGAAAACAATCTAAATTACAATTTATTTGGAATTGTTAAGAAAAGAAACTGGAAATTTCACATGGATGTTACTTTTATGACATAAATGCTTACACAGAACAGCTTTTTAAAAATTCAAAATTTAAAAGGCTCCAGAAGTAAAAAACATTTTAAAATTGCAACTTGTGTATTACTATTGTGGCTGGAAACTTGAAATTTTGGCATAATGGTACTTTTAAGATGTAAATGCACACTGAGAGTGATTTGTAAAAAAATTGAAATTTAAAAGGATATAATGAGTATAAAACATTCTAACAACTATCTAAATTATGATTTATTTGGAATTGTTATGGATAGGAACTTGAAATTTCACGTGGCTTTTACTTGTAAGACGTAAATGCTCGCACAGGATAGTTTTTAAACATTTCAAAATTTAAAAGGATGCAGAAGCAAAAAAAGTTCTAAAATTACTATTTCTGATATGCTATTGGGGCTAAAAACTTGAAATTTGGTATGGTGCTTACTTTTAAGATGTAATATCTCACTGAGAATGGGGTCTGAAGAATTCGAAATTTAAAAGGGTGAAATGAGCAGAAAAGGTTCTATAAGCATTCTAAATTATGATTTATTTAGAATTGTTAGGGATGGAAACTTGGAAATTTGACATGGCTGTTACTTTTACAACATGATGCTCATTAAATGCAAATACAGAACAATTTTTAAATAATTCAAAATTTAAAAGACTGGAATAGCAACCATCGTTCTAAAATTACAATTTCTGTCATACTATTGGGGCTAGAAACTTGAAATTTGGCATAGTGGTTACTTTTAAGATGCAAATGTTCGCTAAGAATGGTTTCTAAAAAATCAAAATTTAAAAAAAGTAAATGAGTGGAAAACATTCTAAATTAGGATTTATTTGGAGCTATTAAGGCTAGAAACTTGAAATTCAACATGGCTGTTATTTTTAAGAAGTAAATTCTCACACAGAACAGTTTCTCAAACTTCAAAATTTAAAATGGTAGAATGAGCAGAAAATGTTTCAACATAATGATTACTTCAGAACTACTGGGCCGATTAAAAAAATTCTTTCATGATAATATTGGTTACAGTCAGGGCTCGGAAGTAGCGCGCTACAAGTAGCGAAACTACAGTAGCCGTTATTTTTTCTAGTAGTTTGTAGTGTAGCGCTCTACATTAAAAAAAGTGTAGTGTAGCAAGTAGTGCGATACAAAATATCAGTAGTTTACAGCGAGCATAGACGCTACTTTAGGAGGGAGGAAAAAGTGCCAATCTTCAAATCACGTGATCATAACTCGTTTCTTTTGTGCAAAATATGTTCTCTGCAACAATTTGCGAATGTCAGCGACAAATCTCAGTTGCAGTGTCATAGATTTTTCCATATACGATGGGCACGGTCACAAATTAACTGTCATTTTCACAGTTTGGGTGTCAGAATCTTCATGTTCATTTAAATCCATAGAAATCTTCTCAATATAATGTATTTTTATACAACTACGATTGTTTTTACCAAAATATAGTCGTCTGACTATGTTAAGTCTTTATCTGACTCTATTTTTTTCTCCCTTTTGCCACCCACCCCCAGCAAGGAAAGAAATGTAAAATCTTTATTTAAAAAAAAAAAAGAAAAAAGTCCTTCCGGCCTGTACCGGGAGGAAAATGTAGCTTTCCTATATCTTCATTTAAAATTTTAGCTAATGTTACTCGAAAACAGCAAGCTAAAATGCAAAGAAACCATTTACAAAAGATTCGTTAATAAATTTGAATAAGAAATTCACCAAATTATTGAGCTATAGCCAAGTTGGCTTCATTTAAGAAGACTTATTTTAATCACCAAATTTGGCAATGTTTCGCCAAGTTTGGCAAGAATTTGGCGCTAACGGATGTGAATATATAGTTTTATGCATATGATTGGGAAAATGATTACAACAATGAAAGAAAATAATTTGCGAGAAATCACGTTCACTGAAACTCATAAATTAATCGTTGGTTTTTTGTAATGTGCTGTCTTGTTTCAAAATGCCAGCCACCCACCCTAGAATTTCAAACAGCTCTATTTCAGCCATTTTTTAAGATAGAGGTAAAACAAAAAATGCTCTGGAATCCTTGCATCAAGGTCTAACACTTAATTAAAAAATAAATTTGAATTTTAAACTTTTTTGTCTATTTATATTACTTTTAAAATTTTCAGTGGCTGCCATCTTGAAACAAGATGGCGGACCAAGCTGGCCAACGAACTTGGTCGAGGCATTGGTGAGCTTAATACACATAATTAGTTTCATCAAAAATTAATTTATAAATCTGAGCGTTATCGTATGATGTAGGTCAGATATATATATATATATATATGGATATACACTATATTTCCAAAGGTGACCGGTCACTTGCGATTTTAGACGTTTTGTTAACTATCTAGAAAAATACCTGAGGAATTAACCTGAAACTGCAGGTGTGTAAACAGTATGGTATAGGTTATATATTTCCGCGAAGATTTTTTCATGAAACCCCATAGGGGACTGTCAACAAATTGAAAAAGAACGAATATCTTTTGGATAACCCTGTAAAAACTAATGTAGCAAAGGTGTTCAAACTCGAGATTATTAATAAGTAGCTTATTGTAATATATTGTGTTCATTTTTATGAGGATAGCATGTATACTCGTAGAGAAATTAAGGTTTTTATGGAAACAGTCCCAAATTTCGCCTAGTTTTTTGCTTATAATTTGCAGAGTTCTTAATATAAAAAAAAAGTTCTTTTCAGAAAATATGATAAACAACATTGTACTACATAATAATCTGCAATCAGAATTAAAAAATAATAAAAATTGAATGAAAAATGAGCAGGTTTACTAAAAAATGTTTCAGTGCACATGCGCGAATGCAATCAAAATATAATATGCATAATGTATTAGATAAGTATATAGAGCAACTTTTGGGAAAGTCTCAAAATCATAGCTTGAAAATTCGGAAAATTATCGTCGATAGAATAAGCTCGAAATTCGTTGTTCCCAAAAGGAAGCAAAAATATGAGGGGTTGTATACAAAAATAGTAGTACATGCAATATTGTGTACACTATCTTGGCACTAATCAACAGATATTTGATACAACCCCTCATCTTTTTGCTTCTTTTTGGGAACAACGGATTTCGAGCTTATTCTATCGACGATAATTTTCAGAATTTTCAAGCTATGATTTTGAGACTTTCACAAAAGTTGCTCTATATACTTAGCTAATACATTATGCATATTATATTTTGATTGCATTCGCGCATGCGCAGTGAAACACTTTTTAGTAAACCTGCTCATTTTTCATCCAATTTTTATTATTTTTGAATTCTAATTGCAGAGTATTATGTACAATGTTGTTTGTCATATTTTCTGAAAAGAACTTTTTTTTATATTAAGAACTCTGCAAATTATAAGCAAAAAACTAAGCGAAATTTGGGACTGTTTTTATAAAAGCCTTAATTTCTCTACGAGTATACATGCTATCCTCATAGAAATGAACACAGTATAGTACAATAAGCCACTTATTAATAATCTAGAGTTTGAACGCCTTTGCTACATTAGTTTTTACAGGGTTATCCAAAAGATATTCTTTCTTTTTCAATTTGTTGACAGTCCTTTATGGGGTTTCGTGAAAAATCTTTGCGGAAATATATAACCTATATAGGGCTTGAATTTCAGGGCGGGATTGCGGGATTTGCGCCGAAAAATATGAAAACTGCCCAAAAAAATATCGGGGGCGGGAACCTCCCGCCCAAAAAATTTCACCATTTTCCGGAGAAATTTGCGTTATTTAATTTACTTGCAACAGAACGAAAAATTTCGTGATTTTTTTTCGCTACTGATCGACGAACTGTGCATTTTTTAAGCAACTGATCGACGAACTTGTAACGGCCATCTTTAAGTATCAGGCCGTGCGGTAGAGCAAGAGAGCACAACAAAGTTCAGGTTTAAACTAAAACCAGTTTATTAAGTCTAATCGGTCAGGTGGGTTGAGCGAGAACTACTCGTTTTTCCTAACTTTAACAAAAGAAAGATTTTAGCCTTCGACTTGAAGCGGTGTAAAATAAAAACTATCCAATAATTGAAATAGACTATCAGGGAAAAAATAGCATTCGCAGTCCGTCAGCAGTGGAGAGTCAGGGTGCAAATTCGCTATAAAACACTTTCAAGTTTAAATCCTGGTGAGCTCTGATACAGGCTAACACCAGTTCAACAGGCTCGTAAAGCAAAGCAGCTTAATCTTAAGTACGGATGCCAAGTACAACTCTGAACGAAAATTCACCGCTTATATATCCACAGTATTGATTGACCAGCTACAATAATTTGCATAAATATCGAAAGAACGCAGCAACTCACAATTTCCGAGATTCACACATCCATTGAAGGTTAAAGAAAAGAGAGCATTGATAAACACGTACATGGACGATTAGTGGACAAAAATTACGATCTCATTCAAAAACATCGCCTACTCACGTGACGAGAGTAGTCGACCTGTCACAATTCCCCCCCCCCCCCTCGGAAATTGTGAAAGAAAAAGCTGTGGTTGAAATGCAGACCAGCGTCTTTTTCTTAAAAAAATTTCGAGCCAAAACAAGCACAACAGGTGACGGGTAAATTAAATTTGGTGTCGAAATGTAAACTTTTGTACTTTTAACCCATCACGAAACAAACTGGTCAAATCGATAAAAACTTTCTGCACAACATCCTTTAAATATGAGGTACCAACAAAATCTTCTAACAACATGTTCCTAAAAAAAATTCAGAGATTGCCAAATTCTGCATGCAAATTTACCTCACAAAATTCCGCAAGTACCGAAAAAAAGTACAAACTGGAATAGTAAAAAAAAGAACTCGCTACCAAAATGCCTATCGAATAAAGTACCTCCCTCAAGTTTACAATTCCCAACTATGCCAAAGATCTCACATCCCAAAATTCATCGTAGATGCTCGCCCAATATTACATGGGGCACATACTAACAGCTATGAAGAGCTGCGAAAGTAAGACAATACTTATTGAAATATAAAATATACATTACAAAATCTTCCTGACAGAATATGTGGTCTGGTATTTTTAATTTTATCATATTTTGAATAGTCTAACCAATACAGAAAAAAATAAAAACTCAAAAAAAAAAAAAAAAGATCCAGTGTGTTAATATTTGTGTTTTTCTAAATGAATTGCAATATTAAAAAGATTATATCTGTTAGTATGGTGTTTTTTATTTCGACATGTTGAATTGATGCGGACCATGAAAGATAGGAAAAGTCAAATTTCGCACATTGGCTCTTTCCTGCTTTGAAATCTGCTGAATGGGCTTTCGGCCACACCACTCTGACTTTTTGTGCCGTTTTGCGATGTTCATTATGATTTTTAATTAATATCTTAATTAACAAAAATATAAAAAACTGAACCTCAGGTACATTAGGACCTGCCTTAGACTATCCTCATCCCTATTTTCAAACCTCCATGTGCGGTAGATTTTCCTAGCTCACACAGATACTCACTAGACAAACCTTTTTCTTTTATTATTATAGATTGTCTTTGAATATTTTCTGTTTGTAACTGTACTTTTTGAATATTTCCTAGGGGAAAAAAAAATAATTTACAAGAAAATGGATATAGAATTGATTCATCTTTCTTTTATTTTACAAATATTATGTATTTTAATTTAGTTTTAAGTTATAAATTCCTAATATTAATTTGGTTTATTTTTTTTTTTATATTTACAGATGGAATCAAATGAACTTCCACCATGGCTTGCAAAACATAATACCAAATTTGCTCTGTATGAAACTGAAAACCCTCATCACTATCCAAGTAATGCTATGGGTGCAAAATTTAGGGGAGGCTCTAAAGTCTTAGATACAGGAGAGATTGGAAAATTTAGCTTTGCACCTTCCAAAATATCACCTGCATTAAAAAATATCCTTTTACAATATTCAGTTATTTTTTTTAGTAATAAAATGCATTGTTTAAAAAAAAAAAAAAGACGAACAATAGCAGTTTACTCAAATTGTATGTTAAAATAATTAAACTCTTATTTTTCTGCTGGCATTTTAAATTAAAATGATTATAAAAACTTGCTACATAATTGTGTTTTGTGTACAACTTATCATTTGTATACTTAAAAGACTGGTCCCATGTTGTGGGAAAATAATATGCCGATTTCCAATGTAACCATTTCTTTCTTTTTTCTCTCTTTTATTTTTTTATTTTTTGCATTTGTTTAATCTCTCATAATTACAACCACTTCCAAGCATTCTCATCATGGCTGCAATGTCCTTTAATATGAAGATAATTAAAAGTAAAAAAAAACACTTGTCCCAAATCACATTTGCTCGAATGCGACACTTTATTAGACCTCATTATGGGACATTAGCCACAAGATATCGCACTTTGGTGCTAAACTGAAATCTGTGAAAGAAAAGACCATTTCATTTTATGTTGAGCAAAAAATTAATATCAAGTCATATTGTGTGTGTATGTTCTGTATAGAAACCTACAATTTTTTATCAATTTACACAAAAATTTATATACATATGTAGTAAACCTGAGTAAAATTATTGGCTACTTTACAAATTTCTCAAACCACTCTTTATCCATTTTTTCAACCATCTGCCAAAATTTATCTTTATATTTTTTTTTAATGTTTTTACATCATAAAAAATAGCGCTAAAATTAAAAAAGTAATAATAAAAGATAATGCATTATTTTATTTTTATAAGCCAGTAGCAATTCACACCCACTCACTATATTTTTGCATCTGAAATGCACAGTTTTCTATATAAAATTAAAGAAATTTACTAAAACTGCATTAAAATGATGTAGTCTTCCATTTAAATGTATTTAGAATTAAAACATCTACTATATAATATATAAATTTTAATTTTGAAGAAATAAAATCAGGAAAAAAATCCTCTAAGTATGATGTCATTAATGATGGAACAAAACATTTAATGCATATTCAAATTAAGATTTGCACTAATTAAAAAAAAGAAAAAAGACGAAATTGGTGTCATTTTTACGTAATCATTCTAGATTTAATTTTTATGAATGAAAATGGTGTTTCCATTTAAAAATGATGTTTTAACATCCATGGAACACTCTTTCTTTTCTGAAATTAACAACTGCTATCTGTAAAATAAAGGCTTTATTTTCAAGCCATACAAAATGGTAAATAAAGTTTATTTCTGTAAATATAATGCCATTTGGATGCATTTATTGTATTTTTTTTCGGTATTGCAAAGGAAGTTTTATATTTTTCACACCAAAAAAAAAATGTGCATTCTCATTCATAAAGCTGAGGGATTTTACTAAGATTGTGAAAAAATGTCATTTTTTTCTAATTGTTGTTTTAACAGTTTTTGGACTTGAATACATAGATCTCAGTTATTGTGATTGCTATATTTGTAGGATATTACATTTTTGTTTATTTTTTTATTTTACCCAGAAGGGTACTTCCCTAGGATTTGATAATCGGAAGGCGTGGTTACAGTAATGGGTCGTGGGGGTGTTTTGGCAATGGCCTAGAACCCGGTTCCTCTCATGAGGTTCCGGCAACGAAACCGTCAGATCTTCTCTGCGTCCGCCTAAGTGTCGTGAGGTGGTGTCTTGTACTTGGGCTCCACCGCATCTCGTAGCGTCCACTAACTTCACTCATTTGGGTTAGGGTGAGAGGCGCAGGTAGGCTTCGGCCCCCGTCTTTCCCCATGCCGAAGAGCACCACCTTGGAGGTGTCCAGGTAAACCGGCCCTTCTTGGTCGTGTCTTCATATGGATTCCCTAGAATTTAGAATCGGCAGTGAAGTACAACTGCCTTTGGCAGCCGTAGCTTATCATTACCCAGAAGGGTAGCTGCAACCGATGAACTAATCGTTTCTTACATAGTCTCGATAATCGGAAGTTGCGGTACACAGTTGGGTCTCTGGGGTGGTTTGGCATTAGCCTAGGACTTGGTTCCCTCTTTGGGGTTCCGGCTACGAAGCCGTCGGATGGTCTCAGTGTCCGCTCAAGTGTAGTGGGATGGTGTCCTTTGTCTTTAGACTCCACTACATGTCGCACCGACCTCTGTCGTCATTCATTTGGGAAAGGGTAGAGAGGCACAGGAGGTTCACACCCCTGTCTCTCCTCCGCCCGAATGGGTAAACCAGCCCTCCTTGGTCGTGATCTCGCATTGATTCACGAGAATCTAGATTCGGCAGTGAAGTACAACTGCCTTTGGCAGCCGTAGCTTGTCATTACCCAGAAGGGTACCATGGTTAACATAATACAGCTAATGCTTGGCAGGTCTGCTAATTTTACATAAAAAATACCTCTTTTTTTCTATTGAAGTGGCTAGGGTAGAAATTCAATCTCTATGGTCTTCTTGGAGATTACTTTAGGAGGTAGCTGATACACCACTACTTTCATAACATACTGTAGAGGTTCGATGATGCTCCATAATGGCAAATACACACACAATATATATATCTATCTATCTATATATATATAATTTCTTCAGACTTAATCATTAGCATAATGTTTCGTTAAAAGACACTTACAAAATACATTGGGATGTTAGCACTATCTGTTGAAAGGTATTTCAGCACCCAAGAGAGAACAAAAAATGAATATTGCAATAGACTCACAGCAAAAAATTTCAAGAATTTAATGCTTATAGCTCATACACTGATGTAGACACAGAAAACTCTCCGTATGATATTTCAGTGAATCTATTTAATTAGTACAAAAATAGATAGTGGCAGTAATTTATATGTATGCATGAGAAGCTCTAAGGTAATTTCTTTCTATCTATATTATAAAAAGCAAATACATGTCTGTCAGTAATGCTGATGTCATATTGCTTTTGACAATGGCCTCTGAGAAATCAGTTTTTTTGCAAATGTATTAACTTCTAAATGTCACATAATTTCAGTTTTTACTCTATCAAATAGGAAAATGTATTTTCAAATGCAATTTATTTGAAAACTATATCTTGATTTAATGATTGTTTATGGTTTTTATACTACTTTACAGCAGGATTGTTTTTTAAAAATCAATCTCAATAAGTATTTGTTCTCTGCTGGAAAATTTAATCAGCATATAAGCATTTGTTTCCTATGTAAAATGAAATTTCTTATGCTTTGTTTGTAATGTAAAATAATATTTGCAGTAATATAAATAAATATGCAAAACTAAGGAAAAATTGGCAGGGCTACCACAGTTATTAATGGATTGCATAAGTTTGGTCAAATTAACATGCACGTTTTATAAATGAGATTGGGACACAAATCTCAAGAATTTTAAGCATTATTTCTGGATAATTGGGTGTGATCGGGTTATATGATAAGTATCGTCATAAAACATGATTGATTCTATATTGTTTTAAACAAGGTGCTTTATGAAGGTAGTGAAATCTCTGGGGTATTTCTTTTGTTATTAACTGTTGCATGCGGCTAATATGAAAGTACTGTTTTTAATAAATTTCAAAACTTTATTTGAATACATAATTGATGTTTTTCATATAAAAATGATTTTTGGTCTTGTTAGTGGGCTACCTAAAAATATATTAAAATATAAAAATATATTAAAGTTTTAAGTTAAAAATTATTTTTACCTAGCACTCTAACACCAGGCTGTATGTTCTGTAACCCAGGAAGCTCAAGCTGGTTATGTTAAAACATTTTCTTTTGAATTGAGTACAAAAATAAAATTTTTGTTCTCTCTTAAATTTTAAATCTCACATGATGATGGGGTGAAATTTTCAAATCTATTTTTCTTCTCCAATGGAAATTGTAATATACAGTAAATATTTACAAAAATAAAATAATAATAATAAAAGTATGCATATATAATGTGTTATATGAAAGCCTCTGAATATTCTCTAAAATTTTCAATTTATTGTTTAAACTATCTGTGTTCAACAATATTAAATATTTAAATTAATATAAATGCATTATTTAAGAGCTTAATAAGTTTGTATGCATTTATGTATATATTATCAATGTAACTATTTAAGTAGAACAGATTTGTGTGCCTGAATTTCAATTAAATAGCTGATTGTAATGAACAAAAATAACATAATTATATCCGTTGGGTTTTTAATGACTTTATCCATAAAAGTTACCAATCAATAAACTAATTAGTGATTCATGTGTTGATCAATTAATTAGTGACTCACATAAGTGGCTGGTTATTCTGGAAAATTATAATAAAGATTTCTTTTAATCTTGATGTATGTTAAGTTCATTGCATAATTATGGATTTTTTAAATTTGCTTAATAATTTATAAAGTAGTAAGAAACATTAAAAAAATGAGCAATAATTTTGTGTGTGTGAGAGAGTTAATGGTTATAATTTCTCCACATTTTTTTATCATTGAAAATTTTGTTGTGGACAACTTTTTTTGTATGTTATTAATGTCTTTAATATTTATTGAGACAAGAATTAGAAAAGTAACAAAATTAACCCGTTATTATTTGTACACATATATTATAATTTTTTTTTCTCCTATTAGATAATAATTCATATGTCCTTTGTTATATTATTTAACTTATTGTTATTATTTTCTGTTTTATGAATCAATATTTGTATATTTATTTTCTTCATCTCACAAAAGAAAATTTTCTTAACATCTCCATCACAAAAAGTTATTGAAGATGCTATTTTACAGTATAAAATTCGTCATGAAAAGGATATAAAGCTTTTGTCTTTGGAAGAGTATGTATTTTATTATATTTAAAAAACTATATATATTTATTTCATAATTATCTTTATTGTAATATTTGTGTATATGTTTCGTTTGCTTTATACAATTTTAGTTAACAATGATTTTCAGTTGACAGAGTAAAAGTTTTTTCAGATGTTTTCGCAATTTATGGGAGGAAATTTTCACTTTGTGCACAAACAACTCAAAGAATTAAGTGAAAATGATATAAACTATATCAAGTTTCTTGAATCCTTAAATATAATGTGACAAGTATGGTGTTGTATGGTATCATATAAATTATTTCGTAAAAACAAAAAAAAAAATCATTTAAAATTACTTAAAGGTGTTTTATTAAAATATATACATTATACAACTAAAATATCAAAATCAAGTACTTTCAAGCATCTGACGTGCTCATCATCAGGTTTAAAATCATTAAAAACCAGATGTCGAGTTCATTCATTTATACTTGATGGGCTGTTCCAAATTTAAACTGAAAATGAAGAAATGTTGTTTGGACTCCAAACTGCAAGCTGAAATGGGTAGGCAGTTTATGTTATTCCTATTAAATTATACCAAATCTTGAGAATGGTGTATGATAATGTATCATTACACATATAAGTAGTTCAACATAGAATTTCAATTGATTCCATAATTAATAACTTTTGACAACTTGATAACTTCTTTCTGTCTGATCTTAGCTCTCTACAATAATGTTCCCTGCTACAATAATAGATAATAATAAGAAAATGGATTATGTCGGTATGGCATCAGGAAAGTTAAAAGACCGCTTAGCAGAAACACAAACCAATATCAAACAGCAATTTCTAAGCTGCTTCAGGAGCATTACATTATGATTGATTTTAAAAGAGCTAAGATCATAAAGAAGTTATCAAGTTATCAAAAGTTATTAATTATGGAATTAGTTGAAATTTTATGTCAAACTACTTATACGTGTAATGATTCATGATCATACACCATTCCTAAGATTTGGTATAATTTACTAGGAATAACATAAACTCTCTCACCACTTCAGTTTGAATTTTGGAAAAGTCCTAACGACATAACCTTCCCCTATTTTCAGTTTAAATTTTGGAACAGCCTATCAAATATAAATGAACGAACTTAACCTCTGGATTTTTTTTAACGATTTTAACTCAGATGATGAGCTAACCAGTGAAAAACTGTCTCACTTGGAAATATTTTCAGGTCCCAGGGAATCTATAGACATAGAGTAAATTTTGTCTTATGTGGAATATTGTCTATGACAGAAAATTTTCTCAGTACTATTAGATTCTACCTTAGATAGAGTTTACTGTACCTTAAAATAAAATGTTTATTAAAATGTAACAAATAGATCTAAAGATTTTATTTAAAAAAATCTTTTTCCATAATAACATTGGTGAAACATAAATAGCTAATTAGCAGAATTAATTTTTGAAATATAATTTTCTTAAAATTAATTTTTCTTATATAAATTGGATTATTTATTATAATTATACATATATATATATATATATATATATATAATATATATATATGTATATATATGTTATATAAAAATTTTATTTCTCAATATTCCTTTAAATTATTCTAAATTCTGACATATTCTTTATTTCCTTATTTCTTAATAATATTTATTCCTATTTAATGTCCTTTTAAAATTAATAACACGTATATTAATAATTATCTTATTCCAAATCTTAATCTAAAATTTTAAGTTCATGTGTAACTTTTATCAACTCTCCGATTTATAATATTCTGAGAGACACTAGTTGTCATTTCAAATGTTTTTTTAATTTTTATTCCACGGTGCGCCTAGGGTTTTTCACTTCAAAATCAATGTGTTGTTGTGTTTGGTATTCTTTCTTGTTAAATCTTCTCCATTGCACATAATTCGTTTAGCTTAATTTCACCTCTCACTCATTGACTCGTGCATGCGTTATGTCGCTTCTGTAACTTTCTGCACAGTTAACAAAACCCGGCTGCAAGCATTCAGAGAGTAGATTTTTGTCATGTTTTGAAGTGCTGACAAAATTGCTATCTGGTGTTCAAGCGACTTGGAATTTCTAACAGCCCTTTATGATCATTAAATAATGTAGTGAGTTAATGTCAAGCATGAGGGCTGTACGATTACACCTTTCTCCTGTGGGAACTGTGCTGGCATCTCTCCTGTTTATGAATAAACAATTTATCTGGAAACTGTCTGAGTATTATTGGAGAAATTCTCATTGTGTTCCATCATTGCCTTACTTCCTCGCCATGATTCTTGATCGAGCGACTGCAATAAATCATCATCTGTAACCAATTGCCATTTTCTCGTGAAATTTTAAATCATTCTCGTAAAAAGCTAACATATATATTTATTTATAATTGCATTTTTGAAAAATGTGAAAAAAAAGAAGGGATACACTTTATAAAAGCAGAAGAAACAAATACTTATGGGACTAGTTGCAATGCATGAAAATCATGTTAGTATATGCAATTTACTTGTACATTCTTTCAGTAGAAAATATATTAACATTCTAACAATATTTTTAAAATTATAATTACAAAGGTTAACAATAAACCACATATGTTTAATCTCTTCCAAAAAGAAATGTTGATGTTCTTAGTTAAATAAAATAGTTAATTATTATTATATCTTTTACATTTTATTTTATAGTTTCTTCCACATTGACATTGCATAATATGTTTTTCATTCTCAGTAATAATTCACAGTAGAAATTCTCCATAAATAATATCCAAACAAATTATTATCTGCACAAATGGATCTTTTCATACAATTCATATTTTTTGTCTTTTTAAAAAATTAAATATATTTGATAATATTGCATCAAAATGAAACTTTAAAAAATGTTAAAAGGCATTGTAATATAAAATTTGAATAGAATTTAAGGGCCTTTTTGATTGTACTTAAATAAGTATTTTATTTCAATATTAGAAATAATCTAAGTGTTATCAAAATCAAAATTTAGTTTTATTGAGGGTATTTATTTCATTTATCATTTACCCTGAAAAACATAATGTGATTGCGCTTCTCATCTAATTGGCGTAACAAAAAAGTGTAAGTAAGTAGAGCAGTTTTTGCAAGATTTTAAAAATCATTTTTCTTTTTGAGAGTTTACATTTAATTACTTCAAGGCTATTTTCTACTTTTTGTGTTTTACTAATCTACACTGTGTTAGACGAATCGATGACCCAGCACATTTGGTTTTCTCCTTGTAAGTTAAAAATGAAATAGTGTAAGTTTTTAATAGTTAACCTAATCCTATATATCAAAACGAATAAGGATACGTGTAAGATTCACAAAAAATCACCCTAATTGAGCATGTGTGAAATTAAATCTAGAACATAATCAGTTTTAGAGTAGCACAGAACGTGGTCATGATGGCTGAGTGGTTTAAGACACTGGATTTAAGCTGCAAGATCCTTGGTTTGATACCCACTCCGGACAGAATGATTTATTTTATTTTATTGCGATAAGCTAATTCATTTCAATAATGTCATATGTTACTTCAGGAGGAGAACTTATATAATTTGTATTTTTTCTTAAAATTCGAATGCATTATAATTAAGTAAAATTTAACATCCAACAATATATTTTTTAAATTACTAATTTTATATGAAAAATATTTAAATTAAAAGATAGTGCATGTAATTATCGATTAAAGAAATTTCATATATAATAATTTCACATATATAATAATATCATATACATTAAGAAAAGCATGTGATTTTTTTTGTAAAACAGGAAAAATAAAAGGAAAGAAAACAGAAGGAAGAAAAAAATCATACAGTAACTCTAAAGGAAATTACCTTGATATCCATGATTTAATAATTAAATTATATATGAAAACTAAAATAAATTCAATTCAAGTAATTAAAAATTTGTTTGCAGCTATAAATTGGTAGCTGCAAACAGCAAATTTTATGTTCAAGGTTTCAACTTTAAACTTTAAGTCAGACTGATAAAAATAAATCAATAAAAAAGTTTAAATGTGGCATAGTTAAAAAATTCAGAAAATACTAAATATTGTTATTTTTTTTTAAATATTGGGACTGTGGAAAGTAAAATACACCCGACAATATTTTTCAAAATTAAACATTTTATATTAAAAAAATTTAAATTAAAAATTTTTCATGTAGTTATCAATTAAATAAATTGATCTAAACTTTCATCTCTATTTTGACCATTATCAAGAAGGTTTAATTATATACTAAGAAAAATATGTGATTATTTTTCTTAAAAAGGAAACTAAAGAAAGGAAAATTATTAATATAAGAAATATAAAAGAAATCAGCTTGATGTATCCATTGTTTAATACATAAATAATGTATGAAAATGTAAAATAAAATTCAAGTAATTAAAAAATATATATTATAAATTGTTAGCGGCAAACAGCATATTTTAAATTCGTGTTTTTTTTTTTTTTTTTTTTTTTTTTTTTTTTGTCAGGCTGATAAAAATAAAATTAATGAAAAATTTTTAAACGTTGCTTAATTAAAAAAAAAAAAAAGAAAAGAATACACTAAATATTGATATTTAAAAATAAAGTAAAATGAGATTGTAGCAAATAAAAATAAATGCCCTACTCATTCAATTAAATATTTTTAATTAAACTCCAAGTATAATTTATCAAGTATAATCAAGCAAGTATAATTTATAAATTACAAGCTTAAAATTCTTTCACTTCATCATAGGTTGGACTGACAGCACCATCTATCGCCTTATATTAATAATGAATAAGAATTTATAGAAATCGCTACACTAAAATTTGTAGGAATCGCTATATAACAATTCTTCAAGTTTTCAATATTTAATTACTTTAAAAGCAACTAATTAAAAAATGAAACATATTTCTAATGGAACTTTCAAATTGTTTACTGTCAAATCTGGATGAGTACTATCTAGTAGTAAGTAAGCTAACAGAATTAACCTAAAAAGTTGTAGTAATGCAGAATTAAACTTGAAATTTTTTTTATTATGTTTTCCAATTGTCATATTAAATTAACTCACAAATTTATGCTAATGAAAATTCATGTAGATTGGATAAATTTAATTTAATAAAGTTTAAAATCAAGTTATACTGTAATATGTACTTTCTAATAATAA
Organism: Maratus michaelseni; assembly: GCA_963931845.1. Lineage (NCBI taxonomy): Eukaryota > Metazoa > Arthropoda > Arachnida > Araneae > Salticidae > Maratus > Maratus michaelseni. Next base: position 150,598,636 of record OZ007598.1, on the reverse strand, counting down.
CATTTCAAAAACAAGATTTTAATACATTATTATGCTGCATATCAATTTGCATGTGTGTGTGTTTAAGAAAGCTGTCTGTAGATTTATTGTAGTTTTTCTTATTAAATGTTTGTTTTGATCAGTGTGAATATCACAGGATCAAATATCTGCATATATTGAAGGGGACCCATATATATTTATATTATTATGTGAAAGCATATGTATGATGCTTAAATATTTAATCCTTCTACTGTTTAATTTTTATGCCAAAATCATTTCAAGATTATATTTAAAATATCTGTTTATTATACAAAATAAATTCTAAAATGTGTACACCAATGAAAATATGTTATTTTAACACAAAAGTAGCCTTGAAATTGAGTTCAATACAATCTTGTGAAGTGTCAGTAAAATTACAATTTGTGCATTACCTAAATTTATGCTGTCCATGGCATAAATATAATAAACAGCCAGAAAGTGACAAACCAGGCTTTTAGAGACAGCTGCTGAATTTATCAGTGTAAAATGTATGAATGCATTATCTACATTAATTGCTCAGCTTTATCATTTAGTAGTTAAGTAAATTCTCAGTAGTGTATTATGATTTTGGATGTTTTAATATCAAGGTAAAAGATCTAAAATGCTTTCAAAAGGGTTCTGTTTATTTGTTTTATTTTTTAATTTAAACTAAAATTTCATTTAATCTTTCTTAATAAAAATAATTAATTAATTAATAATTTTGCTATATGCCAGTTGTGCCAAGAGTTTAGTTAAGATATAAGTTTTGAGTTTTGTTAGTTATAACTTTAAGTATTTTGAGAGACTGATTGTACTTTATCTATTTTAAGTTTTAAATAAACTGTTTAGTTTTTATCTATTTTTATGAGTTCATTTGAGTTAAAATTATGCTATGCCCTGACAAAACTGCAATAAGCTTACTATGAATATTTAAAAATTACTTTGAATTTATTTAAATGATATAATAATTAATAAAAATTACAAAATACATCTATATGAGATCCACTTGTAATTATGTTTTTAGTATGATATTTTATTTTTTTATTTTTCAATTCAAGGCCCATGAATCGAACTGTGCAAAGAAAATCTAAGAGAATTTCAAAGCAGTTATCATTTGGAGACTATGAGGTCTGTTTTAAAATATTTTTTCTACTTAAATTAAATGTAAAAGTATCTTTTAAAGTAGTGTTTAGTTAAAAAATTATGTTTTTGAGTTAACTTATCACTCAAAAGCAGAACTTTTGATCTAAAAAATACTTTTAGATCAGTTTCTACTTTAGTTTTATTAAATTTTTAAAACCTTTATTTTTTTTTAATTTTACATATTTTATTCCTTATTCTTGTAGGGTATCCTACTTTCTTTCCTATTACTTTTATCTTTACTATGTTTTTAAAAATCTTTCTTTTGTTTTGTATCTTTGATCTGGCCAGATTGTCATCTTGTTTAATAGCAAGTAGGGGTCCCCTTAGGGATTAGACTATATGGGACCCATGGCTATTTGAATGTGTATGTGTGAGAAGGAGGTTAAAATACAACCCTGTCCCATGCTACATAAAAAAAAAAAAAAAAAAAAAAAAAACCCACTAATGTTTACTAGTATGTTATAGATCAGTTTGGCCCAACTATTTTCAACTTGGGAGCCATATTATACTTTTTTATCAGGCACAGGCCAGATTTTGTTATTTTTTTTTTTATAGTTGACAAATATTAGAACAAATTTTGCATGCACTTTGAAAATTGTTGTCAATATTTTATTTAATATTTAACCATTTATATTTTTTACATCAGTAATTTTTGTTTTTGTTTTGCTTTTGGTACAATGAGAGTAATGGGTGTTGTGCCAATTAACAGAAGCAGGAATGTCTGCTTCTATTGCTATTGTCACAACTCAGAGACTGGATGTAAAAGCTTTTTGAGTTGACTTATTTCTCAATTTGAATTTCGGCTTTTCATTCACAGAAAAGGACAATCACATACGTAGGTGCTTCTAGGCATAGAAGGTACTTTCAAGCTAAAGTTATAATACTTGCCATCCTTGTCAATGGTTCAAATTTCCAGAATTGTTTAAATTGCAAACTAGTCTTTGAAGAAGGCCGAATATCACTTTGAAATGTTACAGTGTTACATATGAAATTTAATATCTTGATCCTCAATCTTAGCTGCATAGTTTCTAAAAATATTGAAATATGATCTTGAAACTTTTAAAGTCAGATAAACCAGTCCATCATCTGTCTTTCAGTTTAGTAACATGTTGAAAAAATTGTGTGAAATTGATGTAATTCAAGTGATTTTTTATTTCTTCACAATATGTAAGGAATTTTTAACCTGATTGTTTTTTTTTAAATTTATTAATTTATTTTTAGATTTTTCCCCAAAAATGTCACTTTTTTTTCTGAAGGCCTTCAATATGGCAATTAAGCTGATAAATATTTTGTTCCTTCCTCTGAAGTTTTAAGCTGAGCTTGTTCAGATGTTCTGTGATGTTTGTGAAAAAAACTAATATGCAGAACCATTCTTCATTTTAAAGTTTTTCACAGATGCCAAAGTTATCCTTTGTATTAGCTTCACAAAACTGATTTTGTTTTTCTTATGGCAAAAGATGTTTTAAGAGTTCAACCTGCATATCATATAATTTTACAGAATTTTTTTGGAGAAATTGCAGGATTTTTCAGTAGCTTAGAACTCAGTTGTGACTTCTAAGCATGCTCAGAAGTCAAGTTAACTCTTCTGGCAATATCCTTTTCCTTCATCACTATGTTGTTCTGATTTACAAAATTGTTGCAGAGAATTTTCTGATGAATAATCCAGTGCAGGAAAGGAGTGTTGATGTCATTTGTTTCTTAGCAAACCTATTAAACCTGGGAGTTTTTTCAGTCGTACATTTTGCACCATTAGTCACTATGCAAGAATATTTGGAAAATTCAGTATACTTTTCTACTACAGAAACCAGATCATTATGAATATCTGAGCGTTTCTAACAAATAGAGAGAGGCACTAAATCAAGAAATTGTTTTCTGATGTAAAGTTGATCATTAACTGTCCTTACAGGAATTAATAGTTGGCATATATATATATGTAATGTGAGTAATTTCATTTAATGTGATTAAGAAATATGCACTTTTTTCAATTTCTTCACATATGAAATGCTGCTTTTAAAAATGCACACTTATTTTCATAATTTTTCTAGAAAGAGTCTGGTTGGATAGCAAAATTGTTTCAAAATTTTTGACTATTATCATCACCAAACAACCTTGTCATTTAATTACACACTGTATAATTACTTCATTGGATATAAATGACATTTGCTTTTAGCTATTATTGTGCACACCTTGTAAGACACATGAAAACTTTAATTTTTGCATGGGTGTCGTTTGGAAGAGGGTATTTTTTTGCCTTTGTGCCATACATTTCAATTCACTGATCCAATGAAATCTAGCTTCAACACTAACACTTTGGTATTTCACTATATCTGTCATTTCTTGATGGTGATGAATACTGAATTCTTTCATTTCTGATACCATTTGCAAACACAAAAGACATGCCTCCAAAATCCATAAACAAAAATTCTTTTTATCATTATTCATTGAACTACTGCTTCTTAAAACCAACTTTTCTTTTCTTGCTTAAAGTACTTATACTCATATTGGCACTTTTGAAACATACATTTTGCAGTGTTGTAACTAACTTGGCAAATCTATAGTCATGTACAGAAATCAAGCCGAACTTTGAGACATGACATCACATGAAAACAGTTTTCCCACAGGTTAAAGTACATCAAAGTGTAAAATTTTGTTTTATTTTCTTGGAGATGAAAGTAATAGTAGATGAAGAAGTGTGAGAAAAGTTTTAATGGGTGCTTTCATTTCTCCTAGTATTGCCATGCAATTTTCTTGAAAATGGAATTAGCAGAGATGGAATAGATGAAGAACAATTTTTATAGTCTTTACAAAACGCATTTCTTTGAACTTGAATGCAATGCAATATTTATTATCCCCTCACCTAATGAGTATTAGATACTAATAAAAAATTTTAATGATATTTATTTATTAATCATCTTTATTTATTATTTTATTTTATTTATTATTTTTGCAACATAATGTTATTGACTACTTATGAGTACAGGCACAGGCCACAGAAAGAGTTGTCATATATCGTCAGTTGGACCATACTGAAATAGCTTCCTCATATACACTGTACATAAGCCAGGGGAAGGATTGCGTGTAATACCTGTTTAAATTTATGAATGAATTCTGTTAAATCTTAGCAGCAACTCAGTGTTATGAGTTATTACTCAGTTACTTATTTTATAATTCATTGCTAATTTTTAATTTCAGAAATATTACCCACACCAGCATGGAAAATAAAGCATAAATCTAGACCATTTAATTACCACAACATACTAATTCCAGAATAACAGTATAGTATATATCCACCAAAAACTTATTCACCGAAATTCTATTACTTGTAGATGTGGGTGGGCTACTTTTGTTTCCTGGCAACCAGTATTTTCAGACTTAGTCCACCGCTGAATAACTAAATATGTTGAAGAGACTAATATGAAATGAATATTTACAATTATGTTAATATTGCAAAATCATCTTGGCAAGTTGTTGTTAGATATTTTCTTCCTTTACTTGGTAACAAATAAAACTTTTTTTTTTTTTTTTTTTTGTGAAAAATTAGATGTAGAATGATTTAGCTATACTTTTATTTTCTATGAATATTATAAATTTTAACTTCAAGTTTTACATTTCTCATGCTAATTGAGCTTCAATGCTTTTTACTTTCAGATGGAATCAAATGAATATCCTTCTCTGTTTGCAAAGCACAAGAATACCAAATTTGTTCATCATGAAGCTGAAAATTATCATCACTATCCAAGCAATGTTATTGGTGCAAACTTTAGTGGAGGCTCTAAAACCTTAGATACGAGGGTCACTGCAAAATACAGATTTCCTCCTCCCAAAATGCCACCATATACCATTCCTAAATTTATATTAAGAAATATCCTTTTATGAAATTTAATTAAGTGTTTAATGATAAACTGAACTGTTAAAATTAAGAAATTAAAAACAAAATATATAATTTTTTTCTTGAATTGTATAATGTATCTCCAATATGTAGAATAATTCTCTTTAAATTAAATTATTTTTTTACTTCTAGACTTTACCATTATTATTAAGTATTATGGTATTACTAGCTTACCCGCCCGGCCAACGTTGCCCGTACCAACAACCTTAAATGTACCTGAAATCAGTGTTGAACATTTTTTTATTTTTAAGCAAATCTAATGTTGGGGGCCCCACTACCTTAAACAGCAAACACTGGGCGTGCCATACACACTCCCATATATTACCGTAAGTCGAGTCGAAAGAGCCATACCCCTTCATGATCCAGCCCATAGAACCAGAGATAGAAAAGCACCCCTGGTGGTGAAAATCGAAAAGCTCTATCTATGTAGAGTCGAATGAGCCATACTCCGTCGTGATCCAGCCTATAGAACCAGATATAGGAAAGCACCCCTTGTGGTGAAAATCCGAACTAAAATCAGTCAGCTCTATCGATGTCAAGTGGAAAGAGCCATACCCCATTGTGATCCAGCCCATAGAAACAGAGATAGGAAATCACCCCTTGGTGGTGAAATTCAGAACTAAAATAGGTAAGCTCTATTGATATTGTGTCGAATGAGCCAAACCGTGTCGTGATGTGACCCATAGAACCCGATGCAAAATCCTTTAGTTACACCTTCCACCGCCAGGGAGCACAATATGTTCTATACGAGCATAGCTGAATTCATTAAGGTTATCGATGTCGAGTCGAATGAGGCATACCCCGTCATGATCCAGCCCATAGAACCAAAGATATGAAAGCGCCCCCTGTGGTGAAAATCCGAACTAAAATCAGTGAGCTCTATTGATGTCGGGTGGAAAGAACCGTACTGTAACGACTTAATGAACTCCAGTGATCCAAGGTGATGATTAAAATCCAGCACTTTTTATTAGGCATTGTTGATACACAAGTTAAAATAAGATGAACAATTAAAAAACATTACACTCTGCCATCAAAACCCCAGCGTACACAACCATCATATACTGTTCACGCGCACACATCATTTTCCGCTCACCATCGTCTGTTCAACTCTCTCTGCATCTCTCTTAGCTTAGCTCGGTTCACTTCTTTTTGACCTGCCAACTAACATCTCTTGCAGTCTCTTTGCATATCGAAAACTGTCCTTTCGATTCGATTACACGGCAGTCAACCTTCGAAGCTAGGCGACAGAACCATGGACAACTCTAGGCCAGCAACTCACGAGTCAGGCTAGGCCATAGATTTCTTCGGTCGTTACACTGCTCTCATTGGCTGGCTGTTTCATTGCCACGGATGGCGTTGCCGAGGCTATTTCATGGGAGGAGCTTGAAATAGCCTCAAACCCAAAATTCCATATACACGTTTTAATTTTTAAAAAAAATCTAAATTAAAATTTAAAAATCCGGCCGCGAGGTATACTGTCCGGTGACAACATCTACACATGACAAAAATTTCTGAGTCCTAGGTGTTATAATTACGGAAAAATCCGCGGGCAGGCAGGCAGACAGACACTTACTCTTTTATATAGATAGAGATTAATAATAATAACTAATTATAAAAATTAATTATAAACCTATTATTCAAAACCTTAATTATAAAAATTAATTATATAATTAGATGTGTATTGTGTGGCTCAGATGAAAAAAAACCTGAGTAGAAATTATTCTTAAAATTCAAAATATTTTGAAATTTTATTTTATTGTTCGTAAAATTTTAGGATAAAGAAATTAAAATTTTAACTTGCATAGAAAATTCATTAAATTTCTATCTCCACCGTATTTTTTATTTTACACTCTTTTATTTAATTCAACTTGGTTTTTGTATGTAAAGATGGAATTTTGTAATCGGTTTTTAACTCGCTTCCCAATATACTAGAATTATAAAAGTTATTTACAAAGATGTGTTTTCGATGACAATACAACATTTTAATATTTTAGAACTTGATAATAAATTATATGTTAATTTTAAGACATTTTTCCATTAGCAAATATTCATTATGGTGACAATTGTACACACGGCGGTGTGTCAGCCAAGTTCCCAAAGCAAAAAAGTCGATACACTGGCCATGGGTATATTTACACGAACCATTTCGAGCTGTTTTTGCGAAATTTCGACACTCTACTACTGAAAATATATTTGACCTATGTACTTGTAATTTAAAATGTGTAGTAAGGTTCCCTTAATTATCCAGAATCCAAAATTTTATAAATAACGCATAATTAGTTTCCAAGATAATGATATTTGAAAATATCTGTTAATCGATAATTTTATCAGTGACTCACTCACTCATCAAAAAGATTTCATATATCTACTGCACTTACAAACTTAAAATTTGGTAAGAAGTTTGTTTACACTAAAAGAAATTGAAAAAAAATCAAAACATTCTGAAAATCGATTAATTACCCACTTGGGGGTGTCCATTTTTACTTTAACGTTACGTCTATTAGGCAAAATTCTAATTTGCCAAAAAAAGCGCCAAATGTTGAATCCGGGCTGACCTTGCAGCAAAATATTTTATTATCAGACATTTTGGGCTAATTACAGAGAATTAATTTTTTGAGTAATGGTATGAGTTACAACAACAATGCATTGTAACTCAACAATTTCATTATGCACCAAACAACCCTAGCAAAAAAGGCCAAATGACTGTGATACTGCAACAATGTAATATTTGAAACACTAAAAAGTAGAAATTGGGGGAAAAAAAAGAGTGTAATGATTAAAAAGGACACACCTTTATTTATTAATAGTTTGATATTGATAAAATTATGATTATACTTTTAGAAAACCTTTTACAAATCCCGAATAGATAGTTTAAATGATGCTCTGTTTTCCCTTTCTTATTACTATATCCTAAAAAAAGAACAAACAAATTCACAAGCTTGTGCATTCTACCAAGCATAAAAAAAGTGGTGAATTTTCCATAATCAGGTTTGGTGCCCACACCAAGTTAATGTATTGTAACAGCATTTTTTTTTTTTTTTTTTTTTTTTTTTTTGAAGAATCATGAATTGGAGTCATGAAATTTGCGGTAATTTTCAAGATAAACATTGAATGCTTATAAAAGAATATATTTAAAAAACTATTTTTACTTTTATACTTATTAGATTTTTTGTAATTGTTAAGCATGTAGTTAATTGTTCTTTGCTATTTACCTTATTTTTATTGCAAAAATTATATAGAATATTTTACTCTAATTAATTTATGAATCCTGTTTTAATAATTTAATTAATGATCTATGTAAGCAATTGCTATTGTAGGAAAGCTAACAAAGATTTATTGTAGTGTTGTTGTGCACTATGTTCACTATTGATAATCAATGATTTTTTTATTTAATTCTTGTTTAATATTTTAAAAGCAGCAAGTAACATCATAAATATTTTATAGATTTAGAGAAAATAAAAATACAGAAAGTTAACTAATTAATTTTGTTGAAGTAAAGTGGTAGCAACACTTGTAAAATCCTATTGAAAATAGCTAATATCGAAGTTACTTTTTTTAGAAACTATTGAAGCAACTGTAGTAATTATTTTAAAAATAGTTTTGACAGTAGCTAAACTATAGATTAATTGTTTGGCAAGAAATAAAAATAAAAAATGCAATAGTTTGCTAGCAAAAAATTCTAGTTTAAAAAAAAAATATATATATTATTAACATTACTAAAAAGGAAATGGTTTTCCAGGAAAACAAAATTATGCAAATCCAGCTAATTATAATACGAAAAAAAGTAACAAATTTTTAAAAGCATCTCAATAGTTTTTGAGAAAAAAATATGTCAATGTAAGCTGTTTTCCATAGGATTTCCCAACTGTTGTTACACCCTTAGGTGATTATATATTTGGGTGAGAAAAAAGAGTTAACTGTTGCAATTTCTGTACATTTTTTCTTTATTTCAAAATTTAATGTGGATAAATTTTCTTTCTATTATAAATTTCAAGTGTCCTTAACATTTACTGGACAACATTTAGTGAAATTTGACCAATATTACTTGTGCATTTATTTTGTGATTTATTATTATTTTTTTACATTAAATAATTTATGTTAGATCATATTATTTTGTTTATTATTACTTTTTCTTTTAATAATAATTATTTCCATATTTGTTTTCTTCCTGTCGCAAAATATAATTTTCTTAACATCTTCATCACAAAAAATTCATGAAAGAACTCATGAGAAAGACATGAAAATTTCTTTGAGAGAGTATGCATTTTGTTATTTTTAAAAAAAGTTTCATAATTGTTTTTTTAAGTTATCATTTTTAAAGTATTTGTGTATTACTGTGAAATTCCGAAGTCTGGTAAATCCTAGCATTTGCCAATGTGACTTGGTAAAAACTGAAATATCTTTCTAAACACTTCCATTTTAGGGTTTTACCAAACCAGGGTTTGTATGGTCCTTGAAAGTCTAAATTTTTAAAAGATATTTTTGGTCCTTGCAAGTCCTTATTTTTATACAAAATCAGCAAAAAGTCCTCAATTTTACTCTTTTATTATTTCTTAATAACGGGTGGATATTTTCTGTGTTTCAATGGATTTCTGATGTAAAAAAAAAAAAAAAAATAATTCCCCCTTTTTCTAAAAAATTTTGCTTTCCTTCGTTGGTCCCCCCCCCCCCCCCCACAATACCCAAAGTTTAAAATCTTTAAAACTGTAAAAATCTGTAAAACTTTTTCTGCTCTATTTGTTACCTTTATCTTCTTTGATCATATAAATTTCATTAAAATTTCATATAAATTCCCCGCTTCTGAAATTTTGCTACCCTTATTGTGCCCAAAGTTTAAAATCTTTAAAACTTAATTTTTTCAAAACTTTTTCTGCTCTATTTGTTACTTTATTGTAACAATAAATAATCAATAATATAATTTTCTCCTCCCCACATTGAAATTGATGTTTCTCCTTCTTCATTTATCTGCCTAAATACAAATATCTTCTACTTCAAATCACCTCTGTTCAGCATATTTTTCTATAAAACATTAAAAATAACTAAATTTAAACGATTTGGGCAATCTCCTAGACACTGAAAAATTTCGGTACTTCTCTATTATCCCGTCAACCACTTTTCATAACAAAAAACTATCGCTAAACTGTATCGCCAAATAAACGGGAGAACATTGCCATTGAAATATCAAAATAAATAAATAAATAAAATATAAGGATTTAAGGACAAAATTGTTATTTTAATTAATGAAATAACTAATAAATCAGTTAAACATTATGAAAAATACATGCAAATGTCGAATTAAAACCACTTGATGACATAACAAACACGTATAATGCTTCTGACATCAAGTAAATGGGACTGCATTTTTGGCGTTTGATCTTACAGTTTGGCTTACAGTTGATAGTTTTTTGTTATGAAAAGTGGTCGACGGGATAATAGAGAAGTGCCAAAATTTCATACCAGATACACTTTTTCGAGGAGTGGATCAAGACTTGATTATGTTTGTTGTTTTGTTGCCATCTACTGGCAAATTATATAAATATATTTTGTTTTAAGATTATTTGTTATTATTATTATAGATTCATTCACTGTTGCTGTCAAATTTTACATTTTTCTCAGTTTTTAAAAACACTTATCGTGCTTTACTTAACCCCTTAGCACTTTTTTTTTTTTTTGACACAATAAATTAAAAACATCTTGAGTTTCTCTTATTTAAAAAAAATTCCTAAAAATAAATACAGGAATTTTTTATTATTAAAAATTATAATTTTATTCCATAAGTAAATTGCAACAATAAATTTTTCTACTATGGCGGGAAATTGCTTTTTTCAGATTATTTTATTAAATTACAATTGTTTTTCCACTACAAAGTTAAATTCAAATATTATATTAAAATTAACTGTTATCTGCATTAATATATCAGAAAATGTTTTTATATATTCTTTATATTTTTTAATTATATTTAAAAAAAAAACACTTATTTTATTTATAGTGAAAACATAATGAAAAAATTAAATGGATTAAAAGGTGAAATTAAACAAAAATAATTATCTCAATTTGAATTTTTCATAGTTAATGAATATATTTTGTAAATATATTCATTAACTATGAAAAATTCAAATTATAATTTTTTTTCAACTTTCACCTTTTAATACATTTATTTCATTATGTTTCCATTATAAATAAAATAAGTATTTTTTAAATGTAATTAAAAGATATAAGGGAAATAAGGAGTCTATATATTCCTTTTATTTTTTTAATTACATTTCAAAAATACTCATTTTATTTATAATGAAAACATAATGAAAAACATTAAATGGATTAAAAGGTGAAAGTTGAAAAAAAATAATCACAATTTGGATTTTTCGTAGTTAATGAATATATTTATAATAATAATTTTCATTCTATTTCATTTTATATAAATTTGTTTAATTTAAACTTATAGAAGTTATTCCCGAAATAAATCCTGAATTTTGTTTTCTTTATTTTTTTTTTTTCTTAATATGCCTAATCTGAAGAAAACTATATTAAATTTTTATCATAAAAATATTTTTTTCATCTCATAAGTAAATTATTAATTACAACTATTACCGCATATACTCGCGTATAAGTCGAGGAATTTCTGACAATTTTTGACAAGCAAATTGAGGGGGTCGACTTATACGCAAGTCAATTAAAATAACAAAAAAACAACTTCAAATACTGCCAAAATTCTGGCTTTTTATGTGTAAGAATTATAAAATAATATTTAAAATGTACAAATAATAATAATTTATCATAAAAAAATATTTCATTGATTTGTTTTTGTTTACTTACCACTTTTTTGCATTGGCGAATCTCTCTTACCATTTGTAATGCGTCTAGAAAGTGACATCTTTGGCTTGATTTTATGCAAAATTGAAGTAAAAACTTAGAGGATCGACTTATATGCAGGTTTTTGATTTTTTGTAGAATTTGCATGTAAAAGTTAGGGGGGTCAATTTATACGCAAGTCAACTTATATGCGAGTATATACAGTAATTACATAGTGGCTGAAAATTATTTTACACATTACAAAATTTAATATTTTAATTACATTTGAAAATAAATAATCATTTTTGTTTACAATGCAAGCAAAATTTAAGTGGATATAAGCTAAGTTTTAAAAAATTGATAACACTAAATTAAAATTTTATGAAAAATAATAATTTTCATTTTATTTACATTGAATAAAATTTTAAAGTTATATAGCTTTTTTTTTATAAATGCTCCTAAAATAATACAATTTCAAGAGAAAGTTTCTTTGTGTTCATTGACAATAGATGGCGCCACAACTATTTAAAAAAATTAGCATAATCGATGATAGGAAGGAAGCGTAATCGATGACGATTAACCCCAAATATCCGCTGTCTTGATCCACCCCTCTTTCCGCCAACGGTCTGTTTTGAAAATCCTGAACTGCAGTTGGATGGTTGACTAATACGCACGAAGGTGTGTTCATATTTCGTAACCAGTCGTATTCACTAGCGATCCAGCAGTTTTTTAAGCAGTATTTCATCGTGTGGCAACAGTTTACAGACTAAACTATTTTCTTTAGGGTGTGAGAGGTCTGCAAAGGTTAACTGGATTGAATTTAATATGAAAATTTATGAGAATGATCAGAGAGAGTGAAAAAATAAAAATTAATTTGATGATATTAAAATAAAACTGAAAAAAAAAATTCTTATTGAATGATTTTAAATGAAAATGAATTTTTAACTTTCTTGCAATTTTGAATAATAGTAAAAAGATCGTTGAGAATCATGTATAGGATAGTTTCAAATGACGTTACAAATCAACCGTTGAAGGTCAAACAACCATTGCAGAGCAGTTGTGATTGGTAGCTGTGGGGATTATGGATGTTGCTGGAGATCAATGGGGCAGTTGTGATTGGCGAATAAGAAAGTCATCAGCTGATTGCAACGTCCCTATATAATTATAAATTAACAATTATCTTTTTAATGATTTAAATTATTTTTATTATTAATTTTGAAAGGGAAATATTTGATTTTGTGTAAAAATTACTGCATTCTTTTAGATTTGGAATAAACTAAAAGATCATTTTCGTATTATTGAGAGCGAAAATTAATACCTATAATTAACTTACTATAATTAATTATTGAGATCTTAATTATTGCGATCATTATTAGGATTTGATTTTAATTATTCAGAAAAATATTTAGAAATTTTGACCTGGAAAACAAAAATAAAGAAAAAGGTTATGTTTCGTAAAATTTACCATTAACCCTGAACTTAACGGTTCAAGTCATTTTCCTTTCTGTCAACAAATAGTATATATAAATATTTTGATCAATTATTTCAAATTTTAAGTGAAAACTCCGATTTCTACCCACCGTCGTAGGACGGGCATTTATACTAGTTCCCAATAAACATGTGCCTCACAGTCTGCATCTTTGAAATCTACCTGTGCCTGTAAGCCGAGCCGTTTTTTAAAAGTGAAACTCTAATAGATTTTTTTACATTTAATATATTTTTTTATTAACTACTAACAGCACCAGAAAACTTTTTTATATCAAAATATAAATTATGTATTCAAAGTTCTAAAACTTATTAAAAGTGATACTTTCATAGCCAAATTCCAGAGATTAATAGATGAAGAAATCACCAAAGCTTTTGCTACTCACAACAGCCTTTTTGATTCTGATTATTTCAATGTTTAAGCAAATAATTTGATTACATATTTTTTAAATTTTGTGTTTTATTTATATTATTTTATTTATTGATGATGTGTTAATTTTATTATGGAATATCAGACAGAAACAAACACTGAACTATTTATAATATTTTAAGTGCAAATAGCTTAATTTTCCATAATCGAGCTGAATACAATAGTGATAGATTTTTAAAAAATCATGCTTAAAAGTTATTTTAAAAACTGTAAAAAAATTAGTCGATTGAGATACAGTTTACAAACAAATTGTATTTCAAAGTAAATTTTTTTTCTCTCTTTTGGACAGTTTAAAAATTTATTAATGTTATATTTAGAAGTAAGTACATTTTCAAATAAAGGGAAATGGATTGCTTAAATTGTTACTACCATCGATAGGACTTCAGCATTACTCATGAACATGTGTTTGCTTTATAATATTGTAGATTTAAACAAAGTCTAGAATAACATTAAACTTAACTTTATATTACAGTTAACTTAACATTTTATATTTTATTTCATTTAATTAATTTATTAAACCAAAATTTTCATGGAATAAATAGAATTTATTATTCAGAATTTTCTTCAACATTATCAAATCATATAATTAACTCATTTGTTACAGCAAGGTTCACTTTTGTAGAATTTTGAATTACAAAGTAGATTGACAAATTCGCACAAACACATCTTCATGGTACACTTTTTTGAACAATTGAATTTTCTAATACCGTATCCCTCAGCTATAGAAAGCCTATTTATCATTCCACGTACACTTATTTCTTTGGTGGCAATTTCTTTGATGTTAAAAAAAAATTACTTTACATAAGGTAAACTGTTTTTTTTTTTTTAAGTACAGCATGTTGCATTGTCTTTAATTTCTGTGATAACAGCTATTGTTGATTTTTGTTCTGTTTTCATTCTGTCAATATGAGGTACTTTTATTCTAACATTTTGTCTGAGAATAAGTGTCTGGAATTTGTTAGATGATGCAACCTTTATCTTCTTTGCCTGCTCCTCAAGTCCTTCCTTAGCCTTCCTTAGCTCCTTAATTTCCAAGCTTTGTTGTGCAGATAATCACAACTATCCCATCAAGGATTTTGAAGTATAATTGATTCTTTTTGTTTCATTCTGAACTTCAGTATCTGCTTCTGTAGTTACTTATGTTTCTGTTTCACTTGCATTATTATTACCTTGCAATTCCAAATCAATAGCTTGTATGAGATCCTTGCCTTTGTATTCTATATTATCCATGCAGTCATTATTAATATTTAGAATTTTTTTTACGTTTTCCCCAGTAGTCATGTTAATAATTAAAATGTGTGGCAAAACAGCAATTCCTAGTTTAAGACCATCAAACACTGTATCATAAGGTGAACATTTGATCCCCCTAATGATATGTTCTGTTTTTCCTTTGTGCAAATTTTAATCTTTTTAACCACTTCGTTGTGTTATTTGCTTGCATCCATGTTGCCAATATGTTCTCAACATCTGGGTTCATCCATTCAACTTAAATTTGTGACTCACTGTGTCTCTGTTTATCGTAAACAATTTTTACTTTCTTCTATCTTTACAAGAAGAAAGTATTGGATTCATGCAAATTTTCAACTTCTGGTTTTCGACGGATTTATACGTTTTAGAAGGTCCTGAACACGATTTGACTATTTTTAGAAAATGTCTGTCTCTGACTCTGTCTGTCTGTATGTGACAAAAATTTTGTGGCGCTCTATCTCAAGAACTAATGCTCAGAATTTAATAAGACTTTATATTCAGTTAGTCCCTGATATAAATTGGTGCTGATTAGTTTTTGGTAAAAATCGCCCAGCAGGTGGCGCTGCTATGCAGCATTTTTCACGATTTCCGCAATAGCTCTATCTCAAGAACTAATGCCCAGAATTTAATAAAACTTTATATTCAGTTAGTCTCTGATAAAAATTGGTGCTGATTAGTTTTTGGTAAAAATCGCCCAGCAAGTGGCGCTGCTATGCAGCATTTTTCACGATTTTCGCAATAGCTCTATCTCAAGAACTAGCGCTCGGAATTTAATAAAACTTTAGATTCAGTTAGTCTGATATAAATTGGTGCTGATTAGTTTTTGGTAAAAATCGCCCAGCAAGTGGCGCTGCTATGCAGCATTTTGCAGGATTTATACGATTTTAGCGATAGTCATATCTCAAGAAATAATGTACGGAATTTAATAAAACTTGAGTTTCAGTTAGACCTTGATATAAATTGTTGCTGATTCTTTTTAACCTGTATGAGATAGAAGAAATTGGGATTGACACATCCTACTAGTTATTTCTACTTTCACATAAATTCTTTATGAATTGGTTTCAAACTTTCATCCTGTTGTTGGAATGGAGAATTTTTTGGCACTTAAACAGTTCTGAAAATATTGAAAAATGATATGCTATTTCATCAGCTGTTTTACTGTACAAAGATGGCAGAAGGACAAATTTTTTTAAATGATCTTGATACACAAAAATAAATTTCACATCACAATCAGGATTGGTCTGCATATCTATCAGGTTGACTTGGCATTGAAAACTCATTTTCCTACGTATTGTTGACGTGACTATAATATTCCCCTTTTCAGAACTTTTTATTTCTGGATATACTATTCTCAAATACATTACAATAGATTCTACAGTCATGTTCTTGTACTTACGATTTAGTTCCTTAATGGGTTCTTGAACCATGGCCAGCAGTGATATGAGCTTTGTGTATGATGTTGAACATTTCGTTAAAAGTCACATAGTACAGGGTTTTCTTTTCTTTTTCTGCAGATAATGGTGCTGCAAGTTTTCCTTTGTCACCTATATTGAGAATGCCATAGCATTTCAACCATTTTGAAAGAATTGTTTGCTTTTTCTTAACACATTTAGTTTCTTTCTCAACATTAATTAAAGAAATGTATTTCGCACTTATTAAATAAATATTATTTTCCTGTTTATTATTTACTGATTCATACAAAAGTTAATAAAACTTTTCCTGCATAATATCACTCCCTTTTCTGAAATACATAAGAAAAAACCTAATGTGTTATCACAAAAGAAATCTGATTCTAAATCTTAGCCTCTCATGCCTATCTAAACTTGATGAAAAATAGGCTACAACTGGCACAAACAGATAAGAGTCACAAGGGATGGTGAGCATGCTGATAATAGGCAGGTTCATCTCTCATTTTGTACTTTTACCAAAGGAATCGGTAAATTCTAACATTTTCCAATATAATTTAGTCAAAAATTGAAACCGAAGCACTAGAAGTTTATTTCGGGCTTTTATGAACTTACTTTGGTAAATGCTAGCATTTACTAGTAAAACCTAGGATGAGACCATCCTAGGACCAGACCAGACTTTTACAGTAACATATATATTTATACTGCTACTAGGGACCTCAAGCCCCTGTTTTCTGATACTTGTCAGCCACCTGAAATATGTTTTAAGCACTGCTGTGTATTCCAAATATATGGTATACATGAAAAAAAAAAAATGAATTATATTAGTTTCTACTAATAAAGAATTTTATTGTGTATTGTATATTAATGCTATTTATTATAATATCTTCTATCCCATCTGACATAAATCAATTTATATGCTAAGACACACTATTACACAAATTTACAGTATTTAAAGGAACATATTCAAAGTTTGGTCAACTTTCTTAGATTAATTGCCAAAATTGACTGTCAGGTAACAACAAATACATATTTTACTGTCATTTTTAGCTGTGAAAACATTTTGCAGATATACAATTTAAATCCCCTTTATTCCAAAAAAATATTGAATTCATTGTGAATTGAATAATTGTAATAAGTAATTTTCTGAAACGCTTTATTCCATGCTTAACAAAGATATTTAAATAATTTGAAAGAGATTAAGCTTTTTAACAGGTAGAATAGGTCAGTAAATATGTTGTCATACTGACTTAATTATATAAAAATATTTTATTTTCATCACTTCTTTTGAAAGTGATGTCGTTTTCACCCCTGGGTATCATGTTCCCTTCTGAAATTTGTTTATCATTTAACATATCTGCTTTGAAATGTTTGAATTTTATGAATACTATTAAAATTTTTCATCTAAATATGACATTTTCAGTGGTGGTAGCATGTTTCTGATCAACAGAATATTAATCATTCAAATTGAATTTTATGTTACAGAGAAATACTTAAGTAGAATTCAAACATAAGTATGAACTTATATAAATATCAGTATGATGCTTAAATATTTAATTCTACTAGTTTATTTTTTGCTAAAACACCTACAAAATTAATTTTAAGTTAATTTAAAGTTTCAGCATAGTTATACTATCTATACTATAGGAGGAAATGTTATTTTAACAGAAAGTATCATAGAAATTAAGCTGAATGTGATCTTTAATCAATAAAATTGCAATTTGTGCTTTACCTGAATTTATTCTGTCCCCAGAAAAGCACAAGTTGAGCAGACAGAGAGGTCAAACCCAACGTTTGAAAAACAATTGCTGAATTTATTATCATGAACTAAAATAAAATTAAGGTGCTTCTTATCACCATAATCATAATATTTAATTATCACCTTAAATCATGAATTTATTACTTTGAATCACTATCATAAAACATTTTTTATCAATACAAACTTTAAATGGAAACTAAATTAAAAAGACAATGCCTTTGATTTTCATATGCCTTGCATAAAAGGAAAAGTGTTTTTGGCCAGTATAATACAATAATTAAATAGTTATGAACCATTATCAAATGTATGTTACTTTTCTAAGTTAAAAAAAAAAAAGCTCTTTTTTTTCTAATTGAAATTTTTGGTATGCACAGATGAAAAGTTGTTCATGAATGTTGTTGTCAATATGTTGATAATAAAATGAAATACTGTAAATAATTTTAAGATGGATAGTGACTGGTAGTAAAATCTTTCTGTTAATATTTAAAAATGGGATAAAAAGTGCATAAATTTAGATAATGTATTAATTAACAAATAAAAATTTAAATATGTTTGCATCATATTCATTTGTAATCTATTCTTAGTTTAATATATTCCTTTTTGAATTCAAGGCCTGTGAGTCCAACTATGCAGAGAAAAGTCAAATGTAAGAACATTTTAAAACAGTTATCATCTGAAGAAACCGAGGTTTGTTTTAAAATATCTTTTTCCTTTAAAATTAAGCTTAAATATATCTTTTAAAGCAATTTTTAGTTTCAAGTATTTGTTAACAAGTAACTTTATTCCAAATGCTGTAGATTTAGGTTAATCGGGGTACATCTATTTTAATATGATTTGTTCCAATAAGCAGCTGCCCCAGTTATCAGAATTAAATTTATATTCAGCATTAATTTATTTTGTCCTAATTAAACAATATCCTAAATAAACAAAATCTACGTTTGGTTGAATTGTTAACGATTTCTAAAAGTTCTCTGCTTTCAGTTTACTGTACCATAAAATCCACCATCCTCAAAATTTATTGTGTTTGACTTCAGTATGTCCATGATGTAATGACAGGTCAATCTAAGAAAAATAAGTAAAATTAATAAAAAAAAATTATTTGGCTTCAAAGTTTTGAACTACGTGTTCAGTAGTACCCTTGCTACATTTCTGAACTTTGGAAATATTTGTTGTGCGATTCAAAAGTTCTTTGCATAATTTCCATTATGCAAAGAACCATATTAAGCATACTTAGCATAATATGGAAAATTTTACTGAATAAGTGAAGTGAAATGTGTATTACAAAGAAATATGTTATATTTTATTATAGAATATCTGGTATTAAATAGGTATATTTGATCTGTTGGTTACGCTAAATTCACTCTGTGAACTTTTTAGATTGCATCATTTAAACAAACAAGAAAGCTGTTCCTTTTGGTTTAGCAATTGAATTAAATTATTCTTTTGAAATATTTTCTGACAGAGGACAATTTAAATCTGAATGTAGGCTATGCAAAATCTGAGCCCAATTTAATCTAAGGTTCATGGAATTCTTTTGAAATAAAAAATATAAATTATAATGTTATGTGTATTCCATGATTTATTATTGAATATCTTATGCAAACAAGATTTTTTTTTTTTTTTAACTGTACAAATTTATTTGTTTAGTAAGGGGATTTAAATAATTTATTTTAAGCATTTTCCGAGTAAGCAATTGTTATTTTGCAAGATTTGTTGTGTCAGCAGTAGACAAATAAATAAACAAGCTTAACATGTTAGCTGCTGACTGACCATTGGAAGTCAAATATACTCTTTACTGATAGGTCAACATTTTTCCTAGAGTAATAGCTTGTAAGTTTAACTAAACCCAGATCTTAAAAACTAAACAATGTAAATGACAGTTTTCTCAGAAGAAAAGATTTGAAATAACAATCAGCAGTACATCTATGTTATGTGTAAAAAGAGCATGTGACTGCCAGAGTATTATAAATAAAGTCAAATGAATAAATGTTCAATATATATATTACAGCACTGTAACATGTGGATTTGCTTCTTATTTTGTAGATGTTAATAAAATGCTAGTGAACATATTTAATGGAATATTTAATAAGGTATTAGATGATAGCACTTCATTCATTATGAACTTATTGATAAATTACACAATTTGGGTTATATTATGGGTTTATAAGCTTGTGATTTTGACGATTTATATAATTGTATAAATTTACTGGATTTAAATAATAAAGTTATGTGTTTTATGATAAGTTCAATACACAAGACATTGACAAAGAAAAGTTTTTTAATCTGTACTATTTTCTAGTATAAGAAAATTACTTGTGTGAAGGCAGTAAAATATATTAATAGATATGAGGAATTCCAATGGGGGGAGGGAGGGGGGGGGGCGTGCAGTTCAATTTTGGCAGATATGTATTTTGCATGAAGAGAATCAACATTTATATACAGATTATTTATTGTTGGTGCAACTTAATGGTACAGATGCTAATTTTAACTTCATTTATTATCCAGATATATTAAAATTAAAGTTTTCATCCAAGAATCAAACTAATGTTGATTATTTGGACATTAATATGGAAAGTAAAGGAAGTAACCTGGTTACTAGAGTTTATGATAAAAGAGAGAACTTCAATTTTGAAACTATTAAGATTTTACATTTTAGTTTTAATATTTTTAATTAAATTTTTAGAAATATATTTTTGATTGGTATTAAACATATTGATAGACTAAATTCAGATACATCGGATAAAATAACAGGCATTTTTCATATGTATAATCAAGCTTGGCACCAAGGTTATCCAGTGCATTTTTTGAACAACTTGCTCCATTGTTTTATGAAAAACAAAAGTTATTGAAGAGAACTAAAGTCATTTTTTGAATCAAGTGGTTGTTTGTCCATGAGGGATTGAGAAGAAAGTGATATTGATTTTTGACTTTTCACTGTATAATACCACCTGGAGTTTATTTGTTTCTTTAATTGTTGCTACAGGTCTGTGGAGTACTGCTAGCATAAAACAAGCTTAACCTAACTTGCATGTCACAAGTCATGTGCCTGTCTCAAAATCAAATTTTCCATTTATTTATATGAAAGTTTCTAGTTCATGCTGTTGAGTTTCTTGATAGTGTTTAAGGTAGTCTTTCTGTATATGTGGTTGTTTATGGTTCAGTTTTGTATAAGTTTAATAGCTCATTGTATTTATGTTTTAACTTTTAAGTTCTAGTTTTCATCTAATTAGTACAGAATTATTGAATATATATATATTTATCTCTTTTTAGAGATACCTACATTATGTCGATAAAGAGATAAATGCAGAGGATATTCCTGATCCTGAATTTACTTTAAAAAAGCTCTGTAAAAAACTGGATATTAAGAAAAATCTTTTAATTCAATTTCCCACTGAAGCAGAAATGCTTTTTAAAGAAGCCGAAGAAAATTATTATACAGCTGTGAAACAGAGTATTAGTTAGTATCTTACATTTATTTCTGAACCATAAATATTTATGCTTAAATTTTCTGAAATTGCTTTAAAAAGAACACATTTGACGTTTTTTGCACTTTTTTACTGTATATATAAAAATATATCACATTTAATTTGTAATTGAAGTACCTGTTTACTTTCCCATCTGCCAATTATTGTAAACAAAATCTGTCATTAAACAATGTGAAATACAATAATGCACAAGTGTGACATGTCATGCTGTTTAATTTTTATTTATTTTGTAGATAAGCCTGTTTAGTTTTTATATTGTTGAATGTAAGTAAAATGCTTTTCTCTGTTATCTGTCATTTTGTAAAAAAAAAAAAAAAAAGATAAATATTTGTGGCTTTTTATTTACAGAGCAGGATTAAATGAAGTGTTTTCAAGATCATGATTATCGATTCTACCATAAAAAAGAAAATGTGGATTAATGGCTCAACATGAAACTGTCTAAAAAATGGTGATGCAATATGAAAAATTGTGACAAGCTAATCTGCTGTAAAAGGAACATGGTTTGACAGCTTCAAAATTTCAAAATATCATATTTCAACATCAAAGCATTATTTCTAATTTTCACATGGCAAAAATAAAAGCTGCAATTAGGAAAAAAAATTGCTATCTGCAAGATTTGCACCTGGCTTACATAGTACTATAGATTTTTTTAATATGTTTTGATGTCACACTTATCCATTATTGGCAATAAGTTATTTATTTAATAAGAGATTATTTTTATGGGGTTTTGTGTTTTTGTGGTCAATGGAAAACTAAACAAGTGCCATATTTTATGCATTCTTTTATATAAGAAAACAGGAACAAAAAATTATGTGTCAAGCATAAATAGTGTAACACTTCCAAAATAATTTTACAAATCTTTACCATTTAATAAGGTAAAAGATGATATATAAGCAATGAATTTGGATAATGCATAACATATTTAAGAACCAAATTTCAGGAATTATCAATAATATTCGGAAAAATATCCGAATTCTTTTGTGCAGCCCTGTACGTATGATCTGTAGATTTGTAGATATATTAAATAGAATGCTAAATGTTATTTCAGATAGGAAATACGTAGCACAGTTTAAAATTCCCCTTTTGGAATTTCCGTCAATAAACGTAAATGTACTCCAGAACTTTTGTGCTGCCCTGTATATGATCTATAGAATTTATACACACCAAGTAATAGACAAAAAATTAGTTAAATTTAACAACTAATTCAGCAACTGAAAAAGCACTTCTAGCAATTCTTGCTAACAGACAGTACCAAATTCTTTTGTGTGTCCCTGTAATTGAACGATAAATGTTATACACACAATATTTTATAGTAAGCCTCTTGTAATGCACTTTAGTGACATATATAAATTTCAATATGTGGGAAATAGTTAAACACTCTTAAAATTAACTACAAACGATTTTTTTCTATAGACCGTAATGCAACAGAAATCTTTGAGTGTCCTGTAAAAAAAAAAAAATGTTTGAAATTGTGTAACATCATTAAAATAAACTGCAAATGATTTTCTCCCATAGACCGTAATGTAATGGGATTCTCTTGAGTGTCTCTGTAAAACAACTGTAAGTGCTTTTTTTGAAGTACTTATAAGTACTTTTCTTTTAATGAATTTTTTTCAGACTGAAATTGGAAAATTCTAATCATTTACAATCTACCAAGAAAGTTATTTTCAAAAAATTATTTCAATAGATTTTCATTTTTCTTTCATTCATTCTTTCATTCTTCATCATAATGCATCGTTAGTACTTTCTACTTATGAGTATTTATAGATCTGCTATACAAAAGAAGCTACGTGTCTGACTGAATTAAAGTGGAAAGTGTTTACATATGGTACCTTATATATGGTATAGTAATTTCTGATACGCCATCTGTGGTGTTAATAATAAAAATGCTGGTGCTTTGTAATCAATAATCCCATATAATGGTTCCTTGGGTCAAAAGTTACATTGTAGCATGAAGAAAAAGTATAATATTAAATAAATAATGCATCTTACTTTAGAAATGGAACACAATAACTTGAAAGCCGTAAATGAAGACAAGTAAATTGTGGGAGAAATCCTGTTTATTAATTCATGAATGAAAAAGTGGAAGAGTTTTTAATTATTCTCTTTCACCAAATAATTACAAATTCTTCACTGTTCTCCATTTTTCAAAAAAATAAAAATCTTATTTAAGAATCCATAAAACAGTTTTGAGGTTTTGAAAGATGGCATACGATGAAATAAAGATTTGTAAAATACTGAAGAATTCAAATTGTCTTGGACACTTCTTTAAAATCTAAATAAATTACACTGCATCACTTCACAAAATTTTTATCATATTTTCAGATCTTAAGAACGATTAAAATAAATTAAATTTTGAGATTTTAAATGCAAGTTCCAATGAAATGGAAAACTCGCGCCAAAAAATAAGACAGGAATCATACTGCATCATCAAATTGAATTTTGGCTTCTTCTTCTTACTGAAAAAATCTGTTGCATCTGTATATATATATGAATGAACTGGGGTTTCTAAAAGTAAATGAAAGGCATTATTTGAAGGGATTTGTTAATTAAATGATAAAGAAAATATATATAAACAAATCAATTTAATTTAGTAAAAGTAAACAAACTTAATATGCTTTAGCCAGCAAAAACACGTCTCCTTATAAAGGGAGAGCTGTAACGAAACCATAACCAGAGGCATCCACTCAGAAATAGGGCAAACATGGAACAGGTGCAAGTGCAGATCAAATGACTGAATAGCGTCAGAG
The DNA here is from genome assembly GCA_963931845.1 of Maratus michaelseni. Taxonomy (NCBI): domain Eukaryota; kingdom Metazoa; phylum Arthropoda; class Arachnida; order Araneae; family Salticidae; genus Maratus; species Maratus michaelseni. The sequence continues at coordinate 150,574,255 of OZ007598.1, read as the reverse complement.
AGAATGCATACAATTGCTGCTACCTATGCAAGCCTACTAGGGAGAACAAAGAAACAATGAAGTTGCCGGTCTTTGTGAAGTGATGAAATACTGATAGAATGCTTGCTCCAAAAAAAAAAAAAAAAAAAAAAAAACACAGAAATGGCGAATAAAGTATGCAAAAATAAAAACAATGTTATATTATTATACACTGTCTGATAATGAAATCATACAAAGTTTCATAAAAATTAGCACTCTAGAAACATTAAGAATTGAAGAAGATGTGGAAATATCTCTTGAAAATCCATCTCAAGAAGAAATTATTAAAGTTATAGGAGCAATATAAGATGTGGGTTGCAGTATTTTTGAAGGGTTCAGGAAAATACGTTTCAAGAACTTCAAAATTATGAAACATTTTACAAATGAAAAGCTAAACCATGCATTGGTTTAATGTTTATGCTATTAACTTAAAAGAAATAAAATTTTAAGTGGTAACATTTTTTTTATTTAATAAAAAAACTTTATTAGTATACATAAAAAATATAGAAATCATAAAAATACCACTTTAAAAGATAGTGGTTAAAATAGAACTAAGAATGAAACATATTTTTTTTTAATAAAAAAAAAAATATTGAATTTCCACTTGAAAAATTTCTATTTCACAAATTTTGTGGGAGGGTAAGTGGGGACCTTGAAATATATTAAATAGAAGTTTGACTGTATATGTTATTCTCTATTAACATTAGTTGTTTAATTATCATCTTTAACAGAAAAAAGTTAAATATATCATAAGAACTTTTTTTACCTTCTGAAGTAAATGCATAAAATATTTGTAAGACAGTTTTTCTATCTTAGCTAAATATTTTTTACTGGCGACAAGAAATTTTTTCTGGCTACCAGATTTTTTCCAACTTGTTGAGTCCTTTTCGTTTGAGTAGAATTTTAAGTTTTGCTGCACTTTCTTAATTTTTTAAGAATATGTTTGTGGAAACCTTTCTTTTCAGTTCAAAAAGTATTGCTGCAAAGCAGTAGAGTTTCTAGGACGGGCTTTTGAGGGGGGGGGGGGGGGAGGAGAGAGTTGGCAGAGCACAACCTTACATTGTAGGTTTATGAAAATGTGCTGTTTGTACCATTACCTAGATAAAAGGTACTGATTTCAGCTGGAAGGGGCTGAGACCCCCTCGACACCCGCTGGCTATGTCCCTCCTGGAAAATACTTCTTTAATTGAGAATGTATGAACCGTTTAAAAGCAGAGTAGTGCAAGTGACTAATTTTGAAAATGTGGGTTAAGTGCATTGAGGGTATTTAGACATATCAATCTATACATGTGATGGTTTCATGAAATTTACTTGTGTATCCAAAGATGTAGCAAATCATTTCAACATGCCCAGAAGATCCATGTGTTTGATCACTTAAGATAATTCGACTTACACCACTCTGTCTTTAAACAGCTCATACATTCCAAACATTTCTAATATCTTTCGATGATCCCAAATCTTAATTTATTTTTAGGTGCGTTCGTAATTATATAAATACGTAGCACCTATAGTCGTCGTTTGGTCCGTCCGTCTGTCTGTCTGTCCGCATATAACAACGCAAAAACTACCCAACCAAATGGTTTGCAATTTAAAATATATTATCTTTGCAGAATTTTGTCGAGACATTTCAAATTTTATTAAAATCGAATGAAAACTTTAGGAGATATTAATAAAAATATTTATTAAGAAATTTGAATTTTTTTTTTTAAATCGGTGCTTTTTTGTTATAGGAGCTTCCGAAGTTTAATCGTCAAGCGACCGAGATGCTTATTTTATGACAGAAATTAATCTGCAGACGATATAATTCATTTCACATAATTAAAAATCATCAAGATCTGAATATTTATATAACTAGCTGATACATATATATCTGAATATTTATATAACTAGTTAAGATATTTCTATGAACAGTGTCATAAAATATATACTTAACTAGCTGTTTAACCCGTTCTACGCACGGGATATCATGAATTTAATTCTAAAACGTGCGTACGAACGCACCTCGTTTGTAACGTTTGACGTACAATTTCCAACTTGTTTAGGAAAAATGTCAGCTATTGTTATATAATTGATATCCCTTTTTATCTTATGAACTTCAAAGAAAAAAAAAATATTTGTATTTATTGTTATTCTAAACCTGTTCTCAAATAATTATAAATAGTTTAATTAAAATTATATTTTCCATTAATAATAAGTTATGTATATTTTAAGTTATTCACAAACGTGGTTTTACATATTTTTGCTTATTTATTTTATTCATTTATTTTTGCAGTGAACTACATATTATTAGACAAAAATGAGAGGAAAAGATTGAAAATCAAACATTCTCCTAAATACTGGCCAAACGTGTAAGTTGTTTACATTCTTTATTTCACTCGAATATAATAAGATTAAAAAAAAAAATCTCAAATTAGTTGAATGTGATATTAAATAAAATCATCTGTCTTTCTAACTTCTAAAAATATTCTCTAAAATCCATTTATTCAAAGATTTATGTATTAAATCAGAGGTTGGTAACCTACGGTTTGTCTACTATTTCTCCTTGAGCAATATTATATCGATCTGACTTGCTTGCCTATTTTTAAAAAAATTCTGTGATCTGAAACTTTAACCTAATATTCTTCAAATAAAACTCTATTGTCTTTTTTGAATGACCTGCCTAACACTTGTGCTAGTATCCTGATTACTGATTATAGTTTAAAAAAAAAAATACCAAACTTGACTTGTTGGGAAGAGCAAAAGCTAATCATACTACTGAATCATTATGTAATGGAATTATTACTTATTGTAAATAATAAATAAGTCTAAATTAAATATTGGAGATTTTTTTTTTTTGAATTAATGATTACTTTTAATTAATAACTATGTTGTTACATGTGATCTGAAATTGGTTCAGTAACCTGGGATCCAGCCTTTCTATTTAAATGGCTGTTGAGTTAAATTATTTCCCTAGGATGGTGCTTGGTTTTATGAAAATTATTTTAAGTATAGCTAAAGTAGAATATAAGAAAATTTATGTAGAAAATTTCCCTTTTTTATGTTTTGTTCTTAGAAAGCAAGCAGTTTAATTTTCTTTGTAAAAACCTACATTTTATTTATTTTTAGAGAAAATTGTTCAGAAATTTGTATTGAAGGAAATTTAATTTTTAAATATTCCTTCACATTTTTAAATAAATATTAACATTTAAATTTTGACTTTTATCCGATAATTTTTTGTATCCTTGCTGATTTTATTTATTACATAATATAGTAATCAATTAAGGAAATATGTATTACTTTAGGATAAAGAAATATTAGTATTTGAGTAGCAAATACGCATCCGTACTAATTTCATAAATGTTATTTTCTGTAAAAAAATTTACTCATGAGCATAAACCTTAATTAGTTAGTTCATATATAAGTTTAGCATGTTCCCTAGTAGCACACATTCATGTCCCCCCCCCCTCCCCTACCAAATCATAGTTACATCTAAGCAAATCTGTAAACTACATTCCTGTGGGTTTTTCTTCTTTATAAGCTTTAATGAGTGTATTAAAATATTTTATAAAATATAATAAGTGGTTTGCTTTATGCATCTTTTATTATTAATGTCATTTTGTAGGTGTATAAAACAACCTGTACCATGGGAGAAGCAGTCTGGCTTAATCAGAAAGAAACTTGAAAAGAAGATATTTTTACTACGGCCCTGCATCAAGAAAATGATTGAACTATGGACCACAAAGTATGCCTTTTACTACATTCTGAAATATTCAACATACTAAGCATTACTGTAATTCTGCAAAAGGTACATATATATTATATAGACTCTGCTGTTTTTATAACTAAATTCAGAGATATTGCTAGTATATTTTTCAAGGAGTGAAAACACTTCAAGTTCTAAAAATATTAAAATGTTGTATTGTCACCAGAAATACATCTGTGTACATTTAAAAAAATAACAATTCTAGCATATCAGGAACTGAGTGAAAAATTGATCACAAAGTTCCATCTTTACATACAAAAACCAAGTTAAGTTAAATAAAAGAGTTAAAAAAAATAAAGAAAGAAAGAATTTTCATACACGAGGGTATTGAGGGGGAAAAACAGGATTCATTAGGACTACTTAGAAACTCCTTAGAAATTAAAAAGTTTCCAAGGAGTATTTAGAGCTTCTTAAATAAACAAAATATTTTTTAAAAATTCCTTAAATTATCACAAAGTATAATTTAGCATTGAACAATGATTTAATTGAAGTATACAAGATATAATTTGATATCTGTAGTTATTAAAGAAATTGTAAGCTGAAATGTCTGTCCGAGTTATTTTTGGCCAACCTGTATTTAAAAGTACAAAACATAAAAATATACATGCTTAAATTTTAAAAGTGTCTTTTGATTTTTAATGTATGAAATATGTTTGTAGAGGTGTTAAAAATATATCTGATTAAGTTTGAATTCTTAGATCTTATGTATATTAATTTTACCATACTTTAAATGTCATATTATCATAGTTGCATACAAAATTTTCACAAATATTTTAATCATCAACTGCATAAAAATGACAGAATATTTATTGCTTATTAGATTCTATTCTATTCAAACCATTTGACCATGAAAATTACATAAAAAAACAGTTGTATCCTACATAAATTCATAGATATCCCATTATTATATTATGTATGATAATGTATATTCTTAGGTTATGTTATTATATTGTAGAAAAGGGAAAGGAAAGAGGGCAATTGGCAGAGTCTGTCTAATATATAAGTATCCTGTAAAATTATAAGCATCATTATTTTTAAGTTCTAATGATTATTTAAAATCTTGAATAGATACCAGAATATTGAATTGTTGAAAATAAGTGAATTTGATAACAGTCCACTTCCACCTTTCATTGAAGGATTCCAAGCTTCTGTTAAAGATCAGTGTGCAAAAGCAAAGAATGTACTTCATAAGGAGTAAGTTTACAATGTATATTATCATTTAAAATTTAAAATTGAAATGTATCTTGAACCGACAAAATATTTTCTTGTTATGTATTTCTAAATTAAAAGGAAAAAAAAATATTTTGATAATGTTTCTTATTATTAATTATATCATTGAAGTGATAACAAAAAATACACCTTGGAGATTTTTTGTAATAAAAAATATTAAAAACCAAAAAGTTAAGCTTCTACTGGCTTTTTTCAAAATGCCTCTCTCTCTTTTTTTTTTTTTTTTTTTTTTTTTTTTTTTTTTTTTGTCAGTGGTACAAAAGCTTGAACTTTCCTGTTTAAGATCATTTTTAAACAACAATAATAATGATGATAGTAATAAAATAAGTACAAATCTGATTTTTGGAATATTTTCAAACATCATTAAAAATGTTATTTGTGGTATTAACTATTGTTTCGTGCTAAATATCTGAAATTTTTTATTATGAATGCCCAAATAGTTAATTTGGCCAAATACTGAATATTCAGCACACGGGTGAACCGAATATTAAATATTCAGCCAGCTGAATACTAACTATTCGGCCAAATACTAAAAATTCCACTATCTTAATTTTTTATATTTCAGGGCTTAAAGGTATTAAAGAATTTAATTTTAAAACAATTTTACATCATATGTAACACATATACTTCCATTTTGATGAACAAGACTTTTTCACAAGAGAATCATACTCTAAAATAAAAAAAATAAAAAAATGTTTGATTTGAGTAAATATTTAAGAAGAGGATAGTCTTTAAGCTTTTTTAATTAATAAAACTTTAAATTTCATGGCTTCTTCAGTGCATTAAAATAAATGAATAAAATTTTCTTATGTTTTAAAACAAATATTTTAAAATCAAAGAGAAATTTTGAAGTAATTAGAAGGAAAATTTTACAGACATACAATGTTTATTTGTCAAGATAAAAACTAAAGTAAAAAAGAAAAAAATAATGTATTCAAATGGTGGCATTTCAGCAAGAATAACTTTCTCTATTTAGCTAGGAAGTTCTTAAATGCACCAGAAAACAGTGTCTGGAGTGGGTGATCATTTCCAGAGGTAGATGTTCCTTAAGTCTTGCAATAATCTTTTAGGGAAGATAATGTGGTCAAGACAAATATTTTTTGTACAGAAACCCAACATTGCAATCCACATATTGAATAAAAAATGTAGATTGTCTGCTGAACTCAAATTTTCATTTCTTTTTATTACTTATAAATCTGCAGATCAGGAGCCTCAACGTCAGCTCTGAAAGTCATTATTTTTTAATCTCACTTTTCATAATATTTAACATCTTACAATCTGCAAATTAATTTTTTTATATTGCATACATATTTATAGGCATATAAAACACTTCGGAGGTTTCAGAAATTTAAAGCGTAAAATTAAACACAGCTTATGCAATGGTATTCTGAAATTTTTATGAACTTTTTTATTCTTGTAATTTTTTAGGTAAAAAAATACATTTCCCCCGTAATCTTATTAAATGTATATTCATGATTTTCTATTGATTGTGGGAAAAATTCTAGTATATCTTGGATTTCGTTCTACACAGTGGTTTTATTGGGATAAGCAACAATTTTGAAAATAATTTCCTATTATTCTAATACCCAAATAGCAATATTTACTTACCTGCCAACTACGAAACACCTGCATTTGATTAATAAGTTGAATAATATCTCATGTACAAAAGCAACCTTATGGAAATGTAAACTGAATCTACTATATTTCACTTATACCTATTTTAGAAATCTAGTGTTATTACAATTTTTGTTTCGGAAAAACTGTTTTAATGGTCATTCTATAATATTTATCTTATCTAATTATTTTATCTTATCTAACTCGATGGCAATAGCATGTTAAAATCTCTCCAAAATAGGCATATTTGGTAACTTTTAAACCTATTGTGTAATCATTCATAATCGTTCCCACTGCCAATTCACTAAATAGCAACCGTTATTTGGCACTATAAAGTATTTTTGTGATAGCTTCTTTGTTCTCAATTTCCAGTAATTGTAATATTCCAGGTTTTGACAATATGTATGGATGCCTGTTAGTATTCTAATTTCTTTAGTTCAACCACCTCGTTGCACGAGTGATTTTATCCTATTTTTAAAGAATATTAACTTTTCAACGACAAAACATGCCCATCTGTTCCAGAAAAGGAATAAATTCTCATGTAAGAAATATACAAATGTAAACTACGAGACTTGAATTACACGTTCAATATTTTTGTAGTTTTCATTCGGAAAAAATATTTTAGTAATAATTCTATAGTAGTTAAAAGGTAACTTGTATCAAAATAAATTCTCATTTATGTGAATAGAATACTAATCACCCGGATATAAGTTGTTTTACTAACAAAATATTGCAGCGAAATAGTGGGAGTTACTTGAATTTTATTATTTTGATAATCTTTGAAATATGGTTGCTAAGTAACTAATAAAATAAAGAAGAAAGAAAAAGAAATGCATTTTAAAATTTGTAAAAGTAAGAAAATAAAATGTTTCATATTTCCTGAACAGTTGCAATTTCCAATAATTTAAACAATTTCTAAATTCTAATTTATGTATCGGCAAATTTTCAAAGATATTGGATATATTTAAGATCTCCATATCGAAAATTTAGCATCCATAATTTTGCGTTAAAATCCATTATTTAAATATGCAATTTCCATTTCAGTTAAAAATGAAATTTGAAAATCGTCTGCATTCCCATAGGAAAGCATTATGACCTAAAAAGAAATGTTCTATATTTTTCGAACGAATGAACCAAATTTAACAAAAAACTATACAGCTAATTCCGGGTATCTCGCCAACATACCTACCAAAAATCAACCTAATTGGACTTTTTTTTTACGGCAGTTATTGTAGAACAGACAGAAAAACAGACGGAAACCAAAAACTTTTCAGGTCTGCACAGTGAGCCTCAACTGACGTTTCGGCAACTATTGAAGATATTTTAGAAGGATTTTCATCATGTTAACTTTGCTCTGTAGAGAATGTGATGAGATCATTGGAAGTGACTGAATTTTGAGTATATGTACTGTTGTCTGCATTTTGAATAATGAAATGTCTAGCTCTCTGTTGCATGGATGTCAATGCTGGCCATTTCCAGCACTTCTCATCATGTCATCATATTTCACAGAAAGCAAAATAAATGTTGTTGAAAATATTGTTAGAATATCATTGTTAAAGTTGAAAACAAAAATCCAATTTTGGTTTGGTATTAAGATACACTGTATTTTTGACTGAATAAGGGGATTATGATCCTGTTTTTCTATACTTTTTTTTTTTTGCCTTGATGCCTATTATCACCTCTGAAAGTTTGTTGCATTTTGTTTAGTAACACCCTGTTCCTGAAAGCAAGAAACAGATTATTACAAGACAATATTCAGAAACTTGCACTTTTACATCATTAACTCCTATGAATGCCATCATTAATAGTTAATTTTTTTTTACGTGTCACTTTTCAGCAAATAAATAATGTAAAAACAATCTCTATTTATTGACAGTTAAAAATTGAAGTTATGTAATGTTTTAAAAATATTTTTTAAACCTAATAGTTTGATATTCAGCATAACCAAATATTCAATAATATGGCCAAATAGGCCCAATACTAAATAGTTACCAAATATTTGGTGCATCTCTATGCAAAAGAATCATGTTGAATTTTTGTCAATCATTTAAAAATATTTAAGAATAAATAGCTAATTTTATTATGTAATCTAAGATTTGTCAATTTTTATTACAGTTGAACTTCTATTTAACAAACTTCTATTATCTTTATTTAACAAAATTTCCCCTGGAACCTTGAATTTGAGCAAAAATAACATAGGAAGAATTTCTAAATAATAAGAACGAATTTCTATTTCACCAATTTTTATCAGGCCGAAATTTCAAAGTTCTAATAATTTTCAACATACCAAGGAAGCCATTTTCAAAAAACTGTTTCATTTTCTTTATCAGTCACCATAGTATATGGTTTGCTATTTATGAGCATTCATAGATCTATTTCACCTTTTAACTGGAAATAGCTCCTAAACTTTTTGAAATAATTCGATGTAGATTCCAATTCTTAGAAAGTGTTCCAATAAATGTATTACAAACACTTTAAAAATGTAGAAATCTTTATGATTAAAATTCATTTTCTCAAAATTGTGTTGAAAACCAAATTGCAGATTATATTAAAGTTGATTCTGTAAACTTTGAAAAATAAAAGTTTTAAAGATAAGCTTCCCCTTTTTAGGTAGCTTTCAATACAAAAAAGTATAAAGCTACCTATTGCAGCCGTTCGAAGGAAAGCAATTCCAGAAAATTTTGGTATATTTTCACCGATCATGACCCCCAGACTCCAAAACCACCCTCCATTCAAATGTTGATTTATATATATATATATATATCTGACCTATGTCATACGATAACGCCCGTATTTATAAATCGATTTTGATGAAACTAATTGTGTGTATTAAGGTCACTAATGTCTCGACCGAGTTCGTTGGCCAGCTTTGTCTGCCATCTTGTTTCAAGATGGCGGCCATTTAAAAATTTAAAATAAAAATAAATGTACAAAAAAGTTAAAAATTCAAATTTATTTTATACTTACGTGTTAGGCCTTGATACAAGGATTCCGGAGCATTTTTTGTTTTACCTCTATCTTAAAAAACGGCTGAGATACAGCAGTTTGAAATTCTAGGGTGGCAGACATTTTGAAACAAGATAGCACATTACAAAATTCCAACGATTAATTTACAAATTTTAGTGAACGCGACTTCTCGCTAATTATTATCTTTCATTGTTGTAATCATTTTCCCAATCATACGCATAAAACTATATATTCATATCCGTTAGCGCCAAATTATCGCCAAACTTGGCGACATTTGGCGATATTTCGCCAAATTTGGCGACCGAAGTAGGTTTTCATAAATGAAGCCAATTTGGCTATAGCTCAATAATTTGGCGAATTTCTTATTCAAATTCAGTATTAACAAATCTTTTGTAAACGATTTCTTTGCATTTTTGCTTGCTGTTTTCAAGTAACATTAGCTAAAACTTAAAACGAAGATATAGGAAAGCTACCTTTTCCTCCCGGTACATGCCGGAAGGACTTTTTTAAATCAGAATTTCCCAAACTTTTTTCCCCTATGGCCTGGTTTGCTGTAATACCTCTCCTTCTCAACCCTCTAAAATATTTCACCCCCTGCTGTCTTTGTTGAATGTTTTATTTTCATGAAAAAGCAATAACCAAAAAATGAAACTTTTTCAAGTCTTTTTTACCTGGTCCAGCATTTTGTTTTTGCAGAGCAGTATTGGGTCACAACTTATCATTTGGAAAGCACTGCTTTAAATGAAAAACATATCATGCAATGAAAAAATAGAAACCAAGAAAAATTAGCTCTTTAAAATGCAATACTTAAAAACATAACTAAGAATGGTGTATAAATTTTCTACTTTGAGAACAATATTTGATTAAATTTTCTATTTTATGGACTTTTTGGTGTGAACCATGGAATTTGCTAAATAGAAATTTAACTGTATATGCTTGCTATATAATATGTAAGTGTTGTTTTTGTGTGCTTTCTTTTGCATTTCTTTTCTTTTCTCCATATTTTAATTGAAAACCCTGTTTTAAAATGCTTTTATTTATTGCCTTTTTCTTTTCAGGTGGATTGATGAATCTGTGCGTATTTTAACTGATTTAAGAAATGTAGACTGGGCATTACTTGTTTCAAAGAAACCAAGTGTTTCATCCTCAAAAGTGGAACGATACTTTACATCTATTTGTGTAGTGATGTCAGCTATGTTGAGACAGTTAATTGTAAAAACTATCTATGAGTGGATGAAATTAATTCATAAATATGCTGTTAGTAATCAATAATTATTTTTATTTTTTGATACTTTTATAAGCTAACTATTTAACTATATTTAAATTTTGTCATGGTTCTTTATTTTATCTTTCTGCGTCTTTAATGTTCTTTATAAATTATTGGTTTTAATTCTTAAAGATTTTATTATTTTATACTTTTAGATTGGAAATGACTTATCACGAAAACATTTATTAACCTATGAAAATAATTTCCCACTTCTAACTCTACGTGTTGTCATAAAAGATAACTCTATTCAACTGGAAATGGAATATGAAGAATGGAAAAAAGAATTTACATCAGTTATTTTTAGTCTTTTAGAAATTTCAAGTAATATACCTAGGGTAAAAATGTATTTTTATTATTACTTTATTTTATCTTGAATAGTAGTATATTTAGTAATCAATGAATGGTGATTAATGACAGGTATGATGGTGAATGTATTTGTATATGTTCGAGGATGTAATGATGATTGTATTTGGTTCATCTATATTACTATTATAAAGAAGAAATCCCAGCAAACACGAGATTTTTGGCCACCTGTTGTAAACGTTGTGGCCAAAAATGTTTGCGGCAATTTGTATCCAGCCATTAATGTATTTTAACTGAAGCGCCCGCACACCGGATGTCTATCGCCAAATCGTTAACGGGCAAATGGCGGGGAAACTTAATGCAATTTCAGTGCCCAATAGCGAATGAAAGTACGTTTGCGGCCAAGATATACAAATCTATCATTGTTTAAAAGTCAGTGGCCCAGTATAATCTTCTCGACATTTTTATTATAAGAAATAAAAAGTATCTTTACTTCACATTTTATAAGATGATTTTCGTTATTTTAAACCTGGATTTATGTGAAACGATAAAATATGCTGCATTTAAATATTTTATGCAATAAAAAATACACAAAAAGTACCCTTCTTTAATTTAAAGAGTTTTTATGGAAAAAAAAAATCATAAAAACTGTTAATGTTTTTGCTTTTAAAGTATGCATTAATATCTTTAAATGAATATTTTTTGTGAGCACCTAGAATGAAAATGAATATTGCAATCTTTAGACATACATATTATATAAACATATTAAAAAAATTAATGATAAATGGGAATTTATTTCAATTTCAATTTCAATGAAAAAATATTTGTCAAAAGAAATAAATGCCACTTTACCAAAAAGCAGTTACTGTTAAACGAAAAAAAAAAAAAAAAAAAAAAAAAATCTTTTTTTTCTTGGAGGGGGGGGGGGGGGGGCGGTGATTTTATATTATCTGTATATTATCTATAAATCAGTTCCAAAAAATAAGTTATTTTCATTTTTTGAAACACTCCAAAATTTAGATTTAAAAGAAAAAAAAAATCTTAACTAGCTTAAATAAGCAATAATACCAAATACCGATCCCCCCCTCCCACTCCTTTCACACGGCAAGCCGGGAGTAATGCAGGGAAAGATGAAACAAGATTTCCCTTTTCCAACACATTTTTTTTCCCAGTGGGGATTTTTGTAAATATATTTTAAAATGTTTTCCGCTTTGTAATAATCAGCATTGAAAAATTTCCACTTTTAAAATTATTTAATGTTGTATGAGAAATTTTGAAGATAAAAAAAAAAACCTTGAAAAAATAAATCTATTGAAATATAGCTTTTTTTCTGCGGTCTCGTAGGGATTTTTATGTCTTTTTGGCAGCGTCATCGCACATCGCAGCGTTGTTTACATTTCCCTTTCCTGCATCGTGGCGTCGTCTATGTCTAAGTCTCGTCATTCACTGGTTTTTGGATATTTAGATTTACTAATTAGGTAAGATTATTTTTCTATATTATTCCAAGAGTTAGTTAAAAATTAGTTTTCATCATTCTCAGGGACAGATTTAAGTTCAAGATAAAGAAAGCTGAGAAAAAGCATCAGCAATTGTGTAAAATTAACTGCATTGCTTTGCTTATTATGCGACTTAATTCTACAGAAGCGAATAAAAAAAAAAAAGTTCTTTACTGATCTTACATCTGCCCTGAATATGCTATTAATAAGTTGATTGTAATTATATATATATATATCAGAGTAAAATGTGTCCGTAATGAACAATCTCAGAAGTTTTTGGTTTATAAAAAAATTAACCAATAAAAATTCAGCTTTTATTTTTTTCATAATTCTCCGTTGCCTGTTTTATAATTTGCTTTATTGCTGACAATTTTAAACCAGTCAGGAAGCGGAAAGTAATATTTTACAGCTCCAGTGTCTTTCAGTGAAATTATACTCATATGTTAAGATCTGGTTTTAATTAACTAATATATATATATTCTGTGTTTTCTGATGATACTGGCATATTTTTATTTTGATAGTAATAGAAAACTTCGAATTTTATGTACTAATTAATGACTATTTGCAAAATTTCATTTTATTTTTAAGATTTTAATAAAGTAGGTAATTTCTTTTTAATTCATTAATGTGATTTTTAATTAGTCATGGCAATAGTGCCCAAAATGTTTTGGTTTAGCCGAAAAGCTAAGTAATCTGATTTAATTTTTAAGTTCCACTTATCAGAGTCAGAGTGTAATAGGAACACAACTTGGTACTTTTCTGTTATACCAACACATGCCAAAATATACGCTAATCTGCCATTTATTTCTACCCTAACCGTGTAAAGAATTTTTTATTGCAAACTGTACCAAACATTCTGATTGGACTATTTATTGAACGTGAATCTTTTATTATTATTATTATTTAATCGTAACCTGATAAAACATCTTAACTTGCTACTTTTCAAATAGAAAATATTTATTAAATTATAACTTGCATTTATTATTGACACTGAAATGAATTTTACCATTAAGCTGTTACTTGATGATGTAGAAGCGGCAATAAAATTGTTTTAGGACTTTAGATACATAAAAAAAAAAGTTTTTATCAAAAAAACTCATAAACATCTTCATTCAAAAAATGAAATGTTTACAGCAATCCTAAGAGACATTTACAATTTCAAGCCTGTAGTTTAAATAGAGTTTTATTTTATTACCTTATGTAATATTTATTTGTTCTTTTATTTTAAGTGCATATTTTGTATTGCAATTTTCAAACGTTTTATTTTTAAGTGCTTAAATTCGTGCCAACAATGTTATTTTTGTTTTCAAATGATTCGTTTCATGTGAATTTCCTTTTGTGCCGATTATTATGCTTAGCGACAATGGTGTTGGTATAGCAGAAAAGGACCCAAACTTTTTATAAACAGTTGCTTTTAATATATTTTCATGTTGTAAATATTTTTTTAATAACAAACCAGATTAATTTTTAATGGTTTTTTTTTTTCCTAATGAAAGCACATAATTTGTTTGGGTACATTTCGGTTAGCTGGGCGCCAGTGATATATATACATGTATTATATATACACATATCTATGTATATACACATATGTCTGCATATACATATATATATACATACATATATTTATATATATATATGTATGTATATACATATATAGGTATATACATTATGTATTTATATATGTTGATATATATCACTGGCGCCCGGCTAACCGAAATGTACCTTTTTTTGTTTCAAAGTATTGCATCGTCCCTTACCCCTCATGCAAAAACAAATTTGTCTTTAAGGACGTCTTCCTTTTTAAAACTTGTTTTAAGCCTTTTTTTAACCTCATCTCCCCCGAGTCTGAAATTTTCTTTCTGTGTTTGTGACAACATACTCTCAAAGCATGCAATTTCTTTCTTGGAATCCAAAATAGTTGCACACTGTTATACTATACTGTTACATTTTTTTTTTTTTTTTTTTTTTTTACACCCATCCAAAATATTAAGAGGAGAGAGCCTGTCTGATATTACACTTTTAATTTTATGTTAAATAAAACATTGGGTACTTTTCGGTTAGCCAGGTGCCAATGATGTGTACAAGTACATACATGTATATATATTACTGGTGTCCAGCTAACCGAAAAGTACCAAACATTGTATCAATTATCTTCCTTAATTACTTTCCTGGAACTATAATTTATCTCCATCTTTTATATTATGTTCTGCAGTGTTTTTCTTTTTCAGTACCATAATTTCAGTAAAAAGCGCTATAGTGCATATGCGTGTAAAAATTTAAAACAGTCTAAGTGCACAGCACTTCTGCTGGTGTGGCTGATTCAGTAATTTTTTTTTTTCTTTTCCTCCCCATAGCAATATTTAGATAAGATGCCATTTTATTTAATGCAAATTATGTGTGTGTGCATGTTGAAATAAGTTTTGATTTAAAAGAAGAAAATGATTCACTGACATCAGTTATATACATTAATCAGTTGTACTTTTTCTTTTTAATTTTCTAGTTGAATATGATAAATGCTTAATATTGCAACCTATTACAATTTATTTTCATATTTTTCAGGAAACTGTGGTGGCGCAGTTCAGAGATGGCAGCAGAGATGACTGTGCAGCATAAACTCGTTTGGCATTCAAGCAAAGGTAAGTTGTCAATTTACTCAGTTTGTAACGCAGGGCTTTTATCTTAGGGCCCATTTTGAAAAAAGTAAAAGTTATTTGTGTGAAATTTATTCTTTTTTTTTTTTGTGAAAGATAACATTTTGTAATGAATATGAAATTTAGTTACTCAAATTTGAACCAAACGTTTATTGATAACTTCTTTAAGTCCTTCTGTTAAAGTTTTCCTTTCAATTTGTTTGCAAATTACACATTTTGAAACATAAAATAAAAATTAACAATGAAGAGTATGTTTTTATGGATTGTTTATAAAATAGTCAATTCAGAAAATTCCAATTTTAAAAGTATTGCTACCCCACATGCAAAAACAAATTTGTCTGTAAAGACTTCTTCCTTTTTAAAACTCAATTTTTTTTAAGTTGCCTGTGTTATTTAAAAAAAAAAATGGGAAGAGATCCTGTTTATTAAAAGGTATATTGTGAAGGGACCTGCTTTACTAGGAAGAATTTTGGGATGGTCCCCTAAATAGGCTCCAAATTTTGTCTGTATTGATCAATTTACATTAGTAAATTTAATTTCACACATTCATAAAATAGAAGTGCACTCTTGTATTTTAGCTGCATACAGTTGGTAAACGTTAAAGCTCTTTACAAAGCTTTCCAACCTTTGCACTTTAAGTGTAAAATTTACACTTTTTAACCTTTTTTTACAGCTAGAATGTACTTATTTTTTACTCTTAAAAGTTATAGAAAAAAAAAGCTATTAAAATATTTTTCAGCAGAATCCTCGAATAAGCGAGGGTCCCCGATTTGGCGATTTTTTTGACGCACGCCAAGGAACGACGCGCGCCAACCGAGAAATCGGCAACCTCCGAATTCTACCCAATCAGAACACGAGCTTTTCGGCAGACGACTTATTACTTACACACATCGTCAAGCAAATTCTTTCACAAAGTACACCGTGAACGTAGCATTGATTTTATTTCGTTTTAAGAATATTTACAAAGTTTTAGTAAATTTTACCGCCACATTTTTCGATTTTTACATACTTTTACCAATATTTTCCTTCAGATATTTCAATTTTTACAAACTTTTACCGATATTTTCCTTCAGATATTTCAATTTTTATAAACTTTTATCGATTTTTTCATTCCGATTTTTTCCATTTTTAAAAATTTTTAGCTATTTTTCCTGCCGGATGTTTCCGTTTAAAAAACTATTTAGCTATTTTTCACTCCGTATTGTTTCATTTTTAGCAATTTTTCTATCCAAATTTTGAACTATTTATTCCTCCGGATATTTTTATTCTTACAAATTTTTTCCTCCGGATTTTTCCATAAAAAAAAGTTCTACCTTATTTTTTCCTCCGGATTTTTCAATTTTAACCTACTTTTTTCATTTGGATTTTTCGTTTTTACAAGTTTTTAGCTATTTTTCATCTATTTTTCATTTTTACAAATTTTTAGCTATTTTTTCCTCTACATTTTTACAAATTTTAGCTACGTTTTAATTTTATTTCTTTTGTTTTCATTTTTATAAATATTTAGCTATGTTTTTACTTTTTTTTTTCATTTTTATAAATATTTAGCTATGTTTTTACTTTTTTTTTCATTTTTATAAATTTTTAGCTGTTTTTCCTTTGTTTTTTTTACATTTTTTGAAATTTTTAGCTATCTTTCCTCCGGATTTTTCAGTTTTTAAAAATTTTTAGCTATTTTTTCCTCCGGATTTTTCCGTTTTTAAAAATTTTTAGCTACTTTTTCCTCTGGATTTTTCCGCT
Source organism: Maratus michaelseni (assembly GCA_963931845.1). NCBI lineage: Eukaryota > Metazoa > Arthropoda > Arachnida > Araneae > Salticidae > Maratus > Maratus michaelseni. Next base: position 150,557,227 of record OZ007598.1, on the reverse strand, counting down.
TTAAAAAATTTTTTAGCTACTTTTTCTACCGAATTTTTCAATTTTTAAAAATTTTTAGCTACTTTTTCCTCCGAATTTTTCAATTTAAACAATTTTTAGCTACTTTTTCCTCTGGATTTTTCAATTAAAAAAAAATTTTAGCTACTTTTTCCTCCGGATTTTTCAATTAAAAAAAATTTTTAGCAATTTTTTCTCCAAATTTCTCAATTTTTTTAAAAAAAAATATCTATTTTTTTCATTTGGATTTTTTATTTTTACAAATTTTTAGCTATTTTTTCTTCCGGATTTTACCATTTTTACAAATTTTTAGCCATTTTTTTCCCTCCAGATTTTTCCATATTTTTAATTTTCTTTCTTCTGTATTTTTCATTTGTATAAATTTTTAACTATTCTTTCCTCATCATATTTCCATTTTTACAAATTGTTAGCTACTTTTCCTCCAGATTTTACAATTTTCACACATTTTTAGCTATTTTTGCCACCATATTTTCCCACATTTTTAGCTATTTTTGCCACCATATTTTCCGAATTTCCAATTTTTTTGCTATGTTTTCCTCCAATTTTTCCATTTTAAACTATTTTTCCCACCGGATTTTTCCTTTTTTTTTTAATGAATTTTTAACTATTTTCCCTCCAGATTTCTCCATTTAAAAAAATTTTTAGTTATCTATTCCCTCTAGCTTTTTCAATTTACAAATTTTTAGCTATTTTTTCCTCCGGATATTTCCATTTTTACATACTTTTATCAAATTTTTTCTATTTTTACATATTTATAGCTTTTTTCTTCCATCTGTATCCATTTTTACAAATTATCTTTTTTTTTCTATGAATTTTTTTGAAATATTTATCAAGTTTAATAATTTATTACCTTTAACAATGAAAAAATTTCTAGTAAAATAAGGCTTAAACTTGAAAATTGTCACAAAACGGAATAAAATCAACGTTTACTTCATGAAAGAAATTCTCATAAAAACTCTATAAATAGTCAATTCTCTGCATCACACCACACACGTTATAATTGAGGAAAATTTCGATATTCTTCATTTTTCTAATACATGCAAGACGCGGTTGACTATGCTTCGCGTACATTAACCGAAAAAAAACATCACTGAACGCATGAAACTCGCCGTACAGCAATCTCTAGAATGCACGAAATTCATTCAAGCCGCGGTCAGTAACTTGTGTATGTACGCTTCGCATACATTAACCGAAAAAAAACATCACTGGACGCATGAAACTCGCCGTACAGCAATCTGTAGAATGCACGAAATTCATTCAAGCCACGGTCAGTAACTTGTGTATGTACGCTTGGCATACATTAACCGAAAAAAAGCATCACTGGACGCATGAAACTCACTGTACAGCATTCTCTAGAATGCACGAAATTCATTCAAGCCGCGGTCAGTAACTTGTGTATGTACGCTTGCCGTACATTAACCGAAAAAAAAAACATCACTGGATGCATGAAACTCGCTGTACAGCAATCTGTAGAATGCACGAAATTCATTCCTGCCGCGGTCAGTAACTTGTGTATGTACGCTTCGCGTACATTAACTGAAAAAAAAACATCACTGGACGCATGAAACTCGCTGTACAGCAATCTGTAGAATGCACGAAATTCATTCAAGCCGCGGTCAGTAACTTGTATATGTACGTTTCGCGTACATTAACCGAAAAAAAACATCACTGGACGCATGAAACTCGCTGTACAGCAATCTGTAGAATGCACAAAATTCATTCCAGCCGCGGTCAGTAACTTGTGTATGTACGCTTCGCGTACATTAACCGAAATTTTTTTTTTTTTCCCCAACAATCCATTGACTAATTTTAAGATTTTTTACCACGATTGGCTGATAAATTTAGCGATATCTTTTAAATGGCCAAAAAATCATTTTGTAAACTTTTTCATATTAAAATTTAGTTAAATTGTAATATTTTAACAAAACTGTATTCAAAAAGTTATCATAAAAAAATCTTCGTCTATTACATATTGCATAGGAATTGTTCATTTTTATTAAAATTATTTTATTCAAAATTGTTATTTTACAGTTTGTTAAAACAGTTTAGCAGAGTTTCATGAAATGTAAACATCTTGTACAATGGGTCCTTCAAATTACTCAAAATTTTGATGCTTCAGCTCATGTGCTTAGAAAATGTTTGCTTTAAATGTTTTAATATTTGTTTCAAGAGTGATGATTTCAGTTTTGTGATTATTGTGACACCTCTGGAAATATAGTGCATCTAATCTGGACTTACATTTAATAAAAATTAAATTAATTTAAATTTTTGAAATGTAAAATTTAATAGAAAAAGATTGAGTATTTTTTAAAGTTTTGCAGAAATGTGTCAAATAATTTTTGTTAACAGGGTTTTTGACTTTCATGAACTTTGACAATACTTAAGATTACACAGATTTATGCTAAATAATTTTTTTTTAATTTATGCTATGTATGTAGAAGAAAAAGGGAGGTGGTGATAAAATTATTTAATCTTCTGACCTCTAAATTAAGGATTTTTTTTTAATATGTTGTCATATAAATTAATTTGGATTTTGATTATATGTAATGTATAATTTTTAACAAATTAAAAATAAAGCAGATTCTTTGGAGAAAGGGACCTTCTTTAATACTTTCTTTGACCCTTTTTTCTTAAGAAACTTTAAAAAATGATATTTAAATTCAAGGTATTTTTAAAACATTCTTATGTTTTGCCCAAAATATTTTGCAAATGTAAGATTCTGGAGAGGAGCTGAAGGTTCAAATCCATGTTTTTAAATTTTCCTTTAAATCAAATATCAAGTAATAAAAATGGTGATTTTTTTTTCATTGCTAACTAAGCGTAAAACTGACAGTGTGAAATATGTTCGAGCCTGGAAGCTTGGTTACGCTTAGTTAGCAATGTAAAAATTCACATGTTTGTTATTCAATAATTTCGAGTTAATTTCACTGCTGAAAATAAATTAAAATTACTCAAATATCAAGTTTTTAGAATAAAATAACTGTGGCAATATTTGTATTGGAGTAATTAGTGTTTCCCCTAGACGTTTTCGAGAGGGCGCAGCACCCTGCCCATTTTTTTATAGTTGTAAATGCGCCCTGCCCGTTTTTATATAGCTGGAAATGTGCCCTGATTATTGTGGATTCGCAAGAATTTGCTTTCGCGAATTTCACCAAAATTTAGCGGGAAAATATCACAAAAATCATCTATCGGTCATGAGAAAATATCGCAAGATTCGTCTATTGGTCACAGTAAAATATCACAAAATTTGTCACTTGGTCGCAAGAAAAATTACAAAATTCAAAAATCTCAAAATTCGGCAGTTTGTTGTAGGAAAAAAATTGGGAAATTTGCTTATTTGTCGCAAAACCTCCCTCCCTGCACAATTCGGCAATTGGTAGCAGGAAAATATTCTGAAATTCATCAGTCAGCTGCGGGAAAAATCACGAAACTATTCAGTCAGTCATGGGAAAAAATAGCGAAATTCTTCCAAGATCGCATGAGAAAAATTGCTAAATTTGTCAATCGATTGCGGCTAAAAATAGAGAAATTTATATATCTGTCATGGGCAGGGCATTCGGGGCACGGGCCCAGGGTCCCCGATTTTCAGGAGTCCCCAAATGCTACTAAAAATTTTTGAATTATTGGCCAAAACAGTTTTAACTGTTAAAAAAACAAAATTAAAATGGAAAAATCTGTTTGTCAGAGATTGTCTATGATGTGTCAAAGCAGGGTTGGCAAGTTTCTTCCAAAGTGGAAAAAACCGGCCTGAAGAAATAGGTTTCTTCCAAGTGGAAAAAATGGAAGAAACTGTTTTTCTTTAAGAATTTACCATATAAGTTACAACTTTGTAAAATACAATAAAAATAAATGTATTTTCTAATAGATAACCTTACATAAATTTAATTAGACTTATAAAAATTTAATTATGTATGATAAATTGATAATTACACCAGTTTTTTAGCCAAGATCACACACCTGTCTAAAGCTTTCCAATCATTGTGTACCTGAATAAAATAAATGGGACTTTTCTAACACCATGCCAAAATGTATGCTAATGTGCTATTTATTTCAACCCTGAACGTGTAAATATTTTTATTGCAAACCGTGCCAAACATTGTGATTTGCTATTTATTGAACATGACACTTTTTAATTATTATTATTACTTAATTTACTCTGTAACCTCGCAAAACATCTTAATTTGCTATTTTTCAAATAGAAAATATTTAATATTAAGTAGTAACTTATATTTATTGTTGACACTAATGTGGATTTTACCATTAGGCATTTACCAGATGATGAGGACGCTGCAATAAAATTGTTTCAGGACTTTGGATACAAAAAAAAAGTATGAACGTCTTCATTCAAAAAGTGAAATGCTTACTGCAATGCTAAGAGACATTTACAATGCTATGCCTGTAGTTTAAATTGAGTTAATTTTATTAATTTATCATATAATATTTATTTGTTCTTTTATTTTAAGTCTATATTCGTGTCGATTTAATAAAATAGTTCGTGAAAGTCTGTAATTTTCAAATGTTATATTTTTAAATGCTCAATTTTGTGCCAGCATTTTTTTTTTTTTTTTTCCAATTGAATCCTTTCACATGAATTTCATTTTGTGCCAATTATTGCACTTGGTGACGACAATGGTGTTGGTATAATGGAAATGTACCAAATAAATTTATCCAAAATACACAAAATCAATTAAAGGTAATTCAATTCAAAAGAGGCACATTTTTTTTAATATATATAATTTAAACTTCTGTAACCAGTAGTAAATAGTATGTGGATCATTTACCTATTGTAGAATGAAACTCTTTTAAATAAAAGACAGTGCTTTGAATTTACGCCCATTTTATTAAGGAAACTAATATACAGTAATTACTGTATTGAAGGATTTCATTAAAATCTCCATTTTCCTTACTACAGTGCAACATTGTATAACAAAACAGAAGTAATTTAGCTTTAAGATGCTGCAATCAATTTCTCAACTTAGAATGGATGAATTCAAAAGATGAAAAAAATTCTTATCCCTGTAGAGTTTATTTTCAGAACATTTATCTTTTAAATCAGCATGCTAGTATACATAATTACAAATTTGTTTGTTTTAAGTTTTGCACAATAGTTTTTAAAATATTGCATTTTTATATGATAAATAAGGAATTGGTAGGTTTTTTTTTTTTTTACAGAAATTATATAAACAATAAAAAAATATCCCCTACCTCTAAAGTTGTAAAAAACATAACCTGTAAATACCTGCTGAACCTGAAGTTTGTTATTAAAAAATAACTTATTTTTCCATAAATAATATTTTTAATATTAATTAATTTCCAATTTAAATTTCATATAATTAGGTTTTGAATTTAATTCTTTTATATAGTTAATATATTTTAATTTTGAGCATCTGTTTTGTTTTCTGTTGGTTTCTTCCAGTTTTTTCCATTTCTTCCAGTTTCTTCGGGAAGAAACCCAACCCTGTGTCAAAGTAACTTCATTTTTTCTTTATTGTCTTTTAACCCTTTGAGGCGTGGTGGGATATATTATATCCCACCTAATTTAAATTTTACTTTTTTAACTTTGACGGGGAAAAGTTGAAAAATTGCTTTTCCTTATTTTGAACTAAATTACGGTGAGAATTGAAATGCTATCGTTTTATGAGTGATAATATCAGATTTATAGCTTGGAGGTACACAATGTATTTTCCTACTTTACAAAGCCATTTTGAAGGAAATGTTATGTGAAAAAATAAGGTACACAATGTATTTTCCTACTTTACAAAGCCATTTTGAAGGAAATGTTATGTGAAAAAATAAAGTGAAGAAAATAAAGAACTGCTGGTTTCTAGAAATACAAATTCTAGAAACATTTACAAAGTGAGCAATTCGACTTTTATGAAATGAACAGAAAGAGCACCCATACATCATATGTAAAGAATATGAATTTATATATTTGAAGTTATTCAAAAGAATTTATAGAAAGCCTGTTTTTATTTTGTTTTAGTGATTAACACAGAGATAAAGTATTTAATATATACAGCCCCCCCCTCCCCCCCTGCTCTTAACACATAAAAATAGAAACAATATTATTGTTAACATGGTTGCAAAAAGAAATGAGAGAATATGATATAACATAAAATTGCCACCATGAAATGCAGTTTCGCACCTAGAAAAAAAAAAGGAATTAGGTGTCATTTGACAACGCTGCCCTTTCATGAGTTTTTGTTAAAAGCAAATATAGGTATACTGCAATAAAATAGTTTCATTTTGTACAAATAACTTGAACTACAAAGCTTTTTGTAAATAGTTTTTTTAAATTATAATTTCTGTTCCGATTATATTTATAAATGGCTAATTAATAAGTGGTGTTTTTAAAGTAAGGCATTTTAATTTTGTTTTGTAAAATTTATTTTTTGTTTTTCAGAAGAAGAAGAATAAAAATCTGGAAAGAAAAAAGTTCTCTGTGAAGATGACTGTAGATTTTCAGCTCTTGTTTATAAACTTAAATTAAGAAACATCAGAAATTTAATTGTAACAGGATTAAATTTTCTTGTAAAATATTTCTGATAAATTTTGAGCATCTTGTAAATACATAAATAAATGTTTTTTGGTTGGTTTGTTTTACATTTGTTGTGAAAAATAAAATTTATATGAAAAAAAAAAGCATTCAGTTCTAGTGTTTTTAAATATATATATTTATTTATGCAAGTGATGTTGTTAAAAAAGATGTACTATATATTTTCCCCTTCTTTCTCATTCTGAGAACATTCCCCCTTCTTTTTACAGGTTAAGATATAATTGAATAAAAGTGTTTTATGTAGGCTATATTTTAAAAACTGATAAACTGTTTTTGTTGGTTGATTATAAATTAGCATTGCTTGGAGATCAGGTATTAAAAATAATTTGCTGTATAAAAACTTTTGAAAATTTTAATAAAAATTTCATCATAATCTCATTAGAAGTCGAGATTAAAATTTTAATGTACATAATATTGTATGAATCAGTTTGAAATTTTGTTAGTCAAAAAGTCACATACCTCCTGCTGGAAGGAAAAATATTTTAAAGATTTCTTTATTGGTAATATATTAAAAAAAAATATATATATATATTCAGTACTCATTACTTGCTAATTTTTAAAAAGTAAAAACAATGATATATTATTATTTATGAGTAATGTTTAGTCCATTTAAAAAAAAAAAAAAAAAAAAAGATTTAGTGTATGAATGGTGAACTTGCCGTGTTCTAGAAGATCAACTGCCACTACTATTTTGAAAAAATATTAAACTTATTTAATAAGAGAAATTTTAAGATTTACATAAGAAGGAAAATAGTGACAATTGGCTTTCTGTCAATTAGTAATATTTTGTAAATATATATACATTGAAATTTTGTTCTATGATGTGTATAAAGGGGGGAAGAGTCCTTAACAGACTAAAACATTACTTTATAGGAATACTGCTACATTTTTCTGATATATGCCAAAGAGATGAAGATAGTGAAATGACATTTTTTGAACGGACCTAATTTACATATATATATAGTTACATCATTAAAAAAAATTCTTAAATTTCAATGATCAGTAATGTCAACATTTTACCAATTTTATAAAATAGAGTTCCTGCGTTTTTGTTTTATTTTCAAGCTGGATAATTGGAAGAAACATCCAGGTAAGAAATTGTATTATAAAAGCACCAGTGGACCCATGCGAAGATTTCACACTGCAGTCTAATACTTTTTAGCAATATCTAATACTCTTTAGATGCAGGTTTAAACTTGTAAAGGAAAATTAAGGACTGAAACTATCTTCAAACAACATTAGTCGAGCCAGAATATCATCTCGTTTATTCCATCACAGTTACAGTAAAAACTGATCGAGCATAGCAAAGACAAAAAAATATATATATCTATAGTTAATTAACTGCTTTAGAGATGACATCATCTGTTTCGGAAAAAAACATGGGACAAAGAAAAATAAATTGAGCATTTCAATTTTGCTTTTTAGTCATAAATATAAAATAAACCCGTGCAGCAACTATGTCCCACTTTATCTTTTTTGTAGTATTTATTTTTTATAATCATTTTAAGCATTATATAATGTGGTATTTTATTTTTGTGGCTACACTAATTTGAGGAAAGCCTTTCATTTCTTTTATGAAGACAATGCAGATTTAATTTTTAATTTACAGCAATTTTTAATCAAAAAATATGTTTTATCGAGATGTGAGTGCACTATGTCAGAAGCTGGTTCAAAATCCTTTCTTATGGCATCTCGTTCATTGTTGTGCATTTCATATTTTCTGAGAAAAGGGGATGTTGATAACAGAAATAATATATACTAGTGGGCCTGTGTGAAGATTTCACACTGCAGCCTAATATTTTTTAGCAATATCTAATATTTTTTAGATGCATGTTTAAACTTCTAAAAAAAAATAAAGCCAGAATATAATCCAATTTATTCTTTCATACTTTACAGTAAAAACTGACTGAAAATATCAAGAGCTATATATATATATAAATTGTATTTTAACTACATTAGAGAGTGACATAATGTTTTGAAAAAAAAAAAAAAAAAAAAAAAATTGAGCGTTTGAATTTAAATTTTGCTTTTTTATCATAAATATAAAATAAACCCATGCAGCAACCATGTCCACTTTATCTTTATTGAACATTTTTTTTATAATCATTGTTGTGGAATTTAATTTTTGTGGCAACAGTAATTTGAGGAAAAACTTTCATTTTATTTCTGAAAACAATGCCTATTTAATTTATTACTTGCAATTTTAACCAAAATACATGTTTTAAAGAAATGTGAGTGTACTATGTCAGAAGTCGCTTGAAAATCCTTTCATATGGTATCTCATTTAACATTATACATTTTTTATTTGCTTCGAAAAAGGGATGTTGAATATAATCATTAGATAACAATTTTCAATGGAAATTCTGGCTGGACAATCCACCTGGTGAATTAGCTTGAAGAAACATAAATTGAAACTACTTAAAAATTTACTCCTTTGAATAGAATGTTTAAACCTATAATTTAATTAAAAATTGAAGAAAATTAGTTTTTTTTTCGTATTCTCACCATCATTGGTCATTTAACGCTCAATATATATTTTACACCTTGTGTTACACCTTATTTTACAACTTTTTTTTTATTAATTACAATTATGGCTTTTGCAACTTTTTCAGAATAACATTAAAAAATAAATCATAACCATATGGCCTTTTATTCCGATCTAATGAGATGAGTGGATACGGCCAATTTTTGCCTCCATTGGGACACTTTAAAAAAAAAAAAATATTATTATTGCTTCCAGATTGAAAGTATTCTATACAAGATCTGAAGCACTTTCGATTTTATTGTATTTTGACCTTTTTAATATGGGGTGCTTATAACACCATTGCAGTTTTTAACTGAAAAATATTATAATAAAGTGAAACATGTTTGCATAAAAGTCAGGTTGGTGTTATGAGCTCTTGTTAAGAAAAATATTCCAATAGATTATTTTTTTTTTTTTTTTTTTAAATTTTGAATAAAATATTTAGAGTTTTCAGACAAAAATTATGGACCAGTAAATTTAGATTCTAAAGTTTAAAATAACTTAAAAAAAGAAAAAAAATTGTCCCTGCCAAAGGAGTAAAAATGGAGATTTGCTCAACTTTACTTTTTTGAGGACCATAAAAAGTATAATTCTGGCCAGCTTCCATTCATGATATCTAATAGTGGCATGAATATGGCTAGCTTTGGGCTATCATTTATTATTGATGGCGACAAAGTGGCTAGCTTTCGGCATGCATTCATTAATGATTACCATTGATGGCAACAAAGTGGCTAGATTTAGGCTTGCATTCATTAATGATGGCAACGAAGTGGCTAGCTTTCGGCTTGCATACATTAATGATGCCCATTCATGGCAACAAAGTGGCTAGCTTTCGGCATGCATTCATTAATGATTACCATTGATGGCAACAAAGTGGCTAGCTTTCGGCTTGCATTCATTAATGATGGCAACGAAATGGCTAGCTTTCGGCTTGCATACATTAATGATGCCCATTCATGGCAACAAAGTGGCTAGCTTTCGGCATGCATTCATTAATGATTACCATTGATGGCAACAAAGTGGCTAGCTTTCGGCTTGCATTCATTAATGATGGCAACGAAGTGGCTAGCTTTCGGCTTGCATACATTAATGATGCCCATTCATGGCAACAAAGTGGCTAGCTTTCGGCATGCATTCATTAATGAATAGCATTGATGGTATGTGGATGGCTGGCTTAAGGCTAGTTTACATTTATGATGACCAATAAATTAACATTTATGGCCAGCTTTGGGGTAGCTTTTATTCTTAACAAACGCAGGTGGCATGGCTGTGGCGATCTTCTGGCTAGATTTTATTCACGATGATCGTTAATGGCCAAACTGTGGCTAGTTTTCATTAATAATTGCCACTTAAAGTATAACTGTGGCCAGTTTTAGGCTATCCGTCAATTATGATTAACCACTTGTGGCACAATTATGGGCATCTTAATGTAGTTATGGCCAATTCTGTTGCGGCCACATTGTGGCCGGCGTGACAGTTTTTTTAAGTTGCCGTTACGGCAAACGATTGCGGCCCCTCATCTACTAGTTTGGGCCAAGGCTAACGTAGCCATCAGTGGCCCGCAAGTTCTGTGTTAGTTGGGATGTTTGCTTGTAGTGGGTAATCTCTGGATACTGAACTGATAAGAAAAAATGGTAGCATAATGATGGTGATCGTCTCTGGTCCAACTTAGGCTATATTTTATGACAGTAGCACTACCCCCAAGGAGATGCAGGAGCAAGGAATGTTCTAAAATTGCAATTTCTGTGATGTTAGGGCTAGAAACTTGATGGTTACTTTTATGATGTAAATGCTCACTAAGAATAGTTTCTTAAAAAACTTGAAATTTAAAAGGGTGAAATAAGCAGAAAATGTTCTAAAAATATTTGAAATTACAATTTATTTTGGATTGTTAGGGTTAGAAACTTGAAATTCAATATAGTTGTTACTTTTAACCCTTTCAGGGGCAAAGTACTTATGTTTCTAAAATGTTGAAATCAGTGGTTCACACCGGGATTTAAAAACAAAATTTATTTCAAAATAAGTAGAAGCGTTTCTTCACATATATTATAAAAGTAAAATTTGATTCCAAAATTCTGGTGTCAATGTGGCATTTGGGAATTAAAATTAAGTGGTATATATTATATACCACCGCCCCTCAAGGGGTTAAGACATAAATGCACAGACAGAACAGCTTCTAAAAAAGTTCACATTTAAAAGAATGTAGGAGCAAAAAAAGCTCTAAAATTGCGATTTCTGTGATATTGAAATAGTTAGAAATTATTTAGCATGGTGGTTACTTTTAAAATGAAAAAAAATGAAATAAAATGAACAGTTTTAAATTTAAAAATGTGAAGGAGCATAAAACTTTCTAAAATTGTGATTTCTGTGATACTTTTTGGGTTAGAAACTTAAAAATTAGAATGATAGTTACTTTAATGATGCAAATGCTCACTGAAAGTGTTCTAAAGACATTCTAAATTATTATTTAATTGGAATTGTTCAGGCGAAAAACTTGAACTTTGACATGGCAGTTTACTTTTAATATGTAAATGCTCTCACACAACAGTTTCTAAAAAATTCGAAATTTAAAAGAGCAAAATGAGTGTAAGGGAAATTTACCATTTCTGAAGAAAACGTCAAAAAAAAAAATAAGAAACTGTTCCTTATAAAACTAAGGATTTGAAATTGCAATGCCATTAAAATCAAACTTTGCTCTTCATAAGTACTGTAAAGAGTATTTCAATCTCTCTTGCAAACCGTTTGGTCTAACCCCTTTCAGTCCTTCTTTGGAACTCAGAGATTTTCAGTTCCAGTTTTACTGAAACTTTCTACTGAATGTTGTAAGATTGATTAGGTGTTTCACTCTTACTTATTTTTGTTTGGGAACTGAACATTTGTAAGCTTAATTTATTGAATATTTATTATTTGTATTTATGTCAAAGCAATATGTATTTAACTGTAACTGATGTGATAAAGAATTTCATCCTGATTTGACTAAATGGATAAAACCTGATGCTAAAAGTGTGTATCTGCAAAATGTTTAACATGTAAAAAGTTCAACAATTTGTAAATTTTGCAAAAAAAATATGTAACAAATCAATGCCCAAATCACTTCTAATTTGGGCCTCGGAATCAGTTGTGAAAGTTACTCTCAAACTGACAACTTTTAAGATTGTTTTGTGTGTAACATCACAAAATCTCAATACCTGGAATTTTTCTTTTATTGGTATGGAAAAGTCAGGGAAATTCATTGCTGATCTGGAATAGACACCCTGTTTAGAGATAGTAAACTGATTGAAAAAAAAAAAAAAAATCAGAATATAACCGGTGACATTTTCTTATTATAACTGGTCTTCTTTTTGTCTCTGTGTAACTGCTTTCAAACGGATGCAAGAGCGACAAACATTCTAAAATAACAATTTTTTTCAATTTGTTGAATCTAGAAACATAAAATATCTTTAAAAAGTAATTTCTCACTAAGAGTGGTTCTAATAAATATTGAAATTTACAAGTGCGAATTGAATCTAAAGTGTTCTAAAAACTTTTTTAAATTATGATTTATTTAGAATTTTTAAAGCTAGAAATGGGAAATTCGACCTGTTATTTATTTTTAAAACATATATGCTCGCTCAGAACAGTTTTTAAAAATTTTAAATTTAAAAGAGAGGAATAAGCAGAAAACTTTTTTTAAGTCATAATTACTTTGTAACTACTGGACTGATTAAAAATCTTTTAGGATAATATTGATGACAATCTTTGCTTAAAAATAGGCTACATTTTGCCTCTATAAACAGCTCACAAGGAGGTGCAAGAGCAAAAGATGCTCTAAAATTTGGATTTCTTAGAATCTGCTGAAGCTAAAAACATAATATTTGGTATAGTACTTTTAAAACATAAATACTCACCAAGTATGTTTGTTTAAATATTCAAGATTTAAAAGGATGAAATGATTGGAGAATGCTCCATAATCATGATTTCTCTGAATCTTCCAGGGCTAGAAATTTTTAATTAGACATGCAGGTTTCTATTATTCTATGACTTGCTGGTTTTTATATTAAAATGTGATTCTTTCAAAGAATATATATTTTTTAATTCAAATTTTAAATGGCTGAAATGGTATTAAAGCATCCTACAGTTATATTTTTACTATGATTTTACTGAAACTGCCTGTCTAGAAACTTTAAATTTGACATAGAGATAACTTCTAAGAGTTAGATGCACATGAACAATGTTATTTTTCTCTAACTTAAAAAATTAAAAGATGAGAAAAATAAATTTTTTGACATGCCAGTGTTAGATATAAATTTCTGAGCAGTAAAATAAGATGCTATATGACCAGATAAGAGATATTAAGATAATATAAGGATATCTTATATATATTTAATATATATATATAATATAAGGATATCTACAATAAGTCTAAGATAAGATAAAATATGACCAGTAACTGCTATAATTAATTAAAATTTTAGTAATAAAGAAACATGATTGCCAACTAGATTTGAAAGTACTTCATATTTAGCCTTTTGCTGTGCAAAAGTTATTATATATTATATACTAAACCAATGTTTTCTAACTTATTACAAATTGTAACATTCCCTTTTTAAAATATTCTAAACTTAAATATATCTATCTATTAGAAATGTTAATCATAAGTTACAATCATATTTTTAATTAGTAAACAATCTTTTAAAAATAAATAAATCTTATTTTCCTATTTAAATTTAATTAATTCCGATGTTTACTGCTTAAAATATTATTTTTTCAAATTTATTTCTAAAAAATATTCTCTAAATTTAAATATTATTAACATAAATAAAACACAATCTTTCCTAAATATATTCTTAAAATGTGACAACAATTAATTTTCTAAATGCTCAAAATTAATAATTTTTTCTTATTTAATTATTATTCAACAGATATAAATATTTCTCCTTATTTTGATGTCAAATTTTCATCAAAAGTTGATAAAAATTAAGTCAAATGAATGAAAAAACACTTATTTATTTTTTATCATTTAAATATCACACCATTGCTCTTTTGCCATTTAGTCGCCAACCATCTTCTTCATCCTTTGTAAACAACAACTTTTGGGTCATGTGACAGTGAACTGCCTCCATCTTGGATGAAGATCATTTTACCCAAGCTATGTGTGAAGGTCATGAAGTGTCTTTTTCTAAAATTTCCTGTTGCCACTCGCACAAGTTTTAGTTTTAAAACCCGTATCAGCTATCTGATTATGACTGCAAAGGTAGACAGCAGTGCATAGCAATGAAAATTTGGCACTCTCATTGGCTACTTTGTGTCGCCTCAGTTCTGGCGCTGAATTAAACTTGCTAAAGTAATCAGTGTTTGAAAAAATCTGGAGAAGGTTGAAGATTGTTGAAACTGTTTTTAGAAAAGGTTGGCCTATGGGCTTGACCCTCTCTGAAGAGTTCATTAAAAGAAAATTCTTAGGACTTATCGGATGTGCTCAGGCATAGTTCTACATGATTTCCTTGTGAAATGATCTACATTTTTCTTCTACAAGTTTTCAACTTCTGTGACAATATTAGAATCAGATTTATCTAATGTTTGTCTGAAATTTTCTTCACTTCAGGATTCCCTCCTTTATTTCAAGTAAAAATTTTCTGGATATGCTAATTACACTGCTTGACTCTGTGACAGCGTTAGGACCAGATCTACTTAATCTTTGTCTGCTAAAGACTTTTGTTACTTTTCAGCGTCAATGTAATTTCTTTACTTCAGGATTCAATCATTAATCCAAATGAGCTACATCAATATTGGGCGAGCAACCACATTCTCTTAGACCAGAAGGATCCAACATCAAAGAAATAGATCTGTGAATCTAATAATTTTTCATTTATTTAATTTTAGAACTAAATAATTTTACTTTTTTTTTTTTGTTAATGTTTAGTTCTGAGCACTTTTCTACTTCTGTGCGTATTACTTTTCAAGATTTGCAAAAGAATTTAAATTCTGCAACCTGGAACTTTCTTCAAATATGATGAACTTTCCAAAACAATAATGAGTGAAACCAAACTTCACAACTAATAATTATCTAACTCTAGGGCAATGGACTGGATATTTCTACATAATTAAACTCTAGTGGTTTAATTCATCTTTTGAATATATAGTGTGCTAAGTATGTCATCAAATGATAAAATTTGCTTGTGTAATATAGATAACTTGAAATGTGACTAAAAAAATGTCATAAGTCTACTACTGGGCACCCTTAGTGTGTAGTGTTAATATAATATTTAAGTACATTAACCATCTTAAATAAATTTGTGTGTCTTGAATTAAGTATCATAATTTATTTCTGCATACACTTTAACCTCAAATGAATGAGTCTATTTCAGTTATCAGGAATATTAGTTAGTTGAATCTGAACCATAAAAAGCTTATATAGAGACAAAAATAAAATTGAACATAGATATTTTATTAATTTTTGATTTTGGTGGTATTTAATATCAGCCCAAATATAAATTTAATCTACTTTTGTTTTTGAAATACTAATAAGCAGTTATGTATCTAATAGCTTAAAAATCACAATTAGAAACTTATGTTGCTCTTATCTCTGATGAATGTTTGGGGAGGGGGGAAATGGACTCTTAAAAAAAAACATTTATTCTATTTTAATTTGATCAAATATATATTTTTAAAAAATTGCTTCGGTGGAATCATATAAGTTTTATTGTCACATAATGTTAATATATATACTAGTTGCATGGTAACTTGATGTGTTGCATTCAAATTGTGTGAGACCTTTCGATTGTTTAAGGGGGGAAATAAATGATTTTATTGTCTATTTAGAAGAGATTTATAGTATTAATATATTAAATGTTATATTTTAAGAAAGAAATCATATTTACAGTGTAGGTTAAAAAGAAAAGTTTTATGCATTAATTTTCTGTTAAATTAATGTTACTAAATATGAATTGATTTTTTTAGAAAAGCAAAATAATTAAAATCTAACTAATTTTAATTACAAAATACTTAAAAAATTATTGAAATTTTCCCAGTAGTTCCTTTCCTGAGAAAACGGTATGTCTGTGTCAGTTGTTTTCTGTAGGATTTCACCAATATTGTTGCCCCCTATAAAAAATGTAAAGCATGGTTGATATACATGTTAATTTTCAACTTCAGTTTTTTTTATTTTAAAATGTGATTTAAATAGAATAATATTTTATTGTATGTGGATATTGCTTGATTTTTGTTATTTGTTAATTTTATTAAACTCTAATAGTTTTGTTAAGTTTTTAAAAGAGTAATAAGTGTTTTTATTATTTCTTTGATTATTAGTAAAATTGTACTAGCTCATTTTAACTTAATTATTTTATTTGCTGCTGCAGCCTGATAAGGTTTTACTGAGGATATTGGATAGTGACAAAATGAATTTGTATCCTGTGCCATCAAATGACCAAACTGTTTTATTCTGCATTGATATTGTTGAAAAAGATTTGCAGTTCAATCAAGTAGGATTAGAACAGTAATTATTTTTTTGGTTAATCTTTATATGAATGTGCATCTGTATTATTTTAATGCAGTGTATTTCAAAGTGGCATGAATGATTTCAACTCATTATCATTACATTTTATGCATAAATTTTCTAAATAAGCTACTTATGATTTATAAATTAAAAATATATATGAATGTGAATTCTATTTTTTTTTAATTATATATATATAGAGTTAAAATAATGGGGTTGATACAATGGTTATTCAATGCAATTTTATTATATTAATATATTAAATAGATAGTTAAATATATATCACTAATTATAATTTTAAATAAAATTATAAATAATTTCTTCTTTATTTTTTATATTGGAATTATAATAATTATAGGTTGCTCTTGGAATAGATATAACATAGTTTCAACTTTCTATTAATAGATGGCAGCATTATAGATTATTTTGATATGCATTTATGACTAAGCAATTTTTAACATATTTTTAAATATATATAAGTAGATGGCAGAACTTGCAAACAACAGGAATTATTTTTAGGTTTAATTTGAATACTTCAGTAATTTTGAATATAATATAATTTAATTATATTATCATTATAAGTGTTATATAGTATTTTTTAATCTATCATTTTTATTTTCCCTTTTATATTAAAAAAATGTAATAATCTATGTGTTTATATCTATTATGACTGTGACCGATGGGTATAATACAGTGGAACCCCGATTTTACGTTTTTCACGGGGCCATCAGAAAAAAAACGTACGAAACAGGAAAACGTAAAATCGGGGTTGAAAAGAGAAAAACACTTCAAGAAAACAAATTATACAAAAATAAACTTACTAATACCATATTAGTATTTAAAAAAGCTTGTTATTCTTTATTGCGTTTTCTTTTTAAGTGTAATTTCACATATACTCTATTTTCAATACATGCAAGTTTTTACAATTTGTTTTTCTTGTCCGGTTAAAATTTCTTTAAAATTTTTAAACTCG
The DNA here is from genome assembly GCA_963931845.1 of Maratus michaelseni. Taxonomy (NCBI): domain Eukaryota; kingdom Metazoa; phylum Arthropoda; class Arachnida; order Araneae; family Salticidae; genus Maratus; species Maratus michaelseni. Next base: position 150,539,682 of record OZ007598.1, on the reverse strand, counting down.
CAATGGCCTCTGCCAATGAGGGCACTATGTCTTCTGGATCTTCATCAATATCATCCTGACTTCAATATTGCGAAATCAAATCGGAAATAGTCTGAATGTCTGTGGTAGCGATAGCATCCTTATCGCAATCAATGTACTCACCAACATTGATGTCTGCAAGTATAATTTCATCCTTTTTTGCGTAGTCTTCCATAGAAAGCTCTTCCGGTAGCGCTTCACTGTTAATTTCGGATTTTGAAAATTCTCCCTTCAGAAAAGCATTTGACATGCATTATTCATCTACATCATTCCATGCCAATGATATGAAATGAAATGCCTCCAGCACATTTAGCTTTGTTTTCTAAGCATCTTGAAGATCAACTGAATCAAGTGAAAAAAGGCCTTTTCTTACCAGTTTCTTTCTATAATGCATTTTGGAGGATCTGTTTATTCGCAAGTCACATGGTTGAAGTAAACTGGTACAGTTGAGTGGGGAAAATTTTATACGCACATTCTTTAACCCTTTTTATCCTGACGGTACTTATAAGTACCACTTTAACCCCTTCGCGACGAGTGTCTTTTACAGAATTTTTAATCTGTTACCACCGGTTTTTCAAATGAGAAATTTTCATCTAATTGAATCGCAAAAATGCTATGATTAGATAAGGAAAACTTTACAAAAAAAAATAACTGGTGGGAATAATCGAGGATTCTGAGCATCTAAAAAAGTAGCTAGAAAATTAATTCCGGATATAAAGGGTTAAATTCAGATTAACATGAGTGCACTGGTCTACGAATAAAATTATTTTTCGCTTTTGTAAGCTCATTTTTATATTCAATTTTCTTACAAAATCTTCAAAAAGATTTAGGTTTATCCAAGCATTGTGGTTGGCATTCTTATCTGTCGGCTAACTTTTAATGTTTTTGAAGCATCGAGGCTTCTTGGATTTACCAATCACAAAGGGTGTTAGTTTCTCAGTTCCGTAATAACAAAACTGTTAATCGCACTTTTGATAGCTTCCGACTGTGCCACGTTTCTCCTTTTACGGTGTATGTTCTATTAGGGAAGAGTTTAAAAAAACTGGTCTCATCTGCATTAAAGATGTCTTTTTTGAGTAATTACACACAAGAGAAGGAAATTTTTTTCCATCCAATCCTCAACGACCGCAGTATTTACTCCATCTGCCTCACCACAAATAAACTTGTAAGACAAATTGTACTTCTTCTTGAATCGGTCGATCCAACCGTTGGATGCCATGAAATTCTGCATTTCAAGTCGAGAAGAAATTTCAAGAGCCTTTTCCTACAAAATTGAGCCATTGATTGGAATCTTGGCAGAACGGGCTTTTTAAACCACTCGTACAAAATCTTTTCCAGTTCCTCAAAATGAGAGGTTTTCAATGTTTTTCTTTTCTTTGACAAATTTCCCAGTTTTTCAGATTTTAATTCCACAGAGACCTCTTTTGTTTTAGGATGGTTTGTAACGTGGAATAATCGATACCGAACGATTTTACGAGTTTTACCTTTAGTTCCTTTGGAAACTTTAGATTTTTCGATAATTTCTGTCTTTTCGGCTACAGAGAAACATTTTCTTTTAGACATCCTACTTTTGACTGGCAATCACTAAGAGATAGCAAAAGAAAGTTACTCCACTGCGGGTTGAAATGAATGAACGACGGTAAAAGAAACCTCCCCCCCCCCATATCACGTGACGCAGGTTTGGTCAAGTGCTGATAGATGAAAAATAGTTCTTCATTACTTTGAACTGTTTTTGGTAACAATCAAACAGTTGACCAAATGGAAAGCATTTTTGTTCTTTTGAAAATTTTTCCATGAGCGAAAAAAGACAAAATTTCCTGAGGTACTTCGACTAAAATGACGTACCAAGCGGGAAACGCTAAGAGTAAATAACGTAAAATCGAGGTACTTTTGACATTATCGGAATAGGAATTTTCTGGGACCGACGAAAAATAACGTAGGAAGCGGGATATCGTACGAAACGGGTTACGTAAAATCGGGGTTCCACTGTATATGCTTTAATAAAATCTCTTAACAGTTAAATTAACCTTATTTGATAGCTACAATATTTGAATATGTGTAACTAGGAATAGTATTAAGACTTTATTAATTATATAGGGTAAGAAGTAATTTTTTTAAAAATTATTATATTCCATTTCAAAGCTTTTTTTGTTTTTCAATGTTATTTTTTTTATTTTATTGATCTTGTTCTACAGTCAATCGGGCAAAGAGAGATACAATTTTTTGCTTAAAGCCAGTGTCTCTATAGAAATCGACTGTTTTTTGCTTGTATTTGAAAATCCTCTGCCCTTGAAGATGTGATTTACAATATAAGCTTTCATCTGTGTTTATACTTTTGTTTTTAACACTTTCCAACCTAGTTGAAAAGTGTTTATGACTTCGGTTTGTCTGGCCGTCTGCCGTCTGGCCGTCTGCCGTCTGGCCGTCTGGCCGTCTGCCGTCTGCCGTCTGTCCGTGCTCTAACTCCCGTAAATATGCTCGGATTGCCCTGCAAATTTTATATGTTATAATCGTTATCTATAGCATGTTCCCTATTTCAACGGAAGTGTGTAGCACTTATAGTTTTTTTACAGGGACACTCAAAAGAATTCCGTTACATTGCGGTCTATGGGGAAAAATCATTTGCGGTTTATTTAAATAATGTTTCAATACTTTAAACGCATTGAAATTTATATATATCACTAAGGTGCATTAGAAGAAGCTTAATATGGAATAGGGTGTGCATAGCACTTATACTTACTTTACAGGGACAGTCAAAAGAATTCCGTTACATTACGTCTATGGAGAAAAATCGTCTGCGGTTTATTTAAATAATGTTTCACTATTTTAAACGCATTGAAATTTATATAAGGTTCATTACAAGAGACTTACTACAGAATATTGTGTGTATAGCAGTTATCGTTCATTTACAGGGACACACAAAAGAATTCTCTACTGTATGTTAACAGTAATTCCTGGAAGTGCGTTTTAAGTTACTGAATGCGATTTTAATTTTAAATCGCTTTTTGTATATTACGTGGTGTGTATAAATTCTGTAGATCCTATACAGGGAAGTACAAAAGTTCGGGAACACATTTCCGTATTATTTAACTCCAGACGGAGAATTTTAAACTGTGCTACGTGTTTCCTAACTGAACTAAAATTTAGCATCCTATGTAGTATATATACAAATCTATAGATCCTATACAGGGCTGAATAAAGTATTCGGATTACTTAGATGTTATCTTTTAGCTTATAAAAGAGTATGATTCGTAAAATTATTTTGGAAGCGTTGGAAAGTGTTACATAATCTATGCTTGACGCATGATTTTTCGTTCTTGTTTCATTTGAATTTTATATTTCATTTTTTAGGACTACATAATTTAATTTGTAATTTGACTTTGCTATTTAATGTACTGATTACATAATATTTGGTCAGTATCTTATGTTTCAATGGTTTAATGGTACAGAAAGCTTATATATGTGTGAGTGAGAAAGAGAGAGAGGAAGGTTGGTTGGTTGGTTAGTTGGTTAGTTAGTTAGTTGGTTAGGTAGATAGATATGGGAAATACTTTTGGTTAACAGGTTATAGAGTTCCACAGTAGCGCTGGTAACAGGTTTCATTAACATTTATTTTTTTAATGCATAATCAATCGCTATGTATGCTCCAAACGGTCGTTTTAATTAAAAGTCCTTTAAACAGATTGTTTCAAATAATTTTGGGAAATAAGTATAGTCGTTCTTTCCCATTGAGATGAATTGGCATCATTTAAATCTTTTTACATGATAAATTTTACCTAGTTATGATACTTTGAATTTCATGAATTTTCATTACTTTCTGGCACTAAAAACATGCTTTTCCATCTTTAGTAACATAAAATGCCGAAAATTCATAAAATGATAAGTATCATAACTCGGAAAGTTTTCGTCATAGAAGAATAAATTTTTATATATTTACTTGTTAGAAGATATAAACTTTTTCTTGAATAAAACTTATAGGACCCAGATATCGTATAAAATTTTTAATTTCATAATCATTTAAAAAGTAGCTATTTTGATGTAAACTGATTTTCATATGGTGACATTTTAGCAATTATAACTGTAACTCTAAAACTAATTTAAAAAATGGTAAACCACAAGCTGGAAAAATTCTACCTTACGGCAGAATATAGATTGGCCACCCACGGCATTTATTGTTGAGATTTTTTCAGCCAAGTCTAACGCGTCAAAAAAAAGTGTTTGTTAGCATAAGCCAGCTTCTCCACTTTAGAATTTAGTTAGCGCTCTAAGATTTTTTGTGAGCTGCCAGAATATATTAGGCACGAGCACACCAAGTTTTAAAAGGATTCGGTGACTAGAAGTATTTTTAATAACTATAATAGTAAAAAGATGTGGCTTCAATGGGCTGAGACGTGGCGAGGTAGTTGTTGTTTACAAATGTGCTGGCATAATGACACTCTTTAAATTATTTTTAATCATTCAAGGCATTTTAGCACTTAATAGATAACCTAAAAAAGCTAATGAAAAGTTCTATGATAGCAGCTTTTATGATGGATAAAGCTAAGAGAAGTTGTTTAACAAATGATGAGTTAGCATTAATTGACGGGATCTTGGGGAGCGGTGGGGGGAAGGGAGGGGGAGCTATACAAAACACAAGTGCTCTACGAGACCTTTAAAATGAATCCTCACTTGAAATTGAGAGATGGGACTTTAAAAGGGATCCCCCTTTTCGCCCCTCTGACGGGCCCCCTCGAAAGATGCGTGAAAACCGAGGGTGCCAAAAGAAGGGCCTTTAGGCAGTTTACAGCTAATTTTGGTAAAATTTTAGAGCTGTCCGGTCCATAGGAACAGAGAAAAATGGGAAAAACTAAAATAAATATGAAAAATTGAAAAAAAATAAATAAGAAAAGTGCTCTTGACAGGAGACGGGAGAGAAGGAGGGGGAGAGTAAAACCAGACAAAAGTGCTTGATGAGATCACACTTTTGATATGTTACATGACGGGGTTTGAGCACCTTGAATGTCTCCACCGTGAGGGGGGGGGTAACTCTGGTCCTATGGGATATAGGGCCTCGGGACCCTCTTAGAAATGTCGGCCTCAACGATTTTAATTTCGTTGGATCTTTTAGAAGAGGCCTACGCCCTCTGTGGGGCTTAAAGGGGCTGAGAAAGATGGGAAAAACTAAAATTTAGAAAGAGTTGAAACAGAGAAATATGCTTCTTAAGGGAGCGGGCGAGTGAGAGGCGGAGAGTAGGACCAGACCATAGTGCTTGACGAGATCTATCAATTATTGATATGTTACATGAAGGGGTTTACATGAGGGAGGAGCACCAAAAAGGTCTTACTGAACCTTTCCCCCCAGGAACTTACAAGAACTTACCTCCCCCCCCCCCCAGAGGTAACTTCATTCCTATTGGAGATAGGGCCACGGGTCCCCTTAGAAATGTCCGCCACGACGGGTTTAACTTTGTTGGATCCTTTATATTATTGTTTGAATGGGGTCTGCGCTCACTGTATGGCAATTAGGTACTGAGAAAGGAAATACAAGCGGAAGTATCGGCATAATAAAGAGAGACAATTTGATTTTTAATATCGTCAGTAACAACCATTTGTATAGCTATGTATAAAGGGTGTCCTCCTTTATATATAGAGTGGCTGTGACTTTTCATAAACATGAATTTTACTGTAGACTGAAAGAATTAGCCCTGTGTGTGGCTATTAAAAAAAAAAAAATACCGTACTTTCGTGTTATAGCGGCTCCCACAATTATGATAATGCCAAGGTTGCAGTTATGATTTCGCCAAGATCATCGCAAAGCTTATATAGGCATCCTATATATGCATATATATATTCCAAACACTCCTATATGTGCCATATACGTCATTATACACATATTATTTATGTCTTATATGTCGTATATACATCATATACACATGTCATATATATACGTCATATATATACATCATATATGCATCATATATGACTATAACTTGGCCACATACGTACAGAAATGTTATATATATATATCATATATTATTATAATGTCATACATGCTTTATAATTTGGCGATAAATCTTGACCGCTTGGCACTTCATCCTTGGAAGCCGCTATAACACGAAAGTATCAAATTTACAATCCTCTTTAATAAAAAGGTACGTGTTGCTGACGACTGGGATTTTCGATAATCGTTGCCACAGATTAATATCGGAAAATGAAACGTTTGAAGTTACTGAAAAAATTAATTGCTCGAAAAATATTTGTCAGAAAATTGTTAGACAAACTGCGTTAGAAAGGTAAAAAATTGTATTTTTCTTTATATAAATTTCAAATCCACTGATTATGCACTTTTTCAAATATTGAATTTCAAAAATTACCAAATTTCACAATGGAGTACCATAGCGAAAACTTCACGCGTAAAAAAATAATAATAACAGAAATGTGTCAGCACGAGTCACAAATTATAGTAGCCGTATTATTTTGTTAAAATATAAAAGTGAATTATGATGTCCTGAATGCATGATTTTTATTTAATTTTTCGACAAATATCCATTTCTTTTTAGTTGTGAATAATATAGGTTAATTCACGTTATTAAAAAATGTAGCTATAAAACATATAAATCAATGGAAAACAGTAAGTAATAAATTGTAAACCTAATAATAAACCGTATTAAAAAAACACAACTTAGTGAAATAAGTATCCGTTTTTATGTTATTTTAGGCTATTCTAGGTAAAGGTACAGATTACTTTAAAATACAAGGTTAAATTCACCGATATATTTCGTTTGATTCAGGATTCTTTTGGAGAAACCGACCAGCGCAGCGGGGGTAGTCTGCTAGTATATTAATAAAAACAGAAACAAAAATATTTCATGCTTGGTGGCTGCTATAACACGAAAGAACGAAAATACCAAAATTCTTCTTTATTTTTCATATCTGATAATTTGCATCTATCCTTTTTTGTAATTTTAACATTTTTGTAACGATTTTATGCATTTCTATTGCCTATTCAAAGAAAAATTCTTCTAAAGTTACAGAATTTCGTTAAAAACGGTAAAAATAGTAAAATGCGGACATCGTTTGGTCCATTCTCGACCGAAAGCAACAGCCGTTATCATTATCTTTTTACGCGTGAAGGTTTCGTTATGGTACTTCATTGTAAAATTTGGTAATTTTTGAAATTCATTATTTGAAAAACGGCATAATCATTCGATTTTAAATTTATAAATACAATTTTTTTCCTTTCTAACGCAGTTTGTCTAACAATTTTGTGATAAATACTTTTTGAGTTATTAATTTTTTCAGTAACTTCAAATGTTGCATTTTCCGAGATTAACCTGTGGCAACGATGGATTGCTGTGACTTTTCATAAACATGAAAAATGGTAGAGATTGAAAGAATAAGCCTCCCTGTGGGTGGCTAATAAAAAAGGACACCATATATAAAAATAAAACACATTTTTAAAAACATGATTTGTAGAAAAAGGTTAACAATTTTGTCTTTCTCTCATCCATAACTGCCATAATATGACAGCTCGAGTAATTTCATCGATTAAATATGTTACCTATTAGCTTTAATTCATTTCTGTTTAACTTGTCACACACAAATTAACAATCCCCCCCCTTCCGCTCCCAAAATAAAGCTTGATTTTGCATAATTTTAATTTAGTATCAGCTGTTCATTGATCGTCTGTTCAGGAGTGTCATGTAAATATACTGGTCTACATGGGCTGAAATATTCAGATCCCGGACAGAGGACAGCTATCTTTATCTGACATTGACTCGGTGTAAAAATAAGCTACATTATGTACTATTTAAAAAATATTTTTAAAATATTGCATACATATTTATACAAACATTTTAAAATGCAGCATTTTTCCGACTATATGTTTGCAACCCACTGTATATGAAATTACAATATTAATGACCACATAGATGCATTCAAATGAAAATTCATTAAAAAATTGATTATAGTTTAGAAGAAAGGGAAAATATTATGTAAAATATCATAATTTTGAAGCTCTATAAAACAGTAAATAAATATAGATTAAAAAAATATTTTTTGTCTTTTACTTAAAACAAAATAAAATTCTATGATTCCATTAGAAAATGTAAAAAATTACTATTGGAAGAAAAAACTGCTAGCCTGCAAAGTTCAGAAGGAATAACGCAAAAGCCTTAAATTCTCTTTAAAAAAAACCAGGACATCAGCCCCCACCCTCCCCTTTCCACACCCTGCCTTACTCAGTGCGAGCAAAACTGCTCTTTTTGCTTGTATTTAATTATTAACTCATATAATTTCAGGGATATTAATATAATTAAGAAAATTGTAGGTAGTTCAAATATTAAAAAAAATAATAATAATCGATTATTTTTGAAATATTATTTACCAAAAATTACCTCAAAGTTATATTTCTAGTTAGCTTTCTTACACATATTGGAGAATTTTTTTAAAAATTCCTGTACAACAAAAAGAACTAGAATTTGTATGCATCATGCTGCAAAAAAATTCTTTGACTTCTTTATCTGATAAAAATTTTGTTCTTTCTAACACTTCTTTAAGGGGATCCAAATAAATGTTTGACAGAAGATAATAATTTGGGACTGTAAGGTAGGTGATTGAATGATGTATAGGGAAGCTTTTTATTTTGTTAAACCTATAGTGTGAGGGTGAGGAAAAGATGAACATTTGGATCGGAATGGGAGCTTTAATCTTCTCCAAAAATTAACATTACCACACTTCATTATATGTATGTCATTCTTGAAGAAAATTGATGTACAAAATTCACTGTAAATCCCCCAAAATATTAGTGAGAACTTTACCAGTTTTTGCTTCAGTGGAGTAATTTCACTTTTTGTGTGGTATTCTACACTGGATTGCCTTGTATCACTTTCTTTGTGCGAATTTATAAACTACTTCTGCATTTACATTATTTGAGACCCTGCTAGGGTGGCATTTTCAAATTGTACTTTCAATCTGTGTCAAATTTCAATAGGTTTGACATTTTCATTTGTTGAAAGTTTTATAATAATACTTTGTGCAATTGTACTGGGTATTTTGTATTTATTCATAATGCTTGTGACTTAATAAATAAAGGAATAAATGTATAAAGAATAAAATGATGTCAAATAAATTTTTAGATCATAAACAGCATATTGTAATTGTCCTGCTAACAAGTATAAAAAGTTTCTATTGATATTAAAAAAGTCTCCTTTATACTTGATCCACCCTCGTAAATTAAGTAGATCCATTAAAGCCTTGTGCTTGAGCATAATAATAATACTTATTGTTTAATTTTCTATAATTTTATTGATGCAAAATCATCAATGTCTTTGCATTCCATATTTTAAAGTTTTTTCTTTTTATCAATATTTTTTATCAGAAAATGATGAATTTGCCACTCTTTCCAATTGTCTCATTCATCTTGCATTTGTCTTGGTCCTTCATTATATACACGCCAACTTCCTCTCAACCAGTGAAATAGCAATTCGAAAATTATGGGAGCGGCTCAAAAGTCATGTTCAATAAATTTTCCCATAGTTAATAAAATATTTATGAGCACAATTAATTGTTCCAAATAATATTTACTGCCATTACCACAAATTCAATATTTTAATTATTTTAGATTTAAGACACTGAATTCTAAACAGGAAACAGGTATGAAAACAGGGGGTTAAGGGAGGCAAAGCTCCCCTCTTATAGTAAGAAGGTTTTACAGAAAATAAACAGTCTGAAATATCAGTCCATGTAATTCTATTTCCCATTACATGTCGATGTAATGTCGTGTTCAATAGAGTTAATTCTCCTAAAACTATTTAAAATCTCACTTGCAGTAATTCTGATATGAAAAAAGTAAAACTGTAGATTGATATCTTCAAATATCAAATAAAAAAAATCAACTTGCAGAATTATGACTTTTTCCAATGAAAATGAAGAATTGAAACAGTTTATTATTGTTTAAAAATCTTTGGTTTATTTTCCTTTTAGTATTTAATTATTTAAAAGTTACTTGAGAAGAATAAATTTTACTTTTCTTTTTCAAAATTACCAGAAATAAAGTAAATGTAATTAATTAAATTTAAAAATCTCTTCCCTGCATCCCCCCCCCCCACCCTGCAGAGACTCCCATTCTGGGGATATGTGAAGTAAGCACATCTTTCTCAAGATGTGTGGGAACTACAAAAATACATTAGTTTTGCAGTGCAAATCACTGATGAGAAAGTTTATGAAATGAGTCTGGATGGAGATGAAATGTGCAAAATAATAAAGGATGCTCACATGGAGCATTGTTGGTTAATTTTACAATAGCCATTGCCATTCAGACTGTTATGTTTCACATGCATGAAATTATATTTTATGATTTATAAATAAAACATAATGAGTTAAAATGTTCAAATCACTTTTAAATATGCTATATAGTTCAAATTTGACCAAGTTGTTTCTTGTGATTATTCACCTATAAATAAAATGCATTTTGCATTGTTGTTATAGCTATATTTTATGAAAAGATTGGTAGTTAACTCATTTGCTATGAGAATTTCAGATGAAAACATGGGTGCTCATGCCCACAGCAGGGCTCTTTCAAATTTAATTAATTTTTTTCTCTCATATTTTGAAAAAATAATAAAACTTATGATGATATTATTATGATAAAACTCAAATGAATTAAATTAAATAAACACTGAGAGAAAAAGGAACAAAAGATTTTCCCCCAAGGATTCCTTTGCCCCCCCCTCCCCCCCCCCCCCACCCCACGCTCCTGCCTGATGAAAAAATAATAAACTGTTTCAATTCTTCAGTTTGTTAAAAGCCGAAAGAAGCTTATTTTCAGCTTTTTCATATGTATTATTCATTATACTTTTGTGTTATTTTGTGTGTTGATGTGTTTAAAAATTTTCTTGCATGTGGGGTTCTGACAAAAATTTCTTTGTTTAGTTTATTTCATGCTTATATTTTGAAGTAAAAAAAAAAAAAAAAAAATGCAAACTTGGCACATCTGGTATAATATTTTGCTCTTCACTAAATATTGTTCTGTGGGCAACCATCGGCTAAAATCAATTGCCATCAATTATTATTTATTTGTGTGATATGTATTTATAGCATTACAAAGTGTAATAAGCAATTTTATAATCCATCGTATACTTTAGAATTCTGATACAAGGTTACTGAAAAGAAAAAAATAAATATTTTGCAGGTTATTTGTAACATTTAAATACTAAAGATATGTTCTGTGGAAAATTATGCTTGTAAACAATATTTTACATATATCTAACTGTTACATTGAATGTATATTTTAAATATGTTTAAAATTGAGTAAATTATAGGATTTGATTGAAATAAATTTCACATAATTATTGACCTTAAAAATAATTATTATCAATTTTGCTATGCATTTGATTAAAAAATATATATGTTTTTTGAAATATTTAGGTATATTAATGAATGTAAGAAGTTTAATTACATTCTTGATGGTACACTTGATGAAAAAGTAAATACCTTTTTGAGTGTAGAAAAAGAAATTGAAGTAAATACATTCCTTGAGGTAAATTGAAATTAATATTTTTCTAAATTTAGCATATTTAAAGTTTTATGTATTAATGTTAATTTCAAATAAAGTTATTTGTTTTAAAAATGTATAATTTTATCAGAAAAAGTTATTCTTTTTCACTTTTCATAAGTTTTAGTGCTATAAAATAATGTATAAATTTTGTTTAGTATATTCTGTCACATGTTTATATAGGATAAATAAAAAATAATTCCCCAATTTTAAAACTTTACTGCATGATATGTACTTGCTGTATTTATTTAGGAGATACATGCTTCAAAAGGTAATGCATTCAAAATTTTAATGTTAGTATGGATAAGAATGAAACTGTGTTATAAAGATATAGCACATGAATATCTCTGATGAATGGTTTTACTGTCCTGGAGTTTGTTTTCAGAGTTTTGATGAAAATGCTCCTAGAGGGGTGTGACGGTAGAAAGCTTTATTGTCCATATAAGATATGAATTATTTGCTGAGGAATTATTGATATATAAATAGATTAAAAATTAATTTTTGGTTTTGTACTTGCGTTGTAAGATCTTAGAAAAATAGCAGGACCACGTGCTCTAATTTTACTTGAAGCTATTACTTGATCATGGTATTTATTTTTATTAAATTAAACTATGCTTGATATATTAATCCGCAGGTTCATTTTCGCTGCGTTCTCACTTAACAAACATTGTCGTACACATAAAAATTAATATGGGAAGGACTTACCAATTTTTGCATGAAACCACGTGCGTCAACGAATTATGAAATACTCATCTTGATTTCTTGAAGCCATTGCATGATATGTAGATGTGAGGTGTATTTGAAGAAAAAGAATCACAAACATAATATTTTATCTTGATAAACGATTTTTAATTTACTTCAACATAACATGGGTAGTCCCTGGTGCGACCCACGGGGAATTGGGAAAAACTCTCAAAACCAACCTACTCCGCGGTGCTGCGCTAACGTAACTGAAGAAGGATGAGGCAGCCAACGTGTGCTCCGCGCGCTTGGCGATGAAAAACCAGTAAACCGCCAAACTGCCGCGTGCGCCCAATGCCAAAGGGCGATAAACTTATCGCGGTGACATACAAAGAAAACATCAGCTCGCGATTCCGACGGACGCTGAGTGTTCCAACGACGGATGAATTACTGAGCCGATGTGGAGAGAAACCAATCAACCAATCGTCGTGATAAAATCAAAACACGAACGATGCGTTGGAAAGAACCGAAGTATGCGTTAGATAAACGTTAAGAATAAACGCCGAAAGAGGGAAATAAAACCTTAATTAAATTTTGAGGGAAAATATTAGAATTAATAATAAAAATACTGGAGTAATACTCTAATAAAATGACGACATTGTGATGCAATGAGAATGTCATGAAACTTATCATGACATACACCCGACGACCAGAAAATTTTGAAAAATTTTAAAAGGCAAAAACTTTTGAAAGGAAAATTTTACAAAATTTAGAGAAAAAAATGGAATCAACACCAGGTAATACATGGGGTTACAAAACAGACTTACAACAAGTCGTGCAAACCAAACAATTTACATAATATCAAAAGTAAATTAAATATACCAAAATGACAATTTGAACAGCACATAGGTAAAATATTCATGCAGAAACTTTCTTTTTCTATTTACCTAAGTTATGATACACATAAGTACATAAGGTTGTATATAACAATATACTCCACCATTGGAAAAAAATATGTTGTTATTATTGAGACTTAAATATTTTATAATGGTTAAAAGAATTATACTATCACATCGAAATATAGCAATATCACTGGTAAATACTCTGTCACACATACATGAAATACAAATGAACAATTGTAACCTGAAACATTACTGATATATACAATATTGAAAAAGTATAAATGTTGTCTTGTAACAGGAGAAAAAAACGACTACCAACATCGATCATATGTCAATTAACATGGATGAGAAAAATTTTTTGTAATACAAGAAGGAACTTTATGAACACTTGATTTACAATCAAAAATTGAAAAAGCAATTTAAAAATGATGAGGATAATTTTAAAAAATGGACGTGAACCATGACGTGTATACAATAACGCTGAATGAAATGATTGTGAAAATTATCACAGTCCAAATGGCAATTTGTATAAATGCCGCATAAGTAACAAATAGCATAAATTAGGAAAAACAATTAAATTGAATAAAATTATGAAGTAAAATATATGTTCACGCATACATTACTACGATTCAAATATAAACTGAAATGAGACAAGCATTGCATCACAGGATTGAGTAAAAAAACTAACTTCTCAAATACATAGCATGTAAGACAAACATATTAACAAAATGAATTGAATTGAATATAAATGAAAAATTGAATTGAATATAAAACTGAAAAGTTAAATATAAATTCCAATACTTATATTATCTAGTATGTGAACTCATGAAACAAAATGTTGTTGAAAAAAACATTTAAAATGGAATTAGGTGGAATGCAAAAGAAAGTACGAATGAAACTGATGACCATATGCTGTACAAGAATACAGGTAAGTAGAAATGTATATATATTTTCATCATTACCATGGTAATATTATTCAATAATTATATAAGTGCACAGGTAATATCTCAAAATGAAATTTATGGTAAATTTTAAACCATTTGCAATTGCATAAATTAGTATACACATTTTTCACAAAGTAGCTAGCATAAATATGAAAATAGGTACCTAAATTATTAAACACATGTGTAAATGGCACAATTAGTCAAGTACTTGATAGAAATATATTAAAAAATATACAAGGTTAAATATAAAAAAAAAAACACAAGGGTAAAAAAAAAAGGATAAACATAAAAGGGCAAGGACAGGAGGAAAATCTAAGAGTTGCAACTCATGAGTATCTTAGGGGGAAATAGGGACAGGAAAAAAAATACACAAAAATTATTATACCACTTTAAATATCAAATGATTGAAAAAAAATTGTCAAAAAGACAAGTACCAGTCAAAAGTTGTCAAAAACAATGTACAATATAATACATTGAAAAAAAAACAGGTAGTACTTAAAATTTTAAGTCATACTGTTGTGTATACCAAGTTGATATACAAGTTAAACTTTCCATTAGCTGAAAAGGAATGATTAAAACACAAAAATTTATGTAAGGAAATTGATCGGAAATTGTAAGGAAGAGTTGCAACTCATGAGTATTTTATGGGGAAATAGGGACAGGAAAAATACACAAAAATTATTATAACACTTTAAATATCAAATGATTGAAAAAATAAAAAAAATTGTCAAAAAGACAAGTACCAGTCAAAAGTTGTCAAACACAATGTACAATATAATACATTGAAAAAAAAAACAAAAAACAGGTAGTACTTAAAATTTTAAGTCATACTGTTAAGTATACCAATTAGATATACAAATTAAGCTTTTCATTAGCTGAAAAGGAATGATTAGAGCACAAAAATTTATGTAAGGAAATTTATCATTAATTTGTAAGGAAAAATATTACAGATGTATTGTTTTCAGGAACCACATCAACAGAGAACAAAGTATTTTGAAACAAAAAAAAATAAAGTTATGCTTGAAAGGTAGGTAAAGTTAAATAACGAACCAGTTCTTGTAAAAACTCTGTTACGAAGGAACAGTTCATGTTAACACACCAGTTCGTGACTTTAAAAAAAGGAAGATCATTTCACAGGAATAAAAGTTTCTTCAGCATACCTCACATTTCTTGCTCATAAAACTTGATAAATCACAAGATGATGACTGCAACACATTATGTAGATGAAAACAGGTAGGAAATTTAACAATTACTTTAAGTTGGTTGAATTTTATTATTGTGAGTGATGATTTGTGACTGACAAAAGCCAACAGTTGTCGAGAAATAAATCTTGACAGAGCCACTCCATTGGACTCTACAGAAAGCTTTGTCAGACACAACACTTAGAATTTAAATTGATGAGACTTTGGATGTGGAGCACTGAAATTTGAGCAATTTGAAATATTGCTATTTTCTGACGATTTACTATTTATCCTTAGCCGCACTTGCATTATATACAGTTTTATTGCTTCACACTTAGTGGAAAATGCTGGGTGATCCGTTTTGAAGTTATGATGTTGAAATTTATTATATCTAACACAATTATTACATTTGGGGTGTCTTGTACATTTGTCGGTGTCGTGTGCTTCACTACACCAAGCACAAATTTTGGCTTTAGTACATTTTTCTGCTATGTGGTTGAAACCTTGGCAATTAAAACATCTGATCACTCTAATAAATCTCTTAACTGTGCATATTTGTTCACCTATTTTGAGAAATTTTCTGCTTGTAATTACCTTGGCAATATGTGGGACTTCAACTACAAAATTAAAATTATTAGAGCCCTTGCGTTGAAATTTCTTTACGAAATTGATTGATGGGATTTTGCTGTCAATGACATCGCATATCGCTAAAATGATGTCAGAAGTGCTGCAATTTTCATTTAAATTATAAATTATGACTTTGCTTAACTTCGATGACTGCTCATTTAGTGAATTGTCCATACAAACTGTAGAATTTAACGAACAGTTTATGGATGAATTGAGATTGTGGTTCACACTCCCGCATGTATCAATAATACTGGACAAAGTGTCTATGTGCTCTGTTTGCACTGATTTTGTACTAACATTCTGATGACTAGGCAGATCACATTCTTCAACTTGTGTCTCAGCATCATGCAGAATGAGGGTGTGTTCTTTTTGGCTGTGAAGCCTTTCAATGAGTTTTTGGTTTAGATTTTTAAGGTTATCTTTTTTGTTGATTACTTGGGTTTTAGTGATTTTAGTACAAATTTCTGGAAATCTGGTGTAAATAGTTTTTCTGGTGAATCAGAATTGTCAGCATAAGACGCTATATCTTTTTCATTGGTGCTGTAGATTTCAGCTGCTGTGTCTGAGAGGAGCTTGAGCATAGGCATTGAATCCATGCTTATGTTTGGAAGGTTGAAAGTGTAAATAAATTTAAAAAAACTATTGTTAAAAAAAATTGACTGGTACTGAGTAATGTTAGGCAGCCCGGTGGATAGGAGAAAAAAAAAATACAATGAGCATGTGAGATGATTATATTGATAAAAATTGAATTTAAAGATAGAGAACGTTGAGTAGTCAGCACAACATGTAAAAAAAAACTTCGTTGGAAAAAAATCACTGTACATCAATCGTTACTCTTGTTGAATTCTTCATAATAATACTATAATTTAGGTTTCTTGCTTCTCTATTATTTAGTTTACTTGAAATATTGATGAAAGTAGTTAAATCTTGCGTATTAATTTAACATAATTTACTTTAATTATGTATGAATTTAAACTTGAAGATTACAAAAAAAAATTGCCGTTTTATCGACGTATTTTACGATGTACGATCACACAAAATGAGAACAGTGCGAGAAGGTACACGGCTCCATGTGACGGTAGAATTTTTATTGTGCATGTTAATTGACATATGATCGATGTTGGTAGTCGTTTTTTTCTCTTGTTACAAGACAACATTTATACTTTTTCAATATTGTATATATCAGTAATGTTTCAGGTTACAATTGTTCATTTGTATTTTATGTATGTGTGACAGAATATTTACCAGTGATATTGCTATATTTCAAGGTGATAGTATAATTCTTTTAACCATTATAAAATATTTAAGTCTCAATAATAACAACATATTGTCATGATAAGTTTCATGACATTCTCATCACATCGCGATGTCGTCATTTTATTAGAGTACTAGCGGCCCGTCCCGGCTTTACACGGGTAGACAATGTAATTTTTTTTAGTACATTTGTTTTCCTGAATTTTGCGCTCCTACCAAAAACTGTTCCTGAGATATGGTGAAATGACCTAAAACTTTCGAACCCCCCCCTTTAACCATCTTCAGGGGGGGAGGGGGTTCTAAATTCACTGAAATACGTGTTTAATCATTTGTTTAGTAGATTTGTTTTAATTAATTTCGCCCTCCGACATAAAAGCTGAGATATGGCGAAGTGACCTAAAAAATTTGACCCCCCCCATTTAACCACCTTCTGGGGGGAATTTTCAAAATTTCTGAAATACATGTTTTATTCATTTTTTAGTAGATTTGTTTTCCTGATTTTCGCGCTCCTACATAAAACTGCTGCTGAGATATGGTAAAGTGACCTAAAACATTCGACCACCCCCTTTAATCACCTTCAGGGGGGAATTTCTAAAATCGCTGAAATGCGTGTTTAATCATTTTTTTAGTAGATTTGTTTTCCTGATTTTTGCGCTCCTACCTATAACTGCTGCTGAGATATGGCGAAATGACCTAAAACATTGACCCCCCCGCCTTTAACCCCTTCGGAAGGAGGGGAATTTCTAAAATTGCTGAAACAGGTGTTTACTCATTTTTTTTAGTAGATTTGTTTTCTGGAATTTCAAGCTCCTACCTATAACTGCTGCTGAGATATGGCAAAATGACCTAAAACATTCGAACCCCCCCTTTAACCCCCTTCTGGGGGGAATTTCTGAAATCGCTGAAATAAGTGTTTAATCATTTTTTTAGTAGCTTTGTTTTCCTGATTTTCACGCTCCTACTTATAACTGCTGCTGAGATATGGCGAAATGACTTAAAACATTCGACCACCCCCCTTTAACCCCCCTTCTGGGGGGAATTTCTGAAATCGCTGAAACAGGTGTTTAATCATTTTTTTTAGTAGATTTGTTTTCTGGAATTTCAAGCTCCTACCTATAACTGCTGCTGAGATATGGCAAAATGACCTAAAACATTCGAACTCCCCTTTAACCCCCTTCTGGGGTGAATTTCTAAAATCGCTGAAACAGGTG
This sequence comes from Maratus michaelseni, assembly GCA_963931845.1. Taxonomy (NCBI): domain Eukaryota; kingdom Metazoa; phylum Arthropoda; class Arachnida; order Araneae; family Salticidae; genus Maratus; species Maratus michaelseni. The sequence goes on along the minus strand of OZ007598.1, from coordinate 150,521,331 downwards.
TTTAATCATTTTTTTAGTAGATTTGTTTTCTGGAATTTCAAGCTCCTACCTATAACTGCTGCTGAGATATGGCAAAATGACCTAAAACATTCGAACCCCCCTTTAACCCCCTTCGGGGGGGAATTTTCAAAAATCCCTTCTTATTGCTTGCCTAGGCCATAACAGCAATCTACAGTCCAAATTGCGTGACCCTAACTTTAGTAGTTTCGGCTGGGCGTTGATGTGTCACCCAGTCAGTCAGTCAGTCACTGTTTCCTCTTTATATAATAGTATAGATTACTCTAATAAAATGACGACATCGCGATGCAATGAGAATGTCATGAAACTTATCATGACAAGGGGGGAAAAATGTTTGTATAATAATCAAGCTCACTTGTTGTTTAGTCACAATTTTATGAGATCGTAGCTGCACATTGCATGTTTCTCCCTTTTTTCATACATATGAATTTTATGTTCTGTGGACTTACAATGTTATCTTTACCATATACCTATAATTTTAGACAATACAATCAAAGCTTTTTTTTTTTTTTTTCCTTTTAAAGCATGTATTGCACAAATATATAGCAATTCCCTATTACATAAAAAAGCTTTGAAATGAGAAAATTCTTTTTGGCTTACCCTATATATCTTGAAAGTGATGTCATGGATACACAGTAGGGCATCCTTTGCATAAAAGATTAGAAATGGGATGCTTAAATTGTAATGGATATCTTTAGTATGCATAATTTTCTTTCTGGAAGAAATAAAAAGTTTGATAACTAATCATAAAGAAAAGATAGTTTTTATTAACCCTCTAAGCGTGTAGAACGTAATATTCCGTTCATTAAGCTCCAGGTTTCACTACAATAGATGCAATGTTTAAGATAATATAATTCTATAGATTTAATGAATTTTCAAAACATTGAAGAATGATTAATACTCTCAAGGGTTACATTCATATTTCTAATTAAGTTTTATTTATAATGCTGAAAGAATCATATTTTTTTTTGCATTCAAAACAAAATGCAGAGAAAACAACATTACAATTTTGCCCTTTTTCAAAACGCTCAGAGTGTTAATATGTTTAATTGTCTTATTACAAGAAATAAATCCAGGTTTTGGAAATGTCTAGGTCTCAGCAACTCCAAATTTGAAAAATTTAGGGACATCACTGTTGAAATGAAAAATTTTGCAAATAATTAATTATGTATATATTTTTAAACAGAGAATTTACAGATGTAATACTTGATTTTAAGCACATGCATACATATGTGTGTATATACTGCAGGGGTGCAGAAAATGTTTTACTCCCATTTCCCCCAATCCATATGGAAATTTCCCCAAAATCAATTCTATATTCCCGTAGGTATAGAAAATTTTGCAATATACAAGTTGCCTCTTTAAAAACCTATAGACTGAACTTGTAACATGTCTAGTTATTGGAAAGGTAAGTTAATGCATGTAAGTTTTAATCTAATTCTTATGCCTAATATTTATTAATAAATGCACAATTTTAACCAACAAATACAATGTTTCTGATTACCTTTTCTGATAAATTATCAATTATTGAAAAACTGCTATCTTCCACTCTCTTTGTGGATGTTGTCAATCACTTTTGATGTTTAGTAGATCTTGAGTCTGTTTCTTGGAGAAAATCTAGGGAAATGATAATTTCCACCATGAAAATGATGTCTGTTTAAGGATGCTTTTAATAATTTCGTAGCTTTATCCACTGGAGGTCCATTCCATGATATAAACACTTCATGAAAATGATGTCTGTTTAAGGATGCTTTTAATAATTCCGTAGCTTTATGCACTGGAGGTCCATTCCATGATATAAACACTTCATGAAAGAGATTATCAGATTTTAGGGTTCGGTTACAAAATGTGATTTCCAATAATAGAGCCAACAGATTCACAAACACATTCACTGCAAATTTTCAAGCTGTTTTCAAGGAGGTAAACTATTTCTGGTACATCAGCGTACACATCAGGACTGGTAAAATCTTGAATTATAAAAGAATACCGCTGTCTTGATTTAGAAGTGATGGTTTCTTTTCAGAACTCAAGATTTTTTTTTTTTTATTAAATTCAGCTTTTAGAATGTTTTTCTTCAAAGTTGTCCACTGATTAAGAAGACTTTTCTCGTTATTAAATTTAAATTCTTTTATATTTTTGCTCACTCATTCAGTGAGAGCTTGTAGTGAGTTTTCCACCAATGGTAGTGTGAGATTTTCTTGATTTAATTCTCTTTCAAAAGATGGGGTAGAGCTCAAAATGAGTTTACTACTGAAGCGTTGTCTCATATGTTTTACAATTTTTAGTTCACATATTCTTTGTTTAAGCTGAGCAGAGGTTTTAAATATTTTCCACCAATGGTGGTGTGGGATCTTCTTGATTTGATTTTTTTCTAAAGATGGGGTACCACTGAAGTATTGTCTCATATGTTTTACAATTTTTGGTTCACATATTCTTTAAATTTTGTAAGCTGAGCAGAGGTTTTTTTTAATATTTTTTTCTTGGGAGTTTGAAACACTCACTTTTTGTGATGTTTTCTTGTGTAATGTTAAAATTCCTGGTCGCCACCGGTCGACTAAATGTAAAAAATTGGCGACTTTATGCTATGCATCTGATCGCCAAAGAGGCGATTTCTATTTTTCATGTAGCAGTACATGCGATTTCATAGCACCATTTTGTTTCCAGGGATGTCACTTGCCCGCCGAACGGCAGATTTCCGCTTCTTAAATTTTTAAAAGATCTAATCGGCGCTTTCTGCGGAAAACAATCACAATTTTTGTCAAGTGAACGTGTAAAAAAAGTACGATTTTCGTCAAACTATCGCGAAATAAAACCGCGATTTTCAGCAAGGGGCCGCGATATTAAACCAAGATTTTCGTCAGATGATCGCAAAATAAAACCGAGATTTTCGTCAAACGATCGTGAAATAAAATCGTAATTTTCGTTAAATGGCGGTCAAATAAAATAATGATTTAGGTCAGGCGATCGTGAAATAAAAAAAAGATTTTCGTCAAATGATCGCAAAATAAAACCGCGATTTTCAACAAGAGACCGCGAATTTCGTCAAACGATCACAAAATAAAACCACGATATTCGTCAAATGATTGCGAAATAAAACCGTGAATTTCGTCAGACGGCAGCGAACTAAAACCACGATTTTCTTCAAACGATCGTGAAATAACACTGCGATTTTTGGCAAGTAACAATGAAATAAAACTGCAATTTTCGACAAACGATCGCGAAAAAAAAACGGGACTTTCGCCAAACGACCAAAACATTGATTTTTACATCGATTTGGTTAAAAATTTGCTTTGTAGGAGGAGATCTAACCAGAAATTCCTATCTTAGCCTTTTTTTTTTCAGGTTTATAATCTTCATTTTTATAGAGGTGTCGCAATCTGAAATATTTATTTTTTTAATAAATCTCTATTTGTTGTATGCATGTGTTTAAGTTATCATTAATATTGTTAATCCATATTCTATTTATTGAAGTGTTAAAAATCAGAAAAATGCTATACAGTAAAATCTTTTAAGATGGAATTGCATAGAGAAGGAAAAAAAAAAAATGAGTTATGGACAATTGGCCTTCTTAGCAGGTGTAAATGTATTATATATTCTTTTCTTGCGTATTAGTATATTCATTTTTCATGGATCAACACATTTTTCAGCTTAAGACAGAATTCCGTCATAAGCAGGTTCTTTTTCACACGTTTTACTATATTTTTATTTAGCCCTATTTTAATAAGTGTATAAATCTACTATTCTTTAAAAAGAATAAATTTTAATGTTTAATTGTAGAATAATGGCGATTTAAAAATGTATGCTTGTTTTGCAAAGATTTTTGTGCCAGGTCTTATTTTACTGACCTTCGAACGGACCAGCCCATGCCGAGACAATGATTTTCATACGGGTCAAAACCAGGACTGAAAATTTTGGGGCGTGAAGACTAGGAAGAATGAAACCAATCCCAGCTCTGTACAGAAAAAGTAATTTAAGGCATGGCCTTATCCTTCACGAAAAAAGTAAGGCCCGGCCTTACTTACCGGCATTTGAACATTCTTCACAATAAATTTTGATGCTAAAAATTAACACATTCAACAATTATTGATGTTTGAATGTGTAGTTTTGTTAATTTTTAGTATCAAAATTTATTGTGAAGAATGGATTCTCCCCTTTTTTCTCTTAAACTGGTCAAAACTCACCTTTCACTTCTGGGTTTGTTTTCAAGGCTGAGGTCTCCTTCTTTAAAACATTTGGATTTGTTTTGAAGTGTCTGGACACTAGTTTTGTTTTGGCCTCCAACTGCATGAGTTTTGAGGACAGCCTCTTTGGTTTTAAGGCCTAGTTTAAAATTATGCCTTAAGATGCATAAAATCTCAACATTTGTATCACTTTTTATGTAACCTAAAAATGAAAGAAAGAAGCCTGTATGGTTATAGAATATAGAGGGACATGTATTAGAGATGAGTTTTTGGGCTCTTTTCAGAGCCCAGGCCCGCCCGAGCCTGATGATTTTAAATCCAAGCCCACCCAAACTCGAAACATTTTGTGTCATTAAAGCCCGAGCCCGATACAGAAAAAATTGCATAATATTTAAAAATTGTTTTAAAAGTTATCTCATTTTTAAAAAACTTTGTACGTGACAATAACTGTTCATCCAGTGCACTTAATTAAATTTATGGAAATTTACAGTCTATCTTATCAAAAGAGAAGTTTAGTATCAAATAAAAATATACTTCCTTAAAAGGTGTAAATATTTTTCTCTCCCAACAAACAGATCTGATGTACACATTAACGAAGTGCGTTTTATGAAAAAATGAATGAAATTTGCAGAAATTACTATTTCTATGCAGAAGAATCGAACAACGTTTTATATTTCCTATAAAAGGTATACATCGTAACTTTTAATTGATTCCTTAATTAAAACAATATTTCATTTTCCTGAAAATCAGCTTAAATTAAAAATTTGACACTGGTATCTGAAAGATCCTGTGCTTTTATAGGAAAAGTTGAAACACTCTTCGATTGCTTTCTATTGGAATAACAATATATGACAATTATATCTACTTACAAATGAAAGTGGCTTCGTAAATGTACAGAGCAGAGTTTTAGCATCAGCAGAGTTCGCAATTAAAAATATAATCACTTACGTTGTCTTCATATGAAGAGCGAGTATGACTTGCACACAATATAAAACTAAAAATTTGCAAACCTAAGCTAATGCTGATTGACTAAGAATTAAAAAAAATATTCATCTTGCATTAGATCTCTAAAAAAATAAAATAAATTAAATGGTCCAATAAAAAAAAAAAAAATCCTAATGTCACAAACGAAAATCTAGCAACAAATATTATTGGAGCCTCTTCGCATTGACGCCATATCACCCAGTCGTCAGTCACGTCGCAAATATCATAAATTTTCTTTTAAAGTAACATTCTAACACTAGAAAAGAAAAATAAGATTCCTGTTTCCACTCTATTCATTCTGATCAAAATAACATTAAAATTACGTGAAATAGAATATGTAATTTTTTAGGAGTAAAAGTTATTTTTATTTTTTCTATATGAGAATAAATAAAATTGCCAGTTTCAGAAAGAATGAGCCCGAGCCCGTCTCATCTCTAACATGTATTCCCTTAAATAACATTTTAAGTTCAACAATAGTGGTGATAAAGTGCCAGCTATAGGTTTTGGTATAGGAAAGTGTTCAAAAAACAAAAATACTTTTGATACAGTCTAATATATTATAAAATATAATGTCTACAACAAATTTTATAAATACCAAAAATTAATTATTTACTTGTTTAAAAACTATGAATGTACTTAAAATGTTTTCATTAAAATATACTAATTGCTACACACAATTATATTCTTTTATCATGGAAAAGCAAATCTTCAATTTATAATTTATTAAAAAATCTAAATAAATGTGTGTGGAATATTTTCCAAATGAAAAATATTATAAAGCAATTGCTCACAATTAAATTTTCTAATAAAGTGAATACAATATTTATTTGAGAAAATTTCTTGGAAAAAAAAAAAAAAAAAAAAAAGAAATTAACTTATGTTTTGTTATTAAACAATGGCTAGTTTAAAAGGCTGGTAAAGCATAACTGCGATCTCGAAAAGGCACCAAAAGGTTCCAAAACTACTTTGATATAAATGGAGGAAAAAAACAGAAAAGGAATATAGCATTTTTTTATTTTTTTCACTTTTCTGTCACTATAAAAAAAATATACAAAATTAAAATTGTAAATGTCATCTTTTCAAATTATCATGCCATGGTCTGCCATGTTGGGATTTAAAGTCAGCAGCAGCAGGGCATGGCACTGCATATGTCTTATACCGTATAGGATCCGTTATCCGGCGTCCCAGTATCCGGAACACTCTGAAAACCGGAATGCAAAACACTAAACGAAAAAAAACAAAAAACAATTCATTAAAAAAAGTAAAAATTAAAGTGTCAATAAAAGAAAAAATAACAAAATGATATTGCCTTCATTCATTAATTTATAAATTCTATAAATAAATATAAAAAATTCTGATACAATAAACATTACAATAAGAAAAATTAAAAACAATTACGTTAGAAAAATAAAACATGTCTGTGTACAAATTTTATTTTTTTACAAGTTTCATTAAAAAAAAGTTAAACGTAGTTTAATGCCATGGTGTTATTCCGGAGAAATATGGTGAGCAGAAAACTGACTAACATTTCTTTTTTGTTTTGTAAAATTGAACCTAGAAAAATTATTTCTATGCTAAGAATTGAGGAATCCGCCATTGCGATCAGCATCAATAATAACAGGTTATGGAAAGTTGCCAGATTACGCATTGATTTTAACATTTCCTTTTTATACATAAAATAATAGTTACTTGATAATTTGTAAATTTAGATTTGAAAAAATTTTCACAGTCAGAGGGATTATCTCTGAATAAAAAACTAAAATTCTTTTTAACACTTTCCAACCTAGTTGAAAAGTGTTTATGACTTCGGTTTGTCTGGCCGTCTGCCGTCTGTCTGTGCTCTAACTCCCGTAAATATGCTCGATTGCTCTGCAATTTTTATATGTTATTGTTGTTATCTATAGCATGTTCCCTATTTCAAAGGAAGTGTGTAGCACGTATAGTTTTTTTACAGGGACACTCAAAATAATTCTGCTACATTGCGGTCTATGGGGAAAAATCATTTGCTTATTATTTAAATAATGTTCCACTATTTTAAACACATTGAAATTTATATATATTACTAAGGTGCATTAGTTGAAGCTTAATATGGAATAGGGTGTGCATAGCACTTATAGTTACTTTACAGGGACAGTCAAAAGAATTCCGTTACATTACGTCTATGGAGAAAAATCGTCTGCGGTTTATTTAAATAATGTTTCACTATTTTAAACGCATTGAAATTTATATATAGCACTAAGGTGCATTACAAGAGGCTTACTACAGAATATTGTGTATATAGCAGTCATCGTTCATTTACAGGGACACACAAAAAAATTCTCTACTGTCTGTTAACAATAATTCCTGAAAGTGCGTTTTAAGTTACTGAACGTGATTTTAATTTTAACTCGCTTTTTTTCTATTACGTGGTGTGTATAAATTCTGTAGATCCTATACAGGGAAGCACAAAAGTTCGCGAACACATTTCCGTTTATTGACAGAAACTCCAGACGGAGAATTTTAAACTGCACTACGCGTTTCCTAACTGAACTAAAATTTAGCATCCTATGTAGTATATATGTATATATACAAATCTATAGATCCTATACAGGGCTGAATAAAAGTATTCGGATATTTTTTCGAATATTGTATATGTTGGAAATTCCTGAAATTATGTTTTAAAATATGTTATGCGTTTTCCAAATTGTTTACTTAGATATAATCTTTTAGCTTATTAAACAGTATGATTTGTAAGATTATTTTGGAAGCGTTGGAAAGTGTTACATAATCTATGCTTTACGCATGATTTTTCGTTCTTGTTTAGAATATACTTCCAGTAAATTTTATACACATGACGTCACACTCCGGTATGCACAGCAGCAATTCACTCCAGCAGATGATCTTTAGCCTTAATCTAAGGTACTTGTATAAATTTTAAACAAGCTGGATAAATGACGGCTGTTGATGCCGTCGCTATCTCCAAATCAAAAGATTCTGCTCCCAACTCCCAAAATGAAATTTTATTTATTTTTTGTAATTTAGAATGTTTTATTTTTTATTTTGTGCAAGTAATGTATTAAATGAACAAATTTATAAGTAATGTATTTGCATATATTATTCATATTTATCACCATTTGATGAAATTATTTCGTACATTTTTTTATACTTATAAAAAAGTGTTCTGAATTACGGAAAAACCCCTTATCCAGAATGCCCCAGGTCCCAAGCATTCTGGATAATGGATCCTATACTGTACTAATAAGCAAAATGGTTTCTGACTCACTTCAACTCTTTTTTTTTTAGCATTGTTTGACCACATGCATTTTTATCACCTCTATTACCAGGTTTCATTGTTCAATGATTCCTTTAAGTATATCTCACCAGAAATTTTCTCAAGTAGAAAATTTTATTTCCTCCCCCCCTTTCTATGTCATTTCTCTAATCCATCTTGATTTTTATAAATGATAAACTGATTTCTTAAAGGGGGAAAAATGTAATGATTTAAGAAATATTTGAATTTGTTTTTAAGATGTTGATCTTATAAATAGTTGTTTCTTATAAACAGAAATTACTGTAAACAGTGGTTACAATATTAAAAAATATATTAAATTCTCAAAATAAATTTAAAATGCTTATGAAAAGAATTAAATTGATATTGAAAAAAGCAAGTGTTGCTTATTAAAGTTCAAGCCTATAGACAAAAGCATAATTTTTTTTATATACTTTTTATCGTTGGTAATAAAATACATAAACTATTTTTATGTATTTATTTTATTTTATTTTTGTCTTATTTTCTAAGCATATGAAATGTTAAGTACTTTATTATTTGAAGTTTATTTTACATTTTTTATTTAATTTTTCTTGATTTTAGTATGTATTTTTTAGTGCAGATATAGTTTTTGATTGCCACAATGTGAAAATTTGTTTCAGAAAATCAATGAAATTCAGGCCCACAAGAACCTTATTCATGCTGAAAAAAGTAATGTTAATTTGAACATCATAAATTTAAATTTTGATTCTATGAAAGAACAGTTATGTGCTAGAATTGATGTATTAGTTCAGAAGTTGATTGATTTTCAAGTTGAAACCAACACTAAGCATACAAAGTGGTATGTTTTAAATTGTTTTTTAACTTAGATTTTAGTTTTTTATGATCTGCTAGATGAGGCTGTGTAATTTTTTTATAGTGTGCCTTATTTGGTTTCATTCATCTTGTGACATATTCTGAACTTCCTTTTTAAAAAAATTTCACCTATTCTCCCTTTCTTTATTTAAAGCAGCAGCTCCCAATTTGTGTTCTGCAGAGCCCTAAGGGCTTTTTATGAACTTCTGTGGTTGTTGCAAGAAAATTAATAAAAATTGGGTGAAAATAAAGATTAAAAAACAACAAACAGTAATCATCTGTGTTAGAAAGAAAAAATAAATAAATAATATAAAAATAGGCTTTTACTTTTATAAAAAAAATAGATAGATAAATTTGGAATAGTAATTATGGATTTAAAATATTTAAATATTAAAATAATAGGATTTCCAAATAAGAGAGAGAGAATATTATTTATTGAATATGCTGAAAGAAATCCTATAGTGGAAAGTTACATTTGCGTTGTAAAAATTATTAAAAAGGAAATGATAAAATATTTTCAACATGATGGATAATTAAATGGACATTGGATTTACCTGAACAGGAAAACATTATTTTTCTTCATACAGAACACCTATATTTTATAATTATTTGTAACTAGCTAATCCGCCCGGCGTTGCCCGGGCCCGAGATAATTACAATCTCAGAGAAAGGCGTTAACCCACTCCCTCCCCATACCCGCAAATATAATGAATAATGTTCAAGAGAACCACTGTCACGTACATTAACGCGATCATTAAAAAAAGAATTACATTTTTCTGATAATTAGAACATAACGAAGACGCTACGTTAAAATAGCCGGCAGATGACACCTCCTTCCCGACCTCAATTTCAAATCTATATCTTAATTAGTTCCTAAATATTTGTTCATTAGTAAAATTTGGCAATTATTTCCTTTCATTTTCGCAAACTAAATGAGAGGGATCGACCAGAGAAACAGATCTTTTTGTAGTTCAGTTTTTAATGAAAGCCGATCCCTGTCTGAAAATTTCTGGGATCGTTTTCACTGGCGCCAGCAGATTTTTAGCAGTTTTTTGCATAAGAAAAATTACCGGCTGAATTTTTCAAAAATTGCATAGACGGATGCAGAATTTTTTTTTACATATGCTCAGAAATTTTCAAATTGATATCTTACTTAGTTTTCTTAAAATTCGCTAATTAGTAAAATAATTTCGAATTCGTTCATTTCCGCTTCCAAATCCAATGCACTGGTTAGTTTCTTTTGCCATTTTGATTTAAAAGATGTCATTTTAGAAGCGATGGCTAATGAGAATCTAATTAATATCTAGGCTAATTATCAAAATATTAAAATTCTGAGGCTCAGGTGCACATGGCCAGACCTTGGACTATCCACACCTAATTTTCCAGAGTTCTAGGTGGGCCAGATTTTCCTAGCCATCGCCAACAGACAGACACACACACACACACAGAGCGAAACTTTCTTTTATTAGTATAGATGTGGAGAAGTGCCTTGTTAATACTTATATATTTTTATTTTCATAATATTGTACTTACCCATCATACATGGTATGGAGTAAATCTTGTAATTGTTTTGAAAATCAGAAAATTTTTTTGACGGATTTACACGTTTCAGACACTGGAGATTCCGAAAAACATATTTTATTTATTTATTTTATGAAATTATTAATAAGATTAAAAGATCATTATTAGGCACTTAATAATTGAAAAATCATTTCTACATCAATCAGATAAATTTACTGAAAAATTTATTTTAATAATTAATATGAATAGATTTAATAACAGAAATAATTTATTTTAATGTAGCAGTAGAGTAAATAAAATTTGAAGAAATATAATTTTATTTTGAAGATTGGTTAAAGTAAAGATTGATTAGATTTCAAAGCAAATGTTAAATAAATAAATATTAATTAATTAAGATGATTAAAATTAATTAATGTTGAATTTTAAGGGTTAAATTTTTGTGTTATGCCACAGCATAACATTTTCTCCACTCATACAGAAAAAATACATTGATGCAGTTCTCAGCCAATAGAAAAACTCTTTTAGCAGTTTGGAAAATATTTTCTGGCATTGGGAAAAAGCAAATTTTCTCCTCAACTCTGTTAAAGTTTTGATTCCCGCTCTAAATAAGTTTTGATATGGCGATCGGCAACACTTTTGAAGAGAAAACTATTTTTATTGGATTCTTTGGGTGAGGGGAGCTGAGGTAAGTTTAGTGAAAGTTCAATGAACCCATATTAGAGAATCTTCCTTACTTAAAAAAAAGTATGTTTAGGGAAAAAAAAGGAATAAGCATCTGGCGGGAATTACAAAGCCCAGGCAGAATAAAATATAATTATTTTGTAAAATAGATTAAATTAAAAGGAAAATTTTTATGAAAGTAATTGAAATATTTAGGAAGAGGGAAATTACTTTCTTGATTTTTTTTTTTTTATTTATTTAATTGAAAAATTATTTATTTATTTATTTTATGCAATTATTAATAAGATTAAAAGATCATTATTAGGCACTTAATAATTGAAAAATTATTTCTATATCAATCAGATATATTTAATGAATGATTTATTTTAATAATTAATATAAATAGATTTAATAACAGAAAACAGAAATAATTCATTTTAATGTGGCAATAGAGTAAATAAATTTTGATGAAGAAATATAATTTTATTTTGAAAATTGGTTAAAATATAGATTGATTAGATTTCAAAGCAAATGTTAAATAAATAATAAATATTAATTAACTAGGGTGTTTCAAATTAATTAATGTTGAATTTTAAGGGTTAAATTTTTGTGTTATGCCACAGCATAACATTTCCTCCACTCATACAGAAAAAAATTGTAACCTATGGCATCAAAGCAGAAGTAGAAAATAAAAGTCAACTGAAAAAATCAATGAAGTTGGCTTAGAAAATAAAAGTCAACTGAAAAAATCAATGAAGTTGGCTTAGAAAATAAAAGTCAACTGAAAAAATCAATGAAGTTGGCTTGATGAACACATGAAATAGTTATTTGGACCCAAAAGTAAATTATTTGGAGTAAATTGCTTAAAGGTAGTTTTTAATTGATAGACTAATAGAAGTTTTTGTAGTATAAATAAATTCATGACTACACAAAGAAAAGGATACATTGTCGTTTATGGTTGGTAATTGCTACGAGTGAGTTTTAAGTTGTCTTTTAGCTTAATATGTGGTGTGTACAAAAGTCTTCAAATAATATACAGGGCTGTACAAAAGATTTCAAGTGCATTTCCATCGATTCGTGAAAATTGCTAAATGTGAATATTCTAACTGAGCTAAATTTTATCATGCTGTATATCTACATCTTTTGATCATATACAGGGCTACACAAAATAATTCAACCATTCTTTTGACACTGGAAGGTAATTTCAAAAACTGTATTTTTCAATGTGTTATATGTTTTCTAAACTGTTTACTTACATATCTCCTTTCACCTTATTTAACGGTGAAGTTTCTTTACAGTTTTCTGGCTGTGTTGGAAAGTGTTTCATAATCTACACTTGACACATGATTTTTCATTCTTGTTAAAGAGCAGAATTTTGAAAAGAATTTTTCAATAAAGTATTTTTTTAAATCAAACTACCAATCCAAATTTAACAGATTTTTTTCTAAAATTGCTGATTTCACAATAATAATAATAATAATAATTCACAAAAACAAAAAAAAAAATCACAAAAATACTATATAATGGGGAAAAAAAAAAAACATGGACTGTGTACAGCAAGTTTTATAGTTGTAATTCCATCATTGTAATATCTGTTGTGATTTCATAGGTATTCACATATTGCATCCTAAATGTGTTATAATGCAGTCACAAACTATATTCTCTAAAAACACATAAAAGGAAATTTTATTCTAAAATATATTATCTGTCTGCTTTCATCTTTTTCTTTAGGATATGTGAAGAGTTTCATTTGATGCAAGTTCAGTTGATTACTCCTGTTACAAACACTCAAGAAATTGTCCAGATGACTAACATTCTTAATGAAGTGAGTATTCATGTTAATATTAAGGATTAGATATATTTTACTTATTTTGTGAACATTTTCTTCTAGAATGAGTTCATAGGGTTGGCTATGTCAAAGCCAAAAGCAAGATTATGTTTGTATATTTTAATGATAAAATTTCATAGAGATTATGTGTCTAATTACCTTTATGCTGCTTTGTTAAATATTTATTACATTATTATGATATGTTCTTATAGGGAATAAGTTCCTATACAACACATGAACATTATTGAATATTTTTATTAAGTTAGCTAGGTCGCACACTGAAGCGACACAATGACTTATCAGACACATTCTGAAATTCAGATATCTTTCTTCTCCTAAGTCGCGCATTGTGTTGCTTGTTGTCTTGGTGTGCAGCCTAAGTTAGAGGAGCATGTAGACTAAAGTCATAAACATTTATTTTTAAACTATGTTGAAAAAGTAGTGAAAATTTAAAAATCAATTTTTATTTCAAGCTTCCGTATATATAGTGTACAAAAATTATACATTTAATAAATTGTGTGTTCTTTACTTACATCATTCTTTTTGTTTAACTTGGAGTTTAGCCATGGTCCGTACTAAGCAATAAAGCACACAAATTCATTCGTTTGGTGACCTGACTTTTATTCATTTTTGAGTTCCATGTTATTCCTTTTAAGTCCAGTTCACAATCACAAGAGTAAGAATTATAGTTTATACTTCCTTTTGCCAAAAACCACCCTTTTTTTCTTGTGCAAGCCGCTTTATTCATATACTTGTAATTTTTTTTCAGTTAGGGCTAGGGTGGAGACAATGCATTATCTTATTAATGATTGGATTAGGATCTTTTGATTGATATCTGGGCCAGTCTGCTGCAAAATTTCTAGGGGCTAGTTCTAGCAGAATGGACCACAGAAAAAGGAGAGTTGTGTTTACCTCAGTAATTTTTTATCTGAAAGTTAGAATTTGAAGCTTGGAAATAGTAAATGCTGGACTGAGAACAAACATAACAAGGGGAATTTATGTTTTAAGCGTTAGATTTTAAAGTTAGAGAAAGAATCTGGGAACATTAATTTTGCATTTTAAAAGTTTTATTTTCTTATCCTTTCATACATAACTGCTCATTTAATTTTAACAAAAACTAAAATAAATTATTATAGTATAGTTGAAGAAAATCCCTAGCATCTTTTAAACTTGTCAGAAATTGTTTCTTAAAAATTAGAAGAACAGTAAAGCAAGCATAAATTTATTTTTTACTATTTTATCAAAAAACATATTTGAAGATCAAAAGTAGAAAACAACTTTTACATGAATTTAATTTGTGCTAGTTATACTCCGGCCATAGTTAGTTGGCCAATGACCTCTAAAGGCCAATGGCTAAGTGGATAGGAAGTAGCTAACAGGCACTAATGATGCAGAAAACTATTTATTTAGTGAAAAACTATATTCTGTTAGTTGCTAGTTATGATTTTCACTTTAATTAATGATTAAATTCATCTAAATTTGTGTTATTCATAGACTAACTTATCATGAATGAATAATACTATAGCTATCACTCATTTGTTTGATGAAAATAACTATAACAGTTTTTTTTTTTTTTTTTTTTTTGTCATTCAGCGTGCATCCCAGGTTGTACACAAAAGACAACATTCAGGCTGTAATTAGAATTTATTTGAAAATTGCATTTGTTAGATAATGAACTCAAATTTCAATATAATGTTAAAAATCAAAAACTGTCAAATTTTGTAGTATGCACACATAGCTTAAGACTGTATTTTGTAAAAATTACCCAGGAAATTTTTTTCTAATTTTTTCAAATTTAATTTGTTTACTTTTTAAAGAAAACATGAAGCATGTGCTTAAATTTTGATGTTTATGAGCTACATGTCTAATTTTTATATTTATTCTTTTTCTTTTTTGATAATAATTATTTTTTTTATGGTTGTTTAATCAGTTGAACAAAATCGATATATTTGACAAATATCTAATTAGATTATTGCTTCACAGGCTTCTTTAGTTAAGATCAAAGGTCTAATCAAAGAAATTAAAAATGCTTCCCAGCGTATAATTTTTCTCATGGATCATGCTATTCTTTCAGGTGTGTGTATAATCTTATTTTTAACTTTGTATTTTGTACATATTTTTTTATAACTTTTTCTAAAAAGTATGTAATCTGCATTATGAGCAAGAAATCTTTTATAAAATTACTTTAAAATTAATGTACATTAAGTATCATGATATAGATATCAGTTTTGATCTTATTTATTGTAACTATCAAGACTTTTATTTTGTATATTGTTGTCTATTTATAATCAGTATTAACTTTTAATTGGGATGCTATTTTACTTATTTAGTTTCTTTCTAACACACCTTTTTATAGTGGTGTTTTTGGAAGGTTTATATCCTGCTCACAATTAATAAACTATATCTTAATGTCTCATTTTTAAAAATCAAACAAGCCAAATTGATACTTCATTGAATTTTGGAAAATTCAAAATTATGATTGTGAAATATGAAAATTTTATATGTTTTGCAATAATTCTTAAACTATGAAACTGATTTGTACAGAGTACAAATAAGGTATTATTTGATTTGACTGAAGAGTTTAGAGGCAGAAAATGTTACGTAAAAAAAAAAAAAAATCAAGAAAATTCAAGTAAAAGCTTTTTGTTGTATATTTTATTGATTTATTTTCCTTTTGGTAGCTTATGTTTAATATGTTAACAGATGGTACTAAACTCTCATAGAAAAACTTATTAGCATTCTATTTTCAAATATTAAAAAATGTTAATATTATTTAAATTATAAAATTAAAAATATTAATAGATTATGTGCCAGATCTTCAAGACTAATTAGAATCTTAATATTTTAGATTTAATATATGATAGATTTAATACATCATAACACTTTCATCCATAAAATAAAACAGTTTTTAAGAAAATGCAATATAACATGTTCTTCCACTAAGCACTTTAAGAAATACAGGCTAACAAGTAATTTTTAGAAGAAAAAAATAAATCATATTTCAGATACTTGTTTCTTAATTTATTGCATTGATTTTGTGGTATATTAATGTGTGCCATCTAATATTTCATGTAGCATCTTATATGTTCTGCCAATTTGTAGAGAGATCATTGAGAATTTAAGAGTTGTGATAAAAACAATTCAGTGAACTTATATTATTCAGCCATTATAAAAAGATCATATTGTAGTTATGATAATTTATAAGAAGCAACAATTCCTGTATTCTTTGATGTCATAGAAAGAGAAAGTGTAATTAAAATTTCTCACTTGAGGTGTAAATCACAAAAGACTGTACAAGAATGACAAATTTTAATATATAAAATCTTTTATTTTCTTTTAATAATATAGCAGGAAGGAGTTATTTCCTCTTGGCCATTCTCTTAAAAATATTATTGAATGAATTTAACAAATTTCTGAGGAATTTTGAACACAACAAAATCTTTATTGAACATAATTTTTAAATTAAAAGAAATTGGCAATTATTAATCAGGCAACAGCATCACCTCAGTGTTGTATATTACTTGCAGGAGGAACTTCCCTCATCAGGCCTTCGTGTCTGTACCCTTTTTGATCAAAATGATCCAGGTTCCCGCAGGGGTCGTAATCTCACACATCACTTTTCCAACTGGATGCAATACACTACTGGCAAACCATGGCGGGCCCTGGCTAAAAGAGTGCACCCACACTATAGTGCTTTCAAGAAATTTGCTTGAGCAGGTCTCCTCCTTCTCAGAAATTTGTCTTCCAGATTCTCGAATCAGGTCTAACCGTGTCCGGAAAGGATGAGGGCTAGAGAAATTCCTGTGGCTGCTGCTGATGTGATTCGGTAACGGAAGAGAAATCAAGATAGCCTCTCTGCAAAAGTTCCTTTAGTCACTTTCTTCATTGCTGCTTTGATTGATTGCACTGCTTGCTCTGCTAAACCATTTGAACAGGGATGGTAAGGTGCCATCAGGATGCGGGTGATGCCATTTATCAACAAGAATTTGCAAATTCTTCACTGATGTACCTGGGTCCATTGTCACTGACCAGGTCCTTTGGAATGCCAAAATGAGCAAATAGGTTTTGTAACACCATTATGGTAGCACTAGACGACGTACTAGAGACTTGTGCAACTTCTAACCATCTTGTTTCGGTGTCCACAACTACCAAGAGCATGTGATCTACTTAGTAGATCCCCATCAGAAACCAATTAATTTTAAATTGTACTTTCCAAAGTTAAATTTTATAAAATAGGATTCTTAAAAATAACAACAGGTAAATTATAAACTGATATGTATAAAGTGCAACAACTGAAAACCGAAAAAAGGAATCAAACATCGCTAGAGCAGAAAATAATTTCTGTGACATAACCGGTAAGTGCACGTCATTCAATGATACAATTTGGCCATGCCCACAGTGCAGCAAAATGCTGAAAAAGAATAAAAATCGATCCGGCAAAAGATGTGATCCGTGCCAAGAAGAAGTAGAACACTCAGCCTGAAGGGAAAAAAACTGATAGTGAAGACAAACGATGTGAGATTCTTCTCAGATATTTACTTATTAAATGCCAAGTGATGTATTTTACTGAAAATCGTTTGGCACAACAGGGTGTTTTTGTGATAACCCTTTATTGTTATCCACATTTACTTTAAGCCACATCCAATTTTCACAATTGAAGTTTTTGTTAGTTACATAATATTTTTTCCTGCAATCAGATTTTAGTTTTACTGTGTTTAAAAAGATTCTGAAATTAATTGTTTTATGAAATTTTTTCAAAATGTATCTGTAACGAAGAAAAGTGGGACTATGGGGTTCAATTAAAATTACATTAAAATTTAGAGAATTAATTGAAAGTGGGGGAAAGCAAAAGAAAGGGGGGAATGTTTAAATTTTGAATATTATAAAAGGAGAAGGATTTGAATTTTGAGATGAGCCAGTGATCATAAATTCATTATAAGTATAGTGGTAATACATGGAAAATTATTATAAAGAAAGTACATGGTGAATAACATAAAAATATCTTAACCTGATTCAAAAATAGTATATACATCAAATGTACACGTATCTTCTATGCTGAAATACACACTTAAATTATAACAAAGATGTGCCTGATAATATTTAATATGAATTTTATTTATGTTACTGTAGATAAATCTTAATTAGAGTTGGTATAATAATGTATTCATATTATTTGTTATAAATGTCTTACCAACAAATCCTGAAAAGTTTCCATTTATTGAATTATCATTTAATCAATTTAATTATCAATTTAATTATTTATTCAATTTAATTATTTTTAATTATCATTTAATCATTGAATTCTTAATCATATCTTTAGATTAAATTTAAGGCACATATAAATATATCTTGAAATTAGTGTATATAAATCACACAACTAAAATAAATAAAACAAATAAATATTTCGACAGAATAATTATATTTATTGCATGATATTATTAATCATCATAATAAAGAAATCTTCGCAGACCCCTATCAAGAACTTAATTAATACAATATTTAAATAGTATGACAATCATATTTTCTGAAAATACTTTCACAAGTCAAGCTAACATCAAACTAGATCGTTGCATCGCTACAATGAAAAGAAGGATTTTCTTCAAACAATATTCTCCAATAATTCAGAATTGTTCAAATGAACCTCCTAAACCATATCCTCCAATGAATAGAATTGTTCCAAAATGAAAGTCCTACTCAAATCTAAATTGTGCTGAAAGAAATCCACAGAGTTGCATAAATATATATGCTAATTAATCGCTTATCTCTGGTACATATTTGCACATATCACTCCGTGCAGTGTTCATATTGAAATATAAAATAAAATAGTAACATACCAGAGTACACTCCAGTGAGAACCTACTACGCAAACATCGTACGGACATTAGCAACTTGCACTCATTCACGGGGACTTAGCGTCATCGTAACATAACGGCATGGCACTCTGCATCTTCACGAACTGTGGCGTCCGGATCACATCATTGATAAGCAGACTTGTGAAGGCTCAAATAAACCACGTACAATACAGAATTCTTTGTGGTTTTTATATTTCTATTATTTTAATATTTTAATTAATAAGTTATTATTTACATGGCTATATCGGACGAGAACCTGTTTAGTCCCCACTCGATATGCCGAAAATTTCATAGACGCGGACAAAACTACGTCCGATCGTCTTGAAGATTTTTTAGGAAAAGAGCGGGAAAAGTTACGAAGTTTCCAAGCTCCGAGATTATCCACACATTCCTAAAGCGAACAGGCCAATCCAAAATTCGCGCCGAAACACAAAATGTGAGGGAGGAAGAGTCAATGACCTCTTACGAACGTTATCTTCTAAAAACGCATCGCTTTTGAAGAAGGAGTGAGGAAGAATATTACATACGTCTGGGTTAAAATGGATCAACTAGAATCGAGCTTTAGGAATTAAAATACTTTATAGGGTGGTCACAGACCTGGAAAACGTGGAAAACATGGAAATATCAGGGAATTTTGTTCACCTGGAAAGATCATGGAAAAATCATGGAAATCCAACAAAATCCTGGAAATTCGTCCAAACAAATTTTAATTTCCGTTTACTGTGAAATGTGCTATGTGTAATCATTTCAGGAAACAGAAAGTACTATTCAGTATATATAACATTGGGGAATTCTGAAATGTTTTTGCATATAGCTTATTTAAAGTGAGCAATTTCATCTGTTTCCTGTAATGATAAGTGTAAGTTCAACTGTAATCTTAAAGGGTAAAAAAGAAAAACTTTTTCCCCATCATACCAGCACTTCACAGCTCTTCAAAGGTGGAGTTAGACAGATCATATTTCATTGGCAGTAGGTTTGTGAAGTTTGAGTAGAGGAGAAACATAATTAGTAGGTTAGATTCGTCTAAATCAGCCATACTCAACCTGCGGCCCGAGACACATAATCATTAATCCATATTTATAAAATAATTGAGATTGCATAAAAAGTATTTAAGACATTCACTGTTGTTTTATATATTTATATATTTGTTTTACATATTTTCAGACAAAATCTGCTCTGTTATTTATGATTAATTTAAAATCATGTTAGCGCATATTAAACACCGTTTTCTTAGTCAAATGTTTTTTGTACACATAGTCTTATTTGTGTTACAGCTGTGTAAATATTTTCTTAATCTTTAACACTAATCAAACATTATTCCAAATTAATTAAATTTGCACTATATATTTCTGCAATTAAAAAAATAATAAAAAGCTTTTGCATTCAGCAAAAAACTAAATTTATTCGAAAAATTCTACTGACTTTTTTTTTTCAGAACCTGGAAATTTTGCATTGTTATATAATTACGTTTTAGCTAATACTGCCTTTTATGGCTGAACATTTGTCGCAGAAAAAAATTGGTACCAAAAAATGTTTACACCACTATTTTCAAACAACAAATTTCGCAGCATATTTCTGTAACATTTTCAATATAAATCTACCACAAAGTTTATTGTTTGTGAATAGCGATTTAAAAATTTTTGGTAACAATTTTTCCGCGACAAACGTTCAGCCTTACTAAAAATATTAACTTTGTTCTATTGCTTTGCTGCATATGTTGCATTACTATTTTAATTACTCTTTTTTGCCATTTTATAAGTGTTTTGCGGCCCGTCTAACGTTGTAAACATATGTTTGCGGCCTGCGAGAAAAAAAGGTTGAGTATGGCTGGTCTAAATCATTGAGTGTTGGTGTTTCATCCAGTTTCTTTCCATCATCTATTGCAGTTTCATTGTGTTCAAATTCATCTAAAACATCTGTAACTTCCATTTCTTATTCATCAACTGAGGACATTGATAATACTCTCATTTCAGAAAAAGTTTCAGTTGCAGAAAACATAACTCAATTAAGTTTCCAAGCCTCATGGCTTAAAGTCTCTACTTTTTAATGAAAGTGTGTTAAAAGCTGAAATATTATGGTGCTTTCATTCAGTAGTGACACATAAATCAATGGGAATGTCAGAAAGGGATGTTTTACTATTTCAAACACTTTTTCTAGATAGCAAAATAGCATAGAAAATGAAATTGAGCAAGAGTAAAATTGCATATTTCTGTACTATATGGAATCTCGCCATATTTTCAAAATGAACTGTTGGATAAATTATCAAAATGTAAATACGTAACAGTAGGATTTGATGAATCTTTAAATAAAATATAACAGAAAACTCAAATGGATGTAAATGTAAGATTTTGGTGTTTTGATGAAAATCAAGTAATGTGCACGTTACTTAACTTTAGCTTTTTTAGGTTGTTCAACATCTGATAAAATTCGAGAAAGCTTTAAAACTGCTTTATCTTCTTTAAACTTGAAAACTACAGTTCAGATTTCAATGGATGGACCTAAAGTTAATTTAAAGTTTTACAAAGATTTAAAAGCTGAACTAGGGTGAGCCAAAGATTGATACCTAATTTTACTGAACATTGATACCTGTGATTTACATATTTTGTATGGAGCCTTTATGAAAGGTATTCAAGTGACCAATTGGGCATTAATCAGTCTTTTCCGTAGCCTCTACAATTTGTTTAAAGATGTACCAGCTCCTCTAGTTCTATATTCTGAATATACAGATTTAGATCTATGTCCTAAAAAATTTTGTTCAATTAGGTGGCTGCAGAATAATTAGTCATGTGTGTCAATGTGCTATTGATAATTTGTCACATATTAGAAAATTCGTTCAGTGTGCAAGAAAAGACGAAAAAGAACCAGCTTGTGCTAGTTTCAAAACTGTGGCAAATTTTGTGGAAGATGAACTTTTAGAAGCCAAATTGTCTTTTTCCAAATCTCTCTCAAAGGAAGTCGAACTTAAACAGAAAATTTCTTATACAATTTTACAACTCCGCAAAGATTCTATATCTTGTCTAAAGCAATATGCTTAAAGTTATTGCAAAGATCCCCCCTTCATTTATCCTCTAGCATAAGCATTAACTTGTTTTGACTCAGATGTAGCCAGAAATAAAACTCAACAAAAACGCATAAAAATCTTTTGACAATGTTAGTAGACAGCAGAATTATCAGTGATAATGAAGTCGACAATGCTGAAAGAGAATATTTAAAGGTATGCTTTGACATTGACACCAAAGAAAAACTGAAAGCTTATAAACACCAAGATTCTAGAATTGACATATTTTGGAGAGATATATTTAATAAGTTTGGTGATTGTTAGTGTATAAATATGGTCATGAAAATAGTCATGGTATTATCTCATGGAAATATCAATGTAGAAAGAGGTTTTTCAATTAATTCAGAATGTCTCATTGACAATCTTAAAGAGGATACCCTGATTGCACAAAGAGTTGTCCACAAGAAAATAAAGTCATCCGTAAGCAATGTTAATTATTATGAGATTCCTTAGAACTCACTCAAAGTTATAAAATTACATGTTCAGAGCTCTAGCTGATGCTGCAAAATAAAAGAAAGAAAAAATGATTTCTTAGAAAAAGATGCTTCCGAAGCTAAAAAGAAAAGAACAAAGTTGGCGACTACAGAAATTAATAACAAAATTGAAAGTATAAAGTTGAATGTAAAAGCAAATAAAGAAATTGAAATACTAATGGAGGAGATAAAAGCAATAAAAGAGTAAATATTTTTAAAAAATGAAAAAAACTTTGAGTTCTGATACTTTTTTAACAGTTACTTTTTTGTTTTTTGTAAAATTTTAATATTAAAATTAAACTTATTAAATGTCTTGTAATATGGACTCATTCAATTACATATGTATGCTTATTCTTTATATGTTATGTTATTTATATTAATAGAAAATAAGAACTACATATGCACAATACTAAGGTATTTTTATTGGTTATAATAAAAGCACTTTAACATTAAATACATTCGGAATTTCTTGAAGAAAAAGGAAAAAAAAAATGATTTAAATAATCACTGTTTAAATACCTTGTGTAATTTCTTAAAAATAAATGATGACAGTATATATCAGAGTGGTGTTGTTAAAGGAAATAACCTATGTAAATTTCATTATTTTAACGCTAACCTGGAAATTTAAGGTTAACCTGGAAATATCATGGAAAAATCATGGAATTTTAACATAAGATATTTATGACCACCCTGATTTAGGAACATGATATATTTAATAAAGTAATTTTACAATGAGGAATAATTTGAAAGAAAAATTTACGATTAATATTTGAAATAAAGAATTGAGAATTATTTAAATTTGTACTTATTAAGATATTGAGTTAAAAAATATTTAAATTGTAAAAGATTTAAATTAAAGATATTTAAAATATTGAAAATAGAATTAATAATGTTGAGAAATATTGTTATAGTGCATTTATCTTATGTTTAGTCAAAATTTAAACAAATTTATCTTAATATTATTTTACTTATCTCAGATTAGCTAATATGTAAACCTTATATGTACATGTTATTATTTATTTTTAGAGAAAGATCTGATGCGTCATAGTACAATGATACGATGGCCAAAAAACATGATGAATTTGTTCAAAGTAACTTTAGTAGAACTTCGCAAAAAAAGAGAGGAAGCGGAAAACAAGCTTTCTGATAGAATAAATATGCTGAACAGCAATTTAGATTTCTGTGCTGGGAAAGTGAAAGGTTTACCTTTAAGTCAGGTACAGTGATTTTTTTTTTTTTTTTTTAAGTTTTAGAATACTCTTGATAAAAATAATTTATCTGGTTTTTAAGACTTCTTTATTTGTTATAACATTTTTATTTGACCTTTAGTTTTCCATTTTCAGAAAAAAACTTAATGGAAATATTTTATGCATTACAAAATCTTTTTATTGCAGTTAAAATGTACATCATTATGCTTTGTAGTTCTGTTAAAAATTTATTTTAAAAATATTTTATATCTTACTAGTTGTTACCCGTGACTTCGTTCACGTATCATTAAAAGAAGAATAAATGCATTAATTAAGCAAAATATTTCATTCCCGATAATTAGAAACGTAAATAATTAACTAACTGTCTATCACATTCCATAGGAGACAATACAGTATTTCTACGTTATAGAGGCCTTGACATAACTAAGTTTTAAAAAAGTGAAATTTTGTGACAAATAATCACAAAAAGGAAACTGCAACCAATGAAAAAAGGCGGGCCAAATAAAATCATGTAAATCGGCGAATTATATAAAAACATATGTCAAGTTTACCTGGTAAACCATTTTACTTTTAACGCCTTTGTGAAACGTTTTAATAGCAATCCTTCAAAGATAATGGAAATAGTATATTCTTTATCATTAAATTCAATTCTTGTGAATAGGGACCAATTATTGTAGACCTAAATGCAAGGAGCTTAAATTTGCCTCCTTGATTTAATCTATAACTGAAAAAAAATCTTCTGTAAAAAAAAAAAACTCAAAAAAAATTTCTAAATGAAAATATGTTGACAGACGATATTTGTTCTCCAGAATAAATTGACTCATGAAGTTTGAATATGTGAAAATACATTTTTATTTTTCAAAAATTTTACTGTAATCAAGATTTTTTTAAATTCTTTTTTTTTTTTCAGTTTTAATGAGAAAAAATATATTAATTCGTTTTATTTCTTCTTTTTTATCCACAAAAATGGAATAATTTAGTTGCTATTTTTAGAGAAACTTCGTTAAAATTTACAAAAATAAATAAATAATAATAATAATATCTCGGAATTTAAATAATTTTCTTTTCATTCTGAGAGTTTATGACTTCCTCGGATGAATGATAACCGGTGTTAAGTAAATCGCGTTGCGTTCGACAATCTGAAAAGAGTAGTTGCGAAATACAAACAGGCAGTCAGATTTTAATATAATAGATTCGTATTTATTTTTCTTTTCCTAATAATCATGGTGTGGTTTTTGGCAAAAAACTCTCATCTGTATGTAACTGATATTCATGCTTAATAATCGGTATAGATAAAAAAACATTTCAATTTTTCATTTTAAATATATTGTAAAACTAATCTACTTTCTATACTTATTGATCCTTGTATTATTAATGTAATTCCAATTGAATTAATTCCCGCTCCTTGTAAAACACATTTGAAAATTTCCGTTTTATTTCAAATATAACGTCACATTTTCCTCAGAGAAATCTCTTTTTAATGCCATAATTCTTGTTAATTTTCTTTTTCTGGCAATCAGGACGTAATTTTAGCGGAAAACTCACATTTTTATGTAACTGGTACTCAAGCTAATTATTAATCAGTATCGATAAAAAATATTTCAGTTTTTCATCTTAAATATTACGCCCATTATTTATCTACTTTCATTTTCAATTTTGATATTCATGCTCCTTGTATTATTACGACTATTTGAAAATGCATGTTTTATTTATGACATCATATTTGTACAAGCCAAGGAGGATCCTTTTCATAGTTCCATGGTCCGAGCGAAATCTATTTTTAAGAATATAATTATTGTTCATTTTTCCTTCTAATTATAACGCAGTTTTTTAACAGAAAAAGATCTTTTTAATGTAACCGATATTCATACTTCATGTATAATAACAAATACTCCATATTTTTGTTTCAAATATCCTGGAAATTCATCTTCTTTTGAATTCTTTTTCATTTTCATTTTTCACATGAAAATCGTTCAATTGAAAATTAATTGTTGAGGAAAATTTTTTTCTGTGTTTTTATTTATTGGCAACAATCAAAGCCCTAGCAACAATAAAGTAAAATGGTTAAATTTTATGGGAAAATGTCCATTTATTCTCAATGAAAATAACGAAATTTTCAATTATTAAGAAAAATATTTGTATAAAATGAACAAAAACCAGCCTATGTTCATTTGAGGGTTATAATCAACGTATATGCAAAGATACAGGATCATGAAATGCTCCATTTTGACGCTGGCTTCAGCCTAACATTTGCACACAATCAGATTTATAATATTATTAGGATTAGGATTTGTCATTCTAACAAATGTCCTGAACTGATTTTTTTAAATTTATTATTTAATAGTTGTACATATACCTGCCAAGTCTCCCTATTTTAAATGAAGATTTTGTTATTTTGACACTATCTCTCTTTTTACTTACATTCAAACATTTCCCCCTTTTTCTTGAGAATTTCAATGTATATATGTATATATGTATCTTATATATATCTGTGTGTGTGTGTGTGTAATACAATTGGGTGTCTTCTTGGGTGTATCATCATTCTATGGTAATTAGTAGTTGTAGTCATGGGCCAAAGATAAGACAAAGTAATTGGGATCTGACTTTTATTAGGTCTTCAATTACAAGGTAATCATTTTCAGTCAGGTCCGTTACCCAGAGAGTCCCTCCGACCATTTAACACATCATTTTTACACCAAAGTGCTCTTTTTCACTTGTGCAGTCCATTTTTATTAAAGTACTTCTATTTTTTCCCAAAGGGGGTATAGGGGGGAGACGATGTGTTACCTTATTAGTGATTGTCTTAGGATCTTTTGATTGATATCTGTGCCAGTTCAAGCAGAACTTCCTGGGAATAGCTCTTGCAGATCTGACTACAGAAAAAGAGAGTTGTGCTTACCTCATCAATTTTCATCTTAAAGTTAGTTAGAATTTTAAATCTGGAAGTAATAATTGCTAGGCTAAAAAAAAAACTTAACAGGGGCAATTTAATTTTTGAGCCTTAGATTTTAAAATTAGAAAAATAATTTGGAATTTAATTTAAATTTTGAATTTTAGAAAGGTTTTTTTCTTTTATTATCCTTTGATATATATATACTAGCTGGCTTCGCCCGCTAGCGGGCCCCTAATTTACATTGGGGCCTTGAATCTTCTAAAACCTCGAATATGATAAACCTCAAACCGAACAAAACACCAGATCGGGTCCCTGCTGCCTTTGGCACCGTATACCAGGCAAAAAACTATTGAAGATGACCCGTTGTACGTGTCCCCCTTAATCAACAACACATAAGTGCCCGTTTATGCTGGCCAAAAGAGCATTTTACCTGGAACAAACAAATGGGCTTCCGTACTGTTCACAGACGAATCCTGGTTTGTTTTGGAGAGTGATTCAGTTTGTGTGCTGATTTGGAGAGAACAAGGCATCAGATTCTACCTATGTAACATTGTTGAAAAACACAATTATAGAGGAGATGGATTCATGGTTTGAGCTGGAATCTTTCTGGTTAGTGTTCATAATTTTTTTTAAGAAGGGCAGGGTGGATTTGCTGAAAAGGGCATTTTTGTCCGGTAAAAGGGCACTTATATTGAGTAAAGAGGCGCATTTTGTTGCGTATAAGGACACTTCTCATTGGATTATCATTTGTCAGTTCTGAGGAGTAGGGATTTCAACTGTAAACCAAAAACTCAACTCTCAAAACTCAACTCTTAATTAATCACTGGGGATTTCAACTCATAAGTCCTAAATTTCCTGGAGGGCTTTTCGAAAAAGGGAGAGGGCCACCCTCTGGATTCACTGACATTATCAAGGTAAGCTGAAATCGTGCTGTATTTTTGAGAATTTTATAAAATATTCTGATTAAAATAATTCCATTTTTCGAATATTCCACTTACGGAAACATGTACCATACTGGGACGATTTTAAATAGAAAATGCATTACAATTTGAAAACACAATATGCAGTTGCTGCATCTGTTTTTTTTTTTTTTTTTTTTTTTTTTACATTGATTTAGAACTTACAACACGTGAGTCAATCAGAGCAACGGAACTTCTGTTTTCAAAAGTCCATGTGATATCTGGGGGGGGGGGGTGGCAGTAAGAGAGGAAAAGCTACTGGGAAAAGGGCCAGGGCAGTTTTACCATGTCTATAAAGGACAGGGTGCATCAGCAGTTTAAATGAAAAGGACAGGGCGCAGTTCTTTTTGAAAAACATCAAATGGGAACACTATCTCTGGTGGTCACAGTAGCTTACATATGTGCCATTGAAGAACTCTGACTGCTGTGAAATATCAGGACAAGATCCTTGCTCTGTTTGTCACACCGTATGATGGTGCTATTGGTGATGTATAACTCTTAATGGGTGATAATGCCCAATTGCATTGAGCTAGAGTCATTGATGAATATCTTGAGGATCAAGGTTTGGAAGGAATGGAATGGCCAGCTTAGTCTTCTGGCTTTAATCCGATAGAGCATCTTTGGAACTATCTCAGCAGACAGGTGGCTATCGTAAGTCTTCATCTTAAGTTGTTAAATGAGCTGGAATAAGCATTGCTCTATGTATAGATGTTGTTTCTCATTCCAGTGTCCGACAACTTAATTGACAATATGAAAGTCGATGCCACAAATGCATTACAAGTAAAGCCAGACACATGCCTTACTAAAATCTATTTATTTATTTATTTATTTTTTCAGAAAAACTGCCATTTATTTTTTTTATTAAACAGTGGACATTTGCAAAAAATGCAATTTTTTATTTATAAATCATGCTTGATGTTAAAATTAAGTAAAATTCAATAAATAACTGTTTAAAGCACAATTTTTCAAAATTTCATATTTTTATCTTCATTTCTTTTCAAATTAGACAAAAAAGACTGGTTGTACCTTAACTTTTGGAGGCCAATGTATATAATATTTCAAAACGAAATCTCAAATTCAAGCAAAATTTCTATGAAGAAATTTTATTAAGAACTTGATCTGTTAAAGTACATAATCAGATGTAAATTAATGTTTGTAAAAAATTACATCAGCTACAATGATCATGATAATTATCTTAGTGCTTAGATTTAAGTAATTAATGTTAAAAGAACTACTTTTTTATCTAAGTTATCTGTATTTATTTTTTTGTGTTAAAAAATTAACTCATAATCATGTATGAAAGATCTGTGTTTTACCACTCTTTCTGTCTTTGTAGCTTTCATGTTTACCTATATTTTTACTTTCTTCTATCATTACAAGAAGTATTGGATTCATGAAAATTTTCGACTTTCAGTTTTCGATGGATTTATACGTTTTAGAAGGTCCTGAACACGATTTGACTGTTTTTAGAAAATGTCTGTCTGTATGTGACAAAAATTTTGTGGGCGCTTTATCTCCAGAACTAATGCACGAAATTTAATAAAACTTTATATTCAACTAGTCCCTGATATAAATTTGTGCTGATTAGTTTTTGGTGAAAATCGCCCGAGAGGTGGCGCTGCTATGCTGCATTTTTCGCAATTTCTGCAATATCTCTATCTCAAGAACTAATGCACTTATTTTCATCAAATTTCAGATTCCGTTAGACCTTGATATAAATAGACGCTATAGGTGCAGATTCACGGTCGCCAGTCGCCACGTGGCGACTAATGTTTTTGCTTTGGCGACTAACTTTCTATGTCTAAGTCGCCATGTGTTTTACATGGATGTCCCTTTTTCGTCCAAAGGGAGATTCACTTTTTTTTTTATATAATATGAAATCCGGGCATTCTCCTCCATAATTCAGCAATATTTAGCTCTTTTTTTTTCTTTTTTCTATTGTCCATAATTAAAAAATATGACTGTATGTATATTTTTCTATACTAACTATATCTATACGAACTATATCTAAAAGAAAATAAATCTTCTCCATATTTTTTTTCATATATATTTATTTTTTATTTTGATTTTTATAGACATATTTTCTTATGCAAGTTTCCTAAGTTGAGCATTTATATTCAGCTATGAAAAATCCTTTTCTTTTTTTCCTTTTTTTTTTGTGGGGGGGGGGGGGAGCTTATTTATAGATAAAAAAAACTTTAGAGAATCGTTTATTCAAAAAATATTCAGATCTTACATTACAATTTTTTTCCTACAAACTGTATGCAATTATGGTGGGAAGATTCAATATTCCATTGTCCAAATTTAATTGTGAAAAAAATATTGTTTTTATGTGTTTGTTTCATAATGTGGCCACTGGATTTTTTGGGTTTAGGAGCCACTGGCTCCTTCCAGATTTTGGGAATCTGCACCTATAATAGACGCTGATTACGTTTTGATGTATATATCCCAACAGGTGGCACTGCTATATCATTTTTTCCATTATTTTTACGATAGTTATATCTCAAGAACTAACGCACAGAATTTCATCAAACTTCAGATTCTGTTAGACCTTAACATAAATAGATTCTAGTTACGTTTTGGTGTAAATAGTCCAACAGGTGGTGCTGCTATGCCACTTATTGCATTATTATCACGATAGCTACATCTCAAGAACTAATTCACGGAATTTCATCAAACTTCAGATTCTGTTAGAACTTGACATAAATAGATTCTGGTTACGTTTTGGTATAAATAGCCCAACAGGTGATGCTGCTATGCTACTTTTTTCATTATTATCACGATAACTATATCTCAAGAACTAATGTACAGATTTTCATCAAACTTCAGATTCTTTTAGACCTTGACACAAGTTGTTTTTGATTAGGTTTTGGTCTAAATCTCCCAACAGGTGGCGCTGCTGTGCTGCATTTTGCAGGATTTACACGATTATAGCAATAGTCATATTTCAAGAACTAAGGCACAGAATTTAATAAAACTTTAGATTCAGCTAGACCTTGATATATATTGCTGCTGTTTCATTTTTAGTGTTTGTGAAACCTGTGTGAGATAGAAGAAAGTTTTGGGATTGACACACCGACTAGTTTAAATTGCATGGTAACTCAGAAAATGTGCTAGGAAAATCTCACTTATTCTTTTCCTTCATATTTTGCAGGTATGGTAGTAGTCTGCACATGTCAAAGTGTATTGCATAGTTTTTCTATTTTTTCATTGTTGGTTTATTTTATTTGTGCTGACATTATTTGTTTATATGTTTCAGCAGAAATTTGTCCACTCATCATTTGTATAATTTTATTCATATAAATTTCTTATGTATTATTTATTATACAAGCAATGTGCTAAGATTTAACCAGCTTTTTTTTAAT
Organism: Maratus michaelseni; assembly: GCA_963931845.1. Lineage (NCBI taxonomy): Eukaryota > Metazoa > Arthropoda > Arachnida > Araneae > Salticidae > Maratus > Maratus michaelseni. The sequence continues at coordinate 150,490,229 of OZ007598.1, read as the reverse complement.
ATTATATTATTATTTATTGAATTTCAGGAAGCTACACTTGATGAATCAAGAGCAGCTGTTAAAGGATTGCAATACTTAAATGAATGTTTAGTAGAAGCCAAAAATGAATTAGCTGTGAGTTATTTTATTTTATATTTACACCATGCTATGATTATATATATATATATATATATATATATATATATATGTATTATTATTTTTTTTTTTTCTAAGATTGGAAAAGTATTTTTGATAAAAATGTTTAATGTATTGCCTTATCTTCTAAAGAAAAGTCTGTAAAATAGATTTATAAACATTTTCTTTTTAAATGCAAGGATATAAATGCATTTATTTATAAGGAAATGTTAAACATTTTCTTTTTAAAAAAACTTAGGATTAATAAATGAAAACATTTTTTAAACTTAAAATTCTGGTTGATTTCAGATAGAATTAACAGCAACTGCTTACACTACTGGAAAAGAGAAACGAAAGAAGGATATGTGTGATATAAATGAAATTAATAGAGTATAATCATTGAACACGGAGAAGAAAGTTATTTAAAAATATGGCAAAATGTCGATGTATTTACTAGTAAACTCAAAAATAACATTACTGTGTAACATTGTTAGTTAAATTTCATAATCCTCTTTCAATTTATTTTTTGTGATCATTTTTTTTCTTTTTCTGGTAGTGTGTTTATCTGACAGTAATAAAGAGGTTTTTATTTAGCACAGATTAAGTACTTTGTCATTTTCTCTTAATAGAACAAGCATTATATATTTTTAAAAATTAATATTTCTCCCCTTTAAAATTGGATTCTAATGTATTTAATAACTGTCTCTAAGTATTAAATACTCTCAGCAAAAATCTTTTACAATGTTAAACTTCCAAAAATAAAACTTTAAATTTCAAGTAGGCAGAGATATGGCAAAGAGAGACAGGGGGATCACAAACAGAGAAATAACTATAGAAATGACAGTATGATGACAAAAGGTAAATTTAGCTTGTCTACTATCATACATAAAAATGAATCACACTTAATAATAACTTTAAAAAATCTATACAAATCAGGTTTAATTGCTGATTGAGCTTTCATTATAAAATTAAGGCAAATAAAAGAGACATGTAATGACAGTCAATAAAATTACTTATTAAGATATGACTGAAAATCTTTAAGCTTCACTTGTCCATGTTTGTTTCTGAAAAAAGAACAATTCAAGATAGCTTCTCGGGTGATGCCATTGTTCACAGGTGGAATTCTGGGGTAATATGACTATTGCCAGATATTAGAATCATTATTTTCATTTTATGACAGAAGAATAATAAAAAAATTATTATTATTATTATTATTATTTTTTTTTTTTTTTTTTTGAGAAAAATATTTACATTTTCAATTTTTAGTATTGTATGATAGTTTTAAATAGTATAAACAACAAATTTATCGCAAATATATTTGGATGGTCAACTTTTAATCTCTTTTATGCTAAGGTGGCAGGGACATGCAGGGAAAAATCATTTATCCTATAAAAAATTTATTTAAGAGGCTCATATTTATAAATATGTTTTATCCCTTTATACAAACATAAAACATGTGATTAACATATTCTACGTATTCTAGCTTTCTGTTTGGTTTTTATACGTTTATTTATTATTTTTGAAGCAGGAGGGACAGGAATTTCGCTGTTTGGAGAAAATTACCCTGCTATGTGACCTCAGTGAATCTTTACATCTTTACATTCATTAACCTTAGAATGATTTTTTTTGTGGTTTCCATGTGGTCATCCATTTAAAAAATATAATAATTTATTATAATGTTAATGTGAAACAAAACTAGTATAAATTTTATGTGTTTCTGAAGCTTATAATTTAAAAAAAAATTATATTTAGGAAAATTTGTTCAGTCAGAAATTTATTTTTAAAAAGAGGTGTGTGTGTGTGGAGGGGGGGGGGGGGGGTCATTGTCACCTAAAATATAGATTCTAACAAACAGTTTACATCCACTTTGTTCAACTGTTTAACTTATCGTGAAATGTTAACTAATCCAGTAATAAGTATATTTGTCTTCTTTGAACAGTGAAAAATTTTGATGAAACAGATCATAATTTCTGTTTCAAATTATTTTTGATTATCTAGAATTTTCAGAGTTTTTGTTATTGTTTTTACTTTTTGAATATGATAAGAATGTAGTTCACTGTGCTTCTTAAAAACAACATAATATAATAGCATTTTTTCCATTATAATATATTCCATCATAAACAGATCTTTGTATAATAATATTAGCACAATGTAATAATATTTAAATTTTTCCTGAAATCACTCTTCTCTCTCTTTCTTTTGTCCCTTACTAAAAGTCTTTTATTTTTTTTTTTTTCAAATATATAAAATCCAGAGGGGGGAGGAATATTCTTTTCAGTTAAGCTATGGGATAAGTGGATCCATCATTATAATAAAAATACACTTACTGTTAATAGTTTTTTTGTATTATTATTATTATTAATGTTTAATTATTTCAAATCATCAATAGAAAATTAATTTTGCTATTTTCTTCAAAAATCATCTAACGAACGAAAATATAAATGAAATTTCAAAACCAAGGGGGAGGGAGGAACGAACCCTTTGTTTCTAATTAAATTGTTAAACTGTGTATTTGATACAGTCAGATTTGGTTATAATTAGAATGAAGAGGCTAAAACATTTCTTTGTTAATAAAGAGTTCATACAATATCCAGGTTTAAATTTTCATGTGTAAAAAAAATATGTAGTTAAATTATTAAAAATTATAAAATGATTATTCTGATTTTAAGAAAAATTACATTTATAAATTAGCAGGATGAAATTAAATTAGTGATGGTAACAACAGTTTTTGTAATAATTTTTTAATTCTGAATTTATAAACATGAAAAAATTCTTTGGAATTGATTGAGATTGAAGAAATAAAACTTACCAATTATTTATTAACTTAAGTAGGTTTGAAAAGGAAGTTTTTTTTTTTTAAGTTTTGTACACTTTTACATGTATAGGATTGTTCAAAAGATCATGTCCAAATGGCACATGTGGGTGTGTCAGGTGATAAGGAGAAAGAATTATATAGAAACTGGGGATCAGAAAAACGATTGTGACAGTGCAATGGCATCGTGACTGTGACGCAAAGAAAATATAACATATTGTGTAAAAAGACCTCGATCGTAACAAGTGCTCAAAATGTGCCCCATTAGCCATGATGTATGCTTCACAGCCTCTTCGCCAATTTGAATGTGTTATTCGAATTTGTAACATTTTTCATTTGTATTTTGCACTTTGATTAAGTTTTTTGTAAAATGAAAGTCTTTTTACACTGTTTGCATCACAATCGTGTTTCCAAGCCCCAGTTCCTATGTAATTTTTGCTTCTAATAACCTGACACACCCATATGTGCCGTTTGAACATTATCTTTTAAACCACCCTGTATATGCAGTCGAATTCGGTTAATATGAGAAACAAGGGAATTATAAAAGTCCTTTTATTAACTGCTGCTCATAAAACTCATGAAGATAATAAAAATCTTAAGGACACACACATAATTAAACTAATTACAACTATTAATTGCTGTAATTATATCTCGATCTCTAAAATTAATATAACAACATAAAAAAGTCAGTCTTGTCTTTGTCATTGTCATTTTGTCAGATGAATCTTTTCTTCAGACAAAATCACTAGTAATTCCAAAAGGACATAATCACATACAGTAATGCAACAGATAATTTCCCTTTTTTCCTGGAAAAACTTAGCTTACATTGCAATAATCACTGCAATTTTTGAGCTATTGATTTCACATATTCTTTTCATTTTAACTGTACAATAAGAGACTTGAGATGGTTTAATTATATTATGACCCAGTGCCCAGATGTAAAGAAAGAAACAAATAAAAGTTTTATTCTATGCTCCTGCTTTTCTATGTCTCAGTTGTAAATTTTACACAGACGAAGTATTATCTCTTGCTTCTTTCTTTCAAGACCTTAGGACATCCCTTTGCTTTTTCTTTGTGGAGAGGGAGAGTGTCTCTTTCAGTGTTGAAATTCTGTCTGGTAAAACTGATAAATTATTACATTTTGACAGACAATTGTAATGTAGAAATATTATCGCTGAGACAGAACAGTGTTCAATAAGAAAGGGATTTCTTTACTAATTCTGCCATATTTTTGCTCGAAAATCATATGGAAATGAACAGACATTTTGCTCCTTTTAGTCTTGATCCTACTTTTATTGCTCATAAAAAGCATATAAATCTTAGTTTAAATGATGAACCATTCTTAACATGTAAATTGCTCGTTTTAACCGTGCTCATATTAAATGAGTTTGACTGTATATATTCTATTTCAGAAATTCGAAAAATCTAAAAAATTGACCAGTAACTTTTAATTTTATCAAAAAAAAAAAAAAAAAAAAAAAAAAAAGATTTTTTTATGGAAAAAGAAATTTATTTCAATCTACAGACATTAATTATGTTATCACCTCTTCAGCCCTTGGTTACCACCATTTCTGAATATTAATCTACAGGGATGAGGGGGTATTTTTTCAGGTTCTATGGGCTCCATCACAATGGGATTTGGCTCATTCAACTTGGTTTTCGATTGTCTTACAAATTTTAGTTCCCCCCTCCACCATCAAGGGGCACATTCTTAACATGGGTTCTATGGGTAAGAATATTAAACAAAACTCTTTGTGCAATCTTCGATCACACTTACCCACTTGTTCAGGATTTAAACGATTTTAGCGACAGTCATATCTCAAGAACTAATGCATGGAATTTTATAAAACTTTAGATTTAGTTAGATGTTGAACATAAGTTGTTTATAATTAGGTTTTGGTGCAAATAGTCAACAGGTGGCACTGCTATGCTACCATTGGCGTAGCCTCGGGGGGGCACGAGGGGCACGTGCCCCCCCAACTTTCTGAACATAAATTTCTAAAATATGATACAGTCAATTAAGACTTGTCTTGTATTGACCCAAAATGGAAATGAAATAACAATTTTAATTTTATTATTTCTTCATTTTTTTTTTACTTATCAGATGTCAGATTAGTATAGATAGCTCAGCTCTTTTTCTTTGAAGTAATGAATTCGGTAGCAAAAATTGTGTTGTGCAGTACAAACGCTGATACGAACATTCATTAAACGAAAGTTTGAACTATCACTCTCTTACAGCTGCAGACAATTTCAATGTGTCAGCTGTTTTTTTCCGCTGTCTGCGGTTAGTATCTACATGTACTTTTTTTCTCATTCCGTCTGTAGACTTTAGAAAATGTAGTTGTGTTTATCAGAGCGGAGTTCTGTTTCCCCGCATACATATATATTTCATTTAATTTGTTATAACTTTAATTATAATTTAATCAAGTCATAAATATCCTGCTTTTCCAAGCTGTGTCGCTGGAGTTATTTACTAGGGAATGGAACCACACATCACTAAGATTATAAAAAAAATTAATATTTTCTTCATTTAGTTATTAAATATGTTCCTCTCTCTTGCTTATTATTTTTTTATTGACAGCACTTAATCTTCTACTGTATCTTCGCATTTTTGAGTTGCAATGGTTATGATTTTTTTTCAAAACGTAAGCCTTCTTAAATGAGCTGTTTTAAAGTTACTATACAGCTGTACCTTGGTAAACGATGGTAATCTGTTCCAGAAATACTTTTGTTAAGCAAAACCGTTGCTATCGAAGGTGCAATTTTCAATACAATTTTGCAGGCGCACATACCTTAAATGATTAGTTACTTCTTAAATGTGCCGTATAAACTTATTTTAAATGTCTTAATAGTTTCATAAATGTATTTTATTTATTATCAGGGCCTAACCAAGGGTGATGCGGGCGGTGTCAGATACAGTTGTTATGGGGCTGTTTATTATATTTGTTACAAAAATATTAATTTCAATAAAATGATCTAGCGGCGCTTTCCTCGTTTACTTGGTCGTTTTTTTTTCCAAGTGAACCTCGAATTAAATGAACCTGGTAGTGGGGTCCAACTGCTGTCAACAGCGTACACCCATGCAGGCAACGCCTGATCTGGTCTCAAATCAAACTAACCTTGAATTTTTGAAATTTTTTATTTCGACCCAAATTAGTTTAATATTTTGAGCATCGTAGTTCACGTTACGACGATTTTGTATTCTTCCAACTTTAATTTAATCGTGGGAAAGGAAAATTTAACAGAGTTGGTTCTTTCCGTTTCGAAAATAAAAGATAAAAAAATTTCCGAAAAAGAGAAAAAACACAAAATTCGCGAGCAATTCAAAACTTTTGAGGACAAAATATACTATATTGGTCTAAAAGCTTGAAAACGAATTCATTTTACAAGTGTTAAAAAATTGCCCCTAACCGCGAAAAACCGCAGAAAATCACGTACAATTTTTTATATAGGCGATTTTAATTCAATATATTTAAACCGTATTCCTTTTACGATCCCTCCCGGATTCCTTTCGCAACAGAATGCGAAGAAACGCTAAAAATATCTCTCTCTTTGTTTTTTGTTTTTTTAATTGCAGAGGACAAAATTTTCTATATTGGGCTAAACGATTGAAACCCGATTCCTCTAACAAATGTTAAAAAATTGCTGCGAAACGAAAAAAAAATAAATTGCATGTTAAATTAAAATCATTGTACGGATTATGAATAAACATTATTGATAAGAGAAAAAAATTTACTGCATTGGGCTAAAAGATTGAAAGTGGATTCTTTTTAAGAATGAGAAAATATCTCCACAAAACTTGAAAAAAAAAATCCCATAAAAAAAAATACGAAACATTCAAAAACCGCAGAAGACAAAATTTACTATATTGTGTTCAAAGATTGAAACTAGATTTCCTTTACGAATGTAGAAAAATCGCCGCCAAACGCATAAAAACGTGAAATTTGCAAAAAATAATCGCAAAAAACTTTAAAAACTCATTGAACAAAATGTATTACATTAGGTTAAAAAATTGTAGCTGGATTTGTTTTACGAATGTCAAAAAATCGCCGCAGAATGCGAAAAAGCGTTAAAATCGCATGAAAAATTAAAATCATAGTACGGATTCTGAATAAACGTTATTGAAAAGAGAAAAAAAAATTACTTTATTGGGCTTAAAAGTTTAAAACCGGTGAAAATATCTCCACGAAACGTGAAAAAAAATCACATAAAAAAATCACGAAAAATTAAAAAATTGCAGAGGACAAAATCAACAGTAGTGTATTTAAAGACTGAAACCGGATTTATTTTACGAATGTTAGAAAAATCGCTTCAAAATGCGTAAAAACTGAAAAAAATTCACGAAAAACTTAAAAATCGCAGAGAACCCAAATTTATTGTATTGGGTTAAAAGATTGTAGTGGGATTTATTTTACGAATGTCAAAAAAATTGTCGCAAAGCACGAAAAAACGCTAAACCCCGCATAACAAATTCGCGAACGAATTCAAATTCGCTATAACGAGTTCCGAATAAACATTATTGAAAAGAAGCCAACATTTACTATATTGGGCTAAAAGGTTGTAATTGGTTTCCTGTTACAGATGTTAAAAACTTCCACGAAACCCCCCCCCCCCCCCCCCAAAAAAAAAAAGCAGTATGAAAAATTCGCGATTAAAATCAGCGAGTACAAAATGTAATCGCAGAGTTCAAAATTTAGTACAATGGGCTGAAAGATTAAAACTGGATTCCTTTTACGGATGTTTAAAAATCGCAGCAGAACGCGAAAAAACAACAAAATATGTCATAAAAAATTCATGAAAAGTTTAAAAATCGCCGAGGACAAATTTTACAATAATGAGTTAAAAAGATTGAAACCAGATTCGCATCACAAATGTTAAAAAATTGACAAAAAACGCGGAAAAACACTAAAAATCACATACAAAATTTAAGAAAAATTTAGAAATCACTGAGGACAAAATGTATGTTATCGGGCTGAAAAATTGAAACCAGATGTATTTTACGAATGTTTAAGAAAATCGCCGCGAAACGCTTAAAATTGCATACAAAATTCATGAAAAATCTAAAAATCTCAGATCACAAAATTTGCTATATTGGACTAAAAGATTGAAGTTGGATTCTGTTTACGGATGTCAAAAAAATCGCCGCGAAACGTGAAAAATCGCATACTAAATTTTCAAAAAATTAAAAAATCGCAGAGTAGAAAATGTACTACATCGGCTGAAAAAATAAAACCAGATTTCTCGTACGAATGTTTAAAAAATTGCCTCGGCGTCAGAAAGATAAAAAACGCTAAAAATCACACAAAAATTTTGCAAAAAATTAATAATAGGCAGAGGACAAAATTTACAATAGTGTGTTAAAATATTGAAACTTAATTCCTAACACAAATGTTAAGAAATTGTCGCAAAACACATAAAACGCTAAAAATCACATAAATATTTCGCAAAAAATTTAAAAATTACTGTACGACGAATGTTTAAGAAAAATAAACGTTTAGGTCTGGGGGCTAGAAGATCGAAAATGAATTCCTTTTACCCAATGTGAAAAATTTCTGCAAGGCCGTTTTTAACCAAGATACCACTGTATATATATGGGAATGTGTGCGTGCGCGTGTGTGTGTTTAATAAACATTTGTGCCCCCCCAAAATTTTCGGTCACGCTACGCCTATGTATGCTACATTTTCAGGATTTACTCGAATTTAGTGACAGTCATATCTCAAGAATTAATGCACAGAATTTCATCAAACTTCTTATTCTGTTATATTTGACATAAGTTGGCTCATTCAACTTTGTTTGCAAATGTCTTACAGATTTTAGTTCCCTCTTGTGTGATCTTCGATCACACTTACCTACTTGTTCAGGATTTAAATGATTTTAGTGACAATCATATCTCAAGAACTAATGCATGGAATTTTATAAAACTTTAGATTCAGTTAGACGTTGAACATAAGTTGTCCATAATTAGGTTTTGGTGCAAATAGCCAACAGGTGGCACTGCTGTGCTACATTTTCAGGATTTACTCGAAGTTAGCTACAGTCATATCTCAAAAATTAATGCACAGAATTTCATCAAACTTCATATTCTGTTATATTTGACATAAGTTGGTGCTGATTAGGTTTTTGTGTAATCATATAACAGATAGCGCTGCTGTGCTGCATTTTTGGATTCTAAAATGCATAATTTAAAAAAATTACGCTTTTTGAAGTATTAACATGTATGAGATAGAATAATGTTTTGGGATTGGCTCATCCAACTAGTTTTTGTTTTGATGCAGTATGTTTAAAGGAAGACTTTGTGCTGTTAAACCTAAATCAATCAACCAATCATTTTTTTAAATGTTAATTCTTATAAAATAAATAACTGATAATCAACTTACAAATTTAAAGAAATATAGTCACTAATATTATGGACGGTAAACGTCTGTGTGTGTTTCTGTCTGTGCATTCCACCTCTGTACACGTAAAGGCTCCGGGACAAATCGACTCACCGGCAGCAGACGCAGACCGAAAAATTCAGAAAAAAAGCGCGGAGCTCAAGTTTTGGTCGGGTCGGGCGTCCGACCCGGACTCGGGGAGTTATTAATCGACGAAACTGTTTTAATTACCGACCGAAACTGAACTTGGAAAAGAATTCAAAACAGAAAAAAATTTGCCTCCGACGAGGGTTGCCGGTCTCTGTCGGGTCGGGGAAGGAAAAGGCAGCGGGTTCCCAGGGAGCAATTTAAGCCCCAAACCACAGTGCAGGTCCGACCCGTATCTCCGGAAGTCGGGGGGCCAGAAATTCGGAAGTCGTACGTACGCAACCGGGACGTCGTCAGGTTTAATAAATTTGAAAAATCATTTCCGTACGACGATTAGAACCGAAAAAATCCTTTAAAAATCGATCGATAAAAAATAATTTTCCATTTCTTTCCTCACACAGCTGGTGGAGACCGCAAAACATCGGCGGACATATGTCTGGAACGACCAGAAGAGGATTTTCAAGAGGCGAAGCGCAAATTCTTTTACCGGGGGTCACGTGACTTTCAACTGGGTTTTTTCAGAAGGAGGGGGGGGCATCTCCGAATCTAAGGGGCGCAGTAATTCCAAACTTTGACAGGGCGACGCAAAATGGATTCTGCTTTCAGAATATCTAAAAATTATTCTCATATCTTCATTACGAGCCGATATATTATTTTATTGTATAATTAATCATCAGTATTCGTATAATTAAAGCAAAAGAAAGATTTCTATGACAGTGCTGGCTAGATATTATGATTTTAAGAAGTAGGCCGCGTCTAAAATCTGCATTACGAGTATTTTAAGTTTTTGTTTTAGAGTGGCAACCAGATATTATGATAGGGAAAAAGCGGGCTTCGCCCGTTATCGATTTTTTTTCCGTTTTAAGTTTTTCTACAGCTAACTGTCTTTGAACTAGAACTCAGGTAGTCTAAATAAGTTGTTTGAGGAAAAGCAGTGTCATTCCCTCCCCCCACCCCCCGGCTTTCTGGATTTTTTCTTTTAACTGTGGTCCGTTTCTATGACTAAGAAACTATGTTACAGATTTCCACCAAACTGATTCCAAACATCATAATTAAAGTAATAAGGACCCTCTATAACATTTTTAAAAGTTTCTGAGTTTATACCACTCTTTTCGAATAATAATATCAGATTTTATATTTTGATTTCACAATATCTCGAGTTCTACGAGTCCAATCAGAACGCGGTTTGGCTCATTCGACTCGATATCGATAGAGGATACTAGAGCTTATCGGTTTTAGTTCGTTTTTCACCACCAGGGGGCGTTTTATTATCTCTGTTTCTATGGCCTGGATTACGACGGGGTATGGCTCATTTGACTCGACATCGAAAGCCTTGACGATTTCAGTTATGATCGTATAAACAGCTTGCGCCACCTGATGGTGGAAGGTGGAACTAACGTATACTGCAGCGCGTGCGCAGCACGACTGCTATACGGTGCTGCAGGCAGCGGGGACACGAGCCGGAGTTTCGTTCAGTTAGAGGTTTATACTATTTGATGTGCAATTTAAGGGATTATCCGGTGCGTGCGTAGCACGACCGGTATACGGTGCCGAAGGCAGCGGGGACCAGGGTCGGAGGTTTGTTCAGTTAGAGGTTTATACTTTTCGATGTGCAAATTAAGGGATTATCCTGTGCGTGCGTAGCACGACCGGTATACGGTGCCGAAGGCAGCGGGGACCAGGGTCGGAGGTTCGTTCGGTTAGAGGTTTGTACTATTCAATGTCCAAATAAAGCGATTATCCGGTGCGTGCGTAGCACGACCGGTATACGGTGCCGAAGGCAGCGGGGACCCTGGTCGGAGGTTCGTCCGGTTCGAGGTTTTACAAGATTCGAGATTTTCTACAATTCGAGGCACCGATGTAAATTAGGGGACCGCTGGCGGGCGAAGCCAGCTAGTGAGCTCAAGAAAGTTCTTAAAAATCTAGTATTTGCATGTGGTACATTTTTTAATTACTCTTGAAATTTTTTCAATCTGTGACTTCTTATAGTTTTTGAAATAATTGATTCATTTGTATTTGTATTTCAAAAATAATCTTTAAAGGATTTTAACATTTTCTTCATAGTTTTATTTTTATAATTCATTCTCTTTTTGAACAGTCTATTGATTTTATGTAGGAAAGATATTTTTGCTAAAAATAGCAAAAATTATTCAATATATTTGAATAGGTTTAAGTATTGTATTGCCTGGCTTACTATCTTCTATCAGATTTACAGCTTTCTGTTATTATGTAGTTAATATGTTAAGTGTTCTAAGTAAAATATTGGTGCATTATTTATTTTTCTTTTTTGAAAGATGTATTATGTTATTTTTATGCAGATGATTTTCCTTTTTCTTCATTTAAAATTCACTGTGCATTTTTTTTATATTATCATTATAGGCTATTAATGAGGAGGAGCGTTTGTTAGAGCATGACTTAACTATAGAGCCATCTATTCCAATCATGTTTCAAGAAAAAGAACCATATGAAAAACTTTGGACCACTTCATATGACTTTTTTAGCAATTACAAAATATGGTACTATGGTAAGTTTCACATGCATAAATAAAAATTATATTTATGTCTATGCCATGTTTAGCTTGTAGACTATCAAACTAATCTAAACATGAGAGTATATTAACCCCTCAAGCCAAGAGTTTGCCTGTGATGTACATGTGCATCACAGGCAGTATTACTATTGTATCAGTGCCTCTTGTTGTCTCAGACACAAACAATATCAAAGTCGAATTGAAGTGTTCAGAATCTGACCTTATACCTTCCTTGTAAGACCAGACACTTTATGTGTATATTAACCGATAAAGCAGTAATACAGCTTGTTGTAGCACGCGTGTACGTAGACAGGCTCCTGGCTTGAGGGGTTAATATTTGATTATCATTTATTAGCAAATCAGACCAATCATTTGTTTATTAAGGTGACAGTCAAAATTAGAAACTAGTAAACCCTCATATTTCTTTACTTAGAAAAAGAGCATTTAACTATTGAATTAAAAAAAAATTGAAAAAATATATATGAAAGAGCAATAATTTGTGAGCATTTTTAAACAAACTACACAAAAAGTTCCTATAATTGTGCTAGTTATGACTAAAAATGTGTCAGGTGTTCTCAATGTAAGCAATTATTTAAAGTGGTTATTTTAATTAAATTTAATATAAGCAAGTTTTTAACATTTTGAAATAAACCACTTTAAAATATCCTTTTTATCATTGCTTACATAGAGACCATATTTTTAGTCATAACTGGCATAGTTATAGGAAAATTTTTGTGCAGTTTGTCTTTAAAATGTTCAGAAATTATAGCTTTTTTATGTATACATTCTTGGAAAATTTTAATTTTATGAAGATTTAACAGTTATTTGCCTCATTAAGTATTTTCTGCATCACCTATCTCATATTACATACTTTTTTTCACTCCAATTTAGCGAGATCTTTTAAAGTTACATACCTTTTAATTATAGCCAAAGTATACAATACTTCTTATTAGTTGGTTTCCAAATAAGTCTGTATAATAATTTTTAATCAGTGTATTCAAATAATTCACTCAAAATGATTAAATATTTGTACTATTCTTTACTTAACAGAGAAAAAAATTATTATCCATTCACAATAAGTTGACTAATGAGTAATATGGCTTTATATAAATTTATTCGTTAATTAAGATAACAATCACAGCTAGCAACTAGTAGAAACTAGTTTTTCATTGTTCACTTACATTTTTGGGAGTGAATGCAGATTCACCAAAGATTGTAGAATTTCCTCCTTGAAAAATATCAAGGCAGGAGATTTCTAGCCCATGGGATTCAACTTGTCTATTCATCTAAAAAATTATGAAAGTAAAAAGTCATTAATTCAAAAGCTACAAGCTTTGGAAACTGACATGCAGCCTTTGAAATATCATATAGGATTGTGCGAATTGCACATAAAATAGGAAAATCCTGCATAATGAAAAATGCTGTATAGGATTTTCACCCCTTAAGTTATTTCACAGACATGCAATTTTTCTGCTTTTTTTTTTTTTTTGTAAAACTCTACAAATTATTAAAAAAATAATAATAAAATAAATTAAAAAAAATTGTCAATTTTGCCAAACAATTGCAGAAAAAAAAATTGCGAATTTCACCAAATGATTGCGGGGGGAAAAATTGCGAATTTCGGGAAATAAATGTGGGAAAAAAAAAATCTTGAAATTGCGATTGCATTCAGTCACGAGGCAATCCGCCACAAACCAATTGGTCACAAAATTTGCAAATTTTTGGCTCAATAGGCATAAGAAAATTTTCGTTATTGATTTTTTGCCTTCCCTCTTTACTAATGATTTTCTGCCTTCAATCTTCACTAATGATCTAAAATACATTCAATGCAGAAATCTCCAAAGTCTTTGGTTCCAGGCTGTACAGATTTTTGAGTGTACTGCATATAATATCATTTAATAAAGTAAATGATTTGATAACATTGTAATGAATGCCATAAATGTGTAACTGTAATATACGACTGAAAAAAAAAAAAAAAAAAAAAAAAGAAAGAATTATGAACTTGACTTATAAATACCCTCCCCCAAAATTGAAAAATCCTCCCATCTAAAATTTGGATTATAGGAGAAATTTCCTCCCTAAAATTTAAATCCTAGCATAAGAAGGCTTACACTGTTCAATTCTACTCTATCCACAACATGAGTATCAGTATTTATCGCAAACTTGTCTTAGTAAAGTCTAAAGTGTAAGAGGAAATAAAACTGTACTACATTTCTTGCATATCTTTTTTACATGTCTTCTTTTATTTTCATAAATGAATGCTTGAATTTATAACTGAAGTCATTGAATCTGTGTGCTGTTATACTGCAATCAATTTAAATTGCTGTAAGATAGAATCACTTTTGATTATTTTGGTACCTTCTCTTTCTATCGACTGCATATGATCTCCACCATTTACAAATGCTGAAAGGGAGTCCTCCCTTTCATTTAAAAAATTTAATTTTATGCCCTATAATAAATAACATGTTTTCTTTATGATCTATGTCTGATAGCTACTTTATTTGGCTGAACATTTTATAACTCTAATAAAAAGAAATGAAAATTTAAAAAAATTTGAATTCCTGCTAAATTAATTTTAAAAGTACTGTGAATGTTTATGCTATTTGTTAAGTTTTATGTATAGTTTGTTTGTATATTGTTCGTCTTTTATAAAATGGAATATTTTTGAGAATTGAACATGCCACTGAGGTCACTTGTACAATCTCTGGCTACTTGGGTGCACACAGATATAAATAACTTTACAGCTAGCTATACTGCACTGAAATCACACAAAGACAAATTTCAAGAGTCAACTGAGAGTACCCCTAAAACTTTTTTTTAGAAAAAACACACTGGCTGAAACTAAAAACTGTTTTATTCATTTTTAAAAAGAAAACATATCTATTGGATCTCACTAGGAATTTGGATATTGCTTTAGCACATATGTATTTATTTTATCATAAAGAACCAATGTGTTTTATTTATCAAAAGCACACTATATATATATATATATATATATATACACAGTCAAACCTCGTTAACACGAACACGCTTAACACGAATTACTTTTAGCATGAACTGTTTCTGATTTCTCCATCCAGTTGTATGTAATGTATTTAAGTTCGGATAACACAAACTACTTTTAACACGAACAAAAAAAGTTTCCCCTTGAGTGTTCGCGTTGACGAGGTTCGACTGTATATATATAATAAAAAGAAAACTGCCCAGTTAAACTGAAGGCATTGAGCTCACAGGCTATTCACGCTAATTGTATATTATACTCTTATTTCAAAGAATTTGAAATAAGCCCCTCGAAAAATAAAGAAATCGACAATATATTAAGTGGTTTCATCCCCCCTTATAATTAACCAATGAACACCCAAGAGTATTCAGGAAAGCACAATGAACATATATACAAAATTTGAAGCAAATCGAATAATTCTGCAAGAAAAACCCATTTATTGAAATTAAGGGGGGATTAGACCCCCGTATACCTCTTTATACTTAACCAATGCTCCCCTAAAACTAATCAGGGAAGTGCTACACCACAATGAACCTATATACAAAATTTGAAGAAAATCAGAAAATTCTGAATGAAAAACCCATTTATCTAAATTGAGGGGGGGGGGGGGGGTTAGCTCCCTGTTCCCCTCGTTATACTTAACCAATGGACTCCAAAACTAATCAGGAAAGCTCCTTACCACAATGAACCTACATACAAAATTTAAAGGAAATCTGAAAATTCTGCATGAGAACCCCATTTATCTAAATTGAGGGGAGGGGGGTTAGTCCCCCTCCCCGTTTCCCCCTTTATACTTAACCAATATACTTAACCAAACTAATCAGGGAAGCACCTTATCACAATGAACCTATATACAAAATTTGAAGAAAATCGGATAATTATGCATGAAAACCCCATTTATCTAAATTGAGGGGGGCTTAGCCTCAGGCTTTGATAGCCTGTGAGCTAAAAAATAACATACATTAAAATAAGTTAATAATATTAAGGTATAGTTAAGCCATTTTCATTCTGCAAAGTACTGATAAAATTATTTATAAAATTAATCTAAATTATAAATTATTTTAAGTTGCGTTTTAAGTTTCTAGAAAATCTGTTTTATTATAGGCCCATTTGTTGGTCTGAATGCTGAAGCAATTCGAGATCAAGTTGAAGACATGTGGCGCATCATGTATAGGTTGGTAAAAACATTTGTGAATGAACCTGATCCAAGGGCTGTTGCTGAGACTATGAAACAGAAAATTGAAGCATTTAAAAGCTATATTCCATTGTTATTAGCTATTTGCAATCCTGGTATGAAACCAAGACACTGGAAATCTGTATGTATATATATATTTTTCTCTCTCTCTTTATTTTCTTTCTCTTTTTTAATAAGAAATGATTGAATCAAATTGTATAGCAGTAAAACTTGTAAAAATAAAACTGCAAGGGGGAAAAAATCCATATTAGGCATTTCCAACATGACACAATAGTTTTGTGGTTAGCACATTGCACTGCCACACTACAGGTCCAGGGTTCGTCTCCAAACTTGGACAAAATTCGCTCAACCTTTCGTCCTGTTGAGATGAATAAATGAATACCAAGCATGTTTGGGAACTAAATATTGGGGATTCCACATCAGGCTGGTCATTTGACCAGTACATATGCTATATTTTTATGTAGGCCCTTTTTTACTTTTTTGATTTTGGTTGCAGGGTTATTTTATGAAGATACTTTCAGTTTCGAAACCGGTTTCGACTTTGAAAAATCAAAGAAGCAGTAAATCTAAAGAGAAGAAACAAAAAGAAATTGGTTTGGAATGGATAGGAAACAGTTTGTTTGATGATCTCGTGGTCAGACATGTAATTCAAAATTATTATTATTATTATTATTATTTTTTTTTTTTTAAATGAAGATGGCAGTCGGATGTTGTGGAGTTGCTTTTTGTGATATGATGTTGGCCAAACTTTTCTGATAGATGATATCATGATCAAAGAAGTGTATGTGGATTACTTAGAGAACATAATGTTGCCTTGATCAGAAGAAAACATGCCACTGCAAATGGCACTATCAACGCAATAATTATCTGAATCATTTAGCAAAGCTGACAAAATGGTTGATGTTCTGCTGTGGTTCTTTTAATTACTGGCCATAAATCCAGTTGAGAACTTGTAGCATGAACTAAAAGGTAAAATACAAGTTCACCCTTGAAATTTGAAGAATTATGTAAGAAGATTGTTAAAATTCATGATATCCTTGTTGTTAAGTGTGAAAAAATAGTCAACTTATGTTAAACAAGATCACTGCAGCCTTATTTAAAACCAAAATTTTTGTAACTAAATATTTATACAAAGTTGAAATATTTGTAATAAATAAAGCTTTTTGTCTTCAATAACTAGATGTTTATATTTTTCTGCATTGCATTTTTAGGATACTTCAGGAAAATAGCAAAAACATCCCAATATTCGTTGATGATAGTTACAGAATCAATAAATTATATCACTGGGGTCCAAACAATACATCTTAATCACAAATTAAAAAAATTAGAATGACATTATTCTTAAATTTCAAAAACAATAAAAAATGATTCTTTTTTTTTTTCTTTCCTTTTGTCATAGCTGTATTTTTAATATTTTGGTATAAATGAATGATTTCTCTTTTTTTTATTCTTTCTCTTTATCTTTTCAGATAAGCAAATTTTTAGGATTCAAAGTGCTCCCTGGTCCGAATGCTACTCTTGAAGATATAATTAGAGTTGGATTACTCCGCCATATTGAAAAGTGAGTAACTTGTAATAAAATATCTTTCGTAAGTAATTTAAATTTGATCATTTGTGAATAAGTGGTGAGTACTACTACTCATCTATTTTAAATTACACTTTCACTTAATTTTAGAATTAGTTCTACTTTCATCATAAATGTTATTGTCTTAATATATATAGATTTAAGCATTTAAGTTGATTAAAAGAGAAGGATAGGCATAAATAACATAAAATATTCCTCCAAATGTCTCTTTCTTTCATTCTTTCAGGTGTTTATCAGATTATCTCAACATATTGTTCTGATGACAAATTAACTCATACACATATAAAAATAACAATAATACTTTTGCAAAATATTACTATTATAGACTAATGAGACAACAAACAAATATAAAATTCAAAAACTTTCCAAAACTTTAATGACTTTCTTTTTAAAGCTGTTCTATATATAGAACAATGGTACAATAAACTATTATAAATTGTGTGCATCTATTTTGCAATTACTCAATTTTAGTCATAAGTAATATATAAGACTTGTTATGAAATGATTAAATTTGAAAAGAATTTTAGCCTTTTTTTTCTCCTCCTTTCTTGCACAAAATTAATAAAAATTTGCCAAATTAAAAAATAAATTGATTTAAATAATTAAAATAGGACTTAAAATGACATTTTAAACTTAAAACTTATTTTAGTAGCAGAGTAGACATATACAGTGCAATATTACTTGTGAAAATTAAATAAATCTGAGTTGTCCTATATACAGGACAGGACCATGATAAAGTAATGGTAAAATACATGTATCACACTGAGTGGCTAAATGGTATAAGTTAAACTTACCAACTTTTAGGAGTGTTCAAAGTAGTTCACTCAGAGATCAATGGGCTTTTGTAGGAAATTTTTCCAAGGATTAAATGCCTCTGAAAATATGCATTCGTAGACTCATCAATCTCATCTTCAATATAAAAACCACGCCCACTTTTTTTTTTTTGTAGATAAAAACATAGCGTAAAGTTATACACAGCAAGATCAGGAGAATAGGTTGGATGTTATATCACTTTGATGTTTTTTTGTTTAAGAAATTCGACTGTAACCCTTGCTGAATGAGAAACTGCATTGTCATGGTGAAGCATGAGCTTTCTAGCATTCATCTCTTAAAGAATTTATGGATGACACTTAGTGGTATACCAATTAGACTAATTAGTGGTGTGCCAATCAGCATGAATGGCTTGAGTGTTTTTTAATTAAATCATGCATTTTCCAGCCAAACTATATTTAGTGTATTAAGAGATGTTTGTAGAATATAAATAAATTAATATACAGGGCCACACGCAAAGAACTGGATACATTGTCATCTATGGATGTTAATTTTTACTTTCTTCTATCTATAATAGAAGAAAGTATTATAATCGAAATTTTTTTCAACTTCCGGTTTTCGGCGGATTTATATGTTTTTAGGGTCATGTATTAACAAAACATGTTTTTACAAAATGTCTGTCTGTTCACAGAGCCGTCCTTAGCGAAAGCAAGGCCGAGTGCAAGAACTTTTGCGAGGCCCATCACTTCCAACCTTAATACCCTCCCATTCGCACCAATGTTGCCAGTTTAGCTGATTTTTATTCATTTACCAGGAATTTCCAATAGTAATTTTTGCTTTATTTAATGACAGACATTCCGTGATTAAATAAAGTGATGTCATTTATTCATCTACCAGAAATTTCGAAAAGGAATTTTTGCTTAATTTAATGACAGACATTAAATGATTAAATAAAGTAAGGTAACTATGTGGAAATTCTGGTAGGTAGTTTGAATAAAAAAAAATCCGCTAAATTGGCTACACTACTTCCCACAACGCAATCACCTATTGAAAAATCTGACATGATATACATAGTGGCGCACCATGAATTATACACTTTTTTTTTGGGGGGGGGGGGGGTAGGGGAGGTTAGTACGTTTTATTATGTTATATATAGATTCAGGCCGATTTCCTTTCATAATACTCGGACTATTCTTTTTTCTGCCGATTTGGGCATTCCATGACATTTTTTCTGGCCGTGTCATGTAAGAAATTTCTTTTTCTTTCTTTCTTTCTTTCTTTTTTTTTTTCTTTTTTTTTTTTTTTTTTTGTAAATAAGTGATATTGTACAGTAGTTAAAAAGATGTTCTCTCTCTCCTTTTATAAAAAGGAGAGAGAGAACATCTCCATACTTTTTAATATTCAAGTTGCCCCAGAAAGATGCTAAAAATAAACTGTTCAATTGGAAACTTTTCGAATTTGAATACAAACTCTGAAATAAGAGGTCATCTACATATTAAACATTGTATCGATTTTGATTTTTCCAATGGCAATACCCACTTTTGACACCATTTTTAAGTTCATTTGGTCAACGCAACCAGTAAAAAGGCACCGATTGCATACTTTTTCTTAAATATTCGTAGAGTTAGATGCGTTAAAAGTTTGAGAATGCTAATGTTAATTCACGTGACAATCTTTTATTTATTATCTTCCCAAAAATCATCCGATTGATTTTTTTAATGCGATACAATGCATAGACGCAAAGATAGTTCATGCATTTTTCTTTTAATTCAAGAAAGATTTTTTAATTATGAAAATTATTAATAAAATCATATTAAAAAAATTATGAATTCTGATTGACATTAATTTCATTTAAAACGAAACCCAGTTGTGAAAAACGTGGGTTATGTAAGTGCACATCTCATTCCAATCATTAGTTTTTGAGATACAGATAAATTTTACTTTGCGATGGCTCAAATTAAAGGGTCCATGTCCTGTTATCCAAGGATCCACAGAAATTAAAATGTTATACATCAACCAAAAAAAAAAAAAAAAAAAAAAGATATTTTCTTACATAAAAAGTGAATTTATTTTACACTAAAAGAATCTGTATACTTTTTCTGGTAACTAATTGAATGTTCTCGATACATCTCTTTGTAAAATATGTTTATTTTTCTAAATTTATGGATAAACTCCTAACTCATTTTCTTTTATAATTATATAACTCCATGTAATTCCGTATACCATGGCTTGCGGCTGAATCTGAAAATGTTGTACTTTAAAAAATGTTTGCTTAAATATGTGTGCAATATTCTTTTAAATAATTTTAATTGCGGGATAATACTGGCTAACAAATATCGGAAATTTTAGTAGGAATTGAGATGAGTCGGATCTGATTTTAATGATTTTTTGTCGTCTGAGGCCGGAAAGGAGATTTTAGCTTCTACACCGAGTCAGGATAGCTTTTTCTGGAGAGGACTGGATATAGGTCTAAAAATTACGGCCCATTCAGACCTCTTAACCTGACATTCGTGAGCAGGCGATCAACTATCAGCCAAAAATAAATGAAAATTATGCAAAATCAAATAATATTTAAAACAATTTGGTGGGAAAATTGTTAATTAATTTCTGATATTTTAAACAGAAAAAGAAATCAAAGATAAAGTCTAAAACATTTATGTATTGGACTACAGTGAATCATATACGTCCCATGGACTGATAGCAGGGCTGCCACTATCAAATATTTTTACATTTGTTTTGCACTACTATTTACAAAAAAAAAAAAAAAAAAAAAAAAAAAAAAAAATCTTTGTGGTAGATTCTTTTTTAAATTGTCATAGTACGGGAAAGATTTTTTTAATTAATTAATTAATTAATTAATTTTATTTTATTTTATTTTATTTTATTTTATTTTATTTTATTTTTTTGAAAAAGCACTACGAATGATAAAAAAAATAGTCGCCACTTGCAGCAATTTCTAATAAAAAATAAATTCGTAGTCAAAGAATTAATCAATTAAATTACTTGATCAGAACACTTTATATTATGGCAGTAACGAATGCAGCTTTCGACCTGTAAACTCTATTTTTTCTTTAATTGTAACCTGTTTAAACTTTTGATTTAATTAGTAAATATTAAACATGCTAATATTTTTAATTTAATTAGAGAATTTAAATATAGGAAAAATATTTGAGTTAAAATCAATATTTCCGAAAATTTTCTTTTACTTTAAGAACCTTCAAAAACTTAACCGTTCATAATTTTTGGAGACTTTAAATTTTTAGTTTAGCCTCGGGGTCTGGGGGACAGGATTTCAGTTCCCTGGCGTCCCCGTCGTGTTTATGAGATAGAACATAAGTATGCATGTGGGCAGGTACATCGATATTCGTATAATAAAAAGAGAAACTTGATTACACAAGAAGGAAAGCAAATCTATGTTGTCCATTTCAAATTGTATCATTAAAATAGTAGTGAGCAGTTTATCAGCATCAACATCATTACGTCTTAACAATTAACACTCAGTTTATGAGCCTGACCAGATTTTTTTATGCGCCTGGGCTACAGTAGAACAATGTCTACAGATTGAATATAAGTTACAATAAATCTATTCTCTTCTCGAGCGTCCATAACTTGCATCGAACATTTTATTGATAAAAAATTTTACATTTTATAAATAAGCAAGTTTACACGCATAAATTTTATTATGAAAAAATAAAAACTCACAATAAAATAAATAACAAATATTTAGTTATTTTGTAATTTTTTTAACTCGGTCGCGAGGCCTTCCTAGGCGCGAGGCCCTGTGCGACCGCACCTGTCGCACACCCCTAAGGACGGCTCTGTCTGTTCATGTGTCTGTTCACGTTGTATCATTGAAAAGTGTATGAAGTTATGCACATAATTGAACCAAATTTGATTTATAGGTTTATGACTGTGGCCATCAGGTCCTCCTTGAATTTTGGGATATTCTGGCAAAATGGGGCACTGCAATAGTGATTTTCGTTCCATTTTCTTTAGTGTAGTATCGAAAAGTGTATGAAGTTATGTACGGAATTGAACAAAATTTTATGTATATGTTTTGGACTATGGCCTCTAGGTCCCAATAGAGTTTGAGGATATTCTGTTGTAAGGGGGCACTGTGATAGTCCCTTAAAGATTTCAAATTCAAAAAGATGCACAAAAAAAAAATAGAAATTCTAAAAGTTTTTTCCATTAAATGTTTGGCCTTGATGCAAGGATTCCGAAGCAATTTTTGTTTTGCCTCTATCTTAAAAAATGGCTGAAATATAGAAGTTTGAATTTTAGGGTGACTGACATTTTGATACAACGTTACATGTAAAATATATATACAACATGTTTCAACTCTTATATGCTTAACACTATAGATTTATCCTCACCAACGTCAAAATATTGCCAAATTTGGCGACAAAAATATGTTGTTATGAATGAAGCCTGCTTGGCTATACCTGATTATTTGATGATATTCTCATTCAAATTCAATATTGACAAGAACTGGGAATGAATCCTCTGTAATTGGGCTCCATGCATTTTAGCTTTGTGTTTTCCAGTAACAAGGAATAGAGAAGTTCCTTTCCTGCTACGAAATGTCCTAGCCAGAAGGACATTTCGTAGTTTAGTATACTTCAGCTGCTCACATCCAGATAACCTGACGATTCACAAGCAGCTGACGTACAGCAGAATGACAAAAAATATTGACTTTATGAGTGGTGTGATAGCACATTTTGAAGCATTAACATGTATGAGATAGCTGAAAGTTTTGGGATTGGCATATCCGACTAGTTGAAAATATTTTTTCAGTTTTGTTATGTGTCTTTTTTACTTACCCATCATACGTAGTATAGGGTAAGTCTTGTAATCGTTTTGAAAATCGAAATTTTTTTTTTGACGGATTTACACGTTTCAGACACTGGAGATTCCAAAAAACATATTTTTAGAAAAAAAAATTTGCCGTCCGTCTGTGTGTCTGTGTGTCTGTGTGTGTGTGTGTCTGTAAACGCTCTATCTCTCGAACAAATTGAGATAGAGACTTTCAATTTGGTATGTACTTAGTATGTAATAATGGGAAGAAGTCTATTTCATTTCAATAACCTCGATTAACCGGAACATTTTTTTTCGGACTCTCGAAATATTCGTTCTGATGAAAGGTATATAAAAATTTTCGAAATTGTTTATTTTAAGGAGTAAATATAAAAAACAATAAAAAAACATAAATTTTGCATAAAACATGAAGTCGATCGGATAATGAGTTGCCGAGATATTTGGAATCCTATTTTCCACACTCTTCGATTTTTCATGACCCTGTATTTCATCCAAATTTCACTTCAAAGATATATTTTAATTGGAAATTTGACGCTTAATCAGATGCAATAAACTGCTAGTTAATAGGAGTATTATTTTTGGATTTATAAGGAAAAACCTCTTTCAAGCAATTCAGTAATCGAGCCTTTTTATGACGTCATCAAGCCACGATTTTATTTGAATTGCAATGCATTTTATAAGTAGTTTACACGTTTTTATTTTAATATTTTACATTATACATATACATGATGGGTAAGTATTACGGTGGCCCCCAACGACTAGTCTTAAATTAGATTTTCTTTAATATGAGATGTGTATAAAAATCTGTAATCCGGACATTTCAATGATCCGGGGGGGGAATGTCCCCCCCGGGCCACCCCCTGAATTCAACACTGTGTATAGTCATGTAATTGATACATGTTATTGAGGTTTACTATGGCATGTTTGGTATTGAATATGAAGTGTGTAGCACTTATAATTTTTTTACAGGGACACTCAAAAGAATTCCGTTACATTACGGTCTATGGGGAAAAATCATTTGCTGTTTATTTTAATGATGTTATACAATTTCAAACATATTGATATATATCACTGAGGTGCACTAGAAGAGGCTACTATAGAATATGGTGTGTATAGCACTTATATTTGTTTTACAGGGACACTCAAAATAATTCCGTTGCATTACGGTCTATGGAGAAAAATCGTTTGCAGTTTATTTTAAGATGTTTAAATATTTCAAACAAATGGAAATTTATATATGTAACTAAGGTGCATTACAAGAGACTTACTATAGGATATTTAGAGTTATTGTTCATTTACAGGGACACACAAAAGAATTTGGTACTGTCTGTTAACAATAATTTCTGGAAGTGCTTTTTCAGTTTTTTAACGCATTTTTAAATTTAACTCATTATTTTTTCTATTGCTTGGTGTGTATAAATTCTATAAATCATATACAGGGCAGCACAAAAGTTCTGGAGTACATTTACGTTTATTGAAGGAAATTCAAAAAGGAAATTTTAAACTGTGCTATGCGTTTCCTATCTGAACTAAAATTTAGCATTCTATGTAACATATATACAAATCTATAGAACATATTCAGTGCTGCACAAAAGAATTTGGATATTTTTCTGAAGATTGTTAATAATTCCTGAAATTGGGTTTATAAATATGTTATGCGTTTTCCGAATTATTTACTTAGATATTGTCTTTTAACTTATTAAATGGTAATGATTTGTAAAATTATTTTGGAAGTATTCTGAAAGTGTTGGAAAGTGTTTTATAATTTATGCTTAAAGCCTTTATTTCATTCTTGTTATTAAAGTTATGATTTTATGTATCTCTATCTATATAACTATCTTTTCATGTAACTTTTTAAACGTAATTTAAACTTGCTTTCCATGAACGAAGTTTGCTCTGATTTTCAGAATGATTTCCTGTCATGGTCTATTTTATGTTTTGATAAAAGTTTTCATTTGATAAGTGTTTTTATGCTAATAGCGCTCCTGTGGAAAAATGCATAACTGCATAATTTAAACTCACTTTCTATGAATGAATTTTATTCTAATCTTTGGAATAAGCTTCTGCCATGGTAAATTTTTTGTTCTAATAAAAAAAAAAAAAAAATTGATAGTGTTTTTATGTTTGTAGCATCCCTGGTGGGAAACTACATAAGTACGGAAAATAAACTCACTTCCTACAAGTGAATTTCACGCAGAAATTCAAAAAAAGCTTTTGCTATAAACAAATGTCTGTTTTGATAAACATTTTCATGTGATTAATGCTTTTATTATTGTAGTGTGGTGAAAAATTGCATAATTACATAATTTAAACTCACTTCCCAAGAACGAATGTTGCCCAATTCTTGATAATAAGCTTCTTCTGTGATTAAATTTATGTAAAAGAAAAAAAAAAAAAAAAAAAAAAAAAATCTGATATTAGTTTCTTTTTATGCTACTAGCACCTTCTGGTGGGAAATTACATAACTATGGAATTAATCTCATTTCTCTCAGATTTTCAGAATAAGCTCATGCCATGGTGAATTTTATGTTTTAGTAAAAACTTTCTCATGTTTTTTTTTTTTTTTTTTTTTTTTTGTTTTTTGTCAGTCGTGCCCCTGGTAGAAAATTGCATAACTACTCAATTTAAACTCACTTTCCATGCTTTTCACTCAAATCTGCAGAATAAGCTTCTGCTTCCATTGTCAATTTTAATTTTACTAAAAATTTTCTCAAAGATTTTTTTTATGCTACGAGCAATGCTACTAGGAAATTTCATAACTTAGTAATTAAACTCATTTTCCACAAATAAATTTCACTCAATTTTTCAGAATAAGTTTCTGTCATAGTAAAATTTATGTTTTGATAAAAATTTTGACATGAAAGGTTAGTTACCCAGATTGTGCCCCTGGTAGTAAATTGCATAAGTGAAATTATTATTATTATTATTTTCTACTACACCCCCAAGTTAAAATGAGAAAATACAGTTTGATCTTAAAATTTTTTTACCTATGATACCAGCCCCAGCAAGAAATAGAGTAGCTAATTTTAAATAAAATTGATGTATTTTTTTAACTATATGACAGCCATACTCAGTTTAAAAATAAGTAGTGCAGATTCAACGTAACTTTTATTTGTGCTTATAGTACTCTCATCTGGGAAAAAAGATAATTAAATATATTTTTTTATTATTATTATTTTCTTATGAGAATTTAAACACGAGTTGAAAAATTTCAATAGAACAAATATTTGCCTTATCTTAATACTATTCTTTTGAAATGAAGTTAATGTTAGTGATTGAAGGTTTACCAATATGATGTTATTGTAAAAAATTTAATCTACATCTAACACATTTTTATGAGAAATTTATCTGTTTCAATGTACCTTAAAAAGGTCCAAGAATCTTTTTCTTTCTTTCATGCTTTTTTAAATTTTGTTTTAGTTACCCCCCCCCCCCCCCCCCCACTAAATTCAAAGTTTTTTCAAATAAAAATAGATATATATTTATCAGAAATGATTTTTAAAGTATCAGAAACTAAAATATTTTTTGTGCATTAGATTGATACATACTAACATTATCTAAAATTTTCCCTTTTACAAAAAATTGGTAAAGAATTTCAGGTAGAAATACCTATAATATCTAGCTTGAATTCTCTGGATAGAAAAATTTCGACTTTTCTCACTAACTAGGGGGAAGATTTTTAGTAGGTTTTAGTTGAATGAAAGACTGGGTTAATTTTTGTTATTTTTATTTATTTATTTATTTATTTATTTATTTATTGCTTTACGATTTTGATGGTAGTGATTTTAAATATATACAGGCATCCCCCGACTTACGTAATTAATGCGTTCCGCAGACTTTTACGTAACTCGAATTTTATGTAAGTCGAATGTGTAATTTGCTTAAGTACAATTTTGTAAGAAACTGTAAAATATTTATTATATATATATGGATTATTTACACAGCATTAATTTTTAAATAAAACATCATGCAGCAGTATTTACTCGAATATAGATTATACAAGTATGAAAAAACATAAAGGTAAACTGAAAAAACACTTTTCAAATAAAAAATATCTTATGGAATTTGGGATTTATAAATTTAACATTGATGGAGTGATTTATAACAATTTTGAGATTACTTCAAATGACTATAAAAATATGAAATAATTTGATGGCAACAATGAATAACGAACAATAAAGATTCGTTATGATAATACTGTACATTCCCAACAAAAATATAACTCTCTCTAATACATAAAGCTACATTATAATAGTTTTAATTCTTATCTACATATTTTATTTATAAAATAATTATCAAAAGTATGCAAACGCGTATCAAATGCGCTAGTTAGTTCATAAATGTAATTTTAAAAATTTTTTACGTAACTGCGAATTTACGTAAGTCGGGGGATGCCTGTATATATATATCATCTGCTAATTTTTTAATTAAAAGATATTCTTACAGTCATTAAATGGCGAAATAATTCTTATATATTTCAGTCACATGTATCGTTTTCCTTCACACCTTGTGTGAGTGTAGTTTTATTTGTTTGTGTAAAATTGAGTTAGAGTTTGAGGGGGGGGGGGGGGGGGGTTAGTTTGAGACCTATAGCAACCAGGCTGTAGTCCCAATTTATTCACAACTCAGAATGCACCCAACAGGCAACAGAAATCACATCCAACTATATCCCATCTATACTATGAAGGAAGCGAAGGGTAGAAAAACGAAACCCATCAGATGAACAAAATTTATTAATAAAATGACCAAAAGAACGAAAACTCTCGCTATATTTGTGTAAAATTAACAGAATTAAAAAAAAATGTAAATGCTTCAAAACTGTTTTTGTTTACTTTGAGTAATTATAACAATCTGACTAATTCTAACAATGATAATTGTAATAATAAACCATAGAATGATATTCCATATTAATTGATCAGCTTTTTTTCCAACAACCTGTTTTTAATAATAATTAATTAATTGTTTATGTTTTTGTTCATTTGATTATCCTTATTAAGATCATTTTTAATATATATATATATATATATATATATATATATATATATTATAAAAATTAATAATGAAGCCTAAATGAGATTTTTTTTTTCATATATTATTTTGTTTGTCATATTTTTTCTCAGTGCATTTTTGAAATTGTTAATAATAATTATTATTATAGTTTGTGTAATAAAATTTTTATTGTGTAATAAAATTTTTATTGTGTAATAAAAAATAATCTTATTTGTGTTTGCAATAATTATAGAGTAGAAGAACTTTCAGTTACAATAACCAAAGAATTTGCTTTAGAAAAGGCATTGGCTAAAATGAAAGATGAATGGAAAGACATGGAATTCGAATTTAAATCTTATAGAGAAACTGTAAGAACAATTTGAAGTTTGTTAATGTTAATATTTAAATGGTGTTGCTACTATCTTTTTAATATATTTCTTTATATAGTTTAAAGTCTGAAATACAAGCATCCAATAAGTAATATGATCTATAAACTAGACTTTTCGATTTATCAAATCTGCAGTGTGGGATATTGCTAGATTGTAGAATTATCATTATGTGGTTGAAAGTACTTTAAAAGTACTTTAATTTTTAGTCATTAGTATTTTTTTTCAAAACAAGAGATAGTCTAATTCACTTTAAGAAAGAGTAGAAATCTTTCATTTAATGGAGTAAATGGCACAATGCATTGGAAACATTATTAATTAAAGTCACATAAACTAAGTGTTTTAATATGGTGAAAACTTACTGGTGATTCTTCAACTGATGAAATTGCTAGCATGATCCCAAATTTTCAATTTAATTTCATTACTGTAAATGGACCAGAAAGTGATCCAGAAATTGCATAAAAGCAGCAAGAAAATTTTCTGCTTTCCTATTGGCTGTTCCCTTAACTTGTCCCTCTTTCCCTCCCATTTCCTTTCAGTCTTGCTCCTGTCTTCAAAGTGGTTGCACACATCTTCTTTGCACCTGACGAAAAAAGACCCAATTCTTTCAAAAAAGGCCTTGCACATTCCTTATTTTATGGTCTTATTATTAAGTTTTTTATGCTTTTAATCATTAGTTTTGAATGAAACTGTTATGTTCTATATGCTTGTCAGCTTGTGTGAAACTAGAATCCTGTACAGATCAAATTAAATTGATCAAGCTGAACTAAACTAGAAATTCCATTTGAAAGCCTGAACTGCGACTTGACCCAAGCTAAATAATTTTTATTGAGCCACAACTAAGGTACTGATTCAAACTTAATCTGAAACCTGAAATGAAAAAAAAAAAAAAAATGAATGTTATATTTTAATACAATTATGAAAAATAGTGTACAATGATATGAAGGATATTTTTATTGGAAAAAATGAACATATACATTCTCATTTTTATTCAAATACATAGTTTTTTATTTTTTCATCTGAAATAACTGTATCTTTATTTTGGAAAATTTCATTTATCCAACCTAACCTGCAAGAACTAAAACCAGCCTGAAACTGAGCACAACCTGCAACAAAATTAAAAAATATCTGAAGTGACTCTACTCAACTTTCCGAACACTTTATTGAATAATATGCTTTTAAATAAATAGTAACATAAAAAAAATAATAATAATATAAAAACAATGGCACTCCGGGAGTGCTGACATAGGTGAAAACTTTAACAATTACATGTGTATTTTTTGAATCGTCAGGAAACGTTTTATTGTGCAGGAAATACTTTTAAATGAAGTGTTTTTTTTTTTTATTCATTATTATAAACTACTACTACAAAAATTATATTACAATTTTCATTTAATGCGCTATTGTACATGAAAAATAATGCATATTATTTTACATACAAAAATTGCAATCTATTGCTTAAAACGTAAATTTACAAATACATGAAATATGAAATTTAATTAATTGGTATTCTTTGAAATGAATACCAATGAAACTTACGAATTTTCATCCACACTTTCATATCTTTTGTAATAACATTTATCTGCAAAATAGGGTTCCCGCTTCCTATCACTCCAAAAATGATGACTCCTTTGCTGCCTGTCTTGTTTACGGTATTCATGAACATTATGCTTTTTCCTATCTTCATACTGTGCATATTGTTTGCGGTATCTATAATTTCTATCAACAAACTTTTCTTTTCTATAAAATGATTTCACTTCATTTCCATATCGGTGATCACGTTTCTTAAAACTTTCGTGAAATATTTCATTATTTTCATTTTTTCTTTTTATATTACTTCCGTCTATTTCTTTTCTCGTGCTCGTTAAATTATAATATTTTCCGTGTTTTGTTATTTCATTTTCATCTTTTGATTTGGTCTCGCGAGTTGAGTCACTTTTATCTGTTTTCACCGCGCGTGCTAAATTTATCTTGAAATTATTTTCTGAATTATTTTTATTCATAATACCAATCATTTCGTTTTCTGCACGTGAACTATTTCCTTTTGATACTTTTGCTTCATTGTCTGAATTGGCAACATAATTTAATTTTTTATCAGAATTATTTACAACTTTAAGGCAACCTACTTGAAAAGTATTGCGCTCGTCAACAATTTTAATTCCCTCTTCATCTATCGCCAACTTTAGTTGGCTGATCACGTCTTGCCCTATTACAATATCGTATGCGAGAGATTTTGAAACATAAAATTTCGTTGATATAAGAAACCCATCAACACGTATTTCATACACAAAATATCCAATTAGATTTACAGTTTCTCCGCCAATGTCAGTTAATAAGATATCAACAGAAGACAAATTTGACGACCCAATATTGACATAACATTCGTAACTGAATCGCTGAATATCGCTGCCTGTATCAAACAATAGATTTGCTTCTTTGCCTTTGATATTAATTATTTTACCCATTCCATTAGGTTTTGACTTATTTCTGATTCGAATTGTAGCAATGTTAGCTTTTTCCTGTACATCGGAATTAGAATTGTGATTTTGCCGATTATAATTTCGATAGTTTTCGGTATAGTCTTGACTGAACTCATTAGTTTGACCGTTATTTCTATTATTACACTGAGACGCTATGTGGCCTTGATAGTTCCATCTAAAACACCTAATTTGAGATTTATTTCTTTTGTTTTGGTATTGCGTATGAAAGAAAGATTGTGAATTTTCATTTTTACTTACTTCAGGTTTTCTATCTTCAAAGTGGTGTGAAATTCTATTCATGGTTTTAACATTACGTCTCGCCCCATCATAATCGTCTAGTTTACTTACTAATACGTCTACATTTTTAATTTTTGGAAGATCATCAATAAAATGTTCTTTCATTTCTAAAGGTAATCTTTTCTTAATTTGATCTATTACTATTAATTCTTTTAAGGATTCAAAATCAGATACTTTAAGACCACTAATCCATTCTTCCAAATAATTTCTTAATTCAAATGCTAAATCCGGCCAAGTGGCTGAAGATTCTCTTTTATGTGATATTAATTTCTGCCTAAATTCTTCTGGCGTCATTTTGAAGTGTTTAAGAAGTAAATCTTTTACGTACTCGTAATTGTTCGCCAATGTTTCTGGCTCTCTAGCTATAATATTGGCGATTTCTAACAGAATTAAACTTAACAAATGTGTGACCCAATTTTCTTTTATTATATTCATTCGAGAAATTTGTCTTTCAAATAATGCTAAATAGAGACTAATATCACTTTTGCTGTCAAAGTGAGATATTAATTTAAGCAAATCTGGTTGCTTACCTGAACCAGCTATTGCAGAATCGTCACCAAATATACAGAGGTGTTGGTAACAGTGTCACGAGTTCAATGGTTTTTTCTCATCTCAAAAAATGCCCCAGCTATTGCAGAATCGTCGCCAAATATACAGAGGTGTCAGTAACAGTGTCGCGAATTCAATGGTTTTTTCCCATCTCAAAAAATGCCCAACGCGCCTAAAGAAGTTTTCACTTCAATAAAAAACTTAGATCTTAATTTTACAATGTTAACTGTTTCCATTGGTAAAAATGACCTCATGTTTAAAAAGTAATATGCACTATCTTGCATAAAGCTATGACATAATTTTCAATTAATTTTGATTTTGTCCAGACCGAGATTAAAGCCTGTAATTTAAAATAAATATTGAAATTGAATTTACTTAGCCATGTTAATGATAATTTTAAGTAGATATTTTGTCATTTTTCATCAACAGAATGCAGTACTTAAATTTCCATATGCTTTTATCAAACTGATAAAAGTTGTATTTTTTTTTCTTTTTTTTTAATTTTTACTAAATTAAATCATGTTCTGGTAAAATCATTATTGTATTGACGTAAAATAAGCATGAACAATAAAAAATGAATAATTGAATTAAAAGGAAAAATAGTTATCAGATTCCTCTGATCACAAAATGTTTCAAATACCAAAACCATTCTCAATTTGTTCGAAAACAGGGTTCCCAGTGCATGGAAAGTCGTGGAAAATCTGGAAAGTCAGGGGAGGGGGGGGGGGGGGGGGATTTTTTTTAAAATTTGAAATCATTTCTTTTTCAGAAAAGTGTTACTATATTTCTCGCTACATGGCACCTCTGAAAAATCTCTAGACTTTTGTCGGTTTCAAGATCAAGAAATTCTTTCAAATGCGATGCAGAAAAACCATAATATGCACAAAAGTTTTCCACATTTTTGAGACTTTTTCATGACATTTCAGATTCTTATAGAATTTCATTTTGCAATTTTCTTGAAAGGTGCATGAATTTTCTCCTGGGAAAAGAGTATGAACCCTGTTATTACGATACAAATTTCTGATTTTTTTTACGCTGCTTGTTATTTTGTGTTATTTAAAGCAGATTTTGTGTATGCCTCTTTGGTCATGGAATTTTTTTGGATTTGGTCAGAGAAATTGCCTGACATGTTTTCCTGGGAACCCTGGAAAATGTATACTGTTATCTTACTATAGTGACTAATAACATATTTGTTAAATGAGAGCTCAACTGAAACGTTCTTTGGATGCTATCATGTTCACTTAATACACACATAATTGTAAAAACACAAAAAACACATGCCTGGGACCTAAGAACATGGAAAAATACCACACACATACATATAAAATCTTTTTAAAAATAGTAAAAATGTATTTAGGTAACCTATAAATGTAAAGATATATCAAAATTTATATATACAGTAGAAGATCTTTATAGCGTAATTCTATATAATGCAATTCTCTGTATAAGACACAACTTATCCGATGTAAACAATGAATTTTGCTGTTAAGAAGCACCTGCATTCACGCATTGTAAAAAAACAAATTCTGCTCTTTAGAGGACTAAATTTGATACATTAGTTCAAATTCATCTCCTTAATTCAGAGCTCTTTAATGAAAAAATTGCTATTATTACAATAAATTATTTTGGGAAATTAGTAATATAATGATAATAAATGATTTGGTCCAGGCATACTTGGATCATGTTTATAAAGTAAATGTAACTATGTAGGGAATGATCTATATTATGCAAAAATTTATAATCTGCACAACTCCTGGTAAAAAGCATTATAAAGATACTGCACTGTGTTCTGATATGTTTCAGACATATTTCATCATGTTTACAAAGTTTAATGATGTGTGAGATGTGATCAATATAATGTACAACCTCACATTTTTAAGTTTGCGTTATAAAGATTTTCTACTGTATATATATAGCGTGTCCGAGAAAGGTCTTTATCATTATAAACATCAATAACAAAAATACTAACAGGTGAAATGAAATGCAGTTTGCTGCAAAAGAATGAAGAAATCTAAGAGTTTTTTTTTACAGTACCTTCAATGTAGCTGTACGTAAGTTCTGTTAGTAGCACGAAGAATGTCAAGCTGTCTTCTCATGTCAATAGTCAGCTGTAATTTTTCTTATGCTCAACATTTCCTGTCTCTTTAAACATCTGCAACCATGCATAAATTGAAGGCATACTTGGTGGATCTTTATGGTACATACGGTGAAAATTACTTTGCATGGTTATCGGTGATTATGTTTACACTAACCACAATACACACTTCGTTTTCTCCTGTCTGGTCGCCATTTTCTTTTCTTATCACAACTGCCAAGCAACTAGCTCCATATACTCAGGCAATGGATACCAGAAAAAACTCTTAGATGTCTTTATTCTTTTGCAGAAAACTACATTCCATTTCAGATGTTAGTATTTTTGTTATTAATGTTTAGAATGATAAAGACCTTTCTCGGACATGCTGTATATACATATATATACCTTTTTTCCCCCCATGATTACAATACTTTCCTTATGCTATATGTATCCAGGAATTAGCTAGAGCAACCCTACCTGATGCAAGACTGTAGTGTAAGCTATTAGGCTAAATTAATTGCATTTTCAATACTTTTCATGCATAACATTAAATTTTCTATGAATCCTTCCTAAAAAAATTCAGAAGCTGAAAATGAATAAATTTCTTTCTAAATTGTTGCGTAATGTTTTTGTAGTTATATCTTTAGTTAGAAATAAAAGATAAATGAAATTATTTTTTTTTTAAATGGAAAAAAACATATGCATAAATTTAAAACAATAATTTGGCTGAAAATTATGTTTACAATATGATATGGGAATGATTTTATTATATTCCCTGTGATAAAGAATTTACTGGTGTTTGATATGTCAGAAAAATATTAACTTGTGATTAATTTATTTTGTGAAAAAAAAAACATAAAATAAAATCAAGCAGAATGATACATTTTCATGGATTTTATTTAATATTCAATAGGGTATACCCATTTTGTCTGCTGTTGATGATATTCAGGTTTTACTGGATGACCATATTTTAAAAGTCCAGACTATGCGAGGCTCTCCCTTCATCAAACCATTTGAAACAGAGATGAAGGAATGGGAAGAACAATTACTTTTGGTGCAAGATGTGTTGGATTCATGGTTAAAAGTAAATTTTGTTTTTTTTATTCTGTTATCTGTTTATTTGTCGACATGTGTTTCCAAGTTTCTTATTGGCTTTTGATTAATTTTAGTAATTTTGTTAATTACCAAAGGAAAACTATAGCGAAATGAAAATAATGTTAACAATAGATTCATTGTAAAACACTGATTTTAAAACTTCCAAAAGTACCTACTATTTCCATATCAATGTGTTCTAATTTTTTGCAATTGTTTTTAGAACAATTATTGATATGAATTGAACTATCGTCTGTAGAAACAGAAAGTAATAAAACACGTGTATTATAGATACTTTGCAAAGTTTTATGCCGCCACTTTGAAGGACAGAAATAGTCAGCTTTATATTTAAAAAACACTGTTTATTTAAAAACAATTTGAAATGGATGCAATGAAGCTTCTTTTAAATTTTGCCTTCACTACACTGCACTTAACGCTAATCTAATCCTTATAACAATATTTGATAATGCAATATATACAATATGTAGAATACACTATTAATTTCAAACTTACGTGCATATGAAGCTTGACTACTGCTTCAAGAGCAAACAACACTATCGCTGTCAAACAAATGTTACTTCAGAAACTACATAAATGTCACTAGCAACCCATGGTTGCTGATCAACTTTATTCAACAATAACTAATTGAATTTCTTACCAAGCAGACAACTTGCTCCTGGCTAGATTATCTTTTCAATTCAGCGACATACGTGGCAAGATCCACAATCTAAAGACTGGTCCTGTTGATGTTGGTTAAGGTAGGTCTCGACCCCAGATCCACTGATATGATCTCTTGATCCTGCTTTTATACTCAGCAGATTGACCAACATAGCCTAATTTGCATAAAACCACAGCAAAAAACAGTAACTGCAGATTTTGAGAGCCTCAAATACACTTCGGAAAAAATTAAAGTAAAATAAAGTACAGATGTCACTCTTACGCATACAGGTTAATATCGACAGAACATGCACATTCAAAAAAGTAGACTCCCTTTATAAGAGAAGTTGCCAGCCCACTACAGATTTATTCTTAAATAATGTTATGAAACAATAACTGAGTTAGCTTGGTATTTGGGATAGCATGTTAATGGGTTACATGAAAACAAACAAACAAATAAATAAATAAAAATTTCAATAAAAGTGAAAATAAGCTCTCTGAAAAAAAGAAAAGAAAATACAAATAATAAATTGCACAAAAAAAAAAAAAAGGGATAACTAAGTTATTCAATAACGTCTTTAAGAAAGAGTGTTGCTGATTTTTTTTTTTTTATATATAATTCTTACAAATTGGCAGTTGTAATCTTTCGTTTTCTCACCAAATGAAATATTTTGTTGCAATTAATTGCGATAGTCATTGGCAGTAAGAACCTTATGTGTTTCTATTTTTTTGTTTATCTTTATCTAATCTGCTACATATTTCAGTTTTTCCATTAATAGTTATTAATCAATATTAAATGTGTCGTCTAGTTGCAAAACTGGCTATCTCCAAAAAGTAAAATTTTGAGAAAAAGATGATTTTTTGCCACACTTAGCCAAAATAAGATTAGAACCAAAACTCTTTAGTTTTATAGTTGTTAAGACAGTATATTTGAAAACACAAAATAAGGTAGCAGAGGCACATGAAATGAGGGTGTTATTCAAGTCTTTGTTTTGGATTTGGCCACCTTTGCAACTTACTTTGGAGTTGGACGGTTTTGCAACAAACCAGAAATTAATTTTTACTCAATTTAATGTGATATTGGGTTTTTAGGGGTAGCAAACACACAAAAATGTTCGGGGAAGCGTTGAGGAGCATTGGTAAGCTATTGAAGAGTGCCCACACCTTGAATTTCTTGGATTACCAGTAGGGCAGTACCTGAAAAAAATAATGCCAGAAATTATGAAAATGTAATCACAAATGTATTCTCAGATTTTAACTGTAGCAAAAGCCCGTTCATTCCGCATCTACAATCCTCAAAATACTAAAATTTATAAAAAAAAATTAAATGGAAGAATATTTTATTAAAAAATTAAATAGATTAAAAAATTCTTAAATTATCAGAGAAAATTCACTTACAGTTTTATGAAAGCGAAGGGAGAAAGCACAGAAAAGTATTTTGCCTAAAGCATAAAAATATATTAATCCACACCTGGTTATCACAAGGTGAACTTTGGCTTTTTTTCCTTTTCCACGCCGTAGGATCACTTTTCTTTTTCCTTGATTGATTAGGAGATACTTCCTCCAAAAACTTTTCCATATCTAGGGGGCGTTGATATAACGCAGGGATTTGACCAGCTTAGGCTTGTTTCTTGTTTCCAGATGGTAGAAAAGTTTACTTAGAACTTAAAAAGCTGAAAAAACACATTTTCAAATTTTGAGGAGTTGGCCGGTTTTGCAACTAGACGACACAAATGATAGTTATTGTTCTTGTGCATTTAGAATATTTGTAAGGTTTTTTTTTGTGTCATTTTTATTTTCATTTTTGTAAAATCTAGATATTTGTTCTGATGAAATCTTTTTATTTTACTTTTAAAGTGTCAAGCAACTTGGCTTTATTTAGAGCCTATCTTTAATTCTGAAGATATTATGCAGCAGATGCCGACGGAAGGGAAAAAATTTACTACGGTAGACAAGATATGGCAGGATACTGCTTATAAAGCAGTATGTATTACTTTATTTTCTAAATCATTGTTTAATTTTTTTATTTATTTGGTGAAATCATTAGTTATGTTTTTTTTTTTAAATTAGTATTTATGTGTTCATAATAATACAAAGTGTAAATTATTCAAAATAGTCACAGTCATCTTTTAGAGCTAATTATAATCCCTATGGTATATTAAAAGTGGACAATGATTTCATCTTCCTCTAGATGAGTATGTTTGTTATGTTTATTTTAGAAGAAAAAGCTAATAGGGTGTAATAAAAAGCATAGTGCACTCCAGTGGCGCAGCCAAGGGGGGGTTTGGGGGTTAACACCCCCCCGCCTCGAGCTAAAAAAATTACTATAATTGCCGCTTATATGAATCAAAACAATTAAAGTTAAAATTAAGTTTTTTGGCCTTTCCGCCTTGGCAGAATCCACCGCTTTCTTAAATCAAATTCTATTCAACAATGTGATTCAATTAAACAGCGAAAATTCTACTTAAAACTGTGAAAGCGCATATTACAGGCATAGGTTATGTCAAAACTTGATTTTTGGACTGCGTCACTTTGTCGAGACGTCTTATAGTAAAAGATGGGTCATATACTCTCACAGAGACGCTTTGAGTTATATAGTATACAGTGGTCTGTTTTTTAATTGCATTTCTGTCTTTGTTCCACGTTCGAAACAATAACGGATCATCAAATTCCAGAGAAAATAAAACATACACATTGTAAGTCTATCTCAGTTTCAAGTGGCTTTTTTTGCGTTTTTTGCTCTCAGTTATATCCAAGACCAAGGTATGTGCGTACCCAGGAAAAAAATCTTTGCAAAAGTAAGAATTTAAAAAAAGTACTTAAAGTTATAAAAAGCTATTTTTCGATTATGAGCAGATTTTTGCAATTGGTGTTTCTTTCGAATCTTTTGTTTCGTAGGGGGTCCAGGGTTCGGAAAAACTACTTTTTGTTTGTAACGAACTACAACTACAACTACTTTATAAAAAATGTAGTTAACTACAAATACAACTACTTATTTTTAAAAGTAGCGACTACAAACTACTTTCCAAAAGTAGTCACTACTTCGCTACTTTAGTAATCATCGCTATTTAAATACACCGCAAACGATTTTTCCCGATAGACCATAATGTAACAGAATTCTTTTGAACGTCCCTGTAAGCGAGATATAAATGCTATGCATTTCATTTTCAATACTGAACATTCTATGGTAAACTTCAATAACATATAAAACTTTCATGGCAGTCAGAGTATATTTATGAGAGTTAGAGCACGGACAGACAAACAAAGCAAATTCATAGAACCTTTTTAATTATGTTGGAATTTTTTTTAAAAGAGGAAATTTGAAAACAAAAATTGTAATAATCTTACACATTTATGAGAGTGATGTAGCACAGTAGCGCTTAGAATCCTGCATCGGGTCGGGTTACCCGCTTTTACCCCGACCTGACCCGCCGTTCGGGTCGGCTATATTTTCCCGTTGCGGTTCGGGTTCGGGTCAGAGTGACTTCAAATTTTTTGTTGCGGGTCGTGTTGGCTTTCATTCTTTCGGGTTCGGGTTGGCTTTTTGAATCTTGCGGGTCGGGTTCGGGTTGACCCGGTTTTTTAAAAGAATGTCCAAAATATTTTTTCACATTAAAAGTCTATATAAACCGCAGATCACAGTTTCACAAAAGCAAAATGCGTGCCTGTCTGTTTTGTTAATCTTAGAATTCGTATCAGGAAGTTAATATAAACATACTTTTTCAACTACTGATACGATAATGGTTATAACGAATGCTCCTGCACAGCTGAAACATTTCTGCTGAATAGTTACAATTCTAATTCTTGATACTTCTAATTTTGTTATGGCAAAAAACTGTGTGATCGACAGGAAGACAGGAAACGATTATTTAGCGTTTAGCTTCTTATAGTATTTCGTTATAAATGGAAGTTTTGAAACCGCAACTAATTTAAAAAAAAACATTTAAAGATTAGATTTTTAGTTTTATACTGTTTAGAGTCCTACATCGGGTCGGTTTACCCGACCCGGCTCTAGATTTTTTTTGTTGTGGGTCGGATTCCGATCGGGTTGACTTCCACTTTTTTACTGTGGATCCGGTTGAATTTCATTATTTTGATTTCAGATCGGTTTCTGGTTGGGTTTTGACTCTAGCGGGTAGGGGTCGGGTTGACCCGAATTTCAAAAGAATGTCCAAAATATTTTTTCAGGTTAAAAATCTATGTACAATAAGACCTCCATTCTGGTTTTTCTTCCAAAAGCCGGCCACCTCTATTTAGCGCCACTTTTTAATTCCTAAAATTTATATATTTGAAAACGCTTATATCTCTGAATAGCGGTCACCTCTAAATCTGGACACACGTAACATGTGCAGAAGATTTTTTTTATCTATACTAATATTATAAAGGAGTAAATCTTGTTTGTTTGTTTGTAGGGGGTAATCTCTGGAACTACCGAACCGATTTCAAAAGTGATGGTGGCAAATTGATGGTTACAACCCCTGCTCCAACATAGGCTATATTTTATGTCGGTGCCACTAACCCCAGGGGGTGCAGGAGCAAAAAACGTTCTAAAATTGCGATTTTTCAGTTATCACACTGGCTGTCAAGCCCTGAGAGCTTGGCAGCCGGTTCTGTATGTATGTATGTACGTACGTAATGCGATAACTCTTCATAGAAATATCCGTTTTCCTTCAAATTTTGTTTATAGGTTCACTGTGTTAAGGCGCTTCCCTGATTAGTTTTCGGGATTGATTGGTTAAGTATAAAAGGGGGGGAACAAGGGGCTAATTCCCCCCCCACCCCCTTAATTTATATAAATGGGTTTTTCATGCAGAATTATTCCGTTTTCCTTCAAATTTTGTTTATAGGTTCACTGTGTTAAGGCGCTTCCCTGATTAGTTTTCGGGATAGATTGGT
The DNA here is from genome assembly GCA_963931845.1 of Maratus michaelseni. Classification (NCBI taxonomy): domain Eukaryota; kingdom Metazoa; phylum Arthropoda; class Arachnida; order Araneae; family Salticidae; genus Maratus; species Maratus michaelseni. The sequence continues at coordinate 150,449,464 of OZ007598.1, read as the reverse complement.
TAAGTATAAAGGGGGGAACGGGGGGATAATCCCCTCCTTAATTTATATAAATGGGTTTTTCATGCAGAATTATTCTATTTGCTTCAAAATTTGTTTATAGATTCATTGGGTTAAGACGCTTCCCTGATTAGTTTTCGGGATTGATTGATTAAGTATAAAGGGGGGGAACGGGGGGCTAATACCCCCTTAATTTATGTAAATGGGTTTTTCATGCAGAATTATCCCATTTCCTTCAAATTTTATTTATAGGTTCACTGTGTTAAGGCGCATCTCTGATTAGTTTTCGGGATTGATTGGTTAAGTATAAAGGGGGGGAACAAGGGGCTAATTCCCCCTTATCTATACTAATATATAAAGTAGTAAAGATTGTTTGTTTGTTTGTCTGTTTGTTTGTTTGTAGGGGGTAATCTCTGGAACAACTGAAGCGATTTTAAAAGTGATGGTGGCAAATTAATGGTGACAATCCCTGCTCCAACATAGGCTATATTTTATGTTGGTGCCACCACCCCCAGGGGGGTGCAGGAGCGAAAAACGTTCTAAAATTTCGATTTTTTGTGTACTGAAGGAGATAGAAGTATCAAATTTGGTATGGTAGTTACTTATAAGATGTAAATGCTCTCTAAGAACAAATTATAAAAACGTTCGCAATTTAAAAGGGTGAGATGAGGAAGAAGCGTTCTAAAAACATTCTAAATTACTATTTCTATGGAATCTCTGAAACTACAGAACCGATTTCAAAAGTGATGGTGGAAAATGGATGGTGACAGTCCCTGCTCCAACATATGCTAAATTTTTTGTCGGTGCCACTGCCCGCAGAGGGTGCAGGAGCGAAAAACGTTCCGAAATTATGATATTTTCAATAATGAAGGAGTTAGAACTTGACATTTTGTATGGTCGTTACTTACAAGATTTAAATGCTCTATAAGAACAAAATCTAAAAAAATTCGAAATTTAAAAGGCTGAAATAAGCAAAAAATTTTCTAAAAACATTCTAAATTACAATTTGTATGGAATGTCTGGAACTACTAAAGCAATTTCAAAAGTGATGGTGGCAAATGGATGGTGACAATCCCTGCTCCAACATAGGCTATATTTTATGTCGGTGCCACTACCCCGAGGGGGGTGCAGAAGCGAAAAACGTTCTAAAATTGCGATTTTTGCGATGCTGAAGGAGCTAGAAACTTGAAGTTCGGCATGATTGTTATTTATAAGATCTAAATGCGCTCTAAGAACAATTTCTAAAGAAAAATGATCTAATGATTCTGCGATTTTTCAACTATTGAATTTCTAAAATTACCAAATTTCACAATAGAGTACCATAGCGAAACCTTCACGCGTAAAAAGATAATGATAAGGCGACGTGTCCTGACGTGTATATTGACTATAGCATGAGTCACAAATTATAGTATCCTTATTATTCTGTTAAAATATAAAAGTGAATTATGAAATGTCAATATTTTGTTTGATTAAAGGTTCGTTAAGAGAAATTGACCAGCGTAGCGGGCGTAGCGGGCGTAGCTTGCTAGTATAGAAATAAAAACAACTTAAAATTTTTCTATTTATTTGAATGCTTGGGGGGGAGAGAAGAGTAAATTATGGGAAGCTAGGGGACAATTTAGATAGTTACTTATATATTATTATTAGGTAGAAACAAATGTGGACATTTTTTTAAAATAAAGAGTTTTAAATATTTGAAACTGTATGCTGGAGGAGGGGCAAAAAGGGAAGCGTAAATTTTGGGGACAAGGAAATAATTTTTATTTGTTGTCATTAGACAAATGAGTGAAAGATTTTATTTTTGTATAAAAATAAAGATTTAAAAATATTTTAAACTCCTTTGTATGCTACTATGGGGAAGCGTGAATTTGAGAGATTAGGGATAATTTAGAGGATTTATGTTTAGATAAATCCATTCTTTTTCTTTTTTTAATAAGGAATTTACATTTCTTTGCTTGCTGGGGGTGGGAGGCAAAAGGTAGAAGAAATTAGTCAGATAAAGATTTAACATAGCCAGACGACTATATTTTGGTAAAAAAAAATCGTAGTCGTATAAAAATACATTATATTGAGAAGATTTCTATGGATTTAAATAACAGTACACGAAGTTTCTGACACCCAAACTGTGAAAATGACAGCTAATTTGTGACTGTGCCCGTCGTCTATGGAGAAATATATGACACTGCAAATGAGATTTGTCGCTGACGTTCGCAAATTGTTGCAGAGAACATATTTCGCACGAAAGAAACGAGTTATAATCATGTGATTTGAAGATTGGGACCTTTTTTCCTCCCTCCGAAAGTAGCGTCGATGCGAGTTACAAACTACTGATATTTTGTATCGCGCTACTCGCTACACTACACTTTTTTTAATGTAGCGCGCTACTCTACAAACTACTGGAAAAAGTAGCGGCTACTGTAGTTTCGCTACTTGTAGAACGCTACTTCCGAGCCCTGAGGGAGTCTGTACACAAATTTAAAGACTATATTTCATTTGTTGGTAATGTTGCAACGACCTCTTGCTTATGATGGAGATTCGTATATTTATCGTTAAAATTTTATAAATTAGTTGTGGTTCCTCTTTTAGCTATTTTTAATTCTATCGCGCTTCTAATATTGTAAACGCTGTTTAAATGAATCATAACCAACGTAATTGCGGAGAAAAGCATTATGATTTCATTCATTTAAAAGACTGATTCCATTATCCGATGATTCATATAACCGGCGACCATCTTTATTATAAACTCAAAACCCCCCCTAGAACCGAATTCTGGCTGCGCCACTGGTGCACTCACAAGAAGTTTTTGAAGCATATCATTTTATAGTTGGAAAATGACATAGCATGACTTTAAAAATGATACAGTCCAGTGATGCATCCACAAAACAGCAGTGATGCCACATACAGTGATGCATCCACAAAACAGCACCTTGCTGGATTGTACTATACACTGGGTGTACATAATTGAAGTTCACATATTCAGAGCTATCTGTAATAGAAACTATTCATCAGAAAATTCGGAAATTGTCTAAGACTTTTAACAGGCAAAATATTTAATTTCTAAAATGGCCACCAGAGGGCAAATTATGAAAATTTTCAATAATTTAACAAAATACAAGTTTATGTACTCTGTAGAGTTGGTTTATCAAGATAAATACTGTTCAATATGTTGTCACCATTTGAATTGCAAAATAGCATGTGCAACAGTCACATGAAGCAAATTCTTGGAAATTTTGAGGCATGGTGGGAAATACTGTCCTTGAGTTCTGGCAATATTCTTGCATTGTCACAACCAACCAACTGTTTTAAATAGCCTTAGAGCAAAAAATTACAAATATTCAGATCTGGGGATCTTGCAAGCTAGACATATCGAAAATGGTGTCTGATGACATGATCTTTTGTAAAATGCCTCCTAAGCACATTTTGAATGCAAGTGGTAAAGTGTGGGGAGCTCCATCCTGTATGAAAATTGTTCTGTCAAAGCACTGACGTGCTTGCAGGATGGGACAATATTACTCTCTAGCAGTGATGCATAACACTTTACAGTTACGGAGCATGTCACCAGACCTCTCGGCCTTAATTCTTCAAAAAAAAATAACTGGACCGAGCCTAAATTCTGCAATAAATCCATACTGTCACGATAAGTGACAACATTTTTATAGATCTCTAATATTTACTCTAACTTAAAGCAGTTATTTTATTAATGTTATTGTTCATTTCAGGCATTCAGCTTTAATTTGTCATATTTCCCCTGCTTTTTCGCTTTGCCATTCACATTTATCATTCTCACACTGGCTTTTATTATGTTCAGTATTTTTGCTTTGCGCCGCATTGTTTTTCTCCAGTTTTTCGAATCTCCTTCTTCCCGGCCATTCCAGCGTCATTGACAGAAGGCAGAACTGCCTGACGTCACACAAGGCACGTCTTTTCCATCCACTTCATTCATGGGTAATTCACATCAGCCTTTGTGATCGGTGCCAGCCTTAGCATGGTTTGCTCCTTGCCAAAGCTCCCCTCGTGCTCCGAACTGCTGTATTTCGTCAGTAGTGTTTCGGAGCTCACCAGTGTTGGTAGTGTTTATTTTTGGTAAGCGAATTTTGTCCACGTACATGCATGCTTTCTGCCAGAATGCCATCATATTAGTCGGTAGTTTTCTTAAGTTTTATCAGTCATTGTCAGCACCATGAAGGAACTCCTTCTTTACATCTAGGAAACAAGAATAAATCGAGTATTTACCTGCAAAACTGTTGTTCTGAATCTCTCTGACTCATAGTGTCTTGTTTCTGTTATTTAAGACCACACACGTATGATAAGTGTTTTTGTTCATCTTTTAACTGATGGATTGTATTTGCACATTATTGGACGTCAATAGTGAAAATTAGAAAAAGAACTTAGTGATATACATTGGATGTCGCACGACCACATGCAAGCCTAGGCCTAATGCAGTATAAGTCACTGTGTGTGATATTTTTCTAACATTCCAAGTTATGCTATTGTGACAGGTACCTTACTGCAACCTTCTGAGAATGCAGCAGAACTTGAAAAATTAAATGCAGATTTTCTTCACCCCAAATGCAACAATTGTGCATATTTACTGCGCCATCCAGATGAAAATGAGCTTCATTGGACCATAAAATATTCCACATCTACCTCACAGCGAGCAAGGCATTCCAATGAAAATGTTAGACACGCAGGGTAATCAGTTAGCAACAACTACTGAACATGTGTCATTTTATAGGGGTAATATCACAGAATTATCTGACGAATCTTATGAACAGTAGCTAGCAGTTGGTTGATCTAGCACTACTGGAACATGGTGAATGTTTGTGCTACCCATTGAGTTTGAAGCCCTGTCCTCTTCCACCATGAGTACAACATCTCCAATTACCTCTGTAGAAACAGGCTATCTTCAATTATGTCTGTAGAAACAGGCTTTCTTCCTTTTCTAGGATAAACACTCAACAATCCTGTTTCCTCAAATTTTCTCATCATTTTATATAAATTGTTTGCAGTCATTGTAGTACCTGTGCAAATGTTTTTCAAAACTCAAAACCTCTGCAAAACTTAAGGCACAGAATCTCCATTTTGATAAAAAAAAAGTTTCACCAGCAAAGCACGATCTTGTAAACTGTACAACATTTTCTGGAGAAAAGGCATGAGACTAACAAGATATTCATTGTGTCTTTTTATTTAACATTTTCATTGTGTGCAAGAAGATACATCATGTGGTTGCTAAAATTTGCATATATGCCAAAATATTACCAGAAAATCCTCTCTGGTGGTGATTTTTGAAATTATTTTTTTTTTCTGCTAAATGTCTTTTGCATCCTTTTATTTAAGCGAATTCCAAATTTCATATTCTGATGAATAGTTTTGACTACAGACAGCTCTAACTTTATTTATGTACATCCATATGCAGATTAATCTCTGTGTGCTTTTCACTTATTCCTAGCCAAAAAAAGTCCTTGGGTTTTCTGATGATTGATTTTAAAATCTTATTTTCGGTTTGTAGAACTAATATGTTCATGATTACTTAATTTAAAAATATATATATGTATATGAGTATATAATATTTGGGTTTAAATATTAAATCATTAATTTAATAAAAATAATTGTTCTTTCCATTTATTAAAGCATATTATCATATTTATTATGACCTGAAATCGTTTCAATGACAATCTTACCTCATATTTTTCCTTTTACAGTCAAAATGGATTGATACGAGAAGCAAGGGTAATAGAAGTATTCCTATTAACCGTTACTCATAAAAACACACACATAATTAAACTAATTAGTATTATTAATTGCTGTAATTATCCCAATGCCAAAATAACTTAATATCATAAAGTTAATATAAAATATTTTGTCTTACCTTTGTGAGTGTTATTTTCTTTAGACAGATCTTTCTTTACACAAAATCATCAGCCTCTAAAGAACTTGTAATTCCAAAGGATAGTTCTGTCTTTCATGGAAAAACTTGGCTTACATTGCAATAGTCACTTCAATTTTCAAGCTCTTGATTTCACATATTCTTTTCCTTTTAATAGTGCAATAAGAGACTTGAAAAGGCTGGTTAATATGGTTTAAAGTCCAGATTTACAGGAAGAAAAAAAAAAGGTTTTCTGTAATGCTCCTTTCTTTCAATGGCTCAGTTGCAAATCTTACACAGGGGCAGTATTTGAAACGTCCTTATTTCTCCCTTCTTTTGTTCATTCTTTCAAGATTTCAGGACATTCCTTTGCTTTTTTCTTGGGTAGGGGTGAGGGTCTCTTTGAAGGTTGAAATTCTGCTATGAAAACTGATAAATTATTACATTTTGACAGACAGCTGTAATGTAGAAATATTATCACTGAGGAAAAACAGTGTTTAATAATAAAGGGATTGATTTCTTAATTTTACTCTACTTTTCATCAAAAATCACATTGAAATGAACAGACATTTCTCTAGTATTAGACATGATCCTGCTTTTTATCTTGTAAAAAGCATGAAAATCTTAATATAATTTTAATGTTGAACTAGTCTTAATGTGCAAATTGCTCGTTTTAACTATGTTCTTGTGTTAGCCATGCTCGTATTAAGCGAGTTCGACTGTACTTACTTCCACAATTTTTATAACATAAATGTAAAACATTCTTCTTTTTTAATGGATATGATGTTCTGGACATAAGGAACTTTACTTTTGATATTTTCTATCAAACTTAAAATGAGCTGTGACTAAATTGGAAAAAAAAATAATGAAAAAGGAAACAAAAAATTTTCAGCCTTTTTTCATGGATATTTGTTTAGCAATACTACAGCAATTATAATTTTTTTAAAGTAATCTTTTCAAACATGTAATATGAAAATGAAGTTAATACATGTAAAATATGAATATATTTTGCATACTTGTTTATAAATTTTGCATTTAAACAAATATGTAAAATTTATTTACTTGTGTAATGTAACAAAATTTATTGAAACTTATCATTAATGATCAGGTTTCTTATTTACTTTTTTTTTTCTTTTGCTAGTTAGTGATTTATTTTTCATACATACTCAAGTATACTTATAAAAGCATGCCATAAATATTTCATGAATGCATATTAATTTTTATCATTTTTTATTCTTTTCCGTGTATTCTTGTAAACAGTTACTCGTTTTGATTTGTTATATTAATATAGAAAATATGAAGATAGTTAATGTTTAATACAAGATTTTTCTTCTCTTTTTATTGTTTCTTTCACTTCCTTATGTATTGTTCCTTCAAGCATGCATATGTAAAGTCTATTTTATGTTATGTATTCACATAATTTTTGCTTATTTCTCTTAAGCATTATTTTAATTATTACAAAGAGCAACATATTTATAGATAAAAATTTAATTATAGAAAAATGTTATATTTAAAATGATTGGTTTGATTATTTGTAAAGATTTTAGAAAGTTTGAAATGAACAGTATCCTGCTGCTGTAAAAGAACAGAAATTATTCCTTTTTTCTTTTCAATATATTCTGATTAACCCCTTTGCGATAAACATTGTGTATAAATGTCACATATAATGCTCAGAATCCTTGATTATTCCTACAAATAATTTTTAATTGAAAATTTTGCCCTATTTAATCAAAGTATTTTTGCAATTAAATTAGGCAAAAATTTCTATTTTGGAAAGCCAGTGGTAAAATATTAAAAATTCTGTAATGGACGCTCATCGCAAAGGAGTTAAATGGAAAAAAAAATTGCTTCTCTTTCTATACTGAAACTACGTAAATACACTATTAAAATATTATCTAAGTGATAGTGTAATAAAATTTATTTTCACCTGTTCCTTTTACTATTATTTAACTTTAAAAAAAATTGTATCAAAGGTATCATTAAGTATGACAGTTGAAAATTTTTATTCATCATTGATCTCAATATAATAATAATAATATTAAAGTTCACAATTACTTTACCTATAGCTGTGTTATCAGATCTTCAAAGAAGCTTTTGATTAATCCTCTTAATGATGAGATATTTATATTGTTTTTTAAATCCTCATGCTTTCTTTTTATATCTTTTTTTTCTTTTGTTCAACTCATAATTTTAAAAAAAATTATCTATCTTTTTATAGGCTGCTGATCCTCATGTTCTTGTTGCTACATCTCATCCAAATATGCTTCAGTGTTTGCAAAAATGCAATGTCTTATTAGATGAGATTCAGAAGGGGTTAAATTACTATTTGGAAAAAAAGAGACTTTATTTTCCCAGGTATGTATTTTACTTCCTTTTATTCTAGACTAGAAAACCCATCGACTAGGTTGCCCGAGTCCAGCCCTGTCAAAGTTTGACAAGAAAAATTAACATATACAGGGTGTTTCAAAACTGTATGTCAGAAATGTAAAAGCAGGTAGAGGGGATCTAAATAAGCAGATTTCGTATAGGAATGTGGGTGCAGAAATGCAGTGTTGAGTCTGTAGAGGGCGCTGTTGAGTTCAGTAGATGAAAGGCTTTGCTGGCTTGAATAGTCATTCCCTGCATGGATTTCAAGCAACATGCATCATTACACCAATGCAGAGCTTGCTGACATGCATTTCATGTATAGGGCTACACAAGGAAATGGAGCGGCTGCTCAAAGGATGTACATGGAATGATTCCCAGGTAGCAATCTGCCGGATCGCCAAACATTTGAGCGTTTTCATTGGGTGTTGTGACGGAAGGCACTCGTATCATTTACAGAGGGTGCAAGCATTGCAGTCTGATGATTACCCATGTGGGAAATGATGATCAAGTCAGCAAAGCGAACTAAAAAGCATCCTCTACTGCCTCAGTGCTGCTTTCTGTACACACATTCCTATATGAAATCTGCTTATTTAGGTCCCCTCTACCTTCTTTTACATTTCTAACATATAGTTTTGAAACACCCTGTATATATATATATAAATACTGAATAAATTTGAATGTAATATTCTAAATAATCATTAATATTGTTGTTCTGTATTCCATGGCTTGTTGAATATTAATTGTATCTTTTTATGAAATTTTACTATGTGATTTCTTTTTTTTTTTTTCAGTATTTTTTTATCCATTTATCAACCAAGTTAGGCGATGAAGATTGGGCTGCAAATTTTTTATTAGTACTACACTTATTCTACCCTCCTACACAATTGCCAGGTTTTAATTTATTTTGACATTTTTATTATTTTACTTTTTTAAATGTAATAGCAGCATTTTTTTAAAAAAAATTCAAAGCAACATTGTGCATGAATTGCTGTGTTGTGTGTTTATTTTTTTACAGTTCAACATTTCTAATTCAAATAAATACATGCAATATTTATGTTTTTTATGCATGCTGAGCTTTTGTCTTGTTTTTATCCATGCAAAGCTTTCATTTTGTTTGTATGCATGTTTATGCTTTTTGTTTATATGCCTGTATTTATTGTAAACTGCATTTTTTAATCACACTTATTTGTTGGCTGTGTTACATTTTGGCTGCTTATAATTCTTTGTAAGATTAATATTTATATTTAAATACCTTATATGTAGAAAGGTATTTGAGCCTAATAAAAAAAGATTTTTTATCATTTAAAACTTGTATCTACATGTTATCTAACTTCATTATATTCTGATCAAGAATTCAAGCTTTAGGTTAAAATTTTTAAGTTGATATAGTCATTAATGGAAATACTGTATTTACTCATATAATTTACACATATTTTTGCACCCCTTACAGCTATTGTTTCTCATCTTAGTAATAACTTCAAGAAAATATCGTTCTCATGACCATAACGGTCATTCAGCAAATCAGTCGCTGGTCTCTGGCAAAATTGCCTCTGTATTCTGCCGATTTTGCAGGAGTTTATGCATTTGGTAACATCCACCCAGTGCTCTGATTGCTGGAGCTCAAAATTTGGGAGAAACGTTGGCCGGGAGAATATGGTAGAGTAATTAGTTTTCAACTGTTGCTGAAAGAGTAAGGAAGGTGAAAAGGGGGGCAGCTAGGTTGTCTGTATAAAAAAAAAAAAAACCTAGACTCCAGTCTGTCTTCCTAGTTTTTCTTTGTATGATTTCCCAGACTGTTCTCTTAGATATAAATTTATTCCTTTTCTTTACTGCACAGAGCACTGCACCAAATATAGAATTTTAAATACTCAGTGATAATAGACTTTCCATATTTGCATTATGACTTTTAATCTTGTGTTAAAGTGATTCTTCACTAGATTCGCCATAACTTTTTAAGTGTGTATGAGGAGTTCTGCTATCGGGTACATTAAATGTTCCTATGCTTCTAAAGCTTCTAATAGTATTCTCTTGCTAACTTAGTCTTCTCACACTCATTTTTGAATATTTCTGAATACTAAATCAAAGATATTTTCCCACAAAGCCCACCTATATAGAAATTTTTTTGAAATTGTAATGCATCTTATTTAATATTCACTAATTATTTATTAAAACATTATATTCATGTAAAACATAACCATTTCTTTTGAAATTTTGCAAAGAAAAAGACTACTTAAAAATATTTACATTGTTTTTGCACTCCCTACTTTTGGGTACTGCAGAAAAGGCAAAAAAAGTGTGTAAATGCAAGTAAATATGGAATTTAATATAAATGCTGTAATTATATGCTAAATATTGAATATTATTGTTTTTCTCATCTAGTTTGTATTTTAAGAAGTTGGATTCATGTGAAATACTTATGATGTTCATAACGATTATTTTGATTATTCGAATGAATCATTCGGGAATGCTTAAAAACATATCTTCAAATTTTTTTTTATTCAATTACTACCAGACATTTTGAAAAAAAAAAAAGAAATCTAATTTTAATTAGAATTAGATTAGATTCCAGATAAAAATGAAAAATGTGTTTTGTTTATGAAACTACTTACATTACTTATTATTTTTTTAATTACTTTTTAGATTCTTCTTTTTGTCTAATGATGAGCTTTTAGAAATCTTATCAGAAACTAAAGATCCTCACCGTGTTCAGCCCCATTTGAAAAAATGTTTTGAGGGGATTGCAAAGTTGAATTTTACAAAAACTAATGAAATCATTGGCATGATATCAGCTGAGAAAGAAATTGTTCCTTGGTCTAAGAAAGTGATACCTGCTGCAGCTAAGGTTGGTCAAATTATTTTTTTTTAGATTCTAATTCTGTTATAAATCTGTGCAGGAAAAGAAAAAAAATAATTAAGTTAAATTGACTTTAAATTAAAAAATGTCATTTAAAATAACTAAAAATTGATATAGCTTTTGTTGCAAATAAAGAATAGCTTTTTCAATTAAAAAAAAAAAAAAAAATGCTTAACATAAAATGAAAATTCTTCTTTTTGTTGACGAATTTTAGTTTATTACTAAAGTTTGGTATCTTTGTTTAATTTGATCGTATTGTTGTGAGCTCGGGGTTCGAAAGGACTGATGCCAATATATAAGAACAATCAAAAGGCTTTATTCACTATAAACAGTGCAATACGAACACCAATATCTTCTGAAAATTACAAGATATTCAGTAATCTTCAAATCCAATAAAAGCACAGCAAAATTTCACACAGAAACAATGCGTTCAATACGACGTATCAACGACAAAATCAATCCGAGAAACACAGTTCTCAATGCAAAGCCTCTCGTATGAATTCAATCGCAGTTGACAGACAACTCACTGAACTGAACTGATGGAGGTCCTTATATAGGTTTCAGAGATGATTCCAGATTATTCCAGAGCCTTCAGATGCTAGAAATTACCAGAAAGTGCTTTAACTTTCGATAGAGAACCTAAGCGAGAAAGGATCCCAATGTACAGGTATAGGGGGGGGGGGGGTTGCACAAAAAGTCGCCAAAACCATCGCCAACTTGGCGATAAACCCATTCCTTGGCGATTTTTCCATAGACTTCTTATAAAGATGAGGGTGTAAGGTTGTTTTTCTTGCAAAGCATCTGAGGCCTTTAGCATTGAGTTACATGATGCTCAATAGGAAATACATTAATAATACTGCAATTTTCACAATAATAAGATAAAATAAATTTAAACAAATGGAATATTTACAGATATATACAAAATTCATAACATCGCCCCCTCTCGAGGACTGCACGTCCCGGGCAGTTCAACCTTTGATCGGAAAGCAAACCCGTTACCAACAAATGCTATACTACTCAAAACACTTAAAGCAAACATGGAAAATAACAATTAAACACATTCATAATGCATCATTACATACAAGTATTTAAATAATAACATTAATAATGATAATGCTAAGCAAAAGAAATTATTACATTAACTTATATACAAGACCATGGTCATACTAATTTACATTATTTACATTACACTATTTACAATCAATGAACTAAGTACTATGGCCATAGTATGGAGCCAGCCTGTCGTAATGAACGACTCTAGGCTTCGAACTTGGTGACTTTCGGATCCGAATTACGACATCGTTCAGTCTGTTTAGGACTGTATAAGGACCGTTCCAGTGCGATTGCAGTTTGGGAGAAAGTCCTTTACGTCGAGTCGGATTATAAAACCAAACCTTGTCACCTTCTTTGAATTGATGTCCCGTGGCTTTCGTGTCGTACCTGGTCTTCATCTTCTCCGTCTGTATATTGATCCGCTCTCGAGCCAAGTTGTGGACGTCTTCAAATCGTGCCTGGAGATTCTGCACGTATCCCTCTGGCGATGAAGGCACATCTGGAGGGCGACCAAAAAGCAGTTCACAAGGTAGACGAAGATCACGACCGAAAAGCATCTGAGACGGGGAATAGCCGGTCGTTTCATGGACGGCGCTGCGATAGGCGAGGAGAAACAAGGGAAGTTTTTGGTCCCAGTCTTGTTGGTTTCTTGAAACTAGCAGTGAGAGGTTGTTGAGGATGGTACGATTAAACCTTTCAACCATACCATCCGACTGTGGATGTAAAGGCGTCGTCCTAGTTTTGTCCATTCCGAGAAGTTGACAAAGACCCTCAATCACAGCAGATATGAAATTTCTCCCTTGGTCAGAATGCATTTGAAGGGGAACTCCATACCTTGATATCCACTGGTGTACCAAGGCATCCGCAACCGTAGAAGCTTCTTGATCAGGGATGGCATAAACTTCAGGCCATTTCGTGAAATAGTCCATGACAACAAGGAGGTATTTGTTGCCATCAGCACTTCTTGGCAGAGGACCTAGGATGTCAAGGGCGATGCGTTCAAAAGGTGCTCCTACATTGTAGAGATGTAGTCTTCCTCGGCTACGTTTCTTTGGTCCTTTCCGAGCTGCACATGCATCGCAAGATTTGCACCATTGTTCGACGTCAGCTCTCGCCTTTCCCCAGAAGAAGCGCTCTCGGACTCTGTGTAATGTTTTCATGACTCCAAAATGGCCACCAGTGGGACTGCCATGTAATTCCTTGAGGACCTCTGGTATTCGGGATCGAGGAAGTACCAACTGCCACCGAGATGTTTTCCCATCTTCCGATTCGAATTTTCGGAACAGGACACCATTCTTGACGTGGAGGGAGTTCCAGAGCCCAATATTGCTTCGTCGTAGGACTGTAAGTCGAGATGTCTTTCCAACTGGGCTTCGTGCTAGAAGATTCTAATAACTCCAAGATTGGTTTGATGTCAGAGTCTGCCATTTGATCTTCTCGAATCTTCTCATCACTCCAGGGATCTGGTGGCGTTGATAGTGAAGTCTTCGTCTGGCGTATGACATGTTCAGGATTATACTTGTTCTCCGCTCTGGAACAATAGCGACAACTTTCGGGACACAGTCTTCTTGATAAGGCATCAGCATTTCCATGCGATGAGCCTTTACGATGCCTGATGTCAAAGTCGTATTCCTGGAGTCGTTGTATCCATCTGTCTACTTGGCCCTCTGGGTTCTTAAAATTCCTCAGCCATGTTAGGGATGCGTGATCAGTACGAAGGAGAAATTTCCTGCCATAGAGATAGTGATGGAAGTGTTCTATGGCTTTTACTATAGCTAATAACTCCTTACGAGTGACGCAATAATTCCGCTCTGGTTTCGACAAACATTTGCTCCAGTATGCTACGACTCGTTCTTGGCCATCTATTTCTTGGGAAAGTACAGCACCGACACTTTCATGACTAGCATCCGTGTCCACAATGAATTGTTTGTCGGGGTGTGGATAGGTTAGGACTGGAGAGGATGTGAGAGCTTCTTTCAGCTGCTGGAAGGAATTCTCGCATTCTTGTGTCCATAGAAACTTCTGCTTGCTTTCAGTGAGCCTATGCAAGGGTCTTGCGATGTTGGAGAACCCCTGTACAAACTTTCTGTAATAAGTGCATAGTCCCAGAAAGCTTCGCAACTGATGGACGTTTTCCGGACGCTTCCAGTTCTTTACTGCAGACACTTTTTCAGGATCTGCTCGAACACCTTCAGCTGAGATGATGTGTCCTAAATAATTTACTTCGCGTTGGAAGAACTTGCATTTCAGAGGGTTCAGCTTTAAATTCGCCGCTCTTAGCTTCGTTAACACTTTTCGAATATTTCCAAGATGTTCTTCAAACGTGCGGCCACCAATGATGACGTCATCTAGGTAGATGAGACAAGCTTCAAGAGTCAGGCCTTTTAACACTGTCTCCATGAGGTGCTCGAACGTTGCTGGAGCATTGAAGAGCCCGAACGGCATAACTTTGAATTGCCAAAGTCCTTGTCCAGTAGTAAATGCGGTCTTCTCTTTGTCATCAGGATGGATCTCTACTTGCCAATATCCACTCTTCAAATCCAGCGTGGAAAACCATTTATGTCCTGAAAGAGTATCTAGTGTGTCGTCTATTCTTGGTAGAGGATAGCTGTCCTTCTTCGTGATATCATTAAGTTTACGATAATCCACACAAAATCTTGTGGAGCCATCTTTCTTTCGGACCAACACGATGGGAGAGGCCCACGGACTTGATGACGGTTCGATGATGTCACTATCCTGCATCTCTCGTAAGAGCTTAGAAACCTCTTCTTGTTTTGCGAACAGCAAGCATCTTGGATGCTGTTTAATCGGTGGATGGTTGGCAGTATCAATTCTATGACGTGTCAGTGAAGTGCGCCCTATATCACTCTCGTTTTGTGAAAACACATCCTTAAATTCCTGGAACAGTCTTTCTGTGGCATGTCTGTGCTCAGGAGATAAATTTTCATTTCGTCCAATTACAGGTGTTAAACTTGTAGGCGGCTCCGATAACGTCAAGCTCGGGTCTTTGCAAACACAGGTGACTGGAGCACAGGTTGCAAGCACTTCACCTTTCTGGATAATTCTAGACTTTTCACTTACGTTCGCAATCCTCACAGGTATCACATCTCTCGACAGATCTACCAGCACTGATGCTATTAGCACTCCCTTTGGGCTCTTCTCAGGATATCCAGTCAAGCCATACTGGAAAATTCTTTTGTTTCCAGTTAATCCAGGTATCATCATTTCGGTCCGAGGAGGGATGATAACATCTGCCTTGGCTGTGATCCGTTGAATAGACCCGGACTCATTTCCAAGTTTGAAAATAGTGACATCTTCTTGAGCAGAGCGTAACTCATTATTCTTAAAATCCAGTGTAAATCCTTGCTCTTTTAAAAAGTCCAGTCCGAGTATGAAAGGGTCTGAAATATCGGCCACATAGACTGTATGATGGTAAGCTGCATTCCCAAACTTTATTTTCAATTTCATTCTTCCATGTATGTCGATCTTATCCCCGGTCACGGTTTGAAGGATAACACGGGGCGGGGTCCAGAGGAGTTTTTCCTTTAGCCGGTGAGCTAGATCTTTCCGAATGATGGTCACATTGGCTCCTGTATCGATGATCATATTACAGGGCAAATCATTCACACGCCCGACTATAAAAACTCCGTTCTCGCCGCAACTTCTTGCAGAAATTTGACACACTTGATAATGGGGCTTCTCGAAATCTGGCAACCTCCGCCCTGCGAGATGGCCATTAATTAGTTTTACTGCTCCGCCGTTCGTGGGGAGCTATTACCTTCGGTGCTGGGTCGTTTTAGGCTGTTTCTTTGAATATGGCCTTCTCCACCGCATTTCCAGCACTTGATCTTTCTGCCAGTTTTGTTGTCCATCAAGGAGTTCATCTGCCTCATCATGTCCTTCACCTGCTGCTGTAAATGCTCCACAGCTCTATCCGACGTCTCAGGCATGTTGGCTACTCGCACAAAGTGTCGATCTTTCCTTGTAGCTTGCTGGGCTGCCTCGAATTTCAGGGCATAAACTAAAGCCCCTTTTAAGTCACTGAGATCTGCAATCCGGAGTTGTTTCTGGATCTCAGAGTCACGCACACCATCAATAAAATGCTGCAGAGCCAAGCTTTCTCTAATTTCAGTCGGACAGTCAGGATAAACAAGATGTGAAAGTCTCTCGACATCCGTAGCAAGCTCTTGCAGAGATTCAGTGGATTTCTGCTGTCGAGATTTGAGCTGGAGTCTGCTATATTCCTTCATGCATTTCTCGCCAAAGCGTAATTCTAAGGCACTGACGAGCGTTTCAAAATCCAGCGGTTCATTTGCAGGCAAAGTCTGTAGGACATCGGCAGCATCAGCTCGTAGAGAAGCAGCTAACTGGCAAGCCTTTGTCTGGGAATCCCATCCATTGGCGTCCGCTACGATCCCAAATTGTGTCTTAAAAACTGGCCATGAGGATTTTCCGTCATAGGTCGAGAGTTTAATAGAGGCCCGGGGAAGCATAGCTTGATACTTGACATCTTCGGGATAGTTTTCTTCAGTTATCTTTTGTTTCTTCACATTTTCCAACTCCTTTTCTATACTCTCTATCCTTTCTTCTATGGTATTGGCTGTCTTTTGAACTTTTTCCTCTATTTCCAGAAATCTTCCTTCAAATTTGTTTTCCACGCTGTCAATTCTTTCATTTAAAGATGTTATTTTATTATCTATTAATTCTTTCAACTCACCAAGGTTGGTTAACATATCCTTCTTCATTTCTTCCGACATCTCTTTCATTTCAGCCTGGTTTGCGGTCATTTTCTCATCTATCGCTGACATTTCCTTCTTCATTTCTTCTGACATCTCTTTCATTTCAGCCTGGTTTGCGGTCATTTTCTCATCTATCGCTGACATTTCCTTCTTCATTTCTTCCGACATTTCCTTCATCATTTCTTCCGACATTTCCTTCATTTCAGCCTGGTTTGCAGTCATTTTCTCATCCATCGCTGACATTTCCTTCTTCATTTCAGCCTGGTTCGCAGTCATTTTCTCATCCATCTCTCCTAATTTCTCCAATAATTTAGTCAGTTGCGCCTCCATTGCTCTGGTAATCGGCATTCAACCCCACTCCTGACACCAAATGTTGTGAGCTCGGGGTTCGAAAGGACTGATGCCAATATATAAGAACAATCAAAAGGCTTTATTCACTATAAACAGTGCAATACGAACACCAATATCTTCTGAAAATTACAAGATATTCAGTAATCTTCAAATCCAATAAAAGCACAGCAAAATTTCACACAGAAACAATGCGTTCAATACGACGTATCAACGACAAAATCAACCCGAGAAACATAGTTCTCAATGCAAAGCCTCTCGTATGAATTCAATCGCAGTTGACAGACAACTCACTGAACTGATGGAGGTCCTTATATAGGTTTCAGAGATCTTTCCAGAGCCTTCAGATGCTAGAAATTACCAGAAAGTGCTTTAACTTTCGATAGAGAACCTAAGCGAGAAAGGATCCCAATGTACAGGTATAAGGGGGGGGGGTTGCACTAAAAGTCGCCAAATCCGTCGCCAACTTGGCGACATTTGGCGATATATCGCCAAATTTGGTGACAAAAATAAGTCGCCAAAACCATCGCCAACTTGACGATAAACCCATTCCTTGGCGATTTTTCCATAGACTTCTTATAAAGATGAGGGTGTAAGGTTGTTTTTCTTGCAAAGCATCTGAGGCCTTTAGCATTGAGTTACATGATGCTCAATAGGAAATACATTAATAATACTGCAATTTTCACAATAATAAAATAAAATAAATTTAAACAAATGGAATATTTACAGACATATACAAAATTCATAACAGTATGTTTAAGTTGCTTTTTTCCTTTTAAATTTACTCTGGGCAATCAATTGCCAATTGTGTTAGTCTTACACTAGTTCCTTTACATTACTGTAGCATACCGTTTATTGTTGAGATAGATTATTTTTTTTAATCATGCTTGAAAATTATTTCAAAAGTCACTAAATTGAGCAGAAATTGGTTTTGGGCACTCATTCAAAAGTGAGCAACAGATTTCTGTCAGAAAAGTCCATTGTGAAAGAAATAACACTTTGTTGTTAATACTCTCATTCTATCTTAATCATAGCCTCTAGAAATATTAATGTTTTTAAAAGAGAAGATTAAACACCAAAAGTAAAGCAAAGGATTTAGTAAAATAGTTTATATTTTAAGGAAAAAATAAAAACATAAGAATCAAACATGACTGGTAATTTTGAGTGGTTAATTTTTTTAATAGAAATTAATTTAGATTTTGTGAGTAGTTATGCCTCTTTTTGTCAGCCAAAGCATTATATTCATACATCTGTAATAAGCTTTGTGATAGATCTAAATCTGTCACCTGTTCAGCATTATTTCTACCTTCAAACATAAAAAAGTACCTTTACAGGAATGTTCATTTGGCAAACTGGAAATCACTCAGGCTAAATCTGTTGTTTGTCTCTGTGAAGATTCTCCCATGTTTGTGTTTTGCAGTCAGCAATTTAATTTTCATTTGCCATATATGGAACACTCTATTTTTCTCCTGTGTTGATTACACCATCACTCACCTCATTCATGTTTTCCCTCTCCAAGATCATCGGCTGATCACGTCATGGATAACATACAGTGCTTTTGGCATACCAGTTTTTGCTCCTTGTTAACTATTAGTATAGTTTTCAGTATATATATAAGATAGACAGAAATGTTATAGTGGGATTTATATAAACTTAATTTAAATGAAATAAGAGGGAAGATAAATTTGGAACAATTAAATATTGACTGATAGATATAATTAATTATTAAAATTCCAAAATAGAGAGAGAGTAATTTTAAGAACATGATAAATAAAAGTAGCACATTGCATTCTAAAAAATATTTAAAAAATTGATGATTACTAAATATAAAATCAAATTACTTCAAATTTATCATGATGAAATGAAAAAAAATAATAATAAAATAAAATAAAGGTACAAACCAGAGACTGGGCTAAATCCATAAAAGACATATATTTTTATGGAACAACCTTTTGGGAATATTTTTTTCATAAATAGGGTATATGTCCCACTATAAATTTATCATAATGATTTTCTTTGACCATTATATATGTAACAATTAAATAATCATTACTGCGATAATAATTATTAAAAGAATAACTAGGGTGAAAATATTTCTAACATACTTACTCAAAGAAAATAATAATATTTAATAGTAAAAAAAAAAAAAAAAAAACGAAAAAAAAAAAACAATATTTTTATTATATGTATAGAAATAAAATACTGCAATTCCCTGCAATTTTAAAGTTTTTTCCTGAATTTATTTTGATCACTTCACTTTATAATAAATTAAGTTTGATTGAACCTGAAAAAGTCAGTTGAGTGTGAGTCAGATGATTGCTAGCAGAGACTTTATGAGTAATCTTCTAGGATGGATAAGTTTTCTCTACAAAATTTAATGGCCAAGAGGAAACCCTTTTTCTGATATCATGCTGACAAAATTAAGATTTTTCTTTTTCCCCAAAAGAAGTTATTGTTGCATTTTATAAACATTATATCAGTGGTGTCTTTAAGACCAAATAATTAACCAATTTCATTAATTGTGCTAAAGTTGATAACAAGAAAACAGAATCTGCTCTGAGTTAGACTTGCTCTCACTTAGGCAAATAAAATATAAAATATTGAAATAAAATATACATAATATATTTTACTTATGTGAATTTATGTTTTTTTATTTTTCATAACAATTTTATACACAGCCTTCCTGTTTGCTTTTTTAAGATGTTAAAGTAAATGAGGTGGCTTCATATATTGCTCATGCTTTTACAAAAACATTCTAAATTAAAAAAAAAAAAACATTGAAGGATAAATGTTTCAATTACAGTCGTACATCCCCCAACACAGATTTATTTTTTGTGATTAGTATTGAAAAAATGTGTGATTTATATTTCAAAGTAGACAGAATTTCTTAAATATCATAGTTAAAGAAGAAAAAATAGAATGTATATTTCTACACTCTAAAGCAGGAATGCTATTGACAATTTTTATTTTTAATTGTATCAATATTAATGCATTTTCCCTTTAATTTTAGGGAATGGTTGAAAAATGGCTTGCTGAAGTTGAAGTTAGCATGCTAGTAAGTCTGAAAGACGAAATAAAGAAATCACTAGAGTGTTATCCTACATCACCAAGGACTGAGTATGTGTTGAGCTGGCCTGGACAAGTTGTCATTTGTGTGTGTTCAGTGTTTTGGACAGCTGAAGTTGCTGAAGCCCTACAAAATAATACTGTAGAAGTAAATACATTTTTATTTTATTGATGTTAGAATGAAATGTTGGTTTATTAATGTGTTTATGAGATGTATTTTATCTGAATTATATTTTGTTTTATTATTTTTCAATTTATTCTTATGTATTTGCTAAAATAAGCCACTTTCTTTTGAGTGATTTTACCAAGAAATTTAACTTAATCCAATTTTTCTTACATGTGGCATTAGTTCAGAAAAATATGGTTTATATTGAATTTATTTTTATTTGTTCTCAATTCTTTATGAAATGCAAATTTAACACTAGTCACAATTTACTCTACCATTTTACTGTAATTAATGTAAATATGTCAAATGATATGTAAAGCAAATGCCATAATTTTTATCTTGACTGCTGTCATAAGATTGCATCTGCCAAAATATTTAAAGAAATCTAACAAAAAATAATAATAATAATAATAATAATAATAATAATAATTAGATAGTTAGGTGGGTTATAAAAAATGCTTTATTCAACAGTATTATTAACTTAATTGTATTTGTATAATGCATGCACTTTACACTGTATCATTGCTTTTCAGCTAGTTGAATGGTTATATGGTTGATTAACTTAAATTTCTTATTGACCTGAACCTCATATGAGGCTCTTAATTTAAATGATAAAAGCCAGTGTTTTAAAATTATTTTTGACTAAATTTTATTTTGTCACCTCTTAAACATCTACGCCTGATATTTAGCATATATAATTATTTTACACCATATCAAATTAAATTTTAACTATGCCAGTTCAAAGAATGATTCATGAAAAAATAATTTGAGAGCTAAAAGTTTAAATAACTGAAAATAATTTATTAATTTGCTTAGCTCAATGGTTTTATGGATTCTCTGTGTTGAATTTAATTGAATTACATATTTGAAAACCAGAATAATAAAAATAATAATCATCTAAATTTTAGCTTACTTGCTTCTTCAAAAAGACTTCAATTCTGAAAATATTTATTTAAACTTGAATTTGTTTTAAATGTCTATTTTATTGTTTTATATAAAATACCTTTACTTATTATTGTAAACCGGGGTGACATATTTTGAGGTTTTCATGTGCCATTTCCTTTAATTTTAAATAGATTGGGCCGAATATGTAATACAGTATAGATATATGTTTCAGCTTTCAATTTATGAATTTAAAAAAAAATCTGAGTTAAAATGGAAGGGTGGAGAAATTTTTTTTCTGTGGCAACAACTCACCCAGTTAGTCAAGGTGACTAACTGCCACAAATGTTTTCTCCTTTGAAACATATTTAAAACATGTCATTTCAACTTGTCACCTATAGAATTCAATTCTACAATATATTCAACTACTCTATATTGAAATCTACACTCTATTTCTTATTTTTGAAACTATTTTTTAAAAGAATTTGAGGGGCTAAAAACTAAAAATTTTTAAAAAGAATTTTTTTTAAAACCTTTCATTCCAAACTTGAAAGTAATTAAACTTTTAATAACAAATCACAAAATATAATAATAATAATATTAAATAGTGATTTGGTTAGGAACAATTTTTCTTTTAAAAAATCAATCCTAAGCATCGCACCAAATTCAGTTTTAAAACTAAAATAATTTCAAAAGAAAGTTTAGGAAATTTTCTTGAAAACTTGAATTAAAAATAATGTGGAAAATGAAATTTACTGCTTCCCTTGAAGTTTGTTGCTGATTTCAGCTGGGCACAAACTTTTTAAAAATTTGTTGACTTCTTTGTACCAAAGAAAGACACGGTGTCATTTACAACAGATAAAAACAACCAAACACAGTCTGAATACAATAGGAAAAAAATAAAACATGCTATGATTTCTTTTTCCTTCCAAACAGGATGGCACATTATCACTCCTCAAAGTTCCTATTTTTTACTTACTGTTATGTAGTGAAAAGAGAAATGGGGTTTTAAATAAATTAATTATTTAGAAAATATTGTAAAAGGGAGGAAAGGGAAGGGGGGAAATATTTAAATCTGAAAAAGAGTTAAAGGATAATTTGGAAAATTCATTAATTAATATTTAATTTTTAAAAATTCCAGAATAAGAGAGAAATATAGATTTTTTGCCAGTGATCTAAATATAACTAATGGTGGAAGTAACAAAGAGGGAAAAGCATTGTGTAAAAATTAATAAATATAAATTATAAATCATGCTGAATTACAAATTAAAATATTACTCACCTGAACTTGTGTAACCACTATACTGAAATTATTCATATGTACAAGTTGTGCCCAAAATTATTTTGTAAAATATTTAAATATTTTTATCTGTGAAAATCATCATATTCAAAATCAATTCAATATATATATAATAATTGTAGAGGATTATTAGAATATCATAATTCTGTTTTACTATTTAAAATATATTATTCCAATGATGAAGTATTGTTTCTTTTCTTATTTCAATATATATATATTATGTTTTTTACTATAATAATTCTTCAAATTAATTTCATTAATTTTTTTAAAGGCACTTGTAAATAAAACAATACAAAATATTACATAAATAACAAATAGACTTATATATTAACAAATAACAAATATATTATCGATAAATTTTCTTTATTATATCAGTAAATGAAATAAAAGAGCGAACTGCGCAGACCCCCTTATACAGATTTTTCTAAAATTTATCAGATATTGCCAATAACATATTGAATACTATACCATTAAAATGTAGATTCGTATGAAAATTTTAACATGAATTTATATTAATTATATTTATTTATTAAAAATATTGTGTATGGTAAGATTAACAAAGTTGAAACCACAAGAACAATATATGAAGACCTTGAAATTTGAACGTTGCTGATTTCAAAAAAGCATTTAAGATTTTCGAAATGTTCTCCATTTGAGAAGTTAAAAATCATTAAAATAATGTTTCCAGGCATGATGCATGTTCTCAAAGAAAAGTCTTAAAAAAATGTATGTATATGTATCACAGTTGAAACACTCGTTGACACAGAATGTCTTGCTGTCATCATAAAAAATCTTGACAACACAATTGATTCTTAGTTGAGAGCACAGATAAAATGAAAAATATAAACTTCTTACCCACTGCAGCACTATCTACTTATAATAAAATCCGAAGGCAACAAAGTGTCTGTAACCAATCCGGGCTGGACCACTCTGGTCTGTTAGTCGACCGTTGTTAAACGTCATGTTAGGCTTACTGAAAAACATATGCTAACACATGACCACTAAATGATAATTTCTTCTACTTGAAATAATGTCCGTTCAGCATATTTTCGTATAAAACATGTATATCATATCCAGTTATAATGTTTTAAGTTTTAAATTAAAAATAACAGATCTTTGAACTTTGAAATTTGAAGGGGGGTGGGCTTTGAGACCTATAGCGGCAAGGCCGTCATCTCAATTGATCCAAAACGAGGGAATACAGACTATGCAATGCAGAAATAGAACCTGAAACGAGAGTATAGAACAACATGCCATGTGAGACTGAGAATCAAGACTGCATCAACTGGTCCCACTGCGCGGACCTACGACTCCATTCCAACTTCCAGGCTTGCAGATCCTTCCTCATAGTTTTTTTAAGGTCTTCCGGTATATACCACCCACGGGGAGCTCCGTCATCCGTGACATCACTCATATCATCGTCGTCATCGACACCAACATCTCCCTCTCGGCTCCTTTCCGTACTATTCACACTCGTGGAGGCTGCCTTAGGATCTGGCGGGGAGAGCGAGCGCCTCTTCTTCAACTTAGGGGGGGGGGACGAGAACCCCCTGACGGCCTCCGTCACTGAGAACCTTCTCCGGAACTTCCGGCGAGAAACCACATAATGTAGTGCACCAATTTGACAAAGTAACTCTGAGACAATCAACAGCTTCCTTAAATCCAGAAACGAGGGCTTGAGTCTTCTCGTAATGGCTATCCATATGGTCTATGATAAGTTTGAGCATAATATTCGTACGGTTTTCCAATTCTTTTTTCATATTTTCCAATTCAGTGCTCTGAGAGCCAGTTATTTTTGCGTATGAGTTCGATTCAGGTTTGCGATTAAAAAGCCTTCTTGCTTCGATAAAAGTTAAAAAGTTGGAGCATTTATAACGTAGGAATTCACTTTCTCTTATACGGGCTGGGCATTGATTAAAATCCGACTTATGCTCCTCTCCACAATTTCGACACTTGACAGGTTCAGAACATGCCCCGGTATGGGCCATACCACAGGTGGCACAGAGTTGCTCAGATTTACATTTATGCGAGGCGTGGTTGAACTGGAAACATTTTGAACACTGGTGGGGACAGTCTACAAATTGTTTAATGGGCTGGATGGAAAACCAGGTTTTAACTTCCGATGGAAGGGAAGTACCCAAAATCGTTACAAGCACCGGGGAAACTTCTTGTCTTCTATCCTTTTTTACGAAACGACGCAGCTCAAGCAATTGGAAATTATTGCTGCTTAAAAGTTCCTGGCCAATTTCTTCCAGAGGAATTGTGACTGGAACGTTGAACAATAGGAATTTATTTGTAATATTCTCCCATATGACTCTGGGTTTAACTTTTATACCAAGAAATTCATCAATATGACAGATCTCAGTTGCATACGAAACATCTGACGTACTAAGGATGAGACTGCCCATCCGTGTAAAACGAATATTGTGAATCTGCGGGAAGTGTTCAACTTTATTTTTTATTTCATCCTAAACAGCGCAGGGATCCCTTTTTGGTAAGGCAGAAGATTCTATGTTAGTTAGGAAAATGTTGAACGACTTACCGCCGTTATCAGCCGCCATTTGCAGAAGCGAATCCACTGGTATGGAAGAATGAATCACACTAGGGTTATCAGTTGTAGGCAGAAAGCCACTATCTTCGTTATTCAGCATTTCGATATTCACAGGGTAAGATTCTGAAACAAGGTCAGGAACAATTTTAATTATAGAACTAGCCATAGTAGCCGAGCAGGCATTCCGCTCAACACCACGAAACCAAAGCTAGAAAAACTAACACCCAGGTCAGCAGATAAACATGGAACGTCAACAAGAGTAAAACCAACAGTCAGAGAGACGAGACACAAACTCGGAACGCCAATAAAACTAAAAAACCAAAATTCGCTTACCCCAGGTAGAAGAAAAACACGTCAAATAATTATAAGAGGGTCCAGTAATTCCGAACTAAAGAAAAAACTGAAACATGGCACAAACAAAGGGCAACGAGACGACAGCCCACCGCTAACACGATCTAATTACGTCTCCATCTTGAAATTAAAAGTCTCTTCAATAAATTATAGACAACAAACTTCTATATATCATTACTCAAAATCAGATTAAACATCCGATTACCTGATGTAAACAAATGAATACTGTTGCCATTCAGAAACACAAATCCCATATCTGGAAAAAAATGAATGACTCTTTGAACGTTTCATTAAAATATCTGATTATGCTCTTAAAATATTTGTTAAAGCATATTAAAGTCTTTAAATAATTTGAAGGATTTCTTTAATTTATTTCTGTAAGCATTTTTTTTTCTTTAAGCACTTTTCAGAAATAGCGATGATAGATAGCTTTCATAGAGAAGCTTTGCGATGATCCATCAGTATTTTACATTTCGGCACAGTTCTGGTGCCATCTATTGGCAATAAATATAAACAAAGGAAGTTTTTGTTGAAAATTATATTTTATATAAAATATTAATAAAGTTGTGAAATAATATAAAATGTATATATAAGCATATTTTAACACCATCTATGGACAATTAATATAAACAAAGATCTTTCTGTTGGAAAAAATATTATATAACATAATAATAAAGTTGTGAAATAATATAAAATGCATATAAGTATATTTTTAAACTAAGAAAAATTCAGGGTGTATTGATTTATTTCAAGATCAACTTTTAAAAGCTTCAGCTTAATATCATATCTTTCTTAAAAATCTAACTTTGTTAAATCAAATTTTAATCGCCTAGCTTATATCCAATTAAATTCTGAAATTTTGCTTGCATTGTAAAATGAATATTTCTTATGAAACACAGTTAAAATATAAAGAATATATAGTACCACATATCACATATGTTAATTATATCAATGCAGATCAAATTTTAATTTTTAACATAGTAACGTTTAAACCTAACTTTGTAGTGAAAAAAAAAAAAATTTAATAAGAGAATGTGAAAAGATATTTTTCAGTCATACAGTCAGGCATTTAATAATTTCAATTTACTTAAGAAATAAAATAAGATGATTTTTAATGATCAACATTTATTTTGTTTTTTTTCAGGCATATTTTTAAAATAAGACAAAATCAGGTTTTAATTTCATGAATACTTTTAAAAGTTAAAGTTATATTATCTACTTTCGTCGTTGTATTTGTTTTAACTATTTCTTCATTACTGAAAAACTTCGTTTTTTCTGTCATTTTAAATGGGATATTTTCCTACTGTGCTAAGCTGATACCCATAAAAATGCAATTTTCTGTCTCTTTTTATGTTTTTCTGCTATGTATTTGTTTCTTCATGACTGGAAAACTTTGTTCTTCAAGAAATATTAAAATTCAACTCTATTATACTATTAACTTAGACAATTTAAAACGAACAAAATTTTAATGTTTTGTACAATCGTTAAACCATTTCAGAATTTGCATTTAATTTTTCTTATGTAACCAAACAATGAGCTGTGAGTCAAGCTCTTTAGAAACTCATTAATATATATTTTTTTTTTTCAAAAACTTTCACACATGGATTATTTTTTTAATATTTTTGAATGTTTTGTCCAATTGTTGAACCATTTCAGAAATTGAATATTGAGTAAAAAAAAATAATAAAAAAAAAAATCCTCATCATTTGTATTTGTAGAAATCATTTGCCATTCTTAAAATGTACTTTTCTACAATACAAACCTTTCAATAACAATATCTTCATGCTGTTTGTTTGTATGAAGTCTTATGAAAATGAAACGCAGATCAACATTCCGTCATTTTCGTCATTGGGCGTTATATACTAGTATTTAAAAATATATGAAGGAGGAGTAGAAGACGAATAAAACTCAAATTATCACCCTGGAGAATCATCATTGTTGCACTTCTTCTCAAGCTCAGTGCTACTATAACTATATTTCAAAGAACATCTTGAATATCAATATAAGTTGATATGTGGCACAACTGTAGTCTTGATCCCGATACTTTCTTTCCATAATTGTACACTGTTATTGTGATTCATTTCATATTAATATATAATTAAATTTCATGTTAGATTTTTATATATTCTTCAATAAAATTAATCTTTGAAGGTTGCAGATGAACGATGAACTCGGTTAGTTCAACGGCTTTTTCGTTAAAAAAAGAGGAGAATTTTGTGAAGCATTGGCACATACTTGTTTATGCACCAACGTCCGGTCAAGAAAAAGAGCTAGGGATGCTTCGAAGTTTTCAAACTCTGAACGTGGCTTGCACACAATCTTGAACCTCGAACCGAGCCAATCAAAAAACTCTGTTCTCAACCACAAGGTATAATTCTCCATCTTCCAACTTCCAAGAACGACAGATCACGCCAAAAAAAATTTCTGTTCTGTCGATTGGCAATGATGAAAGAAATTTCATTGTATATTTGAAGTAAGGGAGATGGGTAAAGTCATTGATGCTGTTTTAAATTTAAAAGCGACTCTTTTTGGAGAAAAAAAAAAAAAGAAGAAAATATTTGAATTGACCCGTGTTAAGTTTTAAAGGAATGAATAAGAAAGAGGATTCTTAACTGAGGAGGGAATATGAAAAATAATATTTAGGATTTAAATAATATTTAAGAAAAGTAAATATTTTAATTGAAAGTTTGTCCCATGATGTAACACTTACTACTCAATAAATTACTATAAAGAAACAAACATATAAAAATATTAGTTTGTACATTTCTGATAAATTAGGAATGTATAACAACTTATTTTTTATGAGTCTATTAGAGAAGTTTGCTTCCCCAACAAGACTCTGTCGAACTTTTGCAGACACTGAAAATATGCAATTCCACTGAAACAGCAAGATTACCTTTGCTAATACTGTATAAATTAAAGAAATTACTGGCTAAAGTTCCTTAATGTCTGTGTTATCCAGTGGATTTTATTTACAATTTATTGAAAATGCACATGGCATCAAGTGATCCCTATAGGCATTTAGTCACCTCTGTTTACAACAACTCTTCAGTTTATTTTGTCATTGTTTGAACGGGAGAATTCATAATATTTACATTCTTAATCTGAGTAATTAATCTGATTTTTTGTCACTTTATTTAGTTATCTTGCTAACTTTTGGAGTGATACAGATATCACAAAGCTATTATTTGTTGTTGCTTTTATGCATTTAAATTTTAATTAAATGATAATTTATGTTTAATTTTTGAAAATTTCAGTGGTATAAATTTCTTTTATCTTACTTTTCGTAAATATTTTATGAATTGAAATTCTTTTCTGTGAATTAAATTTATTCGAGTTAGTTGTTTTTGAGACTTTTGTAAAGAAAGAATTTTTCTTAATGATCATAATGATTCACTGATTCTGTTTTAGTAGGTATGTAAGAAAGGTGCATGTCCCAATTTCCTTTTAACTATTTTGAGAACTGTCCCATATTTTTCTGGTAAATTTCTTGTAAATGAAAATATCTATATTATGAAACAAAAATGTGTCCATGGGTAATGCTGATGTCATATTGACAATAGTAGCGACTTAAGTAATAAATTTTGGCTTTGTTGTAAATTAACTTTTAGCCATCTCTCAATTTCATTTTTACATCATCGAGAACATCATAAAGAAAAAATTGTACTTCAAATGCAGGTTGTTTGAAAATCATACCTTAATTTACTGATTTTTTATGATTTTTAAAATAATTTTCCAGAATGATTTTTTTTTTTAAATTTTTCTCTTATCGCATGCAGATTTATGAAAAATTAACCTATTTGCATCTAGAGCAATGTAAATAGTTCAGCATTTGTTTCCTGCTAATATTCCATAACAAAATTCAAACTTCATAAAATAAATAAACAGATATACAATTTAACATATATATAATCAAACTAACACTGAAATAATCAGAATAAAAGAGTTTGCTGTAATTAATGAAATCTTTGGCAATTTCTTTGGCTATTAACCCTTGTCATATCGCTAATACAAAAGTACCTTTTTATATCAATTTCAAAACTTTATTTGAATATGTAACTGACATTTTTTTTTACAAAAATTACTTTTTGATGTTGTTAGTGGATGATCTAAAAAAAATACATTAAGTGTTAAAATATCTATTACAGTTTTCAATTAAAAATGGTTTTCACCTATGTACCTATGTTCTGTTAAGTGGGTAGTATGTTCTATATCCTAGGAAGCCCAGGTTCGATCCCCTGGTTTATTTAAAGAGTACTTATCTAAGAATATTGTTTGTATTAATTTTTTTCAAATGCAACAAATGTTAAGCAGTCAGTTTTTCAAATTGCATTTCAATACCCATTTTTTGTATCTATTTCAATAAAGTTCATAATATTGTTCAAATAAATTATCATACATACGTTTATGGAATAACTCATGACTGTCAAGTTTTTTTCTTTACTTCATGTATCATAATGTTTTTTAACGTGATAAATTATGTAACGATAAGTCAGTAAATAGTATGCAGTGGCTGTTTTGTTGCAGTTAAATTAGCTTAAAACAAAATACAATTTTCTATCTTTAATTTAAAAAAATATAACACTTCTCATAATGTATATTAACATCTCCAATTTTCATGTAAAAACTATTATCTTGAAATACAGAAATAGCTGCTACAAATTTATTTTTTAATCTAGACAATATATTAATTTTTCTATGTTTTGTACCCTCTTATTTTTGTCTAATAGCTAATTCCTTAACTGTTAGCTACTGAAGTATAGCTCTAATTGTAAAAATGTTTCAAATATTGTTCTTCAACATGTCAAATCTATTTTCATCAAAATAGTTATTTTCTTAAAAGTTAAAAAATTTTAATTTTTTCCATTATCTCTAAGCACTATGTTATATTAAAAGAAAAAACTATGCTCTGACAGATAAAAAGTAAAAGTTGAAAAGTAGGTTATATGGCCTAAACTTACTGATTTACAATATTTTGAATTTTATGAATTTTCAGCGATTTCTGAAATTAAAACCGCATTTTTCCATTTTGAAGGCAAGAAAAGCCATAAGTATAAGAACTTGGTAAATTTTAGTCATAGAAGAATAGAATTTTTCTTTCACTTATAAGCTAATTTCTTATTAAGCAACTTAAAAAAAAGAAGCTTCATTTTTTGGTTGTTGTGTATGTATGTATTTTTGTATATATGTATTATGTAGTTCCTTAATTTCCTCAGCAATCACTGAACAGATTTGAATGTAACTTTTACACTGCAATTCTAGTTTTAATTAAATTTTGTTTTATCATACGACTAAACCTGTAAAATATTTTGAATTTAACCTTCAAACAAAATTTTTATTAGCTGATATTTTAGATGCAGTTTTATGTATATATATTAGAGCTGCCAGATTTTTAGAAATTAAAATTGCTTTTTAAAAATATAACTGTTCATTTTAATGTATATATGAAAATATTTTTAATGATGTGAAATATGTTTTCTAATAAAGCTTTTTTTTTCTTTTCTCTTTAGATGTATCGGAAAAAATGTAGTCAACAAATTGATGACATTGTAGCACTTGTTCGTGGAAAATTAGAACCCAATAAAAGATTGACTCTTGGTGCTTTAATTGTTATTGATGTGCATGGTATGTTTAGAACTAATTATTACTTTGTAATTTGAATTATTGGGGGGAGTTTTGTATTAAGCTGATGCGTTATTTTAAATTGTTTAATTAATTGTTAAACAGTTTAATTTGTTCTTTGAGCTGCAATTTTCACTTGATTTGTATTTGGCATGCATTATTTGAATTCATTTAAATTAACAAGATTTGCATTTATTTAAAACATTGAGTAATGGTTAATATTCTTGAGATTTATGTTCATACACATAATTATGTTTTTTATATCATGTCGAAATAATTATCCTTTTTTTAGCAATTTTAAATATTTACAGTGAAAGTGGACATAATAATTTTGCTCTTTTGTTGGACAGTCATAGGAATAATGAGCAAAAACAAAGAGAATAAGTTGCCCTAATATGAAAATGCATTGCAGAAAACTCAGTTGTAAGGAAGAAAATTTAAATAATGAAAATTTTTCACTTTTTTTTCTTCTATTTTTTTTTTATTTCTTTTATTTTTCATAAGCAAATTGTGTTAATTCATATGTGTTCTATACTTTTAATGCATTAGGATAAAACATCTTAACCTCTTCAGTTCTGAATCTAAAATAATAATACAAATACTTATTCATTGATTTTTCCCAAATAAAATGACATCGTAAATGACAGAAAAAACATCTTTTCTGAAATTGATCCTTTAGGCACCTAGTAATTTAGGTTAAAAAATATGGATCTAAAACTACAAACCCCCTTAAAACATTAATTTAATAACTATTAACCTAAATTAATGCAATCACAAATTTAAGAGCTTTAAGCAAGTAAATAATCTACAAATCCTCAAATTTTTTTATTGGAAAAGATTTAAGTTAAATACTTATAAAAATTTCTCACTTTCTTGGTCACATTGTCTTGAAGGAATTTTGCAAACTCAGATGAAAATAACATTTATTTTATGAGGGAATAAGCTTTGAATCTGACATTTATTCATTTTCTTTGAATGCAAAAAATATTCAGCTATTTAGAAGTGATGTGAAAATGTAAAAAACAACTGACATTTTAATTTTTATAAGGAAAAGAACAGAGGTGCCCATATGGGAATCCAGGGGTCGAAGAGGTTATGGAGATTATCATTTATCCAGTCAATTTTTTTCCCTTTCAAATTTGCTATACAACACTACCTCATACTTAAAAGAATCATTTCCTCTTTTGATTTAGCAAATATATAGATTGTAAATAGTCTATTTTTCCCCTCAAAAAATTGTGTAATCACATTGCACATATTACAATACTCATTTAAATAATAATTGGAAACTTTATATAAAAAGTCTGAAATATTACCATTTATACATGATCATAAATTTTAGTGTACAACTTTTCCAGTTTTTTTTTTTCTTTTCTAGAATTGGGTTTGTATTAATTACAATCGTGATGTTTATTTGAATGTTAATAAAACAAGATAATCTAAGTAGTAATTTAAATATATAATCATATACAATTGAATCCATTTGGACACTACACTGTTAACTAGTATTTTAAAAACACAAATTGCACAAATTGTGCTTATTAGTTGCTAAAATCAGTGTAAAAATTGTTTTAAACTCATAAAAGAGCTAAAATCCTACATGTTTCGGCTTCAAACTTAAAGCCATCATCGGGGAAGAGGAATAGGAAGTCGTTTGTGTTGTTCCTCTTCCCCGATGATGGCTTTAAGTTTGAAGCCGAAACATGTAGGATTTTAGCTCTTTTATGAGTTTAAAACAATTTTTACACTGATTTTAGCAACTAATAAGCACAATTTGTGCAATTTGTGTTTTTAAAATATAATCATATAGTTTTAAATGCTAGAATCACCTTTGATAACAGCAACAGACTAACATATGAATTTCTGTTTAGTAGTACACAAATCTAAAAATTTGAGGACCTCTGATCTAAGATAAGGAAAATTTAGTTATAATTTTAATATTCTGTGAGGGCCCATGGTCCTCCTTTGGCAGTACATATTATTGCTGTAGAGAACTTTAGAAGTTTCATGCTTATAAAATAAATTGCTCATCACTGTTGTATTTTTAAAGATATCCACAATGTGTCTCATTTTGTTTTAATAGCTCGAGATGAAGTTGCTAAATTGGCAGAACAAAATATCACTGATGTGAATGATTTCAACTGGATCAGTCAACTTAGGTATTATTGGGAAAATGAAACAGTTATTGTAAGAATGATAACAACTGATATTGAATATGGATATGAGTATTTAGGAAACACTCCACGTCTTGTTATAACACCATTAACTGACAGATGTTATAGGTAATTTTTTCAATAGTATACTTTAATTAAATCTGTATTTATATGTCCTATTTCATGTTATGCAATTGTCTTTGATTTCACTAAAAAGGCATTGTTATTTAATCAATTTTTCAAGTTTCCTAGAATGGTTTTATGGTATTTTATATAGCTTTTTAAGGTATGTAATTTCTTTATTTTATCAAAAATGTATAAGCATATACTTGTATAAGTAAATGTGTATTCATGTTATGTTAAGTGTGCTACACTGATGTAATCTAAATTAGATAAATTGAAAAGTTAACCATTAAGATTTATTGTTATTAGTCTAAGATTTTGTGTATGTATTGTTTTCCCAAATATTATTATGATTTGTTCTATAAATGTTCTGTTGTATTTATTATATATATATTCTATTGATTAAAGTTCGATAAATACACTAAGTAATGTTAAATGCTGTGCCAAAGAATGAAATTTCATTGATTTCATTTATAGTATAAATGATAAAATTGTTTGCTGCTAATCATCACTAAAATAATAATGGTTATTCTTTTAAGTAGATTTCGTAAGAAATACTACCTATTACATTCTCCCCTAAGTTAGAATTTTTGAAAAAATTTTGCAGATCTATGCCGATTATGACTCCCAGAACCCAAAACCACCCCCAGTTCAAAACTTTATCTATCTATCTATGTCACTTTTTATGGACACGATAACTTGAGGCATAAAATCTCTGTCAAGTTTGTTCATGGGCAAAATCAAACCAGGGGGGGGGGGGATGGGTTGGCTTTTTGTGAAAACAGAAAACCTCCCATAATTTCTTAATTATGATACATATTGAATCCGTTTAAAGTTATTATTACTTCTAGGAAAAGAGCCAAAAATTTATGTATGACAGATTTTTGATATCATTAAAAATGGCCCCAAGGGGTGGGAAAAAAAGGGGTTTAGAAGAAAAAAATTCATAACTTCGTCAATTCACAAGATATCAAATCTGCTTAAATTTATTATAAATCCTCTTAATATTATCTAAAACTTTTATATTGACAAAATTTTTATAGGACCAACCCTTATAGCATAAAAAAAAAAAAAAAAAAAAAATTAAACTGCCGGCTCTGCCTGCAAACAAGTTAGGTTTTGAAGTGGGCGGTTCTAACTATCACATCATGGCAAAAAGGTCATTTCTTCCACAATTCCCAACAAACAGGCACCCCACGGTCTGCATTTTCGAAATCTACCTGTGCCTGTAGGGCGAGCCATCAGGGACTTTTTTAAAATCTTATTTAGCTAGATGGGCAAATAGCTAACATAAACTGTATTTTCTATTTTTTATTGAAAATAACATTGTTAATTTTTTCTCCTAGCTATGAAAGGTTCAGATTTTATCAAATATCATGCTACTTTGACAATGATTAATAATTGTCAAAAGTTACATGTTAAAAAACATGGGCTACCATATTTTAACATTCATGATTGAATTTCAAATAATACACAAACTTCACATAAGTGAAATTAAACAGTTTTTCTGTGTACTTAAATCTGATCTGTGTGTTTAAATTTACAATTTTAGTTAAAGAGAACTAATATCATATTTAACTGCAGATAAGACAATAGATGAGTTATTAAAAACTTACTATAATTGTTATATTTTAAAGGTTGCATAAAAACATGTACAACCCTCCCCCCCCCCCCCTCGCCCACGTTTCCCACCACCAGAGCTACTATGCATTGATCTTGCTATCTAAACTAGGAAAAAAATTTCTAAACAACTAATTGATATATGTTTTAGCTTATTTTCATTTCTTAACTACATTTAAGATTTAGTTAAGAAATGAAAATAAACTAAAACTCATATTTTTCATTTACCTTAATTTGTAATTTAAAAATGTAACTTAAAAAAATTCTTTCTTTTTTGTGAGAATCATTTATTAAATTGTAATATAAATTAATAGAAATTTAAATTTTTTTTAATAATGTTATTTGAGTTATTACTGCTATACTACCTGGAGGACCTGAAAATGACAGTCAATTTGGAAAACGGTAATATAAGTCGGGGAGATTCAACATTTTATACAAAATCTAGAAAAGTCAGAGAATTTGATAACATTTCATTGTGATCTCCAAGCAAGTGTGATCTTTATGTCACCAGAGAGGAGACTCTTCCATATTTTGACATATTCTGCATTTTTAGAAAAAAAAAAAGAAATTTTATCTAAATTACTCTCTTTCTAAGATCCCCCCCATTCTCGGACCCACCACATCACACAGTTTAAATTTTTTAAACCTCTTTAATACACATTTTAAGTAGTATTTTTTATTTTGAAATAACAATAAATAATTAATCATCTCAAACCTCCATCTCCCAACTGAAATGTCTGCTTTCTCTCTTTTTCTCTCTTGGTGATGTTGTGATATAGTTGAAGTAAATGGAGGCTTAGTACATAAACATTGTACAGCAATTTTCTGCAATTTGGGGGGGGGGGGGGAAACTTGGTTTGAAAGTTTGTAATGATCTTAAGTTATTAAAGAGAGCAATTCTCATTGTTGTCCTGAAAGCAAGTTTTGGGAGAATTCAGAAAAAGAGCTTTTAATAGCTGCTCCCTGTATTTAGAATGATATTTATTTTACCTCCAGCATATCCAGTACACACTATGCCTCTAGATTGGAATTTTCTAAAAATACACATGGAAAAGGCAGGGAATTTCATTCTTTTCTATAAGTAACCTGTGCTATTATTTTTTTACTTTCTTCCATCTTTACAAGAAGAAAGTTTTGGATTTGTGAAAATTTTTTACTTCTGGTTTTTAACGGATTTATACATTTTAGATGGTCCTAAATACTACTTAACTGTTTTTAGAAAATGTCTGTCCGTGAGTCTGTCTGTCTTGTATGTCACAAAATTTTTTTGGGCCCTCTATCTCAAGAACTAATGCCCAGAATTTAATAAAACTTTAGATTCAGTTAGCTCCTGATGTAAATTGGTGCTGATTAGTTTTTGGTGAAAATCACCCAACAGGTGCTGCTGCTCTGCTGTGTTTTTCACGATAGATATATCTAAAAAACTAATGCACAGAATTTTATCAAACTTCTGATTCTGTTAGACCAGTTCATAAATAGATGCTGATTACCTTTTGGTGTAAATAGCCAAACAGATTGCGCTGCTATGCTACTTTTTTATTGATTTTTACAGTAGTTATATCTCAAGAACTAATTCATAGAATTTCATAAAGCTTTAGACTCTGTTAGACCTTGACATAAATAGATGCTGATTAATTTTTGGTGTAAATTGCCCAGCAGGTGGCATTGCTATGCTACTTTTTTCTTGATTTTCATGATAGGTATATCTCAAGAACTAATATACAGAATTTCATAAAACTTCAGATTCTGTTAAATCTTGACATAAATAGATGCTGATTACATTTTGGTGTAAATAGCCCAACAGGTGGCTCTGCTATGCTACTTTTTGCTTGATTTTCACGATGGCTATATCTTAAGAACTAATGCACAGAATTTCATCAAAATTCAGATTCAGTTAAATGTTAACATAAGTTGTTGTTGATTAGGTTTTGGTGTAAATCTCCCAACAGGTGGCACTGCAATGCTGCATTTTTCAGAATTTACACAATAGATATATCTCAAGAACTAATACACAGAATTTCATCAAACTACAGATTCTGTTAGATCTTGACATAAATAGATGCTGATTACGTTTTGTTGTAAATAGCCCAACAGATGACGCTGCTGGGCTACTTTTTGCTTGATTTTCACAATAGAACTTAAGAACTAATGCACAGAATTGCATCAAAATTCAGATTCAGTTAGACATTGACATAAGTTGTTGTTGATTAGGTTTTGGTATAAATCTCCCAACAGGTGGCACTGCTATGTTGCACTTTTCAGAATTTACACGACTTAGCAAAGGTCATATCTCAAGAACTAATGCACGGAATTTAATTTAAATTTTAGATTCATTTTGAACTTTGTATAAGTTTGTGTTGATATGTTTTTGTTGTATGTGAAACCTATATGAGATACAAGAAAATTGTGGGATTGGCATATCCAACTAATTTTAAGTTAAAATATTGATAAGATATTAAAACAGCAAATTAGTATTTTTTTTTTCAAAGTCTTATTTTTTGCAAAACTATGCTTAGAATTAAAACATAAATGTTTAGTTCTTTATGCAGTTAATATAAAATGTTTATAAAAATAATAAATTGTAAGTAGTTTGATTTTGTCTTTTGCTTTTATGTTTTATTCTTCCTTTTTTTCTTTCTTTGGTATAAAATTTTAATATTTTTTCTGTTGATTTATTTTTTATTCTTTTTACAGAACTTTAATGGGAGCATTAAAATTAAATCTTGGTGGTGCACCTGAAGGTCCTGCTGGAACTGG
Source organism: Maratus michaelseni (assembly GCA_963931845.1). Lineage (NCBI taxonomy): Eukaryota > Metazoa > Arthropoda > Arachnida > Araneae > Salticidae > Maratus > Maratus michaelseni. Next base: position 150,411,649 of record OZ007598.1, on the reverse strand, counting down.
AAAAACAGAGACAAGCAAAGATTTGGCAAAAGCTGTTGCAAAACAGGTACAATTTCTTATGAAATATCTGATATTAATGTAATTCATTGGTTTAGGATAACAAGGTTCTAACTGGTAATATGGCCTGAAAAGAGATAACTTTTACCATACTGGATGTATTTATTTCATCTTATTTACAGTTTTCCCTTAAGTTCCTAAAATTTTACTCATTTTTCTGCTTCCTTAAGATTTAGTTAACATTCTAGTTTTAAAAGAGGAGAAAATCAATAAACAAAAAAAAAAAAAAAAAAAATTCTAGCCTACCAAAGTTGACAGTGAAACATTTTCACTGGCTGAGAAGGGAAACAAATAAATAATAAAAATAAAACAGACATAAATTGTATACACATTACTGCAGTGAGGTGTTTCCAGTGTCTTAACTTCTTCTATACTGGGAATCAACTAAGTTTTGCAAAATGTGATTTACTAATCAAAACTCTCTAAAACTGTAAAATAACATTGGTTTGTCTCATATTGATTAATTCTCTCATCTGATATTGATTAATCTAATTTCTCAAAACTGGAATAAAATGTTGCATGGACTTTGACCCTGCTTTCTCATTGTAGAATTAATTGTTGTTGTATTCATTCCTAAATATTTCATTCTCTCTCAGTTTGTGATTTATTTCTCTTAATGCTAAGCACTTGCTGGATTGTTCATGATTTGTAGTTTATTATTGATATTCAAAACATTTTTATTCATAAATTTGATTAATGTTATTTCATCAAACCTCACAGAAAAACAAAATTTCAACAAATTTGGCAAAGTCTTGTTAAGAGAATGGTACACAACAATTGATAATGTGTATTTTGTGGGGTGAAATCTGTGTGTAGAAAACTTTGAAATCTTTGATAGCAGTTTTACTCAAGTAAAATCATACCAGTAGTAGGCCAGTAAAAATAGGATTTTACTAACCAAAAATTTACGGAAAGCTGGAAATTGTTTTAATCACTTTGTTTTATATCCAAATGAAGGAATATGAAGTTTGTCCCATTTTTCCTGGTGAGCTTTAGACGTAACACCACAAAAACCTCAAAATTTTCGGACTTTTTTCAATATTTTGAAAATAACTCAAAAACTGTTCAATCTACAGAAAACTTCCTTATTCACAAATCGTAGAGCATAAAATCCTGCGTTGACTGAGTACTACAGACTAAAAATTCCGCTAATAATAAGTGAGATATAATAAATCAAAAAAGTACATTTTTCCAAATTTTTCTAAAAAAATTCATAAAATTGGTGTTTTGAGTACCAATTGTTGGTTAAATGAATCATTTCGCTTTTAAAACAGTATAACTGCATAAATCGCTGAATAGTACTGTTTAAGTAACAACTTAAAAATTTAATTACATCAATATGGGATTTTCACCAACCTTTTCAACAGATGATTACACTTGAAATGCAACTGATTTCCCCAAATTAATTTGAATTCTGTCATTTGTAAGCAAATTTTTTTTTGAGGTGCATAAATGATTGTAGTTTGAAAATCCAATGAAATGATGAATATAACGGATAGGTAATTGAAAAATGAAAGAATTGTATGTTTACTTAAAATTATGTATTTTATAAAATATTGGAAAAAAATATAATAGAAAATCAAGAAAAATAATTTGTTTAAAAAAATTTGTATAAAAGCAGCGGTAATAAAATCAACTCAAGTTACTTGAGGGAAATACAGGAAAATCGAGCTTAGAGCGTTTTTTTGCTGGACCTTGAGTTGTCCATTCTTCCTCTTCCTCTAGATGGAAGGCCTGCTCGTCCATATCTTCTTTTTCGTCGTATCCGGTTTGTGGTTCTTCTTCCTCCGATGTATTTGTGCACGATGCACCTTTACAGTGGTAACATATAGTTGAGCATTTAACCCCGTTATTTCTACAAGAACATAAACCACATTTGCATGACAGAGTGTTTAGGAGCTCTGGTGGGGCAGCTACAACGTTCATGGTGACTGGAAGTATACCATGCCTGAATGACTTCCAACCCCAATCAGTGGGATTCAGCAGCCATCCATTCCAAATATTGATCTGAAGAAAAGCTCTGAATGAATGTTGTTTGGCTGCATCTTCAATTGGCGGCAGAGAAGGCATGGTTAAATTGGGTCTGCATAAGGTATTTTGCAAATATGTTGTAACGCAATTTGTGCAGTATTGTTGCTTCGTCATACTTGGTATTGTATAAGGTGGCTATAAATTTCTGCCCCGCAGCACTTACTTCTTGAGGTGTAACATATTGGTTATTAAAGACTGTTGGAACATCCTGTAAGTGAGCATGTTTTTCCAAAAGCTTGACACATTTCAGTTTGCCTGCCTGAAGAAGGCCGATGTAGAATCACAGCCACTAAAAGCATGCAGGAATAGGATGTTATTTTTCACAATCGGCGAGTACTTGAAACTTAATGGTGAATACAAAACATTGCCTGATTGTCTTTTCCCAGGTTTCAAGAAGTATATCGTGGATGAGTTTGGAGCAAATGCAGTCAAAAGCACAAGCAGATTAATATCTTCCCCAACTATGATGACACGTTCTGACTGCTGATCAAATTGGATGGCTTCCATCACGATGGTAGTATCTGCATCCTCGGCAGTTTGCTTCACAGTAAAATTGTCTTGCTCCAGTTTTTCAATGAGCATTTTTATTAATTGGAGTTTATTGCCTTCATTTGCAAGGTAATGCTCTTTTTGCAATTCTTTCCAAAAACTAATAAATTTATTTGTCACTGACTATCAGCCATATTCAGATATTTGCTCTAGGATCTTAAAGTAAAGATCTCTAAAAAGATGCGTTTTAATTGGTTGATCGAATTTCTGATCATGTGTCTGGCAGTAGCGCTTTGACTTATTTGTGTTTTCCCAAGTGTCAATTTAAAACAATTCAAACAAAAAATGTTTTAAACCAGAAAATTTATTTTGAAAATTATTTCTTAAATTTGTGTTTTATATTTGATTACTTTAAAAAGAGTGTTTCAAATTGTTTTAGAATTCAGCGGACAGACAACTGAATTTCGATGAATTCTCAAATTGCTCCCCTGTGGGGCGTGTGCCCCCCATCGGGAACCACTGCTCTATATGCTTGCTAACATAACATACGTGCTCCAAAACATTCATAGGTCAAAATGAATATTGTGTACATTTAAATATTTTGTAATGATAATAGTTCTAGTATTTTATACTTTGTTTCTAAGGTTTCAAAATTGTAATCATAGATGCAAATATACGTGTGAGTACGTTTGGTTTGGTTACATGAGCACTTTTTGAGCTGTTCAGAGGTAAAAAAAATTATTTATGAGGTTTTTTTAGAAAATTTTGTAAAAATGTACTTCTTTGATTTACCATGTCTCGCTTATTATTGGTGGAATTTTTAGTCTGCAATACTCAATCGACGTAGAATTTTATCCTCTACAATTTATGAACAAGGAAGTTTTCTGTAGATTGGACAGTTTTTGAGTTATTTTCAAAATACTGAAAAAAGTCCAAAAATTTTTAGCTTTTTTTGTGGTGTTACGTCTATAGCTCACCAAGAAAAATGGGACAAACTTCATATTCCTTCATTTGGATATAAAACAAAGTGATTAAAACAATTTCCAGCTTTCTGCAAATTTTTGGTTAGTACGGCTCTTTTTTTAACTAATTTTATTGGCCTATAGAGCAAAAAACTTGGTATGAAATTTAATTGTAGAATTAAAAACAAATCAACTATTACTCATGAATTTCGAAACTACTTCAGATCAAAATGTTTTCTTTCATGACATGCAAATTGTGAAAGCATAGTTTGCTCAGTTAACAGAAGATTTAACGAAAAAAAAAAAAAACTAAGAACTGGGAGGAATGGAAGTAAATTAGCTCTAAAATATCCCTAAAATTTTATAGCGGAGTCCCTAAAATTAACAAACAAATATTTTTCTGTATCCCCTGTACAATACATTCTAACAATTATTTCAAGAGTTGATGAATTTGAAAAGGTTTTAACTATTGTAATACCTATGGGGAAAATTAAACTTTTATCTCATATTTCTGAAAAGAGTGTCAAAGTAGTTGAAAGTTTGCCTCTGCAAGGCAAAAGAATTATCAAACATCTTTTTTTTTTTTTTTTTTTTTTTTTTTTGATTGGCTCTGTTTCTGGTTCCTAAAACTGCATTGATGCAAAAATTACTTATTTAAATACAGTTGTGTAATTAAAAAATAAATAAATAAAAAAAGAAAGGTAGGTTGAGTTATTTGATGTCATTAATTCGTATTCAAAATTATTATTTTTTGTAAATATGACAATATTTTTACATAATATTTTTACATTTTTCATGTCTTTTAATTAAAATTGAAAATGTCATTAAAAAAATATGCTAACTTTTCACTAAGAAGACAAAATTTAAGAATATATTTTTTAATAACTTTGAAATTAGATAAGTAACCATGTTAACTTAATTCAGTTATTCCAAAATAAACTAATAAATCCTGCAATGCTTTTGCACTCTATCCCATTTATCTTATTCATTTATAATTACTGTTTAATGAGTATGCTTAAATTACTGATTTATCACCTTAATTTAAGAATAATTAATTCAAAGTGAGTTATTGTGTAGTTAAACCTTCATATTAAAACATCTTTATTAAGATTCCTTCGATATCTTAAAATAAAAAGTAATATAATAATATTATGTTTTTCCTTAAATATCTCAATAATTTTTATCTGAAATTCTTGATGTTTTGAACTTTTATTCCCCCTACAAAGCATAAAAAAAAGATTTAAAAAATATTCTTTTTTATCTGAAAGTTTTATTTTTTTACAGTGTGTTGTATTCAATTGTTCTGATGGTCTGGACTACAAAGCAATGGGCAAGTTCTTCAAAGGTCTAGCACAATCTGGTGCTTGGGCATGTTTTGACGAATTTAATAGAATTGAATTAGAAGTTTTATCTGTAGTTGCACAACAGATTCATAGCATTCAACTTGCAAAAGCTCAAAAACTGACACAATTTATGTTTGAAGGATCCGAATTAAGCCTTAATCCCTCCTGCAATATGTTCATAACCATGAATCCAGGTTATGCTGGGCGTCAAGAACTTCCTGATAATTTAAAGGTATGTATAGTTCTGTTATGAATATTTCTTTTAAATAAAGATGTTGGGCCATAAATAGTAGCATTTATATATATATTTTTTTTTATAAGAAAACAAATGTAGCTTGAATATTTAGAACAGCCATACTCAACCTTTTATTCTCGTGGGCTGCAAATATACGTTTGCTACGTTAGGCAGGTTGCAACATCCTTATAAAAGGGTAAAAAAAGAGTAATTAAAATAGTACTATAACATAAGTACTATAACAAAGTTAAAATTATCAGTAGGGTTGAACGTTTGTTGTGGAAGAATGTTACCAAAATACTTTTAACCCCACTATTTCCAAACAATAAACTTCATTGTAGATTTCTATTGCAAATGCTGTAGAAGTTTGCCGCTAAGTTTGTTGTTTGGAAAGAGTGGTGTAAAAAGATTTTAGTACCAATTTCTTTCACAACATACATTCAACCTTAAAAAGCAGTTGTAGCTATATAATGAATATAAAACTAATAATACAACAATGCCAAATTTCCAAGTTCTGAACAAAAAGAAGAAAAAAAATGGGAAATTTTCTCTTATAAATGTTTTGTATAATGTAAAAACTTTATTTTTTTTTATTTGTTGAAAACATTATTTTAAATTGATTATAATAACCGGACATATTTTGTCTACCCATGAAAATATATAAAACAACAGCAAAGGTCTTAAATACTACTTTTATGCACATATCTATTTTATAAATATGGATTAATGATTGTGTGTCTCGGGCCACATATAAAAGGTTGCCAGGCCACATGTGGCCCATGTTTGAGTATAACTGATTTAGAATATATCAAAAAAAGAGGGCATTATATGAATATTATACTATATTAATATTATACTATGCGTACAATGTTTAACACGTCTTACACAATTAGAATTAGAAGTGTATCTTTTTGGCAGATGTGATACTAGACATTTCATGAATTGTGGTTTTCCAACATAGTCTCGCCTACTACTAATTTTACTGTCATTCATCCGATTTTCAGTGATGCATTTGGCCCAAGATACTCTTTGCAGTTTCAAATGCAGTCGTATAACGACAAAACTAGCCTTTACCGAAAACAAAAATCGGGAACTTTCCCTTGGATGCAATGCTATATCAAACAAGCAGAGTCATTTGGACAGACAGTGTTTATTGTAGCATTTTGTTTGATCAGTGTAACACAGGAAATGCAGAGAATGCACTCTTTAAAAAATAAATGTATACTCGCATCATGTAGCAGTAGCTTCAATAAATGTATTGTGGACCCAACAAATTAAAAAATTACATTAAAATCTCAATGTACATTTTTAAAATTAATTTTTTGCTGGGCTGTGTTCACTATGTCAGCGGGCTGCAGGTTGGACAGTCCTTTTTATAAATATCAAATTTGACAATATTTTTTGAGTAATGAATTTTTTTTAAGAAAATTTAGAAAAAAAAAATTTCCAAACTTGATTTATTTATCTGAAATTGTTATAGATAAATTCAATAAAGATTATTCAATAACTAGATGAAAATTCTTTTTTATCTTTATATTTGAACTTGAGGACAACCTTAAGGAAAACTTTCTTTCAATCTGGTGCAAGTATATGCATTCTCAGATTACCAAAATTTTTCTGGTGCTATTGGAAGCTGAAGAAAGTGAATTCTTGTTTTTTATTTTTATAACATTCTTAGTTATCAACTACTTGTTTTAGGTCTTATTCAGAACTGTTGCAATGATGGTCCCTGATTATGCTCTCATTGGTGAAATTTCTCTTTATGCTATGGGATTTGTTGAAGCTCGAGGGTTTGTTATTCATATTTTATCATTTCTTTTATGATAGTTAATCAAATTAACATACTTTGTTTTTTTTAGAAGAAGTCATATTTATTTATTTATTATTATTATGTATTTATCATATATACTCGCATATAAGTCGACCCCCAAATTCGAGATGAAAGCAGGTTTAATACCAATATTTTACAATAGTTTAATTCACCTTAAATAATTTAGAATTAAATGAGAATAAATAAGGCATAGAAAACCATTCTGATCTGCTGGTATTAAACCTATTTTCATCTACAATTTGGGGGTTGACTTATACACGAGTATATATAGTATGTAATATATTAAAGATGGGAAGTTATGAAATGTATTTTCTTTAACTATGCTATTATTATTATTACTACTATTATTCTACTATTGATGAAATTCAAAGTATATATATATATATATGTTGCTAAAAGTGCTGATAATTTTTATAAATATAAATCACTATTTTATGTTCGGAATCAAATTGGTGTGTAACCTATCTATCTATAATCAGGGGTTGATCCAGGTAAAAATTGGGTCTTCTTTGGGGTCTTTTTACAAAATTCCATCCCATAAAAGTAAACTCTTTGTAATTATTTTTATTTGTTAGGATTTAAAATATTATATTTAGTAATAAAAACATCATTATTTCTAAGTGATAAGTTTTAAATGTAGTCATTGTAATGAAAAAAAAGAGAGGGAATAGGAAAGATGGAATTAATGCATTTTCTGACATAGAAGTTATAGATAGAATTTTGAATATTAAAACATAATTTTAAATTTTGTAATTTCCTAAAATAGATGAACAATAATTTAGCCAATGATCGAAAGTGGGAAGAATAAACAATAAAAACAATGCGTTGTGAAAGGAAGATAAAATTTTTTAATATTATAAAAATAAATTAACGAATTCTTCATAGTAAAATGTAACAATTCTTACCTGAACTGAAAGATCTGCATCGCTGAAAACATAGATAAATACGATGTTTATAGTGCCACTAGAGATTAGATTTTAAGAATTTTCCATTTAAAGAATTTAAGAGTGAAACATGAATCTTCAAAATAAATCTGAACTGAATATCTACTGTTTAAATATAAATTAGTGTTATATTAAAATCTTCATATTATTAAATAACATTTATTCATGAGGTATTAAATTATTTTTAAGATTATAAAGTTAGCTTTTAATTTTAAAGGCACTCTGTAAAAAAATACGTTATAAATATCAGATTGATAATAAATTATAAAACACCAAAGAAAGAGACATAGGTTGAACAACACATTTTTATTCATATATAAATAAAAGTTAAAAATAGATAGTTTGTATAATATTAATGGTATGTGCACAACCTTACAAAATATCGTATTAACTTTAAAATTAGCTAGTTAGGATTTAGAATATAATATGAATATAGACAAAACAAAAATTAACAGATGAATTGATAGTATGAGATGAAAAGTTTATTACGAATATCACAAAGTTCATTGGCTAGAAATCAACAGCAAAATTTATCATGAATGACGATTGATTTTTTGCTTTAATAAAAATCATGCTTTGTATGTACTGTACTAGCGATAAATGGATGTTGAAATTTCAATAATTAGACTTCTGTATAAGCAAATATCACTAATATGATTCTTCTTAATCATACCATATCAATAGGCATTGTAGTACAGAAATATCAAAACGTAGTATATCTTATTGAAAATGATTATTCTCAGCTGCATCATAAGAATTGTTAATAATGAAAAAATATTACCACTGTTCAAGATCTTGCTATAATTTTCGTGAGAAAGAGGATGCTTTCCAGCTCATATCAGCCACTATAAGACATTAAACCTTTTTTTTTGGAAATAGGACATCTTTTATATCTTTCGTTGAATCAGTGATCATCAACGGTCCCTTCTTTCACTCTTCTGTAGCCAAACTTGAGATTCATAATCGATATCTTTACATACTATTAATATTAAATTTATTTACATACTATAACTTAAATGATTGCTCATAATTTGTGACAAGATTGTACTGAAAGGACTCTACTGCTGGACCTGTTTAGTCCAACAGTAGGCCAGTCAGAAAATAGTATTTTTTGAGGAGCGCGGAGTGCGGACTTGTTTCCACACCCACGTCCAGAAGCCAAGAGATCAGACGCTTACGGAGATACATTGAAGTCCCCCGTTTCGCGCCGAAACTTTAATAGCCAATCAGAGACCTCCACGCTTCTACGCCGTTCAAATCACTCCTGATACGATGCCACAGGGGAATGCTTAAAAATTAAACGTAACGACTCGCAACGCAAGTTTGCGATCGCTAAAGCTAGTGCGATGAAGGAAGAAGTTAAAATATGATTGGCAACCGCTGATTGAATTAAAGATGGCGTTTGTTTACTATTAAAAGAATACAGAAATTAGCGTTATGGTTGCCGATCAAATGAAAATAAATTTAGAAAATGGGAATTAATTAAAAATGGGAAATAAATAATTTAAATTTAAAAATAAAGGAAATAATTTAGCATAAATAAATTTTAATAATTTAAAAAAAGTAGATGTTATGTTCGTGTCATAACAGTCATAAAGACATAAAACTCTGATAAACATGATTATAGACTACTACTGGCTGTGGCATTGGAAACAGCCACAAGTAGGCGGGGGTGGAGATATATTTCTAGGAGAGGAAGAAAATATTTTTAAATTATATTTAATTTTGTGCCAACTTTGACAAACCTAACTAATAAATAAAATGTAAAATACAGCTTATTTTAAGCCTTTTTTTTTTTTTTTTTTTTTTTTTAAACTTTGCTACAGATTTAGTGTTATTTTTCTGTATATGCATCCTCACTTTCTCAAGAAACCTTATGTGATAGCTCAACATTTTCTAACTCAAAATTTTAGAAATACCTGATATGGTGCAAAAAAAAAATTAAAAGTGTTCTTTTGCAGGCCTGTGCAATTGTGGGTTACTTATCAAAATTTTGTTTATATGCAATGTTTAAATGAAAAGAAAAATTGCTTTCCTGATTTTCTCCAAGAATAGATGTTTCTTGTTATAAAGTCTATTTTAAAAAGTGCAATGAAATGTTGTACAATTTCCTTATTTTCAAGAAATATGTTTAACTATATTGAACTGATGCTCTAACTTAAAAAAATTCCAAGGTTTACCCTTTACCATTTTTTTCAAGTGGCATAGTGCCATAGTTTATCATTATAGGAATATGGTTTTTTTTTTTACATTTTCTAATACAATCTCTTTCTTGTTGCCGTAAAAAGAAACTGTGTATGGACAATATTTTTATAAGCCAATAAAAATTCAGATTCACTCACTGTAATTTGTAACCTGAAATTCACGTCATTCTGAGAAGATAATGTAATATATATATATAATTAAAATGATTACCATAAGTACATTTAAATGACATAGTACATTTATTTAAATGTATTGGGAGTTAAAGAATATACCATAATACAGACATGTCAAATTCAATAAATGTATTCAGGTAAAAAGTAAAAAACTATTTTCCAAAATGTGACGTCACTATCTATTAAATACTTTCAATGTGACATCAAACTAACTCTAAAAATGGTAAATTGTTTCCACTGGTGAAAGTGAACTCATGTTCTAATGAAAATGTACACTTTCATTCATAAAGCTGCAACTGTAATGTAATTTTTGATGAATTTTAATTCTGCCGATGCAGAGATTAAGTCAGTGAATTAAAATAAATATTGAAATCAAGTTATAGTCATGCTAATGGGAGTTTTAAGTTGTTTTAAATGTAGCTTTTTTGCCATTTTATGCATTACATATATTTCCATACCCTTTCATCAGATAAATAAAAACCCTTTTTTTTTCTTTGTTGTTTTAAAAAAGATTTTACTAAATTAAGTTAGGTTCAGGTGAAACATAAATTGTTGGATCGACATAAGATAAACGTGAGCAATAAAAATAATTTAATTGAATGATTGAGTTGTAAAAAAAAAATGTTTATCAGTTTGAAACATGGTTTAGATACCAAACCCATTTGTAAAATTTCTTTGATAATGTATGCAGTTTTTGCGACAGTTCACTTTTTTGTTCTGTTGCACTTTGAGACTATTTTAAAGTTATTGGTATATATAGACCAGGGTTTTTTTTCTTTAAAATAAAATGTTTAGGAGTAACTCTCAATTTGACTCAAGAAAATCACCATTTTAGCAGTCTTTCTTTGAGTGGTTGGTCTATTTCTTTGAGTTCCAGAGTAAATATTTAACATCTTTGTTATTAGCAAACTATACATAAAACGTAACAAATCACATAAATATTTACAATACTTTTGAAGTTGATTCAGTGAAAATTTTAAAATTTTAATTATTTTTACTTTTTTTTTTTTTTTTTTTTTTTTTTTTTTTTGTTATTTAAGTTTGCTTGTTATTTTTTAATTTTTTCTTGTTACCTCAAAACAAAATATTTAGAGGTATACATTTGCATGCCCCTAGGTACCCTCCTCCCAAAAATAATAATAATAATAATAATAAATTAAATAAATAAAAAATCCTGATTTGGACCATAAATAATGATTTTGCACAGTGGCCTTTTCTCTATCAAAGTACATATATCTATACTAATAAAAGAAAGTTACTCTCTGTCTGTGTGTCTGCGATGTGTAGCGAAATCTATGGCAGCTAGAAGTCTGAAATTTTAGGTGAGGATAGTCCACAACCTTTCCTGGTGCATTTGAGAATCAGAATTTTAATATTTTGAAAATGTAACCGAAATATTAATTAAAAACCCTTTAAGCATCACATAAAAAATCTCATTAAAATGTGCTTTAAAAATGGCTATTTTAATTGTAACCGCAAAAGAAACTTCACTTATCCTCAAATATTGGAAGTGTCGATTCGAAACTCAGACTATATACGAAGTTGATTTTTTTTTTCCAAAAATACAAATTTTGTGAAAATTAAACAGAAAGTTTTCTTTATTTTGCCCAAAAATTGACCAGAAGCAAATCAAATTGACCCAGACAGAAGAGAGGTTACTATAAATGAGGGGTTGCCAGATTAAAAAACAACTCCGAGTTTTGTGGACCTATTCAAATAAATAAAACTATTACGTTTATCAATCAAATAAAAATATTTGTATTATTTTACTTTCTTCTATCTATAATAGAAAAAAGTATTGTAATAAAATTTTTTGACTTCCGATTTTCGACAGATTTGCACGTTTTAGGAGTCAGAGATTGCGAAAAACATGTTTTTACAAAATGTCTATCTGTCTTCATTGTATCATCAAAAAGTGTATGTAGATATGCTTCAAACGCAACCAAATGTTTTTTCTATGTTTTTGGCTATGGCCAGCAGGTCCCACTTGAATTTGGGGATATTTCAACCAAAAGGGGTTGCTGTGATCGCGATTTTTGTTCCATTTTCACTATTGTATCATCAAAAGCTGTATAAAATTATGCATATAATTGAACCAAATTTTTTGTATATATTTTTGATTATGGCCTACAGGTTCCAGTTGAATTTGGGGATGTTCTGCCGGAAGGGGGCACTATGATAGCCATTTAAAGATTTCAAATTCAAAAAGATGTACAAAAAAATTCTAAATCCTAAAAGATTTTTGCATTAAATGTTCGGCCTTGATTTAAGGATTCCAGAGCATATTTTGTTTTGCCTCTATCTTAGAAAATGGCTGAGATATAGCAGTTTGAAATTATACGATGGCTGACATTTTGAAACAATACAATAGGATTCCTCCATAAACAGGTTTAATTTATAAGTTTTAGTGAACATGGTATTTTCGCCAAATTTTCGTTCATTGTTGTAACCATCGTTTCAACACTTACATGCTTAACACTATATATTTATATTCGCCTGTGTTGAATTCTCGCCAGGCTTGGCGACAATTGGCAAAATATCACCAAATACAAAAATACGTTGCCATATATGAAGCCAACTTAGCTATGTCTGTCTAATTTGGCAATATTCTCATTCAAATTCAATATTAACGAGAACTGAGAATGACTTCTGTAATCAAGTTCCATCCTTTTTAGCTTTGTGTATTTTCAGTAGAATTAGCTAAAATCTAAAAACCAAGCAATAGGGGGAGGCTATCTTTTCCTGCCAGTACAGGCCAGAAGGACTTTTTGTAGTTTAGTATAATACATCGGCTGCTCGCATCCAGGTAATCCAACAATTTGCGAGCAGCTTACGTACAATAGAATGATGAAAAATATTGATTTTTTTTTGGCGGTGTGATAGTGAATTTTGAAGCATTAACATGTATGAGATAGATGAAAGTTTTGGGATTGGGATATCTGACTAGTTTTAGTTTTATTCGCAGGTATGGGAATGGACAGGGGGACCTTTTAATAAATATCACATATAGTGAACCGTGCCCCCTAGTGGCGAGTTTATCTTTATTTGACACTATTTTTATTATATACATATCTAATGACCTGATTTCAACAGAGCTAATTCCATTTAACTAATTTAACATTTTTTAGGTTCATCTGTAGCATTTAATTGCTGTGATGTTTAGATAAATACCACTATTTCCAAATTGTAACTTCAGCAAAAAAAAAAAAAAATTAAGCTCCAAGCTTTTCTATGATTTACAGTCTTTGAACAAGTAGTCTGGTAGTCTTAATTAGTTGTTTGACAAAAAGCAGTCTCATCTCCCCTCTCTCCCCCTTCAAGATTTTTTTCTATGTCCATTTCCATAACTCAACAACTAATTTTCCAATTTCAACGCAACTGATTTAAAATGTTATGATTTAAAAATTTGACTCTTAATTTTATTCAGTATTTTAATATTTAACTTTAATTTATTCATCAATTTAATTAAATTCATTTAAATTAATTAAGCTAAATTTCATTTTTGCATTTTAAATCTAACATTCTTTCTAAATTGTTTACTTTTGGTGAGAATATAAATTAATTTCAGAATCTTTCCATTACATATGTTTTAGGATATTTATTCATTCAATTTAATTCACATTTTATTCACTTTGCAATATTAATTAAACTTCATTTCAAATGATCTAAAAAGAAATATTTATAACTTACTTTTTCTAACTTTTAAATAATATACAGTCTAAAATAAATTATTCCAAAATATAGTGTATTTCCTTTTTAATAATATTGATTAAAAATTGGTTAATTGTTAATTTTATTCTTTTCAGAAAGTTCAAATTCATTTATTTTAATTCAGGCAAATTCTTTCAGAATAACGAACTTTTCCATATTTCATTTCATAATTTCTAAGTCCAATAATCATTTTTCAAAATTTCTTAATTTAAATATTTTACTTTCAAAAACATATCTGGTGGAAAGAAATTTTAATTTTATTTAGATTGCTGAAATTTCATTTGTTTTCATCCATTAGCTTGGCAGTTATCGATTTTTAATTACTTTCGTTTTTTCTGTTTTGAATCTCATCGAGATTTGCGCTCAGACGCCATTGATGGGTATTTAGATGTTTCAAGTAAACAAGAACCTTTCTTCCCGCGGATTTTGAACAAGGTCGTTTTGACAGCACTCCAAGGTCACGATCGAATGTTCTGAATGCTATTTAATGCTGTTGCTAGGGTTGGAAGTGTCACTGAAACGTTTGACTGCAACTTTGACTGTGATCTGTTGGGGCTTGTTCAGTGACTTTCAGACGGTTCGGATTTTTTGATTGGTTGTTTCGTAACCGTCAGAAAGTTCTGCCTGAGTGGGAAACTGGGAAGACTCTTTCAGTTCCTAAAAAACTTTGTATGATGTAGCGTAGGCTAGATCTTGCTCTTCGGAGCGTAAGCCAATTTTGGTATGCGGTGAGAATGAAGAAAGTCATACATCTAAATATATTGCTATTTATAATTAATTCCTCCTTCTGTTCAAGGTCAACCAACTAATAAGAGGAATGCTACCCTGGTTGTTATTGGCGATTTTTCAAGGAAAGTATACTCCCTCTAATTTATAATAACTTACTTTGGGCGTCACTGTTAACTACAGAAACTTGGATTCTTTCGCAGAGCTGAGTGATCCTGATATTTTATATCTTTCTAACAGATGGTTACTACTTCATAATGTTTGACATTCCGTCTGCAATCTAAATTCTCGACATACGGTTGAAACATCTATAAAAGAGTGCTGAAATATTTCTACCTTATAATGATTTACATTCTATCAGCAATTTAGAATCTCAACATACGGTTGATACATCTTTATAAGAGTGCTGTAATAATTTATTGTCCTCATTGTTATACACCTGTTGGTGGCCAAGAAATCATCATCTAGTAATTCTTAAACATTAAATTCCAAAGCTCTACATTTAACACACAATGAACAAATTGAACTAATACAACGAAATTATCATTAGGACATACCTATCTTATTACTTGCAAGTTGAGAACTGAACAGAACCAGTATAATTATTAATTAACATCATGATATTTTCTCATAATCTATTACAACGTTTGTGAATGATGTATATGTTGTTGAAAAGAGTAAAGAATTAAATGATAATAATATAACAGAATATAATTTCGCATTTATGTATATTTCAATAACAAAATAATTTATATCGATATAACATCTTATAAAAGCAAATATATTGGTTGTAAAAAGTGTATAAAAGAAATTTTCAAGTTAATATTTGTACTTTATTTACGTGAGTGCTCTATGTGAATAAACAAGAATTTACTTTGATCTTGGTGAGTTTGTCTTTTTCTATTATTTATATTTATGTGTTTCAGCTATGTCTGAAGTAATAGAATAAGTTCTATTTTCTAATTTATATAAGTATATTTTAACTTAAGAATTAACTTTATGAATTTAACGTAATTTTAAGCTTATCTTTTTGGCATCGCATTATGTGCTGCTACTTACGATCATGCCTATAATGGTGTTTGGGGAAAGTGTTGAATATATGTTTTGTCTAAATTTTTAGGTTTTCTGAATCACTCCGGCGCGAGTCGCTGGTGATTCACCCTTTATTAATTTTTCCTTTTATATTCATCACGATCCCCAGATACCGTTATACCAAACATTATAATTAACTTAATAATCACCTTCTATTTTATTTCATTTCAGAGTATCTCGGGTTCTACTGTCCCTATTACAACAGTGTTTGGCTCATTTGACTTGATATTGATAGCCTTAAATATTTTAGTTCCACTTTTTATCATTAGGGGGTGTTTCCTATTTCAGGTTCTATAGGCCCGATTAAGACAGGGCTTGGCTCATTCGACTTGAATTCGATAGCCTTACAGATTTCAGCCATGTTTGTATAGAACATATTGTGCCCCTGGCAGTGGAAGGTAGAACTACAGGAGTATCTCAGGTTCTATGGGCCTGATTACGATAGGGTTTGGCTCATTCAACTTGATATTAATGACCTTAAATATTTTAGTTGCAGTTTCTACCACCAGATGGCATTTTCGTATATAGGGTTCTATGGGTCCGATTACGACGGGCCGATTATGACTCAGGCAACGTTGGGCGGATCAGCTAGTATATATATAAAAGCATATATATATATATTGGTGTTTTATTATTATTATTATTGTTTTTATGTTTATTTTTCCTTTCAATATTATAGCAACAAGTCTGTTCTTAATCATCTTATGTCATGCTATTCAATCTATAAGGCAAGGTGGGATAAGTGTGTGTTAGGGACAATCACATGGAGAATCCTAGTAGTAGAAGTGTATCTCATAGCTGCCATATGTAGGACATTTTCATTAAAAAATGCTGGTGAGAGTGCTGATTATAGTGACATCTCTGTTAGGATTTTCCATGTGATTTATGCACCTACCCCGCTTCACCTTATCATAAAAAAATCAGATATAATGTTATTTAAGTGGAGCTTAATAAATAGATCATTTGATAATTTCTCTTTTGTTTTTCTTGAGTTCAAACCTTATAATATTTTTCTTCTCAGAGGTTTTATTTCACTTTGTGTAGATGCATATCTATTACTGTGTATGCATATCTATTATTTTATTTTTTAGTCTCTCTGGAAAAATTGTGGCTACTTACAAATTGTGTTCTGAGCAGTTGTCTTCACAACATCATTATGATTATGGAATGCGTGCTGTAAAATCTGTACTGACAGCTGCTGGTAATTTAAAACTGAAGTACCCAAATGAAGTAGAAGCAATTTTGGTCCTGAGAGCTATCAATGATGTTAATCTTGCCAAATTTTTAGCTCAGGCAAGTTTTGTTATACGTTACAGTTAGTTCTTTAAATATATTTTAATACTGTTAATGCAAAGCAAATTTTAATCTGCATGTATTTGTGTTCATATTTTCCTATTTATTATGATTTATGTATTCCAAATTCAATATACGTATTAATAAAATTTAAATTATTTATTAATAAAATTGAATTTGAAAACTGTCTTTTGGGAGTTGTTAATCAATTGTTAATGATTTATAAGAATGGTAGGAAAATCTAGCCCTGAAATAAGTGTGATTTGGTCATATTTGTCTGATTTAGGTTTTTTTTTCCTAAAATTTTCTTTGAATTAAATAAAATATATTTTTTGTTTTGTTTTTTAGGATGTACCATTGTTTGAAGGTATAATAGCAGATTTATTTCCTGGAATTATTCTTCCAAAACCAGAGTATGAGGTATTACTAAAAGCTTTAAATGATAATATTGAAAAACGAAATTTACAACCTGTACCATGGTTTATAAATAAGATCATTCAGGTAATTTTTCTTTTAATCATACAAAATTTTTATTTGTTATTTAAGTATACCTTCCTCTGTATTGCATTTAAGGTACTATGAGAGCTACCAGCCTTCATGGAAAATTTCTATATTTTATGCATTCAAGGGCATGGATGCCTGCAAGAAGGGGGATGGGGACCGATTTAGGTTAAAACAAAACTACAAAATAACACACAAAAAAAAAACTATGTGTTCAGTTCATTTCTTCCTGATGCATAAATTGAGTTCTAGGCACACATGAGTGCTTTGCCGGCTCGGAAAAGAAGAAATGAGTTTTCAATTAATATCTCAGCTAATTATCAAAAAATTAAAAATCTGTGCTTCAGGTGCATCAGGACCTGCCTTGGGCTATCCTCACCAAATTTTCAGATCTCTGTGTGCTGTAGATTTCGCTAGCCATTGCCAACAGACAGACACACACACACAGAGCGAAACTTTATTTTATTAATATAGATGTATTCTTCAAGTACTGATTTCATATTTATGTTTTATAAGTTCTTTTTATATATTATAATTTTTTTTCAAAACTCAAGTAGGTCACTTGAAATTATGAAATGGGTCATAAGTTCCCAACACCTCCTCTAGAGTATGATGTGCATGACATTTATCGTTCATTTACAGGGACACCCTAAAGATATCTGATATGTTGCTGTCTATTAGCGGTAATTGCTGTAATTGTGTTTTCAATTATAGTATGTGTTTTAAAATTTAGCTACACTTTTGCATACTGCATAGTGTATAAATTCTATAGATCATATAAAGGCTACACAAAAGAATTTGTAAGCATTATTGAGTATGAGCATGAATTGCTTAAAGGTAGTTTTAATTTAATTATGCATTTTTAAGTTGAACTATATTTAGTATACTAACAGATGTTTGTAGCATTTAAATAAATTCATAGTTAAGGCTACGCAAAGAACTGAATACATTGTTATCTATAGATGATAATTTCTGGAAGTGTGATTTTAGTAGTTTTAAGCATTTTTGCCTGAATTAAATTTTAGCTTAATATGTGGTTGAATAAAAAATCTGTAGATAAAATACGGGGCTATACAAAAGAAATCAACTAAAAATCCATCTATTGGGAAAAATTGCTGAAGGTAATTTCTCAGCTGTGTTCTGTGTTTTCTAACTAAACTAAATTTTAGCGTACTATGTAGAATATATACAAATCAATAGATCATATACAGGGGTGCACAAAATAATTTGAGTACCTTTCTGGCTATGGATGGTATATGCTAGAATTTAGTTTTCAAATGTATTCTGTGTTTTCTAAATAGTTTACTTAGGTATACTCTTTGCCTTGTTAAATGGTGAAAATTTATTAAATTTTCTGAAAATGTTGGAAAGTGTCTCATAATCTATTCTTGATGCATGATTTTTCTTTCTTGTTTTTCTTTGGCCTATTTTCATGTCTGATCTCATTTTTCTCAAAATGTGGTCAAAGTAGATAGAACTTTGTCATTCCAAGGCAGTGATATTTTTATTGCTTAGGTTAAGCTTTTCGATACTTTTTAAAATTTCAGATCTATGAAATGATACTAGTTCGTCATGGTTTAATGATTGTTGGTGATCCCATGGGAGGTAAAACCTGTGCATATCAAGTTTTAGCTGCAGCTCTTTCTGATGTTTGTGAATTAGGACCTGAATGTGGCATTGCTGAAAATAAAGTTCATTATAGAATTATCAATCCGAAAGCTATCACTATGGGACAGCTGTATGGATGTTTTGATCCTGCATCTCATGAATGGACTGACGGTGATTACTTTATTTATTAATAAAATTTTATATTTTATTTCATTATAGAGTTTAAATGATTTTATGAATTTTCTGCTTTAGATGAAGTTTACTGATTTTCTAAGCTAACTACAAAAAGTAAAAAAAAAAATTAATTCTGTATGATTTAATTTTTATTTAATGACTTAAAAGTTATAAGTAAAAACTTAAAATTGATAAATTGTATTTTTACTTTCTTACAAATAATCATGGTTGATTAGGTTTTTAAATTGGATTAAAATACTATCTTAAACTATTTTGACTGTCCTTAATCATATATTCTAATAAGAGCAAATCTTGTGTGTGTGTGGTTTTATATATATATATATATATATATATATATATATATATATATATGCAAATTTTATCTTAAAAACGGCTCTAACGATTTTGACAAAATTTTGTATCCTACCATTTTGGGGCACCATTGGGCTAGGTCACATTTTTGAGAAAATTCGATTAATGGTTCATTTTGGGTCACCATGGGTCAGGGTCAAGCTAATTGTATCTAAAAAATGGTTCAAACTATTTTGACTACATTTTGTACCATTTTCGGGCACGAGAAGACTATTGAGCTGGGTCACATGTTCCAGAACTTTCGAATAGTGGGTAATTTTTGGGTTAATGCGGGTCAAGTTAAGTTTATCTAAAAATCGGTTCTAACGATTTTGATTAAATTTTGTATCTTACGAGTTTCGGGCCCGAGAAAATCAATGGGCTAGGTCACATGTCCGAGAAAATTCGATTAGTGGATCATTTTTGGGTCACTGTGGGTCAAGCTAATTTTATCTAAAAAACGGCTCAGACTATTTAGATTAAATTTTGCATGCTATGGTTTTTGGGCATGAGAAGACTATTGGGCTACGTCACATGTTCGAGAAATTTTGATTAGTGGGTCATTTTGGTTATGGGTCATTATGAGTCAACCTATTTTTATCTTAAAAGCGGCTCAGACGATTTGAACTAAATTTTGTATCCTATGGTTTTGGGGTACGAGAAAACCATTTGGCTAAGTCACGTGCTCGAGAAAATCTGATTAGTGGGTCAGTTTTGGGTCAAGTTAATTTTATCTAAAAATGGTTCAGACGATTTTGTTTAAATTTTGTATCCTACAAGTTTCGGGCACAAGAAAATCATTGGGTTAGGTCCCATATCCGAGAAAATTAGATTAGTGGGTCATTTTTGGGTCACTGTGGGTCAAGCTAATTTTATCTAAAAAACGGCTCAGACTATTTAGACTAAATTTTGCATCCTATAGTTTTTGGGGCACGAGAAGACAGTTGGGCTAGGTCACATGTTCAAGAAAATTTGATTAGTGGGTTATTTTGGTCATGGATCATTATGGGTCAAGCTATTTTTATCTTAAAAGCGGCTCAGAGGATTTCAACTAAATTTAGTATCCTACAGTTTTAGGAAATGAGAAGACTTGGGCTAGGTCACATGTTCAAGAAATTTTGATTAGTGGATCATTTTGGTCATAGGTCATTATGGGTCAAGCTAATTTTATCTAAAAATGGCTCAGACTATTTTGACTAAATTTTATATCCTATGGGTTTTGGGCACGAGAAGACAATTGGGCTTGGTCATATGCTTGAGAAAATTTGATTAGTGGGTCATTTTGGTCATGATATTTGAACTCAAAGCTAATATGGACCGAGCATAGCTCTGTCTTCCCTGCTCGTTTTTATTGAATTAGGATATGACAGTTTCATCTCCTTTTATGTATTAAAAGTTATAAGGTAAAATTTGTATGCAAAATATTTCTTAAAATATCTTTTGAATGAAATTTTTTTCTGTTTTTCATTATGATAAAAGTTTTATCTGTGGTTTCGGATTTATAAAATTTTCCCATACTGAATAATTTTTTAATTCTGAATAATTTCTGGCCCCACCAGTGGCTGAGAGGTTGTGCTCTCGAAGCTGGTAGACGGGAGGTGCTGGGTTCGATCCCAATCGCGCCCGTCGGCCTAATCGTTCGGAGTTTTCGTGGTTTTCTTCGAGCCGTGGATTTATCCATGCGTAAATATGGGTTAGGTTCCCTTAGAAAGACCCCCACGAAGGGCACTCCCCCCGGGCCTATATCCCATGTGTAGATAATTGGCCGTCAATAATCAACTCAACCCAACCCTGAATAATTTCTGAATCAATGAAACATTAAAAATTAAGTACATTTTCATAAAAATCAGCATCACCTACTTGCAGTATTTTCTCTTATGGCTTTGTTTTTCAGATCTGTGTTAGCTACTATTTAAGGTGTGTATTTAAATTTCAGCTGTTATTTTTTTTCAGACCTATAATGTAAAGGTTATAGGGTAAAGTAACCAAATATGGCACCTTATATCTTGTATATATACCTTATACCTTATATCTTGTAAAGTAGAAATCGCACTCTAGTGAGAAAATACTCAAACAATAGTTTTCCAAGTTTACACAACAGGGTGCAGTGTGTTCGCATCATTCGACTGATTGTAGTATTGATCCTCCAAAAACTGTGTTTCCATGTGTTAAATGTTTTTAAGGTTACATTTTCAAGAGTATTTTTTTTTTCGAGAAAGGTAAATGATTTTGAAATGTTTGAACATATCTGTAGTTTTAGTTTATTTATATTAATGTTTGCCAACTGTTGGTTTGGGTTGAAATTCATTTTCTTTTTGTCAGTAGCTAGTACTATCAGCCCATGTGGAGTTCTCAATATGACACTACCAAAGATTCCCAAATATGGGTAGTGCCATACTTTGACTTCCTCCTTTTTCCGTGCATTATTTGGGAGGGCATACAATAGAGCTGCGACAATGTTGACTTCAATCAATGCCTTTAAGAAGACTGGACTATTTCCTTGTAATAGACACATTTTCAAGGATATTGACTTTCCAAGTAATAATACTGAGGAGTCTTTAAACATGAACAATTCTAATGATTCTTCAGATGGTGCTCTTATTCAGGTTTCATCAATTTCTCCTGGTGTGCCTGATCCGGATTTTTCTTCCACTAACGGTTTGAACCGTGGTACCACAGCATAACAAACTCAAAACTTCGTGTTACCTAATGACATCTCACCTGTGCCTTCACGACCTGCTTCCTCTTCATCATCAAGATCAGAGAAAGCCTCAAATATTTCATCATCTCCCTACAAAAGGATGTTAAGACAAAACAAAGGATGACAAAACTGTTAAAGAGCAAAAGAAGAGTTAAGCAAAAACTGGTATTGAGTGTTCCCACAAATGAAGAAAGACCATCAACCTCTAAAATATCAATTTTTGGAAAGACTGCAGCAAAAAATCGCATTTCAAAGGCTGAGAAGAAAAAGACTTCGAAAAGTTATTCCTATTGAATCATCTGATGATAGTCTCGATGAGGATGACCTTCCCCTGATTGACACAGACTCTGACATGGACTTGGAATAATTTAGTGAGACAGAAGATGTCAAGTGTCCTCTTTGTACATCAAAATTCTCTGACGATTGCATGGAAGGCTAGATGCACCCAATATATTAGGTGGTCTCACAAGGATTGTGGGGAGAGGAAAACTGACGTATTTCTATGCATCCCATGTTTTAAACTTTCTTTTATCTAATTTTTTTTCATATTCTTTTGTATTTTTTTACTTTTATATCCATTATTTGTTTTCTTCTGTTTACTTTTATTTAACTACTCATTTGAATATTTTTGGTTATCTACTTTGGCTAGTTATCTTAAATTAGGAAATTGTTTATATGATCCTTTGCAGTAGCTTTATTTTATAGTCAAGGAAAATATTTTTTTGTGATTAAATATTCTAGTCTAATAAAGTTATTTTATGAGAGATTTGTCGTTTTATTTTAACACCCTAAAATCTTGATTTACTTTGATATTTTTGGTATGGTGCTGAATATGGCACTAGGTGTCATATTAGGAACCCTATGTGTACCATATTCAGAACCCCTTTCGCTGCAACTTGCAAATGACACACCACAAAAACAATTCTTTTCCCAAACTGTATTAATTTTTGAACAAACTTGACCCCAGAATTTTATAGGGAGGAAATGGATCTACAACTGGTATTTTTTGGTCAAAAACGAGCATTCGAAAATAGTCAAAAAATTACATCAACAAAAAGTGGTTTATATTTGGGCGCTTTAACCTATGTAAGAGCATGTCTTTCTTTAGAAATTTAGAAACACACTACTTGCCAGAATATTTTCAAATTCCTTAATAACAAAAGTAAGAAAATGATTGATGCTGATGTTTTATTGTATAGACACAGTCAATATTCATGGTATAATTTTCATAGTGCAATATGCTTGTATTTCACAAACATTTCTGCAGACTTTTAGAGAATGTCAAGTACTTGGTGATCAAGTTGTCTTTCCATAACTTGATCATTGAATGAATTGATTAGTAAGCTTTCCTATTAAATATTAATCAAGCATCATTTACAGTTATTATTACATTTGAACTATGTATGTTTACTCTAAAAAAAGGGAAAAGAAAAGAAAAACTGCTGACTTTTAAAAGCTGACAACTGTAATCGACAAATCATCTGATTATTCACTTTTCATATAGGCTGATTTACTGAAATGCGTAATAAATTCTTTTACAGAAGTTCATAATAAACTCTTACTTTTTAGCTTTAGAAGAACAAAATTTGAGATTAAATGTTTTATCAAGTTCTCAGGATTTATTAATGAGAGGGAAGAAGTTGTTAAAACATTGTATAAGACTGTGGTTTACAAGCTTTATTCTTTTACAACCTATCTTAAAGTTGGAAAGTTTTCTATGACCCACCTAATATGTAGCTATATAGAGACTTTTGTATAATCTATCTTATGAAACTTTCACACAGAGCTTACCAGCAGGGAAGACCGAGCTATGCTCGGTCAAAATTAAATTTGAGTTCAAATATCATGACCCATGACCAAAATGACCCACTAATTGAATTTTCTCGAACATGTGACTTAGCCCAACAGTCTTCTCGTGCCCGAAAACCATAGGATGCAAAATTTAGTGTAAATAGTCTGAGCCGTTTTTAAGATAAAATAGCTTGACCCATAATGACCCATTAATCGAAATTTCTCGAACATGTGACCTATCCTAATAGTCTTCTTGTTCCCTAAACCTGTAGGATGCTAAATTTATTTCAAATCCTCTGAACCATTTTTGAGATAAAATAGCTTGACCCATAATGACCCATGACCAAAATGACCCACTAATATTTACGAGTTTATCGTAGGATACAAAATTTAATTAAAATCGTTAGAGCCGTTTTTTAGATAAAATTAATTTGACCCACTATGACCCAAAAATGACCCACTAATTGAAAGTTCTCGAACATGTGACCCAGCCCAACAGTCTTCTCGTGCCCGAAAATAGTCGGATACAAAATTTCGTCAAAATCGTTTGAACCGTTTTTTAGATACAATTAGCTTGACCATGACCCAAAATGACCCATTAATTGAATTTTCTCGAACATGTCACCTAGCCTAACAGTCTTCTCGAGCCCGAAAACCATTGGATACAAATTTTAGTGTAAATTTAGCCACTTTTTAGATCTTGACCCACAATGACCCAGAAATGACCCACTAATCGAATTTTCTCGGACATGTGACCTAGCCCAATGATTTTATCGTGCTCGAAACTCGTAGGACACAAAATTTAATCAAAATCGTTAGAGCCATTTTTTAGATAAAATTAATTTGACCCACGTTGACCCAAAAATGACCCACTAATCGAAAGTTCTCAAACATGTGACCCAGCCCAATAGTCTTCTCGTGCCTGAAAATGGTTAGATACAAAATTTCGTCAAAATCGTTTGAACCGTTTTTTAGATACATTTAGCTAGACCATGACCCAAAATGACCCATTAATCGAATTTTCTCGAACATGTGACCTAGCCCAATGTTTTTCTGGTGCCCCAAAACGGTAGGATACAAAATTTTGTCAAAATCGTTAGAGCCGATTTTAAGATAAAATTTGCATATATATATATATAACCACACACAAGATTTGCTCGTATTAGAATATATGATATACAAAAATTGTAACATGTATTTCTAATATGAATAATTACAGTAATGATTATGTAGTATAATAATGAAACATAACCTTTTTTACATAATCATTTTTCTTAAAAATTGTATAATAAAAAGTACATTTTAAAAATCAGTGTAATTTATAAAAAAATTTCGTACCAACAAGATTGAGAACAGACATCACAGTCATACAAGTGTTGCTTGCATTTTTGCAAGAAAACCCTGTTTTCAAATACCTATTGGGCCTAGCATGTGAAAACAGCATGTTTGTTTTATTTTATTATGAAACAGTTTTTTTTTTTTTAACTGTAAAACAGGCAGTAACAGTAAATAAACAGCGTTTAATAAATAAATAAGTTTTATTTTTTTTAATAAAATTTAGTATTATATAAACAGAAGAAAGCATGTAGTGGTTATAAAACTAATCATTACTCTTAATGGAAATTATTCCTGCCACTTTATATCTCTTACAATTTGAGTGAAACTATTTTGATTGTCTACTGGGTTGCCATATAAAGTAAAATCTTGCCGAAATTGGCAGGTTATCACATCAGGCAAAAAATCACCATTTTGGCCAATCCCGATGCATCTGCAATAGCTGTACCCAAGATTGTCTATATCAAGGTTAAAACTTAGTCTCAAATCACTGTTCATGCAAAGTTTAAAGTTGTTTATCTATATACCTTTACAATTTCTTTCTTTAAACTTTAACATATTGTATTAATGTTTTTTCAGCAAATAAAATCAATATTATATTTTTGAAGAATGTGTTGCGGCTCGTGGTTTAGGAACCACTGGTATAAAAAACAGGTGCTCGTCAGGCTCATCAACCACCATTCCCAAGTTCTTGAGAATTTCTGGGAGTTCCTGTATGCTCTACAGCTTGTGGGGGCACCGCCACCTGCTGATCACTCCCATTTTCCCAAGTGATTGATGACATAGGTCATTGCAACTTGCGGTGGATCCCACCCTCTTGGGAAACCACTACATTCACACTTGGGGATAAATCAGAGTCCCCCAACAGCTTCGAAGCTGGACACCCAAAAGGGAGCCGGGTCCTAGGCCTTAAGTTAGGTTTCTCCGACCCACACTTGCTTTACCATAGCTTGATGGATGTGAGGATCTACAAAGATAGTCACAGGCCCCTCTTGCAGTGGATAACCTGAAAAGGAAGAAATTAGACAAACAAAAACATAAACAGCAAAAACAATAACAAACGAATGCAAACAATTAACACAACTTTGCCTCTGTACCTTTGTCTCCATCTTACACTGGACCCTAACAGACAGCGGCAGTCAACTCTGATGGAGAACTACATATAAACATAAACTAGAACAACAATAACAAACATAATGCAAAACAAAACAAGACTAGAACAGAAAATAACAGGAACCACTGGAATAAGAAAGGAAATATATTATTTCTATAGATAAAAAAATAATCCAAAATTGTATTTTTTTTTCTGTATTATTTTTTGCTGATTACCTTTTCTGTCAGTTTTTTAGTGTTCACTATTTATAATAATTCATATTCAAATATTCTTTTCTGCTTTTTTAAATCAAATTGCTGGATTACTCAATGTTATTTTCTGTTATTTAATGACAGGTGTTTTGGCAAATACTTTCCGAGATTATGCAAGTGATCCATCTGATGATAGGAAGTGGATTATGTTTGATGGTCCTGTAGATGCTGTTTGGATTGAAAATATGAATACTGTTCTAGATGATAATAAGAAAGTAATTAATCTTCTTTTATGTATTTTTTGTTAGATTTTTGTCAATAAATGAGAAGTATAAGTAGAATGGCTGTGTACATCAAAATTCCAATTTTTCAGATAGGTTATTCATTTATAAGTACTGGGTCATCAAAATTAAGTCTGATCCCTATATTCATTACTTTGCAAAATCAAACTTTTTTTTTTTTTGGTAATTTCTTTAAATATTAAATTCAAAATTATATTATATCTTAAAAATGCAAACCTGAGTCATTTATCTATACTGTAATTTTTAGGTAGTGTTCCTGAAATTTTTGAAAAACATGTTTTAAATTTGTGGTTTTTCTTGAAACCCATTGATATAGATATATATTTATTTAATTATCAATTTAAAACATTTTTTGTTATAATCATATGACATAAAGAGCTTGTCATTCAGAGATTCAATTAAAAAACTATAGCTTTTTAATAGCTTGATAAAATTATTATTATTATTTTAAATGAAAGTTGAAGAAAGAACAAGAAATAAAAAATGCTTGACTTATCTGAAAAATTAAATGCTTGATTTTTGCTATTTTAACATTCAAGTTTTTAATTTGATAAATGGCTTATTCTTTAAAATATTATCTCATTCATTTTATTTTAAATATAAAAATCATTGATTTTCAATTTTAAAAGACAGCTGAAAAGCTGAAATGTGTGTAGTACCTCAGTTCTCAAATAAAATTCATTGCAAAAAAATGATTCGGCAACCAAATCAAATTTTTCCATAAGAATAATGAAAATATGATTCATTGTTTTCCATCTCCCAAGTTACTCCTTGTATTTTCTTGTTTAATTCAGTACAGTAAAATATAAAAATTTTGTTGCCACTGCAATAACTGTACCTCATGTATGTGCACTTTGCATTAAAAAAAAAATGTTCAGTTACTTTTTGCAGTGTATTTTCATTTTGTTTATCATCAAGAGCTGAATCAAATTTCACTCAAATTTCTTGTTTGAGAAACAAAATAAATTATTTGACATCTAAAGTATTTTAAGAAGGAATGTTATACTGTAATAGTTAACGTGGTCTACAGCAAGGGTTTTCAACTTTTGTACTGTCAGGTGCATATTGGAATTCAATGTTGAATTCAGTCATTTTTCTCTGGGAGGGATTTCTACTTGTCCAGGAAAGGAATTGTACTTCTAGACACTTATTTAGTATAAAATCACAATTCTTCTGTGGGAGAGATGTCCTCCCAGGCCACCCCCTGAATTTATCCCTGTTGGAATTTTTTATACAACTTCATGGTCACACATCTCAATTCACATATTCATTTATATGGGTTTAGTTGTTGCTCGTTAGGTAAACATGTACAATCCTATATATGGATGGATATAGATGTATATTCATTAAAAAAACTACAAAGTGTGACAAGTCATTTTTTATATATGCCAAGGATACAAACATTGAAACAATGCCCAAAAATCTCGTGTCTTTTTTTAGTGCATCCGTTTAATATTTTGTTCGCAGTAGATATTCTAGAAAATACTGTACAGATAGAGAACCTTTTCTTTCTTTCAATCAAAACCAATACTTATTATCCATGAGTGCAAATTATATTGTTATTACCTATAGATTGATAGATATTTTGTCTGCATGAGTACAAGAAAAGTGGCCAACAGGCACAAGTGTGCCAGCGGGTATGTAGTTGATGATTCCTGGTTTATAGATTAATTTACTGTTTTTATCATAATATGAAAAACACATGCTCGTGTTTGATTTATTTATTATAGGGCATTTTCAAGAATTAATAATAATTTTATATTAGTGGGCTCTGCCTTCATTTTGCTAATATTCGCCAAGCTTGGAAGTATGCTTTAAACACGGATGGAAAATCTAAATGATGGTACACATCACAGGAAACTTGATTATATTGTTTTTTACTAATAAAAAAAATTTCCTTATGCATTACATGATTAATTTTTATTTTTTCAGATTTACTTACCAAGTATGCCTAGCAAAGATCTTTCAAATGGTAGAGGTTTCAGCCTCTTTACATGCAAAAATAAGGTCCAGTGAATGTGATGTCATATTGACACAATCATAATAAAATATTTTATTTTCATTGATGAAAATCTATCTTTCCTTTTGAAAATCAGGTACTTCTTTGTTATATCGGCCCCCAAGAATGAATCGCAAATGTCAGAGATATATATCACATCAGCAAGTTAGGTTATAAATCTCATCAAATTGTTTGCAGTTCTAAAAAAAGCACGTGTTTATGCTATCAGCATAGTGCTTTTTTGTTGATGTTCCAAAACATTTCTCATATACATCTTATATATTAAAATGAAAAGCGATTTTCGTCAAATCCACTTTTCACACTAAAATGACCCATTTGCGCATGCGTAAAATTAAGTCTAGAACCTAAACAGTTTTAGAGTACACTCGAACGAGAAAGGGGTGGGCGAGTGGTATAACGCATGGTGTAGAGGTCTGCACGGGCCGAAATTTCCAGGCCCGGGCCCGGCCCGACCCATACAAAAAATAATTTGGCCCGGCCCGATACAAAAATTAAAAGTTCGGCCCGAGCCCGGCCCGGAAAAAAGTTAAAATCTCGGCCCGAGCACGGCCCGGCCCTAGTAAATTTCTACAAAACATAATTTTTACTTCGATTTGGTTAAAAATTTGCCCCATAGGAGGAGATCTAACCAAAAATTCCTATCTCAGCCTTTTTTTTTTCATGTTTATAATCTTCATTTTTATAGAGGTGCCGCAAGCTGGAATATTTATTTTTTTAATAAATCTCTATTTGTTGTATGTATGTGTTTAAGTTATCATCGATATTGTTAATCCATATTCCATTTATTGAAGTGTTAAAAATCAGAAAAATGCTATACAGTAAAATCTAAGATGGAATTGCATAGGGAAGGAAAAAAAATGAGTTATAGACAATTTGCCTTCTTAGCAGGTGTAAATGTATTATATATTCTTTTCTTACATATTAGTATATTCATTTTTAATGGATCAACACATTTTTCAATTTAAGACAGTATTCCATCATAAGCAGGTTCTTTTTCACACGTTTTACTATATTTTAATTTAGCTATATTTTAATAAGTGTATAAATCTACTATTCTTTAAAAAGAATAAATTTTAATGTTTAATTATAAAATAATGGCGATTTAAAAATGATGCATGTTTTGAAAAGATTTTTATGCCAGATCTTATTTTACTGACCTTCGAACGGACCAGGTACGCCGAGACAATGATTTTCATACGAGTCAAAACCAGGACTAAAAATTTTAAGGCATGAAGACTAGGAAGAATGAAACCAGTCCCGGCTCTGTACGGAAAAAATAATTTAAGGCACGGCCTTATCCTTCAGGAAAAAAGTAGGGCCCGGCCCGTAAAGAGTAACCACTAGGCCCGGCCCGGCCCGAGCCTTCAGAAAAAAAATGTGGCCCGGGCCCGGCCCGAGTTCCGTGAAGAAAAATAGGCCCGAGTACGGGCTTCGGGCCTTGGCCCGGCCCGTGCAGATCTCTAGTATGGTGCTTCTCTGTTCTGATCATCATGTCGGTTCGAAACCCACTCTGGACAGAATGATTTTTCTTATTTTTTTAGCAATCATTCATTTTAATAATGCCATATTTAATTCAGGAAGAAAAGTTATATAATTTGTATTTGAATGCTTTATAATTAAATAAAATTTAACACCCAAGAATATTTTGTTTTAATTACAAAATTTGTGTTAAAAGTATTTAAATAAAAAGATTGTGCATGTAATTATCGATTAAATAAATTGAACTGGTTTACAATTTTTATTATATTTGGTATGACCATTATCAAGATGTCATATATATAATAAAATAACTATGTGATTATTTTTCATAAAAAAGGAAAAATAAAAGGAGAGAAAACAAAAAGAAGAAAAAATATTCATACAGGAACTCTAAATTATCTTCATATCCACGATTTAACAATTAAACAATGCGTGAAAATGGAAAATATAAATTCATTAATTAAAAAATATGTATTATAAATCGTTAGCTGCAAACAGCAAAGTTTAAATTCATGGTTTTAGAATCAGACTAATAAAAAATAATTTAACCCTCTCGTCACCCTGGGCCTCATATGAGGCTCCTACTTCGAATTGCAATATTTGAAAGCAAAAAATTATTTTTTTTAATTTCAGCACCTAATAGTGATAGCATATGTCGATACATTTACTATTATGACGTTACTTATGTTTCAGCATTTAATAATAATAATATTAATAAAAGTTTTATTAATTATTAGTAAATCGTTGGCGTTTCTTTTAATTTAAACGTATGTTTCACTCTTTAAATTTAAATTAGGGACTCCTTTTCCGAATTAGTAATTTGTGATAAAAGATAAAAAATACTACTAAATTTTTTATGTTTGTTTAATCTGGTTGTAATACGACATTTTCCAAACGTCTTAAAAATTCTTCCTAACACTATTTTCATAGGAAAAACACGCAACATAACTACATTCGTTAGATTTCTGTAAAGAACACATTCGTTAAATTTCACTAAACTGTAACTTCTGTGATTTCGATAGCTACTTTTAATTTTGTTAGCGTAAAAGTAATTTTTCCCAAAATTGGAAAAAGAAATCGGTGCCGAGAGGGTTAATGAAAAATTTTAAAAGTTGTGTAGTAAAAAAAAAAAAAAAAAAAAAAAAATCAGAAACACTACTTGTTATTTTTTTCAAAATATTGGGACTGTGGTAAATAAAATTTAACAACCAACAGTATTTTTTTAATTACTTATTTTATATTATAAATATTTAAATTAAAAGATTTTGCATGTAATTATCAATTAAATGAAGTGATCTAAACTTTTATCTATATTTTGTATGACCATTATCAATAAGATATATTTGTATAACTAAGAAAAGTACATGATTATTCTCCTTAAAAAAAAAAGAAAAGAAAAGAAGAGAAAAAAGGAAGAAGCAAAAATATCCATATAAAAATTATAAAAGAAATCACCTTGATATCCATAGTTTATCTGGATTTTAGAGTCAAGCTGATAAAAATAAAATTAATGAAAATTTTTAAAGGTCATGTAATTTTAAAAAAATAGAAAATACTAAATATTGATATGTATTTTTTAAATTTTTGGAATAATTACATGAGAAATGTGTTAAAAATTTGTTATAAAGAAAATATTTGATATAAGAAATTTGTTATAAAACATTGTACTATATTCTTATTAACATAAAATATTATATAATTTAATACAATGGTATTTATTTTTATATATCTATTATACATCCACACTTCACGAATTTGTCATAATTGTCTGCAACTTGGCATAATCATAATTGTTAGGGCTACTATAACAAAGAAGTACTGAAAATTATCATTAGTCATTTTCATTTCTAGAATCATTTTATGCATCTGAAATTAATGCATCATTTACTTCCATCTTTTTAAATGTTCAGGTTTTGATGAATAATTATTATTATATGGAAATAATGTGATTTTCAGAAATGTTTTATTCCTTGCATACCAAAAGATTTTTAAATAAATAGTAGGGGGGGGGGGGGGCATGGTTCTCATTGTATTTAGAAATAAGGTTAGTGAGTATGGCACCATATTGACACAACATAGTAAAATGTTTTATTTTTATGGATGAAAATCCTTCTTTTTTTTTTTTAAATGATGTCATTGACAGTGTCATAACCATTCTGAGATTAGGCTAAATTGCATTTTAAAATGTTTGCATTTCATAAATGTCAATTTTTCTTTTGAATATGAAGTGATTTTCACTGATGGAAGCATGCATGAGGGAAGATTGGTGGATTGTAAATTGATTTTTATATTATAGGAAGAACTACTACTAGTGACTTCTTTGACAAATTGAAGCATTTTTAGAAAACAATTACAGTGTTTTGATTATGTTTTTATTTTCCCACAGCTCTGTTTAATGAGTGGGGAAATAATTCAAATGAGTCCTTCCATGAATCTAATTTTTGAACCAGCTGACCTTGAACAAGCATCTCCAGCTACTGTGTCTAGATGTGGTATGATATATTTGGAACCACATCAGGTAAGTAACTTTTTGAGACTGTTGTATGCTGTAATTGGTATCTAAATTAAAGATTATTTTATGCATGGGCTCCCACAAGTGGTTACAGGAGAGGGCAATTGCTCCTCTCTGGATTTTCAATTTTAATTAACTAATTTTTAGCACTTTCCAACCTAGTTGAAAAGTGCTTATGACTTCGGTTTGTCTGGCCGTATGGCCGTCTGCCGTCTGTCCGTGCTCTAACTCCCGTAAATATGCTCGGATTGCCCTGCAATTTTTATATGTTATAATCGTTATCTATAGCATGTTCCCTATTTCAACGGAAGTGTGTAGCACTGATAGTTTTTTTACAGGGACACTCAAAAGAATTCCGTTACATTGCGGTCTATGCGGAAAAATCATTTGCGGTTTATTTAAATAATGTTTCACTATTTTAAACGCATTGAAATTTATATATATCACTAAGGTGCATTAGAAGAAGCTTAATATGGAATAGGGTGTGCATAGCACTTATACTTACTTTACAGGGACAGTCAAAAGAATTCCGTTACATTACGTCTATGGAGAAAAATCGTCTGCGGTTTATTTAAATAATGTTTCCCTATTTTAAACGCATTGAAATTTATATAAGGTTCATTACAAGAGACTTACTACAGAATATTGTGTGTATAGCAGTCATCGTTCATTTACAGGGACACACAAAAGAATTCTCTACTGTATGTTTACAATAATTCCTGGAAGTGCGTTTTAAGTTACTGAACGCGATTTTAATTTTAAGTTGCTTTTTGTATATTACGTGGTGTGTATAAATTCTGTAGATCCTATACAGGGAAGCAGAAAAGTTCGGGAACACATTTCCGTATTATTTAACTCCAGACGGAGAATTTTAAACTGTGCTACGTGTTTCCTAACTGAACTAAAATTTAGCATCCTATGTAGTATATATACAAATCTATAGATCCTATACAGGGCTGAATAAAAGTATTCGGATTACTTAGATGTTATCTTTTAGTTTATTAAAGAGTATGATTCGTAAAATTATTTTGGAAGCGTTGGAAAGTGTTACATAATCTATGCTTGACGCATGATTTTTCGTTCTTGTTTCTCATGATTTTGAAAAAAATAATAAAATTTATTGTTGTAAAACGATATAAAATAATTAATTGCCAAGAGAAAAAGAAAGTAAGAATTTTTTGTTATAGGAGTTCTGCTTCCCTGACAGGTATTATTAGTAATGGTTAATATGAGGATTTTTATAATTATTTTCCTTCTCATATTAATCGAGTTCGGCTATATATTAAAACAAAGAATCATGTATAACAATATTAAATTATCAAGCATTATTAAATTAAATATTTACTAGAAAAAAATAAATATTTCTGATTCACATGACAAAGCACATAAAAAAAACTGGCTTCACATTGTAATTTTATGTAACCATATAGAAAAATAATCTAAAATGGTATGTTAAACCTTTTTTATAATTTATATAAATTAAATTCGCATTTTAATTATTCAACATAAGCCATTCAATAATATGTGGCTTATGTGAATCGCAAATAAAATAATAAGAAAAATATTTTATACCTATGCTAATTTTTGGTTCATTTTTAAAACTTAAATTTCCATATTTTATACTTCTCTGTGCTTTTTTTTTTTTTCCCTCATGGTCTTATTTTTATGCTGTTAGTAATGTATAAACTCAGAATTGATAGTCAGGCAGATAAAAAATGATAGACAACAGGTGACACACTTCATCCAATCTTAACGAAATGGAGTTCCAGATCTAAATACAGTATTTTTTTAACCAAACCAAAAGAAAAAAAAAATCTAATTTAGTGTATTCATGAAAATGTTATGTGTGTATCTAAATATATTAGAATAGTTCAGATATTATATTTTTTCTCTTCTTACTTAGTAAAAATTTAAACAAATTAAGAGTTAAATTAAAATCTATATAGAATTAATATACTAAAATATTTGAAAATATAGTCTAAAAATTTAAACAAATTAAAAGTTAAATTAATATATATATATAGGATTAACATACTAAAATACAGTAGAAGATCTTTATAATGCAAACCTAAAAACACGAGATTGTGCGTTATATAAAATTTTGCATCATATAGATCACATTTCACACATCATTAAACTTACCTTGTAAACATGGCCAAATATGTCTGAAACATAGCAGTATACAGTAGAGGATTTTTATATTGCACTCCTTCGGACCAGAAGTTATGTAGATTCTAAATTTTTGCATAATATAGACCATTTCACACATTGTTCAATTTACTTTAAACAGGGTCCAAATATTCTTGGACCAAACCATTCATTATATTACTCATTTTCAAAAACATTCATTGTAATAATAGTAATTTTTTCATTAAAAAGCTATGAACTGAGAAGATAAAGATGAAATGATGTAGTAAATTTAGTCCTCTAGAGAGTAGTAATTATTTTTATTATGTGGTATGCAGGCGTGTTGTAACTGCAAAATTCTTTGTTTACATCTGACAAGTTGTGCATTATATAGAATTGTGTTATAAAGATCTTATACTGTATTTGAAAATATAGTCTAAAAAATATTAAATTGAAAATTTTGTTTAAAAAAATTTTATTTATTAAACAATATTTTATTATAAAGATACTTTTTTGAGTGATTTTTTTTTCTTTATTTATTTATTTTTAGCTTGGATGGAGACCTACAAAAGATTCTTATCTCAATTCTTTATCTGATCTCTCAGAGGAGTACTTATCTTTAATCAATGATCTTTTTGAATGGCTGGTAGATCCAAGTTTAAGTTTCTTAAAATACAGTTGCGTGACATTCTTGAAAACATCTGATATTCATCTATGTAGTTCCTTAGTAAAATTGTTTGATTGTTTATTAAAAGACATGATTGAAGCACAGCCACCAGATTTAGATGAAGCAGTACGAATATCTGATGTAAGAGAATAAGTTAAATGGATTTTATTATATTTTTGTTGTTTGTCTTATATGTCTGATCTGACAATTTTTTGAACAACCAGTTTCATAGTCAATTTTAACATCAATTTATTTGTGTAGAACCTGAAAGAAGGGTTGTAGTTGATCTGCAAAAGTGCATGAAAAACTAGTTATTAGTTAGCATTTATCGTTTTTTTGTTAGTACAAAAGAATCACTATTTAGTGCTGTGTTGGTTGCTTTCTCCTATTACAGTACAGTACTTCTAATCTGCAAACCTATAATTTACAAATGTTTGTAATCCACACTGCATATGTGAATGTAAACAAACAAATTTATTTCTTAAAAATAACTTACCAGTAGCATTTTTCTTTTCAGTTTTCCCTCCAACTTTAATTTTACTTGTGATATATATTATCATATATCATTTAGATATATATATATATTAGGTAGATTTCGTAAGAAATACCACCTTTAACATTCTCACCTAAGTTGGAATTTTTGAAAAATTTTTGCAGATCTACGCAGATCATGACTCCCAGAACCCAAAACCACCCCCAGCTCAAAACTTTATATATCTATCTATCTATGTATGTCACTTTTTTATGGACACGATAACTGCAATAATTCTGCACAAATCTCTTCCAAACTGATACATAAAATCAAAGGGTATAAAATCTCGGTCAAGTTCGTTAATGGGCAAAATCAAACTAGGGGGGGTGGAAATGGAGGGGGGCTTTTTGTGAAAACAGAAAACCCCCCATAATTTCTTAATTATGATACGTATCGAATCCGTTTAAAGTTATTATTACTTCTAGAAAAAGGGCCGAAAATTTATGTATGACAGATTTTTTATATTAAAAATGAAATGGGGGTAAAAGGGGTTTTTAGAAGAAAAAAAATTCATAACTTCGTCAATTCAAAAGATATCAAATCCACAAATTTATCTAAAACTTTTATATTGACAAGTTTTTTGTAGGACCAACCCTTATAGCAAAAAAAAATTCCTGCCTGCTCCGCTTACAAACAAGTTAGGTTTCGAAGTGTAAAAATGTATTTGTTTTACACATATTTTTTACAATAATTTGCCAAGAATATCAAAATTTCTAAAAACAAAATTTTATGATTCAGCAGACAATTAGGGCCATTTGTAGACTGCTAGTTACAATACAAAAACATAAACCAAATGTTTAAATACCAACAACTATCAATGATAGATTTAAAACATATAATGATCATTAAATTATTTTTTAAATAATTTTTATGTTTAAATGTGTAATTTGTTTATTTTTAAGCATTAGCAATCTAAATGTGTCCAAAGTGAAAATTAAAAAAATCTAAACAAAGATTAAATAAACATGACCTGTAATTCGCAAGAAGTCTCAAATCTGCAAAACGCTTGGAACCAAGCTGTGTGAATTAGTGGTCTTCTACTATATTACGTAGGGACACTTTTCAAGGTTCTGTTGGAATAAAAATTATGTTTCATATCTGATAGATGCCTTCTTTACTTTACTGAGTCAATTAATAAATGTTCTTGTTTATGATTCTATCATTTTCCTGTTAGATTTCATTATGTCGGCCAACTTGGGGAATAAAGTGGCAAAATGCTTATCTCTGATTGGATTATCAGAGGAAAAAACCCCCCATATAAATAACTTTTTGGGAATTGCGTGTAACAGTTTTGCATATTCTCAATTGCTATCACACTATATGGTGAGGTAATTTCTCCTGCAAAATTCGCTGAAATTAAAGGTGGGCTTAAAAATTATCCAAAAAGTTGTTGAATGTGATACCAATTATCAATGATTATATTTTGGTTTACGTTGGAATTCCTTTTTCCTTCCTTTCTCAGAAATGGAAGTCTACTGTCTAAGAGTAAAAATATCAGGTAACCAAGAAAGTTCGTCCGGTTTTTCAGAACAGCTACTTTTGTTGCATAGGCGTGGTCATACTGATTCTGATGACGTCATTTCTGTACATTGCCTTTAAATTGCAATCAGTAGAGAGTTGTTTAACGTATCTCACGTTTTGCTATCAGTTTTGTAGGAAGTACAATCGTTGACAAAGGATGTCGTTGACAAAGGAGATTTTGAGGCCTATTTTGCTCTACGAGTTCAAATTAGGAAACAAAGCTGCAGAGGCCGCTAGAAGAATATGCTCCGTGTTTGGAGAGACTTCAGTGAGTGAACGGACCGCTCAAAAGTGGATCAGCAGATTTTCGTCCGGAGACGAGAGCCTCGAAGACAAGCCCCGTGTTGGTCGTCCATCCATCTTAGACCAAGTCCAGCTGGAAGAGGAAATCAAACAGAATCCTGATCTAACATGCCAGGAGCTTGCGCAAAGGTTTGGAGTATCTGACGAAACCATCCGATCGCATCTTCATAGCCTTGGGATGTCGTGGAAACTTGATAAGTGGGTTCCTCATGTCCTGTTCGAGGAAAACAAGCTCCAACGATTGAACATCTGCTTGTCATTGCTGTCGCGCCACAACAAAGCCTCTTTCCTGGATCAGATATTGACATGTGACGAGAAATGTCTGGTTCCGTCTTATTGGTTGCTAAACCAGACATCCATCAAAAAAAGATAATGCTGTGTATTTGGTGGACTACCGCTGGTATAGTTCACTATGAATTCTTAGAAAGCGGGAAATCAATCACAGCCGAAGTCTACTCGTCGCAGTTGAAAAGGGTTTCAGCTGCTTTGCTCGAAAAGCAGCCAGCGCTGGTCAACAGGAGAGGAGTTCTTCTCCTCCATGATAACGCCAGACCTCATATGGCCAAAGCGACCAGGGACGTGATAAAAACATTGGGCTGGGAAGTTTTGCCTCACCCACCTTACTCCCCGGACATCGCCCCATCGGACTATTACTTGTTTTTGGTCATGGATAATCACCTGCGGGAACAACAGTTCCGAATCCAAGATGATGTCACAAAAACTATAACCCAGTTTTTGGACTCTAAACCAAAAGATTTTTTCAAAAAGGGGATTTATAAGCTTGTTTCTCGTTGGGAACACGTAATTGAAGCCAATGGTGATTATTTCAAAGAATAAAATAAGTGTTGGAGATTTTTGTGGGTCGTTTTTTATGTCTGATGAAAACCGCACGAACTTTCTTGGTTACCTAATAAAAATAGGGAAAAATTGTTTGACTCATATTAAAATGACATGCTGCGATATAACAATCATTTGAAGAAGTTCTGGTTGTTTTCCTCTAAAATGATGTTTCATAACATTTAATGTAACAATAGTAATTCTCATTTTCAAGTATGTAGTTTCTTAATCTATCTGTATGTGATGTAATAACAACCATTTATTTGTTACAATAATGTAAAGTAATATTTTCAGTAACATAAATAAATAAGCAAAACTAAGGGAAAATGGCAGCCTCACTGCAATTTGTGAGTGATTACTCAAGCGTAACAAAGACGGCTTTTTCTGGTCTTTTTAAAATAATATATTATAATGTAGAAATATTTTGAAATTCTCTTAAATCTTTTTTAATAACATATTTTTACATTTCCAGACACTTCATGGTATCCAAGTCCTATTTGTGTTTTCTTTGGTGTGGACCATTGGGAGTACAATGAATAACAATAGCAGGCTTTTGTTTGATGAATTTTATCGAAACTTATTGAATATTGGCACCGAGGACCATCCTAAACCAAAATCTTTTAAATTAGCCAAGCAACAGCTATTTCCTGATGATGGTTTAGTCTATGATTACATGTTTAACTGTTCAAATCGTTCTTGGCTAAACTGGTTAAATACTCTTAGCAAAGAAGAGATGCAGCTCCCTGAAGATTGTAGGGTATGTTAACTTTTATTATGATGATGTAGTTTTTGTTTTCAAGAATGGTTTATTTATTTATCCAGGGGTGTTCCCTTATTTTTCCATGTTTAGGCAGATTTCTGCTTTTCTTTTTAACCCTTTTGGGCACAGCTGCAGCAGTGGTGGTGCAGATGATGCCACAGCACCAGGCACCTCATCAAATAAGCATTTCATCAGCAATGTCAGTTATCATTACCAATGCGCCTGTGATTGATCGAAAAAATTTCCCACCCGGTGCCAAATAATGTTACTGCAGCCCAATAGGGTTTTTTTAAAAATCATGTAATTTTATTTTGCTATGAATTAACTTTTTTTTTTTTATTATTGTATCTCAATTATAAAAATATTGTAACTTTCTAACAAATATATATTTTTTTTAATTCTTATTTTCATGAGAATAATTAAATTTTATTATTTAATTTATAATTTACTTAAATTATAAATTACACTCATTAAATAATAAAAGTAATAAATATAAGTAAAATAATAAATATAAATAAAAATGAAATAAGATAAATATTGTTAACATACCTGAAATGAATTAAATAAATAAAAATTACATATGTATTTTTTATTATTATTTAAAAATTTAAAAGCAATGCAATTAAGTCTTCTAATTCAAATATGTTGTGTCTTTAACTTATTTTTATTATTTATACAGTAGACTTGTGATTTTGCGAACGCCAATTTAGAAACTCCTCGCAATTTAATGACCATTGACTGGGGTCCCATCCATTTTTGAATACTCATAATGTTTTTTCTTACTTGTTTTAATAAATTGCCAATAATCCACATCTTGATTTAGTGACTTTTCTGAAAGCATGAATAAATTGAACATTGTACAAAGAAATGGAGTCTAAAAGAAGGAAGTCTAAAGAAAAAACAATTAACCAAGCATTTCCTTCTCCTGACCCTTTCAGACATCAGCCAGTTCTACCATCACCCCCACCCTTTTCTATTCTGCACAGTAGGAATGACAATGTATCTAACAACAGGCTCAGTTAAATTTCTTGGAAATTTCTCTCCCATTTCGTCAGTAGCTTTGCAACACACGTTCACTGGAGGCTCTGTAATTGCGATTGGCTAGCTAGTGATCATTACCAAAGTAGCTGCATGAGGCAAATGTGCATGTCACATGAAGGGATAATCTTTCAGAATGCAATCATTTTGGTGACATTTCGTTGACACTAAACCAATTACATTATCTGTGCTGGTTTTTTGCTAAACATTTTTATTTTTCAATGACTCCTATTGTAATCAATATCCATCAATACAAAAATGAAAAGTCTTGAAAATCTGGACAAGCATCATATAGTAAAATATGAAATTGCTAAAATGTTTAACATTTTAAAAAGCGCACTTTTCACTATTGTAAAAAATCGGGCTATCATAATGAAAAAAAAATAATCTATACCACCAAACCGACTGAATAAAAAAGAGGCTAAATATCCTCTATTGGAGATGACTGTTGTTGAGTGGGTGAGTAATTAGTGATCAAAGAATAGACTAATTGATGGTAATGTGTTAAAAACTAAAGCTCAGGCATTTGCAGAAAAGTTTAATATCAATGAAAAATTCAAAGTCTAAGTTGGGTGGCTGCAAAATTTCAAGACACGGAATAGATTATTCTTCAAAAAGCTGTGCAGGGAAAGCTCTGTTTTAAATTTTGAAACAGTGAGTCAGTGGAAAGATGCAACACTAAAAAAACTTTTAAATGAATACATTGAAGGTGACATGTTTAATGCTGATGAAAGTGCTCTCTTTTAGAAGTTGCTACAGGAGAGATTTTTAGTTTTTAACGATGAAAGTTGCTCTGGAGTGAAACAAGCAAAGCAAAGAATAAATGTTCTACTAGCGGCTAACATGTATTGAATCAAAAAACTTCCTTTGCTCATAATAGGAAATTCTCAAAAACCGCATTGTTTCGAGAAAATCAAAATGTTGCCTGTAGTTTACAAAGCCAATAAGAAACTATGGATGACTTCGGAAAGTTTTGAAGAGTGAGTCAAGAAGCTAGACAAAAAAAAAAATAAATAAATAAAATAAGGAAACAAAGATCCTATTAATCATTGATAGTTGCTCGGCACATCCTCTAGAAATTAAAAATCTAGTTGTAGTAAACATTTCTTTCTGCTGAATGTCACTTCCATTTTGGAGTCCATGGATAAAGGTATGATACAGTGTTTCAAAAAATGCACTGAAAGAAACTAGTTAATGACATTCTAATCAACCTAGAAGTAAATAAAACTCATAGAATGAATTTCTTAGAGGCTATTCATGTAGCAAATGCTGCTTGGCTAGCAGTGTCTCAGGTAACAGTTTCCAGTTGCTTCCATCACGCCTGCTTTTTAAAGAAACTAGCTTGTGAAGCTGAACCTGTTGCCGAGGGGTCCAAAAAACTGAAGATTTCAATCATCTCTAATGCAAGGTTTATGAAAACATGTTTTTGCCGTAAAATCTCATGTTTGAGGAGTATGTTGCCATGAACGATAAGTTAGAAACTGAGGGCAATTTTCAGAAGATGACTTTATCTGCAACTTTCTCATTCATGAACTGGACATTCCAAATAATTCTTCCTATGCGAAATTGACGATGTTCCAGAAACACATCCCACATCAAAAGAAGCAAAGGAGGCTATCATGATTCTGTGGAACTTTTTTGAAAGGGAAGAAAGTTCTAACAAGTACTTTCATATGATCAATATCCTCAAAAAAATATTTTCTGGAAGCTTCCAGCTGCCATTTGAAGCAAAAAAGTATAGCAATATTTTTCCAAAAATGTTAAGTCCTTTTTAATTTTGTAAAATGTTTTTATGCATTTGTCCATAATTTTATGCATTTTTTAATTCTAAAAATTTAAACAATTAAATTACTATGAATGTTTTTTTTTTTTTTTAACGTGTATAAATCAATAGTTTTTTATTATATTAGAATGTTAGGTATTTTTTAACTGCATTAAGAACAGCTAAAATTAGCAACTTTTGATTTAATGACCATTTGATTTAATGTCCCATTTGCCGAAGTCCCGTGAAGATTGTTAAATCGAGAGTCTACTGTATTTGTACTTTGTTTGAGATAGAGATAAATTAGGTTAATTGTTTTACTTTATTAATAAGATGTTTAAATTTCTTAATAAGTTTTTATTCTTCATTTTTAAATAATGAGAAATTTTTTTTTAATTTCCCTTCTATTTTTTAATAGGTAAATGAGTTGATTATACCAACTAATGAAAATATTCGCCAGCAATACATTTTGAAAATTTATACATCTCACGATGTACCAGTACTGTTTGTAGGACCCACTGGAACTGGAAAATCAGCTGTGATTAATAATTTTCTGATTAATTTGCCTAAGAAAAGGTAATAAAAGTTATTTTTGTTGAATATTTTATGTGTTTAACATATTTAATTTTTCCCTTCCCTTCTACAGATGCTCATTCTTCTAGTTCTTTATCAGAATTCAGTACAAGTTTAGATCTTCGTTTTATGTTGACCATGTTTAAATGCCTGCACCCCTGTTGAAAATAAATTGATCCCATTTTGATTTTATGGTTATTAGTTTTAAATATCCAATTACATTTATTCCTCTTCAATATATCTTCTTAATTTCTTCATGGTTTTAATATATAAGTATAAAAAGTCAAGTTTCTCTAGTCATTAATCACTTCAAGTACTGTATAACTACTTGAAAGCAAGCAGTAAAAAGCATATATACAAAACTTTATTGGGAAAGATATAATATTAAATGCTACTATTGCAGTCACCCTACTTTTCTTTTGTCTTATATAATATGAAAGACATAGAATAATTTTATTCTAAAACTTTATATGGAATTTCCTGATTTGTATACATCTAATTTTCTGATTATTTATTTATTTTTTTATTGTAGATACCTCCCTAATAGTATTAACTTTTCTGCAAGAACAGGTGCTGGTCAAACTCAAGATATTATTATGAGCAAGCTTGACAGGTTGTAGTTTTGTCTTATTGTTTGTTGTTAGTGTCAAATTATGCAATTAAACAGTTGGTTTTTACCTCTTTTCTATAATAGAACTTATTTAAAGTTTTCTTTGATTTGTATTATTTTTAAATTTTCTTCACTAATCATATCTTCTGGTAAAAGCAATAACTTTCTTCTTAAAGATTTCATTTCTCTCTATTTCAATTGACCATATATATATTAAATGACAAATATTAAAATTATTAATTTTTTCTTTTCCTATGATATTATTCTTTTTATTTATTTATATCAAAATGATAATTTTCGTTAATCTATGCTTCATTCTGTTAAACTGGGATACATAAATATCTAATATACAAAATTGAGAATGATGTTGAATTTGTTTGATACTTCTACATAATGGTTAGCTTATTTGATGAAGCATGTATCAACACTGAAATTTAAAAAAAAGCATTTAAAAATAGCCATTGAACTTATATGCAGTAATACTCT
Organism: Maratus michaelseni; assembly: GCA_963931845.1. Lineage (NCBI taxonomy): Eukaryota > Metazoa > Arthropoda > Arachnida > Araneae > Salticidae > Maratus > Maratus michaelseni. The sequence continues at coordinate 150,367,262 of OZ007598.1, read as the reverse complement.
TAGACTAAGAATATTTGTCTTGTGTAAAATTGATTATTTAAAATGTTTCTTCTAGTAAAAATTTAAAATGTGTGGCTATTTTGGTTTCAATAACATTTTTTAACTTAGTGAATATGATTATTGGATTTCAAAGAGTAATTTTCCATGTGTAAAGTATAAAAAATATATGCATGCAATAGACCTGAATAATTTACTCAAAAATTTAAAGACATATTGGTATTTCTTACTTATTGTGGTATACTTAACTTAGCAGTTAGTGGAGATGTAAAATTTCCGGAAATTTTGAAGTGATGGAAAAAACCGTTTTTTTTTCTGGAAAAATTGATTTTTTACAAATTTTTCTCAAAAATAAGTTACATTTTCTTAAAAAATGTAAAATAATAAACATTTTTTAAATTTTTGCACACTAAAAAAAAATTTTTTTTTTCACTTTACATGAATGTATTACAGAAAAGAAGAAAAAAGTCAGCTTTTAAAAGTTTAGTCTTTAAGTCTCAGAATTTTGACAGTAGCTTTTCTTATTTAATTTAGCATCATTGTTTGTAATATATCATGTTTATGTTGAAATGATTTTTCAGTTGCATTTGTTCAGTTGTCAGTAGGGATAATTTAAAAAATAACAAACAAACAAAAAAAAATCTTATGAGTTTCAACCAATATCACTGCAGTTTGAAAGCAAACTTAAACAGCATATAACATCCCCTCTAAGTAGTATTGTTTTTTAATATATAAATGGTCATTTTAAAGAAACAAATTATTGCAGTTGTGGCATCATTATTAATATTATCATTTTTAACCTTCCATTGCTTAAAAATTGATAATACTTTACAATATTGCATCCCCCCCCCCCTAGAATTTTCATTTCCGGTATATTTAGTTTTGGTATAGCTCTCCAGTCTAAGCCTAAACAACACTATGTTTTGGTTTTAATTTTAAGTCTTAGATTCTTAATATGAAAGTAATATATATATATATATATATATGTATAAGTATATTTTTTTAATGAAAGTTATAAAACAGATGGATTGTTGAATACTTATAAAAATTGTTTCAACTAAAATTTTCACAGAAAATTATTTACATTTTCTTTGTAAAGTTTATCTTTATGCATTTATATTAAAAAATATATATTGGTTAATTAATACAGTTGGACAAGTCTTAGAATCTATGTTAAACGAAAAGGGAGATGAGAGTAAAAAAGCTTGAAAAGAGCAAATCATTTCAATTGCAATGTTATTAAAAAATAATTTGTTTCTAATAATAGATAAATATTTCTGGCGATTATCATCTAATTACATGAAAAATTGCAGCTATGCTAATACAAATAAATGCATGTTTCCAATTTTATATTAAAATTTCAACCTATTGTTATTGAAATAATTTTGCAAATGAATTTTCATTTTTAACAAGAGAAGTTGCATTTAATTATTTTACAAAGGGCCTGCTTACATTTTTTTCATACAACCCTGTTTTTGTGAACCTTTGTATAAAAAATATTGCCTTATAAAAAAAATATTTTAAAATTGTCATAAAAAAATATAATCAAAATTTTGTGAATTAGAAATTATGGTTATATTTAGGTTTCTATTTAGATATTTTTAATAAGGTCCTTCATACATACACGATACAACTAGATAATAGATTCAGTGAGGATTTCAAATGTTATGTGACAAGTTTTGTTATTCTAAAATCATCATATTTGTGGAGGATTCAGAATGGAGATTGAAAAATTTTCCGAATTTTGTGAAGGGTCCTATGTTTTAAGGTGAAAATATTGTGAAGTATCCATTTAAGGACTAGAGTTCTTCCTAAACTGCTTACAGATCGTATTTTCCGTGTTAATGTTTTCATGTGGGACACTGAACATGAAAAAATATCAGAATGAAGCCCTAATAAAATTTTGAATATATTATTTTATAAATTAAATTTCAATTTTTCCAATTTGGAAGAATTGAAAAATACTGCTTCAGAAAAAACCCAGTTTTTTTCCCAAAGTTTCTGGTTTTTTTCCGAGCATTCCCATCTCTAGCAGTTAGCATGCTGGCCCTATAAGTCGGAGATTGGTGCAATGTTCACGGGTCTGGGGGGGAGTGACTATGCAAAGTTTTCAGATTGTATGAAAACGATAATTTGTCTTGAGAAGTCCACCCTGAAACCATCCTTCTTATAGCATTATGGCCAAAGTTTAATAAAATCCCTCCCATCTTCTTACTTATTGGATTTATATTTATCAGAAATGTAAATTTAATTTGTCTCAGAATCTGTTAATTAATGTAGTTTATAGCAAGCATTCCAAACATGTAGCTTGCGAACCACAACTGGCCTGTTGGCAACTTGTCTATGCACCGCCAAGCCTTTAGCATTTTGCACAAATACATTTGCACCAACCTTGGTTTTAGAGATGGCAAACATCAGAAAGATATGTACATCAGTGCTACCAGTTGGGTGGGCTATTTTTTAGTCAGAATGCTATCACTATTTATTTTTGAATAGTAATATTTGTCTTATTTATTCTGTCATTAAATAAGAAAATATTTATCTTCAAAATGTGATAATATTCTGAATTTAAAAAAATATTGTTCATCTGACAACGCTGATGTATATAGGCAGCTATAATTCAATTTTAAATTTTAGTTCCAAGAAATTGTGATACAAATATAACGTAATGTATCAAAGCGCAGAATCTTGAGTCTAAAAATTTAATGATTACAGTACTTTACTTATAATTTTTATGTGTTTTATGACGAAACTAATACTTTATTTTACTTCTCTCTTCGATTTTGCATCACATTACAAAATAATATGCTGTATTTTATTTATTAAATACTGAGAAATGTATTCTAAAATTAATAACATTTTACTCATTAATGTTATATAACAACAATTTTTTTTTCATTATTTATTTTTTCAAAATCATAATTAAATAATTTTAATTAATTAAATTGAATTATTTTAGATTTCAGAATTAAAATTAATTAATCTCAACCCTTACCCCCTACCCCACCCCCTCTCTCAGTATATTTCTGAATCAAAATCTTAAATATTCTTCAAGGGGCAATCTTATAATTTTAATAATAATAAATCATATTCATCTTTAGATTCATTTATTTTATTACATTTTTAAGATTTTGCAATCTTTTTCTTTAACTTTATCTAAAGTTAAAGTCATTTTATGGTCTGGGGTCTGATTTACTATTTCTGAAATGAGCACACTATTCCATATGTATTTCAGTTTACGATCTCTATCTTTTATCATTTAATGCATTTTTATCTTTTACTATTCAAACTTTGTTACTGGTTGTTGATTCAGTAAGCTTTAAACCTAGTAAATCTCATTCAGCAATTTTTTCTCTTGCTTTGCAATTCAACAGTTTACAGTTACGATCATAACTGTACAGTTTTAAGCTTTTTTTCTGTGGAATTTGTAATCTGGATCTTATGTGACTGACTATTCATTGGCTGAGAGCAATTCTCGTGCAATGAATCAACTTCTGAGAGTCTTTTTGAAGTAGATTCCCTTTCTCCTTAATGCTTGCTAGTTATGCATGCAACCCCAGCAGGGTAATCCTTACGCTTTTTTTTAATAAGCTGGAGGTTAGACAGTGAAGAGCCTCCAGCCATGATTGGCACTTAATAGATCTCTCCATTCCCTTCTTCTTTGCCAAATTTAACCACTTTTGAACGGTGATACTAGCGACAAGCTCATTCCTAGCCTCCATCTGCAGTCTCCAAAAAAAGAATATACAGTCCTGTTATTTCTCACAGGCTTTTGATAGCTTTTTTTTAATGGTGCAATGAATAGTTTCATACTATGATTTTAAAATTTCATTTATATTAGAAATATTTTTATTTATGTTTTTGTTTATTTTAAAGCATTTTACTAAGGAAGGCTCAGCCTTCCCTTGCCTCCTCTGATGAGCCATTCCTGGCTGCACATGCTTAATCATTGTCAATCTAGAAAATAGCTTGAATATATGGGTGGGTAGTGAAAATAAACAGATATATCTTCTTATTACACAAATTTGACAGCTTTCCATCGTAAAAATGGAAAGTTAGATCTTCCATAGAAAAGAAAGTATAGATGGAACTGTTAATTTCAAACTATTAAATAAGGTTTCCATTTTTATTTTAAATCGACAAATTATGAATATCATTTTATTAAAAGACTACCTACCGACACAGTACTTCGGGTTTTTATTTAAAATTACAAAGCATCTGAGTAAACTTAAACCTCAAGGAAATTTTATAATACTATCATGTTACTCGATAGTATTAGAGTTTTCAAAGATAATTTAATACTTTGACAAAAGTTTTCAAAAAGAAAGTGTACTTCATTTTAAATGTTGCCAGGCATTATTGCAAAACTCATCAGAGTAGAAATTTTTAGAATATACTAAAAATATATTTAAAAAAAGGAATTCAAAAGAAGATTTCTGAATTTCAAGAAATATGAAAATCAATTTAATCTATTTAGTTTACATCTGCCTCTGATGATTGATGTTGAAATTGTTGTTTAGAATTTATTACTGCAAATCAAAACTCAATGTAGTTCCACATTTGAGCAAAAATATATTTTCTAATTAAAAATATTTTTATTTTTTAATGGAAAAAATCCTGTAGAACTTACAGCTATACCTTTGCGAGATCAAGATTAATAGACCAACATATACAATTAATTCTTAAAATAAGTACAATTTAGAAAATTCAAAGTTTGTATATTTGTTTTTTAAAAAGTAATGTTGATTACTTTTTCGAAAAATAAGATAAAATAAACTATGAATAATAATATCTTTAGAACTTTGCATGAATATTTCTTTAACATAGCTATTTTTTATATGTGCAAATTTTATTCTGTGTCATGGTAATATTATCTGCATTTTTTATGTGGGCCGCAACTTTGTATATAATGTTTAATTTGGCTCTTACCAGTAAATGTGTTTGATGTGCATAGTTTGTATTGTTATCATATATTTTAGATAAAATATTTTTCTTCAAGTATTTTTTTCTTTTTTTAAATTTTCAAATCTTCTAAAAAAATACTTTTTTATTTTAGTGAATACAGAATGAAAAAATATTCTATGAAATGTTTTGTTAGTTCAAAAATGTGGTTAAGAACTGTCAATCTATATGCTTTAAGAAAAACATATTATATCAGTGAACCTCTTGAGAAATTCAGAAAATATATTTAGTGAAAAAATTTACATTAAGAACATTAACTGCATGAATAAATACATAAAAATGTTTTACGTGATGGATAATAAATCATTCTGTTACAATTATTAAATAATCCAAACATTTTTAACAGCACTTTTTTTACTATCTTTTGTTAGCAACAAAAGATACAAATTAAGTTGCTGTACTTATCTATGTGAAGTATGTTAATAACAATAATAATGCTTTTATTCCTAGCTGCAGTTGTTTTTTCCTTTCTTTAGTTGGCAAATCAATCATTTTAAACCATTGTCAATATAATTAACTTGCAGTCAGCAAAATAATTCATTATTATCATCTTTATTATTGTTCTTTTTCATTATAGGAGAAGAAAAGGTGTATTTGGTCCAAGTATGGGGAAGAAATGTGTTGTCTTTGTTGATGATTTGAATATGCCTGCAAAAGAAGTATATGGTGCTCAACCTCCAATTGAATTACTTCGCCAGTGGATTGATCATGGCTATTGGTTTGATAAAAAAGACACGTCTATTCTGGAAATCGTAGATGTGGTATGCTTTTTTTATTTTCTCCTTTTATTAGTTTGAAATTTTTCTATGTCATTGTAATATTTAATCCTAAAGTAATAGTATCAATGAAAATTCATTAATTCAAAAAGTATAAGCAATAACACAATGCAGTTTTCACAGAAATATACATAAAGATTTGAGATATTTTTCAATAATGAAAATTTCACTTCCAGAATAATTATATTTGCCATCAAAACATGTCACTTCAGTTATGTTACTAGTTTGTCAGTATGTTGTCTGTAGCACAGCACAGTTGACAATGTAGTAAGGATTTCAAATAATTAGTGTGACGATTGACATTAATAAGAATGGCTGTTATAATTACCGGCAAAGATATGTTTCCCATAAATTTCCTTTATATTTTCTTTCTATAAATTTATTATTATTACTGCAACTAATAGATGCATTTATATTTAGATTCTTGTAACAGCAATGGGACCTCCTGGAGGAGGCAGAAATGATATCACCTCTCGTTTTGTCCGCCATCTCAATATTGTGGGAATTGATGTGTTTGATGATGAAACTCTCAGTCATGTTTTTACTTCAATTGTCAACTGGCAGTTCAGCAGAGGCTATGATATTTACGTTCAAAGACTTGGCAAGGTAACAAGATATGTACAAAACTTTTCATGGTGATATTTAATTATTTAAACTTTGTATAATTATAATGGTACTATAGTTTGAAATGTTTTAAATATTATGTAGTGGAGAATACTTTTGGGTTCAAATAATTATTTAAAAACTGAATTTTACTATTTTTTTGTTCCCTCTCTACGTGATTTATTTCCATGAAGGAATTAGTTCAAATGTGACAAATTATTTTCTAAGTATCTTTATTATAAATGATAAATGCACGATTAATTATAAGGTAGAAAGTATTTTCAGAATATTTTTTATGTTATTCGGTAATTTTAATTTTTCTTATTATTTATGCACTATAGTTTCACTGCATTTGCTAATATAATAAGTAATTACTTGTAAACAAGATGTACGGTGAAAAAAAATTGCATTCAATTGAATTCGTTTTTATTTATTTTATAGTTATTATTAATTCTCAACTTAATTTCCTTATTGCAAAAGTTGATTCTATTACATTTTTTTGTTTCTTCTTATTTTTTAAATATGTCTATAAGCCCCCCCCCCCTTTTTTTTTGGCAGGATTTGATTCTGCTTTTAATGAAAAAACCATCCACAAGAAATTCAAACAAAATCTTCTGTATATAAATGAAGCCCATAATCTTGAAGTAATATTTAAAAAATTCACAAGACTAATGTTTCTTTAAAATGGTTATTACAGCAATTTCAGATCTAAAGCTTAATTGTTTTAATCATGTTGTCTTAAAAAAATAAATAAATAAATAAATAAAATAATTTGTATAATTTTTTTTTATAAGCTTTAGGACATGCAGTTGAAAAACTTCACCAAACATAACTGAATTCACTGTCACAGCATAATGTTTCACTTCCTTAATTGTTCCTTACATTTATGAAATAAAATGCAAATTTTAAAAATCTAATATAATTTTAATTTTGTTGAAGAAAATGAAATGTGTTTTGTGTATATTTTTATTGCAGGTTATTGTTGAAGCCACTAAGAAGATTTATGCTTCAGCAATAGCATGCTTCCTTCCCACTCCCACAAAAAGTCATTATGTATTCAATCTCAGAGATTTTGCCCGAGTGATTTATGGGGTTCTTCTGATGCCAAATACACATTTAAATGAAGTCAACAAACTCATTCGATTGTGGGTCCATGAGGTCTATCGAGTTTTCTATGATCGCTTAATTGATGCTACTGACAGGTAATTTGAGTTAACTCCTGGTAATTGATTCCTTTATTAGTTCTCAAGTAATTAATTTAATTACTTTTCATATATTATTTATGTTTGATTTAATTAACATTTTATGTTTGCTCTATTGCAATTTAAATTATTATCATAACTTTTTTTTAGTGGGGGGGGGGGAAAGAAAGATAAATTGTTACATTGTTTTTAGAGTTGCAAAAGTTGATGTTATTATTATGAAGTTAAAAAAATTTCAAGTCATTTATCATTTTATTTAGTTAAATTTATAACTAAGTTCAATCAAATATAATTTGATAGTTTTATGATTTAAGCTAATGCTAAATTTTGCTGAACAGAAAGTATGTCTTACCTAGGATATCAATGTTGGTTTTCTCTATATATTTAAAATGAATGGCTATTAAAGCTGGCCAATCTAAAATGTTAACATTTTAGGCAGAAAGCCACTGTTTCATACTATTTGGATTGAAGCATTGTCATGATGAAACTTCTACTCAGGACTCCCTAAGATGTCATCAAATGGAAATAGATATTGCTCTAGTGTCTCTTAATACTTTGTCAAATTTTATATCCCTTAAAGATATGCCAGGCAGGATTGGCCATTAAAGCCAATTACTCCTCAAACTATCAGAGACTTACCGCTTTTTCGTCAACTGAAGAAAGTATGTGGCTGTATGATCATCATCGTTATGCTAGGGGGATGGAAGTAATAATTAATCACCACAACTCAATAAGAACACAATTTCAATTTGATAAACGCGCACCATTTTATTTACAACACAGCCACTAGCTTCAGTGATCAAAGACTAAATATGTACAGGTAAAAAAAATAAATAATAATAATAATGAACAAAAGTGCCATCTCTTGGCATCTTTCCATATAACGTTGTAACACACTGGGGCCCCATGACCATGTCATCAAAACAAATATAATCATAATTAAAATATTAACACGATATGCAAATTTGAACACATTAAAATACAATCAATAATACACAAATTCTTACTTATTACTTGAAAATTAAAACTTAAAAAATAATAAAACAAATAAATCAATTTTCACTAACAGGAAGCTTTATCAGCTTATGAATTGGTCTTTTCAGTTCACCTGATGCAGTTTTTAAGTTTACTGCTCTCACTTTATCATCAGAACCTTTATAAATATTAATCACTCTTGCCATTTTCCACCTAAGTGGTGGCAAATTGTCATCTTTGATTAGCACTAAATCGTTGACACACAAATTTTTCATTGGAAATTTCCACTTGTTGTGCACTTGCAACTGTGTAAGGTAGACCTTAGACCACGATTTCCAGAATGATTGGGAAATCTGCATCACTAATTTCCATCGATCACGAATGGGAATTTTCTGGCTTGTTATATCAGGTTCAGGAACACTCATTAATTCTGAACCAATGAGAAAATGACTAGGAGTGAGGACTGAAAAATCACTTGGATCCTCAGAAACAGCAACTAAAGGACGGGAATTGAGTACTGCTTCGATTTCTGCCAAAATCGTAGAAAACTTTTCTTGAGAAAGGATCTGCGACCCTATAACACGTCTCATGTGAAATTTCATGGATTTGACAGCTGCCTCCGAATTTGGAAAAGGATGTGCAGATGGAACATTCATTGTCCATTTAACACTTTCGTTGGTCAAATATCTACCAATTGCTTCTATTGCAGAAGCTTTTAAATAATTTTTTGCACCAATGTAATTGGTTCCACAGTCACTGAAAATTTCTATTGGTTTTCCTCAACGTGCCATAAATCTTTTTAATGCAGCAATACAAGAATTGGCACTCAAGTCACTAACAAGCTCTAAGTGAACTGCCTTTGTCGAAAAACACACGAAAGCACAGACGTACATTTTTGATGGTTCCACTCCTCTACCACGTCGATGACTAATCAAGAATGGGCCGGCGAAGTCCGTACCACAATTGAGAAATGCTCTTCCTGGACTAACTCTGGAAGATGGTAAGTCTGCCATTATCTGTTTTGAAAATTCACAGCGAAATTGAACACAGGTAACACATTTTCTGAGTTCATTGCGAATAACAGATTTTGCTCCCAAAAACCAGTAAACTTGTTTCATAGCAGAGTTTATTAACTGTACACCTCCATGCAAGTACTTTAAATGATAAAAATTCACTAATAATCATGTAACTGCATGGTTTTTTGGTAGAATTAGAGGAAATTTCACAGTCTCTGGTAAGCTGGCATTTCTCAGACGACCGCCAACACGCAGAAAACCACAATTGTCTAAAAATGGACTCAATGAAATTAAAGTGCTATTTTTTAACACCTTTTTCTTTTCTAAATCAGCTATTTCCTTCATAAAATGAGCTCTTTGCACTAACTTGATAATAATATCATGCGACCTTTTTAACTCAGTAGTTTGTAAAAATGGAATCGAAATTTTATTCTCCCTAACGTTGCTGATGAATCTTAAGCACTAAGCAACGTTTCTCTGTAATTTACTCCAAACTGAGAACTTATTCCAAAGTTTTTCAACCAACTCTAATTTAACGACAAAACTTTTGACAGGGTTCGCCCTTTGCTCTTTTAATACGTCTACACTCTCTACCTCTACTGAGCTTTTCACTATTTGTTTAGGCCAACTCTCATTATCCTTTTGAAGCCAAACTGGACCTAACCACCATTTCTCATTAAGAACCAAATTCTCAGCAGCAATACCTCTTGTTAACACATCAGCCGGATTATCTTCAGATGGACAATAATACCAATCACTCGGACTAGATCTCTCCTGAATTTCAGCAACCCTATTACCAACAAACTGTTTCCATCTCTTTGCACATCCTTTAACCCAATACAGCGCAATTGTTGAATCACTCCAAAACACTACTCTTTGAATTTTATCCTTAAAAACATTCTTAATATAACTTCCAACCCTAGCACCTATTACTAGACCCATCAACTCTAAATGCGGCAAAGTCAATCTCTTTAATGGTGCAACTCTACTCTTCGACATAATAAATGACACTCTATAGTTTCCGCTATTATCACAATATCTAAAATAAACGACTACTCCATATGCACTTAATGAAGCATCACATAAAACATGCGCTTCCACATGCTCAGTTCTACAATCCAGCAAACAAAATCTGGGAATGGTGTTGTCACATAATTTAGCAGTTTCCATACACCACTTAAACCATTTTTCCCGCAAATCTTCAGGTAATTCTTCGTCCCAATCACAGCCCGTTTCCCAAATTTCCTGTAACAACAACTTAATACGAACAACAAATAGCGAAATCAAACCTATGGGATCAAAAATCCGTGCTGCTGTTTGTAAGACATGCCGTTTACTGTTCTGCAATGTTTCCCAGGAGTCTACTAAACCTTTAACCTCCAACGACAATTCATCTTTCTCTGGACACCAGTTCAATCTCAAAACCTTCATCTGCTGTACACCCTCTTTCTCTCCATAATTAAATCCATTCTCTTTCCATAGTATCTCCAACTCTCTATTATTAGACCTCAATTTTCTTAAATTAAATCCACCACTCTTTAATATTTTTACAGCATCCGACGACAATTCAAACGACTCACTCACATTACTTCCACCATAATATATAAGTCATCCACATACAATGCTGCATTCAACATTTCAAACGACTTAGGTTTACTCATCTCAAAATTTTTAATATGATGTTTTATAGTGGCACTCAAAGTAAAAGGAGAAACCTTGCAGCCAAATGGTAACCTTTTCATTCTCATGATTTTATAATCTTTATTAGGGTCATCTGAATACCAAAGAAATTTCAAGAATTTTCTATCTCTTTCAGAAATTCCTATCATTAAAAATGCTTTTTCTATGTCAGCATTAAACGCTATTTTATGTTTGTGAAAATTTAGAATCACATCAAGAATATTAGTATTTAAATTTGGACCAGTTTCTAAACATTCATTCAAAGACAAATTATTTTTAGATTTTGAGCTACAGTTAAACACCATCCGAACTTTCGTTGTTTCTTTATCTTCTCTAACAACTGCTCTATGTGGCATAAAATATTCCTGTTGATCCCTCTCACATTCTTCAATAATCCCATTTTTTAATTGATCATTTATTATTTCTTCATACTCATTAGTGACCCAATTGTTTTTTGAAAAACCTTTTTCTAACTCATCAAACCTTTTTTTTGCCAAAAAATAATTATTTCCCAATTCATCAAAACTAAATTTCCACAATAAATCAGTTTCGTATCTCCCATTCACAAATTTGAAATTTCTTTCAAACTGATCTATTAACGCTTTATCCGCTGCATTTAGCTCTTCACTTTCTTTTTAATTCCTAAAGTCTCGAGTTCCCATAACAACTGAATGTCTGGAGTAGCTACACAAAAATTAGCTGACACTGTATTTACGCAACTCGATTTATTATGAGTCTGTTGACAGCCTTGAAGAGTAAATCCAAATATTGTCGGTATGCAAGTGAGCGTTTTATTTATTTTCTGAAAACCAGAGTTCTTAATAATGTTCCAAAACATATCTCCTCCAATTAAAATGTTTATTGACTGATCAACATTTTTACATTCATCAGCTAGAATCAAACCATTACTTTTCAAAACATTCTGTATTTCAAAATCTGGTACCGCGACGGGTGCCGAAGTAATTATATCCGTAACTAAAGTTTCGATCTCAATAAATTGCTGATTGTCATTTTTACCTACTCGTTAATTTTAACTTCACGACCTCATATGTTTTTTCGTTCGCTTTTACGGAACCAAAAGAATAAACAGATAATCTTTCTTTTCGAATTGGCTTTAACTTTAAGGAATTAGCTAAATATCTAGTAATCCAGGATTTTTCTGACCCATTATCAAGTAACAGTAGTGCAATTTTAGCATTTTTCGTTTGATTAATCGGACTAACAATAACGGAACATGTCAATAAAAGAATATTTGATTTCGAAACAGAAGAATTACATTGCATAATGATAGAGCTGTTATCCGATTCACTGTTAGCATTATTAATCTTTTGAGTTTCCTTTTGATCATTAACCTGAGTACATAAAAGATAATTATGAAATTTGCTTTTACAGTGTTTGCATTCAAATTTTAGTCTACACGTACGGCTAAAATGATTTTTTGAAAAACATTTAAAACATCTATTTTCTGTTTTTAGTTTATTTTTTCGGTCTTGTACGGTCTTATATTCACAAAATTCATGATCCTCACTATCACAAAAAACACATTTCTTTTTTACGTTTGATACATAACTTCCGGTTGTTCATGTCTGATCAAATCCTTTATTATTAAATTTTCTGAAATTACCTTTGTATTCATTATTATAACTTTCAGACTTTATTTTAAAAGAATCCAATTTTGATCGAACTAAATATGTTCTTTCCCGAGACTGAAATTCATTTTCTAAAAAAGTAAGTACATCATGAAATGTATAGTCAAACGGCCACTTTCTATTAAATTCCAAGACAAGATATTTTGGAATCCTATCCAAAATTATTGGCATTAATAGATTTCCAAAGGTTTCTTTCCTAACACCTAAGGCTTCCAGATTTCTAATTTGTCCCTTAATTTTGTCAAATAATTTTCTTAAACAAACTGTATCTTGCGAATTATGAACAGTAGGAATTCTTAACAAACCATTCATGTGAGTTTGTATTAGCGTATTTGTATTACCAAACCTATTCTTAAGAATATTCAGTGCCGCGTCATAATTTTGCTCTGTAATCGCTAGCCCAGCAATCAAACTCGCTGCCTGACCATTTAAATAAGATTTCAAGTAATTTAGCTTATCTATTTTCGTAAGACTAGGATTTTTATCAATCACAGATTCAAATTGGCCATAAAATTCCAACCAGTAAGCGGAATCACCAAAAAATGGTTTAATATTTAATTTTGGTAATTTAACGGTTATTTCCTTTATTGAAGGTTTAATTTCGGTTATTTCAGGACCCTTCAATTTTCCGATTCAAATTTTTATTCTCTGTTTCCACAAACAAAGATTTTCTGAATATTCTATTGACGTCGCTACATCACTTTCGATTTCTTTAGCGGGAAGCAAAGCTTCAATTTCTAGATTTAATTGATTTAAAGAATTTTCTTTTTCTACAATTAAGAATAATTTTCATTTAATGTATCTACACTAACAGTATCTATATCTTTAAATAATTCTTCGATGCTGTTTAACAATTTTGTGGCAGCGGTTCTAACTGCTTTATGTTTGCTTTTCGATTTTTCAAGATCAGTCATTTTCTTTTTGCCTATTTAACAACAATATACAACTATACTTTTCATATATTCTTTAAACATACAATGAATAATACAATAAACAACAACAAAAAAAATACTATACTTCAACACTATAATAATCAACCTTTTTCCCACTATACAATTCTCAATTTCTCAAATCACAGTACAATTTCTCAAAATTTAAATTAACCCAAAACCTAAATCTGCATACCGAACAACAAACAAAAGGAAAACTTTATTCCCCTAACAACTCTTCACAAATTTTCCAAGAAACAAATAAAACAATCAAAACTACCACTCACTTCTATATCACAATTTGCCATCATTATCCCGACGAATTATCCAATATAACAAACACTAACACCCTAAACACACTAACATTTTTTTTTCTTTTTTTTCACATTTCTCAACTTCCAAACATTCACCACTTTTTAACGTACACCCCACTTCTGCAGACACCAAAAAAGTATGATCATCATCGTTATGCTAGGGGGATGGAAGTAATAATTAATCACTACAACTCAATAAGAACACAATTTCAATTTGATAAACACGCACCATTTTATTTACAACGCAGCCACTAGCTTCGGCGATCGAAGACTAAATATGTACAAGTAAAAAAAAAAATAATAATAATGAACAAAAGTGCCATCTCTTGGCATCTTTCCATATAACGTTGTAACAGTGGCTTTTACTTGAGGTCATGCCAGTAATAATTTCAGCCATCGGGACCATCCAGATTCCACTTCATTTCGTCACTGAATAATACGGTGAGCCACTTGTCCCTCTATGACATGTGCTTTCGAATCCATTGCATTCTGGCCTGTTTATAGTGTGATTTTTGGTGAGCTTTACAACACATTTTCTTTAAAAAAATGCTCTTGCAGTCTTTTATGCGTGTATGTGTTGTGTCCTTTGAGACATTGACACTGAGATTAAATTTGTGTTATGAACATATTTTGCTTTGACACCAATCTTCCAATTTTTCGATCAGTCTGAACACTTGTTTACACGTGGCTGCCCACATCTTGGTTTCCGGTCAAAATTGTCATTTCTAGCAAGTTCTTTGTATATCCCTCGCTTTGAACAATATAATATTCTAGAAATTTTAATAACAGACTTATTTTTTTTAAATTTCAACTTAAATATCTTTAAAATTTACTCTTTTGTGAATTTTGTAGCTTTCAGCATCATAAATTACCAACGAAAATGGAATATTTGCTGTTATGCTGCTCAGAGAAAATGGTTCGTTGGTCAAAATGGTTGGTTGGTTGAAATCAATTTAGCATTTGTTAACGGTTGCATAATGTGCCTAAACTTTTAAGACAGTGGTTTTTAACAAAAATTTAAAAAGGCACATTTTTTAAATAAATAATGCTGATGAAACCAATATAATATCTCTATTGTTTCATTTCTATTACATTTTGAATATTTATTGTGAAATTATTCCATATAGTTCTCCTTCCAATTTTATTATCATATTTTAGAATGTGCCTAAAGTTTTGAGACAGACTGTACAAGCTGGGTGAGAGAAAGCAGAACAGTTTCCAGATTCTTACCACAAAAAACTTGATAAGAAGATACAACTTTCAGATTAACCAGATAATAGAATATATTAACCATTATAGGTCAACGTAACTAAACTTTTATGGTTAGCACAAAACTCAAAGATAATTCCTACTCCTGAACATTTACCTTTCTTAGGGACATTGAAAACTTGTAAATAATGACTTACAATTATTTTTTTAATTATTTTAAGATATTTTATTTTATTTTTATCAAGTTGTGCTGTAATAAATATTTTATTTCCGTAATTCTTTATTATTAAAATGGTTGCAACATTTCTTCAAAATTCAGAAATTTTGGAATAAGACACTCTAATTTATGTGAAATTTTTGGTTGCAGTCAGTGCTGTAGTTGGGGAAAAATATTTGTGGGAACTCACCTTTTCATAGAATAGATGTTGATGATACCGGATTTTTGCTAAGCCAAAAGTCAATTTAAAACATTTTGCCAAAAGCCGACTTTTTTTAATTAGCAGTTATTATATTCTAGTTTTTATAGTATTGTATTTGCATAGCATTCATCTAAAAGCAATATTTAATCAATCTCATAGTAACATTTTCCATTATGAATCAAAATTTAGTTGAAATAGCAGAAATAAATCCATAAATATATCTTACTGGCACATCTATCCCAGAAGTTTCCATAAAGAACGATAATGAGAGGTCTTTCCTGTGCTCTCTGATTTATAACAAGCTGTCTCGTCTGCTAATCTTCCAGATCGCAACCAAGATTTCACGTATGGTTCAGGACAAGATAGGTCCTACACGGCTTATGAATGTAAGTGAACTGGCTCTTTCAATAAGGAGGGAATTTTTAGTATCAGTCATGATGTTATTCATACAGCTGAATGCTCTTTCGCATTCAGACATTGAAATGGGTATAGTTTTCACAGTCTGGAGAGAAAAAAAAAAGCTTATGCTCGTACACAATATTTTTTATTTATTTATTTTATTTTTTTTTACAGTAATAGACCAAATATTTCTGGGAACAGCGTTCCCAGGTGTTCCTACCCAACTACAGCACTGGTTGCAGTGACAAATTGGTTAATATCTAATATCTTACCTGTAGAATTATTTAAAAGCTATTCTCAAATCAAACTCATCACAATCATGAAGTCAATTTTATCCATACATGCATAAAATCTTCGTATTCTGAGTAAAAACTAACAATTTTTTACCTTTCCCAAGTGTCATTCCTTTAAGAAACTAAGTCAAAGTTGATTTTTCAAAATTAATTTCCTGTTCCTGAAAAGCTGGTAATTAATAAACATTTGGTTATAATCAAATATGTGTAACATTCACTGTGAAAAAAAAAAAAGGGAAAAATATCTATTCACTTCTCTGGAACTTTAATAAGAATATTTGAAAATTTTATTTATATAAGGAGGAAGATAGATTCAAAATCAGAATATTCACTCAATTCCTTCTACTGATATTGCAAAATGTTTAGTTGCCTCATAGGAAGTACTGAAAATCTTTCATGTGATTATAAAATAACCTATTTCTCAATAGTTTGTACATTGATACTTAAATTATTCTCATCCCATCATTATAGACAACAGAAAACAATAAAATTCTAATGCTTCTGCAATATTTATTTTCAGATATTGATATTACTCAATTTAACTTGTTTTATATTTTATGCTCTTTTAATCACCTGAGTCATTACTTCCACCATTCCACTATAATAGGCATTTAAATGCTGCATAGCCCCCTTTTCTTGAAACATATGTACGATTTTCATTATTTTGAAACCTGAAAAAATTTCTTATTCTCTACTGTAATTTTTCTTGAATTAAAATGCATTATATGATATATTATAATACGAGAAATTCTTGTGTCTATGTGTGTATATATATATATGTGTGTAAATTTTATCTTGAAAACGGCTCTAACGATTTTGACGAAATTTTGTATCCTACCGTTTTAGGGTACCAGAAGACCATTGGGCTAAGTCACATGTTCAAGAAAATTTGATTAGTGGGTCATTTAAATCGCAACAGGTCAGGGTCAAGCTAATTTTAAATAAAAAATGGCTGAAATGATTTTGACTACATTTGTATACTACTGTTTTAGATTATGAGAAGACCATTGGGCTGGGTCACATGTTCAAGAAAATTCCATTATTGGGTTATTTTGGGTCACAACGGGTCATGGTAAAGCTAATTTTATCTAAAAAACAGTTCTAGCGATTTTGACTGAATTTAGCATCTTACTGATTTAATTTATGAGAAGACCATTGGGTTGGGTCACATGTTCGATAAAATTCGATCATTGGATCACAACGAGTCAGGGTCAAAATAATGTTATGAATTTTGTATATATCTGTAAATATTCCATTTGTTTAAATTTATTTTATTTTATTATTGTGAAAATTGCAGTATTATTAATGTATTTCCTATTGAGCATCATGTAACTCAATGTTAAAGACCTCGGATGCTTTGCAAGAAAAACAACCTTACACCCTCATCTTTATAATGGAAGTCTATGGAAATATCGCCAAGGAATGGGTTTATCGCCAAGTTGGCGATGGTTTTGGCGACTTATTTTTGTCGCCAAATTTGGCGATATATTGCCAAATGTCGCCAAGTTGGCGACGGATTTGGCGATTTTTTGTGCAACCACACCCCCCTTATACCTATACATTGGGATCCTTTCTTGCTTGGGTTCTCTATCGAAAGTTAAAGCACTTTCTGGTCCACGAATGTGGGCGTGGGTTCGAATCCCACTTCTGACACCAAATGTTGTGAGCTCGGGGTTCAAAAGGACTGATGCCAATATATAAGAACAATCAAAAGGCTTTATTCACTATAAACAGTGCAATACGAACACCAATATCTTCTGAAAATTACAAGATATTCAGTAATCTTCAAATCCAATAAAAGCACAGCAAAATTTCACACAGAAACAATGCGTTCAATAAAATGGCAGACTCTGACATCAAACTAATTTTGGAGTTATTAGAATCTTCTAGCACGAAGCCCAGTTGGAAAGACATCTCGACTTACAGTCCTATGACGAAGCAATATTGGGCTCTTTGGTACTCCCTCCACGTCAGAAATGGTGTCCTGTACCGAAAATTCGAATTGGAAGATGGGAAGACATCTCGGTGGCAGTTGGTACTTCCTCAATCTCGAATCCCAGAGGTCCTCGAAGAATTACATGGCAGTCCCACCGGTGGCCATTTTGGAGTCATGAAAACATTGCACAGAGTCCGAGAGCGCTTCTTCTGGGGAAAAGCGAGAGCCGACGTCGAACAATGGTGCAAATCTTGTGATGCATGTGCAGCTCGGAAAGGACCAAAGAAACGTAGCCGAGGAAGACTACATCTCTACAATGTAGGAGCACCTTTTGAACGCATCGCCCTTGACATCCTAGGTCCTCTGCCAAGAAGTGCTGATGGCAACAAATACCTCCTTGTTGTCATGGACAATTTCACGAAATGGCCTGAAGTCTATGCCATCCCTGATCAAGAAGCTTCTACGGTTGCGGATGCCTTGATACACCAGTGGATATCAAGGTATGGAGTCCCCCTTCAAATGCATTCTGACCAGGGGAGAAATTTCATCTCTTCTGTGATTGAGGGTCTCTGTCAACTTCTCGGAATGGACAAAACTAGGACGACGCCTTTACATCCACAATCGGATGGCATGGTTGAGAGATTTAAGCGTACCATCCTCAACAATCTCTCACTGCTAGTCTCAAGAAACCAACAAGACTGGGACCAAAAACTTCCCTTGTATTTTCTCGCCTATCGCAGCGCCGTCCATAAAACAACCGGCTATTCCCCGTCTCAGATGCTTTTCAGTCGTGATCTTCGTCTACCTTGTGATCTGATTTTTGGTCGCCCTCCAGATGCGCCTTCATCGCCAGAGGGATACGTGCAGAATCTCCAGGCACGATTTGAAGACGTCCACAACTTGACTCGAGAGCAGATCAATATACAGACGGAGAAGATGAAGACCAGGTACGACACGAAAGCCACGGGACATCAATTCAAAGAAGGTGACAAGGTTTGGTTTTATAATCCGACTCGACGTAAAGGACTTTCTCCCAAACTGCAATCGCACTGGGACGGTCCTTATACAGTCCTAAACAGACTGAACGATGTCGTAATTCGGATCCGAAAGTCACCAAGTTCGAAGCCTAGAGTCGTTCATTACGACAGGCTGGCTCCATACTATGGCCATAGTACTTAGTTCATTAATTGTAAATAGTGTAATGTAAATAATGTAAATTAGTATGACCATGGTCTTGTATATAAGTTAATGTAATAATTTCTTTTGCTTAGCATTATCATTATTAATGTTATTATTTAAATACTTGTATGTAATGATGTCTATGGTTTAATTTAATTTAATTTAATTTTAAATAAGTGTATATTTTGTATAATTCAGCATTATGAATGTGTTTAATTGTTATTTTCCATGTTTGCTTTAAGTGTTTTGAGTAGTATAGCATTTGTTGGTAACGGGTTTGCTTTCCGATCAAAGGTTGAACTGCCCGGGACGTGCAGTCCTCGAGAAGGGGGCAATGTTATGAATTTTGTATATATCTGTAAATATTCCATTTGTTTAAATTTATTTTATTTTATTATTGTGAAAATTGCAGTATTATTAATGTATTTCCTATTGAGCATCATGTAACTCAATGCTAAAGACCTCGGATGCTTTGCAAGAAAAACAACCTTACACCCTCATCTTTATAATGGAAGTCTGTGGAAATATCGCCAAGGAATGGGTTTATCGCCAAGTTGGCGATGGTTTTGGCAACTTATTTTCATCGCCAAATTTGGCGATATGTCGCCAAATGTCGCCAAGTTGGCGACGGATTTGGCGACTTTTTGTGCAACCACACCCCCCTTATACCTATACATTGGGATCCTTTCTTGCTTGGGTTCTCTATCGAAAGTTAATGCACTTTCTGGTAATTTCTAGCATCTGAAGGCTCTGGAAAATTCTACAGTTATCTTTAAAGCCTATATAAGGGACCTCCACCAGTCCAGTTAGTTAGTTGTCTGTCAACTGCGTTTGAATTCATACGAGAGGCTTTGCATTGAGAACTGTGTTTCTCGGATCGATTTTGTCGTTGATACGTCGTATTGAACGCATTGTTTCTGTGTGAAATTTTGCTCTGCTTTTATTGGATTTGAAGATTACTGAATATCTTGTAATTTTCAGAAGATATTGGTGTTCGTATTGCACTGTTTATAGTGAATAAAGCCTTTTGATTGTTCTTATATATTGGCATCAGTCCTTTTGAACCCCGAGCTCACAACAATAATTTTATCTAAAAACCAGCTCAAACGATTTTGACTAAAATTTGTATACTGCAGTTTTAGATTACAAGAAGATCATTGGGCTGGGTCACATGATCGAGAAAATTTGATTAGTGGGTCAATTTTGGGCCACTACAGATCAAGCCAATTTTATCTAAAAAAGGCTCTAACGATTTTGACTAAATTTTATATACTATCATTTTAGATTACGAGAAGACCGTTGGTCTTGGTCACATGATCAAAAAAATTCGATTAGTGGGTCAATTTTGGGCCACTACAGATCAAGCCAATTTTATCTAAAAAAGGCTCTAACGATTTTGACTAAATTTTATATACTATCATTTTAGATTACGAGAAGACCGTTGGTCTTGGTCACATGATCAAAAAAATTCGATTAGTGGGTCAATTTTGGGCCACTACAGATCAAGCCAATTTTATCTAAAAAAGGCTCTAACGATTTTGACTAAATTTTATGTACTATCGTTTTGGATTACGAGAAGAACATTGGGCTGGGTCACATGTTCAAGAAAATTCGATTAGTGGGTCATTTTTTCCATTATTGGGTTATTTTGGGTCACAACGGGTCATGGTCAAGCTAATTTTATCTAAAAAACAGTTCTAACGATTTTGACTGAATTTAACATCTTACTGATTTAGTTTACGAGAAGACCATTGGGTTGGGTCACATGTTCGATAAAATCCGATCATTGGATCACACAGAGGCCTCGCTAAGGGGGGGGACGGGGGGGGGAGCCTCCCCCCCAAACGTTTGTGAATGCTATTACACTTGGCAAATTTACAAACTCTTATTTGGCAAATTTGCATAAAACTTTAATAAAAACTATAATATACTCTCTATTTTTAATGGACTTGTCAAAAGTTACAAATTTAATTGGGAATATTATTAAACTTGTTGAATTGGCGAGAACTATTTATTTTTCCTTTTCAATGAGTTGGCAAATACTGAAATTTGACTTGGCAATTTAAGGTCCTCTCCCCCCCCCCAATAAAAAGTCTTAGCGATGACACTGGGATCACAACGAGTCAGGGTCAAAATAATTTTATCTAAAAACCAGCTCAAACGATTTTGACTAAAATTTGTATACTGCAGTTTTAGATTACAAGAAGATCATTGGGCTGGGTCACATGATCGAGAAAATTTGATTAGTGGGTCAATTTTGGGCCACTGCAGATCAAGCCAATTTTATCTAAAAAAGGCTCTAACGATTTTGACTAAATTTTATGTACTATCGTTTTGGATTACGAGAAGAACATTGGGCTGGGTCCCATGTTCAAGAAAATTCGATTAGTGGGTCATTTTTAGGTCACTGCTTGATCAAGCTAATTTTATATAAAAAAACAGCTGTAGCGATTTTGACTAAATTTTGTATCCTACTGATTTATATTACGAGAAGACCATTGGGCTGGGTCACATGTTTGAGAAATTTCGATTAGTGGGTCATTTTTGAGTCACTACGGGTCAAGCTAATTTTATCTGAAAAACGGCTTTAATGATTTTGATTAAATTTTGCATTTACCATTTTGGGGTGCAAGAATATAATTGGGCTAGATCACAGGATTGAGACAATTCGATTAGTGGATCATTTTGGGTCACTACGGGCCAAGATCATGCTAATTTTATCTAAAAAAGGCTCAAACAATTTTGACTAAATTTTATATCTTACCATATTAGATTATCAGAAGACCATTGGACTGGGTCCCATGTTCGAGAAAATTCAATTTGAGTGTCATTTTGGGTCACTATGGGTCAGGGTCAAGCTCATTTTATCTAAAAAAGGGCTCAAATGATTTTGGCTAAATTTTGTATACTACCATATTGGATTTCGAGAAGAATATTGGGCTAAGTCACATGTTCGTAAAAATTCAATTAGTGGGTCATTTTTGGTCACTACTCGTAAAGCTAATTTCATCCAAAAAATTCTCTAACAATTTTGACTAAATTTTCTATCCTGCCATTGTTTTGGATTACAAGAAGACCATTGGGCTAAGTCACATAGAAAATTTGATTAGTGGGTCATTTTTGGGTCATAACGGGTCAAGCAATTTTTATTTGAAAAACAACTAAGATTTTGACTAAATTTGGTATCCTACCATTTTGGGATACGAGAAGATCATTGGGCTGGATCCCATGTTTGAGAAAATTCGAGTAGTGGGTCATTTCGGGGTCACTTCCGGTCAAGCTAATTTTATCTAAAAAATGGCTTTAACGATTTTGACTAAGTATTTATTGTACCGTTTTGGGGTAAGAGAAGACCATTGGACTAGGTTACATGTTCGAGAAAATTCAATTAGTGGGTCACTAATCTGAAACTCATTAACTAGTGGGGTAAGCTAATTTTAACCGAGCATAGCTCGGGTTTCCCTGCTTGTTGAAAACTAATATTGCCACTTACATAGAATATACTAAAAATAAGTTAACTTTTTTTTTTTCCCCCTCCACAAATCCCATGTTTCTTTTTTTTAAAAAAAAGCATATACAAGATTTTTGTTATTTTCAACCTTAAAATTCCCATAATTTCTTAAAGTAAATCATTAGACAGTATAGGACCCATTATCCAGAATTCCAAAATCCGGAAGGACTCAAAATCTGAAGAAAAAAATTTATTTGAAAATTTTCTAAACATTCCTTTTTACTAAAATTTTGCAGATTCCTGAATTTTTACAAAAAATTACTACAATAATATGTTACTTCAGTGGCATAGACATGAGACCATAGATTCCACCCCCCCACCCCTTTCCCCTGAAATAAAAAAAAATCATTTTTCTGGCAAATTTTAGTATAAAGTTTCATAAACAAAATGCATATAATTTATATACCATTCAAGAGCTTTTTGTTAAAGATATATGCCAAAAGCAGTTAAAGCAAACAAAACTGACTGATTTATTTAAGAAATAAGATGCATGAAAAATATCGATCAACATTTTTTATGTAAATTATGCAGCTGTAAAGAAGAAAGAAATGGTAGAATTTATAGCTGAAGTAATATTAGTTACTGATTTTATTTTTATTTATTTATACATTGTTACTATTGAATAATGTAAGGATTTTTGTTTAAAATTAAAAAAAAAAATGCAAAAGCTAAGTTTTTATTCATATCCTACATGGGATTGTTTAAATTTTGTTATTTTTATGTTGTTGATAAATTACCATGAGAATTCTGGATTTGGGCAGGGGGAAACTTGAAATCTGGAAAACTCCAAAATCTGGAAAGCCTTCAGTTCCGAGGTATCCAGATAATGGGTCTTATACTGTATTAAATATTACTCTCTCTACATGCATATAATGTATTGAAATTAAATTTGTAGGGAAATATAAATGTTTCATCTTCTAAAATATGTTAAGTTATGACTATTTACTGCACATTGTTTTTACAAAGGATATACAGTGAAACCTCCTTGAACAGTCACCTCTGAGCAAGGACAACCTCCGAATACCGGCCATATATGGATGGAACCAAACGCCTTCCATAGTATTAACGTTAGTGCGAACCTCTAAATAAGGAATTCCGAACAACGGCCGCTCAAAAGTCACGAGAGGAAAAAATTAACAGCTTTCGGTACCATTTCATATTTATTTGCAAATTAAAATGTGAAGCAGATCAAATGAAATTTACTTGATCTATCAACAAAAAGTCACTTAATCACTTAATCCTTTTCCAAACACTAATATCTTAATCCTTTTGATAACCATTCAAAATGTTTTAAATTCCCAAAACTCAAGATGGACAGGGAGAACAGAAAGACTTTCGTACCACTGTGGGTATCTGGACAACCGTCAACAAATAATCTGTCAACCCTTTGAATACTGGACTCAGACAACATAGCATTGAAAATACGGGCGGATACCGGAACGTGAAATATGCTGCGAGATACAGTGACCTCTCACTTATACGACTCTCAGTTATACGACTCTCTCGGTTATATGCCGAATTCTATTGGTCCCGTCCACGCTCTGTGGGAAATAATGCTAAACTTCTCTGTGTTATACGACTGCTTCTCTCACTTATACGACGCTTTAAACAGTTAAGGCAATTTTACATTTCTTACTCAAGAATTCATTTTTATAACCTTTAAAGGGCAAATCATTCACGTTTTCTTACCTTTATCCTTTTACTATTGTTAAATGATTATTAAAAATGAATAACATTTCTTATCTACCTTCATGTGTTATTTATTAACGATGAAATCTATGGCGGGTGGGTAGTTGTATGGAATTCTCTTGTGCCTGCCATTTAACAAAAGCCAAATAACCACCTTTAAAAATGTGACATCGCAGACAATATAAGAAATGTTTTAGGAAATGTTTTTCACAAGACCAAACTGCTAGTTCAACGAATGAACCAGATTTTGAGAGCATATGAGAATCCTTTAATGACGAAGACTGGGATGAAATGTTTATGGATGAAGGTATTAATTGCAAACATTATGTAGAATGTGATGAAAAACTCTTTTTGCCAGAACTGAGAACTGCTGAAGAAATTTTTGAGGATATTACTAAGGAAGACTTGAGCGAGGAGGATGACGAAGATGAGAGCAATGTTATTGCTGGTGTAATTTTTTTAGAAACAAGTGCCGCTTGAAAAACATTAAAAAATTATGTCGATCAAAATGATTATTCCCAAAATAGCTTAAAAGCTTTATTAGACTTAAAAAATACATTTTCTCTTTTCGTCGACAACAGAAACAAACTAATAGCACTTCATTTTTTGAGAAAATCTGATCTGTAAATTTTTAAAATAAACATAGTGGTAAGTGAACTATTTTGTGAACTTTAAAAAACGTATTTTACGTTTTACGTAAAAACTTATTGTTTTTAATATAGGTAAAATAATGAATGCATATAAAGTTTGAAATTTGTATAATAAGATTGTTTCTCACTTATACGACTCTCTCAGTTATACGACTTTTTTCTATGGTCCCCTGAAAGTCGTATAAGTGAGAGGTCACTGTAATTTCTTGCCCCTCTTTTTTTATATGCTACTTGACAGAACTGAATAAAGAAATGAAGAAACAAAAACACAAAATCCTTCTTTTTATGGACAGTTCGAAATCTCATCCTACTGAAAATGATTTCAGATATCTGAAAGTAGAAGACTTTAATAATAATGAGGAAAATTTAGATAATATTCTTAGAACGGCAGGCATAACAAACATGAAGGCCAGCGAGTTTGTATGTCTGGTCAAAGATTTGGCTGTTACTGCCACATTTGATTCCATACAGCAAATGGTGGAAGACAGGAGAGAGGAAGAGAAAATGGAAGAGATTATAGAATCACCTAACATTTCCAGTATTAACACATATACCGAAGTTTTGAGGAACCTTCGTGAAATGCAGAATTTTGCTTTAAGTCGTAATGATGAGGAGTTATACACCAAAACAACTCATATTGTTATTTCTTTGGAGAAAAATATTTGCAGCAAAAAAACAAAGCAATTCCAAATCATTGATTTTTTTAATGTAGTATAACAATGTGGATAAATTAAAATGACTGTTTCCATTTAAATTTGTATATTTTGGTTTTTTAAAAATGAAACCTCTGAATAACAACCACCTCTGAAGAGCGGTCACTTTTCACTGGTCCCACGGGTGACCGTTATTCAGAGGTTACACTGTATATCTGTTCTTTAACTACTGCATTTAATTCTTTAGCACATCACTATCACTTGACTGCTTAAATTAATTTAAAAGAAGAATTAGATTATTTATCTTTGAAAAGTTTCCTGGCAATTCTACTTTTTGTGAAAAATAGAAGCTCTGAAATTTATCATTAAGTACAGAAAATTTTATGATTAAATCAACAGTTAACTGCTAATGATTAAGATTTTAACTAGATTATTATAATTTATAAATATAAGTTCTTCTGTACTGTTCAAACATCTTCATCGTCATTATTATTATTAGATTGTAATACCTTAAATTTTTTTTTCATAGAATTTTTTTATTTTAGAAATAATGTAATTATTTTTTTTATTTCTAGGCAATATTTCTTTGAAATGATATCTGAAACGACAAACGAGCATTTTAAACAGCCTTTAAACAAAGTTCTCGGTCATCTTGCCTCAGGAACTCTAACAGATGATAATATTAGGTGATTTAATCATCTCAATTATGTTTATTTGTGTATTAGTAACATTCATCACTGAAAAAAAAAATAATAATAAATAAGAATTTTCTTTCAGTTAAGTTTAAAGTAAGTTTCTTTGATTCAATCTGCTTTGTTACTCTGAATTTATTTAATTTAAAATATGTAAGGCAGTAGTTGATTTACAATTTAAATAAACTCTAAGAAAATAGAACATAAATCATTCTGATGTCTATTATTTGGTCTCTTTAGGAACCTTTTCTTTGGTGACTATATGTTTCCTGATGAAGAGGTTAAAATATATGATGAAATTCAAAATTTAGAAGAGCTGTCAAAAGTCATGAATGGGTAAATTTTATTATTACTTTTCTTTATGTTTATCATGTTAATACTTCTTCCATATATTCAATCATTTAAATACGAAAGGGGAGAGAGATTTCACAGTACTGAAGACTTGAATTAACTTTTTTATTTGAAAAGACCAAATTAAAATTTTGTATTTAGTGATAAGAATTTATTTATATTAGCAGCACAGGGAATTTTTGTACAGTTTTGTCTGTGAATCAATAATATAATCTGTCATTCTCCAACTAAAATATAAATTAAGAATAATATAATACATAGATTACAATTAATATTCTGGTACCACCTAGTGAAATGTTTGATAATACCATGTGAAAATTTACCAACAAGGATTATCAATATCAGCCATCTAACAATTACTTTTAATTCTTCTTTTGTTAAGAATACATCAAAATTGTTTTAAAATAATGTAGTGTATAATTGAGAAAAAAGTGGTTTTATTAAAATGTTATGAATAAAATTAAATTAAACCATATGTTTCAAAAACATTTTTCCATGTTTTTAAATTTACTTGCATTAAGTGGATATGTTATGCTGAATATGATAAATTTGGTTATTGTTAATAATAGCCAGTTATTAATAATTGCCAGTCATAATAACCAGTTATGAATAATTACTGCAGTTATTATTAACTATAACCATTTATCATATTGAGCGTAACGGATATATTGCTACATGTGAAAGCATGCACATGTTATCAGGAGCTGTAAGCAGAAAGTGGTCACACAAAGTTTCAACTTTCTATGACACGAGGGAAACATATCCACTAAGCTGTTGAATGAAAAGATAGTTTTGTTTGGTTATCTGGGAAAATTATATTTTTATTAAACAGCCTTTTAGCCTTAAACTAGTCCACTTCAGTAAACTTTGTTATTCGGAAGTATATGTCATGATTTCTGAGAATTTTTGAACTGAACTGTAGGCAACACTTGCATGAATTTTGCAAATTAAGTTAATTATTAAAATTCACAACAGAAAATTAAATAGATTGTGCTTTTTGTGATAAAAATTTGTAGCAATACCTGCATTAAAAAGCTTTTTTTTTTTAAATATTGAATAGAATAAAAACATTTCTGAGGAGTACTATCAATCAGAGTTTATTAAATGTGTTTGGAGTGATTTCAACAGAAGAAAAAAATTCCCGTAATCACACAAATGATAAAAATATTAATACTCCATGATTTCTGAGAAGAATTTTAAAAAAGAATTGTAAACAACACATGCACAAATACAGTTGAACCTTGAAAATCCGGAATCGGCCGGACCACAAAGATTATGGATTTTCAAATTTTCTGGATTTTGGAGATTTGTTAAAAATATTTTTTATGATAGTATAATAACATACAAAATGCAATTTTTCCCCCACTGCAAATAAACTATGATCAAATTGGTAAATTAAATAATAAAATGGGAATAACACAGTAAAATATAACACCTATGCTGAAACTAAATATACATATTAAAACACAATAAATTAAAATATAGTACACAATAGATAATACAGTATAGGATCTATTATCCGGTGTCCTGATTTCCAGAACACTCTAAAAACTGGAGCACTGATCGATCTGAAACCGAAACTTTCAATTAAAAAAATTGGTAGATTTTTTATTTTCTTTTTCACATCTTATT
Organism: Maratus michaelseni; assembly: GCA_963931845.1. Classification (NCBI taxonomy): domain Eukaryota; kingdom Metazoa; phylum Arthropoda; class Arachnida; order Araneae; family Salticidae; genus Maratus; species Maratus michaelseni. The sequence continues at coordinate 150,338,546 of OZ007598.1, read as the reverse complement.
GAAGAGTTAACATGCTTTATTATTCAATATTTTTAACTTTTTCTCATATATATATAAAGATACCGTAAAATCTCGTTACCCTCCCCCCCTCGCAAATGAGGCAAAAAAACGTAAAATTATCAGAGGTGGCCCAGTTACGTTACTCCGTGGAATACAAGCGTTGAATGAATGCAACCGTCGGACATATGTTCTTTTTTGGATCATTTTTATAACTTTGCATCGGCAAAATCGTTAAAAATACGGAAGAACTAACTACATATTCTTAAATTTCATACTTTTTTCCTTAAATGACAAAATCCACCAAAAATTTTTTTGAATTTTAATCCTTTGAAATAAAATATTTTTTAAACATCGTCATGCTTTTCTATTTTCTCCTTCTTCCCCTTCTTTCTTAGAACACGTTTTTGAAGATAAAAAATCTGATTTTCAAGATAACAGATAGCCTATGTCGTCTAAAGGCACACTCACAATTCGGCAAATCAGGAGAAGGAACAAAGGGAGTATTTGTTTCCTCATGATTCAGCTGGGAGAGAAAACGAATAAGAGAGGGTGGGGGAAAAGAGAGAAAAGTGATAGGATTCCTTTACTGTTTAAAGCCATTCCCAGAATATTGTACTTAGCATGCTTTATTTATTTATTTATTGGAAGGCTGTTTTTTGGGATTATTTGAAATTTTTTAAATTCTTTACAAAATTGCGGGGAGGGGGTGAAAAAATGGGATTTACGGTAATTATGTATTCCTTTATCTCCATTTTATGTATCTAAAATTATTTATTCATTAAAAAATACTCAAATAAAAATAAGGAACCTGACAAAATATTTTTTATGATGATTTTTTTAAAACACTTCACCATTCTCAAGGGTTAAGAAGCACAAAATTCTCTCACTATTGAGAATCTTGTTCCAGTTTTTTATGCTTTTTTATAACTTGCCCGTTTTTTTAATAATTAATGGTCAGGCGGTGTAAAAATATACCAGAACATGTCCATATTTATTTATTTAGTTTTCATTTAAAAGTGTTTAACTGCATTCCACGAGAAATATGGAAATTACAGCTAAGTCTTATTTCAAAAATTAATAAAACTGAAATCGGGAAAATGTCCGGATTTTCGAGGTTCAACTGTATTGCAAATTAACTGGCTTATTAAAAATATCATTCATTACTTCCATTCCATTAATTTCTTGAAGTAAAAAATTATGCGTACCAAGTGATTTTCCTTTTTTTTTGAGTCATTTTTTATCTATAGATGGGATTTGCAATATAAGGTTCTTCAAATAAGTTTTCCAATTTTGTGAAAATCTTTTTTCTTTCTTTCTTTAAAAAAAAAAAAAAAAAAAAAATGAATTGACATTGACATTGTGGATTACTAGAATAATCTAGCTGTGCCTCCTGTGGCCCACAGGCCATATGTTTAAGACACCTGTTCTAAACTGTCAAAATTGTTATGGTCTTCCAAAATTCTGTTTCATGAAATTATGGAATAAATTGTGCTGCAGGGTTGTTTTTTCTTAATTCTACAAATTCTTGAATTTTTTCTTTTATAAACTGTATGAAAAGTATATTTGAATGTACACAATGTCATATGACTTATAATCTTTTGACTAAGATACTTTTAAGAATTTATTTATTTTGACACATTAGTTGAACATTTAATAGTTATTTATAATAATTTTGCAGATATCTTGATGAATACAATCAGATGAGTAAGACTCCAATGCACTTGGTATTATTCAAGTTTGCTATTGAGCATATATCTCGCATATCTCGAGTACTGAAGCAAGATAATGGTCATGTGCTCCTTGTCGGTAATTTAATCTTTTCTATTTTATTGTTTGATTTGTATATATATTTGTTGAAATAAAATAAAGAATTTTTGAATTCAAATAATATGTAGTTAGTTAATAGGTGACACAATACAAAATTTTTTTTTAATTAGTTCTTTTAATTATATTGAGTTGCCAGGAAAGTTCTGAGTATATTTTCATGAGATTTTGAACAAACAAAAAAAGTTGTCTTTATCCTTGCACTTCTAAGTACAGTACAAAGTCCAAAATCCGGAATCCTCTGGACTTCAGCGATTCCAGATTTCGGATTTTTCCGAATTTTGGATCATTTGCAGTTTGCCCCCCCCCCCCCCCTCGTTACTTATTTATGACGAACGCATTTCAATACTGAAAAGTATTATACTGAAGCAAATTAAATATTAAAAAAAAAGAATATATTTTTTAAAAAGGTAAAAAAAAATAATAATAATCTACACCCCACCCCGTTTATTTTACTGAAATAAGATAATAATAAAGCAAATATTTCAATAGAGGAATATATATATATACAGTAAAACCCGTTTAAGAAGTTCCCGCTTAAGAAGTTTTCCCGTTTAAGAAGTTTATATTTTCGATTCCCATTTTTTTCCTATTCTTACAATGTTAAAATAACCCGTTTAAAAAGTTTAGTTCCAAACTTTTTCCTGCTTAAGAAGTTTTTTCTCCCCTTAATTTTACTTTCAAAACACGTTTACTTCAGTCTTTTGAGGGATTTTTTCCCCCCATTCTGTACTGGAAAAGCATTTCTCTATATTCTTCGCTATTCAAAAGGGCACATTTAAGATTGAAAAGGATTGTCGTCACCTTTATTTCACCTTCATATCAGTTTGTCTGATGAAATGTAGAGAGAGGGTAAGTCCGAGTCCCTTATGGCTGCAACAATAGTGACTGATAAGGGATTAAAGAGAAAGGGATGAAAGGGATTAATTTTCAGGGTTTGCTCCTACTCAGGGGTAGTTCTTTAAGTTGACCAGTTGCTTTCTCTTAGAATAGAGTCTCTTTCACCCCTTTCCAGGAATGGAATGAACCAAAGCTATGTTTGGTTCATTCCAAACCAAAGCTGTGTTCAGTTTGGCTCATCCAATCTGTTTTTGAGTGAGTGTAAGCGTCAAATCTCTCTTGGAAAATTCACGAAAAAAATTCTTATTTATTTTTTCCTCTTCAAAATGTCGGGCAAGGGAATTAAAACAAAGGCCTTGTCAATTGAAGACAAAATCAAAATTTTGAAAGAAGTTGATAGCAACCCAAACGTAACAAGAGTTGAAATTGCTAAGAGATTGAATATGCCGGTGACTACTCTGAATGGAATTGTAGCAAAACGCAATCTTATATTAAACGACTCCTCTGATAAATCTCGAAAAATTAAAAAAGTGAAAAAAGGAAAATATGAAGCTATGGAAGAAAAATTATTACTTTGGTTCAAGCAAGCCAGATCCGCCAATATTCCTATAAGTGGACCTATTCTTAGAGAAAAGGCTGAGGAAATTGCCAAAAAAATGGAGATTGAATTTGCACCTTCAAATGGATGGATTGATAGAATGAAAAAAAGAGCTGGTTTAAGTTACAATTCTATAAAAGGTGAGAGTAAAAGCGTCGATCCACAAGAAATCGAAGAATGGAAACAAATCTTACCAGATTTGATAACCGGCTATCATCCTAAAGATGTCTTTAACATGGATGAGTGTGGGCTTTTCTATAATCTTTCACCGGATAAAACGTATGCATATAAAGGTGAAAATTGTCACGGAGGTAAAAAAAATAAAGAACGACTTACAGTTTTATTGGGTGCAAACATGGACGGTTCCAAGAAATTGCCAATTTTGGTTGTTGGGAAATCCAAGAAACCCAGATGTTTTCAAAATGTGAAATCACTGCCTTGTGATTATGAAAATAACAAAACTGCGTGGATGACGATTACAATTTATGAAGCCTATTTGAAAAGATTAAATGTTAAAATGAGGAGAGCTAAACAGAACATCATCATCTTTGTAGACAATTGCGCTGCCCATTCCAAAGACACGAGTAACTTTACTAACATAAAAGTGCATTTCCTACCACCGAACTCGACTTCGGTTTTGCAACCGATGGATCAGGGAGTTATTAAAGTGTTTAAGCAGCACTATAGAAAACGGCTTGTGAATTGGATGATTGAAAAACTGGAGTCCAGTTTTTAAAATTTCCAAAAAAAATTTCCAGTCCAAAATTACTACTGGACAATACTGGAGAGATAGGAAAAGTAAACGTTTTGCAATCTATTCATTTTATTTTATCTGCATGGGAGTTAATAACGCCATCTGTAATTGCCAATTGTTCCCAGAAAGCAGGATTTTTGGAAGGAGAATCAACAGAAGAATATGAATTGGACATTGAAGATGATTGGAAGACATTACAAAGAAGGATGGATTTCACAGCATCGTTTGAAGAGTATGTGTCAGTAGATGACGAGATATTGCCATGTGAGGTGCTTACAGTAGATGATATTTGTGAGGTTACAGAAGATGAAGAAATGAGTGACACTGAGGAAGAGCACGAGGAAATTCCTAGTTTTTCGGATGCTGTGAAAGGACTAGAAACATTTCGCCGTTTTATCGAAAGTGTTGAAAATGTGCCTGAGGAAATTTTTAAAAACTTAAGACAACTGGACTGTTATCAACTAAAAATTGCCGAGAAAAAACATAAGCAAAAATCTATAACCGATTTTTTCTGTAAAAGCATATCAAATGATGCTTAAAGAGAAATGTCCCCTCTCTGTCTTCAAACATTGGATTAAATAAAGAGTTTCTAAGGTAATTATGAATTTTTACTTGATTGACAGATTTTTTTAAAATGTGCAAATCAGTTTAAATTTCTTAAGTAAAACTCAACTTTATATAAATTTATGTATTATTTTAACAATGTAAAAGACCTCTCCTGACTATGAAAACTTAAACTAATGATTGTTTCAAACATTCTTAATTTCACGTTTAAGACGTTTTTGCCTTCCATTCCCTTGGAAAACTTCTTAAGCGGGTTTTACTGTATATATATATATATATATATATATATATATATATATATATATATATGTAAGATATCGATACGCCTCTGTATAACGGGCGCATCTCGATATAACGAACGCACATCGATCTGTCTGTAACGAGCGGTCTATCACCGCTATCACACATCCCATTAATAGGTATAACGTCGTTGATGTAGTCGTGCGAATGTAAGAAAAATCAGCAGGCATTTTCCTGGGAACTAGCGTTTATTCCTTTGTAATTACAAGTCTCTCTTTAAGCTAGGCCCAGGGGACAGTTTGAAGAGTCTTTTACCGGGGAAACATCGTCTTATCGTTCATATTTCGGCGAATTGCCGAACTTACAATGGCAAGGATGCCGTCGCACTTCGAAGAATACTGGCCGTAGTTTTTGTGGAGAGTGATTAGAGTCAAAAAGCCATGCAAAATACGTGCTCCTGACATTATATACGGCCGAACCACCGCTAGTGACCGCTTTGCAACTTATGAAATAATGTAATTTAATTGGCTAATTAGCCCTTGACTCATATCTGGGTAAGCAACCCAGATAATTAACATGCAAGATGTAGCCACCGGGAGAAGAGAGATGCGCTACCGTCAGCACTTTTAATCTTAACGACGATTCAAAATTGATATCTGTTCGTAATAAATGTATCGTAAGGAAAGTTAAGTTACAGGGGCAACTAGAAATGAAGGCAAAACTTTAAAATTTTGACACGCGATTTAGGGATTTTAAACTTTGAATTTTTATATTTTAGTTTCTGATTTGGAATGGGTTTAACTAACCTATCCTTTCATATGAATCCACATTCGTTCACATTCAAAATTCTTTCATACTTTTTCACATTCATTTCACATCCCCCCCCTTTAAAAATGAGCACCACAGTACTTGTCAGCAAGGGCTGTGGGGCTCAACCCCATAAGTTAAACTCATTTTAAAATAGGCTATCGATTTTTTTTTTTTTTTTCCCTACGGAATTCTAATTAGACTCTCAAACTGCTTGGGCTTTCTTTTACATAAAATACTGGTACTATTTGATGATATACACTGAAGATAAAACATATACTGTAAAAACAACACACAGCTGCAGCAAAAAAAAATTTAAACATTTTTCGCGAGAACATTATGTGCTATTTTTTGAAAGTCTATTAGCACATTGCAAAAGTTTTTGTTAACCAACAAGTCCTGTGTGAATTGTTCTTGGGTGTTGGTTCATCAGGAAAGGTAAACATTGCACCTTTCTTTAAACATACAATACAATAAAAACTAAATAATATGATACTTGAAAACAGAAATATAATATGGCAATTACTTATATTATTTACAAAACACAAACAATTAAAATATGCACTTAAACTTATAAAAATACTTCAACATGATATAAACACTTATTCAAAACATTAAATTTAAAAAATATATCATAAAAGATATTTCAAATATATTGTAAATATAGGACAAAACAATTACTACAAATGCAATAAAAACAACACAAACATGAAAATGTCATATGAGCAGTTACAAGCTCTGTTACTACTCCAAAATATCTATTTACAAGCATCTTTGGGCTTATAGGACACTCTAGTGGGAATTATTCTCAGGAGAAAAAAAAAAAAGATTGAACTGGAAAACTTTGTAAAAATAGGAAATTCTAACCAAAAAATAAAAAAAAATTAGGCTATCCTTTCCACCATGCTCAGTGAGACATGGATTTCTAAACTCTGAGGTGATTATCATCCAAAAAATGTGTCTCTTGCACAAGGAAAAAGGAAAAGTGGATGCCGATAATCACCTACAGAGGGAAAGCGAAGCAGTTTTGCCAAATTCTCCATTCTACATGGAAAGAGAAAATGGGAAAACAGTCCGACTATAGACGGGAGGCCACGGAGCGGAGGACCCCTAATGTGTTCCTAGTTTTGTCATTGTATAAGTAATAAAAAAAAATAAAAAGGTTAGCAGTACTTTAAAACTGCTCCGCCAACTACACCGCTGGGTTTTAAATTAACATCCAGCTGGGTCCTCATCCAAATACTAAAATGATAGAGGGACGATAGGAAAGCAAAAATAAAAAATTGAAAGATGAAAGGGATAGACGGGGGTTATTCATGGTAGAGTTTTAAATTTTGAGGAGGGTTATAGAATCTCAACTTGGAAGCATGCACTATTTCAGAATCTCTCTTAAAATGTATACTGGGTTTATCAATTTCAAAACTTACATCAGATAGTTGTTTTAAGATAGTATATGGTCCAGAATATGGTGGAGTCAATTTACGTGTATTAGGATAGTGGAATTCTTCATACATTACAATGTCACCAACTTTAAACTTTACAGGAAGAAAACGAGCATCATAATGGATTTTGTTTTTTTTATGGTAAGCTATTGTTCTTAGCCAATTTTCTAGCTTCTTCAACAGGAGGGTAATAATCATTATCTGGCAAAAGAGGATCATAAGGTAATTTTCCTAACAGCAAATAACTAGGTGGAAACTGAGTTACAGAATGCGGAGTAGCATTATATTGGTACAATACTTCATCTAAAAATTTTGTCCAAGGTAATTTAGTTGGTGATGAATTTACAATACATTTTAATCTGGTGACAATAGTTTGATTCAAACGCTCAATTTTCCCATTCGTTTCCGGGTGATGACAGGAGGTTAATCGGTGTTTGATATTATAATTACGAAGAAAACGTTTAAATCTAGAAGCTGTAAATGCTCCATTTCTATCAGTAAGTATTTTTTCTGGTACTTGAGTTTGAAATAATTGTTTCAAAATGTTTGTATAAGTTTCAGTTGTTACACTTTTTGACGCGAAACCCCACACATAGCGAGTTGCATGGTCTATGACCAAATGCAGATATTTCTTTGCCGAATTATAATGATTAAATCCGCCAACAGAGTCCAATGCCAAGCATTCAAAAGGTATATCCGTTGGGGGCATGAGCTGCAACAAACCAAATCTTTTTTGCCTACTTTTTTTGTTGATTTGCCAGGTATGACAATGTTTTACAAAATTTTCAATATCTTTATTAAGATTAGGCCAATAATATTGATTTGTAATTAAATTTATCATCTTATAAATTCCAGGATGTCCAAAATCTGTGTGGGCTTTTTCCAAGAGGGGTAAACGTAAAGCCATGGGGACGACAATCTTATACAAACTTTTCTTTTTAATCACAATAACATCATTAATTTCAACATATTTTTTACCATCTACCTTGACATTTTCTTTTTTCTGATTTTCTCTGATATCATTCAAGTTGAGTAAATGGGTTTGATATGGGGGGGGGGTCTTCTGAAACAGGTAATCTAGACAGCATATCAGCCTCTACATTAGTGGAGCCCTTTTTATATTTAATATCGTAGTCAAACATACTCAGTTTAAGGGACCAGCGGAAAAGACGTCCTATTAAGTTTTTAACATTTTTTAGCCAAGTGAGAGCCGCATGGTCTGTATGAATGACAAATTTTTGACCGTGTAGATAATGGTAAAATTTATCTAGAGCATCCACGATTGCCAAACATTCGAGTTCAGTAATTGCATAATTTTTTTCATAGTCGCGAAGATTTCTAGAATGATATGCTATGGGGTGCAAAATACCATTTTCATCAGCCTGTTTCACAACACATCCCGCTCCAAGACTTGATGCATCTACAAATAAATTACAAGGTGTTTTGGGATCAAACAATCTTAAGATAGGTTTTTGAATTAGAGCTGCTTTTAATTTTTCAAAAGAATTTTGACAGTCCTGGTCCCATACATAAGGAACATTTTTCTTTAACAAATTATTAAGAGGAAATCTAACCTCAGCATATTTATGAATGAATTTATTATAAACATTAATAGATCCCAAAAAGCGTTGTAACTCTTTCACATTAGTTGGTGGTTTTAACCTCTTGATGGTCTCAATATTCGGGTTATCGGGTGTAATACAACCATTCGACACTTCATATCCAAGAAAATTAATTGTTTTTTTAACAAAATTACATTTAGACAGCTTTAGTTTAAGATTTTCATGGACACAAATATCAAAGATGGTTTCCAAATGATGGTAATGTTCTTCTTCATTTTGTGAGAATACAATAATATCATCAAAATAACTGCATGCAAAGTCAATTTTATATTTATTTAGGATTCTTCGAAGGATACGGTTAAAATTCGCGGGCGCATTTTTCAAGCCGAAGGCGAGCCTCTTCCACTCAAACAAGCCAAACGTTGTGGCAAAAGCTAATTTTTCAGTATCTTTAGGGTGGATAGGTATATGCCAATATCCACTTGCTAAATCGAGAGTGGAAAACACTTTAGCTTGCACCAATTTGTCCAATAAAGTGTCGATTCGTGGTAAGGGTTCTGCATCTGTTTTGGTTATGGCATTTAATTTTCGGAAATCGACACACAACCGAGTTTTCTTTCCTTCTTCACGTTTATAAACTAAGGTTACAGGTGAAGAATAAGGGGAATGACTTTCTTTAATGATACCGGCTTTTAACAAATTTTGAACTTGTTCTCTAATTTCTTCTTCTTCCTTAGGGGAAGTACGATAAGCTCTAAGTGAAATTGGTAAGTCGGAAGTTAAATGTATTCTCTGGGGTTCCATGTTGACACATCCTACCTCATATTTATCTTTGGCAAAAATACCGACATATTTGGCTAAGAGAGTAGGCAGTTTGTTAGGTGCAGACTGAACTTGGATAGGTTTAGTGGCGTTTACAAACTCCGGCTCATAATTTTCACCAAATATCCCTGCATTTTCCTTTTCTGAGACATCTTCATTAGGTTCTGACACGTGCAAGGAATTAACTGTTGGAATATTTCGTAATTGGTTCAGGAGAGGCACTCTTTGGTTATTTTGGAAAATTTGCATCTTAACACAATCAATATTTAACTGGAAACTTTGGCAATGGTTAAGTCCAATAAGGGTATAGGGTAATTTATTATCAATAACATAAAGATCAACATATTTGGATATGCGGCCAATTTTCAAATTAACACGACATTTTTCCTGCAAGGTGAGAATGCCTCGTGTTTGAGCGACCGATAGACCTTTACGAATTTTGGAAGTGTTTAACTGGAATTTTTGGACTAAATGTAATGGAATGACACTTAACGAGCTTCCTGAGTCGATCAAACCGAGTATTGAGTTTTCTGGTATCCCTAGAGTAGTAATTTGACGTTTCTTTGGGTTTTCTTTGGATCCTTTTCTTTTTTCTATGTACCCGGGTACTATTAGTTGTCATTGGTTACTACTTGGGTTTGCAGAAAAATCACTTTGTGTCTGATTTGGATTCTGGATTTGAATGTTTGGTTGTTGGGTTAGAGAGGAGGCCTCTAAAGATTGCTTTCGAAAAGGACAATCTCGTACCCAATGGTAAGCATTTGGAATATTAAGATTAAGGCATACGCGGCATGGCGATGGTGGCAATGTAGCCTGGTAGTGTATATTTGGTCTAGGAGGAGACGGTTGAAAGGGTCTCACATTTTGGAAAGTTCTTTGAGGGTTAGGCACATTTGGGCGATTCTGGGGGTTTTGATAAGGGTATCTATAATTCCAGGATCGCATTGGAAAATTCTGCTCAGTGGTATTAGGGCGATATGGTCGCCATTGTCTGAACTGATTTTGGGGAGTTGGGTCTGGTTTATTTTCAGGACTCTTGCCTGCTACTTCAAGCTTGGTAAGTTTAAACACTAATTCTCTCCATTCTGTGGCAGTTTTAGGGGCATTAGTCACAATAAGTCTCTGCATTGAAATTGGCAAACCTTCGGATAACCCTTCTAGAATGAATTTGTTATCTAAACCCAGATTACGACCCATTTTAGTTTTCTTTTGGTAGTACTCGTTGAGGTCATCACCTGACTTATACAGAATACTAGCAAAGTCGCTTAGTGATAGTGTATCTGGGGTAGAAAAATTTTCATGGAATAGTGAAACAAACTCATTCCAGTGCAAAACATTAAGACAGTTGTTAATGTATAGGGTAAGAGCACTATCTTTTAAAAATTTCTGGATGTTTCTTATCTTCCAAACATCATCTTTTTTGGATTCAATACATACAGCCTCAAAATAAGCAAGCCAAGAGGCAAAAATCATCTTTGCTTCCGGCGAAAATGAGATAATCTCTGGCTCTTTCGTTGTTTTTTCCTCAATATTTGCTGCATACCTACCTACAGCGGCCTTTTTTATTGACTCTAATTCAGGGGTTGGGGCCTGATTTTTAACAGGTTGTTGGCTCTCTTGACCGATAGCTCCATTTATATTTACAGGGGAACTTTCTTTAAAAGGGTTTCTACTTTCATCAACTTCTGTGTTTTTTTCTTTTAAAGATTCGCTACCTTCACCTACTTGAGTGGATTTATCTTCTACACTCATTTTTATTACTTATTTTTACAATCTCATTAAACAAAATATAAAAAAATTACTTTTATTAGAATTTTTTTTTTTTTCCTAAAAAATTTGCTTTTTTTTTCTCTTAATTTTTCATCAAATCCCGTTTAAATTTCCAACATAATAAACAAAAATAACCTGCTTCATTAAATCACTTAATTTGTAAAAGAAAGAGATAATAATAACCATAATAATAAAATAATAAAAATAATAGTAATAATAATAATAAAATAATTATAATACTAGTAACAATAAAAATATATTTCATAAAAATAACACTTTAAAAACAAATAAAATTTCAAATTGTTTTTCTTTAATTGTTTTTCTCTCTTACTGCTTCAAAAAATAAAAATAAAAAGTTTCTGTCCGCTTTTAAATTCTTCTTAAAAAATAACAAAATCGAACATACCTATTTCTTCTTTTCCTTTTAAATCCATTTGATTGCACAGAATACTCACCTGAAAAAAAAAAGAAAAAAAAATTATCACCATTTAAACTGAAACCGAAAGAAACACAAAAAAAAAAAGAACAGCCCTCCTTCTGCTGGAGATCGTTACTGCATTGAACTTTGACCTTGATCTTAACACAAAACAAGTGGTTGTCTGTGACACACTTTTTGCTCTTCTCTCTGCAGCAAACTAGGTCATCTGAGATACCGTCTTTTGAAAGTGAAGTAGGAGAAAACCCATGCAATAAAAAATGTTTTTCTTTTGAATGAGCAAGGAAATGTTTTCTTGTTTTCTAAATATCCGAGATGAAAAGGAAGAAAAAAAAAATTGTTTGATAGATGATCAGAAACACAGAATATTATTTGATAACTTTTTTTTTTTTTTTTTGAGACCGGCGACCAGGCCCCTACCTGCCAGGTTTCCCTAGCTTAAACGGGTTTAGTGCCTGGTACCGGGGCGCGTAGCGCCACTGAAGAGATGCCGCGTAGCGGCTGGCCGTTGCTGACAGGACGGCTATGTGGAGGACTTAGTTTTGTTTCCATTTTGTTTTGCTGCTAATTGATGTTATTCTTTTTATATGGACCTGTCATCGTTATGCGAGTTGGTCTCGTAATTTAGAGCCTTGATCAGGTGACGAGACCTTCACCTGATTAGGCACCCCCAGAGGTATTATTCACAGGGAACTTGGAGGACTTTACACCCACGACGGATTTTACATGCACCAGGCGCCATTAGCGTACATGATAAAAAAAAAAAAAAAAAAAAAAAAAAAAAAAAAAAAACCTGTAAGGGAAGGGGGTTAATACATGTTTATTTAACTTTACATAAAAAATAGAAGAAATGATTACTTTTACCTGTGTTGGATTGTTTTTTTCCCTTACTTTTTCTACCGTACTTTCCAGTTACCTGTTGTTTTTCTTTTGCTGCTTGATTTTTGTTGCACATTTAGGTTTATCTCGTTGCTTTTTGGTTTCTCATGTGATGCAGTTGTTTCTCTTTTGTTGCATTTATTTTGGTTTCTCATTTGTTGCAGGTTTCTCATTGTGATTTGGGTTTCTCATATTTCTCTGTTGATTTTATGCTCTGTTGCATCACTGGTAACCGTTGAATTTGTTGTCATGAATGCGCTCTAGTGGCGATCAGTCCATATATACCTTATGGCTGTTTTCATGAGCTCGATGAAGCTTTTTGAGGACTTGGTGCGCTATGGGGTGGGGCATATTCCTTGGCCATTAGTCCGTTAATTAGTTATTAACTTCCACCCTCTTAGACGCTAAAAGACGATTTTTTTTTCGCAGGAAAGAGGTATACTTTACACTGCTATTTTATTATATATACACATATATACATATATATATATTTTCCTTTTTTTTTTTTTTTTTTTTTTTTTTTTTTTTTTTTTTTTTCCCTGGAAGGTAAGATTAATTAGACAGAGGTTATACACACTTTGAATATAGAGGTATGGTGGCTGCTGGGACTTTTATGTTTTTTTTTTTTTTTTTTTTTTTTTGTATTAGTCTATGTTTGTCTGTTTCATGTCGTCTACATTGTTCATTAGCCATCTGATCACTGCTCTACCTTTGTTTTGTACATGTTTGTTGTTTGCAAGTTGTCTGTGCCATAGTATTTCGTTATTAACTGTGATGGTGACCAGATGGTGTGGTTCTGTGAGTGGGCAGGCCGTAAGGTAGTGTTTTATGGACCCTAATTCCCCGCATATGCATTCTGGAGAGCTAAATTTAGTAAATCTATGTAGGTATTGTGGGAATGCTCCATGATCTGTGTAGATTTGGCTCAGTAATTTACAGCTTATAAGCCGTTTTGTGTCTACTTTTGGGAAGTATCCATGAGTTGTTCTACCCGTATCCCCATAGTCCCACTCGAACTGCCATTGTTTTATTGTTAACTCTTTTAATATACGCTTAAGGTTTGATATTGGTCTTTCTATGTGGTAGGGTCTATCATTTTTTTTATTTTTAGCCGCTTCTTTTGCTAATTCGTCAGCATCCTCGTTTCCTTGGATGCCAACGTGTGCCTTAACCCAATTAATTTTAAATTTGTTGTTTGATTTTCTTATTTTGTTTTGTATGTCTGCAATTAGTTTTACTGTGTTGAATGGTTTGCTGAGTGCTAATATTGCTGATAGGCAGTCCGAGTGAATGCTATAATCCATCCCTGTTTCGTTGCCCCATTCTGTTGCCTTTAGTATCGACAGTAGTTCGGCTTGGAAGACACTGTTATGTTTCCGCAATGGTGTTGACCATAGTTTAATTTTTTTGTCGCTTTTGTATGCTACGAAAGCCGATCCCGTAGCGCCTGATTCCAATTTTGAGCCGTCTGTATAAATTGTTATATCTGTTTCGTTGTAGCCTATCTTTGGTTCTGTTGTTTCTGCTGGGTGCGTTTCCCATATGTTTATTTTGTTATCGTAGTCTGTTGGTTGAATTGTATTACCGTATAATTTACATGTTTCTCTTAACCTTGTTATTGTTCCATATGTTGCTTCATATTTGACCTGTAGGTGTATTGGAATCAGGCCCGCCAGTACCTGTAGGGCTGCTGTTGGGGCAGTTTTGTATGCCTTGACTATGGTCAGCAGAAAATGTCTTTGGCAAGTGGTTAGGGCCGCTTTGCTTCTAGCATTTAATTTGTGTCCCCAGATTGGGGCTGCATATGTTAGCACTTTTTCTGCTACTGTTCGATACCAAATTTTTATGATGTCTGGTTTTATTCCCCAACCTCTTTTTGCCATTTGTCCCAGCATATTGAATGATTTGCGTACTTTGGTTGTTTGGTGTTGGCAATGTGGCAGCCAGTTTAGGTTACGGTGTATTATGACTCCTAAGTATTTGATTTGGTCTTTACCTTCTAGATCCTTGTCCTCTAATTTGATTCCCTCTATCTTTCCCGAGACTTGATCTGGGAGGTTGTGTAAGCGAGGTCTGTTTAGATACAGTAGCTCTGTTTTTTCCCTGTTTAGCGTAAGATTGTTGCTTTTTATCCAGTTGTTGAATTCTTCTATTATTTTATTTGCTAAGATTACCAGTTGCTCTTTAGTTTTCGCTTTGAGTATTAGGATGAAATCGTCGGCAAATGCTTGGATTCTAACCTTTTTACCCCAGTTCTTTTTTAAGGCTACGTCTGCTATTAGCAGCCAAAGTAGCGGGCCAAGACAACTTCCTTGCGGACAGCCGCCAAAGGTTTGTCTTGATTGTTTTATTCCGTTTTCCTCTAGTGTGACAAACCTGTTTTCAAGGAAACTAATTATCCAGTTTGTTAAATAAGTTGGGTTCGGGGAGTTTTTTAGTATATTTGCTATTATTTGATAACTTAATGAGTGACACAGGAGCTCTTTCATTGACTGACTGTAGATATTTATTTCATCTTCATAACTGCTTTTGTACCGAAAATAAATCTATTTCCATAGGCGTAACTAGAGCTATTTTGTGGGGTGGGCACAGGCCCCCAACTTCATAAGTCCTTTGTATGTGTGTATGCGTCCAGTGGCACAGCCCAAGGGGGGGGGTTAAAACCCCTTCCAGAGCTAAAAAAAATATTATAATTGCCGCTTATATGAATCACTAGTTAAGCAAATTAGACGCTTTCATGAATTGAAACTAAAGTTAATATTAAGTTTCTTTAGTTTATTTGAAATTCGCAGCTTTGTTGAATCAAATTATATTCAACAAAGTGATTAAATTAGACCGCGAATATTATATTTAAACTGTGGAAGCGTATATTAGATCTTAGATGCACTGGTTAAGTGAAAACTGTCATTTGTTTTGAAAAAGGGTAGCAATTACATTTTTCAGACATCTTACAGTAAAAGAATGATTATTTCGACCGTCTACGCTTTGAGTATTATACAGTGGATAGTTTTTAAATTGAATTTCTGTCTTTGCTCCATGTTCAAAAGGATAATAGACATCAATTTCCAGGAGAAAAAAGAAAAAAAGAAACATAAAATATATGTTTATAGGTTTTTCTCAGTACACCGGAGAAATTTCTAGGTTCGAGCGCGACCCGACTTGTAGAAAATTTTTTGCCCCTCAGCCGGGTATAAAAGTTAAAAGTTCGATCCGTATCGTAAAAAATATATGTATGTATATTAAGCCGGCCTGGCACATAAAAAAAAAGAAAAAAAAATCTAAAAGTTAGACTCGAATCCGGTCTGGGCCATACACATATTTTATTGGCTCGACCCAGTATAAAAGCTAGAATCTCGGCCCGACCCGGGCCGGCTCATACAAAAACGTAATTATCCCTTCCCAGCTCGCCTGAATTTCAACAAAAACATATTTTTACACTGGTATGGTTAAAAATTGTCTTCTACGAGGAGTTCTGACAAAAATATTTATTTTAGTTTTTCTTTTCATGTTGTTTGCATTCTTCGTTTTTTTTTAAAAAACACTTTGTGCTGAGATATTTATTTTGTTACTGGATCTCGATTTGTATGCAAATGACTAAGTTGTTATTAATAACTTTAATCCATATTACATGGCTTGGAGACTTAAAAACCTGAAAATTCTTATAGTATAGTAAAAATCTCTAAGACGGAATCGCATAGGAGAACAGAAATATCCGTTATAGGAAAGTTACCTTCTTAGCATATACACTGTTGGTTGTAAATATATTACATTCTTTTCTCACGTATTATTATGTTCATTTTGCATAGATAAATGCATTTTTCCGTTTGAAACAGGATTCTGTCATGGGCAGGTTCTTTTTCACACGCTTTATTGTACTTTAATTTTATTGCCTAGAAAATGAACTATTCTTTAAAAAGAAAAAATTGAAAATTTTAATATAGAACAATGACGATTTAAAAATATATGCATTTTTTTGCAAAAATTGTTGGGCCGATCGAAATTTTACTGATTTTTGCATGGGTCAGGTCAGGGTAGGCATGGCCAATTATTTTCATATGGGCTTGATAAAAACAGAGCCCGAAAATTTCAACTCGTCTAGACCTTTAGGAAGAATGAATTCCAGTTTCAGCCCTGCCTGGAAAAAAAGGAAGCCAGTCCCGGTCCGATTGCCATGAATGAAAATAGGCCGGAGACTGGCCTGTGGGTTGGTCCGGTTTCGGGCCAGGACCGAGCCCAAACAGACCTCTGCATGTGCATCTTGTTTTGTGTTTTTGCTATCAGTTATTTCTAAGACCAAGGTATGTGAGTGATGCAGGTAAAAATCTTTGACAAAGTAAGAATTCAGAAAATGTGCTATAAAGATATAAATGTAAAATGTGTTTTTGATTGAACAGATTATTGTAGTGTTTCATTCGAACAATTTGTTCCTGAGGGGTGGGGGGGGGGGACTATATATTTAAAGAGTGTAGTTTATTAGCTAGTAAGGTAGCTCGAAATGTTCTTCAGGCCACGCGTTCCCCGGAGGAAAGAAGCACTGATTGCAATTTTATTGACTTTGACTTACAGATACATCCCTATGAGCAAGGTTTTCAAAAGAAAAGCGTTAAATATGAAGCATTTTCATAGAATTTATAAAATTTACTATAATTACACACAAACTTATGCTAAATATGCTTTAACTGAAATTAATAAGTAATAAATTAGTTATACATTGATCTACACTTATTAAATCTTAAATAATGCTGCCTCTATATCATCAAAATTATGACACATTGTTTTTCATGTGGACAAAATTACAGTCGTGTTTAAATCAGATAAGAAGTAAAAACTGGAATATCTTTTAGAGTTTTAGCTATAATGTATTTCATTTAAATAAATGTATATATAAGTAGATCCTTTCGCCCTTACTTACAGGGAGGGGCAGAGAAAGTTAAAAAGTACCCTCTTTTTTCAAAATTGTTATTATAATGTATTTTTTTTTCCACGGCCGAAGGCAGGTACAACCTATCTTTTTCATTCTGCATAGGTGTTTCTAACAGAAAACTAAATATAGATAAATATTCATACACGCAAACATTATACACACATACAAACTAGAAATACAATAAACCCAACAAGTGTGAAAAATTAGCCAGAGCCAGGAATCGAACCTAGGACCACAGCATACAAGACTCATGCTCAAACCACTGAGCTACCCCGGCCAATACCTGGGTCTGCAATTTTAAATTGCAGACCCAGGTATTGGCCGGGGTAGCTCAGTGGTTAGAGCATTAGTCTTGTATGCTGTGGTCCCAGGTTCGACTCCTGGCTCTGGCTAATTTTTCACACTTGTTGGGTTTATTGTATTTATAGCTTGTATGTGTGTATAATATTTGTGTGTATGTTTAGACTTGAATGCAGGCGTTATTTTTGTGTGATTTAATAGATAAATATTCTCCAACATCATGAAAAAGGTTAAAAACAAATAATATTTAGAAAGCAAACATACTTAACACATAAACAATGTGTTTAAAAAAAAGTAGAACAATCTGTAAAAGGTGGTAGAGCACACTACAATTAAAGATTTTTGTATAGGAAACCAGGTCGCGATCCATTTATTTAGTGAAAAATATAGGATATAGGAAGTCAAGTCGAATCCAAGTATTTTTAGAGAACTTTAATAATAATGAAGATATTTTAACGAAATTTTCAGTATACTGTATACGAAATTAGATGTCAAATAAAGTGCTGGAAGTGCAAAGTAATTCAGTCAACGATACCGCGTTTAATGTCAACTACATCCTAAAATATGGAATACTTAATTTGGCATTGTTTGGACGCGGATTATAATAAATTCTACCTCTTCTCGTGTTATTTTACATCTGACACAAAGCAAAGTAAAGTCTATTGGAAATTTTGCTAAAATTGCTTTATTATTACTAAAGTTAAGAACAAGAATTCGGGATTGTCTTGGAATGAAATCCTATGTATTTCTGATTTAAAAATAGATTCCTGATTTTCTGTACAAAAAATTGTTTGCTGTACTATTCCCTTCCATTTCTTAAGTTTGCCTCCTCATTTTTCAAACACTATATTAATCTAACAGTTTTTTGTTATTCCATTGGTGCATTTTATGTTTTCTAACTCTTATATAGTAAACGTTGCTGAAATGAATTATGGTCAATGTAACTATTGATTCTACTCTTCGAGGGAAAAAAATGATTATCACTTCATTACCTAAACTGATTCGATTAGCCGGTGATTCAAGTAACCAGCGACCACCATTATCAACAATTCAACCTCTCCTCCCCATAGAGCAGAATTCTGGCTGCACCACTGATGCGTGCAAGGTGCAAGAATATTTAAAAAAACTGTATTGAGACCAAACTCGTTAATTTAATGAAAATTTTGACTTAAAATTAGAAACAACTTATTATCAAGGTTATTATTTAGGAATGCCATTGATCAATGGAGCCAACTTTTGAAATATATTGTATGGGCCCAAATTTTTTAAGCAAAATAGCACGGCACGTTTTATTATTTGCTTATGTTATTCGTGAATTCTTTTGCATAATAATGTTAATATTTACTATAATATCATAAATATCAATACAAATTAAAAACACAAGAAGCAAAGCTTTTCAGTCATTTATGAGCTTTATAATTATCAGGATTGGGACACTAAAATATAGATAATGTTCACTCACTGATTTATACTCACTGATCAAAAGGGGTATAGTGGAGGGCATACGAAGTTACTCGCCGTATACATTTTAGAATTTTTTTTTTTTTTTTTAAATGCTCCGTATACATTCTCTTTCTCAAACAAATCTATAGCATAGTCATTAAAGTTCACATGATTCTAGCATTTACCTTTTGGTTTACATACGACAACAATACTGCTGATCAAGTATATATAGGAAATTGAACTGTTGAGAAAAATTTAATAATTATATGTGTACTGAAGAACATTTAGTGCTCTTGATGTCTTTACGGATGTCAATGCTATTTTCCAACGTCAACAAAATGAAATTTTCATAATGAACAGAGGAAAGTATATTCAACTAAGTAAATTATATCCAAGGCACAGGACTAACGCCCAGGACTCGAACCTGGGTACTTTGGTTTGCCGTACCAACGCTCTCCCTACTGAGCTATCCCGACGATATCCTGGGCTGGCATATTTCACTCTTATTTGTTGTCCAACAAATAGAAAATGAAATTTTGTTTTAGAGATTTAAAAATTTAAATAAATTGAAATAAAACAAGGGGAATTAGGTGGGTCAGGGGAACAAATTATTGGGCGGGCTCAACGCTAAAGCCCCACAGGCCCATATAAGTCGGCACCACTGCTATTAATTGTGCCATTGAAATTTTTAAGATGACTAGAAGTTCCGAGAGAGACCCAATTTTAGGCATAATGTCTGGGTGTCCCAATACATCTCTTTAATGTCCCGGTTTTAAACACAGCACTTAAACTATTACTTCTCCAAAATTCATTTTTTTTTTAAATGAATGTTTTGATTCTTACCGCATTCCACTTCTCCAACAGCAAAATGTTGAATTGTGTCTATTACAGAAAACTGTCTTGAGAAAAATTTTGTGGTTCCGATAGAACGAATACCATATAGATATAATTTATACATGTCTGAAAAATGTAATACAACTGAAACCTGTCTAAAATGTAGAAGTTTTCCGATCACTGTAATTTTATGCAGGTAAAGTAAACTGAATCTATTTATTTTAAGAATGAATAAACGGAAAAATTAGAGAAAATTTTTCTTGAAATCATTAATGTAAACTGTAAATTTGTTTAAAAATTCTAAGAAATGTAAGAATGTAAAAAAGAATATTTTGAGGAGCGGAAGGAAAAGATTAGTTTTTATTTTGAGGGACGAATACATTTAAATAAGCAAAAGACAATTAATGTTTCCTTTAACTGCAGTAAAAATGATACGTCAGCCTGAGATTCTGACAAGAAAAATTAAAATATGACTACAATTTGACTCACCTTTAATTTACAGTATTCACATAAATCGTTTATTTTAAATGAAAAGGGAGGATGTATGATTGAGCTCTTAAGGGGATTGGGGTGTGTGAGTGGGGGGGGGGGGGGGGTACTTTTCACTTACGCGAAAACATCCAATATTTAGTTTGCATTTTCATATTTTTAAAATGATTTTCTATTTTATTTTTTGCATTGGATAGTTGAGGTCAATCTCTACATAGACCGCATTTTACTTTTTCTTATGTTTTTTTTTTTTTGTTTTTTTTTTAATCTTCGAAACCGGTACTGAAAACGATGCGTTTTTAACACTTTCCAACCTAGTTGAAAAGTGTTTAGGACTTCGGTTTGTCTGCCGTATGGCCGTCTGTCCGTGCTCTAACTCCCGTAAATATGCTCGGATTGCTCTGCAATTTTTATATCTTATTGTCGTTATCTATAGCATGTTTCCTATTTCAACGGAAGTGTGTAGCACATATAGTTTTTTTACAGGCACACTCAAAAGAATTCCGTTACATTGCGGTCTATGGGGAAAAATCATTTGCGGTTTATTTAAATAATGTTTCACTGTTTTAAACGCATTGAAATATATATATCTCTAAGGTGCATTACAAGAAGCTTAATATGGAATATAGTTACTTTACAGGGACAGTCAAAAGAATTCCGTTACATTACGTCTATGGAGAAAAATCGTCTGCGGTTTATTTAAATAATGTTTCACTATTTTAAACGCATTGAAATTTATATATATCACTAAGGTGCATTACAAGAGGCTTCCTACAGAATACTGTGTGTATAGCAGTCATCGTTCATTTACAGGGACACACAAAAGAATTCTCTACTGTCTCTGTCTGTTAACAATAATTACTGGAAGTTCGTTTAAAGTTACTGAACGCGATTTTAAATTTAACTCGCTTTTTGTCTATTACGTGGTGTGTATAAATTCTGTAGATCCTATACAGGGAAGCACAAAAGTTCGCAAAAGTAATAGTCCTTTCAAAAGTTGACATATCACATAAATAAGTGTATAAAATCTTAAAGAAAAAAGAAAGAAAAAGAAATCAGAAGTATTTTAAAGTTTAAAATATATATATATATTCTTAAATTTTAATAGTACATTATAATTTTAAAACTACGATGATTTCTATAGTAGTGGATTGAGGATTGATTTTAAATTTAATTAGCTCCATCAGCATTCAGCAGAAAGAGATTTGATTAAAGAGAACTCACATGGAAAACATTTTTACCTAAAATAATTTTCGCCAAAAATAAATAAATAAAAAAGCTTAAGTTTTACTTTTTTTTCATGGGAAAACAAAAGTATTCTTCAAAATTATTTCTATCACATTTGAAAGGTGCTTATAGAGATGCATCGATTAGTGATTTTGATCCAATAGCGAATATTCGACATCTGTAAACCAGATGCTGAAAATTCGGTAGGCCTAATATTAATGTATTTTAAGATTTAAAAGTATTCAAAAATAAACTTTAAAGTAAATTGTACACCATATTTAACACAAATACTTGTGTTTTGAGGAATGAGTACAGCAATGAGTTATTTTACAAGTAAACTTTACACACACACACAAAAAAAAAGCTTTCAGTTTTTTTTTTTTTTTTTTTTTTTTAAAGAAGAGGATGATCTTAAAAATTATTAATTAATGAAACGTTAAATTCCATAATTCCTTCTCTAAATTAAAATAAATTTATAAGAGCTCCTTTATTTTAAAATAAATATTAGAATATTGAAAAGAAATTTTTAAGGACATAGAAGGGAAATTTTACTGTTATAGAGTGTTATTTGTCAGAAAGAAACAGTAAGTCAGTAAGAAAAAAAAAATTCTATTCAATTGGCAACTCGGCAAAAAAAAACTTATTGCTCCTTTTGATTTATCAATGAAAATTTTAAATGCACCACAGCGAGCGATCATTTTTAGAAGTTGCAAACATACAGGATTTGCCTAAAATTTTGAAAAAAAAAATTAAGGTTAAATTTGACAATTTCAAAAATAAATTTCTGTCTTTACCAAATAGTTTTTTTTTAATAATAAATGACATTAATTAAAGAGGTTCGAGCAAGAACCTGTTATGTTACATTTTCTCAAAATACAGTTTATTTTTTCGATGAGGGTGTTATGAGATAATATGTCATATGGTAAAGATAAAATACCAATATTTTAATTAATCTTTAAAATCTGATATATTATTTATTAAAAGTTAATATTTTAATAAAAATAACTTAAATATTATTAATAATATTTATATTAGATAATTAAATGTTGCTAAGTTTTTCTGAGAGAGCTTAGTACTACTCGTTAACTTACTAAATACAAGGCACAAGAACAAAAATAAAATAAAAATTGCAACTAAAAGCTTTCATTTAAATTGTCTAAGAATTTTATTTTTGTTGTGTAACATCTTATTTCACTAAGCCGTTCTATTTATTCAGAATATCAAAGATTGATAAGGAAAAATTTACTCACAAAAAGTACATTCAGAAACATGAAGCAAAGAGCCTCGATCCATGAAGCAGCATGCAGCAATACAAACAAAAATTGCCAAAACTACAGAATTTATTTGAGCACTGATAATTACGCATGCAAACTTGGAAAAGGGAAATAATCCCACACGCTTACAGCCGCAGGCAAATTGCAAAAAATTCGCCCTACCTTAACCCTCAAAGTAAAGCCCCCTGCGATGATGTTCTCATTTACGACTTTTGCGTATCTCATCACTCAGACAATTAATTGATCAGTAATTTGTCAATTACATCCTGTTTTTTAAATTGGTCATTATTTTGTAAGGAAAAAACCGTTCGGGCACCTGTGCCCCCTACTATCCCCTTCTCTCTCTTATCGGCTCTCACCACAGCAGATGAAATTTTTTGACTTAGTTGAAAGAATACGGAACTGGACATCTGGAACTGATTTTTTCCCCATCACCTTGTGACAAAAAAGAAAACCCTCGTTCAGATTTAGATAATAGTTTTCAGATAATATTTCACTTTTTTCCTTTTGGAACCCTATAGACTCCGGGTCGGGTCATATAACTGTTGCAAAGAATGTAGAAGACTAATAGGATTTTCTTTGTCTGTTGCTTCTTTTATACCTCACACACACACATTTACATATGCGTGCGCGCCGTTTTCGTTACATTAGTTCTCAAATCAGAAGTATATAGTATAATTTATTGGTATAATCATTCAAATATTTGAAAATTAAAATTTTGACCATATCGCAGTCATAAAATTTTCACGTGAACTTGAAATTCTGGGGTGGGCACTGGAACTACCTGGGGTGGGCACGGCCCACCCGGCCCCCCCACTAGTTACGCCTATGTCTATTTCCGATTTCGCTTTCCACAGTTCAGAAAATCGTTTATCAGAAAGTCATTTTCTTACGGTAGAAACGCTGAACTCATGAATTGGAGAGTTGAAAACACTTGTTACCCGCACAGGAGCCTTCTCATCCTTACCAGACTCTCTGTAAGATATCGATACGCCTCTGTATAACGGGCGCACCTCGATATAACGAACGCACATCGATCTGTCTGTAACGAGCGGTCGATCACCGCTATCACACATCCCATTAATAGGTATAACGTCGTTGATGTAGTCGTGCGAATGTAAGAAAAATCAGCAGGCATTTTCCTGGGAACTAGCGTTTATTCCTTTGTAATTACAAGTCTCTCTTTAAGCTAGGCCCAGGGGACAGTTTGAAGAGTCTTTTACCGGGGAAACATCGTCTTATCGTTCATATTTCGGCGAATTGCCGGACTTACAATGGCAAGGATGCCGTCGCACTTCGAAGAATACTGGCCGTAGTTTTTGTGGAGAGTGATTAGAGTCAAAAAGCCATGCAAAATACGTGCTCCTGACATTATATACGGCCGGACCACCGCTAGAGACCGCTTTGCAACTTATGAAATAATGTAATTTAATTGGCTAATTAGCCCTTGACTCATATCTGGGTAAGCAGCCCAGATAATTAACATGCAAGATGTAGCCACCGGGAGAAGAGAGATGCGCTACCGTCAGCACTTTTAATCTTAACGACGATTCAAAATTGATATCTGTTCGTAATAAATGTATCGTAAGGAAAGTTAAGTTACAGGGGCAACTAGAAATGAAGGCAAAACTTTAAAATTTTGACACGCGATTTAGGGATTTTAAACTTTGAATTTTTATATTTTAGTTTCTGATTTGGAATGGGCTTAACTAACCTATCCTTTCATATCAATCCACATTCGTTCACATTCAAAATTCTTTCATACTTTTTCACATTCATTTCATATATATATATATATATATACATATATATGTATATATATTATCACAATTTCAGGAAATTTTACTTACAAAACGTAATTTTTCTGTTAGGTAATTGAATATGTCCGTTATTTTACGCTGCTTTATCAATTATAAATCATTTGCAGTTATTAAAAAACTAATAACCCCCCCCCCACACACACACACACACCGATTTATTTACGTCAGGAAAGCATTTGCAATGTTGTATAAAGATACACACTAATACGATATTCCAATAAAATAATATATTTTTTAAAAGGTTTAAATAAAAACATTATTTGTTTTTATGCTCCCTATTGTTCCCATTTGATGTTCTCAATGGGTGCTGCGCACTGCCCTTTTTGTTTTAAGTGCCGATGCGCCCTGCTGTTTTTAGACGTGAAAAATGTGTCCTGCCCCTTTTTCATGTTATCTTCTTTACGTCGTCTATTTTTTTTTTTCCCCTTTAAAAATATTTTTCATTTATTTTTTTCGTGCAAGAATAGAAGAAAACAGAAGCTTTGACTCACATGTCATCATTCCTAATCTGCTTAACAAGCCTAGCTTAATAATAATTTTAAAAAAAAATCTGTGCATGGTTTCTTTCTGCATAACGAAACATAGTATCTACTGAAAGCTAACGATCTCATTCCAATAACTTTCGACTTCGGAAGTTACGGACTAAAATAAACAAAACAAACAACCAGATAATTAGGTGCGTTCGTAATTATATAAATACGTAGCACCTATTGTCGTCGCTTGGTCCGTCAGTCTGTCCGTCTGTCTGTCCGTCCGTCCGCATATAACAACGCAAAAACTACCCAACCAAATGGTTTGCAATTTAAGATATATTATCTTTGCAGAATTTTGTCGAGACATTTCAAATTTTATTAAAATCGAATCAAAACTTTAGGAAATATTAATAAAAATATTTATTAAGAAATTTGAATTTTTTTTTTTTTAATCGGTGCTTTTTTGCTACAGGAGCTTCCGAAGTTTAATCGTCAAGCGACCGAGATACTTATATCGTCTGCAGATTAATTTCTGTAATAAAATAATTCATTTCACAGAATTAAAAATCAGAAAAGATCTGAATATTTATGTAACTAGCTATAGTACGAACGCACCTCATTTGTCACGTTTGACGTACAATTTCCAACTTGTTCAATCCTTTCTTTTTCTTTTCAGTTACTTTAGTGGCCTTTTTTGTGTGGTGCTCCGATTTTGGAATAAATTATCATATTTTGATAAAATTTGGGAAAACAGCCTAATTTGCTATTATTGCAATTTGCTGTAAATTTGAACATAATTCGTCAAATAACGACGGAGATATTTTTTAATTTTTTATGGTAAGGAAAACGTTTATTTAATTCTTTTCTTTTAATTACTTTTTTCTGTTTTCCTGCAGCTAAATACAACTATGAATGCGGCGCTTCCTATGGAATATTGGGAAGTCGCCAATAAAGATTATCAGGCTTCAATTTATTGAATAAATTGATGCAATTTTCGGAGATTGGTGGGGAGGGGAGGGCGTTGAGTAAGGAATGATCCAATAAAAGCGTAAAGATATCAAATTGGAAAATATATGGAGACAAATGTAACAGAAGAGGGAAAAACGATTCAGTCCAAGGCATATATAAATAAATATTTTTAAAAAAAAAGAAAAGAAAAAAAGAAATATTAAAAAAAAAAAAAAAAAAAAAAAAAGGCTTGTTTCCAAAATGTCCGGATTTTGGAGAATTCCGAATTTCGGATGTCCGGATTTGAGACTTTGTACTGTATAAGCTGTATTTCCCTCCAAATTTTAAGCCACATTCATAATATGTTAGAGTTTAGATATTTTTTTAACAAAGTTTCCTGCCCAAGAAAAGTACATATTGTAGAAACTTTAATTGCATTTTATTTTGATAAAGGTATAATATATGAGAGCAAATATGATACTAGAGTTTGGGAAAAAGAATTCTGAGTCAGCATTTCTATATATATATATGTATATGTATACATATATATATATATATATATATATATATATATATATATATATATATATATATATATTATTCCAGGATTTTCTGCAGTTAATTAAGTTAGATGTACCAGAAAACTGGATCATCTTATATGCAAGATATAACTTTTTTTTCCCCTATCCGAAACATGACGCATATTATACACATATGTGCATTTTACATGTGTAAAAATATGGCATAACAAATAATTAATTCTAAATTCTGTCAATTAAAGGAAATTAGTAATTAATATAAATTAATTATCTCAATCAATATCCAGTTTTATGTACAATCCTAATTCTGTGTAGGAATTGGAGGAAGTGGGAGACAGAGTGCAGCTAGATTAGCAACTTTTATGGCTGGTTATGAAACATTCCAGATAGAAATCACAAAGAGTTATACCAATGCTGAATGGAGAGATGATTTGAAGAAGGTAAAGTAATTATTAATTTAAGGTACTTATTAAGTATTAATTTAATTAGTAAGTATAGATCTTTTTTATTTACAGTGATTAATCAGATTTCTCTTAGAACTTTTATTAAGTATTTTTAAGCTTTGTCAACTAAAAACACTTTTTTTTTCTTCTCAGGCTTTAACATGATTTTTTTGAAGAAAATTTATTTTCATAGATCCTACTTTAACAATTAAATTTGACAGTTCTATTCTAAGAATTATTTTTTAAAACTTACTCATTCGATAAATTATTTCAAAAAGTTATAAACTTGTGGATTTACCCAAAAGAATTACCAAATTATATTAAAATTGTACATTATTGATATACATAATTTTTAATTGTTTTAACGATAAATCTTAATCTTTGAAATAAAAGACTTGTCTACTTATAATAAAATCCGAAGGCAAGAAAGTATTGGTAACCATTCTGGGCACGACCACTCTGGTCTGCGAATCGACTGTAGTTGAACGCCATGTTAGGCTTAATGAAAAACCTGTGCTAACATATGAAATTATGCTAAATGATAATATCTACTACTTGAAATCATGTCTGTTCAGCATATTTTCCTATGAAACATGTATGTCATATCCTATTGTAATGTTTTAAGTTCTTAATTAAAAATCGTACTCCCAGATATAAACTAACGAACACTGCTGTATTCAGCATAACAAATTCAAATGAATCACAAGTGAACAACTCTTTGAAAGCTTCGTATCCGATTCTGCTCTTAAAATATTTGTGAAAGCATATTAAAGCTTTTAAATATTTTAATTTTGTTTAAAACCTTCCAAAACTATTTTAGCAGGCAACTATCGACAAATCCAAGTGTAGGAAAGTATATTGTAGGTAATCATTCCAGTGCGAACTGAGTCGGAGATGCGAACTACTTCCATGGCGAACCCGAGTGTAGTGAAATGCCATGTTAGGCTTAATAAAAAACATATGCTAACTCATATGCAAAACATATATAACGCATACGCAAAAACATATGCTAATAAAAACATATGACAACTAAACGATAATTTCTTCTGCCTCAAATCATATCGGTTCAGCATATTTTCATATAAAACATCTATATCAACATTTTTGTAATCAATTTTTTCTGTAAACACTTTTTTCAGAAATAGCGGTGACAGCTTTTGTAGGGAGGCTTTGCGGTGATCGATCCAGTATTATATTACGCTTCTTTTTTAAATATTTTGGCACTACCTACCAGCAGATAATACAAAGAAATTTTGAAATTTTGTTTCCATCATAAATAAAATGATTTCTTCTTATGAAACGTAATTAAAATATAAGGAATAAATAGTGCAGAGTAATTTCTATTTAATTTTGCTTATATAATCAAAAAATGAGGTATGTGATGAGTCAAGCTCTTTAGAAACTCATTGATAACACTTTTTTACGAAAACTTTTGCACATGGATTATTTTTTAATATTTAATTTGAATGTTTTGTCCAATCATTGAATTATTTCAAAAATTTAATATTGAGTAAAAAAAAAAAAAAAATCCTCATCATTTGTATTTGTAGAAATTGTCCTATTTTGTATTTGTAGAATTGAACCATTTGTCATTTTTAAAATGTACTTTTCTACAATACATACCTTTCAATAATAAAATCTTCATGCTGTTTGTTTGTATGAAGTCTTATGAAACTGAAGCGCAGATCAACTATCTGTCATTTTTGATAGGGGTTATATACTAGTAGTCAATATTGTAAGTTATTACATGTTAGTACATTAAAGCGAAACATGAAGGATGTGTTGTTATAGAAATGAAAATTAAAGTACAATTAAACTTGTTTAATAAGAGCATGGCAAAAATGAGGACACAGTTAAAGCAAGCAACTTGCATGTTAAATATGGTGCATTTTTTAAACTATATTAAGATTTTTCACGCTATTTACGAGCTACTCGGGTTAATGGCCTATACAAGTAAAACATCGGCTCGTTTTTCAATGTAATTTTCTGTGAAAATTAGGAAAGAAATCCCTTCTTTATCAAACACTGTTCTCTCTCTGCAATAAGTTTCTGCTTTATAACTGTCTGTTAAAATGTAGTAATTTATCAGTTTTACCGGACAGGATTTCAATATTCAAGGAGACAATCCAACCAAGAGAATGCAAAGAAATGCCCTGAGGTCTTGTAAGAATGAAAGAAAGAAGGGATGTTAAAATTAAAATACACCAGTGCGTCAGAGTAAGGAGATTTTTTGATTTGTTTGATATGGTCTCTTTTGTTGCACAAGATAATGTGATGATAGTGGAAGATCATCCATGACATATTTAACACATCCCCTGGACAGAATTTCTTTCGTAGATTTTGTGCAGTTTCCTTCAAAACCTTTGAAGTAATGGGATCCCAACTGACTAAAATGTCTTTAGTAAAGAAAACAGAGAAAAAAAAAATAGTCTGTTTAAAGCTAGTTATAAGCATGTGCTTCAAGCAGTCTTTTCTATATCGCAAAAACAGTCATTAACACAAAATCTGTAAACACATATTTCACATCTGTTCGTTAAAGTGTTTTTAGACTACTAACTGGATTCTTTTCTCCTATAATTGGATGTTGTTCTGGAAATTCATCTGGGTGATTAATTTCAAGAATATATACATCATATATGCATCATATATGACTATAACTTGGCCACATACGTCAAGAACTGTTATATATATATCATATATTATTATAATGTCATACATGCTTTATAATTTGGCGATAAATCTTGGTCGCTTGGCGATTCATCGTTGGGAGCTGCTATAACACGAAAGTACCAAATTTGCAATATATTAATGAAAACAGAAACAAAAATATTTCATCCTTGGGTGCCGCTATAGCACGAAAGTACCAAATTTCTACTTTATTTTTCATATCTGATAATTTGCACTGATCCTTTTTGTAACTTTAACATTTTTGTAACGATTTTATGCATTTCTATTGCCTATTCAAAGAAAAATTCTTCTAAAGTTACAGAATTTCATTAAAAATGGTTAAAATAGTAAAATGCGAACACCATTTGGTCCATTCTCGACCGAAAGCAACAACTATTTTCCCAATGGTTAATAATTTATATCTCCTGTCACAGTATTTGTTTTATACGCAGCCTAAATGAAGTTTCAAAGATCATCCATTTGTAAAATTTACAGCTGGAGCATGGAAAGGAAGGGATATAAAAGAAAAATTTTGTTTCTTCCTTTAAATCCAGATTTTTATCCATATTATCACTCTTTTCATGTCCCTTATTGCACTGTTAAAACAATATGTGAAATCAATAGATTGAGAATTGCACATCATTCCTGTCCTTTGGTATTACTAATTTGTTAGAGGCTTTGGCTTACATACTGTGATTTTGTCTTTTGTATAATGACCTGTCTAGGTAAAATAGTTTATTGTAACCTTATGATGTTAAGTTAGTTTTAGCATTGAGATATAATTAGAACAATTAATAGTAGTAATTTGTTTAATTATGTGTGTGTTTTTAAGATTTGTATGTTCTTTACTGGTGTTACAAGTAACGGTTAATATGGGAACTTTTATATTTCCCATGCTTCTTCTATTAACCAAGTTTAACTGTATTTATCTACTGTTAATTTGTTTTGTTACAGTTGTAAGACTTTTTGATTACAGCCTTCTTCTGGTATTTTATTCTCTAGTTTTTATGTATTAGGCTTAAAATTAATTTCAGTATAGTTTCAATTCTGTACAGTTTGTTATTGTAAGTTATACTGAGCAGAAAATTAGAAATATTTCAATCCAGTGCTTGATACTTGATATTCCTTACAAATTAAAAAATATATGCGTATTAAAAGTTCAGTAGACTTCTGACTATCCAGCAGAGTGTGGCAAAAAGACAAATCAGGTAGGCTGAAGTTCTATACCCATATCATGCCATCCCCATACTATTAAAAACATACATTTTAATCAAAAACCTGCCCTTACTCATATTAAGTACAGGTACTTTATAAATATTTGTTATGCATTGTACTGTAAACTTAAAAAAATATTATGGAAAAAGGAAATCTAAGAATAAAAGCATTGTACATATTTTTAGATAAATTTTATAATGTCTAACTTCATTACAGGAAACAAAATCATATACCCTGTACAGTATCAATATAGTACACACAGTTTTTAAATAAAGACAACCTTAGTGTAAAACATAAGCCTAATTTTTTTTTTTTTTTTTTTTTTTTTTTTTTATGTTTAAATGTATTTTATTGTTCATTGATAAATGGTTACAATAATATGAAAAATTAGGCTTGAAATAAAAGAATCAAAATTTTCAGTTTTTAGTTTTAGACAGATGACTGTTTTTCCCTTTCTGCCCTTTCTGGGATGGCACATAACATGTAGGACGATCATAGATCCAATGCCTTAGTAAAGTAATTCCTAATTTTTTTTTGGGAGAATTTTTGTTTTTAACTAGACCAGATAGTTGGGAATCTACTGTACATAATTTTAGTTCAATTGTTTGTTTAATATAAACTTTCAATTATTCAATAACATAATTGAGAATGTTGATGAAAGGAGAAATGAAAAGCTGTTTGCTGCTCTTGCAATGTGACAATTTTAATCTGTCATTTTATTCACAAATAAAGTATTTTATTGCATTTTGGTGCAATTTCAACTGGCAGTGTGAACACTGTTGCCACCACAGCACAGATCACATTTAAGAGAATAGTATTACCGACAATACACCCTTTAAAATATTGAATATAATTTTCAACAGCTGTAAATATGTTATACATTTTATCATAAAAAATGAGAGAAAATCTAATTATGTATTCAGTGTTTTCATTATTAAAAACAATATGCCCACTTTTAATAAAGCAATATACTTACTTAATAATTAATTTAATTTTAAAGGTCCTTAAAAAAGCAGGAGCTGATGGAAAATCAACTGTATTTCTGTTTAATGATAACCAGATTAAGGATGAATCTTTTGTGGAAGACATCAATATGATTTTAAACACGGGTGATGTCCCAAATATATATGCTGCTGACGAAAAAGCTGAAATTCTGGAGAAAATGCAGTCAGCTGCTCGGGAATTGGTAATTGCAATTTAAACAATATATGAATACATATTTTATAAGGATTTAACTTACTGTATCATTGACAAAAACAACTTCTGTTTTGAATTCTGCTTATTTTTTCTTTATTCAATTTTATCAACTCAACTAAAATCGGAATTTAAGCTCTTTTCAGCTAAATACATTTTCCTTTTTTTACATTGACTTTCTTAAAATATGCTTTCTTGCTGTTAGTCTGGTAAGTGTGTATTTGATGATTGTAATCATCTTGCAAAAAAGGTTATTATAGCATATGAAGTTTCAGTTATAAAAAATTCCGTCATTTAGTATATTTTATTTATGTTATGCTCTGATATTTATGAATGGTAATTATAACAGTTACCACCCATTGTTTGTCTTTAACAAATCTTAATATTTTTCTGTGCTCCTATACAGATTTAAAAAAAAAAAACTAAAATGCTTATCACACCCGCTTCCAGGGTTGTAAAAAGACCGGGTTTTTAAAAAAAAAACCCACGAAACCAGATTTTTTTGGTTTAAACCAGGTTTTTTTTATTTAAATGATTTTATCTTTTAGAAGAACGCTGAATTCTTATTTTCGAATATTTGAAGTCAAGCATTAAACAAAAATAACGAAGTTATTTTGTTAAAATTTAATAATATAATGTTTACTATTTTTATTTAAGCATTACAATATTTTTATATTATTTTAATATTTTTACATATAATAAACAATAAAACGTGCGATCACTTATATACCTAAACAAAATCAATCCCTATTATTGAAAATTTTTAATATTACAACATGTGAATATTTACAGTTTAGTTAAAAACTTTATAGAAAAACGCAAGTTTTGACGTGTTTTCGAGTCCTGATCTATTTTGCAGTTTAGCTTGAACAAGTCCAAATTTTGAAAATATTCTCTCTACACTGGCAGAAGATGCCTTTTCTGTTAAATTTTGTTCAATTTCACAAAAAACTTTGCCATTAAATTTATAATTCTTTTTCTTGGCTTTTACACCATCCGTGTACTGTTATAGTATTTACAATACTAAATTCAAAGACGTGTTCCTGGAAAGGTAAACTCTTTGCATTAAATTTAATCAATGGTATGAGTGACTTTATTGGATACCTTTGCTTTGAAAAATCAAAAACATATTTCTGTTCTTGTTGAGATAACTCTAAACCTTCTTTTTGTTTTGGATGCAGCATATATGCAAAAAAATGCATAGGCCTTAAAGGCATTATTTCAATTATGGAGGTGCTTCATCACTACTTTTTTTTCTCGTTCTTCTTCCCCTTTTTTTTTTTTTTTTTTTCCCATAAGATATTTCCAGATATACACAGCCTCAGCAATGCTGCAATTATCTTTTTGAATTTTGTCAAGGGTATTTGCAATTGGTTCTAGTTGTTCAAACATTTCTTCAACGTTTCTTTTCAAAACAAAATTGAACACAAGATTTTTAATGTTTCTGTTGGTTTTCTGTCTGTTTTCTTTGTGAATGTTCAGTAAAGTGGCCCATCTTTTAATGTAAACTTCGAGTATATCTTTCATTGAATTCCATCTAGTTTTGAAAAGGAAAACTAATTTCAAAGCATTTGCATGTGATCTGTATAATGCATTTGCAAAGTGATTATATAGGATATTGATTTTGAATGTCATTGGATAATAAATTTAACACATGTGCTGAGCAGCCTTATGTTATAAAATTTAAATGTTAATTTGTGCTTAATAAATGCTGTAATTTTGGGGCATTATCTGTAACAACTGATTGGATGAAGCACTGCAACTCCAATTTACATTTTTTGATACTAGCAGTAACCATTTTTTTAATCAAATTTCCAGATATATGAGCTTTTTCACTAGTAGCGATTGTATCAAAGTACACATTACCTATCTTGGTTGTAGCAGTTACACATATCATCACTAATTCATTATGTACATCTGACTGTCCATTAAATCCAAAACATACAGTTTCATATTTTAACATTGTAGCACAATTTTGCTTTTCATTTTATAGATGGAATCAAACAGTCAGCCAACAATCAACCAATAAGGAGATACCTGACATCTTGCATCAAGGTCTTAGTCGTATCATCTCATTTTCTTATGCAATAAGCATGTTTCACTGCATCAGAATTCAAATTAGTCTATCGTAATCTAAATACTTTCATCACATTTGAAAAAAAAAAAAAATAAATAAATAAAAACTATTTTTTTGGTTAGTTTTGCAGTTTAAAAAAAAACAAGTCTGGTTTTTTTTTAAAAACCATTTGGTTTAAACCAGCGTGGTTTAAACCAAACAACCCTGCCCACTTCATTTGGAAACATGTGAAAGATGGCTATATTTAAATCTTGTTTCCACTTCTTAAAAATCCTGATTTGAAGCATTATGAAAACTTTCATAAATTGTTACATGTTTTAGCTTAGCTTTTGATTGTGTTTATAAGAAATAAATTTATTAATCAATAAAGCTTATTAGTCAAAACAATTCGGTAATTAATTGTAATGTTTGTATTTTGTTAACGTCAAGCTATCTTTTTACTGCTTATAAGAACAGCTTTTATTTTTAACAAACGTGTTGCTTTTTAAGTTTTTTGATTTTACATTTCATTTCCTTCAGATGAATTTATTTATCTATTCTTTAAATTTGTTTTTTCAGGGTAAAAAAATTGATACCACGCCTTTATCACTTTATAACTTCTTCATCGAAAGAGTTCGTCAAAATTTACATTTGGTCCTTGCAATGAGTCCTATAGGAGGATCTCTCCGAAATAGACTTCGGATGTTCCCTTCATTGATTAATTGCTGCACTATAGATTGGTTTCAGGTACAACCTTATTGTTTTTACTTCTAACTTATTATTATATCTAATTCAGTATTATAACTAACAAATATGACCAGTCAGTTCAAGATGCTTATCCATGGTGCACCTAAATTAATTGGGCAAAAAGGGTGTGATGTTAATTTGTATTTATACAGACAAACATAAGAATTTACATGATTGTAAAATAGCTAAACACACAAAGTTTGCATTTTTTTTTTTTTTTTACAAATGTTCAACGTGGCTACCTTTTGTTACTCTGCAAATGTCCCATCAATGAATCAGTTTTTGCCGTATGTTTATGACAATGTTCAGATCGGTCAAACAAAATGCTGTGCTGATTCTTGATTTTAATTCAGGAATGAATTTCAGAAGCGACGAACTATAAACCTGATCTTTAATAATCCCCATATACTGAAATCTAGAAGAGAAAGGTCTGGTGATTGTGGTTACCAGAGAATAACAACTCCATAACCAGTCCAAACTGGGACTACAGCATTGACATAAGAACTATATCTGCAAACTTAAGATGCAATACCACTAAACTGCCATTGAATAATGCATTATAATTAATATTACACAAATTATTCAGCTATAAATTACCCAGCTAATTTGTCGCCATCCACTAATTTGATTTGACTATTTATAAGTAACAGTAATGTATGCTGCTGTGCCTTACAACATACTCTGCTTTGCTTATTAAGGTCTGAAAATATATAATTTGTGAATTCTGTCTTGTTTTTTTATGTTGTTTTATCAGACTGGTTAGATATAGTCCACTATTTAATTTCAAGAAAGTTTGAAGGTTTTGTATGGCACTATATGATGAAAGAATTTTGTGTTTAGAATACATTTAAAATATATATGAAAAGAATTGTTTAGAGGATAAATTAAAAAGATCTTTTTTCTGATATGAAGAGCATTTTAAAAGAACATTTACTTAAAGAATTTTTCTTTGTATTTGACATCTATGAATTTAATTCATTAAAATATCATCTTCCCAAGCATTTTTTCTGAATTTCTGAAAATATGTTAGATGTCTTCTGTAATCATTCAATAAATTTTAGAAAGATTTTGTCTATTAGGGGGATCCAACCTGGGTTTCCCAAATTACAGAACATAGGTAAAAACCTTTTTTTTTTTTTTTTTTTTTTTTTTAAATTGAAAATTAATAAATTTTTTATATTTCTTTTTTTTTTTTTTTTTTTTTTTTGCTCACCAAAAACACCAAAAAACCTTTTAATTTGAAAAATATCAATAATGTATTCAAATAAAGTTTTCAAATAAAGATATTGATTAAAAGCAATACTTTCATATTAGCTGCATGTCAGGAGTTAATAGCCGAAGAAATCACCGATTTCACTACTTTTAGCAGCTTTTTTAATTCTGATAATTTCAGTGATTTAAGCACCTAGTTCGATTATATGTCTGTTAAATTTGTATTTTATTTATATTATTTTATTTATTTATTTATTGATGAAGTTTTAATTTCACTATGGAATATTAGCTTGAAACAAAGGCTGAACTACTTTTTAAGTGCAACTAGGTTAAACTTTCATAATTTGGCTATGCGATATAGATAGTATTTTAAAAAATCATTCTTGAACATTATTTTAAAAACTATAAAAATTCAGCAAATTGAGATATTGTTTTTAAACAAATTGCATTTGAAAAAACATATTTTTTCCTATTCAACAGTGTAAAAATTGAAATTGTGTGATGTTGAGAAGTTAAAAAAGTTGCAGTAAAAGCGAAATTTATTAGTCAGGTGCTGCCACCGTCAATATGATGTCAGCTTTAGTCAGGGATGTATTTTTGCTTTATAATTTAGATTTTTTACTTTGCAACGAATAATGCTTTTGGAACATGATAAAATAAACTATGTAGAACTCATTCTTAATTGCAATACTGCCAATTGATCTGTTAAATGTAATTTATTATGAGTTTTCTTTAAAAGTACTTTAAATATCATCAGGGCATAAAATATTAAAGATGGAATCTCATAATGCCTAAAACAAATAATGATGCTCTCCTTTTTATTATTTTCATTAAATTATTATAATTACTATTGATACTTCATTGTTCAAAATCTTTTTTCTTTCCTGCAAGAGATTTAATTATCCTTTTCTGAATAAATGATTAAAAAAATGCAATTGTGATTATTTATTATCAAATTTATCTTTTCTTACAAAATTATTATAAATAATTACTAGACATATTATAATTTTTATTTTTATAGTCCTGGCCAGATGATGCTTTAGAAATGGTAGCAAACAAATTCCTTGAGACTTCAGATATGGATGAAAAAACAAGATCTTCTTGTGTTATTATGTGTAAACATTTCCATCAAAATGTTTACAGTATGTCAGAAAGGTATTTATAAGTTTTATAGTTTTAAAAATTATTATGTATGTTTTAGATTTTTATATTTGTATGAAAATAGGGTGCTTCTTTATCATGGCCCTGTGATATGTTGCCAAGGTATGATGTTAATCTAGCAAAATGTCTGGTAGCCCTAATCAAATGAAGTCGTATGCAGGGTTTAAACTGGGTTAGTTTTTTTCTCATTTTAAAAAGGTTTTTGAATTTTGTGAAAATATGTCAGTAAGACTTTAGCTAAAATATAGAAAAGCAAATTACTAATCTTTATGCAAATGTTAGTGAGCCAATAATTACATAACATTAATTTGTAATTTTAGATTTATGTTTTTTCAAAGTGTGTAAGAGTAAGAATTCCCATTACCCTCCCCTCCCCCTCCCTCTCTCTCCCTCTTCAACTAAAAAGCTAAAAAACATTGATAAACGTTAAAATACTTGTTAGGCATTCTATCTAAAATGCTATAGAGAACTGTTTACCAGTTTAAACCCTGGTCATATGTAAGGAATAATCACATGCAATCAAATTATGAATGTATCCAATTTGTTTATTTTGATTTCTGCTTATTATCATTGTATTCCTAAAGAAAAAGTCAACAATTTTCTCTTTGCAAGTAGTGATGATTTCAACAGTTGGGGTGGGTTAGATACACCATAGAAGTTTTCAGATTGTTTATTAATGTTCTGAAAATGTGCAATCCCTCCCAGAACTCCATAATTCCCCCCCCCCCCCCACTCCACATACACCCAGATCCGCAGTAATTCCTCCCAGTGAATAATGCATTAATTCAACACTGCTTACAAGTGTGGGATATGTTGTTCTTTCAAAAAAGATACATTTTATCTATCTTGAACCTTACCTTTAAGAATCCTTGTGGCAGAAGTACATCACAAATGCAATTGCTGAAGTACGGCAGCCAGAAGCTGTATGCAACAAGAAAAAATGTTTGCTGCGAAGAAAAAAAATGTATATATGTAAGCTGTAAATATGTTTTTTCCCATAAATGAAATTTGGAGTATTGATGATTGTTGGTGCTGTTTGAAATATGGGAACCATGATAATAAGAAAGTACCAAAAATAATAATACTACTTTTTAAAAATCCTTTTTAAATAAATCATTTTTAAATTCTTTGAATTGAATGATTTCTCTCATTCCTCTCTTAATTTTTTTTTTTTTTCAGTTTTCCGTTTAATTTACAAAATCATCTTCCATCAGAGAATATATATTATTGTATATTTATGAATCTCCCTTTTAAAAAAGTTTCAGCAATAAAATATCTTTTCCTAGTGCTTTCCTGAATACTTGCTGATTGCTTATTTATATTTTAATAATTAGGATAGTCTAATAATCAGTTATAGATTTTTTTCTCTTTGGAGTAAGTTATTTTTTGCTTGTTAGAGTTATATTTATGAAATAAAATATAAATACTTACAAATTGACCATATGATTAATGCTTTGCTTTATTGAAAAAAATCTTGTGACTTTGTCATATAAACTGAAATTTTATCTATTTTCTGACTCCTATTCTCTAGAGTTTTGATTTTTGGAATTTTCCAAATAAATATTTTATACCAAATTTTATCAATTCATTGCAGGAATTGACTTCTATACTATTATATTCATTATTTACAAATGCATGTAAAACTAGTTTTACAACAAAAAATAGTGCATTTGTGAGGTTTTTGGTATTTTTTACCATTAATAAAATTTTTGTGTTAAAAAATATAAAACATTACTTAAATTCCACAGCTACTTGCAGAAAAGGTGGCGGTATCAGTGGTCTTTTTCTTCAGCTACCAACAGGAACGATAATAGATATGATTACGCAAAATTGCCACTGGAAAAATTTGTAAGTTAAATTCAATAAGTTTAAGACATTGACCAGTGGGTTTGGGTGGGCTGGGGTGTTTAATACATCGGATGACTCTGGAGGCTTCAAGATCATTATAACTTCCTTTGTACAATATATGCACCATTTATGGCAATGTATTTGAAATATTTTTTACTAATATGTATCAGAACTATAGATAACATATATATCAAGTAACATATTAAAATATAGTTGGAAAGATACATAATTCATTGAAAAGTATTTTGAGGTTACTGTTTCAACTGGTAATGTATCCAAATTCTTTTATGTAAAAACACCCTATAGGAAATTTGCTATAATGAGGCTTCACTAACTCATATTAATTTCACTTTATTTAATTTAGTATAACTTCATTAAAATACCTTTCGAACATTTACCACCTAATCATAATATATTCAGCTTGTTTCGTATATCATTGTAAAAGTAGTAAAAGTGCTACACTCAATATTATCTATTCGAAGCATGGTGTTGTGCATCTAAAACACCTATATATCAATTTTTTTGTTTGAAGTAATGTAAGCTCTTTAAAATGTGCTTCAAAGACTTATCACCCATAGACCATAAAATTATTTTGTGTGTTTCTGTAAATGAACGATAAGTGCTACACACACCATTTTTGATAAAGAACATGATACATTAAACATCAATAACATATATAATATTTTTTAAAGCACATTTGTGAAAGTTGCTTGTGGAGTGAACAGATGAAAGACATAAACAGTTTACAGCTATTTGATAACAAAAGCTATCAGTTCATAATTTTTTTTCCTTGCTTTTATTTGGCTTTGATATGATTAACTTATTTTTTTTATTATTATTTGATTTTGATAGTTTTATTTATTTTTATGGTACTATTAAAAGACATAATTTTTTCTAGTTATTACTTTGAGCTGCAAAGGAGAAATTATGTTACTCCTACATCTTATTTGGGTCTTATTCTCACTTTTAAGGAACTGCTTTGCAAGAAGCAAGAAGATTTGTTGATGCAAAGGAATAGATATGTAGTAAGCCAAATAACCTTTGAATTTTTTTGATTAGTGGTCTTTATAAATTGTTTGTCATGTAATGAAATAATTCTTCATAAATATTAGATTTCACCATGAATCTATATCATAAAGTAAAAACATGTACGTGAATATTGCTAACATCATTTTAATGGTGGCAAATAATTGCTGCATAAATTTTGCTTTTACTGCAATTTTTTTTACTTCTGGACATTGCATAATTTCAATTTTTGCACAGTCAAATAAGGGAAAAATGTATTTTTAATTGCAATTTTTTTTAACTGTATCACAAGTTAGTAATTTTTTATGGCTTAAAAATAATTTTCAAGCATGATTTTTTTTTAATCTACATCTATCATGTGCAACTGGAAGATTCACTTGTTTAACTAAAACAATATAAATAATTCAGCATTTCTTTCCAGGTAATATTCCATAACAAAATAAAAACTTCATTAGTAACTAAATAAATAACTTTTAAGGGGGGGGGGGGGAGACTTATAATAAAACGGCCTAAATAAATAAATAAAATAATCTATAGACACATCTATATAATAAAATAGAAAAAAAACCTTTTAAGTACAATTTGTTAGAAAACTATAATTTAATTATTATTATTTTTTTAATTGTTTGTTAAGTAAATTATTGCAGTTAATAATCATAGTAAAATGGCTCAAAGTAGGACCATAATTATGGAAGAGTGCTTCAACTATGGAGGAGGTAATAAGTTTGAAAGTAAACAAAAAAGAGGGTTAAAAAAATAATTTTGGAATTTTACACTTGTGGGAGAAAAAAAAAATTCATTTACATCTTTAAAATAAGATTCTTTTATGATCTTATCATGATCATTCAAAAAATGTTTGAACAACCTGTGGATTTATATGTTTTTTGTTGTTGTAAAGTAACATTTGCAGTAATATAAACCAATAAGCAAAACTAAAAGAAAAGCGAAAGTGTTAATGCAATTTTCAGTTGACTTCCCATGTTTGACACGTTTTTCACTTTTTTCAGTACTTAAGTATTATCTATACCAGTAAGATAGATCACCAAAAATGGTTGTCAATTACCAAGTCATGTTTACATGTGGTCTTTTGTTTCCGATTCCAAATCACTTTAATACTTATTGAGAATTATTAAACCTGTTAAAAAATGTAACTGAATTTATATAAAAGATAATTGTATTATAGAAACTAAATTTGGCAGTGCTATCCATTAAGAATCTTGGTCTACAGTCCCAACTCTGTTTTCTTGAAAATGTGCCTTGAAGAAAATATAGGTAATACAGCATATGCCTTGATCAGTAGGTCAACCTAACACAAGGCCCTCAGTTTCCAAGCAAGCTTAGTATTCATTTTATCAACCACAAAGAGATCAAAGGTTGAGTGAACCTTGCTGAAGTCGAACTCTGAACTTGTAGCATGGCAAGATGATGTGCTGACGACCACTAAGCCACCAGGCTTTGTTGCATTACATAAATCTTGACAAAAATAAACAAACATAATTGAGCATGGTTTTTTCATATGTTAAATTTTAGTAAGTATTTAAAGTGATGTCTGTGGTTTCTTTATTAATCAAATTTTAAACAAAAAGGAGTCTGAAATATTGTAAAACTAAAATGTGACTAAAGAAAAGGCATCTGAACAACTAAAAACAAGCATCTTTATAAATATTGGTTTAATAGGTTTGAAAAGATCTATGGCAAAGTACATAAAATTTGGACTTGTTGACAAAATTTTATTGGAGGTGTAATCTTTGCTCCAGAAATATATAAACTGTCTGTAATGCATTTGTGAATGAAATTCTGCTTCCTTCATACGAATTGTCCTTTCTTATTCAAATATGCTAGCTTCATTTATTTACATCGCATCTCCACATAACCTATATATTTAAAGCACAAGCCAGTTTTTTTTTGTTGTCTGCCTTGGGCTTTCCATTAAACCTTTTTGGGTTTTGTTCATCTCACGAAACCTTATTACTCCCGCTTCGTTGTCTCTCCGTCACAGAGCCAGTTCTCAGAAACTATGTAATTTACAGTCATGAAATTTTCTGTACTTATAGCTAAATACCTATTATGAAGCTCAAAATCATAAAATTTGAAAAAATCGTATTATTTTAATATATAGAGATAAAAAAAACAAAAATCTAACAGCCTTTTTCTATTAAATTTAAACATTTTTTGTTATAGCAATTGCCAACAATTAAAAATCCACAATAAACTTCTTTCTACAGTAATTAATTTTCTATTGAAAGATTTCCACGGAAAAAAGGAAAATGAAATAAAAAGTTTCACCAATTGAAAAAAAGTAACATATACATATTTTTGTTTATGCAATTTTTTGTTATATTTCCACATATATTCTATTTAGACATAAATTACCTTAATTTTAAAAACAAGCCACCCCACCTAAAAAATGGTACACAATACAGTAATTTTATTGCTATATTTTGATTTAGTGAGCTGAAATCTCTAAGAGTCAACCATAATTTTTACAGGAAGGATTTTGTTGCCAACCAGTGTAATTAATTATTGAATGAATGATCTTAATGTGGTTCAGAATATTTGTTTAATTTAATTTAATTTATTTATTTATTTATTTTTTAAATAATTGATAAGTTTTTTCCCCCTTTTTTTTAAGGTTGGTCTTGAAAAACTGGACTTTGCTGCATCTCAGATTGCTACCATGCAAGATCAAATTACTGCTCTTCAGCCAGAACTAGTTAAAAAAGCTGAAGAAATTGAAAGTTTAATGGTTGAGATTGAGGCTGAAGCAGTTGATGTTGAGTCACAGAAAGAAGTAAGAATCATTTGTGAATTTATTTTTTATTTTTTTTAAATTGACAATTAACAGATATTTTCTGAAATATTTTTGCTTTTTTAGTACTTTTAGAAATATAATATAGGCTATTGTATAATATTGTTTATACCATTGAAAATTTCATTGGTTTCTTCTTTGATTATTTTCTTTAAAATTATTCCTAAGAATATTATTTCAGTAGATTCATATTTATTCTCATCTGAACAAAACTATGTTGGAAATGGAACTTTTTTTGTAACCTGTTTTCCTGCTTGAGGAAAATGTTATGAAAAGTGTGCTCTAATGTATGTTGCAATCTATTCAATTTTATTTGTGTAACAAATTTTATTACTGGGAATGAAATTTTTACACAAAAAAGAGATTTTATTATGATTTGAAAGAAGCTTTTAAATGTTGACTATACACTGCTTGAAGAGTTTTTGGACCTATTACACGCATTATTATAATTGTTACTTGAACTGATTATTTATCTAAATGTTAGCTTAAGTAAATTGTATAATATGACAAAATATACTGCTAAGTAATAAAAGCCATTCAATTATAATAAGTTTATTCTAAGTCCCAAAATCAAATTTATTAAAAAAAAAAAAAAACTTTTTATTTATTAATTTGATGTAAATTTGATAAATGTTGCTCTTC
Source organism: Maratus michaelseni (assembly GCA_963931845.1). Lineage (NCBI taxonomy): Eukaryota > Metazoa > Arthropoda > Arachnida > Araneae > Salticidae > Maratus > Maratus michaelseni. The sequence goes on along the minus strand of OZ007598.1, from coordinate 150,294,717 downwards.
TTTTTTCTAACTTCAAGTAAAATTCATTTTTGCAATTAAGTTTGAAAAAAAAATTGCTTTGTTTCACACATGCTTGACCACTTGATGCTAGAAAACGAGAAAAATATGTATAATGTTAATTTTTATATGCGTACTGAAATTTTTACTTTTTAGCTTGTTGCTGCAGAAGAAGCTGTAGCAAATAAAAAAGCTGCTAATGCTCAGGCTATGAAAGATGAATGTGAAAGAGAATTGGCTGAAGCTATTCCTGCTATGGAAAAAGCCATTCAGGCTTTAAATACCTTGAAGCCTCAAGATATTACATTGGTTAAGTCTATGAAGGTATTTATTAATTTTATCTAGTTTCCTTTTCATTGTGGCATCTCAAAGATTGCTTTTCTTTTTTTTTAACCATCTTTGAAATTGCTAAAGGTTGATTTTCCATTGTGTTATGCACTTTGTAACTAAACTAAATTTTAGCACATTATGTATTATGTAGATCATATACAGGTTTCCATAATTGAAATTGAGTACCTTTCCTGTTATAGATGGTAATTGCTGAAATCTAGTTTCACCTTTTAAACAGTGAAGTTCTTTTGTAGTATTCTGGAAGTGTTTGAAAGTGTTTCATAACCTATGCTTACTTGACGCATGATTTTTCTTTCTTTGTTTTATTATTATAGAGCCTCAAAAATAAGATTTTTTTTTAACCATCTTTTTTCTTTTATTCTAAACAATGTTTTTTTTTTTTTTTTTTTTTTTTTTTTTTTATGTCTTTACTTGAATGTAACTGTCTAAATGATATTGCTATTCTGTATAACATGATTTGCAGATATATAGTCTGAAATATGCTGTAAAAGTTTTGCATATGTATGCAGTTATTCTTCAAAAGAATCTTTACTGTAGAATAGGAAATTTCGGTATTCTTTGTAGAAATTGAACAGGACAGGCTCAGCTATGAATTACAAAAATACAACCAGGTCAGTCCGAGGCCGAACTTTTAGCTTTTACTCAAGATAGCATTTGATCAGGCCTAGCCAGTTCCAAGCCTGAAAGTTTTGGCCTGTGAAGAACTTTATAGCAATGGTCTTGTGAGTGACAGGTAATTGAAGTTTTACTGTGCAATATTGTTAGACAAGTAAAAAAGATGATTGCAGCCCGCTTACACCCCTTTTATGTTAACTGGCCACATAGATAGAGAAAGAGTCTTATTACCCCTGACTTATCTCAAAGTTGCCATTGAAGTGGTTAAATTGCATTAGTTCCACTATAATATTAAAAGCATTCTTAAATATGAAAACTCTGCATTAATATACCATAAATATGTCTGCAACTGTGTTATAATTTAATAATTATGTATCTAAAAATGGGATTTATATTATGCACAGAATTTATTTAAATTTTTATACTCTTTTATTAGGGCAGTTGTCTTAGATTTTTCTAAATATTTCAGAATCCTCCTCATGGTGTTAAACTTGTCATGGAAGCCATCTGCATTATGCGAGGCATAAAGCCTGAGCGAAAACCTGATCCTAGTGGCTCCGGTAAAATGATAGAGGATTATTGGGGACCATCTCAGAAGCTATTAGGTGACCTGAAGTTTTTAGATGCATTGAAGTCATATGATAAAGACAACATTCCCGAACCTATAATCAAAAAGATTCGACAAAAGTAATATATATATTTTTTTAATTGTTGAATATGTTTCAAAGAATGAATATATGAATAAAACAAATCATACAATGATTATTAATGTTATTTTCTCCAAAGCATGTTCATTAAATTAGAAATCTTAGTTATTATGATCATTTGTTTTATTATTATTGTTATTCATTTTTATAAACAGTTTATAGTGCAAATCAGTAAATTGGATCAATTTTATTGTGTCAAAAGTTTGTGTCATATGCAGGAATGTACGGTATTTGTTACCAAAAGCCAGACTTTCATTAAAAAGTATTTTGTCATAGCACTGTGCATCAAAAGAACTATCATCAAAGTTAGAATTCAATTTATATTTTGTGGCTTTAAAATATTGTCAATGATTTCATTATCAGTCATTTAATACTGATCACAGGGCTTTTATTTTTCCTACTTTTTCCTATTTTCTCCTTTTATTTTTCTCTAACACCAAATGTTTCAACTTTTACATTTATTTCAATGATGCTAAATATTTAGAATTGTATGGAGTTTATCCAGAAATATGGGAGGCATCTGAAAAAAAAACAGTATTTTACTAGTTTTAGCAATTTTTCATTGAAATTCAACATCTTTTTTATATTTTCCAAAAATATACTGTTAGCATTTACTTAATAAAAGGAAGTGTTTGATACCATTTAATTCCGAATCAATTCAATAGTCATTTTTTTGCTTATAAAAATGACTCTATGAATGTGTTCGAAAGTTTCATGGGGAAAATTTGTTGCCAACCTTCTTAAATTATTTATATCACAATATCATGTATATTGTTTCTGTTGTCAATATCCCTTGTTAGTTGTTATATCCATATACCAAACTCACAGTGATGAATGAGATATCACTCGAAAGGGTTTTGAACAGACTTTTGACATAGTACACTCACATTTTGTTCAAACATGTTTGATTAAAATTTGCAGTTAATTAAAAACTCAGGAAAAAAGTATCAGCAAATAATCTCTAATTTTGCAGTGCAAAAACCTTGCACAAATAAGTAAAAAAATGTAATTAATTACTAATTAGTTGATTATTATATAATTATTAATTATTTTTAAAAGATGAAATTAGTCCCCCCCCCCCCCAACTGGTTAAGTCGACATTCAACAAGAAATTTCACCCCTGTGATGAATATAAAAAATCAATGCCTATGCACTGGACTAAATAATATTGAATATAGGGGAAAATGCCCAGGAAAATCCCCCCAACAGAAAATTTGTAAAGTGAGGAGCGTTTGAAAAAAAGGGCACGGAACTTCCACAGCAAAATTTATATTCTCTAAAATTTAGTTTTTTCTTCAAGTGTCTGTTTTTTCTCTTATGATGTTTTTAGTCACTCCTTGTGAGGAAAAAAAAAGAACAAAAAAAATCGTGCATCAAGATTATGAAATGTATGGCATTTATCGTTCTTTTACAGAGACACACAAAACATAAATTGTAAATGCACATAGATTACAAAACACTTTCCAATGCTAACAGAATATTGTTAAGAAATTTCATGAAATGAGATATCTAAATAAGACATGGACTAAAATTGATGGACTCCAAAAAAACACACCAGTAAAAATCCATTCCCAACCATTCGCTGTCCATATTTGGTAATATGTGTGAATTCTTTCTTACAGTCCTGTATATGATCTAAAGAATTTATACTCGCTACATAATACACTAAAAAATGACGTTTAAAACTGTTTGCCACAGTGGAAAACTCACTTCCAGCAATTATCCATCATAGTCAGTCCTGTAAACAAATTTTTTTGTGCATCTTAGAAAATGAACGATAAATGCTATACATTCCATAATATATAGAAAACATGTTGTAGCACACTTCAGTGATCCTTTTTTATTTCATTATGTTTGAGTTATTATAATATTATTAAAATATACCACAAACTATTTTCACCCATAGAGCATAATATAATGGAATTCTTTTGTGCATTCCTGTAAACAAGCTATAAATGCTACTTATTCTATATTCCTGAGAAAGCATGTTGTAGTCCACCTCAGTGATGCATATCAATCTCATTATGTTTAAAATATCATAATGTAAAAGACTGAATTGTAGAATCTTTCCTGATATTTTTTGTACTTTTGATTAACCACTTTATTCTGGATTTGAAGGGGACAAATTTAGGAATCTTGAAGGAAACGAATTTAGAACTAAAAATAATAAAAACATATTGGCAGCTTTAGGCCTAACAATGAACCTCTTAGCCCATGGAGAGTTTGAACCAATCTACAAATATCAAACTTTCAATGCTAAGAAATGTATTTTGAGTCATCAGAATAACATTCTAATTTGAATAAAAAGTGTAACAAACTTTACCTCAAACTATTCTTGAAAAATAGTATACAAAAAGGTAACATTATATTTCCATCTCATTATCAGTATTTGATTGGAAAGTATAGAAGTGATTCATGAGTTGGCCAAATGGTAGCAACAATATCCACAATATTTAATAAATAAAAAGGGTTATGAATTTTTGGATGATTTGGGGGGAGGGGGGGGGGGGATTTTGGGCATTTTATTGTTTTTGAATGGGGAATCATTCTAATTTGAATAAAAACTATAACAAACTTTTCCTCAAACTAGTCTTGAAAAATACTATGCAAAAAGACAACATTATCTTTCCATGTCATTATCAGTGTTTGATTGGGAAGTACAGAAGCAATTCATAAGTTGGCCAAGTGGTAGCAGCAATATCCACAATATTCAAAAAGGGTTACGAATTTCTGGACGATAGGGGGGGGGGGGGAATTTTGGGCATTTTATTGTTTTTGAATGGGAATCATTCTAATTTGAATAAAAACTATAACAAACTATTCTTGAAAAATACTATGCAAAAAGACAACATCAGTGTTTGATTGGGAAGTACAGAAGCAATTCATAAGTTGACCAAATGGGGGAGGCGGGGGGAGGATTTTGGGCATTTTATTGTTTTTGAATGGTCAAATATTAATATAGATAATTTTTATAATGTGAGTTAATTAAATAATGTTATTAATTAATTTATTATTTACAGGTACTGCACTAATCCAGAGTTTGATCCTGCTGTTATTAAGAAAGTTTCTGTAGCTTGTGAAGGTCTTTGCAGTTGGGTTAGAGCAATGGATACTTACGATAGAGTAAATAAAGTAGTGGCTCCTAAAAAAATTAAATTAAAAGAAGCTACTGCTGAAGTTGCTGTTCAGATGAAAGCTTTAAATGAAAAGAAGAAGGCTCTGAAAGCTGTAAGTATATATGTAATGTTGGGGCAGAATGCAAAAACAGCATTTATTTTAATTTTTCTTCTTGTACAATATTTTTTATGCCTATTTATATAAAAAATACTAATCAGTCAAGTGCAAGTTTTACTCATTCACAAAGAGTTCCCGTGCAATCAATTTATTAATTACTAACTGCAATATTGCAAAAAATCATTGCTAAAAGAATGACTTTGTAAAAAACGTAGAATTATTCTAGGAATTATTTTTCCATAATTGATTTCAGTTGTAATGAAAAACATTGACTATTTATCACTATGATTCGTCTTACTTAAAACAAAGACCTTGCACAACGTTTAAACTTGGCATTGTGCCAAGTGTACTTTGAAAGGAGGTCACAATGTTGCAATGCTGTCTCATTCTGTGCCATGGTTTTTTAGATAGGTTTTTAATTAATATTTTGGCTAATTACTCTGTAGCAATACGTTTCTGTTGGCTACGTATAGTGGGACTTGTCACTTGAGATAAGATACAACGTGCCGGGATTGCTACCCCTAACGTGCACATGTACTTGTACTAAGAAAAACACACCTCAGGTTTTTTGAAGATTCGCTAAAAATGTTGTCCCAGGGAAATCTTGCTGAAGAGTATAATAGTAAAATTTTACTTAGTCTTTTTCTGTAACTACACCACCGAAAAATGAGTGTTGTCGACATCAGGCGACTCCAACATCGGACTTGAGAGATTACACATGTTTATGAGCCGAAAGACGTAAAGAAAAAAAATGCAGGAAATTGCTAGCAACGCATATTCTTTATTTTGTAATTGTATAATTCTTTAAGGTGGGCACTGATGAGATCGCTTATAATTATGATGGACCATTGGAAGTGCCGTTATGATCACGGACATTTTGTGCTAACTCACGGGGCAATCGGCAGAGCTGAGCCGGGGGAAAGGATCGAGCTCACACACTCTCCTGGATGATTTTACTGCAACTGAAAAATTCCGCCAAGTGGAGAAACCTACCTCGATGATCCGACTGGCGGTTCATCCAATCCGCGATGACGAGGCAAACCGGATGCGCGCGCATCACCCGAGAACGGGGGGAAGCGCTGCGCCATGATCGAAGCACATGGGGAAAAACTTGCATTTTCCCACGTGAGTGTTCGATAAAAATGGCGGCTGCGAAACCGTAAGACTAAATAAATAATAAATTGGAAATTCCGGCGTTCACAAAATTAACTCTAAAAACGCACCGGACATCGTAGCAACGAAAGTAATACATTAAAATGAAGGGAATTAAAAGTTATTAAAATTAGAAATATTAATTTAAATAGGAAATAATGAAAAACTAATTAAATAATTAAAATTAATGCTGAAAACGGGAATTAACCATATGGATACGCACGGGAAAAACAAATGTCCAATTTCTATTGTGACATTACACCCGAAAGAACGGAAAAAAGAAAAGAAAAAAAAAAATACGAAGTGCAAATTTTGAACTGTTCCAAAAACAAAATGCTGAAATTTTTAATGAGCCAAAAAGGAACAATGGCAAATTTTTGGGTAAGCGAAACATCATCAGTGGATACAAGGGGTTGACATGACAACTTGACAATAAGTCGTATAAAAAAACATCATAAATAGATTTATCACAAGTTACAACTGCAGTGATGGAACAGCTGCGCCAATTGCTCCAATTGCGCCAAAACGATAATGCTGCGCCATTCTGCGCCAAAACGATCATTTTTCAACAAAATTGCGCCCAACTGCGCCAATTCGATAATTTTCTTCTAGCAACATTTTGCCATAAGAAAAATTTCGTCATTCTTCGCGGTACGAAATCCCCTCTTTAAAGTGCCTGTTACGATTCGAAACGTGCTCGCACGCGCCGATCAGTCGATCCTCTGATTGGATTGAGTTTCCTGGAAAGGAACCAACTATATATGACTAGAGCTTAGCAGCTAGGAAGCTCGGCTCGCGAGACACCAATCACAGTCTGCTACAGGGGTGACTGTGGTCCGAATTTTCCGAAAAATTAAGGCAATGGTTTCCAAAATATATATATATATATATATATATATATATATATATATATATATCGGTCATAAATCCGAAAATTCGGACATAAAATGTATCGGTATTTCGGCAAATGATCGCCGAAAAAAATCAATCTCGTCATTCGTTCGAAGAAAAGTCGCCAATTTTGTCAAAGGATCGCGAGTAAAACATGACTTTCGTCAGAAAATCGTGAAAAAACGGCCAATTTCGTCAAAAACATTGCGAAAAGCGGCAAATTTCGTCAAAAGATCGCGAAAAAATGGCAAATTTTATCAACGGATCGCGGGAAAAACGTTACTTTCGTCAGAAAATCGAAAAAAACCCGGCAAATTTCGTCAAAAACATTGCTAAAAACGGCAAATTTTGTCAAAAGATCGCGAAAAAACGGCAAATTTAGTCAAAGATTGCGAAAAACGGCAAATTTCGTCATAAACATTGCGAAAAACGGCAAATTTCGCCCAAAGATCGCAAAAAATGACAAATTTTGTCAACAGATCATGGGAAAAACGTGACTTTTGTCAGAGCATCGTGAAAAAAGGCAAATTTCGTCAAAAACATTGCGAAAAACGGCAAATTTCTTCAAACATTGCGAAAAATGGCAAATTTCGTCAAAAGATCGCGAAAAAACAACAAATTTTGTCAACAGATCGCAGGAAAAACGTGACTTTCGTCAGAGAATCGTGTAAAAACGGCAAATTTTGTTAACACATCGCGAAAAACAGCAAATTTCGTCAAAAAATAGCGAAAAAAACCGCAAATTTTATCAACAGATCTTGGAAAAAACTGCAAATTTCGTCAAAGGAACGCAAAAAAAAAGTGACGGGAGTACGTGCTGATTAGCTTTTGGTGTAAATCGCTCAACAGGTGGCGCTGCTATCCTGCATTTCTCGCGACTTCCGCAATCTCTATCTCAAGAACTAATCCACTTATTTTCACCAAACTTCAGATTCAGTTAGACCTTGACATAAATAGATGCTGATTATATTTTGGTGTAGCTATCCCAACAGGTGGCACTGCTATACTACTTTTTTCATGATTTTCACGATAGCTGTATCTCAAGAACTAATACCCAGAATTTCATCAAACTTCAGATTCTGTTAGACCTTGACATAAATAGATGCTGATTACGTTTCGATATAAATAGCCCAACAGGTGGTGCTGCTATTCTACTTTTGCATGATTTCACAATAACTATATCTCAAGAACTAATGCACAGAACTTCGTTAAACTTTATATTTTGTTAGACCTTGACATAATCAGTCAGGGGTGATTCTGTTCCGAATTTTCCGAAAAATTAAGGCAGTCATTTCCTAAAATTAAAAAAAAAACTGTCATAAATCCGAAAATTCGGACATAAAATACATCGCGTTTTTCGACAAATGGTCGCCGAAAAAAAATCAATTTCGTCAATCGTTCGAAAAGAAATCGCCAATTTGTCAAAGGATGGCGGAAAAACGACAGATTGCGTCAAAAAAATCGCAAAAAACTGGCAAATTTCGTCAAAGGATCGTGGAAAACGGCAAATTTCGTCAAAACGTGGAAAAACGGCAAATTTCGTCAAAGGATCAAGGAAAAACGGCAAATTTCGTCAAAGGATCGTGAAAAAATGGCAAATTTCGTCAAAGGATCGCGAAAAATCGGCAGATTTCATCGAAGGATCGCGCTAAAACGACAAATTTTGTTAAAAGATCGCGAAAAAACGCCAAATTTCGTCAAAGGATGGTGAAAAAAACCAGCAAATTTCGTCAAAGGATCGTGAAAAAACGGCAAATTTTGTCAAAAGATCGCGATAAAACGACAAATTTTGTTAAAAGATCGCGAAAAAACGCCAAATTTCGTCAAAGGATCGTGAAAAAAAACGGCAAATTTCGTCAAAGGATCGCGAAAAAATGGCAAATTTCGTCAAAGGATCGCGAGAAAACGGCAAATTTCATCGAAAGATCGCGATAAAACGACAAATTTTGTTAAAAGATCGCGAAAAAACGGCAAATTTCGTCAAAGGATCGAGGAAAAACTGCAAATTTTGTCAGTGGGGTGCGGAAAAAAATCATTGTGCCGGAAGTGGATTCCCCCTCCCCCGTCTCCCTTGTTGTAACCTTTCAGAAAATTTGTTGTGAATTTCAGATTTTTTTTTTTTACTCAGAATTACCCCTAAATCAGATGCCAGTTAGATTGTGGTGTAAATCGCCCAACAGGTGGCGCTATTGCACTTCATTTATCATGATTTCTGAAATAGCTATATCTCAAGAATTAATGCACGGAATTTCATCAAACTTCATATTATGTTAAACCTTGACATAAATATATTCTTATTAGATTTGGATGTATACTGACCAACAGGTGGTGCTGCTATTCTCTGTTTTTCAGAATTTCCGCGATAGCTCTATCTCAAGAACGAGTAGATTGTCATTTAATTTTGGTTACAAACGATTTGATTGATAGAGAAAAAAGTTTTGTGATAGCTGTAACATAGTTTTTTTTTTTTTGTGTGTGTGTGTGTACGTTTTCTCTAAAAAGCTTTTTCATGCTTAAAAGAGAGGGATTTTGCAGCTCCATAATAGTTATTTTCTGCTGGAAAACCGTTTTGCTGCTCCGAAATGAGCGATTTGCTGCTCCGAAATGAGTCATTTGCTGCTCCAAAATGAGCGATTTCTGCTCCAAAATGAGCGGTTTGCTGCTCCAAAATGGTGTTTTGCTGCTCCAAAATGATGATCCTGGTGTTCCATCACTGCAACTGTCATACTATATACATTATGAAGCACTACAAAATTTCAGAAATTAAAGTTGACATGTGAAATTTAATTGATTACATTTTTCTGTAGTCATAATTGTAATTTACTTCTATTTAATAAACATTGTTACTGTTATGACTAAAATTCTTAAAAAAAATTACCACATGTGATGTGGAACTTTAAATATATATTCAGGAACACATTTGACATGTAAAAAAAACACACAAATATTAATTGAACACAAGAATTCTTCAGCATAACAATATATTGAAAATATTAGATATACCTTTATATTCACAAATAAAGAAAATGAGTGCCAGTGTGATGGCAAAAAAAAAAACAAGTTAGCTAGCAAAGAATTTTTTTTTTTTTTTTTTATACCTATAACATAAGTTTAACCTAAATTTTACCTAAAACATGGTGTTGCATTATGAGCATATTTTGGTATACTCATTTAAAAGTTTTGAATTAATTAAAAAAAACTTAACTATGAAAAAACAAAACTGGGATAAGATAAAAAAGTAAAAAGAAATACCTTAAAAATCTTATCAAATGTGTAACTACACATTGAGATAAATGCTGCCTAGACGGCGGGTGCTATATTAAAACACCACACTAATTCTTACTACATTGAGTAATATTAAATTATAAAATATAGTTGAACAAGTAATTGTGATGAATATATATATATGAAAACTATTGTCTATGAAATTTCAATAAAATTTATTTGAAATAATATACAGCTTCATAAATAATGAGATGGCAATGATACACATAATAAATATACAGAATACAAATATGCAGCCAATAAATACCTTAAAATATTATGAGTGAGATTTGAAAATTTTAATACAATAAATTTTGTATAAGTATTGGAACACACTGAATTACACATTGTCAAGAATAACAAACAACATCCCTCGTAAAAATGAAATAAGGCTCCCCGACACAGTGAAAGTTAAAAAAAAAAACATAGAATTACACTACACTCTAACCTGACTGACAAATGACACTGACCACAAAAATGAAGTAAGGAGCCCTGAAAGAGATGACTGTGTAAACTAACTTGAAAGTTTATGGATGAAAAAAAAATTGAAGTTTTGCAAAAAGTTCAGTGTATTTCACAAATGTTAAGTATGTGTCACAAAAAGTGTTGTTGTAATACAAAAAAAAAAAAAAAAAAAGAAACACAGTATGGTTGGATGCCAAACAACCTATGACTGTGTGTGTGTAAAGGACCTGTAAAATGAAATTGATTGTAGCACAAAACAAAACAGATGAAAACGACTGAAAAAGCTATTGAAATGAACACCAAAGGTGAGTACAACACCCAATTGTCATCTGTTACCTGGCAAAAGCCATACCCCTAAAACAATCACCAAGTTTAGAAAACAAGCAAATGCTGCAACGGCTGATTGGAATGCAGCCCAAGTGGATGAGAAGGTAAGTGAAAAAAAAATTTGAATAATTAAAGTAGATTTCCTCATCGACTTGCAAACATGTCTGATGAAAACACACTAACAGAACACAAAAAAAAAACACAATATATAAATATAATAGAAAAGGATTGACACAGTATGACGGTTGGTTCCCGGCAACCAATCAACGTGTACGTGGAAATTGAATAATGTAACATAAAATATATACAATATGTACAAAATGTTAGTGTGAATCTGCAAACATGCATGAAAATTAAATATTGAAATTGTATAAAAAAATGAAACATTAAATTGCTGCCATTCGCATGTGAGAATAAAGACACTCAAAAATTTAAATAGCTGTAAGTGTATATTTTGAATTAAATATACGTGTTAAATATTCACCACATAAAATTTAAAATTGTTATAAAAATATAAACAAATGTTTATAATGTGAAAATGAGAAGCATATTTCACAAATTATTTACTAACTAAGCATCTGTGTACCTTGTATTACATTAAAAAAAAACTCTTATAAGCATTTGACTTTGCAATTTATAAAATTTTCCAACACATATATTGTCATATTTATATACTTTTCATTACCAGCACCAATAATTCAAATATATGAACTATGATATAAAAAAAACAGTAGAGGCACTACATTTAATTATTTTACCAAAAATTGTAGATTTTGTGTTTAACATGTAATAAACACATCAAAAATTATTAGAAAAAAAAGGAAAATGGTGCATAATTGTAGAAATCATGCAAACTTGTATTGATAATTCAAATGTATTAACTTTGAGGGGGGGAAAAAAGACACCACACACCTAATCATTTCACCAAAAATTGAACCATACCTGGAAAAACGGAGAGTGGTACACACACCACACACCTAATCATTTCACCAAAAATTGAACCATACCTGGAAAAACGGAGAGTGGTACACACACCACACACCTAATCATTTCACTAAAAATTGAACCATACCAGGAAAAACAGAGAGTGGTACACACACCACACACCTAATCATTTCACCAAAAATTGAACCATAATTGGAAAAACGGAGAGTGGTACACAATTGTAGAAACATGTAAATTGCATATGTAACAGTGAAAAAAAAATTACTAATATAACACACTAAAATTTAGAATTTCCTGAACCCGTGAATGTTGAATTTAGAAAAAAAAAAAAAAAAAAAGAGTATGAGTGGCATGGCCATTTTATCATTCAATACTTAGCACACGTAACTATGCATGAATGACAAGAAAAAAACCTTTTATCAGATTATTCCTGGCCATGAAATAATCAGATAGAAGGATCCACAGTACTCATAATTAAATTAGGATGAATGTTCCTGAGTCTAACTTAGAAACATGAGAAAAAACTATTGATGAAAAATTTAGGAAAAAAAAAAAACAAGTAAACTTAATTAAAACTATGTGGAACTTTAACTAGTGCAAACCTAGGACAGTGAATTGGTAATTTCATGTAACTTCAACTGATCCCTGCACTATGATATTAATAACAAGAAAACATTATCTGCATATAAAAATTATGATACACACTAAATTGGTTAATTAGAAATATAGCAGAACAATGATTCATGCACTAATAATTTTAAAGAAATGATTTTTTTTTTTTTTTTTTTTTTTTTTTAATGATTTTTGTAAATGAAATATTTATATTTCATAAAATATCATGTCTATTGACACAGTGTTGCGTTGTTTTATGAATTTTTGAACTAAACACACATAATTTTAGTGACCTCTTTCTGTAAACATTAAATAATTTCAAATACTGGTGCATTTCTCTTGCATGCCATGAGTAAAAATAGTACTCCTTTTGACCTAAAATTTCCATAATTTTAGAAATCTATACTGAAATATATTGAAATACTTTGGCAAGAAAATAATTATTTTTCATAAAATAGTATTGGAATGCATTATTATTTATTTATTTTTGAAATGTTATTTCAAATAAAGCAGCTTTCTGCTTGTTTACTGTAAGCACACATATAGGAATAGATGCTTAAAAATTATTATACAAAATACATATACATTAAATTATCATAACACCATATTAAAAAATAAAAAAAAACTTATGTTGTAACAAAAATTAAGAAAAAGAAAAAGTGAGTTGCGTACCTCATCCAGTACATATTTGAACTTGTTGAAGAAAAAAAAACGTGAGATTAATGTTTTTATTATAAATATTATGAGCTGTTATCTTTAGTTTGGCTTTACTTTACTTTGAAATACACAGAGTTCGATTGGAAACTGCAGTTTTTGTGCAGAAATATCGTTTATCTTGACATGTGATGTCCATAATCATGATGTTTTTCATGCCATTTTTCAGATGTTGTCACAAATAAATCTTCATTGAACATATTAAATGATTCTTCATTTATTTTAAACCACTTGTTGTTACTGACGCTGACTTATAAAATAAAAGATGATTGCAGTCCATGATGACACGGATTACGCTAACGATATTTAAAATATTTCACAAACAAAAAAAAACTTTAACTGCTATAAGTTGTTGTATCACTTTTCACTGAATTAATTGAAGAAACAGATGATTGTCATGCTTGAAGACACGTGTGTCATGATAATCGCACAAAAAACTTAATATTTCACAAATATGATGGAGTTACGAAGATTGCAAAAAAAAAACAATATTACACAAACGAAGCTAGGACAACCGGCGAGCTGGTTTCTTGTCACCAATTGTAGCAATACGTTTCTGTTGGCTACGTATAGTGGGACTTGTCACTTGAGATAAGATACCACGTGCCGGGATTGCTACCCCTAACGTGCACGTGTACTTGTACTAAGAAAAACACACCTCAGGTTTTTTGAAGATTCGCTAAAAATGTTGTCCCAGGGAAATCTTGCTGAAGAGTATAATAGTAAAATTTTACTTACAGTCTTTTTCTGTAACTACACCACCAAAAAATGAGTGTTGTCGACATCAGGCGACTCAACATTGGACTTGAGAGATTACACATGTTTATGAGCCAAAAGATGTAAAGAAAAAAAAAGGCAGGAAATTTCTAGCAACACATATTCTTTATTTTGTAATTGTATAATTCTTTAAGGTGGGCACTGATGAGATCGCTTATAATTATGATGGACCATTGGAAGTGCCGTGATGATCACGGACATTTTGTGCTAACTCGTGCGGCAATCGGCAGAGCCAAGCCGGAAGAAAGGATCGAGCTCACACACTCTCCTGGATGATTTTACTGCAACTGAAACTTTCCGCCAAGCGGAGAAACCTACCTCGATGATCCGACCGGCGGTTCATCCAATCCGCGACGACGAGGCAAACTGGATGCGCGCGCATCACCCGAGAACAGGGGGAAGCGCTGCACCACGATCGAAGCACATGGGGAAAAACTTGCATTTTCCTGCGTGAGAGTTCGATAAAAATGGCGGCTGCGAAACCGTAAGACTAAATAAATAATAAATTGGAAATTCCGGCATTCGCAAAATTAACTCGAAAAACACACCGGACATCGTAGCAACGAAAGTAATACATTAAAATGAAGGGAATTAAAAGTTATTAAAATTAGAAATATTAATTTCTAATCTATCAATTTCTATTGTGACATACTCACAAATTTTTTCAAAAATTATTATCAACAATCCTTAGATGCTTCCATGACAATAAGTACCTTGACTGCCCCTCAACTCCTCTGCTTACTGCCCGCAAAGTAAAGTTTGTGTTTAACAAAAAATGTGATTTTCTCAAAAACTATGTGACCTAGGATAATTGCTATAGTTTTCCTGCATGGTATAAGAAAACTCCTACTACCCCTAATTTTTTCAATAATTTTAGTTTCAGTAAATTCAACAAGTTGGAAATTGTACGTCAAACATGACAAATGAGGTGCATTCGTACTATAGCTAGTTATATAAATATTCAGACCTTGACAATTTTTAATTCTGTGAAATGAATTATATCGTCTGCCGATTCATTTCTGTCATAAAATAAGTATCACGGTCGCTTGACGATTAAAACTCGGAAGCTCTTATAACAAGAAAGCACTGATTTTAAAAAAAAAAAAAAATTCAAACTCCTTAATAAATGTTTTTATTAATATTTTCTAAAGTTTTGATTCGATTTTTATAAAATTTGAAATGTCACGACAAAATTCTGCAAAGATAATATATCTAAAATTTCAAACCATTCGGTTGGGTAGTTTTTGCGTTGTTATATGTGGATGGACAGACAGACAGACGGACGGACGGACCAGACGACGACAATAGGTGCTATGTATTTATATAATTACAAACGCACCTAAAAATAGGGGGGGGCTTTTTTTTGCAGTACATTTTCCATGATATCTCTGAAAATATAATACCTAAAATTAAAACAAATATATCTTTGAGTTCAGTGATACGAGATCTTTCGAATGACCCCTCCTCCACACACACACACACACACACACTGTTTACAAAAAGAAAAAAATAATAAATCAAGTAACTTAATTAAACCCCTAAATTTTTCCTGACTGTATTTGTAAATGACTAATAATATATAAATATGTGCGTCAGTAGCCTTTATAATTCTGCCAAGTTTGAACCTTCCATGTCCTATAGTTTGCAAGAAAAAGGGTGGTGACAGACAGCTATACAAGTGATCTTATAATGGTTCCGTTTTTACTTTTTAAGTATGAAACCCTACAAAAAGAAGAAAAATTCTTGTTATCAAGTTTTGCTGCATGTTATTTCAGTCCTTTACTAAAGTATTTCTCTGTTTTTTGTTTTAGGTAACAGACAAACTTCAAGAATTAAATGACACATTTACAAGTAAAACTAAAGAGAAGAAAGATTTGGAAGAAAATCTGGAGCTTTGTGAGCAAAAGAAAGAACGAGCTACTAAAATGATTGGAGGTTTAGGAGGTGAAAAGGATCGATGGAGTGCAGCTGCTGATGGCTTAAAACTAGCTTATGATAATATTGTAGGAGATGTTCTCCTTTCTTCAGGTGTTGTTGCTTATCTAGGAGCTTTCACAGTAGATTTTAGACAAGTGAGCTATTCAGTTTCAATATTTTGTCATTTGGAAAGAATAAATGTTACTACTTTTTCAAAATCATTAAAGGAAAAAGAAAATTCAGTTAATTGAATTTCAAAATTTAGGGAGAAGCAATAGCCTTTCCCTGCCCACCTTTTGCTATCTATTTTGTGAAGTTTTAAATATCCTCTTTCTCTTTATGTTACATTAAAGTGGGAAAAAATGTTATTATTTTCTTTTTTCCATTAGAAATGTATATTATCTTGGAAATCAATGTGTAAGGAGTCTGGCATTCCCTGTTCAGATGATTTCTCTGTGATTGACACCCTTGGTGATGCTGTTGAAATTCGAGCATGGCAGATTGCTGGATTGCCAGTTGACAATTTCTCTGTAGAAAATAGTATGATAGTAAAATTCAGTCGTAGATGGCCTCTTTTGATAGATCCACAAGGTAAAAATTCCAGTCTTTTAAAAATAATTGTTGAGTTTAATAACTAATTTGTCTTTACAATTTCATATTAAAATGATCAAAGGCAACAACAGATGTAAACAAACTACTTTTGAAATTTCAGAATTGCTTATGAAAGCAAGTACTTTTGAGTTTTTAATCTTCAATATATCAATCCTGCTCATCTTTTTGGGATTGTTCATATTCCTTTCCTGATAAAGTGCACTACAAAATATTTGCTCTTAAAACTAATACCGTAAAATCCCGAAAGTAAGCCCCATCCTACTTTTAAGTAATATTGATTTTATTTTCCATTCCCAAATATAAGCCCCCCCCCCCTCCCCCCACATACACACACACAAAAAAAAAATTGATTTTAAAAATCCAAGGAAGAGAATTTTCAAGTTTTGAAAATTTTGGCAGATTTCCACTTTTTTTTTTATATTTTATTAATGAAATCCCCCCCCCCCCCCACATGAAATATCCGATTCTATTTTCTGCCCTCCCCAACACAAAAAGTTCAAAATCTTGAGAATCTTAAGTTCTGCTGGCCTTCTTGCTGTTTGCTAGCAATATAACAATAAGTAAAAAATCAGTCCTCTAAACTACAATGTCCCCCTCCATCCAAAATTTATGTTTCTCCCTCCCCCCTCAGCATACAAAATTTAAAATCTTTAAAATTCTTTATTAAAAAAATATATGCTCTATTTGTTGCTGTCTATGGACAATAAATAAATAATCAACCATTTCAATTATCTCTCTACCCCCAAACTTTCTGCGGTCCCCCCTCTTTGCCAACCCCTATACTTTTTTTAAAACTATTTATATAAAAAAAATCTGTCCTATTTGTTGCTTTGTATTAACAATAAATAAATAACAAATCATCTAAATTACCAACCCCCTCTTTTCAAATTCATATTACCCCCTCATCCTCGAGAATACAAAGTTTAAAATTTGTAAAACTCTTATTTGATGAAATCTTTTGTCTTATTTGTTGCTCTTTAGTAAAAATAAATAGTTAATTTGTCACCTAAGTTTTCTCTCTACTCCAAATATGTACAATATTTAAAATCAGCAGAATTTTTTGGAGTGGGGGGAGGAACAAATTAGATAATTATTTAATTATTGTTAAAAATTGTTATTTAATTATTGTAGGAAAAAGAAATGAAAAACTTTAAAGTATGTACTGGGAGGGGCAAAGAAAATAAAGAGGACTTTTGGGAGGGGGGGGCAGGAGGGATTTAGATTGTTGTTTAAATATTGTTACAAAAAATCACAAATACAGCAGAAAAAAAATTAAGAATTTTGACGATTTAAAATTTAATGAGATGCATTCCATTGGGAGGGTCTTCATGAGAAGATGCTGGGGGAGGGCAGGGGGAGAAAAGCAGAGATTTTGGGAGGAGGGGTTAATTTAGGTGGTAGATTAGGTTTATTTATTATTAATATAGAGTATTAAATGAGTCTGAAAAGAAATTTAGAATTAAAGAGTTATATTACTATGGGATTTTGGTACTAGAGGGGGGGGGGCAAAGGGGGAAGCAGTACTTTCGAGGGGGATTTAGATAATTGATTATTTATTGTTACAGTAAAATAACAAATAAAGAAAAAGATTAAAAAAAATAATAAAGTTTTAATTTATTTTTTTTTTGCAGGGGGGGGGGATTTAGATTTTATATATTTATTTATTTTTGAGTGAAAATCTCCCGAAATACAGAAGACTCTCGCCCCTTTTTACTTCTAAATTAATGATAAAAATTGATTTTTAAATGATTTTTTTTTTTTTTTAATTACGATTATAAGCCCTCTTCCCACATTTAACCCGTTTTAGTTTTGAAAAAGGGTGGCTTACAATCGGGATTTTATGGTAATGTTTTCTTAAGCAGATCTGAAATTTCAAGGAATTTCTACTGCAGTTAAATTGTCCTTTTTTAAAAATAAATAGGCTTTATTTCAATCATTGGAAATTTTAAATGGGTTTCCTATCTTTTAATGCCTCCTTTTTCTTTATTCTGAACTGAATTAAAAACTTTTTCATAAATTTAATTGTATAAATATAACATATGTGTAAATTTTTATGTCTGTCACTCAATTTAAGCATCAATTATATGAATATGACATTATTCCTAAAAAGGTATCAATGTATTCTAACATTTATTAATTGTGATTGATTCCATACTCATAGAATGGACTGTTTAATTGTAAGATTCACTACTCTCCCTGATCTTTAGAATTTTACTTTTTACAAGAAGAAAGCAGAATTTATTTTCTTAAACTTATGAAAAATACAGAAAGCATTTTCAACAGGAAGTTTTTTATATATATATAATATTATCTACTTATTTACAATATTTCTATACTCTAAATCCAAGAAAACTTTATTTGGTTTGTCTAATAACTAAATGTATTAAAATGTAGTGATAATGTATCAAAATATAGTTGTTTGCACTGTATGTTATATGTTATTGGCACATCAATAATATCTATTATTGAAAATGGCAAGGTTGATAACTTAATATAACTCAGTATCATTTGAAAATTTTATTGTTTTTTACTGTTGTATATGCAAATTTTCATATATTTTAAAGACACAACTGTCATAATCATGATGATATATAGCATTGCCTATTTTATCCCTTAGTATGGAAATGTTTTAATACCCACTAGTAATGATTGTGAGAGCACCTTCTAGCTTGATAGTTTAAAATTTTGCTGCTGAATATCACCTTTATGCATGTTTCTAGGTTATGAAAACTTTTGTTTTGGTTACATATTGATTAATTGAGAAAATTCTTGGGTTTTGAAGAGATAATCAGATAGTAATCAAAAGAAATATTTAAAAATTGTAACCTAGAATTCTGGAATAAAATTAAATATTCTTTTTTTTAATAAAATGTAGCTGGAATCAAGTTCCTTCTAGGCAGGTTCAGGAAGGTGCGGCATCCTGCCTGTCCTTTGATTACAAAAAGAGCACCCATCTTGCCCCTCACTCCAAAAATGGCAAACTTTTTCTTCCTCACTCCAAAAAATAGCAACCTTCTTGCCCCTAAGACTAAAATAGTATTCTTACTGCTTTTTGTATTAAAACATTTGCTTGCATGGTAAAAACTGACTTGTGTCTTGAAAAGAGTGCCTTGAACATTTAAATATTAAAAGGTCCTTTAAAAAAAATGCTTTTAAGATTATAAAAAATGCAATTTTCCTGTCAGCAGCACTCTGCCGGGGGCCATTGCGAAACTTTCTTCTCTTAACGGGCCTGCTTCAATGTGTGGATGCTGTGGCACAAGAGATCTGACTAACAAACGAGTCAGATCGAATATGCATATGTGTGTTTCCAAAATTTGTGGTAAAATTCCATTTTGTAATATTTTTGGGGGTAATTTCTGGCTCATTTTAGATCTGTCTTAATTATACATACAATAAATGAACAACAAAGGTTCAGCAAGGCCTTATTTTATAATATTTAATAAATAGATTGATATTACATATACACACTCATAAATAAATATTCTAACTTTTTCTAAACAATTAAAACAAAAATTCTATTTAAATTTTGTAATGTATGAATAATTTAAAATACACATTCTGTTACTAGGTATTACAATTAAGAAAATTCTATCTTTCAAGCACTCTTTATCTTGCAAAACATAGTTTTATAATTACTAATTATAATGTGCATTTTATATTTCTATGTATGGTTAAAAAATAAAGGATAAGAGAAAGTATCACAATTTCCAAATTCCACCCATTCAAATTTCACACTTTGTATATAAATTTAATATTTACTTAAAAGAAAAAAATCATTTAAACAGAAAAATCCCCTTCCATCTAGTAAATACATAGATTCACAAGTTGTTATTTTTTAAGAGTAAATAATTTTTTTATCTTCCTTTTTGTCAGGTTTTTCTTTGTTAAATTTGTTTTGGAATAATTGTTTAAAATAATTTGAAAAATGGTTATAATAAAAGTTTTAAAAAAATTTCAAAATATCATGGGAACAAACTTTATCAGAGTCGTTATCTTTTCAATTCACAATATTTTATATGATTCACTAATATTGATATCAGTAAACTTAGTTCATTTTCATTTGTTATGAATGCATTATTACAAGTATATGTAAAAGTCTATCTAAATATCAATAGTATATAAATAGTAGTATACATAAATGGCCGTATATGTTAATATTTTTCTCATACCAAACTTAAAAAAAATAAAAATTGTGATTTTTTTTTTTTTTTAAATCAGCCTATTATATCTATTATTATTATTATTCCATAAGCTTCGGCAATCACCTCAAATTTGAAACTTTTAGAGCATGCTAAATCAAAATAAATAAATATTCAGAAATTCAGAAAAAACTGATCTTTTTTTATTCATGGTAGCAGAAATGGAAGCTGAATTTTACGATGCTGTGAGTCAGAGGATAATTAACTGTATAAATTCATTAATGTATTAGCATCATGTGTCGTAAATTCCTTTAAAGCTATTATCTATTTATTTCAAATTTAAACCCATCCCATTACAATGTGTTCAACTTTAAGTTGCTTCGAGTATAATGGAAGAGATTTTCATCCAAATTGAAAATTACCCACCCACCCCGAAAAGAAATCCTGATGCTATATGCTAATTATTATTATAACTAACAATATTGTTATTAACATATATTATTATATATTCCTGACAAATACACGAAATAATTATTATTAATTATGGTAAAAGCATAAATGCTGAATAAAACTATACATTTGTGATATTACACAAATTTGTTTGCTTTCAACCTGAAGTCAACATTAGTAATTACACATTATTAAATTACATAACTTAAAGGGCTGATTGCAAAACCTCATATACCTACTTAAAAAAAAAAAAGTATGAATATCAATTGAAATGATACATTGTTAAGCCTTAAACATATATACTGTTATAATTAATTATAATACATCCTTACAAACAGTTCCAAACCATATAATTTAAAATATGTTAAACATGATAAAAATTAAACTAAATATTTCGCATTTCTACGAAAATAATATTTATACATGTTTATAAATTTAATTTTTAAACTATCAAAATAATTAGCCTAATAAATCCTATTTTACAAGCATTGTTTATCAATTAAAAATATATATACATCACAAAAGGAAGAGTTCTAAACAATTTTAAGTACACGGAAAACATACTTGTTTAAATAGACACTCTGGCATATGACTGTATGTAATGAAACAAACAATAAGTAATATGAATTGAAAGAATACATTATTAAAAACTTGTACACATAACACTACAGCCATTTGTAATACATCTTTTAAAGCTATTCTAGCCCATAGAATTGAAATACGTTAAAACCAAAACTAGATATTTGGAAATTCTACAAAAATGATACTTATACGTATTTACCTTATAAGATTTTTACATATAGAACTAATTAGCCCACGGAAACATATTTTAAAAACATTATTTGTTTGCTTCAAAAAAGATAACAAAGTAGTTCTAAAGTATTTAAAGCGTACTCGAAATCATACACATTTAAAAGATATTCTAATGAATGAAAGCAAATAAACAATAAGTTAATATCTACTTACTATTTCGGGAATTTTTGTTATTCTCGCATGTTATAGATTAAAGTAAAATGAAATTTGGAAACAACAAAATGTAACATTTACCTCTTTTAACCCTTTAACGGATAAAGCACTTCAATTGCTAAGATGTTGAAATAAATGATTGACACCGGAAATTATGAACAAATTTATTTTTATATATGAAAAAAGCGATATTTCACACATATATATATATATAATAAATGAAAAACATTTCTATTAAAATTCTGCTGTCACTGTTGAGTTTCGTAATTAAAGTTTTGTGGTTTCGTGTGGAAACCAATGAACGTTAAAGGGTTAAGGTAAGTAAATTTATGCTAAAAAAGGATAGGATTAGTTACTGTTATACAGAACAGAGATCAATTGATCGTGGCTGTGACATCACGTCACGTGTTCGAATGTTGAAATCAGGCCCGTAGAGAAGAAAGTTGTTTTTTCGCGATGACCTCAACTCTGCTCTTTTTAACACTTTCCAATAATTGAAACGTTTTTATGAATTCCGTTTGTCTGTCTGCTCTAACTGTCCATAACTATCCATGCTCTAACTCTCATAAGTATGCACGGACATGAAATTTTTATATGTTATTGAGATTTATTATAGAATGTTCAGTATTGAAAATGAAGTGTGTTGCATTTATAGTTTGTTTACAAAGGTACATAAAATGAATCCATTACATTATTATCTATGGGGAAAAATCATTTGTAATGCATTTTAATGATGCTATGATACTTCAAACATTATGAAATCACTGAAGTGGACTGCATGTTTTCTATAGATTATAGAGTGCATGATATTTACCATTCATTTACAGAGACACGCAAAATAATTTGGTTAAAGTACTGTCTGCAATCAATAATTGCTAGAAGTACGTTATATTCTGTGCTATGCATTTTTAAGCTGATCTAATTTTGAGTGCATTAGGTGGTGTGTATAAATTCTATAGATCGCATATATGAAAGACTTTGCACACATTACTGGATATGGACAGCAATTGTTGAAAATGGATTTTTACTGAGTCATGTGTTTTATAAGTTGCTTATTTAACTATCTCATTTCATTCTAAGAAAAAAAAAAGATAGTTTTTAATAATATCCTGTTAGTGTTAGAAAGTGTTTCATAATCTGTGCCTGATGTATGATTTTCCATCCTTGTTTAAATCAGTTTTTGGGCGGGACACTGTTGGAAAATTACTTACTCTTTTCATTTGCCTTTACCGGAAGAGATCCTTAAACTTATTGTTTTTAATATAAATGTACATAAATAAGTCAGTATCAAATAGCGGTTGCTTGGTAATATTTATATACTAATTAAAATGAAAAACAGTAAATCCTCTTAACCCCCTGACCGTCGAGAAAAAAGGTAAATTTGTAATGTTGTTTTCTCAATTTTTTTTAAAATGCTAAAAAAAGGATGAATTTTCAAACTTGGTATAAAAAACTTAATTACATATATGAGTATAATCCTTGAGAGTATTAATCATTACTCAATGTTTTAGAACTGCATTATATTTGTAGAAATATATTATTTAAAAAAAGGCTATTATTGCAGTGAAACCTACGGCATAGTGAACGGATATATCAGTTCACAGCGGTGAGAAGGCTAATACCAGACACATCATGACCATATAATTTGTCTTCTATTCAGAGGTAAAAACATACAAATCTGTAGGTGTTGGGTATGGAAAAGGTGTTTGCTGAAAGAAGTATCTGCTTTTCAAGAGTATCCGCTATGGAGATTTTATTGTACTGTGTACATAGGATGTACATTACAGTTAAAATTTTCTTTCAAACTGTAGTGATAGCAGATGGAAGATATAATATTTATTTCTCCTGTTTAAATTTTAAAATTAATTTTAATCACAATTTAAACTAGAAAATGCAATTGAAATGGTTATTTTAACAATTGAATCCCATATTACAAAAAGTGGTAAATTAAGCAAGCAAAAGCTCCATTTAAACTCTGAAACAGAAAAACTAAAATTTTAATTGTAATTTTTTTATTATTATTATTATTTATTCATTTATTTTGTAACATATTCATGTAAAGTGAAAACATTTTTTTTTTTTTTAGTGAATATAAACCTAAAAAATGTTTGTTTTATGTTTTCTAAGGAAAATAATTATAAGAAAAGATTTGTAAGAAATCAATTTTTTTCAAAATTTCCATTTCTCCAGGGAAAAAAAAAAAAAAAAAAAAAAAAAATTCACTATTTCAAAATTTCCAAAAATTTTACATCTCTAGTTGCAACTCCATTGAAGTATTGTCTTAAAATTTTCTTCCAAACTGTAGTGATAGCAGATGGAAGATATAATATTTATTTCTCCTGTTTAAATTTTAAAATTAATTTTAATCACAATTTAAACTAGAAAATGCAATTGAAATCGTTATTTTAACAATTGAATCACATATTACAAAAAGTGGTAAATTAAGCAAGCAAAAGCTCCATTTAAACTCTGAAACAGAAAAGCTAAAATTTTAATTGTAATTTTTATTATTATTATTATTATTTATTCATTTATTTTGTAACATATTCATGTAAAGTGAAAACATTTTTTTTTAGTGAATATAAACTTAAAATTAAAAAATGTTTATTTTATGTTTTCTAAGGAAAATAATTATAAGAAAAGCTTTGATTTGTGAGAAATCGATTTTTTCAAAATTTCCATTTCTCCAGAAAAAAAAAAAAAAATCCACTATTTCAAAATTTCCAAAAATTTTACATCTCTAGTTGCAACTCCATTGAAGTATTGTCTTTTATTTGATCATGAAAATGTGTGATGTTGTAATAACATTTTATGTTTTTAATAGGGGTGCAATGGATATCTGGCAGTGCATCCGGCCTGAAATTATAAAGCGATATTATGCTTTTATTGTTAATTGAACTCATTGATAAAATTATCAGATAATATAGCCAATAGTTTTCAAATACAATGCGTTAATTTATTAAATTAAAAATAATTTACTATTGATAGGTCCAACATGTAACGTATGTGACTCGTGCAATGCACTCATATGCCTTGGGCTCAGAATTGTATGTTGATTTTTTATAGAGTCGAACTATCTTTTTACTTGGGAAATGTTAGGCAAAGTTTCAAAATGTTTGAAAAAATGTTAAAACTTAAGCTTTAATATGCAATACTTCTGGTTATCTAAAAATGAATGTAATTTTTGCTTTAAGAAAATTGGTGATTATTAAATCACCAGAGCATAATTAACCATTAGCATAAGAAACAAAATAAACTAGGCTAACATTGAATATCTGAAATACATTGTAAATAATCAACAATAACTTCTCTAACATGTTTTTAATGTAAATATACATCAAGTTTAACATGATTTTAATGTTTTGTTATGATACACTTAAAAACAATATGGTTGAGTGAAATGTAACATTGTGTAATATATGCAAATAAGATTGTTAAATTATGGATAATGTATGTGAAATTCAAATTTTCTCCTCCCTCCTCTCTTTTTCTAAAGACACCCTACAATTATTTGCACACTGTATAATAAAACCAATGCCAGCCCTACCTACAGTTACATACTTCAGTAAGGTTTAGAAACAAATTTGCCTTAAATATATGGCAAATTGTGTTTCTAAACCTATACAAGAACAAAGATGTGAACAGCTATAAGTATTCATACAACATGTACATGCATTTATGAGCAACAGAGACAGTTAAAAAAGCAAAAGTAGAAGAATGACTCATCAAAGAACAACCTCTTTTTGCTATGTTAGTAGCAAACAAGAAAAAGTTTTTTGTTCTTACAACACAAAACTTGTTTTTATGTAAAGCGGGGGACAGAATGAAGTTAAAGGAAAAAAAATTAAGGTAAAGATATTAAATTAAATATTCTGTTTCAACTGTATTCAGTTTTAAGTTTTTTTATGAAAATATTCTATTGTTGTTAAACTAATATCTTAATTTGCTATTATTATATTACTGATTTTGTTATTATGTTACTAAGTTGCTATTTTAGTAGCAACTAACGATAACGGGTATTCTGTTATCAAAACACAAAACTTTCTTTTAAGTGGTAAAGCAGTAAGATATAATGAGTAGGGTTTACAGCCTGGATATACTTTATTAAAGAAACAAAAAGTACTAAATATTCCCTTTCAAATGTATTTAGTAGTAAGTTTTTCTTATCAAAATAATTTATTATTACTAAACCAGGGGCCGCGCTAAGAATTTCAAAATGTTAGCCAGTAAATTAGCCAAATTTATCTATTATTAGCCAAAAGTATATATATATGTAATTTTATTTGGCACAGATGTCCTATATGACCCACGTTGGCATGATTTTTCTCCCCCCGCCCCACCAATTTGGCGAAAACTTTGTTTTTGCATTATATATGTTTATTGTTGTTTATTTACTTTTATTTTTTTTATTTTAATTCTATAAATTATTTTAATTATGTGAATCAATATTTATTTATATCAAACTATCATTTATTTATTTTTATTTCCTTTTTTAAAATAATAGAAGCTATTTCCTTTATTACAATATTTTATTTTTATATTGAAATAAAAAATCACGTGCGATTATTGCATGCTATTTGTAACTAATATTCAAAAACGAAGTTTTTGCCAAATTCGCAGGGGGAAAAGATCGCGCCAATGTGGTGTGTGTAGGACATTTAGAGCATTGTAAAGTTTGATAAAGCATAACTTTTATTTAAAAAAAAAAAAAAAAAAAAAAAAAATTCCCTTATATTTTTGCAACACATTTTTAGAATACAAAAAAAAATTATTATACTCAATGAAAAATCAAATATTTAACCAATAAAATTATTACTTACTTGAAAGCTTTGGACCATCTGAACAAATACGGAATAATTTTTAACACAAACCATAAAGGAACTGCAAACTTGGCGGGGCAGTATTGCCTAACCACAGAATTAGAAAATCCCTTCTATGTTATGGCAAGAAGTATTTGAAGGAATTAAATTATTTCATCTGTCTTCGGAAAACTACTGGATTTACCAGTGGTAAATGTATTTGAACGTCCAGCATCAATGTACCAAGTGCAAACTAATATCTGCTTTTCAGAAATGTGTTTCAGCCATTTATGCTTTGAAAACCAACTTTGCTGAATTTTTCGTTTTTGTTCCGGACGAATTTCCAAGTCTTCATTACATTTTTTTTCTTTTTACGCCTTTCTCTTCTTCTACACTATCGAAATTATGATCTATTTTTTCAAAATACGAAAGAATTGAATGTTGTTGAGTCACTTTGACCACCAGTTTTTTACAAACTTAGATTCAGAAACAAGCATTTCAAAACGAAACAAACGCGGTTCCGTGGGCAGTGCAGCACCCGTCATCGACACAAATTGTCTGCTCTCCGTGCGGTATCAAGCGCATGCGAGCAAGTACGAAGATATTTGCTCCTCTCTCCCTCCAAGTTAGTGAGAAGTGGGCCCGATGCTAAGCCTAACAATGTGTCGGAAAGGCGCGAAGGGGGAGGAATACGGCTGTACATGAACTCATGACGAAAACGGAAATTCATTTACGTTTCAAAACATTACAGTACATATATTTGTACTGTGCAAAACATGATTACAACAGCGAAAGAGTCTAAAAGAAATCATTCGCCAGGCTTTTTGCCATAATAATTATTTGTTCGCCAATTTCATAATGTATTTGCATTTGGCATGTAGGCGAATGCTTAGCGCAGGCCCTGACTAAACTTAATTTGATTCTGATATAACTAATGATTTAAAATGATGTAATTATAATATTTGTACTGAAACTGAAATAATCATAAAATAATTGTTAATAAAAATTTAAAAGAAAAAAAAAAACAGAAAATATATAGTATTAATTAGTTTTTCAAAATCCATGCTCAATTTCTTTAAAAATAAATAAAACTAAGACATTGAAACATACTGCAGCCAGATATCCCGCCAAGTTTACATCCATTGCATCTCTAATGTTTCTCATTAGAACAATGCTGATTGAACAATTGCTTAATTTTTCAGGTCAAGCTAGTAAATGGATCAAAAATATGGAAAAAGACAATGAGTTAGATATCATAAAATTGACTGATAGCAACTATGTTAGAGTGTTAGAATTTGCACTTCAGTTTGGACGTCCTGTACTTTTAGAAAATGTAGGTGAAGATCTAGACCCTGTGCTTGAACCCGTTTTGACTAAAGCTGTGTTTAAAGAAGGTGGCATGGAAGTAAGTATAGTAGTGTTTTCAAATTGTCTATTTTTTCTCTTGCATAAATTAAGCATGTGACAATATTATTGCTTGTTTGTTTTTTTTTAGGGGGGGGGGTGTTTGTTTGTTAATGTAAAACTGCAGCAAATTTTTAAATAATCATAAATTTTATCATTATTATTTGCAATGCTGTTTAATTTACATAATTTTAATGCAATACAGAAATAGCTATGAGCAGTGCTTAATTTGTGCCAAAGCTCATGGAAGTTCAGATCCAATATTTTTTTTTAAATGAATATTTAAAGTATTAACTGGAGCTTATAAATACTGCACTCTGAATTTAGAAATGTATACCACAATGGAAAACAAACTTAACAATTATCGCTCATAGATAGTACTGTAACTGAATTACTTTGTGTGTCCCTATAAATGAACGATAAATAACCCACTATATTCTAAAGTAAGCTTCTTGTGGTGCACCTCAGTGATGTATATCCGTTTCAATATGTTTGAAATAGTGTAACATCATTAAAATATATTGCAAATGATTTTTTACTATAGGCCATAATGTAACGGAATTCTTTGAGTGTCCTTGTAAACGGACTATTAACGCTATAAACTTCATTTTCAGTACTGAACATGCCATAGTAATCCTTAATAACATATATTAATTACATGGCAATACCAACATATTTACACAAGTTAGAACATGGACAGACAAACCAAATTCATAAACACTTTTCAACTATGTTCGAAAGTGTTAAAAAGATGTTTTGTCATATAATTTCCTGGATGGCATCTGCTTAAGTAACATATTCTATGCGAACTTCTGCTAAAAAGTAAATATGTATATATAAATAAGTAAAAATCTCACATTAAAAACTTGGTACAGTAAAAGGAATTGCACCGGCTGCCGCACAACTTTTGCACCACCCTTGCTGTGGTTCTAGTATGTTCTCATAGTATCAAAGAAAAATTACACTGGTTTACACGGTTTCTATACTTTCGCCGAAATGTGTATTTTTTCATAGATTCTAGTGCACTGAGTACGGGAAAATTATTGAAAAAAATCTGTCACGTCTAGTTTAAAAAATATTTATTAAATACTTAAAAAAATAATAGCATGAAATAAAAAAAGAAAAAATTAGAAATGATTGATTTTACTCTTCTTTTTATAATTTTCTTGATCTATTTCTCTTAAAATAGACCAGCAGTAGTCCCCTAAGATACTTTCGTCCTAAAAACCTTTGTGTCTGTCTTCAAAAAGCTTAAGGTCTTGGTGAAAATGTTCGCCCTGCTCGTCTCTCACTGTGACCAAGTTTTCAAGGAAAAAATCCGGGTGTAAATGGAGTAAATGTACCTTCAGAGACATGTTCACACCTATTGCATGATAGTTTTTTAATAAAACAGCAATATGTTTTACAAAATTTTCATCTTCATGATTTCCTAAGAATCCATGGACGACAGTCCTTTTTGGTGAAATAACTGCTGAAAATTTAACTTTGATTTCGGTAAAAAGTTAATTTTATATTTGGTGTCAAGTTCCACTGTTGTAGACGAGTGGCAAGAATCTTTGCCTTTGATCTAGATAGTTGCAAGTCTCGCATAAGGTCGTTCAACTCATTTTGGTTTATTAAATGTGGCGTTTTATCATATTTGATTACAAATTCGTCATCATTTTCATACTCCATAAACAGAACGTCACTATCTTGGCAACTCGCACTTGACATACGTGGACATTCGTGAGTTTCCGAATGTGATATCGGTTTTGAGACTGATGGAATGTCAGGATATTGAATTTTATTTTTATTTTTTTAATTAAAGCCTGCAGTTTTTGTCAAACAAAAATAACAGCCATTTTCGTGATTTGAAGATTCTCTGCATAGCATTGGTGATCGAAATTGAAGATACTTTTTTTCTCCCGAAGCCCAGCATATAAGAATAAGCCTACAGCTTTCACAAAAAAGATGTGGGATCCACTTTTTATCTTGATTAATCACTGAGAATCCAAAATAATGCACATATGCAGTTTTAGAACATTCCGATATCGGTCTTCCTTTTTTTGCGAATATAAATTGCCCACAAATGTAACAAAAATGACCAGAATTTAATTTACACACTCTATTAGACATTTTATCAAAAACAAAATAACTTTAGTTCACAAAAACACAAGAAAACAGAATACAGAATCACAGTTGACAATGCCAGTAAGTTGAATGTGACTTGATAGATTATATTATATAATTAAAAATGTAATAATTTTAAAAATGTGACGTGATAGATTTTTTTCAAATATCTCCTTTCATTAGTAAGAAGTAGTATAATAAGAAAATAGGTGTTTCATCAAAAGTATATAAAAAATGTTTAAATTTGTAAACCAGTGTTATCTATTGTTATATTTATTTTTATATTTGAAAAACTTCCTGAAAAGCAATGAATAGAATTTCTACATGACTGGGCTATTTGCAGAATACATATGAAGCTCTATTGATTCTAGAAAAATCTCAAGAATAAACTCTAATAATGTCTCCCAGATCCAAAACTAACTCCAATTCTTATAACTGATTCATATTTCTAAAAGAGACACACAAAAATACTGTTGTATTTTATTTTATATGCTTTAATAAAAATATGTTTTCTAGAATGTTATAATTGAAAGACAGATTTTCATCTTAGTTACTTAAATTGTTATTTAACCTACTTATTTATTTATTTTATCTTTTTAGATGATTAAATTGGGAGATAATGTTGTTCAGTATTCCCCTCAGTTTAGGTTTTACATAACAACTAGATTACAAAATCCTCATTATTTGCCAGAAACATCTGTAAAGGTAATTTTTTTCATATTTTCATTACGTTTCCATTACTATTTTTTTAATTATGTTGAATTTAAAAAAAGTTATTTGAAATAATATAGGCAGCTTTTTATTTTCCTTTTACTAAATTTAATGATTAGTATTCAATTTGTAACAATACTTTGATTATTATTTCCCTGTGTTTGTTATGGACATTTTCAGTTTATAGTGTCTGACTGAAAAGTAAGACAGTATATATATGTGGCATTTTGACTAAGATGAGATAGCACCAGATGTAATTTTCCATGAGAAAATGGCAGTCCGTTAAAGATATAGCATATTGCAGTTGATATTCACGATCATGGCGAAGTAGTGAGGCAATGAAATGAGTCCACAAAAGTTTCTCCAGTAAATCCAGCCAATTTCCAGACAAATAGTTTATTTAGAATACGAGCGATGCAGAGACAATTCCCACAGGTATAAAACTTGTAGCCCTCGGGCTTCACGATGGTTCACTTCATTGATTTAAAGATGTTAAATGGCTATATGAATATTCTACGAGACGATAAACACCAGATACATATTTGTTTACACTTTCAGATACGTCAAAAATCCTCCTCTCCGACGGATGCGAGCTAGTTTTGTTCACTGAGCGTAGACATACAAAAAACGATGTCACGAGCGCACAAACCAATGAGTGAGAGGCGGCCTCCAGACCAGCGAATGAGGTTAGAGGGAGAAGCTAAGACAGGAAAGAATCCCTCACTTGGCCGCGTATCAATTTTGAAGTGAAAACCCAACGCGTGAAATCGGAAAATAAAATAATAATAATAAAAAGAAAATGGCTTTTTAAAAAACATTCGAAATGAGAGCGCATGTCTGAATTTTATAGATTGGGGAGCTGATAAAAGCTACGAATAAACTTAAAATTTTAGATTAAGATTTGGAATAAGATAATTATTAATATACGGATATTTACTTTCAAAAGGACATTAAATAGGAATAAATATTATTAAGAATTAAAGAAATACTGACTATGACAGAAGTTAGATTAATTTAAAGACTAATGCGAAATAAAATGGAAGGATACGAAGGAAATAAAATTTTTATATAACATTATCTCCCCCACCCCCCTAAAATCCGAATGACTGGTAGATCTGCTGATCTACAAGTTCATTAAGGCAAGCAAGAATTTGGACTACAAAATAGTTATCTGGTATTCTAGTTAATGTCAAAAATTCTCTGATTTTATTAAAGTTAACTCAATAGTTTTTTGTAAACGCGAACCTGTGGGAATTGTTTAAATACAATTACAATATAAATATTTTATTTACAAATAATATTTTTTCACTCTTCAAACATAAATAGTGAAAAGGATGAATATGAAGTAAACAAAGCATTTTTGTCTAAGCAGTGACAAGTAATAATGTCTAATAGTCCTCTTAATCAGTAAAAGTCTGAGTATTAGACCTTTCATTTCCAATAAAAGTTTCTTGGTATGGATATGAAGGCATGGATATGTCAAGTATTAGCCAGTATTACAGTTTTACGGCAATACAGTGTATTGATTCTGTAGTAGGATAATTCCAGTTAATCATAAAGTTCAAAAACCTAAGAAAGTTCCATCACCACTAAGTTCAATAAACAATTAAAGGGCTTGAACAATTAGTGCTTGAAGTTGATAAGTTTTGTGCCTTGTTAAGTGCACTTATCAAATAAAGTCCAGTCATTTAATAAAGTTCAATCAATTAGATATGAGTATTAGATGTTTTGCTAGCAGGATGTGACTTTTTATCATCAACTAATTTACTATCTGTGGTTCTCTTTTATCACAATTCTCAAGAATATTCTCTTTTATAATCTTGTATCACATAATAAATAACAATAACAATTATAATAACAGCATAATAATATCAACAATAACAAACACTTCAAAATAATACTAAATCATTAATTCATCTGTATATAATTTAATTCCTCATTCTTATTCAATACTAGTGAGGAATGAAAATATACTTAATAAAAGGAAACAAAATAAATAAATAGTAAAATAAGAAATATCTGTGGAAAATTATCAACAATTCAGTAAGATAATGTACTCATTCTGCTTTCAGTCAAACAGGAGAAACATAAGCTGTTCAATGAAAATAAGACCTTGAAGTGAATGGTGGATAATAAATTTAACTATTAGCATTAGTAGAGAAATTTATTCTATTATTATAATTTAATTTAATCCAGTGAATTTTTATTCAATTATTTTAATTTAATGTATTATTCTAATCTAATTTGCTATACTGTTCTAATTCAATTCAATCCAATATAAAAATTCTTAACTCAAATCAACTAATTTACGCCTAACAAGTTAACTCAAGCAAAAATATTGGTAGTAATATTCTTGGGAATTCCTATATTCAAGAACATACTGTTATACAGAAGAGAATTGATTAGTCAATTATAATTTGATTTCATTAAATTTAGTTAATTTTTGATTTACTAAGTTTAATATTAAGCTATTGATTTAACATTAGTTTGTTGCTGCTCATGTGATAACTTTAATTTGTCAGGAGGGTAATAAGGGCATAATTTTGATACATGAACTATTTCAGTAAATTTATTTTGAGTCTGTCTATTAATTTCAACATTTACATCAGATAATTTTTTAAGGATTTGATAGGGACCACTAAAAACTTGTGAGAGCTTTCTGGTATTGGGATAATGGAATTCTTCATAGATAACAAGATCTCCTATCTCAAATTTTGGCTCCACATAATTTCTATCATAATATTTTTTACTTTTCCAGTAAAATTCATCAGTGCATTTTTTAGCAATGTTGAGGGCTTCCTGGACAGGGGGGTAATAATTTTGCTTAAGAGGGGAATCATAGGGTAATTTGCCAAAAAGTAAATAAGCAGGGGGAATTTGGTTATGGAATGGGGTGTATTATTGTATTCATTAACTACTTCAGTCAGAAGTTTGGTCTAAGGAATTTTGGAGGTAGTAGAATTAACTTTACACTTTAATCTTGTAACTATTGATTGATTCATTCTCTCACATTTGCCATTCGTTTGGGGGTGATGTGATGTGGTTAAACGTTGCTTAATATTGTGATTCCGCAAAAAATTTTTAAATCTAGGTGAAGTAAAGGCTGCATTCCTATCACTTAATACCTTTTGAGGACCCTGTATATCGAAAATTTTGTTGAAACAGAATAATTGTTGAGGGAATTGAATATTGAAGACTTGTTTTAAGCAATTTGTGTATGTTTCTGTGGTAACACTTTTTGAAGGAAATGCCCAAACATATCTGGTTGCATGGTCGATGATGATGTGTAGATATTTTTTGGTAGAGTTATAATAATTGAATCCTCCCACAGTATCAATAGAAAGACATTCAAAAGGTTGATCTGTGGTGGGCATAGCTTGTAATAAGCCAAATTTTTTCTGTCTGGGTTTTTTATTCTTTTGACAAATATCACAATGTTTTACAAAATTGGTTATATCTTGAGTCATGTCAGGCCAATAATAATTAGGGGAGATTAAATTTAACATTTTTTGGATACCAGGATGACCAAATTTTTCATGTGCAACATTTAGTATTTTTCTCCTTAAAGACATGGGGACTACTATTTTTCGAAATCCTTTCCTTTTAATTATCATAAGTCCATTTTCATTTAGATAATTTTTACCACACACATTATCTTTTTCCTGCCTCTCTATAATTTCTTTAACGTCCAGAAGAAAAGTAAGTGGTTGAATAAAATGTGAAACTGGGTTTCTCGACAACATGTTGGCTTCGACATTTGTGGATCCCTTTTCGTAAACTATATTATATTCAAACATGCTCAACTTCAAAGACCATCTAAATAACCTGCCTCTCAGATGTTTAGTATTTTTTAACCGTACAAGATATGCATGATCAGTATGAATGGTAAAATTTACACCATGAAAATAATGATAGAATTTGTCTAAGGTGTCAATGATGGCAAGACACTCTAACTCGGTAATAAAATAATTCTTCTCATAACTTCTCAATCCTCTAGAGTAATAAGCAATGGGATGTAAAAAATTATTACTATCAGGTTGTTTTAGACTGCACCTACTGCCACCTGTGAGGCATCAACAAACATATGGAGGGGTAACTTAGGGTCATAAATTTTTAAGATAGGTTTGGCTATTAAGGCATCTTTTAATTTATGAAAAGCATCTTGACAATCTGTATTCCATTCCCATAATGTATTTTTCCTGAGTAATCTATTAAGAGGACCTCGAATTTCGGCATATTTATCTATAAACTTGTGATAAACATTGATAGATCCTAAGAATCTCTGAAGTTCCTTTACATTTAAAGGGAGTTTTAGTTTTTTTATTACATCAATATTAGCATTAGCAGGAGTTAATGTACCATTCTGGATGGTATATCCTAAGAAATTAATTTTATTTTGAACAAAATTGCATTTAGATAATTTAAGTTTAATGTTTTCAAGTCTACATAATTCAAATATTTTGTTTAAATGTTGCATGTGTTCTTCTAATGAGGAAGAAAAAATAATGATATCATCAAAATAATGACAAGCAAAGTCTATTTTGTATTTAGTAAGTATTCTTCTAAGGGTTCTATTAAATATTGGGAGGCCTAATTTAATCCCGAAGGGCAGAACTAACCATTCAAAGAGTAGCAAAAGGTACCAAAGTTGGTAGCAAAAGCCAATTTTTCAGTATCAGATGGATGTATGGGTATGTGCCAGTAGCCAGAGGCTAAATCTAAAGTTGGAAAGTACTGCGTACTACTTAGTTTATCTAAAATTCCATCGATACGAGGTAGGGGTTCTGCTTCATTTTTAATTATTGCATTTAGTTTTCTATAGTCAACACATAATCTAGTTTTTTTACCTTCTTCTCTTTTCATTACTAATGTAATAGGGGCAGAATAGGGACTATTGCTCTCTTTAATTAAACAAGCATCTAATAATGAATGAATTTGATCTGAAATCTCTTTTTCTTCTAAAGGGGAAGTTCTGTACGGCCTCAGAGATATTGGTAGGTCAGAATTAAGGAAAATACGTTGTGGTTCAATATTAATTCTCCCGACATCAAATTTATTTTTAGAAAAAATGTCTAAATAATCCCTTATACGTTCCCTTAAAGTTTCATTTTCTATAGAATTTATTTCCCCAATTAATTTAGAATTATCAACATTAGATGGAACAAGGGATTGAGGAGATATGATCTTTCCATAATCGGGTTGCACTCTCTGATAATCATAGTTAACATTAAAATGAAGTAATCTTAAATTATCACTGGATATGCTCTTAGATTGATTTAAAACAAGGTCTCCTTGTAATACTATACATTTTGCACAATCAATAATTAAATTAAACTTACAGCATTCTTGTAAACCTAATATAGCATAATCTAAATTTGTATTACATATAAAAAATCTAATATTTTGTTGCACATTACCTAATTTAAACAATAAATTACAAGCTTTATCTATTACAACAGTTCCTTTGGCTTGGCCAATAATAACAGGTGGAATATTTATAACTTTAGCATTTAACAATTTAACAAATTTAAAAGGTAAAATAGTTATGGTTGAGCCAGAATCAATCACACAAGGTAGTTCCTTGTTATTTACATATCCTGATACAATTAACTGTCATATATTATCAGTAGATGGTTGTGGTTGACTAAGAGGGTGCAGAAGATTGCAGAGGCCTAACATTGAATACACAATCCCTCTCCCAGTGGTAAACATTTTGGATACCTCTATTTAAACACATTCGACAGGGTCTACTTGGGTAATTTCTCTGAAAATGGGTAGTAGGCAACCTAGGATTGATAAATCTAGAATTTGGAGCATTAAAATTGCTCTGTGAATGAAAATTGGAATTTGGCACATGAAAATTTCGACTTGGGCGAACCCAATGTCTAGGTACCTGATCATATTGTGGCAATGATCTATAATTCTGAAAATTACTCCTAGAATTACTATTGTTAACATGAGAAGTAGGAATCACTACTAGCTGTTTAGCCATTACGTACCAGTCTATTGTATTTTTTGGAGGGTTACTAATCATATAATTCTGGTACTCAGGTTTGAGATCGTCTGTTAATCCGTGTACTATTATAGTTTCACATAAACAAAGTTGTCTACCTATTTCAACCTTTTTTCGAAAGTACTTATCCAAATCATTGAGGTCATTTAATTTCATAGAAGCAAATTCTGAAAATCGAGGAACATGAACAGTTATAAATTTTTCAGTAAGAATATCAGTTATTTTGTCAAAAGCATTACATTCTAAACATTCATTGATAAATACCTTCAGAGCCTCTCCTTTCAAATATTTGGAAATATTTTTAATCTTCCAATTTTCATCTTTCTTTTCAGAAAGGCATGTTTTGTCAAAATGGTTTAACCAAGACTGAATGTTCATTCCAGATTCGAAATCAAAAGGAATGATGTTTTTTTCGTTTTCACTCATTTTGTGATCACCGGGGACTTTTACAAATCCAGATCGCAATAACGTAAAAGAGGGGTACCTCATTAACATAAAATTAAAGAGAATTAACACAACAAGATGTAAAACAAAATTTAAATTAAATAACAAATGTAAATACCTCCATCTCTAATAAAAAAAGATAATAATAATAATAATACAACAAATAAAAAAAATCTGAGTGAAACTTAAATAACATAAAAATAAATAAAATAATAAATAATACATACAATAATAAATCTTTTCAAACTTACGTAACTCCGTTCACAAGTGTCTGCCTGTTTACTTTTTGAAATTTTAAGACGACCAATAATTTTATTTATTAATTTGTAAAATGATAATTTTTCATCTTTTTTTTTTCTGTTAAAAAAAATATTTATTTAGATTATTCCATCATAATTGAGATGGTGCTTTGTAGAAAATTCACACAGCCTGTATCCGGTGTTTCCAGGTACAAAAACTTCCATCACTTTTTGAAAATACTCGATGCACACCTCGTGAGAATCAATCACACATGCCGCAATGAAGATGCACAGCAGCACCCGGCAATACATTCGCAGGTCCTCCGTCCATCAGAATAAGAAGATCAGAAGAACAAATTATCGACACACACTTCGCGAGAACCAGACGCATGCAGCGCAATGAAGATGTTCAGCAACTTATTCAGCAACATGTTCGCAGCTCCTCTGTTTATCAAAATATTGGCATGGCTTGGCGTAAGTTCATAGAATCCTGACGGGCTTTTTGTGGCATTTTGACTAAGATGAGATAGCACCAGATGTAATTTTCCATGAGAAAATGGCAGTCCGTTAAAGATATAGCATATTGCAGTCAGGGGCCTCGCTAAGGGGGGGGGACGGGGGGAGGAGCCTCCCCCCCAAACGTTTGTGAATGCTATTACACTTGGCAAATTTACAAACTCTTATTTGGCAAATTTGTATAAAACTTTAATAAAAACTATAATACACTCTCTATTTTTAATGGACTTGGCAAAAGTTACAATTCTAATTGGGAATATTATTAAACTTTTTACAAATAAGAACTATATTACATTTTCTAACTGTGGTATTTTGGTAAATTGTAAAACTATGTGGCAAACTTGTTGAATTGGCGAGAACTATTTATTTTTATTTTTCAGTGAGTTGGCAAATACTGAAATTTTACTTGGCAATTTAAGGTCCTCTCCCCCCTCAATAAAAAGTCATAGCGATGACACTGATTGCAGTCGATATTCACGATCATGGCGAAGTAGTGAGGAAATGAAATGAGTCCTCTTTCTTCCAGTAAATCCAGCCAATTTCCAGACAAATAGTTTATTTAGAATACGAGCGATGCAGAGACAATTCCCACAGGTATAAAACTTATAGACCTCGGGCTTCACGCTGGTTCACTTCATTGATTTACAGATGTTAAATGGCTATATGAATATTCTACGAGACGATAAACACCAGATACATATTTGTTTATACTTTTAGATACGTCAAAAATCCTCCTCTCCGACGGATGCGAGCTAGTTTTGTTCACTCAGCGTAGACATACAAAAAATTATGTCACGAGCGCACGAACCAATGAGTGAGAGGCGGCCTCCAGACCAGCGAATGAGGTTAGAGGGAGAAGCTAAGACAGGAAAGAATCCCTCACTTGGCCACGTATCAATTTTGAAGTGAAAAACCCAACGCGTGAAATCAGAAAATAAAATAATAATAAAAAGAAAATGGCTTTTTAAAAAACATTCGAAATGAGAACGCACCTCTGAATTTTATAGATTGGGGAGCTGATAAAAGCTACGAATGAACTTAAAATTTTAGATTAAGATTTGGAATAAGATAATTATTAATATACGGATATTTACTTTCAAAAGGACATTAAATAGGAATAAATATTATTAAGAATTAAAGAAATACTGACTATGACAGAAGTTAGATTAATTTAAAGACTAATGCGAAATAAAATGAAAGGATACGAAGGAAATAAAATTTTTATATAACATATATATATGTATATATAACTTACTTTTTACTATTTACACTCACTCTACTGTTCTCTAACTTCTGAGTTTTATGCAAACAATTTGGACATAATATTTTAGCATTAATAAATTCCTATCTGTCCTTGACATTTATGTTATTAAATTTTGAATATTTAAATAACTGATGAGTCTTTTAATTAATTTTAACATTATGGTATTTTTTTCTTTTTTTTTTTTTTTTCAATAAAACCATTTTTATACATGCTTTTTTCAGTGAAAGGAGTGATAATATGTTTTAAGAAAATATTTGAGAAAAATTTAAAAATATATTATTTTAATTTTGTTAAAATATATTATCCTTTCCTTTCTGCAGTTCCTCAATGTCCTATCACAAACTCATTAACAATGAGATTTATTATTAGTATTATTATTGGAGGGAAGGGGTCAGCAAATCCTTTTCTTTTTCTATGCACTTTTCATAGAATAAGGTTTATAATGTGTTTTAAGAAATTATTTTAGAAAAATGTTTTGTACAATATAGGGCCACTAAAAGGTACTAAATTCTGTTCAGTTCCTCATTATTCTATTACATTTTTTTCTTTGTTATCTTTGTTATCAGAAAACTGAATTTAACCATTTAGTTATAATTAGTTTTACAATAACTACATTATCTTTACTTCCTGTTTGCATTTTCACTAATGGCCAATATGTATGTGACATCACATTGAGAATCACATGATGAAAAACTGATAGTGTATTCATTTGTTTACAAATTACAAAATCATCTGATGATAAATACAGATAAATTCATGTGTAATATATTTTCATATACAAATTGCTGTTTGATAAATTCACCTGTACAGTAAAATAACTTAAAAAAAGAGAGAAAAAGTGCACAAGAAAATAACAAATTTATGTTCTCTAAACATCTTCAGTTGAAGAAAAAAATTATTTGCATCTCAATTAATTTGCAGGTAATAAATTTAAATGCTAACTTTGCACATATCCACCTTTCTTTATATAATATTTTTAATTTATATTGTAAATAAAATGAAGAATATGCATGAAACTGCATTTAAAAAAAAAGGGGGAGGGATTCACCTATACAACTTATACTGTTTCTCACAAGTTCTAAAACTTGGTATAAAAACAAAATATATGTCTAATTTTACCAAAATGCTTTTAAATAGTGCCATTCTCAATGTTATTTTCAAACAGATAACTTTTTGTAACCTCAAACCCAAAGGAAACATATTACCTATTGTTTTTTAAATAGCTCAAATATATTATTTATAGCAATGTATCACATTTTCTTTACTATTAAAAAAATAATTATTAATTTTGATTATTAAAAAAATATCAAATTTTGAATGATAAATTTAATTTTGGATTATTTATTAATTTTATTTTTTTTTTCTTGTTTGTTTTTTCAATGCATATTGTCAGTTTTAAAAAAGAGTAACAAAATTTAAAAAATAAAATTCTGAGAAAATTGTTGAAAAGTTTTTCTTTAAAGATTGTATATTACTTTTTTATTTACAAACAAATTTATCTAGCAGCAACTATAAATAGTTTGGAAATGACACTCTTCCATTGTAAAATATTACAAATATATCAAAAATGCGAATTTTTGGCTTGTCACTCTTCTTAAATACTGATGATGTGATATTTTGAATATAAATCTGATATACTATATGACTGCATTCTTTGCAACAGGTAACTCTTATAAATTTTATGATCACCCCCCTTGGGTTGCAAGACCAGCTTTTGGGTATGGTTGCTGCTAAGGAAAATCCTGCCTTGGAAGAAAGCAAAAATAAATTAATCTTAGAAAGTGCTGATAATAAAAGGCAACTGAAAGAAATTGAGGATCGCATTTTAGAAGTTCTGTCATCATCAGAGGTACATTTTTTGTTTATTTCTACAAAAGTATTATTAAAATTTATTTTTTCCCTTGCTATCAGTTATATAATTATTGTTCATTTTCATTATTTGCGTTCTGTAAATTCCTGCTGTTCAGAATTTTCTTATTTCATGAATTTTTTAGATTGTTTTAATAAGGAATCTTAGTTTTAAAAAAGTCATTTTTTTTTCCTCATTGATTAATTGAAAAGTCATATTTAATTTTTTATACTAATCTAAAATTTCAAAGGTTTATGTGTTCGTTTTATAATGTAATTTAAACAGTACTTTTTATTATATTTTAATGTGAGAAAAAAGCTTCCATTAAACAATAATTTAATAAACTTTGTTTTGCTGTTACTGCTTATTGAATATTGATTATTTAAAAAATTATACTGAATTAATTTCAAGTTATTTCTTTCTTTGCAAATATTTGACCTTGGCTTTTTTACAATAATTATACCTGTGAATATGTAATATGGTAGTACAGTCAACTCTCGAAAATCTGAAAATGCCCAAAATTTTCATGTTATTCACAAAGTAAACAATGAGATTTTCTGTTAAAATCCAGCAAAAAAAAAAAAAAAAAAAAAAAAAAAAAAAAAAAAAAAAAATTAAAATGGCCATGTCTGATTAGTTGATGACTTGTGCTGAGGAAGCACCAATCATCATCAGATGAGGAAATTGTAAGTGGTATAATGCTGTCTTCAAAGCACTTATCAGATACTGAATTGAAGAAAGAAGGAGAGAAACATAATTTAGGTTATGCTCACAGAGATAAATACAGACTTCTACTTCTTTATGTGGTTTCTGTTAGTGCAGTAATTTTTTTTTCATCCGATCCCTCGATTAATGCAGATTTAATTCAATTACTGTGCAAAACACAGAATGAGTGATCCCATTTTGCCAGCCAAACAGCGCTGTATTGTTATGTAGGTAAAATACAAAATCTGGCAAAAAAATTGACCAATGGCGCAACAATCAGACAAAAGTCGTCATTATGCAGAATTGAATTTAAGATTGATTTTTTAATATTTCTTGATTATCACTTGTTAAATTAACTTGCACTTTA
This sequence comes from Maratus michaelseni, assembly GCA_963931845.1. Lineage (NCBI taxonomy): Eukaryota > Metazoa > Arthropoda > Arachnida > Araneae > Salticidae > Maratus > Maratus michaelseni. Next base: position 150,252,159 of record OZ007598.1, on the reverse strand, counting down.
ATGCTAATGAAAAATCATGTACCTTACATAAATTTTATTTAAAAGTTTCAAATCAAGGTGTATATGTAACTTCTAATAATAACACATTTAAAAAAAAAAAAAAAACACCATAGTACCAAACTGATTTTTAAACAATAAATGTTCTTAAACAAACTACTAATAATCAAATGTTTAACAAGTTTATGTAATAATTGTAATAGTAATTAAAATTTATCAAAATTATTCTTTAAATAATTAGTTTTTTAATGGATTTTTTTTTTCATTAGAGATATTGATTTTCATTAGTATTAAATATTTTTAGCATATAGTTATATCACAAAGCTTTTGTCCTTTATGAATGGAATTTATTCACTTGTTTAGATGAATTCAATCACTTGTATATAATAAAAGCTTTATCTTGAATTTAAAAAAAAAAGTTTTAATTTTTTAATTTTGTTTAATATAAAAAACTGTATTATTAATTTTTATTATTATTCATAGGGTAATATTTTGGAAGATGAAACTGGTTGTCAGGTGCTTACATCTTCAAAAATATTGTCTGAAGAAATATCAGCAAAAGAAGTAAATGACAGTCTTGCTTTCTTCTTTTCACCTACGCACGTAAAGAGAATTATTTAAATCCATTAAAATAAACGTAATGATTTTTTTTTCTTTTTTCTCTCAGAAAGTTGCTGAAGAAACAAAATTGGAAATTGATACAGTTCGAAATGGATACCAACCAGTTTCAGTACATTCATCAATATTGTTTTTCTGCATATCTAGCTTAAGTAATATTGATCCTATGTACCAGTACTCACTTTCATGGTTTATAGCATTGTATTATCAGGTAAAATAGCTTATTATTTTTTTTCATACTTTGCTTCAATAATCTTAAAGTATTTTTGCTATTTCGATGTATCTTTCCTATAAAAAAAGAAAGTCAGCTAAAACATTTTTTTTTCTTTTGAAAATAGAGGAAACATTAATTTCTCAATTTACCATCATTTCTGTAATGTTCAATAAGTATCATGGGCAACAACAAGTGTGTGTGGGGGGATCAATCCTCTCACCCCTGATTTTGAAATTTATTTAACTATATATATATATATATATATATATATATATATATATATATATATTTTAATCTCTGATGACTCTGGGGGAAAAAAAAAGTAATATTTCCTGAGTGACTTAAAATAATTATATATTAAGAGAAGAATTTTTTTCCCCATAAGAACTCCCTGATCCTCCTGTACAACACAACTTTTAATTACTTCTTATGTTCCTGTGTTTAAAAAATATCTTAAATGGGGGTGCAGGGAGGCAGAGTAGGGGCTGCCATATCAAAGCTTACTTGGAGGAGGTGGGTGGGGTGGGAGGATTTCTTTTGATTTTGTTCTTGTTCTGGATAGTTGAGAAGCAATCATACAATTTTATTCCTTCATATATTTTTTAAATTAGCCAAAATACTGATTAATGAAAAATGTGTCTCACTTTGAGAATGTTGCAATAGAATGGATCATTATTGATAATTATTTCTGTGCTTAAAGTGTTTATTTAATGCTAATGTTTCTATTTTAATCAAATCTGACAAGTCATTTTAGCTTTTGTGCAATTTCTGAAAAAAAAAAAGAAAAAAAAGAGTTTGACCTGTGACAACTGATATGCCCTGAAATATCAAATTCCTTGGGGTTTAGTCAATCCCTCTCCCCCCAGCCTTTCCCAAATCCCACCTCAGGTGCAGAATCCCCTGATGATAAAAAAGATATATATAATGATTGATATTTCTTAATTGTTAACTTTTTGTATTGCTTTTTATGTTGATATATTTGAAAATTATCTGCATTGTGGTTTCTGACTAAAAATTCTCATTTCAGCCTTTTTCATATTTATATTCTTTATTTTAAAGAATACAGGTTTAACAAAGTGTTAAAAATGATTATCATTTTGAAAATCAGGATTTCTTTGTATTTTCAGCTTTGCTATCAATTTCAGAAACCTGTGCTTTGGCACAGTTTTTTTTTTTTTTTTTTTTTTTTTTTTAAATCACCGTTTTATTCTATGGATTACAGGCACACCTGTTCCAAAACCTTTCCCCTCCCTGGATTTCTTTCTGATGATGCCCATGAAAGGAATCAAAAATAATAAATGAATTAGAATATTGCTAGATCTCATTTATATTACTTTGAAAACACATATGTTTTTTTTTTCTATTTCCCAACAGTGCAAAATAATTTTTTACCAAAAATTTTTAATTTACATACCAGTTGTTGGTGCATATGAAAAAAAAATTTGGTTGCTTTTATCATCATCTGATTTATTTTTATATTTATGTTTTTAGAATCAGAAGAAATTGATTGTTTATCTTTTTGCTTCTTTTACTTATGTGATATTATTCTTCTTTTACTTATGTGATATTATTCTTCTTTTACTTATATAATATTATATGTGATTAATTGTTCATTCTGGCATTCCAGAGTAGGCACAAGATTTTTTTGCGGCATTTAGTTATTTAAATAAAGATATCAATCTTTCCCATATTTCCAGTTTAACTCCTTTTCTGTTGTATAATATGACATCATCTGTTTTTACTTTTTCATTTTTCTCAAAAAAAAAAAAAAAAAAAAAAATCATGAGCCATAGTAGTATTTTATAAAATCCAAGCTTGGACTCAATCTGTGTAGTTTATGGTTAAAAAATACTTTTTATATTTGCAAATAAAAAGATAAATATGCTTGCATATATATTTATAATACAATACCATTAACTTCTGTAATTTTATTATGTATTTTTTACATAACATACAAGTTTTTTTTAAATCTGATTTTATGATCTATTGAATTTTTTAAATTCCCATTAGATGTATATTCATGTATAATTTGTATCACCTCAAGTAATATTACTGTGATCTCAAAAACATTCTCTTTTTTTTTAGTCAATTGAAAACAGTGAACAATCTCCAGATTTGGAAGCTCGAATTAAAAATTTGAATAATCATTTTACTGCTAGCATTTATAGAAATATTTGTAGATCTTTATTTGAAAAGGACAAACTGCTCTTCTCCTTCTTATTGTGCATTGGTATTTTGCGAGGAAGGTAAACATAATTTTTTTAATTTATTTTCCTGTAAACTAAGGAAAGGGCGGAAATTAACAATTTATCTTTTAAAGGAAACTCTATTAAATTAAACAAACTTTTAATAACGAATTCTAAAAAAAAAAAAAAAAAAAAAAAAAAAAAATTGGTCCAATTGTCAGGAAGCTCAGGACAACAATAAAAAATAATAATATAAGGATTCATAATCTCCTTTCTAATTGTTGGGTTTTATTATCTTGGTAATGGTGATTCTGAAACAAACAATTTTTTTTTAACTGAATGTGGAAATCTAGAGAACCATACATTTTCACAAAAAAATATATTATTATTGTTATTTTTAACTTTGTGTAATTTAAAAGAAAAATAAAAAAGGCAAAAGGTTTTCTTTGAAGCCATGTTTATAAACAAAATAGGAATCATAAAGTAAATTTATTAGTTCACCAGATAAGTTGTGTTATGTATTTTCACTCAAAGTGTGAAGTTGTGAACTTAATTTCCAACCTTCCCACAATCCCCATCAGCTCAAAAAATACCATTTTGAGAAAAACATATTTAAAGTTTTTGGAAGAGGTATTGACGATTCGGCAGCTGATGCAAACAAAAGTATGTAAAAGCATGTATTTATTTAATTGAATTATGAGAAAAGCAGTATTGGAAACGGAAATAAATGTATAATTTTTAGGCTAATATATATACATATATATTAAAGGTTTTACACCAGTATCTTCCCTTTAGTTAATTTTTATTTGGAAAACTTATTTTACTTTTTCTTTAAAAACATCCAAATCTAAACACCTTTGAAAGTCTCTTTCTGCCTAAAACATACTATAAATACTATATATTTATTTAATTAGATCTTGGCAAACATTGTGGACTCTCTATAGATATAAATTTCTAGAATTTTTTAATTTGTTAAAGATTTTTAAAATTGTATTAGAAAGCTAAAAATGTAACATGTCAATTTGACTGGATGCCAAATATCTAGTAAAATTTGTAGTTGGATATTCGTTCATCCAGCAGCAATATGTTTCTCTGCCTTCATTTTTTTTTCTTTAAGAAAAAAATAGAGTAGGGGTTTTCAGATTAATTAATTAGCTATTTCTATTTATTTTCTTTTTGGTAATAATAATAAAATAAATAAAAGACATTTTCTAATATTGCTGTTACAGTAAAACCTCCATAACGGACACTCCCGAATAGCGGACACCTCTATTTAGCGGACAATTTTGCGATCCCCAAAACCTGTATATTTGTACATTTTTAACTCTCAACAGCGGACACCTCCAAATAGCGGACAAATTCTGTGCTCCCGAGGTGTCCGTTATTCAGAGGTTTTACTGTATTAGTTTTTTATGACTATTTTCTTTCATCATATCTATCTATCATATTTCATCTATCATAATATTTGGCTACGGGTAATTGTTTGCATATTAGCCAGATTGGTTGGATGCAGTATGTTTGCCAGATTTCTGCTGCATCCCTAAGAAAAACTGTTAAACATAGATTTATAAAAATAAGATCACAATAAACTATTTTTTTTTTTAATCTAAATACTGAATTAAAATTTCAAGATTTTATTAAAAATAAAAGTTTTTGAGCTAGCCAGTTTTATTAGGAATTTTTTTGCATATTTTCAGTATGATTATCCAGATAATAGAATGGCATCAGCCAGATTGTCCTATAATTTTGGATATAATTGATAAAGATTATTTTAATGCATCCTATGAAAAAACAATGTGTCAACTAATTTACGAAGTTTAATAAAAGGTATTATTTTCAATAAATACCTTTAAAATAATCTCCCACCTAGAATTTCATTGTGATTCTTTTTTTAAATCATATTTTTATATGTTTGGCTCTCAGTGGCCTAACTACATATTCAGCATGCTGGAGCAAGGAAAATTGCTGCACCCCCTTGTTTCCAGGAAAAAGCTCTGTCAAATTTTGTTTTAAGGCTTAAAAATCATATGTGTGCTTATTTTTATTTTAAATCATACTTAATTTATTTGAAATTTAAGGCTTTTTGACAATAAGAAAATGCAATAAATGCTAATAAAATAGCATATAATTAATTCTGCAAGCACCTGTTTATACTTAATATGGGGCAGATTTCCATTTCATATGTGTCCATGAGCTCAATGTAATCTGTCACTCATCAACCTCTGTTGTTCATTTCAAGGTCTTCTAACACAATATAGAGTGCCAATAAATAAATATACTATTGCTGAATTTTTTGTAATTTTGATGGGACATGACTTGAAGCATTGCGATAAAAAGTAAAAAAGAAAAAAAAACAGTGTGCTTATCTGTTGTTACAATGTAGGCTTGTAATTATGACTATACAAAGAAGATATCTTTCTATTATATAGATTGTCTCACTCTGTCAAAACCCAATTAAGGCACTTTGAGACCCTAGGCATATTATACTTTATAGAAACCTTTCATCTAATACTATAACTTAGCTTAAACTTCAGCATATTTTTGTCTTCTCCCTCTTGTCTACTAAAGGCAAAGTTTGCACAAATAATGCAAATTCAAAGCATTTTTTAATATTTAAACCTCAATCCAATTTTTAAAACACAATAGCAGAGCAATATTACCCCCTTGTTTGAAACCAGGCATTTGTTCAGTGCACCTCAGATTAGAGGACCCCTCAAATTCTATAAGAATAAGATATAACCAGAGGGCCCGTGCGAAGATTTCGCACTGAAATCTAATATTTTTAGGTACTTCTCTATTATCCCATCGATCACTTTTCATAACAAAAAACTACCGCCAAACTGTAAGATGAAACGCCAAAAATGCAGTCCCTTTACTTAATGTCAGAATCATTATGCGTGTTTGTTACGTCATCTAGTGGTTTTACATTCGACATTTGCGTGAATTTTTCATTATGTTTTACTGATTTAGTAGTTATTTTATTAATTAAAATAACAATTGCGTCCTTAAATTCTTATTTTTTTTTTTTTTTTTTTTTTTTTAATATTCCAATGGCAACGTTTATTTGGCGATAATTTTTTGTTATGAAAAGTGGTCGACGGGATAATAGAGAAGTATCATTTTTTATCAATATGTAATATTTATTAGATGCTGGTTTAAACTTCTAAAGAAAAAGCAAGGATAAAAATATCTGCAAACAGCATTTAGTTGTTAGTCAAGCCAGAATATCATCTAATTTATTCCATCAAAGTTAGACTGAAAACTGATCCAAGGTTGCTAAAGGCATGCGCGAGAAAAAAAAAATAACAATCGTATTTTGACTGCATTAGAGGATGACGTCATCCGCTTCGGGAAAAACATGGGACTTAGAAATATAAATCTAAACATTTCAATTTCAATTTCGCTTTTTAATCATAAGTATAAAATAAACCTGTGCGGTGTTTTTTATAATAATTGCTGAGCATCATATAATGTGGTATTTTATTTTTTTGGCAATAATAATTTCAGGAAAACCTTTCATTTCATTTATGAAAAATATGCCGAATTAATTTTTAATTTTCAGCAAATTTTAATCAAAAACATGTTTTAACGAATTGTTAAGTGGGCTATGTCAGAAGCCGTTTCTAAAACCTTTCATATGGTATCTCATTCGTTGTTCTGCGTTTCATATTTTCTTAGAAAAAGGGATGTTGACAGGAGAAATAATATATAAGGATCATTAATGCAACCTATAATGGGAAAAAGGTAATAAAGTCTACATTTGCTCCAGAGTTCCTGATTTTCATACTTGGACCCTGCCCAGTAGACTTAAAATTTTCTGTTCTAAATGAAACATGAAAACACATAGTTCTAAAGCACGTATTAAATACACATAGAAAATGATACATTGCTCAAAGTATCTCTCCTAGATTTATTAAAGATTCTGTACTGTAGCATGTTACTAAAAAGAAATATTTCCACCTTTACTTCTTTTTATCATGCATTATCAATCACAAATGTATGAAATATTATTTTATATCTCAATTTTCAAAAAGATTTTTAGAAGAAATACTTTATTTTACTTATTTAAAAATTTTTGAATAAGTTTGGTATTGCACATGAGTAAATCTTGAATAAGTTCAATTTTACACCATAGTACCTAATTTTTCAGTTTTCATAGGATTAATTTCTTTTTACATCAGATTTATTGCATGGATTATGTAAATCTTGGATAAAATTTCATGCATAACAAGATGCTTATCAAATTCATAATGTAAATGGACCTTCACAATGGAATTTTAAATTATTGCTTAATCATCGAAGCATTTTGTTCCTCATAGTAATAGTACTCTTTTTAATAAACTTAGCTGTTTTAAGGAGAGGTTCTGGTCTAGATTGGTAAATTAAAGAACATTTTTTATGATTTTTTTTAAAGTTAAAAACAAAAGGAGATTTCAATCTGACATTTATATATTTTATTATGCATACATTAAATGTAATATATATATATATATATATATATATATATATATATATATATATATATATATTTGTTTAATACATTTAAATTTATAAGCAGTAAAAGCTATATTTCATAACAGTCATATATATATATTTTTTTTAATCAGATGGTAGAATGTTTTCTATTCAGAAATTAATCTGATTATAGATATTATTCAGATATTAATCTGATACTAAAAAATATAATATTTTAGATATGTGTTAAATTGCTAAGGCATTAAATCTATTTTTATATTTATTTAAGTAATTTCTGATATTTGGGGATTTTTTTTTCTAATTTTTTCCGTCCACATGTTTAAAAATTTATTAAATTTGCATAAGCTTCAAATATTAAATGTAGCAGAAAAGTTATTGGATGTCACAGCAATTTAGTGTTTCTGACTGGGAATTTAAATACATATTTTTAATTTGTATCAAAATAAAATTTAATTAATTTAAATCTAACAAAAGAATTTTTTTTCCTAAAAACTTTTCCTTAAATTATCTGTGATTTTCATTTCAGTTAAAAGATTAACTGATCACTAAGTTCTAAGCAATCTTTGAAGTTTTAAACATTTGAAGCTGAACCTTATGATTCGTGCACCTGGAGCAGTTTGCCCCAACTGCTCCATGATAGCCAGCCACCATGTTGGTTCTTGAAGGTTTTATGTTACAATGTTTTGCCCACAAACTGCCATTCATATGTTTTTGTTGACTACCTAGTTATGAAAAATAACTGTGCAGAATATTGGTATAAGTATATTAGGTAGCTTTCAATACAAAATAGTATAAAGCTACCTATTGCAGCCGTTCGGAGGAAAGCAATTCTGAAAAAATTCGATATATTTTCACCGATCATGACCCCTAGACCTCAAAACCACCCTCCATTCAAATATTGATACATATATATATATATATGTAAACTTATTATAAAAATTAACCATTGAAACAGATGAAACTGACTATATATATATATATATATATATATATATATATTAGAACTTGATATGTATTTTGAAATTCATAGATATTATAATTATATATATATATATATATATATATATATAAAGTGATCTCTCACTGATGTGCGACAAAAGGGGACAACAAAATTTTCGCGCGCAAGTGAGATTCACGCATAAGTGTAAAACCATAAAATAAGCTTAAACGCGAAAAGTTAACATTAATACGCACATAATTTCCATTTATATATTGTAATTTAATAAGAATGTAAAAATTCAAAGTTGTTACATGTGTACCAATCTTTTGTTAAATTACATTTTCTTTACAAAGAAGTCATCAATAAAGGTTTGTTTTTGTTTACAGGAACTGTAGATGAGAGTCTTTTCAAGTTCATCTAAGTGCGAAAAAGTTCTTTCACTTCCGGAATTAAATTGAAAAAAATCCCACAGAGTTTCCAATGCTTCATATGCTGTTGTGTGGGTTGGGGGAACTTTTGCTGTATCTCCTTCATTGTCTTCCACATCTTCGTCTTTGTTGTTGCCAATTTCCACTGCAATATCGCTGATATCCCGCATCTCAGTTGTAATTAAGGTTTCGTCGACATCCACGAATTCGGAGAAAGTACACGAAGCCAGTCCGCCAGATATAGCATTCCAATCATCTTCGCTTACATCGGCCTTGCTTTGTGTTTCTTTATTGTCTTCACATTCCTTTTCTTCTGGGAGCAGAAATCCTGCCTTCTTAAAACAGTTTTTTATACAAATGTCAGTAATGTTTGTCCATGACGAGCCCACCATGTGAATAGCATCAAGGACAGTGATCTGCTTCAAATCATCTTTCACCGAACATTTCATATCTATAGCAGCAAGATGATGCCGAATTAAATTTCTTCTGCACTGCAATTTCATGCAATGAATGATGCTCATGCTCAGGTCCGTAGGTTGAAGTTTGCTTGTGCAATTGGCTGGAAAAAACACAACTTTTGTAGTTGAGAGACGGAAGATCTTTTGGGTATGCTGGGCATTGATCCATAAATAGGATCACTTTTCGTTTCTCTTTTTCCATTTTACTGTCTGTGCAGGAAATCCAGAAAAATGCCCGAAGTCATCCATGCCGTTTTATTACTAGCATAATCACATGGAAGTTTCTTTGCATTTTTGAAACATCAGGGATTCTTTGATTTCCCAATGACTAGTGGAGGCAGTTTATCCGAACCATTGGCATTGCAGCACAGCAACATAGTTAACCTTTCTATACTTTTTTTTCCACCATGGCATGGTTTTCCTTTAAATGCCAAAGTTCGGTCGGGTGTTACTCGATTGAAAAATCCAGTTTCATCGCAATTGTAAATGCTTTTCGGTTCGTATTCTCTAACTAAATCAGGCAAGTCTTTTTTCCATTGTTCAACAGATTCATTATTGACACTTCCTCTTTCACCAGAAAGGACACAAGTTGACAATCCATGTCTAATCTTAAATTTCTCAACGCATCCGTGTGACACAGAAAAGTTTTCCATGTCATAACTCTTCTTTAATTCCAAGGCTTTCTCTCTTCGAAAATCAATGTTTACAGGAATGTTGGATGCACAAGTTTCTTTAAACCAGAGAACTAAAACTTTCTTGAATTCTTCATTCTTTCCACTTTGAATTTGATTCCTTTTCTTGGCCTTTATTCCACATTCTAGATAAGCTGCATTTATAGCTTCTCTGCTTTTCAGAATTTCTCTTAAAGTTGATTCTGGAATACGGAAATGATCAGTTAACGCTGTTTTTGATAAGCATTTTTCATCAAATTTTTTTATGATATCCATTTTCAAAGAAAGCGACAAGTTCGTACGTTTTGCCATTTTTTATGTACTGTACAGTACGTAAGCGAATGGCGTAGTAACACAAACCTAAAGCTTGTTCCACGAGCAGTGCTTACCGTCCACACTGATTGGCTTCAACTTTTAGTGATAATTTTTATTTTGCCGCACATAAGTAAAAGGTGCATTTTAGGTTTTGCATATAAATGAATAAGTGTTGGTATTGTTTTCCTATTTCGCTGGCTTGGCCCGCGGGGAAAACGTGCATAACACAGGTTGCATATAAGTGAGAGATCACTATATAGGATCTTTGTCATACGATAACACTCGTATTTATAAATCAATTTGAATGAAACTAATTGTGTGTATTAAGCTCACCAATACCTTGACCGAGTTCGTTGGCCAGCTTGGTCTGCCATCTTGTTTCAAAATGGCGGTCACTGAAAGATTTAAAACTAAAATAACTATACAAAAAAGTTAAAAATTCAAATTTATTTTTTAATTAAGTGTTAGGCCTTGATACAAGGATTCCGGAGCATTTTTTGTTTTACCTCTATCATAAAAAATAGCTGAGATAGAGCAGTTTGAAATTCTAGGGTTGCTGACATTTTGAAACAAGACAGCACATTACAAAAAATCAACGATTAATTTATGAGTTTTAGTGAATGCGATTTCTTGCAAATTATCATCTTTCATTGTTGTAATCATTTTTCCAATCATACGCATAAAACTATATATTCATATCAGTTAGCCCCAAATTCTCAGCAAACTTGGTGACATTTGGCGATCAAAATAAGTCCTCAAAAATGAAGCCAACTTGGCTATAGCTCAATAATTTGGTGAATTTGTTATTCAAATTCAGTATATTTACATATCTTCTGTGATCAGTTTCTTTGCATATTAGCTTGCTGTTTTTGATAAACATTAGCTAAAATTTTAAAACGAACATATAGGAAAGCAATAGGTAGGAAAGCAATAGGAACTCAATATTAAAGAATTCAAATTGCAGCTTTTCGATATAAGAATGCTATGCCCTTTGAAATGATTCCTTAAAAATATTATTTATTCTCAATAGTTTTTACAAATTATCAAATACATAGGATTATATTTACATTTGTATCAAATACAGTGTTTCTGTTCTTTTATTTTCCAGGAATGAAGTGGATGAAGAAGTATGGAGGTTTTTATTAACTGGTGGTGTGGCCTTAGATAATCCATATTCTAATCCTGCTCCGGAATGGCTTATTGATCGAGCATGGTCAGAAATAGTGAGGGCTTCAAATTTACCCATGCTTGGAGGATTTATGAAAAGTAAGCAATAATTGGTTATTTATGCTTGTATTTGAATAAAACTATTTACACCTGTTGATAAAAACAAGCTAAAAGTTACCAGATAATTTCATTTATTGTCCAATCAAGTGTATCAACAAACAATTTTTCATGCATGCATTATTTCTAAATGTATGAAAAACATATTTTGCATTTAAAATGCACTTATTAAGAACAAATAATGTTGAATTTTTAAAAATCTTACATTGGTTACAAAATTAGAAAACAACTCTTATATAACATTTATAAATACTAAAAAAATATATTATTAAGAGTTATTAAATAGTTATTTGTAATAATTTAAATTTTGGAGACAAAGCAAAATGTAAAAAAACACTTTTGCCACATTCTTGTTTAGATCCAAGTCCATATTTTTTTTTTATAAAAATCTTTTCTTGTGTAAAACAGTAACAAATTTATTGAAGGCAAATTTTCTAAATGCATATTTGAAAAGAAAGTGGTTCTGCTATATATTGCTGTATTTCTCAGGCATTAATGAGCTTCGTAGGAGATTTTATGTAATAAAGAAATGAAAATAAAATGCTCAATTCTCTAAGGGTTGTTTTTCAATACAACCTCTTATGAAGTTACCTTACATGAGATAGTTAAAATTCTCTTTAATGATAACACAATGCATATCATGTTGAAATGTTGTTTAATACCGCCCTTTATATATTTTCATTAATACCATTTTTTATATTTAAGGTGTGCAAACTAATGCCTCTCATTGGAAAGCAGTATATGACTCTTTAAATCCTCAAGAAACAGAATATCCAGCACCATTTGAAAACCTTAAAGGACTGCACCGAATGACCATTCTTAGATGCTTAAGACCAGATAAATTGATTCCTGCTGTTCAGGTTTATTTGTTTTTATTGTGTTTTCTAAAATACTGTTTTTCTTTTTTTTTTCTTCTTTTTAATATCTTTGATACATGCATATGTAATAGCATTAAATGGAAAGTTGGAACAGATGTCACAGATGTACCGGAGTTGGCACAGTTTTGTTTTGCACCATTTTGGTGAGAAAACCCTGTTTTCGAATACGTGTTAGACCTAGTATGTGAAAACTGCATGTTAGTTTTATTTTATTATGAAACAGTTTAATTTATTATAAAAAACACATTATTTTATTATAAAATATATACAATTTTACTATAAAACACACACATTTATTTTATTATAAAACACACACAATTTTCATTATAAATAGACACAAATTATTTTATTATAAAACACACACAATTTTGATTTTAATATAAAGTGTACATAATCTGTTCTATGGGATTGACATGTGAAACAAAATATTGCCAGGTTATCCCATCAGGCAAAAAATCACCATTTTGGTGCCAAAATAAAAATCTTGGAACATCTGTGACTTCTGTACTTTTCTTAATTACTGTTTTTTAATCTCTCTAATACATGTATGTAATAGCATTAGAAGGAAATCTGATGAAGAAATTTACTTATATGTTTGATGAAAGTTGAAACACTTAAAAAACAATATTTCTTGCTTACTTGAATTTGGTATGGCAAGTTGCAAATGGTTTAAAAATGCTCTTTAGCAATACCACACTGAAAACTTGCCAGGTTATCCATACTTATTTTAGGTAAGGAGAAAACTCATTTTTTAAATGTTCCAATCTTAATCATAGATTCACTGTGAAAATGATAACTTTAAACGAATGATTTTAATATCAAAGTAAAATTTTACTTGTCAACTTATCATCTAATTAAGTCATATTTATGGAAAAATAAATACTATAATCTATGTAATAAAAGCGCAAGTCATGTGACTGAAGAAAACAAATACGGACTGACAGCTTCACTTTTCATTTACCAGATGGCCAATTTTTTTTTTTTTTTTTTTTTTTGAATAAAACTGCATAAAAGTTACATCTTTAGAAAGATTGTTTAAAAAAAATTAATGTTTGAGAGATGAGTTACATTTAAATATGTATATATTCTGAGATAACTTCAGGGGAAATTAGGCTGTCAGCCCAATATCTCATTCCTTCAAAGTAAACAAACACAAGAGATTTGTTCATCAAGAACTCTAAAAATACTAAACCATGAAGGTAATCATTCACAAAGCAAGTTCTTGAGCGATGAATTAAGCTATTTATTGTCAAAAAAATAATTCGTTCCTGTAAGCCAGAGTTCAGCATAATTCTTTTATGTGAAATTCTGTGCATCTCAACTTCCTTAACGATTTTTTCTTTATGTAAGTTAAGTGCAAACAAGCCCAACCCATATAATAATATATAGTGAGTCAAATTTCAATATGAAAAGTAAGTTAATTTTTAGCTTATGTATCATCCATCCCAGGAAGATAGATCACCAAACATAGTTGCTAATCGCGCAGGGCCTGATCAACTCTATGTGGGACCAGGGCACACAGCTCATGTAGAGCCTCCCTTTCTCAAGAAAAGAGCATTATAAACATGACAAACAGTTTTATGTGCAGTTTAAAATTCAAACCATACTTTTATGAAAAAAGAATAAACTATAGACACGTGTAAAAATGCATTAAAAATTATGAATATATATTTACCTGACAAAATATGCAACACATAATACTGTTCAATAAATAATGAGCATAAAAATATCAAAATTCATAAAGTATGATTATAAAAATGATCTAAATCATTTACAATAAACTGTAAAAAATTTTAATAGAATACATTTTATGTGAAGGTAAAATTGTTTGCACTATATGCCATTTAGAGTAAGTAACACTCTAAATGTAAGGGATTGAGTGAAACATGTTTGATGCAATATCAATTCTTCTCGCAATTTTGAAGTTTTCATTATATTTCATTGTCATTAGTGAAGAATATTGAGATAGTTTAGTTTACATGAATGGAAAAAAATCATTTTTTTTATAAACTATAAATGGTAATTTGCATTAATTTGTATCTTCAGAGAATGAACAAAATGCACTTTGGGGCCCCTCTGAAAATGTTGGCCCAGGGAACATTCCCCGTGTGCTCCTGTGATAATCAGGCCCTGGCTAATCACTAATCATGTTTACTATTGGCAATGGCCAATCACTTTCAAAACAATAATTTAATGAACATTTCTGAAATATATAACATCATTAAAAAATTTAAATAATATAGGAGCAAGCAAACTAAAATAATACAAAAAATTAATTTTGTATACATTTTTTAAATACATAACATCAGATTGATAGCTTTCAGCTAAGATATTTACGATCATAGTTTTATTTTTGGCTGTATGTTATATCCACCAGATTGAATATGAGATATAGGTACTTTTCCAATATAAAGGCCTTGGCAAGTTAGAGAAAATAGGCTTGGCGAGAGAAGGAATTTTATAAAGCATATTTTCTGGCAACCTATTCATTGTTTCCTATATATAAGCATTTTTTGCAATATTTATACAATTTATTTAATATAAATAAGCCATTTGGTAACAGATATTGCAGACACACCAGGATTGGTACCATTTTATTTTGGCACTATTTTGAGGTTACATATTTTTATTTAACACACATATTATTTTTGTTTTCACACATTATTTTTATTTTACACACACACATTTAATTTTATTTATTAATTATTTTTATATTATTTTATTTTATTTATTTACACACACGTTTAATTTTATTATAAAATACACATATTTCATTATAAAACCCCATGTTGTCACACGAAGCAAAAATAGCTGAGTTACCACGTCAGGCAAAATCTCGCCATTTTGATGCTAAAAAGAAATTCCAGTGCGTCTGGGACATCTGTACTGCCATTTATCTATTTTTTATATACAAACAAAAGTAAATTGCATATAAGAAACAATAATAATAATAATATATATATAAATAAAATGTTTATATGTATATAAATACATATATAAACAAGCATAAAAGTTCAACAAGATTGTTTTCATAGCTGTTTATATCATTTGACCAAGTATATTCTGAAGTCCAAATTGTGCAGCTTTTTTTTCAAGGCCCTTATACTGGAAAAGAACTGAGTTTATTATTCTAACCACAGTTTTTAATAACCTATTTTCTATGAATATACATATCTATATCTATATCATATTATACATTATACAGTTATATATAAATCCTTCTGCAAAAAATATATAATAAGTATGCAGTCCAATTATGACACCTTATCCAAGACAATTAAATTAATGATAGATTTTCTAATCTTTCATAATCAAGTCTACAGTCAAGGTTATTGTAAAGCTAAAAAGATATTAGCAACAATATGGTTTAATGTAAATGTGGAATCATTAAAAGGTTTTCAGAAAAAATACTTCATTGTAGCAAATTGTATTAGCTGAAATGTGCCAATTGTCAGTGGGCCCAGTTATGGACATATTGCAAACCGTATGTAAAGCATAAATGACTAAGTAAATGAATCAAGCACTTTCTGTCAAGAAAAATGAAATTTTCATTTATTGAGATTTTTATATCAAATATTGGGAATTCAAAATTTTTATGTTGTATTTTTTAATTAATATTTTTAATTCATATAATATAGATATAGCTTTCCTATTCATGTGCGAAAATGCCTAAGTTTAATATTCCACTTACTAAAAGGTTTAAAATATAAAGCTTCTACTAATAAAGATTATTTTTCTTTTTTTCGTTCTCTTTTCTCTTTTAACAAATACCTTAAAAGGAATATATAATTATCTTTGAAAATGTTGAATTTATAATAAAATGAATTTTATTGCAGCTTTTGTAGTGTTTTAATTATGTGTAAGTTTTTCAATTTAAAAATTTTAAGTGTATCATATTTTTGATTTTCTATTTGTTTCAGAATTTTGTTTATGAAAATATGGGACAGTATTATGTTGAACCACCTACATTTGATTTATCTGGTTCCTATGCTGATTCCAACTGCTGTACCCCTTTGATATTTGTATTGTCGCCTGGAGCTGATCCAATGGCTGCTCTTTTGAAATTTGGAACAGACATAGGAATGACTGGAAGCAGGATTGAAAGTATATCTCTTGGACAAGGGCAGGTGAGAACATATAATCCTTTTTTATTACATTGAGAGTATCTGCTTGTAATATATATATTGTATACTGGATGATTTAAAAATAGAGCTTATGATGATTACATCTTATAAATCTCTAATCATAGAAACATATTTCCAATTACAAAGAAAAAAATATGCAAATAAAGTATAACCTTTAAATATGGCATTTGTTTTACAAATAGCCGTATAGATATTAAGATGTTAAATATATATATATATATATATATATATATATATTTCACTTACGTAGCACGAAAATAAATCTGAACTTGTAGCTTTCCATGTGGTAACAACCGTAGTAACATAAAATTAATTTGCTTTATTACATTCCACCAATCAGAAGTGTGATTTCATCACTGAAACTTGCATTATATTTAAAGAAAAATCTCCATGGTTTGCATAAAATTCAAACATATTAAAATGATTCCGTTTAATTATACACTAATCATGGAAGAGCAGAACTGTTAATGCTTCAAGAACTGTTAATGCTACACATTTCATTTTCTATAGCCAACATACCATAATAAACATCAATAACATTTATCATTTACATAGCAATCCAAGTATATTTACAAGAGTTAGAGCACAAACAAATGGCAGACAGACAAATCAAAGTCATAAGCACTTTTCAACTTTGTTAAAAAGTGTTAAAAAAGGTAAAATATCTCCCACTTCTTATTTTTGTGTATAAAAAAAATGTAAGAGAGACTCATCAGGATGCAAAAACAGAATGGTCATCTTTCAGCAAGCACATCAAAGTTTTATTTCATGCTATGTCTAGATAAGGTGTCTGCACATTCCAAAGGAGCCAGCCATGTCTGTTCAGATTGAGTATTTTTTTTTTTTTTTTTAATCATCACAATAAATGATAAAAAGTGTGAATGAGATTATTTTTGAATAATTTTAAATTTAAACTTTTAATAACTTTTAGGGTTACATTGTTGGTAGTTTGCTCAACTGACGACATCATCAGCAAATGTATAGGAAGGAAGAGGAAGGGAGAGTGATGTTCACTCCAAGTTAGCAAACCACATTCACTGAAAAAAATATGATCATAGTAAAATTAAATTGAGCAACATTTTATGTAGACCAAAACCTGGAATAATTAACAGAAACCTACAGAAAAAGCTGCAAATGAAAGGGAATTAAATGAAACTTATGGATGAATGATAACAACTGGAAAAAATAAAAATTTAAATAATAATAACAAAGAAATTTTTTTTTAATCATGTTAAGTTTTGTCACACATTGAATCTACATTAATACATAGAAACAACATTGAGAGCACCAAAGACACCCATAAAAAATTTCAGACTAGTTTCAATAGCAATAAGCTTGCAGTTTTCACTGTAAAAGTGAATGTATAATTTTTGCTCATATATATGATATAGGAGTGGAGGCAAAAAAGTTGTATTGATCAATGGAATTGCTGGAAAGCAAATAGCTGATAGAATTATAGGTAGGAAAGAGAGACAGCCAATAAGAAATTAGCAGGTAGAAATTGAGAAAAAGTTTATTTTATGAATATTTTCCACCAATCTGACAGATGGAGAACAGCAAAGTCATTAGTAACAGCATTTTAATATTTTTTTTTATAGTTGCATAAAACTTGTAGAAAATCTAGATCAATTGTAGAAGAGGGTTTACAGATTAATTTAAATACAGAATCAAAATGTATGTATCTATGTTTACTCATGCACATATAATTAGATTCTTTTTCTGTTACATTTTCAACTTGATACTCATAGATATATAAATGTTTTAGTTGACTTTTTTTATTTTACTAAAACCATATAAACTTACATGCAAGCTGACCAAAATGCATTCTACAAATATTTTTATTACAGAAAATCTTTAGTATTTTTGTTGTCTGTTTAGGGTCCCATAGCTAAGTCTATGATTGACAAAGCTCTAGAAGATGGGTCTTGGGTAGTGTTGCAAAACTGTCACTTAGCTACCAGCTGGATGAATACTTTAGAAAATATATGTGAAGAGGTAAGTTTACTTTAGTATATTAATGTTAGTATTTTTTAGATAATTTTACATAATGAGGGATATATTAGAAAGTTTTGTCAAACTAAAATTAAACAGTACTCATGAACTCCTGCAGTACAAAATCCAGGAAGAGGCAAGATTTTAGAACAGGTGTGCCTGTAGTCCACTTCAAAGTCTGCACTTTTTAAAATGGAGAATGTAAACATGAATTAAGCAGAACATGCCTGCAAGACAATTTTTAAACATATCAACACGTGATCGTAAAAAGAAAAATAGACCTAAGAATTGTCATCCACAGGGTGTTCAGGGCAGAGTCTCCCTGATGAAAAATCCTTAAATATTTTTTTATTTAATATTAAGTTACCTGAGAAGAATAAACTTCTATTATTTATTTCAAAATAATGGAAATTTGGTTAATTAAACTTGAACAACCAAAGTGGAGCAATCCCCCCCCCCTCCCTTCTCCCGTTGTGGATGCTCATGACTCTACTTCTTTTAAATAATTGCACTGTTTGTGATTACTGTAGAAGTGTTTTAAAGTTTCTAATAAAATGTCTTACATTAAATGTGGTTAATTTTTTATAGGTTATTACTCCTGATAAAACAGACATAAACTTTCGGTTGTGGTTAACTAGCTATCCATCCGATACATTTCCAATTTCAATATTACAAAATGGTAAGAAACCTTATTTTATTTTGTGTTGGATAAATGATTTATGGGAATAATTATTTCATATTTTCTGTTAATTCCTTGGGTGCTAAATTAATTTCAATAAGCTTTCATTTAAATTCTTTTTTATAAATTCTTTCTTAGTAGATATAATTATATGATATTCTGCCCCATGGGGATCATGAAATTTCTGCATTTAAAGGAGGATTTTGATATAGACAGGTTCTATTTTCGCTGGTTTTGCTGTAATTATTATTCATCTTAAAAATAATCAGTTCTTTAGCTGCTCCAGTAAAGAAAATAATTCGTATATTTTTTGCACTCGCTAATTTTGGCATTGAAGAAATGGGAAAAAAAAGTGTGAAAAATACAAGAGTAAATACAGTATTGTGTGACAATTCTGTCTCACACAAATTTTGCTTACAAATAATTATTTTTAAAAGAGTTTTGGAAATAACTTTTAGCCCTTATTTGCTTAACAAAAGAGAATGTGTAGCAATTATATTGGTAGTGTGTTAGTAAAATAAAATCAATGGAACTTACCAGTTAGAGAAAAGTACACATTACAGAAACCTTAATTTTATGGTATTTTAATAAGGAGGCAAAATGCACTTGAGTAAATATTATAACTTATGTTAGATATACTTTTTTTTAAGTTAAAATTTCTACAGAATTTTTGTCTTGAAATTCAGGGGTTTTCTGCCAGTAAATTAGTATGTTGCATTTTATATGTGAAATGTAACTTTTTTCCCATTTTTCCACATCATAAACATGATGCATATTTTTACAAGTATAAATATGGTAAAGTGTTAAGTTCATCATAGTTTTCAGTTCAAAACTGCAGAATGTTGAGCTCATCTGTTTTAATGAATTTGAAACAACACTTTGAAAATTTAGTCTAGAAACAAAATAGAATTTGCCAAGTTCTTCTGAGTTCTATTGTTATTTTAAGACCTTGTTAGTCAAAATTTTGAAATAAGATATCCTTAGAGAATCAAATATAAAAGAAATTATGTGACTTTTATTTACTTAAATTCCCATGAATCTATTTATTCAAAGTATGTTCACAGTTACTTCCCAAAGAGCTTGAGCTACTCAATAACTCTCCAAAAAGAATAAGCATAAGCATGCTCATTTGTTCATATATACTTCTTGAATTGTTCACCAACTCTCCCAAACTTCCAAAGATTTGCTTTCAGAAAGATGGAGAATAGTGTATCACATGAAATCTTTCAACTTACTTTTCTTTTAACTATAACAATTATAAAGTACTATTATGGGTACCTAGTTTTTATTCATTTTATACAATGGTGTGCAAATTAATTGAAACAAAACATTTTTTTTCTAAAATTGCATTTAACTGCTGCCTAAGATTCATTTTATCTAGTGTAGATGTTTAATTTTGAATGTTAAAATGTAGTTTAGATAGAAATTAACTATTTTTGCTTAAATTTTGTGAAAATTCAGTGTGTGAGAAGGCAATAGTAGTTTGTGGTCATAGAATATTTCTTACAGATATAGAATGTGTGACCTCTTACAATAATAGAATAAGTGACATGTAAAAAAAAAAAAAAAATCACTTCTACTTATTTTCTTTAAGTAATATCAATTTTTACATGCACAAAAAATGAATAAATGTGAATTGTATTCACTAGCAGCCACAAACGAATATTGCCTACTCACAGACTGAACTTTCACAAAGTATGAGCAAAAATGTTTGTTTTCTTTCTAATCTACATTCTAGTATTCCTGGTCAGATATCCAATTGAGGCAGAAGCAGATAAAACTAATTTGAGCCAGCAGCTGCAAATTAACTTTCAACTCAGAAACAAAAATGTCACTCTGTCACAATTAATTTGTACCATACTGTAGTTGCTATTTATGCATTAAAAAAAAAACTAGTCATTGGGGGCCACCGTAATACTTACTCATCATGGATATGCATAATGTAAAATATTAAAATTAAAAATGTGTAAACTACTTATAAAATGCATTGCAATTTGAATAAAATCGTGGCTTGATGACGTCTTAAACTTTAAAGGCTCGATTACTGAATTGCTTAAAAGAAACATCCTTATAACTCCAAAAACAATAATCCTATTAACTAGCGGTTTATTGCATCTGATTAAGCGTCTCATTTCCAATTAAAATATATCTTTGAATTGAAATTTGGATGAAATGAAAAATCGAAGAGTGTGGAAAATAGGATTAGAAATACCTCGGCAAGTAATTACCCGATCCACTTCATTCTTTAAGCACAATTTATGTTTTTTTATTGCCTTTTATATCCCCCCTCTTTAAAATAAACAATTTCGAAAATTTGTATATACCTTTTATCAGAACGAGCACTTCCAGAGTCCGAGAAAAAATAGTTCCTGATAATCGAGGTTACTGAAATTCAACAGTCTTCTTATTTTTATTACATACTAAGTACATACCAAATTTCAATTCTTTATCTCAATTTGTTCGGGAGATAGAGTGTTTACAGACACACAGACGGACGGCAAATTTTTTTTTCTAAAAATATGTTTTTCGGCAGTGTCTGAAACGTGAAAATCCGTCAAAAATTTTTTTCCGATTTTCAAAACGATTACAAGACTTACCCTATACTATGTATGATGGGTAAGTAAAAATGCTGAATATTTTATTTAGTGGTACTATTTTGTTTAAATATGATGTTTTAATTTAGGTGTAAAGATGACGAATGAACCACCCAAAGGTCTGAGGGCTAATCTATTAAGGTCATATATTAGTGATCCTATCTCTAACCCATCATTTTATGATGGATGTGATAAAGTAAGTATTTTTAAAATTGTCTTGGATTAGAATGCTTTTATTTCAATATTATAGAAAAAATTATCCTGTTAAGTTATAATTTTAAATTTTAATGTTCTATGCAGTATTTTACTAGTACTTATTTATTATTTATGCATTTATTTAAGCTTCATTCATTTATTATAATTTGAAATTATGAGAAAATGTAATTATGTAAAATATTTTTTGACGCTCTAAAATGTGATATTAAACCATAAAGAACATTTTTTGTGTGCATGATTTTCAGATATTCTGGGTGTGATATTGGTGTTAAAAGATTTATATATTTTTTGAAATACAGAGTATAGTGATAGAAAACACTGAGGTTTTTATTTTATTTTTCATAGAATCCATTGAACAAATACAATATCGGCTAAGAACAAGTTAAAACATATTGATTATTAAAAATCTAGTACTACATTAGCTTTCTGTTTAATGTTCAATAAAGTTGAAAAAACTGAGTGAAATAAAATCTATAGCATACACAGATTGGAATTTTATCTATATATTCTTTTCAATCTTCTAAAAATAAAAAGAAAGAAAGAAAATCTATGATTTAAAAGAAAATAAACCTCATAGTATATTTAAATTTTATAGATGAAAAACTTGTTTATAATATATAATCAAATCATATTAACTAATGCAAACTTGTAAGTGCTTCAAAATTATAAATTATTATGATTGAGTTTAGAAATTCACCAATTCTTTTATAAATGTGTGGAAAATGTAAAAGCTTGGGAAGGAACTTGTAATAAAGTAGTGACTTCAACTATTTTATAGTGTAAAAATAGAATGTTTTGTGCTTTATTAATTTTTAATTGATTTTTTAAAAATTGGAATCACCCTCATATTTTTTTATTATTTCTAAAGAAATTCAATTCATTTATTTAGGGAAACAGTTTTAATATTTGATGTTGTAACCACTATAGGCCTGAAACATTATGAGTTATAATTTTGTTATATGTACTGAAGGTCTGCATGGGCCCAGGACTATTTTCATTCACGACACTCGGGCTGGGCCAGGCTTAGTCTTCACTCTTTCTGGGCCCGGACCTTACCTTTTTCTGAACGCTCAGTCCAGGCCTAGTCTTTACTTTTTTCTGAAGGACCAGACCTAACTTATTTTTTTCTGGGTTAAGCCAGGACTGGACTTCATTCTTCCTAGAAGTATGCATGGGCCGAAATTTTTATGTCCGTATGAAAATCATTGTCCCAATTGGCCTGGTCCATGCAAAAATAAGTAAAATTTGGCCCAGCCCAACAATTTTTTCAAAGAATGTATGTATTATTAAATTGTCATTATTCTACATTTAAAATTTATTCTTTTTAAAGATTAGTAGATATATTTTAAGACAATAAAATTAAAGTATAGTAAAACCTATGAAAAAGAACTTTCATACGACAGAATCCTGAAACACAAAAATGGGTTGATCCATGTAAAATGAATATAATAATACATACGGAAAGATTATAATATATTTAAAACAAACGATGTACCTGCTAAAAAGGGAACTTCTTTATAACAGATTTCTTTTTCCCTATGTATTCCATCTTAGAAGATTTTACTGTATAGCATTTTTCTGATTTTTAAGTCCCCAATCCATGAAATATGGAATAATGATATTAATGATAACTGAAACATTTACATACAAATAGAGATTCATTAAAAAAAGATTAAATATCACAGCCCAGGGCGCTTTTTAAAAAATAAAGATTATAAACATGAAAAAAAAAGGCTAAAATAAGTATATTTTGTTAGAACTCCTTGTACAGGAAATTTTTAAACCATATTCACATAAAAATCCATGTTTTGTAGAAACTCAGTTGTACCGGTCCAGGTCAATTAACTGTTTGTACGGGCTGGACTCAGATTTTAGCTTACCGGGCTGAGCTCAGGCTGAATGTTTAGCTTTTATACTGGGCCAGACCTGTCTCAGGCCAAACTTTTAACTTTTATACCAGGCGAGGCCGTTTTTTTTATGGATCGGGCCAGGCCCAGGCCTGGAAATTTCAGCTTGTGCAGACCTCTAATCTGTACTTCTAACCCTTATAAAAATAATAATTTAAATTAATAAGTTATACAATTAAATACTATTTAATAAGTTTTATGCTCCTTCACTGGAATTCGCTTCTGTATTATATGAGTCATATTCAAATGAACTGCCATTCTAAGGTTTACACCACACAGGAAATTTATTTGGTTTAAATGTTAAATAGAACTGCATTAGTGATTTCTTGTAATTTAGTATGCAGTAAGAATGTGGCCATTTATGTGTTTTTTTCTTCAGTGTTTCAGAAATTTAAAAATAAATAAACTAGTCTAGATCAAAGCTTTGGAAAGGCTAAATTAGATTTTTGTTTTGGAACACATAAATATTTGTAGTTTTATAACTAAAATAATCTAATAATCAAATATTTAAAAACCTTTAAACACATTAATTACATTTTATTATCTATAATGTACTGATATATGTTCTAACACTATCAAAATATTGCTTTTTTAATATAAATATGATTCAAAAACTAAGACATCAAACGAGCAGTTATTTTGAAAATCACCCATATCAGTTTTGGATAATTATATTGTAACTTCAGAGTCTTCAGTTTTTATTCAATTATTATAAGATTTTCAAATTAACTTCTAGCTTGATATGTGGCATAAGATGTTATTTGGATTATGCTTCTTCCATGCATTAGTTCAAGAGAGAAGAAAGTTTGGTCCTTTAGGTTGGAACATTCCATATGAATTTAATGAATCTGATTTGAGAATTAGTATGACACAACTCCAGGTATATTTTCTAAGTTTATTAATTTTGTATCTTTTATGTATAGTTATAGATATTTTTATTCTTGTAAGCAGAGTGAATTAATTTAGGTAAATTTATAGCAAAATAGATTCTAAAATAGAGAATGGGATTTTATTTTTCGTTAAATATTTTATTTACACTTCAATTGTATTCTTATTTAAACTAATTGTTTAGATGTGGGTGGAGGACCATGATAAAATCTAAAGGCCATTTGTCTAATTCTTTTAGATAAAATTGCGTACCTCATCATTAAATAAGGTGCCGCTTGGTCGGTTCTTTCTTCGAGAGCCTCAAATAAGGAATTTGCATAGCTCTGCTGTTCAAAGTTCAACAATAAGGCAAACTTTCATTCCTACATTTATGAAAAAATGGGGAAATTCTGTAATGCAATGAGCATAGTAGATTTACCCGTTACTTCGTTCACGTAACATTTAAAGAAAACGAATGCATTAATTAAGCAATATATACAATTAACAAACTCTTTGTCATATTTTATAGCATATAATACTTCTGATAATCACAATTTGCATATTTTTGCTTTTATTATATGATCATTTAAATTTCTTTCATGAGCTTGAAATTTCATACTCTTTCACTAAGATTAAGTGTTGAACACATTTTTTCTTTGTTATTTTATTTTAGCATTTCTGTTTATTCTATTTTACATTTATTCTATTCATAGAAATTGATTTAATTTAAGTTTTTGTGTAAAAGAATATTTTTCAAAGTGATTATATTAGTAAATATTTGAGGAAATTTGTTAATTAACATGTCACTTTAGATATGATTTTTATTTGATTAGAATAATCTAAAATTCAATATAAATTATGTTTATTTTCCAAAACAGTTTATGATATGATATTATTACATGATATTTAAAGTTATAAGATATTTAAAAAAGAAATTAAAACAAGGTGGAGCATAAAAGTTTAAAATAAATCGAAAAATACCTTTAACCCTCATATATTTATGGTATTTTTATTTCACAGTGCCACACTTTTAATAGCTGTAGATTTACTAATAAAATCAAAATGTTTATCAAACTCCAAAAACTTTTAAAGCCTAAATGCTTATTTATTAGAATGGCGAAAACAGTCTGAAAAAAGCACCTCCAATTATGGAGCATTGTCATATTGATTGTTGTGTTGTAGTTTAGGATTATAGGAGTTTCAAAATTTGACAGGAATGTATTCCAATAAAGGGCAAAAATTATCCTGCAAAGATATTTTTAACTATAGATTTAGATATTTTAAAATTATAAGTAATTATATAAGTATCAGAGAATGATAACTAATAATACTTGGATTTTTAATTGGCTTTGCTCTTGCTCTTTTCCATAATCATGGTGCCTTTAAGAAATAGGAGGGGAGATTTTCTTATTTAATTAGTGGTGTCGACTCTTTAAATTTCATGTGAATGATGTCAAATGCAAATTCCTTTCTCCAATGAAAATCGCATATGCTAACAGCTTTTACATCGACTTTAATATATTTATTAAATTATATCAAAATTTAATAACCTGGGAAATTGTATGGTAAAAGGATGTTAAACTTATGCTTAAACAATACATTCTGTAGAAATTACGCTACTTTGTGTAATTAATCTAAAATACTAATATTTTCTGAATGAAAACCGGCACATGATTTAAAACATGATGACACTTTCACCGGGGATAGATTTTCCTATGAACCAATACTTCTCTAGTTAAAAAAATCTTTCACTTCATGAATCATGTACAAATATGCATTTATATTTATAGATAATGTGCATGTTTGTCAACTTAACGTATAATACAAAAATTCATATTTTTGTATTTATAAATAGATAATCAGAGCTGTTCTCAGATTTAAAAAAAGGGAAGGGTGCTGTCGATGGGAAAAAATCACTTTTAGATTTTTAAGGGCACTTTTTGATTTATCAATGCACTCTTTCTTGATTACTAAAGAAAATTTTTATTTTTGAAAGTCCGTACATCCTTTTCATGAAATGACAATTAGCTAGTTTTTACTATGCAAGCAATTTTTCTTTTAGTATGAAAAGCAGTAAAGGTGCCTTTTTTTTACTAAGAGACAAGAAGGATGTTATTTTTTATAACCAAGGGGCAGGCAGGTTGTAGAATCCTCCTGAAAGTGTAAGGAGGAAATTCTGATAACTTTGTAGAAAACATGTCTTAAAATCTCAAATATGTTTAAAGTAAAAAAAAATAAATAAAAGATAAAAAAAATTTGGCATTAGTATTGTTATTTTCAGTTCTTTTTTTATCTTCAGATAATACATATAAAACAAAAGATTTTAATGTTTTAAAATTTAAAATCTAATTAAAGATTTAATCATCTTGTAGGTAATGGAATCACATGTCTTTGTGTGTACTTTTTATTTTAATTTTTCAGATAATACTTTATATTTATAGATACACAGATAACTCATAAAATCATATGTATATGTATTTTTTTTAACAAAATAGTAATGTTAAAAAAGAAACTATCTGCAATGCTTTGTATTATTCTGATTCTTTTATGAACTATGTATTTCATTTACTGATAACTTTAATATTTATATTTTAGATGTTTTTGAATGATTATGAAGAGTTGCCTCTGGATGCATTAACATATTTAACTGGGGAATGTAATTATGGTGGACGGGTGACAGATGATAAAGATCGCAGATTACTATTGTCTTTGTTATCTATAGTGTATACTCCAGAAATAATTTCAGAAGAGTGTTACAAGTATGTTGTTTTAAACTGCCTCTTTCATAGAGTTTTGGAAGGTTAATTCAATTTAAAACTGTGCACATTAAAAGCTGCTAAGATGGAATTACAGGGAAATGGAGAAAAATTCAATTTCAGAGAGATTTTTGTCTTAGTGGGTATACCATCCATTGTAATTGTATTGTGTTCTCTTTGCATGAACCATCAAATTTTCTCATTTTAGCATCCCATAATTAGCATTCTGTTTTGGCAGGTTTTGCTGTACTAGATTTGTTATTTTTCTACATTCATTGTTTTGATTTTATGGGGTTTTTTACACTCTTTTTATATTTCATTATTTTTTATATTTATTTCTTATCAATAACTTATAACAGTGTTTCAAATTAATGGTTTTACTATCTCACTCATAAAAATTATTACAAAATTGAGAAATTATCATTTAACCAAAAAAGTTCTGTCAATCTTTGACATTAATTATAATCTTGTGCTCGGTTACACAATGGTTTAACTTGTTTACATTAATCAAGTTGTGAAATATATCATGAAATTCAGGCAATGATATTTTATAGTCACTCGAAGAAGTTGTGTTTGATGCATAAGATTATACAATCCATGCATGTATATGGTGGCATCTGTAATATGAACACTGTGATCTTTGACTCACTGACTGATCCACTAACAATCTAATACTTACAGAAAATTGCTTTCAAAATGAAGAAGAAATTGAATGTCTGGAACATAGCTTAAATGATAGAGCATTCACTTAGCATGAAAGAGATATCGGGATTGATACTCAGACCTTCTAAAAGTTTTCTTTAACATCCGAACGTAAATGGAATGACATATAGTTCAATTTTTTGTTCTTGCAATATCAGGGGTAGGGGGGGGGGTGCAAATCTTCCAAACTAGGCAAAAAGTAACTCTTAGTAATTGAATCTTTTATGAAAACAACATGATCCACTGAATCATTAATTCTCCAATATTTATGAAAAATTTTATGCTTTTTGGTAATGAAGAAAAATAACCTGATAACAAACTTAGTGTTAAGATTTTGATAATCAAGAATCTGAATGAAGCCTTCAGATCTCAAAGTAAATAGATAAATAGAGACAGCATATATTGTCAAAATGGTTTGCAATGTTGCCTGGTTATTATTTAAATGTTCTCATTCAACCGAAACAGGACAATGACAAGGGCTGAATTCTTATATCAGAAACTTTAAAGATCATTCACTGAGTCAAAGTGAGCATTCCATCAAAGCAATCTGCAAGTGCTTCGACTGAATTGAAACCGATTTTAGGGCTGCACTAGCCTGTTATTCTTAACTTTAAGCAAATGCTGCACATTTCATTTCTATGAATCTATTTACTCTGAGCTTTCATGCATAAAAGATTAATAAAATAAAACCTTTTAAAATTCAAGATTTAATTTAAATTCCAAATTTTTTTCTGATTTTAAAATCTTGTATTCAAAATTTTAAATTTGTCCCTGATAAGTTTGTTTCTCAGCACAGTATTTATTACTTCCAGACTTCAAATTCCAAATAACTTTAACCCTCTGAGTGTCAGGACTTTCCTGCATTTTCATAAAAATGTTTATAAAACTAATATTAATTAAAAATTTCTTTCCCTGTTTGTTTCTAAAATACACTTCATATCTCTTTATTTTATATATATCTTAAAATACAATTACAGTAGACTCTCTCAAAACTTTTCACAGCTTGGGACCAGAGATTTTTTTTAGAATTTTGCGGATTTCTGGTCACTGTTTTGTTTACATTTTTTAAACAGTAATTTGAATGTAATAATACACTCAAATATTATCATGAATGCTTACAATAAAGTAAAATATTAAAATAACTATGGGAAATAATGTAAATGTTACATAAATAATTAATAATACATGACTAAATATGCATAATAATGATGAGATAATTTTTTCTTGAATTATTCAATGAAACTCGCCTCTTAAAGGTACACTAGTAATTTACATCAAAACCATAAAATTACAAAATTGTATTTGATGTTTGGCCAGATTTAATAAACAAAAAAGCTTGATTAAT
Source organism: Maratus michaelseni (assembly GCA_963931845.1). NCBI lineage: Eukaryota > Metazoa > Arthropoda > Arachnida > Araneae > Salticidae > Maratus > Maratus michaelseni. The sequence goes on along the minus strand of OZ007598.1, from coordinate 150,222,491 downwards.
ACATAAGTGTATTTGATAAAAAGATCAATCACCACTAATATCAGTGTTATCTTGAAAATTTTCGGAAATAAATTTATTCTTCCTTTATGAGAAAGCAAGAGTTCAATGATATTAACTAGAATTACATAATAAAATGAGTATGGAATGATATAAAAATAAAAAAACTTGAATTTTCCCCCTATATCTTAATTGTAAGTTTCACTGTTTACATCTGAAGCAATGTGCGGATTTTAGAAAATTGTGAATTTTAGGGTTGCAGATTTGAGAGAGTCTACTGTATATTGAAAATATTATTTTTCTACAGCCAATTTAAGTTATTTTTGGGAAACAGAAAAATATAGGCAAAATGCTTAGAGGGTTAAGATGAAAACTGCTAAGGAAATACCATTATTTTTCTACAGCCAATTTAAGTTATTTTTGGGAAACAGAAAAATATGGGCAAAATGCTTAGAGGGTTAAGATGAAAACTGCTAAGGAAATACCATTATTTTTCTACAGCCAATTTAAGTTATTTTTTGGAAACAGAAAAATATGGGCAAAATGCTTAGAGGGTTAAGATGAAAACTGCTAAGGAAATACCATTATTTTTCTGTGGTTAGATTTGTATTATTTGGGGAATTCTGCACAACATGGCCCAGATAGTAATCAAAAGACCCTGATCCAATAATTAATAAGATAACGCATTGTCTCCATCCTAGCTCCCTACTGGGAAAAATTAGAACTACTTTGACATGCATGAATAAATGGCATGCATGAGTAAAAAGAGGCTTTTTTCCTAGTATAAATTATGTTTGAAATTGAATTTTCTCCAATCAACAGGTCTGGCTGAAAATGAGTATTTTGTAACAAAAGACCTACAGATAGCTATTAATATCAAAAGACAATGTAAGTAGAGGATACACAATATATTACTTGCATCATGACAGGTTTTTTACCATTATGGAAGAGTCAGATTCCAATAGAGACAAAATATGTCATGTACAAATGACAGTTGAATTAAAAAAAAAATTCAATTTGTTGCAGGACTCTGTTTAAAGAAACATGTACATAAATTTTTCCTTGATAATTTTAAAACAAAAACACTGGGTACTGAACAGCAAAAAATTTTTTATACATATATATTAACTTATATGTATTATCTGTTAAATTTGAATCTAATCTCTGATTTCTCAATGAGGAGTTTTCCTTTTTCATATTATTGTAATTATTGTTGTGATACTTTATTAAGTACCAGTGTTTCTCAGTTTTTTTTCTAATAGGAATCACTTTTATAAGTCAGAATGTTCTGCAGTTTGCCAGGTATAATTTTCAAATTCTGAGATTTGCAGTTATAGTGTTCGGTTTTCAATTCATTTGAATTTTGTTTATTCTGCTTTTATTTGGAAATTTAACAGGGCTACAAGGACAGGCCTTGAGGACAACGTTTTGAAGAATACTGTATTAACCAATTCTAATCACATTAATCAATAATTTACCATCCCTTATTATTACATTGATCTCAATAAATTATTTCAACATTTATAATTTGTAATAGATATTTTAATGTTGAAACATAATAAGAGATGTTTTATCAAAACAAATAATGTATAATGAATAAAAAATGCCATTAATTTTATTCAATTGAGAGCAATGCAAATATTTGTGTTTCGATTGCACAGAATTTCATGCAGCTGAAAACTGATAAGTTTCATCGTAATTAAAATGTACCTATAGTTCAAACATTCATAAGTGTATAAATAAAAAAATTGTGTCTGTCAATTCTTTTTTATTATTATTTGTTTTGTTTTGTTTTTTGTTCAATTTATGGTTTTATATTAAAATTTATGGTGTTTTTTGTGCCTAGTTCTATAATCTTGAATGCAAAATTAACATTTTACTAAAAAACGAGTGCTTCAATATTATTTTTGTTACTGATGTTATTCTATTAATTTCTGTTGTTTTGTAGTAGTTTGATTTTTTAAATGCATTAAATGTGGACAAAAGGACATTTCTATATTTTACATCATGTAACTTTTTTTGTGACGGTTTATAATTTCTGATTTTGTTTCTTGCCTATTATTAATTGAAAATACTTTTGCATAAAATAGAAAGGAAGTAAAAATTTTTACATTTTGCATTTTTTCCTAAACAAGCTTCAAAAGTACTGTAGGTTTTTATACAGTTTGTAAAGTTTTAAGCTTAGTTTAAGACAACAAAAATTTTTATGTTTAAACTATGAGTGTTTTTCAATTTTTAAATAATAGAATGCAAGCATTGAACTTGATATTAAGATTATTTACATAATCTGCGATCACTTGTGTGCAGAAAAATAAAAATAAATGTACTGCAATGCTGGGCTGAAATCTTTAAACAAATAATAATTTTCTTCAGTTGAATCTGGGAGTACTCCTAAATATTTTTTTAAAACAAACACACACTGGATAAAATAATAGATAAGTGTATTTTTATTCAAATTACTTTTATGATGTACGTGCGTCTAAGCTTTAAAAGTTTGATATTAAACATTTTGAAAGTTTGTAATTAAACTATCCATTTTGTGAGAATCAACGTGCATATCTGTTATTACATTTTACTACCGTAAAATACCGTTAATGCACCTTTCCCGATTAAGCGCCCCCCTCCCACTTTGTAAACAAACTGGAAAATTCAAAAAATCCCGAGTAAGCGCCCTCCCCCCAAAAAAATTTCGCCACGCACGTTAAGATCAATACCTAACATTTTACCTTGGAATTTTTTTTTCTTTTCCCGACGGATCAGAAAGACGTGACAATTCTTTGATACATCGCAAACGTGTACAAACACAAAAGTAACATACATAACTTCATCTGTTGCCAATCTGAAAAAGCAATATAACCAAACATTAGTTTTGCTGTAAATTTATCTTCATGAGGACATGAAGGTAATAAAAATATCGATAGTGAAAGGTTCTCATGAAATAAGTTAAAAAATGTGTATTTGATGTTGTGTGTGAAATGTTTTGATTAAAAACTAATCTATTTATTTCATCAAAGAATGTATAGTCATATTTAACGTTATTATGAAAACCAATCACAAAAAATTTATTGATTGATTGATCAGTAGATGGCGCCAAAGTCGAATTTGTGCTATCTTTCTGGGAGCTGAAAGTGTGCTATCTTTATTATGATTTGAATTGGTGAATTAATTCGATATTTGAAGGTGGTATATAGCATTTGCTTTATATTTCACTATTTTAAATGTGTTAATGCAATTACGAAGTTATTTTTTTAAAATTAATTGTAAGTCTTATTCAAGCTTCTCATTATTAGCATATTCTTCAACTTTGGATAATAATGGTTTCATTTGCAATATTTTTCTTGTTATAACATTTATTTTTGTGATTTGTATTACTTATTTAATATTTATAGATCAGATATCATGATTTAAAAATATATGGGGTTATTAACTCACCTAATTTACAACAGATGGTGACATTACATAAAATATTATTTTTAGAAAATATTTTAGGACATTTTCAATTGCAGTTTCTCGGTGTTTTTTAATATATTTTTTTAATTATCAAGTTCCTTTCATTTTTCTATTACCATATTAATGACAGATATTATTATTTTTTTATGTAATTGCGTTCTAGTTTCAAAACTTTGAAATTCAGAATTTTTTATAATCTGAAATCGCCGTTAATCGTGAAGTTATAACAACAGATGGCGACACCATGTAAAATATTATTTTTATAATACATTTTAGGACATTTTCAATTACAATTTCTCGGTGTTTTTTTATTTTTTAACTATCAAGTTGCTTTAATTTTTCTATTACTATATTAATGACAGATATTATTTTTGTTATGTAAATGCATTCTAGTTTCAAAACTTTTGAAATTCATAATTTTCTATAATCTGAAATCGCCATTAATCGCGAAGTTTTACTGTTTTTCTATTTTGCATTTTCATTATAATATTTTCTTCTTTCCTGAATTTATACAAAAAAACATACTTTGCGACGATCGGCAATTAGCGTACCCCCCCCCCCCCCCCCACACATATTACTAACTATTCTATTAAATCCCGTGTCAGCGCCCCCCCCCTGATTATTCTATGATTTTTCTCCACGTTTGGGGGGACGGATCAACGGTATTTTACGGTATTTTACTTCAGTCTTATCTCAAAACTTAGAATTTTTTGCAGTACAATAAAGTGAATAAAATGGATAGGGATTATTCATGGAAATTTTTATTATGATCCATAATATATTTCTGTTTTCAATCTGGTTTAATCCAAAATATCACAGTTCTGCGAAATAATATTTTTTCCCTGCATCATTTTAAATTGTTTCTAATGTTTTTAATGCACTAAATTCAGAAATGCCAAGATTTTCCCTCTATGTCTATCACATAAGTTTTTGACACAAAGTGAGGATAAAGATCCAGGAAAATCACATAAAAAAGATCTAACATACTCAAAAAACTTTATTAAAAAAATATTTTAAAAAAGCTGTATTTTTACATTTTTAATATTTTGTTACATTTGTTACAGCTTCTGCAAAATCAAAAATGTTAATAATCTTTTTCTTTCTCATGTTATAGAAGTGATGAAAGTTCTTTCTACCCCTTCTTTAGAACTTTTTGGCTTGTTCAGTGTTTACAACTGCTTCCTATTCAGCAGTTAACAGCTATTTGCTATCATGTTTATTAGTGTCTGGTACCTTTATGGCTAAATTTATAACTTATCTGTTGGAAAATTCTGCTGCCTTCTGGCTAAATTGATAATTTACCAATGAGACAAAAATTCTTGATTTATGTCAAAACTGTACATGATAGAGTTTTTTGAAATTCCAAAATTCTATCTCAAAATCAGCATAAAAAATGCAGGTACTTTTCGGTTAGCCGGGCGCCAGTGATATATATATACACATATATCTACACAAATACATGTATATACATACATATATCTACGCAAATACATGTATATACATACATATATATACACTTATATGTATGAATATATACTTATATATATTATATATATATATATATATATATATATATATATATATATATACATATATCACTGGCGCCCGGCTAACCGAAAAGTACCAAAATGCATAACCATCTTTTACAAAAAAAATTCCATTGCAGGCCTGTGATTTGATTTGCAGTTTATATTTATAACATGAATAAATTGATTTAGATAAATAAGTAAATAAAAAATAGATTTCATATTGATAACAATTTAAATGGGGATTCTTTATGTTAAAATTGTCTTTTATCATTATTAATAATATTTTAAGTTGTAAACCTGCTGATATCTTTACACGGACCTATAGTTCCTTAATCTCTTTTTCTTCCCCTTTCCCTCTTAGATTTTCAGAAAGTGGGTTATACATTGTACCCCAAAAGCTTGATAGAGATGATATAATAGAGTATATCAGAAGTTTGCCAATTAATCCCAATCCTGAAGTTTTTGGTTTACATGAAAATGCTGACATTACAAAAGACAATCAAGAGACTCAGCAAGTAAGTGATGTTTTGAATGTAATGTCTTTTACTATATTATGAGCTATAAATACATATAAGAGAAAAAGTACTTGCACTTTTTTTTCTCTCAGTTAAAACTATTATTAAAACATCAAAAGTAAGAAAACTGCATTAAAATAATCAACCACATTTATGATAGCAAAAAATATACAGGATGAGAACAAATTAATTGAACAATTTTATAACTAAATATTTTGCAATATATTAATTGTAAGGTGCCAGTTCAGTGGCAGATTTCTAGTATTGTATAAGTTTGCAGATATACCTCTTACCCTGGTGCTGAGTTCTCAGTTTGGATTAGTTGTGGATGATGCGCCACCATGATCACCAGTCCTTTCATCAATTGATTTCATTGTATGTTTTATTAAAGATCTGGTTTGCATTCTGTCACTTCTGAAATCCATTGCGGAATTGAAATCATGAATCCGCATTGCATTTGGTTTGATCGATAGAAACATGCTCACAAACATATGCCAAGAATTGTTTTATTATCAAATATTTGTGGAGTAATAAATGGCAGCAACATCAAACATCAGTAAAATATTCAAATTTTCTGCATTTCACTATTTTATAATCATGTGTGCCTTCATGTTTGGCCATATAACAATACATAATAAAGCATTCTTTTTGCCCAAATAATTTATGTCCACACTGTCTATATTTAAAAAAATTAATTTGGTTTGTCTGTTTGTAGGTGATGGCTAGGGAAATCTATCACACATAGAGATTTCTGAATTTGGATAAGGATAGACAAGTACAGGTCCAAATTCACCTGACACTCAGATTGTTTCATTTTTTGATAATAGCTGAGATAGTAATTAAAAATCCTCATAGAAAATATGAATTGAAAATATAATGAACAAGTATCTGTTGTTCGGTCAATTTCACATATTGTGTCCAAAGAATCCGAAGTTTTTCAATATATATATGAACGTTTTCATGGTACCTTCCCAGTTGTAATGGTATCTTTTTGTTAAAAAAAAATATTAATATTTAGTAACTTCAAAAAGCATTGTTTTCTTAAGGTCGATTTCATATTCGTTTTCATTTTTTCTGCAGTTTTAAACTGCCATCAGTGTGTCATAGGTAGAAATACAAAAAACAAAAGAATACCCACTTTCAGGTGCCTTCTTGGTTATAATGGTATCTTTTGTTTTGAAAAATATTAACATTTACTATAATTGAGTCAATTGAGTATAATTCAAAAAATCTATTTTCTGAATGTTGATTTCAGATTTGTTTTGATGTTTTCTGGTTTTGTTTGTTTAACAGTGTAAACTGTCATCCTCATGGTTCAGATAAAAACAAAAAACAGTTCTCACTTAAAACTTTTTCTGATTTCAGTGATATCTCTCATTTAAAAAAATACAAATATTTACTATTTCAAAAAGAAGAAAAATCTGGAAGTTGTGCATTGCAATTGTCAGGCACTTTTTTTTTTTCTCTCAGTACTTTCAGAGATATGATTTTGTAAGTTGATATATTAGAATTTATTTCTTGAGAATTATTTCTCTCAGTAACATTTCTCTTATACTTGGGATATCATTTTGTGTTTTAAAAAGGGAAGAAGGACTTAGAAAGATTTTCGATAAAGTATATAAATTCATACAAATTTAAGGTTTATTTGCAAAAACAGATCATACCATGCATAGCACGGCCAGATGTTATGTTGCAGTAGTCAATGGCGTCCCCAACTCTAAGTTCGTTTGGATAGATTTTCATTTAGAAATATAAAGTCATACAAATTTGGGAGTGTATATATTCAAAAGCAATAGGACTCCCAACACTAAATCCCTAATTGAGAAACATTTCTGAATTGAACACTGATTTTATGTATACTTAAGGTTATTATCCTGTGCATGGGTAAGGCCAGGCATGTCAGCTAATATATAATACAATATAAATTTAGACATAAATCTGGCCTTTATTGAAAAGTGGTATAGCCATTGTGATATTCATTGACTGAATATCAAAATTTAACAAAAACATTCATTGCATTTGTAACACAAATCTATTGAATTTTTATATATATTGTACATTAGAAATGAGATCAGGCTCCTTTTTTGGAGCCTGAACTCACCCGAACTTGACGATTTAAAATCCGAACCTGAAAAATTTTGTGTCATCAGAACCTGAGCCTGATACCAAAAGTAGAAAATTTTTAAAAATATTTCAAAATTATTTTAAGATTAATTTTCTCTTTTAAAAATGTCTTCTTACTTAGAAATGAGTATTAATTCTAAATACTCCTTTATGACAACATTTTGTGATTTTCATGTCCCTGAAAATCTATTTAAAATAGCAAATTTGTTTTTTCTACCCAACCACTGGCAGAAATCTGCAAAACCTACAAAAGAATTGTAGGCTCCTATATATGAACGTTTTCATGGTACCTTCCCAGTTGTAATGGTATCTTTTTGTTTAAAAAAAAATATTAATATTTAGTACTTCAAAAAGCATTGTTTTCTTAAGGTCGATTTCATATTCGTTTTCATTTTTTCTGCAGTTTTAAACTGCCATCAGTGTGTCATAGGTAGAAATACAAAAAACAAGAGACTACCCTATGACAAAGACGTTTGTCATATATCTTGCTTTCAGTTCAAACCCCCCCCTCCCCCCCTCAAAATTTTAACAAGTTAACATAAGCTTTTCCATTCCTCTTCCAACATCTAGCATACATGTATTGATTGCATGCTTCTCCTCCCCCCCCCCCCCCAAAAAAAAATAGAGATAAAAAAAAAAATAAATTCATAAAGATTTATTCATTCCCCCCCCAAATAAATAAATAATTATAAATAATTAAAAATAATAAACAATTATAGTTTATAGATTTTAAATGTCTGTAATTCCCCCCCCCCCCCAAAATTCAATATGTTAACTAAAACCTATTTCTGATTTAATTTAGATAACGAATCTACTTTCTTCATTCTAAAATGCAAGTCACTCGCATGCATCAGAAACCTCTCTGTCCTTAACTTTGCGGTTATGCTAAAAATAAGTTACAAATGTTCACATATTTCTAATTCAACCGTTTCCTTCTCATGAAATCAAAAGTGCATCTGTCTTAAAACTTAGACAAAATATATAAGCAGCTGTGCTCTACTTATTAAAGTAATGTAACGTATAACCGATATTCTTTATGCAAGCATTTGCACTTCTCATCCGCTCTCAAAAGAATTAATTAAAATATCTCTCGCCCACATTAAAACTGTAATATGCAAGCTCATGTCTTTCACACCCTGTTATTAGATTCGAGTCATAAGTAACCGTTAATTGCAGCTGTCTTTTAGCAAAATCAAACGCCAATCCCAAAATTATTTTCTTTTCTTTTTCCTTTTCTGTCTCCATGAAAGAATCTTTACAACCCTTCCCCCCATTCTCAAATGAATGCATTATCATAGACAGAATCTAGCATTTATCGTTTTTTCCCATACGCTTCCGACATTGTCTCCTAAAACTCTCTCGCCAAGTACTGGCGATTTTATCATGCTTTCCGCGCCAACACCCGTACATGTAACTTTTAAAACATCATCACTTCGGCCTTTCTACTCGACCAGACCAGCTGTCAATTTCTTCTGCTGATTTTGTGGAGTACCTCCCCTTGCGCTTTCGTCTATGTGTCTTCATGCATAATACTATTCTTGTCTATTGGTTCCCAATAAATCACCTTCATCGCTAATTATGCTTGTTCCTTGTGCTCGTGGTCAACTGCATTCCTTCTTGTGCTATCAAACAACCGTTATACGTAACCATCGCCATTTTTTGAAATTATAAATATTCAACGTGACAATCACCGAAAGCTCATCTTCTTTATAAAAATCTGAAAGATCTTCTTCTTTATAAGAACCCTCCGAAAATCTGCTTCACAAAAATCTGGTGCGTCTTCGCCGATGTCTCTACCTAGAGACCACCTTCTTCCAACAAGGGGAGGTACTCGTACTCAGGCACCGTACATCACTGCTTGAACATTTTTTCCGTCACAAAGTCTCACCCTCCGTCCTGATAGATACGCTTCGCTCATCGCAACGGTGTTTTTTGTTTTCTCCTGCCTCCGCGCGTCACCCCCCCCCCCCCCCCCCCCCCCCATCTCTTCGCAACGCGATGTACCTGACTCCGGCCTCGCTTCAGTTGGAACTCGTCATCACAGCCCCCCCACCTGCCATGCTGGATCGCTTTTCTACCGGGAGTCCTTCTCCACCCCCTCATCTCTGCTGACAACCTGCTCTTTCTGGAAGTGCTGCCCCCGCACCCCCTTCGCCGGATTCAAGACAGTCGGACTATTGTGCTTTTCTGCGTAACTGGAATTCTCTCGCCAATTCTCACCTCTGCTAACTCAAGACGTGTATGCAATATTGTTGTGTTCCTCCAGTGCTTTCCCCTCATCTAAAAGTGTCAGTGTGTTGTGCGGAAATTCGTATTTAAAAAAAAAAAATGTGGTTCGTTGAAAACCACATGTGTTTCGTTCCATAAAATCAAGGATCCTCCTCTTCCCTCCATCTGCGTGTGCGTTCAGTGGTGTGCGATTGTTTTTAAAAATTCAAATCACCCTACAAATTTCATCTGTGCTACTACTCAAAATGCTACTAAATTATTTGTGCCTTCAAGTGCTTCAATGCCGTTGAATGTGATACGTGTATGGTGTATGTGTTTCAAAATAGTGGTCCAAAATTAAAATTCCAATGCGCTACTTCCAACAGTGTTACTAAAAGTAATCCGTGTGAATTTAAAATCAAAGAAATTTCTTCAACATTAGTGCTTCAGAAAAGTGCCATTTCTTCAAAAAAAACTACTGTGGTGATCGTAATTTTCCGGTGTGTGTCAAGTACGTAAATAGTATACGGGCTTTGATTAAAATGCACATTTCAACCTTCATACTTCTCTTGTAATATAATTAATTTTTTTTCTCTCTCAGTCAGTAGTAAATTTTATTTGGTTAAATTATTGCATTTCTATTCTTAAAAGAATATATTTAATAACAGAGTTTTAGTTATGTTCTTTTTATGTTTGCCTTTTACCAAAACCTTCTTAATTAAATATGCAGGTTGAAATTAAGTTAATTTAATTTTTGAACTTTCTCATCAAATCATATAAATATGATTATTTTATCTTGCATTTTTTTTAGTTGTAAAATATGATATTTTTATGAATTTTTAAGGCAAGATTGTTTTTTTTTAAGGTGTTTTGGATACAAATATTAATCTGAGTTTTTAATTTTTAGTAAACAAGTTAAAAAAAAAATAACTTAAATTGTCTTGCAATATTGGTTTCATTTTTTTAAATGAATAAAAGAAATGTTAAGTTTCATTCTTAACAATTTAAATAATTTGCATGAATCTTTACTTTTTATACTTGTGTTGATAAATCCCAGGTAAGATCTATTCACAGTAATTTTTGCTATTTTTAAAGTTATAAAAAAAAAAGGATATATATATTTTTTCCTCTATTTTTCTCTCATTCATTGCTGTTTCTTTTTAAAAATGAATTAAAAAAACGAGCGTTAGGGATCTATACGCTAAAAAGAAACAGTGATCAGTCATTATTATTTATTATGATATAAATGCAGTTTACATTTTTTTTCTTTCATGTTATATTTATTATCTGCTAGTGTATATTGATTTTTTTTAGTTATTTTATTGTGCATGCAGTGTTTCCTTGAATCTCAATAGATTAGTTAACTGTATTTTTGGCCACCATGGCTTCTCGGCAAATACCAATTAACTTACCTAACTTTGATGGTGATCATGAATCACTCAAATTCTTTTTCGACCAAGTACGGTCTGTTAGTCAAATAAATAAATACAGCCCGCAAGCAACAATTGCTTTGCTGAAAAGTAAATTATCTGGTCCTGCATTAAAATATTTAACACAGAACCCTGATTTATTAATCTCAAATGACATAAATGTTATTGAAAACGAGTTTTCCATTTTTTTTCCCCTCCTAGCAAGTCACAGGTAGCAGTCGAACTTGCAAACTTAATGCTCTTACCCGCAGAAACCATTAAAAACTTTGCCCATAGGCTTAATGTTCTGGCTGCAACAGTTTATTCGGACATTCAAGACGCCAATGCGCGTGACAAAATTAAGTACATGAAATTCCTGGAAACCATTCCATCCAATTTACGAATTAAAATACAAGAGGAAGGAATTAGAGAGTACCAACCCGCAGTTTTGAGGGCCCAGGCGCTACAAGATATTTTGTACGGAGAAAAAATTTTGCATGCTTACCCCACCCCTTCCCCAACTGATTCAATATTTGCCGACCAGCTGAAGCAGCTAACCGAGAAAATAAACGCCCTTTCTGTAAATACCCAAACACAACCAGAAATTAAAGAAGACGCGGCAACTTACAAAACTAAATTTGCTGGCATGCACAACAAACGGAAATTTCAAAATCGCAATTTTAACAAACGTCACTCTCCACATAAATCTTACAACAAATTTAACCGCACTACTTGCCAACTATGTTTCAAAAGTGGTCACGAAGCGCAAGCATGTTTTAAGTGGAAACGCTTAAATACACAAAGACGAGGACAATTTCACAACAACAACAATCGACAACAGGAAAACTAAGTCAGAGGTGTAATTTTGCTGATGGCTTTGCACCTCACCCCACTACTGATTACACATCAGCCAGTTTTTTCCCAGATCCGTCCTTACCAAAAATTTCACTTAACAGACTAGTAAACTCTGTAAGCACACAAACATGTGATATTGTAAAAATTTCTAAGCATGAAACGACACAAACAAACACAGAACAATATGATGACACTACTACAAAAATTATTTACAATGTCATTAAAGACTCAACATCACTCCCCCTTGTAAAGGCCTCAATTGCAAAAAAAGATATTACTCTACTTTGCGATACAGGAAGTACTATTTCGTTACTATCACAGTCTTTATTTGATGAATTAAAAACAATTTTAAAATATAAGAGATTATCAACTGGCGTCGTCATCAAAACAGTCAATTCTGATGTAGATTTTTCCGCATGTATTAGAACCTCCATTAAATTACAACACAAAAACTTTAACCACCACTTCTATATTGTAGACATACCAGATTCATCTAGTTTCCAAGGTATTATTGGCTATGATTTCATCAAACGATTCAATATTGTTGTAAACACTGCTAAAAACCTTATCCATATTGACAACACTTTATCGATTCCTTTGGTAAACAAACAAAATACTTCATCTTCTGAGATAAACCAATGTAGTACACAACCCACCTCCTTCAAAAATCAAATAGTAGCTTTGACTCATAGAGTTTCCTTAAACCCTCAGGAACAAAAATGGATTTCAGTTTTCACAGATACTATTAGCACAGACAAAGATTATTTATTTCAATACAATTCACCCGTTGACAACTTAATAGGATTTGATGCTATAATAAAATAAAAAAATCCAAAGCGAAAAAGAAAAATTCCACAACAATATACATTTTTCCTGATTTCGGTTAAAAACAATTCTGATAATCACATTCACCTTCAAAAAAAAGCTAAAATAGGTCAACTTTTTGAGGTCGAGGAAATAATTCAGTACTCCCCAGATAAAATTAGTCAAGACAACTCAGATCAACAATTTTTAAATCTCATTCAAGCTTCTAAAGACATTCTCAAAAAAAGAAAAGAAGACTTATCTGCAACTGATTTCAATCTTGAACACTTACCATCCAATGAGGCTAAAATTCTAAAAGAAATGTTACTCAAATATTACCCTGTATTTTCAAAATCTCTAAATACACTTGGGCATACAGATAAAATTATTCCAGATTTGAAATTCATTAATGACTATCCTATAAAAACACTTCCTTTTCCAATACCTCAGGCATTACAAAAAGATGCATTAGATCAAATTAATCAATTACTTGAAGCTGGAATTATACAAAGACATTGCTCCGAATGGTCTTGTCCTATGTTACTTGTTAGAAAAAAACCAGATGGTACTGGTAAACAAAAATTTCGCCTCGCACTTGACCTTCGAATGTTAAACACTGTAATTCAAGGATCATCTTACCCACTACCAAAAATTCAAAACATCATCGCTAATCTCTCTTCTTACACATTCTTTACAACACTCGACTTTCATCAAGCATACCATCAAATTAACTTACCAGAAAAATTCCACAATCAACTAACTTTTACCACCATGTTTGGATCTTTTTCCTACCGCAGACTTGTCTTTGGTTTAAAGACAAGTGCCTCAATCTTTCAAGCTCTAATGGACTCTTTAATTGACGAACTACACCTACAAGGTGTGTATACGTATCAAGATGACTTTATTATAGGTGCGAATTCTTTTGATGAAATGTGTTCTAAACTCGACAAAATTTTTAACCTCCTTTCCAAGTACAATCTCACTCTTTCACCTAATAAATGCAACTTTCATCAAACAAAAGTCAACTACTTAGGTTTTCAAATAGAAAATCATTGTATTTCACCAATCCATTCTAACATTGTAAAAATAACTTCATTTCCTACACCAACTACAAAAAGACAACTAAAAAGGCTTATTGGTTTGATAACTTTCTATAAATCATTAATTCCAACATTTAACAAACTAGTGCAACCACTTATTGATTTAACTACTCCTAAAACTAAATTCATCTGGACAGAAAAACATCAGGACATACTTAAAACAATACAGAAAATTTTCTTCGGTTCACCCATGGTTAGGTTACCAGATTGGAATAAGAATTTTTATTTGAATACAGATGCATCTAACATTGCCATCTCTGGCGTTTTAATGCAAGAACATAATGGAAATCTTCTACCTGTAGCATACTTTTCTAAATCCTTAAATTCCTCTGAAAAAAAATATCCTGCTTTAAAACTAGAACTCATGGCAATTTACAAATCTGTTATTACATTCAAATATTACTTATACAACAGAAAATTCCTAATCTTGTCGGATAGCAAACCTCTAAAAAAATACAAAAAAACTACAAACCCAGCAGACATAACCACCCGTTGGCTAATTGACCTTTCAGAATATTCGTATGATTTTGAACACATTCCAGGATCTTCAAATGTTTTAGCAGATTATTTCTCTCGCTGTAATTTTGACAGCAACCAAGAAAATTTACTAACCAATCCTAACCTTATCCATGATCCTCAACCACTTCCAATAGTCGATCATGAAACACCTGATATTGGTAAATCTGTTAATAACAACAACTGTCATGTTAATTTTCTCATCTCAGGTGAACGAACAAAACGAGACCCATTATTGGAGATATCAAATCAAACTTTTTGCACTGAACAACAAAAAGACCCTACCTTAGCTAGTATTTATGATCATATATTACAAAATGGACCTTCTTCAAAATTCCCGAATTACTTCATACATCCTGATTCTAAAATATTAATGTTCAAAAAGGAAGATATCATAAATAATACTTTCTCATATCAAATTGTAGTTCCTGATTCACTTAAAAGTAAAGTTTTAACTATATCCCATCTGTCACACTTTGGTATGGCCAAAACTTATGAATTTCTTACATCCAAATATTTTTGGAAAGGCATCTATGTAGATACACTCAACTTTGTAGCTTCATGTGTCAAATGTTTACAGGCCAAACACCATAACACTCCACCCGCACCTCTTCAACCTACATACACACCAAGATATCCTGGTCATACAGTCAGTACTGATTTACTTGGTCCTTTCTCAAACAATAAACATGTTTTAACTGTAACCGATCACTTCTCAAGACACATTGAACTCTATCCTCTCACTGATACTTCTGCACCCAAAGTTGTAAAATGCTTATTTAGTTATATAACTACCTATGGGAGACCCGTCTGTATTTTGTCAGATTTAGGCCCACAATATACTTCTCACATCTATAATGCATTTAATGATGCTCTTGGCATAAAAATACATCACAGTTCGGTCTCGCACCCACAATCTAACAGTATTGCCGAGCGAATTAACAAGTCTATTAAATATTCTGTTACCACATTACTACAAGAAGGACACTCTTTTGAAAATGCTCTGTTTATTCATAAGTCACTTTATAATGGTTCGACACACTCTTCTACACTATTTTCTCCTAACTTACTTCATTTTGGTCGTGAACTTTCATTAATTTTTGACACATATGATCATAGTACCAACCAAGCATTTCTAGATAAACATGTTGAAGTTTATAAATTACTAGATGACTTAAACAAAATATATGACAAAGCATATAACAACATTAAGACTGCTCAAGATAGTTACAAAATTCACAGTCGAAAAGCTAAATTAAGAAATATATGTTTAAAAGATATTGTTTATTTAAAATCAGTCGACAAATTTAAACCTAAATATACCGGTCCATATATTGTAACATTTAAACACTCTCCTGTTTCATTTTCAATTAAAAGATTATATGCTCATGATGATACTGCATTTAGGGTACATATTGATAGACTTCTTCTAGCACCACCTCGATATGGACATTTATGTGATCCTGCAAGTCATGTTATAGATAATAATTCTTCTAACACCATTCTCGCCCCTCGCTACAATTTAAGAAAAAGATAATTTGTAACAAATTAAAAAAAAATAATAATAATAATAATAATAATAAAATTTTTAAAAAAAAAAACTTTTAAATTTTTATAGGATCTGATACTAAGTGTTTTATCCCTGGCCAGGATTCTACGTATACTGTGCATAACTTGTCTTCACTTGACTTCACGGCTGGTCCATGTCTTCTTGTGAAGACCACTTTTACACAATATTTTGTATCGGGTCACACCTTTCTTTTAATTTTTCATTCAATTTTATAAACAGTAGATAAATATAATCTTTTCACATTTTTTTTTTCTCTCACACTTTAAACTTTCACTCAAACTGAATACAACATTGCAAATATTTTAAATAAATAAGATCTTTCAAATAAAAAAAAAAAAAAAGTTCTCTTAAACAAACTTAAAGCATTTGCTTACATGACTTGTACAGTTTCACTTCATCATACCCGATTATGACATATTTTAGGTCTCTCAACACTCTAGGACTGTCAATACATTAGGATTTGCATAAGATACACTTGTATCTGTTTTTTTTATTTTTACTAATTCTTCCCCTTCAGGCTAGTGGTACCGTTCTAAATTTTTGCCCTTAGGTTACCACCCCTCACCAGATTGTGTTTAGAGAGACAATTGTGATTTAGTTTACTAATTCACAATATTCCCTTTTCCCAAAAGTATATGTGTTCCCGAATCGTGCTCCTGTGTGGGGATCAGTGCGATCTTCATTGGGGAGCAGGGAGTTCATGTTGTAATGATGTGGACTCTCATCACTGCCCTCCTCACCTAGGTCGTAAGGCCCTAAGCCTGAGACATCACACTTGTCATGCATTGACAAGATTAAGGGCGGTCCCTTTTTATGGGCGTGCCACATGCACCTCTTTTTTTTACCGTCCTGTGCTTGCACGAATTTTAAAACTTTTCAAACAACTTTTCAGTACACTACACTTGAGTTAATCCATTTTCACTTTTTCATATAATTCAAGTTAATTTTTAAGGATATATGTTTATGTTATGTGTTATTTGTGTTTATTTTTTTTTAATTGTTTTCATTTGTGTTTCATATTATACTTAAGTAGTAATTATAGTATTTAAGTGCAACAAAATTGAGAAAATGAGTACTGTTTTGTGCTCAGTTATCACTAGACATGTCTAGTTAAATAGTAACTTTTTAAAGCTGGTACCAGACAGAAAGAAAAAGAACAAAACAGAAAATAAAAGGACGAAGATATAAAAAAAAAAATCTTCGAAGGTAGTGCACTATGTTTTATATTTTATGGCCTGATGTTACGAACTATTGAGGTAACAAAATCCTTTATACTGTTGCAACTCATATAATTTACAAGTATTTTGTGTTATATTATGTATGTATTATTTTAAGCTTGGGGAGAGTATAATTGTATTGTATGTATTTTTTTAAAACTGTACTGTAAACAGTACAGCTTTTCTGGTCAATGGGGTGATATATATGACAAAGACGTTTGTCATATATCTTGCTTTCAGTTCAAACCCCCCCCCCCCCCCTCAAAATTTTAACAAGTTAACATAAGCTTTTCCATTCCTCTTCCAACATCTAGCATACATGTATTGATTGCATGCTTCTCCTCCCCCCCCCCCCAAAATAGAGATAAAAAAAAATAAATAAATTCATAAAGATTTATTCATTCCCCCCCCCCCAAATAAATAAATAATTATAAATAATTAAAAATAATAAACAATTATAGTTTATAGATTTTAAATGTCTGTAATTCCCCCCCCCCCCCCCCCAAAATTCAATATGTTAACTAAAACCTATTTCTGATTTAATTTAGATAACGAATCTACTTTCTTCATTCTAAAATGCAAGTCACTCGCATGCATCAGAAACCTCTCTGTCCTTAACTTTGCGGTTATGCTAAAAATAAGTTACAAATGTTCACATATTTCTAATTCAACCGTTTCCTTCTCATGAAATCAAAAGTGCATCTGTCTTAAAACTTAGACAAAATATATAAGCAGCTGTGCTCTACTTATTAAAGTAATGTAACGTATAACCGATATTCTTTATGCAAGCATTTGCACTTCTCATCCGCTCTCAAAAGAATTAATTAAAATATCTCTCGCCCACATTAAAACTGTAATATGCAAGCTCATGTCTTTCACACCCTGTTATTAGATTCGAGTCATAAGTAACCGTTAATTGCAGCTGTCTTTTAGCAAAATCAAACGCCAATCCCAAAATTATTTTCTTTTCTTTTTCCTTTTCTGTCTCCATGAAAGAATCTTTACAACCCTTCCCCCCATTCTCAAATGAATGCATTATCATAGACAGAATCTAGCATTTATCGTTTTTTCCCATACGCTTCCGACATTGTCTCCTAAAACTCTCTCGCCAAGTACTGGCGATTTTATCATGCTTTCCGCGCCAACACCCGTACATGTAACTTTTAAAACATCATCACTTCGGCCTTTCTACTTGACCAGACCAGCTGTCAATTTCTTCTGCTGATTTTGTGGAGTACCTCCCCTTGCGCTTTCATCTATGTGTCTTCATGCATAATACTATTCTTGTCTATTGGTTCCCAATAAATCACCTTCATCGCTAATTATGCTTGTTCCTTGTGCTCGTGGTCAACTGCATTCCTTCTTGTGCTATCAAACAACCGTTATACGTAACCATCGCCATTTTTTGAAATTATAAATATTCAACGTGACAATCACCGAAAGCTCATCTTCTTTATAAAAATCTGAAAGATCTTCTTCTTTATAAGAATCCTCCGAAAATCTGCTTCACATACCCACTTTCAGGTGCCTTCTTGGTTATAATGGTATCTTTTGTTTTGAAAAATATTAACATTTACTATAATTCAAAAAATCTATTTTCTGAATGTTGATTTCAGATTTGTTTTGATGTTTTCTGGTTTTGTTTGTTTAACAGTGTAAACTGTCATCCTCATGGTTCAGATAAAAACAAAAAACAATTCTCACTTAAAACTTTTTCTGATTTCAGTGATATCTCTCAACATCATTGTACAACTATAGCAGAAAGACATGAGTTCTGTTTTTTAATAATTCTGGAAAAAGGTTTCAAACTAAAAATGGGAAAAGACAAGGGATATTCCACAACTTCTTTATATGTCTAACTGAGACTGCACAAAGGCTTCAGAATCAGATAGAATATTTCTCCGTATGTCCTGTCAATAACAACTCAATTTCCTTTCAAACTGTTTTTTAATAGATTGTAAAATACTTTAAGAAATTTTGACTACATTTTTGTTTCTCAAATAGCAAGTCCCAAGTCCATTTTGGGGTCAGGCTGAGCCCATCTCATTTCTAGTGTACATGCCTTATGGATGAGCTTACTGTAAAATCCTGTTAATCTGCCTTTTCCGATTAAGCACCCCCTCCCACTTTGTAAACAAATTGGATAATTCAAAAAATCCTGAGAAAGCGCCCTCCCCAAAAGAAATTTCGCCGCGCACATCAAGATCAACACCAAAAATTTTATCTCACTTTTTTTTTTCCTACGGATTAGAATCGAAAACGTGATATATCACAATTTGATATATCACAAACGTGTACAAACACAAAAGTAACATACACAACTTCAACTATTGTCAATCTGAAAAAGCAATATAACCAAACATTAGTTTTGCTGTAAATTCATCTCCATGGCGATATAAAGGTAATAAAAATATCGATAGTGAAAGTTTCTCATGTAATAAGTTTAAAAATGTGTATTTGATTCTGTGTGTGAAATATTTTGATTAAAAAAGAATCTATTTATTTTATCAAAGAATTTATGGTCGTATTTAACGTTATTATCAAAACCAATCACGAAAAATTTATCGATTGATTGATCAGTAGATGGCGCCACAGTCGAATTTGTAGCATATTTTGTGCTATCTTTGTGGTAGCAATGTTTTTCGTTTTAAAAATCTGGTAACACTACCAATTCGTTCTGTATGTTATCAATTTTTGTGATTTGTATTATTTATTTAGCATTTATAGATACAAAATCCTGATTTAAAAAAAAAAAAAAAAAAAAAAACTTATTTAATCTCCCTAATTTACAACAGATGGCGACACCACATAAAATGTTATTAGTTCTAGAAAGTATTTCAGGACATTTTCAACTGCAATTTCTCAGTGTTTTTTAATTATTTTAAATTATTAAGTTCCTTTTATTTTTCTGTTACCATATTAATGACAGATATTGGTGTTATTATTTATCTAAATACATTCCAGTTTCAAAGCTTCTGAAATCCAGAAGTTTCTATAATCTGAAATCACCATTAATCGTGAAGTTGTACTGTTTTTCTATTTTGTATATCTTTTTTTTTTTCAAAAATGTTTTTCTTTTCTCACTTTATTAAAATAATGCATACTTTGTGACAATCGGCCACTAGCATCTCCCCACCACCACCACACATAAATATCATATACTACAATTTTAATACCGTATAAGCGCCCCCCCTCCCCTGATTATTTTATGATTTTCCGTTGCGTTTAGGGGGGGCATATTAATGGGATTTTACGGTAGTCTATATATGTATTTTATTAGATCTAATTCTTATTAAATATTTTGCACAAATTCTACATTATCTATTTTGTGAAATAATTTCTGTTTATTGATAGAATACAATATTTCCATATATGTTATCCATACATTTGCTTCTGGATATGTAGCCTTTAACATAACAAATGTATTAATGATATTGGCTAGCAAATATTCATATTTCAATACATTTTGTTTCTGTATGTTCAAAAGTTTCCATTATACTTATTTTAGCTTTAAAAGACATTAATGTATTGTAAGAAAAACACTATTTCATTCTGTTTTTTTTTTTTTTTATGGTTAATATCTTATTTCTATAACTTTTAATATAATTTTACTGTAATATGGTTTTGCAACGATTTATTAAAGATAATGCAGCAAAAACCTTCATAACAGACACTCCCAAATAGTGGATACCTCTATTTAGCAAACACTTTTTCACTCTCCAAGACTTTCAATATTTGTATTCTTTCATTTGTAAAAAGCAGACAAATTCAGTATTCTCGATGTGTCTGTTTTATAGTTTTATCACAATAAATATTTTTTCAAGTCTGAACTATTAGCATCCATGGATAGTATTCTGCACCATTACCAGAGAAAAAAAAATAGGAAAGAAAAGCTGTTCATGACATTTGCAAAGAGCTAAGGAAAAAATACAGGCAGTCCTCCACTTTCGAACATGTCACTTCTCTTTAGAACATATTTCTTACTGTAATTTAAAAGTTTGCCAAAATTTGTCTCAGAACCTTTGTCAAATGATGACTTGATTAAACTACAAGAGATAAATGAAGTATAAAATGAAAGAGAAGAATATGAATGAAACTCTCATGCATTTCGAAATTTATTTTTGCCATTGTGCCCAATGAAGACTTTAAATCTAATATATATATAACAGTTGGGGAAAAAAAAAACTTGTTACAGAACTTTTTACAGAGAAAATAAAAAGAAGATAACAATTACAATTCTATAAAGAATACAACAGGTTCCAAAGAATAAAGAGTTATTTATTTATGTGCTAATATATTAAATGTATTTACTCTTAAATTTGACCTTAATCCCTGATTTCAAATTTAAATTTCTTTAACATGCATTAAAAAATCAAGTAAGGAATTTTCTTTTTTCTTATTATTGTAATTATCATTATTGTAATAATTTTTAAATCAATTCTGATCACATGAATTAGTAATCGACCATCCCTTTGTATTACATTGTTACAAGATAAATTTTTTAAAGAAATTAAATAAATACACCGTCTCAAAAGTTTAGACAATCATTAAAATTTGCATTAACATAAAAAGTAATAAGGTACAATTAAAATTCGTGAGAAAGGTAATAAATAAAAGCAGTTTTGCTCATATACATATATAAATTATGATCAAAGTTTTGAAATTATATAATATACATTAAATTATATAACAATGTGCTGTCCCAAAAGTATAGACACCTATAATTTTTTTGGTTTTACATTTATAAAAGTAACTGAAAACTTACTTTTAATATTTAATTGTATTGCTATGACACTTTATAACATCAAATACATGTTGTTCCAAATAATTAACTAAGCATTGCATTATCAGAGCTGCCAACTGCTACGAAAAAATTGTAGTTGCTACGATTTTGAGTTAAAAACTACGATGTTACGAAAATTTATCTAAAACTACGATTTTCTGCAAAAAGACGCGAATTTCGCAAAAGAATCGCACAAAAATACGCAAATTTCGTCAATGGATCGTAGAAAAAACGCAAATTTCATCAAAGGAAGGCGGAAAAAACACGAGTTTCGTCAAAAGATCGCTGAAAAAAACGCAAATTTTGTCAAAAGATCTCTGAAAAATCGCGAATTTCGTCAAAAGATTGCTATAGAAACACGAATTTCATCAAAGGATCGCTGAAAAGTCAGTAATTTCGTCAAAGAATCGTGTAAAAAGTGTGAAATTCGTCAAGGGATTGCTGAAAAAAGTGCGAATTTCGTCAAAGGATCGCTGAAATAACGCGAATTTCTTCAAAGAATCGTGGAAAATAATGCGAATTTCATCAAAAAATCGCTGAAAAGTTGCAAATATCTTCAAAAGATCGCTGTAAAGACGTGAATTTCGTCAAAGATTGTATAAAAAATGCAAAAAATTCATCAAAGGATTGATGAAAAACGCAAATTTCATCAAAAAATCGCTGAAAAAATGCTAATTTTGTCAAAAAAATCCTGAAAATACACGAATTTCATCTTAAAAATGCAGAAAAAACGTTAATTTTTTCAAAATTTACTGCATTGAGTTAAAAGATTGAAACCATATTCTTTTTAGTAATGTAGAAAATGCACCGCGAAATGTAAAAAAAAAAATCAATTTAAAAAGTCTATTAAAAAAATCCAGAAACTGGCTTCAAGGTGCATAACTTCAGACATAACAGGTACCTTCCTGCCAAATCTTGTAGATCTGTGTGCATCGCAGCAGTCTCTTCACAAAACAGCACACACAGAGACAAACATCTATATTTATTGTTATAGATATAGTTTTTCATCGGAAACAATATATTGAACTAACTTTTAAAAAATGTGATTAACCTGCCCTGCAATAAAAAAAACAATTAGCACAGACCCGACATGCAGGACTTACCCGACCTGATGCAGGACATTTTAGACAAATTTAGACATTTTTCTCCAAAAAAATATCTATAGTTTTGTCAGGGGAGGGAAATCCCCCCTCCCCCTCCCAACCGCCCTAGAATCTTTCAGAAAATTGATTGTGAAGTTCAGAAATTTAGCTTAGGAGTGGACAGAGCATGAATTGAATGGAAAGAATTACATTTAATCGATCCCACCCACAACAAAAAAAAATTAGCAAAAACAGAAGTCTCCTACTTTGTATGCTTATGCATTACCCATACTTTAGTTGATTAGTATTTGTTTGCTTAAAATTTGCAGTGTAAAAGACAACCAACCAACCAACTTCCAGATTAATTTGAATTTTGTGTGCTACTATTTTTCATTTTCAAAGGTTGGCCGGTCTGCATTACAGAAGGCGGTATTTCATACCACGTTCTGTCAATTGCAATTTTTAAGTCATTTACACAAGTATATTGCTTTCCATTGTCATATATTTTACGAGATAAGATCCCCCATATATTCTCCATGGGATTCAAATCTGGATTAAGTGCTGGCCAGTCTAATAATGTGATATTGTTTTGCCTAAACCATGTTTTCAATGATGCGGATGTATGGATGGATGCCCCATCTTGTTGGAAAACACAGTTCGGTTCTGCTAGCAAATCCATAACTGGCTGTAAATTAGTATGTAAAATATCCTGATAATTCTCTGATTTCAATTTTCTGTCCATAAATCCTAGAAATGTTTGGCCGTTGAAAGAAAACCCTCCCCAGGTCATTATGGATCTTCCGCCTTGTTGCCTGCTGAAACAGTTTTTGGGTTCTTTCCTTAGGTCATAGTAAAATTTATGACCATCAGGGCCATCTAAATTCCATTTTTTTTCATCACTGAAGATGACAGAAATCCATTTTTCACTGTACGACATATGCTTTCCAGCCCACTTTAGACGTGCATCTTCATGCAAGGTTTTGCTTTCATTCTCTTGTAAACAATATTTGTTGAAGCTTTAATTCTTCTGTGTAAGTACTTTTTGAAATTCAGGAAATTGGTGCAATTTCATGAACAGATAAATTATCAACTGAAGCCTTTTTAAATAACATTCTATCATCACTTAACATTGTTTTCTTTGGTCTTCCGGCTCGCTTTCTAATATTCCATGTTCCACCTGATCTCAAAACTCTATAAATACTGCTCAAGGATCTCTTTATTCTTCTTGATATTTGTACAAGATATTATCCTTGCGCTTTTAAATGTAAAATCTTAATAATTTCATCTTTAGAAATTTCTTTAGAATGTGGTATTTTTATCAGAATACGCAGGAAATGTCTTTTCCGAATCACAAACAAAACAATAGATTAAACTCACTTGATTCCACAAAATTTCATTAAATTATTATGCTAAAAATACATCAGACAATATTTCAATTAAAGGGAAAAAATATTCTGTATTTATAGAAGCAGGCAAAAATAAAAATATTTTATTTTGTGAACAAAAATGTAAAAAAAAAACATGTAATGCTGTATTATGTCTATACTTTTGGGACAGCACATTGTTATATAATTTAATGTATATTTTATAATTTCAAACCTTTGATCATATTTTATATGTGTATATCAGCAAAACTGTTTTTATTTATTACCTATTTCACAAATTTTAATTGTACCTTATTACTTTTTATGTTAATGCAAATTTTATTGATTGTCTAAACTTTTGGGACACGGTGTATAAAACTTTTCTAATTTAAACCCTAATTAATTATTTTTAACACCCTCATTAAATTTCTAAAACCATAAATATTTATTTCCATGATCTTTTTCGAATTGGAAATCTTTAATTTTAAATAAGTAATAATTCCCCTCAATTCTTTATTCTCTTTTAAATCAATCAATTTTTTCAATTTCCCAAAATTTACGATCTTTTTCTTCAATTAAATCTCATTTTTTAAGTTCCCTTATGGTCAGTAGTGGTATTTAGATTTTTTTTTAATGACTGCAGCATTTCTTAACATTACAATAATAAATATACAAATTACAAAACTTCACAAATTATACAAATATTTATCATTTGTATTAAACATTTTAATATAGAAACATAACAAGAGGTCAACAATTTTATTAAACTAAATAATGTCTAGTTAAATCCCATCTAATGGTTTTTATAGGCAGTCCTTGACATTTGAACGTTTTAACTTTCGAACACATTTCAGAAACCAATTGTGTTTGAAAATTCTGGATTATCTATACACCAAATAATATTAATGACCAGAACAAATATTTTCGTAACTACTGTGCTTGTTTTATGTGATAGCTTCCTGGATTTCTTCTAGCTTCTTGATGGAATTCTGTTGACTCAAGCCAGATCTACTGGAGCTGGAGCTCAAGCTTCTTCAGATATAATATTTGATTTGGCTGCAGATATTTTAGAAAAATTGCCTCCAGATTTCAACATTGAAAAGGTAATTTTTACTTTTATTTTCTTTAATAGAATCAGATTTTATGAATTTATCAATGTTATAAGTGTAAAAGAAATTACATAAATATATCAGTCTGAAATGATTTCATGATTTGTAAATGTATATTGTGTTTTTATAAGAAGAGTTTTATACTTATAGTTATTACATCACTTTCTTTGTGCTCTTTTACTTATTTATCAATGGTCTCAATAAAACATAAATATAATAGAAATTTTAGTATTTTCATTGTTTTAGTATATTTACATAACTTTAAGCATATCATTATACATAATTTTGTACCTTTATAATCTAAAGCAAATAAAGATGCTGCTCCTGTCATTTAGTTCAAAAGACATTTGAAAAAAAAGGGGGTTCATGAAATTTATTACTGTATTTTTTTGTGTATGCCATACAGTCATCTAAATGCACACCTTGATTTTTAATATATAATTTTGAAGTAATAAAATCTAAGAAAAAGATTTCATACAGATTTTATTACATCAAAATCTAATAACTACAAACTATATTGCCAAAGTATTGCTTTGTTGTGGTTTTTTGTATTGAATAGAAAATGGCTGTCCAACAATCATTTATTTATACAGAGGCCAGTGATGAAATAACAGGGTGAGAAGCATAACCCGATAATCCACAGATAAACCCGAAGTTCAATGTTACCAATTATTAAAAATACAAATAATATAATTAAAAATCAAAAATTATATTTCATATTTACATTAATTTTCACCATCACTGCCGCTCTCTCCTGCGGATATTATTACTTTATTTTCAGAAGATACCATATTTTCATTGTTGACACAAATCCTTATATATCACACACATCCTTGATGTGTAAAGTAAATTTCTGGAATAAAAACCACACATCATACAAAAAAAAAAAAAAAAAAAAAAAAAAAAATCATAATATTTTTAAACCTGCTACTTAAACTAATATCAGTTAGGTTACTTTATGAGGGTTATTCTCCCCAGTTTCTAAGCATTTGTTTAAAATAGTATGAGTAATGATAATTATTAAATGAAATTATATTTTAAAGAAGTTATATGTGTGAAGATGATCATCTGAAGATTATTTTTTAAATAGGAGCAGATTGCTGAGATGTTTCAGTCTATAGAAATTACAAAATCTCATACAAGCAGGATTTTTTAGCTACTGTAATTTGGAGGGGAGGGGGGTCGTTTAAACTGTTCTGTCACTAAAAATTGACAAAATCTTACGCTGTTTTTCAACAAAGTTTATTCTAAAATAAATAAATCTTTTGAGCTTTCAGATGGTATATAGATTAAATGTTTTAATTAAATGTTTAATATTGTAGTTAATTGTGTTGATTTCAATAAAAATACTTTTAAAGATAAAATAAGTAAAAAAGGTGATTTTTTTTAAATCTTGCTTATAGGCATATTTAACAATTAATATAATACACTTTTAAAAGAAATCCTGTGTCTTAAAAATAGTTCATAACATTTTTTAATCTTCTGTTTTAAAAACTACATGAAATAGACTAAAACAAATTTTAAAAAAACTTAAATTTTCTTTAATAGGATACATTAAAATCCAATTTTAAATATCTTTGAATAAAGGTCCAATGAAAAATAAAATGTAAAAATAATATCTATTACTAGTATTGCTGTATTAATTCTATTACTGTAAAAATTATCTTTGTCAGGTTAGGGAAATATACCTTGTTATATACATGCTGAATAAATGAAATAGGTCTTAAACTTCTTTAACTACTAATTTATGGGTTTTTGTGGCTCTAAAATATTTAAACTCAAATTGGCTTTAATAAACTTTTATATTGTAAATACAGTATGGAACTGTTTATCTGGAAACCAGTTAACCAATTATCCAGAATCATAATTGTAATAGATTTTAGACGCTTTTTAGAAGAAAGGTGCCATACAGTACCAGTTTGACGTGTACATTGCTTGATACATTACCACATGCATGGCATAACCTGATGCCAACATCTAAGATTTTAAATAGAAGAATTCATATATAGGGTATTTTAATTTTTACATAGAATTGTTGTTTCCAATTGTTTCCCATGAACTGTCCTCTTTCAAACTCTGATTAATCTTTGATTTTGATTGGATCTGATTCTTAACCTGATTAATCTAAATAATTACTTTGAAATCAGAAACAATGCCCTAACCACATATATTCTACAAATCTGATCAAATGGGTGTTGCTTTGATGTCCAACCACTTATCCAGAAAAAATAGTTATCAAAAATGTATCTGGTCTCGACCATTGTGGATAAATGGTTCTATACTGCAGGGTGTCCATAAATGATTGTCCCGGTTTCCTTATCTCATAACTTTTGATTTAAGAATAGGACAAAAAATATTACTACATATTCGTAAATTACAACTCAAAAAGTTTTTTGAATAACACAAACAAAGTTACATATGCGTAAACTGAAAACGTTATTAATCAAATAACGATTATAATCAAATAATAATTAATATTAAAATTTTATCAAATTATTAATGAATTATGTAATATCTATCTATCAAACTTTGTTCTCATAATTCATTTACAGTTTTTTGATAAATTTAATAAAAATTTTAATTTTAATTATTATTTGATTATAATCGTTATTTGATTAATAGCGTTTTGAGTTGCAACATTGCCCATATGTAACTTTGTTTGTGTTATTAAAAAAAACTTTTTGAGTTGTAATTTACGGATATGTAATAATATTTTTCGTCCTATTCTTAAATCAAATGTTAGGAGGTAAGGAAACCAGAACAATTATTTATGGATGCCCTGTATATTAGCGAACTTATTCATGTTGCAAAACATGAATTTAATTTGAAGAAATTCCTTAAAATGATTAGGATAAATCAGGCATAGCCTATACTGAATGTATGTGACAATTCTTTTAAACTTAACCAATCAAAATTATATTTTCTTTTCTTTTATTGTTCTTTTTTTAAAAGTGACAAAGCCATGTACTATCTCAGAAAAACTTATATTATTTATAACTTTTGTATTACATTATTATGAAATTGATTATGTAATTCACTTTTGGTTTAATGCAAGATAATAATTGCTGGTGTTATCAGATTAAGCTATTGTTAAAGAGTATAAATGTTGAAAATTTATTTTTTTTTTAAATTTTTTTTTTTGTTTTCTGAACATATGTTAAATATACGATAGAACATTTTGCTGAGTTATTTTTTGCCTGTTAAAGGATCATTGCTTCTAAGTATAATTTTTTAAATGGCTAAAAATAATGTTGTGAAATAATTGTGTGATTAAAACTATTGGGACATAAAACTACCAAGAGAACTTCTTGTTCCACAGATTTAATGCACATATACACTGATGGAAAAAAGTATTGACAAAGTGATAGTAAACATCCTAATACTCAATAATGTAAAAATATAGGTTACTTAAAATGTACTATATATACCTTTTTCATCACTTCTTGTATTTAAAAAAGCTACTGCATCTCTTGCAATATTTAAAACATTATAAGTTATTTTATAATTTTCGTTTACAGATTTAAAGATAAGTTTTTTAAATAAATTTTATATGTATTGAAACATTGTGAAAAAAAGATCAAATATTGGAAACTTTTCTTTTAAACTTTCTATAAGAAATAATTAAAACTTAAACGTACTTAACATACTTTTTAAACTGAGTGAAAATACCCTATTTAAGTAGTTCAAGTTTAGTTATTATCATAATTTGAAAACGTGTTAAAAAATTCTGAGATTTCTATTGATGTTAGACATTTTAAGTTTTAGGGATAAATCAAAGAAATACTAAATGTAAATAAATCTACTGTTTATTATATAAATTCAAAGTATCATAAGATAATGTTATTTGAAGTTGAACCATACACATCAAAAATGTTTCATTCACATTTGTATCCCAATTCGTTTTTATCTGGCATTGTTTATTATTTGCATGCTGTGATGTCTAGTAATATTATTGAATCCATACCATTCCAATTATAAATTTGAAATATAAAGTGTTTAACTCTTATAATTCTAATAATAATATAAACTATTGTTGTTTATACAATCATAAATTTTTGCAAAGTTTTATTTAACAAGGTTAATGTCTCTTATATTTTCTGTTTTATTCATTATTTTTAATATTGTTTTTTCAGGTTATGAAATTGTATCCTGTTATATACACTGAATCTATGAACACTGTTCTTAGGCAAGAACTTATACGTTTTAATAGACTTACTAGTGTTGTAAGAGAATCCTTAAAAAATCTGCAAAAGGCTGTGAAAGGTTTGGTTGTTATGTCGGCTGAACTAGAGGAAGTTTTTGATTGCATGCTCATTGGCAAAGTTCCAGCTATGTGGGCAGCTAAATCATATCCATCTTTGAAGCCTTTAGGAAGTTATATTGCTGATTTGTTAGCCAGGTAATTAGTATATTCTTACTTTAAAGAAATTACATTAATATATATATATATATATATATATATATATATATATATATATATATATATATATATATATATTTACACAGCAATTTATCATTGGGTGTAGACAAAGCAAATGTAAGTGAACTAAACCAACAAGTATTTTGGGCTTAGTAAAAGCCTTTCTTTCAATTGTTGTGATAATCCCTCTCATGCTTTTATTAATAATTTTTCTTAACATCCAAGTTGGCAAGTGATGCTAATTTTACTCTGCTATTCTGTTTAGGTCTATTTGTCCGAAAATGTTTTTCAACTGCTTATAACAAACAACAGTTAAAAAATATTTGCTAGACATTTTGTGCCTTTGTTAGTGAGAGCAATATGTTGTGCTTTTGGAAAAGATTCTTTTTCTCATTTATACATTCTCGCTATATTTTTTGAAGTGGTACTTTACTTGTACATTGTAAATGCAAAAAGAACACCAGGGTTAATTTGATTTTATTTATCTCTGAAGTAGCAAATAACAACTATATTTAAATTTCTCTCCCTCTCTTTCTCTCTCTCTCTCCCAACTGGAACTCAAATACAGTGATTGCTGAAATTAATTATTCTTGCTATTGAATTTGATATATTTTTGTAAATTCATATGCAGTGAGTCAGCTAGATACAGTAATTTAATTTAATTAATTAATTAATTTGTTTTGCCCAAAACCAACAAGGATCCACTTATAGTGACCACTGAAATAATAAAATTTCTGAGGATATATATATATATATATATATATATATATATATATATTTACCCTTTTTGTGTATTTTTGGAAGTAGATGATGACATTCTCTGTTTAATTTCCTTTATTGTGCCTCTATTTATTTCTTTTTCTTACCTTTTCTTTTTTTCTTTCTTTCTTTTTTTTTTGTATTATTTAATACATTTTTATTATGTATTTTAATCCTATGCCAAAGTTATATTTCTTTTTGTGCTCTTAATATTTTATTATTAAATATTTACATAAAATATGCATTTTTTTAAAAAATTATTTATTATATAATATTTTGTAAACTGAGTAACAATTAAATTTGTATTTTGCTTACATTTTGCCTTCCTTTTAAATGTGTTTGCTTTTACCATCTAATCGTTTAATCACAAACACTACAAGTTTGTATTTAAAAGATAAATGTAAAATATATTGTTAATACTTCATTTCTTTCTTTAATTTGTTACATGTATTTTGTATTTTTTAAGAATGTTTTTTTATGAAGGAAGTATTTATATCTTAATATTTTCTAATAAGCTCATAAATAAGTAAAATGCTTCAGGGTGTCTCAAAAAGATTGAAAAATGCTGATACATAGGCAATGTAAATCACAAAATCTTCCAAATAAGGTAGGGATCTTATGTTGATGATATAATCATGCCATTAATTTTTAAAGGGTTACACTTTTTTTTTAATTTTTATACAATTCTTGGGTTTTACAAGTGATATTTAGAAAATTTTCTCCATGTACTGACAAGTAAAACATTAAAATTATCTTTCATACTGTGGTTTTAAGCTTTTTGATCAGAAATTGGTAGAAATTGCCTAAAATATGCTTGAAACTTGTTCTGAATTGCAGAACATTACCAACCATGAAGAATTCGTAAGCATAAACAATATGATTAAATGATCCGAGTTGAATAAAAATTGTAATAGTAAAATTGTACAAAGAATACAAAAAAATGAATAACTTGAATATGAAGAAAATGAGACGTCTGAATAACATTGCAAGATAGTTTAAAGATGGGCTACATCATTTCTGAATGCAGGAAGGAAATGAAGGATGTCCAATGCTGCCTTTAGATGTTTGTACTGATTCCTTTCATAGACAGTCAATGAAGAAACTCTGCCAAACTATACTGAAAAATTTCTTTCTTAATAGTGAATTTTAAAAATATTTCAAGGTATGAAAAATGTATTAATTGTGATGTATTTCATTATATGCCTCAATAAAATTTTTTAGAGCCTTGAAACATTGATTCATATGCCAAATATTTTCTGTAGAATTTTGCATAAAATAGGATGAAAACATAAAGCCATATGATGATATGATCAGGTAAGTCTTTTTCTCTAAATTTCATTGAAAATACATGCTTTTGCACAAGGTTTTAAAAATCACAATCACCAGGTC
Organism: Maratus michaelseni; assembly: GCA_963931845.1. Taxonomy (NCBI): domain Eukaryota; kingdom Metazoa; phylum Arthropoda; class Arachnida; order Araneae; family Salticidae; genus Maratus; species Maratus michaelseni. The sequence goes on along the minus strand of OZ007598.1, from coordinate 150,190,291 downwards.
GTCATCGCTAGAGTCTAGTTACCACAGCAGCAATCTTCTGCCAGTTTTTTTTTTTTTTTTTAATAGAAATTTGAGCTATACTTAATTCTGCATTTAAATAAATACTGGTGGAAGTTTTTCCCCTAAGGTAATTAGGCTATCAAATTTCAGAGGTAGCAGTAAGAATTGGAGCAACTGTTTTATCAGGACAAATTGTACTAAAAATTAAGTCTCCCAATTAACTAGAATCTACTGTGTGTACTATTTTAAAATAAATAAATAAAAATCTGGAGATCATTTTCCTATTTTCTCTGCGCTTTAAAATTGTAATTGTCAGGGCTAGGATAGAGTTATATATAAACAAAAGATACCGACCTATTGTTGGTACTTTCATGGTACTAAGGATATCTTCCTCGAAAAAAGCATATGCTATTTCAAAAGCTTCTGAAGGTCATTTTTATATTTTAAGTTTTTTGTGCATTTTAAAATCCCAAATGCCCGGATTCTGATGATGTTATAAAAAATAATAAATAAATATCTACCTCTTGTTGATACTTCGCAGTATTTTAATAATATGTAATATATTATCAATTCTTGTGAAAAGATTTTAAGGAAAGCCTTTTACAATAGCTCTATTTATGATTTTTCCATTAATGGGATGCCTATACATTAATATATTTACTTCTGTGTCAAGGTTGGGTTTTTGATATCACAATGATAAAATCATGTTTTTACTGGTTTATTCTATTAAAATTAAAACATATTCTTCCTTGTGTGTTGTGCAACAAATAATATTTTTTCAATCGAATTTTTCCTTGTTTTTATTCGTATTTTCAATTTTAATTAATAAAATTTAAATTTAACTCAGGGAAGATGATTTCCTAAATAGAGAAAAATTCAAAAATAAAAGAGCAAAACAGGAAAAAAAAATTGTGAAAATCTGAAATAGTAAAGATTCTAACCATAACAATAAGCATTGATATTAAATTTCAATAAGATTTTATCATAATTGAAGTGTCAGTGAGAAAACAAAATCAGTCCCAAACTATTTAATCATCATTTTCTTTCCTTATGCTTGTGGATTTTCATAGCCTCTCTCTCTCTCTCTCTCTCTCTCTCTCTTGTTTATACATATCTTCAAGTGTATATTTCAAAAGACTACCTTTATTTTTCCATCGATCCAAAATTATCAAATGTTAGCATGCCTCTTTGCCTAACAAATAGTATAACCTCAAATCTCAAGAAAAGTGGACTATCATATTTTCCTGTGACACTTCAATTAATGAATAAGGTATTTCTAATAAGTAATATTTTTCACTTTTTAAAACAAACATTTTACTTTAAAGGGATTCTGTGATTAAACTTATAATATTATAAATTAAATCTATTTTGGAGATGAAAAAGTAATGTTATATGTCATGACTGAATAAAGTTTAAGTGTTAACTGCTTGTTTAGAAAATTAAGGTATTCTCAGACATATTTTTAAATGTCATAATATGTTATTACATTAATGAAATTTCAGATTAATATTTTGATAAGGAAAATTTTCACTTTTCAATATACATAACGAAAAAAATTTAATATGCACATTGTTCTTATGCCTACCTGCAGCCTGTAAGATTTAATTTAATAAATGAAAAAAAATAGCTCAAAAATATTTAAGAAAAATCAGAATTGTTTTTTTCTACAGTTTTTATTTGTTGATGTTTTCATCTATGATATACATGAACTTTTGAACTAAAAAATTCTAGCACATGTATTTCTAGAAGTCGTTGCATACTAATTTACTACATAGCATACTACAGATTTCGTTGCATACTAATATGGCCTTGAACTGTTTTTATCAAAATTTAAATAATTACTATAAATGCAACCAAGAAACCACTGTCACCTATTCTTATTTTAAAAAAATATATATTTTATGAATAATCCCATTCACGAAAATAATTTTTATTTGTAGAAATGATATTATCAGGTTTTTGGCATGATGATGAATAAATAAGTGAATAAATGTGCGTTTAAATATAACTTTCATAAATATAACTTTCATTTATTTCTCTTGGTACTGTGACTGCATTATGCAAACTGCGAAAACTTTTGGGGCAAAATTGAAAAATAATGTCATAATTATTCTGCTTGCACTGATTCCTACTTAAATGAATTTTTATGGTGCTGATTGCATCAGATGATGTAGCTGTCATATCAGGTGAAATCATCATAGTGGTGAAATCAGCAGTTTTAATGCCTCCTTTGTAAACTGAAAATCTATACTAATAAAATAAAGTTTCGCTCTCTGTGTGTGTGTGTGTGTCTGTTGGCGATGGCAAGGAAAATCTAGCCCACCTAGATGTCTGAAAATTTAGGTGTGGATAGTCCAAGGTCTGACCATGTGCACCTGAGTCTCAGAATTTTAATATTTTGATAATTACTCAAAATATTAATTAGAATGTCATTAAACATTGCATCGAAAATGCCATTTTTTAAATCAAAATGGCTAAATAAAAGAACTGCTGTTGTGGATTTGGAAGCAGAAATGAACGAATTCGAAATTATTTTACTAATTAGCAAATTTTAAGAGCACTAATTAAGATATCAATTTGAAAATTTCTGAGCATATGTAAAAAAAAATTCTGCATTCGACTATGTGATTTTTTAAAAATTTGGCCTGTAATTTTTCTTAATTTATGCAAGAAACTGCCAAAAATCTGCTGGCGGCAGTGAAAAAAATCCGAGTAAGTTTCAGACAGGGATCTGCTTTTATTAAAAACTGAACTACAAAGAGATCTGTTTCTCTGGCCGATCCCTCATTTAGTTTGCGAAAATGAAAGGAAATAATTGCCAATTTTTACTAATGAACAAAAATTTAGATAACTAATTAAGATATAGATCTGAAATTGAGGATGGGAAGTGTTGTCATCTGCCGGCTATTTTAGCGTAGCATCTTCGTTATGTTCTAATTATCAGAAAAATGTAATTTTTTTTTAATGATCGCGTTAATGTAGGGTGAAGGTGTTTTTTTTTTTAACAAATTATTTGTTATATTTGCGGGTATGGGGAGGGAAGAGAAGGGATTAACGTCTTGCTCTGAGATTGTTATTATCTCGGGCCTGGGCAACATCGGGCGGGTCGCTAGCAATGAAATAAAATTCATCTTCTATTTCTCTTGCTTCTGAATCCTTGTCTTTATATTTGTTAATATGTGCTTATCTTCATTTGTTTATTTTGGATTTAACTAAGATATTTTCATTTGAAGTTGTATAAATATTATTAGATTTGCCATTTCTTTTTAGGTTTTGAGCCAATATTAATTTTATACAAAGTAGTTATATTAACTCATGAACATTAACTGTAAAGTACACTTCTTGTATAGTTATTCTTCTTCTTCAGTTATCAATGTCATTCAGTTGTGACTATTATAACTTTGCATTCAAAATAGAGAGGAGAAAATATTTTTCTCTGCATTGACAATCTTCTTCTTCCTCCTTTTTTTTCTACATTGCTACAATTGTGGTTACCGCTGACTTTAGACTAAACTTAGCGATTTGGCTAATCAGTAAAGAAAAACCATAGCCAGATGAAAACAATGTTAGCAATAGATTTATCATGAAACACTAAATCTAAAATCGTTCTTTAACTCCTTAACATGCTGCTTTCCCTTTTCAATATGTGTTTCAACCTTTTAATCAGTTATTGATATCCATTCTATAGAAACTAATAAAATAATTGTATTCTTGATGCTTTGTAAAGTTTTAAAAAAAATCTAGCCTGATTTATCTTTTAAGTAGTGCTATGGAACAAAACCTCAGTTAACTTGGGATTCAAGATAGTTAATGTTAGTAGGTTAAACTGAAAGAAAAAGCATATGAATGAGTTTTGAAAAAATCAAAATACACATAATAAGTTACATAAAAAAAAAAAAAACTTTCAATCGTTAAATAATGGAATTAAGAATGCTGCTGGTTTTTGAAACTCTTCCAATTTGGAGCTTTCAATCTTTCATTTTCTTGCCAAATGAAACTTTTATTACAATTTGGAGTGATCCGCTGTGTGAACGTTGACTACAATGAAATTGGATAATACAGACAAACATTGCATACATCTTGAAACAAGTGATCAATTATTTATGTATAAATTTATGCAGCTTCAAACATTTTGATTGAGTTCTGATTCTTACACTTGTAAAATTAGAAAGAGTTAATGCATTTTTTCTCTTGATGTAACGTAGGGATGCACCGGATATGGATTTTGCCGGATATCGGATTTCGGATATCCGAAGCTGTTTGCCTGCCGGATATCGGATATCCGGCACGTTTGCCTGCCGGATATCGGATATCCGGCACTAGATATTCTGCTTTTAGTTATGGTGTATGCTTATTTATTTCTTTATATAATGCCATAAGAACAATAAATTATGTACATGTAATGTATGTACATAAATAAAACATGTTTCACATATCATTAAAACATTTTAAATATATTGAAATATAATTTACAAAAACTATATCTCTTTAAATATATGTATATTAATGCTGCATAAAAAATGTAAATTAAACATTAAAATATTTTGTTTATATGTACAATGCTGGCAGAAGTAAACAAATTTTAACCATAACACATTTAATTAATATACAGTCAACTCCCTCTAATCCGCACAGCTTGGGACCAAAGGTTGTGCAGATTATAGAATTTTGCGGATTATAGGTCATTACTTTGTTTACATTTTTTTCTCCTGTAATTTTACAGTAAATTAATTATTAATGAATAAATTAATTGGTAAAAAAGAAAGATATTGTAAAACATTGGGTTATTTGATTAAAAATCATATTATATTTAAGAAAAAAAATTATTTACATTTTATTTTATAATTTGTTTTGTTTGTTTTTACAACTTTCAAATATAGTATGAACTGTCATTTGTTTGAGAACTTTTGATTTTTGGTCTAGCATTTTTTCTTGGAGTCTATGTGTATAATCTTTATTTCTTGTTCTGAGACAAAACTCTGTTTCTGAAGAAAATTCAAATATCTGTAACCCATATCCAAGATCTGCTCAACAGTTACTTTTTCGTCATCATCATCATCATACTCTGTGTCAGAATTATCCTGTTTTCAGTAGAGTTTAACAGAGTAGTACTTATAATGTCATCATTTCTGAAACTCTGTAATTGGAGCTTTATCTTGGGAGGATATCCATTTAAGAAATCAGACACAGTGAAATCTTTTGTTTTAGTTTTATGTTAGTAATTTTTTTGCATATTTCTGTTTAGCACTATCCAAACTGAAGCCAACATCTTTACCATTACTGTCTATAAATAAAGATGCTGGTCACAAATTATGCTTTGCACGTACTAAAGTAAGTGTCTTTGCATACAGAGTCCCATGCATCACCCAAGAGAAAAATACAACCCTTAATTGTAAATTGCCTTCTATACCCCTCCATATTAGCCAATAAATCAGAGGTTATAATTCTGCACATAAATTTCATTTTGTATTGGCATTTCATGCTACGGATAGTTCCCTGATCCATTGGCTGAATAAGAGAATTTGTATTCGCAGGTAAAACGAATGTAGAGACATTGTGCTGCACATCCAAAATTATGACAAAAAGACAACTGTCTAAGAGCAATAATATTTTACAATTTATAGGTAAACTGACCTTTGTACGACAATGCATATAGCCTTCTTTTACAAAATGGATTTCAAACCATTCTGTGAAAACTTGCTTTTTTTTTTTTTTTTTTTTTTTTTACAATATGTAACAGGCAGAAAAAAGTCTCATGTATTTTTGAATTTTTTTCTTTTTTCATTTAATAAATAAAGTTTTACTTCATTGAAATGCAAAAATTTAGGGGGGAGAAAAACTGACTGCTGATCATTGGTCTAATTGTCACCATTTTGTATTTCTCTCGCAAAGTTAACCAAATTTTCATTGTTAGATCTGAAACAGTGTGCGGATTATAGGCGTTTGCGGATTATAGAGTTGCGGATTAGAGGGAGTTTGACTGTACCTATAAATGTAGAGTATTTTCACAAATAAATACATACTTTTTTTTTTATTATTTAAGCATAAAATATCTACTAATATGGTTGAAGAGTTATTTTCTTCAAATATAGGTTTATTTGATGCTTTTTTCTGTTTTAATTATTTAATACTGTTTTACTTTAAGTCCCATTTAGTTTTATTTTAAGTTAAATTACTTTTAGAGATTTATAAATAAAAAGAAAATTACTTTTAATTTTAAATATTTATAATGAAGTTATATTTCCCCTAGTAGTTTTACACAGGTATGAAACAGAATTTCAGGTTATGCATTAAAATTATTTTATTAAAAACTAGCTGACCCACCTGGCGTTGCCCGGGCCCATGATAAAAACCTTAAACAGAACTCAAGTTTGACCGATTTTTTTTAAAGAAGCTGCACCAAGGGCCCCAAGAAGGAGATTAATATTCAAAATTGGTTGTAGCTGAGGTCCGAGAAATTTTTTTGTCTTTTAAGGCACAAAAAAGACAATGGCCCCGGACCGGGAAGCAGGGTCCTAAGTGGAATGTAGAAATGAGGGAATAACTAAATAAAGAAAAATCCCCCAAAACGAAGAAGATCGAATTAAATGGGGCACGTTATTAGCAATTTAGAGATAAAAACTTCAAGGGTCCTTGTACTAGGCCCCAGGGATCTAGGGTCTTAACTGGAATGTAGAAATGGGGGAATAACTAAATGGAGAAATGGGCCCTAAAAATAAAGAAGATCGGATAAATAAGGGACAAGTTATTAACAATTTACGTCACAAAAACTTAAAGGGTGCCTGGGTCTTGTCTGAGAAATTTTTTTGTTGTTCATGTAGTAGCTGGAAGTCCTAAGAAGTTGTTAGAAAAACAAGTTGGAAATTGTACGTCAAACATGACAAATAAGGTGTGTTCGTACTATAAATAGTTTCAGTGAAATAAATTATAGTGTCTGTTATTATGGTATGATTAATTTCTGTAATAAAATAAGTGCATGTTAAGTTGGCAACATTTTATCTTTTGTTGACATTTACTGAAAATTTCAATGGGAAACTGAAGCCTAGTTTTGAAAATTTCAGAACTTTAAGTCCGTATTTACATTCTTTTTCCATTTAATATCTATTTCTTTGGAAACATCTATCCAAAAAACTGTTGGTAGATTATATAATTGCTATAATTAAACAATTTTAGTATAAAAATTCGGTTTTTAAATTCAGCAATACGGAATTAATATGACTCCATCTTAAATATGATGTAATCACCATGCCAACCAAGAAACATTACCTATCATGGGATATCATTGAATTAATTACGTATGATAGGATTTAATATAATGAAGAATGTAACTATAACTTGGTCATATATGACTATAAACGTCATACATGTCAGATAACTTGGCGATACATCTCGGTCGCTTGACGATTAATCCTCAGAAGCTGCTATAACCAAGAAGTACTGATTTTTAAAAAATTCAAATTACTTACTAAATATTTTTATTAATATCTTTTAAGTTTTGGTTCAATTTTCATAAAACTTGAAATGACTTGACAAAATTCTGCATTGATTATATATATATATTAAATTTCAAACCTTTCGGTTGGGTAATTTTTGCGCTGTTATATGCGGATAGAACAGCAAATTAGGTGCTACGTATTTATATAATTACGAACACACCTAAACTGCTAGTGAATCGTATGATTTTTAAGGGAACTATCGTAGAGGACCCAAAAGGGGCCAACTGATAATTTTGAGCAGGGCCGTGAGAAGAAAACATCTTAAAAATTTCTTAGTACTGGAATGTAAAAATGGGGGAATGTTTAATCTTCAATTAGTCGAAATTAAGCATAAGGTATAAATAAATCATTAAAATAAAATTTTAAAGAAATGCTTAAAAAATTGGGCCCTAGGTTTGAGGGTAGTGGCCTGGAGAGAGGTGTCCAAGACTCACCTTTATAGTCACCATACATACTCGACTCCCGAATTCAAGATGAAAACATGTTTAATTCAGAATGGTTTTCTACGCCTTATTTCACCTCATTTAATTCTAAATAATTTAAGGTGCGAAGAAAACTACTGCAAAATATTCGTATTAAAACTGTTTTCATCTCGAATTTGGGGGGCTGGCTTATACGCGAGTATATACAGTATGCATTGAGAGGGTAACACAATTGGGGGGGGGGGGGGTAAAAATGCATGGCACACAATAAGTTCAAGGGGTCCCGGGTTTTAACTGGAATGTAAAAATGGGGGAATAACTAAATGAGAAAAAAGGCCCCAAAAACGAAGATCATCAAATTAAAAGGATGCAAGTTATTAACAATTTAGGGAACAAAAACTTCAACGGGGGTCCCCATACCGGGCTCCAGGATGCCAGGGTCTTAACTGGAATGTAGAAATGGGGAATAGCTAAATAGAGAAAGGACCCCCAAAACGAAGAAGATCGGATAAAAAGGGGACAAGTTATTAACAATTAAAGGCAAAAATGTACAGGTGCCCCCGATCACAAAAAATTAAGTTTGAGCATCAGGTGCATCAGGACCTGCCGTAGACTATCCTCACCTAAATTTTCAGACTCCTATGTGCGGTAGATTTTGGTAGCCGTCACACACACACAGAACAAAATTTTCTTTTATTAGTAGATAATAATAAGTATAAAAATTTTTTTAACATACAAGTTAAAAAACAAAAATAAAAGTATGTCTGTTTAATTGTTTAACTTAAAAGTAAGAAAGAAAATTAATAAAGTCCTACTTTAATAAACAACTTCAAATTTTATTTTACAATCTGACAGTAAAGGTACAATTTTCTAAAAGATGTGAACATAATTTTTTTAATTTATTATACAGAGTTCAAATATCTATATTAGGAAAGCTGACAATTCTTTAAACTTTTGAGAGTTAGGACCTTTTACACGTGGATAGGGAACTTACTAATATATTTTATATTTTGCATTATAAACAAAACTTATAACAAAAGCTATTCCCCATTCCATCCGTACTTTTATCAAGGATGTTTGAATACAATTTGCCATCATGTCCTATGCATATTATTCATAGAACTTATGTAGTAGAAAGCCGGATATCCGGCAGAGAAGTCGGATATCCGGTAATTGTGATTCGGATATCCGATGATATTTCGGATATTGAAAAATCAGCCGGATATGCCGGATATCGGATATTTACCGGATATCCGTTGCATCCCTAGATGTAAGTATTTTACTCAGTTTACTTCCTTTTTTTTTCTAAATCCATAAAGCAAATAGAAAAAGGTAAATAATGATAAAATAGTTGTATTTGTTTAAAAAAAAAAAAAAAAAAAAAATATTTAATTGTTTACAAAATGTACTGAAATATATCAGAATTTAAATCCAGTCATAGTCATTGTCTTTTTTGATTTTATAAATATTCATTTTACTAATTTATGTAAAGTATTCGACATGTGGCATATACAATCACCTTAAACTACCATGCAGTACAAAAGTGTAATTTCTTTTCTTTTTCGTAAAAGCAAAACAACATAACATAGAAACTATGAGTGTGAGGTTTGGTTATGGTTCATCCAGTAGTCTCTGCATCGCAGAAGTCTAAAATACCTTCTGCTTAATGTTGATCATCCTTAGCTATTGTTTTTCTACTAGTTAATCACTTGCAGTTGTTGATAAAATTTCTTAGTGCTGTCTGTCTAGAGGCTCTGAATGGCAATAAGATTCTCATCAATAAATTTATATATCTGTAGATATTTTTACCATATTTTATTTTGCAGAATATCTTTATAGGATAAATATGGAATGGAAAAACTAAATATGGAAAAAATAGACCAATACAATAGACTTATTCAACTGATTAAATATCAAATGAAAACTCTCTTTAAAAATTCCAGCAATGAGACATTGTGGTATTTATAATTAAAATATTATTACATTACAAATATCTTCATTTGAAATTTTGGAGTGATGAATTTCATGTTGGTAACGGGTTACAGCTAAAAATCTGCACACAATTTATTAAGCCATTAAAAAAAGATTTAACATTTGATTCATCAATGTTTTGTATTACATTATACCTAAACTCTTCTTTAGTATATATAAACTAAAAACCATTTGAAAATACTAATGTAAAAAAATAAAAATGGCATCAAAAGAAAAGCTGTTGGATATCTGTACCATGCAGTTTTATAAAAAGAATTTTAAAAATTAGAAAATTACATTTTGATACATTTTGTTGCTAAAGTTGTACAAAAAACAGCTATATATGCAATAAATAAACATGGAACAATTGAAAGGAAGCCAGATAGTGAGCATCTGGCAAATATTATGACTAAGAAAATAAATTGAAGCTAAAAGAAAAAACTTTTGAAACAAAGACAACATGAACCAAAATGAAGCTTTAAAAAAGTTTAATTGTACCAAAAAATTATATAAAAAAATTGTTCATAACAGTATGTATTGATTGACATTACACATTGATAAAGAGTTTCCTTATAATTAATCTGATTCCAGACAATAAATTTTTGGACAATTATTTTCTGAATAAATATGTAATATATGTATAACATATATATATATATATATATATATATATAAACTAACTATATATATATATATATATAACAAATGAGGACGTGAGTTTCAAAACTCGCTTTATCCAAAATTTAAAAAATCGTGTTTTCTCTATCAATCTATTCTATTGGTAAATCTTCACTGAAAAAACATGAACAAAACATGAAAAAAACAATTTAAAAAAAAAAAAAAAAAAAAAAAAAAAAACTAGTTTTAGCATGTATTTCTGGCATTGTAAAATCTTGGTTTCCAATGAAAACCAATGGAAGATATTAGAGGTTTTCACAATTTCCCAAAATTTGATTTTCTGGATAAGGCAAGTTTTGAAATTCATGTCCTCAAATAGTCATTTAAATAATTATAAATTGTTTAAACATTTCTATGTATTGATCTTTTTTTTTTTTTTTTTTTTTTTTTTAATATCTTTTAGGATGTTAAAAAAAATAATAATAATTGAAAATTTTTTAAATAATTCTTAAGTTATTTAGTTTCATTGCTCCGTAAACCATAGATTGAATGGATTTTTTTTCTGACCTTTTAATTGGTACATATTAATGTATTGCTTTTTTCTTTCACAGAAATCACCACTAACTTAAATTTGTTACAGATCCTTTAACCTTCTCACCACTATGAACTGATACATCCGTCGTTCACTATGCTGTAGATTTCACTGCAATATTAGCATTATTTAAATTAATATATTTCTACAAATATAATGTAGTTTTAAAACATTAAATAATGATTAATGGTCTCAAGGATTATATTCATATACACATTTAAGTTTTTTATATCATGTTTGAATAGAATTTAAAAACAAAATGCAGAGAAAACAACATTACAATTTTGCCCTTTTTCTTGGCAGTCAGAGGTTAATATATATTATAAAAAAAGTTTTAATATTTAAAAAATATATAAAAGGGCTATAATACTTTCTTATGCTTTTAAATGCCTTATTAAAATTTTTGCCGTATTACAGATTTTTTTTCATTATCTTTCTCTCTCTACTGTTTCTCTTTTTAGAATTGACATTTTAAACCGAATTTATGCAGTCCAATATTTCTGCACCATTTTACTCTGTGATGGGTTAAATATTATTTCATATACAGTCGAACTTGTTTAATATAAGCATAAGTAAAATGAACATTTTGCACATTAAGAATGGTTCATCATTTAAACTATATTAAGATTTTCGTGCTTTTTGCAAACTACAAAAGCAGAATCACGACTAATATGAGGAAAACATCTGTTCATTTTAGTGTGATTTTTGGTGAAAAGTAGGATAGAATTAAGGAAGAAATCCCTTTCTTGTCGAACACTGCCTGTCAAACTGTAGTAATTTATGAATTGTACCAAACTGAATATCAACCTTCAAGGTAACCTGCCACCAGGGTTCTCGCTGCCATTGCGCCAAATCGAGACAAAATGCTTCATTTGGCGAGAAAACGAAGGAGTGAAATCGCCCAAATTGTGAGAGTTGATTTTGCTTTCTTTCGGCGAAACTCTCAATAATGTTATTTAAAGATTGAAAGCTTTCAATGTAATTTATTACTTGTATATTGATTTTTTTTTTTTCAGAACTAATTCACGTGTTTAAAATTTTGCTTAATTATTTGTTTTTCTTTAATCCGCTAACATGCGATCCTGAATCCAGAGTTAATTTGGAATTTTGTTTCATAAAACTATTCAGAAATAAATTGTGATAAATTTTTTTAGTCTCGACTTTACAAAGAATCTGTAAATACACTTTTTTTATTAGTTTCAATAACCAACTGTCCAATTTTTATTAATTGCTCTAAAAACAATTACATAAAAATCGGAATCTATGTTGAAAAGAAAAGAGGGAATTTAAAGGAAGGGAGTTTAAAAGAATAATTTCCAATCAGTGTTTCATGGCAAGTCTATTGCTAACATTATTTTCATTTGGCTATAGTTTTTCTTTCGTAATTAGCCAAATTGCTATAGTTAGTCAAAAGTCAGGGAGAATCCTGCCTGCCACACAAGAAAATGCAAAGGAATGTCTTGAAATCTTGAAAGACAGAAGAAATAGATATGGATGTTTCAAGACCCCCCCCCCCTTTCTCTCCGCCCTTCCGTTTGTAAGGTTTACAACTGAGCCATAAAAAGGAAGGAGCATATATAAAAGCCTTTAGTGGCTTTCATTCCAGACTCTGACCATATTAACCAGCCTTTTCATATCTCTTATTGTCCTGTTAAAATAAAAAGGATATGTGAAACCAATAGCTGGAAAATTGTTCTGACTCTTGCAATGTTAGCCAAGTTTTTCTGGTAAAAAAGGAAGTGATCAGTTGCATTATTATATGTCATTTATGTCTTTTGGAATTATTAGTTCTTTAGAGGCTTTTATTTCAGTACTGTGATTTTGTCTAAAAAAAATTAAACTCACAAAGATAAGACTGAATATTTTATATTAACTATATGATATTAAGTTAATTTTAGCTGAGATAATTAGAGCTAGTAATATAGTAATATATAGTTTAATTATGTGTGTGTTTTTAAAATTTTTATTATCTTCATGGGTATTACAAGTCACGGTTGATACAAAGACTTTTATAGTTCCCTTGCTTATCATATTAACTGAGTTCGACTGTATTTGATGATCATTTAATCTATACAGTGCTTCAAAAATTATCATGTAAGGTATATTTTTTGCTTTTTCTAATGCTAATCTATACTACATTCATTATTAAAATATTAAAATAATTATTGAAATATGTTTTGCTGAAAGCTAACATTTAAAGTGTTATAAAGAGGCTCCTTTTAAGCTTTGAAACACATTATGTATATTTATAATATGATTTTACTGATCCACCAAGAAATACACATTTTTTTCTCCCAAAATGAAAATTTAATGGGACTATCTTAGTTATTCTTCTCATGCTTGTGATGTAACTTATTTGATTTGTGATGAACATTGGTTAAAATATGTAGTAAAACATGAAATAAATTTATCCTATCAAAAAAAAAATTGTATTAGCTTTGTCACTGTAGGCCAGGGCCTGATTAAAGCATGGACCAACTGGGCCATGTGCCCCTGATTTTTGGATCCCACAAATCTAGTATGCAATTCTTGTAAAGCTGATATTTTAAATCTACTCTGCTTACTATATCATATATATATATACTTAAAGTGCTTACATTTAATCTGAGTTTTTGTTTAGTTTTATTGGCTCTGGGTCTCCTGATTTTGGTGACCTCCAAATTTGCTATGCAGTTTTCGAAAAATTGATATTTATAATCTATTTTGACCTTCTATTGATTAAAATCAATAATTTGCACTTTAAAGTCAGATAAAATTAAAAACAAAAAATATATTTATCTAAATATGTATTTATATATTCATATGCGTATATGAAAGGCGTAGACGATGTTTAACTTTTCTGTGACAATGTAGGAAGGAATATTACTTAGGATGAATATCAGGCACTGGGCATTTCTTTGGCTTGATCATGCCCTGAAAACTGGATAAAAATTTGGTGCATTTTAGTGGTTCTAAGTTTTACAACAAGAAATAATTTCGTCTATTTATGTACACTTCATGTTTTTTTTTCTTTTTTTTTCTTTTCTTCTTTAGCCATCCACATTATTAGTCTAACTACGTAAGTATTTTTCGTATACTTAATAAAGTTATCGACAGATAGCAACACCATTCAAAACTACTTTTTAAGTATATGTTTATGCATGTCGTCAACAGATGGCAGCACCATTAACTTCAATATAACTGTGAAATTAAATAATACATACTTTTCCAAGAGATGGTAGCACTAAAATCACATTTTTAAGGGAGAGTCTTCTGAATTTCTGTCTGTCGTGAATGATTTTAGTTCAGTTAAAAGTCAGTCTTGAAATGAGTGAACGAAACCAATTATTGGTAAGACATATGCATCTGCATCGTAAGAAATATAATTCTCCCCTCCTCCCTTAAGTTTAATCGAATTTGTAAGTATTTAGTTACTGTTTTATCATATTAAAGTGGTTTTATTTTTATGAAATTATAATAATTATACTCTCAATATTAAGATTAGAAAGATTTACTTTGAAATTTTACCTTTAGTTTTAAAGTTTTGCTAAATTTGCCCTCGAATAAATTTATTTCCAGCATTTTGGAAAAAAAAAAAAAAAAATTAATTAATAACTTCAGATATAAAATTTGATGCATTTCTACTTAATAGAAACTAAAATATGGCTAAATATCCCAAAAATATCCTAACAGAGTTTCTGTTAAGGTACAAAGCCAAAATTGATTCAACAGTTCAATGATTTTTTTTTAATAAATAGTTTACATATTAAATTTGGTAAAATTCTACCCCATAGATTCCTAAATATAGCTAGCGTGGAATCGTGAAAAACACAGCATAACAGCTCCCCTTGTTGATAAAACAAAGCCAAAATTGAATCAAAAACTTTTTAATAAATATCTTGCATATTAAATAGCATGAAATTCCATCCCATAGGTGCTGAGATATAGCTAGCACAGAAATCATGGGAGGCACACTTAGCAGCGCCACCTGTTGAGTAATATACGCTCAAACTAATCAGTACCAATTTATGTCAATGTCTAACTAAATAGGAAATACGATCAAATTCCATCCCCTCGATGCCGAGATGTAGGTATTGCGGAAATCGCGAATAACGGAGCAGAGCAGCGACACCTGTTGGGCTATATCCACCAAAACCTTATCAGCATATATGTATGGTCCGATGTCTAACTGAAATGGCATTTGATGATATTCCATCCCATAAATGCCGAGATATAGCTGTTACGCAAATCTTGAAAATTACAGCATATCAGCCGATATTGAGCGATATATACCCAAATTTATTCAGCATCAATTTTTGTCAATCTCTAACAAAATATCAAATTTGATGAAATTCCGTGCATTGTTTTCTTGAGATAGAGCGCCCACAAAATGTGTGCCACATACATACAGACAGACAAACATTTTCAAAAAATAGTCAAATTGTGTTCAAGAATCCCCAAAACGTGTAAATCCATCGAAAAATGGAAGTTCGAAATTTTCACGATTCCAGTATTTTCTTATATATTTAGAAAAAAGTAAAAAATTGTCAGTTCGACCATAGATTGGGGCGGGTGTAAATAAAATTCGACTCTATATCAGATTCTAATTACGATTTGGTCATTCGGTGGATCTAATTTTCTTGTATATTGTGTAAAAGCTTAAGGCTGTTCTCAAATCCGAACATGCTACTTTCTAACATCTTTTTTAATTCAGAAACTATGTAATCGAAACACGTTTTCCATTTTTTTTTTTTTTTTTTTTTTTTGTAAAGGCAGAAGATCTTTCAGAAAATACTGTCAAAGTCGGCGTTTTGAACAGAATTCCCAACGCGGCAGCACGAAAAGCTCGAATAATGTGTCGTCACGTGACTAGAATCACTTATAACTCGATAAGTAATCTATTTATCAAAAAATAGAATTCCAAATCGCTTCCATAGTCAGGCCTGCCAGTTTTATGCCTTTACGTTTAAAAATGTGTCAGAAAGTTTTGCGATGTTCAGCAGGTTATTTGAGAACCACCCTAATATTAAAGCTGTTCTGGGAGAAAAAAAAATCGCTGTTTTTTGTAGTAAGCATGTAAATGGTAGGCATTAATGTTAAAATAATTTGGAATATAATAGCGTCTCTCATTGTTCGATAAATGAGATGACGACAAATTCGTTCATTTTGCGTTATAATCGATTGCTCTTTTATGACGACTTTTCTGGGCCCTTTCGGGAATTCAATTTAAAACGGCAACTTTGACAGTATTTACTTTGTTTGTATCGAAGAATAGAAAGGTATTTTTTGAACAAAATCACGTGCTTACTTTCCCATTTTTATGCGTCTAAGATTGAAAATAACTTGTACGTGTAACAAAAAGTAGCTCTTTAAATTAGAGTACAGTATGTTGTAACCATCACAAAATTTCTTCTATAGAAATCAAAACGTCTGCAACCAAAATTAAATGGCAATCTATTCTTTTTTAGGGTTCCGTACTTAAAAAATAAAAACGGAACCATTATAAGATCACTCCTGTGTCTGTCTGTCAGAGTCCTTTTACTCGTAAACTATGAGACGCGGAAAATTCCTACTTGGGAAAGTTATAAAACCTTTTTATCTACATATTTTCAAATCATTAGCCAGATTAAAAAAAAAAAAAAATCTTGTCATGTGGGGTATTGTGTGAAAGATCTCGTAATATCGAACTCAAAAATACATTTCTTTTAATTTTAGGTATTACGTTTTCAGAGATATCGTCGAAAATGCTCTGCAAAAATATCCCAAGAGAATATCCCCCTCTCACCCCCGAATCTATTTCCGAATCCACTGAAACTAAAATTATGAAAAAAAAAATTAGGGGTAGTAGGAGTTTATTTAAACCTTGCAGGAAAACAATAGCGATTTTCCTAGGTAACATTGGTTTTGAGAAAAACGCATTTTTCCATTTACATGCAAACTTTACTTTTCGGGCGGTTAGCGGGTGCTCTAGGTATCTATCGATTTAGAATCATCCCCAAAGACATTCGAAAAAGAAAAATTCGGTAATTAGCCAAGATATTAATTAAGTTACTTGAAAAATAAAACTTTCTTTTTATGTATCGTGTAGGCTATCGTTCGAAAGATCTCGTAACATCGGACTCAAAAATACATTTGTTTTAATTTTAGGTATTACATTTTCAGACATATCGTCGAAAATATACTGGAAAATATGTCCCCCCCCTCCCCCCCCTTATTTCCGAATCTACTGAAGCTAAAATTATGAAAAAATTAGAAGTAGTGGGAGTTTATTAATTAATAAATTTAATGTACGGAGCCCTTTGAACGCGAGCTATACTCGCACTTAGCCGATTTATTGACATAGAGCTATCGCTGAAAAGAACGCATAGCAGCAACTATTGAGCGGTATACACCCAAACCTAATAAGGATTTATGTATGTCAAGCTGTCAAGGTGTAACAGAATATGAAGTTTGTTGAAATTCTGTACTTTATCATAGCTATTGAGAAAAATGCAGCATGGCAGCGCCACCTGTTGTGTGATTTACACCAAAACCTACTCCTATTTTTGTCAAGGTCTAACAGAATATGAAGTTTGATTAAATTCTCTGAATTAGTTCTTGAGACGGAGCACGCACAAAATTTGTGGAAAAATTTACACCAAAAGCTAATCAGCGCTAATTTGCGTCAAGGTCTAACTGAATCTTAAGTTTGATTAAACTCGGTACATTAGTTATTGAAATAGGACGCCCATAAAATTTGTGAAAAAATGTAGTATAGCAGATAGCAGCGCCACCTGCTAGGCGATTTACACCAAAACCTAATCAGTACAAATGTATGTCAAAGTCTAACTGAATCTGAAGATTGATTAAATTCCGTGCATAATTAGTGTCTCAGACAGACTCGCGGACATGCATTTTCCAAATACAGTCAAATCGTGTTCACAGGGCCCGACTAGCAAGTTTTTGTGCCTAGGGCACTTTCAGTTTTTCGTGCTCCTATAGGTTGGTTGGTTTACTGATACTACTTTTTTAGTCTACTTATTCGAAAAGTGTCAACTAAAAAAATTAAGTTTTCTGGAAAATTGAAACAGATCTAGGAATAAAAATATTTTTTCTATCTATTAAAATGTGCTTTTAACCATAGATTGAGATATATTTTTGTCATTTCGTCGTTTTAATATTTCAAACATCACATATTTTCAGTTGTGTCACTTTTGAAATAAATGTGCTAAATGATAAAATTGAATGACTTGATAAATACAGTACAACATTTACTAGAAAATAATGATAGGAAGTCTACTTATTAATGATGTTATTGATATTAAATGATAAAACCAAATTGAGTGCAAACAAAAATCCTAAAAGTATTAAAATAACTTCTATTTTAAATTATAATTTCGTGCCCCTCAGAAACTTTGTGCCCAGGGCATGGTCCCTGGGTGCCCGTGCGATAGTCAGGTCCTGCGTGTTCAGGAGCTTTTAAAACGTATAAATCCACTGGAAGTCGAAAATTTTCACGAATCTTTTCATTTTCTTCTTTCAAAGATAGAATAAAGTAAAAAGGGAAGGACTTTGGTAAGTAAAATCTCGGGGGAAATGCTAGATTTTTAATTTTATAATAATTTGAAACTGGTAGGTTCATTTATTATTTATTTTAATATATTAAAAGTGTAATTTCACAAAAATGTTACTTTGTTTTGATTACGTAAATGAATATGATATACGAAACGAAGAACCGAATAATTAAATAAAAAATTACGTTTGTTTATGTCATTTAATGTAACTTTAGATTTACTAAAAGAGAGCTAGACAATTCACACAAAATATAACCAAAGTAAATACTACGTTGTATAAACTGTTAAAATTCGCAAATAAAGGAGATAAAATACCCCCAATATAGAAAATCGAAATTCATTTGAAAAGGAACCCAATCAGTACTTTAAAAGTTACATTTTAATAATACTAGTTATTAAAGTGAATGTAACATTTATTTTAAATTAAATACAGATGAATACAAGAAGATTATAATGTTTAACGAGATTAGTGAATTAAATAAATAATCTTTTTTACGCTATTTAGTCGTTTTCGTTCTTTTATATATTTCTATTTTAGGAATTTTTTCAGTGTAAGCAGTGTGTTTCGTGAGCATCGGTGGTTCAGTGGTAGAATGCTCGCCTGCCACGCGGGCGGCCCGGGTTCGATTCCCGGCCGATGCAAGTTGTTATTTTTTTTTTTCCCTCCCTGCTTTTCTCGTGCGTACGATTTTTTTTTTTTTTTTTTACTTACGTTGGATTATTAGTGTAATACAAATATATAAAAGTAATTCGCACAATGCCATAAATTCTTTTCCGTTCTTAAAAAAATGTTATTTGTTAATTCTCATATTTAAAATGTAGCCTTGTACATTGGCAAAACATAAAAATAAAGCGGAGGAAGGGGGGGGGGGGGGTTAATGATGGATGGCAGATATTCACATAATAATTTTTAAAGCAATAAATAAATGTGCTCTTCTTACTCACTGAGAAATAGGGAAGAGGATCACTATTAGCCTGTTAATTTACTGAGTAATAGTAGTTTAAAGATGGAAATTTGAAAACTGTATTATACAAGTTATATATTATATATATATTTTATACAAGTAACATTATCTTGCCTTCACTAGTAATATAAATTAATATAATAGTAATATAAAAAAAAATAAATAAACAATTACAGCCATCTCCATGATTACAGCAATCGTTCGTTGTTTTAATTCGGGATTGTAAGAATAATTTTTCTGGATGCCCGTGGCCCGTTAGCTCAGTTGGTTAGAGCGTCGTGCTAATAACGCGAAGGTCGTGGGTTCGATCCCCCCACGGGCCAAGACTTTTCTTTTATTCTTAGCGTTCTCTGTCTCTCTCTCTCTTTTATGGTTATATAATGGAAGGAAAAGTATTTATCGTGATATTTTCAGGCATTTTTTTAATGCGTAAATTTTGCACAATGAAAAATAAATAATTTAAAATTGGTGGAATGAAATTTCGTAATTATTTCTATTTTAAGTCAAATTAAAGTTTGCCTCTTTAAATAAAATAAAACAAATTCTCGAACCCACTTCTCTATAGCTTTTTTTTTTTTTTTTTTTTTTTCTTAATTGTACCTATAAAGAAAAGATGTGAAAAATATTCGAGTAAGTAAACGTTAAGTATTAAGTTTTCTTGAATTTCTGTAATGACATTGCAGGCCAAATCATACTGAGTGCGAATTACTATACACTTATTAAATCACTGGTACAGCGAAAATGAGATTTAGGAGTTAAAGTCTCTCCTTCGTAGGGAGAGGGGGGAGGTGCTGGGTTCGATCCCAATCGCGCCCGTCGGCCTAATCGTTCGGAGTTTTCGTGGTTTTCTTCGAGCCGTGGATTTATCCATGCGTAAATACGGGTTAGGTTCCCTTAGAAAGACCCCCACGAAGGGCACTCCCCCTGGGCCTATATCCCAAGTGCAGATAATTGGCCGTCAACAATCAACCCATCGTAGGGAGAGGGAGATGTAGGGGGGGGGGGGTATAGAGGAGATGATTCTTCTTTTTTCCTAACATATCTGTGTTAATAAATCATTGTTATTTTTATCTTTCATTTAATAATAATAGTAAAATTCATTAATATTTGTATATAATTCAATTTACATTTATTCATCAGCGATCTTTTGCTATGATGGTTGTTAGCATAGTCTAACTATATCCGAAAAGAGAGAAGTATAACAAAAATTTAAATGTCTGTTCTTTTGAAATATTTGCAAGGTCTAAAGGCAGTTTGAAAATCATTCCTTCATTTACCTTCAACTTCTGATGTTTTATTTAAAAAAATCATTAACGTGTACCGGGGGTATCAGGCATTTAATTATTGCTGGAAACTCTGTTAATGTATTTTTCTGTTGATAATTTTCCCCTATATATTGTAAGGAGTTTGTGCTGTAATTTAAGTAAGTAAATAAAGTCTAAAAATTTAGATTTTGTTTCTATTATTTATTTTTGTCCCTCTTTTTTTAGACTGAAGTTCTTTAGCGCCTGGGTTGAGAACGGACCACCTAATGTTTTCTGGTTGTCAGGCTTTTTCTTCACACAGTCTTTCCTCACTGGTCAGTTTATTGATTTCTAAAACTATTTTTTTTTTAAGTTCATATTTATTATTTTTCAATTCCGTATAAGTTTTCGTAATGCACCACTGTTTTGATCTCTTTCTTAGGTGCTTCCCAGAATTATGCCCGCAAGTACCACATACCCATTGACCAGCTAGAATACGAGTTTGAAGTTCAAAGGATTGAATCCGAGTCTGACGTGAAACCGGAAGATGGAGTTTATGTAAAAGTAAGAACAATTTACATTTGATACAAGCCGATTGATAATCATAAACCCGAATTGTCAAAAATGGAATTCTTAGAAACTGGAAATGACAGTGATAATCTATCTCCTCACACTGAGCGTTTATAAGATAGCTTGGAATGTACAAAATGAAATGCACATGGAATGTCAGAATCCATGGGCGCTGGTTGGGACAAAAGGCTTTCTCTTCCTGAATTTTGAAGTTTTATCTAAATTTTCATTATCATTCATAATTTTGAAATAGATTTGATTTACAAAAATTATATATTAAAAGAAAAGAAATTATGATTGAGGTACAGATTATTACAGAACTTCCTCATAAATATATTGACTGACTTCCATCTTCCGTGGATTTCTTTCTGTCGGTGCCGATGCTAGAATTTAATCTAATATTTATTGCATGTTCTATATCTTAGGTTTTGTTTCGCTTTTTTCCCCTCTTGCCTAAAATGTTTCTGTTAAAATAGTTTTTTTAATAGTTTTCTACATGGAAAGCTGAAATCGAGTACAGGGCCTGATTAATGCCGGGGCAGACTTCCACCAGTAAAAAAAATGGAGATATTTGTGTCTTACTTATAACAGAAATTCTGTTTGAATAAGGCGTTTAAATAAGGGAAAAAAATTATATTCAAGTTTATTGCTTGAAGTTTGTCCCGGCAGTAATCCGGTCCTGATCGAGTAAGTATTTTACCATCGTATAACATCCGTGTTTACCGTGTAGCGAACGCATTGACAGATTTGAATATTACGTTTGAATTTGTAAATTAACTGCACGCAAAACTGTTCTTATATATTTTTTCAACTCTGTGAAAATCGCGTATCTTTTAAAAATCTATATATTGAATTTTTTGCAGGGTTTGTTTCTGGAAGGTGCTCGTTGGGATAGAGAACTTATGATTGTCAATGAATCTTTTTCGAAAGTGCTTTATGACACGCTGCCTGTTGTATCCTTTATTATTTAATAATTCTATTAAAAAGTATTGGAAGTGTTCGTTTAATTTAGGTTTAAAGTGTTTCAGTTTGCCTCTGTACTAACTTAATTTACCACAATTTACATAGTAAACTAGATTTAATGATTTAAATTTAAACCCCATTCCTCTTTATTGATAAAATGCTAAATTCACAAAATATTAAATTTGGCGAAAAGTCGAAGTTTTAAACTGTCTCATTTTTACCTTGCAATGTTGCAGATTCCAAGCAGGAAACGATCAAACCAAAGTGAGGCCCAGTGACTGGTATTCATCCCCCCCCCCCCCCCTTTCCTATACTGTTACAAAAAATTTAACATTTTCTGTGCCTTAGAATGCAGATATGAATATATAAATACATATAAATATGTATTGTTTAATATTCCCTATTCTAAAAGTACAAAATATAATTATACTCAGTACAAGATCAAAATAGATTTAAAATACCAGCTTTACTAAAAACTATATACCAAATTTGGAGTGCCCCAAAGTCAAAGTGCTCCCAGGACGACGGCCCAGTTAGCCCATGCTTTAAACAGTCCCTGGTTACAAATACTGCTGCTGTTACAGATTCGCGACAGTAATGTTTCGGCAGTAAAATTCGATACTGGGATTTTAGGTAGATTTCATAAGAAATACTACCTATTACATTCTCACCTAAGTTGGAAATTTTGAAAAATTTTTGCAGATCTACGCCGATCATCACTCCCAGAACCCAAAACCACCCCCAGTTCAAAAGTTTATCTATCTATCTATCTATCTATCTATCTATCTATCTATCTATCTATCTATGTCACTTTTTTCTGACCACGATAACTGGAAAAATTCTGCATTAATCTTTTACAAACTGATACATAAAATCTCGGTCAAGTTCGTTAATGGGCAAAATCGAACCAAAGGGGGGAGGGTGGGGGGGCTTTTTGTGAAAACAGAAAAAACCCCATAATTTCTTAATTATTATACGTATCGAATCCATTTAAAGTTATTAATACTTCTAGGAGAAGGGCCGAAAATTTATGTATGACAGATTTTTGATATAATTAAAAATGGCTCCAAGGGGGGGGGGGGGGGGGGGGGTTTAGAAGAAAAAAAATCATAGCTTCGTCAATTCACAAGATATCAAATCCGCGTAAATTTATTATTAATCCTCTTAATATTATCTAAAACTTTTATATTGACAAGTTTTTTATAGGACCAACCGTTATAGCAAAAAAAAAATTAAAAACAAAAAAAATCCCTGCCGGCTCCGCCTGCAAACAAGTTATTTTTCGAAGTAGGCGGTTCCAACTCCCGCATCTTTTCGAAACTGATATAAAATCAAGGGGCATAAAATCTCGGTCAAGTTCGTTAATGGGCAAAATCGAACCAGTGGGGGGGGGGGGCTTTTTGTGAAAACAGAAAAAAAAAACATAATTTCTTAATTATGACACGTATCGAATCCGTTTGACATTATTATTACTTCTAGGAGAAGGGCCAAAAATTTATGTATGACAGATTTTTGATATAATTAAAAATTGCCTTAAGCAGGGGAAGGGGGGGTTTAGAAGAAAAAAATTCATAACTTCATCAATTCCCAAGATTTCAAATCCGCTTAAATTTATTATAAATCCTCTTAATATTATCTAAAACTTTTATATTGACAAGTTTTTTATAGGACCAACTGTTATAGCAAAAAAAATTAAAAACGAAAAAACCCCTACTGGCTCCGCCTGCAAACAAGTTATTTTTCGAAGTAAGCGGTTCCAACTCCCGCATCTGTTCGAAACTGATACATAAAATCAAGAGGCATAAAATCTCGGTCAAGTTCGTTAATGAGCAAAGTCGAACCAGGGGGGGGGGGGGAATGGGGAGGGCCTTTTTGTGAAAACAGAAAAAAACCCATAATTTCTTAATTATGATACGTATCGAATCCGTTTGAAGTTATTATTACTTCTAGGAGAAGGGCCGAAAATTTATGTATGACAGATTTTTGATATAATGAAAAATTGCCTTAAGAGGGGGGGAGGGGGGGGGGGTCAGAAGAAAAAAATGCATAACTTCGTCAATTCCCAAGATTTCAAATCCGCTTAAATTTATTATAAATCCTCTTAATATTATCTAAAACTTTTATATTGACAAGTTTTTTATAGGACCAACCGTTATACCAAAAAAAAAAAAAAAAAAAAAAAAAAAAAAAAATCCCTGCCGAATCCGACTGCAAAAAAGTTAGGTTTCGAAGTAGGCGGTTCAAACTGCCGCATCATCGTAAAAAAGGTCATTTCTTCCGCAATTCCCGACAAACAGGCGCCCCACGGTCTGCGTCTTCGAAATCTACCTGTGCCTGTAGGCCGAGCCGTCAGGGATTTTTTTAATTATTATTATTATTTATTTATTTACTTTGGGCGCAGGGAATTAAGTTTCTTACGCACAAGGTACACTGAGATGGATTTAATCAGCGTATAGATTCAATTAAGCTTTCGCTCATGTGAAAAGTTAAAATCAGTGATGCCACGGATAAATCTAAGTATATGAAATTTTAAAAAACTAGAATTCGTCTTTGAGTATAGATCGTTAATTCAGCGACTTGTATAATCAAATCTGTCTATTATACAAAGATTTAAAAAAAATAGTGAATCCAGCTAATTTGCTGTAACATAAATCTAATTAAAAAAAAAAAAAAAAAAAAAAAAAAAAACATGAAATTTGAATTGAAGTATAATAATTTATTTACAGTTATCAGTATAAATGGGTACCATTTGAAAACACACGCACGCACACAAAGAAAAAAAAGTAAAAATAATTTTAGCTTTTCTATTAAATATCTTGCACTGTGATTTCGGACAAAAAATTCTTAATTTAGCTTATTTCATGTTTATATTCCGCCATTTAAAAATAAATAAATAAATAAAATAAAAACGAACTAGGTTGTGGAGCACAGTTACATCTGTTTCCATGCCCCCCCCCCCCCCCCCCTCTTCCATCTAGATTTTTTTTTCTGCTGGCACCCAAGTCTTTTAATATTTCAAATTATATATTAGTATTTTAAAGATTTAAGGGTCAACCCTTGTATACCCACCTTCCTCCTGCATAAGTCCATGTCTGTGTCTGTCTTTCCTTGACTACTTTTACAGATTTGGATCAAGCCGTGTCGTCGGGACGAGATTGTCTCCCACCCAACCTACACTTGCCCAGTCTACAAAACCGGTGCCCGACGCGGAACTCTCAGTACCACCGGTCATTCTACCAACTTCGTTATGATGATCGAACTACCTTCCAAGAAGTCATCCCGTCACTGGACCAATCGAGGTGTGGCTGCGTTGTGCCAGCTGAGTGACTGAAAACATTTTATTATTAACTTTCATTGTGATGCGAATTTTTTTACGGTTCGATTTATCATGTAATCTAAATTGTGTATTAAATATTTTTGTCTTTGAATAAATATTATATAACAAATTATTTAGTGTGTCACAAATTATTGTAGATAATCGCCATTACATACCTAGATACAATGTTTTACAATATTAGCATCGTTTACAAGTCCACTCACAATCAAACAGGCTCTCCACGAAGGGGTGATATGCTGCTATCGCACCTGCTTTCATTTTGCACCCATTTACAAACGCAAGCATAAAACCAATCCTCTTCAAAAATCCGGAAGCTGCGTATTTTTTCCTTCTGAATTATGATGGGCTGATTAGTGAAATGCCGCACAAACTTCCGGTGTAAATACAAACAGAAGCCGTTTTCAAATGTTTACTCGCTTAAGGTTGTTTTCAAATCCAAAGAATCTACTTTCTGATACAATTTTGAATTTATTTTTATTCGGAAACGGATGAAATTGGCAGATGTTTTTATTCAGAAACTTTGTAATCAAAATGAGTTTTCCATTTTTTGGTAAAGGAAGAAAGTACTGTCAAAATCAGAGTTTTGAACCTAATTCCAGAGGCAGCAGAACGAGAAGGGGTTAAACCGTGTCGTCACGTGATACGAATAGCTTATAAACTAGATAAGTAATTATTTATTTAAAAAAAAAAAAAAAAAAAAAAATGAAAACTCATTTTGATTCCGAATCGCTTTAGTAGTCAGGCCCGCCAATTTTATTCCTTTGCGTTTAAGAATGAAAATGTGTCAAAAAGTTTCGTGTTGTTAGGTCATTTGAGAACCACCTTAAATCTTGTTTCTTTTTTCTTTTTCAGAGAGTTAAAATGGCTGACCGCTTTTTGTTAATAATAATAATATAATTTTTAATATTATAAATAAAACTTCAAATTTTAATTATTAGTCTTCAAGAGTCTGGAAATATTAGTTCGTTATATAATGAAATAAATAATATTTTATTTTATTTTGAGAAAAATGATTTAATTAAAATTACTTAAATTCGTTTGTTTTAACGTCCTGAGGAAGAAAATTACCTTTAATTTTTCGCGTAATTTCAACATTTTTTTTTTCTACATGCATAAAATTTTTAGATTCAAAACAGCTTAAGAAGAATCGAGCAATTTCTTTGAATATTAATTTTAAAGTTTGGTAAACTTAAACTAATTTTCTAATTTAGCTTCTTTTTGAAGTGAAAACTTTTTTAGGCGCGTTGGGCATTTTTTGAGATGGGAAAAAACCATTGAATTCGCGACACTGTTACCGACACCTCTGTATATGTTGCCAATTCATACAATGAAGCGAAAGTATCAAAAGGAAATAGTTCACATGCAGAAAGCGAAATTATTGGTATTATGAATGAAAATAATTCAGAAAATAATTTCAAGATAAATTTAGCACGCGCGGTGAAAACAGATAAAAGTGACTCAACTCGTGAGACCAAATCAAAAGATGAAAATGAAATAACAAAACACGAAAAATATTATAATTTAACGAGCACGAGAAAAATAGACGGAAGTAATATAAAAAAAATGAAAATAATGAAACATTTCGCGAAAGTTTTAAGAAACGTGGTTACCGATACGGAAATGAAGTGAAATTATTTTATAGAAAAGAAAAGTTTGTTGATAGAAAAGAAAAGTTTGTTGATAGAAATTATAGATACCGCAAACAATACGCGCAGTATGAAGATAGAAAAAAGCATAATGTTCACGAATACCATAAACAAGACAGGCAGCAAAGAAGTCATTTTTGGAGTGATAGGAAGCGGGAACCCTATTTTGCAGATAAATGTTATTACAAAAGATATGAAACTAAATCTCATGGAAAAAATGATGAATGTATTGAGAGTTGTTTAAATTGTGGATGAAAATTCATAAGTTTCATTGGTATTCATTTCAAAGAATACCAATTAATTAAATTTTATATTTCATTTATTTGTAAATTTACGTTTTAAGCAATAGATTGCAATTTTTGTATGTAAAATAATATGCATTATTTTTCATGTATAATAGCGCATAAAATGAAAATTGTAATATAATTTTTGTAGTAGTAGTTTATAATAATGAATTAAAAAAAACACTTCATTTAAAAGTATTTCCTTCGCAATAAAACGTTTCCTAACGATTCAAAAAATACACACGTAATTGTTCAAGTTTTCACTTCTGTCGGCACTCCCGGAGTGCCATTGTTTTTTATTTTATTTTTTTTTTTTTTTTATAATTTTTATTCTAATTTAATTTTTAAGTTAAATATCAATTCTCTAGTAGAACTAGTTACATACTCACAATTAAGTTTGATTCTCACTTATAGTAGGAGTTTTCTCTTGTGCATTTCTTGAAGGAAAATTTTGACAAAGCTATAATCCATTGCAAACTTTATTGTCATGTATTTCTTAAGCTATCAGATTGTAATTTAATGTAATCAGGACTAACCATAAGGGTCCGCGTGCTTATAAGGGGTCCTAACGAGGCTAAAATCTAAAGTATCTTTTCTTTATCTTTGAAGAAAAAAGTATAGTAATCTTATCCACACCTATCTCTTGAACTTATAAACAACTCATAAAGATTTTTTTTATGTACATATGGCAAACAGGTTAAGATGATTTTCTGATTTCTGATGATTCATACATATTAGGTAGCAGCTTTAGAGCAGCTCTCAAAATAAAAAAAAAATAAATATTAAAAATAAAATGATATATATATATTTTCCGAAAAACTTTCTGACATATTATGGAGTCATTTTAAACGTGAAAGCATGAAATCTTCAGGCAAGACTGTTAAAGGTATTTGATATCGAATAGCGTTTTTCTCTTTTCGATAAATGTATCACATCTTCAGTTATAAGCGTCTTGTGTCTCATGATAATCTTTTGCAAGCTATTACCTCAAACATTTGCTTAAAACAGAGGCGGATCCAGCACTCCATTTAGAGGGGGGTCATGACTTTTTTTTGGGGGGGGGAGAGGGAGGTCACATGTCTTCATTAGCAGTTTTTATATCTTCGGTCCGAATTGACTAATTTCTGATATATACCCGAAATCATTTTCTTTCATAAGTAAATGAAATTTGCCGATATTTTCGTAAATATACAAAATATACATGTTTTATCCAGATACCAAGAAATCTGAGTTTCTCATTTTCTTATAAAAGCAAAGAATCTTACAGAAAGTTGTCTCAAATTTCTCATTTTAATCCGATTTTCAGGACTCGGCAATCATAGAAATATCGTCTTGAAGGAAAAACCATAAATACAATTAAAAATGTACCACATTTATAAGAAAATTAAAAACGACGTTTGATTCTTTTTTTGCTTAAACAATAATGCATGCAATTTTCATGCATTTCTATTTAAAAATAACTCCATGAATGTATCAGAAAGATTAAAATTTTCAAGCCGTAACAGACAAAAAAAATGAAAACACCTTTAATACATATTTATATTAAACAATATATTGTTCTATAGACATGTTTTCCGTTTAGAGGGGGGTCATGACCCCCATGACCTCCCCCTTGGATCCGCGCTTGGCTTAAAACGTCAAATTTGACAGTATTGTGTTAAAGATTATTTGCCTTTATCAAAAGAATGGAAACCACTATTCGATTTCAGAGTTTCTACAAATAGCTCTTGCCAATTTCATATGTCTAGAATAAAAATAGCTTCGAAAAATTGTCAGAAAGTAGTATTTTGTAATTTTAGAACAGTCTTTGTATTTTTTTTTTCTTCAGCAAGCGAAATGCTTGTTATTAGAAAAATGAGAAATCTACTTGTTTTCATCATCTTACAGTACAAAATTATGTAAAAAATAAATAAATAAATGCTTTCTTTTTAATTTTTGTCCCAATTTTTTCAGTTGATGCATTTTATCTCTACTATTTGACAATCGTACATGGTTTTGTACAATTACAATATCATTTTCTTCCCTTCATCCAAAAAAATTCCTATATTCTAACTCTGATTACAAACAATCATGCCTATGAATGTGGTATATAATAGATTTTTAATTTTTGGAAAATGCTAGGCAATACAATTGACTGGACTCAAAAAAAAAAAAAAAAAAAAAAGATTTACAGTTTCTACATTTACTCTAACTACAATGCCTAATTTTACTTTTGTCTAGATTATATCATTTTTATTATAAATCTGAGGAATGTTAAGTTTTTTAGTAGTGTTGATTTCTCAAATTAAGTTCATACTTTACTTTTTAGTTTTCTGTCCAATTAGACTGAAAGAAAAATATTGCTTTATTAAACAAAAGCAAAAAAATTCAAGAGCTTTAATAATGCACTTTAGAACAATTCCTTTCAGAAATCATTAAAAAAAAAAAAATCACTTCTGCAAATAGAAAGTTAGAAAGAAAAAAAACTGAAATGTTAAAGAAATACACATTGATACTTTATATTGCTGTGGGTATAGTATGTATGCCGAAAATATTAACTCAGATGTTCTCAAAAGCTAAAAAAATCCCTAACGGCTCGGCCTACAGGCGCAGGTAGATTAGATAGAAGTTTTGAACTGCTATTTTGGGCTCTGAAAGTCATAATCAGTGGAGATCTGCAAAATTTTTTTAAAAATTCCAACTTAGGGGAGAATGTAATAGGTAGTATTTCTTACGAAATCTACCTAAAAAAATTACCATTACTGAGTGACCGCCAACTTTTCATTTTTATCATGCTTCATTCTTCAACTAATCACACACGTTCGAATTTTTTTCCCCGACGAACGCTTCACTGGTTAATAATAATATAAATAATAATGATAAAATAAAAATAAAATGTTCAATTATTTTGGAATTCGAAAGGTAATTAATTGTATTGTGATAATTTGATCAAATTGATTCCGAATGTTCTCATCTCTACATAAGTTTAATAATATTTTAATTTCATTGACGACCAACGAACTCTCTTTATTCCTGTTGTAACCTAATAAAAATTATGAAAAAAAAAATAACGAAAAAAAAATAACAACACTTAAAATCAATCACTGAAACGCTATACATAAGGGGTTCCAGCAAGCGAGGCGGTGAGAATCCGTTTATCGAAAGGAATCATGGGTAAAAATTGGATTACGGACCTAGGTGCTTTACAGGTGTAATTTCGCGAAAATAAAGACCTAGACTTGATGGGCTGGATCACTGGATTCCCCTCCAAACTGGCTCGTAGGTTGTAAATGTTGCCAGAAATAAAAGGATGGTACCGAAGCGGAGAATTATCCATCATCAAACATTCTAATTATTTCCATCAAAATCAGTGCTTATTATTCATGAATGAAATTTAAGGTTTTTATTCATATTCATTTCTACATATTAGTGGTCGCAAATGAAGAAACCAATGGGATGGGTCTAGGTCTAATTGAGCCCATAGGCGCGACTAGCGGCTCTTTCGAAGAGTGGCTCACTGTGTAGTTGGCTAGTCCATTAATATAGTAGGTGCGGACAGAGGAATAGATGAAACCGGGAGAATTCACGTCCAGCCCTGGTCTTGGCTCCCGGCTACGATCCGATTCCCCCCTACAGTCAAAGGAGTGTTGACCCGTGACCTTCGATACTCCGAAGGTCACGGTTGACCACGCGCAAACACAAACATTGATTTTTCGTACTGAAGATACGATTTTGTTTGATGCATTTTACATTAATTCGTGTTATTAGCATATAATTTAATTAGTTCTTTCTTTTTAAAGACTAATCCACTACATAGGGAGCCACTCTTGGACAGAGCCGCTAGTCATCGGCGCGTGGTTCTGGTTGGTCACTACTAGACATTAGAGTTGCAAAAAAAGCCGCAGTTTTTGAGTGACGGGAATAAACCGGGGAATTTTTGGGCATAAACCCAGAATTTCGGGGAATATTTTAAATTTTGAAGAAGTTTTCAAAGTAAACAAAACTAGTCCTTTTTCAATTATTTTTAAGAAATTTTAGACAATGTTCTGAAAAGTTTAAAATAGGTCTTTTATCATGAATTCGCAAAACTTAGGATTTTGCGCTCTAAGTTTTTATAACATATCATTTGCTTTACAATGGCGGCTATGAATTGATAAGGATTTGAATGTTTCTTTAATAATTAAAATTGTTTAATTTATGTTAGCTAGTATATTTGCTATTCAGGCATACTCGCAGTGTATTTTTGCATTGATTTCTTTTAGTTTTGTTCGTTTTCTTTTTTGTTTACATTGTGTGAATCGGAGAACGGATGATGTTTATATTCATGTCAGGCAAGATGAATCTGTCATCTGCCTCTCGCACTTTTTACCTATCCACGATTAAAATATCCACTTATTTAATATTCCTGCAGCCTGCAGCTTAACATGTATTTCACTAATTTTCATGTAAACTGTGCCATTTTTCTGTATTTGTATTATTGGTTTTGTTTACATTTGTAAAAAAGAAAAAAAAAATGTTTACAAATTAAAAAATTCTATGTTTAAGACTTTCTGAAAACTCCAGGGAATTTTTAATATTTCCCTCCCAAAAAGCTCGGTTTTTTCCACCTTTTGCAACTCTAACCACCGCTGCCGCTGAGTGGTGACGCTAACTTGCAGGCGGTATTTCATTATACTTTTAATTTACCACGAGAGAACTTAGGCGCTCCACTCGTTTATTTAAATGATGACTGTGTCATCGTCGAAGTTAGTGTTGAACTCACTTTTAATAAATTTACAGTACACTTAATTAATTTTACTGGTGTGAATGTGATATCTTTAATGTAATATCTTTATGGTGTATTGATAATGCAAAGATTTAGATTTTAACCCACCGAGAGTGTTCAGTAGGTTGTAAAATAGTACTTTAAGAATGCCTTGAATAAAAAAAAGCTAACCTGTTCTAAAAGGTATAAGGTTTTAGGTGAATTTGTCCTTCAAGTGCTACGGGATTGTTTTTTTCCCCTTCTATAAGTCAGAAGGTGATTGAGAGGACTGTCCGGGTATCTATGGGAGGCGTGGATGGGCGTTAAAAACCAGTTGACTGATCGCTTTCGAAAACATTTCACTGCTGCATGCTGGTTAACATCTGAAAGTAATAATATCGGTAGCAAATAGATCATTTCGATGTGCCGTCAAAAACATGGAACCCGAAATCTTTTATCTGCGCAATCTACTGCATATGTTCTCCACACGTTTAGAGAGAATTCATGTTTACCACATTGGCGTGTTTATCTCACTTTATTTGATTGCCAAGTACTTCTTTTCTTTTAAATTTAAGGGTGTATTTCGAACAATTCTCGCCAAGGCAATCACGTGCCCGACAATAACTCCAGAAATTATCCAGAAAAATATTCAAAAATGGAGTATGTTATGCAAATTGACCTTATGGAGGTCCACACCCAGATTTTTAAAATTTTAAATTTAAGTTTGATTTTTTGAGTGTTTCATGAAAATTACGTTATACTTAATTTCTCCATACATTTTCCACAAAAAGATTAAAAAATGCAGTATTATATGCAAATTAACCTTATGGAAGTACACTATAAAAATTGGAAAATTTGAAGTTTGTTAAGTTTGGTTTTTTAGTGAAATTGTCTTGGCAAATTATTAAAATCTTTTGTGAGAATGTTTGTTATGGTAAACCTAAAGGTACGTGAATATTTTTTCAGTACGATGACAGATGGCGCTACAATAGCATTTCAGATATTTTTTTACATTTTTTGAGGAAAGGCGGAGTTGTATCCAAGGGTCACATCATTGGTCAATTCGTTAAATTCTTACATTCAATTGGCTGTGTGTCAGTATAGGCGCGGTTTACGAAATATCTAATGTTTGTGAGCTTTATAACAGAATTAGATTCTAAAGTAATAATTTGACCAACCTTAGTTGCAGCAGGTATCACTTTCTTACACCAAGGCCTTAATATTAGAACTGCCAATATAGAAGATTAGGACAGAGGGAAAGAGGAGACTGCCAGAATTAACGTCTAGCCTAGCTTCTGACACCGGCTATGATCTAGTTTGTGCATAGATATAGTAATATAATTATAATAGTAATTATTTCTACATCTATGGGTTTCTATCGCTTCGTATTCCTCAAGTGGTTGTGCTCAAATTTTACATGGGTTGATCCAATTTCATATTTGAATATTCAACAGAGGGGGCTGTTATGCAGTGCTTTCCTTATTCTTGCATCAGTGTAACTACATTTTAATTTTTTTTTTAAATGAACTGTTCGTAATTGCACTATTTAAAATAATATAGTTCGAATGATATGGAAAAAAGTTTTGTGTTGGTTCCAAAATGCCAGTTAAAATTTCTGATTTTTATTTTCTGAATTTTATTTTCTGAATTTTTTTCTTTTTATTTTCTGAAATTTCTGATTTAAAAAGAAAAATATAACTATATTTTAATCAAAATGAACAAACAAAAGGAATGTAAGCAGCCAAATTGGGGAAGGAGAGTAAAAAAAAAGGGAAAATATTTTGCTTTACCTTTTTCAAACCTAGACATATCTTTTGCTGTGTGAAGAGTTTGGGAAGGTGGCGGGTGACGAATTTAGAAGAATGATTATTTATTTTTATAATAAATTAACAAAAATGGACAGAGATATTTTAAAACATTGAAGAATTTTTAAACTTGTGTTCTGGGAGAAAGGGTAGATTTAGGTAGAATTTAAAAAAAAAAAGAAAGAAAGAAAGAAAACAGGATACCCCACAAATTTTTACCCCTGAAACATTAAAAAAATGGCTTCAGAAAGGTTAAATATTTATGTTTATTATACATATCTAAATTCAGCTTAATTAAAGAAAATTTTTGGAAAAAGAAATAGTGGAGTGATTTGAGGAAATGTTTGTCTATAACAGTTTTTAAATAAATGTCTAACTGATTTATTAAAGAAGTTTGTGTAATGGAAGAAAATAAAAATAAAAATAAAATACTAAATGCTTTTTTTTTTTTACAATTAAATAATTAAATTTATGGAAATTCAATCATTCTAATGAAATACACGAAACACACACACACACAAAGTACTTTGCAATATATAAAATACATCAAAAAGTTATAAAATAAAATGTATTACTTTGATATCAGTATGCAAATGATAAATCACCAAATTAACAAAGATTATGAATTTTTTTTTCGTAAAACTGTTAAAAACTAGGCTGTATTATGTGTCCTATGCAAATTTACTAGCATACATAAGGATATGCAAAAAATATAGAATTAAACAAATTCTATGGTAATAATATGAAATAATTTAAAGAGCATCAAACAAAAAATCTTATTTTCAATACGAAAGATGTTTTCAAAGAGAAAGATATTTTCAGTACGAAATTTATTTATATTTATCGCCAATGTCGTGTGATCAACGCTACTTAAACTGTGTTGGTAATAATAATTATTTCTCACTTCTATTCCGCTGTCCCCTCTTATTACATAGTGAGCCACTTTTCAGAAGAGCTGCTAGTCCTTTATATACAACGAGGAGAACTTACTACCAAAGGTGTTCATTCGTTTATTGCCGAAACGTCAGTGAAGGCTCACTGTGGATACGCGAAAAATTTTTGGGTTTTGTCTGTTTGTCAGTTCCGCGATAACTGCCACAAAAACGATCCGATTAGGTTGATTTTTGTTAGGTATCTTGGTGAAGTACCCGGAATTAGCTGTATAGTTTTTAGTTACATTTGGTCCATTCGTTCGAAAAATATAGAACATTTCTTTTTATGCTACAACTTCTTTTTATGCTAATAATTTAAAGAGCATCAAACAAAAAATCTTATTTTCAATACGAAAGATGTTTTCAAAGAGAAAGATATTTTCAGTACGAAATTTATTTATATTTATCG
Source organism: Maratus michaelseni (assembly GCA_963931845.1). Lineage (NCBI taxonomy): Eukaryota > Metazoa > Arthropoda > Arachnida > Araneae > Salticidae > Maratus > Maratus michaelseni. Next base: position 150,154,782 of record OZ007598.1, on the reverse strand, counting down.
CCAATGTCGTGTGATCAACGCTACTTAAACTGTGTTGGTAATAATAATTATTTCTCACTTCTATTCCGCTGTCCCCTCTTATTACATGGTGAGCCACTTTTCAGAAGAGCTGCTAGTCCTTTATATACAACGAGGAGAACTTACTACCAAAGGTGTTCATTCGTTTATTGCCGAAACGTCAGTGAAGGCTCACTGTGGATACGCGAAAAATTTTTGGGTTTTGTCTGTTTGTCAGTTCCGCGATAACTGCCACAAAAACGATCCGATTAGGTTGATTTTTGTTAGGTATCTTGGTGAAGTACCCGGAATTAGCTGTATAGTTTTTAGTTACATTTGGTCCATTCGTTCGAAAAATATAGAACATTTCTTTTTATGCTACAACTTCTTTTTATGCTAATAATTTAAAGAGCATCAAACAAAAAATCTTATTTTCAATACGAAAGATGTTTTCAAAGAGAAAGATATTTTCAGTACGAAATTTATTTATATTTATCGCCAATGTCGTGTGATCAACGCTACTTAAACTGTGTTGGTAATAATAATTATTTCTCACTTCTATTCCGCGGTCCCCTCTTATTACATGGTGAGCCACTTTTCAGAAGAGCTGCTAGTCCTTTATATACAACGAGGAGAACTTACTACCAAAGGTGTTCATTCGTTTATTGCCGAAACGTCAGTGAAGGCTCACTGTGGATACGCGAAAAATTTTTGGGTTTTGTCTGTTTGTCAGTTCCGCGATAACTGCCACAAAAACGATCCGATTAGGTTGATTTTTGTTAGGTATCTTGGTGAAGTACCCGGAATTAGCTGTATAGTTTTTAGTTACATTTGGTCCATTCGTTCGAAAAATATAGAACATTTCTTTTTATGCTACAACGCTTTCCTATGGGAATGCCGACGATTTTCAAATTTCATTTTTAACTGAAATGAAAATCGCATATTTGAATAATGGATTCCAACGTAAAATTATGGATGCTAAATTTTCGATATGGAGGTTTTAAATACAGCCAATAGCTTTGAAAATTTGCCGATACATTTATTAGAATTTATAAATTAATTGTTTGAATTATTGGAAAAGTATTTGCATCTGTTCAGGAAAAATAAAATTTTTATTTTCATATTTTTTACAAATTTTAAAATGTATTTCTTTTTACTTTGCTCTTTAATTTATTAATGGAATCTGAATCTAACATTCCTCAAACCAAATAAGACACTCAAATTGCACCATCATGTACCATTGTATGAGAATTTAAATATAATAAAGAATAATGAAGGTTTGCTATGTTCTTTTAGAATGCGAGATAAAATTGAAAACATGGAATAGGTAACTCCACTGTCTTGGATATCAAATCAATAAAAACGAAGTACGGAAAGTCATTTTGTTAAATTTTGTCTCGGGCATTGTTCTTTTGATTTCTCTTCTATTAGGTGCCCAGAAGTAATCCACTGACATTATTTTATTTTCCCGTTAGACGCTGCATTTCGGCTGTTTTTATATTCCTTCATTTAAAGTTTACTTATATATTACAGTACAAATTTTATTATTTATACAATTTCTAATAATATTTTAGTAAGACATTTTAACATTCTTAATTTCTGTCCGAATTACTATTTTATATTTTTTAAGTCCTTCTCTGTAAAGAAGGTACATTGAATATTTTCATGCAGTAACGTGAAATCAACAATAGCCAAACAATTGTAATTGCGGAAAGGATTTTGGTACAAAATACAGAATAAAAATGTAAAATAATTGAAACATTGCTAAATTATCTTTCTCACACCACTATTTTTGTATCATTTTATGATACATAAAACATTAGCCTTCGAGGACCAATTTTGGCAACTTTACACTGTCTTGAAAAACACGTTTATCATATGATAATAAAATGTGTCGCTGGTCATACTACAGTGCTTGCTATAAACAAACTTAATGTATAAATGCCTTCGTTTTCGTACAGAGATAGTTTAGATAGAAAAACTAAGTTAGTTTTAAAATTATATAGTTTCATTTTTCATCACTGGATGCAGAAACCTCGATCTGTAGCTATCTCAAAAATGCATGAAAATTTTTAAAGCCGCGAATATTAACGCATGTAAGTGCTTCGTCCCATAGAAACAAACAAACAACAACAACAACAACAAAAAAAAAAACAGAAGATGATTCGAATAAATTATTGCACTGGAATATCTAAAAATAGGATATTTGTTAAAACCGCGATCACTAAAATGAATATTAAAAAGTTCACATTATATAAATTGTTAATACTGTTTCCAATTATTTTTAATTACTTAATTAAATATTGAAAAATAGAAACTTTCCATTTTTTTTTTCATTCAAATTATTTGTTATAACTAAATTAAATATTGAAGCATAAAAATTTTTACTTTTTTTCATTCCTCTGCCTTCGTTTTATGATATTAAGGATTATTAGTCAAAAAATATATATTTAATAGATGTGTGCGATTCAATGAAAATTTCATAGTTTATGAAATTATTATGAAAATCGTTACAATTCTTACTGTAAACATACTTTTATTTATACATCATTTATCTAAGCACTGTCGCTTGAACATAGAGCCCGGTATGAATATACTTTTATTTATATATCATTAAATACATTACCGTGTACATAAAAATGTGGCTACACAAAAGTTTAAAAAAAAAAGTATAATTAATCAGGATTTATTTAAAAATTAAATGAACAATTTTTTTATTTATTTTTTTATCCAATCATGATTGCAATTGGATTTTTTTTTTTAATGTATAGTGTTCTTATTGGTTTAGAAGCTCAAAGTACCACTATATTAGTATAATAAACTTCATCTTATTTAATTGCAGATTTTTTCTTTTTTTCTTTTGATTAAATAAAGCAAAGAAAACCATTCAGAAAAGGTATTATCCAGTGCCTCTGAACTCCCAACCTGTCTGCGCCACTGGTTTTCATTATATGTTAGAAGTTGTTTTTATCACAGATTAAAAAAACAATAACTTAAATCGGCGGAGGAAAGAAACAATTCACACGTGATTACAGCAAAGAGCCAAGCATTTTTTTTAGCATTTTTTGCTTTGAGACCTATAGCTTCACAGGCTGGTCTGGAATGATCCATATATTATTTATTCACAGAAACACATACATGACTTCGACAATTACATAAATCTTCTTAGACGAGATAGCCACAAGGAAATTTACGACACCAGAAAGTTACAACCAGGAGCTCCACAAAGTGCGTGCAATGGAGCTGGCGGGAGTCGAACCCGCCGACCTGATTCCTACACACTCAAGCAATTGGCGGAATGGTTTCTTAATCATTCGGCCACGAAGGCCCCAAAGAGCCAAGCAAAAGGAACGCCAAGCACAAACACCTAGCCAACCAACAGGCGCATGCGTACTAGTATCTTATACGTAGAGAGCCATTGCTGCCAGGATCCAACCATAGATGTATTGCAATACATCCATGGATCCAACAGTCTCTCCCAGCAGAGCAGAATTTAAAAAGATCACTAACAACCAATTACTGTTTTCGCATATATATGCTTTGTAGGAAAGTTCGCCAATTTTCTGGAAAAGATTTTACAAAAGCATCTATATACCTTACATAGTAAAAAATCTTGAGATCCGATGCTTCAACGTCAATTTTGCAAGACATTTTAAGTTTCATCTCACTTTACACAAAATCTAATATCGTGAAATCCTCATCAGATTATTTGTATATTTCAAAGCATACAAGATTTCGAAAAGATCCAGGAAGGAAGAAGCATGTCAATGCTTTTTTAAGAATGTCAAATTAGCCTGATTTTATTTAATTTTATCTTTCTGATATGCTGTGAAATTCAGTTACTATAGCAACTTCATTTAACGGTCGCCTATAGGCGACCGTTAAATGAAAACAGGATGAAAATAATAAAAACACTTACAAGTAACTTCAAAATTGTAAAAAATATAAATAAAAATGTTTTATATTTTTTTGAACATATGTACAAAATTCCATAACAAATTATATTGGCCGAGAAAAATTATTGACAAAATTTCAAATCGATTTGATTAATTTAAGACATCTGATAGCGAATATTTAGAATCCATAATCAACAAGCAGGGAAGACCGAGCTATGCTCGGTCAAAATTAGCTTTGAGTTCAAATATCCTGACGCATGACCAAAATGACCCACTAATCAAATTTTCTCAAATATGTGACCTAGCCCAACAGTCTTCTCGTGCCCCAAAACCATAAGAGGCAAAATTTAGTCTAATTAGTCTGAGCCGTTTTTAAGATAAAATAGCTTGACCCATGACCCACTAATAGAATTTTCTCGAACACGTGACCTAGCCCAACAGTCTTCTCGCGCCCGAAAACCATAGGATACAAAATTTAGTCTAAATAGTCTGAGCCGTTTTTTAGATAAAATTAGCTTGACCCACAGTGACCCAAAAATGACCCACTAATCAAATTTTCTCGGACATGTGACCTAGCACAATGATTTTGTCGTGCTCGAAACTCGTAGGATACAAAATTTAATCAAAATCGTTAGAGCCGTTTTTTAGATAAAATTAACTTGACCCGGATTGACACAACAATGACCCACTAATTGAAAGTTCTCGAACATATGACCCAGCCCAATAGTCTTCTCGTGCCCGAAAATGGTAAGATACAAAATTTAGTCAAAATCGTTTGAACCATTTTTTAGATAGAATTAGCTTGACCCTGACCCTTGATGACCCACTAATCGAATTTTCTCGAACACGTGACCTAGCACAATGGTTTTCTGGTGCCCCAAAACGGTGGGATACAAAATTTCGTGAAAATCGTTAGAGCCGTTTTTAAGATAAAATTTGTATATATATATATATATATATATATATATATAACCACACACAAGATTTGCTCGTATTAGAATATATGATTTAAACCAACTGTTAAGACGTGCCAAATATGAAAAAAATGAAAATTGTCTATATTCCTTTTGAAAAGCATTATGAAGTAAAAGCTTTTAGACACTTTTCGAACGAATGAACCAAATTTAATCAAAAACTATACAGCTAATTCCGGGCACCTCACCAACATACCTACCTAATTACAAGCTAATCTGATACATTTTGCTGCAGTTATCGCGAGACATTTAAACAAACAGGAAAAAACTTTTTGGGTCTCCCCAGTAAAGTAAGCCTAAACTGACGTTTCGGCAATTAGGTAGGTCGAGAAAACCTTTTAAACTTTAAGGTGGGTCGTGTAACAATGAAGTTTTTGAACCACTGCATTATGTAATAAGATATTTATTTGGATTAAAATGTCACTAATTGATAAATAACGAGAACATGCAAAATAATTTTAGTTATGTGTAACAATATTTGATTTATTCACTATTTGTATTTTGTAATTATTTTGTAATTATTTATATTTTGGTGTGTGAGTGTGCGGGAGGGGGAGGGTGGAAACAGTTTTGGTAGATCATATTGTATCGAAACAAATCGTGTGAAAATAAATGTTTCTTTCTTTCTTTCGTTTTAAACTTTGTGTTGGATCAAAATTACTAAATTACGTTTACTTCTCTAGAACCTTCTCCACTCCTAATAGATTAACCATCAATAATACTACCATTCCCTGGTCTGACGATGCCAAGTACCTGGGGGTTACCATTGACAAACGCATTACATTTAAAAAGCATATTCTTAATATCCGCGGTAAGGTCGCCGGGATTTCCAAAACCCTCGACCCCCTTCTTCGTAGCCACTCACTCTCCATACACAACAAACTCTTAATGTATAATGCTTGCATTCTCTCTGTTATCACATATGCATGTCCAATCTGGGGCTTCACTTGCAAAACCAGTATGAACAGCCTCTCTAGTACCCATTACAAACAACTCCGTTACATCAGGAACGGGTCTAGATACCTCAAAAACTCCACAATCCTCAAGGATCTGAAAACGACTTCACTCAAACATCGCATTAAACACCTTGCGAAAACATTCTACAATGACATTAATCACATCCCAAATGAACTCATCTATGAGCTACCTGACTACGATGCTTGCAGTCCATCCAACCGGAAGCATATAAGCAACCTTTACATGGATACGCACATGGGAAAGAATCATGCACTGTGATTGGCTGATCGGTTCTTTCGTCCATTTAACGTGATTTTAAAAGGAGTTTGTTTGTCAGAGATTCTTGTCAGAGATTTTTTGAAATATAATAACTGAATACAGAAGATTTGCAGGTACGTTATGATTTATTATAAATGCATGAATGAAAAAGACTGATAATGATTTCAAATACGTTTTGCGAAAAAATATGTTTTGAACATTTAAAATAGCAATAAAATAATCATAAATATTTAGTTATTGGGAGTTCAAGCGCTCGAATACGCCATCTGGTGGAGAAAAGATATAACTTCTCGCTTCAGGAAAATCCCTTGCAAGCCCATTGCATTACATGTATTTTTAATTTGTTCATAATGATTATTTTTTTGCACAGTTTCAGATTTCATGTGATATTTGTGTTCTGTGTTTATATGACAAGTTAAAAATTATCCAGATTTGAATATCTAACATTTTCAAACGCGTTCACAATAAATAATGGTTTCAATGGCACTTTAGCACTAGTTAGAGGGACAATTTTCCTGTACCGACGGCTGTGATCAGCGCCTCTATAGGCCGTTTTAAGTCCCTATACAAATCTAAATGCTCATTCATTAACATCAGTTAATTTTAATATTTTCTCAAACATTCATGTAATTGTTGTTCATTTCAATGCTGTAGTTTTTTTATTTTATTTATTTTATTTAAATTAATTAATTTTTTTTTATTATTTATTATTTATTATTTTTATTTTTTTGAGGGGGGGGAGGGGGGTTAAATTTTACCTTGCTAACAAAGCAAAAATGTAATTTCCGATACAGAAATAAAAGGCTGGTTTCATAAAAATGTAATATAATCTTTTAAATTTATTATTTTATTTTTTGTTTAATTTGTGGTTCAAGAAGAAGTAACAAAAAAAAATCAATTAAATTAAAAAGCCAAAAGCAAAAAAAAATACCGAATTTTCCAAAATCTTAACTGTGAATTTCATTGTTGATATCCGAATATGTAATAAATAATATGTTCCTATAAATAGAGTAAATGTGAAACTTAAACACGCATGCATAAAATTTGTAAATGTATGTCATTGCATTAATATGTTACTTTAAAGCAATATATATATTTTTGTAATGTTTGTGCTGGTCTGGTGGGGGTGTAACGATTTCATTAAATCTCCCACAGTCTGCTAATTATGCAAAATAATCAAGGACAGAAGCTCCCAGGTGTTGGAAAACTTCTGTCATATTTTTCTGCTAGCTTGCAAGAATGTCGCCGACCTGCAAAGGCACAGAATAGCTTCGATCAATCCTGTGAACGGAAACTGTTTCGACAGCAAAATATTTCTCTGATCTTGCCGGCTTCATGTGTGGTCGCTTTAGCGTGAGAACTTTACCCCGTGCGAACATTTGGTATTTCAGTAAGACCTCCCAAAAAGGAATCCCGATCGAATCACAGAAAAACTGAATGCTATGACGTGAGCGGAAACTTCTTTGATTGGTGAACGGAGAGACTTTTGTTGGAGCCAAGGGACGAGAAAGCGAATCGAGAGGAGGTTAGTTAGAGTTTGAAGGGAGACGAGTGTTGGTAGAAAAACACTCATCTCAGGACGGATTCCCATCTTAGTGGGGAAGGAAAGGTTTGCTGACAGATTTTCAAAAGAGAGAGGATTTCTCTGTCGTTTGAACTTTTTGTGAGGAGTGAAAAAGATACTCCGGTTGGATGTTAAGATTTCAAATTACTGCACTAGACTGGACTCTATTGATTTATAAATTGATTACAAGTTGGAACGAAACCAGCTGAAAAAAATTGTTGTAATGAGTTGTAAATATTAAGAAATTCGAGAACAATTTTAAATAAAATTTGTTTCGAAGTAACATATTGAAATAAATCCATATCAAAAGGCCACACGCTACCCCTTTTTAAATTATAACATCATGGATTCATTATAGGGGTTTTGTCAAGGACTCACACATCTTAAGACATCACAATTTTAATAGTCAGCACAAAAAGACAAAAACAAATACATATACTTCGCAGAAGTCGTGTACACACAAAACACAATAGAAAAAAACATTTGGTCTCGGGACGAGATCCATTCTCAAAACTAACTACATGTCACAACTCAACTACTTCTACAGAGTTACCGACCCGTGAAAAGTTATTCGCTCTCTTCAGTCCAGTTCGGACTTGGCAAAATATCTGCCAAAAGTGGCAATAGCGCCATCCATACGTTGTTTCATTTAGGGAAAGGCAGTTATTTTGTTATAGCCTCCCTCTCTGGTTCCGAAGTCGTCCCGACGAGGAATCAGAAAATTTAGGCGGTCGACCACGCTTCCGTAGCGGTTGCACGGACAATTCATCAGCACCTCGATATGGACTGAGTGCGGAAGTGTGGTAAGTGCCTACCGAAATGTTAGGATTATTTGGATGAGCAATTTCATACGTTGTTAATGATTTTTGAGTTAAGATGGTATACGGACCATCACGGCGCGGCATGAATTTAGCACTCCGTTTTTGTTTAGCGTTACTAAGTGGATGTAAAGTCACCCACACCTGATCTCCAGGATTGTAATTTGGACCTGCTCTACGCTTCCTATCCGCATAGAATTTACGTTTATCTTGCTTTTCTTCAACTAGATCATGTACTCTAGATGAAAAGTTTGCGAAATTTTTAAAGTATGGGGTAATTTCAGGGACGAAATTATCGTTATTAATCACAGTTCTTAAATCATGCGTAACATCGTCGAGTGTACGCATCTCACGCGCAAATTGCAAATATGCGGCAGTTTGACCGGTGGTTTCACATTTTGCGGAATTCATTGCAAACCAAACAGCTGGTAAGCGCTCTTCCCAGGAACTATGGTCGTCTCCTACTAAAATGGCAAGTCGAGGTTTTAAATCGAGATTTTTACGCTCAACAGGGTTCGCTTGAGGGTGGTAAACAGGTGTTAGACTTTGTTTGATGTCCAACAAATGACATAATTGTTGCATGACATCGCTCACAAATTGGGGTCCATTATCATTAACTATTCTTCTGGGTAAGCCATAACGTAAAAATATTTCATTAAGGAGAGTTAATGCACATTCCCTAGCAGTAGCCTGTGATAATGCAAACAGCTCCACCCACCGTGTTACACAATCCTCAACAATAAAAATCCATCGTTTTCCAGTTTTAGTTTTTGGGAGAGGCCCAAACAAATCTATAGAGAGAGTTTCAAGCCTTTGAACATAAATTGGAGTTTGCAGCAGTACAGCTGGTTTTTGATTGGAGGCTTTATACCGGTTGCAATCAGGACAAGCTTTAACATAATCTGATATGAATTTTCTCATGCCGGTCCAGTAATATCTTTTAACAATTCGACGGAAAGTTCCTTCGGCGCCATAGTGTCCAGCGGTCGGAGCATCATGGTATTCTTTTAGGATTCTTTCACGGTCATGAGTTGGAACTACCAACTGAACTACTTCGACTTCAGAATCAGGGGCATATCGATACAGTACACCCTGATTCATTAGATAGCCTCTTTCAGTCCAATTAACTAAATCCGTCTCAAAACTATCTATAATTTTCTTCAGTTCTGGATCTTTTAACTGTTCTTCTCGAATGTCTTTAGAACTTTTAATGGGAAAGTCCACTATGACAGTATTCACTTCACAGGAATCTTCTGTACAATCTGGGCGGGATAGCATATCCGCAACTACATTTGCTTTTCCTGGGATATACTCTATTTTTAGATTGTAGGCTTGTATCTGCAGCGCCCATCTGGCCAATCTACCTGATGGAGATTTTAGGCTCATCAACCATTGGAGAGGTTGATGGTCCGAGGCTACGGTGATTTCAGAACCTTCAATATAGCCTTGAAATTTATTTAGAGCCCATACAACGGCTAAGGCTTCACGCTCTGTGGTAGAATAGTTTCGCTCAGCAGGATTAGGAAGTATGCTGGCATACTCGACAGGATGTTCCTCAGATCCTTGGCCCTGGAGTAGAACTGCTCCAAGAGCATATGCACTGGCATCTGTTCGAAGAATGAATGGCTTTGTCATATTAGCTTGATGCAATATAGGAGTGGTGACGAGGCATTGCTTTAGAGTGGCAAAAGCTTTTTCTTCTTCAGTTTCCCATTTCCACTGAACTTTCTTTTTAGTAAGATTACTCAGTGGACGTGAAATATCAGAAAAATGTTCGATAAATCTACGGTACCATGAACAAGTTTGTAAGAATGATTGTACCTGTTTTACAGTCTTTGGAGAGGGTATTTTCATAATGGCTGCAACTTTCTCTTGGTCAACTTCAATGCCTTTGCTTGTAATCCAATGTCCGAGATACTTGACTCGCGAACGAGCAAAGTAACATTTGTCACGGTTAGCATGAAGTTTAAACTTGGATAGTCTCTCAAACACTAATCTTAAATCGGAAAGATGTTGCTCAAAAGTCGATGACAGAACAATGATATCATCCAAGTATGTCAAACTCTTAACGTTGTTAAATCCATACCGAAATTTATCCATTAGTCTCTGAAACGTTGCAGGAGCATTGCGTAATCCAAAAGGCATTCTAACAAAGAGAAATGTTCCAAATGGACAAATGAAAGCTGTTTTATCTCTATCAGCGGCAGTCACATTAACTTGGTGGTAACCAGATTTCAGGTAAATGGTTGACATGTAAGCTGTAGGAGTAGCATCCTGTAATAAATAATCCAATCTGGGGAGTGGATAAGTATCCGGAATCGTAATTGCATTCAGCTTTCGGTAATCTATGCATAGACGCATTTCACCATTAGGTTTTGGTATAAGAACAACAGGAGCTGCGTATGGGGATTCACATTCTTCAATAATACCGTTTTCTTGTAAAACTTCCAATTCTTTCTTCATAGGTGACATTCGATAGGGTGGACCAGCTACTGGTGCATGGTCCCCTGTAGGAATATGGTGTTCTATAAAAGGAGTGGGCTCTCCCCCTGGTTTGAACACATCTTCATATTCTCGTAACAATTCGCTTAATTCTTCTCTTTGGTTTTCAGGTAGCTGATTCCCCTCTCCTTCACGTAACACGCATGAATTAAACTCGTTTGGTATTTTCTGCAGAAGCACTGGGTCATCATCAGAAGAAAAGTCATATACTTGATGAGGAAAATCATTAAAATACCATTTCCGGTTCTTTATATCAAGGACAATTCCTGCTTTTTGTAAAAAGTCCATACCCAACAAAGTGCGATTTCCTTTTGCTTTGGGCAAAACAATTAATTCAGTTTGAAAAGATTTTCCTTTAACTTGGATAGTTACTTCAGTGTATAGAACTTCACCATCAAGTTTACCTCCATTAGCTAGAGTCATTGTTATCACCTTGGACTTAAAAGAAACTCCTTGGCCTTTTATTAAATTATACAAAGTTTCTCCAGCAATAGAATTAGTTGCACCTGTATCGGTACACGCTGTACCGTAAAATTCATTTATATGGACATCCAAGATGGGAAGGTGGGCAGAGTCTGCTACACAGGTATACAGATCTACGCTATTAAACTCTTTAGATTTTGTTTTAAGAGAGGGATTACATTTAGGACATTTCGAACGAATAACCCCGGGATTCCCACATCCATAACAAGTTACAGTTGCATGTTTGTCATTGTTTACATATCGCGAGCTTATATATTTTGAGGAAGGGGTAGTATTTTTATAATTTCCAAAATGTTCGTTAGCTTCAGTTTTGGCTATTTGATTTTTAGAGAATTCTGACCATTTGAAGTTTTCGGGAAAACATATTTCTGTGTTTCACGCGTTTTTGAATTACTTGCTGATTTTTGAGAATGTGGTTTGATATTTTCGTATATGTCAAGCTTTTCTGCCAACACGACAGGATCATTTAGTTTGTCCCAACCATCTAAATAATGATTTTTATAGTCTGGTGGGCACTTTTTTTAAATCTGATCAGCAATTATAAGTTCTTTTAACTTTTCAAATGAATCAATTTCTAATTCCGATAACCAACCCTCAAAATAATTTCGAATTTCAAAGTAAAAATCTTTCCATGTGGAATTTTCTCTTTTCTGATTACGGGTGAACAATACCCTAAACCTCTCTGCTGTTAACCTAAATCTATTTAACAGTATGTCGCGAATATGTTCATAATTTTTAAACATTCATTTCACTTCAGGCTCTCTTGCTATAAGTTTAGCAATATCGTTTGGAAGAACGCCATGTAATTGTGAAACCCAGAAGTCTTTAGGGACACTTAGCAATTTCATCTGACGTTCAAACATTGTCAAAAACAACGACATATCATCTTTTTCGGGAATAAATATTGGTAGGATATTTTTAATATCTATGCGCATTTGATTGAAATCCAGTTGATTCTGTGGTACAGTTGTCGCGTTATGGGTTTGAGCTTGTAGTTTATGTTTTTCTAGTTCATACGCTTCTCCTCCAACTTTCGTTCTTCCGCGACACGCGTCTTATCTAACCTTCGTTCTTCCGCGCTTTCCTGTTTCTTTCTATCATCCACTATAGTAAGGAATGCCTCTTTCACAAATTGCTCATCATCTTTAAATAGAGCGCACTTTATAATTTTATCACGTAAGACCGCAATTGTATCACCTATATCCGGAACAATGTCTAATTCGATAGCTAAATTATACAATCAATTTTTTTCCCCTTTGCCAGAAACGTCATTTTTCTCAAAGCAGTTATTTCAATTATCTATATCCAGAATACTTAAATTACAAAATTATATGTAATTCTTGACCTAAAATCACTAACAAAACAACTACCTTCCCTTTACAGGTAAATATAAGCAGGTAAATATAAACAGATAAATATAAACAGATAAATATATCAAACTTTTATAACCACTTGATAAAACATATAGGAAATAATTCAATAACATACCAAAATTTACTACAATTAACCATGAGCTCATTTAAATCTCTATACGAAATATTAATATTCAGCCATTTGCCAATTTAACTTACCGTATATAAAACTTTCAATTCAAACACAAGTATTATAGATAATCTGACTTTATCACCAATAAAGATAAAAGCAACATAATTTATAAATAAAATACTTACTTTACATCTTAAAAAAATAATATGAGAAATAATTATAGAAAGTTATTGAAATGATGTATTTTATACAGGTAAATAAATAAAGATAAAATGTATTTTACCCAAAGAACATTTCATTAAAAAAAATGTATATAGTATCAAAGGAATAATATAAATTTTTCATGTCATTAATCTTTCGTAACTTACCAAAACTAATGAACAAAACAAAAAAATATATATACACCGCTTAAAGAAAGAAAGAAAATAAAAACAAATCCGCTAAGCTCTGGATCCAGCAAAAAAAAAATTCTTCCAAACTTTTATAAAAAGAAAAAATAAATTAGAAATAGATGATCATCTCATAAAATAAACAGAGAAAGGAAAAAAAAACGAAACGCGTAACTTTCAATCATTAAAACAGTTGCGAATAGATTACTTTCACTAGATCTTTTCTTTTTCTTTTCGAGGTCAAACTACATCACACTTGAAAACACTAAACTTTTAATGCTGAAAAAACAAAGAAGGCAGGTTGCGGTGATTTTTCACAGTATAGTTTAAAAATCAGAATGATTTTATTTTTTTTTCTGGTGAATGAAAAAAAGTCACGTGAATTTCCACAAAATTAGCTATCGGGCGGATGCTTCACAAAATTTCACAGCATAAATAAGAAATAGGATGGTTCTAAATAATTTCACAACACATATGGAATATTTGTTGAATATACACGTTGGATTACGTAGACGATTCACAAATTATCGTGATAATAAATCGTTTTAAAACATCTTTCAAACGAAACTAGGATGGGCGGGTAAAATGTAGAATGCATACGATTCCTTCACTTTAAAAAACTCGAAACCAGGATGGTTCACGATTTAGGACGATTTTTAGAAACTTTGAAACCGGGGTGGTTTCCTTTTTCACAGAAAAATTGAACCATGGTGGTTCTTTCACTGTAAACGTTGAAAATCCAAACGATTTTCTCTTCTTTTACGTTGGGCGCCATTGTAATGTTTGTGCTGGTCTGGTGTGGGTTTTGTCAAGGACTCACACATCTTAAGACATCACAATTTTAATAGTCAGCACAAAAAGACAAAAACAAATACATATACTTCGCAGAAGGCGCGTACACACAAAACACAATAGAAAAAACAACATTTGGTCTCGGGACGAGATCCATTCTCAAAAGTAACTACATGTCACAACTCAACTATTTCTCTACAGAGTTACCGACCCGCGAAAAGTTATTCGCTCTCTTCAGTCCAGTTCGGACTTGGCAAAATATCTGCCAAGAGTGGCAATAGCGCCATCTATACGTTGTTTCATTTAGGGAAAGGCAGTTATTTTGTTATATTTTTATATATTTATAGCTTAATTTTAAAATGATTTAATTCTAAAGAATTACACATAAATGAATGGAGAAGAAGAAGAAGTAAAAAATTACTAAATTTTATTTTAAATCTTTTAAAAAATAGATGAAATATGCTGGCATAAAATAAATTTAACATAACAATATAGAGATAAAAATGGAACACACCTTAATATATATAAAAAAAATCCATAAAATAAATAACCAATTCCTAAAGAAATGCACCCCAGTTGCTTACATAAATTTGATTAAAACAAGGAAGGAATATAATTCGTTCACGTTTGAAAGTGTCACTAGATGGTGCCCCCCCCCCCCCCAAAAAAAAATAGAAAAAAAAAAAAGTTTGGCCTGCGATATTTCCTAGAACTTTCGAATTAGAATGAAAATAAATAAATTAAAATCCTGGCAATTACTGAATATTTAAGTCTACTTTCCGAATTTTTGAAAGATTTGAGATAAATCCAGACCAAAAAATCAACATTAATGATTTTTCTATAAGAGTTACCTGTTTGGTGCTGCCATCTACAAACAGAGTGACGAAACAAAGAGGGTGATTTCTTGGAAACTTCACATGCTTAGAGGCTTAACAGCGGCTGACAGGTTTATATAAATTTTGTTCTCAGCCTATTTAATAAGCATATTTAATTAGAATTTTAGAAATAATTTAACACAATTTCTTCATATTTAAAATTTTGCAACTTTGATAGTTACACAGATATGTTATAACGTATTTATAATTCAAATGTTCAAGTAATACATAATTTCAAGCCAAAACGATTTTTATGCATCTTTAACAATATAAAACTAAAAACATTTTTGTTTTCTAAAGTAAGTTTATGGCTTACAGATGTAACTGACTAAAAAAATGGGCATTCAGTATCATCTTACACAAATAAGCTATGGTTACACAAATTACAAAATATTATAGTCATACAAAAAGTACGGAATTAAAATTACTTTATCTAAGAAGCAAACATGATATTTATAGAAAATAGCTGAATGGTTCGTTTTCTATTTGTTAAATGACTGTTGAAATTATATATTTTCATTTAAAACTCTTTATTATAAATAATGAACTAGGAAGTATGCACTTGGAGACTGAAACGAAATATGCACTTTGCAGCCTCCCAGAACATTCCAACTGGAATTTTTTAAAAAATAGTACTGTATTAAAATAAACTATTAGAGTCTCGTAAAGCAATCGTTCATATTGTGGCAGCTACATTGTAAACATGCAGATAAAGCACTGTAAATATTCATACAGCTAATGTTGATTTCCTAGAGTTCATTTGATTTTGAGTCGCTTTATCAGATACGATAAACAAAATTTAAAACGGAAGTAAATAATCGTCTACAAATTACTATTTTTTTCATTAAAATTCTACATTTGTATATGTAAATCACCTTGTTTATCAGCCATAAAGCCATGCCATTACACTTGTCGATTCTCTATTCCACTACGCCGAAAAATGTGGGCGTGACGTGTAATCTTGGCCTATACCATTAGCCAATCAAAGCGCAGGATTCTTCCCCGTGTCCGCATCCATGTAAAGGTTGCTTATATGCCAACCGGAAAAAACCAAGGTACTCCACTATTCTTGATGAATAGTCCTTCCGAGCTATAATTCTTATTTTCTCTTTAATATTAAAAAAAAATAATAATAATAAAAATTATTATTTTATTAAATAAATTTAAATTGACTTTTCTTCTAAACCTCTCCTATCATCTTTACTTTACCTCGTCTGGCATTATTTTTGTTTTTTTGAACTATGAACTATTTTTACTTTTATACTTTAACTAGTAAATTTTCATTAATTTATAGTTATACATAACACTATCCTATTTTTTGTAGTCAATTGGACCAAGTATTCCGGCTTGATCCAAAAGGGAGACCGTTAAATGACCATTAGTGTCAAGTGACAGGTATCCCTTTCGGAAATTGAAAAAAAGCAGAAACGACGCCATTTTGATGCGTAATTACTTTCTCTATAACTTCCGGTGTTGCTGGTCATTAGCGAATGATTGATCTCCTTTCGAAAAGCAGGAAATTTCTCTTGGTGTGACACAGATGTTCACATACTTCTTCGCACTTGTATTAAAAAGAGTTCTTAGTTACTTAATAGTTACAATGCTTCTTTAAATAAAGAATGCAAAACTGCAGCAAGAAAAATATTTTTATTTATATCACATCATTGCTTGCACTTATTTTAAACTTAAACAAACAAACAATAAGAATTTTTCACAATTTAAAACTGAAAAATAGTATTACGAGTTTTTTTTTTCTTTTATATGTTGTATTATTATTTGGCAATATTTTGAATTGAATGTATTTAAGGCTGTTCTTGAAAGAAATAATAATACTACTGAACATTACGAATCTTCTTGGCATATTAACAAAGTCATTTAGTTTATGAAATTTGCAGAAATTGATATCCAAATGCTTTAGAATTTAATGTTATTTTTTATCTACCCTATATATATAAAATCCTAATGAAACAAATTTGTGAAACGATTTTATGAAACGAATTTATGAAACGATTTTATGAAACGACTGATTAAACGACTGATTATGTTTCAGGGCTATTTTTAATAAAATATTAAACGCTTGATGGTGAAATTAATACCAATTGTCCATAAAAATCCACGGATGTCAAAACTGGTAATAGAATTTTGAAATTGGAATTAGTTTTCGAGATATTAATTTTTTTCTAATTTTAATGACATTTCTGTAATGATGGCAACTAATTACTCAGTTTTTTTGTGACAAAAAAGGGAAAAAAATTGAAAAGGATCCCGATAGGGATTATTGATTTCTTTTTATTCGTCATTTTCAAATTGAGATTGAATTTATCTTTTATTTCAATCGATAATGAAGACAAGATTGTGATTAAATTATGTTTTTCAGGAAAATTTGAAAAAAAAAAATCACATTTCTATCGTTGTCAGGATTCAATCGTCTGTCAGCATTTAATTTAATTTATAAACTGAAAATGTTTTGAATAAATTCGTCCAAATGACGTCATTTATGTAAACGCAAAAGAAAGGAGCAAAAAAATATTTATACAATTTGTTTAGCGTAAAATGTCATTTATCCTATTTTATATATAATCAGAAGTAATTTGTATAGAAAAAACAATAATAATATACGAATAATTAAAATACGCATATAAACAAAAAAATCGTCGAATTTGTTTCCATGGCTGTTAATGTCATTTGGCACCAAATCTCACTTTCTGATGCCCGAATTGCGCCAAGCTTTTTTAAAAAAAGCGTCAAGACCCCTATAATAGAAAAGCACCAAAAGCTCATTGGGTTTGTTTTCATAACTTTTGGCAACAAATCTATGTATATTAACGAATCTATCCCTTTTCGAAGCTCGAATTACGCCAAACCTAAAAGCAATGGATCCTATACTGGAAAAGTACCCGATTTTCTTATGGACAATATTCAAGTGACATAACAAGGTGTAAAATTATCGCGGATAGCAAATTTGTTTAAATATGTCATCAATTGATGCCGAATAAATGCAGGCATGCATGCACAAAATGTTTAATTAATTTTGTATGATAAATAATTATTAGAAATTCGTATATACATATTAATTAAAATAAATAATTTACATATTTAAAATAACATGAAAATATGCATGATGGCGCACTAAAATAGAGAGAAAATTAAAACCTGTTACTGAAAATGTCTATAACAGTACTTTTCAATACCGTGGTTCTTAATGTTATTCACAAGCAGATGGAATTTTTCTCATCCTTAAACGCAAAGAAAGAATAGAATACAGATCGTTGTTATAAAAGTCCGAGAGGTAGCCACAATTTAAACCTAACCATTTTATACAAGCTGGTTTTCAAGTTGTAATTGATTTTACTTATCAATCCCGAAAACAGTCGTCAGTTGTCGCAACAGCTGTGTATTAGGCCATGGTAATTAAAAAATGCCCCATTAAAACGTTAAAAGCATGGCAACTCAATTACAGATTTACTAATATTTTTAAAACAAAGCACGCTGTCATGTTTTTAGAGGCTTCGAAGTCTATGAGCGGGGGTTGGCGAGCGTAGCTCGCAGGGGGTAGGCCCCCTAGTTGTACTATAAATATATTTTATCTATAATCAATTAATTCTAATAGATGTGTTTATAACACCTTTCTTAATCTCCAAATTTGGCACCATTTTCTAAAACTTTCTTAGCCTTTGACGAAAACAGAGAAATGCTATTCGATTTTTTAGTATATAGATAAGAAGTATCAAAATGACTGAATGAATGAATGTGTCCGGAAATATCAAGTTTAGATTTGAGAAAAACATGATTTAATACATATATTATAATATATATATATATATATATATATATATAAGCTTGCATTTGTGTTTTTTTTTTTTTTTTTTTTTTTACTTATGTTTCACTTTTTGAATAAATACTTCATTTGTTAGGACTATGTTTTATAATGTGTAATTTGACATAGCTATTTGGGATAATAATTTCATTGCATTTGGTCAGTTATTTCTGTTTCAATGGTTAATTTTTGCAATAAGTTTTTATATATATATATATATATATATATATATATAAATTATTCACCACTACATTAAAAATGTTCGTTATGTTATGGAGGTATTTTTCATTCTCTTTCAATATAAGGGTACGAAAAAGGGAATAGAGATACACGCGCATTACTTGTAATTTAGAATCGGAGTGAACAAAGAAATTTTCTACTTTTTCAAGATGTTACACACACATCTTTATGCATAAATGTGTGGACCCTAGAGGCATCCATGGTCTCGGATCAATTTTAATTCACGAGACTCGTGCTGGGCTGTACCAACCCTGTGCTTTACTATTTTCTGCAAATTCGGCCCGGGCTGTGCCATAATTTTTTTTTTTCCAAGCCGTTTCTGGACATTCTTCCTAGGTGATCTGTACAGGAAGAAATTTTCAGGCCCGGTGCCGACGCAGATTGTATGAAAATCATTGGACTGGCCCGTGCAAAAATCGGTAAAATTTGGCCCGGCCCAGCAACTTTTGCGAAAAATGCATATATTTCAAATCGCCATTATTCTACAATTAAAATTTATTCATTTTAAAGAATAAATTTAAAGCATAACATAACAGATACTTAAAAATTAATATATTCCTAGGAAAACCTATAAACCATTGAAAAAGAACCTGTCTATGACGCGATCCGTTCTTAAATGGAAAAATGTGTTGATCCATGCAAAAAGAATATAATAATACGTGTGAAACGAATGTAATGCATTTACAACAGACGGTGTACCTGCTGTGAGGGAACCTCTGTATAACGGATTTTTCGTCCTTGATATGCGTATTGATTCAATCTTGAAAGATTTTTCTATATAGCATTCTTCAGATTTCTAAGTCTCCAAGCTATAGAATATGGATTAATGATAACTCACACATTTACGTACAAATAGAGATTCATTAAAAATATATATATATAGTTTACATGTATACATGCAGAAATCAATCTAGAGAGGGACAGTATTTTGGAACGGATGTACCTGAACTTCGCAGCTCCAGGCTCGATTCAAGATTTTAACTTTTATAACAGGCCGGGCCAATAAATATTTTGTACGGGTCTTGTTCGGGCCGAACTTTCAGCCTTTATACCGGACCAGATCAATTAAAATTTTCTATCGTCCGGGCCGGATCAATTTTTTTTTCTACGGGTCAGTCCGGGTCTGGGCCTGCAATTTTCATCCCGTGCAGACCTGTATGGGGCCCTTTCTACTTCAATTGTGTCTGGGCCTTTTTCCATTTGCTGTTTTTAGCCCGTTTTTCTGCTTTCCAGAAAAATAGGTACCGTAGAGGTCTGCATGGTCCGAAATTCCATGGCCGGGCCTGGTGTAAAAATTAAAAGTTCGACCCCGGCCGTTCATTATACAATTCAGATTATTTTAAAGAATACTGCACACTTACTTATGGGACAATTTTAACTTCTATAATTTTAATTACCATACGTTCTCAAACCATAGAATACAGAATAGCAACATTAATGATCACACAATTTCTGCCAAATGTATACGAAGATTTAGTTCTTGATAATGCGAACTATACTTACATCATAAACAAAATTCTAATACCCCCGTCAGATTCACGTAAACGAGACTCGACTGATTTGTCTATATAAAGCAAAAATACCAGAATAGGAAAGGACTGAAAATAATTCATTTTCAGTCAGACTTCTGTCTTAGCAGATAAGTTTACTCCGTCTTTTATACAGTAAAACATGCCATGACGTAATCTGTAGGTACTCAAATAATTTTCCATTTTAGATATATTTTCTTCTTAGCAGATATAATTTTTGGATATTATTTCGTCTTTAACTTGGAATTATTCTGTTTAAGGCAGGATTCCGTTATAGATGGTTGCATTTCACTAGTTTTAATGCATAACGAACGGTGTTCCTGCTAAGATGTAAAAGAGTCTACTGAGAAAAATGACACTTTCAAATCTGAGTAAATCAATGTTTTCATTTTGTTAGGAAACTTTTTTTTTTCGAAATATGACGACCCAATTCTGAAATACCAGAAATATTGAAACATGGACATACTCAAAACTGAGCACATAGAGGTCAGTTCATTCTCATTTTTGAAACCAATGACATACTCAAAAATAATTAGAATCAGTTCAAACTCATATTTGAAACACGGAAATACTGAAAAATGAGCTCATAGAAGTCAGTTCATACTCATTTTTGAAACATGGATATACTCAAATATGAACACATGATGTTTTATTCTTGAGTGTGTGCATGTTTTCAGAAATGAGTATATAAGGTAAAGCTAGGAGAGTCTGCGCACAATTCAAAAGAATAACAATAAAAAATCTAAATATTAATTTTTTGCTAAACTATCTATGAAAAATGTTTACTTTATTTATTTTTATGCATTTCCAATGCTATTTTGTTGAAATGTTGCAATTTAATAGAACAGTTGTAATTAAAACCAAAAAAGTTATTTTGTGCAATCTGTCCTTACAGGGTTGGTGTGATTGCGCACATGGGTAGGAGAGATTGTTACTAATAATTACTACAATTAAATTGTTAACAATAATATTTATACTTAAATGGCATTGTTGTAAGGTTTTTGTGAACACGTATTATTGTATTAGGAGTGAATGTTTCAACCTAATGATTAAAGAATCAGAAAAAGGAAATAATTTTAAAAATGATTAAGAAATTTTAATTAAAGGAAAAAAAAGTTAAAGAATCAGAAAAAACAAGTCCAGATAACATTACAAAATAACATTAAGTTACTTGATAACACGTTTAACTTAAAATTAGTCCATTTTCATTTTTCATTTTTTATGCAAATTTACCAATAAGTTGCGTAATCTCTCCTAGCATAGAAACTAATGGGAACAATGCGCCATCTCTCCTAAGTAGCAGATGCGCAAACTCTCCAATTTCGGTAGGGGAGATTGCGCGGCTTTTTATTTAACATGGTCGCTACTAAAACGAACCGTTGATATTCACATTGTTAGTCTAGATTAATAGCTTATGAGAAATCGGTTAAGTTTAAAATATGTTGTACTACTGACATTGTATAGAAATTCTGATGAGTAGCTATGAAAATGCTTTATCTTAGACGCTCAAAACAATCAACGTGCACTTTCAAGTAGACACTCCACTACTGCTGCTGTACAACTACCTGGAATCGCTGCGCGTTCACTCTACTCCTTCCCCCCGAGCCTCTATGTGCGGAATCTCTCCGACCGCACCATCTCTCCTGGCTTTGCCTTACAAGTTTCAAACTTGGGTAATTTTGATTCGGAGCCATTTTGACTGTGAGACATACTCAAATTTGAGTATTTTTTTTTTCAGTTGTGAAATTGTTGTTTTTAGAGTATCTGAAAAGCTGTGCTCAAATGAAAATCCTAAAATGTTTGCATGCACATAGTGAAACATTTATTAATCGTCAAATAAAAATGCCCATAATTTATATTTTTCTGCATATTGATTTCATAATTTATGCGTGGTTCATAAATTTAAATTATAAAAATTGGCGAATCACAGTATTTACTTTTTTTTCTAATAACATATCCATGCAAAGAACCATAACGAAACTATGTAAAAGGTATTTAACATTTAGTACTCAGAAATTTTCGAATATTTATATTTCCATAAACTGTAGGCAAAGGAAATTTAAATTTCATATCTAAAACAACTTTTACCAAAGAATGCATTATATTTAGTTCCGCGGGAGAAGATAAAAATGCCGCCATACAACAACAATTGCTTTATAACTCAAGATGTAAATCATTTTTCGAAACAAAAAAAAAGTTTCGATGAAAAATCACTTTAATTATATCTGCAAATGTTTATGCTTTTGCGTTTAAAAATGAGTCAGAAAGTTTCGCATTGTTGAGTGATGAAAAATATTTTTTTGAGAACCCCTTAAAGTTATTTGCTATTAATTTCTTTTCCTATTTTAATATGCCTAAAGAACGCCCCTAAAGAAAATTTATTCCCACAATTTAATACTTAATATTATTACCAATTGTTGATACCAGAATCGTAGGGTGTTTAATTTTTTTTTTTTTTTTTTTTTTTTTTTAAAGACCGCATCAATACTACTTTAAATACTTCAGTACCACGAAATTAACAACGCTTCCAGGTGAAAAATCATCATGGAATCTTCTTTCCCATAAAATTGTGTTCTGCATGCTGAGAAATATTTTGCGTTTTAATATGAATTCTATTTTATATTAATCTGTGGAATATATCTTTTTATTTTTATGGCATACTTATGAAATTTATACTTAAGGTTATTGTCAAATCCAAACTGTATACTTTCTGACACACTATTTTTGTCCAGAAGTGTACCAAATTGACAAGCGCTTCTATTTATGTAATAAAACTACAATTTATCGGATTTTTTTTTTCTGAAAATGTTGTCAAAGTTGCCGTTTTGATCCGAATTTCCGGACGCGACAGCGCAGGAAAGTTAAAACACTGACGTCCTAAGACAATAATCACTTATAACTTAAGATGTAATTAATTTATCGGAGAAATAAAACTACAGTTCAATTACAAATCACTTCAATAATCAGGACTGAAAGTAGCATGTTTTTATGTTTAAAAATAAATTAAAAAGTGTGTCACAAAGTCTCCCGTTTCGGAGCAGAGAAAAATGTTTTTTGAGAACCTCCTTAAAGTAATTTTTTTTGACATTTTATAACACTTTTTATAACACTAAGAAATTTGATTTTCTACAAGTAAAAAGTAATTCATTACTTCTAACCATTTTATTAATCAGTTTTTAAATTACTTAAATTGCACATTTGGGATTTAAAGTAAATAGAAAAACAGAGACTTAATCAAATTTCATATATTTATTTAAGAAAAATAACATCAATCATCTAAATGCAGTAGGTATCCTACTTCATCTAGGTATTCATATACATTTGTAACGTAAAATATTTCTCCAGTATCACCTAAATAACTTAAGTACTATCACACATGTTTTCCCTTTATAAGCATTGTGAAAGAAAAAACGGTCCCTTACGGTTCCCCTCATTAGCAGGAACAGAAATGATTGTATTGCTTCTGAAAAGTGTTAGCGGATAACATAGTAATAATTTGCAAAAAAGCCCAATACAAACTGCGAAAACTAATTGCAACGCATATAGGGAGATGTCTTTAAAATTTCATTTTTAAGGTTTTGAAAACTTTTTAAGCAGTTTTTACTTACTATTGACTTTCTCAATATAATATTATTTATGTAAATCACACAAAAGCCCTCGCTAGTTATTTTTGATACTACTTCTATTTTTATATTTTAATTTTAATTTTAATAAGGAAATTTCTTCAAAATGGTGGCAATCCTTTTACTTTCATTTTTCAGAGACAAAAGAAATAATAGAAAATATTCAGACACGTGGCTTTTTGGATGTATTTTTTAATTTACACGTAAAGTTTCGGTAAAAATATTTAAACACGTGTACTTTATTTTTATAAGCGGATAAAAAAAAAAAAAAATGCTTGTATTTACTGTTATGTCGCGAGAATATTGTCTTACATCATTATTTTATCTTTATCATTCCTTTTTTTCATTATAAAGAAGAAAAAAAGTTCTAATATAATAGATTGTGTTTAAGACCATCAGAGAGGCTCCAGGTCCCTAATAATTAACTGATATCATTTTCAAAAGAAAGAATTCATTACTAAAAAACACGAAACTGCTACATTTTACCATAACTGCGTCAAAATTACATAATTTTCAAAGATTTTTCAATCTACCAGATCTGAAATTAGAGGGCAAATTTTCAAGAAGACAACGCCTTCACCTGTATAAATGCCATCATTTTAAATAGGCATTCAATTGAAAACACATATTTTAATTAAGAAAACTGTCATGTTTTTCTACATTTATGTCTAGATGAAGCAATTTGAATCTGCTCTTCGTTCCTCCTATACTGAGATTAGAATAATTTATTAGGAATTTTTCACTACGGACTTTTCTGTCGACGAAAATCGTAGGGCATCTTTTCTCACCCGAAAATACCCAGTTGTTATTGTTAGACACATTTTATCGCTGTTACATAACTTCTAAATGTAGCACAATTTCAATTTCAACATCATCTTCGAAAAAGGAAAATAATGTACTTTTGAATTAAATTTATTTGAAAATTGCAGCTCAATTTAGTGATTTTAATAGTTTCCAAGCATGGGATATTTCTTAATTTTAACTCAACACTGAGCATCGGTATGCTTCAATAATGTTAAGTAGCTACTGTCAAAGTTACCATAGTTGACAATTGATTGCTCAGACGGAAAAAAATCTAAGATCAGATTACTTTTAGGATACAGCACTTTGGCGCTAAACTGAAATTTGTCACGAAAAGGCAAATTTTCATTTTATGTTGAACATAAAAGGATTAGAAAATTAAATTGAATTGATTGAAATATATGTTGCATCAGGATATGCTCGGAATTGCACTTTTATTAAAAAAAAAAAAAAAAAAAAAAAAAAAAAAAAAGTTCCATTGTGTATGTCAAGTTATAAGAGGAAAATGATTCCAGATCGTGGAAAAACGGACAGCTTACCCCGATTATAGAAATGGAATGAAGAACCCATACAAAGAATGAAAACATTAAAAATCATCCTCATCTGCAGATCATATATATTATTTCTGTTGTCAACATCGCTTTTTCTATGCATTTACAAAGCGCACAACAATGAATGAGGTAACATTCGTAAGGTTTTTGAACCGGCTTCTGACATACTTACACTCACATTTCGTTAAAGTATGGTTAGAAATTGTAGTTAATTAAAAATGAAATTGGCATTATTTCATAAAAGAAATGATAGGTTTCTCAAAAAAATGTACAAAGAAGATAAGGTGTGATATATCCGCTCGCGTTTATTTAATATTTATGATTAAAAAGCAAAATTGAAATGGAAATGTTCAGAAGAAAAATACACTATTGATCGATCGAAGCAGTGGTATTTCACGTGTAGTCTGAAAGGTATGCTTTGTTATATTAGATTACGTTGTATATAATATGTATTCAATTTATTTTTCATTTCCCCATGTTTTTCTCAACACGGGTGATGTCATCCTCTAATGCAATTAAAATATGATTGGTATTTTTTTTTCGCGCATGTCTTCTGCTATCTTCGATCAGTTTTAACTGTAACTTTGATGGAATAAATAGTATGATATTCTGGCTTCACAAATGTTGTTTGCAGATATTTTTATCTTTAATTTTTCTTTACAAATTTGAACCTGCATCTAAAAAATATTACATATTGCTAAAAGATATCAGACTGCAGTGCGAAATCCTCGCACGGACTGTATTATTATTATTATTATTGTTTAAAAAAATACATGTTTACATAAACATTCATTAGCTTAAAAGAATGGCTCTGTTACAGACGATATGAGTTTGAAACGAAAGTTTATTGAATAGGACATTTTCAAAATATTTTATTTCTTCTCATTTCGACGTGTTCCAACTCGCGTTTAATAATGTTTCAAAATGTTGAGTAAAGGATAAATACATTCTAAATTTTATATATAAAAAAAATCGCGCCGCGAAACTATTTGGCTCTGGCAGGCAAGAATATTGGAGTGATTTCGAATCAAATAGATTTTTCATTTTTAAATAAATAACTTATATTTTGAGTGATAAGCAAATTTTGTCTTATAAAGATCAGACTGCCGCACCAAACGTTAGCTTTGACAGCGTTTTATTAAAGACCTCCAGCCTTTATGGAAAAATGGAAAAACTATTCGATTTCATAGCTTCTGAATAAGAACACCTACTAGTCTCAGGCGTTTATAGGAAAAATAGATTTAGGAATATATCAGAAATTAGCTACTTTAGATTTGAAAACAGGCTCATCTCATCTCTCTACTTTCTGACGCATTCGTGATTTGTAAACTGTACATGAATACAATTATATATGTTATTTCAGATGTCAATATCCCTTTTTCTATGCACATACAAAACATGAACGATGGTTAAGATATTATTCGAAAGGTTATTGAACAGGCTTTAATGAGTACATTCACATCTCTTTAAAACATGTTGTTTAATTAAAAATTTAAGTTAATAAAAAATGAGTGGGAAAAACGCATCGACAAAAAATATCAAACTTTGCAGTGAGGAAAAACCTACTGGGTTTCAGATATTTGAATTAAGATTCTAAAATTGTAGTAATTTTCCATTGTTATATAAAAATACAGCGCCTTTTATAAAATTTGAAGTTTTAAAGGATTTTCGAAACATGAAAATAACCATGAATTTCAAATGTATTATTTGTGAGATACAGGTGTATCTTTCTGGCAAATCAGAATCGCAAGCAATATATATTTTTTCTTTTTTTCTGAAATGTTATTGAGTTAGCTCGGCTCTTCAATAATAATAATAATAATTATTATTATTATTTATGTGATTTTTAGTATAGGGTATTGTTTATTTATGTGAGCTGGAAACAATCCACATTTTAAGCTCACTATGTAAATAAATACCTATTACACAAAAAATAAAACATGCTTATAGTACGTAAGAAAATAATTTTTTTTTTATATTTTAAAATTATACTATCAGGCGTAGCACCCCCCCCCCCCCCCAATATGTTGCATTTGCGTGGCATGATATATTTTTCTAATGGGGTGGGGGGAGGGGGGATCTAATTAAATTCACCATTTAGAAAACATTCAAAATATTAATTTTAGTAAATTTCATATTATAAAAGTAATCATGCTTACAATCTTCAATATGAATGAAAGAAAATTACTTCTTGCAAGTTACGTGATTGTGATGAAATTAGAGTAGAATGCCTTTACAGGAAAATGGCGACATACGGGGAATAAAATTCCATTGAACTAGATGATTTGGGATAAAAATTTGGAGAGCTTGATTGCCATCTAATATTTCTTCATTTGCCTAACTCGTTTTAAGGCTTTTCTCAGATGCAAACTGACTAATTCCTGGCACATTTTTTAATTCATTTTTTGTTCGTAAACGTATTAAATTGGCAGGTGCGCCTATTCAGAAACTATGAAAGGGAACTTTTTTTCCATTTATTGGAAAAAAGAAACGGATTTTTCGAGATATGTAGTCAAATTTGGCATTTTGAAGCATTCTTTCGAACACGACAGCGAAGGAAAGAGAAAAAACCACCGTCCTTTGACAATAGTAACTTATATCTCATGATTTTATTCATTTATCGGAAAAATAAAAAAAACTGTTCGATTACATATAAGCTCAATGATCGTGCCTGCAAGTATCATGCAAATGAGTCAGCAAATGTGTTATAAAATTGCACATAGTTGAGCGGAGAAAAATATTTTTTTGAGGACCGCCTTAAGTGAATTCAACCATGATGCTAGTTAAGTTCTGTAGGTGGCCCACCAATTGCTTTGGTTTCGACAAAAACGTTTAATATATATGCTCTGTACAATGCTCTGTCGTTTAATATATATGCATGTTCAATCTATTCTTAAAATTCCATGTCATTTACATGGTCATGATACATATCGTTCTACATGTTATTTACATTATAAAAGTTACATTAAAAGTTACAAGGAAACTAATATCTTGGAAACTAGTTAAAATTTTTAAGTTCTGTGAGTTATTATGACATCCCCGGATTCATGCAAAAAAATGCTGCTAATTTCATCGCACTGCATTCCATATTATGTAGGAGTTGTGAAATGCAAACAGACAGGCAGATTTTTATATAATAGATATAAAAATAGTTTAAAAAAAATTTCTATGCTGAATGAAATTCATATACTATATGAAATTCATCGTTACTTGACAACATGAAAACATGAAAAATTTTACTTACAAAAGGGGAAACATTTAATATTTTATTATTGTTGTAATTTATTTACTTTTTAAATATATATTTTTATTATTTCAGCTATTCAAAAATATGAGAAATAATACTATTTAGAAAGTATCTTGGGTCTATCTTAAGTTGGCTAATATACTATTTAATAAATATTAAAAAAATATCTTACCATACTTTCGAAAAAGGAACTATAAAATATTTAAAATAATACATATTTTTAAATCAAGATGTTTTCAACTGTCTGACAGGCAATCAAATTTGATTTTCTTCTTTGGAAATACAATCCAATTTTTAAAGAATTAATGAAAAAATATTCTGTAATTATATTTCTAATATTAATTACAAATGCGTATATTATTCACATTACTTATAATTAAATATTGTTTTCCATTTTAAATAAAATTGAGCCTTTTTTAGTTTCCGGACACATATAGTGTAAAGAAAGTATTGTAATAAAAATAAAACCCCGATTATGGAAATTTTGGTTATCATTACATGTGTATCTGAATTGGAATTTTTTATTTTACAATGTTTCCATATGTGTATATGTGAGAATGCATGTACCTAGGTACTTTTTAACATTTTCATGTCCCCAGATATCATTTATGTTGGTTTGCGATTACATATAATTATGAGTGTGCGTCTGTGAATAAACACGATAGTGACTAAACTGTGTTTCCGATTGAAGTCTTATTTGGTGAAGATGTTATAGCTTTCTATTTATGAAAATTTCCTTTTATTGAAAAGACTAATTCTTTAAGTTATTTACTCTTATAGAATATGAAAGAAGTGATACACAATAAGATTTCATCAGATCTATGCATTTTTAAAATCTGCGAAAAGGGAAATAAAATTAATAGATATCATTAAAATTGTTTAAAAAATATTTTATTTTTTATTACTTTCTTTTAAATAATTGATTAACATCGGAATCATAGTATATTTTTGTTTGACATCTGTTATAGTCTTGTCGCCTTTTGCGGTCACCGTAGTACTTCTCCTAGCCTTGAGACCTTAGTCATTATGGTATTTGCTGCCACCACCGGTGTTAGACTGATACCGGACACGGATATACAGTATGATAAAATTTAGTTCAGTTAGAATATTCACATTTAGCAATTTTCGCCAATCGATGGAAATGCACTCGAAATCTTTTGTACAGCCCTGTATATTATCTGAAGATTTTTGTACACACTACCTATTTATTAATCTAAAAGGCAACTTAAAACTCACTTTCAGAAATTATCAAACGCAAACGACAATGTATCTTTTCTTTTGCGTAGCCCTGTATATGAATTTATTTATATTCCACAAACTTCTATTAGTCTACTTAATATAGTTCAAAAGGAAAATGCGTAACCACAATTAAAAACTATCCTTAAGCAATTCACGCCATAGTCTGTAATACTTACGAATTCCCTTGTGTAGGATGTATATGATCAACCGAGTTTATAAACACACAAGGACTATGAAAAAAATAGTTAAAATTAAAAACGCAAACCAAAGTTGAAAACGCACTTATCACACATAGACTGTAAATATTGCACATGTACTGTAACCAATATATTTTGTGTGTCCCTGTAAATAAACGCAATGCACACAAGAGAGAAATTTATAGTGCACCTCAGTAATGCATATAATTTTCATTATGTTTGAAATAGTGAAATATCACTAAATTACACTGCAAACGATTTCCCCCCCATAGAACGATGCGTAACAAAATTCTTTTGTTTGACCCTGTAAATGAGTAATAAATGCTTTGCACCCCATATTCTATAAAAAGCATGTTTTAATGCGCTTCATAATTATATATCAATCTCATTGTGTTTTAAATGAAGTAGCGTCATCAAAATATACTTGAAACGATTATTTCCCATTGTCTGTCATGTAACGGATTACTTTTGACTGTCCCTGTAAAAAAACTAGACGTGCTACACACTTCCGTTGAAATAGGGAACATGCTATAGATAACGACAAAAACATAAAAATTTCAGGGCAAGCCGAGCATATTTACGGGAGTTAGAGCACGGACAGACGGCAAGACAAACCGAAGTCATAAACACTTTTCAACTGGGTTGGAAAGTGTTAAAAACGGTCTAATATGATTAATTGGTATCTGAGCAATACCAGCAAATTTTACGGGTTTACGAGTAAAAATAATTTGAAGATTTCTCGAAATCTGAATTAAATTTACAAAGTATAAATAAGAAATAAATAAAAGATGATATAATAATTTTAACTACCGATTCATTAGATAAATCTCAATTGTTTGAAACACAAAAAGATTCATGTAACGAAAAGAAAAAAAAAAAGATTACTACAATAAATTCTACATACTAAATTTAAGAATGTTTTCTTGCACTTATAAAGCAAGAGATTAAATAATAAAGGTATAATTTATTTATCACCTTTTTATTTTATATTTCTGTGTTTATTTAGATATAATAATTAGTTGTTCAAAATATTGAACTCAACATTATAAAACCAATGGAAATGTATATGATTACATATAATTAGTGTTAAGGCTGTTCTCAAATCCAGACTGGCTACTTTCTGACACATTTTTAATTCATTTTTATTCGCAAATGCATTAAATTGATAGGTGCTCTTATTCAGAAACTTTGTAATCGTAATACGTTTTCCATTTTTTGATAAAGACAGAAGATTTTTGAGAAAATACTGTCAATGTTGGCGTTTTGAGCCGAATTTCTGACACCGCAGCACGAAAAAGGGAGAAAAAACGTGTCATGTGACAGGAATCACTTATAAATCGATAAGTAATTTATTTATATAAAAAAAATGGAAAACTCATTTCTATTCCAAATCGCTTCAATAGTCAGGCCTACCAATTTTATGCCCCTGTGTTTAAAAATGAGTTAGAAAATGTGTCAGAAAGTTTGGCGTTGTTTAGCAGGTCATTTGAGAACCACCTTAATGAAACTAGCTGAAATACACTAAATTCTGAATTCTGCATTTCTACAACAAAATAACCGTATTACATTCTTTACTATTATGCCACACATGCAAAGAAGTTTATAATAATACATTGAAGTTTCTTGACACATGTATGCACCGAATTTTAAACGATAACAAACTGAAAAAATGATTCACCTGTCCGTTTTAAGTTGTTCTAATAGCTAAAACCTGCTGCTGATCAATCTTTAAAAACAGGAAGAAGTATGTACCGTGGTAAGGGGGCGTATATCAAGTTATTTTCCGTTGTACCGGAAGTTTCAGTTATCTGAAGTCTTAATGAGTTTTCGCGGCAGGGGATGAATTGGAAAACCTTTCTCCGTAAGTTCGCAAATCACAGATGTTTGCCCAAAAATGGCGCGTTTTATGGCTTGGTTTATCCAGTTTTTTTAGCGGAAATCTCATTTATCTTCTATTTTCTCACTCTAGTTTGAGTGATGGCTATTGGGTCAGATCGGAATGAATCAGTACGGCTAGACATTTCAAATGGCTCTCTCAGGATTTGATATACACCTACTCAAAGCCAGGGTGTGCAGTTGCTTCGCAACTTGGAAGCCCCTTGAACCTATCACAAGTTCAAGTTTGAGTTCAATTACTAAAATATGTAAATTGGGCTTAATAACAAATTTCTAAAATTGAATTACTATAAGTTCATTGATTGTCAGGATTTGATATACACCTACTCAAAGCCAGGGTGTGCAGTTGCTTCGCAACTTGGAAGCCCATTGAACCTATCACAAGTTCAAGTTCAATTACTAAAATATGTAAATTGGGCTTAATAACAAATTTCTAAAATTGAATTACTATAAGTACATTGATTGTCAGGATTTGATATACACCTACTCATAGCCAGGGTGTGCAGTTGCCTCGCAACTTGGAAGCCCATTGAACCTATCACAAGTTCAAGTTCAAGTTCAATTACTAAAATATGTAAATTGGGCTTAATAACAAATTTCTAAAATTGAATTACTCTAAGTACATTGACTGTCACGATTTGATATACACCTACTCAAAGCCAGGGTGTGCAGTTGCTTCACAACTTGGAAGCCCATTGAACCTATCACAAGTTCAAGTTCAAGTTCAATTACTAAAATATGTAAATTGGGCTTAATAACAAATTTCTAAAATTGAATTACTATAAGTACATTGATTGTCAGGATTTGATATACACCTACTCAAAGCCAGGGTGTGCAGTTGCTTCGCAACTTGGAAGCCCATTGAACCTATCACAAGTTCAAGTTCAAGTTCAATTACTAAAATATGTAAATTGGGTTTAATAACAAATTTCTAAAATTGAATTACTATAAGTACATTGATTGATTCAGTCGATAAATTCCAATTTTTTTTTATTAATGTCAGGATGGAAATCAATGAAAAAATTTCATAAGTCATGCACCGATATTCCTACACAATGAAGTTCTTCGCAAAATACCAACTATTTTGTCGAGTTTAACTATCATTAATAATTTTTTAACTTCAGTCTTATTTAATTATCCCATTTTCAACATCAATTTTCTTTTAAATGGAGATATTTAATAGTTGAAGTGATTTTAGTAAACATTGCATATTCAGGGCGTTCTTAAGATATTCAAGTACCCCTTATACACAAATCTTTAATAACACATTATAAACTGGAGACTTTTTGTATGTTGTGATAAAAGGGGACGAGGCAGTAGGAATTTCCAGGGGGGGATTTACATAAAATTCTAAGAAAAGTGTAATTCTGCCAAATTGCAGCCGATTCTCATTCTTGCAAGTATGTATTTGTGTGTGTATGGGGGGGGGGGGAGCAATCTATTTTCAATATTCAATACATTTACGAAAAAATTAAACACGCTGTTCGATTTCAAAGAATTTGGATTGGATCGAATTTTCGAATTTTCCTGTCTGAAAATTGTTTAGTTTTATGTATAAAATAACTTCGTGAATGTGTCAGAAATTTTCCCGTTCTTTAACTGTGAAATTTCTTTTTTACATTCGTTCTTTTTTCCTTTTTTATCTTTTTAAAGCAGTCTTAAAATCACAAATGTTTTCCTTATTTTTTTTTTAACTTTAAAAAGCGAAAAGTATTTATTTTTGAGAATCTTTGACAATATGTAGAATAGTTTAAGAAAATACTTTTTATTTATTTATTTACCATTTTTTGTTCAAAATTTCTCAATTGTTATCTCTTTTTGGGGGTGTTATCATAAACTCACTAGCTTCCAGTGCTTCATTTTTTAGAAATATAGCAAAATAGTCGCAAATTATTCTATGACACATATTCTCATTTTTTTTTTTTTTTCTTTGGTTTTCGCGTCTCATATTTATTTATTTTGTCGTGTTCGGGTTGATTTCTTTTTTTCATTTCATTCCTTTTTTTTTTTTTTTTAGGTAATAATCATGCCAATTATTTATATTTTTATAATTTCTAAGTTGTGTTATATTCTAAGCCTCTAAATCTATTGAATCTGCATGCCATCACCGGTGTATCACCTTTACAGAAAAAGGGGGGGGAAATGCCGACATTGCAATTTGAAATAATGACAAATCCGATTGTCAGAAAAACAAAAATTCATATATAATTTTTGTTATACTGAAATTTAATAAAGATTTCCCTTTCTATTGCTTTCATTTTAAAAATCCCAATTTTATCATGAGCAGTTGGTTTTAGGTGAGGCAAAATATGGTAATTAGAAAAAAATTTCTGAAAAGCAAGAAAAAGTAAAATTATCTAAATTAAAAAATGTATATGCTATTCTGTAAATACTTATACAAAACAGAAATGAATGCTTCTTTCTATGTTGTATTTGAAATCCAACTTAACATTATAAAACTAAAACATGTTATTTATTTATTTATTTGTCGTTGAAGTAAAAGGTACAATCTATAATAAAGTCCTTAAGATGTAAAAAGAGAAAATTGCATGTAGAATTTCGTATAAATATTCAATAAGGGTATTCAGAGCTCAAAGAAAATAAAAAGTGGAGAAACTGCATTTTTAAAATTAAATTACAATCTCCATTCGTAATTTTACTTTAAATTTGCAATGATATCAAGTCTAAAATTTTCATTTTGATACTCGCACACTATACAGACATAGCTGCAACACTACCTCATTCTGTGACTCTATACTCTATATATCTGATTCCTCAATTGCAGGTACAAATTCAATACTTATTAAAAGCAACAGAGGGTAACAATTTTTTCTGCCACTACTTGAAACACAACATAAAAAGGCTTTATACCCTCCCACCATTCTTCTCTTTCTTTAACCTGTTACAATCGTCCCTTTCAGTTTAATCACTCCTCCGCTACAGTGCCTTCCGCTCAATCCATACGTACGGATGTGGGCGTGTCTGACAATTTTACGCATAAATTAGCTTTGTTTTTAAGTGATTTAAAGCCCAAATATTTGAATTAAATATTTTTATGTCTACCTAATCTTAAAACACAGTCATGTTACAAAGTTGATTTCCTATATTTCTTCAACTTTTATTTATTTATTTATTAAGATTAAATTGCATTACAAAAATTAATAATATATTTTTGAGAAACTGATCGAGCTTTCTGTGACCCAACAGCGCCCGTGACCCACTGGTCCCAAAATATGGATAGCGACCCATAGTTTGAGAACCACCATTAACATATTTTACTATTTAACTTGGATGAAAGACAAAGATCCGTCCATTTTTATATTGTTAAACTTGCTGCATTGATGCTTGTATTGCAAATGGATACGTAACATATATCACACTGGTAATGGGCAGAGTTCCGAGTAAAAGAAAAAAAAAAACAGCGATGAGTACGGATGTAATAAAAACGTATTAATACGTTTGCGGCAGCGCGTAAACCTAGTATTCAGAATGTTATGATTTAATTCAATTATAACTACAGGGTGGTTGAAGTTACACTATTCAGACCAATCTGGAGTCCGTTCGGGTTGACAGATTTCATTAAAACTTGATATATAAGTTATATGGACCATGGGGAATAGAATTATCCAATAATAATTTTGACCATCAAGAGAAAAGATGACGCATAAAGACATAATTTGGAAACATAAAACTTTATTTAACCACAGAATTTGTTCAATGTTCATTCCGTTTGTGTCAATAACATCTTCAAAGTGTGTTAAAGCATGTTCAACAGAAGCAACAAGTTTTTCTTGAGGAATTAAAGCGACATGGAACGTTATGCTTGCTTTCTGTTGAATATGTTTTGACGCGCTTATTGACACAAATGGAATGTACATTGAACAAATGATAAAACTGAGTTTTATGTTTCCTATTTGTTTTTCCGGTTTCTTATGCGCCATTTTGTCACCTGGTGGTCGAAATTTGAACCATTTTTATTGGATATTTTTCTTCCCCATGGTCCGTATAACGTATATACCATGTTTCACCGAAATCCGTCAACCTGAACGGGCTCGAGATTGTTTCTGAGTAGTGTAATCTTAATGAGAATCACACTTTTCATTGAAAATTAAATACAGTAATCCCTTAACATTCGCGAGGGTTACGTTCCAGGAAAACCTCGCGAATGTGAAATCCGCGAATGTTGAGTCCATCTTTCTGCACTAAAAAAGGAGTAACGTTCTATAAAATTTTAATTAGAGTGGAAGAGTAGTTCAAGAAATCAAAAGGATATATGTATTAACAATACGGTATGTATAACATATATGTATGAACGTACACACATACTCATATTTATGAAATTTATTTAATGAAGATAATTCAAATTAACTGACTGGAGAAATAATTACAGCTAAAAAACATAGGTTAAAAAAAATAATAATAAAGTAATTCCGACTCTCTCTCCATTCGCAACACTTTCATCTCTAGAACGTCGCATATACATCGCACTACGACGTTGTGATGTCCCGCGGAACGTCTCAGAGATGTTCTGGCAATGCGCAAATGTCCTTTTTCAGCGATGTCGCATTGCAACATCTATGAGTCATCGCATTGCGATATCTGTGCGATATTGCATTTTATCATCTACAGTACATCGCACAGATGGTCTCAGAGATGTTCTGGCGATGTGCGAATGTCCTTTTTCAGTGACGTCGCGGTGCAACATCTATGAGGTATCACATTGCGATATCTATGCAACATTGCATTTTAATGTCTACACTACATCGCACAGATGGTCTCAGAAATGTTCTGGAAATGTGCGAATGTCCTTTTTCAGCAATATCGCAGTGCAACACCTATGCGATGTCACATTGTAACATCTACAGGTCTCAAATTGTTACCACTACTTCTGATTACCAATCTTAATCTTATTTAATAACAAATTTATATCCTAAACAAAATTAAAATTAATAGTCGGAAATAGTGATGACAATTGGCCTGCTAATATGTAAATTTACCCTGACTTTTTTGTTGCTGTATTTTTCTCTAATTTAAAAAAAAAAAATTACTTTTAAGGACTTCACTTACTTGTAAATCAAATTAATTACTCAAGGTGTGACTGTTATTCAAAGGTATTGCAAAATAACTCAATTTCATATTGCTGTTATTTTTCAATTCAAGATAGTCATAGTAATATTAAAACTTCCCTTCTCTGAATCCTGCAACTTCTTGCATCCTCTAATAAAACTGAAATGCATTCTAGTAATGAATTGGAAATTCATGTTTTAAGAACTTTCCTAAGAGTTATCTATAATATGAGAAAACACATTGAATACAAGTAATCTGAAAACAGTACTCTTCTTCTTTCTCAATAATCTATTTTTCCTAAGTATATTTAACAGTTTCAGTGACTGTAATGTCATGTCAATGTCATGACTGTAATGTCAATGTGACTAAATGTCAAAAAATTAGTTTTGATGGACTTGTATGGCTTTATTCTGGGTATATAAATTATTCTACTTGTGTTTACATACTAAATTTGTAATCGATACACTTTAAAAAAAATCCCTGACTGCTCGGCCTACAGGCACAGGTAGATTTCGAAGACGCAGACCGTGGGGCGCCTATTTGTTAGGAATTGCGGAAGAAATGACCTTTTTGCCAGAGTGCGACAGTTGGAACCGCCTACTTCGAAACCTAACTTATTTTCAGGCAGAGCCAGCAGGGATTTTTTTTTTTTTTAATTTTTTTTTTTTTTTTTGCTATAAGAGTTGGTCCTATAAAAAACTTGTCAATATAAAAGTTTTAGATAATATTAAGAGGATTTATAATAAATTTATGCGGATTTGAAATCTTGTGAATTGACGAAGTTATGAAATTTTTATTTTTAAACCCCTCTCCCCCCCCCTTTGGGACCATTTTTAATTATATCAAAAATCTGTCACACATAAATTTTCGGCACTTCTCCTAGAAGTAATAATAACTTGAAAAGGATTCGATACGAATCATAATTAAGAAATTATGGTTTTTTTCTGTTTTCATAAAAAGCCCCCCCCCCCCTTGGTTCAATTTTGCCCATTAACGAACTTGACTGAGATTTTATGTCCCTTGATTTTATGTATCAGTTTCGAAGAGAGGCGGAAGTTGGAACCGCCTACATCGAAAAATAACTTGTTTGCAGGCGGAGCCGGCAGGGACCCACATAACACAGATTCGTCCAATTTTGGTTTAAAGTACGTAATTTGGACGTATGGACGTGTCCAATTTTCGTCCAAAAGTAGTCTGTACTTCATCTAAATCTCATCAATTTACGTTCAAATGTCACCACCTTTTACGTAATAAGTACGTCTTTTAGACGAGAAAATGAACGTAAAATGAACATAAAATGGACATAATACGGACGTCCAAAATTTGTTCATATTACGTCCATTTTATGTTCATTTTCTCGTCTGAAAGACATTAAATGGACGTAATATGAACAAATTTTGGACATAATATGAACAAATTTTGGACGTCCGTATTATGTCCATCTTATGTTCATTTTACGTTCACTTTCTCGTCTAAAAGACGTACTTATTACGTAAAAGGTGGTGACATTTGAACGTAAATTGATGAGATTTAGATGAAGTACAGACTACTTTTGGACGAAAATTGGACACGTCCATAAGTCCAAATTACGTACTTTAAACCAAAATTGGATGAATCTGTGTTATGTGGGTTCCTATAGGGAAGGATAAAAATTAATAAAAAGTAAAAACTTTTTCAGTCAAATTTATTGTGCTTTTAATATTTTAAAAGTATATATATATTCAAAATATTGAGAGCATATAAATATTTTTTAATATTATTGCTAATAAAACTTATTTAACTTTACTTTTAATTCTGTAAGACCTTTAAAGAAACTATTTTAGTTAAGTGTCCTTCACCTGAACACAGTTATTTTTTTAAATTAATTTTATTTATTGTTATAAAAGAAAATGACATAAGCTTTAATATATAAAATTTAGACTTTAAAAGATGTATCAAAATTTGTGTGACTTTAAAAGGTTCGTTTAAAAATTCAAGTAAAATTACTTTTGTTTTGTCTTCTAAAGTG
This sequence comes from Maratus michaelseni, assembly GCA_963931845.1. Classification (NCBI taxonomy): domain Eukaryota; kingdom Metazoa; phylum Arthropoda; class Arachnida; order Araneae; family Salticidae; genus Maratus; species Maratus michaelseni. The sequence goes on along the minus strand of OZ007598.1, from coordinate 150,115,556 downwards.
TATTTACACATTCAAACAATATTTTTAATTTTTCAATACACAGTTAAATATATCATGCCTTCACTGAACTTATATTATGCATCGAAATATATTTATTTCAATAAATTAATCTTTTCCATCAAAATGATTTATCTTTTGCTATCCAAAATCATGTATATGATTACTTTGTGTCATTTTATTAAAACTAAGTGAATGTATTCAAATTGACAGTATGATTTCATATTGGGTAACAATAACTTTTTATGATAAATATAAGAAATGGAAATTATAAGATACCTTCTGGCTTTTATCCATTCTCGATTACTACAAATCTATGCACTTCAGCTGTTCACATTTTTATTTTACTATCTACTTTAAAAAAAAAAAAAAAAAAAAAAAAAAAAAACTTTTTGGTTTTTTTCTCATATCATTTTGGTCTCTCAGCATTGTCATAATATTCTCATTAGTAATGATGCTGATATGATTTTTAACCAGCACTATTTTTAAACGGAAGTTTTCGCCTTATTTAATTGCAGATATTTGAGATTAAGTATTGCAAATATTTTCATTAGAAATCAGAGGTGGCCCAGTTGTAAAAATTTATTATATTCATTTATTAGCAGACAATACTGCCCTTTGCAATGTCTTGCATTTGGCGAATCCTTTTTTCCCCCCATTTAAATTGTCAGTAAAATTACTGCTTAAAAACTATTGCATTTTTCTTTTTCACTAAAATAGCTTTTTTCGATGGCAATATCATATTTTTTCCTTTAAGTATGGTTATACTAAGAAGTCAATGACAAAATGTATCAAAGAATTGGAGTACTTTCCGTCTATGGGTGGTAATTGCTGAAATCTGGTTTTCAAATGTTTTATGCATTTTCTAAAATAATTACTTAGGTATTTTATTTGCCTTATTAAATAGCAAAGTTTTGTAAAAGTATTCTGAAAGTGTTTCATAATCTATGCTTGATGCATGATTTTTCTTTTTTGTACACTTTTTGCTGTATTGTATTCTAATCATGATTAGAAAAAAATTACCCAACTGCAACATTTTTGTGTCTAAACATTTTAAATTACATCAAATTTATTTTTTTAGTGTGAAAATTTCCAGTTAGATCTGATGATATGATCTATCACAGCAGTTTTTAATTTTTTATTTACTATAGACCCTTTTTCACAGATTCCCAGGATTTAAGACTGGATATACTGATTCTTTAGAACAGGTTTCTCTAACCTTTCAGTAAGCAGAAGTGCACCTCAGAGGATGGTCAAGTGAAGGACAACATTATTTACTTGACTCAAAACATGCAACAATATTATCTTACTGTAGTACTGAAATTGGTACACAAATGTCTTATATGATGCACATACATCAGGCCTCTAGGATTCAAGAGCTCCGTGTAAAAATAATTTAGACAAAAATAAAAATAAATCATACAAGATATAAATCATAGTAAATTGAGAATTATATTTTTCCGAGAGAGAGCCTTACACAGAACCCCGATTTAACGAATAAAAATTTTAGTCCTGATGAATTCATTAAATCAGGGTCCGACTGTATAAGCAAATTAATTGTATTACATTTTTTGACAAAATTCTTAGTGCAGTAAAACATATGAAGATAGAACATGTCTCTAACGTAGCGGAATTCTGTCTTAAACGAAAAAATTCCATGGTCCCAATGAGAAAAACACCGGACAAATGTACCTGTGAAGACAGAAATCTGTCTAAAAAATAATTTTATCCTGATTCCATGTTCACAGGTTTTACTATATTGCCTTTTATTTTATTCACTAGATTAGTCACCGATTTCAGAAAATGAAAGTTTTTATATTGAACACAGGGCCTTTATGGATCCCCTGAAGAACCCTCTGGACCACAGCTTCAGAACCGCTGATGTACCATACTGCTATATTTTCTGCTGAAAATTGAAGTCTCAGTCTTAATCTTTTTTTTCCATCTCAAAAACTTCTTTTTTGCTTTTCGTTGAAAAAATTCCTGATTTATTCACTGATAATAATTAAATTTGTAGATTCCAGAATACCAAATATATACAAATAGTAATTGGATACTTATTATTTTTTAAATTATTAAACAATTATGTTTAAATTATTAAACTATTTTGCAAGGTCTTGCATTTGATGAATCATTCCCCCCCCCCTTCCCCCATTTAAATTGTCAGTAAAATCATTGCTTTTAAACTATTGCACTTTTCTTTTTCACTAAAATAGCTTTTTCGAAGGCAAAATCATATTTTTTCCTTTAAGTATGGCTATACTTAAGAATAACAATGACTAAATGTATTGAAGAAAAAGAAGAAATTTTAGTTTTTCAAATATTGCTAACTCATGGAGGCAAATGAGATATTTTTTGCCAACTTTTGTATATTGTGTATAAAATTTTACATATTGAAATTTGTAGGAAAGTATGCAAGAAATGTATTTTACATGTGGTAACTTTTTCAACCTGACACCTCATTCCCTAATATTCTTAAATACATTCCTTGAGTACAAGATTGTACTTTCATTACACATGCATGGATAAAAAAATCCATAAGTTCAATTTCATCTACTTTTGCCATTATTAAATTTCTTTAGCATATTTGATTTTTAATTATACATAAAAAAAATTATTAAATAATTTAATTGCACAGCAAATTAAACATATATATATATATATATATATATATATATATATTAATCATTTTAATTATTTATTTTGTTAATTTATGAAAAATATAATGGCTTAAGGGTTTACAAGTAATGCAGATAGTTAAAGGTCATGATTGTTAAAAAAATTTACTCTTTGAATAATCTATTTTAAAATCTATTTTATTAATATAATAATTAATGAATTTTTAAAAGATTCAATGGGTAAAATTATTCAGCCAACATCATTGTTTAAAAAATATATACAATAAAAATTTGCAAACAAAAAATGCTTTATTTATTTATTTTTTATTATCCAATCGACGTTTTGCATGCCACAACTAATCTGAGATAACTTTTTCGATTTGGCACTCTAATGTTTCATCCCACTTTACATGAGTCTTAACAGCACCTATGAGAAAAAGATGAAAAAAAAAAAAAAAAAAACACATATTTAGTTAATACATAAACAGAAGACATATGAAAAAAAAAAGTATTTACTAATACGTATATGAATTTTACTATTTCAGCATTAATTCGATTCCATAGCTTCAATTGGAAATTTTACAAATTTAACTTCCTGAATAACGAAATTAAAAGGCGAAAACACATGGGTGCAAGAAACCTATTCAAGGCAAAACTGAAAACTTTAACAATATTATGAATAACCAAATGAAAATAGGCTAGAAGATTTGTATGTCTTGCATTATGGCTAAAAATTTATATCTAACAATAAATGAAAGCGATTAAAAGTTCTTGACAGTAAAATTGGTATTATTTAAGACATACTTGGGAGAAAAAAGTATCAAAGTTTTACAATATCGACTTCACTTCTGGTTCCAGAGAGCAGAAGAATTCAAAGAAAAATATTGACATACAAGAATTTACTCTCATTACAGATGTATGAATTTAAAAAAAGTTCAATTTCATTCACTTAACATGAAAGCAAGTACTTTATTTACAACTTATTTAAATCAGAAAAAAAATCTTGTATATTTAATCATATACTATGAAATTAAATTTAAAAAAAATAATCTATTCAGCTATTTGATGTCATCTATTAATATAAAAAAGAAATGAGTTTTGCATAATCATTTATAAATTATATAAATTTTTCATTGTACAATGAGTTTTAAATAACAAAACAGTTTAATTATTTTGTTAATTTATGAAAAATAAGCCATGGCTTAAGGCTGATTTTTAAAAATATTATCCTTTAAATAATCTATTAAAAATATATATTTAATACTTTCATTAATATAAAAAATAATGCATTTTTAAAAGAATCAATCTATAAAATCATTCAGCCCATGCCACTGTTTGAAGAAAAATATGCAATACAAATTTGCAAACAAAAACAGCTTTTAAATCCCCCCCCCCCCTAATCAGTCTTTTGCATGCCACAACCAATTTGCAATAACTTTTTTCAATTTGGCAATCTGACGTCTCATTTGTCAAAATAGAAGTCTCAACAGCATCTATGAAGAGAAAAAAAAAAGTAGCTATAAAATACATGTTTAGTTAATATTACAGAAATAGAAGACTTCATAAATAATAAAAAATATCTACTTATATAGATATGAAATTTTACTATTTCAGCATTTGGGTTTTACCATGACTTTGAAAAGGTAAATTCGGGTTCCGCAACTTAAAGGTGAAAATTTCACATTGTCACCTACATTAATTTTGCAATTTTAGTTTCTTTAATATTGAAATTAAAAGGAGAAAAGAAACAGAAATTTTACTAAGTATTTCAGTATTATTTCAGAACACAAACTCAAAAAAATTATATATAAATTTATATATACAATTTAATGTTACTTTGAGTTCTGCATATTCTGAAAAAATGTGAGAAAATTTTACAATTTTGACCTTACTACTTCTTTTCCCACAGACCAGAAAATAGAATTAAAAAAAAAAAAAAAAAAAAGACATTATCTGAGTTACTGAGAATTTGAAAACTAGCATTAATTTACAAATTTTGGCATTACACTGGGCAATTAAAAAAAAAAGGTTATGTCTAAATTTTAGATTAAGTTGATTTGAATATAATATAATATTCTAGGCCACCCTATTGAAAATTTCAGTTTGAAAAAACTACCAATTTCTTATGCTTCAAATCAAAATAATTCCAGAAAAATCATGACTATATATATATATATATATTAAGGTTTTTTTTTTTTTTTTTCAATAAATAATCATATTAATATTGTTTATAGCTTTCTTTTAAACATATTAACTTTAAAGTTAAATAAAAACAAGTATCTTACACCTTTGCAAAATAGTTGTTTTATCTTATTTATCTACTATCTTTAATTACTAAAAAAAGAAAAATATGATGATGAAAAATTTTACTTTTAGAATCTCAAAACAACCAATCAGGATATAATGGTTCATTCTGAGCTAAACATGTTCTCTGCAGGCTGTAAATAATCAATCCAGTGCTGTTGTCTATTAGAATAGAAGAGAAGCTTAAAATTTGTTTATATAAATAAAATATTATATTAGGGGATGGTCCACTGTGCCCATATGTCCAGTGTGTACCAGTCTTCCCTACATTCAAACAATATACATTATTTATGTGTATACTTCATAGATATTTTATTTACATACATATATATACTACATATATGACTATAATTTGGCAATAGAATAATAAAATGTCATTACATCATATACGACTATAATATGTGATACATCTTGGTTACTTGGCAATTCACCATCGAAGTCTGCTATAACAAGAAAGTACCTAAAAATTAAATAGATGAGACCGATAATCACCAAATTCCCCACAAAAGAAACTTATCTTGTACTTTTAAATGTGTATATATATATATATAAAACATTTTTCATAAATTATTCTTAATACATAACTAGCGAATTTTGCCTGCTAGTCAGCGGAGCTGCTAATTACATTGAGAGCTTCAATTACAAAAAATTTCCTTCGAAATGAATTTTGAATCAAATGAATCTTTTACAAAATGACCAATAGGCAGGTAAAGCCCATTTCAAAATTCAAATTTTGTATTACACTAAACTATTCACCATAAAAATTTTCAACAATTATCTGTATTGAAAAAATTAGCACTCGCTAATCAGCGAGTAATACTTAAAATTTGACAATTGACTTTATTGCCACCACAGGCCAAACTTAATAGTCACACTCACCAAAAGCGATGATTGAATGGAAAAAGACTTTTTTCCGCTGTCGCTCGACGCATTTCAAAACCATTTGGTGAACTTTGCGATTTTTTCCCCGAAATAATTTGACGAATTAAGAGTTTTTTTCTCGAGGCTATTTGATGATATTCTCAATTTTTACCTGAGACCATTTGACGATATTTGCAATTTTTTTACCTGGGACCATTTGACGATATTCTCAATTTTTTTTACCTGAGACCATTTGACGATATTCTTATTTTTTTTTTACCTGAGACTATAGGTGCATATTCCCAAAATCTGGAAGGAGCCAGTGGCTCCTAAACCCAAAAAATCCAGTGGCCATATTTTGACACAAAAGCATAAAAACAATATTTTTTCTCTTTTAAATTTGGACAGCAGGATTTTATAGACTCTTCCCACCATAGTTGTATATAAACAATTCCCTAAATTTTTTTGTTCTATGAATAAACTCCCCCACCCCACCCCTCCCACGCCAAAAGGAAAAAAAAGGTGTTTTATATAGCTGAAAATAAACACTCAACATGGAGATTTGCATAAAAAATATGTCTATAAAATCAAAAGAATATATGAAAAAATATGGAGAAGATTTATTTTCTTTTAGGTTATAGATTTTAATAAAATAAATTCAACACTTTCTGACATTCAGGGATGATGGAGAAAGATCGAACACTATAAGCCTCGTTGCAACTTTTGTTGGCAAGGGGATTTTTTAAGGATTTTTTAAATCCTTAATAATAAATTACAATTTTTGTGACCGATCGCCAATTTTCATGTTTTATTATCGAAACTCCTTGACGAAATTTGCAATTTTATTTTGCAACTGATTGACGAAATTCATGCTTTTTTCTGCGACTAATAATCGAAATTCTGTATTTTTTTTTCTGCGACTAACGAAATTCAGGATTTTTCCTTCTGTGACCGATTGATGAAATTCACAATTTTTTCTGTGATTGATTAATATTTTTTTTTTTTTTTTTTTTTTGTAGCCGCTTGATGAGATTTGCGTCTTTAAACCACGGGCAACTGACAAAACTCATAATTTTTTTCCTGGACTAATTGGCGAAATTCACATTTTTTTTTTTTTTTAAATCGACTGATAAGTTTTGCTTTTTTTTCTGCTACCAATTGATGAAATTAACGGGTTTTTTTTCCTCGACCGTTTGTTGAAATTCGCGTTTTTTTTAATTATTATTTCTTGGAGACCAATTGAGGAAATTTGCAGTTTTATTTGCGACCGGTTCACGAAATTTGCAGTTTTATTTCATGAGCTATGAAATTTGCTGGATTTTTCCGTGGCCGTTTTCACAAAGTTCGCGAACGATTGACAAATTCATTTTGCAGAACAACTCTAACTACCGTATTTACCCGCGTATAAGTCGAGAAATTTTGGACTAAAAAACGGTTTAAAGTTAGAGGGGTCAACTTATGCGAGGGTCCTTTTTTTTTTTTTTTTTTTTTTTAACCAAAAGTCAAAAATGCCCTTCTGAAAGGCAATTGTTTTCTTTTCACATTCCATAACACAATGACGTCGTTTACTGTCGATTTCCATACCAGGAGAGAAAAAGAGGAATTAATTGATTTTCTTTATCAGCGCTGAGGTAAAGGTTTGGAGACTGAGTAACGGGTTTGGTGCTGATGAATTTAAGCCTACTACTCCCCTACCCCCCCCCCCCCCCTCCGTCTGAAAGATCAGTAGATAAAATTCCGAGAATGTATCACCCCTATGTGCAATTGAATCGTCCGCGAGTGGCTAGAAACATGCGACTCTCTAAAAACACGTGACCCGTGTTCTATCTTACGTGTTCTTGATAGTACACTTATTCATTATTTCTTCGTTTATCTTACTGCACTTTTGAAAACAGAAACGCAATTCATACGCAGCTGGATTTAAACTTAAAGTTATTTCTTTTACGGAAGAGTCTAACAACTGTGCTTCTTCTCGTCAGTTTGGGGTTCATGAAAAATTGTCCAGTGGGTTAAAGATGCGTCGAATCAAATTTCTTCCGAAATGATTATAAAATCGTTCAAGAAATGCTGCATAAGCAACGAACTAGACGGCACAGAAAATTATGCCATTTTCGAAAGTGATAACGACGAGGAAGAATGTAGCGATACAGACGTGTATCATGATGAGCCGATGACGACGAAAGATTTTTGTGAATTGTTTGGTGAGTCCGATAGTGAATTGGACCTTGAATCAGTTTAACTTTGTATATTACTTTAGTATATTATTATCTTCATTATTGTATATTTAGAACTTTTTTTTTCAGATGATTTCGAATAAATGCACAAAAAAAAATCAAAGTTTCTTTATTATTGTATATTTAGTACTTTCTTTTCTTTCCAGGTGATTTTGAATAATGTATTTTTTAAAAAATTCAAATTTCTTGCTCGGAAAAGGGCGGAGTCGACTTATATGCGGGATTTAAGAAAATTCAAATTTCTTGATCGGGAAAGTGGGGGGGGGGTCGACTTATAAGCAGAATCGACGCATATGCGGGTAAATACGGTAACTAAATAAATAATGATAATTCGAAGAGTTCTGCTTATTCATGGAAGAATTGCATGCTGATATCTATGTTAGTGTTCCCGCTAGGCTTTTTTTGAAGGGCGCAGTGCCCTGCCCTTTTAAAAATCGGCAAAATGCGCCCTCGAAAAACGGCAAGTTTCGTCAAAAGATCGCGAAAAAACGACAAATTTTGTCAACAGATCGCGAGAAAAACGTGACTTTCGTCAGAGAATCGCGTAAAAACGGCAAATTTCGTCAAAAACATTGCGAAAAGCGGCAAATTTCGTCAAAAGATCGGGAAAAACGGCAAATTTCGTCAAAAACATTGCAAAAAGCGGCAAATTTCGTCAAAAGATCGCGAAAAAACGGTAAATTTTGTCAACAAATCGCAGGAAAAACGTGACTTTCGTTAGAGAATCGCGAAAACACGGCAAATTTCGTAAAAAAACATTGCGGAAAAACGGCAAATTTCGTCAAAATATCTCGAAAAAACGGCAAATTTCGTCAAAAGATCGCGAAAAACGACAAATTTTGTCAACAGATCGCGGGAAAAACGTGACTTTCATCAGAGAATCGCGTAAAAACGGCAAATTTCGTCAAAAACATTGCGAAAAGCAGCAAATTTCGTCAAAAGATCGCGAAAAAACGGTAAATTTTGTCAACAAATCGCGGAAAAACGTGACTTTCGTTAGAGAATCGCAAAAAACGGCAAATTTCGTCAAAAACATTGCGAAAAGCGGCAAATTTCGTCAAAAGATCGCGAGAAAACGGCAAATTTCGTCAAAAGCATTGCGGAAAAACGGCAAATTTCGTCAAAAACATTGCAAAAAACGGCAAATTTCGTCAAAAACATTGCGAAAAGCGGCAAATTTCGTCAAAAGATCGCGAAAAAACGGTAAATTTTGTCAACAGATCGCGAAAAACGGTAAATTTCGTCAAAAAAATCGCAAAATTTATCAACAGATCTCTAAAAAACTGCAAATTTCGTCAAAGGGGCGCAACCCCCCCCCCTTAACACCCTGGGGGAAAAAAACTCATCTTTTGCTCTCCCAGCTCACCAAGCTTAAAAGCCTTATCTTTTTTTTTTTTTTTTTTTTTTTACTTTTTCTGCTCTGTCACTTTATTATAGCAAATAATCGATCAAGTAATTTTCCACACCCTCACCCAAAATTGATGCTCACCCCTTCTTTCCAAGCACACGAAATTTAAAGTTAAAACTCTTTTATTTAAATTTTTTTGTCCTATTTTTAAATCTTTAGTAAGGTAACTAAATCAGTCATCTTTAAGTTCAAAATTTCTGCTTCCCCCTTAAAATTCATAGTTTAGAGGCGGCTAATAATTTTATATCCACATATGTTAACCTAATTACTTACTAGAACCTTAAAATATCAATTTAATAAAAATGTATTTCTATAATTTATATTACTAAATATATGTACAAACATTGATGAGTATATGATGAACAATAATAAGTTTCTTATATTGGTTCTGAATAAGTATACTTTTTTTATGAAACAATGGCTTTTTTCGCTGAAACTAGTGCCCTTTTTATGCTTCAATAGTGCCCTTTTTGTGACTAGCACCCTGCCCTTTTTTTTTCTAGAGTGAACACTAATCTATGTCTACTTGTAAGAACATATCGGAAAAATCCCAGAGCTACAAATTTAATGAGTGGGATCTAAAATTATTGTATTCTCGTTACGAATTTTTTGTGTTGCAAGCTAATTGCGGTATGTCGCCACCACAGAGTTCATTCACAGCGCATATCAACATGATTTTTTTTATTACTATTTTTTTTCTTTTTTAAAGAAGTAAACAAAAAATTTGTGGTTCAGCAGAAATGTGGCATCTATGTTAAATCGTATTTATTTAATTATGGCCTGGAAAATACATAAAATTGCTAAATATTGCAGAATTATGGAGGACGTGGTCGCCACGTGGTGACTGGCGACCGTGAATCTGCACCTATAGCTGAGACCATTTGACGATATCCACATATTTTTTTTTTCCTGAGACCATTTGATGAATTTTGTGATTTTTCCACTATCGATTGACAAATTTTGCGATTTATTGACTATTGATTAACGAATTTCATGTTTTTGTCCCATCAATGTTCAACAAATTGCACACTTTCTTTCCGCTGATGTTCAACGAATTGCACACTGTTTTCCGCTGTCGTTCGACGAATTTTGCAATTCTGTTCCTCGATTGTTTGACGAGTTTTGCGATTCCCCCCCCCCCCCTGATATTATTTCTTAAATTTTGCAATTTTTTTCCCGAGACTATTTGACAAATTTTTTCAATCAAGTATATGTAAGTTTGTTAGTGGCCAGTGCTTAAAAAAAACTGCTGAGTAAAAAAATCCATGTACTGGCCAGTGACCAGTGAGTAAAGAAGTTAATTTTTATCTATAATTAACTGTAATATTAATACTTTTACAATTTGCAAGCATAGCCTGCCCCCCTGCCCAAAATTTATTTTGTGATATTTAGATATTAGGTTGCAACTCCAAAAGACAAGATGCGAAAGCATGTCAATTTATCGTTTTTTTTAAATCATGCCAACCATTGGCAGAATGTAAATTTTCAATGAATATAAGAGAAGATGTTATAAGATATACATAAAAAATTCTTTAAACTGAGTTGTAAATAATAAATAAAATAAGAATGTTTTTTACTCATTACATTTGAAATACGAAAAGAAAAAAGGTTTAATAAGAAATAACAGGTACTTTTCTCCATTATCCCATCAACCACTTTCCATAAAAACTATTGCCAAGCTATAACACTAATGCCAATAAACAAATAAAAGAATGTTGTCCTTAGAATCTAAAAAAAAAAAAAAAAAAAAAAGAAGAAGCCCGTTTGAATAAAATATCAACTTTGGCTAAGCTATCATATTCACTTGCGGTCCGCCATCTTGTTTTTTAAAATCAAAATGTATTAAAAACTTTTATCATTATATATAAATGAGTCAATAAAATTAAATAATGTGTTTCTAATAAGTAAATATCACGATCATTCATTTTTGGTGTTAAATCCCATAGTTTGGTGAGTTTTTTAATGAAAAGTGAACATCGGGATAATGGAGAAGTACCAAATACAGTAGTAAGACCACGAATCCGCACAGCTTGGTTCTGAGTGTTTTGCATATTTGAGACTTTTGTGGATTACAGATTATGTCTATTTAATCTTTGTTTACATTTTTTTAACTTATTACTTCGGATGAGTTTAGATTGTTAATGCTGAAAAATAAACAAAAACACACAAATAAAATAAAAATTATTAAAAAAATAATTTATCTATATTTATATGTTTTAAATCTATCATCAATAGTTGTTGGTATTAAAACATTTGGTTTATGTTTTTATACTGTATCTTGCAGCCTACAAATGGGCATAATTGTCTACTGAATCACAAAAGTTTGTTTTTTAGTAATTTCGGTATCCTTGGCAAACTATTGTAAAAAATATATGTGTAAGACAAATACATTTTTAAAAGGATTTTTTTTTTTTTTTTTACATATAAATGGTTAATTAATTAAAATACTTTTATATATATGTTATCATTTTAAACTATAAAAAAGAGTATTAAATGAAAAGTGATAATATATATCAGAAATAAAATTAAAGTTGAAGTGAAAAAAATAATGTTATTGATAAATATTGGTTTTAAGAATTAAATTTCTTTGTTTACATTCTCATATGCTGTGCAGATTACAGACATTTGCGAATTAGAGGTACTCTACTGTAATACCATTAACTAAAAACTTTTCTTTTTATTATAGATATGTATGTGCGTGTGTATATATATAGTCAGAGTTTCCCCCAGACAGTTTCGGAAGGGTGCTGCACCCTGCCTGCCCTTTGGTTTACAAAATGGCACCCTTCTTGCCCCTCATAAAATAAATTAGCACCATTCTTGTGCCCCAGTAAAATAATTAGCACCCTTCTTGCCCCTCAGTAAAAAAAGTGTACTTTCTCCTTTTTGCATTCATAGTATAGGTGAAGATTCCCAAAATTTGGAAGGAATCACTGGCTCCTAAACCCAAAAAATCCAGTGGCCACAATTGTAAAACAAACGCATAAAAACAATAGTCTTTATATGGGGTACAAAAAAAAAAAAAAATTCAAAGTGTAAAGTAATTTAATGTAAACACATGTACAAAAAATTTTTAATATTAAATCTTAAATCATGTACAGTCTGAAGATAAAGTTGGGCAAGATACGGTTTAAAAAAAAATATGTATAAGCTAAGTAATCATGATAGTGGGGAATATAAAAAAAACAATATTTCTTATTTTAATTTTGCCAGACAAAAGTACATATGAAAGAAAATCTGAATTCGTGAGATTTATTTTGCACTATAAAAAATCAAAACACAGTTAATATTTAAAAATCACAGTCTATGTAAAATTATCAGATACAAACTGTTACGAATAACATTGCTATTAGAATATATTTAATAGTTTGCTGTGTTAAACAGATCATTCTGAAATGTTATTAAAAGATAATAATAATGTTTGTTATGTGTTTTGGTCTTAATCTTTAAAAAAAAATTAACATTTCACGGTGGAGACTGGGAATACCAGAAATTGATTACTTTTAAATCACATGGCGACTTAAACACCGAAAGTTAGTGGCCACAGCAAAAAAATTATTAGCCACGTGGCGACTGGCGACCGTGAATCTGCACCTATAATTCATAGAAAAAATTAACTCAATGTTGTCTTGAAAAGAGTGCTCAGGCTTTTAACTATTAAAAGTGTCTTTAAAAAACAAAATAATACCTTTAAAAGTAAAAAAAACTGCCCTTAAGAATCTTAAAAATGCCCTCTAGAATTCAAAAAGTGCTCTATTCTCACCAGCAGCACCGTGCCCTTTTTTTAAACTGGAGGAAACTCTGATATAGTGTATAATATATTTATTTATTTTTACTTGTTCAGCCATTGTACGAATGTCCCAAACTTTCATTACAATTAAGCATATTCGAATCTTGTTCATATAATCAAGATTTAGTTGTTACAATACCACATGAAGAATGACAAGAAATGCTTGCAATGTCAACGATAGCATCTCAAACAATATTTGACGATTTATCACCTGTGCTAGCTTATATTCAACAAAATTAATGGAGTACTATTATGTTAGCGGCGCACAGGTAATAGATCACGAAATAATATTCCTATCATTAATATTGTATTCATTACCTTTGAAATATAAACCTTTCATTTGTTTCATTTAAAATACCCAACTTTAATTTAAAACACATTCTTTAAAATACATGACTTTCACTTATTTCATTTAAAATACAATGTAATAAGAATAATAATACCATAAACCAAAACATTTTATTTTAATACCTAACCATCATTTCTAATTTACTTATGGGAAAAATAAAAGTTGCTATTGGTAACTGAAAAAAATATATTGTTAGTATAATTTGTGCCCAGCTAACATAAAAGTACCAAATTATTCACTCTTTATGGAAGCAGAAAATTAATATATATATTGCAAAACCTATAACCATACAAGATAACATTTTATTTAATAACATTTATAGATTTTAAAAGAAAGTTTACCCTATTCAAAGTTCGATCCTGCTTGAAATATTAGAGTCCATCCTTTAACCAATTATCTTGTATAGGACTTTCTTGCGAAGGATCTTAGATGGTAATCACTTTCTCGAACACATAACTACTCATCTAAGATCCTCTGGAAGCAAAAACAACTGAAGCAAGATTGACATCTATTCACAAGCCAGACGATTTTCTAAACACAAGAAGCTTAAGTAACTGTTATTTGAAAAAGAAAAAAAAAAAAAAAAAAAAATTAGCGAATCCAGCAACCTTGTTCTAAAGCAAAATGCATGAATTTTGCAAATGTTGTGATCACTTTAACTCATGTATGTACAATTTACTCCCATAACAATACAATAAATAAATAATAAATTAAGTTGCTTATTCCCTATTTTTCCTTCCCTGGTCGAGAACCAAACATTGATCAAATATCTCATTCAAGAAACGAATTGATGTTCGATCTTGAATGTTTAAATGAATAATCAACAACCAATGTACACTGTGTACTGTAAAATAATGTATAAGCTAGTCAGTAATATAAAAATCTCTAGCAACTAAGAAGTACAGATGTCACCACTCACTCTTGTATATAGATAACATTTTATGCAACTCAGTTCATGAATGTAATATTCTTTAGAAGAGGTTAGTTGTAAAAATACTGAAATAAATTATCTGTGATAAAAAATGCATATGAGTGCAATAATAGTATGTTTGTTTAATTACCAATACTGATATCTAACTAAAAATAATAAAATATATTCATCAAAAATATATTACAAGATTTTGTTATTGAAAAGTAAACAACTGCTTTTCTTGATTTGATTTTTTTTTTCTGTTTATTATGATTTCTAAAATCATTTAAAGTACTATTATTAATTTAGACAGAGGCACAAAATACCTTCTATATACTTAAATCATGTAAAAACAATACAGCTTTACAAGATATACAGTAATCCCTTGTTATATTGCACATTCGGCTATTTTGCTCTTTTTCAGTTATCCCCCGATAAATTTAGTTTCTCGAAAAAGCATGTAAAATTTTTGGGAACAGATGTGTTATACCCACGCACTGATGTTTGGTGACTTTTCAGTTTTCAAGCCTGCGTCAAGCCAATAACTTAATACAATAGCTAGGTTGCCATTAAAGGAAAAAATCCCCTAAATTTGGCAACTTTTTTCCTTTTTATAACCAATTAAAAAAAAGAAAAACTGTGCATGAGTGTATGACATCATAGCCAACTTTTGAAACGACGAAATCTAAGCAAGTAACTGAAATGCAATTAGTTCATTTTTGTTCTTTAATTTCCAGTGGCAAGCAGACAATCAAAGAAAATAAAACAACAAACAACTCTGGATTTTTATTTTCAGAAAATACTGTAAAATGTAAATAAATATGTGTACTGTATATGTATGGTTTTCTATTTTTTCAATGCTTTACCATCTCTTTTTTGTTGAACTCGTAGCTTGTTTAAACAAGTATTATATCGAAAACCTCATATCTAAATTTAGAGCTGTTTATTTTTAATTTATAAACATTCTTCTCCCCCCCCCCCCCCAGTATATCATGTTTTTTTCTTATCTCCCAAGTAGCACGATATATTGAGGGGTTACTGTATTATGTAAAACTGTAGTAATAAGTAAAATTAACCATGAATAATTTTTATGATTTTTGTGTTTTAAAAGAACAATACAACTTTATTTTTAATTGGATTAAAGGCTTATAATATAGTATTTCTACTTAATTACTACTTAGTGTGCACAATAGTAGAAACTAATTACAAAATTTTGTTATTGAAATGTAAAAAAAAAAAAAAAAAAAAAAAAAAAAACAGCCTTTTTTTCCGATTTTTCTTTCGTTTACCTATGGTTTCTAAAATCATATAAATTATTATTAATTTAATTTCGAGGCATGAAATATCACATATTTTCTTAAATCATACCAAAAAAATGCATCTTAACTAAATATTGCATAAATCTGTGGTAATAAAAGCATTTTTACAAGACTAGATTTGTTTTTAACTGACAATCTTCTGGATTTTTGTGTTTTAAAAAACATTAAAACTTTCTTTTTAATTGGATTAAAGACTTATAATACTTCATAACATAACATTTCTACTCATTATACACAACAATACAAAATATATTACAAAATTTTCTTATTCAAAAGTAAACGAACTTCTATTTCTCTACCACTTACGTATGACTTGTAAAATCATATGAATTATTATTAATAAGTATAAATAAGTAAGAAAAAAGAATCGTTACAGAAATGTTTTATGTAAAGTACACATATCACCACGATAAATCTAGAAAACAAAATGTAATATTTACTTACCAACTTCCGTCGCGCCAATTTTCATGAATATCAACAAAAAATCTTACAAACAGTGATGGATTGATTGATTAGCTGAAGTGGAGCTGAACTAAACGCAATATATTTAAAAATGGAGATGGCTTTACTACTAGTTTAAATAAATTTATAGAATAAATAAAAATAAATTCTAGAAGTCTGCAAGGTTTAGCAGTTGAAAAGTTCGCAGTCATAAAAAAAATGGCGGCTGAGAGGTTCAATTTTCATCCAGTTTGACGAAAATTGGATTAGTACCGTTTTCATCCAGTTTACGTCCGTAAAACAGAAAATGGGGACAAACTTGTTAAGATTTGGTTCCGGATCTGATGAAAATTGGATTAGTTGCGTTTTCATTCAATTTATGTTCTAAACTGATGTCCATAGTTTGTAGATATTTCGTCCATAAGTATATGACGAGAGTATGTTCGGTTTTCATCCAATTTACGTCATAAAATGACGTCCATATTTTGTAGATATTATGTGCGTACGTAATGTCAAACATTTAACAAAATCTGGACGTATTTTAGCTGGCTGTCTACGTCCAAAATACATCTTTAGACGTATTTCGAACTTGGTAGATGAAAACTGGATGTAATATGAACGTATGTGCTGTGTGGGGATTTTTTTTTGTTTTAATTTTTTTTTGCTATAAGGGTTGGTCCTATAAAAAACTTGTCAATATAAAAGTTTTAGATAATATTAAGAGGATTTATAATAAATTTAAGCGGATTTGATATCTTGTAAATTGACGAAGTTATGAAATTTTTATTTTTAAACCCCTCTCTCCCCCCCCCCCTTGTGGTCATTTATAATTATATCAAAAATCTGTCCTACATACATTTTTGGCCCTTCTCCTAGAAGTAATAATAACTTTAAACGGATTCGATACGTATCATAATTAAGAAATTATAGGTTTTTTTTCACAAAAAGCCCCCCCATCATCCCCCCCTGGTTCGATTTTGCCCATTAACGAACTTGACCGAGATTTTATGCCCCTTGATTTTATGTATCAGTTTGGAAGCGATTTGTGCAGGATTATTGCAGTTATTGTGTCCATAAAAAAGTGGCATAGGTATATAGATAGATAAAGTTTTGAACTGGGGATGTTTTTGGGTTCTGGGCATAGGCGTAGCGTGACCGAAAATTTTGGGGGGGGGGGAAAGTTTATTAAACACACACGCACGTACGCACACATTCCCATATATATACAGTGGTATCTTGGTAAAAACGGCCTCTCAGAAATTTTATCACATTGGGTAAAAGGAATTCAATTTTGATCTTCTAACCCAATATAAAACATTTTGTCTTCTTTTCAAAAAAGTTTATTTTTCTTAAATATTCGTCGTACAGAAATTTTTGCATTTTTTGCGAAATGTTTATGTGATTTTTAGCGTTTTTTCGCGTTTTTCGACAATTTCTTAACATTTGTGTTAGGAATTAAGTTTCAATCTTTTAACACAATATTGTAAAATGTGTCCTCTGCCTTTTTTTTAATTTTTCGCGAAATTTTTATATGATTTTTAGCGTTTTTTATCTTTTCGAGGCAATTTTTTAAACATTCGTAACGAGAAATCTGGTTTTATTTTTACAGCCGATATAGTACATTTTCTACTCTGCGATTGTTTACTTTTTTGAAAATTTATTATGCGATTTTTCGCGTTTCGCAGCGATTTTTTTGACATCCGTTAACGGAATCTAACTTCAATATTTTAGTCCAATATAGCAAATTTTGTGATCTGCAAATTTTAGATTTTTCACGAATTTTTTTATGCAATTTTAAGCTTTCCGCGGCGATTTTCTTAACATTCGTAAAATACATCTGGTTTCAATTTTTCAACCCGATATAGTAAATTTTGTCCTCAGTGATTTCAAAAATTTTCTGTGATTTTTAGTGTTTTTCCGCGTTTTGTAGCAATTTTTTAACATTTGTGATGCGAATCTGGTTTCAACCTTTTAACCCATTATTGTAAAATTTGTCCTCTGCGATTTCTAATGAATTTTTATGAGATATTTTGCAGTTTTTTCGCGTTCTGCTGCGATTTTTAAACATTCGTAAAAGGAATCCAGTTTTAATCTTTCAGCCAATTGTACTAAATTTTGAACCCTGCGATTACATTTGGTACTGAATTTTGTACTCACTGATTTTAATCGCGAATTTTTCATGCGGCTTTTTGCGGGTTTTTTTTTTTTCGCGATTCGTGGAAGTTCTTAACATCTGTAACAGGAATCTAATTACAAAATTTTAGCCCAATATAGTAAATGTTTGCTTCTTTTCAATAATGTTTATTCGGAACACGTTATAGCGAATTTGAATTCGTTCGCGAATTTGTTATGCGAGGTTTAGCGTTTTTTCGCGCTTTGCGACGATTTTTTTGACATTCGTAAAATGAATCCAGCTACAATCTTTTAATCCAATATAATAAATTTGGTTCTCTACGATTTTTAAGTTTTTCGTGAATTTTTTTCAGTTTTTACGCATTTTGAAGCGATTTTTCTGACATTCTAAAATAAATCCGGTTTCAGTCTATAAATACAATACCGTTAATTTTGTCCTCTGCAATTTTTTAATTTTTCGTGAATTTTTTCATGTGATTTTTTTTACGTTTCGTGGAGATATTTTCACATTCTTAAAAAGAATCCGGTTTTAAACTTTTAGCCCAATAGAGTAATTTTTTTTCCCTTTTCAATAAAGTTTATTCGGAATCCGTACTATGATTTAAATTTTTCATGCGATTTTAACGCTTTTTCGCGTACTGCGGCGATTTTTTGACATTCGTAAAAGGAATTCAGCTACAATTTTTTAACCTAATGTAATAAATTTTGTTCTCTGAAGTTTTTAAGTTTTTTTAGATTATTTTTTTGCAAATTTTACGTTTTTATGCGTTTTGCGGTGATTTTTCTACATTCGTAAAGGAAATCTGGTTTCAGTCTTTGAACACAATACAGTAAATTTTGTCTTCTGTGATTTTTGAATTTTTCGTGGAAATTTTTTTTATGGTATATATATATATTTTTCACGTTTTGTAGAGATATTTTCACATTCATAAAAAGAATCCACTTTCAATCTTTTAGCCCAATACAGTAATTTTTTTTTTCTCTTTTCAAATAAAGTTTATTCATAATACGTACAATGAGTTTAATTTATCATGCAATTTAAACTTTATTTATTATTATTATTATTATTATTATTATTATTATTATTATTATTATTATTTTGCATTTCGCAGACATTTTTTAACATTTGTTATAGGAATAGGGTTTAATTCTTTTTGCACGATATAGTAAATTTTGTCCTCTACGATTTAAAAAAAAAAAAAAAAAAAAAGAAAAAAAAGAGAGAGAGAGAGAGAGAGAGAGAGAGAGAGAGAGAGAGAGATTTTTAGCGTTTTTTCGCACTCTGCGGCGAAAGAAATCGGGGAGGGATCGTAAAAGGAATCCGGTTTAAATATATTGTATTAAAATCGCGTACATAAAAAAAATTACGCGATTTTCTGCGGGTTTTCGCGGTTAGCGGCAATTTTTTAACACTTGTAAAATGAATTCGTTTCCAAGCTTTTAGACCAATATAGTATCTTTTGTCCTCTGCAAGTTTTGAATTTCTCGCGAATTTTTTAGTGTTTTTTCGCTTTTTCGGCAAATTTTTGACCGATTTCCTATGACCTTTCTGTTAAATTTTGCTTTCCTGCGATTAAATTAAAGTTGGAAGAGTACAAAATCCTCGTAACGTGAACTACGGTGCTCAAAATATTAAACGAATTCGGGTCGAAATAAAAAATTAAAAAAATTCAAGGTTAGTTTGATTCGAGACCAGATCAGGCGTAGACTGCACGCGTGTACGCTGTTGACAGCAGTTGGACCCTACTACCAAGGTTAGCCCTACTACCAGGTTCATTTAATTCGAGGTTCACTTGAAAAAAAAAACCCGACCAAGTAAATGAGGAAAGCTCCGCTAGATCATTTTATTGAAATTAATATTTTTTGTAACAAATATAATAAACAGCACCACAACAACTGTATCTGGCGCCTGGGGGGGAGGGGGGCACCGCCTGCACCACCCTTGGTACGGCCCTGATAATAAATAAAAGACATTTATCAAACTTTTACGTCATTTGAAATAAGTTTAAACGGCACTTTTAAGAAGTAACTAATCATTTAAGGTAATGTGCGCCAGGAAAATTGCATCTTCAATAGCAACGGTTTTGCTTAACAACGGTATTTCTCGAACGGATTACCATCGTTTACCAAGGTACAGCTGTATATTAACTTTAAAACAGCGCATTCAAGAAGGCTTACATTTAAAAAAAAAATCATAACCATTGCACCTCAAAAATGCGAAGATACTGTAGAAGATTAAGTGCTGTCAATACAAAAATAATAAGTAAGAGAGAGGAACATATTTAATAACTAAATGAAGAAAATATTAATTATTTTTTATAATCTTAGTGATGTGTGGTTGCATTCCATTGTAAATAACTCCAGTGACAAAGCTTGGAAAAGCAGGGTATTTATGACTTGATTAAATTATAATTAAAGTTACAACAAATTAAATGAAATATATGTGTATGCGGGAAGCAGAACTCCCGCTATGATAAACACAACTACATTTTCTAAAGTCTACAGACGGAATGAGAAGAAAAAAAAAGTACATGTAGATACTAACCGCAGACAGCGGAAAATACAGCTGTAAGATAGTGATAGTTCAAACATTCTTTTAATGAACGTTCCTATCAGGGTTTGTACTGCACAACACAAGTTTTGCTACCAAATTCATTACTTCAAAGAAAAAGAGCTGAGCTATCTATACTGATCTGACATCTGTTTATGTAAAAAAAAAATGAAGAAATATAAAATGAAAATTAAAGTAGTTATTTCATTTCCATTTTGGGTCAATACAAGACAAGTCTTAATTGACTGTATCATATTTTAGAAATTGATGCTCAGAAAGTTGGGGGGGGCACGTGCCCCCTCGTGCCCCCCCGAGGCTACGCCTATGGTTCTGGGAGTCATGATCGGCGTAGATCTGCAAAAATTTTTCAAAAATTCCAACTTAGGGAAGAATGTAATAGGTAGTATTTCTTACGAAATCTACCTAAAAAGACATTGCATAAGTAAAATACTTTGTTAGTAAATAATTCATACTGCAGGGTCCCACTTAACTTAAGCAAGCCCAAGTAAATGTCAAAAAGTTATTCTTTGTTCCTAAATCATCTTGCATTTAATAAAATCTTCCATCCTTTAATGACATAGAAATACAACTGTGTTATTGTATTGTGAGTTTGTGTGACAACTTTCTTAGGATATGTCTATATCTGAGAACTGAGGCATCCAGAATACACTTTTAATGAATACTTTTTGAAAACACACTTTCAGCAAATTTGATACAGGGTTAAAAATTTGGTGAAAGAGTGTGTATTCTAAAGTTTCTAAGTATAAACAGTCTAAGTTGCTTTATTATCCTAATTCATTCCAAGACATTACCATTTTAAACTAAATCTTTGTTTAAACTTCTCAAAATAAGTTTTTTGGACTTGTATCATTTGTATTCTGGGTACCTAAATTATTGGAATTGTATTTGCATTGTAAAATTTATAATTGGTAATCACTTTTTTAAAAATGCATGTGTGATATTAGAATTTACTGTAGAGATAAAACCATGCTAATACATAATTCAAGAATTTCTCATTACACACTTTTTTAATGAAAACTCATGCAATACATGATTTATGATGAGTAATAATATTATATAATAGTGTAAGACAAAGAATTGTATTAATGTTTATTCAATGTTTTTTTTTTTTTGTTTTTTTTTTCTCAGCTATTTTAAACAGAAATTATATTCAACCCCTTTTATTAAATATTCCTTGTTTTACATCATATATGTTTCACTATTTCAATCGATGAATTTTACTGGTTCAAACTTAATTATTAAAAAAAAAATTAACTCATATTACTGAATGCAAGCATTTTACTTCTGATGAAAATCATTTGTTAATTATGATTAAGAAAAGATTGTCATAAAATGTTAACTCTTACACGTTACAATATTTGCATGCTTAATTTATTTTTTTAAATCAAAAATTACGTATTAATTTCTTTAGTATTATTAAGAAAACTTATTAAGGAATATATCAATTCCTCACCCCCTTCCAGCAGAGTCTTTGGGGTGAAAAGGGTAATTTTGAAGTACGCTGTACTATAATATAATATTATAAATCAATAATTACTTGATTAATCATAAAATTCCACATATCTGCTGATTAAAATAATTCAGCTAAACAAGTTTCAAAATATGCTTCTCTGAATATTACAAAAATCTTTTTGGATGTACAAGAATTTTGCATCCTCTAATACAGATGTAATTTCAATATTTACAATAATTATTTTTATTTAAATTATTCAATAGTAATTTGTGGTAATTACTGAGGAAATTTTTTGATAATTTCCAAATTTGTAAAATTTTACAATTATCATATGGATAAAACAATATGTTTCTAGTAAATAATAATTCATTAATTATTTCTCATGTAGATGTTAAACATTTTGTAACTTTCAATAGTTTTAATGCCTAATGAAAAGTTTAAATTTATTTATTTGTAATTTATTTTTCATTGATGAAAAAAAAATTATGAATAATATCAATAAAATATGAATAATATCAATAAAAAAACTCAAACATCATTAAACTAATCAGGTCTAAATTGAAATATTCCTGCTGATTTTGTAATGAGAATGTTTAAATGATAAATGACGTCTGTCACATGTATAATCACAATACTTTCATGAAGATATTGTGCAAAAATATCAATGACTAATACAGTTTTATTATCTTTATATTTATAATAGTAGTTTACATATTCAAAGAAGTTCTGCAGAAATAGATCAAACTCCCTGATAAGATCTGTTTATATTCATTTGTTTTTGTGTCAGAGAGCCAACTTTTAAAAATTTCAGTGATTGGGGGGAGGGGGGGGGGGTGAGCAAAGAATTCGGGTACATTTCTGTTTATTGATGGAAATTGCTGAAGGGGAATTTTCAACTGTGCTATGCGTTTCCTAACTGAACTAAATTTTAACATACTAAGTAGTATATATACAAATCTACTGCACAAAATAATGCAAATATTTTTTCTGCAAATATTTTATTGATAATAATTGCTGAAATTGGGTTTTCAAAATTGTTATGCGTTTCCAAAATTGTTTACTTACATAAATTATATATGAAGCAGGATTTTTAGTTTTTATTTTTCTGGAAGTTTGTGTGCCAACTCGACAACTTTCATTATGATTATTGAGGCATCCAGAATACATCTGATTCAAAGATGAAAATTTGCTGAAAAAGTGCTTAATGACTATGTTCTTTCTAAGTATGAACAGTGTTGCTTTATTATCCCAATTCATTCCAGGACATTACCATTCTACTCTAAATTTTTGTTTACATTTCTAAAAAATTAGCTTTCATAGACTTGTATCATTAATAGATTGAAGATGCCATTACCTTACCACTTGTAATATCCCCATTGCAATGAGTATTCTTCTGCTGTTATTATTTGTTTTCCTAACAACACTCGCTCCTTTTTCAGTAGACAACTTAAAATTGATTTGTAAATACATACTGAGAAAACACAGTGTAAACAATCTTTAACCACTGTAAATTCTGAAAAAGCAAAGATATAATTTTTAAAAAATCGCGAATAATCAAGTCAAGCTCTCGCGAATGTTAAGTTTATATGTTAATGTCATAGACGCGAATAATCAAAACTCGCGAATGTTAAAACCGCGAATGTTAAGGGATTACTGTATAGCATAAAAAAACAGTGGTCGGTATAGTTTGTTGCTTCCTTACAAAACAAATGTGTGAATAATTAATATAACTGGAAAGTGCGTGCACTCCTTGGAATTTCCAAGAAGTCTGGCATCAGTGTTTTTGATTAGAAAATTTCTATTTAATACTTAATTCGTACAAATTGTAATAACATTGTTTAATCGCAGAATGTTTGCTATTTTTCTGCAGTTCAATAAGCCGAAAAAAATCTATTAAAAAAATTGTATGCATATGTGACAAGTGCTGAATTGTTACAAAAACAAAGAGTATATACTATAGGCAGAGTATAAACTAAATCCTTACTTAAGAAACAAAAAATATATGTAGCTTCTTAAAAAAAAAACGGAAAGTTATGGAGTAAACTACTATTTCTGAATCCAAATAGCACCATCATGTACGATTTTAAGAGAAAGATTTTTATAATAATAAACAATAATGAAGGATTGCTACATTCATTTAGAACGATAGATAAAATTGAAAACATGGAAACACGAATTTCGCAGTCTTAAATTTAAATATCAAATCTATGAGAAATATCATGAAAATTTATTTATTTAAATTTTAACTCACATAAGGTTTTTTTGGTGTGCTTCCCTTTATGTGTCCAGCAGTAAATCGCTAACCTACTCCCCCTTCCGTTTGTTAGTGTATTTCGTCTGCTTTATATTCTTTTATATATAGTTTGCTTACATATTACTATATACATTTTATTATTTACACAATTTCTACTAATGTTTCAATAAGACATAAAGTATTTTAATTTTGAAGCAAAGCCTTCCTCCTAAAAAAGGCATGTTATACAATATTCAACTGTAGTAATGTAAAATGATTACAACCAGTCATAATCAAAAAATAGCCAAATAATCATTTTTAGCGACAGAGGATATTAGTGCGGAATAAATAAATAAATTTATTCACTTACGACTAAATAAACTTTCTCATACCACTATTTTTAATTAATTTCAAAGTATATATTTTATTTGTCCCGTCCGCTACTCCTCTGGTTCTAACGTAAGAGAGCGTGTCATTTAAATTATGTGGATGAGCGCTGTGACAGCAGTTCTCCACGGAGTCCTTCAAATGAAATACCATTCACCAAAGATGGATACACAAGACGGCTTTGTGCCGTTGCGTATGGGCTGTTTGTAGTTCTTTGTCCATGTCCACTAGCTTCTCGATATCAGCGTTCTGACATCTAGGAAAATCCAAGTCGATTTTGGGAATTCTTTCTTCTTTCTAGAGAATTTTCAGAAGGACAATATTTTTCCAAAATCTAGGAAAAAGGGAATTTTTGTTAGTCTTCTGTGTTTTTCTGAGAATAAACGTGAGAAAGTGATAAATGTGACGCGTGTGATGAATGAATATGAAGGAAGTAAAAGGATGGGAGAAATTGTCTTCAGGCAACTCTTTGGTTAACGTGGGGGGGGGGGGGGGGGTTCCGAAATTGTAATCTCGCATCCCCCCTTTCGTTTCTCGGAATCAAGATAGCTAATAAATGATCACCACCTGGACCTGGACCTACAATTGTTAATTGCTCCCGCTAAGAGCACTGCTTATTTTGTCTTCCAGCCTCCTAGAATTAGAATAGAAAAATCATTTGCAGATTTCAGCATCTCGATTGGAATCACTAAAAACTATTTTAAGTGAAATTACCCCTCATATGGTCCTTCATTTGGAGGAAAAGGGGCGTAGGTTATGTCTGGTGTTTCTTTCTTCCTGGAGTATTTTCACGTAAAACCAATAAATAAATCATCCATCTGATTTCCTTTTGTTAGAAAACTCCGTATAACGTGCATAGGGAGAATTCGTTATAATTATATCCGTAATGAAGTATAGTAATATGTATAATGTATGTAAAACAGAAGAATGTTAGATGAAAAGATATGCTAAAAAATTAAACATGCTGATACTATAAAGACATTTTATTCTATAGCTTTTAAGTATTAGTCATAACAGTAGTCGAGCATTTCTCCCAAATTATGCAAATTGGTATTTTATTCCATTTTTTTTTTTTCCTTATTTGAGGATTTGTATTATTATTATTATTATAGCATATAATTTTGAAAGAGGTTTACAGCAGTCAAGGACTATCTGAGAAAAATAAAAGGCGATGTTGGATAAGAATGTGTAAAATTTGTTTAAAGCATACCCACTCCTTTTAATATAATTTGCTGATTATGTTTTATCAGAAATTACTCTTTAGCATAGGCGTAGCGTGGCCTGAAATTTTGGGAGGGGCACGCATGTTTTAAGTGCTTATTATTATCATCATCATTTTTTTATTATTTCTGTTTACATAATTTATGATGACCAACGTTTGAAAGAAGTTTTCGGTAATTTTGTTTATTACTTTCAATTGAAATTTTACATAACATTTTATCTTGTGCTGAGAAGGTTATAAGGAAAGGCTCTTCATTAAATTATGAGCGATTACAATGAAATGAATGATATTTTAATAAACTTAAATCAAATTATGTTTTACCCGTTGACCCATGAGAGGATTTTGCTCTGCCGCCTAGTAATTTTTAGCAATATCTAATATTTTGTAGAGGCAGGTTTAAACTTCTAAAGAAAAATTAAGGATGAAAATACCTGTAAACAACCTTAGTCAAGACAGAATATTGTCTCATTTATTCTATCACAGTTACAGGAATTGAAGATAGCAAAAGGCACGCGCGAGGAAAAAAAAAACAATCATATTTTAACTGTATTAGAGCTTAGAGGATGACGACATTTGCTTCGGGAAAAACACGAGACCAGAAAAAAAAAATAAATTGAATACATATAAAATACAATTTAATTTAACGTAACAAAGCATACATTTTAGGCTACACGTGAAATACCGCTGCTTCGATCGATCGATGGTATCTTTTTCTTAAAAAGCCTGTGCAGAAACGTCCCACTTTATTTTTTTGAACTATTTATTTCTATTTTTTTCATAATCATTGTTGGAGCATGATATAATGCGGTATTTTATTTTTGTGGCAACATTGATTTGAGGAAAAAAAGTTCATTTCATTTATGAAAACAATGCTGATTTAATTTTTAATTAAAAAATCATGTTTTAACGAAATGGGAGTATATTATATCAGAAGCCGATTGAAAAACCTTTCAAATGATAGCTCGTTCATTTTTGTGTCTTGTGTGTCTTGTATTTGCTTAGAAAAAGGGATGTTGACAACAAAAATAATATATATGACCAGTGGACCCGTGCGAGGATTTCGCACTGCAGTCTAATACTTTCTTTAGCAATATCTAATAGTTTTTAGATGCAGGTTTAAACTTTAAGAAAAAATAAGGATAAAAATATTTGAAAACAACATTAGTGAAGCCAGAATATCATCTCATTTATTCCATCAAAGTTACAGTAAAAACTAATTAAAGTTAGCAAAAGGCACGCGCGAGAAAGAAAATTAACAATAGTATTTCAACTGCATTTAGAGGATGGCATCACTCGCTTCGGGAAAGCTGAGGAAAACCTTTCATTTTTTTTATGAAAACAATGATGATTTAAATTTTAATTAACTATAATTTTACTTCGATCGATCAATGGTGTTTTTTTTCTTCTAAACATTTCAATTTCCCATTTGAATCATAAATATAAAATAAACCCGTGCGTTGGCATCGCATTTTATACTTGTTGTACTTATTACGTATTCTACGCATTATGTAAATAATGTACTGTTACTATGTATGCCACAGTTATACTGTTTTTTTTTTTTTTTTTTTTTGTTTTTTTTATAATCATTATTGAGCATCACATAATGCGCTAATGCGGTATTTTACTTTTGTGGCAACACTCATTTGAGGGAAACTTTTCATTTCATTTATGAAAACAATGCCGATTTAATTTTTCATGAACAGCAATTTTAAATCAAATAACATGTTTCAACGAATTGTGAGCGTACTGTGTCAGGAGACTGTTCAAAATCCTTTCATTTGGTATCTGATGTATCGTTCTGTGTTTTGTATTTGTTTAAAAAAAGGGATGTTGACAATAGAAATATTACATATGATGATTTTTAAATTTCTATAATAATGGATATATTAATCCATCTTATAATAACAAAATTGTTTTAGCATCACGAAATTATATTGCATCTTTAATAACAATAAAAAATATTAAGTTGCAATAGTTTTTATTGACGTTTAAAAGGAATTGAAAGCAAATATCACACTAGAAACACTTTTCTTAAAACATAACGATGCTACAGTAGACTCCGGATTATCTGACGCTCGATAATATGTTTCAGCTCAAAACACAAACTTTGACAGCTTTTTCTGAAAGATTTTCTGACTTACTGAAAAGTTCAATACTTTCAGAAATTATAAGTTCAATTTTCTAAAATATCATTCAATTTCTTACAGAAACGTTCAATTACATAGTTTCCGAATAAAAACACCTGTCAATCTCATGTGTTTGTGAACAAAAATGAATTAAAAATTGTGCCAGAAAGTACGCAGTTTGGATTTGAGAACAGCTTTAAAAAAACTTTTTTTTTTTTTTTTTTTTTAATACGTATTAGCAATATTAAAAAATAAAAATTAGTAGGGGTTTTTAAAAATAATAATAATAATAAAACATAACTTACCAGTTTCCCCAAAGTTCTTTTGGTCTTCTTATTAAATAATGTGGTAATCTTGGGTTGTATTTTGATTCGTTTCATATTTTCGCATCATGTGCACACAATTCAAAATTTGGTAGTCTGAGACAATGTCAAACAGTCTTTGTTCTCAGATGGATTTTATTTTTTCCCCTAAATTACAGAGCGAAATATCCCTAGATTTCTTTAGATTCTTAAATATGTAACTTGCTGCATTTTGAATGACTGATGCTGCCATTGTAACATATGGCAAGTCCAAAAAGGCGGGGTGTGATATCACACCCCGCCACATATGTGACATCCACATATGTGGAATCTATATATATATTACTCTTACGTGGAGCGGAAATAAGGCTGAATTTCTAGCTTATCGATGGCAACAATCGTAATTTCCAGCTCCAATATGGCGGCCATTGTGACAGCAGTGAAAATTTAACTAGCAATTATTAAAAATAAAATAACATGTACGTAATCCAAATCGTTTGAGATGATTCCTCATTTTAATTATCAGTAATATCGTTAATTCCAAATGAATTCTCACCTCTTATTTAGAATTTATTTACGAATTTCTCTCGCACAAAAACCGGGAAGAATAAAAATATCAACTGTTTATATTGCACGTGCTGCCATCTGTTACTGTCTTTAAGAAGTAAAAAATAATTTCTTTGTCATGTTATAGGAGCAATGAGTTTTAAACTAATTGTTTTTCCGAGATCTTTTTTACTTTCTTCTATCTATAATAGAAGAAAGTATTGTAATCGAAATTTTTTCGACTTCCGGTTTTCGACGGATTTACACGTTTTAGGGGTCAGAGATTCCGAAAAACACGTTTTTACAAAATGTCTGTCTGTCCGTCTGTCCGTCTGTGTGTCTTCATTGTATCATCGAAAAGTGTATGAAGTTATGCTTCAAATTGAATCTAATTTTTTTTCTATGTTTTTGGCTATGGTAAGCAGATTCTATCAGAATTTGGGGATATTTCGACGAAAGGGGGCGCTGTGATCGATATTTTTGTTCCATTTTCACTATTGTACCATCTAAAAGTGTATGAAGTTATGCTTCAAATTGAACCACATTTTTTTTTTTCTAGGTTTTTGGCTATGACAAGCAGATTCTATCAGAATTTGGGGATATTTCGATGAAAGAGGGCGCTGTGATCGATATTTTTGTTCCATTTTCACTATTGTACCATCGAAAAGTGTATGAAGTTATGCTTCAAACTAAACCTAATTTTTTTTCTATGTTTTTGGCTATGACAAGCAGATTCTATCAGAATTTGGGGATATTTCGACGAAAGGGGGCGCTGTGATCGATATTTTTGTTCCATTTTCACTATTGTATCATCGAAAAGTGTATGAAGTTATGCAGATAATTGAACCAATTTTTTTTTCTATGTTTTTGACCATAGCCTGCAGGTCCAGGTTGAATTCGGGGATATTTCAACGAAAAGGGGCGCTGCCATCGCGATTTTTGTTCGATTTTCACTATTGTATCATCGAAAAGTGTATGATGTTATGCAGATAATTAAACCAAAAATTTTTAACATGTTTTTGGCTGTAGCCAGCAGGTCCTACTAGAATGTGGGGATATTCCGCCGGAAGGGGGCGCTGTGATAGCCATTTAACGATTTCAAATTCAAAAAGATGTATAAAAAAATTAGAAATCCTAAAAGTTTTTTCCGTTAAATGTTCGGCCTTGATTCGGAGAATCCGAAGCAGTTTTTGTTTTGTCTCTATATTAAAAAATGGCGGAGATATAGCGGTTTGAAATTTTAGGGTGGTTGACATTTTCAAACAAGACAGCAGAAATCATCCATAAACGGGTTTAATTTATGAGTTTTAGTTAACAGGGTTTCAGCAAATTTTCTTTCATTGTTGTAACCATTGTTCCTATTCTTAAGTGCTTAACACTATATATTTATATTCGCCAACGTCAAATTCTCGCCAAGCTTGGCGGCAATTGACGAAGTATCGCCAAATTTGGCGACAAAAATAGGTTGCCACAAATGAAGCCAACTTGGCTGTAGAAGACTAATTTGGCGATATTCTCATTCAAATTCAATGTTGACGGGAACTGGGAATGAATCTTCTTTAATTGGGTTCCACGCATTTTAGCTTCGTGTTTTCCAGTAAAATTAGCTAAATTCGTAAAACCAAGGAATAGGGAGGCTATCTGTTCCGATCGGTACAGGCCAAAAGAACTTTTTGTAGTTTAGTATACATCAGTTGATTGCATCCCGGTAACCCGATTACTCGTAAGAAACTGACGTACAACAGAATGACGAAAAATATTGATTTTATTGGCGATGTGAGGACGAAATTAGAAGTATTAACCCATTAATGCCGGTTGGTACAAAAACATACCACTTAAGAGATACGAAACTTTTAAATATGAACACCAGTATCTTAGTAAAGAAAAATTCATTTTGACAAATGTAAAACTATCAGAGATTCAATCAATTAAAATAACAGTATTGGAAAACTGGTGTCAACTGGTATCGAAGTATTTAAAAAAGTGTAAGATAAGTCGGCGTTAATGGGTTAACATGATTGAGATAGAAGAAAGTTTTGGGATTGGCACATCCGACTAGTTTCATACTATTTAAATGATTTATGTCCATTGGTAGCACCAATATAAATGCATTTTTAATTGTATTTTCAACGAAGTTTTCAAATACTTTTTTTACACAAAAAATAATTGTCTATTTCATATGTTAAAATAATTTATGGTAGTACTCATTCCGGCTAGAATTGCTTGGGACCGCATAGCGTTCTTAATATGAATCGCTTTGCAATTCAGGGGGGTTGGCGAGCGTTAGCGAGTAGGGGGCTGAACCCCCTAGTTACATATATTTTTCTTAAATTAATCCTTTTCTCTAATTTTCAGTTTAAACTAACGTTTAATTACTTATTTATTTTATCCTAACTTTTATTGCAGTTCTCGTCGTAATTTTCCACCATTAAAAGAAAATATATTTAAACATATGCCTTTTAATAATAAAACTGCTCTCACATAGATATAATTCATTTAAATTGTTTTTCACCCTCACTAGATATCCAACAGAAAAAAGAAAAGAAAAGAAAAGAGATGGACTTTGTATTCGGTCTGCATTTTATTCTCATTCCGTTCAACGTTCATTAGAAATGTCTTTGTCTGCTTAATATTTGAGTTTAGCTTTCTTGGTAAATCACAAACACAGCTAGATTCTCAAAACCACATTCTCAAAACAAAAACTCTCAAAGTACATTTGGCGTTCGAATTCTCGTTTGCTCATTTTTCAAGACTGCTATTCTGGTTGCCCTGTCGTGTAATTGAAATATTCTCATAATTGCCTACAGATTAACTGATAATTTTACATCATTCATTTCATATGCTCTTTCGCCAATTCCGTCTTATCTGAAATTATCAGCCCTGTAATTAATAATGCATTTTAAAAGTTTCGTAGACCTAATTTAAATTACCTATATTAAGATTCAGCCAAAACCTCTAATATATGGACAGAATTTCCCGCTTTCAGGGAATTCTTTATCTTAACATAATTTGAATATAATTATTATATAGCTATTTAAGGCTAATTCTCAAAGCTAAATTGGCTACTTTCTGACCCAATCCTGAATTAATTTTTGTTCGTCAACGCGTAAAATGTACAGATGTTTTTATTAAGAAACTATGAAATTGAATGGCATTTTTCATCATTCGATAAAGGGAAAAGATATTTAGAAAATACTGTCAAAGTTGGCATTTTGGGATGGATTGCTAAACCAAATTTCTATCAAGAGCCAGAGAAATGCCGTCATGAGACATCAATCGCTTATCATTCAATATGAAATACATTTATCAAAATATTGCTATTTGATTTGAATTCCTTTCAATAGTTGTGCCTACCAATTGCATGCTTTTATGTCTGAAAATGTCAGAAACTTTCATGTTGTTAGGCGGTGGAAAATATTTTTGGGAAAACTTCAAACCCTTCACCGTCTGAGGGTTTTCCTGCATTTTCATAAGTATGCTTTTAAATCCCAGAATATATAAAAAAATTTATCACAGTTTGATGCTATAATATATTTTATTTCTCCTCATTCTATATACGGTTTAAAACAGAATTCTGTTGAAAATATTTTTGTCTACAGCCATTTTAACAGGATTTCTAGAAACGAATAAACACGGGCCTAACGGTCGGTTGTTCTCAAATCCAAACTGCATATTAGTGACACATTTCTGAAACATACTGGCTACTTACTGACACATTTCTCACAATTATACGCTGTACAGAAATGTATAGGTGATATAAAACTGGAGAGTTCACTAAAAACTTTTAACTGGAACGATGTTCTATTAGGTTATTTCAAGGTAAATATTAATTAAGGCTGTTCTCGAATCCAAACTGGCTAACTTTCTGACGCATTTCTGAATTTAACTTTATTTGGCAACACATCAAACTGGCAGGTATTCTTATTAAGAAACTAGAAAATCGAATAGGTTTTCCATTTTTCAATAAAGAAAAAATGATGTTTTAAAAATACTGTCAAAGTTTGCATTTTGAATCGATTTTCCTGACACGATAGTCCAAAAAAGGTCGTCATAAGCAGCAATCAGCTCATAATTCAAGACGTAATACATTAATCGAAAAATGAAAAACGGTATGCTATTTCAAATCATTTCAATGGTCATGCCTGCGCTTCTACCTATAAAAAAGGGTCCATGAATGATGAGTAAAGAAGAGAAGGGTAAAAATAGAGAAGGAAAAAAATCTTAAAATACTAATTTAATTTTATTGTAGTTTATGTTATTTCCAGAAATACTTGCTATTGTTATGGCTAATACTTAAAAGTTGTAGAAAAGCGGTCATGGGATGTTTAGTGTTTTTAGCAGTTCTTTTCATCAGCCTTCAAAGAATGTTGTTATGAATATTAAAGTGACAGGAAAAAATAATTTCTTTTGTGGTGTTCATTTCTTTCTCCAAAGATCTAGCAGAGTAAACTGGGACTGCTAAAACATTTCTTTCATACGCAAACTTTCCTTCTTTGTTTCCAAAACAACAATAATCGTTAATAACAGTCTAAAATTTTTCACAGACAAATAGATGCCTGTAAGCATCTTTTTTTCGGTTGAAGATCCAAATCGAAAGATGTTTCGAGTTTGATATAAGGGTCGTCAAATATCAAATCCTCCCATAAACACTTTGTCTAGAACAAAAATATTTTCACTTACGTTTTTCGAGCATTGTATGATAGACATTTCTTAACTGACAGCATCAGTTCTAAAAGTGTGGTACTCAGAATGTTGGGGGGGGCACGTGCCCCCCGGACGCTACGCCTATGCTCTTTAGTGAACAATAAATTTCCCGAAATATCAAGCTATCAGCATTAATACTCCAGAAACTTATACATAACTTAAACATAATACGCCAGAAACTTATTAATGTGTTTTTGTTACATCTGTACTCCGCCTTCGCTGTTTTTTATGTTTAAACTCCGCCCATCGTCATTATTATATTATTTGTTCAGAATAAAACTATCACTCCAGAAAATTTAGCTATATAAAATAGGAGGAGCATCGTCTCCGCGGTACGATTTGAATACAGATGTAAATTTGATTAATATTAGTTCAGAAAAATATATAATTTTTAAACATTGCAAAAAGCCTCTTTTCTTAAAAATCATTGCACCGAATTTCACGAATTTAAAATATGTTTTAGGGGTACTAAAAGATTTATTATTTGGTATCTTTTTTTACAATTTCTTTGAGTGAAAAATAGTGTAAAAAACGATGATATACTTATATTCTTAAAAATTTAAAACCATACCCATACCTCATACTGGCGAAGCAATTTTTTTTTTTTTTTTTTTTTTTTACACATATTTGTGTGTGTTAAATATTCCTTATGGTTTATCATGACTTATATATTTATTTAGCTTCAAGTTTTGTGATGAGTATCACACGTAAATAATTACAAATATATATATAAAATACTAAAAAATTGAAAAGGGAATGGATTTAGGGCGGAGCTACACATTATTTCGATTTTTCTCCTATAAACCTTCTCTTTTTTTTTTCTGTTTATGCATTTTTCTAATAAATTTGTAAACATTTATGTGAACAAAATCAGTTTTGTTGCTGCCATCTGTTATTTTTTTTTATATGTCTATTGCCATATAAAAGAGTGCCAGCCAATCAAAATACCTTATTCTTCCCAAGTTATGTGACTTGATAATCTAGGGAATTTTACTTTGATAGTCTAGGGAAAAAACTAAAATCCATCTGAGAACGCTGCTCGATATAGAATGGGCTTCTTCTGAGAAGCTGCAGCGCATGAATAGGGTTACTATATTAGACAGTTTATCGCCTGTTTGGCTCATTGAATTTAATATTTGTATAGAAAATAAGCATCTGCTAGAATTGGCACCCACTCTGTCTATGAGAGAAAAATAAGTGTTTCGTGTTGATTTTTTTTTTTTTTAATTGTATTTATATTTTATTTTTAATAACATAAAAATATATTGAGCAAGAATAAGTTCAGAAGAAGTTTTGGAACAGATGTGTTACACTCACGCACCGATGTTTGGCGACTTTAATTGGCGCGCCTTACAAGCCGGCGCCAAACTACTATTTTCCTTCGCAATCTTGGAATCATGGCAAGCAAAACATTTATATATAACAAAGTATTAGAAAACACCGGAAAACGTATTTTTACACAACAATCAAAATAAAGCACAAATACATTTTTTACAACATAAATTTAATGAAAAATGTTACCTACATCATTTCAATCTTTTAAAGTGCACTACTATGGCCGCGCGTTCACGGACCGAACCCCGACTTACATAGAGTAACGTACCACATGGGTAACCCGAAGCGTTCAGAGACTGATATCACGTGACTTTTTGCGGGTTACCCGTAGCTTTCAGAGTCGGAAATTACCCAGACTTTGTGTGACCCACATTACCTGGAGAATTTTGTTGGGTAAAGTGTTCACGTGGTTGGGAAATCTGATTTGTTTGTTTGCTTTATAGCTAACTGCAACTGTTAACTGTCGCTCTGTATGATTCCTACTCTGCACTTGAGTCCTGACCATTTGATTGGTCTACCTTTAACAGGATTATGATATAATTGGTCAACATGGGCTTGGAGGGTTCCTGGAATGTTCCTACGATCAAAATTAGTGGTAGACTGGTTGAAGGAAGTGTTTGACTGTAAACATGCCCATAACTTTTCCCAAAAGTGTTCACAGCCGTCTTAACCCATCTTTAGCCTGAGAAAATCAGATGACGTCATACCCCAATTATACGAGTAACACGCGTTTCGGTATCTGAACGCGCCCTATATCAGACTAATCATTTCGATAATAAAAATTCTTATTTCACATAAATATTTAGATAAAATCATTGCGTCATTTCAATCTTTTAAAATGCAGTACTATATCAGAGTAAACATTTGATTTTTTAAATTCTAATTTCATCACAAACACAACATTAATAAGTAACGATGTATTAGAAAACACAGAAAGAGTATTTTTACATAACAGTTAACATTCAGCAAAAATACAGTTTTTACAACATAAATTTAATTGACAATATGTTACCTACGTCATTTCATTATTTTACAAAGGACTGCTACTGTCCGATTAATTATTCGAAAATTGAATTTCTAATTTCGCCCGAACTTTTAGTTAAATCATCACGTCATTTCAATCTTTTAAAAAAATCGGTGCAAAAGCATCATAGCCGAAGTTTTATTTAAAAGAATCTGTAGATAAAAAAAAATAATAATATTTAGATGTAGTAATCTTAATTGGGGGGAAGGGGGAGGGGGAGCAGTAGGGGTTGCATGGTATAGAATTGTATTATTGCACTAACTAAAATGCTTTATTATGATGTTATGAAAACTGAATATTAGAGTTTTCTGTTTTGAAAATTTAATACATCCCAAATTTGTGTGTATATATATATATTCATAAGAGTTTAAAATGAGACTGTTTAGAATATGAAAATAGCTTATAAAACGTAATAATTTTTTAGCAGTTTTGTTTTTAAAAAATAATTTCTATGCCTGATTTTTATAACATATAGACATTTTTGTATATGACTCATAAGAGAATTATACATAAAAAATGAGTGTGTTAAAACATTTATAATTTTTTTTAGCAATTTTTCTTTTGAAAATTTAATTTAACTCATTACAATTTTTATAATATGTTATATGGAGCCTTTTTAGCACTTTCCAACCTAGTTGGAAAGTGCTTATGACTTCGGTTTGTCTGGCCGTCTGCCGTCTGTCCGTGCTCTAACTCCCGTAAATATGCTCGGATTGCTCTGCAATTTTTATATATTATTGTCGTTATCTATAGCATGTTCCCTATTTCAACGGAAGTGTGTAGCACTTATAGTTTTTTTACAGGGACACTCAAAAGAATTCCGTTACATTGCGGTCTATGGGGAAAAATCATTTGCGATTTATTTAAATAATGTTTCACTACTTTAAACGCATTGAAATTTATATATATCACTAAGGTGCATTAGAAGATGCTTAATATGGAACAGGGTGTGCATAGCACTTATAGTTACTTTACAGGGACAGTCAAAAGAATTCCGTTACATTACGTCTATGGAGAAAAATCGTCTGCGGTTTATTTAAATAATGTTTCACTATTTTAAACGCATTGAAATTTATATAGATCACTAAGGTGCATTACAAGAGACTTACTACGGAATATTGTGTGTATAGCAGTCATCGTTCATTTACAGGGACACGCAAAAGAATTATCTACTGTCTGTTAACAATAATTCCTGGAAGTGCGTTTTAAGTTATTGGACGCGATTTTAATTTTAACTTGCTTTTTGTCTATTACGTGGTGTGTATAAATTCTGTAGATCCTATACAGGGCAGCACAAAAGTTCGCGAACACATTTCTGTTTATTGACAAACTCCAGACGGAGAATTTTAAACTGTGCTACGCGTTTCCCAACTGAACTAAAATTATCATCCTATGTAGTATATATACAAATCTATAGATCCTATACAGGGCTGAATAAAAGTATTCGGATATTTTTCCGAATATTGTATATGTTGGAAATTCCTGAAATTATGTTTTTAAATATGTTATGCGTTTTCTAAATTGTTTACTTAGATGTTAGCTTTTAGCTTATTAAACGGTATGATTTGTAAAATTATTTTGGAAGCGTTGGAAAGTGCTATATAATCTATGCTTGACGCATGATTTTTCGTTCTTGTTTCTTTCATTTAATATGAGATAATTTAGAAATTTTAATAATTCTTTAATACTTTCAGTGTTTAATTCAGGCATTTTTCTCCATGTGGGTGAGGTTAAAGTTCCGACTGTGGTGGTGGTGCGTGTGGAGAATTTGCACTTCAGCATCATCAATAAGCATCAAATTAAAAATCTTCCGTGGAGGTTGCACCCCCTTCGTATTCTATTATATGTCTGTTTGTGCCGTATTAATTGGGTACTTTTATGTTAGCCAGGCGTCAGTGATGTATATACATACATATATAGATATACACACATATTTATACATATATATATATGTGTAAATATACATATATGTATATATATCACTGGCGCCCGGCTAACATAAAAGTACCATTGACTGTATAATATTTCAGTTTATATATGTATATTTCTGATGAGATATACAGGAGTACTTTTAATGAGTGCCCTGTTTTTTAGATTTCAGAAATGCAGACAAAGCATAATTTGTATTTCTTTCATCAAGATAAAAGTAACAACTATTCCTGAAGTATTTATTGTAGTTTTAAAAATCTTGCAAATTATTTATCCTTTAACTTTTTTGAGGTTACAGCAGAGCCGGATTAAGCATTTGAGAGGTCCGGGGCTACTGGAAATTTTGGGCCCCCTAACCCGCTACTTGAAATTCACCTTTTTTTTTGTTGCTATCTTCACTGGTGCTCTTAATTAGTTTGTTTAAACACAAACAATTCAAAAATACTGTTTAAACATTGAAAGAAAATAGAAATACATCCGTTGTATAAAAACTGACTACTGACTACATTTAAAATAATTTTAATACATCTGTTTATTTATACAAATAAATCGAATTACATTTTTATACCTTTTTATTTCAGCTTTTTGTTATTATAAAACAAACCCATTTAAAAAAAAAAAAAATTGTCCTTGCCTAAATAGAAAATGATTGCAGGACATCATTAAATGCAATGCGTTCTGCGATATCATGCACCAAGTCTGGACTCCTGAATAGATGATCATAGTTTGCTTTTTATTAATTTGAGTTTGGAAAACTATCGTATTGCTTCACAATTTGTAAGCGATATTACAATATCGCAATACAGTGTGACATTGCAATACAGTGTACACATTTGGGGAAATAGATATTATTGATTGTCATTAATATATTTCGCAATATTTTCGCAGCATTGTATGTCTACATTACTAATAAATTCCGAGAAATGTTTACTTTCTGTTCTTAAATTTTCACCAAGAACCTCATTATAAACTTTTAAGCAATTTTCTAACAGAAACGTCATTTATGGTGTTTGATAATATGTTTTAAATTTGAAAATTTAAAAAAAAAAAATTGTATAAAAGCATATGAGTTTTTTTTTTTTTTTTTGGAAGAAATGCATAGTTTGTCAAAAATATCATTAAATGTTTCTGTTTGAAAAAAAAAAAGAAATGACACTGCAATGTAATTTCATCGTGCTTATCACCATCAGTATCACCAGGCCTTAATTTCTAAGAAAAAAGTACCGGAGCCCTAATATTCTGCAGTACTAACACCCGTAGCGTACCCCCTCCCCCCTCCTCCGTCACTCCAATCTGTATATATTTCATACTGTATCAAGACTGTAGAATAATTATACTTTTAGTATCTCGGGGCGGATTGAATATTTCTTTTATAAGACCAGAAATCATTCTTTGCTGGTATTTTCAAAAATTTTATTACTTCTTGACACAAAGCACACACATTACGAAACGGCACATTACACGTATGTATATAAAACTTCACTTTCACATTTCCGGAGAACAAAAAAACAACACACACGACATAAGAATTTTCTATTTACATAACCACACTTCGAAAACGAACTTCTCTCGGCACAGCTCACGCGTCTACTGAACAAAACGTCTCTAAAGGATCACGTGATGCTTTGCGCATTTCACCGGAAGAGTCCATTTCTTTTGGAAGGGGCTTTCTGCGTTACAATACATTATTTTCAAAATTTAAAGCATTGTTTTCTTATTTAGCACAATAAAATTTTTAAATACATTAACAACATTAACTTAGCTATCAACTATTCCACTTTTACTTATTACTACTTCCAAATAGATACCTTTGCCTGATCTTAATGTTAATTAATCGCAGAATTCTGCGATTTAATAAGCTCAGGATTATGATTCGGAAAGAGTGTTAACACAAAAAATGAATAGTCCGCAGCTATGCAGAATAGAAAAAACTATTTCTGTTTACTCTTTATTCTGATCAAAATAGCATTAAAAGATTTGAAATGGAAATAATAAAATTTTGAATTTAAGACAGATTGAGCTCGAGACTGCCCAAACGCGAAGACTGATATAAAAATCGATCCTGTTTCATCCCCATCTCTTACGTGAGCGATACATTACGTCACTTATAAGTGTTTTGATACAAAAGGCAAAAGGTTGAAGATGGGAGGGTACCGAAAGGGTAAATTAGCATTCGTTTTCCGGAAGCACTGGGCACCGGAGCGCAGTGTTTATGAGCTCTGGTGAATTCTCGCCAATATTTAAATATTTACTAAAAACAGAGAAGTACCGGAGCTGAGCTCTGGTGGGCTCCGGCGCAAATTAAGCCCTGAGTATTACCATCATCCCTCTTTTTTGAAAGTCGATCTTCCTGAAAATTTCGCGAAGTTTTCTGGCTTGGTGAAAAAGCTTTCACTTTAAAAAATTAAAAATTATCTCTTTGGATCTCAATATATTTTAAGAGCGATTCCAAATGGTTGCAACCAGCAAGCAGATCAAAGGTTGGCTTTTGAAGAGAAGAACTTACTTTGTTGAATCGCTGAAAAATATCATGCCAAAGTGTACACATCAATACACATTCAAATTTTGAAACCTTCTTTAATAAGTTGCCTGCCTTCTACCTTCAAGTTTGTCTTCAGAGTTCGTACTTATACTTTCTAAAACGCACAAAATATTGTCATTGTCATAATTTAAATGCATTGATTTCACGGATTCGTAATGACAGTAAACATCTTGTTCTACACATATTTTTAAGATATACAAATTTTTCGTCGCTGGTGC
The DNA here is from genome assembly GCA_963931845.1 of Maratus michaelseni. Classification (NCBI taxonomy): domain Eukaryota; kingdom Metazoa; phylum Arthropoda; class Arachnida; order Araneae; family Salticidae; genus Maratus; species Maratus michaelseni. The sequence continues at coordinate 150,074,599 of OZ007598.1, read as the reverse complement.
CCATTTTTAACAATTTTTTTACATTTTTATTTTAGCTTTTCGTTATTATAAAACAAACTAATTAAAAAAAATTCCCTTGCCTATAATTAGCAAATGATTGCAGGACGTTATCAAATACAATTATTAGTAGTGCCCATTTACTAGATGAACTAGAAAAATAAGAAAAAAAAATGTAAATAAAAAAAGAAATTTATTGCTTCAAGGTAAAACTACACAGAATTTACGCCAACTAAATTTAGGGAATGCCTGCTCAAGGTACAAACTGTGCAAAATTATTTTCTTTCTTTATTTGGGCTTGGAATCCTTCGGATTTCCCGGGCATATTTGCCACATTATCTGTGCATAGTTCAAAGGAACAGATAGATCAAATGAATGTAATTTCTATCTATGAAAGTTTTCACTTCTTCAAATAAATATTTTCCTTTATGGCCTTATTACATTTTTATACGGCCAAAACTTACTGAGTTATGATACTTTGAATTTTAGTAATTTTCGGCATTTACTGGCACTAAAAACGGAAAAATGCGTTTTTAATATACCAGATGGTTTTAATAAATGCCCCAAGATATTAGTAAAATTGTGTTATTTTTACTTACAACAACAACAATAAAACAAGTGGGTAAGTGTGATCGAAGATCGCTTAAAGGGTTTCGTTTAATATTCCTTTTAAAACACTTTATCCTTTCTTTAATAAATTCAAATAGATATCATTTACAACAACAACAACAAAAAAAAAAAAGGTCATGTTTTTTATAAAGTAAAAATTTACCGGTCTATTTTTTTCGTTTTTTCGAATATCTAAACCAGCCGGATAGCGGGCGAAGCCCGCTATTATATTCTCCGTCATACGGATTAAATGCAATATTTAAAAAAATAATTTCAAAATTAAACAAATTGTACACCTTTAAAATGTTAAAATATGCGAATATTTCCATAATCGGATTTTTATCACGATTCAATATGTTTCTCAAACTCATATATTTACTATTCTCTATTACTCATATTGATACTCGCCTTGTATTATTCTCAAACATTTGAAAAATTCGTTAAACATCCAATATGACGTCAGATTTTCTTTTTAATTCTCTAATGACGTGATATTAATCTGCTTTGTGTACATACACATACTCCTTATATTATTGATAAATCTTAGACATTTTCCGTTTTAGTACCACTATGACGTGTCAACCAATTTTATTTCATATTTATCTTTTTGTTCAATTGGTGAAACTTTTTATTTCATTTTCATTTTTCACGTGGAAATCGTCTGATAGAAAATTAATGATTGTAGAAAAAATTTCATTGTGGATTTTAAGTTTTAAGCATCTGCTATAACGAAAAATGTTTAAATTTAATAGGAAAATGCTGTTAGAATTTTTGTTTTTTACCTCTATTTATTAAAATAATACGGATTTTGCAAATTTTAATATTTTGAGCTCTTCACAGCTGGTATTCATCTATATACACAAAGTTTCAACTCTATAAGTTATATAGTTTTTGAGAATGGCTCTGTGACGGACAGACAACGGAGCGGGAGTAATAGGGTTTCGTGAGATGAACGAAACCTTAAAAAGTACGCAATTACAGAATTTTTTTTCTTAAATTTGTCGTATTTTCATTTATATCGTTTTTTCATAATAGTTGTTTATTCTACTTTATGATAATAGCTATTTACTTCATTTATGTAATTTTAATTACAGTTTATTTTTATATATTTAAAAAAATGCATCTGCTAATGTCCTCCCGATTATTCGATGATTTAGATTTTCCGACATACCCCTGGTACAATGAGTGTCAGATAATTCAGAGTCTACTGTAATATACATATCTATTACAGTATGCTATACATGCTATTGTAATATTTTAAAATAATACCAACTGAAGAAACAAGAATTTTTTTAATGCTGATTAATTATATTTTGTTCCATTCAGCTGGCATTCATGAAGTTTAAAAGGCAAGCTATTTAAATGGGACACAATTTTTATTTTTCAACTATAGTAATTGTAGGTAATTTTTTCTGTTGTTGTTGTTAATCTCTTTTCCCCCAGTGCCATCAATCTGTTGAATTGCATCAAGATAAAGCAAGCAGCCATACATCACAATCCACTGTTAATTTCCTGGAAAAAGTGGAACGAGAAATGGGTATCAGGGCTATATACCTGCTAATTTCCCCGATATATCACCTTTGCGCCTTTGGACTTTTAAAAAGCGCGTTACCAAAGCGTCGATCTACAACCTTTCATGGATTTTGGAAAGCTGTTCAAAAGGAATGGAGCAAAATACCTCTTCCAAAAGTATAAAAGACATTATTGTCACTAATAATATGGTGTAGAAAGATAATAATTCAGAATAAGGGTTATCAAAATAAACATTTAAAACACAAATATTTTATGTAAAATAGTTCTGTAAGTACCATAAAAATCGTTTAAAAATGTTGGGGTATTTCGGAAAAGAAAAAATCCTTGACTGCTCGGCCTACAGGGACAGGTAGATTTCGAAGACGCAGACCGTGGGGCGCCTGTTTTTGGGGAATTGCGGAAGAAATTACCTTTTTGCCATGATGCGGTAGTCGGAACCACCCACTTCGAAACCTAACTTGTTTGCAAGCGAAGCCGGCAGGGATTTTTTTTTCTATAAGTGTTTGTTCTATAAAAAAATTGTCAATATAAAAGTTTTAGATAATATTAAGAGGATTTATAATAAATTTAAGCGGATTTGATATCTTTTGAATTGACTAATTTATGAATTTTTTTCTTCTGTAAAACCCCCTTGGGGCCATTTTTAATGATATCAAAAATCTGTCATACATAAATTTTCGGCCCTTTTTCTAGAAATAATAATAACTTAAACGGATTCGATACGCATCATAATTAAGAAATTATGGTTTTTTTTCTGTTTTCACAATCCCCCCCCATTTCCACCCCCTTGATTCGATTTTGCCCATTAACGAACCTGACCGAGATTTTATACCCCTTGATTTTATGTATCAGTTTGGAAGAGATTTGTGCAGAATTATTGCAGTTATCGTGTCCATAAAAAAAGTGACATATATATATATATATATAAAGTTTTGAACTGGGGGTGCTTTTGAGTTCTGGGAGTCATGATCGGCGTAGATCTGCAAAAAATTTTCAAAAATTCCAACTTAGGTGAGAATGTAATAGGTAGTATTTCTTACGAAATCTACCTAAAAAGGAAATTAGTGGACGAAGAATGAATGCAGTTACATGCTGTTTTCAAATGTCCTTTTACTGAAGTATTTAACCTGTGGAAATAAACAATTGTACTTGTAAGGAATAAAAATGACTTTTGAAACAAATATTTAGATTGCAAGGACTGTAAAATTGAATGCGTATCTCCATTTAAAGTTCATATATGCAGTGCAAAAAGCAAAATTTTAGAAAATAATTTTGCAGATATTTTCATATACATTAAAAATATATTGAGTTTTCCATGCTGCTGGAGAGAGAGGGAAGGGGAGGGGGTGTTCAGAAAGAAGAAATCGAAAGTTTGGATAGCATTTAAAAGAATGATTATTTGTCATTACTACAGATAAGGAAGAAAGATTTTCGAAAACAATGGAATTTAGATAATTGTTTGTTTTTGTGCAGGAAAATGATACAGAGAGCAAAAAATAAATAAATAAATAAATAAATAAAACTTTATAAAATTTTAATTGTGTGTGGTAAAAAATGAGACAGTAGGGATTTGTGTGTGTGTGTGTGTGGACGGGGGGTGAATTAAATCAAAAATTCAGAAATTCAGAAATAAGTCAAATTTCAGACGATTCATATCCATGCAAGGGGAAGCAATCTATTTTAATACAAGATGCAAAACATTTATCAAAAAATGGAAAACGCTGTCCGATGAAGTTTCATGCCTGAAAAAGTTTTGCCTTTACACATAAAATGGCTTTGTGGAGATGCCTTTGTGGAATTATTTTTTACATTCTTCGGTTCTTTTTTCTCTTTTATAGGACAGTCTTAAACTCAGAAATATATTTTTTCATTTTTTTTCCATTAAAAAAAATCTTTGCCTTTAAAAATTTTCGATAATGTGTCGAATTATTTAAGAAAAGACTTATTTATTTATTTAATTTTCTGTTCGAATTTTCTCAATTATTATTGCTATGTGGTGTGTTAACATAAATTTACTAGCGTGCACTGCTTCTGTTAAAGTGTGAAAATATAAAAATAGTAAAACAGTTGCAGATTATTCTATCAGTACATATTCTTATAGATTATTACTTTTTTTCTCATCGGGTTTCCGGTCTAGAATTTTTTTTTATCTTGTCGTGTTCGGATTAATTTCAAAAGGGATTTTCGTGTTTTTTTTTTTTTTCCCTAAGTAATTTCTATGCGAATTACTTATATTTTTATATTTCTAAGTTGTGTTATGTTCTAAATCCTTAAACCTTTTGAATATGCTTGCTATCACCTTTACAATAAATAAATAAATAAGTAAATAATAGAATGAAAAGGCTGAAAATGCAATTTGAAATAATCACTTATTCACAAATCTCATAATCAGAAAATCAAAAATTCATATATCATCCTTGTCATACTGAAAGTTAGTAAAAACTATCTTTTCCCTTTCTATCTCTTCATTTCAAAGATGAGTTAATTTTAGACAAGGCAAAATATGGTAATTAGGAAAGGTTTTCTAAAAAGTAAGAAAATTAAAATTATCTAAATGAAAAAAATATGTAGACTATTCTGTAATGTAAAAAACAGAAATGAATACTCTATGTTGCATTTAAAATCCAATAATACTTAATAAAACTTATGCATGTTTTTTATTTATTTGTTTTCTTTTGAAATAAAATGTACAATTCACAATTAAAGATGTAAATATAGAAAATTGCATGTAGAATTCAAAATAAATATTCAATAGTGGTATTTTCAGAGCTCATGGAAAAAAAATGGAATGACCGCAATATTAAAATAAAATTATCATCTGAATTTGTAATTTTACTTTTAAGTGGGAATAACACCAGGTTTAAAATCTTCATTTCGACATTTGCACACTGCACGGACATAGCAACAACCTGGGCTGTAGCTAGATGCAAACAATAGGGGGTGCTCAAGAAAATGTAGGGGGGGGGGGGGGGCTCATACTATTTCTCTCTCTCTGACACATGCACGCACAAACACAGATATATATGATCAAAGTATTATATAGAAAGATAAATTCGTTCATATTCATATCACTATGTTTCTTAATATTATTTGTTTTATGCTAAAAATGGAAAACGCTGCAAAATGAAAATTTTCAGTATATAACTAATGCAAGAGTCAATGTTTGCATCAGCAACAGGTTGCTAATTCTTAGTATGTGCAGATAGGCAATTATATGCAGTTTTTAAACAAATACTGCAATTTAGTATTTATGCAAAACTGTACAAAGCCCCCAAACTAAGTTCAATATTTCAACAGAGTTTCATTTGGATTTTTGAAACAGAATTTCATTTGGTGGGCTTGGCAACTTTCCAGGGGGGGGGGGGGGCGGCTCAAAAATTTTCAGGGGATGCTGAGCACCCCCCCCCCCCTGGCAGCCCTCTAGCTGCAGCCCTGGCAACAACACTCAGTTATTCTCTGACTCAATCTGAATCCTCAATGTCAGGTACTAATCTCAAACTTGTTAAAAGAAAAAGAGAAAGCAGTTTCGACCCTTTTCACCCTCCTTCTCAGGAGTAAACTTCTAGATACTAATAATTAAATATTTATCTATTTATCTAGATATAGTATCTAGTTTGGTAACCACAATTAGCACACTTTATGCCGCTATTTCACTTGAATGAAAGACACAGATCCGCTCATTTTATGTTTCTAAATTTTCTGCATTGGTGCTTGGATTACAATGGATATATATCACATTGGCGATGGATGGCTAAAATGCAGACTAAAAGAAGAAGAAGAAAAAAAAAAGCGATGAGTACAGATGTATTAAAAACGTATTAATATATTTTTTTAGCGCATTTATAGTTTTTTTACAGGGACACTCAAAAGAATTCCGTTACATTACGGTCTATGGGGAAAAATCATTTGCGGTTCATTTTAATGATGTTACACAATTGCAAACACATTGTAATTGATATATATCACTAAGGTGTATTACAAGAAGCTTAATATGGAATAGGGTGTGGATAGCACTTATAGTTAATTTACAGGGACAGTCAAAAGAATTCCGTTACATTACGTCTATGGAGAAAAATCGTCTGCGATTTATTTAAATAATGGTTCACTATTTTAAACGCATTGAAATTTATATATATCACTAAGGTGCATTACAAGAGGCTTACTACAGAATACTGTGTGTATAGCAGTCATCGTTCATTTACAGGGACACACAAAAGAATTCTCTACTGTCTGTTAACAATAATTCCTGGAAGTGCGTTTTAAGTTACTCAGCGCGATTTTAAATTTAACTCACTTTTTGTTTATTACGTGGTGTATATAAATTCTGTAGATCATATACAGGGAAGCACAAAAGTTCGCGAACACATTTCCGTTTATTGACAGAAACTCCAGAAGGAGAATTTTAAACTGTGCTACGCGTTTCTTAACTGAACTAAAATTTAGCATCCTATGTAGTATATATACAAATCTATAGATCCTATACAGGGCTGAATAAAAGTATTCGGATTTTTTTCCGAATATTGTATATGTTGGAAATATATGTTGGAAATTCCTGAAATTACGTTTTTAAATATGTTATGCGTTTTCCAAATTGTTTATTTAGATGTTATCTTTCAGCTTATTAAACGGTAATGATTTGTAAAATTATTTTGGAAGCGTTGGAAAGTGTTACATAATCTATGCTTGACGCATGATTTTTCGTTCTTGTTTTATATTGTTGCTAATTTGTAAAACAGCACAAATAATAATATTCCCTTTCAATTAAAAATATATTTACGCGTGACTATTAAAATAGAAATAAAATTTTAAAATAATAATTAAATGATCACGTGTTAAAAGTAGTAAATGGGGAAATTACGTCATAAAAATAAACTTGCACGCAAATATTAAAAAGAGAAATCTATATATTTAAAACGCTAAGCGATTTCTTTCGACAATCCGTGAGAACAAACTACTGCATCAAATTACATCATTCTTTTTTTAAATGAAGGATATTCGGACACATACTTGTTATCATGCATCCGTTTGTTCGAAAATTTAATTAATTAGCCGTAATTTTAAATTAAACTTTTACTTCTGCTAATGACGTCATAATCGGATAACGCCTACTGTTGCGAAGCACAGAGTTTCTCCTCTAAACTCTGTGGTTGAATAAAAGAGAAATAATAAAAATTAAAAGCACGCGGTTTTAAAGCCGAATTTGTTAATTTGCAAGTTAAATTTCGGTAAAAATGTTTATCCGCGTGTTTTATAAGCGAATAATAATTCATGTTTATTGCGACGTCACGGGAATATTGTCCATTGGGTTTATTTTAACATGTTTAAGCATTAATGTAAGGTATGTGAAGTACGTGTGAAAAGTTTGCGCCGGTGAAAATGACGTTATGCTTAGCTTGAAGTGCATTTTAACATTGATAAAACTAAAGAGAAAAATGTATATGATTGTGTTAACATGACATAATTTTCTGATTTTTGCATTCATAATTATAAAGATTAGAATTGGAGCCGTCATTGATTTCTTCATCTTGATTGCATACCTTCATTACATGTTACCAATTGCTTTTTTTTTTAATTATACGATAGAAGATTTCCTTTTTTAATAAAACAAATCACAAAAGTAAAGGATTTCAGGAAATTTAAAGTTATTAAAAATATTGTTATGGTAGAAAAAAATCTTGAAATAATGTTTGTATTTTTGGCTAGAATAAACAATGTAAGACTAATATTTTTTCGGAACCAGAGGGCCCGTGCGAGGATTTCGCACTGAAATCTAATATTTTTTAGGTACTTCTCTATTATCCGTCGACCACTTTTCATAACAAAAAACTATCGCCAAACTGTAAGATTAAACGCCAAAAATGCAGTCCCATTTACTTGATGTCAGAAGCATTATACGTGTTTGTTACGTCAAGTGGTATTTAATTCGACATTTGCGTGTATTTTTCATTATGTTTTACTGATTTATTAGTTACTTTATTAATTAAAATAAGAATTGTGTCCTTAAATTCTTATATTTTATTTATTTATTTATTTTGATATTCCAAAGACAACGTTCTCCCGTTTATTTGGCGATAGTTTTTTGTTATGAAAAGTGGTCGACGGGCTAATAGAGAAGTACCATTTTTTTATCAATATGTAATATTTATTAGATGCAGGTTTACACTTCTAAAGAAAAAGTAAGGATAAAAATATCTGCAAATAACATTTAGTTTTTAGTCAATCCAAAATATTATCTAATTTATTTCATCAAAGTTAGAGTAAAAACTGATCCAAGATTGCAAAAGGCACGCTAGAGAAAAAAAAAAAATTAACAATCATATTTTGACTGCATTAGAGGTTGACGTCATCCGCTTCGGGAAAAACATGGGACATAGAAATATAAATCTAAACATTTCAATTTCAATGTCGCTTTTTAATCATAAATATAAAATAAACCCGTGCGGTGTTTTTTATAATAATTGCTGAGAATCATATAATGTGGTATTTTATTTTTTTTGGCAACAATAATTTGAGGAAAACCTTTCATTTCTTTTAAGAAAACAATGTGGATTTAATTTTTAATTTTCAGCAAATTTTAATCAAAAACATGTTTTAACGAAACGTTAAGTGTGCTATGTCAGAAGCCTGTTCAAAATCCTTTCATATGCTATCTCAATCGTCGTTCTGCGTTTCGTATTTTCTGCGAAAAAGGGATGTTGACAGGAGAAATAATATATATATGATTATTTTGGCAGGTTTGTTATAAGTTCATTTAACAGTTCCTTATTAGCGCAAAGTCCTATTTCTTTCACTGTGGATTTCTCTTTCGATGTCAAAAAATGTTTTTCTACTTTTGGACGCAAGCCAAAATACAGTGGCAATTTTTAGAAATGTACAACAGTTGTGACAATAAAGGCGCTATCGCTTTAGTTTTCATCGCGCTTACATCAATTCGAAATACTACAAATTTCTATTTTTTACTAAATTTTACAATTTTAATTCTTACATCATCAATTAGAAAAAAAAATTAGCTTTCGATTGAAATTAATTTGAAAACTGCCGCTTAATTTAACGACTTTTTAAATATTTTTCAAGCATGAAATTTTTTTCAATTCTATCTTATCAATGACCACCAGTTTACTTCAATAACGTAAAATAGCCCCTGGGAAAGTTGCCACAACTGAAAATAGATTTCCCTAACCATCATAAAAAGTGAATAATATTTTTTTTTTTTAAAGTGATAAATCATAAGATCAGATTATCCATAAGACAGAACATTTTGGCGCTAAACAAAAATCTGTCAGGAAAAAAAAAAGAAAAAAAGATTATTTTTAGTTTATGTTGAACATAAAATTGATATGTTGAATTCGTTGATGAATATGTTCCAGCAGATATCAGGATATGCTAGGAATTGTATTTTTTTATTTTTTACATTTGCCAACTGTATAAGAGGAAAAATATCCCCGACTGTGATGGAAAAGAAATAATCATCCTGATTATGTAAAGGAACCGAAGAAACCATACAAATAAATTACACTTGAAAACATTAAAAATCTCCATCTGCAGATAGATTTATTACTGTAAAAAACTTCTTAATCTTTGCATAAAAATTGATTAGCTTAAAACAATGGATGCGTTTTAGAAGATATGGATTTGAAACGAACAATGATTAAAGAGGACATTTTAAAACTTAATTTAATCATTTTAAAACTTTTTTAACGTCGAATTTTGACGGTGCTTTTGGGCAGATGCAATGCACATGCGCATAGGAGCTCATTCGGTTGCATTATCACAGGGGGGGGGGGGAGATGTGTGCTTTATTTACTATGTTCTGTTATTTACTGAATATGATATGAACGTAGGAATATACTATTTGTATATACTTCATAGGTCCATGAATTTTTTTTCTTGCCGTGGGGAATATGGTGGTAATGTCAAACTGATTTGCATTACACAGTTATTTACGGATTTTTTGTTTGGAGTTTGCATCGAAAATAGTACTGTATTTGACTGGGGAAAAAAAAACTATTTGAAAGACTGTTTTATACGCAACCCTTCATAAATAATAAAGAAGCTTATTTGACTGATACTGTTATAGTATTTTTTTTTTGCGTCAAGTTTTGACGGGTTCCATCTAGTAAAACTTTAAAATAATAATTAAATTAGTACGCGTTAAATATAGTAAATCCAGAAAATTATACAATATTTAAAATGCTCTAATATTTCGAAACAGTTTCAATTTTTAAATGCAATATTATTTAATTATTATTAATTATTTATACCGAAAAAATCTTTTTATTGTTGCAAATTTTAAAACAGCGCAAATAATAATATATATCCTTTCAATTAAAAATTGTACTTTTATGTTAATATTAAAAATAGGAAAAAAAACTTTGGTGAAACTTACGTCGTATTGGAAGGGATAAGAATACATTTAAAACTTCTTTTTTAAAACCATTTCTTCCTAGCGTCGTTTTAAAATTCTGTGAGGTAGCGTCAATGTTTACTTAGTCATTTTATACAAGGTGATTTTCAAATGTTTAATTGATCTTATTTAATCAGTCACGAAAACAATCGTTAGCTGTATCGACAGCTCTTGATTCGGCCTTAAAATCCCTTAATCAAAGGTTAATGAATAGAAACCCGATTACAGGGAATCGCCACTGGTCCTTAAATTATAATTCATTCTTCCGTAATCGTTTTAAAGAAAATCAAATAACCGTGTTTTTAGAGTTTGCAGTGTCTGAACAGGGGTTGGCGAGCGTAGCTGGTCGGGAACAGAGCCTCTCCTAATAGCATAAAGAGTGATCAGCAAAAAAGTTAAAATTGTCGCTTCCATGCAAAACAAATATGCAAAAAATATAAACGCAAGGTTTGTGCACTATTTGGAATTTCCAAAGAGTACTACCATTTTCGCACCACAGTTATCGTTGCACCACTATCGTTGCATCGTCCATTGTTGCACCACATATCATGAAAAGCACCACTGTTTTTGATTAGAAAGTTTCTATTTAATAATTCGTACAATTTGTACTCGCATTGATTAATCGCAGAATTGGTGCTAATTTTCTGCAGTTCAATTTGACGAAACATTCTATTAAGAAAATTGTGCAAATTTGACCAGTGCTGTAGTCGTGAAAAGCCAAAGGGTATATGCTATAAGCAGAGTATAAGCTAAATTTTTAAGAGAGAGAAAATATATAAAATTTCTTTAAAAAAAAAAAAAAAAAAAAAAAAAAAAAACAGAAAATTATGTAGTAAATTATTGTTTCTAAATCCAAATATAGAATCCAAAATGTCCCATCATGTACGATTTTAAGAGAAAGATTTTTTATAATAATAAGCAATAATGAAGGACAGCTGTCTTCATTTACAATGTTAGATAAAATTGGAAACATGGAATAAGCAATTTCACAATCTTTATGTGTCCAGCAGTAAATCGCCAACCTATTTTTTTTCCAGTTTGCTAGTGTACTTTGTCTGTTTTATGTTCTTTTATTTATAGTTTGCTTACATATTATTATTACATATTATACACATTTTATTATTTACAAAATTTATACCAATTTTTTAGTAAGAGATAAAGTATTTTAATATTAAAAGCAAGTACTTCCTCCTAAATAAAACATGTGATACAGTAATTTCATTGGCATATTATCCTTCAGTAACATAAAATGAATAATAGTCAAACTATCATTTTAATGAAAGGATAGGGTATTGATGCAGAATCCTTCTATATATATAAAAAAAGTAATGGTTTGGAAATGGACCAATGAAAATCTGCGTAGATATTCCGGGTTATTTTCATAGCTTTTTTACTAGGGACTCTTTTGACGAACGATTATTTTTTTTTTCTAGCAATCCTACGGATTCGAAAATCATACCACCAGACGCGAAATATAACAAGCTTTCAGAAATTTAAAAAAATTATCACGGTCGGACAATAAAAACTCAAAAAATCCTTAAAAATCGAGTAAAAAATCTTTTATTGAAATGTCATTTTTTTATATTGTTGCCAATTTCTAAATAAGCGCAAAGGATTATGTTTTATCTCAAATAAAAAAATGTATTTGCGCGAGACTATTAAAAACAATAATGAAAGTTTAAAATAATAATTAAATGATCACGTGTTGAAAGCAGGAAATAAAGAAAATTACGTCATAAAAATTGTGTTTACACATGAATATTAAAAATAAAAAAGATGAATTAAATGAAAAAGCATTACAACCTGATTACAGAAGATAGTCACCGTTCGTGATGTGATCATCATCATTTTTTTAAAATAGGATACATTACTAGGTTTTAAGAGGCTGTGAAATCAGAACGGGGGTTGGTGAGCGTAGCGAGCAGGGAGCAGAGCCCCGTAGTATATTAAATAAAGTTATTTAATTACTGCTGAAATAACTTTCGCACACCACTATTTTTAAGTTGTTTTTATATATATATAAGTTAATTTCTCTAATTTGCTGTTAACTTCGGCCAGACTGGACCAATTTTTAAACCATGCGGCTGAGCAGTGTGATAGCAGTTCTCCGCGGAATTGTTAAAAAGCGTGCAGCCACTTGTGCAGCGGACTGTACCAAGGACGAACAGAGGTGATGGAAAAGCTTGAATCGCATGTGTTGACTAAAACGCAAGTTATATTTTTGTGAAAAAGAGGGCGCTATAAGTAGAGTTGCAAAGGCTAGAAAAAACCCGGGAATAAACCGGGTTTTTTGGGAACAAACCAGGCTTTTTGGGAATAAACCGGGTCTATTGGAAATAAACCCGGGAATAAACCGGATTTTTGCAACTTTAGCTATAAGTGTAAGGTTCTTGCAAAGAAATAGAAGCAATTCTACATTATTTGGCTCTTGGGCTAGATTAAGGCTGCTGTATATATGTTTATTTAAAATATTTAGTAGCTAGATAGAGAACTGTTAAGAGAAGCGTCATGAGCTCAAGACGGAAAATGGCAGATGGGCGAAAAAAATTTCCAAACTATAGCAAACCCAATTTTCCACGCTTGGCGCGCACTCGCCCTTGGCTACGTTTATTATTATTATCTTTATTATTTTAATACGCGTTCTTTAGAAACGAAACAGGCTAAACAGAACAAATTTTCTTCTTTTTTAAGACGAATCAAAATATTGTCAACAGTGGATAAATTTCTGTTCTTGTCCCCCATTATGTCAAAAGTGGCACTAACAAGGAAACGGCAAGGGTGTGGGGTATCCAAATCAAAGTAAGGTTTTGTGTGTAAATAGCACTCAGTAAGAAAACTCAGATGACCAAATCGTAGCGCGCACTACTCAGTAGTTATTGAGAGAAAAAAAATAAGTTGGAATTTTTTCTTTTATTACTATATGATAATTTGTTATGATTAATTCTCTTAGTGCACTTTTTAACGTTATAGAAGGACAAATTTAATGATTAATTACTTTTTAATAATCAAAATTTATAAAACACAAAGAAACTTAAAAAGGATATATATGAAATACAAAGTTATTACCATATTTTTTCCGTAAAAAAAATACATTATTAAATATAATGAAAATACGATATAATGTTTATAGAATTACAAATTATTGATTTAACCATTCATTCTTTGCAATACAAGAAAATGGATGATAGTTATCATAAAAACAAGAAAAACACCAATTGTGTCGACAACTAGCACAACAAATAAATGCAGCTTTTTTACAAGAGCAATGTGTCTTTAAATTCTTCGGGAAAACAGACTTCATTTACATTCATGAATATTTCTCGATGTTCAGATAGTTTTAACGCATACCAGGCATACTTTATCATTTTCGAAAAAAATTGAGAAGCGAAATGATGATGAACTATTGATTAAATTTTAATACTATCCTCACGATAACTTATTTCCCGATTTTCTTCAATCAATTGCGAACAATTTTGTATTTTTTTAATCAAATTTGTAACTTTTCTGTAAAAGTAAACATCACAAGGTTGTACTAGCGGGGTACATTTTGGAAGTATTATTTTGACAGTACACATAGGCATTTTCTCGTCATCTTGAAAAATTTCATTATACGAGAAAAAGAAATTTTTCTTTCCCACGTAAGATTTTATTCATTTTGTGAGAAAAGTAGAATATAAAGATGTAGTAAGTTTTCCGGATTGTGAAGATGTGACGACAACATTTTATTTCTTCATATAGTCATCAACCTGCTTCTGAACCCTGGGTCGAAATGTACCAGTTACTTCTTGCAAACAAACAAATACAAGCGGCAATACATGCCCAGACAAGGTAATACTGTACTGTGCAGTATATGAATGTGTAACCTTCTTCATATCTTTTCTTTGGGCAAATACAGTTTTACTTCCTACCGCTGATAAAGTTCTATTGAAAGTAGATTGATATTGGCATCCTAAAAAATAAGATGAAAAATATCATTGCTTGTATTTACAATCAACTAAAATAGAAAATTGAATGAATAAAAAACATTTTGAAATGTTTTTACAAGCAAATGTTTAATAAATGTATCTGTATAATCTTTAAATTATTACACATACCTGTTTGATCCGTATTTATTACATAGTCAGCGTTGAATTTTTGTATCAAGCGCAAAGTTTGTACACGGAAGGTTTTTGCTGAAGCTAACATCTCTTCAATGGACACGTTTTCTTTTCTGGATACATATTTGTTAATTTTACGTTGACCAATTCAATGTTTATGCTTACAATCTGTCACCCAACGTTCTGAGGCTTTGAAATCAAAATCTTCAAATTGTGCAGCAGCAGCCATTGGCCATTGTTGTAAGTTTCTCGTTGCGATTTGTTGATAGTTTTGTCTGGCTTCAACGAAACGATCATAAGTCCATGAGTCAATTATATTTATAGTATATTTATCAAAAATAGTTCCTTCTTTTTTGATAAATATACTATAAATATAATTTTCCTTCCACTTCGAAAGATACGTCTTTTTTTTTTTTTTTTTGTAGAGTTGTTAAGCTCCATGTCCATGTAGGATGTGCCTCAGCAATATTAATAATTTTTGTTTTATAATCCAATGAGATGCAGTCATTAGGCTTACTTTTTCTATACTCGGGTTCGTACTGTTCTGGTGACAAATGATCATGTACCATCTCAAAATTAACTTTTTCACATTCTTCATTAATATGTATTAATTCTTCATCTTGGATTAATTCCTTTTCATTTAATATTTCCAATGTCTTATCATACAGTTCTTCGCCAATTAACATTGCATCTTCAAGTATAACAGGTCAAGAGTTTGATGTAATTAAATAATTTTCGGTAAGGAGACCTTCATAACATACTACTGCATTTTTCAGTAACAATTTCGACTTAACACTGCACAAAGATGATTCAGGGATAGGATCTCTACTTAAAGAGGAGCCAGGAAGTTCCTCGTTGATCGCCATTTTGCTAAAAATAATAATAATTGGATATATTATATATGACACAAATAACAAAATACATCCGTTTAGAGCAAACACACACAAAAAAACAAAGTTAATTTTTTTTTCTTCTCAATAACTACTAAGTAGTGCGCGCTACGGCCTGGTCATACGAGCTCTTACTCAGTACTGATTACACACATAACCTTACTTTGATTTGAGTACCCCACACCCTTGCCGTCTCCTTGTAAGTGAAATATCCCTATTCATAACACATTTACTAGTTCAGTGCTTCATTTGATATGCATAAAAATAGCAAAACAGTCGCAAATTATTGTCAGTGCATATTCTCATAAAAAAAAAAATTTCTTTCGATTTTCGGGTCTAGAAATTTTTTATATTGTCGTGTTCGTGTTAATTTCAAATTAGATTTTCGTCTTTTTTTTTTTCTTTTCCCAAGTAATTTCCTTACGAATTACTTATATTTTTTATAATTTCTAAGTTATGTTATGTTCTAAGTCGTTAAACTAATTGAATATGCATAATATCACTTTTACAATAAATGAATAAAAGAAAACGCTGAAAATGCAATTTGAAGTAATCACTTATTCACAAATCTCATAATCAGAAAAAACAAAAATTCACATATCATCATTGTTGTACTGAAATTTAATAAAAACTGTCTTTTCCATTTTCATCTCTTTCAATTTAAAATCAGTTAGTTTTAGACGAGGCAAAATATGGTAATTAAGAAAGGTTTCCTGAAAAGGACGAAAAGTAAAATTATCTAAATGAAAAAAATCTATATACTATTCTGTAATGTAAAAAACAGAAATGAATACTGTATGTTGCATTTAAAATCCAACAATACTTAATAAAACTTATACATGTTTATTATTATTATTTATTTTCTTGTGAAGTAAAATGTACAATTCATAATAAAAGATGTAAATACAGAAAATGTAGAATTCTAAATAAATATTCAATAGTGGTATTTTCAGAGCTCATGGAAAATAAAAATAAATGGAATAACCGCAATATTAAAATAAAATTATCATCTGAATTTGTAATTTTACTTTTAAATTGGAATAACACCAGGTCTAAAATCTTCATTTCGACATTTGCACACTGCACAGGCATAACAACAACACTCAATTATTCTCTGACTCAATCTGAATAATCAATCTCAGGTACTAATCTCAAACTTGTTAAAAGAAAAAGAGAAAACAGTTCTTTCCACCAAACACAAAGTAAAAATGTTTCTCCCTCCCAATTTTTTTTTTCTTTTTGTCCTGTTGCATTCTTTCCTTTCAATTTCGCCCCTCTCCACGCTCTTTCTTCTTATGCCTACGGATGTGGGCGCGTCTGTCAAATTAAATATTTTTATGTTTACCTAGCATTTATAATTTGTAATATAGCAACATCGATTTTTTAAATTATCATTTTCATTCTTAAAAAAAAAAAAAAAAAAAAAAAAAAAAAAATCCTTTCTATTGCATTGTGACATCACAGGAAAATTATATTTCTAGGTATGAAGCAGATGTTTCAGAAGATTAATGCTGTCGTATTAAGAGAGATAAGTATTGAGTAAACATAAAAATGCATAATTCAAAAGTTTGGGCTTTATACTTTTTAAGTACAACGCTAATTTGTGTGTAAAATTTCAGAAACGCCCCTTCCCCGCTTGTATTCAGTGCCTCATAGCTTCTTCAAACTTGTGACCGTATATCAATTCTACTCAGACAGCACACACTGTCACTGACAAACACGTTCATTCATTCCTAATCGGTTCTCACCCAAACCCCGCCACACACACAAATTCAGGGAAACGTGACAAAATTTTAAAATACCTCCAATCCGAATTTTTCTTTTTTTGAGGGGGGAGGCAAATTGTCACGTCTTATGGGACAAATGAAGTTCCTCCTGTATTAGCAGTGTTTAAGTCGTAATAAAACACAGGGGACAGAAGCACGCTCTTGGCAGAGGGTATGAGCTGACGCATATCCATTTTGTTTCGCATTATTGGTACGCAGCTCAGCATCAATCTACCGCAGCCGGAGTTGGGGGTGCCTAGGACTAGAGCTTCTATAATAAAGGCTGAACCATACCGCCATTTAATAACCCAGCGAACCAAAAACCAAGCTAAAACCGGTTAGCTTACCGTACTAGTGGACGGCGAGTGACAGTAACAGGGACGGCAAACACCTGTTCAGGCGATTTCCTAATGCTGAGCTAGGTTACAATATGGCGGTTATTTTGGGCAACAGACTGGATATGCGTCAGCACCCTTTATAGGAGCCTTACCTAGACTTCCTCGCAGATTTTGTGCTCAAATTGAAGTTCAGTCGAAAGACCAAGCTAATCAGAACCGGTTCAGCCAATCAGAACCGAGTCTTAGGCAACTCCGGCTGCGGTAGATTGATGCTGAACTGAGCACCAATAATCCAAAACAAAATGGATATGCGTCAGCTCCTATTATAGGAGCTTACCTAGGACTCGGTTCTGATTGGCTGAACCGGTTCTGATTAGCTTGGTTTTTCGCATGGAGATAGAAATAAGAAGGAGAACAGTGAAGATAGGCTTTCAAGATCACAACATGGACCGGGAATTAGTACCCAGTTTGTGGCGCTGGTGCTCCCAAAGGCCGGTCATGTGACCTGTCAAACATGACAAATTGTCGTCCGCTCTTCCTGCATTTTGGTTTCGAGCATGGTAAAGAGATAGAGGGCGCTACACTTCCTAAAGGCCCAAAAGACCAGAAACGCCGCCATACTAGGTACCGCTTTTAGTTCCATAAGTAGAAACATTATCTTTGTTCTCCTTCTTTCTATCTCCCTGGTTTTTCGACTGGGCTGCAAATCGAGTACCAAATCTGCAAGGATGCGCCAGCCTCTATTATAGGAGTTCTAGGTATACCCACAATGTATTAGATGCGTTCAGTGCCACGTCAAACTGACCCAAAAAATAAAATAAAATAAAATAAAAAGTAACAACAATTTAGATACCACATACAGTTTTTAAATCCATAGTTTCATGCTGGTTAACTTTTTAATGCCGATTTTCACGTACAGAAATGTTTATTTTATGGAAACAAACAAAATTTTTTTTGTAGGAATCTCGCAGTTTTCTTTAAAAAAAAGTATTTTTGCTCCTATGTTTCGTTTTTATTCTGCCAGAGTGAGCATTATTATTTCTTTTCTTATTATATTTTAATATCTATAAGAAAAACTTGATTTATTTTCATTTCTATAACTAAAATGTATTATATACAGGGATAAAATTAAGAAAAAAATAGTTGTGTTGCGTTTCCAAAATAAGCCGGACATATATAATATATGTATTTTGGCAGAATATCAACACAAGTATTTTTTTATTAATTTTAAGTAGTATGTCAGAACCAAGGCCTGATTACAGCACAGGCCAGCTAGGCCGTGGCCTTGGGCCCACTGCTGATAGGGGCCTCAAATTGACTAAAGTGATTTAGAGAAAAAAATCTTAAAATTGCAGTTTACTGCAATTATGTTTCAAAAATCAAAACAGATTTTGGTAAACTTTATAACCGTATCGTAATATCTAATAACCCCCGAATACAGCCTTAAAAAATAGCTACTATTTTGGTACAAGGAGGCCCCGAAAAACTACTGGGACTTGGGCCCCATACAACCTTAATCGGGCTCTGGTCAGAACTCAAAATTGACGTTGGTGAGGATCGACATAGAGCCATGCTGCTCCAGCCAGTGTATCACAAATTGTGCCCCTGGTCGCAAGTAAACTTGTGTTTATGCAATCTAGCGTCATTCATAAGGGCGTGTCTTAATACCTTTGTAATTTTTGTTGAATAAAGTGTTAGTATTATTTTATTAGAAATAATATTTATTTATGATGCATTTTGCCTTATATTGTTAGATTTAAAGAATGTATAGTAAATTATTACATTGTAATATACACAAATTTTTCTTTTACTATGAATGAAAAAATGTGTTTATTAACATACGTGTACTTAAAACTATACAAAAAACCACTATGATTTATAACGTTGTACCAAAAAGAGCATCTACATCAGGATTGAAACTTTTTAGAGCCTCAAGCCGCTGTTAACGTAAAGTTTAAGGAGAGATTGCCATGTCACAAAGAAGATTTCTTCACAATTTTCTTTCTTAATCCACAAAATATGTTTTTTTTCTTTTTTAAACAATTTTTTTGGCAGTAGATAAAATTAATAATATATTTTTGAGAAACTGGTTGATCATCCTGCGACCGGCTGGTCACAATGTATGCATCTCGACCAATAGTTTGGTAACCACAATTAGACATATTACACTGCTATTTAACCGCTTCAGGGGCAAAGTACTCTTCTACCTAAAATATTGAAATGATTGACTGACACCAAAATTAACGAACGAATTTATTTTAAAAAAAAGTTAAAGCTTTTCTTCATGTACCTTATAAATTCAAAATTTGATTATAAAATTCTCGTGTCATTGGGGCATTTTGGAATTAAAATTAAGTGGTATATATAATATACCGGGGCCCTTCAAGGGGTTAACGTGAATATAAGACAAAGATCAGCGATCCGCCCATTTTATATTGCTAAAGTTTCTGCATTGATGCTTGTATTACAAATGGATATATATCGCATTGGTGATGGGCAGAGTGCAGATTAAAAGAAAAAACAGGGATGGGTACAGATGTAATGAAAGCGTATTAATACGTTTGACGCAGCGCGTAAGCCTAGTAGTAGTACCCAGAATGCTATATGATTTATCACAATTAACATTACATTGAAAATCAAATAGTTCTCTATCCTCAGAAAAATGTAACCACTGCTGTCATCGTTCTAAATGAATTTTTTTGAGACCAGAAGTCTTTCTAGGATAATAATAAGAAAACTATTACATATAAAACATAAAACTTAGTAGTTTAATAGAGATTTGTTCAACAAACACACTGAAGCAGACAGTTTTTAAACCGAAGAATTAATTTATGAGTTGTATAATATTGAAGTTGGTCAAAATAGTTCTGCTAAAATTTTTTTATAGGAACAAAAACTATGCGTAGTAATTTAACCATTTTTTCTAAGGATAAACTTTCTGTGCGCAGTGTGGAATTAATTTTTTGAATTTTACTAATTAAATTTTTTTTTCCAAATTTTTATTAAAATTTTCATTATTTTGATAAAGATTTATTTCATATTTCGAAAAGGCCAATTTTTATATTATTGTCAATTTGTAAAAGAGCACAAATAATAATATTCCCTTCCAATTAAAAAAAAAATGTATTTACACGTGACTATTAAAACAGAAATAAAACTTTAAAATAATTATTAAATGATCACGTGTTAAAAGCAGTAAATGTGTAAAATTACATCAGAAAAAATGTACTTGCACGGGAATATAAAAAAGAGAAATAAAACTTTAAAATAATAATTAATTTAGTACGCGTTAAAAGCAATAAACCGAGAAAATTACGCCATATTTAAAATGCTCAAATATTTCCAAACAGTTTCGAATAAAAAATATATTTACACAAGAGATTTATTTATTTCGAAAAAAAAAAAAAAAACTTTATATTGTTGCAAATTTTAAAACAATATAAATAATATATTCTTTCACTTAAAAACTGTATTTTCTATGAAAATATTAAAAATAGGCAGAAAACTTTGGTGAAAATTTACTTCATATTGGAAAAGATACATTTAAAACGTTTTATTTAAAACAATTTCCTTCTAGCGTCGTTATAAAATTTCGTGAGGCAGCGACATTGTTTGCTTAGCCATTTTATATAGGTTTATTTTCGAATGTTTAATTGATCTTATTTAACCAATCACGAAAACAGTCGTTAGCTGTATCGATAACAGTTGAGTCGGCCTTAAGGCTGCTCGTCAGTAAACTTCTCAATTCCCCGCGCTAATGTTATTCCTATGGGCGTAGGATGCATTTGTATTTTTAAAATATCTCATCGAAAAATTAATATTTTCAGCTTCTGTTTTCTTGTACTGTTCTTAAAGAATGTCTCTTTTTTTTCTTAGTTATCAAAATATTTCTAAACCATGTGCCTAATTAATATTTTTATGTGTTAAAATCTTAGCGAAACTGAATAAGATTTTAACATTTCATATAAAATTCAGTATATATTTTAGAAAAAAATCGACTACTAAGAAAAAAAGAGACATTCTTTAAGAACAGTACAAAGAAAACAGAAGTTAAAAATATTACTTTTCTGAGGAGATATTTTAAAAATACGAATGCATCCTACGCCCATAGGGATAACATTAGCGAGGGGAATCGGGAAGTTTACTGACGAGCAGCCTTAAAAGCCCTCAATCAAATGAAATGAATGGAAACCCGATTACTGGAGCCTGCTACTGGTCGTTTAAATTCAAATTTCCTGTAATTTTAAAGCAAATCAAATTGGCGTGTTTTAGATTCTGCGGTGTTTGGACGGGGGTAGGCGTGGCGAGCGTAGTTGTCATGGGGCAGAGCCCCCTAGGAGCAGAAAGAGTGGTCGAAAAAAAAAGTTAAAATATTTCCTTCCTGCGAAGCAAATATGCGAAACATATAAATGCAAGCTGTGTGCGTGCACTACTATTTAGAATTTCCAAGGAATCTAGCACCACTATTTTTGATTAGAAAATTTCTATTTAATTATTCGTACAATTTGTACTCGCATTCTTTAACCCTTTATATCCTGAATTAATTTTCCAGCTAACTTTTAGAATCCTTGATTATTCCCACCAGTTATTATTATTATTATTTTTTTTTTTTTGTAAAGGTTTCCTTATCTAATCATAGCATTTTTGCGATTCAATTAGGTGAAAATTTCTCATTTGAAAAACCGGTGGTAACAGTTTAAAAATTCTGTAAAAGACGCTCGTCGCGAAGGGGTTAAAGTGGTACTTATAAGTACCGTCAGGATAAAAAGGGTTAATCACAGAATTGGTGCTATTTTTCTGCAGTTGAATAAGGCGAAACATTTTAGTAAAAAATTACACGCACCTGTAAATGTGATCAGTGCTGCAGTCGTAAGAAGCCAAAAGCTGTATGCTATAGGCAAAGTATAAGCGAAATCTGTACTTAAGAGACAGAAAATATATAAAATTTCTTTAAAGAAAAAAGTGGGTAAGTGTGATCGAAGATCGCACAAAGGGTTTCGTTTAATATTCCTTTCAAAACACTTTATCCTTTCTTTAATAAATGCAAATAAATTTCATTTTCAAGGAAAAAAAAAGCAAATATGTTTTTTATAAAGTAAAATTTTACCGGTATATTTTCGTTTTTTCGAATATCTGAACCGGTCCGATGACGAGCAAAGACCGCTTTTATACTCTGTGGTAATAATATCTGTCATGCGGACTAAATGCGATATTAAAAAAAAAAAAAAAAAATTCAAAATTAAACATGTTGTATAGAGAACTTCAAAATGTTAGACGTCAGATTAATGTGTTTTAAATTCTCTAATGTCGTTATATTAAGCTGCTTTCTGTATTTACACATAATCGTATTCCTTGTATTATTGAGAAATGTTTGAAAATTTCCGTTTTATTGCCAATATGACGTCATATTAATCTTTTTTTCGATTGGTGAAACTTTTTATTTTATTTTCATTTGTCATGTGGCAATCTTTCAATAGAAAATTATTGTAGAAAGAATTTCATTGTGGATTTTTAATTGTTTGCAACTGCTATAACAAAAAATGTTTAAATTTAATAGGAAAAGGCTGTTAGATATTTGTTTTTTTTTTATATCTCTCTATATTAAAATAATATGATTTTTTCAAATTTTATGATTTTGAGCTTCATAGTGGGTATTCAGCTATAAGCACACATAACTTCATGACTATAAGTTATATAGTTTCTGAGAGCCAGCTCTGTGACAGACAGACAAAGAAGCGGAACTAATAGGGTTTCGTGAGATGAACGAAACCCTAAAAACAGAAATTTACGAAGTAAACTACCGTTCCTAAATCCAAATATAGAATCCAAATTGCACCATCATTACAATTTTAAGAGGAAGATTTTTATAATAATAAGCAATAATGAAGGACAGCTGTCTTCTTTTACAATGTTAGATAAAATTGAAAACATGGAATAAGCGATTTCACAGTCTTAAGTATCAAATCAATGAAAAATATCATGAAAAGCTAATTTGTTGAAATTTATTTCTTGCTCATTGTTCTTTTGGTGTACTTCCCTTTATGTGTCCAGCAATAAATCGCAACCTACGCCCCCCCCCTCTCCTCGTTTACTAGTGTACTTGGTCTGTTTTATATTCTTTTATTTATAGTTTGCTTACATTTAACATCATACGCGTTTTATTATTTACACAATTTACACTAATGTTTTAGTAAGACATAAAGTATTTAATTTTAAAAGGAAGTTTTCCTTCCTCCTAAATAGGGCATGTGTTACAGTAATTTCATTGGCATATTTTCCTTTAGTAATGTAAAATGAATAATTGTTAAACAATTAGTTTTAGTGAGAGGGTAGGGTATTGGTGAAGAATAATAAAATGAATTTACCTAATTACTGATAAAATAACTTACTCACACCACTATGTATAATTCATTTTGTTGTGGTAACTAAAATTTGTCAATTTGCTACGACTATGTTGAGTGAGCCAGATGTTTTTCTGCCTATGACCACAGGCTATTGTAAATTTCTAAATTTTAACAACTGTGACGAGTTGTCGGCTAAACTGAATAAGCTTAAGAGTATTACTCCTAAAGATTTTCCCACTTTTTCTTCTCCAAAGAAAACTTTTCGCAAAAGGAAAATATCCGAAACGGAAAATTCCATTCCGCTTAAAAATAAATATTCTGAATTACCCTCGGAAGCGAATATAGATAGCTCACAAAATTTTGAAACCCAAATTAATAGCCAAAATTCCGATATGGAAGGTGACGTTACAGAGTCTCCTAAGGAAATCGTCTATCCCCTATAAATCGAATTTTCTAACAATGAATGGCACATAATCGCTCAGGAACTAAAAAATCTTGACGCTGGCAACGCTCCTAAAGTGAGTCTTAACAATGATCTTCTAAAAGTCCAACCTAAATCTGGAAACCAGTTTAGAGAAATCCAGCGGTACCTTTCTGGTAAAAACCTAAAATATACAACTATTTCATCACCTAAGGATTTGCGACCCAAAAAAAATTGTGTTCGAGGCATCCTCCCCCAATACTGACCCCCAACATATCATCAAAGACCTGAAAAACCACGGCTTCCAAGCTACTCGTGCCGCTATGATGAGAAGCAGAAAAACGGGCTTAGCAATGCCCCTCTATATGGTCAACGTTCTCCCCCGCAAAGACTTCGATTTGATTTTCCAAATCAAGGAATTGTGTGACATTAGTGTCACTATTGAACAATTTCGCAATTCCAACAACATTAAACAGTGCCAACGTTACGGTCACGCTTCTGAAACGTGCAATTTCACCCCTAAATGCGTAAAATGCTCTGACCTGCATCTCTCTACTGAGTGCCCTGACCAGGGCAAAATTACTCCTAAATGCGCTAACTGCAATGGCATGCACCCTGCCTCGTACAGGGGCTGCCCTAAAAACCCCCAAAACATAAAAAATAAAGCTAAAATTCCTATTCCTAGAAATAAAAGTCCCAATGAAAACTACGACTTTGTTGAAATTCTTAAAAGTTTCAATTATACCGCTACGGCTAAAGATAGCAATTCCCAAAATGTCATTGATGACGCTATACAGGAACTTTCCGGCTCCACTAACCCTGAGGGTATTTCTCAACTTCCCCCTCTCCCTAACCCGAACCCCCTAAACGAAATATTCCAAACCTTCAACGACTTGAAAGAAGTCCTCAAGCTATCCAAACTTCTCAAAAGTATCCAAAAAAATCGCCCAAAATATCAAAAAATGCAAAAACCCATTTGAAAAGATGTTTGTTATCATCAACGAGATAGAAATATTCCCTAACGAGTTTAATCTCACCGACTAGTCGGTGCCCTCTGGGCTGTTATACTTGAAAATTCAAAAATTTTTCTATCTTTTTGGAAAAAAAAAAAAAAAAAAAATTAGATAATTATTTTAAATTATTATATTTTGTATGGTCACTGAAAAGTGTCTTTTTTTTTTATTATTGTTGTTGTTTTGCCTCCTTTTCCAGACTGGCATTTTGCGCTGATTTTCGAACTCGTCCGAACCCTATTTTATTAAACTTTTTTATCAGTAGAAAACCTACTGTTGCTATACCTTTCACTCTAAATTTTGACTTTTTCCTTAATCATCTTTCCTATTTTTCTCTTAATACTTTTTATCCCCATTTTTCTGCTCTTGCAGTTCTTAAACATTTTCCATTGGCTCACTTTATAATACAGTCTATTCTCATTCGTCTGGGCGTTAAGTTGATCGCAACTAGGAAGCCCATTAAAGCTCACAACCTGTTCGGCTACTACTCGGGCTCGATAGGACCAAATTAAATTATGCGGATGAACGCTTTGACGGCAGATCTCCGCGGAATCGTCTAAAAGCTAGGGCTATCTCAATATACAAATCATATTGGCGTTTATTGAGAGTCTGCGGTGTCTGGACCGGGGTAGGCGTGGCGAGCGTAGTTGTCATGGGGCAGAGCCTCCTAGGAGCAGAAAGAGTGGTCGAAAAAAAAATTAGAATATTTCCTCCCTGTAAAGCAAATATGCGAAACACATAAATGCAAGGTGTGCGCAGGGCCCGTTTAAGACTTATAAGTAGGGGAAGCCCGGCGTCACATTGGGGCCCCCCTTTTACTCTGCCAATTATGCTTCAACAATTTGAAATTTTACCATCAAAATTTCGAGTAAGCAACACTTTTAATATTAAACTAAAACTTACTACCTATATACATATAAAAATATTTCATTGTATACATAATTATGCATAACAAATTAATTTTGTAAATGAATTTACAAATATGGAATACGTGCGAATATTTGAACTTCAAAATATATTTTATGCGTTGCAAATTACATGATTTGCCAGTGCTAAGAACAATGGAGAGACAACAAATATTTGACGTAAATTTATGCTTGGCTGAAATGCAATTTTGCTTCTATTTTATAAACAGAAATTTGGTATCACCTGTATGCTAATTACTTTCCCCTTTATTTAACTAACCTATTCTCCATATTTTATATCATTTCTCCACTCTTTATGAATATAAACAAAATATAATTATACAGATTAAATTTCCTGTTATATTTAGCACGTTTGAAATTAAAATATAAAACATAAGAAAAATGAAAACAAGTTGCATTTAATCACTGTTTTTATACCATTTATTATATAAACAGAAAAAAAATAATAGAGTATAAATGTGTTATATTAATAATCTGGGGGAAAATTTAGTAGCTATAATTAAGAAAAAAATACATTTTTACCCTGACTGAAATTGCCCCCCCCCCCCTAAAAATTAGTTTTGAAAAGTAAATTTGGGGGCCCCTTTGTATTTCAGAAGGTAAGCTCAGGCTTCACAGGCATATTCGGTAAACAGGCCCTGGGTGTGCGCACTACTAATTGGAATTTCCAAGGAATCTAACACCACTATTTTTGATTAGAAAATTTATATATAATAATTCGTACAATTTGTACTCGCATTGTTTAATCACAGAATTGGTGCTATTTTTCTGCAGTTGAATAAGGCGAAACATTTTAGTAAAAAATTACACGCACCTGTAAATGTGACCAGTGCAGTAGTCGTAAAGAAGCCAAAGGCTATATACGCTATAGCTAAATCTTTACTTAAGAGACAGATAATATATAAAATTTCTTAAAAAAAAAAACAGAAAATTAGGGAGTAAATTTCCGTTTCTAAATCAAAAATGCACCATCATGTACGATTTTAAGATAAAGATTTTTATAATAATAAGCAATAATGAAGGACAGCTGTCTTCATTTACAATGTTAGATAAAACTGAAAACATAGAATAAGGAATTTCATAGTCTTAAGCATCAAATCAATAAAAAATATCATGAAAAGCTATCTTGTTTATTTTTATTTCCCGTATTGTTCTTTTGGTGTATATCCCTTTAGGTGTCCAGCAGTAAATCGCCAACCCTTTTTTTCCCCCAGTTTGCCAGTGTACTTCGTCTGTTTTATGTTCTTTTATTTATAGTTTGTTTGCATATCATTATACACATTTTATTATTTACACAATTTACACAAATGTTTTAGTAAGACATAAAGTATTTTAATTTTAAAAGCAAGTCCTCCTTCCTCCTAAATAGGGCATGTGAGACAGTAATTTCATTGGCATATTTTCCTTTAGATGGATAATTATAAAGATAGATTATAAAAATGGATAATTGTCAAACCATCAGCTTTAGGAGAGGGTAGAGTATCGGTGAAAAATATTAAAATAAATTTATTTAATTACTGCTAAAATAACTCTTTCACACCACTATGTGTAATTTATTTTGTTATGTATATCTTATTTTTCCCGTTTCCTTCTGACTGCGGTCTTGACGGACCAAATTAAATTATGCGGATGAACGCTGTATAACAGCAGTTCTCCTCGAAATTGTCCAAAATGTGTATAGCGGTGTGTACCAGGGGTATGCGAATCTAGCACAAAGCCCATACACGTAAAAGCCAAGACAGTTGTACGCAAAGATGGATACACAAGAAAGAGAAGACACTCGCGTGTTAGAAGAGGGCGCAAAGTAGCGCCACCGGAGTTGCAATGGTAGCGATTAGAACTAAAATGTTCGATAGTGGGCGGGGTGCTTCCGCGCTCAGTTATTGGTTTTGCTTTCATGGCGATCGCGGCAGTATTGCAGCAACGGCAACTTTCAGAAATTTTCCATCTTGTCATTACACAAACTTATAGAGGGATGAAATATTTTAATTTGTAATGAAAACTAATCAGTCATTTAATTTTAAAACTTAGTTATTTTCTGTTTACTTCTTATAATTTATAATGGCGAGAAGAATACGAATATTTTAAAAGAGATTAATGTCTGAAACAGTGTATATATATTTTTAAATTCATAATAATTTAATTGAATATTTATTATAGGAGGTTAATATTTACAACAAATACTTTTTAACAAAAACATTCGTATTTTTCGATTATAAGAAGTGACCAGAAAATAAAATTAAGCATCAAAAGAAACATAATTTGATTAGTTTTCATGAAAAATTAAAATATTTCATCACTCCAAGAGTTTGTTTAATGACAGGATTGAAAATTCGTGATTGCCGTTACTGTCATACAGCCGCAAAAAAATAAACGCAAATTCCATAAATTACTTAGAAAAAAGGTGTATCGTGCAATCTGTTTCTGGAACCATGAAATAGCGTTTTTTTTTTTTTTTTTTTTTTTTTTTTTTTTTTTTTTTTTTTAAATGCCTTTTAAAATGTTGAGTAGTCTAGTATAAACATGCCCAATTGTTTAATTTTTATTAAATACTGCAAGTATGTGGTTTTGTTCCATAGAGGTACATAAAACACATTTTATTAAAAACAAGAAATATTTAGAAAATTTAGAATTCAGGATTTTTTTTTTATAAGCAAATATTTAGAGAATTTTGTTTCTTTAAAACTTGTATCTAAAAAATCTGATAATCTGTAAGCATATCCAATTTTTGTTTTATGAAACTACATAAAATATTAGATTATACATAATTATTTGGATAAATAAAATTTCCACTTTTTTTTATTTGAAAATTAAAAACTTTTTCATTAAAAAAAAAAAAAAAAGGAAAATAAAGATGTTTCTTTCTAAATTATATTCTTATAAAATCTGATAAGTACTGTAAATATTCTGATTTTTAAGCTACATAAAACATATTTTATTATATATTAAATAACATTTAGACTTTTTTTTTTCTGAAAGAATACTTTTTCTCATTTTTTTCTCTTGCTGTAAAATTTGATTTCTAAAATTATTTTTTAGGAAAACATTTATTTGGATTCATAAAGTGCAGAACTTTTTAACAGTTTTACACAGACATCATTTTCAAATGGAAATATTTCATTTACCAGTTCTAAAATTATCTGTTAAATCTTGAAAGAGAAAAATGCCTTTACACATGAAAATGATGTAATTTTTTAAAAGTACCTAACTGATAATGTTCATTTTCATCTAGAAAACTACTGCCTACTACGATTGTGCTTAAATTGTGTAATTTACACTGGCTTTACCTTCCTCCAGTACCAGGATTATTCTTCACTCAAGTAAAAAACTCTCGCAAGCTAATGTTAAACCTATGGGAAAGTTCTTTTCAAATTTCTCGTTTGAATTTATATATAAATATATATATATATATATATTTATATATTTTTGGCACAGGATAGCCGATGTTAAACTCTAATAGGGCCATTTTTTAATTTTAGATTTTGGTTCCGAATTATTTTAATAAAGGTAGTTTCACTTCCAAACTAGTTCGAAAAGGGAAAGAAGCTGTATTAAAAAGAAATCTAACCAAAATGAAAAAAGTAAAAGATGGCCCTATTAAACATCAACATCAGCTATCCTGTGAAAATAAATACATAAATGTATCAATTAAAAAATATTCAAATTCAAACGAGAAATTTGAAAAGAACTCTCCTATAGGTTTAACATTAGTTTGCGAGTGAGGAGTCCCCTTAATGCCTAAATCCTCTTTTCTCCTATACTTGCAAAGAACCCATTCCCAGAAAGGCAGAATGTTTCTGTTAGCAAAGATTATATAATATTTAAACCATAATTCATATTTTCATCAAATGTTACAATTCAATACAGTCACGCCAAAATGATTTCAAATATATATTTCAAAAATTATGTTGGTATCGAGATTAGGATTTAATCTCAAAAGAAGAAAAATGCCATTACCAATTAAAGTGACATCATGCTTAAAAGTTAAAAATACACATGATTAAGACTAGTATCTCAAAACACAGAACGATGAAATGTCTTCGCCGTTGCAAAATGATGTCATAAGTACCTTTTTATTGACAAAACAAAAAATACTTCAAGTAATAGGATCCTGATGATGTAATTTTTTACTCACATTTTGTTCCATGCGTTTAAGCTCCCATATGATTAAGGATTTTCGGAATTTACTTTTAAAATAGCATGAATAGAAAATCACCTGGTATCTCAAAATAGATTTACCACCCACTTTAATAACAGAAAAAAAAACATGGTCAACAAAAATTATTGGAAATAAAGTTAAAATACCAGTGCCAAAAAATGAGCACTGTGATCAAAATAATTCTAAATTAAAACTTATAATCCCGTCTCCATGCTTTTTCAAGTACTCCCATTTCTTTAAATGTCATAATTAATAACCACAAGAAAAACAGATTTCTTTTTATTAATTAGCATATAATTTATATTGTGCTATAATCAAACAATATAAACTTATAACCCCCTCTCCATACTTTTTCAAGTACTCCCATTTCTTTAAATGTCATAATTAATAACCACAAGAAAAACAGATTTCTTTTTATTAATTAGCATATAATTTATATTGTGCTATAATCAAACAATATAAACTTATAACCCCCTCTCCATACTTTTTCAAGTACTCCCATTTCTTTAAATGTCATAATTAATAACCACAAGAAAAACAGATTTCTTTTTATTAATTAGCATATAATTTATATTGTGCTATAATCAAACAATATAAACTTATAACCCCCTCTCCATACTTTTTCAAGTACTCCCATTTCTTTAAATGTCATAATTAATAACCACAAGAAAAACAGATTTCTTTTTATTAATTAGCATATAATTTATATTGTGCTATAATCAAACAATATAAACTTATAACCCCCTCTCCATACTTTTTCAAGTACTCCCATTTCTTTAAATGTCATAATTAATAACCACAAGAAAAACAGATTTCTTTTTATTAATTAGCATATAATTTATATTGTGCTATAATCAAACAATATAAACTTATAACCCCCTCTCCATACTTTTTCAAGTACTCCCATTTCTTTAAATGTCATAATTAATAACCACAAGAAAAACAGATTTCTTTTTATTAATTAGCATATAATTTATATTGTGCTATAATCAAACAATATAAACTTATAACCCCCTCTCCATACTTTTTCAAGTACTCCCATTTCTTTAAATGTCATAATTAATAACCACAAGAAAAACAGATTTCTTTTTATTAATTAGCATATAATTTATATTGTGCTATAATCAAACAATATAAACTTATAACCCCCTCTCCATACTTTTTCAAGTACTCCCATTTCTTTAAATGTCATAATTAATAACCACAAGAAAAACAGATTTCTTTTTATTAATTAGCATATAATTTATATTGTGCTATAATCAAACAATATAAACTTATAACCCCCTCTCCATACTTTTTCAAGTACTCCCATTTCTTTAAATGTCATAATTAATAACCACAAGAAAAACAGATTTCTTTTTATTAATTAGCATATAATTTATATTGTGCTATAATCAAACAATATAAACTTATAACCCCCTCTCCATACTTTTTCAAGTACTCCCATTTCTTTAAATGTCATAATTAATAACCACAAGAAAAACAGATTTCTTTTTATTAATTAGCATATAATTTATATTGTGCTATAATCAAACAATATAAACCTATAACCCCCTCTCCATACTTTTTCAAGTACTCCCATTTCTTTAAATGTCATAATTAATAACCACAAGAAAAACAGATTTCTTTTTATTAATTAGCATATAATTTATATTGTGCTATAATCAAACAATATAAACCTATAACCCCCTCTCCATACTTTTTCAAGTACTCCCATTTCTTTAAATGTCATAATTAATAACCACAAGAAAAACAGATTTCTTTTTATTAATTAGCATATAATTTATATTGTGCTATAATCAAACAATATAAACCTATAACCACCTCTCCATACTTTTTCAAGTACTCCCATTTCTTTAAATGTCATAATTAATAACCACAAGAAAAACAGATTTCTTTTTATTAATTAGCATATAATTTATATTGTGCTATAATCAAACAATATAAACCTATAACCCCCTCTCCATACTTTTTCAAGTACTCCCATTTCTTTAAATGTCATAATTAATAACCACAAGAAAAACAGATTTCTTTTTATTAATTAGCATATAATTTATATTGTGCTATAATCAAACAATATAAACCTATAACCCCCTCTCCATACTTTTTCAAGTACTCCCATTTCTTTAAATGTCATAATTAATAACCACAAGAAAAACAGATTTCTTTTTATTAATTAGCATATAATTTATATTGTGCTATAATCAAACAATATAAACCTATAACCCCCTCTCCATACTTTTTCAAGTACTCCCATTTCTTTAAATGTCATAATTAATAACCACAAGAAAAACAGATTTCTTTTTATTAATTAGCATATAATTTATATTGTGCTATAATCATGGGCGTAACTAGAACATTTTTGTGGGGTGGGCACAGGCCCCCAACCTGAAAAGTTCTTTGTGTGTGTGTTTGTGTGTATATGCATGTAGGGAAATACGTAACAAACTTGTAATGATACCAAACTCGTTAATTTAATGAAGAATTTGAGTAAAAATTAGCAACAATTTATTATTGAGGTTAATGGGAAAGAATATTATTGCGTGTGATACTGCAATTTTTAAGATGACCAGACGTACTGAGACAGTGCTAGTTTTAGACAATGTGTCAGTTTCCCAACTTCTAGATTTAACGCCCAGGTTTTTAAGGTGTTTTTTAAATGATTTGCGGAACAACATAAAATTTTCTGACGCAATTTCTAACTCATTTTTAAACGTAAAGGCATAAAATTGGTAAACCTTACTATTTAAGCGATTTGGATTCGAATTACGTTTTCCATTTTTTGATAAATAGCTTACTTATTGTGTTATAAGCGAATCTGGTCACGTGACCACGCGTTTTTCGTGCTCTTCGGGCTGCCGCGGCGAGATTTCGGTCTAAAACGTCGACTTTGATCAGTTTTTTCTGAAAGATCTTCTGCTTTTACCAAAAATGGAAAACGTGTTTCGATTACAAAGTTTCTGAATAACCAGACCTGCTCATTTCATGATTTCCGAACAAAAATGAATTTTAAAAAAATATGTCTGAAAATAGCTCTTTTGGATTTGAGAACAGCCTTAACAGAATCCTTAAATAGGGGGTAGTTAACCTAGCGATTGCGGGCACATTTGAGCCCATCGACTCATTTTCTTACGATCATGAAACCTCTATCAATTTATATATATATATATGCTATTTTGCACATATGGGTTTTTAAACGTGGGGGTATTTCGAACGTTCTCAGTCTGTATAAGTTTTCTTATAAAATCTCTGTCGACAAAATATTCAAAGATTCATTCACACTGAAAAGTTTGCCATTATCTTCCACATTTCTATCCTCAATGGTTGAGAAGAATCTTTGTTACGGTTTGCAGTTAATTTTCATAAACATATATCTCTATCCATTCAGTATCTTTATGTGTAATTGTGAAGTTTTATGTAATAGACTCACAGTTAACCCATTCGGGACCATGGGTGCATATATGCACCCTCAAAAAAGAGCATACATAATTTGTTTTAGGCACCAGTAAAAAATAAAAGTAATATTTGCTTTCTCTAATTAGAGCATTTTTGTGATAGTTTAAGTAAGGGTAGATTTTTAAAAAAAACTGGTGCCAATCGAATAAAATTTATGCAAAAGCCGCCGGTCCCGAAGGGGTTAAATAAATATGTGTGCGTACGTGAGAGATAGGGAAAAGGTGCTCCCACGAAGATGAAGATGGTTATAAAGTTCAAATTAGCCAGTGATAGTAGAAAGATGGACGACCGCTGCGCCTAAATTATCCCGGTTTTCAAAATTTAACTTATGAAGAAAAAACAGATTCTTTAAAAGAAAACGTTGGAAGACACAAAATTCTACTTCTCTGTTAACAAAATCATTGAAGCAATGCACTGTCTGTATAAAAAAATACCGTAAAATCTATGAAAACAGAACTTGTATTAACCCTTTGAAGGGTGGTGGTATACTACTTATACAACTTAATTTTAATCTCCGCGACTGGCTACAATTGCACCAGAAATTTTGAATAAATTTTTGCCTATTTTTAGTGTGTGAAGAATATTATTTTAAAATCAATTTGTCAGTAAATTCCTCTGACATTAAATTATTTGAATCTTTTATCAACATACTTTGCCTCTTTCAAATTTTGCCAAATATATTTTATTTCGATAGTATCGAATCACTTAATAGTCAGTAGAAATAGCGCAAAAAAGGGCCTTGCCTTACAAAAATTCGGGTAGTTCTGATTTTTGGGTATGCTGTAAAGGTTGACCCTCTAATAAAAAAACCAAGTTTTCGACCTTCTAGACCTTGTGCGTTTTTCACAATATTGAAAAAACCAATATTTTTCGGCACTTTTTTCGATTTTTCTTAAATAACTCAATTTTAATGCATTTTACAGAAAAAGCACTTTCACCATTTTGTAGAGCATAAAATTCTCTACAACATGCAGTATTCAGGTTTGTAAATTGTCCAAATAGGGGGTAAGATACAAAGCCGGGAAAATAGGGTAAAATTTGCAAAAAGTGCAAAAATCCACTAAAGACGTTAGTTTTTGCTTAATAACCTACTTTTAGTGCGTTTTAGAGACAAAAGAACTTTCACCATTTTGTAGAGCATAAAATTCTCTACAACATGCAGTATTCATGTTTGTAAATTGTCCAAATAAGGGGTAAGATACGAAGCCGGGAAAAGGGTTAAATTTGGAAAAAATGTAAAAATCCACAAATGACGTTAGTTTTTGCTTAATAACCCACTTTTAGTGCATTTTAGAAACAAAATTGTCATAATCAACTTTTTAGAGCATGAGATAGTCTATAGTTTCGTTTATTATAGGTTGACCGTCTAATAAAAAAACCAAGTTTTCGATCTTCTAGACCTTGTGCGTTTTTCACAATATTGAAAAAACTAATATTTTTCGGCACTTTTTTCGATTTTTCTTAAATAACTCAATTTTAGTGCATTTATCAAGCAAAAACTAACGTCATTTGTGGATTTTTACATTTTTTCCAAATTTAACCCTATTTTCCCGGCTCCGTACCTTACACCCTATTTGGACAATTTACAAACATGAATACTGCATGTTGTAGAGAATTTTATACTCTACAAAATGGTGAAAGTTCTTTTGCCTCTAAAACGCACTAAAAGTAGGTTATTAAGCAAAAACTAACGCCATTTGTGGATTTTTACATTTTTTCCAAATTTAACCCTATTTTCCCGGCTCCGTACCTTACCCCCTCTTTGGACAATTTACAAACATGAATACTGCATGTTGTAGAGAATTTTATGCTCTACAAAATGGTGAAAGTGCTTTTGTCTCTAAAACGCACTAAAAGTAAGTTATTAAGCAAAAACTAACGTCTTTAGTGGATTTTTGTAGTTTTTGCAAATTTTACCCTATTTTCTAGGCTTCGTTTCTTACCCCCTATTTGGACTATTTACAAACCTGAATACTGCATGTTGTAGAGAATTTTATGCTCTACAAAATGGTGAAAGTGCTTTTTCTGTAAAATGCATTAAAATTGAGTTATTTAACAAAATTCGAAAAAAGTGCCGAAAAATATTTGTTTTTTCAATATTGTGAAAAACGCACAAGGTCTAGAAGGTCGAAAACTTGGTTTTTTTATTAGAGGGTCAACCTTTACAACATACCCAAAAATCAGAACTAACCGAATTTTTGTAAGGTAAAATGCTATTTCTACTGGACTATAAATGAACTTCTTGGACTCATGTCAAAAATAGACTTGTGCTACAGTCTAGGTTTAGACTTCAGATCCTTTAAAATTTTGACACTGCAAAACTTGACCATTAAAGCAATTAAAAAAACAATACAAATAATAATTTAACAGTAACATTAATTTAATTTAGCATTTCAATAGTCAAATATAATATAGAATCTCTGACTAAATTAAAAGCAGTTAAAATCAGAAAAGAAATAATATAATCAATGAAAAAAATCACCCCGGCCCAGCACACAGCCAGAGGTAGATTTCGAAGTTAAGTACTAATTTCAGGTGATGCGTTGCACTGGAGAATGCGCTTATTTTTATTGGGAGGATGGAGGTTTCGCTTTACATGTTTTTGTTTGTTTATTTTGTTGTAAGAGTTGGTTCTTTCAAAACTTGTCAGTACAAAAATTGTAGATAATATTATGAAGAATTAAATTAAATTTAAACGGATTTGATATCTTGTGAATTGAAGAAGTTATGTTTTTCATTCTTCTTAAAACCCTGTTTTTTTAAACCGCTTGAGACTATTTTTAAGGATATCAAAAATCTGTCATGCGTATATTTTTGGCCCCTTTCCTAGAAGTAATAACTTTAAACGGAAGCGGAATGCTATATGTATCATAATTAAGAAATTATGTTTTTTTTTATGATTTCACAAAAAGTGTACGCCCATCCCCCCTGGTCCGATTTTGCCCATTAACGAACTTGACCGAGATTTTATCGCCCTGGATTTTATGTATGAGTTTGGAAGAGATTTGTGTAGAATTACAGAAGTTATCGAGTCCATAAAAAAGTGATATTTATATACAGCAGCACTCAAAAGTATTTTGACAAAGATAATAATTGACTTAATTAAAAATATTAATAAAATTAAAAAAAAACCAATCAATTAATTTATTTAACTATATTCAATGTTTCACAGAATTTTAATAATAATCATATTCTCGATGGTATGGAATATATTTTATTTATATTTTTATGCTAAACAAAATTTGAGCGAATACAATGTCAAAATACTTTTGAGCG
Source organism: Maratus michaelseni (assembly GCA_963931845.1). Classification (NCBI taxonomy): domain Eukaryota; kingdom Metazoa; phylum Arthropoda; class Arachnida; order Araneae; family Salticidae; genus Maratus; species Maratus michaelseni. Next base: position 150,037,370 of record OZ007598.1, on the reverse strand, counting down.
CTACTGTATATATAGATAGATAAAGTTTTGAACCGAGGGTTATTTTGGGTTCTAGGAGTCATTATCGGCGTAGATCTGCAAAAATGTTTCAGAACATAGGGCAGAATGTATTAGATAGTATTTCTTATGAAATCTACCTTAAAAAATAAACGTCGCCGGAATTTAAATTAAACTGAAAATAAATTTTATAATTACTTTTTTCAAAAGAAAGGTTTTTAATTTTTTTTTTTTTTAGATGTTTCAATTTCACAGCTAGTTGGGCTCTTCTTGCGAGCTTGGTTTGGAGCATAATTAAACCCATTGTTATTCTAACTCTTATTTAATTGTAACCCTATATAATATTTGGCAATATTTCACCTGTGAACAGTTAATGGGAAAATGCTTTAAAATTAATTTAATAATTTATAATTAAGTTTTAAAAATATTAAAATGTTATATTACCTTTGGAAACACGCATGAGAACATAAATTTTCTAATTCTAAAACATCAAGAAGTGAATCGATTCCAAATTCCACCTTCATATACAAGAAACAAGTTAAGAAAAAAAAAGTGTAAAAAAAAGTACCTTGCTATTTGAGAAACAAAAAAGGATTCTAAGTATCTTAAAGTCTTTTACAATCTTTTAAAAATCAGCTTGAAAGAGAATTAAACTGTTATTGGTGAAATATAAAGAGAAATATTCTATTTGATTATGATATTAAACACACACCCTGTTAGTAAAATAAAAAAAATCCGTTGGATGTCCCTTGTCTATTCTCATTTTCTGTTTAAAGTACTTTTATTAAATTACTGTAAAACAGAACTCATGTCTTTCTGCTACAGTCGTGCAATGATATTGGGAAAAAAAAGGAAAAAAATGAAATATGACTTTTAACTTTTTTCTTCCCGTGGTTGGATATAAATAATAAATTTGCAGATTTATTATTTACAATTATAAACAAATTTTTAGAGTAATTAAAGTCACTATATGTTGTCATTGGGGAGTATTTAAAATTAATTCTTATTTCTATCTAAGAAGATATTTTTAAATGAGCAAATTCGTCTTGAAACAATATTAAAATGTTAATAATTTCATAATGCATCCTTTTGGTATCAGGGTGGGGCTCTGATGGCACAAAATTATTCGGGTTTGGATTTCAAATCGTCGGGCTCGGTGTTCGGAAAAAAAAGAGTCCGAACTCATATCTATTTTACACATGTGTTGTTAATGGAAGTTTAAATAAAGATAAAATTATATTGGGAAACATGCATATTAAATTCGTATAACAATGCATATTAAATTACATTCCACTTACTTTCAGTGTCATAATTGCACCCATTCATGTAAATTGTTGACAGTACGTTTCTCCATACTTACAGTACGTTTTTCCAACTTAGCTTGAAAAATATTTAGAAATTAAGATTGGGATTTAGATTCCTTCTCGTTCTTTGCGTTTCAAGATCAAGTCGTGTTTTGTATATTCTTATCAGTACTCCACCTGCTGAGTGTAAAATTTCTATACCTTTTTTCCGTGATCTGTCTTCCCACTAATTAGCATGTGTACGGCCTATTTCCGTTTCAGATATTCAGCAATCGATAGCCAGTAATTTGATTTTTTTTTTTACTTTTAAAGTTGTGAATTTTGTTGATGAGTTATATGAATAGGATTCCGTTTTTAGCAATTGTTGGATTTTCCACATGCATCAACTGCACTTTTTGGAAGGAAATCACAAGTTGTGTGATTATTCTTTGTCAGTCCCTCTCTCATTATAAAAGGAGAAGAACATATGTGGACAAAGAATTAAAAAGAAAAAAAATACGAATAAGCCGAATTTACGATAGATACAACTCGATACATCACATACTGTAATTTATGAAAAATAACATTTTTTTCGAACTTTTGATGTTTTTCTATCTTTATCAAGCAGCCTCTTTGAAACAGTACTACTCTCTGCGCTTCTTTAAATCTCAACTCTCGGCTCACACATGAACATTCAAATACGCGTTCGCACCGGCTCTGATTACATTAGTTTTCACAACAGTTATATTTATTATATTTGTTTGTGTAGCCTTTTTTAATATCTGGAAAATTAAAATCTTTTATCAAAATTTTTACACATGAGTCTTGAAATTACTGGAGCTACTTGCAGCTTACCACTCTAGTTACTCCTGCCGTAAAGTATGAATGCAAATTTAGTGTTGTAGAAATCTGCATGGGTACAGGGCTGGCAAGCAACAGAAGCCCGGCCAGGTGCGTGGGCCAGGCTGATCTCGGACCAATTTTCTTTCATTAATTTCGGGGCCGGGACGGGGTTGCTTTTTTATTTCGGACTCGTGCCGGGCCAGTCTTGGGACTTGACAAGGACAGTGCCACCCAGAGTCCTAACCAGCCAGCAAAGTTATAAGGGGCTTTAAAATTATTTGTTGGGGCTAATTAACATCCGATTATTTTTCCTACCACTTTAATGATACAAAACATAAACAGAAAAAAAGAGGTCAAGTCCCCATGTCATAAAATTTTCTATTGCAAAGTTTTAGAAATTTTAAATGTAATATAGATGCTATTATTATTTTAAATATTGTGAAATCTAAAAGGATTCAAGAAGTTGCTGTGTGCGTGTGGAGGGCAGCCAAACCTCTCCCCAATCTAGTTACATCCCTGCTACTAATCCGAAGCAAGTATATTGCCGAAACCATGGAGAATTTCGAGGTATAACTTCAATGCTATAATGAAGTACATTTTTTAAATTTTTGTAACCCCCCCTCCCCCAGAGTCTAGTCGTCTGAAAGAAGCACTGGACACATCTTTCTAATTTGTTCTCTTCCTCTCATACCTTCGTACTTCACATGCAGTTCTTGAGAGTATTATGGTTAAAAAATGTAGTACATCTTTCGTTCAGTTTTATATTTATAAGATAGTTTTGTTTCCATGTGCCCAAATTCTAGGACAAATAAAATATTGTTTTATCTTGATTCAAGTTTAATTGCTCCATTGCACTCTCTACATTGCATAACAAAATATTGTTCCTTTAAACATTTTTAGAAATTTATCGGAAAAAGTTCTGAAAAAGTAGAAATTTGATTAAGAAGCATAAATGTAGCAAAAACACTGTGTGCGAACAGCATTTGAAATATCATGGGTATATGAAGAGGGGATGGAGGATGGGTGGAGTAGGAGAGAGCCAAGTCCCCTATCCTAAATCTTTATAAATAGAAGATTTAAAAAAATATATATTAAGAAATATAAATATAAAAACTGTTTGTGATTGTTATTGAACTGATTATTCAATGATTGCAATTTTATTATAATACTAGCTAACCCGACCGGCGTTGCTCGGGCCTTAGATAATAAATAAAAAGGGAAAAAAACGGAAAAGTTTTCGATAAAGGGAAAAGTTTAAAAAGGGAAAAGTTTTCGATATCAAGTCGAATGACCTAAACCCTGTTGAAATCGGGCCTATAGAACCCAAGAAAAGAATGCGCTCCCATATGGTGGAAGATGCCCCCCTGTAAATTTAACAAATTAATTTTAATGTTAACGCGAAATTTAATTTATGGATGAAATCACCCCTCTCTTTAAACTTAACCACTTATTTTGAATAGTAACGCAATTTTTAATTTATTGCTGAAGTAAGAACGTAAGTTTATGCCGAAAAAGAAATTAATATTTTTAAAAGGTGGTAGCTCAGGTCTAAGGAAATGTTTAGAAGTTTATAAAGTAGCTGGAGTACCCTAGAACTATGAAGAAAATTGAAAGAGAATCGGATCATTTTTAAAGAAGCGGCACCAAGGGACGAAAGAAGGAGATTAATATTAAAAATTGGTGATAACTGAGATCCGAGAAATTTTTTTGTCGTTCAAACAGTAGCTGGAAGCCCTAAGAATTTGTCAGAAAAAAAAAAACTAGCAAATAGGACGATTTTTAAGGGATGGGGTTTGTAGTAGGGGGCTCAGAAGGGGCCAACTCATAGTTTTGAGCAGGAACCTAAGACGAAAACATCTTAAAAGATCCTAGTACGTAGCGCTTTAGATTTTCAAATAGTCGAAATTAAGCATGTATAAATTAATCATTAGAATAAAATATTAAAGAAATACTTAAAAAGGTCCCTAGAGCCCAAATAAAAATATCAGGGTGGTAGCCCGGGGAGAGGAGTTCAAGACTCAACTTTTAAGCTATGCATTAAGATAATGACACAATTAGGGGGTGAAAATGCATGACACACAAAAAGTTTAAGGGCCCCGCACTGGGCCCAGGAGTTCAGGGTCCTAATTTGAATGTAGAAATGAGGGATTAACAAAATAGAGAAAAGGTATCTAAAACGAAGTAGATCGGATAAAAAGTTTGCAAGTTATTTAAAATTTAGGGCACAAAACTAAAGGGGCGCGAGAGGCCCGGGCCTGGACGGAGAATTTTTTTGTCGTTCATGTAGTAGCTGGAAGTCCTAAAAAGTTGTTAAAAAAACTAGTGATGACTTTAAGAGAGCTATAGCAAGGGGCTCAAAAGAGCCAACTGATGGTTTTGAGCTCTACGATGAAGGATCCGAATGGGAATGTAGATATGAGGGAATAACTAAATGGATAAAGGGCCCCAAAACGAAGAAGATCGAATTAAAAGGGGGCAAGTTATTAACAATTTAGGAAACAAAAACTTCAAAAGGGCCCCAGAGGGCCAGGATCTTACCTTTAATGTATGAATGTGGGGAAGCTAACTGGAGAAAAAAAAAGGACTCCCAAAACGAAGAAGATTGGATAAAAATGGGACAAGTTATTAACAATTTAGGACAAAAATCTAAAAGAAGACCCACGGGTCCCGGGTCTTAAAAAATTAAAAATCCTTGCCTCAGGTACATCAGGACCCAAATATTTAGACTTCTTATACTTACAGTAGATTTTGTTAGCCGTCGGCGTCGTACGCACACAACTTTCTTTTATTTGTATAAATGTGTTTGTTATAAAGGTTTGCATTATATTTTTCATCATAAGTGCTAACTGTTTTTCATGGCCGAAGTTATTAACTAGTTTTTTGTCACACAGATACCCTCTATCGTGCGTACACCCGATCTTTCAATTACTTCCTGGATTTTATCCCCCTCGTTACTTTGTTCGGACGAAGAATCGTTGTCAGATGTTCTATGGCCGTAGGTAATACGGTCGTTTCTTCTATTTTGCACAAAAAAAGAAAAAAATGACAGGAAGTATCCTGCTATTACTTACCCATCATACGTAGTATAGGGTAAGTCTTGTAATCGTTTTGAAAATCGAAAAAATTTTTTTTGACGGATTTACACGTTTCAGACACTGGAGATTCCGAAAAACATATTTTTAGAAAAAAAAATTTGCCGTCCGTCTGTGTGTCTGTGTGTCTGTGTGTGTGTGTGTCTGTAAACGCTCTATCTCCCGAAAAAATTGAGATAGAGACTTGCAATTTGGTATGTACTTAGTATGTAATAATGGGAAGAAGCCTATTTCATTTCAATAACCTCGATTAACCGGAACAATTTTTTTCGGACTCTCGAAATATTCGTTCTGATGAAAGGTACATAAAAATTTTCGAAATTGTTTATTTTAAGAAATGAATATAAAAGACAATAAAAAAACATAAATTTTGAATAAAGCACGAAGTCGATCGGATAATTAGTTGCCGAGATATTTGAAATCCTATTTGCCACACTCTTCGATTTTTCATGACCCTGTATTTCATCCAAATTTCACTTCAAAGATATATTTTAATTGGAAATTTGACGCTTAATCAGATGCAATAAACCGCTAGTTAATAGGATTATTATTTTTGGAGTTATAAGGAAAAACCTCTTTCAAGCAATTCAGTAATCGAGCCTTTAAAGTTTGTGACGTCATCAAGCCACGATTTTATTTGAATTGCATTGCATTTTATAAGTAGTTTACACATTTTTATTTTAATATTTTACATTATGCATATCCATGATGGGTAAGTATTACGGTGGCCCCCAACGACTAGTTTTTAGATGGAATGACCACCCAGTGCTTTCAACAGACTTATGACTTAGTCGAAAGGATGCTAAATTGCACTTCTTGAAATTATGTTTTCCCCATCAGCTTGTGAAGAAAAAATCTTTCATGTAATATTTAACTTTGTTCTTTCTGGATCATTGATGCTTCCATGCTATAGAAGAAATGTCCTTTAGATAGTGCCCCCCCCCCCCCCCCCGTCACATGCACAAGAACTGCCCCTGAATGCGCAATTCAATAATATATGTGTATTACATTTGTTTTTGTACTGTGCAACCTTTCAAAGATTTGGGTTGGAATATGCAAAATTTGAATTATTGCGTCATAATATTTCCACATGAGTTCAAAATTCTGGGGTGGGCACTGGAGCTGTCTGGGGTGGGCCGTGCCCACCCGGCCCACCCACTAGTTACGCCTATGGCTATAATCAAACAATATAAACCTATAACCCCATCTCCATACTTTTTCAAGTACTCCCATTTTTTTAAATGTCATAATTAATAACCACAAGAAACACAGATTTCTTTTTATTAATTAGCATATAATTTATATTGTGCTATAATCAAACAATATAAACTTATAACCCCCTCTCCATGCTTTTTCAAGTACTCCCATTTCTTTAAATGTCATAATTAATAACCACAAGAAAAACAGATTTCTTTTTATTAATTAGCATATAATTTATATTGTGCTATAATCAAACAATATAAACTTATAACCCCCTCTCCATGCTTTTTCAAGTACTCCCATTTCTTTAAATGTCATAATTAATAACCACAAGAAAAACAGATTTCTTTTTATTAATTAGCATATAATTTATATTGTGCTATAATCAAACAATATAAACCTATAACCCCCTCTCCATACTTTTTCAAGTACTCCCATTTCTTTAAATGTCATAATTAATAACCACAAGAAAAACATTACATTCCTTTTTATTATTTAACATATAATAAAAACATAATAAAAACAATCTACAAAACATTGTCATCCGATTCCAGTAACAAATTTTACAACCCATATGAGAACTTCCTGCAGAGAAAACTCTTCAGTGTTTTGTTTCTTCAAAGTTATCAGATCAGTAACAGGAGGCATAAGTTCCGATTTAATGAATGCATTGAAAAGGGTTTTGTCAGACAAGCCAAACCATGAAAGGATGTTTGCCTTAATATTTGACGAGATGTCTATAAAACCCTGTCTGGTGTATGACAAACAAAAAGATCATGTGGTTGGTTTCGAGGATTTCTCAGGAGGTTTTCGGACTGACAATGTTGCAAATCATGCCCTAGTGCTCGTGTTAAGAACTCTGACAGGCAGGAAAAAACTCCCCATTAGTTTCTACTTTTCTTGCTATGCCATTCATTCTGACAAGCTGTCAAAATACTGTCATGAAAGCTCTTACAGAGTTGCATCATGCAGGTGCTACTGTAAAAGTTCTTATATGTGATCAAGGAGGAAACAACACAAGATTGTTCAGCATACTTGGAGCAGATGTATCAAAGCCATTTTTTTAATTTAATGGTAAAAAAGTATACTGCATCTTTGATCCAACTCATCTTATCAAAAATTTAGGGGAGAATTTAATGAAGTATGATTTGCAGACTAATAGAGGGCTTGTTTCTTTCCAGCATATCAAAGATTTTTATGAAGATAAGAAATTACTTCTTAGATGTGCACCCAGGTTAACTGATGCACACATTTCTTCTACTGGATTCAATTCCATGAAGCTAAGTCTCTCTGCTTAAGTCTTTAGTCACAGTGTTGCTGCAGGCATGAATGTGTGTATATTAGCGAATGTTATACAGGCAAGTTCTGCTCTAACCGTAGAGTTTATTATGCATATTAACCATCTTTTTGATTCCTTGAATGGTACAAATAAAAACCTCAAAAAGGAAATGAATATCATTGTGCTATAAAAGAAGGTTCAATTCATCAATATTTTTGGAATGAGATGCTCCAATTTATTGATTCCTGGGGTTTTGTGCATACTCGTAAAAATGTTGATAAATGGAAGCAAAATCCTGGACCTCTGAATAGAAAAGGTTGGCTGCAGACACTGATAGCAATGATGCAACTCTCACAAGAAATGCTCCAAGACAGAGAATACTTCATGACTAAGCGATGTAACGAAGATTGCCTGGAAATTTTTTATCCGTATTAGAGGGTATGGTGGAAACCAAACAAACCCATCCGCATACGAATTCGGCACAGCTTACAAGCTGGCATCAATTAATTCTTTTACGTAAATAAATTTTCAAACTGTGAACCAGACAAAGATAAGTTTATGTTTTTTGTTTTGTCTTTTGCACCACAAATTGCAGAAGATGAAACAGAGGAGGAAGAAACCCAAAATGAAAATGATATTTCTTATAATCGTCTTATTATTGACGGATCTCGTTGTGATGAAGATGAGGATACTCTCCAAGAAACAGGTTTCGAAGCAGCCGATTTTTTATCACAAAATGTAATTACTTATTTGAGTGGCAACATATTCAGAAGAGTAGTAAATGAATTCGAACTTCATGAATGTGATATTTGTCAGCTTTTACTAGTTGACCCTTTCTGATTGTTCTTTGAACAATGGGTACATTTCGCCATCTGCATCTGCATGATCTGTTAGACCAGGGGCAATCGTGGAGCAAGTGCAAGTGGCAATGGTCCTTTTCCAAAAAGACTATTCCAGTTCTGTAAAATATCCTCCATAGTCGAAAAAGTAAGAGGTTGGTCGTCATCCTGCATCTGAAAAAAAAAAAAAATATATATATAAATAAAAACTTACATTCTACGTTTGTTAAGCCATACATGATAATTAGGATATCATAAACAGGTTCAGATCAACCTACGATCGAATGTGTAAAAATCATGAATTTTATTGATCGGCGTGTAAAAATCATGAATTTTGCCAATCGTGGGCGTAAAAATAATGAATTTTGTCGATTGTGTGCAGAAAAAAAATTGAATTTTGTCGATTGTGTGCAGAAAAAAAAATTGAATTTTGTCGATTGGCTATGTAAAAATTAAAATTCGTCATTCGGGAGTGTAAAAATCCTGAATTTAGTCGATCGCATGAGTAAAAATCATGAATTTTGTAGATCGGCCGCAGAAAACTAATGAATTTTGTCGATCGGCTATGTAAAATTATGGGTTTTTTTCTGTTTTCACACCCCCCCCCCCCTGGTTCGATTTTGCCCATTAACGAACTTGACCGAAATTTTATGCCCCTTGATTTTATGCATCAGTTTCGAAAAGATGTGGGAGCTGGAACCGCCTACTTCGAAAAATAACTTGTTTGCAGGCGGAGCAGTTTGGGTTAGGTTTCGGGTTAAATTAAATTTTCAGGTTCAAATCGGTTTTTGGCTAACATAAATTTTCAGTTTGGGTTGGGGTTGTGTGACGACGAAATTTATTTTGTCGGGTTTGGATCGGGTGACGGTTCGATGGATTTTTTTTATCGGGTTCGGGTTGGATTTCGGGTTAACTTCGATTTCCAAGTTTGCGTGGTGTTGCGACATGAAAGAATTTATTTCGTCGAGTTCGTTTCGGGTTACGGTTCGGTGGAATTTTTTATTGCATTCAGGTTAACTTCAATTTTCAAGTTTGTGTCGTGTTGCGAGACGAAGAAATTTATGTTGTTGGGTTCGGTTCGGGTTACGGTTCGATGAAATTTTTTTTTCTTGGTTCAGGCTGGGTTTCGGGTTAATTATTATTTTCAGGTTCGAGTCGACTTGCGACACGAAGGAATTTATTTCGTCTGGTTCGTATCAGGTTACGGAACGATGGAATTTTTGACGGGTTCGGGTTAACTTTAATTTTCAGTTTCGGGTCGTGTTGCGTGTCGACTTTGGGTTTCGAGTTAACTTCAATTTTCAGTTTGGGTTAGGTTTCGGGTTAAATTAAATTTTCAGGTTCAAATCGGTTTTTGGTTAACTTAAATTAACTTGAATTTTTTGTCGTGTTCGGGTTGGGTTACTGGTTAACATCGAATTTTTAGGTTCGGGTAGCGTGGATTTTTTCTGTCGCGTTCGGGTTGAGTTCGAATGGAATTTTCAGGTTTGAATTGGGTACAACACCATATTTTGACAAAGAACTGGTCATTTTCTAAATAGGCATTTTCTAAATTTCTAAATAGGCATAAATTTCAATTAGCCTAACGCTATCTAGGCTCTTTGCAATGAGGCTAAAAAATATCAGACTGATTGAAAAATAAATGACCATATTCCAATTAGCCTAACGCTGTCTAGGCTCTTTGCAATAAGCCTGAAAAACACCAGGCTGATTGAGAAAAGGGAAATGATTCTCCAATTTTGAAAAATTTTTGCAGATCTACGCCGATCATGACTCCCAGAACCCAAAACCACCCCCAGTTCAAAACTTTATCTATCTATCTATGTCACTTTTTTATGAACACGATAACTGGAAAAATTCTGCATAAATCTCTTCCAAACTGATGCATAAAATCAAGGGGCATAAAATCTCGGTCAGGTTCGTTAATGGGCAAAATCGAACCAGGGGGGGATGGGGGGGGGGCTTTTTGTGAAAACAGAAAAAACCCTATAATTTATTAATTATGATACGTATCGAATCTGTTTGAAGTTATTATTACTTCTAGGAGAATGGCCGAAAATTTATGTATGACAGATTTTTGATATAATTAAAAATTGCCTTAAGAGGGGGGGGGGGGGTAAAAGAAAAAAATGCATAACTTCGTCAATTCCTAAGATTTCAAATCCGCTTAAATTTATTATAAATCCTCTTAATATTATCTAAAACTTTTATATTGACAAGGTTTTGATAGGACCAACCGTTATACCCCCCCCCCCCCCAAAAAAAAAAAAAAAAAAAAATCCCTGCCGGCTTCGTCTGCAAAAAAGTTAGGTTTCGAAGTAGGCGGTTCCAACTGCCGCATCATCGTAAAGAAGGTCATTTCTTCCGCAATTACCGACGAACAGGCGCCCCACGGTCTGAGTCTTCGAAATCTACCTGTGCCTGTAGGCCGAGCCGTCAGGGATTTTTTTTTATTATTATTTCAAGTAAATTTAAATGAGCTTTTCTAATTGTTAATTTTAATGATTTAATAAAGATTATTTTACTTTAAAATGTGTAGTTTTAGAATTATATTTAGAATTTTTTTTTTTAATTAAAAAGATCACGAACCTTGTATTTATGTAAATTATTGAATTTTAAGAAAATTATACCACTATTTCTTAGCTGAAAGAAAAATAACAATAGAATGGGGAAAAAATATTAAAATACATTAAAAAAATGTGAAACTCTATGAACAGCAAGTATTTTTAAGTACACGTTAATGATTCTAAACTCAACAGAGGTACATGACAACTTGCTTCTGACTGAAAACAGTGGATATAGCATTTATAGTTCTTATACAGGGCAATAAAAATATTCAGATATAATACTGTCTATAGGGTGATATTGTTTAAAGTAAACTTGAAATAATAATAATTATTATTATTTTTAATTTGGCTATACTTGCATAGTAGCTCGCAGTCTACAATCGTTTTTTTTTCTTTATATTATTAATTATAAATAAATAAATAAATTAAAAATAAATAAAATAAAATAACGTGTTTATAATAGGGGCTGTCCATAAATGATGTCAGACTTTTTTTTCAATATTTTTGCCCCCCCCCTTTGTCCCAAAGTGTCACACTTCACCATACCCCCTCCCCCCCCCTCTTGTCACATGTCACACTATATTACATAAACATATATACTTGCAGTTCAGAAACAAAGCACTACGTTATAGATCATATTTCAAATTTTATTTTTAAACTTTAACTATGTGTTTTAATGACATTTGTGAGCATAACAATAAAATGATTTGTGCACTTATTTTGTATGAAATAAGATTAAGGTTTACAACAAAAAATATAATTAATATACAATATTAATCTGAAGGAGCAATTGATTGGAGAAAAAAAAACTATAAAATGTATGCAAACATTAATGTTTGCATACATTTTATAGTTTTTTTTTCTCTGTTTTTTTGACAAAATAAAGAGGATTGAATTCTTTACAATCTTCTGTTATCATGATATTTATTATGTTCTTAATAAATTCGATTATTACATTTAAAATACTTACATTTAATTCACAAATTCAATATCTTAAAAATATCTGTTTGCTTATGGTTTAATTTAATAATTCTGCATTTAAACACGTAAACTGTTCTTAGTATTATTTTGTCCGAAATAATCTGGATAAATCAAATTTTATATTTACTATGTCGTTATGTCATGAGTGAACTTTATCATTAAAGTAACACTATTATTTAGGGATTTTTTTTAAAATTAAAATTCATTCATTTTCCTAACTAAAAATTTTAGAATGACAATATTTTTTCATTTGTATAATTTGGTGAACAACTTTCATGTGATTTGTTTTTACTTATATTCCTTTCTTTAAAAAAAAAAAAAAAAAAAAAAAAAAAAATCAATTGCTCCTTCAGATTAATATTGTATATTAATTATATTTTTTGTTGTAAACCTTAATCTTATTTCATACAAAATAAGTGCACAAATCATTTTTATTGTTATGCTCACAAATGTCATTAAAACACATAGTTAAAGTTTAAAAATAAAATTTGAAATATGATCTATAAGGTACTGTTTGTCGACCACAAGAATAGCTCCCGCCAAGAAGTCTGGTTTGTGGCGGTCGCTATCTATAGTAACAAGACCTATCCATTTCGAATGGGGAATACGCGTGTGAGGAATTGGCGGAATAAAAGGTTACCCTACGTCATTCTTCTTCCCAGATTAGCAGTTGCACGCGTTATCTTATTTTTGATTTAATTTTGATTTTGATTTTTAAATTATTTGTTCCTATTTGTTTAAATAATTTTGCTAATTTGTTAAACTGAAACGATGCCCTTCCAGTTTAGGAAAGGTGAAGTCTTGAAATCGCAAGCACGTAAAATCTGGCAAATGACTAAAATGACGTAAAATCTGGCTAGGCTACGAAAACTTCAAAAAATGGATGCGTGTGCGAACAGTGCCGTATGTATGGATAATGCTCCGTATCATACGACTGTTGAAAACCGCACTCCTACGAAAAATATCTACAAAAAAAAGTTATGATAGACTGGCTAAAACACAACAAAATATACTGCGACGAATAAATGCGGAAAGCGGAACTGTTCTGTCTAATAGACTAAATCGTCCAAAGAAAATCATCTTTAAAATTGATAATTTAATAGAAATAGAAGGACATGAAGTTCTACGATTATACCTTAACTGTGTGATTATATCCTCCATATTTATTTGTTAATACTTATTTTTGTCATGTGGCAACACTATGTTTATGTCAAGATTATTGGCATCAGTGTCATAGATGTTTACCTGTTCTTAGTAGCACGAAGTATGTAGTGTCACGTATATTTTTATTATTTATCATTAAACTAACGATAATCTGATGAATTCAGTAATCTTCTATTTATTGCTGCTCTGATGGATCACAAATCCTAACAGGTTATGGGACCAGCACGCTTCCACTGCGCAAATCGGAAATAGAGCGGTGATAAAATTTAGCGTCAGTTCTTAAGCCTAACACGTGAGTTATAGAATTAAAGTCAGGACTCTTTATATTTCTCAAAAATGGAACAAGGAAAGATCTCTGTTAAGCCATTGTGTGGAAAAAGTGACTGGCCGATATGGAAATATCGAATAAAATTCGTATTAAATTATCACGAAGATGCTTTAGAAGTCGTTGAAGGAAAGCTGAAGAAACCGGAGGAGCCCGTTGCAGAAGCAACAGAAACGATCCGAAAGGAGTACAAGAAAAATCTGAAGGATTATAATAAAGCAAACAACAGTGCTATGATGGTTCTTACGAACTCTATCACTGAAGATACTTTACAAAAAGTAATGAGATTCGACAGCGCAAGAGATGTGTGGCTCGAGCTTCACAAAATATTTGAAGATTCATCAGACAATCAGTTGTACAACATATGCCTACAATTCTTCAAATTTAATTGGTCAGATGAAGACATGACAGCTCATCTGTCAAAACTGAAAAATTTGTGGAATGATCTAAACAGTGGCCTTGAAAGTAAGAAAGAAAACAAACTTCCAGAAATGCTGCTAATTTGTAAAATTTTGGATACTCTTCCTCTTAAATATCGTTCTTTCAAATCAAGTTGGTTATTATTAAGTGATGAAAAAAGAACCTTAGATGAATTAACGACACAGTTGTGTACTCATGAAAGAGAATTAAAGAAAGATACAAATTTTACTGAAATTTCAAACCAAGAAACTTTAATGGTAAATTCAGAATTTAAACAGAAATCATTTCCCAACAAGAATACTAAGTGTAATTACTGCCATCAAAGGGGACACTGGGTGAAAATGTGCAAGAAGTGGATAGCAGATGGAAAACCACCAAAGCCAAGTGGTTCAAGCACAAGGTCAGGCAAAGGTAATGCTTCTGCAAATATGACTCTTTTAGCTGTAGATGAAGAGATATTTTCTGCTGAAACAAATTCTGATGATTGGTTCATTGATAATGGGGCCTCAAGGCATGTCACCAATAATAATCATTGTTTTGTTGATTTTGAAAAATTTGAGTTCCCCCATAGCATCACTGTTGCAAATGGAAAATCATTGCCAGCAATTGGAAAAGGTACGATCAAGATAATGACCAGTGTGAATGGAAAGAACCAAACAAAATTTCTAGAAAATGTCTGGTATGTTCCAGAAATTAGCAAAAATTTGTTTTCTGTATTAGCAACCCAGGATAGAAACCAGAACAGTATATTTGAATCAACATTCAAAGATTGTTATTTAAAAATTGATGGTGAAGCAGTCCTACATGGTTCACGAAATTTTGGAGGTGGTCTTTTCAAAGCTGCTATGAAGACATTAGCTCCAGAGACCCAAATCGATATAAACATGGCTGTAAGCACAGATTCAATTCTTCAACTTTATCATGAACGTTGGGGTCACCAAGACAAACAGCACATTAAATCGGTTATTGAAAAGGAATTTAATGTCAAAGTTAAACCTGACATGAAATTATGCGAAGCCTGTGTATATGGAAAGGCTCATCGGTTGAAATTTGGAACAAGAAAAAAGGCTACAAAAGCGGGAGAACTAATTTCTACAGACATTTGTGGACCATTTGATGAGTCATTTAGAAAATTTCGATACTTCGCCATTTTCAAGGATGTCTACACAAAGTTTCGATACTGTTTCTTCCTGAAACATAAGTCAGAAGTGAAAGATGTGCTTGAACATTTCATAGCTCACTCGAAGAATTTAGGGCATAATATTAAAGAGATAATCAGCGACAATGGTGGGGAATATGATAGTCAAGAAATAAGGATGATACTGAAGAAGCATGGAATTTCTCATAGACCCACAGCTCCATACACCCCAGAACAGAATGGCAGCTCTGAACGAGGGAACAGAACAGTCGTTGAAATGGCTCGAACTTTGAAACATTCAAATGAAGAAATAGTTTTCCCAAATTCCCTGTGGGCAGAGTTCGTCAGCACTGCAATTTATATATTGAACAGGACAGGTAAATCCTCAGTGCCAAACTCAAGTCCTTATGAGCTATGGATGGGTAAGAAACCCAGAATAAAACACATGCGCATCATTGGATCTATTTGTTACGCTCACATCCCAGTCCAGAAAAGAAGAAAGATGGACAAGAAGGCAACTAAAGGCTATCTTGTTGGATATGATGCAGACGAGAGGTACCGCATTTATATCAAAGAAACAAGGACCGTCATCTGTTCCAGAGATGTCATATTCGAAGAGAAACCCTCCATGTCAGAGAATGTGATAACATTGCCATCTCCTCAAGCTACTGAAAGAAAATCTTACAATGATGAAAATGAAGTTACAGTAGGTGAAGATTTGCAACTGGAAGAAGAGAAAGTGATAGACATACCACAAAAGGAAAGTCGACCCAAAAGACAAATATCTGCACCAAAGTGGACAAAAGATTACATTATGGAAGACTCAGAGATAAGTGAAGAAATTTCTCCAGAAATAAATAAAGCAACAAGTGAAGGGGAGTCCAGTTGACAATTGAAGAAATCCGTGTGTGAAGACCTAAGGGCTTCCAAGAAAGATGATCCTGAAACTTTGGAAGAAGCATTAACTAGTGCTGATGCTGAGAAGTGGAAGGTAGCCATGGGAGAAGAATTGGAAAATTTAGAAAGAAATGAAACTTGGAATATAGTCCCTCGACCAAAAGAAAGAAAAATCGTGAAATGCAAGTGGATTTTCAAGAAAAAATATGACAAAGATGGATACATAGAAAGATATAAAGCACGATTAGTGGCCCGTGGTTATACCCAGGTAGAAGGAATCGACTACAAAGAGACATTCTGCCCTGTGATAAAATCAAAATCTATTAGAACTTTGCTCGCATTCTCAGTCGAACAAGATTGGCATGTTCATCAGCTTGATATAACCGCAGCCTATTTGAATGGGAAATTAAGTGAGACAGTTTTTATGGAACTGCCACCTGTGAATCTATGTGAAAAACCAAGTGCAGAAGTTTGTTTGTTAAAAAAGAGCCTGTATGGTCTGCATCAGTCTGGAAGAGAGTGGAACATATGCCTCGATAAATTTCTCAAATCAGCAAAACTGACAAGATCAAGAGCAGATCCTTGTGTTTACTTTGATAAGAAAGGGAAATTGATTGTAGGTGTGTATGTCGATGATCTCCTTGTCATGTCTAGTGAAGTTTCCACTATTCAAGAATTCAAAAACAATATTGGAAGTGTTTTTGAAGTCAAGGATCTAGGAGAAATAAATCATTTACTTTCAATTAGAATAAACAGAAATAAAGATGGTTCCATGACTCTCGACCAAAGTGCTTATGCAATTGAGCTGTTACAAACAACTGGTATGTTAAATGCTAAAGGAGCATCAACACCTCTAGATCCAGGCATGAAATATTTACCAGCAACCAAGGATAGTATGTTGAATGCTGAAGGAGCATTAAAGTATAGACAGGCTGTAGGGGGACTCTTGTACCTAGCAGGAGGAACGAGACCCGACTTAGCATTTGCTACAACCTACATGAGCCAATTCAATAATTGTCCAAGTAAGGAACACTGGTCTGGTATACAACATATACTCCGTTATTTAGTTCATACCAAGGAATTAAAGTTAACTTTACAAAAGACAGGAAGGAAGCTAGAGATATTCTGGGACTCTGATTGGGCTGGCGATAGAGTTGATCGGCGATCATTCAGTGGTTATGTTATACTGCTTGCAGGTGGGGCTGTGTCATGGAGCAGCAAGAAGCAGCGGACAACTGCTCTGTCTACAGTTGAGGCAGAATATGTTTCAATGTGCCATGCTGCAAAAGAGGCATTATGGTATCAAAACTTTTTGCAAGAAATTTTGGATGAACATTTCTTGAACACTCCTCAAAATATATTTGTGGACAATCAAGGTGCTATTGCTCTAGCCAAAAATCAGGTTACATCAGATCGTAACAAGCACATTGAACTCCGACATTTTTTTCTACGTGAAAAGGTAGAGGAAAAACTGCTAACCTTTACATATGTACCATCAAAGTCAAATGCTTCAGATATGTTGACCAAGAGTGTCACCAGGACAATTATACAAAATCATAGACTCAGTGTAGGACTGAAACACTAATAATGGAGATCTAATCAAGGGGAAGTGTTATAAATACCTTAACTGTGTGATTATATCCTCCATATTTATTTGTTAATACTTATTTTTGTCATGTGGCAACACTATGTTTATGTCAAGATTATTGGCATCAGTGTCATAGATGTTTACCTGTTCTTAGTAGCACGAAGTATGTAGTGTCACGTATATTTTTATTATTTATCATTAAACTAACGATAATCTGATGAATTCAGTAATCTTCTATTTATTGCTGCTCTGATGGATCACAAATCCTAACAATTTGTTCCTATTTGTTTAAATAATTTTGCTAATTTGTTAAACTGAAACGATGCCCTTCCAGTTTAGGAAAGGTGAAGTCTTGAAATCGCAAGCACGTAAAATCTGGCAAATGACTAAAATTACGTAAAATCTGGCTAGGCTACGAAAACTTCAAAAAATGGATGCGTGTGCGAACAGTGCCGTATGTATGGATAATGCTCCGTATCATACGACTGTTGAAAACCGCACTCCTACGAAAAATATCTACAAAAAAAAGTTATGATAGACTGGCTAAAACACAACAAAATATACTGCGACGAATAAATGCGGAAAGCGGAACTGTTCTGTCTAATAGACTAAATCGTCCAAAGAAAATCATCTTTAAAATTGATAATTTAATAGAAATAGAAGGACATGAAGTTCTACGATTATTTGTTCCTATTTGTTTAAATAATTTTGCTAATTTGTTAAACTGAAACGATGCCCTTCCAGTTTAGGAAAGGTGAAGTCTTGAAATCGCAAGCACGTAAAATCTGGCAAATGACTAAAATGACGTAAAATCTGGCTAGGCTACGAAAACTTCAAAAAATGGACGCGTGTGCGAACAGTGCCGTATGTATGGATAATGCTCCGTATCATACGACTGTTGAAAACCGCACTCCTACGAAAAATATCTACAAAAAAAAGTTATGATAGATTGGCTAAAACACAACAAAATATACTGCGACGAATAAATGCGGAAAGCGGAACTGTTCTGTCTAATAGACTAAATCGTCCAAAGAAAATCATCTTTAAAATTGATAATTTAATAGAAATAGAAGGACATGAAGTTCTACGATTATTTGTTCCTATTTGTTTAAATAATTTTGCTAATTTGTTAAACTGAAACGATGCCCTTCCAGTTTAGGAACGGTGAAGTCTTGAAATCGCAAGCACGTAAAATCTGGCAAATGACTAAAATGACGTAAAATCTGGCTCGGCTACGAAAACTTCAAAAAATGGATGCGTGTGCGAACAGTGCCGTATGTATGGATAATGCTCCGTATCATACGACTGTTGAAAACCGCACTCCTACGAAAAATATCTACAAAAAAAAGTTATGATAGACTGGCTAAAACACAACAAAATATACTGCGACGAATAAATGCGGAAAGCGGAACTGTTCTGTCTAATAGACTAAATCGTCCACAGAAAATCATCTTTAAAATTGATAATTTAATAGAAATAGAAGGACATGAAGTTCTACGATTATTTGTTCCTATTTGTTTAAATAATTTTGCTAATTTGTTAAACTGAAACGATGCCCTTCCAGTTTAGGAAAGGTGAAGTCTTGAAATCGCAAGCACGTAAAATCTGGCAAATGACTAAAATGACGTAAAATCTGGCTAGGCTACGAAAACTTCAAAAAATGGACGCGTGTGCGAACAGTGCCGTATGTATGGATAATGCTCCGTATCATACGACTGTTGAAAACCGCGCTCCTACGAAAAATATCTACAAAAAAAGTTATGATAGACTGGCTAAAACACAACAAAATATACTGCGACGAATAAATGCGGAAAGCGGAACTGTTCTGTCTAATAGACTAAATCGTCCAAAGAAAATCATCTTTAAAATTGATAATTTAATAGAAATAGAAGGACATGAAGTTCTACGATTATTTGTTCCTATTTGTTTAAATAATTTTGCTAATTTGTTAAACTGAAACGATGCCCTTCCAGTTTAGGAAAGGTGAAGTCTTGAAATCGCAAGCACGTAAAATCTGGCAAATGACTAAAATGACGTAAAATCTGGCTAGGCTACGAAAACTTCAAAAAATGGATGCGTGTGCGAACAGTGCCGTATGTATGGATAATGCTCCGTATCATACGACTGTTGAAAACCGCACTCCTACGAAAAATATCTACAAAAAAAAGTTATGATAGACTGGCTAAAACACAACAAAATATACTGCGACGAATAAATGCGGAAAGCGGAACTGTTCTGTCTAATAGACTAAATCGTCCAAAGAAAATCATCTTTAAAATTGATAATTTAATAGAAATAGAAGGACATGAAGTTCTACGATTATTTGTTCCTATTTGTTTAAATAATTTTGCTAATTTGTTAAACTGAAACGATGCCCTTCCAGTTTAGGAAAGGTGAAGTCTTGAAATCGCAAGCACGTAAAATCTGGCAAATGACTAAAATGACGTAAAATCTGGCTAGGCTACGAAAACTTCAAAAAATGGATGCGTGTGCGAACAGTGCCGTATGTATGGATAATGCTCCGTATCATACGACTGTTGAAAACCGCACTCCTACGAAAAATATCTACAAAAAAAAGTTATGATAGACTGGCTAAAACACAACAAAATATACTGCGACGAATAAATGCGGAAAGCGGAACTGTTCTGTCTAATAGACTAAATCGTCCAAAGAAAATCATCTTTAAAATTGATAATTTAATAGAAATAGAAGGACATGAAGTTCTACGATTATTTGTTCCTATTTGTTTAAATAATTTTGCTAATTTGTTAAACTGAAACGATGCCCTTCCAGTTTAGGAAAGGTGAAGTCTTGAAATCGCAAGCACGTAAAATCTGGCAAATGACTAAAATGACGTAAAATCTGGCTAGGCTATGAAAACTTCAAAAAATGGACACGTGTGCGAACAGTGCCGTATGTATGGATAATGCTCCGTATCATACGACTGTTGAAAACCGCACTCCTACGAAAAATATCTACAAAAAAAAGTTATGATAGACTGGCTAAAACACAACAAAATATACTCTCGACGAATAAATGCGGAAAGCGGAACTGTTCTGTCTAATAGACTAAATCGTCCAAAGAAAATCATCTTTAAAATTGATAATTTAATAGAAATAGAAGGACATGAAGTTCTACGATTATTTGTTCCTATTTGTTTAAATAATTTTGCTAATTTGTTAAACTGAAACGATGCCCTTCCAGTTTAGGAAAGGTGAAGTCTTGAAATCGCAAGCACGTAAAATCTGGCAAATGACTAAAATGACGTAAAATCTGGCTAGGCTACGAAAACTTCAAAAAATGGACGCGTGTGCGAACAGTGCCGTATGTATGGATAATGCTCCGTATCATACGACTGTTGAAAACCGCACTCCTACGAAAAATATCTACAAAAAAAAGTTATGATAGATTGGCTAAAACACAACAAAATATACTGCGACGAATAAATGCGGAAAGCGGAACTGTTCTGTCTAATAGACTAAATCGTCCAAAGAAAATCATCTTTAAAATTGATAATTTAATAGAAATAGAAGGACATGAAGTTCTACGATTATTTGTTCCTATTTGTTTAAATAATTTTGCTAATTTGTTAAACTGAAACGATGCCCTTCCAGTTTAGGAACGGTGAAGTCTTGAAATCGCAAGCACGTAAAATCTGGCAAATGACTAAAATGACGTAAAATCTGGCTCGGCTACGAAAACTTCAAAAAATGGATGCGTGTGCGAACAGTGCCGTATGTATGGATAATGCTCCGTATCATACGACTGTTGAAAACCGCACTCCTACGAAAAATATCTACAAAAAAAAGTTATGATAGACTGGCTAAAACACAACAAAATATACTGCGACGAATAAATGCGGAAAGCGGAACTGTTCTGTCTAATAGACTAAATCGTCCACAGAAAATCATCTTTAAAATTGATAATTTAATAGAAATAGAAGGACATGAAGTTCTACGATTATTTGTTCCTATTTGTTTAAATAATTTTGCTAATTTGTTAAACTGAAACGATGCCCTTCCAGTTTAGGAAAGGTGAAGTCTTGAAATCGCAAGCACGTAAAATCTGGCAAATGACTAAAATGACGTAAAATCTGGCTAGGCTACGAAAACTTCAAAAAATGGACGCGTGTGCGAACAGTGCCGTATGTATGGATAATGCTCCGTATCATACGACTGTTGAAAACCGCGCTCCTACGAAAAATATCTACAAAAAAAGTTATGATAGACTGGCTAAAACACAACAAAATATACTGCGACGAATAAATGCGGAAAGCGGAACTGTTCTGTCTAATAGACTAAATCGTCCAAAGAAAATCATCTTTAAAATTGATAATTTAATAGAAATAGAAGGACATGAAGTTCTACGATTATTTGTTCCTATTTGTTTAAATAATTTTGCTAATTTGTTAAACTGAAACGATGCCCTTCCAGTTTAGGAAAGGTGAAGTCTTGAAATCGCAAGCACGTAAAATCTGGCAAATGACTAAAATGACGTAAAATCTGGCTAGGCTACGAAAACTTCAAAAAATGGATGCGTGTGCGAACAGTGCCGTATGTATGGATAATGCTCCGTATCATACGACTGTTGAAAACCGCACTCCTACGAAAAATATCTACAAAAAAAAGTTATGATAGACTGGCTAAAACACAACAAAATATACTGCGACGAATAAATGCGGAAAGCGGAACTGTTCTGTCTAATAGACTAAATCGTCCAAAGAAAATCATCTTTAAAATTGATAATTTAATAGAAATAGAAGGACATGAAGTTCTACGATTATTTGTTCCTATTTGTTTAAATAATTTTGCTAATTTGTTAAACTGAAACGATGCCCTTCCAGTTTAGGAAAGGTGAAGTCTTGAAATCGCAAGCACGTAAAATCTGGCAAATGACTAAAATGACGTAAAATCTGGCTAGGCTACGAAAACTTCAAAAAATGGATGCGTGTGCGAACAGTGCCGTATGTATGGATAATGCTCCGTATCATACGACTGTTGAAAACCGCACTCCTACGAAAAATATCTACAAAAAAAAGTTATGATAGACTGGCTAAAACACAACAAAATATACTGCGACGAATAAATGCGGAAAGCGGAACTGTTCTGTCTAATAGACTAAATCGTCCAAAGAAAATCATCTTTAAAATTGATAATTTAATAGAAATAGAAGGACATGAAGTTCTACGATTATTTGTTCCTATTTGTTTAAATAATTTTGCTAATTTGTTAAACTGAAACGATGCCCTTCCAGTTTAGGAAAGGTGAAGTCTTGAAATCGCAAGCACGTAAAATCTGGCAAATGACTAAAATGACGTAAAATCTGGCTAGGCTATGAAAACTTCAAAAAATGGACACGTGTGCGAACAGTGCCGTATGTATGGATAATGCTCCGTATCATACGACTGTTGAAAACCGCACTCCTACGAAAAATATCTACAAAAAAAAGTTATGATAGACTGGCTAAAACACAACAAAATATACTGCGACGAATAAATGCGGAAAGCGGAACTGTTCTGTCTAATAGACTAAATCGTCCAAAGAAAATCATCTTTAAAATTGATAATTTAATAGAAATAGAAGGACATGAAGTTCTACGATTATTTGTTCCTATTTGTTTAAATAATTTTGCTAATTTGTTAAACTGAAACGATGCCCTTCCAGTTTAGGAAAGGTGAAGTCTTGAAATCGCAAGCACGTAAAATCTGGCAAATGACTAAAATGACGTAAAATCTGGCTAGGCTACGAAAACTTCAAAAAATGGATGCGTGTGCGAACAGTGCCGTATGTATGGATAATGCTCCGTATCATACGACTGTTGAAAACCGCACTCCTACGAAAAATATCTACAAAAAAAAGTTATGATAGACTGGCTAAAACACAACAAAATATACTGCGACGAATAAATGCGGAAAGCGGAACTGTTCTGTCTAATAGACTAAATCGTCCAAAGAAAATCATCTTTAAAATTGATAATTTAATAGAAATAGAAGGACATGAAGTTCTACGACTCCCCCCCCCCCCCTTATCATTGCGATCTAAACGCAATAGAATTTGTGTGGTCCTCTGTGAAAAGAAAAGTAAAAGAACGAAATGTTACAAGTGACTCAAGTTAGGACAATCTAAAATCTCTACTTCAAACAGCTATCACTGAGGTTACTTCGGCAGAATGGGCAGCGCATTGCAAATATGTGGAAAACGTTGAAAATAATTACTGGGAAAAAGATGGGCTGTTAGAGGATTTATTGAACGAACTGTCATTTAACATTAAAACCAGCGATTCTGATTCAGAAGAAACCGAGACTTCTGAGAGTGATTTAGAGGACTTTCACATGCTTGAATAAAATTCTAAAAGTTTAGAACGTATTATTATTTTTAGGTAGATTTCGTAAGAAATACTACCTATTACATTCTGACCTAAGTTGGAATTTTTGAAAATTTTTTGCAGATCTACGCCGATTATGACTCCCAGAACACAAAACCACCCCCAGTTCAAAACTTTATCTATCTATCTATCTACGTCATTTTTTTATGGACACGATAACTGGAAAATATCTGCATAAATCTCTTCCAAACTGATACATAAAATTAAGGGTAATAAAATCTCGGAACCAAGGGAAAGGGGGGGGGGGGCTTTTTGTGAAAACAGAAACCCCCCCCCATAATTTCTTAATTATGATACGTATCGAATCCGTTTAAAGTTATTATTACTTTTAGGAATAGGGTCGAAAATTTATGTATGACAGATTTTAGATATAATTAAAAATGGCCCCAAGGGGAGAGTGGAAAGGGATGTTTTAGAAGAAAAAAATCATAACTTCGTCAATTCACAATATATCAAATCCGCTTAAATTTATTATTAATCCTCTTAATATTATCTAAAACTTTTATATTGACAAATTTTTTATAGGACCAACCCTTATAGAAAAAAAAAAAAAAAAAAAAAAATTGCTGGCTCTGCCTGCAAACAAGTTAGGTTTCGAAGTGGGCGGTTCCCATCTGCCGTATCATGGCAAAAAGGTCATTTCTTCCGCAATTCCCAACAAACAGGCGCCCCAGGAACTGCATCTTCGAAATCTACCTGTGCCTGTAGGCCGAGCCGTCAGAGATTTTTTTTTATGTTTTTAATGATAAAAAAAATTCTCCGTCCTTGCAAATTGTTTGAAAATACATGCTGAAATTTATAATAATCACTGAAGTTCGGTCATTGTATCAATAATTTAAAGTCATTGATAATTATTAATGGCTATGAAAATATTAATTTTGAAACAATTATTTAAGTTAATTTAATTTAGTTTTTACTGTAATTAATTTCATGATTAATTCATATTGATTCATATTTTATTTTCATTTGTAAAATTTAAATATTATCATATAAATAATATATGAAATAGTTTACTTTCATTCGATGATTCGATTAAAAAATAATTACAAAAAAAAAAAATAATAAAACATCGCCAACACGCCCTCAAGGCGCTTAGTAAACCAATGTGAATGCCTATCTTCTGGCTTCCCCTGACGAAAATGGAGCGAGTCTTGTTTCCACGGCAACAGACAGGCACAGACTTTTTGGCGAGAGCTATTCTTGTCAGTGGTGACCATCCCCCCCAAACCCAATGACGCAAATCCCCCCCCCCAAATCTTCATACATTAACATCGCCACCCCCCCCCCCCCCAAACAGAACATCAATTGTAAAATATATTTTACTGATAATTTAATAATAGTATTCATACGTACTATCACACAAACATGAAATAAAAGTTTTAACAGCTTAATAAATAATGAAGATATATATTTTATTATTAGCAATCTGTTTGTTTCAACATTTATAAGTCCTGACCGACAAGCCGTGTTAAAACGTTCACTAAGCTACAGGTTTCACTGCAATACAAGCATTATGTCAATTAATTTAATTCTAAAGATATAATGCAATATTAATGACTGAAGTAATGATTAATACTCTTAATGATTACATTCATATACGTAATCAATTCTTTTTAGTATTTAAGATAAAATACAGAGAAAACAACATTACAATTTTTTCCATTTGCTCGTTAGCCGGGGGATGTGAAAATTTAAATTTGTCCAGGATCGTACTGGCATGACAAAAAGGGCGGTGGCAACTTGGATAAAAAGGGCGCCAAATTCTAATCAAAAGGGCGCCAACTACTATTTAAAAGTATCTAAAACAATTTTTTTGAAAAGTTAACATACGTAACGGCTAAAGGATTATTTTATATATTTCGAATGAGATAATTCCTATTCTTCAATGGAGTGTAATTTATTTGGAGAATAAATGCATTAGAAATCCAACTTAAATGGAGTAAGACTTATGGAATTGTCAGTTTCGCTGTGAAATACCTTTTAACCCCCCCCCCCCCCCCTCCTCCTTTCATATGTAATTTAAATCCCAAGAAGGTTGGCCATAAATTTTATTTTAAGGGGACTAGGTACCTTTTGAACATTTTTTTTGTTTAATTATTTTAAGTTAAATTTTTGGCATAATAATAAAGGACTCAATGAAGGAAAATGATTCTAATAAGAAATTATTCAATTTTCCAGGCAACATTCGAAAATTTTATTATTTTATTTTTTTATTTTTTGACAATTTTAAGTAAATTTTAAAATGTATCTTCTCCTACAATTTTGAACATTTTCAGCTAATTTTTTAAAAAGTATTCGTAGAAGTGTGCTCTACAATTTTAAGTATCGGATTTTTCCTAAGTTAATTAGTTTGGGTGAAAAAAAATAAAATGTGCTAGTACCTGTAAAATTACAGTGATAAACTGAATTTATTTTACATTTTTATATGTAAAAAAAAAAAAAAAAAAAAAAAAAAAAACTTTTTACTTTTTTGTAAATCTGATACTTAGTTTTATCAAACAGACCATAAAAGGTTGGTTGATTGTGTTCATGACGACCAATTATCAACACGGGGGATATAGGTCCTAAAGTGGGGGTCTTTCTAAGGGAACCTAACACGTAATTATGCAAGGAAAGGAAATCAAAGGTTGGAAGAAAACCACGGAAAACTCTCAACGATTAATCCGACCGGCGCGATTGAGTTCGTACCCAGCACCTCCCGTCTACCAGCTTCAAGGGTACAACCTCTCGGCCACTCTCGCTTTAAACTGTGCTTATAGTACTCGAATCTTTACAAAACTTCATGAGAATGTACTAAGGGTAATAAAGTATAATTTAAGCAAAAAATAAGAAAATCCATATTTTTATGTCATTTTTCGCTGAATCAAGGGTACCGGATCCCCTTAACAATTTTTTTTTATTTTCTTTTTTTTTTTCATGCCAACTACAACTTTATACTAATAGCCATATGTATCACAATTCTGTCAGAAATAAGTTTGTTATTGTAATTTATTTGAAGGATATCTATAATAAAAGAAAGGAGTTTCTCTCTCTGAGTATGTGTTTGTGTGTGCGGAAAAAAAAGAAAGAAAAAAATGGCTAGGAAAATTTACTGCGCGAAAGGTCTGTAAATTTGGATGAGAATAGTCCAAGGCAGGTCTTAATACACCTGAGTTTCAATTTTGTTGTTTTTTTATATAATTGGCCGAGATATTAATTAAACCCCACAATTTAACCCCTTGGAGACGAGCGACCGGTATACGTGCCACTTAAGGTGCTCAGAATCCTTCATTATTCTTCTCAGTTATTTTTTATTGTAAAGTTTACCTTACTTAGTCAGAGCATTTTCGCGATTCAATTACAGAAAATTTTCTGTTGTGAAAAACCGGTGGTACAAGATTAAAAATTAAGGAAAGTGCTCTCGTCGCGAAGGGGTTAAAAGGTTGACCGAAAAATGTTGCACCGACGAGTGCAAGAAACCACGTTCCAAAGTGTGGAGGCAGATACAAGCCGAAAGCTGCTTTTTTTAGCCCGTCTTTCGAAACATTCATCGGCTGAACCGTTCGAGATACATAAAACGGAAAACACCAAATCCCATCTACATTCTTTACTCTTTCTAACTTATCAATCTGTTTCGAAAAGTACGAAAATTAACCCCCTCTTTCAAGTGTTGAATACGTCAGGACATTGTTTTCAAGCTAGGAATTTTGTTTTTATAATAGAACTAGAATTCTTCAAAAATAACAAAAACGACAATAGGTTCATAAATTTGTTGAAAATGTGAAGTATAAAGACAGTATAAACAAAACAAACTTCTTAAGAAATTTTAGGTCTCTAGAGCTCATTCTTAGTGAAGAACTGGGTTTATCCCTAATCTTGATTTAAGTTTTTATTGGTGAAATTAGTAGCTAACTTCGAAATCTAACCCCGCCTGTAGGCCGAGCCGGCAGGAATTTTTTTTTCTCGCAACAGTTACAAAGAGAAAATAAAGAAATACATTAGGCAAATTTTGCAGATTTCGCAAAAATTCAAACTAATAAACATTCTTGTGAAAGAGATACAATCAAAAAAATTAATTTGTAGTCTTATACCCTATATTGTTTTCCCATGGACAAGTCACAGTTCTTGTTATGCAAAATGCAACATCATCTGAGCTGTGGTGATGATATTTTATAACACTGTACACTATTTTTTTTAAAAAAAGCTTGAAGTACAAGCTTATTATAAGAAAAAATGTTTAAGATTACACTAAAATAAGTAAATAACTCAGGTCACCGGCAAATAATATAAAGACGGAGTAGTTCTTTGACACTGGATAGAACGAGACAAACGAAGCAGATTTCACATCAAGAGCACTTTATTTATACCGACTATCGGTTGAAAATTAGAAACACATGCATTTCCAGTTTCTGTGGGGTGGACAATAGATGGCTGATTTCGGTACTCTCTTTTCCCTGACATAATGTATTTCGGTCTCATTCGGACATAATGTATTTCGGTTTCCTTTCAAGTGAGCAAATTTACATTTACAAAAGCTATTGGGCTTACTGGGATTGTTTCTGTTTTTCAAAGATCTTGTTCTTTTGTACTGCAATTCATGTGTATACGCAGGGCAGGGGGGGAGGGGCAGAAAATCTTTGGAAAAGTAATAATTCTTTAAAAGCATTACTTTGAATGTATTACTTTGAAAAGTATTACTTGAATTGTATTGCATGATAATTTTGTTTGAAAGGTTTTCATTAAATTTCGTTACACCTGCTGATTGCTTTAAGTGGCCTAAAATACCAGCTATTTTTTATTGCCCATCAGAAACTTTGTAATAGAACTGTCTTTTATACTTTTTTAGGAAAAGCAAAAGATCTTTCAGAAAATGCAGTCAAAGGTGCCGTTTTGAACCTAATTTCCGGACGCGACAGTGCGGGAAGAGGAAAAAAACTGCTGTCACAAGACAACAATCAATTTTAACTCAAGATGTGATTAATTTAAAGAAAATAATCTGTTGTATTACAAATCAGTTTAATGACCAAGCCTGCAATTCTTATTCATTTATGTAGAGTTAGGCCGAATATTTGGTTTCATTTTCGTTTTCAGCGCAAAATCTTAGTTTCGGCGAAAATACTGCCGAATAATCGGTATTGCTATAACTGCCCCTCCCTATCCTCTCCCAAACGCCACTACCATCCAAAGAGCCGCACATACTATGTATTCACATAAAAGGGGATAAATCTAGAAGGTATTAATAATATTGATTAAATTCGTTATTTTTTAATTAGATTATTTTTGAATCATTTTTTATGTTTATAGCACCTTATATTTAATTCATTTTATTTCAATAAAATTAATTTTTAATTAATAAGTATGCACTTCCGTTTCTACGCAAAACATTATTCAGATAACATGCATGTTTATGTTAATTACTTTGAATTTATTTTTAAGATAATTTCGTTTTCGTTTTCTGTCGAAACTAGAAAGGTAACCGAAATTCGGTTCCTGTCGAACACTATTTTTATGTTTGTAAATGAGCATAAATTTTTGCATTACTGAACGTTAAAAAATATTTTTTCGAAAATCCCCTTAAGGATTTGCGCGTAATCATAACTTATAAATTTCGGAAAATCGAGTTTTTATTTTAGCGGCTTTATCAACGGAATCAAGACTTTTTTATGTGGCCAGAATCTGGAATAGACGATTCTATATAATATATATATATATATATATATATATATATATATATATATATATATATATATATATATATATATATATATATATATATATACGGCCAAACCTCGTTAACACGAACACGCTTAACGCGAATTACTTTTAGCACGAACTGTTTCCAATTGCCCCGTCCAGTTGTATGTAATGTTGTTAACGAACTACTTTTAACACGAACAAAAAAAAGTTTCCCCTTGAGTGTTATATATATATATATATATATATATATATATATATATATATATATATAAATAAGCATTCTAAAATAAAATTGAAACTAGTTTTTCTCAAAATTACATTTTTAAATATATGACCACGACACGATTACTTTAATAATACTGAATTGTTTTACTTCTAATTTTGTCAGCTTTTTTTCTTATATAATTATGCAGAGCATTAAAGATTTTTTTATCATCAAAAATCCTCATTTTTCTTCGATAAAAGTTGAATAATCTCTTCAAAACAGTCGCCATTAAAAAAAAAAAAAAGCTTTCCGTAATTTCCACCCTTTGTCTCGCTTAGTCACTAAAATAAAACATAATTAATTTTAAATTGCTGTTCATTTTAATTACAGAAGCCAAATTTAATTTTAATAGTCGCCACAACTCACACCCACAGACAAAAAAATAAATAAATAAATGCACCAGAAGAGCAGCAATAGCTTCAAATATATTTACATTTTTTAAAAATAATATGTACTATCAAAATTATATTTAAGCATTGTATTACAAAACAAAAAACAAAGTCAAAGAAAATAGAAATTCTTAATTGCGTAATGGGAGTAAAATATAGAAAAGAAGAAGAATAACACGTTTTTTTTCTACCGCAATAAGCTTATATGTGTTCATTATTTTGCAGCTATTTCTTACTCGATATCTTGAAAAAAAAAAGTATCTGAAAAATGATAAGGTTTATTGGCAAAGTTATTTTTCGTTTTCACCTTTTAATGGGAATATCTAAAAATTTAAAGCATGTATCAATGAAAATTGTTTAATAATATCGTCAAAAAGTTTTGGACAGCTTATGTTATTACTCAAAACATTATAAAACTCCTATAACAGTTACTTAATTCGATATTTTATTTTTTCGTTTTTAACGTTTCTTTCTTTGCTGATGTCTGTACGCCGAGCGTGTGTTAATTAGTATTTCATGGAAAAATACCTCCACATCCAGTTTCTATTTTCTTCAGAAAGTTACAGAGATCCAAAAATCCCACAATATGGTATAATCAATAAAAAGTGTCACATCTGGTATTACTACAGATACCACTGGGTATCTAAGGTGAAACTCCACCGAAATGTCTTCTTAGGAACTCCCACTAACAGCACTGAAAACTAAACAAAAGTACATATGCGCGCATCTGCGCTTCTCTTTCATCCATTCTTTTGTGAAACGACTTCTACAAGTTTCAGTGGTTTATATATTTATTTCGATTACATGTCATGTGTATTTTTCAATTTGTAAATCGGGGTGGTGTTTGAAGTTTAGAGTCGTTAAGCAGATACAGTTTTTAAAAAAAGGTTTTTAGATACTATTGGCATTTTCAAATGCTAAAAAATTGTAAAAAATTTTCAAATAGATATGAAAAATTAACCTGTTATTCTTTGAAAAGCAAAATTTACATAAGTTTCCATTGCCCCAAAACTTGTGAAAAATTAGTCTTGGCGGTGTAACCTATATTATCATTAAGAAATTATGGAATGTTCCAGTTTATTAAAACTAAGAGCATCGATTTATGTGTAGTGTTGAATTCTGGCGGTGATCCGGGGGGGGCCATCCCCCCCTTCCAAGCAATAAAATGTCCCCTGAGGAAAATGTGAGATTTTGTGTTTTGAATGTTCAAAAAGTACAATATCCACCCCTGAACTCTACAATCCCCCCCCCCCCCCCCGGAGCCACAGAAGTCTCTCCCGGAGAAAAGTGTCTAAATTCAACACTGTGTGTATGCTTATGGGGAGTGTACGCGTGTGTAAGTGGGTGGGTAGGTGGGGGAAGAGCAATTACAAAAACACGATAATAGTTTTTTGAAAGTTATTTTTACACAGACGCTGAAAAATCTGACCAAGGGTGCCGTAATTACAAAAACACTATATTAATTTGTTGAAACTTATTTTTACAGTGGCGCTGAATTAATGTGACCAAAGGCGCTATGATTACAAAAACACGATATTAGTTTTTTGAAAGTTATTTTTACAGAGGCGCTGAAAAAAAATCTGATCAAGGGCGCCATGATTTAAAAAAAATATATTAATTTTTTGAAAGTTATTTTTACAGAGGCGCTGAAAAAAAATCTGACCAAGGGCGCCATGATGATTTAAAAAAATATATTAATTTTTTAAAAGTTATTTTTACAGAGGCGCTGAAAAAAAATCTGACGAAGGGCGCCATGATTTAAAAAATATATATTAATTTTTTGAAAGTTATTTTTACAGAGGCGCTGAAAAAAATCTGACCAAGGGCGCCATGATTTAAAAAAATATATATTAATTTTTTGAAAGTTATTTTTACAGATTCGCTGAATAAAAATCTGACCAAGGGCGCCATGATTAAAAAAAATATATATTAATTTTTTGAAAGTTATTTTTACAGAGGCGCTGAAAAAAATCTGACCATGATTTAAAAAATATGTATTAATTTTTTGAAAGTTATTTTTACAGATTCGCTGAATAAAAATCTGACCAAGGGCGCCATGATTAAAAAAATTATATATTAATTTTTTGAAAGTTATTTTTACAGAGGCGCTGAAAAAAATCTGACCATGATTTAAAAAATATATATTAATTTTTTGAAAGTTATTTTTACAGATTCGCTGAATAAAAATCTGACCAAGGGCGCCATGATTAAAAAAAATATATATTAATTTTTTGAAAGTTATTTTTACAGAGGCGCTGAAAAAAATCTGACCATGATTTAAAAAATATATATTAATTTTTTGAAAGTTATTTTTACAGAGGCGCTGAAAAAAAATCTGACCAAGGGCGCCATGATTTAAAAAATATATATTAATTTTTTGAAAGTTATTTTTACAGAGGCGCTGAAAAAAAAATCTGACCAAGGGCGCCATGATTTAAAAAATATATATTAATTTTTTGAAAGTTATTTTTACAGAGGCGCTGAAAAAAATCTGACCAAGGGCGCCATAATTACAAAAACACGAACACGATATTAGTTTTTTAAAACTTATTTTTACAGAGACGCCGAAAAAAATCTGACCAAGGGCGCCATAATTACAGAAACACGATATTAATTTTTAAATAGCTATTTTTACAGAGGCGCTGAAAAATTCTGACCAAGGGCGCTAGGATTACAAAAACACTATATTAGTTTTTTTTAAAGTTATTTTTACAGAGACGCTGAAAAAATCAGACTAGGGACGACATGATTACCAAAGCCGCCTCTGAAAATGGGACCCATTAAAAT
This sequence comes from Maratus michaelseni, assembly GCA_963931845.1. Classification (NCBI taxonomy): domain Eukaryota; kingdom Metazoa; phylum Arthropoda; class Arachnida; order Araneae; family Salticidae; genus Maratus; species Maratus michaelseni. The sequence goes on along the minus strand of OZ007598.1, from coordinate 150,004,256 downwards.
GAAAATATCTTCTCTTAAATTGCATTCCATTTTTTTTTCTTTTTTCGTCGTTTGTACTTTCACAAAAAGCAGAAATATTTGATCACCCAGGGCACTAAATATTTAACAGAAAAGTTAATTTTTTTAAAGTTATTTTTAGAAAGACGCTGAAAAAGTCTGACTAAGAGCGCCATAATAACAAAAACATAAATACGATATTAGTTTTTAAAGTTTTTTTTTTTTTTTTACAGAGGCGCTGGAAAAAATCTGACCATGGGCGCCATAATAACAAAAACACGATGTTAGTTTTTTTTTGTTATTTTTACAAAGGCGCTGAAAAAGTCTGACCAAGGACGCCATAATAACAAAAACATGAACACGATATTAGTTTTTTGAAAGTTATTTTTACAGAGGCGCTGAAAAAAAATATGTACTATGGGCGCCATAATAACAAAAACACGATGTTAGTTTTTTTTACAATGGCGCTGAAAAAGTCTGACCAAGGACGGCATAATAACAAAAACATGAACACGATATTAGTTTTTTGAAAGTTATTTTTACAGAGGCGCTGAAAAAAAATATGTACCATGGGCGCCATAATAACAAAAACACGAACATGATATTAGTTTTTTGAAAGCTATTTTTGCAGAGGCGTTGAAAAAAAAATCTGACCAAGGGCGCCAGGATTACAGAAACACGATTTTCCAGGATACCATGTGTAACAATAGCACATCTGATTGTCGATAACTTATGTTATCTGGAAATTGGGTTATCTAATTGTCTTTGATCCCACACAGTTTGCTTATGCTATACTTTTAAAAATAAAAAGTATTACTTTTTAATTTGCCATATGAAAATCTTTGAAATTTTATGCCTTTCAGAATGCACAACTTTAAACGTGCTTCCAAAAAAAAAAAAAAAAAAAGAAAGAAAAAAAAAAGGTGACGAGGGCGCACCGGGCATTTGCCTCGTTGCCCGGTGGGCCAGTACGACCCTGAATTTGTCCCAACATCAGTGCTTTCCTTGCTTTTTGCAAGACATGAGGATCTCTCTATAGCAAGGCAGTATTTGTTTCTCGAGATCAGTATGATAGCTCGATATATTACACTTAATGGTTCATTTTTAAATAATTTAATAACAAATAAATACAATATAAACTTAAAGAAATTTTTTTATCAAAAATTTTAATCTACACATATTATAAAAAATATAAAATATGTCCCTTCTAAGCATCGACTAATAGATGATTTCTGAACCGTTAGTCTTTATTAGATATGGGAATGCTCGGAAAAAAAACGGAAACTTTGGGAAAAAAGCTGTTTTTTTTCTATTTTTTTTTCCGAAGGGCTATTTTTCAATTTTTCCGAATTGGAAAAATTGAAATTTAATTTATAAAATAATATATTCAAAATGTTATTACGGCTGCATTCTGATATTGTTTTTAATGTTTTTTCATGTTCAGTGTCTCCCATGAAAATGTTAACATAGAAAATACAATCTGTAAGCAGTTTAGGAAGAACTTGAGTCCTTTAAAGGATCCTTTACAATTTTTTTTCACCTCAAAACATAGGACCCTTCAAAAAATTCGGAATATTTTTCAATCTACACTCTGAATCCTCCAGAAATGTGATGATTTTAGAACAACAAAACATGTCACATAACAGCTGAAATCGACAATGAATCTCTTATCTTGCTGTATATACAGTAGTGGCCAAAATTGTGGAAACCTTTTGGGAAAAACGTTTTTTGAAGTTTGATGGCTCATAACACCCAATATATTTCTTAGTAATACCACTGGTAAGATAATTTAATCGAAAATATCATGCAATACAGTTTGTTCAGTTCTAATTAATTTGTCAAACGTTATAGCCAAATGATTAGAAAAAGGCAATAAAACTGGTTAGGTTGATGATAATGTTTTTTCTTTTTCTTGAATGTAGCCAATGCATATGAATGTTTGGAGTGAGAGACAAATCCCATTTTATTTGTTTAATGTGTCAAATCAAAGCTAGGGTACGATTTCAAGAAAATGTATATGCCATATTTTGGTACTTACAGGAAGAATTTTATCACTATTTTTTATGATTGCTATCAAGTTGCTGAAGTTCTTTGCTACCTGTCAATTTTTGAGCTAGTAAAGCATAATAAAATTAACAAAACATCACAAAGAGTTGATTAGTTACCCAGAAATCGATGTGTAACAATATTTTTAAGTGTAGACTAGAAAGCTATAGTTATGAAGAAATTTGAAGTAAAAGTAGAAGTAAATTAACAAAGGGATGTCTAAGTCAAGCAAAACACCACTGGTAAATCAAGGAAATGTTCAGGAGAGCAATTTGCGGTAGAAGAGTAAAGTCCCTGTGTATAGGTCACAGAAAACATCTCGGTGAATGCAACATGAAATGGTGCACTGAAATGTAGAGTTGAATCAAAGTACAGTTCTGTAGAAAATGCAGTATTTTGGTCTAAATGCTAGAATTTCACGAAAAACAAATTATAAATCAAATAAAGATTGAAAATATTGTTGTGAGCTCGGGGTTCGAAAGGACTGATGCCAATATATAAGAACAATAAAAAGGCTTTATTCACTATAAACAGTGCAATACGATCACAAATATCTTCTGAAAATTACAAGATATTCAGTAATCTTCAAATCCAATAAAAGCGCAGCAAAATTTCACACAGAAACAATGCGTTCAATACGACGTATCAACGACAAAATCGATCCGAGTAACACAGTTCTCAATGCAAAGCCTCTCGTATGAATTCAATCGCAGTTGACAGACAACTAACTAACTGAACTGATGGAGGTCCTTATATAGGTTTCAGAGATCTTTCCAGATTATTCCAGAGCCTTCAGATGCTAGAAATTACCAGAAAGTGCTTTAACTTTCGATAGAGAACCCAAGCAAGAAAGGATCCCAATGTACAGGTATAAGGGGGGGTGGTTGACCAAAAAGTCGCCAAATCCGTCGCCAACTTGGCGACATTTGGCGATATATCGCCAAATTTGGCGACAAAAATAAGTCGCCAAAACCATCGCCAACTTGGCGATAAACCCATTCCTTGGCGATTTTCCAATAGAACTCATAATAAAAACCGATGCTGTAAGGTTGTTTTCCTTGCAAACCACCTGAGGCCTTTAGCATTGAGTTACATGATGCTCAATAGGAAATACATTAATAATACTGCAATTTTCACAATAACAAAATAAAATAAATTTAAACAAATGGAATATTTACAGATATATACAAAATTCATAACATTGCCCCCCTCTCAAGGACTGCACGTCCCGGGCAGTTCAACCTTTGATCGGAAAGCAACCCGTTACCAACAAATGCTATACTATTCAAAACACATTCATAATGCTGAATTATACAAAATATACACTTATTTAAAAATAAAATAAAATAAAAGCATAGACATTATTACATACAAGTATTTAAAATAATAACAATAATAATGATAATGCTAAGCAAAATAAATAATTACATTAATTTATATACAAGACCATGGTCATACTAATTTACATTATTTACATTACACTATTTACAATCAATGAACTAAGTACTATGGCCATAGTATGGAGCCAGCCTGTCGTAATGAACGACTCTAGGCTTCGAACTTGGTGACTTTCGGATCCGAATTACGACATCGTTCAGTCTGTTTAGGACTGTATAAGGACCGTCCCAGTGCGATTGCAGTTTGGGAGAAAGTCCTTTACGTCGAGTCGGATTATAAAACCAAACCTTGTCACCTTCTTTGAATTGATGTCCCGTGGCTTTCGTGTCGTACCTGGTCTTCATCTTCTCCGTCTGTATATTGATCCGCTCTCGAGCCAAGTTGTGGACGTCTTCAAATCGTGCCTGGAGATTCTGCACGTATCCCTCTGGCGATGAAGGCGCATCTGGAGGACGACCAAAAATCAGATCACAAGGTAGACGAAGATCACGACCGAAAAGCATCTGAGACGGGGAATAGCCGGTTGTTTCATGGACGGCGCTGCGATAGGCGAGAAGAAACAAGGGAAGTTTTTGGTCCCAGTCTTGTTGGTTTCTTGAGACTAGCAGTGAGAGATTGTTGAGGATGGTACGATTAAATCTCTCAACCATGCCATCCGACTGTGGATGTAAAGGCGTCGTCCTAGTTTTGTCCATTCCGAGAAGTTGACAGAGACCCTCAATCACAGCAGAGATGAAATTTCTCCCTTGGTCAGAATGCATTTGAAGGGGGACTCCATACCTTGATATCCACTGGTGTACCAAGGCATCCGCAACCGTAGAAGCTTCTTGATCAGGGATGGCATAAACTTCAGGCCATTTCGTGAAGTAGTCCATGACAACAAGGAGGTATTTGTTGTCATCAGCACTTCTTGGCAGAGGGCCTAGGATGTCAAGGGCGATGCGTTCGAAAGGTGCTCCTACATTGTAGAGATGTAGTCTTCCTCGGCTACGTTTCTTTGGTCCTTTTCGAGCTGCACATGCATCGCAAGATTTGCACCATCGTTCGACGTCAGCTCTCGCTTTTCCCCAGAAGAAGCGCTCTCGGACTCTGTGTAATGTTTTCATGACTCCAAAATGGCCACCAGTGGGACTGCCATGTAATTCTTCGAGGACCTCTGGGATTCGAGATCGAGGAAGTACCAACTGCCACCGAGATGTCTTCCCATCTTCCGATTCGAATTTTCGGAACAGGACACCATTCCTGACGTGGAGAGAGTTCCAAAGAGCCCAATATTGCTTCGTCGTAGGACTGTAAGTCGAGATGTCTTTCCAACTGGGCTTCGTGCTAGAAGATTCTAATAACTCCAAGATTGGTTTGATCTCAGAGTCTGCCATTTGATCTTCTCGAATCTTCTCATCACTCCAGGGATCTGGTGGCGTCAATAGTGCAGTCTTCGTCTGGCGTATGACATATTCGGGATTATACTTGCTCTCCGCTCTGGAACAATAGCGACAGCTCTCGGGACACGGTCTTCTTGATAGGGCATCGGCGTTTCCATGCGATGAGCCTTTGCGATGCCTGATGTCAAAGTCGTATTCCTGGAGTCGTTGTATCCATCTGGCTACTTGGCCCTCTGGGTTCTTAAAATTCATCAGCCATGTTAGGGATGCGTGGTCAGTACGAAGGAGAAATTTCCTGCCATAGAGATAGTGATGGAAGTGTTCTATGGCTTTCACTATAGCTAATAACTCCTTACGAGTGACGCAATAATTCCGCTCTGGTTTCGATAAACATTTGCTCCAGTATGCTACGACTCGTTCTTGGCCATCTATTTCTTGGGAAAGTACAGCGCCGACACTTTCCTGACTGGCATCCGTGTCCACAATGAATTGTTTGTCGGGGTCTGGATAGGTAAGGACTGGAGAGGATGTGAGAGCTTCTTTCAGCTGCTGGAATGAATTGTCGCATTCTTGTGTCCATAGAAACTTCTGTTTGCTTTCAGTGAGCCTATGCAAGGGTCTTGCGATGTTGGAGAACCCCTGTACAAACTTTCTGTAATAAGTGCATAGTCCCAGAAAGCTTCGCAACTGATGGACATTTTCCGGACGTTTCCAGTGCTTTACTGCAGACACTTTTTCAGGATCTGTTCGAACACCTTCAGCTGAGATGATGTGTCCTAAATAGTTTACTTCTCGTTGGAAGAACTTGCATTTCAAAGGGTTCAGCTTTAAATTCGCCGCTCTTAGTTTCGTTAACACTTTTCGAATATTCTCTAGATGTTCTTCAAACGTGCGGCCACCAATGATGACGTCATCTAGGTAGATGAGACAAGCTTCAAAAGTCAGACCTTTTAACACTGTCTCCATGAGGCGCTCGAACGTTGCTGGAGCATTGCAGAGCCCGAACGGCATAACTTTAAATTGCCAAAGTCCTTGTCCAGTAGTAAATGCGGTCTTCTCTTTGTCATCAGGATGGATCTCTACTTGCCAATATCCACTCTTCAAATCCAGTGTGGAAAACCATTTATGTCCTGAAAGAGTATCTAGCGTGTCGTCTATTCTTGGTAGAGGATAGCTGTCTTTCTTCGTGATATCATTAAGTTTACGATAATCCACACAAAATCTTGTGGAGCCATCTTTCTTTCGGACCAACACGATGGGAGAGGCCCACGGACTTGATGACGGTTCGATGATGTCACTATCCTGCATCTGTCGTAAGAGCTTAGACACCTCTTCTTGTTTAGCGAACGGCAAACGTCTGGGATGCTGTTTAATCGGTGGATGGCCGGCAGTATCAATTCTATGCCGTGTCAGTGAAGTGCGACCAATATCACTCTCGTTTTGAGAAAACACATCCTTAAATTCCTGGAACAGTCTTTCTGCGGCATGTCTCTGTTCAGGAGATAAATTCTCATTTCGTCCAATTTCAGGTGTTAAACTTGTAGACGGCTCCGACAACGTCAAGCTCGGGTCTTTGCAAACACAGGTGACTGGAGCACAGGTTGCAAGCACTTCACCCTTCTGGATAATTCTAGACTTTTCACTTACGTTTGCAATTCTCACGGGTATCACATCTCTCGACAGATCTACTAGCGCTGATGCTATTAGCACTCCCTTTGGGCTCTTCTCAGGATATCCAGTCAAGCCATACTGGAAAATTCTTTCGTTTCCAGTTAATCCAGGTATCATCATTTCGGTCCGTGGAGGGATGATAACATCTGCCTTGGCTGTGATCCGTTGAATAGACCCGGACTCATTTCCAAGTTTGAAAATAGTGACATCTTCTTGAGCAGAGCGTAACTCATTATTCTTAAAATCCAGTGTAAATCCATGCTCTTTTAAAAAGTCCAGTCCGAGTATGAAAGGGTCTGAAATATCGGCCACGTAGACTGTATGGCGATAAGCGGCGTTCCCAAACTTTATTTTCAGTGTCATTCTTCCATGTATATCGATCTTATCTCCGGTCACAGTTTGAAGAATAACACGCGGCGGGATCCAGAAGGGTTTTTCTTTCAGCCGCTGAGCTAGATCTTTTCGAATGATGGTCACATTGGCTCCTGTATCGATGATCATATTACAGGGCAAATCATTCACACTTCCGACCAGAAAAACTCCGTTCTCGCCGCAACTTCTTGCAGAAATTTCACATACTTGAAAATGAGGCTGCTTAAGATCTGGAAACCTCCGCCCCGCAAGATGGCCATTGATCAGTTTTCCTGCTCCACCGTTAGCGGGTGAGCTATTACCTTCGGTGCTGGGTCGCCTTGGGCAGTCGATTTGGATATGGGCTTCTCCACCGCATTTCCAGCACTTGATCTTCCTGTAAGGTTTGTTGGCCCTTAAGGAGTTCATCTTTCTCATTATGTCATTCATCTGCTGCTGTAAGCGCTCCACAGCTCTATCCGACGTCTCAGGCAGGTTGGCTACTCGCACAAAGTGTCGATCTTTCCTTGTAGCTTGCTGGGCTGCCTCGAATTTCAGGGCATAAACTAAAGCCCCTTTTAAGTCACTGAGATCTGCAATCCGGAGTTGTTTCTGGATCTCAGAGTCACGCACACCATCAATAAAATGCTGCAGAGCCAAGCTTTCTCTAATTTCAGTCGGACAGTCAGGATAAGCAAGATGGGAAAGTCTCTCGACATCCGTAGCAAGCTCTTGCAGGGATTCAGTGGATTTCTGCTGTCGAGATTTGAGCTGGAGTCTGCTATATTCCTTCATGCATTTCTCGCCAAAGCGCAATTCTAAGGCACTGACGAGCGTTTCAAAATCCAGCGGTTCATTTGCAGGCAAAGTCTGTAGGACGTCGGCAGCATCAGCTCGTAGAGAAGCAGCTAACTGGCAAGCCTTTGTCTGGGAATCCCATCCATTGGCGTCCGCTACGATCCCAAATTGTGTCTTAAAAACTGGCCATGAGGATTTTCCGTCATAGGTCGAGAGTTTAATAGAGGCCCGAGGAAGCATAGCTTGATACTTGACATCTTCGGGAAAGTTTTCGGCAGTTATCTTTTGTTTCTTCACATTTTCCAACTCCTTTTCTACACTCTCAATCCTTTCTTCGACGGTCTTGGCGATCTTTTGAACTTTTTCTTCTACTCTTTCTTCAACGGTCTCGGCGATCTTTTGAATTTCTTCTACTTTTCCTTCTATTTGTTGAAATCTTCCTTCAACTTTGTTTTCCACGCCGTCAATTCTGTCATTTAAAGATGTTATTTTATCCTCTATTAAGTCTTTCAACTCTCCAAGGTTGGTTGACATATCCTTCTTCATTTCATTTTTTAAGTCGCCAAGGTTGGCAGTCATTTTCTCATCCATCGCTGACATATCCTTTTTCATTTCTTCTTTCATCTCGCCAAGGTTGGTTGACATCTCAGCCTGATTCGCAGCTAATTTCTCCAATAATTGTTTCAGTTCAGCCTCCATTGCTCTGGTGATCGGCATTCAACCCCACTCCTGACACCAAATATTGTGAGCTCGGGGTTCGAAAGGACTGATGCCAATATATAAGAACAATAAAAAGGCTTTATTCACTATAAACAGTGCAATACGATCACAAATATCTTCTGAAAATTACAAGATATTCAGTAATCTTCAAATCCAATAAAAGCGCAGCAAAATTTCACACAGAAACAATGCGTTCAATACGACGTATCAACGACAAAATCGATCCGAGTAACACAGTTCTCAATGCAAAGCCTCTCGTATGAATTCAATCGCAGTTGACAGACAACTAACTAACTGAACTGATGGAGGTCCTTATATAGGTTTCAGAGATCTTTCCAGATTATTCCAGAGCCTTCAGATGCTAGAAATTACCAGAAAGTGCTTTAACTTTCGATAGAGAACCCAAGCAAGAAAGGATCCCAATGTACAGGTATAAGGGGGGGTGGTTGACCAAAAAGTCGCCAAATCCGTCGCCAACTTGGCGACATTTGGCGATATATCGCCAAATTTGGCGACAAAAATAAGTCGCCAAAACCATCGCCAACTTGGCGATAAACCCATTCCTTGGCGATTTTCCAATAGAACTCATAATAAAAACCGATGCTGTAAGGTTGTTTTCCTTGCAAACCACCTGAGGCCTTTAGCATTGAGTTACATGATGCTCAATAGGAAATACATTAATAATACTGCAATTTTCACAATAACAAAATAAAATAAATTTAAATAAATGGAATATTTACAGATATATACAAAATTCATAACAATATTAAACTGAGCTAACAGACGTGTTTACTATACTTTCATATTAAGAATTTAAAACTTAAACTAAAACCAAAACATAGGGTTGGTTTAGGTTTAGACTGGAAAGCTATACCAAAACTAAATACACAATAAATGAAAATTATAATTGTACGAAAATAAAATTGTAATACTGTAAATTATTATCCATTTTTAAGCAATAAGAGATATAAAAATGATAATATTTATTATGTCACAACAACAATAATTTGTTTCTTTAAAACATCATCATTTATATACAAAGCTACTATGTAGAGAGGATACTTAAATTTGCTTACAAACTGCAGTAATACTGGTTGAAACTGATAAGATTTTTTTTTCTTTTAATTATCTCTACTGATAATTGAACAAATGCAACTGAAAAATCATTTCAACAGAGGCATGATATATTACAAACAATGGTGTTAAATTAAGAAGGAAAAGCTACTGTGATTCTGAGGCTGAAAGGCTAACTTTTAAAAGCTGGCTTTTTTTTAGTTTCTTTTCTTTTTTTTTTTTTTTTTTTTGTAATATTTTCATGTAAAGTGAAAAAAATGTTTTCTTTAGTAAGCAGAAATTTAAAAATATGCTTATTATTTTATATCTTTCAAGAAAATGTAACTTATTTTTGAGAAACATTTGTAAGAATTCAATTTTTCCAGAAAAAAACCCGGAAAAAACTGTTTTTTTTTTCCACCACTTCAAAATTTCCGGAAATTTTACATCTCTAGTCTTTATAAACAGTTTCAATTTCAAAAATATTTGAAATTAGCTGAAGGATTATGTTATACGCCGTTTGAGTCAAAAAATGCATTTTTGAAGACGTTACAAAACTTAGCTTTTTATACGTCCCTGGGTCCTATAAGTTATATTTAGTGAAACAGTCCTCATGCTCTGACATGCGGGGGAAAAATCATTTTAGTACGATTAAAAGTTACCGAGTTTCAAATTTGGAAAAATTTGGCACTTAACACAGTGCCTGAAATAATGTAGGATTTTTATCTAACCGCACATCACTCCGGGCACCCTGTTAAAAGCGAAAAAATTCCAAATTTTAAACTAGCATAACAAGGTGAGTTTTGGTCGTACAATTTTTTTTTTTTCATTTGATATATCAGAGCTTCAGGATTGTTTTACCAAATATAACTTATAGGACCCGTAGGCTGTATAAAAAGTTAATTTTAAAACTTATTCATCAAAATTGCATTTTTTGATCCAAATTGTGTCCAACATAATTATTTAGCTAATTTCAAATACTTTTGCAGTTGGAACTATATGCCTAAGACTAACGATTAAGAAATTATCCATTGGTCGACGTTTGGAAAAAACACACTATATGCTAACAAATATAGAAAACATATTCTGGAAAAAATGGAAAGGAGAACAATTCTATTAAACAAATTTGATAAACGTTTGAAAACAAGTAGAAGTAAATTAAAATAATAATAAATTTCATTTTTTTTCTTTCCGCATACTATGTGGTTTAACATATGAAAACCCTCCGCTCTTAGAGAGAGAAGACTAGATGTCTTTAGAATTATCTGACAAAATTTAAAGCGTTTTTTTTTTCCCATGTATTTGGTTGCATGAATGCAAAACTAAGTTATAATATTTTGCCTAAACATGAATTATGCTTTATAAATTTTTAAATATGGAAAGAATTGTTTTAGAGATTCTAAGAAAACTTTTTTAAAGAAAAGACCTTGTCTCAACCATAGTCTGTAAAAAAAAAAAAAAACGAAAAATCGCATAAAACAGGAAATTTTTAAATAGTATAGTTTGGAATAGTATGTGTGTGAGGGGGGAAGGAAATGATATATTCCGTAAAAAGCCGTAGCAGTGACCGTAGTTTATTAAGAAACGTGCTTATTTTACTTATTTTACTCGTTATAAGTTGTAGGAATAAGTAATTGCAAGAAATTCTACTTAAAAGCAGAATTTTTTTTTTGTTGCTATCCTGTAGTAAACACAAATATATTTTATATAATTAAAGTAATCTACTAAAAATCAAATCTTTTAATAAATTAGGCTACTTTTTTATGAAAATAAATATTTACTTACAAGTATTTAAAAGAAAAATCTTTTAAATTATTACAAAATAAATCGTAAATACAAAGATTGCATATCGTTTTAAGAAGACTAAAATATTAAAGACGAGTCGTTTATATCAAAAGTGTATGTGCATTTACATGTACATTCGCCCTTGTTTAAGATTAAATCTTAATGCTTAAATTCCCAATCTTATTTTTAGCTCACAGGCTATCAAAGCCTGAGAGCTAATGTGCCCGCCCGTTCTGTATGTATGTATGTACGTAACGCGGTAACTCTTGATAGAAATAACCGTTTTGCTTCAAATTTTGTTTTTAGGTTCATTGTGATAAGGCGCTTCCCTGATTAGTTTTGGGGGTTCATTGGTTAAGTATAAAGGGGGAAACGGGGGGCTAACACCCCCTGAAATGAGATAAATGGGGTTTTCATGCAGAATTATCCGATTTTCTTCTAGTTTTGTACATAGGTTCATTGTGATAAGGCGCTTCCCTGATTAGTTTGGGGGGTTCACTCGTTAAGTATAAAGGGGGGAAACGGGGGGTACCACTCCCCCTTAATTTAGATAAATGGGTTTTTAATGCAGAATTTTCCGATTTCCTCTAAATTTTGTATATAGGTTCATTGTGGTAAGGAGTTTTTCTGATTAGTTTTGGGGGTCCATTGGTTATGTATAAAGAGGGTAAAGGGGGGCTAACCCCCCTCAATTTAGATAAATGGGGTTTTCATGCAGAATTATCCGATTTTCTTCAAATTTTGTGTATAGATTCATTGTGGTAAGGCACTTCTCTGATTAGTTTGGGGGGTTCACAGGTTAAGTATAAAGGGGGGAAAGGCGGTCTAACTCCCCCTTAATTTAGATAAATGGGTTTTTCATGCAGAATTATCCGATTTTCTTCAAATTTTGTATACAGGTTCCTTGTGGTATGGAGCTTTCTTGATGAGTTTTGTGCGCTCATTGCTTAAGTATAAAGCGGGGAAAGGGGGGGTCTAACTCCCCCTTAATTTAGATAAATGGGTTTTTCATGCAGAATTATCCGATTTTCTTCAAATTTTGTATATAGGTTCATTGGGGGTAAAGCGCTTACCTAATTAGTTTTGGGGGTTCATTAGTTAAGTATAAAAGGGGTAACGGGGGTCTAATCCGCCCTTAATTTAGATAAATGAGTTTTTCTTACAGAATTATCCGATTTGCTGCACATTTTGTACATAAGTTCATTGTAATAAGACGCTTCCCTGATTAGTTTTGGGTGTTCATTGATTAATTATGAGGGGGACGGGTGGATGATCCCCCTTAATATATTGTCGATTTCTTTATTTTTCGAGGGGCATTATTCTTTGAAATAAGAGAATAATATACAATGAATGTGAATAGCCTGTGAGCTCAATGCCCTCAGTTTAACTGGGCACTTTTCTTTTTTATTTATACTACCTAGCCATACAGTTTAATCTCCCCCCTCCCCACAATTTTTTTTTATCTAAATCAACCCTCCCTCCCCCCCTAAAATAAACTGGGGATTGAAGCGTTTATTTCAGTACAAGTTGTTGCCTTATACTTTGACAATATTAGCTTTGACAATATTAGCAACATATATATATATATATATAGATTATATATAGATAGCAACAATTTCTTATAAAATGGCAGACACTGTATCATTATCACAGGAAAGTTGTAGCTGGCAAACGTGACGTCAAGTTCAGAAATATATTTATTAATAACCTATTGCACGTTAAAATATTTTTAAAGGGTGAAAATAAACATGAGAAGTACGCATGTAAATTTTGCGACTGTAAAAATGACTTTATGTTTAGATTTTATTAAAAATATACTATGTATATTTGTGTCAAAGTGACGTAATTGTTGCTGATGTTTGATTAAGTTTACGTAAATACCAAAGATTAGAGCCTCAATTCACAACCTCATCATAATTACTTGTCTTGATTACAGGCTAAGGATTACATATACAAAGTTTAATTTTTCGATAATTCGAAAAGTTTAAGTTAATGGGAACAGTGTTTAGATAACTTTGGTTAAAAATAATATTTGTGTATGAGCAATTGTAAGATTGATTTTTTAGGGATTCGTTCATCATACGAAAACCTATTCGTCCCGCTTCTTTGTCTGTCCGTCACAGACCGGTTATCGGAAACTGTATAACTTACAAACTTGAAATTTTGTGTACTTACAGCTGAATACCTACTGTCACGCTGAAAATAATAAAATTTTGAAATAATCGTATTATTTTAATATAGAGAGATAAAAATCCAAAAATCTCTAACAGCCTTTTTCTATTAAATTTAAACATTTTTCATTATAGCAGTTGCCAACAATTAAAAATCCACAATAACTTTCTACAATAATTAATTTTCTATTGAAAGATTTCCACGTGAAAAATGAAAATGAAATACAAAGTTTCACCAATTGAAAAACAAGTGGGTAAGTGTGATCGAAGATCGTTCAAAGGGTTTCGTTTAATATTCCTTTCAAAACACTTTATCCTTTCTATAATAAGTTCAAATAAATATCATTTAGCAACAACAACAAAAAAAAGTTATGTTTTTTATAAAGTCAAAATTTACCGGTCTATTTTTTCGAATTTTCGAATATCAAAAGCAGCCGGATAGCGGGCGAAGCCCGCTATTATATTCTATCATAATAATATCGTCATATGGACTAAATGCAATATTTAAAAAAATAATTTCAAAATTAAACAAATTGTACACCTTTAAAATGTTAAAATATGCGAATATTTTCATAATCGGATTTTTATCACGACTCAATATGTTTCTCAAACTCATATATTTACTAATTCTCTATTACTCATATTGATACTTGCTTTGTATTATTCTCAAACATTTGAACAATTCGTTAAACTTCCAATATGACGTCAGATTTTCTTTTTAATTCTCTAATGACGTGATATTAATCTGCTTTGTGTACATACACATACTCATACTCCTTGTATTATTGAGAAATCTTAGACATTTTCCGTTTTATTGCCACTATGACGTCAATCAATTTTATTTAATATTTATCTTTTTTTTTTTTTTTCAATTGGTGAAACTTTTTATTTCGTTTTCATTTTTCACGTGGAAATTGTCTGATAGAAAATTAATTATTGTAGAAAGAATTTCATTGTGGATTTTAAATTTTTGGCATCTGCTATAACGAAAAGTGTTTAAATTTAATAGGAAAAGGCTGTTAGAATTTTTTTTTATCTCTATTTATTAAAAAAATACGAATTTTCCAAATTTTAATATTTTGAGCTCTTCACAGCTGGTATTCATCTATATACACAAAGTTTCAACTCTATAAGTTATATAGTTTTTGAGAATGGCTCTGTGACAGACAGACAACGGAGCGGGAGTAATAGGGTTTTGTGAGATGAACGAAACCCTAAAAAGAGTAATATGACGTCATATTGGGAATAAAACGGAAAATTTCAAACTTTTCTCAATAATACAAGGAGTACGAGTATGTGTAAGTGCAGAAAGCAGGGTTAATATGACGTCATTAGAGAAGTAAAAAGAAAATTAATCTGACGTCATATTGGAAGTTTAACTGACTTTCTCAAATGCTTGAGAATAATTCAGAGTATCAATATGAGTAATGGAGGAAGCAAGTAGGTAATGACGTCAGCAAGTGCTTATAACGTCATATGAGTTTGAAGAACGTATTGAATCATGATATAAACCCAATTATGGAAATATTGACATATTTTAACATTTTGAAGGCATCTATACAAAATGTTTAATTTTGAAATTCATTTTTTTTTAGTATCACATTTAGTCCACATGACAGATATTATTATGCCAGAGTATAATATCGGGCCGGTTCAGATATTCGAAAAAACGAGAAAAATAGACCGGTAAATTTTTACTTTACATAAAAAAAAAATTTAAAAAAAAAAAACTTTTTTTTTTTTTTCTTTTTTTTTTTTTTGAAAATGAAATTTATTTGGATTTATTAAAGAAAGGATAAAGTGTTTTGAAAGGAATATTAATCAAAACCCTTTGTGCGATTTTCGATCACACTTACCCACTTGTTATATTTTTTCCTTTTAGGTTTATTATAAATTCAATCTAACCGTTCCTTTTAAAACATTTTCTTCCGCGGATTTCGATAAGTTTCACCTCGTTTAAATTAATTTGAAAAGGATTTTAAAATCTTTGCAATTTATACTGAGAAGATATATATATCTCTTATTTATGCATTACCTCAAATCAGAGATTCTCAAACTGAAAAATAGATGGAGTAAATATTTTATTAGAGTTCTTTAAGCTAATAAAAATCAAGAATGCAATTTTAGTCACCACATATCTTTATACAATAAAACATATCGATAAAAAGCTATTGAAAGAAGATACTATGAACGGAAACTGTCCTTAACCTTTTGATTCCCATGGTAGAATACGATCTAAAAATTTCGTAATTCAGAAAATCTATTCAGATTTTCTGAATTACGAAATTTTTAGATCGTATTCTACCATGGGAATCAAAAGGTTAAGGACATCTTCTTTCAATAGCTTTTTATCGATATGTTTTATTGTATAAAGATATGTGGTGACTAAAATTGCATTCTTGATTTTTTTTGCTTATACCAGAAAATTTCAATAGTAAATTTAGCTTTATTTACTGACGGAATGTGCGTTATTAAACGAAGCAATTATTGCTATTTTAAATTTCTGAAATGAATATGGAATATCAGAATTAAAAAAATTATTTAATTGGAAACGATGGTGGTAGCATATATGCTACCATGGGCTTTAGCGGGTTAACGACAAAATTCGGTCCCTGTTAAATGATGTACCTTTTAAAATTAAAACCTATCTAAAATCAGGGCTTAATTTCTAAGAAAAAAAGTACCTGAGCCCTAATATTCTGCAGTACTAACACCCGTAGCGTACCGCTCCCCCCCCCCCTTCCGCCGTCACTGCAATCTGCATATTTATATTTCATTTATTATTTTTCAAAATTTAAAGTATTGTTTTTTATTTAGCAAAAATAAATAAATAAATAAATACATCTATCTGCGTATACTTAGTTATCAACTATTCCGCTTTTTAGTTATTACTATATACTTTCAAATAGAAACTTTTGCCTAATCTTAATGTTAATGAATCGCAGAATTCTGCTATTAAATAAGCTCCGGATTAGGATTCGGAAATAGTGTTAACACAAAAAATGAATAGTTCGCAGCTATGTAGAATAGAAAAAGACTATTTCTGTTTATTCTTTATTCTTATCAAAATAGCATTAAAATAAATTTTTTAACCAAAAATAGAACCGACTTCAAAAACTACTACAAAGTAAAAAATAATTTTTTTAGGTAATAGTTAATAAGAAATTAAATTAAGAGCATTGTATTTACCATGCATATTATTATATTTATGTACATTAATTTGATTTTTTGGAGTCGGTGCCAGCCAAGCCAAGTTAAAGCCATGTTACCATTTTTAAACATTTCATCTGATGTTATAAATGTGTATTCTCAAATGAGATTAGCAACTTATATGTCAACAAACATTGCTTTGGAAATTAGTTAATTATTTAAATCATTGTATTTTCTACCATTTGATGAGTTATATGTATTTTTTTTTTATTGTCTCGTATTTATGTATATTTAACTTATACGCGTGTTTCGATTTATATTGGATATTTTGTTTTGAATTTTGTACTTGGCTTGGCTGGCACCGACTCCAAAAAATCAAATTAATGTACATAAATATAATAATATGCATGGTAAATACAATGCTCTTAATTTAATTTCTTATTAACTATTACCTAAAAAAATTATTTTTTACTTTGTAGTAGTTTTTGAAGTCGGTTCTATTTTTGGTTAAAAAATTTATTTTTCGCTTTTTAGTAGTTTTTGAAGTCGGTTCTATTTTTGGTAAAAAAGTTTATTTTTCGCTTTTTAGTAGTTTTTGAAGTCGGTTCAATTTTTGGTTAAAAAGTTTATTTTTCGCTTTTTAGTAGTTTTTGAAGTTGGTTCTTTTTTTTTTTTTTTCGGTTAAAAAGTTTATTTATTTATTTATTACTTTAGTGATATCTATATTTATATTAAACCATATTGTTGCTAATATATTTTTTATTTCACGCTAACCTTGGCAGTAGACTCGATTACGGAAGATTAGAAATTTTATCATTATTCTCACCTAATCGTCTTGGATATTGTGTCATAATCGGGCTGTATACTACAGTTTTGATAACTGTGTAACTCACTGATTTCGGTGCTTATGCTTAATGTGTACTGATTTTTACGATCCGTACAAGGTAAATACACTGCGCCAACAATGTCGCCTATAATACTATTCGGAGTAACCCCTTTCTTTCTATATTGTCACTCTATAGTTAATATTATGTAGTAGAAATATTAAAAGACAATTGCAGAAGCATTTATATACAACTGTATTGTATAATATAATATAGATATTGGATATTTTAAAGGCAGTTTCCAACTAGTGCGCCACAGGTGATAAATCGACAAATATTTTCTGTAACTCGTACATTTATATGGGATTTGAAACAATAATGTATTTAATTATGCGCCAATAAACGCTCGTCAAAATATGCCAAACCGCTGTGAAACTGCAACAATGGAAATTTTAAAAGATTCAAAAGTAGATTTGTTGTGGCATAATTTATAGTTTTTATCCGTACGTTGTATTATATTTATCCAATTCACAATTTTATGTAATTTTGCTTTTCACATTTAGCAACACTCAAAAGTTTTTGTTTGAATCTTAAAAAGTTTGTTCTATGAAAATAAATCCGACAAGTTAAAGCTGATTTAAATATGTCAGTCTTTTTATTATTTGCAAATTCACGTAATAGAATATTTTATGATATGAAATGAAAGTCGTCTGCCCAACAAATTAACTATTTTTAAAATGCTTACATTTTTTTCGTTTTTATTGAATTTCTGAAAAAGTACTGAACCAATTTTCATAAAATTTAAATGGGACCAATTCGAGAGTATTCTCTTTCGAATAATAAAAAAAATCACATAAATAGGACGCAAAGTTCCGGAGTAATCGGTGAACATACATAAAAGATTTGAAAAGATTCAAAAGTAGATTTGTTGTAGCATAATTTATAGTTTTTATCTGTACGTTGTATTATATTTATCCAATTCACAATTTTATGTAATTTTGCTTTTCAAATTTGGCAACACTCAAAATCCAACAAATTAACTATTTTTAAAATGTTCATTTTTTTTCGTTTTTGTTCAATTTCTGAAAATGTATTGAACCAATTTTGATAAAATTTAAATGGGACCAATTCGAGAGTATTCTCTTTCGAATAAAACAAAAATCACATAAATAGGACGCATAGTTCCGGAGTAATCGGTGTACATACATAAAAAAAAAAAAAAAAAAAAAAAAAAAAAAAATACATACACGTCGAATTGATAACCTCCTCCTTTTTTGAGTCGGTTAATGATTTGAAATGGAAATAAATAAAATTTTGAATTTAAGACAGATTGAGCTCGAGCCTGCGCAAACCCGAAGACTGATATAAAAATCGAACCTGTTTCATCTCCATCTCCTACGTGAGCGACACATTACGTCACTTATAAGTGTTTTGATAAAAAATAAGGCAAAAGATTGGAGATGAGAAGGAAAGGAAAGGGTAATTTAGGATTCGTTTTTCGGAAGCGTTATTGCACTGGGCTCTGGAGGGCGGTGGTTATGAGCTTCGGTGAATTCGAGCCGATACTTAAACGATACTCCCCCCATTCCCTTTACCAAAAACAGATAAGTACCGGAGCTGAACTCCGGTGGGCTCCGGCGCAAATTAAGCCCTGCCTAAAATGGTATATTTTTCTGATTATTTTCGATTCCGTCATGGCATGTTTCACTGCATTTTGCAAAATATTAGTAATTAAACTTAGAAATTAAACTTGATACTTTCTGTAAATTTCGGGTCGACCCCCCTCCCCCCATTCCCTTTTGGATACACCACTGGAGGGCCGTATGTGGAAAACGAACCTAGTATAGTGGTATTATCCCCTGAAGATACGAAAAAATATCTTTAGGGGCTCTCCATAAATGATGTCATATTTTTTTCAATATTTTTGATCCCCTCTCCCCCTTAGTCACAAAGTGTCACACTTCACCATACCCCCCCCCCCCCTTGTCACATGTCACGCTATATTACATAGACATATACTTGGAGTTCAGAAACAAAGCACTACGTTATAGATCATATTTCAAATTTTATTTTTCAACTTTAACTATAAGTTTTAATGACATTTGTGAGCATAACAATAAAAATTATTCGTGTATTTATTTTGTATAAAATAAGATTAAGGTTTACGACAAAAACATAATTAATATACAATAAAGTAATACAATTAGTAATAAAATATTTATATTTTTTTTTAAGAAAGGAATATAAGTGAAAACAAATCACGTGAAAGTTTTTTTAGTCCGATTAAAAAATACACTCAAATTTTGGTAATTTCAAAATAACTTCAAAATTTAATCTGCTGATTTTAATGATTTTATTTTAACCAAAATGTGTGATGTCACACTTCTTCTTACCCCCTCCAACCCCCTTGTCACAAACTGTCATAATTTCATGAACTCCCCTCCCCCCCCCCCTCCAAGCGTGACATCATTTATGGACGGCCCCTTAGGGAAAATGTATCTTTATTTATAAGGAAGTATAAAGAGAGACATTTCAATTTATAGTTGATAGATGGCAGCACATGGAAAGATATGAAGTGAGGGGGATTTTCAATTTGTGCACGCTAAGACTCCTTGTTGTTTGTTGTTTTGTAGTTTGTATAAATAAAAAATAAATAAAGCAAGTTGCACTATTCCATATTATATCCTTTGGCAAGTCAGACCCAGGATAAGTTTGAAAGTCTGATGAGGTTACAGGCTCATATTTAGGAGTATTGAACCTAGCCAGTTAATTTTCAGGACAGACGCGCGGCCATAATTTCTTTGAGTAGTTGGTAAAAGGCTCAAAAAGCTTCCGAAAAATCCCTGCTCCCTGTTTATATTTGGAATTTCTGCTATTCTCCAGCAGAGGGCGAATTAACCAAATATAGGCGTGAACTTACTTTTAGTTGTATAGAAGGCTTGATTAATGTTGTCTTATGATGCAATAGGTTTTGCAATTGCATCAACAACAGCCATTTCTAAATTTAATGTTAGTGGTTATTTATGAACCAATCATATTAATAACTGTCAAACAGACAAAGGTTAATTAGGATTTACAACCTAAAATATAAACATTTAATTTCTTATTTTGACAATAATTTTGAATTTATATCTTAAACATAATTATTTACTTTGATTTCTTAATCTGAATGCAATAATTGTCATTTTGAGAAAAATTATTAAACTTTATGATCTAAATGTAATTTTGGACTGCAATAATAATATATTGTTTATAATTTGTTTCCTAAATAATCATGCATCACAAGAACAACTCAGTTTGTTTGTATTACGAAATATTATGATGCAATTCCGATAGGAAATATCTACTTTGATTACATTCTTGGTTCATAATAACTGTCATGTTGATGAGAGCTGATTAAAATTTATGGCTAAAGATGTTTATAAGCATAAATCAAACACTTTGTGCGAATTTTAATACATAAACTAAAATCTTTAACAACGTTTTAACGCACAAATTCGTATAAACATGGCACAAAAAAATCACATACGGCCGTTTCGAGGATTCTTAGATCCCCTTCTTCAGTGCGAAAAAAAAAGAAAGATTAAAATGGATTCAAAGAACCCCTCTGTTATAGAAAGGGTATTATGGTCGTCAATTGGATCTTTAAGATTGGAGAAAGAAACTTTATTGGTTGGAGAGTGGTTTTGCACCACTGTTATCGTTGCATCGTCCATTGTTGCACCACATATCATGAAAAGCACTACTGTTTTTTATTAGAAAATTTCTATTTAATAATTCGTACAATTCGTAGTCGTATTGTTTAATCACAGAATTGGTGCTAATATTCTGCAGTTCAATTTGGCGAGACATTCTATTAAAAAATTGTACGCACCCTCTAATTGTGACCAGTGCTTTAGTCGTGAAAAGCCAAGGGGTATATGCTATAAACAGAGTATAAGCTAAACCTTTACTTAAGAGAGAAATCATATGACATTTCTTTAAAAAAAAAAGAAAAAAAACCCCGAAAATTACAGAGTAAATTACCGTTTCTGAATCTAAATGTAGAATCCAAAATGTACCATCATGTACGATTTTAAGAGAAAGTACTGCAGTCGTGAAAAACCCCCAAACGGTATATGCTATAAACAGAGTATAAGCTAAATATTTACTTAAGAGAGAGAGAATATATGAAAATTCTTTAATAAGAAAAAAAAACAAAAAAAAAACAGAAAATTACGAAGTAAATTACTGTTCCTAAATCCAAATATAGAATCCAAAATACTTGATTATGTACGATTTTAAGAGAAAGTGCTGCAGTCGTGAAAAGCCAAAGGGTAAAAGCTATAAGCAGAGTATAGGCTAAATCTTTACTTAAGAGAGAGAGAACATATGACATTTCTTAAAAAAAAACCAAAAAAAAAACCAGAAAATTACGGAGTAAATTACCGTTCCTAAATCCAAATATAGAATCCAAAATACACCATCATGTACGATTTTAAGACAAAGTGCTGTAGCTGTAGTCGTGAAAAGTCCCCAAAGGGTATATGCTATAAACAGAGTATAAGCTAAATATTTACTTAAGAGAGAGAGAATATATGAAATTTCTTTAATAAGAAAAAAAAACCCCCAGAAAATTACGAAGTAAATTACTGTTCCTAAATCCAAATATAGAATCCAAAATGCACCATCATGTACGATTTTAAGAGAAAGCTTTTATAATAGCTAGGGCATCATACCCGGGCTTCCCGGGTAAGAGAATATATGTGAAAACCATTTATTTTTGAAATTGAAAATTCTAATAGATTTTTTACATTTAATAATTTTTTTTAGATTGGCCCCTAACAAAGAGCATTTTTAGATGAAATATGCCAATTATATATTAAATAAAATTTTTAAATTTATTAAAAGCAGTAATTTCGTATTGGCTTTGTGCCAGAAGTTAATAGCCGAAGAAATCGTTAAAAATTTCGTTACTTACAGCAGTTTTTGTTTTTTATACTGATAATTTCAGCGGTTATTTCAATTACAGTCACCTCTCACTTATGCGCGTTTGAAGGGACTGACTTAAAATCGCGCATAACTGAGAGCCGCGCATAACTGAGAGGACGTTGTATGTAGTAATTCCTTATACACATTATACACATTATTCGAAAGAAAAACATATTGAAATATAAGAATTATGATTAATGATATTTTATAAAATAAATGGAGTGTAATATTAGTATAGTGTACTAAAATATATATATATATATATATATATATATATATATCCTTACACTTTCACTATAAAATTGTTTCAAAAAATACAATAAAGTAATTTTTTTTCATTTGACATAGAAGATGATATACTTACATAAAAAAAAAATGTCAATTAGTCCTCTTTTAAGAAGTCATCAATGGTAGTTTGTTTTTGCTTAGGCCGCGTTTGTACAACGACCTTTTCTAATGCATTAAAGTGCGTCATTGTATTTGATGCTATATCAGCATTTTGTTGGTAACATCTCAAAGTGTCCAGGGCTCCTAAAGCAGTAGCATAAGATGGGACAATTACAGTATCAGTTTCATCATTATCATCATCATCTCCTTCTCTTTCAGCTGTCACATCATCAAACACAGTTTCAATATCTCTAATTGCCGTTGATGTTAAGTTTTCATCAACACTGACGAAATCTTGAAAAGAAAGAGAATCTTGGCTTATTCTATTCCATTCTTCTTCGTCTATGTTAAAATCATTGCTGTTGTTTTCATTTTCCTGTAATGGAATAACTTCAGCATTATTTGAATGAAAAATACCCGCTTTCCTAAAGCAGTTAGAAATTGTCATGGCTGTTACGTTATTCCAAGAGGAAACCAACATATGCATGGCATCCAGAATCGAAATTTTCTTGAATTCCTTTTTCTGCTCTAGTGATATAAACATTCTTCGCACCAAATCTTTCCTATACTGCGCTTTAACTGACCTTATTATACCGAGATCTAAGGGCTGGAGTCTGCTAGTACAGTTAGCAGGGGAAAATATAACTCGTGCATGTGTCAGCAATGGGAGATATGAAGGATGGGCGGGACACTGATCCATAAATAACAAAACTTTCTTTTTTTTTTAGCCATCTTCATATCGAATTCCTTCAAAAAGTCTAAAAAAATTTTCGATGTCATCCAGGCTTTGGTGCTATTTGCGTAAGACCATGGCAATTTCTTGACATTTTTTAAACACCGTGGATTCTTGGATTTACCAATCACTATTGGCGGTAACTTTTCTGATCCGTCCCCATTGCAACATAAAAGCACAGTCAGTCTTTCTTTGCTGTGTTTGCCACCATGGCCTGTTTCTCCCTTAAAATCCATTGTTTTGTTTGGTAAAAGACGATAAAATAAGCCTGTTTCATCACAGTTAAAAACGTTCTTAAGATCAAAGTTTTGAATTAAATTTGGAAAGTCTGCGATCCATTCATTAGCAGTTGAATCTGAAACGGCTGCGCTTTCACCACTCAGACAATGATTTGTTCAACCGTGTCTTTTTTTAAGTTTTTCTAACCATCCCGAAGAAGCTGAAAATTTTTCGATTCCTTTTTTGGATGACAAAGTGAGTGCATTTTCTTTAAATAACTCACCGCTAATGGGTAAATTAGAAGCTCTCATTTCTCTGAACCACTGAATTAAAGTGGTTTCTAAAATCTTAAATTTTCCATTCTGAATTCTTGATCGTTTCTTCGCTTGTGCAGAATATTCACTATTAATTTTTTTGATCGAGTCCTTGTTCTTTAAAATCCCTCTGAGTGATGATTCTGGCAAATCGAATTTTCGAGCTAAATTTATTGTTCACAGTCTAGGATCATTTTCTGCTGCTTTTATAACTTCCATTTTGAACGAAATTGTTAACTTTCTTTTGCTCATTTTTATTGCAAAAAAAAAAAAAAGAAAGAAAGAAAGAATCTAGATGCTACCGTAAAGACAAGGACGAAATGTAACACGCAGGTGACTTGATAAAATTAAAACAGAAAGAAAAGAAGCAACCATTAGAACTGAGGGGGTGAGTGTAAAGTCGAACTGTAACATCCTCTCCACCCTCTCCACCCCGCTTTTCGGTACGGTCTTTTGACCTTGACAGGTGCAGAAAATTATTTATCGATTTAAAAAAAAAGTGAATTGCGTTGTCATTTCCGCGCATAACTGAGAGAGAAAATTCAAAGTGGCGCTTATAAGTGAGAGATCTATAGCATTATTTTCCTATTCCTCGTGCCGGGACCTTACGAAATTCGCGTATAACTGAGAGACGCGTATAACTGAGACGCGCATAAGTGAGAGATGACTGTACATGTCTGTTAAATAAATCTGTGTTTTATTTACACTATTTTATTTATTCCTTTCTGAAGTTTTAATTTCGTTATTAAATATTAGCTGGAAAGAAATGCTGAATTTTTTATATTGTTTAAAGTGAAAACGGATTTATATTTTGTAATCGTCTGCAAGCGATAAAGATAGATTTTTTTAAAAAATTATGCTTGAAATTTAATTTAAATACTATAATAAATTAGTCAATTGCGATACAGTTTTCAAACAAATTGCATTTGAAAGTAGATTTTTTTCCCTATATAACAGAGTAAAATTAAAAAAGTCCTTCCGGCCTGTACCGGGAGGAAAAGGTAGCTTTCCTATATCTTCATTTTAAAATTTTAGCTAATGTTACTCGAAAACAGCAAGCTAAAATGCAAAGAAACCGTTTAAAAAAGATTCGTTAATACTGAATTTGAATAAGAAATTCGCCAAATTATTGAGCTATAGCAGGGCTACACTAGATACCGGGGTTGCTCATTCCTTATCATGACGTCACAAAAGGTGGCTGGCCACGACGAAAGACATACAGCGATTGGCATAAAACGATGGGTGCGTCGCTTTGTACCAATGGCTGGTCGCGGCCAGCCACCATTTGTGACGTTACGAGAATGAATGAGCAAGCCCGGTATCTAGTGTTGCCTTGGCTATAGCCAAGTTGGTTTCATTTATAAAGACTTGTTTTGGCTGCCAAATTGGCGATATTTCGCCAATTGTCGCCAAGTTTGGCGATAATTTGGCGCTAACGGATATGAAAATATAGTTTCATGCGTATGATTGGGAAAAGCATTATAACAATGAAAGAAAATAATTTGCGAGAAATCGTGTTCACTAAAACTCATAAATTAATCGTTGTTTTTAGGTAGCTTTCAATACAAAAAATTATAAAGCTACCTATTGCAGCCGTTCGGAGGAAAGCAGTTCCGGAAAATTTTGATATATTTTCACCGATCATGACCTCCAGACCCCAAAACCACCCTCCGTTCAAATGTTGATTTATATATATATATATATATATATATATATATATATATATATATATATATATATATCCATTATCCATATATATACAGGGTGTCCATAATTAAACGACCCTACTTTAAAGTTATCTACAGACGAAACTATTGGTCAGAAAGTTGTGAAATTTTTTGAAGGACATAATAAAGGAATGGGAATTTGTTTAAGCGTAAAAAAAAATAGTTCAAAATTTCGCCACCAGATGGCGTTTTTAATGAATTACACATTTATCATACACTTACGACAGTTTACAAATTTTTATTTCAACAAAAAATGTTCAACAAAACTTTTTTCACGACAGGTTTTTAGCATTTTCCAGAACATACTACGGGCAACATAACATACCTCTGTGGCACATGGTATCTTACGATTCCTAATGACAGCTGAAAATGATGGCCGTCATGTGGAAAATGTTTTGTTGCAATAAAATATATAAACTGTGGTAAATGTATGCTAAATGTGTAATTAATTCATTAGAAACGCCATCTGGTGGCGAAATTTTGAACTAAATTTTTTTTCGCTTAAACCAATTCCCATTCCTTCATTATGTCCTTCACAAAATTTCACAACTTTCTGATCAATAGTTTCGTCTGTAGACAACTTTAAAGTAGGGTCGTTTAATTATGGACACCCTGTATATATATATATCTCCATATATATATATATATATATATATATATATATCTGACCTATGTCATACGATAACGCTCGTATTTATAAATCAATTTTGATGAAACTAATTGTGTGTATTAAGCTCACCAATGTCTCGACCGAGTTCGTTGGCCAGCTTGGTCCGCCATTTTGTTTCAAGATGGCGGCCATTTAAAACTAAAATAATATACATAAAAGTTAAAAATTCAAATTTATTTTTTAATTAAGTGTTTGGCTTTGATACGAGGATTCCAGAGCATTTTTTGGTTTACCTCTATCTTAAGAAATGGCTGAGATAGAGCAGTTTGAAATTCTAGGGTGGCTGACATTTTGAAACAAGACAGCACATTACAAAAAATTTCATTGTTGTAATAATTTTCCCAATCATACGCATAAAACTATATATTCATATCCGTTAGCGCCAAATTCTCGCCAAACTTGGCGACATTTGGTGAAATATCGCCAAATTTGGCGACCAAAATAAGTCTTTATAAATGATGCCAATTTGGCTATTGCTCCATAATTTGGCGAATTTCTTATTCAAATTCAGTATTAACGAATCTTTTGTAAACATTTTCTTTGCATTTTAACTTGCTGTGTTCGTGTAACATGAGCTAAAATTTTAAAACGAAGATATAGGAAAGCTACCTTTTCCTCCCGGTACAGGCCGGAAGAACTTTTTTGTAATGCGCTGTCTTGTTTCAAAATGTCAGCCACCCTAGAATTTCAAACTGCTCTATCTCAGCCATTTTTTAAGATAGAGGTAAAATAAAAAATGCTCCGGAATCCTTGTATCAAGGCCTAACACGTAAGTATAAAATAAATTCGAATTTTTACTTTTTTGCATATTTATTTTAATTTTAAATCTTTCAGCGGCCGCCATCTTGAAACAAGATGGCAGACCAAGCTGGCCAACGAACTCGGTCGAGACATTAGTGACCTTAATATGACCTATGTCATACGATATATATATATATATATATATATATATATATATATAAATCAGCATTTGAACGGAGGGTGGTTTTGGGGTCTGAAATCATGATCTGTGAAAATATATCGAAATTTTCCGGAATTGCTTTCCTCCGAACGGCTGCAATAGGTAGCTTTATACTTTTTTGTATTGAAAGCTACCTAAAATATGCGATGTTTAGAAATTAAAATAATTGCAGTAGAAAAATTCGCAAAACCGAAATTTCATTGTCAAGTGTTGCCATTCGCAAATGACGTCAGCGTTACGCACGGACACGTTTGTTCTTTATAATATAGATAAGCACTAATGAAGGACAGCTGTCTTCATTTATAATGTTAGATAAAACTGAAAACATGGAATAAGCAATTTCACAGTGTTAAATATTAAATCAATAAAAAATATAATGAAAAGCTATTTTGTTTAATTTTATTTCGTGTATCTTTTATTTATAGTTTGCTTACATATTATTATTACATATTATATACATTTTATTATTTACACAATTTATACCAATTTTTTAGTAAGAGATATTTTAATATTAAAAGCAAGTACTTCCTCCTAAATAAAGCATCTGATACAGTATGGTATATTATCCATCAGTAACATAAAATGAAAAATAGTCAAACCATCATTTTTACTGAAAGGATAGGGTATTGGTGCAGAATATATTAAATAAAGTTTACTGTTGAAATAACTTTCTGAAACCACTATTTTTGAGTTGTTTTATTATATATAATTTAATTTCTCCAAATTTGCTGTTAACTCCGGCTTGACTGACTAATTTAAATCATGCGGTTGAGCGCAGTGACAGCAGTTCTCCGCCGAATTGTTAAGAAACGAACACACTTCTGCAGCGGACAGTACCGCGGACGAACAGAGATGGTGGAAAAGCTTGAATTGCATATGTTGACGAAACCGTAGCCTACGATCATGAACGTCTATACCGATCATGAACCTCTATAGAGGTTCATGCCTACGATGATGCGCGTCGCTGGAGCGCCGCGCTTCATCGTAGGCTACGACGAAAACGCAAGTAATATTTTTGCGAAAAAGAGGGCGCTATAAGTGTAAGGCTCTTGCAAAGAAATAGAAGCAATTCTACGTTATTTGGCTTGGCTAGAGAACTGGTAAGAGAAGCGTCATGAGCTCAAACAAGGAATGTAGATACATATTTCATATCTTCATCTCAGACTGCACACACTGACACTGACACACGCATTCATTCATTCTTAATCGGTTCTCATCCCCCCCCCCCAAATTCAGTTAAACGTGGCAAAATTTTTAAAATACCTCCAATCCAATTTTTTTTTTTGGGGGGGGGGGGAATTGTCACGTGGTATGGGACAAATGAAGTTACTACTGTATAAGCAGTGTTGTAGTCGTAATAAAATCCAGAGGGCTGAGATACTCTATAGACAGAGGGTCTACCTACAATGTATAACAACAATTAGATACCACATACGGTTTTTAAATCCATATCATCCATATTTTCATGTTTGTTTAGCTTTGTAATGCCGATTTTCATGTTCAGAAATATTTATTTGATGGAAACAAAGAAAATATTTGTGAGAACAAAACTTTTGTAGGTCTATTTTTATTTCTAAAATTAAAATGTACTATATACAGGGTTAAAAATAATAAAAAATAGTTGTGTTGCGATTCCGTCAAAATAAGCCGGACATAATATATGTATTTTAGCGGAATCGCAACACAAATATTTTTTATTAATTTTAAGTAGTATGTCAGAACTCAAAATTGGCGTTGGTGAGGATCGAAAAATGGCCGTACTTTTACAATGTAGGAGGTTGGGGGTGCCCCTCTAGTCAGCGTATCACAAATTGTGCCCCTGGTCACAAGTATACTTGTGTTTATGCAGCGGAATGTCATTCATAAGGGCGTGTCCTAATACCTTTGTAGTTTTTGTTGAATAGTATTATTTTATTAGAAATAGTATTTATTTATGATGTATTTTGCCCTATATTGTTAGATATAAAGAATGTATATTAAGTTATTAAATTGTAATACACACAAATCTTTCTTTTACTATGAATGAAAAAATTTGTTTATTAACAATTGTGTACTTAACACTATACAGAAAACCACTATGATTTATAACGTTGTACCAAAAAGAGCATCTATATCAGGATTGAAACTTGTTAGAACCTCAAGCCGCTGTTAACGTAAAGTTTAACGAAAGATTTCCATGTCACAAAGATGATTTCTTATATTTCTTTACAATTTTCTTTCTTAATCGACGAAACATGTTTTTTTTTTCTTTTTTAAACAATTTTTTTGGCAGTAGATAAAATTAATAATATATTTTTGAGAAAATGGTTGATCATTCTGCGACCGACTGGTCACAATATCTGCATCTCGACCCATAGTTTGGTAACCATAATTAGACATTTTACACCCGCTATTTAACTTGAATATAAGACAAAGATCCGCCCATTTTATATTGCTAAATTTTCTGCATTGATGCTTGTATTACAAATGGATATATATCGGATTGGCGACGGGCAGAGTGCAGATTAAAAGAAAAAACAGCGATGAGTACAGATGTAATGAAAACGTATTAATACGTTTGTGGCAGCGAGTAAGCCTAGTAGTATCCAAAATGCTATATGATTTATCACAATTAGTATTACATTGAAAATTAAATAGCTCTCTATCCTAAGAAAAATGTAACCACTGCTGTCATAGCTGTAAATGAGTTTTTTTGTGACCGGAAGTCTTTCTAGGCTAATAATAAGAAAACTATTACATATAAAACATAAGACTTAGTAGTTTAATAGAGAATTGTTCGACAAACACACTGAAGCACAGGGCCCGACTTGCAAGTTTTTGTGCCCAGGGCACTTTCAATTTTTCGTGCCCCCTTATATTGGTTAATTTACTGATACTATTTTTTTTTTCTTTTTACATATTGCGTGCTTATTCGAAAAGTGTCAACTCAAAACATTACGTTTTCCGGAAAATTAAAAAACGATTCCAGAAATACAAATGAAATATTTTTTCTATTTATTGAAATGTGCTTTTAACCACAGATTGAGATATATTTTTGTCATATTATCGTATTAATATTTCAAATATCCTATTATTTTCAATTGTGTTACTTTTCGAATAAATGGGTTATTCCACGTCAAATCAACAAAAATTTTCAATATTCAACCTGACCATTTCTGATTTTAATGAAACCTTCAGGAATCATTCTCCCTGATGATACAAATGAGAATATACTTTTATAATTTTTTTTTATCTCTGTACATTTTTATACAATTAATTTTTGAAATTTCGAAAAATCATCATTTTTTGGCTTGTATAAATGTTTTCAATTTTGAATTTCTCAAGTTCTTTCAGGCGTAGAGAGTTGTTTGACCCCTCATTTTAAAGAGAATTACATAAGGTTTAATTTAATATGCAAGTTAACTATGCTTGGTTAAAAAAAAGTTAATTTAATTTAATTTAAAAAAATTAAATAATTTTTTTCTTTAAATAGTGTTTTTTAAAAAGTTTGAAAATAAAAAATATTTTTTTGTAACATTATAATCTTTAAATACTGTAAGTTTTAGAGTGGGATCTCAATTGGATCAGCAGTTATAAAAAAATAATGTTTATATATTTTTTTAATTTAAAATTTTTAAATTAAATTAAATTTACTAACCAAGCATAGTCAACTTGCATATCAAATTAAACCTTATGAAATTCTCTTTAAAATGAGCAGTCAAACAACTCTCTACGGCTGATAGAACTTGATAAATTCAAAATTGAAAACATTAATACAATCCAAAAAATGATTATTTTCGAAATTAAAAAAAATTAATTGTATGGAAATTTACTGATATAAAAAAATAATAAAAGTATATTCTCATTTATATCATCAGGGAGAATGATTCCTGTAAGTTTCATCAAAATCTAAAATGGTCAGGTTGAGTCACTGGTTGATTTGACATGGAATGACCCAAATGTGCAAGATGATAAAATTGAATGACTTAATATCATATATCAGTATAGTACATCATATAGTACATCAGTATAGTACATCATCAGTATAGTACATCATCAGTATAGTATATCATATATCAGTATAGTACATCAATTACTAGAAAATAAGTCTACTTATTAATGATGTTATTGATATTAAATGATAAAACCAAACTGATACCGAGTGCAAACAAAAGTCCTAAAAGAAATAAAAACGTTGGCATAATTGTAATCTTTTCTTTAATGGAAATTTAGATGAAATTATGAAAATTTTCGTGCCCCTCAGAAATTTAGTGCCCAGGGCATGGGCCCCGGGTGCCCGTGCGATAGTCAGGGCCTGCTGAAGCAGACAGTTTTAAATCGAAGAATTAATTTATGAGTTGAATAATATTGAAGCTGGTCAAAATAGTTCTGCTAAAATTTTTTTTATAGGAACAAAACTGTGCGTAGAAATGTAACCATTTTTTCTAAGGATAAACTTACTGTGTGCAGTGTGGAATTAATTTTTTTTAATTTGACTAATTTTTTAAGATTTTTTTTTTTCAAATTTTTATTAAAATGTTCATTATTTTGATAAGGATTTATTTCATATTTCGAAAAGTCCAATTTTTATATTGTTGTCAATTTGTAAAATAGCACAAATAATAATATACTCTTTCAATTAAAAAAAAAAAAAATGTATTTGCACGTGACTATTAAAACAGAAATGAAACTTTAAAATAATGATTAAATGATCACGTTTTAAAAGCAGTAAATGTGTAAAATTACGTCAGAAAGAATGTACTTGCACGGGAATATTAAAATGAGAAATAAAACTTTACAATAATAATTAATTTAGAAAGCGTTAAAAGCAGTAAATCGAGAAAATTACGCCATATTTAAAATGCTCAAATATTTCCAAACAGTTTCAAATAAAAAATATATTTACACAAAAGTTTTATTTATTTCGAAAAAAAAAAAATCTTTATATTGTTACAAATTTTAAAACAATGTAAATAATATGTTCTTTCAATTAAAAACTGTATTTTCTGTGCTAATATTAAAAATAGGCAGAAAACTTTGGTGAAAATGACGTCATATTGGAAAAGATACATTTAAAACGTTTTATTTAAAACAATTTCCTTCTAGCGTCGTTATAAAATTCCGTGAGGCAGCGACATTGTTTGCTTAGCCATTTTATACAAGTTGATTGTCGAATGTTTAATTCACTTTATTTAACTAATCACGAAAACAGTCGTTAGCTGTATCGACAACAGTTGATTCGGCCTTAAAACCCCTCAATCAAAGGGAATTGAATGGAAACGCGATTACAGGAGACCGCTACTGGTCGTTTTAATTCAAATTTCCCGCAATTTTAAAGCAAATGAAATTGGCGTGTTTTTAGACTCTGCGGTGTTTGGACGGGGGTAGGCGTGGCGAGCGTAGTTGTCATGGGGCAGAGCCCCCTAAGAGCAGAAAGAGTGGTCGAAAAAAAGTTAAAATATTTTCTCCCTGCAAAGCAAATATGCCAAACATATAAATGCAAGGTGTGCGCACTAGAATTTAGAATTTCCAAGGAATCTAGCACGCCTATTTTTGATTAGAAAATTTATATTTAATAATTCGTACAATTTGTACTCGCATTGTTTAATCACAGAATTGGTGTCATTTTTCTGCAGTTGAATAAGGCGAAACATTTTAGTTAAAAATTACACGCACCTGTAAATGTGACCAGTGCTGCAGCCGTAAGAAGCCAAAGGCTGTATGCTATAGGCAAAGTATAAGCTAAATTTTTACTTAAAAGATAGAGAATATATAAAATTTCTTTAAAAGGAAGAAAAGAAGTGGGTAAGTGTGATGGAAGATCGCACAAAGGGTTTCGTTTAATATTCCTTTCAAAACACTTTATCCTTTCTTTAATAAATCCAAATAAATTTCATTTAGAAGAAGAGAAAAAAAAAAAGGAAATATGTTTTTATGAAGTAAAATTTTACCGGTATATTTTTTCATTTTTTCAGATATCTGAACCGGCCCGATGGCGAGCAAAGACAGCTTTTATACTCTATCATAATAATATCTGTCATGCGGACTAAATGCGATATTTAAAAAAAGAAAAAAATATTTCAAAATTAAACATGTTGTATGTAGATAACTTCAAAATGTTAGACGGCAAATTAATGTGTTTTAAATTCTCTAATGTAGTCATATTAAGATGTTTTCTGTATTTACACATAATCATACTCCTTGTATTATTGAGAAATGTTTGAAAATTTCCGTTTTATTGCCAATATGACGTCATATTAGTCTTTTTTTTTCGATTGGTGAAACTGTTTATTTCATTTTCATTTTTCACGTGGCAATCTTTCAATAGAAAATTAATTATTGTAGAAATAATTTTATTGTGGATTTTTAATTGTTGGCAACTGCTATAACGAAAAATGTTTAAATTTAATAGGTAAAGGCTGTTAGATATATATATATATATATTTATATATCTATATTAAAATAATATGATTTTTTCAAATTTTATGATTTTGAGCTTCATAGTAGGTATTCAGCTTCAGCTATAAGCACACATCATTTCATCACTATAAGTTATATAGTTTCTGAGAGCCTGCTCTGTGACAGACAGACAAAGAAGCGGAA
This sequence comes from Maratus michaelseni, assembly GCA_963931845.1. Classification (NCBI taxonomy): domain Eukaryota; kingdom Metazoa; phylum Arthropoda; class Arachnida; order Araneae; family Salticidae; genus Maratus; species Maratus michaelseni. The sequence continues at coordinate 149,970,346 of OZ007598.1, read as the reverse complement.
CTAATAGGGTTTCGTGAGATGAACGAAACCCTAAAAACAGAAATTTATGAAGTAAACTACCGTTCCTAAATCCAAATACAGAATCCAAATTGCACCATCATGTACAATTTTAAGAGGAAGATTTTTATAATAATAAGCAATAATGAAGGACAGCTGTCTTCTTTTACAATGTTAGATAAAATTGAAAACATGGAATAAGCGATTTCACAGTCTTAAGTATCAAATCAATGAAAAATATCATGAAAAGCTAATTTGTTGAAATTTATTTCTCGCTCATTGTTCTTTTGGTGTACTTCCCTTTATGTGTCCAGCAATAAGTCGCAACCTACGCCCCCCCCCCTCCCCCCGTTTACTAGTGTACTTGGTCTGTTTTATATTCTTTTATTTATAGTTTGCTTACATTTAACATCATACGCGTTTTATTATTTACACAATTTACACTAATGTTTTAGTAAGACATAAAGTATTTTAATTTTAAAAGGAAGTTTTCCTTCCTCCTATATAGAGCATGTGTTACAGTAATTTCATTGGCATATTTTCCTTTAGAAATGTAAAATGAATAATTGTTAAATAATTAGTTTTAGTGAGAGGGTAGGGTACTGGTGAAGAATAATAAAATGAATTTACCTAATTACTGCTAAAATAACTCACTCACACCACTATGTATAATTCATTTTGTTGTATATAAATTATTTTTTCCTTTTGCTACTGCTCCGGGTTCATAGGACCAAATTAAATTATGCGGATGAACGCTTTGACGGCAGATCTCCGCGGAATCGTCTAAAAGCCAGGACTATCTCAATATACAAATTATATTGGTGTTTATTGAGTCTGCGGTGTCTGGACCGGAGTAGGCGTGGCGAGCGTAGTTGTCATGGGGCAGAGCCCCCTAGGAGCAGAAAGAGTGGTCGAAAAAAAAAAAAGTTAGAATATTTCCTCCCTGTAAATCAAATATGCGAAACATCTAAATGCAAGGTGTGCGCACTACTATTTGGAATTTCCAAGGAATCTAGCACCACTATTTTTGATTAGAAAATTTATATATAATAATTCGTACAATTTGTACTCGCATTGTTTAATCACAGAATTGGCGCCATTTTTCTGCAGTTGAATAAGGCGAAACATTTTAGTAAAAAATTACACGCACCTGTAAATGTGACCAGTACCGTAGTCGTAAAGAAGCCAAAGGCTATATACGCTATAGGCAAAGTATAAGCTAAATCTTTACTTAAGAGACAGATAATATATAAAATTTCTTTTTAAAAAAAACAGAAAATTAGGAAGTAAACATCCGTGTCTAAATCCAAAATGCACCATCATGTACAATTTTAAAAGAAAGATTTTTTATAATAATAAGCAATTAATAAGGACAGCTGTCTTCATTTACAATGTTAGATAAAATTGAAAACATGGAATAAGGAATTTCATAGTCTTAAATATTAAATCAATAAAAAATATCATAAAAAACTATTTTGATTAATTTTATTTCCCATATTGTTCTTTTGGTGTATATCCCTTTAGGTGTCCATCAGTAAATCGCCAACTTTTTTCTTTTTTTTTTTTTTCTTTTTTTTTTTTTTCCCAGTTTGCCAGTGTATTTTGTCTGTTTTATGTTCTTTTATGTATAGTTTGTTTACATATCATTATACACATTTTATTATTTACACAATTTACACAAATGTTTTAGTAAGACAATGTATTTTAATTTTAAAAGAAAGTCCTACTTCCTCCTAAATAGGGCATGTGATACAATAATTTCATCGGCATATTTTCCTTTAGATGGATAATTATAAAGATAGATTATAAAAATGGATAATTGTTAAACCATCAGCTTTAGTGGGAGGGTAGAGTATTGGTGAAAAATATTAAAATAAAATTATTTAATTACTGCTAAAATAACTCTTTCACACCACTATGTGTAAATTATTTTGTGATACATATTTTATTTTCCCCTTTGCTGTAATCTCCGGCTCTAAGGACCAAATTATATTACGCGGATGAACGCTGTAACAGCAGTTCTCCGCGGAATCGTCTAAAATGTGTGTAGCGGTGTGTACCATGGGTGTATACGAATCTAGCATGCATATATGTTTTTTCCCACAGAATTGTGACGTCCATACAGTTTCTCGTTATCCCATCAGTCAAAAAGCACAGTAGATATACGTTACGTATAGATCAGTTTCAACTGACGTCACACCCTAGCAACCACCTTAGCAACTAGCTTTGTTTTTTTGTTTGCCCGCCAAAGATGGTGGATTGTGATTGGTTGGCTCGTAATACAGGCTACAAATCCACGATTATGATTGGTTGATAACTTTTGGTGGGCTGGTGATCACGTGGTTGAAACTGATCTTGGGTCAAAGCTTTCGACGCCAAAGTGACAATTCTTGGAGAAAACCATCAAAAGGGAGAGAGATGGAAAAAATGGTTTGTAAGCGTACGTGGAAAATAGAAAATCGACTAAATCATGGGGGTGAGAGAGGTTTATAGAAAATTATTTAAATATAAAATTATAAAATAACAAACAGGACAATATATTGTTGTGAGCTCGGGGTTCGTAAGGATTGATGCCAATATATAAAAACAATCAGCAAGCTTTATTGACTCTAAATAAAGCTACAAATATCTTTTCAAAGACACAAATATTCAGTAATCTTCAAATCTAATAACAGCACAGCAAAATTTCACACAGAACAATATAGCGTATTGTTCAATACTAAATCGCTCATAGACAACACAGTTCTCAATGCAAAGCCTCTCGTGCGTATTCAATCGCATTTGACCGAGAACTAACTGAACTGGACTGGTGGAGGTCCCTTATATAGGCTTTAAAGATAACTGTAGAATTTTCCAGAGCTTTCAGATGCTAGAAATTACCAGAAAGTGCTTTAACTTTCGATAGAGAACCTAAGCGAGAAAGGATCCCAATGTACAGGTATAAGGGGGGGTTGCACAAAAAATCGCCAAATCCGTCGCCAACTTGGCGACATTTGGCGATATATCGCCAAATTTGGCGACAAAAATAAGTCGCCAAAACCATCGCCAACTTGGCGATAAACCCATTCCTTGGCGATTTTTCCATAGATTTCCATTATACAGATGAGGGTGTAAGGTTGTTTTTCTTGCAAAGCATCCGAGTCCTTTAGCATTGAGTTACATGATGCTCAATAGGAAATACATTAATAATACTGCAATTTTCACAATAATAAAATAAAATAAATTTAAACAAATGGAATATTTACAGATATATACAAAATTCATAACAATATTAAACAAAAAATAAACAAATAAAAAACAATGTAAACCTTGTGTAGTGGCAGAGCAAAGAATGGGGAAGTGTGTAAATTTCAGCTGGAAGGAGGGAATTTAGATAGGGAGAAGGAGGGAATATTTAGAAGGAGGGAATTGATTACTGTAGGCAGAGTTGCCAAGTCTCCGGATTTTTGAACACCAGTAATTTTTTAGAGAAAATGTTGTTCTCTGAAATCACAAAATGCTCCGATTCAATAAATCAATTTTTTCTGTACTAAATTACTGGTGTCCAAAAAGCCGGAGACTTGGCAGGTCTGCTGTAGGTGATTGTCATATTCTACAAAGTAACAAGTAGGACAACAAATTTTTAAATAATTGTTATAGATGTAATACTTTATTGTTATAATTTTTTTTTTAGTAATTTAATATATTTTTAAACGTAACAATATTCTTCTTTCGCAATTTGGCTAGGATTGCTTATACGCCCTCAGATCGGGCGGCCATTTTTTTGGCGATGTTTGGCGGTTTTTTTTGGCGATGTATTTGCCGATCTGGCTACCGGGCGGACTTTTGCCTTCTGGCAACACTGAAGTAATCTCCGATACGATTTTTTTTTCTTTTCATTTATTCTGTGAGCGGACGACTGAGAGGTTGTGTTCATTTTTTCTTGCCTGTTTAATTCCACGTGGTATCTTTGATCAGGTTGTATAATTCCAACTTTTTATTATTATTATTAATATTTGATTATTTTTTTCGATTGATAATGGCTTCTGTTGTTAGTTTACCGCTTGTTGGTGATGTTGTGCTGAAATTTCAGCAAATTTTGAGAGCCAAAGGAGGTTTCAAGGTTTCTCGAGATAGGCCTATTTTTGGAGTGCAATTGCATTTTGCGCTATTTTAAGTATTATTTTTTGTTTAATTTTGGAATATATACAGATTAAAATATATACAGATTAAACATAAAAAAGGTAAATTCAAGAAATTTTCGTAGAAACGTGAAGTATTTTTTGCAATTTATGCACGGAGATTTGATTTTTCAATGGATGTATCCATGTTTGATTTTGCAAATTAATTCTGCAGGTGTTTTTCTGGTTTTTTTTTTTTGGATGTTTGTTTAAAGATGTATTTTTGCAATTTATGTATGGAGGTTTGATTTTTCAATTTCTGGTGTTTTTTTTATTTTAATTGAGCTTTGTTATTAAGATGTATTTTAGAAATTTATGTACAGATTTTTGATTTTTCTATTTGTCGATGTTTCTTTTTTCAAATTTTGTATCGAGGTTTGTTTTTTAAACGATAGGATATACGTTTTAATGCCTTTATTTTTAGAGATATGTTGGTTTAATAATGAATCTTTCCGTTTTTTTTTTAAGTATCACCGTATTTACGTTTCTGCCGTTTGCTCAGTATTCAGTGAATATTTCTTGAATTTCCCTTTTTTGTGTTTAATCTGTATATATTTTAATCTGTATATATTCCAAAATTAAATAAAAAATAAAACCTAAAATAGCCCAAAATGACCACTTGGCGACAAATTCTTGTTGGCGAAAAACGGGTTTTCGCCAACAAAACAAAATGGCGGACCTGAGGGCGTGTAAGCAATTTGTTCCCGCAATTTTAAATAATTTTTAAAGGTTTTATTCCTTTTAATTATTTTATATAATTTAAAAATTTTAATATTTCTAATGATTTTAAATAATTTAAAATTTAATGTATTAATAATTTAAAATTATTTAGAAATTTAGTTTCTTTAATGATTTTAAATTTAATAATTTTTTAATGTGAGATATAATTTAACTCTTTAAGCTCTAAATACGACTTGCTTGGGGGAGGAGACTGTGGAATTTTCAGAGGGGATAATGTAGAAGATTGATTATTTATTTATTTATTAGTGCATTAAAGTAAAAAAAAAAGTAGAAAAAAAGTATATAATTTAAAACTTTATATGTTAGCTGAACAAAAAGTGGGAGAGCGTAAATTTCAGGAAGGGTGAGATTTAGATGATTGATAACTTACTGTAACTATGTAGCTGGATGTCTACAAAAATAAGGTAGAAAAAACTCCAAATAATTTTAATAAATTTATTATTATTGTTTTTGTAATTTTAAATTTAATATTTTTAACAATATTTTTTTAATTTAACAAAGTATTTTTTAAATATTTTTTTTTATTAAACAGTATATTTTTTAATTTCAAATTTAATAAAAAATTAAAATAAATTTATACTTAAATGAAATTATAATTAAAATTTATGCTTGTTTAAATAAATTATAGATTTAATTTAATACGCTACCGCGCATGCGCGGTAGCGTATTACTGCTTGCACGGCAGCGTATTACTGCTTATTTTACTGTTTAATACTGTTAATTTTACGGTATAATACTGGCAGCTGGGGTGCCAGTTTTATACTGTAAAATCAACAATTATTTTTTGCAGTGCAATATACTGTATATCAGACTTTGCCACGGAGGAACATAGATGGTGGGGTAACTTGAATAGAAAGAGTTAACGAAAGCGCAAGTTATATTTTTGCAAAAAAAGAGGTAACTTGACTAGTATATCTAGGCTAGAGAACCTACAACTTTGTAGTAAGATAAAGCGTCATGAATGGCAATAAATTTTGATTCATCCAAAGCTCTTTTCAGATGACACAGTTAGGAGTTTGGTTTGAGAAATTTAAGCGCGGAAATTTCAGCCTCGATGATGATGCCCGCTCTGATCGACCATCATCTGTAAAGGGGAGTATCTTATAAAAGAATTTTTTATATATTGTTATATACAGGGTGTCCACGAAAGGCGTAACTGATTAAAAAATTAAATAACTCTGAAGAGGATATCGATAGAAGAATGAAACAAGTGTTATATTTATTTTGAAACTAGAATAAAACTGATACAGAAGTTTCAAAATTAGTTAAAAATTTTGTCGATAGGTGGCGCTGTACGCTGTGGTTGCAGTAAAGAATCCAAGAAATAGAATACTAACTGTCCATTTTACAAGCAGAGGTTGCAATGGCATCACGATTGATTCAAAATGTGCACTTTTTGCATCATTAATAAACGAAGAATGAAAAAGGGGTGAGTGAAGGTGACGAAGAGGATGAATGAAAGTCTCATTCTTCATTTTCTTCATTTCATTCTTATTGATGCTAAAAGTGCACATTTTGAATCGATTGTGATATCAGTGCAACCTCTGCTTGCAAAAAGGACAGTTTGCAGCCTATTTCTTGGATTCTGTACTGCAACCACAGCGTACAGCGCCACCTATCGACAAAATTTGTAACTAATTTTGACACTTTTGTATAAGATTTTTACGGCTTTCCAAATAAACATACCACTTGTTTCATTCTTCTATTGATCTCCTCTTCCGAGTTATTTAATTTTGAAATCAGGGACTCCTTTCGCAGACACACAGTATATATATATATTTGAAGGATTTCAGTTTAAACACTTCATTTCCTTCATGACGTGCATGATCATCAAATTAACTGACGCTCTAGTTCTATTATTGTCCCTGATTTAAATTCACGAGTTATAAATATTTCGGATCGCGAGATCAAGATTTGAACATCTTCAAAATTGGAAAAAGAGCCAGTCTTCTAATTTTTATTGTGCAGCAAGCGTCGAAATGGGAAATAGCCAGTAAAGGCGCTGTTCGGCCTAGTTGGACTATTGGAAAATAAATATATTGTATATGTTGGGCGAAAGTGTATTAGCTGTTAAGAAATTATTAGTAAAGAATTGTAGAGTTATCTGTCTAGGACTCTATTAAACTTTATATTTTGTTATTCAACGTCTAGTTCTTCATATAATTCCAGCAAATCAACTGTTTACATATCATCTTCTTACATATTTATATACTGGAATATTCAGATTGTGTGATAGTTCCTGAACTCTGTAACGTGGATTTCCAGCGATAGCCTCTTTTAAGAGGTCTTTTCCTTTATAGATGTTGGTCAGATCTTTGTTTTTGAAAATTGATTATTGAATTGATTATTATGAATTTTGAATCTTCTCATGCATGAAAATCTCATGTGAGGTTGTATTGATTAAAACAAAAACAAAATCAAAACAACAAGTTGGAAATTGTGCGTCAAACGTGACAAATGAGGTGCGTTCGTACTATAGCTAGTTATACAATTATTCAGATCTTGATGATTTTTAATTCTGTAAAATGAATTATATCGCCTGCAGATTAATTTCTGTCATAAAACAAGTATCTCGGTCGCTTGACGATTAAACCCCGGAAGCTCCTATAACAAGAAAGCACCGATTTTTTTTTCAAAAAATTCAAATTTCTTAATAAATATTTTTATTAATCCTATATATTAAAACGAAAAGGTATTTTCGTCCAAATCCACTTTTCACATGAAAATGACCCATTTGCGCATGCGTAAAATTAAATCTACAACCTAACCAGTTTTAAGAGTACCCTCGAACGAGAAAACTTTTGGCCGAGTGGTATAAAGTGCGGTGCTTCTCTGTTCCGATCATAGCGTCGGTTCGAAACCCAATCCGGACGGAATGATTCTTCTTATTTTATTGGCATTAATTCATTTGTGCAAGTTAAGGGATTATCCGGTGCGTGCGTAGCACGACCGGTATACGGTGCCGAAGGGAGCGGGCACCAGGGTCCGAGGTTCGTTCGGTTAGAGGTTTATACTACTCAATCTGCAAATTAAGGGATCACGACCGGTTTACGGTGCCGAAGGCAGCGGGGACCCGGGTCGAAGGTTCGATGATCGTATGAGCAGATTGCACCACCTGCTGGTGGAAGGTTGAACTAACGTATACTGCAGCGCGTGCGCAGCACGACTGCTATACGGTGCCGCAGAGGAAAATAAGTGTCATCGCCCCTCCCTCACATCCCCCCCCCCCGCCCTTCAGGTTTTTTTCTCTTAACTATGGTCCGTCTCTATAACTAAGAAACTATGTTACGGATTTCCACCAAACTGATTCCAAACATCATAATTGAAGTAATAAGGACCCTCTATAACATTTTAGAAAGTTTCTGAGTTTATACCACTCTTTTCAAATAATAATATCAGATTTTATATTTTGATTTCACAATATATCTTGAGTTCTACGAGTCCAATCGCAACGCGGTTTGGCTCATTCGACTCGATATCGATAGCGCTTACATATTTTTGTTCCAAGTTTCACCACCAGGGGCGCTGCCGGAAATCGGGTTCTATGGGCCCGATTACGACGGCGTTTGGCTCTTTCGACTGGACATTGATAGCTTTACAGATTTCGGTCATGTTCGTATAGAACACATTGCGCCCCCTGGTGGTGGAAGGTGTAATTAAAGGATTTTTCAGCCAACTCGGGTTCTATGGGTCACATCACGACGCGGTTTGGCTCAATCGACTCGACATCGATAGAGGATACTAACAATCACCCACTCCTGGACAACCCACCGTTGCCGGCTTAGAGCTGAAAAATCCAGGAAAAAAGACCATATCCATCACCATCTAGGCCACAGTCAAGACCGGGCCCAGAAGACAATGGAAAGACCAAAGGAACCCGTAGAACCCAGGAGCTTATCGGTTTTAGTCCGTTTTTCACCACCAGGGGGCGTTTTATTATCTCTGTTTCTATGGCCCGGATTACAACGGGGTATGGCTCATTTGACTCGACATCGAAAGCCTTAACGATTTCAGTTATGATCGTATAAACAGTTTGCGCCTCCTGGTGGTGGAAGGTGGAACTAACGTATATTGCAGCCCGTGCGCAGCACGACTGCTATACGGTGCAGCAGGCAGCGGGGACCCGAGCCAGAGGTTCGTTCAGTTAGAGGTTTATACTATTCGATGTGCAATTTATGGGATTATCCGGTGCCGAAGGCAGCGGGGACCACGGTCCGAGGTTCGTTCGGTTAGAGGTTTATACTACTCAATGTGCAAATTAAGGGATTATCCGGTGCGTACGTAGCACGACCGAGGAAATGGCGTTGAACAGGACAAATTCCGGAGTTTCGTTCAGTTTGAGGTTTATACTATTCGATGCTGGCGGGTCCCTCTCCGTGGTCCCGACCCGACTCCTTTGGTGGAGGAGGTGACCGGGAGCGAAGCATTGCGCGGACACACCGTTTCATACGGAGTGTTCGTCGACACGACGGGGACAGGAGGTGACTGGTCTGGGTTCCTCATCGTGGTCCGCCAGTGGGAAAGGAGTCTCCGCAGGGCCGGAGACGCCACGCTATGGTCCATTGTGGTTCGCCCATTTTGGGTTGTGGGCTCGTGGGTCTCCTCCTCGCAAGCGCAGGTTCTCTGCGACGCGAGCACAGCCTGTGATCGGAATTTTCCGTAGGTGGCAGGCAGACGACTCCGTAGGCCAATCCCAAGGTTCACGTGGATCTTGGGCAAAGGCTAGCAAATGCCAGCCGGATCCCTCCAAAACTTGACTAAGGAATTGACGGAAGCACGATCGATCTCTGTAGAGCACGAAATCGTGATGACTCTGTTGTGCACCGATCGTCGGGAGATACGGCATGCAGCAACTATCTGCGACGAGACGGAGGCAGAGGTGAAATAGTCCCAACACGAACCCCCATACTCGTGGAAGAGGACCTCACGAAATCCACTGCAGCTGGAGAGTTGTGAGCCGCCCTCAATGGTCACCGCAGGGAGTGCCTGAATCGAGGAGACGGTCACCATCCGAAGGCGACCGGCCAGAGGCGCCAGGGACGCGAACGTTCTCTTCGAGGAAAGGACCACCCTCTTCCTGCCATGTGATTACGAGGAACCGGGCCGGAGGCTGCCGACTAACGCGGCATCGATCAGCTGAAACTCGAGACCTAGGTCCGAAACCCAGTCCGAGCACGTCTCTCGTGCAGCCAGGAATTTCCACACCTGGCGGGCGGACTAGTGGCACGCCTACTAATTTTCTCGCTACTAATCTCGATCGGGCCCGTCTCTTTGGCGCGCTTAGAGGAAGTTTCCGCAACCTCTAGAGTCCGATAGCGGTGTCTTAGGATTCTTCCGTTTTTTGAGTGATATTATATGTGGATGATCTCGTAGTTCTGGAGTTGTCGCTGGGTTACCGGCTAGTTCTGCCTAGTCGGGTTCAACCTCGCGCCAGACTGCGTAGGGACAACCTATCCGAATCCCGTCTATGGGAAAGAACCGAATTTCCTCGTGGTTCTGGGTCGGAGAGAGGCCTCTTCTGCTCCTTTTTGAAAGTGCATGACATGTGAACCTCACGGCCAACGAGCCCAGTAGCTTGCCCATACATGCATGTCTATGATCGGAAGCCGTGGGAAAGCAAGAGCCGTCGGAGTAACTCGACATATGACCGAGGGACCGTTTCCCCCTGTGGGGTTTCGTGAACGAGGCCGTCGGGGGTTCTTCGGCGGTTCATCAGGTGTATGTTCCACGCGGAAGTTTCCCCAGAGCAGGGTTACTGCCGCAACGACCTATGGGGTCGATACCTGGTAAAATGGTCTAGGGTTCGCAGAGACCCGGGTCGGAGGTTCGTCCGGTTCGAGGTTTTACAAGATTCGAGATTTTCTACAATTCGAGGCAGCGATGTAAATTAGGGGCCCGCTAGCGGGCGAAGCCAGCTAGTTCATTTTAATAATGCCATATTTAATTCGGGAGGAAAAGTTGTATAATTTGTATTTTTTTTATTCGAATGCTTTATAATTAAGTAAAATTTAACACCCAAGAATATTTTGTCTTAGTCACTAAATTTATATTAAAAGTATTTAAATTAAAAGATCGTGCATGTAATTATCGATTAAATAAATTGAACTGGTCTACAATTTTTATTATATTCGGTTTGGCCATTATCAAGATGTCATATATATAATAAAATAAGGATGTGATTATTTTTTGTAAAAAAGGAAAAATAAAAGGAGAAAACAAAAAGAAGGAAAAATATTCATACAGGAACTCTAAATTATCTTGGTATCCATGATTTAACAATTAAACAATGTGTGAAAATGGAAAATATAAATTCAAGTAATTAAAAAATATGTATTACAAATCATTAGCTGCAAACAGCAAAGTTTAAATTCAGGGTTTTAAAATCAGCCTGATAAAAATTAATTTAATGAAGAAAAATTTTAAAGATCGTGTAGTAAAAAATAAATAAATAAATAAATAAAAACTAAATATTGCTATTTTCTTTCAAATATTGGGACCGTGGTAAATAAAATTTAACAACCGACAATATTTTTTTAATTACTTATATGTATTATAAATATTTAAATTAAAAATAAAATTTAGGAAAAATTTTAAAGGTCGCGTAGTTTAAAAAACAAAAAAATACTAAATATTGATGTATTTTTTAAAAGTTTTGTGACTGTAGTAAGTAAGCATAAATCATCCAATTCATATTTTCAGTTAAATTCTTGCTAAATTAATTCAAATGTAATAGGACGTAAATTACAAGCTTAAAATTATTTCACTTCATTAGTTGAGTAGGTTGGACTGATAACACAATATATCGTCTTATATCTATAGGAATCGCTTACACAATATAACAATTCATAAAATTTTCAATACTTAATTAATTTAAAAGCAGTTAATTAAAAATATAAGCATATTTCTAAGGGAACTTTCAAGTTATTTACCGTCAAATCTTGATGGGTACTGTCTAGTATCTTCTAAAATATTGATTCAATTTTCATAAAACTTGAAATTTCTCGACAAAATTCTGCAAAGAAAATATATCTTAAATTTCAAACCGTTTGGTTGGGTAGTTTTTGCGCTGTTATATACGGACAGACGGACGGACGGATCAGACGACAACTATAGGTGCTACGTATTTATATAATTACGAACGCACCTAAAAACAGCGAACTGTTTATGCGTTGTTTTTATTCCTGTATTACATATAAATCTCATATGAAGTTCAATAATGTTCGTCAATACACCAATAGATAGCAGAATTATTTCCTTTTAAAATGGAAATCTTTTCGATGGGAAAATCCGGCTTTGACAAATTTTTCCAAAACTCTCATCAAACAAGTAATATAAAAAAATTTGTTTTAAGTCAATTTCTACTTAGGTCAAAAAGAAATTTTTTTCTAGCGATCTGCACGCTTCGCCACTGACGGTATTTATTCCTAAATTTATATCCTGCTAAATATCTGATATCAGAGAAATTTTTGAAATGTATTAAAAATTAAATAAAAAAATAGGTAGCTAAAATACCAAAAATTAATAGCTCGAAAAGTATTTCTCACAAAATTGTTAGACAAACTGCGTTAGAAAGTTAAAAAATTGTATTTTTCTTGATATAAATTTCAAATCTAATCATTAAGCCGTTTTTCAAATATTGAATTAAAAAAATTACCAAACTTCACAATGAAGTACCATAACGAAACCTCCACACGTAAAAAGAAAATGGGGATGTTCACGGCCAAAGATCAGGCGGCGCGCGGGCGAAAGAGGCTAAAATATGGAGTGAGTCTATACTTTTGAACAGAAATGAAATAGAGTGAGTCTATACTTTTGAACAGAAATGAAATATAAACTAAAATTAATTAAGTTTATTTAATTAATGAAATAATATTTGAAAAAAAAAAACTGTATTAACATCAAGTGTCATCCATTACAATTTTTAATAAATGTATTTGAACTTGAGTGGATGAATAAAAAGTATTTTATTAACGATTGAAAATTTGAGCAAGATATATAAATATATAGAGTGTGTGAGCTAATAGTAGGAATTGAAAAAAAAAATATACATCTGCTTTAGACCTAAAAAAATAAAAAAGACCGAAAATGTTTCTTACTTTTTGCTTTGAGGTAAGATGTCTAAAATTTAAATTATCACAAAAAAACCCATTCAATAACTCTTAATAATCAATACTAATATTATAAAGAAGTAAAGATTGTTTTTTTGTTTTCTTTTGTTTGTTTGTTTGTAGGGGGTAATCTCTGGAACTTCTGAAGCGATTTCAAAAGTGATGGTGGCAAATTGATGGTGACAATCCCTGCTCCAACATAGGCTATATTTTATGCAGGTGCCACTACCCCCAGGAGGGTACAGAAGCAAAAAACGATCTAAAGTTTCGATTTTTTTTTATACTGAAGGAGCTAGAAACATGAAATTTTGCATGCATAGCAAATTGATGGTGACAGTCCCTGCTCCAACATAGGCTATATTTTATGTCGGTGTCACTATCCCCAGGGGGGTGGGGGGGGGGCAGGAGCGAAAAACGTTCTAAAATTTCGATTTTATTTATACTGAAGAAGCTAGAAACATGAAATTTGGCATGGTAGTTACTTATAAGATGTAAATGCTCTCTAAGAACAAATTCTAGAAAAATTCGAAATTTAAAAGGGTGAGATGAGCGAAAAGCATTCTAAAACATTTTAAATTACAATTTCTATGGAGTCTCTGGAACTACAGAACCATTTTCAAAAGTGATGGTGGCAAATTGATTTGTGACAGTCCCTGCTCCAAGCTAGGCTATATTTTATGTCGGTGCCACTACCTCCAGGGGGGTGCAGAAGCGAAAAGCGTTCTAAAATTTCGATTTTTTTTATACTGAAGGTGTTAGAAACATGAAATTTGGCATGGTAGTTACTTATAAGATGTAAATGCTCTCTAAGAACAAATTCTAAAAAAAATCGAAATTTAAAAGGGTGAGGTGATCGAAAAGCGTTCTAAAACATTCTAAATTACAATTTCTATGGAATCTCTGGAACTACAGAGCTGTTTTCAAAAGTGATGGTGGCAAATTGATGGTAACAGTCCCTGCTGTAACATAGGCTATAATTTATGTTGGTGCCACTACCACAGAGGGGGGGGGGGGTGAAAGAGCGTAAAACGCTCTAAAATTTCATTTTTTTTCGACATTAGTGTGGCTTAATTAGTAATTTCTGAATTATCTTTGGCAGTAAAATTTCCTTTAATGAAAAATGAAAATAGGCCAACGAATACCACTTGTCATTTTTCAAGAATTACGCGAGCAAAGTCGCGAGTTTTGCTAGTAATATATACTTTTTTATGCTTCTTACCCTGACATTATTTTTTTTTCGTAATTTTGTTATAAATGTAAGATTTTTCATAATTCAAGCTTTTTTTAGGTGCGTTCGTAATTATATAAATACGTTTCACATGTAGTCGTCTTCTGGTCCGTCCATCCGTCCGCATATAACAGAGCGAAAACTATCCATCCGAATGGTTTGAAATTTAACATATAGAATCGTTGCAGAATTTTGTCGAGTCATTTCAAATTTTATGAAAATAGAATCAAAATTTAAAAAGATATTAATAAAAGTTTTTTTTTATTCTATTAAATCTTATCATATGTAATCTGTATAGTGAAAACGCAAGCCATGTGACTGAGGAAAACAAATATAAGTTTTCACTACATATAAGGTTTCAAGTACGACCACTTCTTTTTTCATATGCCAGGTGGCCATTTTTACTAAAAATTAATTTTTCGAATAAAATTGCATAAAAGTTACATTTTTAGAAAGATCGTTCAAAACATTTTTTTGTTTGAGAAATGAGTTACATTCAAATATGTATATATTCTGAGATAACTTCAGTTGAAATTAGGTTGATAGCCCAATATCTCCATCCATTAAAGTAAATAAACACAAGATATTCTTTCATCGTGAGTCATAGAAATATTAAACCATGAAGGCAATCATTGCAAAGCAAGATATCCATGGTGAATTTTGCAGCGCTATCTGGTGTCGAAAAAAAATTCGCATCTGTAAACTTGACATACATAATAATAATTTTAAAAAAAGTCATGCCCATTTCGCTCATAACAGACGATATGATTCATTTCACTGAAATAATAACGATGATTTTTTTACATTGTAAAACTAGTTATAGTACGAACGCACCTCATTTGTCACGTTTAACGTACAATTTCCAACTTGTTGTTTTTAATAACTCATTTCAAATATATTTGAAGTTAAAAAAATAGTTTTCTTCCATTTAAAAATAATTTATGCATATGCAATTCAAATAGGGATTATTTTTGATTACATGTCCCCAAGAATACAAACACCAAAGAGATAATAAATGGGATTTAGTTTTTACAAAAATATCTTCTCTATCGTTATCTAAATAGTTTTTAGAAATAATTACTTATCACCAGAATTGCTTTTATCAACTGTTTTTATCAACAAATGACTTAAAACACCCAACATATGATAATAAAAAAATATTTTAATAGCAAAATATTTTTGAAGTGGTTTGCTACTCATTTTTTTAAGAAACACATTTTCTTCAACAGGAATTTTTTGAAGGTGAGCAAATAAATATTTTCCTTTGTAAATTTCATGCAGTCCTTGAATTTCAGCACTACTATTGTCAGAAAGTAATCTTTATCTTATTTAATCGCAGGAAAATAATACAAATTCTATGATTAAGTAACACGAATGTTACTAATCGGGAATAGCGGTGTTAAAATTCAAGGACTATACGAACCTTGCTTTGATATTAAAAAAACATTCAAGAATGATACTAAACTTTAAGAGTAAAGCTACACTCTCAGAAAAAACTGTAAATTTATGAGCGTTTGCCCTTCAATTTTCACGGGCAACAGCCTTATTTGATGAAAAACGGTCTGATCCACTAAATAAGCGGCCTTATCCCTTAGATACTTAGAAAATTAAGAGCAATCCACATATTCTTACAGTTCTAATCCATCTGTTAGCAAAAATACTGTACGACCCCATACATTGTCCTCCGCTAGGGTGTAACCCTTCATTTTACTCGTGTTTCGAAAATTTTAACCCGCCAAAACAGCGATTCTGTGATGATTATCTAACGTGCTATATACGTGCTACGGAGCAGTAAGTAAAGTGTTATTGTGTTTTAAAATGCATTATATCCTGTGCATTATAATGCTGTATTACTTTGTCCCGTAAAATTACGGGCTGCACAAAATGATGGGCATGGATTTTTTTTTTTTTTTACGGGGTATGACTGGAATCTCTGCTGCCGGCCTCTGCTCGTAATTTTACTGCAATTTTTTTTTACAGTTTACCAAACTTTACGTTTTTATTCCTCAAGTCAAAATAGCATGTTTTAATTTAGAAAATTTATTTCATAACGTATTTTATTTTTATGTGGGATTTCTGTCAAATTTTATTTAAAAAATAAAATTTCTGATTCAGAATACGTTTATTTGACTAAAAAAAAAAAAAAAAAAAAAAAAAAAACCGTAAAAGTAGGCAAGTAGGATAATGACCTGGTTTTACAATACGGTATTTAAAATATGATGATTATTCCACAAAATGTTTATGAGTGGATTTTTCCTTACAGATTTTTGTTTAACAGTGTTTAGTTACAATTATTTACTTCTATAGACTTTTTTAACACTTTCTAACATAGTTGAAAAGTGTTTATGGATTCGGTACGTCTGTCTGTCTGCCTGCTATCTGTTTGTCTGTGGGTGCTCTAACTCGCGTAAATATACTCGGTTTTGTCATGCAACTGATATAGGTTATTGAAGTTTACTATGGCATATTCGGTATTGAAAATGAAGTGTGTAGCACTTATAGTTCA
This sequence comes from Maratus michaelseni, assembly GCA_963931845.1. Taxonomy (NCBI): domain Eukaryota; kingdom Metazoa; phylum Arthropoda; class Arachnida; order Araneae; family Salticidae; genus Maratus; species Maratus michaelseni. The sequence goes on along the minus strand of OZ007598.1, from coordinate 149,953,606 downwards.
TTTACAGTGACATTCAAAAGAATTCCGTTACATTACGACCTATATGGGGAAAAATCATTTGTGGTTTATTTTAATGATATTACACTATTTCAAACCTATTAAAATTGATATATATATTACTGAGGTGCACAAGAGGCTAATTATAGAATATTGTGTGCACAGAACTTATAGTTCTTTTACAGGGACACTCAAAAGAATTCCATTACATTACAGTCTATGAGGCAATATCATTTGCGGTTTATTTTAATAATGTTGCACTGTTTCAAACAGATTGAAATTGATATATATCATTGAAGTGCACTACAAGAGTCTTATTGTATAATGTTGTGTGCATAACATTCACTGTTCATTTACAGGGACACACAAATAAATTCGGTTAAAGTACTGTATGTTAACAATATTTGATGGAAGTGCTTTTTCAGTTGCGGAATGCGTTTTTAAATTTAACTCATTTTCTGCCTATTAGTACTTCGTGTGTATAAATTGTATACATCGTATACAGAGCAGCACAAAAGTGCTCGAATACATTTCCGTTTCTTGACGGAATTTCTAGAAGCGGAATTTTAAACTGTGCTATGCGTTTCGTAACTGAATTGATATTTAGCATAATGTACAGTATATATACAAACCTATAGATCATATGCAGGGCTGCACAAAAGGATTTCGATAATTTTCCGAATATTATTAGTAATTCCTGAAATTGAGTTTTTAAATGTGTTTTGCGTTATCCAATAATCTTCTAATTTCTAATAATAATCCCTGCGTGCCGGGGAGCTAGCCGGGGAAGACATTAAATGCTCAACGGCTGGGTTCGCCCTCAGCCGAGTGGTCTTCCTCAGGCATTAAATTAAATTAAATCTCCCCCCTTATTAAACGGTAAATATTTTAAAATGTATTTTGGAAGTGTTGGAAAGTGTTACATAATCTATACTTGATGCATGATTTTTCCTTCTTGTTTCATTCCGAATTGACTGCTACTGGCAGATTGATGTGGTTTAGTATAGCAAGATACATACATTTCTTGGAATTTCCAAGAAATCTGACACTGCTATTTCTAATTAGAAAATTCATATTGATATTTAAATAGCAAAATTTGTAGTCGTTTCATTTAACTGCAGGAGTTTTTTTTTTCTGTAATTAAATAACCCAAAAAATTCTAAGGCAAAATTGTGTTAAAACACTCTATGCATCCTGGTATAATTAGTGATGAGTTGTATAAAAATGTGGTTCAGCAATAAAAAAAAAAAAAAAAAAAATGTAATTTAACAAATTACAACAGCTATTGGGAAAATGTTCCGAAAGCTTAAAAAAATTGATTAAAAAAATTAATTATTCAAAAATATTCATCGGAACCATCTACAAATAAACGCATTTTTCATTACTACAGTTGAAGAGATCCTGGCATTCTCTGACCTCCCAAAAATATTCGTTTGAACAATCGCCGCAGTTAAGGAACGCATTTTCCATTACTATATATTATACTTAATATATATATTAATATTTTGTCGGGTTCATTCTACAATAAATTTAACTCTTGTTTAGATTGATGTCTGAGCTAAAGGTATTTTGAGGAAATTAAAGTTGAAGACCACGTTTTTTGCTTTATAAGACGATTTCTCATCCGACGTCAATTTTTGAATTCGGCTTTTTTTCATATCGGATAGTTTGCATCTATCCTTTTTGTAACTTTAACATTTTTGTAATGATTTTATGCATTTCTATCGCCTATTCAAAGAAAAATTCTTCTAAAATTACAGAATTTCGTTAAAAACGCTTAAAAAAAAAATCTTCCAAAGTTACAGAATTTTGTTAAAAACGCTTAAAAAAATAAAGTGACGACGTCAAGAGGTCCATTCTCGACCGAAAACAACAATCAGTTTCCCAATGGCTTAGAAAAAAAAAAGGGGGGGGAGGGGGAAGGCAAAGTAGCCATCTTTTATACTAATAAAATAAAGTTTCGCTCTGTGTGTGTGTGTCTGTTGGCGATGGCTAGGAATATATAGCCCACCTAGAAGGCTGGAAATTTAGATTTAGGCAGTCCAAACCTTCTCCTGGTGCAACATTGCGTCAGAATTTTAATATTTTAATTACTTTCTGAAATATTAATTAAAATGCACAAAGAACTCTCATTAAAAATACGGTTTTTTTCATTGGTTGGTTGGTTGTGTAGAATATCTTCTCAGAACACATTAAATAAATCAGAGTAACGATGCATGGATAAGGACTTATAACGAAATAGTGCCAACATTGATTGCAGTTACCTGCATATAGCCAAGCTAATACAGCGCCATCTACGCACGGCAAATTACATAAACGTCACCTGTTTAAGACATTTACAGGCACGTTTTTCTTCATTATAATTATCTGGGTTTAAGGTTTTTTTAAAACAGGACATATATTATTATAATAGAGACTACTATTACAGAAAACTTTATTTAACAGATTATTTGTTATATATTTGCGGGAATGGTGTAGGGTAGGGGTCTAATTACATTTAACAATTTTAACCCGTAGCGTTTAATTGTTGTTTTATATACAGAATACCGCTATTTTAAATCTCAGTTTCTCAGTAATATCTCAGTAATAATGTTCCGAACTTCTCCATTTAGTTCCATTGTTACTAAATTATCGTAAAACTCAGCATTCATTGCTTCAAGGTGTATTTCTAAAAAGCAATTACCTGTATTTCCGAATAATAGCCTAAGCCAAATTTCAAAATAAGCTCCTAGCTTAACCAAATGAATCAATCTTTAAAGATGTATAGTGATCCTCCTAATTAGTTATTTGCTGAAGGTCACTTGAACATTCGCCATCCCCCCCCCCCCCTCCGGGGCACTCCTTCAAAGTTTTCTCTAACTATTTCCCGTTTCCATATCTCAGCAACTATCTTTACGATTTCAACACAAGTGCTTCCAAACATTATAATTAAAGTTACCCTTTATAACATTAAACTAAATTTATGAGTAGCGGTTACCACTATTTCTGAATAATAGTTTAAGCTAAATTTCTAATTAAGTTCCTAGCTTAACCAAACGAACGAATTTTTAAAGATACATAGTGGTTGTCCTAATTAGTCATTTGCTGAACGAAACTTGAACATCTCCCCCCGAACCCTCCTTCAAGGTTTTTTACCTAACTATGCCCCGTATCCATATCTCAGCAACTATCTTTCCGATTTGAACGCAAGTGATTCCAAACATTATAATGAACTTAATAGACACCCCTTATAACATTAAACTTAATTTATGAGTAAGAGGCTACCACTATTTCCGAATAATAGTTTAAGCCAAATTTGTAATTAACTTTCTAGCTTAACCAAACGAACGAATTTTTAAAGACGCATAGTGATCCTCCTAATTAGTCATTTGCTGAAGGGAACTTTAACATCCCCTCCCCCCCTCCCCCTTCTTCAAAGTTTTTCCTCTAACTATGCCCTGTTTCCGTATCTCCGCAACTATATTTCCGATTTCTACGCAACTGATTCCAAACATTATAATTAACTCAATAGTAACCTTCTATAACATTAAAGTAAATTTATGAGTAGTGATTACCACTATTTCTGAATAATAGTTTAAGCCAAATTTTATATTAAGTTCCTAGCTTAACCAAACGAACGAATTTTTAAAGATGTATAGTGGTTGTCCTAATTAGTCATTTGCTGAACGGCACTTGAATATCCCCTCCCCCCCCCCGACCCCTGTTTCAAGGTTTTTTACCTAACTATGCCACCTTTTCCATATCTCAGCAACTATCTTTCCGATTTGAACGCAAGGGATTCCAAACATTATAATTAACTTAATAGACACCCTTTATAACATTAAACTAAATTTATGAGTAGAGGCTACCACTATTTCCGAATAATAGTTTAAGCCAAATTTGTAATTAAGTTTCTAACTTAACCAAACGAACGAATTTTTAAAGATGCATCGTAGTCCTCCTAATTAGTCATTTTCTGAAGGACACTTGAACATCCCCTTCACCTGGCACCTCACTCATGATTATTTTCTCTAACTGTGCCTTATTTCAATAACTCGGCTTATAATGTTCCCATCTTCTCGAAACCAGGTCGACTTTGTCGCACGCCTACTATACAGTACCGTAGGCAACGTTAACCTGTCTCAGAGGTTCTTTCCGAAAGAGGTTGCTCCCCTGGCGGTGGAAGGGGGAAATAAAAGATTTTCCGGAGCGTGCGAGCGTGCCCGGTATACGGTGTCGAAGCCATCGGAAACCTTAGCCAGAGTTTCGTTTTTTAAAAGATTTCAGTTTATTACACGGGCTCGGGCAACGCCGGGCGGGTCAGCTAGTATTCAAATAAATTGAAAAAATAAGATTATCAATAATTAATAAAATGTATGCGTATAATTATTCGTTCAAACTAATTATTAATGTCATTATCACAAAACCAATATGTTATTTATTTTAGGTAGAATATTTTTGATAATAAATCCTATACAGTTACAATAATCTAATTTTTAAGACAAATGGGGGTTTCAAGGGCTCAGAAGCCCCTGACATAATAAAAGGTTTTCAGGGAAAAATAAATAGTCCTGAAGTATCAGTGCATATAATCGAATCGGTGATATCAAAAACTACATTTTTCCACTTTTTTCGAAATGCGTATTTTTTTTCTTTTTTTTTTTTTCTTTGAGAAATAAAAATTACATAAGTTTAATTATCCGTTGCCTTTCAAAAGTGTCGTTTATTGCAAAAGTAACATTAGTCAATAGCAATAAAAGAATATGTTCTAATGGTCAACTGCAGAACAAGAAACAAAATAGAATCGAACTGTCTGTAACAATACTGTCTGTATCGTGATATGATTCCACTAATTTTGAATCGCATTATTTAACTGAAGAATTCTGAAATTTAAGAAGCGGAATATTGGTAGGAAAAAGTGTTTGGAAATAGTGTTAATCAAAATCCGTAATATTTGGCAACTATGCACTTAATGTCAATCTTTAATTCTTTATTACTCGCGCTGGTGTATTTTGTATATCAACGGATGTTACAAATTCAAATGTGCATGTTGTTAATTTACGTTGTTCGAAAATGTTATCAGATTTGCATATGTTAAGGGTTTTAATTTAATATTATGCTACGTGATAATTAGGTAGCTGAGATTTAAAAAAAAAATCTTATAAAATATTAAGTTATTTTTCCTAGACATTTACAAACATATAATGTACAAAATACGTCGCGCGAGATGTTTTACTGTGTGAATTACCGCGAGTATTTAAGGGTTAAGACGCAAAACGTAAATTACTTAAGTCCATTTTGTCAATTACCTAATGTAAATATGATTTAACATATACTATATGTATTTTTTTTAGGTGCGTTCGTAATTATATAAATACGTAGCACCTATAGTCGTCGTCTGATCGGTCCGTCCGTCTGTCTGCCCGCATATAACAGCGCAAAAACTACCCAACCAAATGGTTTGAAATTTAAGATATATTATCTTTGTAGAATTTTGTCGAGACATTTCAAATTTTATGAAAATCGAATCAAAACTTTAAACGATATTAATAAAAATATTTATTAAAAATTTTTAATAATAATAAAAAAAAAAAAAAACGGTGCTTTCTTGTTATAGGAGTTTCCGATGCTTAATCATCAAGCGACCGAGATACTTATTTTATGACAGAAATTAATCGGCAAGCGATATAATTCATTTCACAGAATTAAAAACCATCAAGATCTGAATATTTATATAACTAGTTATAGTACGAACGCACCTCTTTTGTCGCGTTTGACGTACAATTTCCAACTTGTTGTTATTTGTAGGGCACAAAATTCTAGTGACTGGAAAAACAACATAAGTCCAAAGGATTTAAAAAAGATTTTTAATTTTAATTATTATAAAACAAATAATTAAAAACCAACGTACATATTTAAAGATATGAAAATATAGTGAGCACAGAAAAGTTTTTAAAATATCTAGCATTTGTATGCAGCACAAAATTTATTGATTTTTCAAAAATCTTAAATCTTGGATATATGTAGTTTTTTCAATTACTGATTCAATCGTGCTCGAAAGAGTTAAATCTCATTAAAATATTTAGTGGCATTACTATATGGGGTAGGAGACGTCCTAATTTTTATTTCTTACACTGCAAAAAAAAAAAAAAAAAAAGTGTTGATTTTACAGTATAATACTGGCATCTCAGCTGCCAGTATTATACCGTAAAATTAACAGTAATAAACAGTAAAATAAGCAGTCTTTTTGCCCAAGTCTTTTCAGAGCGCTAAGTCTTTTTAGTGCGCCAAGTCCTTTTAGCGCGCTTAGAAACTTTTAGCGCGCCAGCAGAAGATGCCTCCCATGGCGCTTCGGCCGGCCAGAGCCTTAACCCATGTGTCCAACCTTAAACCCATGTGTCGACGACGTAAGTCGTTGCGATACGCGGTGAAACCCAGTAGGGGAGTCACCACGAAGCACTTGGGGACGGGCAGGCGTCCCCCAACAGCTTCGGGGCTGGACACCCAGAAGGGAACCAGGCCCTAGGCCTTAAGTCGGGTTTTTCCGACCTGTACTTGCTTTACCAGAACTCGAGGGATGTGAAAACCTACAGAGGTAGTCACAGTTCCCTCTCGTAGTGGACAAGTTATGAGGTAAGGAAGGAAACCGGGACAATCACATTTATGAATAACCCCTGTATATTATTTAGATTGCTTAACAATTAGACCAAAAATATATGAAAATATAAATTATTCATTTAAATAATAGGTTTTAAAATTTACTAAACAGGTATTACTTTCGTATTAGCCATATGTCAGCTGTCTATTGCCAAGGAAGTCTCCAAAGAATTCCCTATTTATACCAACTTTTTTTATTTTGATTATTTCAGTATTTTAGCGCTTAGATTTGTTTATTTATTAATTTTTTTTTTTTTTTTAGTGAAGGATTTTAAATTCTATTATGGAATATTATCCGGAAATAAATGTTGAACTATTTATATTATTTCAGGTGTAACCGTGTCAATCTTCTGCTAACTGATTAAATAAAAAGCCGTGAGACAGGGTTAACAATATTAACAATGTATGGAAAACAATAAATAAAGATGGTTTCTCAGTGGAACAGGGGAATTTTAACTAACGAGTATTAAATTATGCACTCGAACACAAAAATAATAAGAGGGGGAATACTAACCCCAAGACATTATCTAAGTTCTAACACTAGCTTAAAGCAAGATGACTAAGTTGATTGTCTGCCAGAACCTAAGAAAACATCACACCAGCTCACTTAAAAAAATTACTACACAATATAAAAGTCACTTTAAAAATTACTTTAAAATTATGAGATAGCAATAACAAGGGATTCTTGTGGATTCCAATATTATTTTATTTAAAATAACAACTTTAACACTTTCCTACGGATGCGTATTCTGGGCTAAAGAATATACTGCAAACTCAGTCAAAATGGAACGTCACTGGCTATAAGCACGTGGACGGCTCGATGAAACTTAAATATAGTTTGATTTTCTCTCAGGGCGAGATGCGACAAAATCCACTGGATCTAACCTCTACCATTGTATTTATACCAGCTAGACAACCACAGCTACCTAATTATCATAGCATTGCACAAAATAACCGTGTGTCTGGATTCCCGGAGATCCAAACACACTTTGCGAAAATAAAAGGAATGGCGTGAAAAGGAAGTTCATTCCCGCACAAATGTTAGAAGTCAGGACACCACGCTTCTCCGCAAAGCTTAAAATCGAATCGACCATAGACTACCTTCATAAGAATGTAGCTAGGCACTTATGCTACAAGTTAAATTGGTTAAAAAATTCATTTCAGAAGAATATGTTCGGAAGTATCTTTTCAATTTTGCTTTCAGTTTTTCTCAGAATGAATTTTTTTATAACTTTGGGTACACTTTTGTAAAATCTATTAAATCTAGATGTGAAACCTCTTGTATAACTACGAGGGCTGTTCAATAAGTTCAATACTTCCGACTAAAATTATAAAAAATACAGAATACCTTTAATCGTCATCATTTACATGGTCTTTTTCAAAATAACTACCACTGCACGTAATGCATTTATCCCAACGTTCTGTCCACTTCTTAAAAACATGTAAAAGTCCGTTTTTTGAGAGCTTTTTCAAAACCGCCTCCGCAGCCTTAACACATGCTTTGTTACTTGCAAAATGTTTGCCTCGTAATGGTTTTTTAAGTTGATGAAACAGCCAGAAATCGCATGGAGCGAGATCAGGACTGTATAGAAGGTGTAGTAAAATCTCTACGTTGTTCTACTGCAAAACATCCTGTACGCAACAAGCAATATGTGGTCGGGCATGGTCATGGTGCAATAGGAAGCCATTTCGCCATTCTGCGGTCCTTCTTGATGATAATCGCAGCTGTGTTAATCATTGTCTCTGTGATGGACGTTGAAGGTCGTCCCTCGCGTTCAATATCTTCCACATTTTGCCTTCCTTCCTTAAAAGCTTTATGCCAGCGAAAAATACTTGTCCTCGACATTGCTTTATCGTTGAAGCATGTTAAAGGTCTCTGATGCTGATTTTTGCAGACGAACACAAAATTTAATCGCATAACGTTGTTCCATTGACGCTTTCATTTCGACAACTGGCCGCTCTCGTAATCGCCCGCAAACATGATTCAGTTCAATCACGTGATACTCAGGAACATGAACTTGTACAGCTCGGTAGCTATCGGTAGCTTTTTTAATACAGACAAGAAACTTTTTTTTATGTCACAGAAATTAACAATCCGATGAGTGGTCTCGCGGCAGTAAAATTAGTCTTATTGCTTATTGAACAGCCTACGTAATATAGTATTTTTAAAAGCTATCTAAAATTATGAATGTAACTATAATATTGCAGAAGATATGCTAGGATGTATTAATTTTTTTTATTTGTCCATCAAAAATTAGATTTTAACGATCCACAACGATGGCATCACCTGATGGATTCCGTGATGAACTTAGTGAAACCCTCAGCGAGTTAAGGATAGAATGGAAGATTTCAAATTTCTTCTCGCTTACTCAAGAGCAAGGCTATTATTATCAAAGTTCAGTTTTTTCCTTTGCCGGATCTTCATGGAACTTGATGATTTTTCCCGGAGGTGATTACACAATACAAGAGGAGCCCACTGATTATATTTCAGTTTATTTAGAAGCACGCAACTTGATAGATCCTCCAGTAACAGTGACGTATACGTTTGGTATAAAAAAAGCGAATGGTAGTATAAAAAACACTATTGAGAAGAAGCGAAGTTTTACAGAGAATTTCGCCGCTTCGGGTCATCAGAAACTTTTTCGAAGATCCGAACTTTTGAGACATCAGAGGGAGTTAGCGCCGTCTGGTGATTTGATCTTTACCTGCACCATGAAACAAGACAGCGTAAAAATTCTTGACAGTACATTTCCTCGGATGAAGTTATCAGGTAAGTAAACTTTTTGTTTCATAGTTTGCTCCGATGTTTACTAAAATAAGTACAAATTTTGGCTAAAATAATGTTATAGGGGTTAGATCTTGAACCGATGATCCCTTGTAGGGTTAGTCGGTCCCTGTGAGTGTGTGAAATTCATTATGATCGTGACTAATGCGATGAAAAACCTTGGTGCTTTTATAGCGTAGGAAATGGAAATACAGTAATCTCTCACTTATACGTCGGTGCAAGAGACTAACCAGAAACGATGCATAAACGAGAGAGACGCATAAATGAAATCCAAGTAAATAATAAATTTGAAATAAATGTTTAGACAAAATTAATCATTAAATGGTTAAATATGAAAAATATGAATTATTTAGTTTGTTAAAAGTTTACTAATTCAAATCTAAAATACATATATCTAAAACTTTTAATTACATTCCCTATTTTTTTTAAATAGTCTAAAATTGCAATTTGTATATAAGCTTCATGTCTGTCCCTAAAAATAGTTTTTCGAATTCATTGAAACATGACTATGTTGAACCAGATGTATCAGTTCGTTGGAAGTAAGTAACGGAATGTTTCCAGCTCATCTATTTCCTTTGCTAAAGTCGCTGGATGATGTTTCTATGTTTTCTTCGTTGTCTGATTCATTTTCATTGGCATCATCTAGAATTTCTGTGACTATTTCTTGTATGTCCCTCATTTCTACTATTATTACAATTTCATCAATATCTACAAAATAGTTAATATTAATCCTTCCCCGAGAAACGGCATTCCATTCTTCATCTAATACTGGTTGATCTTTGGCAGAAGATGCATCATTTTTTAATTCCTTCAGAATGAAGCTTGCTTTTTGAAACAGTCCTCCTTGAAGTAGCAGATGTGAAGGGATGTGACCCAAGAATGCAGTTTATAATGGTGTCCAAAAAAACAAATGTACACAGACAATCAATTGACTTCCCATTTACAAGTTTATGTTAAATTTCTTGGAAAGGACAAATGAAAAGAAATGACAAGGGAAATTTGAAATTTCCCCGACGCATCAGAACCTACATCAGTCATGCGAAAAAACGCTCAAGCTAATGTTAAGTCTATGTGAAGGTTCTAGCGCGATTTCTCGCACGCACTTTAATATTATTAAATGCTTTTTTTGCATAGGATAGCTGAGGTCAATCTCCAACGTTGTTAGTTTTAACTTTTTTGATTTTGGTTCCAGTTATTTTATATAAGGGTACTTTCACTTTCAGAACCAGTTCCAATGTTTTCCAAAATTAAAACGCCCGCTTATAAAAAAACTGCAACAAAAATCGAAAAAGTAAAAACTAACAACGTTGGAGACTAACAACCTTAGCTATCCTATGCGAAAAAATCATTTAAAAATATTAAAATGCGAGCGAGAAATCGCGCTAGAAGCTTCCTATAGACTTAACTTGACTTAGCTTGAGCGTTTTTTCCCGTGACTAGTGTAGGCTCTTAAGTGAGAGATACATTTCACGTTACGACGCATAAGCGAAAAAAAAAAAAAAAACATTGCATGACTATAGCTTTATCCGGGACTATTGAAAATCGACGTATAAATGAGAGAGACGCATAAAAGAGGCGACGTATAAGTGAGACATTACTGTAATTACCACTCTGAAGCTTTCGAAATTCTATACATCTTTTTTTTCTCATTTTATATAATAAAATATCTAAGCTATGCGAAATAATTCTCGTCATCGTAAGCTTTTAAGGTCACTATTAGTGTTGCCAGATCCAGTGTGACAAAAAGCGGGACAGTAGATTCTAAATTGGAACAACAACAACAAAAAAAAATACAGTAAATTTTGTGAAAACGAAATATGTTTTAATGTAAAAAATCATCGTCTCTGAGGTGGGAATGTCACATCTGCTAAGACGAAAGCCTGTTTAAAACGGAATTTTTCTCTTGTTTCTTTCGATTTCATCTTAGTAGGTTTTATTATACTAAATAGACACAAAAATCTTACTAAAAAAAAAATCTACAATAGATCATGGCTATCTGGAACACCCTTTAATTGGGGTAGCCATTAAAATGGGGCATGATGTCTATAGAATTAAATTTAACTTTATTCAGGACTAGCTAACCCGCCCGGCGTTGCCCGGGCCCGAGATAATTACAATATCAGAGAAAGGCGTTAACCCCCTCCCTGCCCATACCCGCAAATCTAATGAATAATTTGTTCAAGAGAACCACCGTCACCTACATTAACACGATCAATACAAAAATAATTACATTTTTCTGATAATTAGAACATAACGAAGACGCTATGCTAAAATAGCCGGCAGATATGACACCCTTTCCTGACCTCAATTTCAAATCTATATCTTAATTAGTTACCTAAATTTTTGTTCATTAGTAAAAATTGGCCATTATTTCCTTTCATTTTCGCAAACTAAATAGAGGGATCGGTTAGAGAAACAGATCTCTTTGTAGTTCAGTTTTTAATGAAAGCAGATCCCTGTCTGAAACTTTCTTGGATGGTTTTCACTGGAGCCAGCAGATTTTCGGCAGTTTTTTGCATAAATTAAAAAAAATTACCGACCGAATTTTTCAAAAATCACGTAGTCAGATGCAGAATATTTTTTGACATATGCTCAGAAATTTTCAAATTGATATCTCAATTAGTTTTCTTAAAATTCGCTAATTAGTAAAATAATTTCGAATTCGTTCATTTCCGCTTGCAAATCCAATGCGCCGGTTCGTTTCTTTCGCTATTTTGATTTAAAAGATGTCATTTTAGAAGCGATGGTTAATGAGAATCTAATTAAAATCTTGGGTAATTATCAAAATATTAACATTCTGAGGCTCAAGTGCACATGGCCAGACCTTGGACTATCCACACCTAAATTTCCAGACTTCTAGGTGGGCTAGATTTTGCTAGCCATCGCCAACAGACATACACACAGACATACACACGGACACACACATGGACACACACACAGAGCGAAACTTTCTTCTATTAATATCGATAACAGAAGCAGCCACTTCATTCGGACAAATCGGACCAATGTGTTCTAATTAACTGGAATGTATTGTAGGAGAGATTAAGCAGGAATGGGGCAATTTGCATAAAATCATTTCTTACTCAATATATTTTTATCAGTTTTGCCTACAATCAGGGCTGGATTAAAACTAGGAAAAGCACAGTATACTTTTTCAGCCCACTTTCATCCGGAAAAATTTTACTAAAATCTGCATACATAGAAACTCGTCAATTCTACAAACATTATTTGCGGGAGTGGAGTTCACATATATTTCATTAAACAGCTTTTTTTTATATTCCCTGTATTTGCATTAGATAGCATACATTTACAATTTATGTAGTTGCTGTATGTTCAATTACGTGGGTGGTTTCTATAACTAGTACATCAGGATGGTAGATGATTGGTTAATAGCCTATTGATCACATTCAGATATTCTAGTTAGATAAGTTTCCCGAAGTAGTGTTGATATTTTTTAGCATTTGGCAAGATTTCTTTTTCAAAAAAAAAAAAAAAATAAATAAAATAAATAAATAAATAAATAATAAAAAAAATAACAAGGACGAAAAATCATGCGTCAAGCATAGATTATGTGACACTTTCCGACACTTCCAAAATAATTTTTTAAATCTTTACCGTTTAATAAGGTGAAAGATGATGTCTAAGTAACCAATTTGGAAAACACATAACACATTTAAAAATCCAATTTCAGGAATTAGTATCAATATTCAGAAAGATATCCGAATTATTTTGTGCAGTCCTGTATATGATCTATAGAATTGTATATATAAAACATATTATGCTAAATTTTAATCAATTACGAAACGTGTAGCACAGCTTAAAATTCCCCCTCTGGAACTTCCGTCAATAAACGGAAATGTACTTGAAAACTTTTTTGCTGCTCTGTACATGATCTATAGAATTTGTACACACGAAGTAATAGACAAAAAATGCGTTAAATTTAAAAACGCGTTCAGCAACTGAAAATGCAGTTCCAACAATTATTGTTAACACGCAGTGCCGAATTATTTTGTGTGTACCTGTAAATGAACGATGACTGCTATACACACAATATTGTATAGTGAGCCTCTTGTAACGCAACTTAGTGATATATACCAATTTCAATATGTTTGAAATAGTGAAACTTTATTAAAATAAATCACAAACATGTTTTCTCCATAGACTATAATGTAACGGAATTCTTTTGAGTGTCCTTGTGAAGGAACTATAAGTGCTATGCACATCCTATTCTACAGTAAGCCTCTTGTAGTGCACCTGAGCGATATATATCGATTTCAATATTTTTGAAATTGTGGAACATCATTAAAATAAATCGCAAATGATTTTTCCCCATAAACCGTAATGTAACGGAATTCTTTGAGTATTCCCGTAAAAAATCTATAAGTGCTACACACTTCATTTTCAATACCGAATATGCCATTGTAAATTTCAATAACATATATCAATTGCATGACAAACTGAATATATTTACGCGAGTTAGAGCATGGACAGACAGACGGCAGACAGACAAACCGAATTTGTAAACACTTTTCAACTGTGTTGGAAAGTGTTAAAAATAAGATTGATAAAGGTTCCATTTTACAGTCATTTCGAGGTACTTTTTAAATGTCAGAAGGAAAGCTCATGCTTCACGTACTTTTGGGTAATCAGACCCTGGACACAATTGTGATATAATAATATTTAGTTTTGTCTGAAACTAAAAATATATTAGAGATAACCATAATTACTGTCATTTTTTTTTCTGAAATGCATTATTAATGTATTTTATAAAGCAGTAACCAATCATGTTTCAGAGGTGAGAAATAAATAAAATCGTCGCCAGATATTTATTCTTTTGGCGATTAGATTGGAAGCTTACAGATCATTTGGCATTACAATTCGAAAAGACAAAGTACTTTTGGCACCTTAAATGATTATCTTTGGCAGTAGACGTCCTCTTTTTAGTGAAAGGTTGCTAGGAGATTTTTGTGGTTTTGGGTGTGCTATGGCTCGTGAACTAAGAAAGGATATCTGTCTCAGAGACAGAAATTCGTTACCATATTTGGGCCTGGCCAGCTAAATTTAGAACATGATTTCATCAAGCTTGAATTTGACTGGTAAATGCAGCTGCGGACATTTATTTATAACTAATAATTTAGATAATGAAATTTAATTATAAAATTGATAAGGCAGCATTAATTTGATGCCAAAATACTTTATTTCTAATTGTAAAAATATTCTGAATGCATCGAAATGCCATGTTTTTCAAACTTAATGATTATTTCATTTCTTCAATGTTGGAGGTTAAATTTCTAGACTCATGTTCCTTTAACAGAGAATATTTTTCTGAAAACATAATTCACATAAAAATAACTTTAATTTGATATAATGAAAGTGATTATACCATGAATTTGAAAATTGAACCCCTCTTCCCACTTTTACATGGAATGGGTGTAAAAGTAAAATTTATTTACGTAATCATTTCAGAATTACATGTTAAATATATAAATAATCAATAAAATATTTTTTTAAATTGAAGAAAAAAAAATCCTGTGATAAGGAGAGTAAGGACGGGAAATAGTAATTAGATTTCTTAAGGAAAATGAAACTGATTTGTTGATTTCCTAACAAAAACATCAGAATTATAAATACTTTTAGATTTACTGATTAAAATTGTGTTGAATTACGAATGTATAAAATCAATTTAATTACATAATAGTTTCAGAATTACTTGCTAATATACAAATAATAATCATTAAAATATTTTTTAAATTAACAAAAGTAAGTTCTAATGATAAGGAAAGTAAGGACGGGAAATAGTAATTAGCTTCCGGAAAATGATTTTACACATTCTTAATTCGACTCAATTTTATTCAGTAAATCTAGAAGCATCTATAATTCTAACGTTTTTGCTAGGAAAGCAACAATTCACTTAAAGTTTCAAATTAAAATAGAGTCAATTATTTACACATGTTCCTAATGAAGCAGAGCAAGGAAAAGTTTTCCTACGTTAATAAGCAAAACCATGGATGTATCAAGTCATGACCAATGTTTTAATATATTTAGATAACTATTGAAAGAAAGAAGTAAAATAGGAAGACTTATCATTAGTATATGTTAGTATGTGTTAGTATATGTATCATTAGTATATGTTCTGCTGCAACGTAAGCTTTCAATTAATTTCTGGAGTTTTTAAATACCAGAGAACTTTTATAAAAAATTGTGTAGCAGATGGATTTGAAGGCAAATTTGAGTTTCAAACAAGCACAGCGAATACAGCGGAGTTCAGTATCCTGATTCAAAGATATAACACTAAACCATATTTACATTTATTGTGCTATGCGCATGCGTTAAACCCTGCAATGTGAGATACTACACCTTCATGTAAAATGACGTAAAGGGATTAAAATATTTGCGCTCTCTGAAAATCCAAGGTCTGCGCCCTTTCTGTGGCCCAGTCCAACCCTTATCTTCGAAAAGTAAAAAATTAAAGCGCGAATCATACTTTCTGGAACACCTTGTATATGATACAATTGAGAGCATATTCTTCTTGAATCTTGAAAAAATAATAATTGATCATTTAATTAGATTTTTATGCAAACGTGATAGACCAAATAGTATTCGACGTTTCATAGTGTTCGTTCACAGTATTCCATAGTGTTTCATAGTTTCGTTCAATAGTGCTGAACCTTTCTGGAATACCATGTGTATGGCACAATTGAGATCATATACTTTTTGAATTAAAAAAAATAATAATAATCGATCATTTATTTAGATTTTTATGCAAACGTGATAAATCAAATAATATTCAAACGTTTTTTCTTATTTTTAGATCTGGAAAGACTGTCAACTGATTTTAAGGACCTATTATCTTTTAAAAAAAAAGCTGTGACGTTGTCATTAACTCTCTAATTCCCATGGTAGAATACGTTCTAAAAATTCCGTAATTCAGAAAATCTGAATTCATACCAGAAAATCTGAATTCATACCAGAAAATCTGAATTCATATCCGGAAATTTCAATAATAAATTTAAATTTATTTAATGACGTGCCGACTTATGCAAGCGTTATAGATCAAGCAGTATTCAACGTTTCATAGTGTTCGTTCACAGTATTCCATAGTGTTTCATAGTTTCGTTCAATAGTGTTGAACCTTTCTGGAATACCAAGTGTATGGTACAATTGAGAGAATATTCTTTTTGAATGTTGAAAAAAAAATTGATCATTTTACTAAATTTTTATGCAAACGTGATAAATCAAATAATATTCACAAGTTTTTTTCTTATTTTTAGAACTGGAAAAACTGTCAACTGATTTTAAAGCCCTATTATTTTTCAAAAAAAGCTGCGACGTTGTCATTAAAGTAAAAGACAGAGAGTTTCACGTCCACAAGTCCGTTCTCATCGCCCGTTCGCCAGTCTTTGAATTGCTGTTTCGGAACCAACACGACAAGAAAGAGAAAGATATTGCCGTTATAGCCATTGATGACTGTGACCCTGACTCGTTTGGAGAGTTCCTGAAATACTTGTACACGGGTAAAACTGAAAATGTTACGTTGTATTGCACTTGTACTGCACTGCCGATAAGTATGGTGTACAGGAACTTAAATCCTTTTGTGTTGCTTATATGCTGAAAAATCTGACACCCGAAAATGTGTGTGATATTGTCATCCTCGCAGAGAGGTTTGGAGAATCACAACTACTTTCAGCTGCTATGATTTTTATCAATAAGAACATAGTGAGGATTTTCTCGACGGTGAACTGGGAGAGACTTTTGCCTAGCAATCCTCGATTGGCTAAAAAGCTTCTGAAAGAGATGGGGGATAAAACTGGAGTAGCAAGTCTTCATCCTTCTGAGATGGAGGAAAAAACTGGAGTAGCAAGTTTTCATCCTTCTGAGATGGAAAAAATTAATTTTTCGGCAATCCAAAAAGATTAGAGGTGTCAGGACAAGAAAGTAACTACGTTATCATGTTGAAGGTAGTTAAGTACTTATTTAATAGGAATTTTCAAATTTTACATTCATTAATCTTCGAATTACTGTTTTGGAACAAATATGATATGAAAGAGAAAGGGGTTGGCGTGATATCCGTTGATGGTCCGGTTTGTTTGGAGAATTCCTGAAATACTTGTACGGAGATAAAATTGAAAATGTATTGAACTGTA
Source organism: Maratus michaelseni (assembly GCA_963931845.1). Taxonomy (NCBI): domain Eukaryota; kingdom Metazoa; phylum Arthropoda; class Arachnida; order Araneae; family Salticidae; genus Maratus; species Maratus michaelseni. Next base: position 149,936,044 of record OZ007598.1, on the reverse strand, counting down.
CTGTACTGACGATAAATATTGCTTATAGTAACTTAAATATTTCTGTTGTTGATTAGATACCGGCATGAGAGGGAAGCGGGGGAAAGGGAGGGCCAATGCACCTCTTTGAAAATTAATAAACTAATTTTATTTTTTCTTTAATAATTTTGAAATAAACAACAACTGTAAAATTTATTCTTCCCAAGTGATCTTAATTTCTGAAACACTAAGAGAAAATGACCTAAGAATTTTTCGTCAGGTTGGCGATGTGGAAGTCAATATTGAGTTCTGTTTACCTTTTACGTACACGTATATAAAAAGTACCTTAAACGGGGGTACTGGGAGGGCAGAGCCCCATTCACTAAAGAAAAAAAAGAGAAAAAGTTGTTTCAATTCTCCATTTAGGAAAACAGGAGTCACTGGAATAATTTGTGAAAATAAGTTCTTCATCTTCTATTAGTACCAGTCTTCACAATAAAACTTCAGGATATCTGTGTTCTATTTACAATTCTATTCAAGCACTATTCATGTAGTTTCTAGTGATCCACTAAAGTGATCAGGTGTGCATATATTTAACTCAATTATGTGGACATTTATAAAAAAGTTTATGCATTAGAACCTCCAGACTTCATAAAGTTAACACATAATTCATGCTTGGACAGCATGGAGAAAATAGTCTAACTGGTTTTGATTAATAATATAAGAAAACAAGAAAACTAATCCTTTTATGAAATTTAAATATATATATATATATATATATATATATATATATATAGCAAAAACAAATAATCAGTAGATATCTTTTTACTTTAGGGAAAACATTCAACGTTCCAGATATTATGTTAAGGTATAATCAGTGAAACCATATTTCTGAAATTATATTTTACGCATGCCTACTTTTGGAATTTTAGTTTTTTCTGTTTTGTTAAATTTCTGTATTGCTTTTTACATTGATATGTTTAAAAATTGTCTTTACTTTTGGAATTTTAGTTTTCTCTGTTTTGTTAAATTTCTGTATTGCTTTTTACATTGATATGTTTAAAAATTGTCTTGTATGGAGCTTTTTATAAAAAATTCTCAGTTTAACTAATTTTCACTTTAAAATTTTTCATTAAAAAAAACACGGCCTACGCCTAGGCTTTTCTATTCGAAAATCTTGCCACACTCTGACTCTGGATTTCATTCTGTCCGTCGCCCATGTACTTACACGTTGTAGAATTTGACATGCGAAAATGTGTGTAATATAGTTTCCCTCGCAGAGTAGTTCGGAAAAGAACACCAACTGTCAACCGCTGAAATCGTTATCGACGGAATCAATGTCCGCATTTCTCGACAGTGAAATGACAGACACTTATTATGTCTAAAAATTCTCGACTGACTAAAAAACTTCTAAAACTGATGGAGGTAAAAACTGAGGAGGAAAAAATCGAAATCTGTATCCCAAGTGGTTTCAGAAAATAGTCAGAAGGAATAAAAATTTTAATTTACCGATGGTGGGAAATAATTTGCCATGGTTTATAGATTTTTCTATAGAAAGCGGAAAAAAGGGCTCGGAATTTCAAAGATCTTAAAGGGCTAATTACCCTCTTTTCACCCCCATGAAAACGCCAGTGAGAATATTGTCAAAAGGATGGATTTCTTTTACATAAAGTCTGTATTAATTAAACTGAACGAGACGAAACTAAAAGAAATTATTTCACTCAAACCAGTGTTACCAGTCCGCTACAATTTTTTTTTTTTTTTATTCAGACTACAACTTGATTGCCATCAATTATTTTGTTGTATTCGACTTATTTAATGACATATTATATAAGTAAATAACAAAGCAAATTGTATTATTTAAAAAAAAAGTGGTGGCAATCAAGTAGCGGACAGACAACATAAACTGAGACCACAAGCTAGTCAACTTATGAATAACTAAATTTTCATGAAATGATTTATACAAAAAAGCTGGATGAGTGGATATCATTACCGCTTGTTGTTAGAACATTTTTAAGTAAGAAGTTCAAAACCTTTCATTAAGAACTATAATCAAATGTGTTTAATATTGAAAAGATGGTCTTTTAAATGGTTTGAGAACTTTGAGAAGATGAAATGCCACATATCGCCGGAAGTTTCGCTTATTCTTTGAAGTTAAACATCTCTGAATCAGGGTTTCCCAAAGTACGGGGTCTCTGCGCACCCCCAAGAGGTACGTGCAGAAATTTAATGTTACGGGACGAATCTTCATCAACATGCAATATACGACACGCCACAAATAAATGAATAAGTGAACAGATTTTTCATCTCATTGACTGACCAAAATATGACAATACATTAGCACTAGATATTAAAACTGACTTATGAATGTATTTCAGAAAATTTACACCAAAAATTCAACAATTATTCATGTACAAACAGATGGAACCGCCACATTAAAAACTTGCTACATGTAAAGCTACCTTAAATGTAATAAAAAATATTTATTTGTATCCATTCGTTGCTATTTTTATTTCTTTTTTTTTCCTATTCATGAGTAAAACAAAATATAATCAAGTAAAACACAAAATAAGGTCATGTGAAACATAAATGTTTGGGAAGCACTGCCCTAGATTGAACTAGTATGGCTATTAATTTGTTAATGTCTGTATATGTACCATTTATTCTCCATATTACCAATTTACACCCAGACATTACCTAAAAACATGGTTAAAAGTTCCATTAAAAACGTCCCACATTACCAAAAAGGTAAAAAAGTTTCAAATAAAAACTGTCACCGTTGCACAATAGCGCTTTCACTCTGGCTAGAGCATCATCAGTTGTTGACACAGTTGTTGACACAGTTGTTGACACAGTTGTTGACTTTAAGAGAATTTTTTGAAATACACTCTGTATTTATCAAAAATGAAAAATACTATTTGGTTTCTGACTAAGAATATGAGCAAATGTTATGTGTTTACGAATGGAAAGTAATTCAAGAATGTTTCAGAAAATAGTCAGTTTAGGCCAGTCTAATCTCTTGGATCTGAAAATAAACATTTCCCCCATTTCAGTTGGTTAATATAGATAATAGTCCACTCTAAACTGTCTAAATGAAACACTTCCTTGCTACTTTGGCACTTAATGCACTCTTTTATGACTCGTAACAAAATTTCTGATCTTTTTTCCAAAGCTTTGAGATGTTTTTCCAAGAGATCAGGTGACTAGGAGTTTTTGGACTAGGAACAACACATGAGTGACGATAATATCACAAAACTGTATTGCAGTAGAGTCGAATTTTCGAAAGTAGAAAAATTGATACAGCAACACTGATAGAGAATATCTTGGTTCTGGAAATAAATATTTCCAACATTTCAGTAGGTTAATCTAGATAGTAGTCCACTCTAAAGTGTCTAATGAAATTCTCATTTGCTACTGTGGCTATGAAGGAAGTATTTTATGACTCGTAACACAGTTTATAATCTTCTGTCCAAACATGCTTCTCCAAGAGAATGGGTGACAAGGAGTATTTGGACTAGGAATAACACATGAGTGACGATAATCTCAAGAACTGTGTTGCAGTAGAGTCAAACGTTCGAAAGTAGAAAAAAATTATAAAGCAAAGGTGACAGAGAATATCTTGTTCTGGAAATAAATATTTCCCACATTTCAGTTAGTTAATCTAGACAATAGTCCACTCTAAAGTGTCTAATGAAACACTCATTTGCTAATGTGGCTATGAAGGAAGTCTTTCATGACTCGTAACACAATTTATAATCTTCTGTCCAAAGATGCTTTTCCAAGAGAACGGGTGACAAAGAATTTTTGGACAAAAAACAACGCATGAGTGACGATAATTTCACAGCACTGTGCTGTAGTTAAACGTTCGAAAGTCGAAAAATGGATAAAGCAGCACTGATAGAGAATATCTCTGTTCTGGAGATAAATATTTCCCACATTTCAGTTAGGTTAATCTAGATAGTAGTCCACTCTAAAGTGTCTAAATGAAACACCTCTTTGCTACTGTGGTTCTGAAGGCAGTATTTTATGATTCGTAACACAATTTCTAATCTTCTGTCCAAAGCTTTGAGATGCTTTTCCAAGAGAATGGGTGACAAGGAGTCTTTGGACAAAGAACAACGCATGAGTGACGATAATCTCACAGCACTGTGCTTCAGTTGAGTCAAACGTTCGAAAGTCGAAAAATTGATAAAGCAGCACTGATAGAGAATATCTCTGTTCTGGAGATAAATATTTCCCACATTTCAGTTAGGTTAATCTAGATATTAGTCCACTCTAAAGTGTCTAAATGAAACACCTCTTTGCTACTGTGGCTCTGAAGGCAGTCTTTTATGATTCGTAACACAATTTATAATCTTCTGTCCAAAGCTTTGAGATGCTTTTCCAAGAGAATGGGTGACAAGGAGTCTTTGGACAAAGAACAACGCATGAGTGACGATAATCTCACAGCACTGTGCTGCAGTTGAGTCAAACGTTCGAAAGTCGAAAAATTGATAAAGCAGCACTGATAGAGAATATCTCTGTTCTGGAGATAGATATTTCCCACATTTCAGTTAGGTTAATCTAGATATTAGTCCACTCTAAAGTGTCTAAATGAAACACCTCTTTGATACTGTGGCTCTGAAGGCAGTCTTTTATGATTCGTAAAACAATTTCTAATCTTTTGTCCAAAGCTTTGAGATGCATTTCCAAGAGAATGGGTGACAAGGTGTCTTTGGACAAAGAACAACGCATGAGTGACGATAATCTCACAGCACTGTTCTGCAGTTGAGTCAAACGTTCGGAAGACGAAAAATTGATAAAGCAGCACTGATAGAGAATATCTCTGTTTTGGAGATAAATATTTCCCACATTTCAGTTAGGTTAACCCTCTAAGCGTGTGGAACGTAATATTCCGTTCACTAAGCTACAGGTGTCGCTGCAATATAAGCAATGTTTAAGATAATATAATTCTATAGATTTAATGAATTTTCAAAACATTGAAGAATAATTAATACTCTCAAGGGTTACATTTATATTTGTAATTATGTTTTATTTATAATGTTGAAAGAATTATGTTTTTTTAGCATTCAAAACAAAATAAAGAGAAAACAACATTGCATTTTTACCCTATTTCAAATCGCTCAGAGGGTTAATCTAGATAGTAGTCCACTCTAAAGTGTCTAAATGAAACACCTCTTTGCTACTGTGGCTCTGAAGGCAGTCTTTTATGATTCGTAACACAATTTCTAATCTTCTGTCCAAAGATTTGAGATGCTTTTCCAAGAGAATGGGTGACAAGGAGTCTTTGGACAAAGAACAACGCATGAGTGACGATAATCTCTCAGCACTGTGCTGCAGTTGAGTCAAACGTTCGAAAGTCGAAAAATTGATAAAGCAGCACTGATAGAGAATATCTCTGTTCTGGAGATAAATATTTCCCACATTTCAGTTAGGTTAATCTAGATAAGAGTCCACTCTAAAGTGTCTAAATGAAACACCTCTTTGCTACTGTGACTCTGAAGGCAGTCTTTTATGATTCGTAACACAATTTCTAATCTTCTGTCCAAAGCTTTGTGATGCTTTTCCAAAAGAATGGGTGACAAGGAGTCTTTGGACAAAGAACAACGCATGAGTGACGATAATTTCTCAGCACTGTGCTGCAGTTGAAACAGACGTTCGAAAGTCGAAAAATTGATAAAGCAGCACTGATAGAGAATATCTCTGTTCTGGAGATAAATATTTCCCACATTTCAGTTAGGTTAATCTAGATAGTAGTCCACTCTAAAGTGTCTAAATGAAACACCTCTTTGCTACTGTGGCTCTGGAGGCAGTCTTTTATGATTCGTAACACAATTTCTAATCTTCTGTCCAAAGCTTTGAGATGCTTTTCCAAGAGAATGGGTGACAAGGAGTCTTTGGACAAAGAACAACGCATGAGTGACGATAATCTCACAGCACTGTGCTGCAGTTGAGTCAAACGTTCGAAAGTAGAAAAATTGATAAAGCAACACTGATAGAGAGGTGCAAGAATCGACATTTCGTCATAGCTTGGTCTTCCAAAGCTGAAAAAAAAGTAGTACTCAATTAAAAAAAGTAAAAATGTATGATCTCAAATTAGTTGTAGATAGAAGATTTTTTTAAAATGTTAAAATTAAAAGGTAAACAAACAAACAATAGAAAAAAATTGAAATCTAAAAAGCGAATGCCTACCTAAGATTCGTCATGGAAAAATCCTTCGTATTTGTGAGACTTCACCAAAATTTAGTTTTTTAATAAGTAAATTGCTAACTAATTGCTTTAAAGCAGTTTTTGTTAAGTAACATCATTAAAAGCAACAATGTTTGAATGTTTGTTTTTAAAATTGATTTTGAATTCTTATCGTGTTTACCTATAACGTCGTTCAAGAAGATATAGTGGCTCGAAAGAAAAATGTAATAAATTGGGATATACTAAGAATAGATATCCATGCAGCAAAAACCGCCAAAAAGAAACCTGTCTATAACGAAATTCTGCCTTAAATATAAACATTTCAGGAACTTGACAAAAAATATACAATGCAATTACAATAGATGGTGTACCTTCTTAGAAGCAAACTTATTTAAAACGAAATTTTCTTCTGATGTCTTCTGATTAGCTGGTTTTACTGTACTATTATTTCACCTGCAGTTAAATGTAACTGCATTTAAAATTGCATTGCAATTGCAAATGTGCATTGCTAGGATTGCATTGCAAAAATTGCCTCGGTTTTTATTTCAAACACACAAGTTTTAATCATTAATTTTTTTCCCCCCAATTCTTTATTTTCTTAAAATATTACGCATGCATTTCGAGGAGAATGATAGAAAAACGTTGCTGATATATTTAGAGAAATTATGTTGATTAACATTCCTGTAACTTTTGCTTAATAAAATGACGTCTCTAGTTAAAGAAGAAAGTTTCTACAGAGTTAAAGAAAACGAGTATCAAAGATAGCCAATTGTAACTACACATATATGTCGAATATATATATTATAGAGTTGGAAAATAATCTACCTATTTGTATTTTCTCCTAAAGGGGACGCTGGTAGACGGGAGGTGCTGGGTTCAAACTCCTATCGCGCTCGTCGACCTAACCGTTCGGAGTTTCCCGTTGTTCTCTTACTATGTGAAAAACTACAAGTTAAACTGCGATCACACGTAATACTATCCTATCATAGACAATAACAGATGTTTCCTCATAAAACGGTTTTTCAGGAGGATTTCAAAACAGTCAAAAACACACCATGATAGTTTACCGCTCGTAAATCCGTCAAAAATGAACAAATCACAATTTTTATCGCCTACTGTAAATATCAGCTCAAATTCCACCTATCAGATCGATCTAAAAGGAGTTGTTTTCATTTCTTGGACTTTACACACCTTTTTCAAACACTTAGAAGCGATTACTCTTTAAAATGTTCGGCGCGTGGCTTACAGTATTTTGTTCTATTCAGTCATCAAAGTAATCCAACATGCAGCGCGAATAAATTAGCTTGACGGAAGCGAGAGACAACAGCATTATATTGCAGATCCTATGATAGTACGTGTGATTGAAACTTTACACCCCAGCTATCAAACTGCAAGTTTTACATTATGCCCACGAAAGTATGTTCCCGAAAGCAAATGGTGACACAGCTACAACTCGAAAATTCGATGTTGGCGAGACTTGCATACGACTATGGAGGAAGGGAGGAGAAAAATTTAAAGAAAAAAAAATCTATCCCAGTGGTGATTCAGTGACTTATTGAAAGCCAGTATCTGGGCGGGGCTAGTTGAGCTTAAGCTGAAAGGTAGGCCACCCCGCCCGTTTTGACCTTGACCTTGAAAGCCTGTATGTTTCATATATTGTTTTTGAAAATAACCCTTGTATAATACTCATCCTACTTTTTAGCCCTAAAATTTTCGGAAAAAAGGGTTCATTATACACGAGTAAATACAGTATACGTGCTATGTATGGCTAATACTTTATGAGTTAAGCAAAGAAAATGATAATTACCCTCTTCCATGATCCAGATGAATAATGAAACTGTCATTACCAAAAATTTTAAATGTCTCGTAGTGATGCCGATCCATGTTACCTGAAATAATAAAATGCAGTAATTACGCAGTTTGCAATTTCAACGCAGATTGAAATAGACATTGTACCAAAAATAATTGATATATTTTGGAATTCTATAAAAAATCATGTAATTGTCACACGAAAGTGCGGTTTGGACGAATATTATTCTCATGATAGAAAGTTCTGTTTAACTCTTTAGACTTTAGACTAGAGGGGGTGGTATATTTTTTTATCCCACCAAATGTTAATCAAGATTTGTAACAGAATTTGTTTAACAAAATTTCCTTTTTATAACTTTCGGAAAAAACTGTAAAAGTGCATTTTCTTATTTTCAAATAAATTTTTTTGAACGTTTTAGTGTGAATTTAACATTATAGAAGTTCAATTATTTTTATCTCAAAGAGTTACAAAAAAAAGTTAAAAGAATTGCCTATACATGGCGCTATACCCTTCAAACTTTCAAAAACGAAATGAAAACCTAAGCGGTTTACAGACCATTTATTTTGTACAATATTTCAACGTGCGCGTTTTTTGTAACTTGAATCACATCCAAACGGTACTGAGAGTTATCCCGCTCGTTGAAATGTGGTAAGTAGATAGTACCTACAAAAAATTAATAGTTTATTTTGATTTTTGGATGTTATTATTATTATCTTTTTCTTTTCAAATATGAAGGTATAGCGTCTTTTATCGGACATTTTTGGAACTACATTTTTTAACTTGCTTAAGTAAAATTTTCTATTGAGTTAAACATTTCTCTATAAACCGCACTCCCGTACACCAATTACTTTTTTTAAAAATTAAATTTTAAAAGGTTCCCAAGACTTTTGGTTCTGTATATACATCATATTTCAGTTTAAGAAAGCATTTCTATGACTAAAGGGGAGCAGAAAGGTTTGAAATAACAATAATATATTTTTTGTTATTTTATTCAGCATTTTGCTTATGTTCTGCGTACGGCTGTCAATGAGTGGACTGGTAAAACCCCTGCTGAATTGGTTTGGGAAGAAAGATTATTAACCACTTCCAAAGGTTAGTTATGGTATCTGATCCTGAGAATAAATTTCTGCGTTAGAATGTAGATAAATTAAAAAGAGAGACTCAGGATCAGATGAGTAAGGCGCAGAAGTGGCGAGCTCTTTATTATCATATGAAAAAAGAGGGAGTTAGAAATAAAAGTTGGGGATTTTGTTTTACATAAAAAACATTGGCTTAGTCATCAGAAGAGTGTGGATAATTTTGGGCCTAAATTTATAGGTTCTTTTATGTTGTTAGAAGATATAATAATATATTGATCACAGATGTTGAGAGAGAAAGGACAATTGGGAATTTAGCTCTGCTGGGAGTGTATAAGGAGTGTGTAGTGTTTAGGATAAGTGATAAGTGTTTAGGAATGATACCGAGTCCTCTCAATTGTCTAGTGATGAATCCCAACTTCCCCGATCACGTAAGTCATCCAGTGATTCTTTTTGTTCGTCCCAGTGTCGTCATAATAATAATTTTCATCCTTCAAAAACTTTTGGTTTGAGGAACAAACCTCAATCATCGTTTCCAACTAAGTTAAATTCAAATACTATAAATAGTGACCAAAGTGGTCGATGCCATGTAAGAACTCGTACGACATTTAAAAACTATGATACAAAAAGAACAGTGGATATTCTAATCATCAAAATATGAATAGGCGTGCATGTAGCTCCATATTATCTAAAACTGAGTCGTAAACTCGCAAAAAACTGATTCACTGGCTTACAAATTTAAACATTTTTTATATACTTTTGATGAAACACCTATTTTCTTATTATACTACCTCTTACTAATAAAAGGCGCTTTTTGAAAAAAATCTATCACGTCACATTTTTAAAATTTTTACATTTTTCAATATTCATATTTTTTATTCTATAATATATCTATCACATCACATTCAACTTACCGGCATTGTCAACTTGGATTCTATATTCTATTTTCTTGTGTTTTTGTAACTAAAGTGGTTTTGTTTTTGATAAAATGTCTTATAGAATATGTAAAATAAATTCGGGTCGTTTTTGTTACGTTTGTGGACAATTTATATTCACAAAAAAAGGAAGACAGATATCGGAATGTTCTAAAACAGCATATGTGCATTATTTCGGATTTTCAGTGATTAATCAAGATAAAAAGTGGGTCCCACATATTTTTTGTGAAAGCTGTAGGCTTAGTCTTATATGCTAGGCTTCGGGAGAAAAAAAGTATCTTCAATTTGGATCACCAATGCTGTGGAGAGAACCTTCAAATCAAGAAAATGACTGTTATTTTTGTTTGACAAAAACTGCAGGCTTTAATTAAAAAAATAAACATAAAATTCAATATTCTGACATTACATCAGTCTCAAAACCGATATCACATTCGGAAACTCTGTCACATCTTGTATGTGCAGGTATGTCAAGTGCGAGTTGCCAAGATAGTGACGATCTGTTTATGGAGGATGAAAATTATGACGAATTCGTAATCGAAGATGATAAAACGCCACATTTAATAAACCAAAATGAGTTGAACGACCTTGTGTGAGACTTGCAACTATCTAAAACAGTGGAACTTATTGACACCAAATATCAAATTAACTTATTACCGAAATCGAAGTCAAATTTCAGCAGTTATTTCACCAAAAAAAAAAAAACGGTCATCCATAGATTCTTAGGAAATCATAAAGATGAAAATTATGAAAAAAATATTGCTGTTTTATTAAAAAACTATCATGCAATGGGTGTGAACATGTCTCTGAAGATACATTTTCTCCATTTACACCCGGATTTTTTTCCTTAAAACTTAGGCGCCGTGAGTGACGAGCAGGGCGAGCGTTTTCACCAAAACCTTAAACTTTTTGAAGACAGACACAAAGGTTTTTGGGACGAAAGTATGTTAGGGGACTACTGCTGGTCTATTTTAAGAGAAACAGATCAAGAAAATCATAAAAAGAAGAGTAAAATCAATCGTTTCTAATTTTTTCTTTTTATATTTCATGTTATTATTTTTTTTAAGTATTTAATAAATATTTTTTTAACTAGACGTGACAGATTTTTTTCAATAATTTTCCCGTACTCAGTGCACTAGAATCTATTGAAAAATACACATTTCGGTAAAAGTATATAAACCGTGTAAACTAGTGTTATCATAGATGATTTTCCTCACTCACTAATTCTGTAACTAGTAAGCGTACTAAGTTGAAAATGTCAAATAATACAGGCGTCAAGCCCAAGCAAAAATGATTTCGATACGACACAAGTTTTGAGAGAAAAAAAAATGTCAAATGACTCTAAGAGTTGTTTTCCAGCTTTTAGAAAGTAACGAACTAGAAACAGAAAACGACCTTTGCCCTCATCGGTTTTTTCAGATGCTTCCTGAAGAGGGTGAATCCAGTTGGATCCCTTCTATAGGCAACGACAACGCCGAGGTTCCAGTGCATCCTCGGAGTAGGACACAGTCATCGACAGCCCGGAGGTTTACCCATTGATAGAAAAATGAGTCCAGACCTGGCCAGATGCACCCGTACAGCACAAGACTCTAAGCAGTCGACAGTAGCCTCTTCATACTGTTTGGATGATTGTAGATCCTTTATACAAGTCTTCTGGGATAGAAAGCGAAATCCCTCAGTGAGCAGGGAATCAACCATATCCAGATGTTTCTCTAATTAGTGAAAACGTAACTTTCATACATTTAAGTGCATTTTTTAGCAATATGAAAGAAGAAAGAGCAGCTGGATTAGATTCCTTTTTTGGAACTTTTAAGCGGCTTCATTAAATGTGTTTTTTTTAAATTCAAAATTATTGATGAAAATTGTTAAAAATGATTTTATTTTAAATAATTTTTGTCTAATCTGCTTTATGTTTTCTGGAAAAATTGCTTATTGAATTGTATTTCAAAATTGTATTACATGTATATCGAAATGTATTATGTATATTTTTAATGTTGCTCTAATATTAGGAGAGCAAGTAGCTCGAAAATGGAAGCTTTCGATACTAGTTTTGGGATTTTCGACACGCGCCGTGGTTAGGCCCGTGTAGGCGGTCAAAATATCTTTGACGCGTTTCCACAATTTAAGAAATCTTATTGACGAAAAAAGTGGGCGAAAAAAAGTTGTTAATTTGCACATAGTTTTTTTTATGCATAACTCCACATTTACTTACCAATAAGAAAATCTAGGATAGATGCATCTATTAAATCAGCCAATCTTTTCGAGTTTCTATACAATGAACGCTCTCTTACAATATCACAATATCTTGGATTTTTCTCGAAATCGGCTTTTCGCCTTTTGTGATAGGAACGTCTCCACGGATTTTTCCAGGATCTCCGGCCTGTGAGGGAATCTGGAGGCAAAAATGCTGCTAAGCTGCCTTCTATTGTATCTGGCCGCCCACAGATGGCGTGACCGGTATCACAATAGTAAGAACATGTTCCATGGAAACATATGTTTTGAGCTAGAAATGAAAATTTTCGATTTGTAATTAAACTCAACAACATTAGAAATCAAAGAAAAAAAGTCCATAATTAAAGCTGACATTATCATGTTACGTCATTAGACAACGGCATCATGATGTTGTAGCATAAGTGCCTGGCTACTCTTTCATGAAGGTAGTCTATGGTCAAGTGAGTTTTGAGTTTTGCGTCTGATCGTGATGTACAGAATTGTAATATTTGTGCATGAATGCGATACATATTCTGTCATTTCTTTAAAATTCGAAAAGTGTGTCTGAAATCTGATTTTCACGGTTATTATGTGCAAGGATATGATAATTAGGTATCTGTGGTTGTTTAGCTGTAATATAAACTGCGGTAGGAGTTAGATTCAGTGGATTTTGTCGCATTTCGCCCTGAGTGGTAACCTAGACTAGATTCGAGCATTATCGAGCCTTCCACATTCTGTGAAGCGAGCGAAGTTTTGCGGTGACCCTTTTTTGGAGTAGAATCTCCTTCCGTGAGTTCTCCACTGTGGTAAGGAGTTGAAATTTGGTGTTTAAAATAAAAGAGTAGTGGAATCCATGTGGCTCTTTTGGTGGTGCTATTACAGTATTTTGAAATGACATTTTATAGTTTTAACTACAGTGTTTCTGGTGACAGTTTTATAGTGAGCTGAAATGAACTTTTTATAGGTTTGGGCAACCGAGCAGGGTAAACATTTTGTTTCAAACTAGAGTTTGAATTTAGTGAATATTATGGGGAAAACATTTCTCCTCTCAGTCTTTTATTGTTTCAAACTTGATTACAATCATCTTTAATATAAGACTGCCCGCTCCACTGAAATCTGCCCTTATCTACTGCTTTAAATAAATTGTTGTTATTATTAAATCTTGTGTTATGGATATTTTTCAAGCTGCCGACCAGTGTTAAAACACAAAAATTAGCGAAATGTAAAATTTCTTTGCAGTAGAGTTACGTACAATAATACTTGTGTATGTGTTTTAAGAAAACTTTTTATTTCTGTGTATTTGTAAACAATGTAGAACTGTTACAAAAGTCCCAAAGCTAATGAATTTGGAATATTATCAAAGCAATTAAAGAATATTTTGCTTACCGAAGATTGAGTTAAATACCAGTTTAACTAGTTGCCAAATTTGATCGTGTCAGATACAGGCAAATTGTTCCTACCGGTTCTGCACTTGGATATTGAATAAATAAATAATATTTCTAAGATTTAAGTTATTAAAAATGTAAATGTATAATCTTCTATTGTTACTCATGGTTTTAGTCACAACCATAGCTTGAGAAAAGGGCAGAAAACTGATAGTTTTCGAGCAGAAAAAAAATTAAATTCATTAACGAAATGATAATGAATTATCTGAGATGAAAAATATATAGAAGTAGATATTTTTTCTCGAGACGATGATTAAAAAACTCTACTATAGTTTCGAGAGCAATCAATTAGAAGCTCTCCTCTTCAGTTGATTAGTTGCAGACAACATTTTCTGGAAGGTGGTTTCTAATTATTTGATGTAAACATGAAATTGAAAAAGACGTAGGGAGAGCACCCTAAGTAATAAAACTGTCAATGCGACGAATGATTCTAATGAATGCGTGGGGTTGAAAAGACACAGCCACCCATCCACACACATACATAAAGAGATATCGAAAAATTTCAGAGCACTGAGCTAAACTGAAATATTGAAGAATGAAATTAAAGAGACAAAAGAGTAAAAATATTGTTAAAAATATTAAATTAGAAACGGTAATGAAAAATAAGAATTACTGAAAGATAGGGGAAAATAACCCAATCAGATCGAGCAAGAATATAGAAATAGTGAGACAAAAAAGCTTGGTGTTAACTATATTATGAGAGTATAAATACCGGGTGAACCAAAAGTTCGTTAAAACTTTAAAAATTCATAAAAAAGGAAGAAATTACGATAAAGAAGTGCGGTTTACAAGAAAGAGCTCACAAGGTAGTCAATTTTTTTAGCAGAAAAAATAAGTTTAAAATGTCACTGGTAGAGGGCGCTGACGACCCGAAACACAATGGACAGGACAACAGTACGCTCCACCCATTTATTCTTGCAATAACAATTGGTCAACATGACCTCCAGAACATTGTACGACACAACTAAGGCGACTCACAACGCCCATTACAACTGAATGCAACATGTCGGAATGAATTGTAGAAACTCTTCGTTCAAATAGGACAACTTCACCAACAACGCTCGATCGGGTAATGATAACATTCTGAAAGCGAATGAGAAATCCTCGTGTATCCGGGTCTTTTATTGCAGGATTAATTTTTGCATAATTCTGCTGAATCTCTCACATGTTAGCGCCATCTACAGGTGACTTTTTAAATAAAATTTTTTTGATGCTAAATAAAAATCCGACTACCTTGTGAACCTTTTCTTGCAAACCGCACTTCTTTATCCTAATTTCTACCCTTTTTTGTGATTTTTTAAAGTTTTAACGAACTTTTGGTTCATCCGGTATATAGTTAGACTATTCTAAAATACCACAATTACACAGAAAATTTAAAAGATAAATTATTGAGGATAAAGAATAATAACTGACAGAAAGAAAAAATATTAATTACTGATAGAAAATGAAAAGCAGAGTCGTTGCCAAGTGAAAAGTATTTATTAGTCCGGGAGGTAACATTTTAAATTTAAACATTGCATACATGCTTATCTTCAAATATGTAATTTATTTTACTTAATCAATCACGAATCCAATCGTCAGCTGTCGCGAAAATGGTTGATGCGGCCTCGGGCGCAGCAATAGCGCACAGTCAAATTGAAATGAACGATAGTTCATTACGGATGTTCCGGTGTCAGTCATCCATAATCGCGTTCCCGGTCATTTTGCTTTGACTTTGAGATATTGCGATCTCCGTAACTACATCCGCCCCACCAGTGGCTGAGAGGTTCTGCTCTCAAAGGTGGTAGACGGGAGGTGTTAGGTTCAAACCCCTGTCGCGCTCGTCGACCTAGCCGTTCGGAGTTTTCCGTGGTTTTCTCCAAACCTTGCCGTAAATACGGGTTATGATCCCTTAGAAAGGTCCCTACGGAGGGCACTCCTACCTAGGGCCTATATCCCTCGTGTAGATAATCGGCCGTCATAAAATCAACCAACCAACCGTAACTACATCCATCGCTGTCCTGACAGCTGTTAACGTGATTGATTAAAGGTCAATTAAGTATTTGAAGCTATGTATGAAATGTTTAATTGAAAATGTTGCTGCCTCCCGAACTGTTAATGAAAACATTAGTTATCAAAACAATTATTACATGTACTTAATGAGAAAAACATGTATAATGAAAAAAAATACAAAATATTAATTTGTTATTAAAGAATTTTTTTTAAAAGTTTTTATATGCATCAGATTAACGGATCAAATGAAGTGCTCGACGTTTCATATTTATTTTACAATAAAGTTATAGCATTTTTCTTTTCTTTTTCATTCATTTTTTTTTTAATAGGTGTAAATAAATAATTGTTTATACGATATTTCAAAATATGAAGTTTTAAAATTTACGTGAATTGCTACTGGCTTAAGTTTTTTTTCTTCAATACGCAATCTTTAAAGCTAATATTTTTTATTGCAATGTCGTGTAATGTATATTTCACCACAGATTCACACTATTCAAAATTCAAATAAATTTTAACATCCCACACAGAGCGCTTTTGTTCTGTTCTTTTTACAATTAACTGATCATTGTAACTCCGTATTAAATTCGCAAACCTTCACTATGTTTTATATTCAGAATAGTTGATTTTATTATGAATTAATATATTGAGAATGGTATGGTAGAAAGTTTTGTGATGTCCGCAGTACACTAGTTTACCATGTAAAGACATCTTTATTAAATTCTACATTGTATTTCATTTTGTGCTTATAATAAAAATTGCAATTTAACGCCGATCATTCAGATTTATGAAAAGTAATATAAACAACAGAAAAAAAGGATTATTTTATTTATTTTTAAAACTTTTTATTTAAATAAAAAAAGGGTACTTTTCGGTTAGCCGGGCGCCAGTGATATATATACATGTATATATGCACACATATGTATATATATACACATATATCTACATGTACGTATATATATATACATATATATGTATGTATATGTATATGTATATATGTATGTATATACATATATATTTATATATGTACTTGTACATATATCACTGGCGCCCGGCTAACCGAAAAGTACCAAAAAAAGTTTTAAAATTAAATAAAACAGTACAAATTTAAATTTTATTTTTAAACTGTTATTCTTACTTTTACTCCCATTTTTTATTATCATGAATATGAATTTGCAAATAATAAATACGTAATAAGACCTATATTAATTCTAATAAAGATTTTGGCGAAATTAAAGAAAAGAAGAAATCAACGTATTTACAATATGGCTGCATTGAAACGTCCATTACTTTTATTTCTTAAGTTATCAAATCACTTCTCATTATACCAAGAGATGGCAGCACCAAAATCTGCCAAGCAAGAGCAGAATAATCATTTTATGATAAGTATGAAGATTGCATTATAGATGGCAGCACTAAAATTTTCTACCATGTTTCCATATAAATTTTTAATTTGACCGAAGATGGAAAGACCACATTTTTCATCAGATTAGAGAAAATAAAACCCTAATCAATTTTATGGGTAATATGAGGAGAAGCGTCTACCAAAAGAGTGCAGTATTTCAACCAAGGCCTTGATTTCAAAGCGAGGAATGTATTACGCCGCTTTTGCCACATATCGCCACAAAATGAAACCACAATAAGTTGAAGAATTAAATTTCTTGTACTATACTGATTAAATTAAATTAATGAATTAATTTATTGGGCTTTTAAAAAAGTTGTAAATGTCTATCATTTCATGCCGATAAATGGCTTATGCAGCGAATTCTCGTTGAAATCAATATCTTGGATGAAATATCGTTCTCTTTTGTTAGACGCTTGTAGTATAAGAGGGCTTCTATTATAGATGTATCAACACTAATTATGTAACAAATTTCAGTAACCACAAAAGCTGTTAGCGGTAGGAAGTATTTGGTTTTGTCTTAATTCCGGAATAAAATTGGACGGAAAAGAATTTTAGTCATTTCCAAACCACGAGAATTTTGAAATATTTTTGATTTTGAATTGGGGAAATATAACTATTTTACCAGTATTCCTTTTAATCAGTCATGCTTTTATTTAACAGCTATCTGTAAAAAATACGGCAATGTGCTTAAATGGGATTTTTAAGCATGTAGTAACACTCAGTAGTAAGGTAATGATCCAAACTACTTTTTAAAATTTTTTAATTCCCCCTTTTAGGTAGCTTTCAATACAAAAAAGTATAAAGCTACCTATTGCAGCCGTTCGGAGGAAAGCAGTTCCGGAAAATTTCGATATATTTTCACCGATCATGACCCCCAGACCCCAAAACCACCCTCCGTTCAAATGTTGATTTATATATATAGATATATCCATATATATATATATATATATATATATATATATATATATATATATATATCTGACCTATGTCATACGATAACGCTCGTATTTATAAATAAATTTTGATGAAACTAATTATGTGTATTAAGCTCACCAATGTCTCGACCGAGTTCGTTGGACAGCTTGGTCCGCCATTTTGTTTCAAGATGGCGGCCAATTAAAAATTTAAAACTAAAATAAATATACAAAAAAGTTAAAAATTCAAATTTATTTTTTAATTCAGTGTTAGGCCTTGAAACGAGGATTCCAGAGCATTTTTTGTTTTACCTCTATCTTAAAAAACGGCTGAGATAGAGCAGTTTGAAATTCCAGGGTGGCTGACATTTTCAAACAAGACAGCACATTATAAAAATTTTCATTGTTATAATAATTTCCCCAATAAAACGCATAAAACTATATATTCATATCCGTTAGCGCCAAATTCTCGCCAAACCTGGCGACATTTGGCGAAATATCGCCAAATTTGGCGACCAAAATAAGTCTTCATAAATGAAGCCAATTTGGCTATTGCTCAATAATTTGGCGAATTTCTTATTCAAATTCAGTATTAACGAATCTTTTGTAAACGTTTTATTTGCATTTTAAGTTGCTGTTTTCGCGTAACATTAGCTAAAATTTTAAAACGAAGATATAGGAAAGCTACCTTTTCCTCTCGGTACAGGCCGGAAGGACTTTTTTCAATACGGTCATTTATTGAGATTGTAGTGTTGAATTATATTTGTCGCCTAATACTATAAAAATAAGTAAACATTATGGGAAATATATATGAAATGTTTTCGATTTGTTTCCAGCACTTCCATCTTTCAAAGAGAATTCCAATGGTGGACATATAACCGTTTATAAACATTTCCCTGCAAGTGGTTTTTGAGTCCCTGAGAATATTACCTACCGATTACACATTGCTATTTGGAATTCTCTGCTTTTGTTACATAATTTAGTGTCGTTACCTGACTAATTTGTTATTTTAATTTCCTAAATTAAATAAATACCAATTTATTTCTTCCTTCCTCCCCCTCCCCCAATAAATAATATATATTTTTTTTTAAACCCAAAATTTTTATAGTTTATCTTTCATCTCCTGGTTTTGTTAAAGGAATGATAAATGTGCACCGATTTTCTTTTAATTAACTTTAATTAATTTGTTTAATAGTTTTATAACGGTACTTTTTATGTGCCATGTATAAAAATACTACAGTTATATATATATATATATATATATATATATATATATATATATATATATATGTATAAATAATACACATCAAAGAGATTAAAAAGAACTAGTGATAGTTTTGTGAGTTGGGATATAGGAACGTCAAGTTGTTTCATTTTAATTTGTGTAATTACTGTTATTCTTGTGTGCTGTTTGTTTGGGGCTTACATTTTTTTTCTTCTAAAATTGTAATATGTGCAAAGTCAGATATATCATATTTTTGTGGTAATTTGATCACTATTACTAGAAGAAAAAAAGAAGAAGAAAGTGAAAAGATGAGAATATATATATAGAAAAACCACGATTCTGATTTACTTTATTTTAAATCATATACATTGTGCTACGACGCGATTCGACGTGGGAAAGTATCTTTCGATAAATGACATTATGGTCTAATATAGTTGAGGGTTTTTTCTTTCTTACAGTACTTTCGGCCCATAACACGTTTAAGTTATGTTCTTATTGAAACCCTCTGGTTTGTGCACCAGGTTGTGCATCCAGTGTCAGAAAGAAGAGGGGGAATGGTTAGTCTATCGTGTTGAAATAAAATAAAATAAAAATAAAATACCTCTGCCCCCCCCCCCCCCCTTGAATTCTCAGAAATGTTTATAGATCCTTTGATCGATTTTAAGAGTACTGTACCTGTTGAAGAATGTATAGCAAATTTGGCCTAATTCCAATCATGGGAAACATAAAAAGTTATGTTTTTTTCAAAAATTAGATATTTGAACAAACACTTATTGCACACAACAGTCCTGCTGTATGGCTCTATTCTTTTTGAAATCCTCCGCTCCAAGATTAATATACTTTTATTTTTAACTTTGATAAAATAAATTAGGAGCTGAAAATTTTCCTTGCAACCTGGCCTCTTTAAAGAGAAACCTGGTCCTGATTCCAGTGTAAAAAAGAAATTTATTCCGATGACGCTATCTGAAGTACTGCAGAATATGCGAAACTGCTGATTAAGAAAAGTCTTATTAAAAATGGAATGAAATTTATTAGTGAAATTTTATTTATTTAAAAAAAAAATGCACTGTGCTCCTATCATTTTCTGTTTGTTAAAGAAATTTTTTTATAATCGCAAATAGACACAAAGTTCTGAAATGTTTTGACTGGCGAAACAGTTTCAAAATTAATTAGTTAAGATACTCACAGAAACGAATCAACTGATAACGTAATGAGTGCTTTGTATTTCCACATAGAATTTTCACTCACCTGGCGAAATGAAAAAGGTTCTTATAAGATCATCTTCTGCTACTGCGTAGATTTCCGAAGTTATATTGAGCCTTCGACCGACCACCGGTGGACATCGTCGAAAACCGAGGATCCTACATAAACATAAACATAATTATGTAAGAATCCTACTCTGTAAAAAAAAGTGAGATAAAACTTTAAATATTTCACCTAGCATTCAACAACAGCAGTTGTTGTAATTTACAGAAATTACAACTGTAATTGGGAAAGACCGAAAGCGAGGTCTGTTGGCGTGTTGACCACAAATGAGAAGAGAAAACACAGGGGGGGGGGGCAGCAGGACAGGTGCAGGTGCAGTGCAGAAAGCAGATACTGCCGCTATTAACATGCGGGCAGATGCATTTACAATATTAAAAAATATTACATTTGACCAGACATTACAAGACTAAAAGTACACAACTATATAAAATATTAAAATAGTAAACCAAACGTTTCAGGATACGATCGAATCCCTCATCAGTTCAGTAACATACTATAACCAGATTATTACAAAACATGTTTACAGTCTAAAGTTTTACCAGTTAAATTCATGAAACAATACAGAGTTTACGTTAAAGAAAGACTCCAGCTTAATTACATCCAGCTGTAAAAACGTTAATTAAGAGTAGAGTTTTTCTTGAATTTTTTTGTTCACGCGTTTGCAGAATTCGCCAATTAACGAGTCTTGTACAATTCCACCTGAATATACAGTCTTACTTTAGCGTAAACTCTGTATTGTTTCATGAAGTTAACTGGTAAAACTTTTGATTGTAAAAATCTTTGGTAATTGTCTGGTTATCGTATGTTATTACATTCATGAGGGGCTTGATCGTAAGCCTGAAATGTTTGCTTTACTATTTTAATGTTTTATCTAATTGTGTTTTTTTTGTCTTATAATGTCTGATTAATAATTTTAAACAGTCTCATTTTATATATCAGACGTAAAATGTGTAGTTATTTGAGATGCATTTACAATCGTAATTGTAATAATTACAACTGTTCTTTGGATATAGATACACATATTTAAGAAATATTTTAACGAATAAAAGTAAGTTTCATCGTTATGTTTTCTTATATCAATGTTTTAATAACATTACATAACTCCTATTACATATTTGTAAGATACTAATTTAGTTTTTAAGCTACGTGTATATCACGACAATAGTTTTCAAGTCATTTACCTAGAATGAGTATTTTATAGTTATAAAAAAGACGATTTTGCTTGTTAACTAGTTTTCTTTATTTTTCAGAGTATTTTCTCAGAGGACTTTGTTATTATTTACATATAATATGTGTCTAAGTATGGCAGGTAAACTTTATGGATGCGTATTAAGCTTTTTAGGGCAGGTTGAATCAAACATTACAGGTTCAGTCAAACGCATTACAGGTTGAGTCAAACGCATTACAGAATGTGTCAAACGCATTACAGGATGAATGAAAATGATTGCCCTGATTATGATTAACAATTATTTTTCTGTAAACAACGATAGAAAAATAACATCTGAACACAGTACAGCAGCTAGTTTAAAGTTTTATTTGCCTTCTTTATAACTGTTCTATATGTGACATCCCTTGGTCACACGGAATCCATGTTTTCTGTATGACTTCAAAATGGAAGTTGTACAGTCGTTTTTTTTCTTCGCTGAGACAACTGCGAAAGACAGAAGTTATTTGGATATGTTACAAATATGGCTTATGCCACAACTTGATACAGATTCGGTATAATAGGGACTAGGGAAATATCTTAAAATATTTGGCTTGAAATGCACTTTCACATGGATGTTGTCTGTGGGACCAAGGAAAGATATAAAGAAAAGCTAAAAAGTACGCCAGCAACAGTTTGAAAATGTTCTGACTTGTGTGCAAATGTTTTGTTCCTAACATTGTTTATTACGAATTTCTTGTTACCAGTGGACCCGTGCGAGTCTTTCACAGTGAAATCTTTGAATGTTTTGCTGACGCTGTTTTCATTAATTTTTAATTAACAGCATTTTTTTTTTTTTTAACCAAGCAACGTGTTAAAGAAATTTGAGTGTGCTATGTTAAAAAACTGTTAAAAAGCTCATAAAAAAAGAGAAGTTGACATCAGAAATAAAATATATCAGTGGAACAGTGGGAGAGCTTCGCACTTTAGTCTAATATATATATTTTAGAAACATCTAATATGTTTTAGATGTTTTAGATGCAGGTTTAAACTTTTAAAGAAAAAGTAAGGATAAAAGTATCTGCAAAAAATATTAGTCAAACCAAAAAATCACTCATTTATTCCATCAAAGTTACAGTAAAAAATGATCGAAGATTACAAAAGGCACGCGCGAGAAGAAATCATATTTTATCTGCATTAAAGGATGATGTTATTTCTTTGGGAAAAACAAGGGACAAAGACAAATAATTGAATACATATAAAATACAATTTAATCTAATATAACAAAGCATATCTTTTAGGTATATGTGAAGTACCACTGCTTCGGTTGACCAATGGTATCTGTTCTTCTAAACATTTCAATTTTGCAATCATTAATGTAAAATAAAGCCGTGCGAAAGCGTCATACTTTATCTTTTTTGTACTATTGATTTTATTATAATCATTGCTGAGCATGATATAATGCAATATTTTATTTTTGTAGCAAGATTGATTTGGGAATAATATTTCATTTTATTTATGGAAACAATGTTGGTTAAATTTTTAATTAACTGCAATTTTCAATCAAAAACATCTTTTAACGAAATGTGAGTGTACTATGTCAGAAGCCGCTTCAAAAATCTTTCAAATAATACCTCATTCGTTGTTGTGCGTTTGGTAGATGCATAGAAAAAGGGATGTTGGCAACAGAAATAATATACAGGGTGTCCCAAAAGTCCTTGACACATTTTAAAATTCAATAAAAGATCGTACGAGAAAAATTTTGAGTACGAGAATGCGGTTTGGACATAAATGCTTCTTATGATCTGAAATTTTGTTTAAGCAAATAAAAATTAGTTCCAAAAATTTCTCATAAATTCTCTCATTCTGCTTTTGAAAAGTTATCGAATAGGTATAATGCCTTTATACATAACAATGGCGAAGACGCACAATGCGTATGCACAATTTTTGTGCACACTATGGAAACCCACATTTCAGAAGTTTACATTACTCGTCTATCCATCCTCACTCTCATCTAATCGAACTCAGGAGGGCGAATATTGTTAAGTTCTGGAATGTGGGTTGCCGTAGTTAAGCTGTGCGTCTATCGCCATTGTTATACATAAAAACATTCTACCTATTTGATAACTTTACAGAAGCAGCGCGATCTATGAGAAAATTTTGGAACTAATTTTTTATTTGCTTAAACAAAATTTCAGATCATAAGTAACATTTTCGTACAAACCGCACCCTCGTACGCCCATTGCTTGATCTTTTATTGAATTTTAAAAATGTGTCATGGACCTTTGGGGCACTCTGTACATGGTTTATAATCAGGGCAATCAGTTTGATTCAGTCTGCATTTATACGCTAAAACGAAAAACAAAAGTGATGTGTGAAATCAGTGGAATACAGGTACATTAAAAAAAGAAAAACCTGCTCAACTACAGTCTCACCAACTTACCTATCAAGGTGAAATGCGGCAATCTCACTGGTGTGTCTCTCGTAATCTACGAAATAGAAATGGTTGGGCTCCGTTTCTTTGTCTCGGTCAAATCTAGCTGGCAGAGATACAAACGAAGGACATCATTTGACATGAGGATATAAAAGCAGATATGCAAACAAGAAAGATATAATCATCAATGCATGGAAAATTTCTGTGAGGTAAAATTCCCGAAAAGTTTCGGGGAGATCGTGTCAAATGCGGAAGAAAGAAAAGTTTTATGATTGATGCGAATTTAATTTATGAATACTAGGAGCTGCAATAAAATGGCTGCAAAAGTAAAAACTAAATGCCGATTTCAAGATGAATATTATTATAAGAAATGGACTCCGTAAGTAAAATAAGCATTGAAAACTCTTATCTAAACTAATATTGTAAAGAAGTAACGTTTGTTTGTTTGTAGGGGGTAATCTGTGGAACTACCGAACCGATTAAAAAAATGATGGTCGCAAAGTGCTGGTGACCGCCTCTGCTCCAACATAAACTACATTTTTTGTCGGTACAACAACCCTCAAGAGGATGCAGGAGGTAAAAACGTTCTAAAATTGCGATTTCTGTGATAGTGTTGGGGCAAGAAATTTGAAATTTGGCGCCGTGGTTACTTTTAAGATATAAATATTTTCTATGAATGGTTTCTAAATAAGCGGTGAAATGAGCGAAAAACGTTCTAAAAATGTTCTAAATTGCAAATTGTTTGGAATTTTTAGTGCTAGTAACATAAAATTTGGGTACGGCTATTACTTTAGTGGCGTAAATGCTCGCCCAGAGTAGTTTTAAAAAAATTCGAAATTTAAAAGGAATCAGGAGGATAAAACTTCCTAAAATTGCGAGTTATGCGATACGGTTAGTATAGAAGGTTAGAATTTGGCATGTGTATTACTTTAAAGATGTAAATGTTCGCTAAGAACGGTTTCTAAAAAAATTCGAAATTTAAAAGTGTGAAACAAGCGGAAACTAAAAACATTCTAAATTACGGTTTATTTGAAACTGGGCTTGGAGCTTGAAATTTTGCAGGGCTATTAATTTAGTGGCGTAAACGCTCGACCAGAACAGTTTTTTAAAAATTCAAAATTTAAAGCGTATAGGAGCTAAAGATATTTTAAAATTGTGATTTATATAATGACAATGCATAGTTTATGATGCTTTAAACCTTATGTAGTCAAATTGTCGTGACCGATTTCAACCTTGAACAGCGCTTACAATATTTCTTCGATTTAAAAATTAGCTACTTCAGCATGTTTTTTATGCATTTCTCTATAAAACTATTTTATGTTTTTATATGCAATAATTTTTGCAGGTTAAACCGAGGAAGTGAAAAGGACACAATAGATTCAATACTAGTGGCTACGGCAGTTTTTATTAACTATTTTTTTTATAATTCACAAAGATACAAATAAGTGTAAACACATTGCTTAAAAGTGCTTAAAACATAATAAAATAATTTAAAAACACATCAAAGTCCTTTTAAATACCAAACCGTTTTCAACCGAAACTTACTCAGCCTTCATCAGTGAAAAAACTAATAGTTGTTGTCACTTTGTGTCTTTCAGCTTTTCTCGGAACAAACCATTCTATTTCAAAGGGTGGTATGGAATATAAGGTGGAATGGAAAAGGTTATTCAAAATTTCAAAAACAAGTACAGGTTTATCAATTATGTATTAATTTTTTCCAGACTATGTGTGGATATCATATGATAATATATTTAATAATTAAAATTTACAAAGATACAAATAAATGTAAATACATTGCTTAAAGGTATGTATTAATCCTTTAATTCACATTTATTTGCATCTTTGTGAATTTTAATTATTAGTCAAGGTGAATTTTGAACTGAAGTTTTAACTTTTTATTGTATTTTTTTTTATAGTAGAGCAATATTATACAAGATGTTTTTTCTTATCATTGACTAATTATTAAACCGTTAGTATGAGAAGTACAGTTCCAGTGGCAAAAATATGATTATCTAAATGAAAATCCATTTACGTCAAAATAGTTATTTTGCTAAATAAGAGAAATTAAAATTTTTATGGTCCCTGGATCCTATAAGTTACATTTAGAAAAAAATTCTCTATGCTTTAACAAGTGAAACATTAAAAAATAAAATGTTCTTAATATGTTATGAATTTTCGACGTTACAATCTGAAAACACTGACAATTCCTAACATTCAGAGTACCATAACACGGTAAGTTTTGAACTTTTTAAAAAATGACTACTTTGATAAAAATGGATTTTCTTAGGATGAAGAACAACAACTGAAACATTTTTGCAACTATCACTATAGCTTTAAAACTAGAGTTGCAAACACTAGAAAAAACCCAGTTTAAACCTGGGAATAAACCGTGTTTTTTGGAAATAAACGTGTTTTTTTTGGGGAATAAACCAGATCTTTTAGGAATAAAACTGGAAGTAAACCATGTCTAATGAAATAAACCGGTTTTTTCCAACTCTATTTAAAACTGATGGTTTAGGAATTAGCTATTGATTAACGATAAGATCTATGAATCGTATGTCGTGGCGAGTTTTTGTTTTTAATCGTTAAATGTATGTGATAAAAGTTTTCAGTGATCTGTTCTTTTTGGTTACATATTATTTAATGATAATTTTATTTTCAGTGCTCTCCTTTTACTAAAGTATAAATTAGTGTGTGTTCCACTAAAAACAAATTACGGTTTATGTTTCTCACCTCATTGGCTTAAAGAGAGCTTGCGATCCATCTTGGAAAGTGATGACAAGTTTCAACTGCGTACCTCCTTGTTTCTCTTCTGAAAGATAAAACGCATTGTCAATAATAATAATAAAAAAAAAGCCAACAAGAAAGGAGTTCTCTAACAAAGAAGGTCTCCTTGAAGCGCATACTCTGAATATTTTGGAATCAAGATTCTAATGAAACTACTCATGTACACATTATAAAGGATCAATCTAATTTAACTGCAGAATTTCAACAGAAAATCTGTAAAAAAATAATAAAATACTTTCGAGTATTTGGCGTAAAAAAACGCGATTTGGCTAGAAACACTTTTTTTCTCGCCAAATGCAAGCATTTGGAAATTGCTTGTTAAATAAGTGTTTAAATGCATAGTACTTACTGAATTCCAACTTAAACGCCGAAATAGTTTATTATAATTCTATAAGCCTATATAATATGTATTATACTTATACTATATATATATATATATATATATAAGTTGCGTGTTGCTGTAGTTATTTAGTTTTACACGGTTTCACCGGCTGGATTTTTAATTGCATTTTAAAAATAACTGTCGAATTAATAATGCTGTAGTTATGAATTTTGATATTGTAGTTTCCATGGCAACAATACTGTTCCCTTGTCTCGTACACTAATAAAATTGAAGTGGCATCGACAGTGCTCAGAATAGACCATTAATTTTGAGTTTAAAACAATTTTACTCAGTTTAAATTTTGTTCAAAACCCTATAATACGATGGTTAAATTTCATTATGTATACATATAAATGTGGGAATTATTAGAAGTAACAGCAACAATAATATGAACTCAATGAATTATTACTTTTCACGAGCAGTGATAAAAGCGATGATCACGCAAGACCAAGAAAAGCTCGCCAGCACGAGCAGTGGTTCCATAGATTTGAGCCATAGCAGTTGATGGATTTTTTGACGCAATGCTCAGGGAAGCTTGCAAATGTTTATATTAAAATACGGAAGTTGGTACGTTCATAAATATTAATCCTGTTTGATATTTGTATTTGAATCTTCAGTTGTATTTGCTGTTATTTTATTAAACCTTTTTGTTTATATTATATTTGAAGAATCTTCTGTTGTATTGAAACTACATATTGGTTATCATAATCCCACATAAATGTATATGACAAAACTATAGTTCAACTTTGTTGGAAAGTGTTAAAAAAACCCCAGAACGCTGGTTCTTACTGCAGATTCAGATTCAGATTCAACCAAGCAGGGAGGCCTACCATATGGCTTTAGCCTCTGCAAGCCCTGCTTGGCAAGTTTATTGAAAAAAATGATACATATTTGACAAAGCAAGCCTCATGCGGCCATGCTGAAATTATTATACCTCTAGGCTTTGTAAAAGCCAGAGATTTGACATTTCATTAGTCTTAGATGAAATTACAAATTAAGTATAATTTTTGAGTACAAGTAAACAATGAATTTTGAGATAACAATTAAACTTTTGGATAAAAATATTTGAAAAATAGAAGATTAGACGAGTCATAACAGAATAAACATTCCCCCCCCCCCCCCAGAAGCAACAGATGGAATGCCATTAATTTTTTATGTAAGAATAACATGCTTTATCTATATATAATGTAAAAATCTCAGAAGCAGTTTGCATCAAAAATTCATTTTTGTGGATCACTACACCTTGTTTTGGTGAAAGTTTCTTGAGGTGCCATATACATATTTGTTTTTGTACAAACTTTGAAAATATCAACACGAAGATCTATACTTCTTAATTTCATTCGGTTTGTCATGCCACATTTACTCCGAATACAAATTCACATTGCTCTATCTTTAAAAACAAGCAAAATATGAGTTAAAGTGTATTCGGGAACTGTGTCAGTATTGAAAGACGCATTTTGAAAGTAACGGATATTGCGGGTAAAGGTTTTAAAATAATGATGTAATAATATTTTGCAAGTGAGAGTGACAATATTTATTGTGCTCAAACTATTATAATTAGACATATGTTTGTTTGGATACATTGTAAGTACTGTGTAGTATCTTAAGTAACTAGAGTTTTTTTTTTAACATTGATTGGTTCTTTTTTCAGTAATTTATACCTCACTAAATTATCATTCAAAATTGATGCCAATTCGTTTTTCCACATTTTCTAGCATCAGGTACTTAATAATTATTCCTTAAAATTATTGCAAGATTTGTAAAATAAAACGATTCATTATTTGTAAATGTACTCGTTACCCATTCTCTACAGTGGACTCTTGTTAATGCAAAGATTGCATCTTCTATTTGAAATTAATGTTAAGGACATCGCTTAAGGCGTACGGATCGTCGAATAATGCTGAATTTTTCACAAACTGTCCAAGCAGAATTAAAACTGATTTTGTACGTTATTCTTCCAAAAAAAACTTTGATGTAACTTTGGCTATTGAGATATAAAAAAATTGCCAGTGACAATGGCGAAGAGAAAGGAAGCATTCCATCACCGAAAACTTGAGAGGTTCAAATATTGCTGTCGGTTGTTCGCTGATATTACCAATGAAAATGTGATGTAAAACTTTTCTAGTGTCTCCCAAAAGTTTAAAAATGATGTTGTAAAAAAAATCATTTGTTCAATTATTGCAAAGAAAAATGTGAGGTATTGCTTTACTTAATCTTAAATTATGTAGGTAATGCCACAATGTCTGTGCGTAGTTTATTTGTCATGAGTAATCTTTTGTATTAACAAGTTATCATTAAGCTGCTTTTTTGATTAAATTATCAAATAAGCATTTTTTTTAAGCATAAAATTGGAAAACTATTTAATTTCTGGCGAAAATGGAATTCATTTTATTCAACGTAAGGGATAACATGATTTAAATGCATCGTTTAATGTGGACTTCGGTTATTGCGAACGAAAAATGGCCTCCTTTGGATGTCCGCACTAACGAGAGTTCACTGAATTTCGTCTAATTGAATAATCTCCTCTATTTGAAATAAATAACGAAAAGAGTATTCGAAGTCAGCAAAACACGTACTCACCTACATGTACAATTGGCTGTGTAGCCATACTGTTTAACAGAACTCGCGTGTTTGGATCGTCCTCCGAATACAGGTCTACATCACTGATGGACACGTGAAATTTATCCAGAGCCGAGAGATTTTGCCTGTATAAATATGCAAAAAAAAAAAAAATCTTATGGTTATTTAAATATATAAATACAGAAAGTCGTTCGCATTTTATTTTCAAATTTAATTTCTACGCATAAATGACACATTCTTTGAAACAATTTTACTCTACTGTATAGCTCTGACTCTTGATTATAACTCTGGATCGAAATTTCCATCATAGTCGATTTTTCCCTTAGTACAATCATATCAATTTTCTCCCACACCTCTTGAAAAACTTTCAAAAGTCTTCTGATGGGTTGTGTTGTTCTAACGCACGCTTTAACGAACACATAGGTATAAATAAAAATTTATCGTAACACTGGATGAAACATGCAGCTTTATTTAAGTGAGTGTATCAAAAGAAGATCAATTTTTATCAATTAATAGAAAAAGAAAGAAATGGGTTTGGGAATGTAAAGAAAAATTTCCAAAAGAATTCATGATTGTCGCTGGATTTTGATATGAAATTAAATTAAAGGTAAAACAAGTTGGAAATTGTACGTCAAACGTTACAAACGAGGTGCGTTCGTACGCACGTTTTAGAATTAAATTCATGATATCCCGTGCGTAGAACGGGTTAAACAGCTAGTTAAGTATATATTTTATGACACTGTTCATACAAATATCTTAACTAGTTATATAAATATTCAGATATATATGTATCAGCTAGTTATATAAATATTCAGATCTTGATGATTTTTAATTCTGTGAAATGAATTATATCGTCTGCAGATTAATTTCTGTAATAAAATAAGTATCTCGGTCGCTTGGCGATTTAACATCCATCGGAAGCTCCTATAACAAAAAAGCACCGATTTTAAAAAAAATCAAATTTCTTAATAAATATTTTTATTAATATCTCCTAAAGTTTTGATTCGATTTTAATAAAATTTGAAATGTCTCGACAAAATTCTGCAAAGATAATATATTTTAAATTGCAAACCATTTGGTTCGGTAGTTTTTGCGTTGTTATATGCGGACAGACAGACAGACGGACGGACAGACAGACAGACAGACAGACGGACGGACAGACGGACGGACCAAGCGACGACTATAGGTGCTACGTATTTATATAATTACGAACGCACCTAAAAATGCATTAAAGCTAAGGTGATTTCACTTTATTATCAGTAAAATATTTTAGAACCCATTTTTGAAGAAGAAATTACAGCTTTATCTGAAAAAGACATTAATTGAGCTGTATATGAACAAAGTCTCCCAGTCGTTCTTCCATAACTGAACTGACGCATATTTAGCATATAAAAAATCCCAAACGGAAATAAATTGTGAATCAATTGAAGAAATGCGCGTAACCCCCCCCCCCCCCCCTCATCAATGGCCTTT
Source organism: Maratus michaelseni (assembly GCA_963931845.1). Taxonomy (NCBI): domain Eukaryota; kingdom Metazoa; phylum Arthropoda; class Arachnida; order Araneae; family Salticidae; genus Maratus; species Maratus michaelseni. Next base: position 149,904,824 of record OZ007598.1, on the reverse strand, counting down.
TTCTGCATTTGGATTGTTTAAATGAATTCACGAACATTGAAAAGACTTTGGAAAGTTTTTACAAGAGGTATCGGGGAAAACTGACATGACTGTAACAAGCAAATTATATTATCATAGAAATTTCGAGACAGAGATATAGCCAAAAGTCAAGGCTATCCAACTAAGTCAAATTGTTGCAAAGAATATGTCATTTATGCGTAGAAATTAAATTTGAAAATAGTTTCCATAAAGTGCGAACGACCTTTTGTAGTTTAAAAAACATTTATAATCATGCTCTTATTGTATCATTTCACCTGCATAATTTTATCACATATTGTTACGCACTTATACTAAATAGCTGTTTGCGATTATATACGAGATATGACAACAATGTTCAGATATGACAACAATCATATACGAAAATTTCTTATAGAAAAAAGAAAAAAAATGTTTAATAATTAGTAATAGTAATTAAATAAATTAGTTATAATAATTAGTTATAATAATTAGTTATAATAATTGACAGTAGTGCATTTGCAATGCACTTTTGAGACTAATTGTACAGTTGTCGAAAACTACGGGCAAAGTTCTGTTTCGAATTTGCTTGGAGAACCCTTGTCACATGTCCTTAAAATTCTAGAATATCCAAAAATCGTTCACTCTGTAAGGATATTGTGAGAAAACTCTCACATTGATTTTTATGTCCATGCTTTTAATGTCCGATCTTTTTATGATCGCGCACGTTTTCTGCATTTGCGCTCTCTGTTTTCCTATTTGATAATCCTACCATAGCTCAGCGTTTCCTCGTCATTTTGCTCCTGCGAACTTCGCCCTTGGGGCTGTACATATATAACGTTATCAATATTTTGGTAATTTTGGACCTCCTCACCACATTACGATATCATACATTATCATTCCTCGAACCCACCTCTCCCCCCCCCCCCCCCTTACTGATATTGTTATCAATTTCAAAAAATTCTTATTTTTAAAAATTTTTATTTATTTATTTATTTATTTATTATTTTTTTTTGCGTTTGTGTTTGCAGTGATATACTGATATGGTTATACATTTGTTATTCTCATACTTTACAGATTCAAATGAAGAGAATAAGTCAATAAAATATTACTATTATACATTTGAAATAACTTTATATCAAATTGCATCTAAAAGAGAAAGTCACTATTTAAAAGTATTTAATAATAGCTTAATGGCACACAATAAATGCATTATTTTTGCATGTGTTCCCTTCACGTGGAGGGTGATAGCAGAACTTCTTATCAACAAAACTAGTGGGCAATATTCTTTTTCCTTCTTTACTAAACTAGTAAACACAAGTATCATTTGAAACATATTTCGTACCTGGTTTTATCCAACAGCGAATTATATGCGCATATGACAGAAAGACAGGAATGCCAAATGTTGGGGTATTCCATATTTTCGAATGAATTGATTTTATAATCATTTAGTGACTTTAATAATAACTTTATATTTTCATAAATATAGATAAGATTCAAAAAAGAGATAAGATTATTTTAATGTAAAGAAAAAGTTAACAAAAAAAAAAAAAAAAAGTTGGATAAAAATGATAACGATATCAAAAGACAAAACCCCCCTCCCCCCTAGAGATATATCTCTAGGGGGAGGGGAGTTTTGTCCCTAAATTTTTAATTATTATCAAGTGCCAGACTCCCCTCCCCCCTAAAGTGATAACGTTATATATGTACAGCCCCTTTCCTCCTTGCCCAATGCGCATTCGCTGATCAGGAGTATTCTTCTCTTCGCGAGTTTGTCTGGAACGTATCAAAATTACTTTTGGTTTTCGAATTCGTTTATTTGTTTTCTTAAATTTTCCGTCATTATTTATTTAGATAATTATTTTAAAATGATCGTTTAGGCACTTTTGGAGTCCCCGATTTACTGTTATATAACCTGCTGTCACTCAAAATTAAATTCAGAGATTAATTTGATGATGATATTGAATTCTACGTGATGATTCGGCGTTAAAATAACATGTTATCGGCGGCAAGTCCCCGTAACAGCTGGTTCAAGAATTTCTTAAATATTCCATCAATTTGGAGTAATGTGAGGTATTGTCGTAAAGTGATGCAGTAATTTTTAATTGCTAAAATTTTGAAAAGCTTGCCTTTTATTTTAAAGTTTACCGATTTATTTCAAGATATTGACTGAACGTTTGCCAGCTGTATAATATTGTTCTTTTGAATCCACAAATTGATTCTCAGTTTAGACATTATTATCAAGATGGTAGTGGTCAAGACGGAATAATAAATTCCCTTCCTTTTTGAGTTTTAAATAAAGAAGATTTATGCCACATTCAAATCGTCTTCATTACTGCCTACTCTCACTGATTCCACAGTTCATAAAGTAAGATAATTTTCAATTAATTATCTTATTTTCTCTCTCCAATATTAAATGACCGATAAGACATTGTACAGGGTTGTTGTTCACAAAGCATTTCTTTGGAATTTCTATAATGCTACAGTACTTAATTTACGAATCATTGCCTATATATTGTATTTGGTACCTAAAAATATTTTTGTATTATCACAGCTTATATAATTTAAATAATTCATAAATCCACTTTAAATATACAGCTTATATCTGTGAACTTGTTTCACGTATCATGGATTTATTTAGCATATTTACCAAGCTTAAAACAGAACTTTAAATTTGTTCGCTGTTTTGGTCACTGCTACATCTTTACTCGCCAAACTGGGAATGGGGAACCTTTATACGTATGTGTGCCAAAAAACACAAAAATAATATCTATCAACATACTAATGGGCCAACCGTTTACATAATATTATATTGCAGGATTGGAAATAAAACAGTTAGTTAATAGAAGAAGCCTTTTTAACAAATTAAATAACTGCGAACAAATATCAAATTTTTCTGTATATTGGCATCAGTCATTAATTTAATGAAATTTTGATTCGAAAACATGATTCTTATAAGTGGCACATACTGTAACAAGGAAAAAAAATCCGAATTTTTATTTTAGTAATTTTTAACTTATCACGAATATCTAGCTTTCAATACTCCTAATTGCATAAAAAGGCTATTAATTAATAATTTATTAATGAGATTTTTGTTTTTGTACTCTGGATGAGAGAAAGCTTTATTCCTGATTCATATTTTGTTATTTTTAATAATATGCGTTGCAAAAATTGTAAAATACAATCAATATACGCGGATTTCATATGAAAGTTTACTTACTGTTTTTAACAACGACGTATGTCGAAAGATTCAGTGGTCCGAAAATGACGACGAAGCCGGAATCGGTTGTGATTGAAACTATTCGCACTTGTCAAGGATACAAAAAACTGTCAAGTATATACTGCTATATGTCGGCCCGAGACTATTTTATACAAGATATAAGCTGTTGTCCTTATTAAGAGCATAACCTTATTTGGTAGAAGTATCTTATAAACATATTTTTTGATATTCTTTATTTGAAAATTTTATTTTTAGAAACTTTAGCTCTTAAAATGCATGTTTCTGGTAGTCTATACACGCAAGTGCTTAATATGCGCGTATATGCAGTAAGTTACTTTTTCTAATCTTATTTTTACTTACGTGCTTTCAATGCCATGTATTTCTTGGAGAGTAATGCGCGTTTTCTGTACATCTAGAGTATTCGGAGAAGCCAGGAATTGAAGCAGATCCGGAAACTTTTCCCGTTTCTCTCCACTCTCTTTCTGCATTACTTGTCTAGAACATTCTGGAGTATTCCCAAAAAGATTCGAGCTTTTTACCGTGGATGGTTTGTTCTGATGGATGGTTGGTAAATCAGAAATTCTACAAATTAACAAGTATAAGAAAGTTTTCAAATAGTTAAGATGAGATCTACAGGGCGTCCCTTCTTATCGTTGACCAATAGTTAATTCCTTAGGTTTAAATGTATATTTCCAGTTGCAAAATCATTTCAAATGATGTTTGTTCTTCATCGTATGAAAATTCATTTACGTCAAAATAGTTATATTTTTTAACGTTACGAAATTTTAATTTTTATACGGTCTTAGGGTTCTTGAACATGGTTCCTACTTGTCAGAGAATTTCCTTGACTTTAGGTCGGAAAAATACCAGTATTTACTTAGAGAAAAACTCGTCTTATGCAATTACGCGATTAAGCCAAGTTTTTCTATAAGAAAATACCGTTATTTTCCCTAAAACTGTACGAACTCTGTACAAGTTATGCTTATAGTTGAGTAGTTAAGCTCCAGTTTTATATAGCCAAAACTTACACATTTAAAAATTTTTGAATTTAATGAATTTTCAGCGTTTTCTGATACTAAAAACATGGTTTCCGTTTTAGTGTTAAAGAAACATTTTGCAGTTGAAACTTTACTTCTAAAACTAAAGGTTTAGGAATGATCTATTAATCAACAAAAATAAGGGACATCCTGTATATTATAAAATCAAGAAAAAAAAATGTGTTCTTCAGGAACCCTAAGTGTAAAAGTAACTCAATGCTTAAAAAATAAGTAAAGTCGCATCTCTGTTTGGAGAAATTTATATGAGAAAAAGTCAAATTTGTTGTTTTAGTTAATTAATCTAAAATTATTAATTAATTTTATGTGAAGTAATTAATTTTTTTAAATAAAACAGTACTACTATTATTTTCAGAAAGAAGAAGTATCGTAAGTATTGAATAACACTTTTATTATAGACATAATAATAATGGTCATGTTTTTTGAGTAACGCTGCATTTGCAACTCACTGTTAAAAAACTGCAGCAAACTGTCCAGACGTTTGACCGTTTTTATAGAAAACGGTTACATAACTGTAATTTAACTCTATTATTGACCATATTATGGTCAGAATAGTGTTAAATTAAGTTTATGTAATAGTTTTCTGTAAAAACGGTCAAAGGACTGGACAGTTTGCTGCAAATTTTTAACAGAGTACACTAGAAAAAAAATCTATATATTGGTTATATTACACTGTAGAAAAAGAAAAATGTTTCCGGATCTATTAAAACTATACGAAAATATAACGTCACCTCTTTCAAACCATATCAATGATTTCGAAAAGCGTTCCTTTATTTTCATAAACCAGTAGATTTTCGAGATTAGGAAGCATTTCTGACACAAAAGTTAGTAAATTTTACAGTGCATTAATCAGTTGTCAGAACACGAAATAGCGGTTTTTCGGACGTTATCAATTCTCAAATAAGCATTTTCAGCTGGTTAACATAATTTATATATGCAAGAACAACATCCACAGAGGGTGGTTGCACATGTTGGGAACGATTTTGACAACAAAAATAAAATACATAAATTAAAACAATTATTTTTTAATATGTTCTGTCTAGTAGCCCTTGTTGTGGACTATCGTATTACAGCAGGATTTCCAAGATAGTAGGGCTTTTTCTAAAACTGGAAGTGAAATTATGTTCCATTCCTCCACAACACATTCCAGACTCCACACTACGTAGTTGGTCAGCGTTTCGCAAGAGCTTGTTTTAATAGTCCAAAGGCACAGTAATCCATTGGTGAAACATCTGGTGACTTGGTTGGAATATGATTAAACGGTATTCACTTGATTCCAGTTTCTCTTGTCAATTTTTCGAGAAATGTGACTGTACTTTTGGATGCATGGCTGCTCGCTTTATCCTGGTGGAACTCAACATTTTTAACGACCGCAGGATAAAGTTTTGGAAAAATAGGAATTAGGGCATAGTTTTGATAAGTAGAGTTAATTTTGACATTTTTCTCAACTTTTCTGATCTTTAATTTTTCGTTGTAAGAGCTTCCAGCAATCATCATAAATCCTTTAGAGAAACTTTCTTTGCAGTGTTTGAACCAAAGTTGCATGTCTTTTTGGCCTCTTTTCCGGTAATAAATCAATCTTTTTTATTACAGTCATTTACATAAATCCACGGTTCATCAATTGTGACAATTATTTTCCACTTATCATCTTCTAATTGATTTCTAATCACGGAATATGAATAATTCTCTTCGGAAAGAGCAAATATATAACTTTCAAGCCACTCGCTTCTTTCGCGTGCCACTTCAGTAGCAGCGATATTTGTTCATAGCAGCCAATATTTCAGTTATCGCGTTATTACATGATGCCAGATTTTTTCCACTCTTGTTTCTTGTTGTTTTTTAATTTAACATCAAAATCGTTCCCAATATGTGTAAACACACTCTGTACCTACCAATTCCAGTACAACGGAATTTGGCTTGGCAAATTCCATCCATCATCTACTTAACTCATCTATGCAAAAGGGATATACGAAACCTCACCCATCGATGGAGAGTTAACGAAGGTAAAGCGACCTTTGTAGGAACATCAAGATAATCTGCATTGGTTGGTAACAGAATAATGTTAATGTTGTTAATTTATCCCGATTGTCTGTTATAAATGCTTGTTGAACATGAATATGTTTACCTGAGAATTGATAGCATTCGGAAAGCCTATATTCAAGATTAAGAAAACTTACTAATTCACTGTAAAAACTAATCGGAAACGTTTCGTTTTTCTATTTTTTTTAAACTGGCAACAAAAGTTATCTTTTGCTTCAGAAATTATTCTTTAAATCTCGAAAATCTATTGATTTCTGAATTTTCTAAAAAAAAAAAAAAAAAAAAAAAAAAAAAAAAAAAAAAAAAGACAAAAAAAAAAAAAAAAAAAAAAAAAAAAAAAAAAAAAAAAAAAAAAACACTTTTTTTGAAATTATGGATAATTGGGAAGAGGTTATATTATATTTTCTTAAAGTTTTGCTAGATTTCAGAAACATTTCTCTATTTTTTTACAGTATGACCCAATAATACGTTAATATTGCAATGATCGATAATGCTTCCAATAAAATACCAATATTCAAGGTCCGCAGTAGAAATGTTATTATATTAGCCTACAGATAAGTAAAACTGAAAAAAAAAAAAAAAAAAAAAAAAAAAAAAAGATAAGTATTAGCCAAAACGATTATTACTGTATGGAAGATATTTTCAACTTTTACACTAATTTTCGTAAATCACATTACTTTATAATCAAAATTAACTCATAATATACGAGGGTTATTTTTTTCTCAACTTCCTATCGAGCCGCTAAACAGCCAGACAAGTAATAAGAGGTAACGATACGCGGTGGGGGGGGGGGTCTAATCTTTTATTTTTATCAAACCATTTACTGATCTAAAAATCCAAAAATATTTTACTTCTGAAAGAAAATATTTCTCATACACCGAAAATATCATTCGCCAAGCGTTTCGTCCCAATTAATATTTTTTCACAAATTTCATGATTTATTCGCATTTGGCGCGTTCTTGAATGGTTAGTAAATATTGATTAAATATTCGCTTTATATCGAAAATATTTTCAATGAATGTCATTATTTCAGAATGGTTGGGCTTTGCAATGGAAATATTTGCAACCAAATGTCATTATTGCTCAACTTTTGACTTCACATTAGAAATATTGGCAACAAAACAAAGAAGTAATTTTTCCAATATTGATATAATACCGACAGAATGTAAATACTCCAATGAAATATCGATATCGCAGGAACATAAAATTTATATTGGCATATTGGCAGGTGAAATATTTATTACGTAGTGAAGTATTTCTTACCAATAATTGTATAATATGGGAAAAAATGTAAACATTCCAATATTCGGGCGATATTTCATGAGAATAGTGCCAATATTATTCAAGATAAAACCATTATCAACATTTTGGTCTAATAATGTTTTGCTAGTATGGATATTATTTTACTGAAATATTATTCCCTGTAATACGTAGGATGTCCATAGAAAGTAAAGAACATTTGTATGTAATTACCTAAAATCAACAGATATTTAAACACAAATTTAATTAACAGTAGCATTGGATCTTATATTTTCGACATAGTTATAATTTTAAAGAATTGAATAAACTGGTGTGATACTATAAAAGCATAAAAAACTTCTTAATAACACCGTAATATAAGGAAAGCGCAAGGCCTTTCGTTAGAACTTTGTCTTTCTTTGTCAGGCTGAAAGAAAACGTGCAACCACTTTGAAGGCAGGAGCAAGACTGAAAGAAAATTGGAGGGAAAGAGGGATAAGTTTAGGTGGTAACTTCCCTTCTGTGATTGGCTGATGCCTACTGCTTCCTTAATTTGTCCCTCTTTCCCTCCCATTTCCTTTCAGTCTTGCCTTCAAAGTGGTTGCACGTCTTCTTTGCGCCTGACGAAGAAAGACAAAGTTCTTTCGAAAGGCCTTGCGCATTCCTTATTTTATGGTGTTATTAAGAAGTTTTTTATGCTTTTATAGTTATCATTGTTATTCATCTATTTATCGTAACGAAGCACAAGTTTCACAATTCTGCTGTTGTACTCATCTACGCCAAAGACCGTAGCCATAAAGTTACTGCTTCTTTGAGGATCTGCATCGTTTTCAAAATTCATGCGAAAGAATTATGCGATTTGTCTAACATGAATTACCCATTTTCACAAACTTTTTTGCTCAACTGTTTCTTTTACGTCGATTGTAATGCGTGATGATCGGTCTAATATCTAAACTTCTCCACGCACGTTTTTTGTTCTTCATCAAGCCTGATGCACAATTTTCTCACAGTAGATACATTACTTGCATTTATCCATAAATTTCCAAATAAATTTCTTAATTTTGCCAATGAATTTCAATAGGTGGAACATTTTGCGATTGAGCCATTGCGAGCCATTACGCTGTCAGCCATTGAGTGCGTTGTGATTCAGGGGTACTGCTTCCGGCGTGGCGCGACATACCACGCAAACGTTCTGTATTTTCTTGATGACCTACAATTTTTATGTCATACTCACTGAATGAAGGTTTTCATTTTTTAGCATTTCTTCATATTCTATGTCATTCATCTCAGAAAACTAGAGTCTTTCTTTTGTTTCCTGTTGGGCGGTTTTTTGGGCGAGCTTCAAATTCACCCTCGCTACTTTGCCCTTATAATCCGTATGTGTGCACATGACGTTGCTGTGGTAATTCTGGGTGTGGTGGTAAGCCACAAATAAGATGGATAGCAGAAACCATGTTGTAATAATACCCACGAGAAGTATTTTTTTCATGATTACAATTGATAATGTAACTAATATAAAGTTCGTATTTCTTATATGTCCTATCGTACTGTTATCATAATACAATGTCTATGTCGTTATTGTAACCGATACCAACCTTTTTTTTTTTTGGTGAGATAATTCTAACAACACTCTTTTGGATCAACTCAGAATTTACAGCATATCATAGCAACAAATCAATATTGGTTTTATTGAGGTCCAATATTATTCCAATATGGTATTCATCGGAAACTTCCAATAAAATAGCAGCCTTAATTAAATAATGGATTTATGTTAGAAATATTTTTAATGATATGAAATTGTTGCAGAAATAATGACTTTAAGTTGAAAATATATGCAATCGTATGCCATTATTGCCGTTATCTTGGCTTTGGGTTGGAAATATTAGCACTAAAATTACGAAGTATTTCTTGCAATATTAGTGCAATAATATCAAAATATAAACACTCTAATGAAATGATAATATAGCAGAAATATTAGCTTTACATGAGAAATAATGACAATAAAGTGGCAAAATATTTCTTATAATATTGAAAACATGTAAAAACTTCAATATTGGGACAATATTCCATACCAATAATATTTCCAATATTGTCTAAGAAATAGTCAATATAAAAAATATTGATCCAATATTGTTTTTCTACTAAGGATATTATTTTACTGCAATACAGTAAAACATGTAAATACGGAATCTCTACGGAAACGAAAAAATATTCCGTTTTATAAGAGTTTCTGACTTAGCAGGTGCAATTACATAGTTTTCCTAATGTTGGAACCATAAAATTTTTCCGTTTAAGACAGGATCCATTTTCACAGGTTTTACTGTATTTATTCTCTGAAATGTTGTAATACTTACTGAATGAAGGTTTTCCTTCTTTTTAGCATGTCTTCATATTCTGTGTCGTTCATCTCAATTTCGGCAGCCCTGTCGCTGTCGTACATGCTGGAATTGGGAGTGATCAAAATAGAGTCTTTCTTCAGTTTCCTGTTGGGAGGACGCAAGACGTCTTTTTGGGCGAGCCTCAACTTCATCCTTGCCACTTTGTCCTCGTGATCTGTAGGTGCGTACGTGACGCTGCTGTGGTAATTTTGGACGAAGTGGTAAGCCACAAATAACATGGACAAGACAAACCACGTTGCAACAATACCCACGAGAAGTATCCTTTGTTTTAGCTTCATGATCAGAATTGAGATGATGACTTTGTTACTGATATAAAGTTTTTTTTTTTTTTTTATCCGGGAATTTGCATCATGCTGGTTTGTTTCCTGTCGTGCTGTTACAATATTTATGTCTTTCGACAATGTGCTACTAGCTTAACATTTTGTTTCAAAGAAGCTATGAGCGAGTCAATTCAAATAAAACCACAGTTTATATGTGATAGTTACTAGTTGCTATTGCAGCTATAATATTATGATGCTTATATATTTATTAGAACGCACGATGTGCAGCTAGCTTCATTTTGTTTCAAAGTAGTTATGAAAGATCCATTTCAAATAAAATCACAATCTACAACGATTTTAAGAAAAAGCTGTGACTTTCTTCAAACTTTGAATACTAATTGCAATAACTTTTCACGTGTCTAAATAATGTTTTTTTTTTTTTGTTTTTTTTTTTTTTACACAGATGGTGTAAAATGTTTAAAATGTGATTTAAAATTTAGAAAAGTTACAAGTTTAAAGCCTGAAGTTTTGCAACTTATTATTAGTTTTAAATTTTCAAGAGTTACGTAAAAATGTTCAAATCATTGTTAAAGCTTTTCTAAAAAAATCTGTGAGCACAATTACATAATGTAAGTTTTTGCATTTCAAACAGTCAGTAGTCACATAAATGTATTCAAATAGCTGTTACACTTTTGTGACAAGGCTTTACACACTTAAACTTACATTCTTGATTGATGATTCACATTGACGAAACTTACATCATATCGTGCATATGATGTAAGTTTATGCATATGATTGTAGTCCTAAATTGTCAGTTGTAACATAAGACCACAAAGATGTCAAAATTTATGTTAAAGATATGAATACTAATATGGAATACAAATGTCTATAATTGACTGTGTGTTCTATATGACCAATAATAAGCCAGGGATATTGAAATCAAGAATACTGTTTGTAGCTCTCTGTTTAATGATCAAGCAGCTTAACATAAATATTTATTTTATGTTTTAGAAATGATATATCAATCGAAATTATTATCTAATCTCTGTTTGTGTAAATTTATATATATAAAAAATGCAATTTTTTTTTTTTTAAATTTTAAGTAAAGGAGTACAAGAAAATCAACTTAAATATCACTTCTCCGCTTAATTTAAATCCATTTTTATTTGTGCAGATAATAATTATGAACTAGAATTTGTTGAGAAGATATAAGCTTTTGTTATAGAGTTGTAAGATGGTTACAATGTGTCCGCTTGAAAAAAAAAACAAAAAAAAAAAACTACCGACCTGTAAATTTAATTATTAGCATAAAATAGTTGAAGATAATTATAACGAGCGCATAATAAGTGTTTTAGCTTTCTTTTTAAAAATAGCATAATTTTGGAAAAACGCGGAAATTTTCGCTTAAAATATAATTTTTTTGTGTTTGTATTTAGATTGATCTGACAGTACAGCACTTTGATAATGTATTATTCATGAATTAAATAAGAATTTGTTTATTTATTAACATTCAGTTTGAGTGAATTTTTCTCTTTCCTGCGGTATATTCCAACCTGATTAACTTTGTTATAAACCTACGGGTGTTTTATTAGATTAAAAGTATATTTATTTGTATATCTCGATTTTCAAAAATTGAAAATTTTACCTACATAATTTCTTGACAGACTTAATATCTTTCACATACTTAATTTCTCTTACTTAACTGCTAAGAAAATTCGATGTTTCTGAAAAAATGCGAGACTGAGAATCGAGGTTATATGATTATTTCAATATTGCTGGAAAAAGCTTTTAAATGAATTTCTAAAATTCAGTTATCTGGAGTCAGATGCGTATAAACCTGAAACATAAGAGAAAAAAAACCGTGTAAATATTTGTAGTAAGGTAAAAAAAAAAAAAAAAAAAGTCATGAAATATTTATGTAAATGTTTGTATTAAAAGTAAAAACACTCATGAAACGTTTACATGAAATTTATGTCAAGAAAAAAATGTCATGACGTATTTAGGTACATTTTTGCATTAATAGGAAAAAAAAACATTCATGAAGTATTTAAGTAAAACTTTGTTTAAATTAAAAAAAAAAAAAAAACAGACAGTGGGGCAATATTTAAGTAAAAATTCTTATTAACTAAGCATTGAATCTTATTAAAAATGTCTGAAAATTGTAAGTGTGCGTGCATGAAAATTACAGATTATTAAAAAATAAGAACCTAATCTCAGAAAGCAATAGCAGATGCTATATAAACATAAAATGTAAGACAAAAATCGGTCATGAAATATATACGTAAAATTTGGAATTTCAGTTGACAAAATAAGTAAATAAATAAAATTCGAATGATGGCCACAAATTTAATTTTAATTAACACACGAAAAGTATTGTTTTAATTCGTAAGAAAGCTCTTTAAAATTACATGTTGCTTATTTTTTCATAAGGGGTTATCAACATATTAAAACAGAACTTAGATTTTAAAACTTCAATAGCAACATCATAATTTTATTGCATATTCCCTGTCGGGGTATTTGAGCACACACTGTAAAAATAAAAAACTGTCTGCCCGGACGGCAATAAAAACTCTTTATTTTAGAAAATTAATTAAAAAATTAAATTTACAAACTCTTTGTTTTCGGTGTTAAAAAAAGTGCTTAAACCTATCAAAATAAAATTTTCCGAAGTCGAAACTTAGTTGGATGGTTTCCTTGTATTCGAATAAGCTTATTTCATAAAAATTATCGGAATTGTTTTCGATCAATACCATCATTTTGAGTAATGAGTTTGTTTTAATCCTATAAAACAAATTTTCCCGAATTAGAGACCTAGCTAGATAGTTTTCTCGCGTTCGAATTAGTCTAGGAGTTCAGTTTTGGGAAAATCGTTCGAGCCGCTTTCGAATTATAGCAGAATTTTCAGTGAGGAGTTGAGTTTAACCTGCCAAAATGAACTTTCCCGAATTAGGGACCTAGCTAAGATAATTTTCTCGTTCTCGATTTAATAGAGGAGGCAAGTTTTGTGAAAATTGTTTGAGCATTTTTCTATTTATAGCAAGCAGTATTTTCCGCGCTGAGTTCGTTTTAATTTGTTAAGACGAATTTTCTCGAATTTGGTACCTAGCTAATTTTTTTTCTCATGCTCAATTTAGTATAGTTGGCAAGTTTCGTAAAAATCGTTTGAGCATTTTTCTGTTTATAACAAGCCACATTTTTCACGTTGAGTTCGTTTTAATTTGTCAAGACGAATTTTCTCGAATTTGGTACCTAGCTAAATCATTTTCTCGTGTTCGATTTAGTATAGTTGGCAAGTTTCGTGAAAATCGTTTGAGCATTTTTCTGTTTATAGCAAGCAGCATTTTCCGCACTGAGTTCGTTTTAATTTGTCAAGACGAATTTTCTCGAATTTGGTACCTAGCTAAACCATTTTCTCGTGTTCGATTTAGTATAGTTGGCAAGTTTCGTGAAAATCGTTTGAGCATTTTTCTGTTTATGGAAGCAGCATTTTCCGCGCTGAGTTCGTTTTAATTTGTCAAGACGGATTTTCTCGAATTTGGTACCTAGCTAAATCATTTTCTCGTGTTCGATTTAGTATAGTTGGCAAGTTTCGTGAAAAATGATCCATTCGTTTACGACTTCACCCGTAATCGGGAAATTGCTTGCTCGTTTAGTATGATTTAAAAAAAACTTTCTGCAAGCTCTAACTAGTGAATAAATAAAATTCCGTTAATCGTCTACTAAAACGTACCGATTTATGATATTTTGATTATTATCAATTGTTGGTGGCTTTCTGCGTTCAAACAAAGGCGTTCAAACTCGAGATTATTAATATGTGGCTTGTTGTAATAAACTGTATTCATTTTTATGAGGATAGCATGTATACTCGTAGAGAAATTAAGGTTTTTATAAAAACAGTCCCAAATTTTTCCTAGTTTTTTTGCTTATAATTTACAGAGTTCTTAATATAAAAAAAAAGTTATTTTCATAAAATATGACAAACAAGATTGTATATAATTATCTGCAATCAGAATTTAAAAAAAATAATAATTAGATGAAAAATGAGTAGGTTTACTAAAAAATGTTTCACTACGCATGCACGAATGCAATCAAAATATAATATGCATAATGTATTAGCTAAGTATATAGAGCAACTTTTGTGAAAGTCTCAAAATCGTGGCTTGAAAATTCTGAAAATTATCGTCGATAGAATAAGCTCGAAATCCGTTGTTCCCAAAAAGAAGCAGAAAGATGTATCAAATGTTGTATCAATTGTTTGTTGATTAGTGCCAAGATAGCGTACACAATATTGCACGTACTTCTATATTTGGATACAGCCCCTCATATTTTCGCTTCTTTTTGGGAACAACGGATTTCGAGCTTATTCTATCGACGATAATTTTCAGCATTTTCAAGCTATGATTTTGAGACTTTCACAAAAGTGGCTCTATATACTTAGCTAATACATTATGCATATTATATTTTGATTGCATTCGCGCATGCGCAGTGAAACATTTTTTAGTAAACCTGCCCATTTTTCATCCAATTTTTATTATTTTTTAATTCTGATTGCAGAGTTTTATGTATAATGTTCTTTGACATATTTTCTGGAAAGAACTTTTTTTTTATATTAAGAACTCTGCAAATTATAAGCAAAAAAGTAGGCGAAATTTGGGACTGTTTTTATAAAAACCTTAATTTCTCTACGAGTAAACACGCTATACTCATAAAAATGAACACAGTATATTACAATAGGCCACTTATTAATAATCTCGAGTTTGAACGCCTTTGCTACATTAGTTTTTACAGGGTTATCCAAAAGATATTTGTTCTTTTTCAATTTGTTGACAGTCCCTTATGGGGTTTCGTGAAAAAATCTTCACGGAAATATATAACCTATGCTACACTGTTTACACACCTGCAGTTTCAGGTTAATTCCTCATGTATTTTTCTAGATAGTTAACAAAATGTCTAAAATCGCAAGTGACCGGTCACCTTTGGCAATGTAATGTATATGAATAATGCAAAATTTGGTATGCGGGTTTGTTTAATTATTATTATTAAAATTTATTTAATTTTAAAAGTCAATAAAAAACCTTGATATTTTAGTTAAATAAAAAGCACACGACTCCTTAAACCGTTGAAAATTTTATTTATCACAAATTTCAGATTTTATCAAATTCAAAAGCTACAGGTACAATTGAAAGCAGAGAGTACTAAATTAATTCAAGAAAACTTTCAAACGGTACAGATTCACTGAAAACAAAGAGTACTAAGTTAAATTAATTCAAGAAAACTTTCTTACTGAATAATTAAAAGTTATTCACAACGTTCAGCTAATTTCTCAAATACAGGGTGAAACCCCCAGTAACTCACACTTTAAGGATTCTTTCTTGTCCAAATCACTATTATAAAAATTTAAATCTATTTTTTACTTAAATTTGTTTTTGAAAAGATAGTAGAGACATATTAAAAAATTAATGTTGGCAAAATTTTGAAAAATTGTACATTTTATTATTAAAAATTATTTTTATTCATGAATATGGTGAAAAACTCCAGTAACTGGCACCATCCCTATTTTGAAACACCAATAACTGACACAAAGTGAACCAGTGACTGACACTTTATTTTAAAAGATTAAAATGCTTTAAAAAACTTTATTCTTTACTAGCAAGCTACGCCCGCTACGCCCGCTACGCTGGTCAATTTCTTAAAACGAACTTATAATCCAACAAAATACTGACATTTCATAATTCACTTTTATATTTTAACAGAATAATAAGGCTACTATAATTTGTGACTCGTGCTATAGCCAATATACACGCCAGGACACGTCGCCCTTATCATTATCTTTTTACGCATGAAGGTTTTGCTATGGTACTCCATTGTGAAATTTCGTAATTTTTCAAATTCAATATTTGAAAAATGGCATAATCATTAGATTTAAAATTTATAACAAGAAAAATACAGTTTTAAACCTTTCAAACGCAGTTTGCCTAACAATTTTCAGAAAAATAATTTTCGAGCTACTATTTTTTTTCAGTAACTTCAATTGTTTCATTTTCCGAGATTAATCTGTGACAACAATTAGCGAAAAACCCAGTCGTCAAAAACGCATAGTTTTTTATTAAAGAGACTGTTGGAGCACGGATTGTCACCACCAATTTGCCCCCATTACTTTTCAAATCGGTTCGGTAGTTCTAGAGATTCCACAGAAATTGTAATTTAAAATGTTTTTAGAACGCTTTTCGCTCCTGCACCTTCCTGGAGTTAGTAACACCGACATAAAATATACCCTATGTTGGAGCAGGGGTTGTCACCATCAGTTTACCACCATCGTTTTTCAAATCGGTTCGGTAGTTCCAGAGTTTCCATAGAAATTGTAATTTAGAATATTTTTAGAACGCTCTTCGCTCATTTGACCCTTTTAAATTTCGAATTTTTTTTTATTTTGTTGTTAGAGAGCATTTACATCTTATAAGTAACTACAACACCAAATTTCAAATCGGTTCGGTAGTTCTAGAGATTCCATAAAAATTGTAATTTAGACTGTTTTTAGAACGCTTTTCACTCATTTCACCGTTTTAAATTTCGATTTTTTTTTGTTCTTAGAGAGCATTTACATCTTATAAGTAACTACAACGCCAAATTTCAAATCGGTTCGGTAGTTCTAGAGATTCCATAGAAATTGTAATTTAAAATGTTTTTAAAACGCTTTTCGCTCATTTCACCCTTTTAAATTTCGATTTTTTTTTATTTTGTTGTTAGAGAGCATTTACATCTTATAAGTTACTACAACGCCAAATTTCAAATCGGTTCGGTAGTTCTAGAAATTCCATAGAAATTGTAATTTAGAATGTTTTTAGAACGCTTTTCGCACATTTCACCATTTTATATTTCGAATTTTTTTTATTTTGTTCTTAGAGAGCATTTACATCTTATAAGTAACTACAACGCCAAATTTCAAATCGGTTCGGTAGTTCTAGAGATTCCATAGCAATTGTAATTTAGAATGATTTTAGAACGCGTTTCGCTCATCGCACACTTTTAAATTTCGATTTTTAAAAAATATTATTCTTAGAGAGCATTTACATCTTATAAGTAACTACAATGCCAAATTTCAAATTTCTAGCTCCTTCAGTATAAAAAAGATATCAATTTTAGAACGTTTTTCGCTCCTGCACCCCCCTAGGGTTAGTGACACCGACATAAAATATAGCCTATGGTGGAGCAGGGGTTGTCACCATCAATTTGCCACCATCACTTTTGAAATCGGATCGGTAGTTCTAGAGATTCCATAGAAATTGTAATTTAGAATGTTTTTAGAACGCTTTTCTTTCATTTCACCCTTTTAAATTTCAATTTTTTTTTTCGTTCTCAGAGAGCATTTACATCTTATATGTAATTACAACGCCAAATTTGAAATCGGTTCGGTAGTTCTAGAGATTCCATAGAAATTGTAATTTAGAATGGTTTTTAGAACGCTTTTCGCTCATTTCACCCTTTGAAATTTCAATTTTTTTTTTTACTTTGTTTTTAGAGAGCATTTACATCTTATAAGTAACTACAACGCCAAATTTCAAATCGGTTCGGTAGTTCTAGAGATTCCATAGAAATTGTAATTTAGAATGTTTTTAGAACGCTTTTCGCTCACTTCACCATTTTAAATTTCGAATTTTTTTTTATTTTGTTCTTAGAGAGCATTTACATCTTATAAGTAACTACAATGCCAATTTTCAAATTTCTAGCTCCTTCAGTATAAAGAAGATCTCAATTTTAAAACGTTTTTCGCTCTTGCCAATTTGCCACCATCACTTTTGAAATCGGTTCGGTAGTTCAAGAGATACCATAGAAATTGTAATTTAGAATGTTTTTAGAACGCTTTTCGCTCATTTCACCCTTTTAAATTTCGAATTTTTTTTTATTTTGTTCTTAGAGAGCATTTACATCTTATAAGTAATTACAACGCCAAATTTCAAATCGGTTCGGTAGTTCTAGAGATTCCATAGAAATTGTAATTTAGAATGGTTTTTAGAACTCTTTTAGCTCATTTCACCCTTTTAAATTTCGATTTTTTTTTTTTTTGTTCTTAGAGAGCATTTACATCTTATAAGTAACTACAACGCCAAATTTCAAATCGGTTCGGTAGTTCTAGAGATTCCATAGAAATTGTAATTTAGAATGTTTTTAGAACGTTTTTCGCTCATTTCACCCTTTTAAATTTCGATTTTTTTTTTTTTTTTTTTGTTCTTAGAGAGCATTTACATCTTATAAGTAACTACAACGCCAAATTTCAAATTTCTAGCTGCTTCAGTATAGAAAAGATCGCAATTTTAGAAGGTTTTTCGCTTCTGCACCCCCCTGGGGTAGTGGCACCGACATAAAATATAGCCTATGTTGGAGCAGGGGTTGTCACCATCAATTTGCCACCATCAATTTTGAAATCGGTTCGGTAGTTCTACAGATTACCTCCTACAAATAAACAAACAAACAAACAAACAAACAAACAAAAAAACAATCTTTACTCCTTTATAATATTAGTATAGATTATAAAATCAAAATACATTAACATTTATAAAAAAAGGGGGATTTAGTAAGCTGTACTGCATTATTAGTAATGCAGAGTATATAGTAAGAGTATATAAGAGTAATATTTAGTACTGCATTATTAGTAATGCAGATATCCAATAACTGACATTTAAGAACCAGTAACTGACATCTGGTGTCAGACACCGGTAAAACAATTTTAATTTTAGTGGTGTTTACTGCAAGATAAATTTAATTTATTATTATGTATTTTTAAACAGTTCAAATAATAGATTTCAACATTCTTTAATATAACTAATAACTAACAATTCTGTCAGAGACTAGTGAAATGAAATTCTAGGATCCAATAACTGGCAATCCCCATTAGGCTAAATTAAATAACTATAAACCCTAAATCAAGGCCCTAATATATCATATGGATTTTTAAACTAATTTCTACAAGTATAACTTTAAGAAAAAATATGAAATCAGATCAATATGAATAGTTCAGAAAAATAATATTCGAGCTACTATTTTTTTCAGTAACTTCAATTGTTTCATTTTCCGAGATTAATCTGTGACAACAATTAGCAAAAAACCCAGTCGTCAAAAACGCATAGTTTTTTATTAAAGAGACTGTTGGAGCACGGATTGTCACCACCAATTTGCCCCCATTACTTTTCAAATCGGTTCGGTAGTTCTAGAGATTCCACAGAATTTGTAATTTAAAATGTTTTTAGAAGGCTTTTCGCTCCTGCACCTTCCTGGAGTTAGTAACACCGACATAAAATATACCCTATGTTGGAGCAGGGGTTGTCACCATCAGTTTACCACCATCATTTTTGAAATCGGTTCGGTAGTTCCAGAGATTCCATAGAAATTGTAATTTAGAATATTTTTAGAACGCTTTTCGCTCATTTCACCCTTTTAAATTTCGATATTTTTTTATTTTGTTCTTAGAGAGCATTTACATCTTATAAGTAACTACAACGCCAAATTTCAAATCGGTTCGGTTGTTCTAGAGATTCCATAGAAATTGTAATTTAAAATGTTTTTAAAACGCTTTTCGCTCATTTCACCATTTTATATTTCGAATTTTTTTTTATTTTGTTCTTAGAGAGCATTTACATCTTATAAGTAACTACAATGCCAAATTTCAAAATTTCTAGCTCCTTCAGTATAAACAAAATCGCAATTTTAGAAAGTTTTTCGCTCCTGCACCCCCCTGCGGTTAGTGACACCGACATAAAATATAGCCTATGTTGGAGCAGGGGTTGTCACCATCAATTTGCCACCATCACTTTTGAAATCGGTTCGGTAGTTCTAGAGATTCCATAGAAATTGTAATTTAGAATGTTTTTAGAACGCTTTTCTTTCATTTCACCCTTTTAAATTTCGATTTTTTTTTATTTTGTTCTTAGAGAGCATTTACATCTTATAAGTAATTACAACGCCAAATTTCAAATCGGTTCGGTAGTTCTAGAGATTCCATAGAAATTGTAATTTAGAATGGTTTTTAGAACTCTTTTAGCTCATTTCACCCTTTTACATTTCGATTTTTTTTTTTTTGTTCTTAGAGAGCATTTACATCTTATAAGTAACTACAACGCCAAATTTCAAATCGGTTCGGTAGTTCTAGAGATTCCATAGAAATTGTAATTTAGAATGTTTTTAGAACGCTTTTCGCTCATTTCACCCTTTTAAATTTCGAATTTTTTTTTATTTTGTTCTTAGAGAGCATTTACATCTTATAAGAAACTACAACGTCAAATTTCAAATCGGTTCGGTAGTACTAGAGATTCCATAGAAATTGTAATTTAGAATGTTTTTAGAACGTTTTTCGCTCATTTCACCCTTTTAAATTTCGATTTTTTTTTATTTTGTTCTTAGAGAGCATTTACATCTTATAAGTAACTACAACGCCAAATTTCAAATCGGTTCGGTAGTTCTAGAGATTCCATAGAAATTGTAATTTAGAATGTTTTTAGAACGCTTTTCGCTCATTTCACCCTTTTAAATTTCGAATTTTTTTTTATTTTGTTCTTAGAGAGCATTTACATCTTATAAGAAACTACAACGTCAAACTTCAAATCGGTTCGGTAGTACTAGAGATTCCATAGAAATTGTAATTTAGAATGTTTTTAGAACGTTTTTCGCTCATTTCACCCTTTTAAATTTCGATTTTTTTTTATTTTGTTCTTAGAGAGCATTTACATCTTATAAGTAACTACAACGCCAAATTTCAAATTTCTAGCTGCTTCAGTATAGAAAAGATCGCAATTTTAGAACGTTTTTCGCTTCTGCACCCCCCTGGGGTAGTGGCACCGACATAAAATATAGCCTATGTTGGAGCAGGGGTTGTCACCATCAATTTGCCACCATCAATTTTGAAATCGGTTCGGTAGTTCTACAGATTACATTCTACAAATAAACAAACAAACAAACAAACAAAAAAACAATCTTTACTCCTTTATAATATTAGTATAGATTATAAAATCAAAATACATTAACATTTATAAAAAAAGGGGGATTTAGTAAGCTGTACTGCATTATTAGTAATGCAGAGTATATAGTAAGAGTATATAAGAGTAATATTTAGTACTGCATTATTAGTAATGCAGATATCCAATAACTGACATTTAAGAACCAGTAACTGACATCTGGTGTCAGACACCGGTAAAACAATTTTAATTTTAATGGTGTTTACTGCAAGATAAATTTAATTTATTATTATGTATTTTTAAACAGTTCAAATAATAGATTTCAACATTCTTTAATATAACTAATAACTAACAATTCTGTCAGAGACTAGTGAAATGAAATTCTAGGATCCAATAACTGGCAATCCCCATTAGGCTAAATTAAATAACTATAAACCCTAAATCAAGGCCCTAATATTTCATATGGATTTTTAAACTAATTTCTACAAGTATAACTTTAAGAAAAAATATGAAATCAGATCAATATGAATAGTTCAGAAAAATAATATTCGAGCTACTATTTTTTTTCAGTAACTTCAATTGTTTCATTTTCCGAGATTAATCTGTGACAACAATTAGCGAAAAACCCAGTCGTCAAAAACGCATAGTTTTTTATTAAAGAGACTGTTGGAGCACGGATTGTCACCACCAATTTGCCCCCATTACTTTTCAAATCGGTTCGGTAGTTCTAGAGATTCCACAGAAATTGTAATTTAAAATGTTTTTAGAACGCTTTTCGCTCCTGCACCTTCCTGGAGTTAGTAACACCGACATAAAATATACCCTATGTTGGAGCAGGGGTTGTCACCATCAGTTTACCACCATCATTTTTGAAATCGGTTCGGTAGTTCCAGAGATTCCATAGAAATTGTAATTTAGAATGTGTTTAGAACGCTTTTCTTTCATTTCACCCTTTTAAATTTCAATTTTTTTTTTCGTTCTTAGAGAGCATTTACATCTTATATGTAATTACAACGCCAAATTTGAAATCGGTTCTGTAGTTCTAGAGATTCCATAGAAATTGTAATTTAGAATGGTTTTTAGAACGCTTTTCGCTCATTTCCCCCTTTGAAATTTCAATTTTTTTTTTACTTTGTTTTTAGAGAGCATTTACATCTTATAAGTAACTACCTCGCCAAATTTCAAATCGGTTCGGTAATTCTAGAGATTCCATAGAAATTGTAATTTAGAATGTTTTTAGAACGTTTTTCGCTCATTTCACCCTTTTAAATTTCGATTTTTTTTTCGTTCTTAGAGAGCATTTACATCTTATAAGTAACTACAACGCCAAATTTCAAATCGGTTCGGTAGTTCTAGAGATTCCATAGAAATTGTAATTTAGAATGTTTTTAGAACGCTTTTCGCTCACTTCAGCATTTTAAATTTCGAATTTTTTGTTATTTTGTTCTTAGAGAGCATTTACATCTTATAAGTAACTACAATGCCAATTTTCAAATTTCTAGCTCCTTCAGTATAAAAACGATCTCAATTTTAAAACGTTTTTCGCTCTTGCACCCGCCTGGGGTTAGTGACACCGACATACAATATAGCCTATGATGGAGCAGGGGTTGTCACCATCAATTTGCCACCATCACTTTTGAAATCGGTTCGGTAGTTCAAGAGATACCATAGAAATTGTAATTTAGAATGTTTTTAGAACGCTTTTCGCTCATTTCACCCTTTTAAATTTCGAATTTTTTTTAAATTTTATTCTTAGAGAGCATTTACATCTTATTTGTAACTACAATGCCAAATTTAAAAATTTCTAGCTCCTTCAGTATAAACAAAATCGCAATTTTAGAAACTTTTTCACTCCTGCACCCCCTGCGGTTAGTGACACCGACATAAAATATAGCCTATGTTGGGGCAGGGGTTGTCACCATCAATTTGCCACCATCACTTTTGAAATCGGTTCCGTAGTTCTAGAGATTCCATAGAAATTGTAATTTAGAATGTTTTTAGAACGCTTTTCTTTCATTTCACCCTTTTAAATTTCGATTTTTTTTTTATTTTGTTCTTAGAGAGCATTTACATCTTATAAGTAATTACAACGCCAAATTTCAAATCGGTTCGGTAGTTCTAGAGATTCCATAGAAATTGTAGTTTAGAATGGTTTTTAGAACGCTTTTAGCTCATTTCACCCTTTTAAATTTCGATTTTTTTTTATTTTGTTCTTAGAGAGCATTTACATCTTATAAGTAACTACAACGCCAAATTTCAAATCGGTTAGGTAGTTCTAGAGATTCCATAGAAATTGTAATTTAGAATGTTTTTAGAACGCTTTTCGCTCATTTCACCCTTTTAAATTTCGAATTTCTTTTTATTTTGTTCTTAGAGAGCATTTACATCTTATAAGAAACTACAACGTCAAACTTCAAATCGGTTCGGTAGTACTAGAGATTCCATAGAAATTGTAATTTAGAATGTTTTTAGAACGTTTTTCGCTCATTTCACCCTTTTAAATTTCGATTTTTTTTTATTTTGTTGTTAGAGAACATTTACATCTTATAAGTAACTACAACGCGAAATTTCAAATCGGTTCGGTAGTTCTAGAAATTCCATAGAAATTGTAATTTAGAATGTTTTTAGAACGCTTTTCGCTCATTTCACCATTTTATATTTCGAATTTTTTTTTATTTTGTTCTTAGAGAGCATTTACATCTTATAAGTAACTACAACGCCAAATTTCAAATCGGTTCGGTAGTTCTAGAGATTCCATAGAAATTGTAATTTAGAATGATTTTAGAACGCGTTTCGCTCATCGCACACTTTTAAATTTCGATTTTTTTTAAATATTATTCTTAGAGAGCATTTACATCTTATAAGTAACTACAATGCCAAATTTCAAATTTCTAGCTCCTTCAGTATAAAAAAGATATCAATTTTAGAACGTTTTTCGCTCCTGCAACCCCCTAGGGTTAGTGACACCGACATAAAATATAGCCTATGGTGGAGCAGGGGTTGTCACCATCAATTTGCCACCATCACTTTTGAAATCGGATCGGTAGTTCTAGAGATTCCATAGAAATTGTAATTTAGAATGGTTTTTAGAACGCTTTTCGCTCATTTCACCCTTTGAAATTTCAATTTTTTTTTTACTTTGTTTTTAGAGAGCATTTACATCTTATAAGTAACTACAACGCCAAATTTCAAATCGGTTCGGTAGTTCTAGAGATTCCATAGAAATTGTAATTTAGAATGTTTTTAGAACGCTTTTCGCTCACTTCACCATTTTAAATTTCGAATTTTTTTTTATTTTGTTCTTAGAGAGCATTTACATCTTATAAGTAACTACAATGCCAATTTTCAAATTTCTAGCTCCTTCAGTATAAAGAAGATCTCAATTTTAAAACGTTTTTCGCTCTTGCCAATTTGCCACCATCACTTTTGAAATCGGTTCGGTAGTTCAAGAGATACCATAGAAATTGTAATTTAGAATGTTTTTAGAACGCTTTTCGCTCATTTCACCCTTTTAAATTTCGAATTTTTTTTTATTTTGTTCTTAGAGAGCATTTACATCTTATAAGTAATTACAACGCCAAATTTCAAATCGGTTCGGTAGTTCTAGAGATTCCATAGAAATTGTAATTTAGAATGGTTTTTAGAACTCTTTTAGCTCATTTCACCCTTTTAAATTTCGATTTTTTTTTTTTTTTTGTTCTTAGAGAGCATTTACATCTTATAAGTAACTACAACGCCAAATTTCAAATCGGTTCGGTAGTTCTAGAGATTCCATAGAAATTGTAATTTAGAATGTTTTTAGAACGTTTTTAGCTCATTTCACCCTTTTAAATTTCGATTTTTTTTTTTTTTTTTGTTCTTAGAGAGCATTTACATCTTATAAGTAACTACAACGCCAAATTTCAAATTTCTAGCTGCTTCAGTATAGAAAAGATCGCAATTTTAGAAGGTTTTTCGCTTCTGCACCCCCCTGGGGTAGTGGCACCGACATAAAATATAGCCTATGTTGGAGCAGGGGTTGTCACCATCAATTTGCCACCATCAATTTTGAAATCGGTTCGGTAGTTCTACAGATTACATCCTACAAATAAACAAACAAACAAACAAACAAACAAACAAAAAAACAATCTTTACTCCTTTATAATATTAGTATAGATTATAAAATCAAAATACATTAACATTTATAAAAAAAGGGGGATTTAGTAAGCTGTACTGCATTATTAGTAATGCAGAGTATATAGTAAGAGTATATAAGTGTAATATTTAGTACTGCATTATTAGTAATGCAGATATCCAATAACTGACATTTAAGAACCAGTAACTGACATCTGGTGTCAGACACCGGTAAAACAATTTTAATTTTAATGGTGTTTACTGCAAGATAAATTTAATTTATTATTATGTATTTTTAAACAGTTCAAATAATAGATTTCAACATTCTTTAATATAACTAATAACTAACAATTCTGTCAGAGACTAGTGAAATGAAATTCTAGGATCCAATAACTGGCAATCCCCATTAGGCTAAATTAAATAACTATAAACCCTAAATCAAGGCCCTAATATATCATATGGATTTTTAAACTAATTTCTACAAGTATAACTTTAAGAAAAAATATGAAATCAGATCAATATGAATAGTTCAGAAAAATAATATTCGAGCTACTATTTTTTTTCAGTAACTTCAATTGTTTCATTTTCCGAGATTAATCTGTGACAACAATTAGCAAAAAACCCAGTCGTCAAAAACGCATAGTTTTTTATTAAAGAGACTGTTGGAGCACGGATTGTCACCACCAATTTGCCCCCATTACTTTTCAAATCGGTTCGGTAGTTCTAGAGATTCCACAGAATTTGTAATTTAAAATGTTTTTAGAAGGCTTTTCGCTCCTACACCTTCCTGGAGTTAGTAACACCGACATAAAATATACCCTATGTTGGAGCAGGGGTTGTCACCATCAGTTTACCACCATCATTTTTGAAATCGGTTCGGTAGTTCCAGAGATTCCATAGAAATTGTAATTTAGAATATTTTTAGAACGCTTTTCGCTCATTTCACCCTTTTAAATTTCGATATTTTTTTATTTTGTTCTTAGAGAGCATTTACATCTTATAAGTAACTACAACGCCAAATTTCAAATCGGTTCGGTAGTTCTAGAGATTCCATAGAAATTGTAATTTAAAATGTTTTTAAAACGCTTTTCGCTCATTTCACCCTTTTAAATTTCGATTTTTTTTTTATTTTGTTGTTAGAGAGCATTTACATCTTATAAGTAACTACAACGCCAAATTTCAAATCGGTTCGGTAGTTCTAGAAATTCCATAGAAATTGTAATTTAGAATGTTTTTAGAACGCTTTTCGCTCATTTCACCATTTTATATTTCGAATTTTTTTTTATTTTGTTCTTAGAGAGCATTTACATCTTATAAGTAACTACAATGCCAAATTTCAAATCGGTTCGGTAGTTCTAGAGATTCCATAGAAATTGTAATTTAGAATGTTTTTAGAACGCTTTTAGCTCATTTCACCCTTTTAAATTTCGATTTTTTTTTTTTTTTGTTCTTAGAGAGCATTTACATCTTATAAGTAACTACAACGCCAAATTTCAAATCGGTTCGGTAGTTCTAGAGATTCCATAGAAATTGTAATTTAGAATATTTTTAGAACGTTTTTCGCTCATTTCACCCTTTTAAATTTCGATTTTTTTTTTTTTTGTTCTTAGAGAGCATTTACATCTTATAAGTAACTACAACGCCAAATTTCAAATCGGTTCGGTAGTTCTAGAGATTCCATAGAAATTGTAATTTAGAATGTTTTTAGAACGCTTTTCGCTCATTTCACCCTTTTAAATTTCGAATTTTTTTTTATTTTGTTCTTAGAGAGCATTTACATCTTATAAGAAACTACAACGTCAAACTTCAAATCGGTTCGGTAGTACTAGAGATTCCATAGAAATTGTAATTTAGAATGTTTTTAGAACGTTTTTCGCTCATTTCACCCTTTTAAATTTCGATTTTTTTTTATTTTGTTCTTAGAGAGCATTTACATCTTATAAGTAACTACAACGCCAAATTTCAAATTTCTAGCTGCTTCAGTATAGAAAAGATCGCAATTTTAGAACGTTTTTCGCTTCTGCACCCCCCTGGGGTAGTGGCACCGACATAAAATATAGCCTATGTTGGAGCAGGGGTTGTCACCATCAATTTGCCACCATCAATTTTGAAATCGGTTCGGTAGTTCTACAGATTACCTCCTACAAATAAACAAACAAACAAACAAACAAAAAAACAATCTTTACTCCTTTATAATATTAGTATAGATTATAAAATCAAAATACATTAACATTTATAAAAAAAGGGGGATTTAGTAAGCTGTACTGCATTATTAGTAATGCAGAGTATATAGTAAGAGTATATAAGAGTAATATTTAGTACTGCATTATTAGTAATGCAGATATCCAATAACTGACATTTAAGAACCAGTAACTGACATCTGGTGTCAGACACCCGTAAAACAATTTTAATTTTAATGGTGTTTACTGCAAGATAAATTTAATTTATTATTATGTATTTTTAAACAGTTCAAATAATAGATTTCAACATTCTTTAATATAACTAATAACTAACAATTCTGTCAGAGACTAGTGAAATGAAATTCTAGGATCCAATAACTGGCAATCCCCATTAGGCTAAATTAAATAACTATAAACCCTAAATCAAGGCCCTAATATTTCATATGGATTTTTAAACTAATTTCTACAAGTATAACTTTAAGAAAATATATGAAATCAGATCAATATGAATAGTTCAGAAAAATAATATTCGAGCTACTATTTTTTTTCAGTAACTTCAATTGTTTCATTTTCCGAGATTAATCTGTGACAACAATTAGCGAAAAACCCAGTCGTCAAAAACGCATAGTTTTTTATTAAAGAGACTGTTGGAGCACGGATTGTCACCACCAATTTGCCCCCATTACTTTTCAAATCGGTTCGGTAGTTCTAGAGATTCCACAGAAATTGTAATTTAAAATGTTTTTAGAACGCTTTTCGCTCCTGCACCTTCCTGGAGTTAGTAACACCGACATAAAATATACCCTATGTTGGAGCAGGGGTTGTCACCATCAGTTTACCACCATCATTTTTGAAATCGGTTCGGTAGTTCCAGAGATTCCATAGAAATTGTAATTTAGAATGTTTTTAGAACGCTTTTCGCTCATTTCACCCTTTTAAATTTCGATTTTTTTTTATTTTGTTCTTAGAGAGCATTTACATCTTATAAGTAACTACAACGCCAAATTTCAAATCGGTTCGGTAGTTCTAGAGATTCCATAGAAATTGTAATTTAGAATGATTTTAGAACGCGTTTCGCTCATCGCACACTTTTAAATTTCGATTTTTTTTAAATATTATTTTTAGAGAGCATTTACATCTTATAAGTAACTACAATGCCAAATTTCAAATTTCTAGCTCCTGCAGTATAAAAAAGATATCAATTTTAGAACGTTTTTCGCTCCTGCACCCCCCTAGGGTTAGTGACACCGACATAAAATATAGCCTAAGGTGGAGCAGGGGTTGTCACCATCAATTTGCCACCATCACTTTTGAAATCGGATCGGTAGTTCTAGAGATTCCATAGAAATTGTAATTTAGAATGTGTTTAGAACGCTTTTCTTTCATTTCACCCTTTTAAATTTCAATTTTTTTTTCGTTCTTAGAGAGCATTTACATCTTATATGTAATTACAACGCCAAATTTGAAATCGGTTCTGTAGTTCTAGAGATTCCATAGAAATTGTAATTTAGAATATTTTTAGAACGTTTTTCGCTCATTTCACCCTTTTAAATTTCGATTTTTTTTTTTTTGTTCTTAGAGAGCATTTACATCTTATAAGTAACTACAACGCCAAATTTCAAATCGGTTCGGTAGTTCTAGAGATTCCATAGAAATTGTAATTTAGAATGTTTTTAGAACGCTTTTCGCTCATTTCACCCTTTTAAATTTCGAATTTTTTTTTATTTTGTTCTTAGAGAGCATTTACATCTTATAAGAAACTACAACGTCAAACTTCAAATCGGTTCGGTAGTACTAGAGATTCCATAGAAATTGTAATTTAGAATGTTTTTAGAACGTTTTTCGCTCATTTCACCCTTTTAAATTTCGATTTTTTTTTTATTTTGTTCTTAGAGAGCATTTACATCTTATAAGTAACTACAACGCCAAATTTCAAATTTCTAGCTGCTTCAGTATAGAAAAGATCGCAATTTTAGAACGTTTTTCGCTTCTGCACCCCCCTGGGGTAGTGGCACCGACATAAAATATAGCCTATGTTGGAGCAGGGGTTGTCACCATCAATTTGCCACCATCAATTTTGAAATCGGTTCGGTAGTTCTACAGATTACATCCTACAAATAAACAAACAAACAAACAAACAAACAAACAAAAAAACAATCTTTACTCCTTTATAATATTAGTATAGATTATAAAATCAAAATACATTAACATTTATAAAAAAAGGGGGATTTAGTAAGCTGTACTGCATTATTAGTAATGCAGAGTATATAGTAAGAGTATATAAGTGTAATATTTAGTACTGCATTATTAGTAATGCAGATATCCAATAACTGACATTTAAGAACCAGTAACTGACATCTGGTGTCAGACACCGGTAAAACAATTTTAATTTTAATGGTGTTTACTGCAAGATAAATTTAATTTATTATTATGTATTTTTAAACAGTTCAAATAATAGATTTCAACATTCTTTAATATAACTAATAACTAACAATTCTGTCAGAGACTAGTGAAATGAAATTCTAGGATCCAATAACTGGCAATCCCCATTAGGCTAAATTAAATAACTATAAACCCTAAATCAAGGCCCTAATATATCATATGGATTTTTAAACTAATTTCTACAAGTATAACTTTAAGAAAAAATATGAAATCAGATCAATATGAATAGTTCAGAAAAATAATATTCGAGCTACTATTTTTTTTCAGTAACTTCAATTGTTTCATTTTCCGAGATTAATCTGTGACAACAATTAGCAAAAAACCCAGTCGTCAAAAACGCATAGTTTTTTATTAAAGAGACTGTTGGAGCACGGATTGTCACCACCAATTTGCCCCCATTACTTTTCAAATCGGTTCGGTAGTTCTAGAGATTCCACAGAATTTGTAATTTAAAATGTTTTTAGAAGGCTTTTCGCTCCTACACCTTCCTGGAGTTAGTAACACCGACATAAAATATACCCTATGTTGGAGCAGGGGTTGTCACCATCAGTTTACCACCATCATTTTTGAAATCGGTTCGGTAGTTCCAGAGATTCCATAGAAATTGTAATTTAGAATATTTTTAGAACGCTTTTCGCTCATTTCACCCTTTTAAATTTCGATATTTTTTTATTTTGTTCTTAGAGAGCATTTACATCTTATAAGTAACTACAACGCCAAATTTCAAATCGGTTCGGTAGTTCTAGAGATTCCATAGAAATTGTAATTTAAAATGTTTTTAAAACGCTTTTCGCTCATTTCACCCTTTTAAATTTCGATTTTTTTTTTATTTTGTTGTTAGAGAGCATTTACATCTTATAAGTAACTACAACGCCAAATTTCAAATCGGTTCGGTAGTTCTAGAAATTCCATAGAAATTGTAATTTAGAATGTTTTTAGAACGCTTTTCGCTCATTTCACCATTTTATATTTCGAATTTTTTTTTATTTTGTTCTTAGAGAGCATTTACATCTTATAAGTAACTACAATGCCAAATTTCAAATCGGTTCGGTAGTTCTAGAGATTCCATAGAAATTGTAATTTAGAATGTTTTTAGAACGCTTTTAGCTCATTTCACCCTTTTAAATTTCGATTTTTTTTTTTTTTTGTTCTTAGAGAGCATTTACATCTTATAAGTAACTACAACGCCAAATTTCAAATCGGTTCGGTAGTTCTAGAGATTCCATAGAAATTGTAATTTAGAATATTTTTAGAACGTTTTTCGCTCATTTCACCCTTTTAAATTTCGATTTTTTTTTTTTTGTTCTTAGAGAGCATTTACATCTTATAAGTAACTACAACGCCAAATTTCAAATCGGTTCGGTAGTTCTAGAGATTCCATAGAAATTGTAATTTAGAATGTTTTTAGAACGCTTTTCGCTCATTTCACCCTTTTAAATTTCGAATTTTTTTTTATTTTGTTCTTAGAGAGCATTTACATCTTATAAGAAACTACAACGTCAAACTTCAAATCGGTTCGGTAGTACTAGAGATTCCATAGAAATTGTAATTTAGAATGTTTTTAGAACGTTTTTCGCTCATTTCACCCTTTTAAATTTCGATTTTTTTTTTATTTTGTTCTTAGAGAGCATTTACATCTTATAAGTAACTACAACGCCAAATTTCAAATTTCTAGCTGCTTCAGTATAGAAAAGATCGCAATTTTAGAACGTTTTTCGCTTCTGCACCCCCCTGGGGTAGTGGCACCGACATAAAATATAGCCTATGTTGGAGCAGGGGTTGTCACCATCAATTTGCCACCATCAATTTTGAAATCGGTTCGGTAGTTCTACAGATTACCTCCTACAAATAAACAAACAAACAAACAAACAAAAAAACAATCTTTACTCCTTTATAATATTAGTATAGATTATAAAATCAAAATACATTAACATTTATAAAAAAAGGGGGATTTAGTAAGCTGTACTGCATTATTAGTAATGCAGAGTATATAGTAAGAGTATATAAGAGTAATATTTAGTACTGCATTATTAGTAATGCAGATATCCAATAACTGACATTTAAGAACCAGTAACTGACATCTGGTGTCAGACACCCGTAAAACAATTTTAATTTTAATGGTGTTTACTGCAAGATAAATTTAATTTATTATTATGTATTTTTAAACAGTTCAAATAATAGATTTCAACATTCTTTAATATAACTAATAACTAACAATTCTGTCAGAGACTAGTGAAATGAAATTCTAGGATCCAATAACTGGCAATCCCCATTAGGCTAAATTAAATAACTATAAACCCTAAATCAAGGCCCTAATATTTCATATGGATTTTTAAACTAATTTCTACAAGTATAACTTTAAGAAAATATATGAAATCAGATCAATATGAATAGTTCAGAAAAATAATATTCGAGCTACTATTTTTTTTCAGTAACTTCAATTGTTTCATTTTCCGAGATTAATCTGTGACAACAATTAGCGAAAAACCCAGTCGTCAAAAACGCATAGTTTTTTATTAAAGAGACTGTTGGAGCACGGATTGTCACCACCAATTTGCCCCCATTACTTTTCAAATCGGTTCGGTAGTTCTAGAGATTCCACAGAAATTGTAATTTAAAATGTTTTTAGAACGCTTTTCGCTCCTGCACCTTCCTGGAGTTAGTAACACCGACATAAAATATACCCTATGTTGGAGCAGGGGTTGTCACCATCAGTTTACCACCATCATTTTTGAAATCGGTTCGGTAGTTCCAGAGATTCCATAGAAATTGTAATTTAGAATGTTTTTAGAACGCTTTTCGCTCATTTCACCCTTTTAAATTTCGATTTTTTTTTATTTTGTTCTTAGAGAGCATTTACATCTTATAAGTAACTACAACGCCAAATTTCAAATCGGTTCGGTAGTTCTAGAGATTCCATAGAAATTGTAATTTAGAATGATTTTAGAACGCGTTTCGCTCATCGCACACTTTTAAATTTCGATTTTTTTTAAATATTATTTTTAGAGAGCATTTACATCTTATAAGTAACTACAATGCCAAATTTCAAATTTCTAGCTCCTGCAGTATAAAAAAGATATCAATTTTAGAACGTTTTTCGCTCCTGCACCCCCCTAGGGTTAGTGACACCGACATAAAATATAGCCTAAGGTGGAGCAGGGGTTGTCACCATCAATTTGCCACCATCACTTTTGAAATCGGATCGGTAGTTCTAGAGATTCCATAGAAATTGTAATTTAGAATGTGTTTAGAACGCTTTTCTTTCATTTCACCCTTTTAAATTTCAATTTTTTTTTCGTTCTTAGAGAGCATTTACATCTTATATGTAATTACAACGCCAAATTTGAAATCGGTTCTGTAGTTCTAGAGATTCCATAGAAATTGTAATTTAGAATATTTTTAGAACGTTTTTCGCTCATTTCACCCTTTTAAATTTCGATTTTTTTTTTTTTGTTCTTAGAGAGCATTTACATCTTATAAGTAACTACAACGCCAAATTTCAAATCGGTTCGGTAGTTCTAGAGATTCCATAGAAATTGTAATTTAGAATGTTTTTAGAACGCTTTTCGCTCATTTCACCCTTTTAAATTTCGAATTTTTTTTTATTTTGTTCTTAGAGAGCATTTACATCTTATAAGAAACTACAACGTCAAACTTCAAATCGGTTCGGTAGTACTAGAGATTCCATAGAAATTGTAATTTAGAATGTTTTTAGAACGTTTTTCGCTCATTTCACCCTTTTAAATTTCGATTTTTTTTTTATTTTGTTCTTAGAGAGCATTTACATCTTATAAGTAACTACAACGCCAAATTTCAAATTTCTAGCTGCTTCAGTATAGAAAAGATCGCAATTTTAGAACGTTTTTCGCTTCTGCACCCCCCTGGGGTAGTGGCACCGACATAAAATATAGCCTATGTTGGAGCAGGGGTTGTCACCATCAATTTGCCACCATCAATTTTGAAATCGGTTCGGTAGTTCTACAGATTACCTCCTACAAATAAACAAACAAACAAAATAACAATCTTTACTCCTTTATAATATTAGTATAGATTATA
Organism: Maratus michaelseni; assembly: GCA_963931845.1. Taxonomy (NCBI): domain Eukaryota; kingdom Metazoa; phylum Arthropoda; class Arachnida; order Araneae; family Salticidae; genus Maratus; species Maratus michaelseni. The sequence continues at coordinate 149,870,880 of OZ007598.1, read as the reverse complement.
AAATCAAAATACATTAACATTTATAAAAAAAGGGGGATTTAGTAAGCTGTACTGCATTATTAGTAATGCAGAGTATATAGTAAGAGTATATAAGAGTAATATTTAGTACTGCATTATTAGTAATGCAGATATCCAATAACTGACATTTAAGAACCAGTAACTGACATCTGGTGTCAGACACCGGTAAAACAATTTTAATTTTAATGGTGTTTACTGCAAGATAAATTTAATTTATTATTATGTATTTTTAAACAGTTCAAATAATAGATTTCAACATTCTTTAATATAACTAATAACTAACAATTCTGTCAGAGACTAGTGAAATGAAATTCTAGGATCCAATAACTGGCAATCCTCATTAGGCTAAATTAAATAACTATAAACCCTAAATCAAGGCCCTAATATTTCATATGGATTTTTAAACTAATTTCTACAAGTATAACTTTAAGAAAATATATGAAATCAGATCAATATGAATAGTTCAGAAAAATAATATTCGAGCTACTATTTTTTTTCAGTAACTTCAATTGTTTCATTTTCCGAGATTAATCTGTGACAACAATTAGCGAAAAACCCAGTCGTCAAAAACGCATAGTTTTTTATTAAAGAGACTGTTGGAGCACGGATTGTCACCACCAATTTGCCCCCATTACTTTTCAAATCGGTTCGGTAGTTCTAGAGATTCCACAGTAATTGTAATTTAAAATGTTTTTAGAACGCTTTTCGCTCCTGCACCTTCCTGGAGTTAGTAACACCGACATAAAATATACCCTATGTTGGAGCAGGGGTTGTCACCATCAGTTTACCACCATCATTTTTGAAATCGGTTCGGTAGTTCCAGAGATTCCATAGAAATTGTAATTTAGAATGTTTTTAGAACACTTTTCGCTCATTTCACCCTTTTAAATTTCGATTTTTTTTTTATTTTGTTCTTAGAGAGCATTTACATCTTATAAGTAACTACAACGCCAAATTTCAAATCGGTTCGGTAGTTCTAGAGATTCCATAGAAATTGTAATTTAGAATGATTTTAGAACGCGTTTCGCTCATCGCACACTTTTAAATTTCGATTTTTTTTAAATATTATTTTTAGAGAGCATTTACATCTTATAAGTAACTACAATGCCAAATTTCAAATTTCTAGCTCCTTCAGTATAAAAAAGATATCAATTTTAGAACGTTTTTCGCTCCTGCACCCCCCTAGGGTTAGTGACACCGACATAAAATATAGCCTAAGGTGGAGCAGGGGTTGTCACCATCAATTTGCCACCATCACTTTTGAAATCGGATCGGTAGTTCTAGAGATTCCATAGAAATTGTAATTTAGAATGTGTTTAGAACGCTTTTCTTTCATTTCACCCTTTTAAATTTCAATTTTTTTTTCGTTCTTAGAGAGCATTTACATCTTATATGTAATTACAACGCCAAATTTGAAATCGGTTCTGTAGTTCTAGAGATTCCATAGAAATTGTAATTTAGAATGGTTTTTAGAACGCTTTTCGCTCATTTCCCCCTTTGAAATTTCAATTTTTTTTTTACTTTGTTTTTAGAGAGCATTTACATCTTATAAGTAACTACCTCGCCAAATTTCAAATCGGTTCGGTAATTCTAGAGATTCCATAGAAATTGTAATTTAGAATGTTTTTAGAACGTTTTTCGCTCATTTCACCCTTTTAAATTTCGATTTTTTTTTTCGTTCTTAGAGAGCATTTACATCTTATAAGTAACTACAACGCCAAATTTCAAATCGGTTCGGTAGTTCTAGAGATTCCATAGAAATTGTAATTTAGAATGTTTTTAGAACGCTTTTCGCTCACTTCAGCATTTTAAATTTCGAATTTTTTGTTATTTTGTTCTTAGAGAGCATTTACATCTTATAAGTAACTACAATGCCAATTTTCAAATTTCTAGCTCCTTCAGTATAAAAACGATCTCAATTTTAAAACGTTTTTCGCTCTTGCACCCGCCTGGGGTTAGTGACACCGACATACAATATAGCCTATGATGGAGCAGGGGTTGTCACCATCAATTTGCCACCATCACTTTTGAAATCGGTTCGGTAGTTCAAGAGATACCATAGAAATTGTAATTTAGAATGTTTTTAGAACGCTTTTCGCTCATTTCACCCTTTTAAATTTCGAATTTTTTTTAAATTTTATTCTTAGAGAGCATTTACATCTTATTTGTAACTACAATGCCAAATTTAAAAATTTCTAGCTCCTTCAGTATAAACAAAATCGCAATTTTAGAAACTTTTTCACTCCTGCACCCCCTGCGGTTAGTGACACCGACATAAAATATAGCCTATGTTGGGGCAGGGGTTGTCACCATCAATTTGCCACCATCACTTTTGAAATCGGTTCCGTAGTTCTAGAGATTCCATAGAAATTGTAATTTAGAATGTTTTTAGAACGCTTTTCTTTCATTTCACCCTTTTAAATTTCGATTTTTTTTTTATTTTGTTCTTAGAGAGCATTTACATCTTATAAGTAATTACAACGCCAAATTTCAAATCGGTTCGGTAGTTCTAGAGATTCCATAGAAATTGTAATTTAGAATGTTTTTAGAACGCTTTTCGCTCATTTCACCCTTTTAAATTTCGAATTTTTTTTTATTTTGTTCTTAGAGAGCATTTACATCTTATAAGTAACTACAACGCCAAATTTCAAATCGGTTCGGTAGTTCTAGAGATTCCATAGAAATTGTAATTTAGAATGATTTTAGAACGCGTTTCGCTCATCGCACACTTTTAAATTTCGATTTTTTTTAAATATTATTCTTAGAGAGCATTTACATCTTATAAGTAACTACAATGCCAAATTTCAAATTTCTAGCTCCTTCAGTATAAAAAAGATATCAATTTTAGAACGTTTTTCGCTCCTGCAACCCCCTAGGGTTAGTGACACCGACATAAAATATAGCCTATGGTGGAGCAGGGGTTGTCACCATCAATTTGCCACCATCACTTTTGAAATCGGATCGGTAGTTCTAGAGATTCCATAGAAATTGTAATTTAGAATGTGTTTAGAACGCTTTTCTTTCATTTCACCCTTTTAAATTTAAATTTTTTTTTCGTTCTTAGAGAGCATTTACATCTTATATGTAATTACAACGCCAAATTTGAAATCGGTTCTGTAGTACTAGAGATTCCATAGAAATTGTAATTTAGAATGTTTTTAGAACGCTTTTCGCTCATTTCACCCTTTTAAATTTCGAATTTTTTTTTATTTTGTTCTTAGAGAGCATTTACATCTTATAAGAAACTACAACGTCAAATTTCAAATCGGTTCGGTAGTACTAGAGATTTCATAGAAATTGTAATTTAGAATGTTTTTAGAACGTTTTTCGCTCATTTCACCCTTTTAAATTTCGATTTTTTTTATTTTGTTCTTAGAGAGCATTTACATCTTATAAGTAACTACAACGCCAAATTTCAAATTTCTAGCTACTTCAGTATAGAAAAGATCGCAATTTTAGAACGTTTTTCGCTTCTGCACCCCCCTGGGGTAGTGGCACCGACATAAAATATAGCCTATGTTGGAGCAGGGGTTGTCACCATCAATTTGCCACCATCAATTTTGAAATCGGTTCGGTAGTTCTACAGATTACCTCCTACAAATAAACAAACAAACAAACAAACAAACAAACAAAAAAACAATCTTTACTCCTTTATAATATTAGTATAGATTATAAAATCAAAATACATTAACATTTATAAAAAAAGGGGGATTTAGTAAGCTGTACTGCATTATTAGTAATGCAGAGTATATAGTAAGAGTATATAAGAGTAATATTTAGTACTGCATTATTAGTAATGCAGATATCCAATAACTGACATTTAAGAACCAGTAACTGACATCTGGTGTCAGACACCGGTAAAACAATTTTAATTTTAATGGTGTTTACTGCAAGATAAATTTAATTTATTATTATGTATTTTTAAACAGTTCAAATAATAGATTTCAACATTCTTTAATATAACTAATAACTAACAATTCTGTCAGAGACTAGTGAAATGATATTCTAGGATCCAATAACTGGCAATCCCCATTAGGCTAAATTAAATAACTATAAACCCTAAATCAAGGCCCTAATATATCATATGGATTTTTAAACTAATTTCTACAAGTATAACTTTAAGAAAAAATATGAAATCAGATCAATATGAATAGTTCAGAAAAATAATATTCGAGCTACTATTTTTTTTCAGTAACTTCAATTGTTTCATTTTCCGAGATTAATCTGTGACAACAATTAGCAAAAAACCCAGTCGTCAAAAACGCATAGTTTTTTATTAAAGAGACTGTTGGAGCACGGATTGTCACCACCAATTTGCCCCCATTACTTTTCAAATCGGTTCGGTAGTTCTAGAGATTCCACAGAAATTGTAATTTAAATTTTTTTAGAACGCTTTTCGCTCCTGCACCTTCCTGGAGTTAGTAACACCGACATAAAATATACCCTATGTTGGAGCAGGGGTTGTCACCATCAGTTTACCACCATCATTTTTGAAATCGGTTCGGTAGTTCCAGAGATTCCATAGAAATTGTAATTTAGAATATTTTTAGAACGCTTTTCGCTCATTTCACCCTTTTAAATTTCGATTTTTTTTTATTTTATTCTTAGAGAGCATTTACATCTTATAAGTAACTACAACGCCAAATTTCAAATCGGTTCGGTAGTTCTAGAGATTCCATAGAAATTGTAATTTAAAATGTTTTTAAAACGCTTTTCGCTCATTTCACCATTTTAAATTTCGATTTTTTTTATTTTGTTGTTAGAGAGCATTTACATCTTATAAGTAATTACAACGCCACATTTCAAATCGGTTCGGTAGTTCTAGAGATTCCATAGGAATTGTAGTTTAGAATGGTTTTTAGAACGCTTTTAGCTCATTTCACCCTTTTAAATTTCGATTTTTTTTTATTTTGTTCTTAGAGAGCATTTACATCTTATAAGTAACTACAACGCCAAATTTCAAATCGGTTAGGTAGTTCTAGAGATTCCATAGAAATTGTAATTTAAAATGTTTTTAAAACGCTTTTCGCTCATTTCACCCTTTTAAATTTCGATTTTTTTTTATTTTGTTGTTAGAGAGCATTTACATCTTATAAGTAACTACAACGCCAAATTTCAAATCGGTTCGGTAGTTCTAGAAATTCCATAGAAATTGTAATTTAGAATGATTTTAGAACGCGTTTCGCTCATCGCACACTTTTAAATTTCGATTTTTTTTAAATATTATTTTTAGAGAGCATTTACATCTTATAAGTAACTACAATGCCAAATTTCAAATTTCTAGCTCCTTCAGTATAAAAAAGATATCAATTTTAGAACGTTTTTCGCTCCTGCACCCCCCTAGGGTTAGTGACACCGACATAAAATATAGCCTAAGGTGGAGCAGGGGTTGTCACCATCAATTTGCCACCATCACTTTTGAAATCGGATCGGTAGTTCTAGAGATTCCATAGAAATTGTAATTTAGAATGTGTTTAAAACGCTTTTCTTTCATTTCACCCTGTTAAATTTCGATTTTTTTTATTTTGTTCTTAGAGAGCATTTACATCTTATAAGTAACTACAACGCAAAATTTGAAATCGGTTCTGTAGTTCTAGAGATTCCATAGAAATTGTAATTTAGAATGGTTTTTAGAACGCTTTTCGCTCATTTCCCCCTTTGAAATTTCAATTTTTTTTTACTTTGTTTTTAGAGAGCATTTACATCTTATAAGTAACTACCTCGCCAAATTTCAAATCGGTTCGGTAATTCTAGAGATTCCATAGAAATTGTAATTTAGAATGTTTTTAGAACGTTTTTCGCTCATTTCACCCTTTTAAATTTCGATTTTTTTTTTCGTTCTTAGAGAGCATTTACATCTTATAAGTAACTACAACGCCAAATTTCAAATCGGTTCGGTAGTTCTAGAGATTCCATAGAAATTGTAATTTAAAATGTTTTTAAAACGCTTTTCGCTCATTTCACCCTTTTAAATTTCGATTTTTTTTATTTTGTTGTTAGAGAGCATTTACATCTTATAAGTAATTACAACGCCACATTTCAAATCGGTTCGGTAGTTCTAGAGATTCCATAGGAATTGTAGTTTAGAATGGTTTTTAGAACGCTTTTAGCTCATTTCACCCTTTTAAATTTCGATTTTTTTTTATTTTGTTCTTAGAGAGCATTTACATCTTATAAGTAACTACAACGCCAAATTTCAAATCGGTTAGGTAGTTCTAGAGATTCCATAGAAATTGTAATTTAAAATGTTTTTAAAACGCTTTTCGCTCATTTCACCCTTTTAAATTTCGATTTTTTTTTATTTTGTTGTTAGAGAGCATTTACATCTTATAAGTAACTACAACGCCAAATTTCAAATCGGTTCGGTAGTTCTAGAAATTCCATAGAAATTGTAATTTAGAATGATTTTAGAACGCGTTTCGCTCATCGCACACTTTTAAATTTCGATTTTTTTTAAATATTATTTTTAGAGAGCATTTACATCTTATAAGTAACTACAATGCCAAATTTCAAATTTCTAGCTCCTTCAGTATAAAAAAGATATCAATTTTAGAACGTTTTTCGCTCCTGCACCCCCCTAGGGTTAGTGACACCGACATAAAATATAGCCTAAGGTGGAGCAGGGGTTGTCACCATCAATTTGCCACCATCACTTTTGAAATCGGATCGGTAGTTCTAGAGATTCCATAGAAATTGTAATTTAGAATGTGTTTAAAACGCTTTTCTTTCATTTCACCCTTTTAAATTTCGATTTTTTTTTATTTTGTTCTTAGAGAGCATTTACATCTTATAAGTAACTACAACGCAAAATTTGAAATCGGTTCTGTAGTTCTAGAGATTCCATAGAAATTGTAATTTAGAATGGTTTTTAGAACGCTTTTCGCTCATTTCCCCCTTTGAAATTTCAATTTTTTTTTACTTTGTTTTTAGAGAGCATTTACATCTTATAAGTAACTACCTCGCCAAATTTCAAATCGGTTCGGTAATTCTAGAGATTCCATAGAAATTGTAATTTAGAATGTTTTTTGAACGCTTTTCGCTCACTTCAGCATTTTAAATTTCGAATTTTTTGTTATTTTGTTCTTAGAGAGCATTTACATCTTATAAGTAACTACAATGCCAAATTTCAAAATTTCTAGCTCCTTCAGTATAAACAAAATCGCAATTTTAGAAACTTTTTCACTCCTGCACCCCTGCGGTTAGTGACACCGACATAAAATATAGCCTATGTTGGGGCAGGGGTTGTCACCATCAATTTGCCACCATCACTTTTGAAATCGGTTCCGTAGTTCTAGAGATTCCATAGAAATTGTAATTTAGAATGTTTTTAGAACGCTTTTCTTTCATTTCACCCTTTTAAATTTCGATTTTTTTTTTATTTTGTTCTTAGAGAGCATTTACATCTTATAAGTAATTACAACGCCACATTTCAAATCGGTTCGGTAGTTCTAGAGATTCCATAGGAATTGTAGTTTAGAATGGTTTTTAGAACGCTTTTAGCTCATTTCACCCTTTTAAATTTCGAATTTTTTTATTTTGTTCTTAGAGAGCATTTACATCTTATAAGTAACTACAACGCCAAATTTCAAATCGGTTAGGTAGTTCTAGAGATTCCATAGAAATTGTAATTTAGAATGTTTTTAGAACGCTTTTCGCTCATTTCACCCTTTTAAATTTCGAATTTTTTTTTATTTTGTTCTTAGAGAGCATTTACATCTTTTAAGAAACTACAACTTCAAATTTCAAATCGGTTCGGTAGTACTAGAGATTCCATAGAAATTGTAATTTAGAATGTTTTTAGAACGTTTTTCGCTTATTTCACCCTTTTAAATTTCGATTTTTTTTTATTTTGTTGTTAGAGAACATTTACATCTTATAAGTAACTACAACGCCAAATTTCAAATCGGTTCGGTAGTTCTAGAAATTCCATAGAAATTGTAATTTAGAATGTTTTTAGAACGCTTTTCGCTCATTTCACCATTTTATATTTCGAATTTTTTTTTATTTTGTTCTTAGAGAGCATTTAAATCTTATAAGTAACTACAACGCCAAATTTCAAATCGGTTCGGTAGTTCTAGAGATTCCATAGAAATTGTAATTTAGAATGATTTTAGAACGCGTTTCGCTCATCGCACACTTTTAAATTTCGATTTTTTTAAAATATTATTGTTAGAGAGCATTTACATCTTATAAGTAACTACAATGCCAAATTTCAAATTTCTAGCTCCTTCAGTATAAAAAAGATATCAATTTTAGAACGTTTTTCGCTCCTGCAACCCCCTAGGGTTACTGACACCGACATAAAATATAGCCTATGGTGGAGCAGGGGTTGTCACCATCAATTTGCCACCATCACTTTTGAAATCGGATCGGTAGTTCTAGAGATTCCATAGAAATTGTAATTTAGAATGTTTTTAGAACGCTTTTCGCTCACTTCAGCATTTTAAATTTCGAATTTTTTGTTATTTTGTTCTTAGAGAGCATTTATATCTTATAAGTAACTACAATGCCAATTTTCAAATTTCTAGCTCCTTCAGTATAAAAACGATCTCAATTTTAAAACGTTTTTCGCTCTTGCACCCGCCTGGGGTTAGTGACACCGACATACAATATAGCCTATGATGGAGCAGGGGTTGTCACCATCAATTTGCCACCATCACTTTTGAAATCGGTTCGGTAGTTCAAGAGATACCATAGAAATTGTAATTTAGAATGTTTTTAGAACGCTTTTCGCTCATTTCACCCTTTTAAATTTCGAATTTTTTTTAAATTTTATTCTTAGAGAACATTTACATCTTATAAGTAACTACAATGCCAAATTTCAAAATTTCTAGCTCCTTCAGTATAAACAAAATCGCAATTTTAGAAACTTTTTCACTCCTGCACCCCTGCGGTTAGTGACACCGACATAAAATATAGCCTATGTTGGGGCAGGGGTTGTCACCATCAATTTGCCAACATCACTTTTGAAATCGGTTCCGTAGTTCTAGAGATTCCATATAAATTGTAATTTAGAATGTTTTTAGAACGCTTTTCTTTCATTTCACCCTTTTAAATTTCGATTTTTTTTTATTTTGTTCTTAGAGAGCATTTACATCTTATAAGTAATTACAACGCCACATTTCAAATCGGTTCGGTAGTTCTAGAGATTCCATAGGAATTGTAGTTTAGAATGGTTTTTAGAACGCTTTTAGCTCATTTCACCCTTTTAAATTTCGATTTTTTTTATTTTGTTCTTAGAGAGCATTTACATCTTATAAGTAACTACAACGCCAAATTTCAAATCGGTTAGGTAGTTCTAGAGATTCCATAGAAATTGTAATTTAGAATGTTTTTAGAACGCTTTTCGCTCATTTCACCCTTTTAAATTTCGAATTTTTTTTAAATTTTATTCTTAGAGAGCATTTACATCTTATAAGTAACTACCATGCCAAATTTCAAAATTTCTAGCTCCTTCAGTATAAACAAAATCGCAATTTTAGAAACTTTTTCACTCCTGCACCCCTGCGGTTAGTGACACCGACATAAAATATAGCCTATGGTGGAGCAGGGGTTGTCACCATCAATTTGCCACCATCACTTTTGAAATCGGATCGGTAGTTCTAGAGATTCCATAGAAATTGTAATTTAGAATGTTTTTAGAACGCTTTTCTTTCATTTCACCCTTTTAAATTTCAATTTTTTTTTTCGTTCTCAGAGAGCATTTACATCTTATATGTAATTACAACGCCAAATGTGAAATCGGTTCGGTAGTTCTAGAGATTCCATAGAAATTGTAATTTAGAATGGTTTTTAGAACGCTTTTCGCTCATTTCACCCTTTGAAATTTCAATTTTTTTTTTTACTTTGTTTTTAGAGAGCATTTACATCTTATAAGTAACTACAACGCCAAATTTCAAATCGGTTCGGTAGTTCTAGAGATTCCATAGAAATTGTAATTTAGAATGTTTTTAGAACGCTTTTCGCTCACTTCACCATTTTAAATTTCGAATTTTTTTTTATTTTGTTCTTAGAGAGCATTTACATCTTATAAGTAACTACAATGCCAATTTTCAAATTTCTAGCTCCTTCAGTATAAAGAAGATCTCAATTTTAAAACGTTTTTCGCTCTTGCCAATTTGCCACCATCACTTTTGAAATCGGTTCGGTAGTTCAAGAGATACCATAGAAATTGTAATTTAGAATGTTTTTAGAACGCTTTTCGCTCATTTCACCCTTTTAAATTTCGAATTTTTTTTTATTTTGTTCTTAGAGAGCATTTACATCTTATAAGTAATTACAACGCCAAATTTCAAATCGGTTCGGTAGTTCTAGAAATTTCATAGAAATTGTAATTTAGAATGGTTTTTAGAACTCTTTTAGCTCATTTCACCCTTTTAAATTTCGATTTTTTTTATTTTGTTGTTAGAGAGCATTTACATCTTATAAGTAATTACAACGCCACATTTCAAATCGGTTCGGTAGTTCTAGAGATTCCATAGGAATTGTAGTTTAGAATGGTTTTTAGAACGCTTTTAGCTCATTTCACCCTTTTAAATTTCGATTTTTTTTTATTTTGTTCTTAGAGAGCATTTACATCTTATAAGTAACTACAACGCCAAATTTCAAATCGGTTAGGTAGTTCTAGAGATTCCATAGAAATTGTAATTTAGAATGTTTTTAGAACGTTTTTCGCTTATTTCACCCTTTTAAATTTCGATTTTTTTTTATTTTGTTGTTAGAGAACATTTACATCTTATAAGTAACTACAACGCCAAATTTCAAATCGGTTCGGTAGTTCTAGAAATTCCATAGAAATTGTAATTTAGAATGTTTTTAGAACGCTTTTCGCTCATTTCACCATTTTATATTTCGAATTTTTTTTTATTTTGTTCTTAGAGAGCATTTAAATCTTACAAGTAACTACAACGCCAAATTTCAAATCGGTTCGGTAGTTCTAGAGATTCCATAGAAATTGTAATTTAGAATGATTTTAGAACGCGTTTCGCTCATCGCACACTTTTAAATTTCGATTTTTTTAAAATATTATTGTTAGAGAGCATTTACATCTTATAAGTAACTACAATGCCAAATTTCAAATTTCTAGCTCCTTCAGTATAAAAACGATCTCAATTTTAAAACGTTTTTCGCTCTTGCACCCGCCTGGGGTTAGTGACACCGACATACAATATAGCCTATGATGGAGCAGGGGTTGTCACCATCAATTTGCCACCATCACTTTTGAAATCGGTTCGGTAGTTCAAGAGATACCATAGAAATTGTAATTTAGAATGTTTTTAGAACGCTTTTCGCTCATTTCACCCTTTTAAATTTCGAATTTTTTTTAAATTTTATTCTTAGAGAGCATTTACATCTTATAAGTAACTACAATGCCAAATTTCAAAATTTCTAGCTCCTTCAGTATAAACAAAATCGCAATTTTAGAAACTTTTTCACTCCTGCACCCCTGCGGTTAGTGACACCGACATAAAATATAGCCTATGTTGGGGCAGGGGTTGTCACCATCAATTTGCCAACATCACTTTTGAAATCGGTTCCGTAGTTCTAGAGATTCCATAGAAATTGTAATTTAGAATGTTTTTAGAACGCTTTTCTTTCATTTCACCCTTTTAAATTTCAATTTTTTTTTTCGTTCTCAGAGAGCATTTACATCTTATATGTAATTACAACGCCAAATTTGAAATCGGTTCGGTAGTTCTAGAGATTCCATAGAAATTGTAATTTAGAATGGTTTTTAGAACGCTTTTCGCTCATTTCACCCTTTGAAATTTCAATTTTTTTTTTTACTTTGTTTTTAGAGAGCATTTACATCTTATAAGTAACAACAACGCCAAATTTCAAATCGGTTCGGTAGTTCTAGAGATTCCATAGAAATTGTAATTTAGAATGTTTTTAGAACGCTTTTCGCTCACTTCACCATTTTAAATTTCGAATTTTTTTTTATTTTGTTCTTAGAGAGCATTTACATCTTATAAGTAACTACAATGCCAATTTTCAAATTTCTAGCTCCTTCAGTATAAAGAAGATCTCAATTTTAAAACGTTTTTCGCTCTTGCCAATTTGCCACCATCACTTTTGAAATCGGTTCGGTAGTTCAAGAGATACCATAGAAATTGTAATTTAGAATGTTTTTAGAACGCTTTTCGCTCATTTCACCCTTTTAAATTTCGAATTTTTTTTTATTTTGTTCTTAGAGAGCATTTACATCTTATAAGTAATTACAACGCCAAATTTCAAATCGGTTCGGTAGTTCTAGAGATTCCATAGGAATTGTAGTTTAGAATGGTTTTTAGAACGCTTTTAGCTCATTTCACCCTTTTAAATTTCGATTTTTTTTTATTTTGTTCTTAGAGAGCATTTACATCTTATAAGTAACTACAACGCCAAATTTCAAATCGGTTAGGTAGTTCTAGAGATTCCATAGAAATTGTAATTTAAAATGTTTTTAAAACGCTTTTCGCTCATTTCACCCTTTTAAATTTCGATTTTTTTTTATTTTGTTGTTAGAGAGCATTTACATCTTATAAGTAACTACAACGCCAAATTTCAAATCGGTTCGGTAGTTCTAGAAATTCCATAGAAATTGTAATTTAGAATGATTTTAGAACGCGTTTCGCTCATCGCACACTTTTAAATTTCGATTTTTTTTAAATATTATTTTTAGAGAGCATTTACATCTTATAAGTAACTACAATGCCAAATTTCAAATTTCTAGCTCCTTCAGTATAAAAAAGATATCAATTTTAGAACGTTTTTCGCTCCTGCACCCCCCTAGGGTTAGTGACACCGACATAAAATATAGCCTAAGGTGGAGCAGGGGTTGTCACCATCAATTTGCCACCATCACTTTTGAAATCGGATCGGTAGTTCTAGAGATTCCATAGAAATTGTAATTTAGAATGTGTTTAGAACGCTTTTCTTTCATTTCACCCTTTTAAATTTCGATTTTTTTTTATTTTGTTCTTAGAGAGCATTTACATCTTATAAGTATCTACAACGCCAAATTTGAAATCGGTTCTGTAGTTCTAGAGATTCCATAGAAATTGTAATTTAGAATGGTTTTTAGAACGCTTTTCGCTCATTTCCCCCTTTGAAATTTCAATTTTTTTTTACTTTGTTTTTAGAGAGCATTTACATCTTATAAGTAACTACCTCGCCAAATTTCAAATCGGTTCGGTAATTCTAGAGATTCCATAGAAATTGTAATTTAGAATGTTTTTAGAACGCTTTTCTTTCATTTCACCCTTTTAAATTTCGATTTTTTTTTTATTTTGTTCTTAGAGAGCATTTACATCTTATAAGTAATTACAACGCCACATTTCAAATCGGTTCGGTAGTTCTAGAGATTCCATAGGAATTGTAGTTTAGAATGGTTTTTAGAACGCTTTTAGCTCATTTCACTCTTTTAAATTTCGATTTTTTTTTATTTTGTTCTTAGAGAGCATTTACATCTTATAAGTAACTACAACGCCAAATTTCAAATCGGTTAGGTAGTTCTAGAGATTCCATAGAAATTGTAATTTAGAATGTTTTTAGAACGCTTTTCGCTCATTTCACCCTTTTAAATTTCGAATTTTTTTTTATTTTGTTCTTAGAGAGCATTTACATCTTTTAAGAAACTACAACTTCAAATTTCAAATCGGTTCGGTAGTACTAGAGATTCCATAGAAATTGTAATTTAGAATGTTTTTAGAACGTTTTTCGCTTATTTCACCCTTTTAAATTTCGATTTTTTTTATTTTGTTGTTAGAGAACATTTACATCTTATAAGTAACTACAACGCCAAATTTCAAATCGGTTCGGTAGTTCTAGAAATTCCATAGAAATTGTAATTTAGAATGTTTTTAGAACGCTTTTCGCTCATTTCACCATTTTATATTTCGAATTTTTTTTTATTTTGTTCTTAGAGAGCATTTAAATCTTATAAGTAACTACAACGCCAAATTTCAAATCGGTTCGGTAGTTCTAGAGATTCCATAGAAATTGTAATTTAGAATGATTTTAGAACGCGTTTCGCTCATCGCACACTTTTAAATTTCGATTTTTTTAAAATATTATTCTTAGAGAGCATTTACATCTTATAAGTAACTACAATGCCAAATTTCAAATTTCTAGCTCCTTCAGTATAAAAAAGATATCAATTTTAGAACGTTTTTCGCTCCTGCAACCCCCTAGGGTTACTGACACCGACATAAAATATAGCGTATGGTGGAGCAGGGGTTGTCACCATCAATTTGCCACCATCACTTTTGAAATCGGATCGGTAGTTCTAGAGATTCCATAGAAATTGTAATTTAGAATGTTTTTAGAACGCTTTTCGCTCACTTCAGCATTTTAAATTTCGAATTTTTTGTTATTTTGTTCTTAGAGAGCATTTATATCTTATAAGTAACTACAATGCCAATTTTCAAATTTCTAGCTCCTTCAGTATAAAAACGATCTCAATTTTAAAACGTTTTTCGCTCTTGCACCCGCCTGGGGTTAGTGACACCGACATACAATATAGCCTATGATGGAGCAGGGGTTGTCACCATCAATTTGCCACCATCACTTTTGAAATCGGTTCGGTAGTTCAAGAGATACCATAGAAATTGTAATTTAGAATGTTTTTAGAACGCTTTTCGCTCATTTCACCCTTTTAAATTTCGAATTTTTTTTAAATTTTATTCTTAGAGAGCATTTACATCTTATAAGTAACTACAATGCCAAATTTCAAAATTTCTAGCTCCTTCAGTATAAAAAAAATCGCAATTTTAGAAACTTTTTCACTCCTGCACCCCTGCGGTTAGTGACACCGACATAAAATATAGCCTATGTTGGGGCAGGGGTTGTCACCATCAATTTGCCAACATCACTTTTGAAATCGGTTCCGTAGTTCTAGAGATTCCATAGAAATTGTAATTTAGAATGTTTTTAGAACGCTTTTCTTTCATTTCACCCTTTTAAATTTCGATTTTTTTTTTATTTTGTTCTTAGAGAGCATTTACATCTTATAAGTAATTACAACGCCACATTTCAAATCGGTTCGGTAGTTCTAGAGATTCCATAGGAATTGTAGTTTAGAATGGTTTTTAGAACGCTTTTAGCTCATTTCACCCTTTTAAATTTCGATTTTTTTTTATTTTGTTCTTAGAGAGCATTTACATCTTATAAGTAACTACAACGCCAAATTTCAAATCGGTTAGGTAGTTCTAGAGATTCCATAGAAATTGTAATTTAGAATGTTTTTAGAACGCTTTTCGCTCATTTCACCCTTTTAAATTTCGAATTTTTTTTAAATTTTATTCTTAGAGAGCATTTACATCTTATAAGTAACTACAATGCCAAATTTCAAAATTTCTAGCTCCTTCAGTATAAACAAAATCGCAATTTTAGAAACTTTTTCACTCCTGCACCCCTGCGGTTAGTGACACCGACATAAAATATAGCCTATGGTGGAGCAGGGGTTGTCACCATCAATTTGCCACCATCACTTTTGAAATCGGATCGGTAGTTCTAGAGATTCCATAGAAATTGTAATTTAGAATGTTTTTAGAACGCTTTTCTTTCATTTCACCCTTTTAAATTTCAATTTTTTTTTTCGTTCTCAGAGAGCATTTACATCTTATATGTAATTACAACGCCAAATTTGAAATCGGTTCGGTAGTTCTAGAGATTCCATAGAAATTGTAATTTAGAATGGTTTTTAGAACGCTTTTCGCTCATTTCACCCTTTGAAATTTCAATTTTTTTTTTTACTTTGTTTTTAGAGAGCATTTACATCTTATAAGTAACTACAACGCCAAATTTCAAATCGGTTCGGTAGTTCTAGAGATTCCATAGAAATTGTAATTTAGAATGTTTTTAGAACGCTTTTCGCTCACTTCACCATTTTAAATTTCGAATTTTTTTTTATTTTGTTCTTAGAGAGCATTTACATCTTATAAGTAACTACAATGCCAATTTTCAAATTTCTAGCTCCTTCAGTATAAAGAAGATCTCAATTTTAAAACGTTTTTCGCTCTTGCCAATTTGCCACCATCACTTTTGAAATCGGTTCGGTAGTTCAAGAGATACCATAGAAATTGTAATTTAGAATGTTTTTAGAACGCTTTTCGCTCATTTCACCCTTTTAAATTTCGAATTTTTTTTTATTTTGTTCTTAGAGAGCATTTACATCTTATAAGTAATTACAACGCCAAATTTCAAATCGGTTCGGTAGTTCTAGAAATTCCATAGAAATTGTAATTTAGAATGGTTTTTAGAACTCTTTTAGCTCATTTCACCCTTTTAAATTTCGATTTTTTTTTTTTGTTGTTCTTAGAGAGCATTTACATCTTATAAGTAACTACAACGCCAAATTTCAAATCGGTTCGGTAGTTCTAGAGATTCCATAGAAATTGTAATTTAGAATGTTTTTAGAACGTTTTTCGCTCATTTCACCCTTTTAAATTTCGATTTTTTTTTTTTTTTTTGTTCTTAGAGAGCATTTACATCTTATAAGTAACTACAACGCCAAATTTCAAATTTCTAGCTGCTTCAGTATAGAAAATATCGCAATTTTAGAAGGTTTTTCGCTTCTGCACCCCCCTGGGGTAGTGGCACCGACATAAAATATAGCCTATGTTGGAGCAGGGGTTGTCACCATCAATTTGCCACCATCAATTTTGAAATCGGTTCGGTAGTTCTACAGATTACCTCCTACAAATAAACAAACAAACAAACAAACAAACAAACAAAAAAACAATCTTTACTCCTTTATAATATTAGTATAGATTATAAAATCAAAATACATTAACATTTATAAAAAAAGGGGGATTTAGTATGCTGTACTGCATTATTAGTAATGCAGAGTATATAGTAAGAGTATATAAGAGTAATATTTAGTACTGCATTATTAGTAATGCAGATATCCAATAACTGACATTTAAGAACCAGTAACTGACATCTGGTGTCAGACACCGGTAAAACAATTTTAATTTTAATGGTGTTTACTGCAAGATAAATTTAATTTATTATTATGTATTTTTAAACAGTTCAAATAATAGATTTCAACATTCTTTAATATAACTAATAACTAACAATTCTGTCAGAGACTAGTGAAATGAAATTCTAGGATCCAATAACTGGCAATCCCCATTAGGCTAAATTAAATAACTATAAACCCTAAATCAAGGCCCTAATATATCATATGGATTTTTAAACTAATTTCTACAAGTGTAACTTTAAGAAAAAGTATGAAATCAGATCAATATGAATAGTTCAGAAAAATAATATTCGAGCTACTATTTTTTTTCAGTAACTTCAATTGTTTCATTTTCCGAGATTAATCTGTGACAACAATTAGCAAAAAACCCAGTCGTCAAAAACGCATAGTTTTTTATTAAAGAGACTGTTGGAGCACGGATTGTCACCACCAATTTGCCCCCATTACTTTTCAAATCGGTTCGGTAGTTCTAGAGATTCCACAGAATTTGTAATTTAAAATGTTTTTAGAAGGCTTTTCGCTCCTGCACCTTCCTGGAGTTAGTAACACCGACATAAAATATACCCTATGTTGGAGCAGGGGTTGTCACCATCAGTTTACCACCATCATTTTTGAAATCGGTTCGGTAGTTCCAGAGATTCCATAGAAATTGTAATTTAGAATATTTTTAGAACGCTTTTCGCTCATTTCACCCTTTTAAATTTCGATATTTTTTTATTTTGTTCTTAGAGAGCATTTACATCTTATAAGTAACTACAACGCCAAATTTCAAATCGGTTCGGTAGTTCTAGAGATTCCATAGAAATTGTAATTTAAAATGTTTTTAAAACGCTTTTCGCTCATTTCACCCTTTTAAATTTCGATTTTTTTTTTTATTTTGTTGTTAGAGAGCATTTACATCTTATAAGTAACTACAACGCCAAATTTCAAATCGGTTCGGTAGTTCTAGAAATTCCATAGAAATTGTAATTTAGAATGTTTTTAGAACGCTTTTCGCTCATTTCACCATTTTATATTTCGAATTTTTTTTTATTTTGTTCTTAGAGAGCATTTACATCTTATAAGTAACTACAATGCCAAATTTCAAAATTTCTAGCTCCTTCAGTATAAACAAAATCGCAATTTTAGAAAGTTTTTCGCTCCTGCACCCCCCTGCGGTTAGTGACACCGACATAAAATATAGCCTATGTTGGAGCAGGGGTTGTCACCATCAATTTGCCACCATCACTTTTGAAATCGGTTCGGTAGTTCTAGAGATTCCATAGAAATTGTAATTTAGAATGTTTTTAGAACGCTTTTCTTTCATTTCACCCTTTTAAATTTCGATTTTTTTTTATTTTGTTCTTAGAGAGCATTTACATCTTATAAGTAATTACAACGCCAAATTTCAAATCGGTTCGGTAGTTCTAGAGATTCCATAGAAATTGTAATTTAGAATGGTTTTTAGAACTCTTTTAGCTCATTTCACCCTTTTACATTTCGATTTTTTTTTTTTTGTTCTTAGAGAGCATTTACATCTTATAAGTAACTACAACGCCAAATTTCAAATCGGTTCGGTAGTTCTAGAGATTCCATAGAAATTGTAATTTAGAATGTTTTTAGAACGCTTTTCGCTCATTTCACCCTTTTAAATTTCGAATTTTTTTTTATTTTGTTCTTAGAGAGCATTTACATCTTATAAGAAACTACAACGTCAAATTTCAAATCGGTTCGGTAGTACTAGAGATTCCATAGAAATTGTAATTTAGAATGTTTTTAGAACGTTTTTCGCTCATTTCACCCTTTTAAATTTCGATTTTTTTTTATTTTGTTCTTAGAGAGCATTTACATCTTATAAGTAACTACAACGCCAAATTTCAAATTTCTAGCTGCTTCAGTATAGAAAAGATCGCAATTTTAGAAACTTTTCCGCTCCTGCACCCCCCTGCGGTTAGTGACACCGACATAAAATATAGCCTATGTTGGAGCAGGGGTTGTCACCATCAATTTGCCACCATCACTTTTGAAATCGGTTCGGTAGTTCTAGAGATTCCATAGAAATTGTAATTTAGAATGTTTTTAGAACGCTTTTCTTTCATTTCACCCTTTTAAATTTCGATTTTTTTTTATTTTGTTCTTAGAGAGCATTTACATCTTATAAGTAATTACAACGCCAAATTTCAAATCGGTTCGGTAGTTCTAGAGATTCCATAGAAATTGTAATTTAGAATGTTTTTAGAACGTTTTTCGCTCATTTCACCCTTTTAAATTTCGATTTTTTTTTTTTTTGTTCTTAGAGAGCATTTACATCTTATAAGTAACTACAACGCCAAATTTCAAATCGGTTCGGTAGTTCTAGAGATTCCATAGAAATTGTAATTTAGAATGTTTTTAGAACGTTTTTCGCTCATTTCACCCTTTTAAATTTCGATTTTTTTTTTTTTTTTGTTCTTAGAGAGCATTTACATCTTATAAGTAACTACAACGCCAAATTTCAAATTTCTAGCTGCTTCAGTATAGAAAATATCGCAATTTTAGAAGGTTTTTCGCTTCTGCACCCCCCTGGGGTAGTGGCACCGACATAAAATATAGCCTATGTTGGAGCAGGGGTTGTCACCATCAATTTGCCACCATCAATTTTGAAATCGGTTCGGTAGTTCTACAGATTACCTCCTACAAATAAACAAACAAACAAACAAACAAACAAACAAAAAAACAATCTTTACTCCTTTATAATATTAGTATAGATTATAAAATCAAAATACATTAACATTTATAAAAAAAGGGGGATTTAGTATGCTGTACTGCATTATTAGTAATGCAGAGTATATAGTAAGAGTATATAAGAGTAATATTTAGTACTGCATTATTAGTAATGCAGATATCCAATAACTGACATTTAAGAACCAGTAACTGACATCTGGTGTCAGACACCGGTAAAACAATTTTAATTTTAATGGTGTTTACTGCAAGATAAATTTAATTTATTATTATGTATTTTTAAACAGTTCAAATAATAGATTTCAACATTCTTTAATATAACTAATAACTAACAATTCTGTCAGAGACTAGTGAAATGAAATTCTAGGATCCAATAACTGGCAATCCCCATTAGGCTAAATTAAATAACTATAAACCCTAAATCAAGGCCCTAATATATCATATGGATTTTTAAACTAATTTCTACAAGTGTAACTTTAAGAAAAAGTATGAAATCAGATCAATATGAATAGTTCAGAAAAATAATATTCGAGCTACTATTTTTTTTCAGTAACTTCAATTGTTTCATTTTCCGAGATTAATCTGTGACAACAATTAGCAAAAAACCCAGTCGTCAAAAACGCATAGTTTTTTATTAAAGAGACTGTTGGAGCACGGATTGTCACCACCAATTTGCCCCCATTACTTTTCAAATCGGTTCGGTAGTTCTAGAGATTCCACAGAATTTGTAATTTAAAATGTTTTTAGAAGGCTTTTCGCTCCTACACCTTCCTGGAGTTAGTAACACCGACATAAAATATACCCTATGTTGGAGCAGGGGTTGTCACCATCAGTTTACCACCATCATTTTTGAAATCGGTTCGGTAGTTCCAGAGATTCCATAGAAATTGTAATTTAGAATATTTTTAGAACGCTTTTCGCTCATTTCACCCTTTTAAATTTCGATATTTTTTTATTTTGTTCTTAGAGAGCATTTACATCTTATAAGTAACTACAACGCCAAATTTCAAATCGGTTCGGTAGTTCTAGAGATTCCATAGAAATTGTAATTTAAAATGTTTTTAAAACGCTTTTCGCTCATTTCACCCTTTTAAATTTCGATTTTTTTTTTTATTTTGTTGTTAGAGAGCATTTACATCTTATAAGTAACTACAACGCCAAATTTCAAATCGGTTCGGTAGTTCTAGAAATTCCATAGAAATTGTAATTTAGAATGTTTTTAGAACGCTTTTCGCTCATTTCACCATTTTATATTTCGAATTTTTTTTTATTTTGTTCTTAGAGAGCATTTACATCTTATAAGAAACTACAACGTCAAATTTCAAATCGGTTCGGTAGTACTAGAGATTCCATAGAAATTGTAATTTAGAATGTTTTTAGAACGTTTTTCGCTCATTTCACCCTTTTAAATTTCGATTTTTTTTTATTTTGTTCTTAGAGAGCATTTACATCTTATAAGTAACTACAACGCCAAATTTCAAATTTCTAGCTGCTTCAGTATAGAAAAGATCGCAATTTTAGAAACTTTTCCGCTCCTGCACCCCCCTGCGGTTAGTGACACCGACATAAAATATAGCCTATGTTGGAGCAGGGGTTGTCACCATCAATTTGCCACCATCACTTTTGAAATCGGTTCGGTAGTTCTAGAGATTCCATAGAAATTGTAATTTAGAATGTTTTTAGAACGCTTTTCTTTCATTTCACCCTTTTAAATTTCGATTTTTTTTTATTTTGTTCTTAGAGAGCATTTACATCTTATAAGTAATTACAACGCCAAATTTCAAATCGGTTCGGTAGTTCTAGAGATTCCATAGAAATTGTAATTTAGAATGTTTTTAGAACGTTTTTCGCTCATTTCACCCTTTTAAATTTCGATTTTTTTTTTTTTGTTCTTAGAGAGCATTTACATCTTATAAGTAACTACAACGCCAAATTTCAAATCGGTTCGGTAGTTCTAGAGATTCCATAGAAATTGTAATTTAGAATATTTTTAGAACGTTTTTCGCTCATTTCACCCTTTTAAATTTCGATTTTTTTTTTTTTTTGTTCTTAGAGAGCATTTACATCTTATAAGTAACTACAACGCCAAATTTCAAATCGGTTCGGTAGTTCTGGAGATTCCATAGAAATTGTAATTTAGAATATTTTTAGAACGTTTTTCGCTCATTTCACCCTTTTAAATTTCGATTTTTTTTTTTGTTCTTAGAGAGCATTTACATCTTATAAGTAACTACAACGCCAAATTTCAAATCGGTTCGGTAGTTCTAGAGATTCCATAGAAATTGTAATTTAGAATGTTTTTAGAACGCTTTTCGCTCATTTCACCCTTTTAAATTTCGAATTTTTTTTTATTTTGTTCTTAGAGAGCATTTACATCTTATAAGAAACTACAACGTCAAACTTCAAATCGGTTCGGTAGTACTAGAGATTCCATAGAAATTGTAATTTAGAATGTTTTAAAACGTTTTTCGCTCATTTCACCCTTTTAAATTTCGATTTTTTTTTATTTTGTTCTTAGAGAGCATTTACATCTTATAAGTAACTACAACGCCAAATTTCAAATTTCTAGCTGCTTCAGTATAGAAAAGATCGCAATTTTAGAACGTTTTTCGCTTCTGCACCCCCCTGGGGTAGTGGCACCGACATAAAATATAGCCTATGTTGGAGCAGGGGTTGTCACCATCAATTTGCCACCATCAATTTTGAAATCGGTTCGGTAGTTCTACAGATTACCTCCTACAAATAAACAAACAAACAAAAAAACAATCTTTACTCCTTTATAATATTAGTATAGATTATAAAATCAAAATACATTAACATTTATAAAAAAAGGGGGATTTAGTAAGCTGTACTGCATTATTAGTAATGCAGAGTATATAGTAAGAGTATATAAGAGTAATATTTAGTACTGCATTATTAGTAATGCAGATATCCAATAACTGACATTTAAGAACCAGTAACTGACATCTGGTGTCAGACACCGGTAAAACAATTTTAATTTTAATGGTGTTTACTGCAAGATAAATTTAATTTATTATTATGTATTTTTAAACAGTTCAAATAATAGATTTCAACATTCTTTAATATAACTAATAACTAACAATTCTGTCAGAGACTAGTGAAATGAAATTCTAGGATCCAATAACTGGCAATCCCCATTAGGCTAAATTAAATAACTATAAACCCTAAATCAAGGCCCTAATATTTCATATGGATTTTTAAACTAATTTCTACAAGTATAACTTTAAGAAAATATATGAAATCAGATCAATATGAATAGTTCAGAAAAATAATATTCGAGCTACTATTTTTTTTCAGTAACTTCAATTGTTTCATTTTCCGAGATTAATCTGTGACAACAATTAGCGAAAAACCCAGTCGTCAAAAACGCATAGTTTTTTATTAAAGAGACTGTTGGAGCACGGATTGTCACCACCAATTTGCCCCCATTACTTTTCAAATCGGTTCGGTAGTTCTAGAGATTCCACAGAAATTGTAATTTAAAATGTTTTTAGAACGCTTTTCGCTCCTGCACCTTCCTGGAGTTAGTAACACCGACATAAAATATACCCTATGTTGGAGCAGGGGTTGTCACCATCAGTTTACCACCATCATTTTTGAAATCGGTTCGGTAGTTCCAGAGATTCCATAGAAATTGTAATTTAGAATGTTTTTAGAACGCTTTTCGCTCATTTCACCCTTTTAAATTTCGATTTTTTTTTATTTTGTTCTTAGAGAGCATTTACATCTTATAAGTAACTACAACGCCAAATTTCAAATCGGTTCGGTAGTTCAAGAGATTCCATAGAAATTGTAATTTAGAATGATTTTAGAACGCGTTTCGCTCATCGCACACTTTTAAATTTCGATTTTTTTTAAATATTATTTTTAGAGAGCATTTACATCTTATAAGTAACTACAATGCCAAATTTCAAATTTCTAGCTCCTTCAGTATAAAAAAGATATCAATTTTAGAACGTTTTTCGCTCCTGCACCCCCCTAGGGTTAGTGACACCGACATAAAATATAGCCTAAGGTGGAGCAGGGGTTGTCACCATCAATTTGCCACCATCACTTTTGAAATCGGATCGGTAGTTCTAGAGATTCCATAGAAATTGTAATTTAGAATGTGTTTAGAACGCTTTTCTTTCATTTCACCCTTTTAAATTTCAATTTTTTTTTCGTTCTTAGAGAGCATTTACATCTTATATGTAATTACAACGCCAAATTTGAAATCGGTTCTGTAGTTCTAGAGATTCCATAGAAATTGTAATTTAGAATGGTTTTTAGAACGCTTTTCGCTCATTTCCCCCTTTGAAATTTCAATTTTTTTTTTACTTTGTTTTTAGAGAGCATTTACATCTTACAAGTAACTACCTCGCCAAATTTCAAATCGGTTCGGTAATTCTAGAGATTCCATAGAAATTGTAATTTTGAATGTTTTTAGAACGTTTTTCGCTCATTTCACCCTTTTAAATTTCGATTTTTTTTTTCGTTCTTAGAGAGCATTTACATCTTATAAGTAACTACAACGCCAAATTTCAAATCGGTTCGGTAGTTCTAGAGATTCCATAGAAATTGTAATTTAGAATGTTTTTAGAACGCTTTTCGCTCACTTCAGCATTTTAAATTTCGAATTTTTTGTTATTTTGTTCTTAGAGAGCATTTACATCTTATAAGTAACTACAATGCCAATTTTCAAATTTCTAGCTCCTTCAGTATAAAAACGATCTCAATTTTAAAACGTTTTTCGCTCTTGCACCCGCCTGGGGTTAGTGACACCGACATACAATATAGCCTATGATGGAGCAGGGGTTGTCACCATCAATTTGCCACCATCACTTTTGAAATCGGTTCGGTAGTTCAAGAGATACCATAGAAATTGTAATTTAGAATGTTTTTAGAACGCTTTTCGCTCATTTCACCCTTTTAAATTTCGAATTTTTTTTAAATTTTATTCTTAGAGAGCATTTACATCTTATTTGTAACTACAATGCCAAATTTAAAAATTTCTAGCTCCTTCAGTATAAACAAAATCGCAATTTTAGAAACTTTTTCACTCCTGCACCCCCTGCGGTTAGTGACACCGACATAAAATATAGCCTATGTTGGGGCAGGGGTTGTCACCATCAATTTGCCACCATCACTTTTGAAATCGGTTCCGTAGTTCTAGAGATTCCATAGAAATTGTAATTTAGAATGTTTTTAGAACGCTTTTCTTTCATTTCACCCTTTTAAATTTCGATTTTTTTTTTATTTTGTTCTTAGAGAGCATTTACATCTTATAAGTAATTACAACGCCAAATTTCAAATCGGTTCGGTAGTTCTAGAGATTCCATAGAAATTGTAGTTTAGAATGGTTTTTAGAACGCTTTTAGCTCATTTCACCCTTTTAAATTTCGATTTTTTTTTATTTTGTTCTTAGAGAGCATTTACATCTTATAAGTAACTACAACGCCAAATTTCAAATCGGTTAGGTAGTTCTAGAGATTCCATAGAAATTGTAATTTAGAATGTTTTTAGAACGCTTTTCGCTCATTTCACCCTTTTAAATTTCGAATTTTTTTTTATTTTGTTCTTAGAGAGCATTTACATCTTATAAGAAACTACAACGTCAAATTTCAAATCGGTTCGGTAGTACTAGAGATTCCATAGAAATTGTAATTTAGAATGTTTTTAGAACGTTTTTCGCTCATTTCACCCTTTTAAATTTCGATTTTTTTTTATTTTGTTGTTAGAGAACATTTACATCTTATAAGTAACTACAACGCGAAATTTCAAATCGGTTCGGTAGTTCTAGAAATTCCATAGAAATTGTAATTTAGAATGTTTTTAGAACGCTTTTCGCTCATTTCACCATTTTATATTTCGAATTTTTTTTTATTTTGTTCTTAGAGAGCATTTACATCTTATAAGTAACTACAACGCCAAATTTCAAATCGGTTCGGTAGTTCTAGAGATTCCATAGAAATTGTAATTTAGAATGATTTTAGAACGCGTTTCGCTCATCGCACACTTTTAAATTTCGATTTTTTTTAAATATTATTCTTAGAGAGCATTTACATCTTATAAGTAACTACAATGCCAAATTTCAAATTTCTAGCTCCTTCAGTATAAAAAAGATATCAATTTTAGAACGTTTTTCGCTCCTGCAACCCCCTAGGGTTAGTGACACCGACATAAAATATAGCCTATGGTGGAGCAGGGGTTGTCACCATCAATTTGCCACCATCACTTTTGAAATCGGATCGGTAGTTCTAGAGATTCCATAGAAATTGTAATTTAGAATGTGTTTAGAACGCTTTTCTTTCATTTCACCCTTTTAAATTTCAATTTTTTTTTCGTTCTTAGAGAGCATTTACATCTTATATGTAATTACAACGCCAAATTTGAAATCGGTTCTGTAGTACTAGAGATTCCATAGAAATTGTAATTTAGAATGTTTTTAGAACGCTTTTCGCTCATTTCACCCTTTTAAATTTCGAATTTTTTTTTATTTTGTTCTTAGAGAGCATTTACATCTTATAAGTAACTACAACGCCAAATTTGAAATCGGTTCTGTAGTTCTAGAGATTCCATAGAAATTGTAATTTAGAATGGTTTTTAGAACGCTTTTCGCTCATTTCCCCCTTTGAAATTTCAATTTTTTTTTACTTTGTTTTTAGAGAGCATTTACATCTTATAAGTAACTACCTCGCCAAATTTCAAATCGGTTCGGTAATTCTAGAGATTCCATAGAAATTGTAATTTAGAATGTTTTTAGAACGTTTTTCGCTCATTTCACCCTTTTAAATTTCGATTTTTTTTTTCGTTCTTAGAGAGCATTTACATCTTATAAGTAACTGCAACGCCAAATTTCAAATCGGTTCGGTAGTTCTAGAGATTCCACAGAAATTGTAATTTAGAATGTTTTTAGAACGCTTTTCGCTCACTTCAGCATTTTAAATTTCGAATTTTTTGTTATTTTGTTCTTAGAGAGCATTTACATCTTATAAGTAACTACAATGCCAAATTTCAAAATTTCTAGCTCCTTCAGTATAAACAAAATCGCAATTTTAGAAACTTTTTCACTCCTGCACCCCTGCGGTTAGTGACACCGACATAAAATATAGCCTATGTTGGGGCAGGGGTTGTCACCATCAATTTGCCACCATCACTTTTGAAATCGGTTCCGTAGTTCTAGAGATTCCATAGAAATTGTAATTTAGAATGTTTTTAGAACGCTTTTCTTTCATTTCACCCTTTTAAATTTCGATTTTTTTTTATTTTGTTCTTAGAGAGCATTTACATCTTATAAGTAATTACAACGCCACATTTCAAATCGGTTCGGTAGTTCTAGAGATTCCATAGGAATTGTAGTTTAGAATGGTTTTTAGAACGCTTTTAGCTCATTTCACCCTTTTAAATTTCGATTTTTTTTTATTTTGTTCTTAGAGAGCATTTACATCTTATAAGTAACTACAACGCCAAATTTCAAATCGGTTAGGTAGTTCTAGAGATTCCATAGAAATTGTAATTTAGAATGTTTTTAGAACGCTTTTCGCTCATTTCACCCTTTTAAATTTCGATTTTTTTTTTATTTTGTTCTTAGAGAGCATTTACATCTTTTAAGAAACTACAACTTCAAATTTCAAATCGGTTCGGTAGTACTAGAGATTCCATAGAAATTGTAATTTAGAATGTTTTTAGAACGTTTTTCGCTTATTTCACCCTTTTAAATTTCGATTTTTTTTTATTTTGTTGTTAGAGAACATTTACATCTTATAAGTAACTACAACGCGAAATTTCAAATCGGTTCGGTAGTTCTAGAAATTCCATAGAAATTGTAATTTAGAATGTTTTTAGAACGCTTTTCGCTCATTTCACCATTTTATATTTCGAATTTTTTTTTATTTTGTTCTTAGAGAGCATTTAAATCTTATAAGTAACTACAACGCCAAATTTCAAATCGGTTCGGTAGTTCTAGAGATTCCATAGAAATTGTAATTTAGAATGATTTTAGAACGCGTTTCGCTCATCGCACACTTTTAAATTTCGATTTTTTTTAAATATTATTCTTAGAGAGCATTTACATCTTATAAGTAACTACAATGCCAAATTTCAAATTTCTAGCTCCTTCAGTATAAAAAAGATATCAATTTTAGAACGTTTTTCGCTCCTGCAACCCCCTAGGGTTACTGACACCCACATAAAATATAGCCTATGGTGGAGCAGGGGTTGTCACCATCAATTTGCCACCATCACTTTTGAAATCGGATCGGTAGTTCTAGAGATTCCATAGAAATTGTAATTTAGAATGTTTTTAGAACGCTTTTCGCTCACTTCAGCATTTTAAATTTCGAATTTTTTGTTATTTTGTTCTTAGAGAGCATTTATATCTTATAAGTAACTACAATGCCAATTTTCAAATTTCTAGCTCCTTCAGTATAAAAACGATCTCAATTTTAAAACGTTTTTCGCTCTTGCACCCGCCTGGGGTTAGTGACACCGACATACAATATAGCCTATGATGGAGCAGGGGTTGTCACCATCAATTTGCCACCATCACTTTTGAAATCGGTTCGGTAGTTCAAGAGATACCATAGAAATTGTAATTTAGAATGTTTTTAGAACGCTTTTCGCTCATTTCACCCTTTTAAATTTCGAATTTTTTTTAAATTTTATTCTTAGAGAGCATTTACATCTTATAAGTAACTACAATGCCAAATTTCAAAATTTCTAGCTCCTTCAGTATAAACAAAATCGCAATTTTAGAAACTTTTTCACTCCTGCACCCCTGCGGTTAGTGACACCGACATAAAATATAGCCTATGTTGGGGCAGGGGTTGTCACCATCAATTTGCCAACATCACTTTTGAAATCGGTTCCGTAGTTCTAGAGATTCCATAGAAATTGTAATTTAGAATGTTTTTAGAACGCTTTTCTTTCATTTCACCCTTTTAAATTTCGATTTTTTTTTTATTTTGTTCTTAGAGAGCATTTACATCTTATAAGTAATTACAACGCCACATTTCAAATCGGTTCGGTAGTTCTAGAGATTCCATAGGAATTGTAGTTTAGAATGGTTTTTAGAACGCTTTTAGCTCATTTCACCCTTTTAAATTTCGATTTTTTTTTTATTTTGTTCTTAGAGAGCATTTACATCTTATAAGTAACTACAACGCCAAATTTCAAATCGGTTAGGTAGTTCTAGAGATTCCATAGAAATTGTAATTTAGAATGTTTTTAGAACGCTTTTCGCTCATTTCACCCTTTTAAATTTCGAATTTTTTTTAATTTTGTTCTTAGAGAGCATTTACATCTTTTAAGAAACTACAACTTCAAATTTCAAATCGGTTCGGTAGTACTAGAGATTCCATAGAAATTGTAATTTAGAATGTTTTTCGCTCATTTCACCCTTTTAAATTTCGATTTTTTTTTATTTTGTTGTTAGAGAACATTTACATCTTATAAGTAACTACAACGCCAAATTTCAAATCGGTTCGGTAGTTCTAGAAATTCCATAGAAATTGTAATTTAGAATGTTTTTAGAACGCTTTTCGCTCATTTCACCATTTTATATTTCGAATTTTTTTTTATTTTGTTCTTAGAGAGCATTTACATCTTATAAGTAACTACAACGCCAAATTTCAAATCGGTTCGGTAGTTCTAGAGATTCCATAGAAATTGTAATTTAGAATGATTTTAGAACGCGTTTCGCTCATCGCACACTTTTAAATTTCGATTTTTTTAAAATATTATTCTTAGAGAGCATTTACAACTTATAAGTAACTATAATGCCAAATTTCAAATTTCTAGCTCCTTCAGTATAAAAAAGATATCAATTTTAGAACGTTTTTCGCTCCTGCAACCCCCTAGGGTTAGTGACACCGACATAAAATATAGCCTATGGTGGAGCAGGGGTTGTCACCATCAATTTGCCACCATCACTTTTGAAATCGGATCGGTAGTTCTAGAGATTCCATAGAAATTGTAATTTAGAATGTGTTTAGAACGCTTTTCTTTCATTTCACCCTTTTAAATTTCAATTTTTTTTTTCGTTCTTAGAGAGCATTTACATCTTATATGTAATTACAACGCCAAATTTGAAATCGGTTCTGTAGTACTAGAGATTCCATAGAAATTGTAATTTAGAATGGTTTTTAGAACGCTTTTCGCTCATTTCACCCTTTTGAAATTTAAATTTTTTTTTACTTTGTTTTTAGAGAGCATTTACATCTTATAAGTAACTACCTCGCCAAATTTCAAATCGGTTCGGTAATTCTAGAGATTCCATAGAAATTGTAATTTAGAATGTTTTTAGAACGTTTTTCGCTCATTTCACACTTTTAAATTTCGATTTTTTTTTTCGTTCTTAGAGAGCATTTACATCTTATAAGTAACTACAACGCCAAATTTCAAATCGGTTCGGTAGTTCTAGAGATTCCATAGAAATTGTAATTTAGAATGTTTTTAGAACGCTTTTCGCTCACTTCACCATTTTAAATTTCGAATTTTTTGTTATTTTGTTCTTAGAGAGCATTTACATCTTATAAGTAACTACAATGCCAATTTTCAAATTTCTAGCTCCTTCAGTATAAAAAAGATCTCAATTTTAAAACGTTTTTCGCTCTTGCACCCGCCTGGGGTTAGTGACACCGACATACAATATAGCCTATGATGGAGCAGGGGTTGTCACCATCAATTTGCCACCATCACTTTTGAAATCGGTTCGGTAGTTCAAGAGATACCATAGAAATTGTAATTTAGAATGTTTTTAGAACGCTTTTCGCTCATTTCACACTTTTAAATTTCGAATTTTTTTTAAATTTTATTCTTAGAGAGCATTTACATCTTATAAGTAACTACAATGCCAAATTTCAAAATTTCTAGCTCCTTCAGTATAAACAAAATCGCAATTTTAGAAACTTTTTCGCTCCTGCACCCCCCTGCGGTTAGTGACACCGACATAAAATATAGCCTATGTTGGAGCAGGGGTTGTCATCATCAATTTGCCACCATCACTTTTGAAATCGGTTCCGTAGTTCTAGAGATTCCATAGAAATTGTAATTTAGAATGGTTTTTAGAACGCTTTTAGCTCATTTCACCCTTTTAAATTTCGATTTTTTTTTTTATTTTGTTCTTAGAGAGCATTTACATCTTATAAGTAACTACAACGCCAAATTTCAAATCGGTTAGGTAGTTCTAGAGATTCCATAGAAATTGTAATTTAGAATGTTTTTAGAACGCTTTTCGCTCATTTCACCCTTTTAAATTTCGAATTTTTTTTTATTTTGTTCTTAGAGAGCATTTACATCTTATAAGAAACTACAACGTCAAATTTCAAATCGGTTCGGTAGTACTAGAGATTCCATAGAAATTGTAATTTAGAATGTTTTTAGAACGTTTTTCGCTCATTTCACCCTTTTAAATTTCGATTTTTTTTTATTTTGTTCTTAGAGAGCATTTACATCTTATAAGTAACTGCAACGCCAAATTTCAAATTTCTAGCTGCTTCAGTATAGAAAAGATCTCAATTTTAGAACGGTTTTGGCTTCTGCACCCCCCTGGGGTAGTGGCACCGACATAAAATATAGCCTATGTTCGAGCAGGGGTTGTCACCATCAATTTGCCACCATCAATTTTGAAATCGGTTCGGTAGTTCTACAGATTACCTCCTACAAATAAACAAACAAACAAACAAACAAACAAACAAAAAAACAATCTTTACTCCTTTATAATATTAGTATAGATTATAAAATCAAAATACATTAACATCTATAAAAAAAGGGGGATTTAGTAAGCTGTACTGCATTATTAGTAATGCAGAGTATATAGTTAGAGTATATAAGAGTAATATTTAGTACTGCATTATTAGTAATGCAGATATCCAATAACTGACATTTAAGAACCAGTAACTGACATCTGCTGTCAGACACAGGTAAAACAACTTTAATTTTAATGGTGTTTACTGCAAGATAAATTTAATTTATTATTATGTATTTTTAAACAGTTCAAATAATAGATTTCAACATTCTTTAATATAACTAATAACTAGCAATTCTGTCAGAGACTAGTGAAATGAAATTCTAGGATCCAATAACTGGCAATCCCCATTAGGCTAAATTAAATAACTATAAACCCTAAATCAAGGCCCTAATATATCATATGGATTTTTAAACTAATTTCTACAAGTATAACTTTAAGAAAAAATATTAGGATGGTTGCATTACAAATAGATTAGAAAAACACTTCCTTAATTTTAGAAATAAGATGGTTGCTTCAAAACGGCACTTTTTGTATTCTCAAAAGTTTCTTCCACATTAAATATGTTCTTGACCCTCTAATGGTGAATAAATTGACTCCAAAGTAAAAATAAGTGTCTCATTTACCACTAGATGACATTACTTTGCTGCATTTTACAACATAATGCTTATTTGAGTTAGATTTTTGCTCAAGTGTCAGCTACATGGTTAGGTGTCAATAACTGGGGATTTCACGCTATCATGTTATAGTTATCCAAACATCGTTAAAAAATTTCGACTTAGTCTACATAAAATTAGAAGCAATATAGCTAACATATAACATACAGTAATCATGTTGTTAAATTTCCGTAAATTTAACTTTTGTGGTTTGGATAGCTACTTTTAAGATTATTAACGTAAAATTAATTGTTTTCCTGTATTGAAAAACAAATTCGGCCCCAAAAGAGTTAAACATGAACATTCTTGTTTTAATCCTGTGCATGTCATTATCTTCAGTGAAATATCTGAATAATGAAAAATTTGGAATTTGGCTTTCTTTAAATAGTATTAAAAAGTACTAAATTTTAAAAGTCAATTAAAAGAAAAAGCTCGATTTTTTAGTCGAATCAAAAGTACCCGACTCCTTAAAATGCTAAAAATTTTATTTGATTACAAATCTAGGATATTTCAAATTCAAAAGGTACAAATATATCGAACACATATAGTAACTAAACTAAATTAACCAAAGAAAATTCTTTTACTGAATAATTAAAAGTTACTCACAATGTTTAGCTATTTTTTTAAACGAAGTCTTGTTATAGTTATTTACATCGTTACAAAGTTCGACTTATTCTAGATAAAGTTTGAAACAATATGCTTAACAGGAAACATGCAGTAATCATGTTAACTTTCAGAAGATTTAACTTTTGTGATTTGGATAGCTACTTTTAATATTATTAACATAAAAGTAATTTTTCTCAAAATTAAAAAAAAAAAATGTTCGGACCTGAAAGTGTTAAGGATGAACATTTTTGTTCTATGCTGTACATGCCAATTATCTGCAGTAAAATATCTGAATAATGCAAAATTTTGATTGCGATTCCGTTTAATTAGTATTAAAATTACTGGATTCTAAAAATCAATAAAAAATCCCCCAATTTTTTCGTCGAATAAAAAATACTCGGCTTCTTAAAACGCTAAAAATTTATTTGATTACAAATCTAGGATATTTCAAATTCAAAAGGTACAAATATATCGAACACATATAGTAACTAAGCTAAATTAACTCAAGAAAACTCTTTTACTGAATAATTAAAAGTTACTCACAATGTTCAGCTGATTTTACAAATGAAATCATGTTTTAGTTATTTAAACATCGTTACAAAATTCGACGTATTCTAGATAAAATTTGAAACAATATGCCTAACAGGAAACATGCAGTAATCATGTTAAATTTCAGTAGATTTAACTTTTGTGATTTGGACAGCTACTTTTAATATTATTAACGTAAAAGTAATTTTTTTCTAAAATTGAAAAACATGTTCGTCCCCGAAAGTATTAAAGGTGAAGATTTTTATTCTATGCTGTACATTATCTGCTGCATTATCTGCAGTAAAATATCTGAATAATGCAAAGTTTGAAATGCGGTGTTGTTTAATTAGTATTAAAAATTACTAAATTTTAAAAGCCAATAAAAAACCGCAATTGTTTGGTCGAATAAAAAGTCTCGGCTCTTTAAAACACTAAAAAAATTATTAGATCGCAAATATCGGATTTTTCAAATTCAAAAGGTACAGATACACTGAAAACAGAGAGTTCTAAGTTAAATTAATTCAAGAAAACTTTCTTACTAAATAATTAAAATTTACTCACAATGTTCAGCCAATTTTTCAAATGATATCGTGTTATAGCTATTCAAACATCGTTACAAAGTTCGACTTATTCCAGATAAAATTTGAAACCATATGCTTAACACGAAACATGCAGAAATTATATGATATATATTTTCATGATATATTTTCTTTAAAGGTTTATTTTATTTTATTTCATTTTAATGACAAAAGAATAACACACTTTACTGACCTATGAACAAATACGTCCAATATATGCGTGCGATCGTGATTTTCCTGTTCAATTGTTTCTCCTTTTTCAAAGAGACTGTATATAAAAATATCTTTTATAGCATTCAATGTTCATTTTGAAAATCACGCCTAATTTCATAACTGTAATTCATGATTTTTTTCACGAAAATTCCGTTATAATATGTTAATTTTGTGTGGGCTCCGAGTCCCATTATGGGAAATTTACCACTGTTTTTACGCTTTATAGAAAGCGCAAACTAGTGAATTTATTAAAAAAATATATAATTTTTGCTCTGTTTCTTTTTTCAGATAGGGTAACAGGAATACACAAAAAAAATCATTATTTAAACTATCTTTTAAGGATTTCGAAATTGATTTCTCAACGTATAATCATAATTTAATTAATATGAAACTATTAATTGATTAAAGAGTAATTTTTTTAAATATATTTTTTATTTATATTTTCTACTTTTTAATGTTTAAATATTTTATTGTTGCAACTTCACAGTCAGATATCCTTTTTTGACGCATCATTGAATAATTGTTGGGTGTTATGATGATCCCTCGTCACGGATATTTTATTTTTTAATCAGTTAACAAAAAGGAAAAAAAAATCGCCAAATTTTGGGGACTACGATTTCTGCTATGGTAACCCAGCAGTAGTTAAATTGATGGATTTAGTTCTTTTTCGTAGATCGTTGCTGTTCCCATTGTTGTTGTAACTCGTATACAATTGTAACGATAAAGAATATTCGGTGATTTATCACCTGTGGTAGGCTAATGGAAAAATGCCTTAAAATAAATTCATTA
Source organism: Maratus michaelseni (assembly GCA_963931845.1). Lineage (NCBI taxonomy): Eukaryota > Metazoa > Arthropoda > Arachnida > Araneae > Salticidae > Maratus > Maratus michaelseni. The sequence continues at coordinate 149,836,080 of OZ007598.1, read as the reverse complement.
ATTTATGATTAAGTTCTATAAATACTAAAATGTTGAACTGTCATCGGAAATACACATGTGTACATAAGATTTATAATTCCAGTCTGTCAGGAAGTGAACAAAAAAAAAAAAAAAAAAAAACGATTAATTATTTTTATTTTTACATACAAGAACGAACTTGAGTTAAATAAAACAGCGTAAAAACTAAAAAAAAAAAATGTTTTGGTCATGTTTATGTTTAGATTCAATCTTTAAGAAAATGTTCTCACACAGATCAGAAACAAATTTGTCAAAGGCGTATTTTATAACTGAATACAAACAAACCTCGTTTGTAAGTCACCTGGATAAAACGTCACTCCGCATATATTACGTCATGTTTGAAAAACCCCGACCATTTTCATACGCCTTTTCACACATTGTACTCCGCGTAACAAGCATTGAAATTTTCAATAAGAACACCTAACTTTGACACACTATTTGGATTCTTCGGTACATTTTACCTTTGGATATCAAGAGGGAAGTTATTTGGGGGAGAAGTTTAGGTATTAGGCAGATGGAAAGTTTTGAACTAATATATTAATTTATTTTTAATAGTTTCAAAACAGGTTGCAATTCCGATAATGTTTTAAGCATTAACTTCATAATTTATAGAGGAACGTCGTGTATTATGGAATACCGTTTACATTTGTGGCAATAAAACATCCCCCGATATTGTATAAAACGCGAAAACCGAATAGAATTTCAAAGTTCAACTATCTGCGAATAGTTTTTATAGACAAAAATTATTTTACAAAATTTCATCACCTGCAAGCAAATAATTAAAATAATAAACTTATTTTGAGGGTATTGTGAGATTGTCGGGAAATATGGAATAGGTAGTTAAAAATGAAGAAAACTAGCAAAATTTTACAAAAAAAAAAAAAAAAAAAAAAAAAAAAAAACAGATTTAATGGTATCAGGAGAACATAATCAAAATATAGTGTCTAGGTAGGCAGCCAATATACTCCAGTTCATACTTCAGATTTGCACAAATCACAAATAGAAGGATCTGTCTTTGCGCCACCATAATCATGGAATATTATAAGATATGGTATTCCCTATAACCCGACACCGCTGGTTTGGAAAATAATTACTCTATGTTAATTACTCTATGAATCGCGAACTAAAAAACGAGTATTACATCATAAACTGTTAATATTTTGGTGTAAATTTCAATGTAAAAATATTACTTGTAATGATGAATAAAATTTATTGAAAAATTACCTCCTGAAACTTACCAAACACGAAAAACAAATATTTATTCACACAACTCACCCTGATGCCGACCGACGAACTGGCGTTCTGGGGGGGGGGGGCGCATTCTGGAAACGTTCTTAAGTAGTTTATGTAGTTCCTCTGTAAATTATGAAATATGTAACAAAATATGTATTGTAAACTATAAAAAACAATAACAGAAATCAATTTCTAGACGTTTCAAGTGCACGACTATAAAATTTAAGCTCATTCTGCAAAGTAGTTTTGAGCCATACTTAACAACAACAACAAAAAAAAACTATGTGCATTAGTATTAAAAAAGAATTTAACATTTAATATTAGGAGTCCCAAGCTTTACGTCTGCATAATTCATAAACTTCTTCACCGAATAACATCCCGTTTGGTATCCGAAGATAAAATTTACCAAACAATCCAAATATGGGGTCAAAATGAGGAGTTTACAATGAAAACTTCAAAATTTGTTACAATTTTAATATGGTGAAGACCTCTAAGTTTATTTTTTAAAGCAAACATTGAAAGAAGATACAATTCTCAATCGAATGTCTATTTGTTTTTTTTATGCGACAATATGGTGATTAAAATGCATGGGGCTTTCTAATAAAAGAACGTATTGTAATCGAAATTTTTTTCGACTTCCGGTTTTCAACGGATTTAAACGTTTTAAAGGTCAGAGATCCCGAAAAACACGTTTTTACAAAATGTTTGTTTGTCCGTGCGTGTGTCGTCTTTGTATCATCGAAAAGTGTATGAAGTTGTGCATGGAATTGAACCAAATTTCATTTATATGTTTTTGGCTATGGCAAGCAGGTCCCAGTTGAATTTGGGGATATTCCACCGGAAAGAGGGGCTGTGATAGCAATCGTTGTTCAATGCTCATTATTGTATCACCAAAAAGTGTATCGAGTTATACATAGAATTGAACCAAATTTCAATTAAATGTTTTTGGGTTTGGCAAGCAGGTCTCAGTTGAATCTGGGGATACTCTGCAGGAAATGGGCACTGTGACAGCAATTTTTGTTCAATTTTCATTGTTGTATCATCAAAAAGTATATGAAGTTATCCATAGAATTGAGCCAAATTTTATTTATATGTTTTTCACTATGGCTTGCAGGTGCCAGTTGAATTTGGGGATATTCTGCCGGAAGGCGGCACTGTGATAGTTATTTTTGTTCCCATTATTGTATCATCAAAAAGTGTATGAAGTTATACATAAAATTGAACCAAATTTTATATATTTTTGACTATGGCTAGCAGCTTCCAGTTGAAGTTGGGGATATTCCTCCGGAAGGGAGCGCTGTGATAGCAATTTTTGTTCCATTTTCATTGTTGAATCATCGAAAAGTGTATGAAGTTATCCATAGAATTGAACCAAATTTTATTTATATGTTTCTCACTATGGCTTGCAGGTGCCAGTTAAATTTGGGGATATTCTGCCGGAAGGCGGCACTGTGGTAGTTATTTTTGTTCCCATTATTGTATCATCAAAAAGTGTATGAAGTTATGTATAGAATTGAATCAAATTATATATATATATATATATATATATATATGTTTTTGACTATGGTTAGCAGCTTCCAGTTGAAGTTGCGAATATTCCTCCGGAAAGGAGCGCTGTGATAGAAATTTTTGTTCCATTTTCATTGTTGAATCATCGAAAAGTGTATGAAGTTATCCATAGAATTGAACCAAATTTTATTTATATGTTTCTCACTATGCCTTGCAGGTGCCAAGTTGAATTTGGGGATATTCCGCCGGAAGGCGGCACTGTGGTAGTTATTTATGTTCCCATTATTTTATCATCGAAAAGTGTATGAAGTTATGTATAGAATTGAATCAAATTATATATATATATATATATATATATATATATGTTTTTGACTATGGTTAGCAGCTTCCAGTTGAAGTTGCGAATATTCCTCCGGAAAGGAGCGCTGTGATAGCAATTTTTATTCCATTTGCATTGTTGTATCATCGAAAAGTGTATGAAGTTATGCATAGAATTGTAACCAAATTTTATATATATGTTTCTGATTATGGTCAGCAGGTCCCAGTTGAATTTGGGGCTGTTCCGCCGAAAGGGTATAAAGATACCCTGTGATAGGGATTTTATCGATTTTTCGTACTTGTATTTTACATTGACTGCTCGAGCAACGAAGGGTGCTTATCATCCAGGTAATCCTGCGATTCGCAAGCAGCTGACGTACAAAAAATGACGAAGAATATTAATTTTGTCGATTCTGTGACAGCGAAATTTGAAATATTAACATTCATGAGATAGAAGAAAGTTTAAAGACTGGCACATCCGACTAGTTTTCTTTCTCTATTTTTATTTTGGCCAACTGCACCAAATTTTCTGATGCAAAATACGTACTATTAAGAACGAAAGGGTTAAATTCTATTACAATTAATATTTGCAGCAATCTAAATAAGTATGGGCCCCAAAAATTATGCAAAACCGATGATAAAGTGGCATGGCTGTCACATCTAACCAGTTTTAGAGACATCTTCTGATTTTATAATTTAAAAAAAAAAGTGAAAATTAAGAAATTGATAAAAATCCACTTTTGCAGATTAAAAGAAAAACAAGTAATATAAAAACTTTTTTTTAAAGTCAATTCCTACTTAGGTCAAATAGAATTTTTTTTCCAGCGATCTGCACGCTTCGCCACTGACGGTATTTATTCCTAAATTTATATCCTGCTAAATATCTTACATAAGAGAAATTTTTGAAATGTATTAAAAATTAAATAAAAAATAAATAGCTAAAATACCAAAAATTAATAGCTCGAAAAGTATTTCTCACAAAGTTGTTAGACAAACTGCGTTAGAAAGTTAAAAAAAATGTATTTTTCTTGATATAAATTTAAAATCTAATGATTATGCCGTTTTTCAAATATTGAATTTCAAAAATTACCAAACTTCACAATAAAGTGCCATAGCGATGTTTCAGTTAACGATAATACAGTTTTTTTTTCAAATATTAATTCATTAATTAAATTTAATTATTTAATTTTAGTTTTATATTTCATTTCTGTTCAAAAGTATAGACTCACTCCACATTTATAGTCTCCTTCGCCCGCGTGCCGCCTGATCTTCGTCCGTGAACAGCCCCATTATCTTTTTACGTGTGAAGGTGAGACTATAAATATGGAGTGAGTCTATCTTTTGAACAGAAATGAAATATAAAATTAAAATTAATTAATTAAATCAATTGTCATCCAGTACAAGTTTTAAAAAAATTATTTGAACTTGATAGGATGAATAGAAAATATTTTATTAACGATTGAAAATTTGAACAAGATATATAAATATATAGAGGGTGTGAGCTAATAGTAGGAATTGAATAAATAAATAAACGTTTAAAAGGAAGTAAATAGGAGCTTTGAACCCGGAAGTTTCGCCGCAGAAGAGAAAACATTTATCAATCGTGATATCATGTTCCGCAACCGTCACCTCAAAACCATTGCAAGTAAAAACTAGTCGTTGGGGGCCACCGTAATACTTACCCATCATGGATATGCATAATATAAAATATGAAAATAAATCATGTGTAAACTATTTATAAAATGCCTTGCAATTCGAATAAAATCGGGGCTTGATGACGTCCTAAACTTTAAATGCTCTATTACTGAATTGCGTAAGAGAAATATCCTCATAACTCCAAAAATGACAATCATATTAACTAACGGCTTAACGTCGGATTAAGCGTCTCATTTCCAATTAAAATATATCTTTTAATTGAAATTTGAATGAAATACAGCGTCACGAAAAATCGAAGAGTGTGGAAATAGAATTGCAAATATCTCGGCAACTCATTGTCCGATCGACTTCATTCTTTATGCAAAATTTATGTTTTTTTATCGCCTTTTATATTCACCCCTTAAAATAAACAATTTCGATTTTTTTTATATACCTTTTAAACTGAATTTTAAAGCATTTCTCTGTCATACTTTCTAAAATATGCTGAACTCCAAACAATGAAATATTTTAAACACATAAGGTATCCATCCAAACACCTTCGGAAGTGTTTTTTTGAAATTTTCGCTTTATACCAATTTTTTATAATGACATATAAGTTAAAACTTTGGAAACTATATAAAAATTTTAGCAATTACACATAAATAATTTTTTTAAAGTGAGAAATAGTCATAATTATGTGAAAAATTGATATTTGCGCAAAGCATGATAACTAAAAATCAAATCAATACATTCACATTTTGTAAATTGCATAATAAAGAGAATAACTTTCTCCAGTACATAGACTATTCGCACTATAATAGCATCTCTATATGATATGCTGTGGCACTTGAAGTGCTAATGTAATGAAAAATTCGCAAAATTTGTTGCAACTTTTTAACTTAGTTTAAATATAAAGCTAATTAATATATTATCATGGTTGTAGTCTATTCCCTCACTAAACATTTTAAAAACTAGTAGTTGGGGGCCACCGTAATACTTACCCATCATGGATATGCATAATGTAAAATATTAAAATAAAAAATGTGTAAACTACTTATAAAATGCATGATGACGTCATAAACTTTAAAGCAAAGGCTAACGAAAAAGAAAGGCTACCGCGGTGCTTTACGCGTATATTTTTTTACAGACCGCGAGAGTCACGTGATGCTCGAATACACCAATGGAAGTGTATGAAAAGAGCATCACGTCACTCTAGCGGTCTGTAAAAAAAGATAAGCGGGATGAACCGCGGTAGCCTGTCTTTTTCGTTAGCCTCGCTTTAAAGGCTCGATTACTGAATTGCTTAAAAGAAACATCCTTATAACTCCAAAAACAATAATCCTATTAACTAGCGGTTTATTGCATCTGATTAAGCGTCTCATTCCTAATTAAAATATATCTTTGAATTGAAATTTGGATGACATACAGGGTCATGAAAAATCGAAGGGTGTGGAAAATAGGATTACAAATATCTCGGCAACTCATTATCCGATCGACTTCATGCTTTATGAAAAATTTATGTTTTTTTTTATTGTCTTTTATATTCACTCCTTAAAATAAACAATTTCGAAAATTTTTATATACCTTTTATCAGAACGAATATTTCGAGAGTCCGAAAAAAAATAGTTCCGGTTAATCGAGGTTACTGAAATTCAATAAACTTCTTCCCATTATTACATACTAAGTACATACCAAATTTCAAGTCTCTATCTCAATTTTTTCGGGAGATAGAGCGTTTACAGACACACAGACACACACACAGACACACACAGACGGACGGCAAATTTTTTTTTTCTAAAAATATGTTTTTCGGAATCTCCAGTGTCTAAAACGTGTATATCCGTCATTTTTTTTTTTTTTCGATTTTCAAAACGATTACAAGACTTACCCTATACTACGTGTGATGGGTAAGTAATAAGTAAAATAAATTTCAAGACATTTCATGCGTAATATTTTGTTATAGGATGTTTTGCGTATAGTACATATCTTAAAAACTTCATTTTGAAGAAAAGCTAAAAATAACTTTTAAAACACAATTCTTACTAGTAAATAATAATTATATTATAAATTTTTAAAATTAACTCCATGTATTTTCTTGGACATATAATCCCATTTAAATGCTAAATCTCGAAAAAAAAGAATGTAAACATACATTTCATCTTACTTCCAGATGTAAAATTCTCCGGCAAGCTGTAACAGATGTAACTTTAAACAGCTGTAACTCGGGTTCTAATTAAGATACAGACACAATTAAAGCAGAATTCGATAAATAAAAGATCGGATTTTAATATTATTGCAAAAATGAAAAATCAATATTTTTTATCGAAAATGACGTTTTAAAGGTGTGTGGGTACCTTAAATGAAGAAAATAAAATAAAAATTAAAAATAAAGAGTGTAATATATATATATATATTAAATGTTTTTTTTTTTTCAAACTGTAATAACGTAAGTAAGATATTCATAATTGTATGCAGTTAAACATTTGTATCTAACTATCACTTTTAAACAGATACGTTGCTAGAATTTTTTTAAGGTGTAAAGATACTCCTTGATAGATTTACGAAGATTGAATTCAGTATTATAAAAGTACGAAAACAAAAGATAGTTATGAAAACAGTTTTGTAACAGGAAATATAGTTTTATTTATACTATTGCCTCAAATGTAATTTTTACACTCTTTTATTTATCTTAGTTTAATATTTTTAGAACTTAATTATAAATTAATAAATTAAGTCATTTTTCCGTTAGCCGGGCGCAGGTGATAAATCGCCTTTAAGTTTACACCTGTATACGACTTATACAAAAACAATGATGCACCAATCCACGCTGGCTAAAATAGATCAACTGGCTGCGAAACTGCAACAATGAAATATTTTAAATACTGAAACATAGAAAATAAAACATAATAAAAGATAGAGAGTGTAATCTCTTTATTCTAAAAAAAGTAACTAATTTATTGTGACCTTCTCTGTGTGACTTTTCGGATTATATATATATATATATATATATATATATATATATATATATATATATATATATATATAAGCTATGGAATATAAAAGAACGAAAACTAGTAGTTTTACATAGAAACATTGAAGCTGACAGTTTTTAAATTGAAGAATTATTTTAAGTGCTATTTATATACATTGTTGAAATAGATCAAAGTAGTTCAGTTAAAAAGCTTTATAAGATCAAACACTATACATAGCTGTTTAATCACATTTTAGAAGCATATACGGGGCTAGATTTGAATCACTTTTTAAATTTGTTTAATTTTTTGAGATGTCTTTTTTAAATTCTTTGTTCAAAATTTCAGTATTTCAATAGCAATTTATTTCACATTTCGAAAAAGTAATTTTTTAAAGCTGTTTTTGCCAAGTTTTAAAATTGTGCAAATAATATTTACAAATATATTTACACATGGATATTAAAAGAAAAAAGAGAACTTTAAAATAATTAAATTTTTACATGGGAATATAATTAAATGGGGGGGTGGGACATATGGAGGTATGCCAGCGTAGCTCATAGAGGGCAGAGCCCTCCTAGTAATAAAAAAATAGTCTTATATAAATTAATAATTTTATATAAGTTAGATCATGTTTATACGTTGTGAAAACTATATCGAAATACAGAATAGATAGTTTAAATTATGCTCTTTTCCCTTTCCTGTTGCCATATGTTAAAAGAAAATTAAAAACTATATATTTGTAATAAATGTATTACTTTGCGCTTTCGACCAAGCTTAAATCAAAGCGGCGAATTATCCATAATATGGGTCCATGCCAAATTAACGCGTTGTATCAGAAATTTTTTGGATTAACACAAACAACAGTTCTGAAATGAGACGTGATTTTTAAGAGAAATACTGATTATATTTCTTTTAAATGCTAAAAGGTGTAAATTAAAAACATAATAACAAATTAACCCTTTGTGTACTGAATTATGAATTCATGAAAATTTTATCTTCTAAAGCATTTTTCGTGAATTGTTGAAACTACATTAGAAGATTTCCATAATCATTTAATAAATTTTAGAGGGATTTTAGAATGATTGAAGGATTTAGGAGGATTCATTAAATTTGAATTTATAGTGATTTTGTGCAATATTTATAACCCCATTCAAATATTTTATTTTAAATATTTTTCTTAGTATTTTGTAGAATTAGGAAATGTACAAATATAACGTTCTTACAATAGAAATATACAAATATTTCCGAATTGAAAATCCCCCCCCCCCCCCAACGCCAAGAAATCTGAAAAGATGCAAAAGCAAAAGAAATCATCCTTTTAAAAATATTTTTGTTTTGTGTATCCAATAACGTTTTTGGAACGAGATAAATTAATGCATCTATAACTCATTCTAAACTAGTACTACTAATTGATGCATTAAATGAATTTTATAACAAGTTATTTTACTGGTACTTATAAGTACCTTCAGTAGATAAAGGGTTAAATTAGGTACTCTTATTAGGATGTTGGACATGTTTCGGATCACTCCGAGTCATTTTCAGAAACAAATGAGAATATTCCATAATTTCACGGGCTTTGAAGTTATTATTTAAAATGCTATCAATTAATTTTCGTGTACTTTTTTAAAAATTACGCACATTATCTTTTATTTTTACTTGGTTGTATATTTTCATATCTGTAACCATAGAGTATCTCAAGCCACAATTTTGGTAAGTTAAAGGATGCCGCATCGTTACATATTGTATTTTTGCGTGTTAGTATCTCTATGGTTTCTCTTATTATGGATGTATAGTGTAGACTGGAGGGAAAATTTATTTTACTTTCATTGAAATTTATTTGGATGGTTTCTTCTTGATATAATATTGCCAAGGCTGTTGTTTTTCTATTATACTTAATATCAGCTATATTCTCCATTTTTCTGTAACTTTTTTCCCTCCAGTCTATACTATCCACCCATAATAAGAGAAACCATAGAGATACTAACACGCAAAAATACACTATGTAACGATGTGGCATCCTTTCACTTACCGAAATTGTGGCTCGAGATACTCCATGGTTACAGATATGAAAATAAACAACCAAGTAAAAATAAAAGGTAACGTGCGTAATTTAAAAAAAAGTACATGAAAATTAATTGATAGCATTTTAAATAATAACTTCAAAGCCCGTGCAATTATGGAATATTCTCATTTGTTTTTGAAAATGACTCGGAAGTGAGGCGAAACATGTCCAACAACCTAATAAGAGTTGTATTAATTTGTATTATGTTGTTAATTTACAACTTTTAGCATTTAAAAGAAATATATTATTACAAGGTGTTATAATTTATTATAGAGAAACACTCAATGCTTATAAAAAAGTATTTAAAAAAAAACTACTTTTACTTTCACATATTATTCATACTATAATATGAGAACTTAATGATAGCACAAAAAAATCACTCACTTTACAATCTTGTGTAAGATGCAATAATCACCCTTAACCCTTTATCTACCGACGGTACTTTTAAGTACCATCAGAGAAAACTTTATATAAAATTTCTTTAATCTGTCTAATAATGATAATAAGGTTTTGTTTTTATACAAAATACTTTTCTGGATCACATTTAGAAAGCACAGCAAAACAGTGAAAGCTAAATATTTTATAAAGTGGTATTTTTCTCAACCTTTTACATAAGTGTAGATCTTCTCTTTTTAAAAATTGTTATATGAAAATTTTGCAACTATAAAAACCTTTCTATTTATTGATAGGATCACAATACATTTATTTACATTGTTCGGATAAAGAATTGTGATATTTCCTTAACAGCATTTTCTGTTAATTAATCTAATTATTCTTGTAAATATTTCACAAAAAGAGCTATTACTACCGCATTATTAAATCAGTTTTAATGAAAAACCTTATCTAAATTTCATATTATTATAATATAAATTGTCTAATATACCTTCAGACATCAAGGAAGATAATTATTGAGATTGAACAATTTGTTGATTCATAATTCGGTAGATAAAGGGTTAATTAGCTTCTTTTATGTTAGGAATTAAATCGATTGAAAGGGTATTTAAAAGGTATCTCACCCCCTTAAGATAACGTTCATATAACATGATATAATCAACTTAAATATAAACGTCTGAGGCTAAAAAAATAAACACATTCTCACCTTCTTTTTAGTGTATCCAAATCGTTATTTGCACAAAATGCATTTATTATAAATGAAAGTGCCAACTTCCTTTCCGATCGACTTCCTTTTTGGTCAACACCTAAAAGTCAACACGTAGGAAACTAAACTGTCGAAAGTTCGAAGTTCGAAAGATGGAGACCACACTCACTGTTATCAACCAACTGTTCGATTTCCGATCTTATCGTCTGCTTATCGTAAATTTAGGAAAATGTAAGACTGACTAGAAATAGCTGCACGTTTTTAATCAGTTTTTTTTTCTGAAAATTGCGAACAAAATTAAGAGATTAGTAAACTCGTGTAAAGATTTAGTACGAGTTTCGCATTTATTATTATACAGAGGGCGTCAGAAAAATGCATACACACTTTGAATGATTATAACTCCAGTTTTTATCGACACATAATTAATATTTCAAGAGCAAAAGAATCTACGTAAAATGTATAACTTTTCCTGCTACCGCAGATGTTCAAAATTATTACCGTTCTGGTCAATACACTGCTTATAACGGTGGGCGATTCACAAACTTCAACAAACATTTCATTTGGTGTTGTGACCCATTCTTGCTCAATTGATGTCTATGAACATCCATTCGTTTCAAACTTATCTTTTATCCGATATCTTTTATCCGTACGTCGCATAGAAGGACCTGCCTGAAACATCCTGCGATATTGTTTTTGCACTTCTGCTGCATTTTCATACTTACAATAGTATTTAAAACACATTTTCTTTTTACTTTCTTCAGTCTTTACAAGAAGAAAATATTGGATTCATGAAAATTTTTGACTTCCGGGTTGCGACGGATTTATACGTTTTAGAAGGTCCTGAACACGACTTGACTGTTTTTAGAAAATGTGTGTCTGTCTGTGACAAAAATTTTGTGGGCTCTCTGTCTCAGAACTAGTGCACGGAATTTAATAAAACTTTATATTCAGTTAGTTTCTGATATAAATTGGAGCTAATTAGTTTTTGTCGAAAATCGCCCGACAGGTGGCGCTGCTATGCTGCATTTTTCGCGATTTCCGCAATAGCCCTATCTCAAGAACGAATGCACTTATTTTCATCAAGCTTCAGATTCAGTTAGACCTTGATATAAATAGATTTGGATTATGTTTTGGTGCAGCTATTCCAACAGGTGGCGCTGCTATACCACTTTTTTCATTATTTTTACGATAGCTATATCTCAAGAACTATTGCACGGAATTTCACCAAACTTCAGATTCCGTTAGACCTTGACAAAAATAGATGCTGCTTACGTTTTGGTGTAAATAGCCCAACAGGTGGCGCTGCTAAGCTACTTTTTTCATTGTTATCACGATAACTATATCACAAGAAATAATGCTCGGATTTTCATCAAACTTCAGATTCAGTTAGACGTTGATATAAGTTGTTGTTGATTAGGTTTTCGTCTAACTTTCCCAACAAGTGGCGCTGCTATGCTGCATTCTGCAAGATTTACACGATTTTAGCAATAGTCATATCTCAAAAACTAATGCACGGAATTTAATTAAACTTTAGATTCAGTTAGACCTTGATATAAATTGGTGATGTTTATTTTTAGTGTGCGCGAAACCTGTGTGAGATAGAAGAAAGTTTTGGGTTGGCATATCCGACTAGTTTCAAAGGTTAACCTTGATCCACTCATTATTTCCAATTAATGACACTTTGAAAAGAAAGAAAAAATAGAAAGTTATGACCCGTTAAACAGTGTATGTATACATTTTGCTGTCGTACCCTGTAGTAGAACCAAGGCGGATCTACAGAATCTTGATAGGGGGAGGAACGATTTTAGAAATTTGGAGGTTCAAATCTGACTCGCCGTTCGAGTCTGGTCAGGGCTAATTTTTTTTCATTGTGGGTCAGGTTAAGTTTTACTTATTTGCTGCTTGTCAAATTCGGGTCGGGTTATCTTCTACTTTTTTGCTGCGGGTGAAGTTCGGATCGGGTTAACTTCTACTATTTTGCTGCGGGTCAAATTCGTGTTGGGTTAACTTCTACTTTTTTGCTGCGGTCGGGTTGACTTATATAATTTCGGGTTCGGGTTGTGTTTGTTCTCTGGAGAGTCGGGTTCGGGTTGAACCGATTTTTCAAAAGAAAGCATAAAATATTTTTTACGATAAAAGCTATATACAGTAAAAGCTTCAAAACGGACACTCCCAAATAGCGGAAACCTTTATTTAATAGGGAATACTTTTAATCTTTTATATTGTAAAATCTCTACCTAGCGGATACCTAGGAACGCAGGAATTTCTTTCAGTCACATCGAAGTTTCGGGTAAATCGAACTTTTTGAAATCCCCTACAAACCACACAACCTTCTTTTTCAGCTCGTTAATGTCGAGTTATTTTAAAGTTTAAATGTAAGAGACATTCTTTAAGAGTAAGTTTAAAATGACAAAAAGTAAGAATATTTGAAGTTATGTATACTATAGAATATCGTGTGCATAGCATTTATCCTTCATTTACAGAGATATACAAAATAATTCGGTTTTTGTACTGTCTGTGAGTAATAATTATTGGAAGTGCATATTCAGTCATGCTATCTATATATTTTATGCTATCTATATAGCAAAGGCTTTTTCAGTCAACTCACATAAAATTGTGTCCAATACGCATGCGTAAACTTAAATCTAGAACCTAACCAGTTTCAGAGCACTCTCAAATACGGAAACAGTGTCTGAGTGGTAAAAGGCGCGTTTCTTCTCTGTTCTGATTTTTGTGTGGGTTCGATCCCCGCTATGGACAGAATGATTATTCTTATTTTATTGGCAATAATTCACTTTAACAATGCCATATTTGATTCAGGAGGAAAATTTATATAATTTGTATTTTTTTTTATTAGAATGCTTTATAATTAAGTAAACGTTAACACCCAAGAATATTTTGTTTTAATTACTCAATAAAAAATATGTATTATTAATCGTTAGCTGCAAACAGCAAATTTTAAATTCGGGGTTTTAGAATCAAACTGATAAAAATAATTTAGTGAAAATTTTTAAAGGTCGAGTAGTTAAATAATAATAATAATAATAAGAAGAAATACTAAAAAATATCCATACAATGAATTATAAAAAAAAAAAAAATGAAACTGGATATACTTATAAAGATTATAATATGTTTCAAATTGTTCTTTTAAGTAATGGCATTTTCATTTCCTTAGCATATTCTTTTTTTAGCTCTACAATTGTAATTTTTTAATAGTCAATTAAAACCTTCATTGTTTTAAAATAGCTCTCTAAAATGTGTGGAACTAAGTATTTGCAAATTCCTTTAATTTTTCCAACGTATAAATGAAAATAAGACTTTTGCGTTGAAATTTCTCAAAGTAAGCTGGATATTGTAGATATCCTGACAGTTTTGCATTTGTTCTATATCTAATTATTTCAGAATAGGGCTCTCTGTTCATGTGTTTGATTCTCTTATTTTAAAACAGATGGTGTCATTAACGCTATCGGCAGTAATAACATCCTAAGCCTAATCTTATATATTAAAAGGAAAAGGGATTTCCGTCAAATTTATTTGTCACCCGAATTTGCGAATTACGATGCGTAAACTTAAATCTAGAGCCTAACCAGTTTTAGAACACACTCAAATGCGAAAACGGTCGCGTTTCTTCTCAGTTCCGATTATCGCGTGGGTTCGATCGCCGCTATGGACAGAATGATTTTTCTTATTTTACTTGAATTATTCTTCTAAAATTTCGGTACTAACAAGTTGTTTGCCGTCAAATTTTGACGGATTCCATCTAGTGTGTTTTTAAATTTAACTAATTTTTTGCGTTTTACGTGTTGCGTATAAATTATATACGTAGATCACATACAGGGTTACACAAAATAATCGGTTACAGTACTGGTCTATGAACAATAATTGCTGGAAGTGCATTTTCTGTTGAGGTGTGCGTTTTTAAATTGAACTAATTTTTTACATATTAATTGGCGTGTGTATAAATGCTATAGATAATATACAGGGCAGCACAAAAGATTTCAAGTATATTACCGTTTACTGACGGAAATTGCTGATAGGGAATTTTCAACTGCGTTAGACGTTTCTTAACTGAACTAAATTTTTGCACGCTATGTAATGTTTATACAAATATACAGATTATATACAGGGCTGCACAAACGAATTCGGATATTTTTCCAATTTGGAGAAAAATCGTCTGCGGTTTATTTTAATAATGTTCTACTATTTCAAACATATTTAAATTGATACATAATATCACTAAGATAAATTAGGCTTACTATGGAATATTGTGTGTGTATCATTCATTTATAAGGACACACAAAATAATTCGTGTGGTCTGTTAACGATAATTGCTGGAAGTGAGTTTTCAGTTGCTGAACGCGTTTTTAAATTTAATTCATTTTTTGTCTATTACTTGGCGTGTATAAATTCTATAGATCCTATACAGGGCAGCACAAAAGTTTTCGAGTGCATATCCATTTTTTGAAGGAAATTCCAGAATGGGGATTTTAAACTGGGCTACGACTTTCCTAACTGAACTAAATTTTTGCCTATTGTGTAGTATATATACAAATCTATGGATCATATACAGGTTTGAAGAAAAGAATTTGGATATTTTCCTGCTATAGATGGTAACTGGTGACATTGGGTTTTCAAATATGTTATGCGTTTACCAAATTGTTTACTTAAACATCATCTTTCACATTATTAAACAGTGAATAGTTGGTACAATAATCTGAATGTGTTGGAGAGTGTTTCATAATTTATGTTTGATGTATGTTTATTCTTCCGTGTCAACATTTTTCAAACATAGTTGAAAAGTGTTTATGACTTCGGTTTGTCTGACGTCTAATTGCATTGCGACGTCTGCGTGTCCGTCTGTATGTACTCTCCCAACTCTCCTAAATATACTCGGATTGTCTTGTAAATGATAAACTGGCTGACCCACTCGGCGTTGCCCGGGCCCGTGATAGTAAATTTAAAAAAAAATCAAGTTTTTATTATTTCATATCTTTAACCCGATTTTGTATGAAATTATATTTTTAAATAAAAAGTTCACGAAAAAATATTGATGTTTGGTGATAAAAACGCTCATTTTCTTGTTCTTTTTGTCCGAACTCTTTGAAATCTTTATTGGTTATAAATAGAACGGTTTTACAGCCCGTGTAAAAATTTCGTGAAAAAATATTGTTATCTATTTGTAAAAGAAATGTTTTGTTCTCGCTTTTTTGTTTGTTTTGTTTGTTTGTTTTCACGTCCGCTCCTTTAACATAGCAATAAAAAAATTGTTCCCATCTTTCGAACACTCTGACATTTCAATCGGTTATAAATATAACTGTATCCAAGCTCGCTTTAAAATTTTACGAAAAATATGCATATTTAGTAGTGAAAACATGAGTTCTTAAAAAAAAGAGCTTTCAACGCAATGGTCATATTACGCCATCCGTTTTGAATCAACCCTTTTCAATCCCCCTAGGCTAAACAGCTCTACGCAAAACAATTGAGGGCTAAACAAATTTCCCGTTTCGGAGGGTAGAAGCCTTAAAAAAAGTTGAAGCATGCGCAAAGAGACGATTTTCGTGTGGAAAAGAGAGTTTGAATTTGACAGAATGCGCTTTTCGCTTTAAATATATAGATGTTATTTAAATTTATTATGACATGTTCTCAGTTGAAAATAAAGTGTAGAGCATGTATAGTTTGTTTACAGGGACAATTAAAAGAATTCCGTTACACTATTGTCTGATGGGGAAAAATTGTTTGCAGTGTATTTCAATGATATTGCACTATTTCGAACATAATTATGATGTATATATCTGGGATGCACTAAAACATGCTCTCTGAAAAATAAGGAATGCTAATATACATTTGCCATGTACATTTATCATTCATGTACATGGTCATACAAAATAATTTAATTTTGTTATGCAACGGTATATGAGGCATAAATGCAGTATATTTTAATGATATTACGCTCTTTCAAACATAAATAAATTTATATACCTTACTGAGGTACGTTACCAGATGCTTATTGTACAATACAGCGTTCATAGCATTTGTCATTAATTAACAGGGATACACAAAAGAATTTCGTTACAGAATTTTCTGTGAGGGGTAATTGCTGAAAGTGCGTTTTCAACATTGGATTACGATTTTAAGTTCAACTAAATTTTTGCATACTACGTGGTGTGTAGATATATCATATACAGGGCTCCCCACAAGAATTCGTAAGCATTACTGTCTATGGGCATGAATTGCTTAAGAGTAGTTTTTAGCTCACAGGCTATCAAAGCCTGAGAGCTAATGTGCCCGCCGGTTCTGTATGTACGTACGTATCTATGTACGTATGTATGTATGTATGTACGTAACGCGATAACTCTTGATAGAAATACCCGTTTTGCTTTAAATTTTATTTATAGGCTCACTGTGATAAGGCGCTTCCCTGATTAGTTTTGGGGTTCATTGCACTCTCAGAAATAAAACACTCAATTTTGACGATTCCGCAATCCTTAGGCCTCATTTCGTTATTATTGACAATCATTTCGTCACAGAATCAGGTGGTTTATGACGAAACGCGAATCCTCAAATATCTGTCGAAACTGTTTCCTTGCTGCCAGAAATAAAACTCCCACTTTTGACTATTCTACAATTCTTGAGCTATATTTCAACATTTTTGACAATTATTTCGTCGTCTCAAAATTAAGAGATTTTAAATGAAATGGAAAATCTGAAATATTTGACAAAAATATTTCCCCATTCCCGGTCAGAATATTTTTGTTGTTAAAAAATCGTTCAAAATAACAAAACAAAACAACAACAAAAAAAAACACGAAAGTACCAAATTTACAATATATTAATGAAAACAGAAACAAAAATATTTCATCCTTGGGGACCGCTATAACACGAAAGTACCCAATTTCTACTTTATTTTTCCTATCTGATAATTTGCGTCTATCCTTTTTGTAACGATTTTATGCATTTCTATTGCCTATTCAAAGAGAAATTTTTCTAAAGTTACAAAATTTCGTTAAAAACGCTTAAAAAATTCTTCTACAGTTATAGAATTTCGTTAAAAACGGTTAAAATAGTAAATTGCAAACATCATTTAGTCCATTTTCGACCAAAAGCAACAACATTTTCCCAATGGTTAAAAAAAATCTAAATTTTAGGAGCTCTTTTTTAGTTAAGAAATATATTCATATAACAATCAAATTAAAAATACATATAACTTCCCCTCTATAAACAGTAATCTCATCCGCTAAAATTGATGAACTCTCCTCCAAAATTTATTATTTCTGATCAACAAATTAACTAGACCATATACTAATCATTCATTGAACAAAGGAAATTTTTCTAATAAATTATATTAATCAAGCCATATTCTAATTATTTATTAACCATAGAAAAACCATAATAATAATCTAGCCTTATTAATTAAAACATGCAGAAATTATAACAGCACCGATAAAAATACAATCTGCTTTCTAAAAATATAAACACACATCAACATCCCGTAGATACATTTAAAATCAAATTCATTCGAGGTCTTGGTGGCGTAGGGCTCAGAACAGCGGTCTCCCACACCGAAGATAGCGAGTTCGAACCCCATTGAAGACTTGAGAAATGTTTCTTACTTTTTAAACCTGTCAATTACAGATGCTTCAAAAATTGTCAATAGATGGCGGCACCAACAATCTTTTTTTGCTCTTTCTTTCGAACAAGCAATTTGACAAAATCAATTTCCTCCGTTTTTTGAGGATACAAATTTACTCGATTTGACGAAATGTTCGCTCGGAGCATTTCCCAGGAAACAGTTTCTTCAAAAACGAAGAAAATTTCGTGATAGTTCAGTATCCATTTCTAAGAGTGTGGTTAAGTATAAAGTGGGATACGGTGGGCTAATCCCTCCTTAATTTAGAGAAATGGATTTTTCATGCAAAATTATCCGATTAGTTTCAAATTTTGTGTATATGTTCATTGTAATAAGGCGATTCTCTAATTAGTTTTGGGGGGTTCATTGGTTAATTATAAGAGGGGGAACGGAAGGATATATAATATATAATAATATATTGTCGAATTCTTTTTTTTTCGAGGGGATTATTTGAAATCCTTTGAAATAAGAGTATAATATACAATTAGTGTGAATAGCCTGCGAGCTCAATGCCCTCAGTTTAACTGGGCAGTTTTCCATGTTTATTAATTGTGTTATGCATTTTCTAGCTGAACTGTATTCAGTGCACTAATACATGTGAATATAATAGATGTAGAATATAAACAAATTCATATAGGCGTCCACGAAAAGAAATAGATACATTGTCATCTATAGACGGTAATTACTGGAAGTGTGTTTTTAATAGTATTCTGAGGTTATTAACTGAATAAAATTTTAATTTAGTACGTGTTGTGTATAAAAATCTGTAGGTAAAATACAGGAACTGTATAAAAAATTTCGAGATCACTTCTGTCCATTGGCGAAAATTGTTGAAGAGGAATTTTCAACTGTGTCATGAGTTTTCTAACTTAAGTCAATTTTAGCATACTATGTAGTGTATATGTAAACCTATAGTTCATAAACATGTTAATTATTTCGACGGATGGGAGACAAACAGATATAGAAATCCGAGCGAGTCTCCAGAGTAAATCTTTGCACTTGAACTACTGTTGCCAGGGTTATCGATTTTCAAGGGTGTGAAGACCATATTAGACTTCTCATATAGTATTTCTCTTCCAAGGTCAAGACCTGTCTCACAGAACCATTGCACGGGATCTCAAATCTCTCACTTTTTCATGGTACTTAAATTCGTATTTTTTAAAACCGATTGCACCGTCGATTAGAAGAAAGTTTCTGCTAAGAGCATATTTTTGGTTTTGGGTACCTCGAAAATGGTTTCCTGGAGGGGCGTTGCCATAAGGAAAAAACATCCTTTGTTAAATTGACTCTTTTTGAAATTTTTTTTCAAAGAGTTAACAATGGTATTTTTTCAAATTGATTGTGGCATTTGAGACAGAAGAGTACGATCGTTCTGAACACGTCTTCCACTTATAACTGTACTGAACGCTTTGGATGATTTAGGTTAAAACAAAATAACACACACACACATACAAAAAAAAAAAAAAAAAAAAAAAAACCGCTCGTTTGATTTTTTAATCCCCCCCCCCCCCGATGAGTAAATCGGATTCTAGTCTTGACCGAGCGCTTTCTCCGGCTCGGAAAGAAATAGATGAGTTTTTGATGAGTTTTTAATTAATATCTCGGCTAATTAAAAAAAATTTAAAACTCTGCA
This sequence comes from Maratus michaelseni, assembly GCA_963931845.1. Classification (NCBI taxonomy): domain Eukaryota; kingdom Metazoa; phylum Arthropoda; class Arachnida; order Araneae; family Salticidae; genus Maratus; species Maratus michaelseni. The sequence continues at coordinate 149,815,977 of OZ007598.1, read as the reverse complement.
CCTGCCTTGGACCATCCTTACCCAAACTATCAGACTTGTAAGTGCGGTAGATTTCGCTAGTCATCTCAGACAGGCAGACAGAGCGAAACACTCTTTTATATAGATCAACCTTCATACATAATTATAATGGACTTTTTATGAATAAAAAATACTTCGTTTGCCTGGTACAATTAAAAATATTTCACAGTTTACAAGTTTATGATTTGGCACAATCCCACTTCTTAGATGCTTTGATGAAGAGTTCGTTAGCTGCAACTGAGTTTGAGTTCAGGAATGACATCCATCCTGTAGAAGGCAAAATTTCACTTGTGTGGTTAAGAAAATATTCGGTCGCACATTCTAGCATATCAGAATCGCTGTGATTGATAGCTAATTGGATAACATCACAGACTACCGATATGGATAGTGAGTTCTTTATGAATTCAGAGCATTTTTCTTTTAGAGGCGTTATATTATACTTGTCGGCTAAATAATACAAACCAATCACAATATCTATATTCCACTTCTCCACTTTCCCGCAATACACGTAAAGCAGGAATTCTTCCATTGCTTGGGGATCACAATCAGGAACATCGATGACGCCTTCGCTTTTTTCTGTCATTTCGTGGCTCAACATAGCTTCGAAAACTGGAGATCGAGCCATCAGAATATCTTGATGTACTCGGAATTCCCTATCTGCAACTTTTAACGTCAAATCGTGGTGTTTACCATTTATAATCAACTTCTTCAAATCATTTGATAATATTTCAGCATCTATAACAAAGAAAAAGAAGAATATAATAATGACAAGTATAAATCTTGTTGAAAGAATTTTTAGCATTTTTCTCTTAAGAGCAATTATTTATATGCACTAAGTTCTAAGAAGAAAACTAAATTAGATAACCTAAAAGTAAAGCGATTGATTATATTTAGAATCTGTATTGCGGCAATACCTATAATGAAATAACAGTATTGATTAAAATTGGTTTTACAACGGAAATATTTTCAATGAAACGACAACACTGCAAATTTCCAGCACATATTGGGAACACATATGGAACACATTTGGAACACTTTGATTTAAAAAAAATGTTCCAGTGAACATAATGTGTACTGAAATGTGTTCCGAATATGCTCCGCAAAAGTAGAAAGTGTTCCGAAAGTGTACCGAAAGTGTTCTGCTCGGGATATTTGTTAAATCTAAACTTGGGAACACATTTGAGAACAGATTGGGGGCCCATTTGGGCACACTTGTGAAATCATCGCTTTCAAAAAGGGCGCTAGAAAGTGAAGTATTATAAAAACTGTTCGAAAAGTGCGCTTCAAAGTGTACTAAAAAAAGGCGACAAAATAAGTGTTCTAAAAAGTGTTCTGAAAAGTGTATACAGATTTGCAATGAATTTTATAGAAATATTGGCTACATATTGGAAATATTTGCAATTAAACGCCAATGTATCAGAAATATTAACTTTTCAGTGAAAATACGGTAGAACGTAAACATTTCAATGTCGGGATAACATCTTATGCTTGTATTACCGGTATTGGCCAAACTAGTACAGTAAAAATATAACCAATATTGGCAAGTATATCTTTGCATTCAATAAAACAGTACAAACAATATCGAATCAGAATTATTAAATTACTAGGGTAGCATTAAGTAGCATTATTAAGTAGCATTATTATAGCATTAAGTAGTATTATTAGGTATTATCATTGCATTATGTAAATATGTTTGATACATTATGTAAATATGAAGCTAGCGTCAAAATTGTTTTGGAGTGTTGATAATAGGAATGGACGTTATTTAACGTAATACGGTAAATAATACTATTACTGGATTGAAACATATTACCATAGTAATACGTTACTGAAAAGTCAACATTTGCTCAGAGCAAAAATAGCAAAATTATAAGTAGTACAGAAGAAACTTCTAAGGAACACTGCGTACTTTAACCGTCCTGCGTCCAGCAGGTTGTTTGTAAAGCTGCTATAACAGTAAAGTTTTTTCTAAGCGGGTATGTTTGGTTCATAAGGCCAATTTCGACCGAAAAAATTAAGCAGAGCTGGATAATTTCATCAATCTATATTATAAATTCCAAACATGCCCATCGGTCAGGCTAAATTCAAATGCAACATCATATGTCGCAACACACGCCTGTCACTTTCGCTTTATCACATAATTTAAACCGCCACTCCTTCGAATAGAATAAAAAATATACTTTCAAAGTTTGTTTGAAAACTGTAACTTAAATTACCCAGTTTTTGTTGATTTTAAAATAATTTTCAAGCATATAATTTTTTAACCTCTAAAATTAAAACAAATATATTTTTGAGTTTGGCGTTACGAGATCTTTCGAGCGATACCCCACACGATATACATTTTTTTCAAGTAACTTAACTAGCCCTCCTAATTTTTCACTAAAAATATTTGTGAATGGCTAATAATCTGTAAATATATGGGTCAATAGCCTTTTATTTCCACGTTCCATAGTTTTCTAAAAAAAAAAAAAAAAAAAAAAAAAACGGCTGTGATAGACAAACAGACAGACATACAAGTTATCTTATAATGGTTCCGTTTTTACTTTTTAATTACGGAACCCTAAAAATAATTTATTGGCAGATTAATGCGCCACTAAGACAGTATGCTAAAACTAAAATATAAATAATTAACAATTCTGCAAAACTAAAAAAATATATCCAAGTTCCAAGTAGCACAAATTATTGGCCGCGTCAGCAGTTTAGTATGGGAAATGGTAGGCTATACACTGTAAAAAATCTGCGTAATGTTCCTGACGTTTACTGTGTAACATTCCTGGGATTTCTCAGATTATTTTCGCTGATCCGAGAACACCGAGAAATCTGGTGTAACAGCTTCCACAATTTTGTGTAACTTTTCGGAATACTCGAAAAAGTGGAATTTACTGATCAACTGTGAAACGTTCCAAATGTTTTGTGTGTAACATTCCTTAGTTTTCTCAAATATACTTTTGAACTTTTGTGTAACTTTTCGGAATTATTGTAAAAGAGAAGTTATTGGTGATCTGTGTAAAGTGCCATATGTTTTGTGTGTAACTTTCCTTTGTTTGTGGTGGGTGTATTGACTACAGCAAGATCGTTATTTTGCGTGTGTGTCATTTTATTTTCTCAGTTGTGAAAATACTATGGGATCTAGCGCTATTAAAATTGACACAAAGGACCTGCTCTTGAACGTTATTATGGACGAAATATAATCTCACAAAATTATAAATGAAATATAATTTCACTTCCAGTGTTGTTCAATCCATAATCAGCGATATTGAACATTTTGCAGACCTCCATGAAGAAAATACCATAGAAAATTTATATAAAGAACTTTTTGAAAAAAATAAGTTAAGTGATATTAGTTATGCTGATTTTTTAGAGCTATTCACAAATGATTTTTTAGCAATCAAACAGTTATTTGACACCGGACAAAAAACGATATAAATAGCATAAAAAAGAATTTTCTTTTGTTCAACAAAAAACTATAAATCTAGGGTTAAATAAATATAATAAGCAGTCGAATTTTCAATATGTGCCAATAACTTTGAGTTTAATGCAGCTTTCAAAACATTAAGATGTCTTAATGCAAATTACGATTCCGAGAGAAACTGAAGAAGGTATTATATCTGATTTTCGGGATAGGAACTTTTACAAATACAATCATCATTTTAATAAATGAAGAATTTTAGACATATTATTCTTTTATGACGACTTTTAGGTAACAAATCCAGTGGGAAGTTATAGAAAAGCCATACAATAGCAGGATTTCATTATAAATTAGGAAATTTGTACAAAGAATGTCGCTCATCTTTAAAAGTTATCCAACATAGCCCCATTTGTCGAAATGATCCTTTAAAATATATTTTGGATTACATAAAGTACTAAATTCACTCATAAGCAGTTATATCAAACCACCCAGCTAGAAAATGTTTGCACTTTTTTCTCAAAAAAGTATGAATAGTACACAATTTGTACATAAAAACTGAATATTTTTTAATATTTCAAAATGTGTACACTTTGTGTGCAAATTTTATGCACCTTTTTATGCACACAAAAAAGTACATATTTTTTATTTTCAAAAATTTTGCAATTTTTTTTTGCATAAAATACCTGCATATTCCGTGTTCGCAAAAAGTGTGCATTTTTTATGCACAAAAGTTTTATTTTTTATGGATGTAAGAATTTATAGATTCCAAGTTTTGAAAAATTCTATGCATAATGGCGCCAATTCAAAATCTGTAAGTATTTTCAAAAGTGCATGTATTTCCTTTGGCGATACAACATTCCATAAAAGGCTCATTTCCATGTCACAGATTGTGCCCCCCCCTGCTAACAATATTGTTGCCTCCCCTCTAGAGGGGTATGTGGGTGAGTAAAAAATATTTCTATGACCTGAAATTTGACTGTAATAATATAAGATTAAAATTTTTGCCCCATTATTTAATAACAATCAAATGTACATCTGTACATTTGTAAAATTTAAATAAAGACAAAATGTAAAATTTGTTTAATATGCAACACGTCCCATCATAGGTGAAACTAGGGGGGGGGGCAATGTTGATTTCAGACACTTTTCTCCGGGAGATTTCTGTGGCTCCGGGGGGAAATTGCACTTTTTCACCATTAAAAGCATAAAATCTCAAATCTTCCGGGGGGGGATTTCAATGCTCCGTGAGGATTCCCCCCCCCAGGCCACCCCCTGAATTCAACACTATGGGGGAGGTGTCATCCTCATTTAGTTGAACGTATATTATTTTTAAATATTATGAAGAAAAATATGGTTTTAAGAAACTTATTTTTTACTGTACAATTTTTAAAAAAAATTTTAAAAAATTTCTAAAAAGTTTTCAAATTTTCAAGTAAAATTTCAAAGTTTTTTCAAAAATTACAAAATTTATAGGTGGAACATCTCAAACTTTTCATCTCGGTAAATTTTTAAAAATTTTAATTATTTTTTAATTTAAAGATTTAATTTAAAATTTTGAAGATTTGAAATTTTATAATTTTACCCCTGTAAAATCACCCAAAGCTGACCCATAAACAGTCAAAATGATTTAAATTATATAAAGCATATAATTTTTTGTAATTTTGTAGTCGTGATATGCGATAATTAGTCGCATTTGACGACTGAAACGACGGCTAATTTTTCGAACATCTGTTGCCGTGACACGCAAGCAGATCCGTAAATGTATCGAGGATATATTAGTGAAACTCAAAGTAGTCTGTGCCTCTACTTTCGAGAGTATAGCTATAAGCAACAGGCAAGTTCGCGCGGCGTAAACATAAAGTTGGAATTTTTTATGGAACTCTTATTTCCATGGAACTTTTGATTACTATCAGCATCTTGTTTATAGAAAAAAAGTTAAGTTATTCAATTTTATGTTGTAATTTTGTATAATAAACATTGTTCTTTTAAATAAAACCTCCCTAATTGTAGTTATTGCATGTTATTAGGTATAATTCTACGGCTATTGGGAGGGGGGGGGGATAGAAGGTATTTTCCTTTTCTTCGCTTTTTTAAAACATAGAGTTATGAAAAAGGGTATTATTCGAGTTTTTTGATAATATACAATGTGTTTATTTTTAATGATACATTTTTAATCTGAGAATCTTTTAATCTAATAATTTTCTATGTGTGTCAATCCAAAAATAAAGCACCCCTTTAACTTTCTCCTAATTATATTCCAAAATTAATTTTAAATATTGAAAAAGATATTTCGGATATATGTTTCTTTAATGCTGTGAAATTTCTGATGAACTGCATTTATTACTTTTTAAATAGCTTTTTTTAAAATTTTGTTTTATAAAAAGTCATGTTCCAGCAACAATTTTTGGTTTTTAAACCTTATTATTATTTTTTTTTTTTTTACTAATATGTGTTAAGTTATGTTTCGTGATTTTTTTATGTCTATCTAGTCATATATTACACTTACATACTTTAAATGCATATTTTTTTCATTTTATAAAGAAAATTCTTGTGTCCCTTCTTCCTTGTTCTTAATATTATAACAAGAATTTGCAACCTAAATGTTGTTAACAACTAACAGTCAGTCATGTACTTTAAGAGTTATCGTTCATCCTATGTAGCCATTTTTTCATATATTAAATATTTTCATATATTATATTTTGAAAAATATCTGAGAAGTGATTTTTGAAGGTCGGTGTGTTTTTCATGTGTCCTCTATGTAACTAGATTTATATTAATAATATTTTTATTTATTTATTTATCAGGGTTTAAATTATAAGTCTCAGTTAAGAGAAAATATGCCACCTGATTTTGCATTGTTTCTATAAAAATATAATTATACAGGTGATTTTTAATTAATTTTGTCCCCTGTGTTACTAGGTAGGGGTGAAATTTCTGATGATTTTTTAAAAACAAATATATCAATTTTAAAGTAGCATTTGTCAGACAAATGATTTTTTAATTTAGGGAGAGGGAGGGGGCAGTTCTCTAATTTCGGGAGAAGTGGGAGGACTGACCACTGAAGTAACATATTATTTTAGAGGTTTACACATTGAAACAACAGACTTAAAGAAATAAAAAATCTGTAAAATTTTTGAAAATTTTCAGAAATCTGCAAAATTTAAGTAAAAATTTAAAAAGTTTAGAATATTTTTTAGGGGGGATTTTGGAATTCCGGATAATGAGCCCTATACTGTATTTAAAATGCAGAAAATCCAGAAATTCAAAAATAGAAATTCTGTAAAAATCTCAACTGATTTTTTTGACCTCAAATCTAAATTACCATTACTTAAATTTACTCAGGTATATTTTGCCCTTTTATTAAAATACCAACAAAATCAATATTTTTCTTTCACTGGAAACTTTATATTTAAATATTTATACTAGAGATAACGATATATATTTGTTTATAATACATAAACTATGGCATGAAAACATTCAATTATTTAATTTATTTTACTTACTACGTTCTAATATATTTGTAGAGATTTATCAAAACATTTAATCTATAAGTTGTATTCAGCGACTTAGTGAAAGCATGTGTTGGTTCATATACAAAGTGCATAGAAGTGCTTATTTTTTACTTTTGAGTAATCCTATTTCTGAATCTTCCCACACTGTTAAGGAGTTAAAACCCAAGTTTCAAAATAAAAAACAGAATATTCTATCAATTTGGTGTACCTTTGCTGTGTATAAGAAATTTCTCATTAATATATAAACACATTTCTAAGATTGTTACATTCTTGGTGTTGAACATATGTCCACTTTGATGTCCATTGGGTTACTGTATGTCCCCTGTGGGAGGACATAATGTGCCCATTTCATGAGAAAACATGTACATAAACAAAAAATTATGTTGCAGTGAGAATTATTCTATTGAATTTTCTAGTTAGTAAACAGAAACCTGTAGACTTTTTTAGTTTAATGGCCACTTTTTTGCAATCTTAATTCTTGTTAAGTTAAAGAGAAATACTTTATTTATATTATAATAAACAGAGCATTTTCTGAACTGTTTTAGAGTTGCAGTCAATTTACGAAATTCATTTTTAAACTTATTAACATACAAAAGCAATTGAAAATGGAATTAAAAAATTATTTAAAAATTCAAAATATGCTTTGATTTTGTTTGTCAAAATTTGTTGGTGGAAAGGAGGTGTGCTCTGCCCCTTGAACCTCGTAGAAAGCTAAAACTAGTATTTTGTCGCCGGGGGGGGGGGAAGGATTGTGGCAGTTGCCCCCCCCCCTTCGTCCTTCTCAAAATAAAGTTACAAAGAGAATTCTAAAAAGTTTCTAATAGCTGTCTTATTTTAAAATTAAAAGTATGTAATCATAAATTACGTAATATTGCAAACAATGTAATCAGCTTTGTCAAATATTTATTCAATAAAAGCTGTGAACCAGAATCGAAAAGTACAAGAAAACTTCTGCTTTATACAGATTTTCATCTTAGCATCTATAATTGTTGATACATAACAATATGTAATCGGTAATGTAATTTTTAATATAAAATCTAGAAGTTTTTAATTAAAAGCTTATAAAATAAATTTACTATTACCATCTTAATTAAAAGTATTACACAATTAATGTAATAAAATTAGTTTCAATTAAAAAAATTTTAATATTAGAAACTAGAAATTCAGTCTCCAAAAACAGTTTTATATGCCCCGAGTGAAATCCTTTATAAACTATTCTTTATTGGTTATATTGATTTTCTTGTATTACATTTCTTTCAGGGAGTAAAATAGGTAATGGATATTAACAAGCTTGCAGATGGAAGTATAAGATTATAGAGCAGTGCTGCTACTAAATTTGGGGTTGATGACTCTTGTCAATCCATCTCGCTTAAGTATGACTTTATAATAAGCTTTATTTGTTTAGAAATTTTATATTGATAATTCGTATATTTGTATTACTCCGTATAAAATACAACTATATAGCAATTACTGCTCTTTTTAGCGTGCCCTTTTGGTTGTTTCCCTTGCGAAATATGTTACTTGGCCGAGAAGGAGGGAGGGGGGGGGGGTCGAGAAATTTGTTAATCGCCGCCAAAAAAATTTTTGTAAAGGTCGATCGATCATAGGAAAATATTGTTAATTTGTCGATCACGAAAATACAGTTATGTTTTATTCTTTTCATTTTTAAATATAATCCCCCCCCCCCCTCAAAAAAGAAGAGAAATATTTATTTGTGTCTCTGTTATTTTAAGATCTTTTTAAAACAATGCAAAAGATTTTATATTTGAAAAAATGCATTTAAAAAATACATTTTTATAGACTGCCAGGGGGCAAATTTTATGTTTTTTTTCGTACTCCCAATTGATAAATTTCTGGATTTTTTTTTAAACAAATTTTGTTTATTATTTTTTTCAAGCTTTACTCGCTAAACTAGTGTATCTTTTCATGTGATCACTGACTAATTTTGAAATATTTCCCCATGCCTGATTGATGAATTTCACGATTTTTTTCGTGGAACTGATTGATGAACTTCACATTTTTTTATGCGACCAATTGACAAATTTTGGTACATTTTATGCAACCAATTGGCAAATTTCGTGGCTTCTTCATGCAATAGATGATGAAATTTGTGATTCCCCGTGTCTGATATAAGTAAAATTAGAGATTTCCCGCAACCCATCTAGACTAATTTTGGGATATTTTTTCTCAGACAATTGTATAATTTTGCAAGCATTTTCTGCTTCAGATTGACAAGTATCAAGATTTTCCCCACAACATATTGGTGAAATTTGTGGGTTGAATTAAGCTGTTGGCTAACTTTTGCAAAACCAAAATGGGCACATTTGCAGCTATATAAAAATTGGCAGGGTGCTCCTTTTAAAAAGGGTCACTTCAGTTGAACAAAATGGGCACATTTTTATGAAAAGGGCTCTTTAGTGCTTTTCGTAAGTAATAGCTTAATTATTTTAAAGTTTTCTTTGTATTTTAATATTCACACATAATCATATTTTTCTAATGAAAATATTTGTAAATTTTATTATTTGGGCTTTTTAAAATCTGGCAACAATAGGTAAAAAAATCGGCTATTTCAAACTATGAATTAAATCTTTATTCAGCTAATGTAATTTTGAATAAAAGATCCTACAAATTCTACAAAATTAGTCTAATTAAAAAAATTATTGGACTTTGCACACTAAAATCTAGTCAAATATGTGCCTGCAAAAAATGGTTAAATTGCTACGTATAGTTTTTGATCCTATAAAGCTTATATAAATGAAATAAATTGACCAATTTCAACATTAAATAGTGCTTAAAATATTCTATACTATTAAAAACCGTTCGCGTATCTATCTATGTAACCTCAAAAACTCGAAAACCACAGGGCGCAGGGCTAGGAAAGTTTGCACACGGGTAGCTGGTAGGGGGCTCATGAACGATTGGGATAAAAAATTCGAAAATTTTAAATAGATTTTTGATAGATTAAATATTAATTAAAATCTATCCACAAAGAGATCTCATCAAAAATACGCTTTTTGATTTTCGGTTGGTTGGTTGTATAAAATCTCCACAGCAGTAATTAAATAAATCAAGGTAGGGATGATTGCAATTCCCAGTCGAGTGTTTAAAATCGATGGATCAGAGATTATATGAGATGTAAACAATCAACATAATTATTGACCGTTGCCAAATGCTAAAAACTTAATTTTAAAAGATTTTATCGACTTAATGAATGATAATTAGCTGGGTATAATGTTTTTTTTACATGACACATATTAGTATGATAGAGATTATTAATACAGAAAACTTTATTTAACAGATTATTTGTTAAATTTGCGGGGGATGGGAAGGGGTGAGGGTAAACGACTTTTTATTAAATATCACATATATTTTACTTGACCGCGCGCCACCTGGCGGCGGCTTTTTCATTAATTGACACTCCTTATTAATAAATCCAAATCTACTGCTCTGATTTCAATTGAACTAATTACATTTAACAAATTTAACATTTTTTTTTTTTATATCCACCCGTAACGTTTAATTGCTGTTTTATATAGATGATACTGCTATTTTAGAATAACAATTTTCGTAAAAATTAAATTTATGTTCCGAATAAAAGTACAGAGCCAGTATTCAGTTATGCATACCAACAGTCAAAGTTAGTGATTTGTTGTTGAGCACTTGACCGCGCGCCTCCTCGCAGACCCTCCCTCAAGGTTTTTTTCTCTAACTGTGCTTTATTTCCAGAACTCAGGTAATTATGTTCCGAACTTCTCCAAACCAGTTCCATTTTGCTAAATTATCATAAAAATCAGCATTCATAGCTTCAGGGTGTACTTCTAGAAAACAGTTACCAGTATTTCCGAATAATTTCAAATTAAGTTCCTAGCATAACCAAATGAATCATTTTTAAAGATGCATATAGTGGCTTTTTTTTAATTTATCATTTGCTGAGCTACGCGATCTCTGCCTGTGTGGCTACGCCAGAAAGGGTGTCCGGCTGATCATTCACCGACTCCTTATGCGTACTCTAGATCGCAACCTTGGTCGCCAAAGAGCAGGCCGTAATCACCGAGCTCTTCCACGCCCACACTTGAACGCACTGCGAAATGCCCGTGGTCCCCACGGTGCAGGACGTAGAGGTAGAGGTAATGGTGCAATCAGTACGCAGGCTTGAGATTAGTCTCATAAGCCGGCAGTTGTCTGTGATAATTTGCGCTAGTCACAGTTGTGTATATATATGTTGTTGTAGTTAAAGTTTGTTGTTGAAGTTTGAAATGTTTAAGCATTCTAGTCAATAGTTGTTGTTGTTGTAAATTTAAGAGTTTATATTTTGTTGCACTAATCCTTTCCCTTTCAGGATCCACTGCAAGAGGGAACGTGACAACCTTTGTAGGTTGCTCACACCCCTCGAGCTGTGGTGAAGCAAGAGCCGTCGTGGTAGCTCGACATATGACCTAGCGACCGTCTCCCCCTATGGGGTCTCGCGAACGAAGTCGTAGGGGGTTCCATGGCTCCATGGCGGTTCATCAAGGTTCCGTCTCTGCGGAAGTTTCCTCCGAGATGTCGGGTTACTGCCTTGACGACCTATGTCACCAACCTTGGTAAAATGATCTGGGGGTCCGCAGTGGGGAGCGGCCTCAGGTCGATCGCAGCGCCGGGCGAGACAAAGCCCTGGTGCGTTATAAGCCCTTCAGAGGCTTGGGTGCGATGGTCGTTTACGCGCGTCGGCGACCCCCGTGGGCGTCTGACGGCGCAGGATAGTTTTTATCATTTGCTGAAAGGCACTTGAACATCCGCTCCCCCCGGCCCTTCCCTCAAGGCTTTTTGTCTAATTGTATAGTGTTTCCATATTTCAGCAACTAATTTTCCGATTTCAGTGCAACTGATTCCAAACATCATATTTAACTTAATAATCAACGTCTATATCATTAAAATAAATTTGTGAGTAGCGGGTACCCCTATTTCCGAATAACAGTCTAAGACAAATTTCTAATTCAGTTCCTAGCTTAACCAAATGAACGAATTTTTAAAGATGCATAGTGGTCCTCCTAATTAGTAATTTACTGAAGTGAACTTAAACATTCGCTCCTCCCCAGCACCTCCGTCAAGGTTTTTTTTTCTCTAACTATGCCCTAGAGGTCTGCACGGGCCGAAATCTCCAGGCCCAGGCTCGACCCATACAAAAAAAAATTTGGCCCAGCCCGGCCCGATACAAAAATTAAAAGTTCGGCCCGAGCCCGGCCCGGCCCGTAAAAAAGTTAAAATCTCGGCCAGAGCCCGGCCCGGCCCGAGTGAATTTCTACAAAACATAATTTTTACGTCGATTTGGTTAAAAATTTGCCTCGTATTAGGAGATCTAACCAAAAATTCCTATCTTAGCCCTTTTTTTTTTCATGTTTATAATCTTAATTTTTATAGAGGTGCCGCAAGCTGGAATGTTTATTTTTTAAATAAATCTCTATTTGCTGTATGTATGTGTTTAATTTATCATCAATATTGTTAATCCATATTCCATTTATTGAAGTGTTAAAAATCAGAAAAATGCTATACAGTAAAATCTTCTAAGATGGAATTGCATAGGGAAGGAAAAAAAATGAGTTATAGACAATTTGCCTTCTTATCAGGTGTAAATGTATTATATATTTTTTTCTTACGTATTAGTATATTCATTTTTAATGGATCAACACATTTTTCAATTTAAGACAGGATTCCGTCAAAAGCAGGTTCTTTTTCACACGTTTTACTATATTTTAATTTAGCCATATTTTAATAAGTGTATAAATCTACTATTCTTTAAAAAGAATAAATTTTAATGTTTAATTATAAAATAATGGCGATTTAAAAATGTATGTATGTTTTGCAAAGATTTTTATGCGATATCTTATTTTACTGACCTTCGAACATTCTAGGCACGCCGAGACAATGATTTTCATACGGGTCAAAACCAGGACTAAAAATTTTGAGGCGTGAAGACTAGGAAGAATGAAACCAGTCCCGGCTATGTACGGAAAAAATAATTTAAGGCACGGCCTTATCCTTCAGGGAAAAAGTAAGGCCCGGCCCAGCCCGTAAAGAGTAATCACTAGGCCCGGCCCGGCCCGTAAAGAGTAATCACTAGGCTACTAATTGCCGAATTTTGTAGATTTTTCCTGCGACCGATAATTGAATTTTGTGTGTGTGTGTGTACGCGGGAGGGGGGGGGGGATTCGACCAATAGGCAAATTTCCCGATTTTTACCCCATGGCGAAACTTATGGGGTTTTTTCATGCGATCGTCGATGAATTTCGCGATTTTTTTTCCTACAACCAACTGTTGAATTTCGAGATTTTTTACACACGACCGATTGACGAGTTTCGTATTTTCTTTTCCCGAGGCCGAGATACAAATTTTGCAATATTTTCCTGCGATCGATAGACGAATTTTTCGATATTTTCTCGCGACCAACAGACGGATTTTGCGATAATTTCTCGCGACCGATAGATGAATTTTGCGATATTGTTCCGCAACCTTTTGGTGAAATTCGCGACAGCAACTTTTTGCGGACTCAGAATAATCAGGACACATTTCCATCTATATAAAAACGGACAGGGCGCATTTACATCTATAAAAAAAAGGGCAGGGCGCAGTGCCCTCTCGAAAACGCCTAGGGGAAACAATAAAACTTGTTGTAATGCGAAATTTGTAAATCTAAATGCCTGCTGTTTTTGGAGTAATTTTCCATGTACATGGAACCCGAAATAATGTTCAAATAGAAACCATTTCAATTTTTCTTTTTTGTGTTTTCTATTGAATTCTTTGGGGTCTGTGGGACTATAGATTACACTGAAATTGTGAATTCCTTCCTTTTTCTCGGGTGTACAACATGTAAAAAAACGTGAAATTGTAAATTTTCTCTTTCGAGTTCGTAGTACCCGAAATAACAATGAGGTAGGGAAATTTCCATTATATTTCGGTTTCGTTTTTCAGATCTCCAGGACCCGAAACAAAGCCAAAATTGTGAAATTAATAATGCAGATAAATGTAAAATTTTAACTTTTTCTTTCTAATCCGCAGAATTTGTCGTGTTTTTCCCGACCCCGAAATAACTCAAATTGTAACTTTTTGCTTTTTCAGACCGTTGGAACAGAAATGGTAAAATTTCCAATTTTTTTTCTCTTTCGATATTTGGATTTTTTGTATTACGGGTGCAAAATGTCCACTGTTATGGGCTCCAAAAATGTAACTTTTTTTCCCTTTTTTCTTTTGAAGACTAGAACAAAATTAATGCCAAAAAAGTAAACTTTTCGCTTTTATTTTTTGAGTACGTGGGTTCCGACATAAAGCCAAAATTGTACATTTTTGGCCTATTGTATTTTTACATAATTCCGATTGCTTGATTGCTACCACTTTTTAAAAACAGTAATATTTTTCCTCTTTCACAACAAATTAAATAAAGCAAATATTACTATTTCTAAACAAGTGGTGGACATCTGAATTTCAAAAAATCCGCCTTATAGGCAACACTAGTATATTAGTCATACCAGTGTCAGAGTCTGTCTCTCTAAAGTTCCAGGAGTCAGTCTGTCGTTTTTCCCACCGACTCCACAGCCCTGAATATTAAGCTAATATGATACTGACAGCAGATGTGTAAAAAAAAACTAGGCACCCCCTTCCCACCCATTCCTACTGAATTATTTTTTTATGGGACTTGGCAAATTTCGTGATATTTTCCACGATCGTTCGTCAAAATTCACGATTTTTTCCGCGATTGTTGAACGAAAATCGCAATTATTTTCAGCAATTGTTCGACGTAATTCTCGATTTTTTCCCCTGCTGCCGAATGACCGGAATTATAGATTTCATCTGCGAATGATTGATGAATTTCGCAGTCGTTTATCGAAAATGATTGATGAAATTCTTTATTTTTTCTGCACTTGTTTCACATTTTGTGTGTGTGTGTGTGTGTGTGTGTGTGCGTGTCTGAACCAATTGACAAAAATTGTGATTTTTTTCCCCCACATCCGATTGATGAAATTTATGATTTTTTACGCGACCTCTTGACAAAAATCGCAATTGTTTGACAAAATTTGCGATTTATTTCCATGATTGTTCGGCAAATTTTGTGATTTTTTCCTGTGATCGTTCGACGAAATTTGCGAAGTTTGTGATTTTTTTTCTACATATTTTTGACAAATTCTCCATTTTTTTCCGTGACCGTTTGATTAAATTCTGAGTTTTTTTTTTTTTTTTTTTTTTCCATGAACGATTAAAGAATTGAATATGAAGAATTCTGTGAAAAGTTAATAATTTGCAGAAAACGTACATGCCCATACCTTGTGTCTCTCTTTGTGAACATCTCTAAATAAATCTGCGAGGGAGGGGCTCCGTGGTCTGTTGCCTACGCCACTGAGGTAACATTATTTTAGTGATTAAAACATTGAAACAAGGATTTAAAAAAACTAAAAATCCATGAAATTTTCAATTTATCTGCAAAATTTTAGTAAAAATTTATAAAATCAGAAAATTTTTTAATAAAAAATTTTTTGGAATTCCGGATAATGGATCCTACGGTAGTAAAATTAATTGTTGAGAATCGGCCCATTGGCGCCTAGTTTTTATACCTATGGATATCCATAATTATATGGATAATAATATGGATATCCATACCCATAATGGATATCCATAAAAAGTGAGTATTTGGCACCTCTGATAGTACATAAAAAGTGTAAAAAAAAGTGCGTATTTGGCACCTCTGATTGTACATAAAAAGTGTACAAATGCCTTTGAAGGACATAAAGGATAAGGTACAGTACTCATATTTTAAAGGTAAATTTGATTGTTAAATTTGATATCAATGTATTTAAAAATATACTAATATTTCTATAAATAAAGCAGAATGGTTATTTTTACTTATAGAGTTGTTTAATTTAATTTCAATTCATGCAATAGTATGCATCACCACAAATTTAAACACTATTCTAATGATGTTTTGTCTTTCAAGAAAAACAGCGAGAACAATTGTATGAAATAGTAATAAAATAAATGTACAATTTTTAAAAATGAATTAAAATGTTGAATAATAAATATCTTGTGTAAAATCAAAGTTAAGAATTAGCTTTATTTTTTTATTGTTAATTTATACTGCCCAAACAGATTGTTAACTAATATAATTTTTTCACGTTTAGCATGTCAAGTATATTTGTTTTCTTAATGCTGACGTAACATTAAGAAAACAAGAAAATATTAACAGTATAACATTAACAAAACAACCCCACATTTTAAAAATATTCAGTTATTGAAGTAGTTCTGATGGGACTTAACATTTAAAGTAAGTAATAAGCTTTTCATTCCCCCCCCCCCCCCCAAAATGGTATATTTTTTTATAAAATATTTTTGAAATTAATCTCGGATCATAATGTATATTGCTCCAGATTACAGGTTTCAAAGCTTTTATTAATGGTGAAACTTTAAGGTACTTCACTTAGAAGTCGCTGTTTTGTTTCCCTGTGTTACTCAGTGGGCTTTGAGATGCCCCACAGTTAGAATATCTCAGCACAAATTTATATATTTTAATTATTTCTTTTCCTTTAGATGCTTAAAAAACCAGTCTTTCTTTGATTTTTTTGGAAAATTCTTAGAAATGTTTTAATATATTTTATTTTAAATTTGAAAAAATAAATGCTTATTTTTTAAAAATAAAAATAAATTATTAAAAAACAAAATTTGGGGAAACAGCAAAGAAAAAGTGGTCTTCTAATGCAAAAGAAATAATTAGAAAATATGAACTCTGATGAGATATTCTGATAACTGTGAAGCTTCTTAAAACCCATTGAAGAACATCCTGAAGATTAGAAGTGATTTCTGATTGAAAAAGGGCCTAACATTCGAAATTATAGGTGTCTGGACTTTCCAAGACTTGTGTAACTTTCCAGGCACTATTTTGGTAAAGTTCCTGGAAAAACCTTTGGCAGAATTGCTGCCACTGGCATTCCCAGGAACATTACCGTTTCAAATCTTTTGATAATGTAGAAACTTAACTGAGATTTTATGTGCAACATTCCAGACTGTAGGTTTCAGAGTTTTTCAGAATGGTGGAACCTAACTGAGATTTCATGAGTAGCATTCCAGACTAAAGGTTTCATCAGAGCTTTTCAGAATGGTGGAACTTAACTGCGATTTCATGAGTAGCATTCCAGATTGTAGATTTCAGAATGGTGGAACCTAACTGAAATTTAATGAGTAACGTTACAGATTATAGGTTTCTAGACTTTTCAGAATTCTGGAACCTAACTGAGATTTCATGAGTAACATCCCAGATTATAGGTTTCTGGACTTACCTGATTTGTGTAAGTTTCCTGGTATTTCTTTGGTGAAATTCCTGGGAAAACCTGTGGCAGAATAGCTGCCACAGCTTTTCTCAAGAACTTTACATCAAATTTTTTACAGTGTAGAGACCCCTCTAATTTGGAATGTATCTGAGGAAGATTCTGATTAACAAACGATTGGGACAGTGTTGGGTCTTTGTTAGCAAATGGTTTGTTGATCAATGGTACGACAAGATGGACATTTCTTACTGTAGGCCAACGTGAAACAACAATTAGCTAACGTTGGCCCAACTATTTTGTGCTACTTGGGAGGAGTATCTTAGCAATTTGACACGTAAATGAAATCTGAAAATATGGCAGATTTTATATTTCATATTTTGTAATTTTTCTTTTCGGTATCTCAACTACGGGCGAAAGAACAAATTCTTTAAGCAAGCGTTGATATTCTTTAAGCGAATTTTTAATTTTTATTAAAAAAAAAATATATATATATACTTTTAATTTGTTGCACAACAAAACGTGTTATTTTGGAATCTTTTGCGGAAATAAAAGCTGAAAATTATACAAATTTTTAATGTTTTTAACAGACAATAAAGAAGAATCTTGGTTCAGAATTTTCATACGAAATTGAAAACTTAATATGATGATGTACTAATGAATAAATAATCTTTACGTTTTGAAACAAGACATACCATTGTCTGGAAGAAAAAGCATTTTGTTGGAAGTTGAGAAAGTAGTGTTACATTTTTAATGAAAATTATTCAAAAGTTTTTTGATTTATTTTTAATGATTATTTTAAATTCTCGAATGTATAAATTTTCGTCTTAAAATGATTATTATATATTGTAGTAATATGTGAACTTGTGACATTTGGAACATGATGAAATTCAAATACTCGAAATTATAAAAATAAGGAGCATTTTGCCCATTTCCCTGTTTTTGAAATATTTTCAGATATGAACTGTGAGTATGTCTCTTACTTCTTTTGTAATTTAGGTCTTCTACTGTAGTAAGGTAGTAATTGTTTTGTCACTACTGCCCATTAAAAGTGCATTATGCAATGTTTTTAACTTCCAAAAATCTATTTATCTGTTTGAGACTAAAATTTTTGTAAAGTTTCAATTTTTCATTAGAGTAAGTGTAAAAACTTATCTAAAAATTTAGAAATTGTTGCAAAAGTTAAAACAAGGGTTAAAATTTATGAAAATACCCCCCAAAATTTCTAGAATGAGAATAAATGTTGTAATTGTTTATATCAGCAAAATCTTAAAAACATATGTTTGCCATATGTTCATCAACATATGGTAAACAATGCCATGCCAATTTGGTATTGATAACAAATTAGAAAATTAATAGGTTACTGGAACCTATTACCAAGGTAATATGGAAAAATGTAACGTGTTACCGGTAAGTAATTGTTTTTTCCATCTCTAGTAAGACAATAAGCTCAACGAGGGCAAGATGTTGAATTGTTCAACCCAAACCGCAGATGATCAGTGACCTAATAACCGCAATTCAACCAAAATCAATAAAATGAAAATAAGTAATCATTTAAAAATATAAAACCAACATTAAGTACCCTCTACTTTTTGAAACCCAAACCTAATTCAGGATTATAAATTAGAAATCAAGATAATATAGAAATATTGTAATATATTGTAATGAAATATATTGTAATATAATATATTGTAATATATTACAATATATCTAATATATGTAATATATCTAATATATTACCCGTCTTTTTTTATTATTATTCCAGTAAAAGAAAAGAAAAGAAAGGTTAATCGTAAATTATCAAGGAACAATGCACGGAACATCACCTGTAATTTTTTGCTTTGGACGCATTTAATTTTGGTAAGAGATAGGCCCATGCATGTACCGAGAAGGAGAATGTTATCAGTACGAATGCTATTTATGAGTGCTTTTAAATAAATTAATAAATTATAGCGAATGGAGGAGATAAAAAAAAAAGATTGTGACATAAATGTTTTTTACGGGGAGGTTCTACTTCTTTGGCCTTAAATTAACATTTTATAGACATTTCATTTGTATATTTAAATTTTTGTGTGCAAAACAAAATGAATAATACGCTTTGTGCGACGGGGAGTACATGAAGTGGCACGCTGCACAGTAGCGTATTTGACTCAAAATCCTGATCAAAATTAATTTGCATGTGTTTTAAAATTAAAACCATTATTGTTGACTTACTACGTAAATACACTTAACTAATGTTATATATATATACATAAATCTATGTTTTTAACTAAATAAATATATATATAATACAATGTTTACTTAATTGTTTATAAGAGTTTATATTGTTTATGAGAAAAATTAATCGTTGATAGGTTTGTTCTATTTACAAATAATGTTTAATTAAATGCGGTTAATTTTACTACACATAAATGTTTAATTATTTATGAAAACCAATGCATATAATATATATATATTATTAGTCTTTAATATTTACCAAAGTTGAGTCTCTATAGTATAGAGATGTTGGTTTTTGAGAGGTTTTAATAGGTTTGCAGTTCTCCCAAAATTTATTGATATCTAAAAATGGTAACAATATGCGGAACATTAAAAAAAAATTGCCTTTAAAACTATAACCAATACGATCATAATTAAAAAATGGTCCGACAAACCCTTACACAGTTTTTAAAAGCTTTGAATATATTAGGTAATATAGTTCAATAAATATATTTCAATAAATTAGATCTAAAAAGGCTTAATATTACCCCATTTTCAATTTAAATTAATTTTCATTACATGAAAAGTAAAATTATTTAAATGCACATGTCAAAATATAAATTTAAATACAATAACACAGTTCAAAGATAACAAAAAAGCACGTCTTCTCACAAAGAAACTTTCGCTTCAACTGAGGCTAGGAGCCACTGGAAATGACTCGTACTCCTGACATACACATAGATCGATGCACCAGTTAGTCAGCTATTTTAAAATATGCTTTTTTCAAATGTTGAGCAAATTTTAATTTTTGCCTTTTTGGCCAGGAAATATTTCATCAAATATTCCACTGTGTTTCGCGAGTTTCCAACCGAGGTCGTTTTTCTCAGGTATTAAATTCTCTGGAGCTTATACCAACATTTAGTTGAAAAGTTTAATTTTGATAAAATGGTGGTCATTTGAAAATAAAATGTCTTTTTTTTTTTTTTTTTTTTTTTTTTTTTTTACCTTTTGCGAGTTCGAAAACATAATTAATCAACGAAAATTATACTTTTAGGTGATATTAACTCCAGCAAAAAGAAATTATCTTTCTTTTAAATAAAAAATGAAGGCAAACGGTCGAATAGTTCTCGAGAAAAAGGATCGCCCAGTTTGAAAAATATGGTTTCGAAAAAAACAAGTTTAAAGTTTTACAATAGCGTTACGTTCAAGAAAGAGAATTACATCCAATGAGCAAAACATATTATAAGAAATTGGAATATTACGTAACCGCTTAAGGGCAACAATTTACTCACTTAAGAAATGCAAAAAGATGCAATAAATAAATAAATAAAATAATAATCGAAATTTTTGACCCTAAGAAGTAGAACTACCCCCTAATTTTTGTTATTACCTTTGTCTGCATCGGTCGGTACTTGATCGGATTTCATTGCTGATTCGGCATCATACAAATGGATAATGAGAGTCAGAGTGTCACGTGTGTCGTAATAAGGTTCCTGATTATTGGGAATCCACATTAAATTCGAATAACTGTCCCTTTCACAGAAAACATCGTTATCACTGAAATGTTTATATATCTCATCATCAGCGTTTAGTAAAATGATTGTGTAGAAAATCCTCTGCTGCGGTATTTCATAATTTAATCTCACCATATAAAGATCGAAATTCTTAATCCAGTGTCCTGTTGCTGATATTGCTTTCTCTCGTGAATCACATCGAAAGCGCCAAGTTGCGTTGGCGAATTCAAAAGATGGACTGTCCAATTGAAAAGAAGCTTCGTCATATTCTGACAGAGTAAAGAAATTGGGCACATTCAATGTATAATCGCCAGAAGAAGATGTTTTCTTTGGCGATAAACATAGTTTGAAATCCTCTGTTTTTTCTGTCATGTTGTCTTGATAATGCTAAAGAAAGGGAAAAAAAATCAAATGAATTATGCAACTTTGATACAAAATATATTAAGAAATCCCACTACGTAAAAATAGTTAATTTACGGTAAATATCGCATATATATATATATATTTGCATTTGAAAGACTTTACAATTATCTATCCAAAACCGTTTTTTGTATTTTCGTACGATTATTGAGAGTGTAGTTATGACTGCGTTTGTTTCACCTCTCAAACTGGAAGTGTGTATTTAACCCATTTTAGGCCAAGCATACAAATTTTATAAAATGTGGTATTATTTGCATTGAAATTTGCTTAAATTACATTCATTAAGGCACCAAAAAAGTTTCGTGCATGAAATATAATATTTTATTTAATTTGACGTTACCATTAATAATTTACCATTAAATTTAAATAAAAAATTTTAAGTTTTCTTATGGCATTTGTTTTATTTTTATTTTATTTACAGAACTTGCAACTTTACTCCATTATAAAAACATATGATTAATCTCAAGTGGAATAATTACACATTTTCAAAAAGTCTAATTTATCAATAACCGTTTCAAGTAAAAAAAACAGCGTATTTTGAAAATTTTTCAACAGAAAGTGAATTACTAATCTTTTATAGCTGTCTCCAGAACCCTTAAAAGTAGCAGAAAAATAAAATTAGTGAAAAATATACGTCACAGTTTTAATAAAAATATATCTATTGAAATGGTGCGTTTACGCACCTTTGGCCGAAAATGGGTTAAATAACCAGAAATGTGTACTTACCTTTTGAATCCCGCAATAACCGAAATCATCCGAAAGCTCTAAAATCCGTAATAGCCCTCAATAGCTGAAAGGATTTTCCTTCCCCTAAATGGGTTGGTGTGCTGTCAAGGGGATGGTCTCTCTCAGTGATGGATGGGGTAATGTGTGGGGCTTTTCTGGAAAGTACAGAAAGAGAAACAGTGATATTTTTTTCAGTAACTGGAGCAATATTCACAATGATAAACAGAGAGACGTAATACCTGTCGAAATTTGAATGAAAGGAAAAAGTAGTGGGGTAATTTCCACTACTTACCTAAAAAGGGGGGAACGAAACAAACGAGTATTTTGGGCTATTTTGTTGGGATTCTAAGGTTATTCAGTTTTTTAAAGCCTGGGATTTAAAGAGTTAAGTAATCTTAAGAAATAAAACAATCTTCTAATATTGAGATTAATGAAGATATAACAAATAAATAGGGGTATTTTTAAGGAACTGGGGTAACTATTTCGATTAAATTTTCAGAAATAAAAAGCCTTTAAATGCGTTTTCTGAAAAATATTATTTGCATGAGCAACGAAATGAGTTCATTGGTGAGTTTTCATGAGTTGCGAAAAACGTCTTATTTTCAAAATTTATGGTTATATTTATATAAAATTGATAGCCAACAATTTTTGTGATGTTGGAGTAACCAGAAATGTGTATTTAAGTAATCTTAAGAAATAAAATAATCTTCTAATATTGAGGTTAATGAAGATTCAACAAATAAATATTTGCTCATTTATATGTACAATGAACAAAATAAAAGTACAATGGCGCATTAAGTGTTGAATTTTTGTTTAAAACAAGTAAATTAATCTTCATTTATATCCAGTGATGGTGAGCATAATTTTGCATCTGTGGACTTACTCTAAACACTTTCGGCACAAGCATAATAGTATATACAGAGCTGGTCAGTATCGAAAATACATGTATTTGAAATACATTTTCAAAATACATTTGTATTTTGTATTTTGTATTTTAAACAGATAAAACTAAAGTATTTTAGTAATGTATTTTGAAATTGTTTTTCCATGTATTTTGTATTTTCAAAATACTCAAAATACATTTCTCGATTTTTCAAACAGTTCGTACAAGACTTGAAGCTTTGTTTAAACCGCAAATTACTGATTCTCAACAGGAAAATACATGCTTGTTTGTTTTGTCTAGTCTTTGAATTCGTTTATAGAAGTTAATATAAACATTTTTTTTTCTCAAATCTGGTACGATAAGGATTTTTATCTTTGGCCAAAACATTTTTGCTGAATGGTTTTAATGAAATGTTTTAATAATTCTTAATGTTGCTTTGTGAATTATAAAATTTTGTTGTGTGATACACAAGTATAGGATACAAGTTTAGTTCAGCAGAAGTAAACTTCAGGAAAACTTCAAGTAAACTTCAGGAGAGTTTTCCTGAGTATTGCACTTTTAAACTATGTTAGCATTGTAAGACCGGATCGGGTTTGGGCATTGCTTTTTCCCGCAGACTCGGTCCGGGCAGGGTCAGATTTATTTTTTTCTGGACCAAGCCATTCTTCCTAGATGTCAGGATAGGAAGAAATTTTCAGGTATGATCTCGACCCAGATCGAATAAAAATTATTGGTCCGGCTTGGCCCGTATAAAAAGCAGTAAAATTTGACCCGGTTTAACAATTTTTGCAAAAAATGCATATATTTTTAAATCGCCATTATTCTACAATCAAAAATTTAAATTTATAATATATTTCTAGGCAATAAAATTAAAGTACACCAAAACCTGTAAAAATAAACCTGTCTATGATGGAATCCGGTCTTAAAAGGAAAAATGTGTTGATTCATGCAAAATGAATGTAATACGTGTGAAAATAACATAATGCATTTACAGCACTTGATGCGTACCACCTAAGATGAGAACTTGTCTATAACGATTTCTTTTCGCTCCTACACGATTCCGTCCTTAGTAGATTTTTCTGTATAGTATTTTTTATTTCTAAGTCTCTAAACCATGGAAAATGGATTAATGATAACTCAAACATTTGCGTACAAATAGAAATTCATAAAAAAGATAAATATAGTTTATATGGGCACAGACATAAACTTAGGAAGTGCAGTATTTTTAAACAGGTGTGCTTCTACTTCTCAGCTCAAGGCGCTTTAAAAAAAAAATGAAGAATATAAACATGAAAAATAGCTAATATATATATGTAATGTTTGTGCTGGTCTGGTGTGGGTTTTGTCAAGGACTCACACTTTTTAAGACATCACAGTTTTAATAATATACAGCACAAAACAAAACACAAAACACAATAGAAAATCAACATTTGGTCTCGGGACGAGATCCATTCTCGAAAACTAACTGTTACAACTCAACTACATCTACAGAGTTACAGAACCGCGAAAAGTTACTCGCTCTCTTCAGTTCAGTTCGGACTTGGCAAAATATCTGCTAAAAGTGGCAATAGCGCCATCTATACGTTGTTTCATTTAGGGAAAGGCAGTTATTTTGTTATAGCCTCCCCCTCTGGTTCCGAAGTCGTCCCGACGAGGAATCAGAAATTTTAGGCGGTCGACCACGCTTCCGTAGCGGTTGCACGGGCAATTCATCAGCACCTCGATATGGACTGAGTGCGGATGTGTGGTGAGTGCCTACCGAAATGTTAGGATTATTTGGATGAGCAATTTCATACGTTGTTAATGATTTTTGAGTTAAGATGGTATACGGACCATCACGGCGCGGCATGAATTTAGCACTCCGTTTTTGTTTAGCGTTACTAAGTGGATGTAAAGTCACCCACACCTGATCTCCAGGATTGTAATTTGGACCTGCTCTACGCTTCCTATCCGCATAAAATTTACGTTTATCTTGCTTTTCTTCAACTAGATCATGTACTCTAGATGAAAAGTTTGCGAAATTTTTAAGGTATGGGGTAATTTCAGGGACGAAATTATCGTTATGAATCACAGTTCTTAAATCATGCGTAACATCGTCGAGTGTACGCATCTCACGCGCAAATTGCAAATATGCGGCCGTTTGACCGGTAGTTTCACATTTTGCGGAATTCATTGCAAACCTAACAGCTGGTAAGCGCTCTTCCCAGGAGCTATGGTCGTCTCCTACTAAAATGGCAAGTCGAGGTTTTAAATCGCGATTTTTACGCTCAACAGGGTTCGCTTGAGGGTGGTAAACAGGTGTTAGACTTTGTTTAATGTCCAACAGATGACATAATTGTTGCATGACATCGCTCACAAATTGGGGTCCATTATCACTAACTATTCTTCTGGGTAAGCCATAACGTAAAAATATTTCATTAAGGAGAGTTAATGCACATTCCCTAGCAGTAGCCTGTGATAATGCAAACAGCTCCACCCACCGTGTTGCACAATCCTCAACAATAAAAATCCATCGTTTTCCAGTTTTAGTTTCTGGGAGAGGCCCAAACAAATCTATAGAGAGAGTTTCTAGCCTTTGAGCATAAATTGGAGTTTGCAGCAGTCCAGCTGGTTTTTGATTTGAGGCTTTATACCGGTTGCAATCAGGACAAGCTTTAACATAATCTGATATGAATTTTCTCATGCCGGTCCAGTAATATCTTTTAACAATTCGACGGAAAGTTCCTTCGGCGCCATAGTGTCCAGCGGTCGGAGCATCATGGTATTCTTTTAGGATCCTTTCACGGTCATGAGTTGGAACTACCAACTGAGCTTCTTCGACTTCAGAGTCAGGGGCGTATCGATACAGTACACCCTGATTCATTAGATAGCCTCTTTCAGTCCAATTAACTAAATCCGTAGTAGGGGGGTTAGTTTCAAAACCATCTATAATTTTCTTCAGTTCTGGATCTTTCAACTGTTCTTCTCGAATGTCTTTAGAACTTTTAATGGGAAAGTCCACTATGACAGTATTCACTTCACATGAATCTTCTGTACAATCTGGGCGGGATAGCATATCCGCAACTACATTTGCTTTTCCTGGGATATACTCTATTTTTAGATTGTAGGCTTGTATCTGCAACGCCCATCTGGCCAATCTACCTGATGGAGATTTTAGGCTCATCAACCATTGGAGAGGTTGATGGTCCGAGGCTACGGTGATTTCAGAACCTTCAATATAGCCTCGAAATTTATTTAGAGCCCATACAACGGCTAAGGCTTCACGCTCTGTGGTAGAATAGTTTCGCTCAGCAGGATTAAGAAGTCTGCTGGCATACTCGACAGGATGTTCCTCAGATCCTTGGCCCTGGAGTAGAACTGCTCCAAGAGCATATGCACTGGCATCTGTTCGAAGAATGAATGGCTTTGTCATATCAGCTTGATGCAATATAGGAGTGGTGACGAGGTATTGCTTTAGAGTGGCAAAAGCTTTTTCTTCTTCAGTTCCCCATTTCCACTGAACTTTCTTTTTAGTAAGATTACTCAGTGGACGTGAAATATCAGAAAAATGTTCGATAAATCTACGGTACCATGAACAAGTTTGTAAGAATGATTGTACCTGTTTTACAGTCTTTGGAGAAGGTATTTTCATAATGGCTGCAACTTTCTCTTGGTCAACTTCAATGCCTTTGTTTGTAATCCAATGTCCGAGATACTTGACTCGCGAACGAGCAAAGTAACATTTGTCACGGTTAGCATGAAGTTTAAACTTGGATAGTCTCTCAAACACTCATCTTAAATCGGAAAGATGTTGCTCAAAAGTCGATGACAGAACAATGATATCATCCAAGTATGTCAAAATTTTAACGTTGTTAAATCCATACCGGAATTTATCCATTAGTCTCTGAAACGTTGCAGGAGCATTGCGTAATCCAAAAGGCATTCTAACAAAGCGAAATGTTCCAAATGGACAAATGAAAGCTGTTTTATCTCTATCAGCGGCACTCACATTAACTTGGTGGTAACCAGATTTCAGGTCAATGGTTGACATGTAAGCTGTAGGAGTAGCATCCTGTAATAAATCATCCAATCTGGGGAGTGGATAAGTATCCGGAGTCGTAATTGCATTCAGCTTTCGGTAATCTATGCATAGACGCATTTCACCATTAGGTTTTGGTATAAGAACAACAGGAGCTGCGTATGGGGATTCACATTCTTCAATAATACCGTTTTCTTGTAAAACTTCCAATTCTTTCTTTAATAATTCCTTCTTCATAGGTGACATTCGATAGGGTGGACCAGCTACTGGTGCATGGTCTCCAGTAGGAATATGGTGTTCTATAAAAGGAGTGGGCTCTCCCCCTGGTTTGAACACATCTTCATATTCTCGTAACAATTCGCTTAATTCTTCTCTTTGGTTTTCAGGTAGCTGATTCCCCTCTTCCTCACGTAACACGCATGAATTAAACTCGTTTGGTACTTTCTGCAGAAGCACTGGGTCATCATCAGAAGAAAAGTCATATACTTGATGAGGAAAATCATTAAAATACCATTTCCGGTTCTTTATATCAAGGACAGTTCCTGCTTTTTGTAAAAAGTCTATACCCAACAAAGTGCGATTTCCTTTTGCTTTGGGCAAAACAATTAATTCAGTTTGAAAAGATTTTCCTTTAACTTGGATAGTTACTTCAGTGTATAGAACTTCACCATCAAGTTTACCTCCATTAGCTAGAGTCATTGTTATCACTTTGGACTTAAAAGAAACTCCTTGGCCTTTTAATAAATTATACAAAGTTTCTCCAGCAATAGAATTAGTTGCACCTGTATCGATACACGCTGTACCGTAAAATTCATTTATATGGACATCCAAGATGGGAAGGTGGGCAGAGTCTGCTACACAGGTATAGAGATCTACGCTATTAAACTCTTTAGATTTTGTTTTAAGAGAGGGATTACACTTAGGACATTTCGAACGAATAACCCCGGGATTCCCACATCCATAACAAGTTACAGTTGCATGTTTGTCATTGTTTACATATCGCGAGTTTATATATTTTGGGGAAGGGGTAGTATTTTTATAATTTCCAAAATGTTCGTTAGCTTCAGTTTTGGCTATTTGATTTTTAGAGAATTCCTGACCATTTGAAGTTTTCGGGAAAACATATTTATGTGTTTCACGCGTTTTTGAATTACTTGCTGATTTTTGAGAATGTGGTTTGATATTTTCGTATATGTCAAGCTTTTCTGCCAACACGACAGGATCATTTAGTTTGTCCCAACCATCTAAATAATGATTCTTATATTCGGGTGGGCACTTTCTTTTAATCTGATCAGCAATTATAAGTTCTTTTAACTTTTCAAATGAATCAATTTCTAATTCCGATAACCAGCCCTCAAAATAATTTCGAATTTCAAAGTAAAAATCTTTCCATGTAGAATTTTCTCTTTTCTGATTACGGGTGAACAATACCCTAAACCTCTCTGCTGTTAACCTAAATCTATTTAACAGTATGTCGCGAATATGTTCATAATTTTTAAACATTGTTTCAGGCTCTCTTGCTATAAGTTTAGCAATATCGTTTGGAAGAACGCCAAGTAATTGTGAAACTCAGAAGTCTTTAGGGACACTTAGCAATTTCATCTGACGTTCAAACATTGTCAAAAACAACGACATATCATCTTTTTCGGGAATAAATATTGGTAGGATATTTTTAATATCTATCCGCATTTGATTGAAATCCAGTTGATTCTGTGGAACAGTTATCGCGTTAGGGGTTTGAGCTTGTAGTTTAAGTTTTTCTAGTTCATACGCTCTCTCATCCGCGACACGCTTCTCCTCCAACTTTCGTTCTTCCGCGACACGCGTCTCATCTAACCTTCGTTCTTCCGCGCTTTCCTGTTTCTTTCTATCATCCACTATAGTAAGAAATGCCTCTTTCACAAATTGCTCATCATCTTTAAATAGAGCGCACTTTATAATTTTATCACGTAAGACCGCAATTGTATCACCTGTATCCGGAGCAATGTCTAATTCAATAGCTAAATTATACAAATCAATTTTTTTTCCTTTTGCCAGAAACGTCATTTTTCTCAAAGCAGTTATTTCAATTATCTATACCCAGAATACTTAAATTGCAAAATTATATGTAATTCTTGACCTAAAATCACTAACAAAACAACTACCTTCCCTTTACAGGTAACTATAAGTAGGTAAATATAAACAGATAAATATATCAAACTTTTATAACCACTTGATAAAACATATAGGAAATAATTTAATAACATTCTAAAATTTACTACCAATTAACCATGAGCTCATTGAATCTTCATTAATCTATACGAAATATTAATATTCAGCCATTTACCAATTTAACTTACCGTATATAAAACTTTCAATTCAAACACAAGTATTATAGATAATCTGAATTTATCACCAATAAAGATAAAAGCAACACAATTTATAAATAAAATACTTACTCTACATCTTAAAAAAATTATATGAGAAATAATTATAGAAAGTTATTGAAATGACGTATTTTATAGAGCTAAATAAATAAAGATAAAATGTATTTTACTTAAAGAACATTTCATTTTAAAAAAATGTATATATTATCAAAGGAATAATATAAATATTTTATGTCATTAATCTTTCGTAACTTACCAAAACCAATGAACAAAACAAAACAAAAAAATATATATATACACCGTTTAAAGAAAGAAATAAAATAAAACAAAACCGCTAAGCTCTGGATCCAGCAAAAAAAAATTCTTCCAAACTTTTATAAACATAACAAATAAATTAGAAATAGATGATCATCCCATAAAATAAAGAGAGAGTTAAAAAAAAAATGAAACGCGTAACTTTCATTCACTAAAACAGCAGCGAATAGATGTAAGATCTTTTGTTTTTCTTTTCGAGGTCAAACTACATCACACTTGAAAACACTAAACTTTTAATGCTGAAAACAAATAAGGCAGGTTGCGGTGATTTTTCACAGTATAGTTTCAAAATCAGAATGATTTTTTTTTCCTGATGAATGAAAAAGAAGTCACGTGAATTTCCACAAAATTAGCTATCGGGCGGATGCTTCACAAAATTTCACAGCATAAATAATAAATAGGATGGTTCTAAATAATTTCACAACATATATGGAATATTTGTTGAATATACACGTTGGATTACGTAGACGATTCACAAATTATCGTGATGATAAATCGTTTTAAAACTTCTTTCAAAACGAAACTAGGATGGGCGGGTAAAATGTAGAATGCATACGATTCCTTCACTTTAAAAGACTCGAAACCAGGATGGTTCACGATTGAGGACGATTTTTAGAAACTTTGAAACCGGGGTGGTTTCCTTTTAATCTCACTTTTAATTTCACAAACAACACACAATGACTCTTTTAATTTCACACATAACAGATCAGCATTGCACTGAAAGACTTCACAAACACTAGAATCAGGATGATTCCTTGAAACACAGAACCAGGCCAGGCCGGCTCTTTCGATTTCACAAACAAAACGGATCCAGTACGGTATAAAATATTCCACAGACCTTCAGAATCGGGACGATTCTTTCATTCGAAACCAGACGATTTTCTCTTCTTTTACGTTGGGCGCCATTTGTAATGTTTGTGCTGGTCTGGTGTGGGTTTTGTCAAGGACTCACACTTTTTAAGACATCACAGTTTTAATAATATACAGCACAAAACAAAACACAAAACACAATAGAAAATCAACATTTGGTCTCGGGACGAGATCCATTCTCGAAAACTAACTGTTACAACTCAACTACATCTACAGAGTTACAGAACCGCGAAAAGTTACTCGCTCTCTTCAGTTCAGTTCGGACTTGGCAAAATATCTGCTAAAAGTGGCAATAGCGCCATCTATACGTTGTTTCATTTAGGGAAAGGCAGTTATTTTGTTATATATATATATATATATATATATATATATATTGTCAGAATGCCTCGTACAAGAGAATTTTCAACCACATCTGCGTAAAAATTTATTCTTTGTAGGAACTCATTCGAGCCAATTAAGTTTTTGTACTAGCTCGAACCGAAATTTTAGTATTTAAATCGAGCCAATGAATTTTTTGTACATGTCGGGCCAGACTCAGACCAAACTTTTAGCTTCTATATTGGTTGGACCAAAGAATTTTTTATACGGACACAGCCGGGCCTCGGGCCAAACTTTTAACTTTTATACCGTGTCGGGCCCCAAAGATTTTTCTACATGTCGGGCTGGGCCAAGGGTCTGAAATTTTTGGCACGTGCAGACTTTTTTTTAGGTAGATTTCGTAAAAAGTACTACCTATTACATTCTCCCCTATGTTGGAATTTCTGGAAAATTTTTGTAGATCTACGACGATTATGACTCCCAGAACCCCAAACCACCCCCAGGTTCACAACTTTATCTATCTATCTATATCACTTTTTTATGGACAAGATATCTTCAATAATTCTGCACAAATCTCTTCCAAACCGATACATAAAATCAAGGGGCATAAAATCTCAGTCAAGTTCGTTAATGGGCAAAATCAAACCAGGGGGGGTGGGGGCTTTTTGTGAAAACAGAAAAAAAACACAACTTCTTAATTATGATACTTATCGAATCCGTTTAAAGTTATTATTACTTTTAGGAAAAGGACCGAAAATTTATGTATGACAGATTTTTGATATCATTAAAAATGGCCTCAAGGAGTAGGAGGGGAGAATAGGAGTTTAAGAAGAAAAAAATTCGTAACTTTGTCAATTCACAAGATGTCAAATCCGCTTAAATTTATTATATATAAATCCTCTTAATATTATCTACTACTTTTATGTTGACAAGTTTTTTATGACACCAACCCTTAGAGCAATATATATATATATATATATATATATATATATATAACCAAAGAATTCCCTGCCGGCGCCACCTAGAGACACAAGGAGATTTCAAAGTGGGCGGTCCCAAATGCCGCATGATAGCAAGAAGGTGATTTCTTCTGCAATTCCCAAAATAAACAGGCGCCCCACGGTCTGCATCTTTGAAATCTACCTGTGCCTGTAGGCCGAGCCGTCAGGGATTTTTTTCTTTTTTTTCTGGGGGGGGGGGGGGGTTACGGATCTGTCCATGCAATAGATAAAAATTTATAACATGACATTGGAATTAAAACATTTGTGTGTAAGATAGTGCACAATAATTAAAATAAAAATTAATGTATTTTGTATTTTGAATGTATTTTGAAAATACATGTATTTTGTATTTTGAAATTTGAAAATTTGAAAAGTATTTTGTATTTTGTATTTTAGGCTCTAAAACCAATGTATTTTGTATCGAAAATGGTTTTTCGGTGTATTTTGCCCAGCTCTGAGTATACAGAACACTCATAATGAAAGGTGACGTGTCGGGTTGAAGTTATCGCCTTATTAGCAGTATACTCGTTCTTCACACTGTAAGAATGATAAAGAATACACACCAGACCTAAACAGAGAGACGCAATCCTAACATCGATAAAAATGACATGTGTAAAAATTTACGGGCAATTTCATCCATAAAAGTGACACGTTATTATACAATCAATTGCTTTAAAGGAGAACCACTTTAATAAGATTAAAGGCCCACATCACAAAGATAAAGTGATTAAATTTCCACCGATAAACCAAGTTGTAAAACAATTAAAAGGGCTAAATAGAAAATTCCGTCAATTAAAAAGGAGAACGTGCATTTTTATTCAAAAATTTGAAGCACTTTACTTTACGACTGTGTGAAAATGCGTCATTTTTAGGGTTTCGTTCATCTGACGAAACCCTATTCGTCCCGCTACGTTGTATGTCCGGCACAGAGCCCATTCTCAGAAACTATATAACTTACAGACTTGAAATGTTGTGTACTTATAGCTGAATACCTACTATGAAGCTGAAAATCATGAAAAAAAAAATCGTATCATTTTTATATAGAGATAAAAAACCAAAAATCTAACAACCTTTTCCTATTAAATTTAAACATTTTTTGCTATAGCAGTTGCCAACAATTAAAAATCCACAATAAAATTCTTTGAATTTTCTAACTGGAAGATTTCCACGTGAAAAATGAAAATGGAATAAAAAGTTTCACCCACTGAAAAAAGATTAATAGGACGTCCTATTGGTCATAAAACGGAAAATTTTTTAAACATTTCTCAATAATGCAAGGAGTATGAGTATGTGTAAATAGAGAAAGCAGCTTAATATGATGATCTTAGAGAATTAAAAATAAATTTAATCGGACGTCATATTGGAAGTTTAACGGACTTTTTCAAATGTTTGAGAATAATACAAAAATAGTATTAATATGAGTAATAGAGAAAGCAAGTAGATATGACGTCTTCAAGTGATTATAACATTATGAGTTTGAGGAACGTATTGAATCATGATAAAAACCCGGTTATGGATATATTGGCATATTTTAACATTTTGAAGATCTCTATACAACATGTTTAATTTTGAAATAGATTTTTTTAAAATATCGCATTTAGGCCACATGACAGATATTATTATGACAGAGTATAATAGCGGGCTTTGCCCGCTATCGGACCGGTTCAGATTTTCGAAGAAAAATAGACCGGTAAATTTTTATTTTATAAAAAAACATGACTTTTTATTTTGGAAAATGAAATTTATTTGGATTTAATAAAGAAAGGATAAACTGTTTTGAAAGGAATATTAAACGAAACCCTTTGTGCGATCTTCGATCACACTTATCCACTTGTTCCTTAAAGGTGTTGGTCAGTCAGGTCTGAAATTCTCCTAGCTAATGTTAAACCTATGGGGTTGGGAATGCATTCTTATTTTTAAAATATCTCATCAGGAAAATAATATTTTTAAATATTTTTTTTCTGTGTACTTTTTTAAAAGGATGTCTCTTTTTTGTTTAGTTGTCAAAATATTTCTAAAATGTAAATTTAATGTTAATGGAAGTGTTGAAATCTTACTCACAGTTCGTTACTTTTTAACAAATAAAATATTAAATTAAGCATAGATTTTAGATATATTTTGTAAACTGAAAAAAAGGAGCCCTCCATTAAGAATGGTACACAGAAAAATGAAGTTAAAATTATTAATTTTCCGAGGAGATATTTAAAAAATACGAATGTATTCCGTGACCATAGGTTTAAAACTTAGCGAAGAGAATTTGATTTCTTACTTAATTTTGACGACAAATTTGGGAATTTATTTCGTATTCAAGTAATGTAAATATAGGATAAAATGTAGGGATAAAATGTTTCAATTGAATAAAATGTTTCACTGTAAAAAAAAAAAAAAAAAAAAAAAAAAACCCTGTTGATTTTACGGTATAATACTGGCATCCCAGTTGCCAGTATTATACCGTAAAATTAACAGTAATAAACAGTAAAATAAGCAGTAATACGCTACCGCCCGGTAGCGTATTTTTGCTTATTTTACTGTTTATTATTACTGTTAATTTCACGGTATAATACTGGAAGATGGGATGCCAGTATTATACCGTAAAATCAACATGTTTTTTGCAGTGTTTTTGGCATTTAATTTATTGTACTTTCGTCTGAGTGTGGGAATATTGTCAAAGAAAATTGTTACTGTTTTAATTGATCTAAACCTCTATAAAGTTCTCTACGCATAATGCGCTGAGTTCATCAGTGTAAGTGATTGTGCTTTTAATAATTATCTAAAATGAAATATTCACGCGGATTCTTAAAATATATTAAGTTGAATATTTCTTTCAAATACTAAAAGGTGTAAATTAACAACATAATACAAATTAATACAACTCTTATTAGGTTGTTGGACATGTTTCGACTCACTCCGAGTCATTTTCAAAAACAAATGAGAATATTCCATAATTGCACGGGCTTTGAAGTTATTATTTAAAATGCTATCAATTAATTTTCGTGTACTTTTTTAAAAATTACGCACGTTATCTTTTATTTTTACTTGGTTGTATATTTTCATATCTGTAGAGTATCTCAAGCCACAATTTTGGTAAGTTAAAGGATGCCGCATCGTTACATATTGTATTTTTGCGTGTTAGTATCTCTATGGTTTCTCTTATTATGGATGGATGGTATAGACTGGAGGGAAAAATTATTTTACTTTCATTGAAATTTATTTGGATGGTTTCTTCTTGATATAATCTTGTCAGGGCTGTGGTTTTATATAGAATATAGAATATTCTCATTTGTTTTTGAAAATAACTTGGAGTGAGCAGAAACATGTGAACAACCTAATAAAAGTTATTTTACTGTATATTATGTTGTTAATTTGCACTTGTAGCATTTAAAAGAAATATATTATTACAAGGTGTTATAATTTATTATATTGTTGTATATTAAGTTGGTTGTATTGAAAGAAAAAAAAAACGATTTAACGGTTTAAGCGCGAGGAGATACACTGATCCAAAAGAGTTTGTTTCAAGAAAAACGTGTTTAAAGTTTCGGTCAGCCCTTATGTCACACGTGACACCGTCCGTTAAACTGATTATTAGGATTTAAATATTGGGTGGAAAATAAAAAAATGGTTTTGAGAAAATATTTTAAACACTTTAAGAATTTTAAAAATGAAAATTTAATTTTTTGATTTATTGAAAATTTTCTGGATGAGGTCACCCCCCCCCCTCCCCCTCAAACCTCACATCAAGTGAAAATTAAAAGGATTTTTTTTTTCGATCATCTCTCCAAATTTTGGCGGGCTCACCCTGTCTTCAAAGTTATATTTTACAAAAGTCTAAATCTATATATAATGGAAATAAATGGAATATAAATGGAAAAAACACTTTTTTTAAAACATCGCGTATTTTTTGTAGGTTAAATTATTTAAAAAATTAAAATTTTAAGATATTTAAAATATTTATTTGTACATTTTCATCGTCAAATAGAAATATTTTCAGATATTAATTTACGATCCTTGTCTGAAAAGGCGAAAGGTTTCTGTGGTGAAAATGATGTTTTGTTTAGCAGAAAATCTGCATTTTAAACTGTCATACCAATCATTTATTGATTGAGATAAAAAAAAACGTAATTTTCACTCAATTTTGATTGCATATGTACTGAAATTAAGGTACGTAAAGTTCTACGAATATTAACCCCTGAGAAATCGCACATAACCACGATATGAAGGGTTTTTACTTTACCACCGATAAAATATAAATAATAATTGCCATTTTATTTAGTCGGAGACAATTGTTACAAATTCTGCGATAAAGTAAGGTGAAGTTCAGTTTTCGAAAAATAGTGATGGCAATCGTAAAAACCGTACGCCCCTTGGGTATGTCACACACGGCGCGACTTACTTCCGGGTTAAAATGTCAACTGCAATTACTCTGCCATGCTAACAGATGTAATTTCAAATTTTGGCTAAATTTCTCCCGATGTGTTGCTGGAAGCAAACAAATTAATTTTAATCAAACATGAAAAAAAAAACCCCTCTAATAATCGATAATATCGATATATAGATATATCGATAATAATCGATAATTTACGTTTTTTTACGACATATTTTTGCTGCTGGTTTTTCCCGGTAATTTTACTGGAGTATTTTTTACATAGTATTATGTACAATATATCGGGTCATCGAAAAAGATTGGACGGATTTGAAAGAATCATAACGCTAAAAGTAATTAGTAAACGCAATTATTTTCTTCCCAAAGTACTCGGCAATTATCCAAGATTTGTTAGATGTAGCTGTTTTAAAGTCGTGGCATTCAGACGATGCGCAGAATCGATGATCTGAAAATGCAAATCGCACCACACATTCGCAATTTTCTTAGATGATTCCGGAGTGGAATGAGTATAAGTCTAAAACTATTGAATGCATAGGAAAAATGTCAATTAGTAAGTTCTTCAGCATCGTCTATTTAGTAGGAAAGGATCCACCATGTACATGAATAGTATAAGCAATAAGTGAAAATTGCGAATGCGTGGTGCGATTCGCATTTTCGGATAATCGATTATGCGCATCGTCTGAATGTCACGACTTTAAAACATCTATATCTAACAAATCTTGGATAATTGCCGAGTTACTTTGGAAAGAAAATAATTGCGTTTACTCAGTTACTTTTAGAGATATGATTCTTTCAAATCTGTCCAACCTTTTTCGATGACCCTGTATATATAGTACAATATATATGCTAAACTCAACGTTTACCAAAATTAAAATAAAAGATTATCTATATCTTATCTGGTATTCCCATAGACTACGCACTACGGTTTATGAAACTAAACAAATATAAAGTATTTAATCACCGTACTGATAAGGAGTGTGTTTCATAATCGTATAAAAATTATTTCTTGATAAAAAGTGCATATTTTATGGTGACTAATGAATACGTAAAATCTAAAAGTACTTTATCAGTAATGATATAAAGGGTTTCAGAAATATAAGACTTTAGCAATTGACATATTTTAGAGAGAATGATTTGGCAAAACAAGATGTTTTAGGTACGTTCGTAATTATATAAATACGTAACATCTATATTCGTCGTCTGGTACGTTTGCCCGCATATAACAAATCGCTGCAGAACTTTGTTCTCTTTGTTCTATTAAATCCTATCATACGTAAATCTATATAGTAAAAGCGCAAGTCATGTGACTGAGGAAAACAAATACGGGCTAACCACATCTTTTTCCATATGCCAAACGGCCATTTTTATTAAAAATTATTTTTTCGAATAAAATTGCATAAAAGTTACATTTTTAAAAAGATCGTTCAAAAAAATTGTTTGCTTGAGAGATGAGTTACATTAAAAAATGTATAAGTTCTGAGATAACTTCAGTGGAAATTAGGTTAACAGCCGAATATCTCATCCGTTAAAATAAATAAACAAAATATTCATTCATCGTGAGTCATAGAAATATTAAACCATGGAGGTAATCATTCGCAAAGCAAGATCTCCATGGTGAATTTTACAGCGCTGCCTGGTGTCGAAAAAAATTCGTATCTGTAAGCATGGTATACGCAAGAAGAAGAAAAAAAAAAGCTACCTCATTTCGCTCATAGCAGGCGATATAATTTATTTCACTGAAATAATAACGACGATTTTTTTACATTGTAAAACTGGTTATAGCACGTAATGAACGCACCTCATTTGTCACGTTTAACGTACAATTTCCAACTTGTTTATTTTAACTTTAAACTACATTGTTGCTCGCAACGCTCATGTTTAACGCACAGTACTCGATCATGCATTTTCGATGATATCTCTAAAAATAAAATGTCTAAAATTAAAACAAATATATTTTTGAGTTCGGTATTACGAGATCTTTCACACGATACGATCTATAAAAATAAAACTTCTTTTAAGTAACTTAATAAGCCATGTAAATTTTTCCTACATATATTTGTGAATAACTAATAATAATAAAAAAAAAATATGTGTTTAAAAAGGCTTTATAACTTTCTCAAGTTTGAACTTACAACTTCCCATAGTTTACGAGAAAACGGACTCTTATAGACGGACAGACAGACACAGGAGTGATCTTATAATGGTTCCGTTTTTACTTTTTAAGCACGGAATCCTAAAAATAAAGAAAGAAAGAATAAAAAAGAAAAAGAAACATACGATGGATCGTATAATCATCTTTGTTTCAAGTTAAAAAATGATGCTTAAATGCGCTCATGGAAAAATTAAGAAACCGATCAAGAATAGTAAGAGTTATTAAAAAGATATGATAGACACAACGAAGCAGCCTGATGACGAAAATAACTTAAATCAGGACTCGCTTTTTTTTCAGCATAAGGTACTCTTACGATTTACGAAAACTAGATTAAAGCATCTAAATTACTGTTCAATGAAAGTAAATGAAAAAAAAAAACCCATCATCTTACAAAGAGATAACTAACAGTACACTGTATAAAAATACTTACCCCCTTTTTTTTCAATATTCTGATTTATTAACAAAAGAGTGGATTAAACATACATTTCTGCGATTCATTAGTATGTCATATGAATAGAGATACTGTTTCAGATGACAAAAAATGATATCCTATCATTAATTTCTCTAATCAAATGAAGCTTATCGTTTTTAGATGTAAAACAATGAAAATGAAATTCTGTTATCATCGTTAATTACGACTTTACACATTTTACGTTTAAAATGTGACAAAACTAATTTTCTAAAGTTATTGTAATTTTTTTCAAGACATATGGAACTAAAAATTGCAAAACTTTAGCCTGGTTCAGACATTCAAAACAGCTCAAGTCATTTAATTTTCTCAAAAAAAAAAAAAAAACGGAATGGCTACTACAAAACAAATTTCCTATCATTCTGATACATTAATTTTAATAGCAGAGTTACACACCAACAATTATGCATACTAGTAAATCTACAGATCAGAGGCCTCACCGTCAGCTCTACAAATCATTGTTCATTAATCTCACTAATTTTTAATATAATCTGCATAATATTATTTGATAGCCTAAAATTAGATTTTTTTAAGTTATTTATACATTAAAAGAATGTAACATTTATCGAAATTTTCGGAAATTTTACAAGTATCACAATAAACAAAATTTTATGCAATGATAGGATAAACTACTTATTACTGTATTTTTTCAGAATAAGAATACATTCCTTCAGGAGGGAACCGCCCCCTGAACCCCTTGTCACTTTAATTTTATATCCTCAATTTCCAGTAATTGTGCTATTTCATTATTCGAGTATATGTCTGAATGCATACTATTGTTGGATTAATAATTTCTTTGTACAGGAGATTTTACCCTATCCTTAAAATAACAGTTATTTTTCAACCACTAAACATCATATTTGCTAAAATTGAATAAAATTTCTTGTATTAAATACACTTATAAGGTCTTAAACTTATAATACTTATAAACTTAAAAGTTTAAGCACAATCATAAAATGTCGATTTTCAAAGAATTATAAAAGTTAGAATGAATAACATTTTTTCATTTTCAGATTTCGACACATTATTTAAATAAATGATATCAAAAGCAGAAAAAAATAAATTGCATAATTGTAAAAAATATAATTAAAAAAATGTTTAAAAAAAACTGTCTCAAAAGTTTATGCACAATGTCAAAAACAACCAGATTTATAATTTTTACAGAACTTTTACTTACAAACTATTTTTCCGTGATTTCGGATTAGTTCAAATAAACGTGCGTCCATCGAAATTATTAGTTTTTGTAGGGTTTCTGGTGACAAAGAGTACCATGCTTTCTCAATAGCCTCTTGGAGTTCTTCAATAGAGTCATACTGCTTTCCATTAACATAAACCTGGCGGGTTAAATGCCCCAGACATTCTGAATCTGGTTTAAGTCTGGACTTAAAGCTGGCCAGTCAAGAACTTTAACATTTTTCTGAGAAAGCCAAAGTTTTGTAGAATGTGATAAGTGGATTGAGGCATTGTCTTGTTGAAAAGTCCATTCAGGACCCCCCAAAATGTCACCGAATGGAAGCAAATGTTGATTTAGCGTCTCTTGATACATTTTTGAATCTTGTCTTCCTTTTAGAAAAGCCAGAGAGGTCTGGACATTGAATCCAAATGCCCCCCCCCCCAAACCATAACAGATTCTCCGCCTTGCTGCCTGCTGAAAAATGCCCTTGGTTCCTTTCGTAAATCATGCCAATACGCGTTCCAACCATCAGGGCCATCTAAGTTCCACTTTTTCGCATCGCTGAATAAAACAGTAAGCCATTTGTCTCCGTAGGACATATGTTTTTTAGCCCAGTTCATTCTTGCCTATTTGTGATGTAATTTGAGAGACGGTTTTCGAGCCATTTTCTTTAGTATAATGTAATCACACTCTTTAATACGTCTATGTACAGTGTCTTTAGACACCTGTACAGTGAGATTATTTTTAATTTGCCGTATGGACATATTTTGTCTAGATACCAATCTCCGTATTCTCTAATCAGTCTAAACAGTCGTCATACGTGGTCGTCCACATCTTGGTTTCCGCTTAAAATTATCATTTCTAGAGAGTACTTGGTATATACCTCGCTTTGATCGATTTAAAACTTTTGCAATTTCAGAAACAGTTTTATTTTGCGATTTCAATTTAAAAACTTTCAAAATCTCACATTTTGTGAATCCTTTACCCTTCGGCATTTTTTTTTAAAAAAAGGAAATAATTTCTCCACCTTTTATACTTTTATAAAAGTGCAATATGATGTCATACAACGTCATTACACACGCCAATCCCGTGTTTCTAAAAAAAATTGCATAAAGTGCTTAAACTTTTGAGACAGAGTTTCTTCAAGAAAAAAAGAAAAATTAAATAAAAATAAATATCTTTTTTATTTTAACCACCCAAAATGGCTTATTTTATTTTATTTTGTTTTAATGTCGAGTATTTATTGTAAATTAGAATAAAATATTTTCTTCTTCAATTATTTTAAACCAGATTTGCAGAGTGCTTAAACTTTTGAGACAGACTATACAAGTGAAATTCCTCTTATGAAACTTGTATTCAATTTACACATTCAAAGTTTTTAAATTTTTCGTTTGGAAAGCCGATTTGGTCATCTTTCTTTAGCAGTTAAAATAAATTCTCATCTATTTCATTAGAAAAAGCATATTAAAAAATTAAATCACCTGAAAATTAGCTATTTTGCTAATAAAATTTCGCGTCAAAATAATGCGATTCACTTGAATTTTCTTTTGTTGATATTCATTGAAATATAGTTGCTTGGCAACCATTTAATGAAAAAGAAAAAAAAAAAGAAATGCATCGGAAGTTTTTGTAAAAAATGAGAAATTAAAATGTGCCACATCTTTCAAATTAATGCATAAAATTTCACAATAATTTGTATAATTAATTTCGAAATTCTGATAAATATATTGGTAAATTTTCAAAGCGATCGAATTAAATTAAGATCTCCATTTCGTAAATTTAGCATCCATAATTTAGCATTTACAATTATCCCAATGCGTGATTTTCTTTTCGGTAAATGTTAAAATTAAAAAATCATCTGACTTCCCATTGAAAAGCATTACGATTTAAAATAAAATGTTCTATATTTTTCGAACGAATGAACTAGTAACTGAAAACTATACAGCTAATTCTGGGTACCTCACCAACATACCTACCAAAAATCAACCTAATCGGATCATTTTTCGGCAGTTATCACGGAACAGACAGACAGACAAATAGACAGAAACAAAAAACTTTTTATGTCTCCACAGTGAGCCTCAACTGACGTTTCGCAATAATCGCCATCTGCCGGCTTATGTGGAACTTATTTAATGTTTAAAATGTTGTTGTGTAAAACTATTTTAATTTGCA
The DNA here is from genome assembly GCA_963931845.1 of Maratus michaelseni. Classification (NCBI taxonomy): domain Eukaryota; kingdom Metazoa; phylum Arthropoda; class Arachnida; order Araneae; family Salticidae; genus Maratus; species Maratus michaelseni. Next base: position 149,773,780 of record OZ007598.1, on the reverse strand, counting down.
TTTCTTTGAATTTTAAACGCAGTCGCAGATCAATCACTTTCAGGATTTAAAAACAAAGCAGACTGACACAGCGCACCCTGTTCGGTATTCAAAGCCAAACTTGGAGTAACATATATATTTATACTAATTACCTCCAATATAAAATTTGGTGCATTTCTACCAATAGAAACCGAGATAAAACTACAGGGTAATCGAAAAGTCGCGCAACTCTTGAAAAATGAGACCCTTTTTCTCGGATACAAAGACGTATGCGATTTTCAAATTTGAGGCCACTCTATAATGTCCATTTAAAAAAAAATTCCTGTCGGCTTGGCCTACAAGCACAGGTAGATTTCGAAGACGCAAACCGTGGGGCGGTTGTTTGTTGGAAATTGCAAAAGAAATGATCTGAAATGACCTTTTTGCCATGATGCGTCAGTTGGGACCGACCACTTCGAAATCTACCTTGTCTGTAGGCGGAGCCGGCATGGATTTTTTTGTTTTTACTTATTTATTTATTTATTTATTTTTTGCTATAACGGTTGGTCCTATGAAAAACGTGTCAATATCAAAGTTTTGGATAATAGTAAGAGGATTTATAATAAATTTAAGCGGATTAGATATCTTGTGAATTAACGAAGTTATGAATTGTTTTCTTCTGAAACCCCTCTTCCCCCTCCCCCTTGCGGCCATTTTTAATGATATAAAAAATCTGTCATACATGAATTTTCGGGCCCTTTTTTTAGAAGTAATAATAACTTTAAACCGATTCGATACGCATCATAATTAAGAAGTTATGAATTTTTTTCTGTTTTCACAAAACACACCACCCCCCCTTTGGTTCGATTTTGCCCATTAACGAACTTGACCGAGATTTTACGCCCCTTGATTTTATGCATCAGTTTGGAAGAGATTTTCGCAGAATTATTGAAGTTATCGTGTCCATAAAAAAGTGACATATATATATAAAGTTTTGAACTGGGTGTGGTTTTGGGTTCTGGGAGTTATGATTGGCGTAAATCTGCAAAACTTTTCCAGAAATTCCAACTTAGGGGAGAATGTAATAGGTAGTATTTCTTACGAAATCCAACCTAAAAGTATAGCACAACATCGGTCCTTGTTCACTTAAACCAAAATTGAATCAGCATAATCTTTCTTAGCATTCATTTCACATATTAGATTTTGTGCACTTTCATTACATTCATGCCGAAACATAGTCTTTAAAGAAATCAGTGAATTGAGATGTATTTTTGCTTTGAATTACATATATTTCGTTAATTTACAAATACAGTGATTTCCTGTTAGTACAGACTTCCAAGGAAGACCATTTTGTCCTCACTAACTCAAGTCAGCATTAAACGTTGTAAAGGATATTTGGTACGTGATGTTTGTAACCGCAGAAGAACGGTCGATGGATTGGAAGTTCACGGCACGCATCTGCAGGTACTCCCCGTCGCACAAGGAGTATTCTTCTTCTTCTTTGTTTCTCTTCTTTTCTTTTTTTTTTATACGCAAAAATTTAAATATACATGGTGGTCATAAAGTCTTTCCCTGATGATAAATATTTATTGTGCAAAAAGTATTATAACACATAGACTGATAAGTTCCCGGTCTAATAAGGAAAACACAACTTTTTAACGTAACTTTATAACTTTAATAAATAACATAATTTTAACAGTAAATAATAATAATTTAATAATAATAATAATAATAATAATTTAATAATAATAATTTAATAATAATAATAATAATAATTTAATAATAATAATTTAATAATAATAATTTAATAATAATAATAATAATAATAATAATTTAATAATAATTTAATAAATAAATAATAACAATAATTTTATAATAAATAACAATTTTATAACGAAAAAGCTCCAAACAGTGCTCAGAATCATCGACTCGTTGTTGTTTTTGGTCAAAAGTCAACACGCGCGGCACTCACTTTGACAACGGCTTTTTCATAGACGAATGTTTATTCAAAATAAAACCTACACGTTCCTTGGATGTCTTCAGAGTCTGAGCTATCTTCTTCAACTTCACTTTACGGATCCCCAAAACGATTTTGTGGACTTTTTTTTATGTTTTCCGGAGTAACCGGCTCTTTTGCGTGGTGCATCACTGGTGCCCGTACGACGACGTTTAAATTCAGCAAACCAGTCAATAATGGTTGATTTACCTGGTGCAGTGTCCGGATAACGCTTATCAAGCCAAGCTTTTGTTTAAAAGGTGTTTTTCCTATCAAATAACAATTCTTGATATTTTTGTTTATCCATTTTTTTATTTATCAACAAAGTCGTTCAACTAAAACCACTCTAACGTTTTATCCCCACTTTGAATCGTCATGACATTTTTTCTGCTACCTTTTAAAGGTTAGTATTTACTAAAAAAAGCATCGGTTCGGCGATTGCAACGTCATCTGTGTGCAAGACTGGGAACTTATCAGCCCATGTGTTAAATGACATGTTAGAAATATTTGGATTAATTGTAAGTACTATTATAAAGTTTTTAATATGATCACATAGTTCAAGAAATGTCAACGTGTGACCCCCTTTGTAGCACAATGGCCTCCACGCTCTCCTGACATGACTCCTCTAGATTTTTTTTGCGGGGGGGGGGGGGATTTACACAAAGGACAGAATGTTTGCAACACTAGTGAAAGATATTGAAACACTCAAGGTCAGGATCACAGATGCTGTGTCTAATGTGACAGTCCAAATGTTGTGCAATACGTGGCGAGAAATGAAATACTACCTTGACATTCTTCGAGCTACCATGAGTGATTACATCGAAATTTATTTACGTAAGTACTTGTATTAAAAACTTCATAAATGTCTTTATAAAATATTGAAACAAGCATATGCCTAATTATATTAGTTTTTCTGCTATAAATTATTGTAATCAGGGAAAGACTTTATGGCCACCTTATATAAGTGAAATGTCAATAAATATTATGCACATAGTTTGAAGGTGATATCTTTTATTTTTGTAACGAACAACAAATCGTAAAAATCACCTGAATTTTAGGCAGAAGAAATAGAACCATCTCCCAGTAAGTAAATCAGTATCGTATGTGGTGTGGTACGCATCTTGCCAGATAATGTTATTTGGCGGAACTGATTATAGAAGTCCTTGTGCCCTTGCAACTCTTGGAAGCGTTGAAAATTTAGGAAGGTCTCAAAAGTATACAGTGGCGGTCAAAAATTTCCGGCCTCTTAGTTTCTTTGATTTATTTGCCAGAACGTTTCAGCGAAGAAGAAGCGTAATTGCTCCAAAAGTTAGGTATATGCATATGACCTCTGACTACGTGATCATTTTGATTGGATATTGAAGACCACTTGATGCAAAGGGGAGGAATTCGAAATTCGAGTGTGCAAAAGTTTCCGGCCATTCATCATTCTTTAGTTTTTGCTATCGGTAAAGTGTTGTTTCAGCCGTGTTTGTTAATTAATCAACATGAATAATGTAGTTGAAATTCAAAAATGAAAAGTTCAACAATTACTGTTCGTAAATGAGTCATTTGTTTGTTGCAAAAGGGCCAATCCTCTCATGAGATTGCGGCAAAATTACCAATCGGAAAATCTACTGTGAACGATATTTTTAAAAATGTAAAGATGACCATGGCTTCAGAACTTACCACGGTCCAGGTGACACCGGAAAACGATTATTCGTGTGGACAGAATTATCAGGAAAAAAGCAGTTGATGACCCGCATAAAAATGTACTGCGATTTACGGAGTGAAAATATAAATCGTGAAATAAATAATCAAGTGAAATAAATCGGTCTACCATGTCAAGAACCTTACGTGACGTAGGACTTTATGAAAGAGTCGGTGTTAAAAACCTTTCATAAGTAAAACAAATCAGCGGGCCCGATTGGCGTTTGCCAAGGAACACAAAGACTGGTCAAATGATAACTGGAAAAAAGTACTATTTTCCGATGAATCGAAGTTCAACCTTTTTGGGAGTGATGACAGACACTACGTCCGACGACCTAAAAACAAAAGATATGATTCGAGATATGTTATTCCTACAATGAAGCATGGCGGAGGACACGTTATGCTATGGGAAGCATTTTCTGGAAAAGGTGTCGATCCGTTAATTGAAATCCGCGGTAAGATGAATGGTGCAATGCATAAGAATATCTTCCAAGATCATTTGCTGCCTTATTGGAGAAAAAAATTGTGGTCGCAACTATTTGTTTCAGCATGATAACGACCCAAAGCATATATGCAAGATCGTCAAGCAGTGGCTTTAGCACAAAAAATTCCGCTTTTGAAATGGCCAGCCTAATCAGCCGATCTTAATTCAATATAAAATCGTTGGAACGAACTTGACAAACGTGTACGGAATTATAAATATTCCAATTCATCAGAATTTTCACAAAAAATTCAAGAAGAGCGAAAAAAACTTACCATAGACGATCTTCAACCGTTCATTGAATCGATGCCATGTCGCTGCGCAGCAGTACTTATTGCTAAAGGTATGACGACAAAATACTAATTGTAAATGTTGTTGATCACTGTTGCTTTCTATTATGACGCCATTTTTTTCCAAACTTGCCAAGACGGCCGGAAACTTTTGAGAACATGCATTTTTTTTTGCAATTAATTTTGTCAATTATATTTATTGATATTTATTTGTTATTCAATAAGTAGGTTCCTAACTATTATGGCAATAAAATGTATGAGTATCACTTTGAAAGTCCTCTTCATATGGGTATACTTACAAATTAACCAAAAATTTTATGCTGACCAGAAACTTTTGATCCCCACTATACGTCTAAAATTAAAAGTTTTGGAGTTATCTATAGGGCTGTGATAAGACAGAACATCCTATATCCTAATAATATTATAAATCTGATTGTGTACAAATGTTAGGCTGAAGCCAGCGTCAAAATGGAGCATTTAATGATCCTGTATCTTTGCATATATATTGATTATAACCCTCAAATGAACATAGCCTGGTTTTTGTTTATTTTATTCAAATATTTTTCTTAATAATTCAAAATTTCGTTATTTTCATAGAGAATAAATGGACATTTTTTCGTATAATATTTTAAAATGGTTATATTTACTTTACCGTTGCTAATACTTTATCGTTGCCAAAACTAATTCAAAACCCGGAATAATAATTTTTACTCAACAATTTAGTTTCAATAGAAAAATTTTCACGTGAAAAATGAAAATGAAATAAAAAAAAATAAAGAAATTAAAAGAAGATTAAATAATATTATTAGAAATAAAACGTACTTTTTTTAGTTTTTGATAATAATACAAGGTTTCAATATGCGTAACCATAGGAAACAGGCCAATATGACGCCATACATAAAAAATAAAGCGGATATGCTTTGATTGGTGAAATAAAATTATCTTGGGTTTTTTTCTTAACTTTTTTTCTTTTGTATGGTAACAAATACTTGGCATTTTACCATCTGCGCACGGCTAATATAACTATACCGTATTTTTTATTTAAATTTTAAAAAAAGTAAAAAGAAGTTTCTAAAGAAAATGGTTAGCAAATGTCAATAATATGCTACGCAAAATTATCCATGTCGAAAATGATGTCATGGATAGCGAGAAATAGTTATTTTTCATTCTTAAAACTAAAATAAACTCGATTATCTAAATAAAAATGACGAATAATGTTAATAGTTCCATTTTTGTTGATAAAAACTAGAGATTTAATATTATTTCGTTAAAGTAACATAATTTCATCTATGCCAGTATTGAAATTAATTGCCTGGAAAAGAAAATTAACAAGAATTATGTCATTAAAAAGGGATTTCTCTGGGGTAAAAGATACGTCATATTTGAAATAAAACGGGAATTTTTCAATATGCTTTAAAATGTGAATCAATTAAAATCAATTTAATCAATTTAATCAATTAAAAAGTGTGAATCAATTCCTTTCATTAATAATGCAAGGATCAGTAAGTATAGGAAGTAGATGAGTTTCACGCCATATTTATAACGAAAAATTTAAATGTTTTTTTTTATCTATACTGATTATTAAGCATGAGTATCCGTTATATACAGATGAGAGTTTTCTGCTAAAAATCACATCATAATTTTAAGAAAAGGAAAATGAACACGAATCTATTATATTAAAATCAGACCGTGTGCTTGTATTTCGCAACTACCCCTAGACTATCGAACGCAAAGCGATTTATTTAACACCGGTTATCATGGATCCGAGGATGTTACACAAACTCTCTGAATTAAAAAAATTAAATTAGATGCCAAGATTTTTTTCTTTTTTTTTGAAAATTTTAACGAAGTTTCTCTAAAAACGGAAAGTAAATTACTTCATATTTGTGTATAAAAAAGGAGAAATAAAACAGATCAGTATATTTTTTACACCATTTTCTCATTAAAACTGAAAAACAGAATTTATTTTCACTTTGAATAGATGGTGAAAACAAAATCTTGATTTCAGTAAATTATCCGAAAAATAAAAACATATTTTCACATATTCAAACTTCATGAACGAATTTATTCTGGAGAACAAAAATTGCCTGTCAACATACTGTCATTTAGAAAACAAGATTTGTTTCAGCTATACATTAAACCAAGGAAGCAGAATTGAATTTAAAGAAAGAGCATATACTATTTCCAATTAATGTTTTTTTTGAAGGATGGCTGTTAAAACGTTTCAATAAGGCGTTAAAAGTAAAATTGTTTATCAGGTAAAATTGACATTTGTTTTTACCCAATTCGTCTAATTCCACGATTTTATTTGGTCCTCCTTTTTGCATTGGTAGTAATATCATTTTCGCGATTATTTGGCACAATATTTCACTTTTTTAAGACTGAGTTATGTCAAGGTCCCTATAACAAAAATTCCGTATTGTCTCCTATGAAATGTGATAAATAGTTATTTATTAACGTTTTTAACTATCGGGAGTGAAATATTTTGCTTAATTAATGTATTTATTCTTCTTTTATTGTTGCGTGAACGAAGTCATGGGTAACAACTTAGTATATAATATGAAGATTACATGCATGCGAGGGGAAAAAAACTTTTCTAATTATATAAGAAAGGATTTTGTTGACGAACGATGAAAAAAGCCAAATTTGACACCATCGTCAACAGTATTGCTTTTACAGGTAAAAAGAGCACATAATTTGAATTATTTGAAAAAAAAAATTATTGTGTAATGTACGATTTATTTAATTTTTTATACACTTTCTACTTTTTTCTTTCATTTTTCGAGTTGTCCGTTGTAGACGTGCATTTCACACTTAATCTACGCGTAAGTGTAATGGAGATTTCGGGTTACGATATAGTCGTGCAAAAAAAGAAATAAAAAGAGAGACAGACCAGTTCATATATTTTAGTCGCCAAATTGTCGCAGAGAGATGCAAGAGGTACAGCTCGACTCGGAGTTATGCCTAAAATCCTGAATATGAATGCAATTTTAGAAATAGGGATCGTCTACATAATTAAATATTGTAACAATTTTGAATTTTTAAATGGTAGCTCCCACTTTTAACACCATATTTTTAGTTATTTAGATCAAGCAAGCCTAGAAAAGCTGTAGTCCATGTACTTTTCTTAAATCTTCACGTAGTTATAAAAAAAAGTCGACAGTGGTTTATCCATAAATTTAGAAAAAGAAAATAACATCTTACTAGGAGAAGTACCGGAAATATTTGATTAGTTACCAGAAAATAAATATGAAATTCAGAAAATATGTTAAATTCACTTGAAAAGAAAGAAATTCGATAATTTTTTTCTGTTAGTGTGTAAGGTTTTCTTTTCTGTAGAAACTAACGATAGCAGATGATGGCCTCCTTTTAATATCTGGAAAACCCCTATTTCCAAAATTGTATTTAAATTCTGAAAATAGACACAATTCCGAGTAGAACAATATCTCTTGCATCTCTTTGCGACAATTTGTCAATTAAAATTTATAGGGTATTCTGTTTTAATTCGTTTTCTTTTTTTTTTTAAATGTTTTTGAACGGCAATACATTAGTAGTAGGAATCCTACTGATGTTTACCTTGTAGCTGTGAGATACGCGATGTCCATTGGGGGCATAAATGTCTGAGACAAAAACGAAACCAGGAACATATGCTGCCACCAAATGACATTATAAACAAGTTATATGTAGAATATTATTATTTTCAATATTAAGCAACAGATTACAGTGTTAGATTTATTTCACCAAAAATGTGGCTTGGCACTTTCTTGCCCCGACCCCCCTCAGTTAACAGTAATTAACTCAGGTGTTAGAGCGAAAGAAATATACAATAATTTTAGAACATTTATTAAAAGACTAAAAACTATCAACAAAATAAACATATTACGTATAAAATAATTATTTGAGTGCCATCTGTGAGATACACTCATCGTGTATCTGTAAGATCTGGCGCGACTAGTAAAATGTTAAGTCTTTGTACCTCTAACCTTTTTGAGAGATTTAATGAAAAGTTCGTTAGCTACCGTTGAATTCTCTTTCATGAATAACTGCCATTCTATTGTAGGAAGAATATCATCCACATTATTGAAGAAGTAGCTCATGGCGCTATCTAACAATCTTTCGTCGCTGTGTTTCGATGCAAGTTCGAGAGCGTTGCAAACATTAGCCACAGTAAGAGATTTCTTAATGATTTTGCAACAATTTTCTCTCAAGTCTGCCAGATTGTATTTATCAGCTGCGTAATACAAGCTAAACATGTTAGTTGCATCTAATGTCTCTACTTTTCCGGTGTAAATGTAGCAAAGAAGCTGCTCAAAGGCTTCGGGGTCGCAATCAGGCACGTTGATGACACCACTCTTCTTTTCGAGCATATCGTGACTGAACATGGAACGGAATACTTCTGAACGTGCTCTCAGGATATCTTGGTGTGCTCTAAATGTTTTGTCCTGGACGTTAAACGTCAAGTTGTGATCTTGTCCGTTTAGCAGCACATCTTTGAAATCCTGACTTAGAGATGTGATTCCTGCAAAAACAAGACTAAAAATATATGCAAGAAGAGAAATTAAGGACAGGAAAAGGACATTTCATCTCAAGAGAAGAAAGAATTAACAACTTAGCATCAGTTTCTTTTTTGTCATATTGTCAAAAATAATCACCTCTTTGAAAAAACATCTTATATTCAAATCGATTATATAAATTCAAAACAGCAAAAGTGTTACAAGCATTGACTTTAATTACATAATCCTTATATATTATTTCTCCTGTCAACATCCCTTTTACTCTCCTTATATATTATTTCTCCTGTCAACATCCCTTTTATTCAGAAAATATGAAACGCAGAACAACGAATGAGATACCATATGAAAGGTTTTAGAACAGGCTTCTGACATAGCCCACTTAACAATTCGTTAAAACATGTTTTTGATTAAAATTTGCCGAAATTAAAAAATTAAATCGGCATTGTTTTCATGAAAGAAATGAAAGGTTTTCCTGAAATTATTGTTGCCAAAAAAAAAAATAAAAAATACTACATTATATGATGCTCATAGCAATTATTATAAAAGCACGGGTTTATTTTATACTTATGATTAAAAAGTGAAATTGAAATTGAAATGTTTAGATTTATATTTCTAAGTCCCATGGTTTTCCCGAAGCGGATGACGTCATCCTCTAATGCAGTCAAAATACGATTGTTAATTTTTTTTCTCGCGCGTGCCTTTAGCAATCTTGGATCAGTTTTTAGTCTAACTTTGATGGAATAAATTAGATGATATTCTGGCTTGACTAACAACTAAATGTTGTTTGCAGATATTTTTATCCTTGCTTTTTCTTTAGAAGTTTAAACCTGCATCTAATAAATATTACATATTGATAAAAAATTATACTTCTCTATTATCCCGTCGACCACTTTTCATAACAAAAAACTATCGCCAAATAAACGGGAGAACGTTGCCATTGGAATATCAAAAAATAAATAAAATATAAGAATTTAAGGACACAATTGTTATTTTAATTAATAAAATAACTAATAAATCAGTAAAACATAATGAAAAATACACGCAAGTCGAATGTAATACCACTAGATGACGTAACAAACACGCATAATGATTCTGACATTAAGTAAATGGGACTGCATTTTTGGCGTTTAATCTTACAGTTTGGCGGTAGTTTTGTGTTATGAAAAGCGGTCGACGGGTTAACCCTTTCCGGCGCGGAGTAAGTCTGTTTACAAAATGATGAAATAATGGACTGACACCGGAATTTACAAAAAAATTTATTTGAAAATAAAAACTTGCGTATTTTCCGGTACTGAGTAAAAGAAAAATTTTAATTAAATATTCTTGGTGCCGTTTGTCAGTTTTGGAATTAAAATTAGGTGTCCTTTTTTGTGACCACCGCCCGTTAAAGGGTTAATAGAGAAGTACCTAAAAAATATTAGATTTCAGTGCGAAATCTTTGCACGGGCCCTCTGGTTTTATATATTATTTCTGCTGTCAACATCCCTTTCTCTAAGCAAATACAAAATTCAGAACGATAAATGAGATACCATATGAAAGAATTTTGAAGCAGCTTCTGGCATAGTACACTCACATTTCGTTAAAACATGTATTTTGATTAAAAAAAATTGCAGTAAAAATTAAATCGGCATTGTTTTTATAAATGGAATGAAAGGTTTTCTTCAAATCAGTGTTGCCACAAAAATAAAATAACGCAACAATAATTATAAAGAAAAAAAATAATAAATGTTCAATAAAGATAAAGTGTGACATAAGTTGCTGCACGGGTTTATTTTGTATTTATGATTAAAAAGCAAAATTTAAAATCAAATGTTCAACTTATTTTTCTTTGTCCCATGTTTTTTTCCGAAACAGATGATGTCACTCTGTAATGCAGTTAAAATGCGATATATAGTACATATATATATATATATATATAATATTTATAATAATAATAATAATAATTATTATTATTATTTTAAAATTTTTAAATAATTTTTTTAATAAGTTTTTAATTAATTAATTAATTAATTTATTATTATTACTATTATTATTATTATTATTATATTTACTAATTTCAATCAGTTTTTTTTCTGTGACTTTGATGGAATAAATGAGATGATATTCTGGCTTCACTAATGTTGTTTGCAGGTGTTTTCAATCCTTAATTTTTTTTAGAAGTTTAAACCTGCATCTAAAAAATATTAGATATTGGTAAAAAATATTAGATTGCAGTCTTCGCATGGATCCACGGGTGAAAGCTTATTTTTCTTAACAGCAAAATAATTGACTTCTTATGGGCAAATCAAGTGATTAGTGTTGAAAAACGTTGCCTAAACGTTGCACAAACGTTGTCTGGACAAAACTGTTAAGTGGTTAAAAAAGCCACTGTATTCAAAATATTTTTGTATTTGCTGTACGAATATGTATAAAAGTAAAAATAGTTTTTTTCCTTTTTATAAAAAGTATTCTTTTATAAGCGTTCAATGTTTATCTTTAAAATAACGCTTAGTTTCAGTAGTGCAATTCATGTTGTTAAAAAAAAAGAAAAAACGTTACAATTTGGCATTATAAAAACTTTGCTTTGATTTACCCTTGGTACAAAGCGTGAATTAATGAATTTATGTTAAAAAAAAAAAAATTGTAATTTTTGTTTTGTTTCTGCTGTAGCCATATGACAATAGAAATTAATATTTAAACTATCGATTCAGGGTTTCTACATTGTTTTCCCAAACACATACACGTAAAACTTTTGATATCCCAGATTTCGTCGTGTCGACACTTTTGCTCTTACTGTTTTTTACATGAGATAGGCTTCAGCGACGTACTGTTCGTGCTTTCCTTCTCTCATTTAAAGGTACAAACTCTGCCTATCGCCGCTAGTTCTGCGCTGTGCTCAGTTCTCAGAACACTTACTAGCCGGTTTTTGGACCTTCTCCTGTACTGATATAATGGGCTTAAAAAAACTACTATATCATCTAACTACTTGAATAAAGCTGACATAAAATCCAAGAAATGAAGGAAAATTTTATATGAAATATTGGAAAGAAAAATTAGTTTCTTATAATGAGTATCCTCAATATCCTACTGAGCTTACATTCTAGAAAAGATAGTCAAAATAAAAAATTGGATACCAAGTTGTTTTCTAACGAAAGTTGCATTATAATAAAATCTAGTGTTATATAATATTATGGATGTTATAAAGGAAAACGCCATTTCATAGTTATTTCATTTTAATGTTTCATTTCACTGGTACTAATGTTATAATATTACAAAAAAAAAAAAATCTGCATCTGAATGTTTTTGCTTTTTGGATTGGATTAAAATAAAATGTCACATATATATATATATATATATATATATATATATATATGGGTCGGGGCACACTGCCGTTGGTTTAACGTGAAACGTAATATGGCAGTGATTCATTTTTAGAGTTTGGAGGGAAATGAAAACGGGACATTGACTGCGTACCAAATTTTATTTTAACATTAAACAGACACCGAATGGTACCCTATATTTATTTCTACAGGTTTTGACTTAGTTTCGATATGTATTTACCTAGTTTTTTGTTAATTTTGTAACAAAAAACTCATTAAAACGTCTCCTTGTATTGATGAAAATACTAAAAATTCTTTAATTCCTTCCATATCTAACTGTAGTCGTTTTTATGTTCTTCCAAAAGTACACAAAATTGGTGTCCCCCTCCGTCCTATTTTATCAAATATTGGTTCTGCTTCTTACCCACTTGAAAAATTTTTGGTTAAACAGTTTTCTTTTCTTTCAGTTTCCAATTTATATACTATTCATAATTCTAATGCTTTTGTAAACCGCATTAGGAACTCCCCCCCAACCCCTCTCCCCTTTACGCATGGTGTCTTTTGATGGTATTTCACTGTTTATCCATGTTCCTGTCCAAGGGGCACTTCAGTGTCTCACTTTACGATTAAAAGAATTCCATTACACAGATTATGAGATAAACCACATTATGGAGTTATTCAGTATTTGTTTAACGCAAAAAGTATTCCAGTTTTCAAATGAATTTTATTTTATGTCAGATGGTTTAGCGATGGGTAATCCTTTAAGTCCTTTCCCAGCAGATTTGTATATGCATTATTTTGAGGATATATTGTTTAATCTTATTAATTTTCCGTTTTATTGTAGATATGTTGATGATTCTTTTGCACTCTTAGACCCGTCTATTTCATCCATTGATAATGTCTTAACTATTCTAAACTCAATAGATCCTGTTATCCAATCTACATATAAAGTTGAAGTTGAAAATAAATTATCCTTTCTTGATGTGTTAGTTACTCGTCAGCCTAATACATTTGATACCTGTGTATACCGTAAACCCTTTGCAGTCTTACTCCCCCATCATTTTAATTCGTGTCACTCCCCCTTCTCAGAAAGCCTCGGCTTTTCATTTCTTTATTATAGAGCAGCCATACTCAACCTTTATTTCTCGCGGGCCGCAAACGTATGTTTGAAACGTTAGGCGGGCCGCAACACACTTATAAAAGGTTTTAAAAAAAGAAGAATTAAAATATTAAAATAACATAGGTAATGTAAAATAGTTAATATTATCAGAACGTTTGTCGCGAAGTAAATGTTACCAAGAATTTTTAACGCCACTATTTCCAAACAATAAACTTCATGGTAGATTTCTTTTGCAAATGTTGTAAATATTTGTTGTTTGGAAAAAGTGTAAAATTTTTTGGTGCAATTTTTTTTTGACACAAATGTTCAACTCCAAAAAGATGTACTAGCTTTATAATAAGTATAAAACTTAATAATATAACAATGCAGAATTTCTAAGTGTTAAAGAAAAAAAAAATGGAGATTTTCTCTCAGGAGTCCTTTTTTTTTTTTTTTTTTTTTTTTTTTAATGTAGAATAGAAATAAATTTAATTAATTTGTAATAATGTTTTATCAGTCTTAAAGATTAACTAAAGTATGCACCACTGTAACACAAATATGACCACGAGTAAAAAGAAATTTTGCCTAAAAAACTGAATTTAAGATGCTTTAACATAATTTTAGATTAATTATAAAAAACTGTACAGTTTTTGTCTTTCCATGAAAATATTTAAAACAACAGTGAAGGTTTTAAACACCTTTTATGCAAATCTCAATTTTATAAATAAGGAATAATGATTATTTGTCTCGGGCCGCACATGAAAGGTCACCGGGCCGCATGCGGCCCGCGGGCCGCAGGTTGAGTATGGCTGTTATAGAACAATTTCCATTTGTTCTGATAATGATTCCCTTGTTACAGAATTGAATTATATTAGATCAGTTGCTATTAATCGTGGTTTTAGTTTGGCTTATATCAACCGTTTAATTTTTCGTTGTCTAAATAAAGGTATTAGTAATCTTGATTCTTCTGTTGTTCCAGTATCTTTTTCTAACCTCATTATTTTGCCATTTTACAATAGCATTAGCTACAAAATAGCTAATATTTTAAGACAGTATGATTTTAAGGGTGTTTTTAAGCCAGTTAATAAACTAAATTTTTCACAGTTAAAGGATAAAATTTCACATAAAAACTTTTGGGGCATTTACAGTATCCAATGTCAATGTGGTTGGTCCTATATAGGGCAGACTAAACGACAACACCGTTTCAGACTCAATGAACACAGAAATTACATTAAGAAAAAAGAATTACAAAAATTCTCTATTGCTTGTCACTGTTGGAGTGAGGGACATAATTTTAACTTTGATTCAGCCACTGTTATTAAGAAATGTAACACTCCATTAGATTTAGACTTCTTTGAGGCAGTTTATATTCATAAATTTGGTAACACCCTGATCAATGATTTTTCAAGTGTACCTTACATCTCACCTTTCTCGGTTGAGTTACTGTTCCATAGTGAATCACTTCCGGCTTAATCTGATTGGTGGCTCATGCGTGATGAGTTTCTCGGTGTGTTGTTGTTTTCATTTGGGTTTCTCGATTCAATTTCATGTCTTTGGGAGGATACAATAGTGTTTAATTTTATTTTATTGACACTGAGGAAGTGAGTCCAAGTTACTCACGAAACGTACGTCTGTCCATTGTATTATGATATTGTGTGTTAAACGTTGGTGTTTTTAGCGTGTATTTATCCACACAAGATTTTATTCATACTACTTACTTATGTCTAAATTAATAAAGTGAAAATAGTTTGTGTGAAGTAAGAGACAGACAGGTGCTGTTGAGATGGAAGGCATAAATTATTTTGTTCTTTGATCCCTGCTGAAAAGGAAACCAATGAGAAAAGACCGCCGTGCCGGCTGATTTTTTTTTTACATAGTCTTTTGGCGTGGGCTGGCTGCCAATTCCACGTAACCTCTCTCTCTTTGTACGGGTGAGAAAATGAGATCTCCGGATGTAAACCAAAGAACCACAGCGTAATATCCGGGATTTCTTGGTTGAAATGACCAATTAAAAGCGGGAAAGCTTTAAAAGCGAGGTACTTTTACATTGTTCTTATGGGTATGATTCAAGGTATCGGGACAAATGAGCGTAAAAAGCGGGAAAGCGTTTTAAGCAGTGAGCATTATATCCGAGTATGCAAAGGAGTATACTGTATATGCAAATTTTATCTTAAAAACGGCTCTATCGATTTTGACGAAATTTTGTATTTTACCGTTTTGGGGCACCAGAAAAACATTGGGCTAGGTCACATGTTCGAGAAAATTCGATTAATGGGTCATTTTGGGTCATGGTCAAGCTAATTGTATCTAAAAAACGGTTCAAACGATTTTGACGAAATTTTGTATCCGACCAGTTTCGGGCACGAGAAGACTATTGGGCTGGGTCGCATGTCCGAGAAAATTCGATTAGTGGGTCATTTCTGGGTCGTTGTGGGTCAAGCTAAGTTATCTAAAAAGCGGCTCAGACTATTTACATTAAATTTTGTATCCGACCATTTTCGGGCACGAGAAGACTATTGGGCTGGGTCACATGTTCGAGAAAATTCAATTAGTGGGTAATTTTGGTCATGGGTCATTATGGTTCAAGCTATTTTATCTTAAAAACGGCTCAGACTATTTACACTAAATTTTGCATCCTATGGTTTTTGGACACGAGAAGACCGTTGGGCTAGGTCACATGTTCGAAAAAAATTAATTAGTGGGTAATTTTGGTCATGAGTCATTATGGGTCAGGCTATTTTATCTTAAAAACGGTTCAGAGGATTTGAAATAAATTTAGCATCCTACAGATTTAGGGAACGAGAAGACTATTAGATGTTCGAGAGATTTCGATTAGTGGGTCATTTTGGTCATGGGTCATTATGGGTCAAGCTATTTTATCTTAAAAACGGCTCAGACTATTTACACTAAGTTTTGCATCCTATGGTTTTCGGGTACGAGAAGACTGTTGGGCTAATTCACATGTTCAAGAAAATTCAATTAGTGGGTCAGTTTGGTCATGAGTCATGATATTTCAATTCAAATTTAATTTTGGTCTTCCCTGCTCGTTTATTTTATATAATACTTTATCCAAGCATAAAAGTCAGAAATAATTTAGAAGTTTCTTTTCTAAGTACCAATTATCAATTTAAATTTCAACTATTAAAAATTCTTAAGCATAAAACTATTTATCTTTGATATTCTGTTTCATACCAGCTTAATCGAAATCTTCATAACATTACTTACCTGTCTGACATTATGAACGAATATGTAAGTATTGCATAAATACGTATATTATATTAAAGACCCATTTTCTACCATTTCAGATATGCTTGAAATTGGCAAGTAACGACACATTTATAGATTTTTCAATTATATTGTTATTTTAAAGGTTGAAATCGTAACAAATCTGCGTGTGTTCAGAAAACGTAATGTGAAATCATTACACAGTACATGGAGCAGCTGCACACAAGTGAGACGATTGTTATCATTAAATTTTAAGGGATTTTTTTTGGCCTATTTAATTACAGAAAATTTGTCATCAAAATAAGAGGATATTATTAAACTTTAGTGGTGACAATTTGCTAGCTCGTACGCAGATGTTTCATTACTGCATTACAGCATGTAATACGACTCGATAAATGCTTGAGAACCTTTTCATATATCATTGTGAGTTCAGAAATAATAGTTACGATCCTGATTTCGATTAAATTTAAAAAATCTTGGATGGGCGAATTTTATTTTAAATAAGCCCGCGATTCATTCTGCAACTAAAATAATTATTTTTATGCACTCGCAGCCCGAATTGTACCAGAAATACTTTAACTTGAATCCGACATTTACCGGCAATACTTTAGCCTGAGGCCAACCTGTATTTCACAGGTATTAAATGGATATAGTTAAATGGAAATTCATTTATGATAAAATAAAATAAATGAGTGAATTAATAGCATTGCATTTAGCCTATCATCCATTTCAAGGAAAATTTTAATGCAAGCTAATTGCAAAATTTTCAGATCATATGTGTGAAATTCGCAATTAGTTTACAGGAAAATCGGACTTGAAATAGATATTTGTTAAAGTGTTTTTTAATTATTAATCTTCTAATAAAATCGTTATTGTATCGATACAGATCTTGAGTTATCTGCTTTAATTCATCGGTATTAACGACCACTTTTATCCAAATGAAAAGTTTAATTTAAAATGAATTACAATTATGAAATCAGATGTTTAATATTTATAAATTTTGAAACCAATATCACTAGTACATTCTCCCCCATATGTCAGGTAAAAAAAAATTGCAATGAAATAAGACTATGGTCATTTTGAAACAATCCAGTCATCAAGAAAATGTTTGATTTCTGCATATGAGCTGCACCGTTCTTGAAAAAAGGCATTCTACATGGTGTAAAACAATAAAATAAATCAATAATCGGTCGATAACCAGTAAGAGAAGATTCTGAGAAGCATTGTCATGTTGGATAACAACCTTGCCGTGTGTTTCGGAATATACTGAATGTTTTTGATTTAATACTTTGTTCCAATTGATTTACTGTCCCTTCTAGAATTCACTATTATGATTGTCTGACGCGATTGCATTATTTTATAGCAGACTATGCATTTTTGGTTCTACCAAATGCTTGCTCACATGTTGCAAGACAAATCTATACGAACACATTTCGTTGAAATGTGTCTCCCTATCCGCTTTATTTACTAGATGCTGTTCATTCAGATTATAATTTGTTTTGTTCCATGTAAAGCGCCATTACCGGAGAGTGGCTTAGTTATGCAGAAATCAAACTTGATGTCTGAATGGCTTCAAAATACTTCTTCCATTGTGGAATTCATTTGTTACCTGGCATATATTGGAAAATTGTAGCTTTTGGTGGAAAATACTCTGAATCTTTCTTTAAGTTTTGACAACAAACAAGTATGTGCTTTTTTTTTACTCTAGAAAAAACGGAGTCATATTTATAAACCTAATAAATTCTGATAACAAATCCTTCGTAATATTAGGTTTATTCTAGCAAATTTAGTACTGAGTCTACATATTATTGGGCCAAAATGCTGAATATTTGCTTACCTCTATCCGTAGTGAAAGGTTCTTTGGTTGCATCCTCTTTTGTTAATTCACCTCGGAATATTTCAATAACGAAAGTCAGATTGTCGCGTATGTCATAACGAGGATTCCTATTATTAAAACTTCCTATCGCTTTTAAAGTATCATTCTTATCAAAAAGAAATACATGACTGAAATCGGAATACTTTTCATCATTGGCGTCTAGCAAAGTAATCTGGTAGAATATCTTTTGTTGGGGTATTTCAGATGTCAGTCTCGCCAACACAACAATAAATGATTTGCAATCTTGTGTCTTTTCATCAGGATAAAATTTAACTTGCCAAGTTGCATCGGCGAATTCAAACGATGTGCTCTTTATTACAAAAGGAATGCCATGATATTCAGGTCGGGTAAACAAATTGGGTAACTTCAAAGTACAGGTGACAGAGGGGCTTGTTTTGGGTAATATTTTCAAATATACATCGCCGACTTTTGCGTTTTCCGCCATGTTATCATGGGAATCCTAGAAAAGAAACAATAAGGAAAAATAATGCGTCAAGCATAGATTATATAATACTTTCCAACAAATACTGAAGTTATTCATTAAAACTTCACAGATTAAAAAGAGGAAAGTTGATGAATAAGTAAGCAATTTGGAAAAAGTATAACACATTTCAAAATACAATTTCAGCATTTACCACTAATAGCCGGAAAAATATTCTATTTTTATTTTTTTCTTCCCTGTATATTATCTATAGATTTGTATATATATTACATAGTATAATAAAATTTAGTTCAGTTAGAAAACGCATAACACAGTTGAAAATTCTCCTTAACAGACTTCTGTTAATAAATGGAAATGTACTCGAGATCCTTTGTGCAGCACTGTATAAGATCGACAGAATTTATACGCAGAAGTAATATGCAATAAGTTAGTTAAATTTAAAAACAGTTAAGAAACGCAGTTAGGAAGTCCAGTTAGGAAACACATAACACATTTCAAAATTCCCCACCAAAAAGAAGAAATGTACTCTAATTCCTTTATGTAGCCCTGTATATGATCTATAGAATTTATACACACCAAGTAATACGGAAAAAATTAGTTAAATTTAAAAACGCATAACAATTGAAAACGTACTTTCAGCAATTATTGTTCATAGACAGTACTGTAACCGAATTCTTCTGTGTGTCTCTCTAAATGAACGATAAATGCTATTCACACCATATTCTATAGTAAAATATCTTAAAGGGATGACTCACTGATATATATATGAATTTTAATCTATTTGGAATAGTATAAAATCATTAAAATACACCACCAATGATTTTTCCCCCGTAGACCGTAATGTAGCGGAATATTTTGAGTGGCCCTGTATACTAACTATAAATGATACAAAGTTAATTTTCAATACCAAACATGGCATAGTAAATCTCAATAACATATATCAATTGCATGACAATTCGAGTATATTTTCGCGAGTTAGATCACGGACAGACAAACTGCATTCATAAACACATTTCAACTATGTTGGAAAGTATTAAAAAGTATACACAAAAACTAAATTATTGGGGAATTTTATCACATACACTTTTTAAACATAACAGAAACTGAAGAAATAATCCCAGTGATGAAAGATGAAGTTGTACAAGCCGTTAGATGCATGAAAAAAGGTAAATTCCTTGGCGAATATGGAATTACAATTGACCTTGTTAAAGATTTAGGAGAAAAATTTGCAAAAATGCTAGCCTTACTGCGTTTACCAAATGTCTCGAGAAATCGGATGTACCAGAAGATTGGAATAATGCTTTGATGGTGCTACTTTACAAGAAAAGGCAGAAGGAAAATATTAAAAAGGACCATCCAATCAGCTTACTGTCAGTGATTTATAAAATTTTCACCGAAGTTTTAACGGCAAGACTTGAATCAGCTCTGAGCTCAACCTACAGAACAAGCGGGATTCCGCAGTGGATTTAACACAATGGATCATATTTAAGCAGCAAGGGAACTTATCGAAAAAACATAAATAGTATAATTTACCTCTTTGCCTTACCTTTATTGATTATGAAAAAGCATTTGATTCGGTCTACACATTTGCAGTGATTCTCTGGAGGACATTGGTATAGACAAAGCTTACATCAATATCATAAAGAAGATTTACAAGAAAACAACAGTCAACATCCGTTTGGAGAAAAGAAAGACGAAGATCAAGCTTGGAAGAGGAGTAAGACAAGGAGACACGATTTCGCCTAAGCTTTTTACTGCTGTCTTAGAAAATATTTTCAAGAAGCTGGATTGGGAAAACAACGGGAATATTTAAGCCATATTCGGTTTGCTGATGACATTTCAATTTTCAGTAATAGCCCTGAAGAATTGGAAAATATGCTAAAAGATTTGGCATAAGCTAGCATTGATGTGGGATTAAAAAAAAAATTGGAAAAGACTAAGATGATGTTCAATGCATTTGCATCAAAAATAAAAAAAAAATCGTTACAACAACACTGGAATTAAAGAAGGACAAAGTTGTGTGTACCTTGGACAAGAAATATCATCGGACAACAGTATCATGAATGAAATCAATAGAAGAATAAAAAATGAATGGAGTGCTTTTGGGAAGAACAATATTATTCTGAAGAGTAACATGCCTCTTTGGTTGAAAAGAAAGGTGTTTAACCAATGTGTTTTGCCTGCATTAACTTATGGAACAGAAACATGACGCCAACAAAACGGATGGTACAAAGATTACAAAGAATACAGCAAAGTATGGAAAGATGTATGCTAGGCATAACCAGAAGAGACAGAAAGAGACTTGAGAGACAGAAAAAGACAGAAGAGATAACTTGGATAAAAAGTCAGACGAAAGTTTTTGACATCATTGAGAGAATTAAACGTCTAAAATGGAAATAGACTGGACACATTTCAAGAAGACAAGACAATAGATGGATCACAAACACCCTACCGTGGAATTCCAGAGATGTGAAACGACCAAGAAAACGATCTCAATTAAGATGGAGTGACGAAATCAGAAAAGTGGCGAGTGTAAAATTGGATGTCTAAAGCACTAGACAGGCAATAATAGAAAAATCTGGGAGAGACCTACATCCAGCACTGGATTGAAAACGGTTGGTAATGATGATGATGATGATGATGATATATAAATCTACATTTGAACATTTTCTATATTTGGTTTTGCGTCTTGGGGTCATGATTGGTTAAAATATACCAAAATTTTCCGGAATTACTTTTCTCCGGACGGCTGCAGTAGGTAACTTTTTACTTTTTGTATTGGAATGGAAGCTATCTAAAATGTTGACATAGACGGGGTACCATTAACTCGAGAATTACTGTAGCGATTTCAATACTTTTATTAAATAGTTTTGGAAGTAACTAAACTATACATATATAAATAAGATTAAAATGGCAAAAATAAATAAAGACATAAATAAATAATCCAATAGCTATGTTCTTTGTTTATATTTTAAACGTAGATTTATTTTGTCTGCAAAATCACGTAACGCGTATCATTGTATTTGTTAATTTGTATTATTCGTTTTTTATAAATTTTTTATATTGCCAAAATTACTCAAAATATTGAAATCACTTTAATTAAAATTAAAATGCAACATCTCTGCTTTACATTAGCCATTCGTTAGCCTGGTTCAAAAAACAGCGGAAAAAACCTTCTTTAGTCAAACATTTGTCAGCAGAGGCATTCGTTAGCTGAGGTATCACTGTACTTGATCCCTTAAAATTAAATAGGTTTTACTACTTTTTGGTTGTTGTTGTCACCTTAGTCAATAAAAAGACCCATATACCCAATGGCGGTCCAATATCCACTTAAAGACATGTAAAACTCTCTAAACTAGAATATATGAAAGTCCATTCGGAATGAAGTATGATAATGCATATAAAATATAGACATGTAGTTAGAAGGTTATTATAATATATTTAATGTAAATAAACACTTACCTTTTATTTGAAATTCTAGCACAACAAACTGGTGAAATGTATCTGAATTTCATTATAAAATCACAGGAGTGTCAGAAATCATATGCTGCATCAAAAAACAATATGATATTAGATATACTAAAACTTATCACTTTGTGTGATTAAACAAAGGAAACGAAATTGCCTTATCAGTGTTATCTATTACTTCCTACCTATACAATTTAAATTCTAAAATGAATTTCAAATTTTTTTTTATTATAAGAGAGCTGTTTCAAGCTGTATGAAACAAGTTTAAAATCATTTAAAAATGTTTCTTACTGTCAGTTATTATTTAGATTATTATTTTTTTAGTAAGCAAGAGTTTTTCTGATTAAAAAAAAGAATAACAACATAAAAACAAACAAAATAAAGTAAAAACAGAATTCTATTAGAATTGCCTAGTTTCATGAAACCGTCGAAAACCTGTTGAAAAAAAAAAATTCGATTACAATACTTTTCTTCTAAAGATAGAAGAAGAAAGTAGTAATAGAAGAAAGTAAAAAGCTTGCTTTCCTTTAATTACCCATCATACGTAGTATAGGGTAAATCTTGTAATCGTTTTGAAAATCGAAAAAAAAAAAAAAATTGAGGGATTTACACGTTTTAGACACTGGAGAGTCCAAAAAATATTTTTAGAAAAAAAAATTGTCGTCCGTCTGTTTGTGTATCTGTGTGTGTGTCTGCAAACACTCTATCTCCCGAACAAACTGAGATAGAGACTTGAAATTTAGTATGTACTTAGTATGTAATAATGGGAAGAAGCTTATGGAACTTCAGTAACCTCGATTATCCGGAACAATTTTTTTCGGACTCTCCTGATAAAAGGTATATAAAAATTTTCGAAATTGTTTATTTTAAGGAGTGAATATAAAAGACAATAAAAAAAAACATAAATTTTACATAAAGAATGAAGTCAATCGGATAATCAGTTGCCGAGATATTTGTAATTACATTTACACACTCTTCGATTTTTCATGACCGTGTATTTCATTCAGATTTCAATTTAAAGATATATTTTAATTGTAAGGAGATGCTTAATCTGATGCAGTAAACCGTTAGTTAATGTGATTAACATGTTTGGAGTTAGGGGGATGCTTCTTTTAGGCAATTCATTAATGGAGAATTTAAAGTTTAGGACGTCATCAAGCCACGATTTTATTCAAATTGCAATGCATTTTATAAGTAGTTTACACATGTTTTATTTTCATATTTTATATTATGCATATCCATGATGGGTAAGTATTACGATGGCTTCCAACGACTAGTTTAATTTGCTCTCACTAAGCCCAGGCAATCTATTGCAGATTGTAGTAACTGTTCAGGTTATCCTTAGTTACATTACATTACTGTAGCACACTAATAACACACTATCAGATTTTTAAAAATCATGCTTGAAAATTATTTAAAAACACATAGCAGATCATTAAATTTAGTTACAGTTTTTAAACTAATTTCATTTGAAAGTACTTGTGATATTTCTTCGATGATGCAAAAATTAAAATCATGTGATATTTAGAAGTGAATGTGTGAGCAATAAAAAATGCAGGTTGTTGCCGCCATCGTTAATTATATCAACGGACCGTACCACTTGAAAGTTTTTTAACCACGTTCTGAAAAAAGAAAAAAAGGCATTTGTCACTTAGAACAGCGGTTTCCAACCTGGGGTACGCGTACCCCTGAGGGTAAGTGAAAATTATATTGGTAATGGCGGATAACGTAAAAAATAAAACTTAAAATGAAAAGAGAAAAACTTTTCGTTTACAAAGAGAGACTTGTGTAAAATTAAAATAGGCTATTCACATAAAATAAAGGAAAATGCCTAAACTTTGTTATTGGTTGATCATATGTCGCCATTATCTCTGCACACTCCTAATAATGTCTTTCGATTTCGCATGTGTCCCTCTTTTTCTTTTGTTGTTTTCTTTCTAGTAATTCTAGAAATACCCAGAAAAAAATATGAATCGTATCGAGGCCTCTGGTTTCTACGAATTCATGTTAAACCCATTTGAAAACAGGCCATCATTTTAATGTGCGACTGGTCAGCATTAGCATAAACACATTAACTTGTATTAATGGGTTAGAGATTCATCCTTTCTTTGTGAGTGCTTAATTTGAAATCTGTAGCTAATATTTAGTTTTTTGAGTGACTTTATGTTGATATTATGTTGTGGCTTAAAAAGGATAAGTGGTCGAAAATCGAAATTCTGAAAGAGAACTGCATCTAACATTGGTAGATAGCATAAGAATATTACTTATGAACGAAAGCAAAAATATTTGGAATGGGTTTATGTAAGAAGGGGTACGCATAAATGAAAAGTCTAAGCAAGGGGTACGTGAGAGAAAAAATGTTGGGAACCGCTGGCTTAGAAGAAGCACAAAATCTGATATGTTTCAATGAATACATTTATTGATGCAACATTTATTATTTACACATATATAGTAATTTCTCATTCTAGGTTTCAGTTTTTAATAAATAGTCTTTATATTCTGGTCATGGCTATAGTCACCATACTCTTAGTCTAAAGAACGGAAACCTCTGTTATGACTTTGTGTTCTTTAAGATTAGACGAGATTTTATGATGAGTTCGTTAGCTACAGCTGTATGCTCTTTCATGAATAATAGCCATCTTTCTGTGGTCAATATATCATCCATGTTGCTGAGGAAATAGCTCGTTGCACTATACAGAATATCATTGTCAGAGTGTTTTGTTGCAAGTTCAAGAGCATCACAGACGTTGCTCACACTAAGGGTTCTTCTAATGACCTCAGAGCATTCTTCCTTCAAGTATGTTAGATTGTATTTGTCTGCTGCGTAATACAAGCTAAACATGTTATCTTCGTCTAACTCATCTACGTCTTCAGTGTAAATATAGAAAAGGAGCTGTTCGAAGGCTTCGGGGTTACAATCAGGTACGTCGATGACGCCACTGTTCTTTTCCTGCATGTCGTGACTAAGCATTGAGCGGAAGACTTCTGAACGTGCGCACAGAATGTCTCTGTGAGCTCGGAACTTCGTGTCCCTGACATTCAGTATTAGGTTGTGATCTTGCCCGTTTAGCAGCATATTCTTGAAATCCTGACTAAGCGATTTAAATCCTAAGAAAATGAGAAAGAGAAAAATGTTAAGTAAAAAATAAAAATAAATAAATAAAAATACCGTACTTTCATGTTATAGTGGCCCCCATAGTTATGATTACGTCAAGGTTGCAGTTGTGATTTCGCCAAGATCATCGCAAAGCTTATATATGCATCCTATATACGCATATATATATATTCCAAACACTGTGCCATATACGTCATTATACACATATTATTTACGTCTTATATGTCGTATATACATCATATACACATGTCATATATATATATACATCATATATGACTATAACTTGGCCACATACGTCAAGAAATGTTATAAATATATATCATATATTATTATTATGTCATACATGCTTTATAATTTAGCGATAAATCTTGATCGCTAGACGAATCTTCCTTGGAGGCCGCTGTAACACGAAAGTACCAAATTTACAATATATGAATGAAAACATAAACATATTTCATCCTTGGGGGCCACTGTAACAGGAAAGTACCAAATTTCTACTTTATTTTTCATATCTGATAATTTGCATCTATCCTTTTTGAAACTTTAACATTTTTGTAACGATTTTATGCATTTCTATTGCCTATTCAACGATAAATTCTTTTAAAATTACAGAATTTCACTAAAAACGCTTAAAAAATAAAGTGCCGACGTCAAGAGGTCCATTCTCGACCGAAAACAACAATCATTTTCCCAATGGTTAAAAGAAATTGAAAAAAAAAAGTTCCTTATTCTAATTGAAGAGTCCGTTGCAAAAAGGGGTCAGCTCCTCTTTGTTTTGTTTGTTGTCGGATTTTACTAAGGAAAACAGTACTGTGAGAGTTTGTGTTTAAATTACTCACTAATTAGTACTAATTGGATGATAACAAGTTGGAAATTGTACGTCAAACGTTACAAACGAGGTGCGTTCGTACTTTAGCTAGTTATATAAATATTCAGATCTTTTCTGATTTTTAATTCTGTGAAATGAATTATATCGTCTGCAGATCAATTTCTGTAATAAAATAAGTATCTCGGTCGCTTGACGATTAAACTTCGGAAGCTCCTATAACAAAAAAGCACCGATTTAAAAAAAAAAAATTCAAATTTCTTAATAAATATTTTTATTAATATCTCCTAAAGTTTTGATTCGATTTTAATAAAATTTGAAATGTCTCGACAAAATTCTGCAAAGATAATATATTTTAAATTGCAAACCATTCGGTTGGGTAGTTTTTGCGTTGTTATATGCGGACGGACGGACGGACGGACGGACAGACAGACGGACGGACGGACGGACAGACGGACGGACAGACGGACGGACAGACGGACGGACCAAGCGACGACAATAGGTGCTACGTATTTATATAATTACGAACGCACCTAATAAGAGGTATATAACGGATCCTATATATTTCCTCCTTCAAAATAAATGAGAGCAAGTTACCAGAAGGCTGATTAATGAAAGCCAGATACCAGATTCTTGCTCATAATACATTTTCAAGTGTCTATTCCTCTCTTTCGCGTCTAATGACCAGACACTACAGGAAACGGTATTAAGCTATAAATTTCTAACACTTGAGACATGAGTTTTCTATCTGAAGAACACTCGAAATTCTTTCACTATATATATCTGAACGCAAGAGGCTTTTCCAGTAGATACGATTTGGAATTGTCCCGTGCTGTCGGCCACTGAATATCTCTTTTGAAAGAAAGGATCAGGGTCGATAAGCCGTGTTTTTGGCCCATGAAATAAGACTAAAATTCGATTTTGTTATACTGACTTAATTATTTCACTTTTTCATATTAGAAGGTTTATCCTGTACGACTTCAATAATATTTTTTGCATTTTGTTCGGATTTATATAATTTACACAAACTCAAAGTTCGTGTTATTCGTAGTTTTTGATGAAAAATACGCAATTTCTCCTAATTTTACCTCAATTTTTAATGTTTTTTCAATATTTTACTATGAGCGCATCTTTGCAGCACTTTTATTTTTTACATATAGTGTACATTTTGATGTATTTTATAATATATGTAAAGAAGAAAGTGTTGCACGATTGCGCTCATATAAATAATTGAGGTAAAATTAGGAGAAATTGCGTAAAAAACTACGAATAATACGAACTTTGAGCTTGTGTAAGTCATATAAATCCGAACAAAATGCAAAAACTATAGTTAAATCCTTCTAATAATAAAAAGAGAAATAATTAAGTCAGTATAACAAAATCGAGTTTTAGTATTATTTCATGGACCAAAAACGCGGCTTATGGACTCTGATCTTTTGCACGGCAAAGAATGATGCCGTTCGCTATATGGATGCAAGCGACCCAAAGTTATCCTGGCCCAACTTTTTAAAAGCTTTTAAATGTTAACTTTATGTTGCTCGTGTATTCGTTGTTCTGTGACGTGGTGATCACTAAAAATGGTTGGCTGTAAAATACAACGTCTTATCGTTTAATGACTAGTGCAGTACCAAAAATTTGGTCTATCGATTGGAGCAAGAACGATGTTGCCTCGTTTATTTGTTTGGATGCTTTATGAGAACAATCATGTCTCCTTTAATCAATTCTGTGCTAGACGGAGCCATATTTTATTGCCTCTTTAAAAAAAATTTCAAAAATAGAGCTGCCAGTTTTTTGTATCAGACTCTTCAATTGCAAAAAATATTGAAAAACAAATACATTCAAAACAATCTTTCTTACTTATAGTTCAGAAAATGAACAGTGAAAAAAATTATATTTGATGCAATAAATAAATACAAATACCGTATTAATTCAGTTTTTTTTTTCAAATGTACGTGATGCATTTTGTAGTACCGTGTTTATTTTTTAATAAAATGTTTTATTTTGTAGTGAGTTATTTCAGAGTTTCAGTAAAACTGCAGTTCTCCTACCTTTAATTATACGAATCGATATCATCTCATACCAACATATATATTTTTTATAAATTCATCTCATTTATTAATAAAAAAACCCTGAAAAAGCTTTACATTCCAGGCATGAAAGGAGAGACTTAATTTTTTTAAAAGCGGATTATAATTTAAACACTGAATTTTAAAAATTATTTTGCGAAGCTTAAATCTAGCCGTACAACAAAATAATTTTTGTAACTCAAACTCATGCTTTCGAAAACCACATTTCTTCGTAAAAAATCATCAAAATTATTACTTTTAACAAACATTTTTGTTAAAATTTAAATTTCCCTATTAAATATTGACAAAAGAAATTTAATGTGCTGAATGAACTTTTTCTTTTGGGCATCTGAGTGTTATATATAATGACTGTATTGAACAATGTAAAGTATTACAAGTTTTAAGAAATTTTAATTTAGTTACCTTGGTTTAAAAAATTTCATTATCTTCGTCAAATTTTCACATTTTGGAAAATTCAGTTATTAAAAAAAAAAAAAAAAAAAAAAAAAAAAAAGGAGGATTCAACTTGGCTTTTCGGGTTTCAGAAAATACTGCCTGTACTATTTTTAATAGAAACCTCTAATATTTTTTTTTTTTACATTTAATGTATTTTTTTAAGATTATGGATAAACAAAACCAAAAAGCATTTTTATATGAAAAGTAGAGGAGAAGGTGTGAAAACGGGCAGAGGTGTAAATATGGGCACCTCACCTAAGTGGCTTAGGAGGTACTGAAAACTGACGACCAGGACTGTAGATGACGCATTTGTTGATATGAGATAGCAAAGAGCAGTTGGAACCATTCATTCAAGTAGTGTGGATGCAACGTGAGTTATTGTGTGAATTGGTATTTGTTCTGAACTGCAAACTTTTGACAGCTATCTGAAATCGTTTTCTTTTCATGTTATTATAGTTTAAAATAATTTCACAGTGATATCCGGAAAGCAGGAATCCTAAGCTACTTTTAGAAGCACGCCTTTAGTTTACATGTGAAAGTAGCCATCTTTCTTAGGTGCTGGGATTGGTGTAAATATGGGCTCTCATTTAAAGGCGGCCTCTAATTACACTACCCTTTCTCTTAAATAACATAAATTATTATTTTTTTTTTTTACTTGAAAACAGCAATTATCTACAATATACACATTACCAAATATATTATAAAATAAACCTAACAAATGCTTTGAGGTAAGAGAACTTTAAAATTACCTTAGATGCAAATAATAATAAATTTATAGGCAACTATAAGGGCATTTTATTATCTATAAATCCTCAAAGCATTCGTTAGTTTTATTTTATATCTGGTAATATGCGTAATCTAACATAATGGCGTAATACCAGGGGGCAAAGGTGGGAAGACCAAAATCCTTCCTGACTCATCAGATTACTGTGATCCTCCCCTTGCAGAAAGCGATGATGATATCAATCTGGTTATCAACGATGGGAATAAACCAGACTCGAGCGATGCAACTTGCATCTTTTGTGATGGAAAGTTTTCTGAAGACACTCGCGGAGAAGTGTGGGTTAAATGTGTTATGTGCCAAATGTGGGCGCACTTAGATTGTGCCGGAGTTGAAAAGCCAGTTATGTTTGCGATTTCTGTAAATATATTTTTTCTGTAATAAATAAATTCTCTACAATTTTGTATTGTTTTAGCCTGTTTTAAAACATTTTTAACTATTTTTGTGACATTTTTGGAGAGGGCCGATATTTGCACCCCATTTTTTCTGGTGCTTTTTAAAAAGCTTTTTGTAAATCTTCGTTTTCGATTTCAAATAACTTATGTTAATCATTTTTTGCCTCCTATCATTTAGTAAACTTGTTAAAGTTGTGAATGAAGTTAAAAAATCTGGAATTTTTCAAAGGCGAAAGTCATTTTAAGACAAAAACAAAAAAGGGTGCCCATATTTACATCTTTTCCTCTATTATTTCCCCTCCCCCCTCCCTAAATGTCCTCGCCACAAAATCTTCCCTGAAAAATATGAAGTCAAACATGCCCTTTACATCCTCAAAGTTGAAGGGCATTCCGGGCATTTCCTCACGAGTTTCAGTAAGATATTCGACGATACGTCCGAAATTGGTCACTGCCCCTTAATTTCTGGACACCAGTATACATCAAAATATCGGATTTTTTTTTTCGAAAATATCATAATATTTACAAACCCGTCGTGTACTCAAAATTGTCAAATTTTTAACTTAGGCGTTCTTTAAAAATTAGTAATATAATGAAGACCATCTATAATTTCTAATACAGAACGACATTAAATTAAATATCCATGTGTTTCGAAATGACCTCATCTGTGAAGATAAGCATAAAGGGATATGTTTTAAACTAAAGATGTAATTAATTCTTAAAGTTATAAAAACATTACACAAAAGGCTTAAAAATACATTTTAATATAAAGATGACATGTTTCATACGCTCTAACGGCGACATATTCAAGATCATAAATGATAAATAAACTATTTTTGCAAAATTTTTGAAAATGATAAACACTAATCATGAGATCACGTGTAATAATGCAAGCAGGTGTTTAAAATGGTCAAGCTATAAACGTAAAAATTATTCTCTAAAAAGGTGGATTAAACTTTGTGCCGTTGTATTAAAAATAAATGTACAACGTTGAAATAGCACAAATTAAAAACATGTATACTGGCAAACAGCTGTTTCAAAGCCCTTAAGCTCCATCATCAGTGCCAATTTAAGAGATTAAAACGAATTAAAAACCCCTAAGCTATGTCAGTTTGCCTGCCGTCTTTTGCACGCGCCTAGATGAAATGTGGCTTTGAAACAGCTGTTTGCCAGTATACATGTTTTTAATTTGTGCTATTTCAACGTTGCACATTTATTTTTAGTAAAAATTATTGTTTTATTTGTTGCTTAATTTGTAAATCATCTTGTGCCAAATTTTAGGTAATTCAAAAGAGGCTGATTTGTTGCATTTGTTCTCGTTTCGTAAATATATATCTATTGATTCACGGATAATAGATGAAGAACAAATTCTTCATGGATTTGTTTTTATTTACTATTCTTAAAATCAACCTGCAAAGGCTCTATCCTATGTAGTCAGGCCAAAACCGTGACTCTTCTGTCATATTTGACATCTGCTGCGCTGTTTTTTTTTTAACTTTTCGAAAATAGTTTATTTATCATTTTTTATCTTGAAGAAGTCGCCGTTAGAGCGTACGAAACATGTCATCGTTATATTAAAGGGTATTTTTAAGCCATTTTGTGCAATGTTTTTATCATTTTAAGCATTAGTTACATATTTAGTTTAACGTCAACAAGTGATTTTATTAAATTATTTGGAATATTTTGTTTACCTTTTTCTGTGGCGAGAGTCATTTGATCTGCATCCGCTTCAACAAGTTCCATGTGAAATAAATGAATATTCAGAGTTAGATTCTCACGTTTGTCATAAGAATGGTCATGATCGCTAATATAAATCATGTTACATTTCTCTTCATAGCTATCAAAAAAATACCCATCCTCGTCTGATTTATATTCTTCATCATCAGCGCCCAGTATTGCAATTCTGTAGAAAATTATTTGCTCCGGTACTTCAGAATAGTCTCTTATAATGTAAATATCAAAACTCTTCATGCCTTCTCCTGCCCCAGTCGAGTCTTTGTCTCTTGACTCACATCGAAAATGCCAAGTCGCATTTGCGAATTTAAAAGAAGAGCTGAATAGATTAAATGAAACGCCATCATACTCTGGCAGAGTAAAAATATTGGGTACTTTCAATGTATAACTGACAGAAGAAACGGCCCTACTTGGCAATTCAGTCAAAGATATTTCACAGTCTTTTGATTTTTCTGTCTTGTTATGATGTAAATCCTAAAAATAAATAAATAAATAAATAATAAAAATAATAAATTATCAACGCAAAACTCATTATACTGATTATGGCGATATAAATAAAACTTTAAAAATCTGTCTTTTCGTTGAGAGATTTCAGTTTAGCGGCAAAATGATGGTCCAACATGTGTAAAAAGCAAGTTATAAGCAAATGCTCAAAAGTTATAAGCAAAATAAAGCATATGTTATAAGCAAGTTTGTTTTTTAGCCTTCAGGTAACTAACAACAAAGTGTTCAGACGTTTAACATTTTTAGTTTATTATCGCTTCACATTAAATTTAGAATGGGATAGATAATCGCATCTATTTATATCAAGGTTTAACAAAATGTAAAATTCAGTGAAATTCCGTGCATTCGTTATTCAAATATACTATTGTGGAAATTGTGAAAAACACGGCATAGCAGCGCCACCTGTCGGGTGATATACATTGAAAACTAATCAGCATGTATTTATGGGACGATCTAACAGTAACTGAAGTTTAATGAAATTACGTATACGAGTTCTTCAGATGCTATCATGGGTATCAAGAAAAATACAGCATAGTAGCGCCACCTGTTGTGACATATACAAAAACCTAATAAGCACCAATTTATGTCAAGGTCTATTGGAGTATGAAGTTTGATGAAGTTACGTCCTTGAGATATAGCTATCCCGGAAATCATGGAAAATGCAACATAGCAGTGCCACCTGTCAGATTGTATACATCCAAACCAAATAACCATCTAGTGTCATTTTCCGAGTAACCATCTTTATGTCAAGGTCTAACAGGATATGGAGTTTGATGAATTTCCGTGCATTTGTTCTTGAGATAGAGCGGCCACAAATTTGTGGTCACACACAGACTAAAAGACAGACAGACATTTTCCAAAAATAGTTAAATCGTGTTCACGACATTCCAAAACGTGTAAATCCATCAAAAAACTGAACTTTAAAACACTCTCGATTCCAATATTTTTTCTTATTTACTATGTTGAAGAAAGTAAAAATTTAGATTATACAATTTTTAGCAGTTAATGTATGTGCGATAAGAGCGTAAACAATAGAGTCACTCTTTTCTCCACCATTATGTCATCAGCATGCCCTGCTACTTTAACCGTACTAGTCGACGATTTTTTAACTCCTTAAAAGAAATAGACTTTGTCGCTACAAATGACTTATAATACTTTGATACAAAATATTTCAGTAAGTAAATCAGATGAATTTCTATAGTTACCGTTTCGCACACAACTAATATTTTTCAACATTGTTCTAAATTGTTTATAATATTTTCGGTGTCGGTAATTTTTGTATTAGTCTTCGCTATTATGTATTTACAAATCTACTTCGAAAGAAAGATTGAATGAAGAAAAGAAAGGAAACAAAATGTATTATATAGAGAGAAGGAAATTGCATTAATTTTAGAACCAACGAGGTAAACAGTATTTTTTTTTAACTTTTAAAATATTAAAAATAACTCCAATGCGTTATTTGAAGTCATTTATATGCTTTCGGTTACTTTCTAAACAGCATATCATATAGCAATAATGTGTGTCACTGTCGATAAGAAAATTATTCGTCCTCTGCCCGTGGTATTAATTCGAGAATACGTTTTAGGATACTGCATATTAATATTAAAAGGAATATAGAATTTAAGCTATTTAGAAATAAAAATACTTAAATTTACTTAAGCTTGGTTTTGTCTAATTTTCTAATACGAAGGTGGCACTGAAAATTTTGATGGCTAAAAGGTACAAGTTAAGCTTGCCAACTCTTAGGAGTGTTCAAAGTATTTCCCTCCAAGGTCAATACACATTTGTAAGCCTCATGCCAGTCATTTCTGGAATATATGAAAAATATGCTTTTATAGCCTCATGAATCTCATCTTTGGAATAAAAACGACATCCAGGTAATTTTGTTTAGATTAGAAAATAGTCAAAAGTCACACACACAAAAGTCCGAAGAATAGGATGTTCTATCACTTTCACGTTTTTTAGTTAAAGAAATTCAACTGTAATCCTTTCTGAAGATACATTATTGTCGAAGTATGATTTTCCTAACATTCACCTCAGGAAAAATTTCTGAAAGACACTTAGTGGTGCAAAAATCTAGGCGCCAATGGGCTGATTCCCGCCACTAAATTTTATTAGTATTCTTCGTCAAATTTTATTAGTATACTTTGTCTAAATTTTATCAGTATTCTTATTAGGCGAATAATACTAAAAATTTAGTGGTGGGAATCGGCCCATTGGTGCCTAGATTTTTGCACCCCTGGTGTACCAGTTAACTGTAACTGTTTTCTGTCCCTCTAGCTTTATGGCTTTGACCAGCCCTGTACTTCTGAAGAACATGGCATACATTTCTTTTTTAATTGCTGGCTGTCTTTTCAACATTGTTGTTTTGAGATCAACTTTACTTTCTTTTACTTACCGTAATTTCCGGCGTATAATCCGCAGCTCAAAGAGTCGTTTTTCGACCCAGAAATTTTATTCAATAATTGTAGTTAAATATTTACAGCGATCTTTTAAGTTACATTTTATAAAATAATATTTCTGGGTCGAAAAACGACTCTTTGAGCTGCGGATTATACGCCGGAAATTACGGTACATTTCTTTACTTTTCTTTGCTTACTTTTTTACACATACGTTACTTTATTGACGTGTTGGAACATAAAAAAAAGGTATGCACCTCTCATCACCAGTTATTATTATAGAAATAATGTGGTGCCCACCATCATTAGGTAACTTTAGGTTTCTTTACTGATTCTGACACCCTCCGCTGTTTGGTTTTCTGGGAAAGTATGGGGGACACAATGACAAACAGTGTTTGACGACAGTGTTTTCATATGCAGTTCATGAATAATTTTATGTATAGCTGCGGATGTTAAGTTCCTTCTGTATCATTTGGTAGGTGCAGCGATTAGCATCGATTAGCATTTTACGTACGGCATTTTCTGGAACTAGAGCTGACAAAGTTCTTCCTGTGTGTTTTTCGACCAGAAGAAAATTTCAATCTATACTAAATTCTGTAAGCCATCTGAATACAGTGGTACGAGATGGAGCTTCAATTCCATATGATAATTGTAGACTCTGTAGACATTCTTCTTTATTTAGCCCCGAAAATATTTTTTTTATTTTGGCGTATGTCATCTGCCGCTGTCTAAAGAAAATTCAGTGTTTACCCTAGTATTTTTACTATTTTTTTTTTTTTTTTTTGTAAAGGTTATTTTTTATCTTATGTTACCAAAAACAGGTGTGTATCATGTATTATCAATTAAAAGAATTAAAAATGTAATTAACATTTTGTGTCCCTTACCTTTTTGCGAGATTTGATGAACAGTTCATTAGCTACCGTTGAGTTTTCATTCATGAATAGCTGCCATTCTACTGTTGGTAAGATATCATCTATGTTATTGATGAAATATTTCGAAACGCAATCTAAAAAACTTGCGTCAAAGTGTTTCGTAGCAAGCTCCATAGCTTTACACACATTAGTTACAGTCAGGGATTTCTTAATGAATTTGCAAGATTCTTCTCTCAAATCAGCCAGTCTATACTTTTGGGCTGCATAATACAAGCCAAACATATTATTTGCATGTATAGTATCTACTTGTCCAGTGTAAACATAGCAAAGAAGCTGTCCAAAGGCTTCAGGGTCACAGTCAGTCACGTTGATGACACCACTGTTCTTTTCAAGCTCAGCATCGTGACTCAGCATGGAGCGGAATACTTCTGAACGTGCTCGCAGAATATCTTGGTGTGCTCGAAATTGTTTATCTCCGACATTGAACGTTAGATTGTAATCTTGTCCGTTTAAAAGCACGTCTTTTAATTCTTGTTTTAGAGATATAATTCCTGCAAAAATAAGGAGTATAAAAAATGATATCTAAGTAAACAAAACATATGTTTAAAAAATACATGTAGAAATACAAATAAACAGTAAGACTTTGTTAAACAGTCACTTGCTTAAAACATCATCCCGCATATAACGTCAGGTGCTAAAATATCCTAATAAATCGTCACTTTAAATATATGAGACATCGTTTATACAACTTTCCAACATAGTTTAAAAGTGCTTATTACTTCGTTTGGTATGTCTGTTGTCTGCTCGTACTCTAACTCTTGTAAATATACTCCGATTGCAATATGTTATTAAGGTTGACAATAGCTTTTTTCTATTTAAAATGCAGTGTGAGCATTTATAGTTTGTTTACAAGGACACACAAAAAAAATTCTCTTACATTATGGTCTACGGGGAAATACCACTTGCGGTGCATTTTAATGAACATTATGAAATTAACATGCATCATACTTCAAACATAATGCAATTGATATGCATCCAAGAGGTGGATTATAACATGCTTACTGTAGAGACAGATAGTATATATCGTATAGTATATATCGATAGTATATACAGATAGTATATATGTCGTTTACAGAAACGCAGCAAAAATTCCAATACATTATGATCTATAAGGGAAAATTGTTCGCAAAGTACTACAGGGAAGTTAAACTACTTCAAACATAATAAATTAGATAGGAGGTGCTCTACAACATATTTTCTGCGGAAAATGGAGTGCGAACTATTTATCTTTAATTTACAAAGAAAACAAAAAAGAAATTTCTTACAAGATTGACTATGTGGAAGTGGTTTTTTGGGCTGTGATATGCATTTTTAAACAACTAATATTTAGTGTATTACTGGGTATGCTTAAATTTCTATAGATTATATACAGAGTTGTGTGAAAGAATTCACGTACATTATCGGCTATGAACAGCATTTGCTAAAAATTGGATTTTTACTGCGTTAGGTATTTTATAAATTGTTTATTAGATCTTTGTATGAAAAATAATTAAATGTAATAATAATAAAAAAAAAACATACTTTCATTAAAATTCACAAAAAATTGAACCTATATTATAAAGCCCAAATGTGTGCGTCGCTTAATGCTGACGTCATAATGATGCGGGCAACAATGCGGTGAAAATGGATGAATGTTGCAACAACAGAGCTATTTTTTTTTAAAAATTAAACAATCGTAACGTCATTTGTATGGGGAAAATGCAAGTTTTGGACCGATGTTGTCAACCCCTCCCCCTCCCCCCCCCAACTTAGTGATCGATTTTTTTAAAAATAGTGTCCAATTCATGTAATGCCCTCAGGAATATATTCCAAACTTCAAAGCTCTACGTGAACAGGAAGTGGATGAAAAATGAGTCACAAGATTTGACTGCCACATACATACAGTTAAAAGAAAGTATCTAAAAAGAAATTTCCTAGTAAAAATGTGAGAATGAAAGATAAGAACGAGAAGTAACTGCAACAATTGTGTGAACTCAATGGAATAATAATATACACGACCTGCGATAAATGCAAGCACGAATATGAGTTCATCTATTTCAAATCTTTGAGTCACACTATTTCCAACTTAAAGAAATTGATTTGCATTGCAAATGTGCACTACAAAGATGCTTACTGTAGAATATAGAGTGCATAGCATTTATCATTCATTTACAGAGACACACAAAATAGTTCGGTTACATTATGGCCCATGGGGAAAATCATTTGCAGTGTATTTTAAAGTTATACTATTACAAATATAATGAAGTTGATGGGCATTGTTAATGTACACTACCAGACGGT
The DNA here is from genome assembly GCA_963931845.1 of Maratus michaelseni. Classification (NCBI taxonomy): domain Eukaryota; kingdom Metazoa; phylum Arthropoda; class Arachnida; order Araneae; family Salticidae; genus Maratus; species Maratus michaelseni. The sequence continues at coordinate 149,735,958 of OZ007598.1, read as the reverse complement.
TACTGTAGAATAGGGAGTGGGTAGCATTCGTTTGTTCATTTACAGGGTCACAAAAAATAATTCGGTGTCTTTGAGTGATAATCGTTGGAAGTGCGTTTCCAAACGCGGTATGCGTTTTTAAGCTTAATCAAATTTTAGTACATAAATTAAATAGCTGACATACATGAATGCGCAAAAACGTTTATACGTGTCTATGGGTGTGAATTGCTAAGAGTTTTTTTTTTTTTTTTTTTTTTTTTTTTTCATTTTTCAGCGTAACTATATTTAGTACTAGCTGATCCACAAGGCGTTGCCCGAGCCCGTGATAATAACCTTAAATATACCTAAAATTAATCTTGATTTTATATATTTCAACAAAAATCTTCATAAAAGATCCTAATGCTAGGAGGCCCCTGCTGCCTTTGTTAGCTTACACCCTTGATTTTGTATAGTTTTATATTTTAAAATGAAAATCTATTAAAACATTGCGTAGTCAGTTCGAATACCTCTTCCCTTTTCTTTAAGATTTTTATATGTTATAAAAATTATGTATCAGAGGAGTACATGAAAAAATCTGTGTTAAAATAACCATGTTTAGTGCTGAAAATGCTTGCAAGAAGCGTTCTGTCTCTCTCTTTCCCCCTTTTTTTTTATATAGACTACTATCAAATACATTTAACTTTAAAAAAATTTAAAAGAAAACAGTGGCACTCCGGGAGTGCTGACAGAAGTGAAAACTTGAACAATTACGTGTGTATTTTTTGAATCGTCAGGAAATGTTTTATTGTGCACGAAATACTTTTAAATGAAGTGTTTTTTTTATTCATTATTATAAACTACTACTACAAAAATTATATTACAATTTTCATTTCATGCGCTATTGTACCTGAAAAATAATGCATATTATTTTACATACAAAAATTTCGGGAAACAGACTTCAGTCGCACTATACCGCTGACATTTTCCTACCTTATTATACCGCTTATATTTTTCTGCGTTACTATACCGCTTACATTTTTCTGCGTTTACTATACCCCTTACCATACCGCTTACATTTTCTGCGTTACTATACCATACCGCTTACTATACAGTTTACTATACCGCTTACTATACCGCTTACATTTTTCTGCGTTACTATACCGCGGTGCAATAGCGCACAGGCAAGCATGCGGCGCGCGACGCGTCAGCCCCGCCCTACCTCATACCTAACTATACACAATACATGTACACACTTATATACAGAGGTGTTGGTTACAGTAACAGTGTCGCGAGTTCAATGGTTTTTTCCCATTTCAAAAAATGCACAACGTGCCTAAAGAAGTTTTCACTTCAAATATACAGAGGTGTCGGTAACAGTGTCGGTTACAGTAACAGGTGTCGCGAGTTCAATGGTTTTTTCCCATCTCAAAAAATGCCAAACGCGCCTAAAGAAGTTTTCACTTCAAGTCGCGAGTTCAATGGTTTTTTCCCTATCTCAAAAAATGCCAAACGCGCATATAGAAGTTTTCACTTTAATCACTTCAAATATACAGAGGTGTCGGTTACAGTGACGGTAACAGTGTCGGTTACAGGTGTTGCGAGTTCAATGGTTTTTCCCCATCTCAAAAAATGCCCAACGCGCCTAAAGAAGTTTTCACTTCAGAAATATATTTCTTTTTCACCAAATTGTTTGAAATATTTATGAGTAAAAAATCTAATGTTTTCGTAGCGTGCGTAAAAAATCAGTAAAAATAAACACTGATATTTAGTGGTAAAAGCGCTTGAAAGAACTCTTTTATTTCACTTCGGCTCGTTTAATAACAAAAAAAAAAAAAAAAAAAATACTTCGTACTGTCAGAGCTTTTTGAAATTTTTATAGGTTAAATATAAAGGTTTTGCAGCCCTTGTAAAAATATATTGATACCTAGTTGTAAAAAAATAATCTTTCCTCGTCGCTTTTTTTTTTTTTTTTTTTTTTTTTTTTTTTTTTTTTGTGTTAAAACAAAAATAGTTCTTATCGTCCGAACTCTTTGAAAATTTTACAGGTTATAAATAGGACGTTTTCAATTCCCTCGTAAAAATTTCGTGAAAAAATAAGCTTATTTATTCATAAAAACATTAGCCGAAGCCGAACGAAGCCGCGCTGAAATGACCGTGTTATTGCGTTCCAATCGAAAATTTTGCAGATTTTATTTTAAAAAAAAAAATACTTCTGCTAGTGCGAACGTTTTGAAATATTTATAGGTGATGTATATCCAGTGTTCCAAAAAAAGTATATAAAGATTGTGTCGAAATACAGGTCGCAAATTTTTTCGAAAGGTTTAATATTCTTATTTTTGAAAAATAATTGCACCGTCAAAGAAAAGAAAGTCTCTTAGATTTTAAAGGGTATTTTTTTTTTTTTATCGTATCACTGAAATTGAGCGCGATGAAAGCGGCGGCGGCGTAAGATAGAAAAATAAAACCGCGAAATCAAACCTTTTTTATTTTATTATTTTTGGGAAATTGTTAATGTTAATTATTTTTTTGAACGGATTACTTCTTTTCGAACGTAAAAGTAGGACATTTAAGAATATGCCATTCGTTTTTCCGTATTTTGAACGGTTCTACCCTAGAGCGGGTTGAAAAACGGTACGTTAAAAAAGCTGATTTCACACTTTGCTGTTATTCTGCTTATCGGCTTTGGAAAGCTCCGAATTGAGCCTGTGCGGGTGTGCTTTCCGATTTTCAGAAAACAGAATGCGTTTTCGATAAGTTTTAATTAATACCTTGGTTAATTATCAAAAAATAAAAAAAATAGAGCCTTAGTTACATCAAGACCTGCCTTAGACCATTTTCTTCCAAATTTTCAGATTTCTACGTACGTTTAAATTTCGCTAGCCTTCACCAACATACAGACATACACAAAGAGCGAAACTTTTCTTTTATTAGTATAGATACTAAGATATATGCTTGTTGAATATACATACATTCAAAGACAGCGCTACATAAACACATGGATATATTGCCGTCAATGGATGGTAATTACTAGAAGAGCGATTTAGGTTGTGATATACGATATGCGTTTCTTAGTCGAATTAACATTTATTTTAACTATGTGGTGTGCATTTAAATCTGTAGCTTATATACAGGGATGCACAAATTTTTTTTTCAAGTTACCTTTTATGGAAGGTAAATGCTGAAAATAAATTTTCAAATACGTTATGCGTTTTATGACTGAATTAAATATTAGCAAATAATGTAGTACGTATATAAATCTATAGACCATATACAAGGTTGTTCAAAATAATTCGAATATCTTATCGACTATGAGCGACAGCGAACTGATGAAATTGTGTGTTCAATTGTATCTTCCGTTTTCTAGCTTGCGTATTTAGTTAACTACTTTGTACATTATTAAATAGTGAATTTTCGTTACAGTATATTCTAAAATTCTTGAAAAGTGTTTCATAAGAAGTGTTTCGTGAAACATGATTTTTCTTTCTTGTTTTACAAAAAGTCACTTATACGTGCATCAATTAGATCTAATGTTATTGCCTGTTTTCGAATTATTTTTTCGTTCTATCAATAGTTTGGAAAACAAATTAAACGAAAGATAACGAATACATAAAAATTGTGACATAATCACAATGTCCACAGTAATTTGCATTATTTCACATAACGAGAGAAATTATGAACTTGAAACGGATCATAGTACCACTGAGCTCCACAATAGTACTGATACATTGAATCCAGCGGTCCGCCCATGAATACAATGCCAAAGAATTTTCGAGGAAATTTTTGGCAATACACTGATTTCCTCCCATAGGGTAAGATTATTTTCAAATTGGATTATCTTTTAAAATTATGACGAAGTTGCTACAGTTTTCATTAATATATATTTTTTATTGAAAAACTGCAGATTTCATTTAAATTAATCGCAAATATTTAATTTAATATTGGTTAAAAATAAAATTTTATGTAAACTCAAAAAAAAAAAAAAAAAAAAGAGTTAAGTATTACTCAGAAAAATATGAAAAAGGTATAGAAATTAGCAAATGTGATAAAAAAAAATATGTGGAAAAGTGTGAAAAATGCCTGTAATATTAAGAAAAATACAGGATTTATTGCTTGAGCGCATTGAAAGTGTGATGCGGTTCTGGTAGAAAGTGGACCGGTGAGTTAGCCTCCGTTTTATTATGGAGCTCAGTGAATAATACTCAACTCCTCTGAGCTACGATCCATTAACCCTCTAAACGGTTTGCCCGTATTTTTCCGTTTCCCAAAAATAATTTAAATTGACTGTAGACAAAAATATTTCAAACAGAATTGTACTTTAATATACAGAGTGTCCCAAAAGTCTTTGAGACATTTTAAAATTCAATAAAAGATCAAGCAATTGACGTACGTGAGTGCGATTTGGACGAAAATGCTTCTTATGATATGAAATTTTGTTTAAGCAAATAAAGAAATTAGTTCAAAAAATTTCTCATAGGTGGAGCCGCTGCTGGCAAGTTATAGAATAGATAGAATGGCTTTATGCATAACAGTGGCGAAAGGCGCAGAATGCGTATGTACAATTTTTGTTCAAACTAAGAGAACCCACATTCCAGAACTTAACAACACTCGTCCTCCCGAGTTTGATTAGACGAGTGAGGATGGATATGTATGTGAGTATTGTTAACTTCTGGAATGTGGGTTGCCATAGTTTGGACAAAAACTGTACATATTACACATTGTGCGTCTTTCGTCATTGTTATGCATAAAGCCATTCTACCTATTCTATAACTTGCCTGAAGCAGCGCCCTCTATGAGAAATTTTTGGAACTTTTTTTTTATTTGCTTAAACAAAGTTTCAGATCATAAGAAGGATTTTCGTCCAAACCGCACTCTCGTACGCCAATTGCTTGATCTTTTACTGAATTTTAAAATGTTTCAAGGACTTTTGGGACACCCTGTATATGTAAGATAATTGGATGTTAAGTGCTTTTATAAACAAACCGTGAAAGAAAATTTAAATTAACATTAGATTTAGGAGCATTTTTATGAAAATGCATTAAATCCCGGATCATACCCGACGGAGACCAACTCCGTTTTCTTGACCATGCGTTTTGACCCCTCAGGTTCTATACAGCATATGTTCCGCTCAGATGGTCGGTCTAACACTGAAACCGCAGTGCTTAGTTCCCAAGCATGCCTAACATTCATTTTATCAATCCAGAATGGATGAAAGGTTGAATGAATTTTGGTGAAATCTGTAAGCGAACCTTGGACATGTAGTGTGGCAGTGCAGTGGGCTATCACTGAGCTCTAGAAATAAATAGATTAGTTAAAAAAGAACGTCATAAATTACAGAGTTATGATTAATAATATATCACATTTATATGTGGAATATATTTGTGTTATTTTTTGTAAATAACCTTAAATGTCGTTTGCGATGATTTAGTGATCGACCATACCAAACGAACTGATAATTGAAAACTATTCAATGTTTTTTTTTTTTTTTTTTTTTTTTTTTTTGCATGATTTGAGAACATCGTTGTGTATGACTGTTGCTTATGTATAAATTTTGAATTTAAAATCGCAGAAGCAATTAATTAATTTTTTTTACCGCAATCCAAATTTAAAAAGTATTAAAGTTACTAAATAGATTATTTAAAAAAAAAAAAAAAAAAAAAAAAAAAACAGATGAAGTGACATAAAAATTTTCCACTTCATTGCGAGCCTCTTCCTGGGTATTTATTTTAATGTCCCTGGGTATTTATCTTAAATTTTGAAAACAGCCTTAACCTAAGATTGAAATTTTGATATTGTCAACTTTTGAAATATAACGTCCTGTTAAATAAATGATATATGAAAGAAATATTTGGGGGATATTACGCCATTACTTCTGGTCAGACAGAGGCTCATGTTGTATCAAGGAATATAAATGTTTGCTTACCTCTATCCGTAGTGACTGCATTCATTTCAACGTGCTGTCGGATTCCTTTTCTGTTGATTTGAACATCCATTTTGGTTGATACGAATAAATGAATGATAAAAGTCAGTCTATCATGTAAAGGCTCAACATGAATTAAATTAGTTAGCCATTTTTCTTCCTGTTCAAGTTCTTGGAAAACATCCCCATCATATTCATAATCAGACTCCTTATCATCAGCGTCCAGGAAGATAATACGATTAAATATTGTTTGCACCCGCATTTTAAAATGTAACCTTACTAGAAAAATATAAACTATCTTAATCCGATCTTTAGTATTTGTGTTCTTTTCCTCTAGTGGTTTAAATCTGAAGCACCAGGTTGCATTGGCGAACTCAAAAGATGGACTGTTTATTTCAAGAGAAGTGCCATCATACTCTGGCAGAGTAAATAAATTGGGTACTTTCAACCTGTAGGTGACAGAAGAAGTTGTTTCCCTTGGCATTTTAAATAAAAACACTTTGCATATCATATTTTCTATCATGTAAGTAGCAAATTCCTAAGGGGGAAAAAAAGACATTAGAATTATATGTACGAATACGTAAAATTTTGATACAAAATAATGTAGCTAAACATACACATTAACGGCGATAGATTTTGTTTGCAATTGCCATTAACAGATATGTATCATTGCGTTTCAAACCTCAGAGGAATAATCTACTAGAGGCTGTGACATGAAAAATTATTTGTAAGTGCCGTTATAATATTATTATTTTAAATGGATGGAAGAATAGGGATCGTATAGTGAACTTTTAAATATTTTAAATTATTGCAGTTGTGATTTAAATATGCAATTAACCCTGCACAATTTGTGCATCTGTTCTTTAGGTCAATATTCTTTGAGAAGAGAATCAAAAATAATAATAAAATGAATTAAACGGTCTTATTTGAGTGAAGAAATAGATGCAGACTATAAATGATGAATACCATAAGTTGGATCCATAAAATCTTTATTGTAATTCTTGAGGAAGGAGGAAGGATGAGATGAAATCAGCTGCACATCATTGCTTTAAAAAGTACTGGCTCAAATTTCGTAAAATTCGAAGAATCTTTAAAATATTCCTTCTGGCAGAATTCAATAAGGGATGTAGAATTAATGCAGAATTAAATTACCAGTTGATTTAAAACTTTTAAAATATTAAACTTAAAATTTACAACAGCATTTTTATAGAATAATTAAAAACTGAAAACGCGAAATTGATCTCCAAAGAATCCGCGCTACGGCGATTCTAGGATACGAGCGCCGGCACAGGCCAGGCCTCCAGACCATACGACGTTTAGCATAAAATTACAGCATCATTTTTATTAAAATTCTGTGGAAAAATGCGCTACATTATTATTTATACCCATAATAGGGGTGCACAAATGTTAAAGCAAGATAAATTTAAATTAATTTGTTGATTAGGAATTACGCGAAAAATCAAAAGAGCAAATCAGAAACAAATTAACATTTAATAATTAAAAGAACGATTCTAATTTGTATTTGAAAGACACGCCCCTTTCGCATGCAGCGCCAAGACAAAAACAGCTCCCGAAAACACACCGAACCAGAGCGGCGGTGACGCATACGCACAACGCAGAAGCGGCGAGCCGCCAAATGACGATGACGTCACAGCTCAGCGCCGATTGAAACTAACTCAAAGCGCGAAGATGCCTCGCAGAGAAAACAACATCGCCGATTCAACGAACGCGAAGCACAATGAGGGGGAGACGGCCTTGCCAAAAAAGCAACGTACAAGGCGCGCGACTGCTGATAAATAGTTTTTAAGGAATGGCAAATTAAACTGGAAAGGCTATAAAAATACAGAAATACGTTGAGCTGAAAAATAAAATACTTAAAAAAGATAAAACTGTGATATATCTTTATCACAATACCCCCATTCACCGACAAAAATTTTGACTGACCAGAAGGAGAAAAAGGGTTAAAAACAGTAAAAGCCTTTTTCGACACAGGGAAGACAAAATTTTTAAATGCCAAAGTAAAAATGACACAATTACATAAATTTAGAGCCATGAAAAGTAAATTAATTAAAATTTGATGTGATGTGCAGCGACCAAAAAGAAAAAGAGAAAGAATATACATCATTTAGTACATTCAAAAATCTCATCACAAATTATACAAAATGTATACAATATAACATAGTATACAAAAGCCCCATTGCATTTTTTAGCAAAGAAAGGCATACCTTCCATTAATCTTGATCTCTAAACAAATATCATCATGTATATAAAAAAACAAGCTAATATTTTCTTTAAATTAGCAATGAGATCATATCAAAATAGTTGCAACAGTAAAGCAACATAAAAAGAGTCGGTAATATCTCCATTATTCCAAATTGTCTAAACAAATATTTAAAATAATAATAAGTTGCAATTTTAAAGCAACAAAAAGTCAAGAATACCTTAAATTCTGACTGATGCCTAGGACTTTTAAAATATAGAGCATATAAAATTAACTCTAAGTAGCATAAATGTGCACAAAAACAATCCATTGTAAGGATTTTAAATTCATTTAAAGGCCTAAGTATGTACTTTTTTAAAGTCATACATATTGCATTAGTGATAATTCAAATCATATAAAATTAAGTATTTAACATAATGCACATAATACTGATACTATATCATAAACAAGTATATAATAAGTGCATAAGAATTATTACCCAAAATTTATATGAAATTCGCATAAAATTATGTTGCAACAAAATTTAAATTCATTTGTCATAAATAAGTAAATTCATCACAATAGTTGGATTTAGTAAAAACTTTTCAAAATATTACAAAATAATGCATAAGTTTTAACCAACAACAAATGACACATTTCTTTAGTAATACTTCATACTTAATGTACTTGCAAGTACTCAATAAAAATTTCCGTAAATATTCAGTAAAAATATTTTTCATGAAATATACTCAATAAAACTCTTTCTGAAATATTCAACAAAATTCTTTCAAATATACTCAATTCATTTTTCTCTAGTATACACAATAAATTTTCTTTTAATATACCATGGTTTTTTTTGTTTTGTAAAAATGAGAGAAAAAATAAGAAAAGGTGAGGATCCTCAAAAAAAAAAAAAAATAACCATTAACTTTCATGATGAAAGACAACTTAAAATCAAATGACACATTTTATGAGAATTTAAAAACAAACACAGTGCACCGTTATGTAAAGCATGTTATCATAAATTTATATAACATTAATGAAAAGGATAAATATCCTATAGAAAAATCAGCTATTGACAATAAATGAATTATTTGGGTGGTATTTACAAAACTTACCAAAGTGGTAATAGCCTCTCACCAGCTTGAGACCATTATCAAACCAGTAAATCAAATAAATATAAACTATTAATATGTATTCATTACAATTCACAAAACACCAATAGCAATTCCCTTAAAACGATTAGCAGATCTGTAAATTGAACAAACACAAAACTTACAAGATTGTCAAAGGCGATCTCCAAAACCGATGACGAATCTGCAAATCAAATAAGCATAAAACATAATATAAATTCATCAAAACTTACAAAAATGCTAATAGCGATCCGTTAAACCATTAGCAAGCATGTAAACCAGACAAAAATATACAACATTCTTGCTAAAACTATTGTAAATAAACAGATGAATATTGCTAATAAAAATGCTTGAAGGAAAAAAAAAATTTGTTTGTTTACAGATGAAGGATCATAAACGTTCTGCTTTTACATAACAAATAATCAGATGTAATACCTTTAAAAAGTTCTAAAATCAGTCTGATTTTAAAAAGATAATCACATTCAGAAAAAAGTAACTACTTGCTGAAAAGTTTGCAAGTTAAGTGGCACACTGGTTGGTTGATTGACACAATGGCAGTGTAGCAGCAAATTGGCCTTTTTCCTGAAACACACACCACTAAAATAAAATTGAAGACTTTATAAGGACATTTAAGCACTAAAAAAATTAGCACTTAATGGCACATGAAGGGATGCACTAAACAATGATGAGCATTTGAAGACACATCAGGTAAGAGCATTTGAAGACACAGCAGGTAATTAGCATTTGAAGACACATCAGGTAATTAGCAGAGACTAAATCATGAACTGTGGTTCCATGATGTTGAGGAATAAATGACAAAGTGGCACTTAGAATAAAATAACACAAAGAGCACAAGACTCTTGTTGAGAGGCGCTGGAAAGTCTAAGTTGCCTATATACATTTTTTGTATAGGTGTATTCAAGCAGGCAGAAATTGCAGATTTGAGGCAATACAACACTAACACTACTTGCACACTTTAGAGACAAAATTGGGATTGGTGACATTTGAGAAAGTCACTAAGACTATAAAAGCATTTTAGATTCTTAGAAGAAAATAATATTCACCAAAATCATTTCACAAGTGGTAGAATATTTCTTTATAATGCGCTGGGAAGTTCTAATAATAATATTGCTTTGCATGTAAATTTGCAATATAATTTAATGGTGCAACAAAAAATTTTCTTCATTTATAAAATAATTTTCTTCATCTATAAAATAATTTTCTTTATGTGAGGCATATGGTAAAAATGATTTAGAAAACATTGGGTTATGAAATAATACAAGAATAACAAGGCACTATAATTTAAGCATACTAAAAATTTTCAAATAATCATAATAATTTTTCCAAATTTGAGAAGTTCCATTTGAGGAAGCAGCAATTTCTGTAAATGCTGTGAAACTAAACTTTAAAATAAATGACAGTACACTTCCATAATCGGGTTTTGCAACAGAGGGTAGAAAACTATTGCAAATAGGCACAGCTGTAAATTTGTAATACTTTAGATCCATAAAAATGAGTAATATTGATGAGGGAGAAACAAGTTCCACAAGATGAAGAGGACTGACGAGGAGCAATCACACGATATATTTGCCTTATATGAATGGCGACCATCAACAGTCACTTCAACTCGCAAAAGAGAGCAGGTAAGTAATTATTGTACTATCAGGAACCATCATATTTGCAGACAGCAGAGAAAATCAGCCAACAATGGATATAACACATTCTGAAGATTTTTCCACCAGGTAAGCAAAGTCAGATGATAATAATAACCAGTTTATTGAAGTTGTCAGTATATATTCAGATTGTAGAATGTTGAAACAAAGTACACAGTAACTATTTCAGGAACAAGAATATGCAGCAGTTAGGTAATGGCTATAACTTCTCAAAAAAGAAAAAAATAATAATACCAGTCTCCTTTTTGTGATTATGGTATGAGAATTTCAATAAAAAGATGCAGATGCTGTGTAATATAAAATTGATATTAGGATGAAGCAACAATTCTTTGAAATTAAAAAAAACAGAGTTCTCAAAATGTAGAACAGAAAATGCAAATTATCGTGTAATATTTTCAAAAATAAATAAAGTTCTTGAATTTTAATTTCTAGAAAGAACACAGACTGCTTGCACATCATAATCATACTAAATATTTGTAGAAAAATGGCGAGAGTCAATGAACTTGGAGTGATATTGCAATAAGTAATTTAACTTTTGTAGAAGCAACCAAGAACTCAAAAAAATTTATGTATGATAAAACAACTACAAAATCACATGAAAACTTGAGCTTCTATGAAGGCAATTCATTCATATTGAGAATAAGTGCAGCACAATTAGTAATATGATGAGAACATAGCTTCAATAAATTTAATTCCAATAAAATTTGCTTCAATAAAATTTTTAATATTCATAAAATATATCAATTTCATTTAACAGTGCCAATAAATTAATAAAAAATTCCCCCAAAATAAGAATAAGAACAACCATAGCCTCTTTAAATTTTGTTCTCAAAACTTAGAACAAGAACAATTTTCACATTTTTCAACAAAAAAATATTTGAATTCATCATGAATTATATATATTTTTTACTTTATATATATAAAAAGCACCATATTTTCATTTGTTAAAAAAAATAAATTCATTTTCTAAAAATTTCATTCTTTATAAAAATTTTCATAAAAGATTCAATAAATCTCATGGAAAAATACCAGAATAAAAATTAATTTTTGTTAGAATATCATTTTTCAATTAAAAATAATTTATTAAATATATGCAAGCCAGTTAAGAACAAAAGTTCCGAAATTAACGATGTATTGCAAACATCGATCTTCTGTAGAGCACAAGAATATTTTTTTTTTTTAAGCTTCTAAAAATTTAATCAAAATCAGCAATTCTTCAAATAATATTTCATTTTTAATATAAATTAATTAAGAAAGCATCAAATCTTCAAATATTGTTTGCATCATAAAAATGAGTTTCAAAATTTCATAATTATTTTTAAGAACAAAATAAATTTTCAACTTTTCTCTTCATAAAAGAATAAACGGCGCCAAATGTGACATGAAGAATTATATTTGTAAGTGCCGTTATAATATTATTATCTTAAATGGATGGAAGAATAGGGATCGTATAGTGAACTTTTAAATATTTTAAATTATTGCAGTTGTGATTTAAATATGCAATTAACCCTGCACAATTTGTGCATCTGTTCTTTAGGTCAATATTCTTTGAGAAGAGAATCAAAAATAATAATAAAATGAATTAAACGGTCTTACTTGAGTGAAGAAATAGATGCAGACTATAAATGATGAATACCATAAGTTGGATCCATAAAATCTTTATTGTAATTCTTGAGGAAGGAGGAAGGATGAGATGAAATCAGCTGCACATCATTGCTTTAAAAAGTACTGGCTCAAATTTCGTAAAATTCGAAGAATCTTTAAAATATTCCTTTTGGCAGAATCCAATAAGGTATGTAGAATTAATGCAGAATTAAATTACCAGTTGATTTAAAACTTTTAAAATATTAAACTTAAAATTTACAACAGCATTTTTATAGAATAATTAAAAACTGAAAACGCGAAATTGATCTCCAAAGAATCCGCGCTACGGCGATTCTAGGATACGAGCGCCGGCACAGGCCAGGCCTCCAGACCATACGACGTTTAGCATAAAATTACAGCATCATTTTTATTAAAATTCTGTTGGAAAAATGCGCTACATTATTATTTATACCCATAATAGGGGTGCACAAATGTTAAAGCAAGATTAATTTAAACTAATTTGTTGATTAGGAATTACGCGAAAAATCAAAAGAGCAAATCAGAAACAAATTAACATTTAATAATTAAAAGAACGATTCTAATTTGTATTTGAAAGACACGCCCCTTTCGCATGCAGCGCCAAGACAAAAACAGCTCCCGAAAACACACCGAACCAGAGCGGCGGTGACGCATGCGCACAACGCAGGAGCGGCGAGCCGCCAAATGACGATGACGTCACAGCTCAGCGCCGATTGAAACTAACTCAAAGCGCGAAGATGCCTCGCAGAGAAAACAACATCGCCGATTCAACGAACGCGAAGCACAATGAGGGGGGAAACGGCCTTGCCCAAAAAGCAACGTACAAGGCGCGCGACTGCTGATAAATAGCTTTTAAGGAATGGTAAATTAAACTGGAAAGGCTATAAAAATACAGAAATACGTTGAGCTGAAAAATAAAATACTTAAAAAAGATAAAACTGTGATATATCTTTATCACAGAGGCCACATCTCTTTGTTATATTGTTGAAAATCCGGTTTCAGGATCAGCTCGGATTGGCGCTTTAAAAAATGTCTGTTTTGGCGGTGATCGCTTTCTTGGCAACTTCGATTTCATTCTCGCAATAAAAATAAACGTAAACAAACCAAAACGAAACTCTTGCTCCTTCTAGGATTTAATGTCAAAGAGGAAGGATAGAAATAAGTTATGAGAGTCCCACCCATGGTGAAAAAAAGATTGTTTAATCTTCTGGATGGATTTTCTTTTTCTGTTTTTGCTGCTGTATTTTATTTTAATGTTATAAAATGGCTTTGTCCTTGTAATAAATGTTACTTAAATTATATTTTTTTTATTAGTGATATAAGATATTAAGTACGATAACACAAATTATTTCGAGATTTCTGCTTGGAAAGCTTCAATCTGACACAATCATTTCACGAAATGTAACAAATTAATGTCAGATTTTTTTTTAATTCTAAAAATACATTAAATTGAGCAGGCATTATTAAAATAACAGAAAATCGAACAGTATTTACAGTTTTTTTTTTTTTTTTGCTTACAAAAGTGAAGAATTTGTGGAAAGTTAGCAGTGGCATGTTATAAAATATTATTTGATTTGATAATGTATTTTATAGGTTTTGAAAACTTGAAATCACATACTGTCTTTATGTAACAATACATTCTATAGAACATATTTTTGGTGCAATCCAGAATTGTTGTTTTGCTTTTGATGTTCCAATTTAAAGGCATATTTTTGGCAATCTTTCATATATACATATATATATATATATATATATATTTAATTGAAAGTATAAATGTATTACAATATTTTTAATCAAAAGGAAAACATCGATAGATAACATTATACGCATGTATAGAAAAAAATACAAATGCACAGTATTTTTTTTTTATTTTTTTTTTGTATGAAAAATAAAAATTCCAGGATATTTCATATCTACTAAGTTAGAACTTGTGTAATTTTTTCTCTGTTAAAATAACTATTACTTTGCATAAGTTTCTGAGAAGAAATAATTTGCAAATTTTGGATGCTATAAAAAATTAAGTTTAACTCTCAAGTGTTTTTTTTTTCTTTACAATTATTGAAAATAATAACCACCGGCAACTATTGAAGATGTTGACTTCTAAACAATACTTGCTGTCATAATTAGATGCTATAAAACCTTCTCAAATACAAAATGGCTACTTTATGATTTTAGGTAGATTTCGTAAGAAATACTACCTATTACATTCTCCCCTGTGTTGGACTTTCTGAAAAGTTTTTGCAGATCTACGCCGATCATCACTTCCAGAACGCAAAACCACCCCCAATTCAAAACTTTTATCTATCTATCTATCTAGATCACTTTTTTATGGACACGATAACTTCAATAATTCTGCACAAATCTCTTGCAAACTGATACACAAAATTATAGTGCATAATATCTTGGTCAAGTTCGATAATGGGCAAAATCGAACCAAAGGGAGGGGGGGGGGGGTGAAAACAGAAAAATCCCCATAGCTTCTTAATTATGATACGTATCGAATCCGTTTAAAGTTATTAAAACTTCTAGAAAAAGGGCCGAAAATTTATGTATGACAGATTTTTGATATCATTAAAAATGACCTCAAGGGGGGGGGGGGGGGATAGGGTTTAAGAAGAAAAGAATTCAAAACTTCGTCAATTCACAAGATATCAAATCTGCTTAAATTTATTATAAATCCTCTTAATAGTATCTACAACTTTTACTTTGACAAGTTTTTTTATAAGACCAACTCTTATAGCCCGAAAGAAAAAAAAAATCCTGTCTACAGACACAGGTAGATTTTGAAGTGGGTGGTCTAAACTGCCGAATCATGGCAAAAGGTCATTTCTTATGCAATTCCCAATAAACAGGTGCCCCACTATCTGTATTTTCAAAATCTACCTGTGCCTGTAGGCCGAGCCGTCAGGAAATTGTTTCATTAATTTTTGATTGGAAATGTATGAAATTGGCAGGTGTTCTTATTTAGTTTGCTATCAAAAGAGGCTTTCAATAAAAGCAGAAGATATTTCAGAAAAGTCCGTCAGCATTTTGAACCGAATTTCCGATGCCGCAGCACTTGAAAGAAGAAAAATGTTGTCACATGACAGGAATCACTTATTGTACTTTCCTCTTAAAAAAATAAATCTTGAAATTTTCTTTATATAAAGTATAATAAAGAATTTTAAAAATTAAACATAGCTAAAATTTTACAGCTTGTTCGATGATTTTAATATATTGAGTATTTTACATTTTATCACTTTATTACAAAATGGCAGACATTACAAAAGCTCTTGCTTAATCACAAATTCTTATTTGAAAAAAAAAAAAAAACACTTTTCTAAAAAGTAACCCATGTTATAAAAAACAAACAAACAAAAAAAAAACACCTGATGTAATCAGCTGAAAATGATGCATTTTATTACCTATTAATGGTCTAACTTAAAAACAATTAAAAAATTATGTAGATATTCTAAAATTTTATTATAATAAGAAAATCTGTAAAAATGAAGCTCACGCTTTTGCCAGGTACAATATCAATGGGTTTAAAAAAATGTATAAATAATCAATATTTATGTAATAAACTCAATTTCACATGAGAAATCTTACAAAAAGAATAATCCCCCCCCCCCTCTCCCAAGAAAACATTCCAAATTATTTCGAAAATTAAAAAACTATACAACACACACAATTAAAACACAGCTGTAGACTCTCAACCTTAATTATAGTTATTATGTTCTTTTATAGCTTGGAACGCTGTTGCAAGATATTTTAAAATGAACTGTTTTGAATTTAAAATATTAGTCAATCTCTAGAAAAACAACAACAGCACAGGCAGGCACAGACACAATATAAAGTTTCGGCGGGAAATTCGGGGAAATTCCACGTAGATTTTGGCGGGAGAAAAACCAGTTTGGCGGAATAAATCTACCACCACCACCACTGATGTCTGTCAACGAAAAGGTTACCAATGTGGGGTCTAGTATATTGTAAGGTCTATGTTTCAAACAGTTTACAAAAGAGAGAGCTCTATTACAACTGTTCGTTTCTGTTATGATCATTCTGTTAGAGTCATGAGTCATCTTATGCCACGCGAACTCTAGGCGAATCAAAAGTTACTTTATTCCCGATCGAGAAATAACGGTGTATAAAAAGCTTTAAAAAATCAGTTTGTTGTACATATATATTATAAGCGGAGGTAAAATTGGAATAAATTTTCTCCAGCAGAGTGAAAGTATCTAGACCAGGATTCGAATCTGGCTATACGCGCTAATCCTCTAACCATTGAGCTACCAGACGATATCCAGCCTGATACAATTCACTCACAAGTTCTCACTATCGGATCTGCAACTTCAGCAACTTTTTACCGGTGAAAATAAGGTATCTGAAGGTAATATGACCATCCTAAGGTTAGACATTTTTAAACAGTAGTAATAACTGATTAAAAAATAATAGTAATTGTTTGGGAAACCGTCGGTAGCGTAATAAATTTTCTTATTTTTATAAATAGTTAAATCAGTCTTCAAATTTAATATACATTTTCATCTTTTGATATGTTAAAGAAGTTTGTTCAGCTTACCTGAAATTTTCCTTTTTGCGCCAAGTGATATCCACAGTAATCCAAAGTGTTGTAACGATATTTATCTTATCCATTGATTCACTTATATTGGAGTAATAAGAAATAGTATTAGTAGAAAATAACAATTGTGTGAAATAAGCAGAAGATTCATTTTCCTTTGAATATAATATTATAATTCTTGGCTAGATGTACATGCTTAAAATCGCGTTTTGGAGGCTGCGTATAAGTGCTCCAATTTTACATTATATTAAAATATATTTACATCATATATATACAAGAGCATCTTAACTGCTCGGATGCATTTTGGAAACTGAAGGGAGATTGTTATTTGAGTTCTGTGCACACGCGCGGGACAACAGCTGTAGATTGAAGGAGGGAGATCTGCAGTATTTCTCCAGTTAGTTTCGACAGTCTCTGGTTTTATTCACTGTTTTGCATCTGCGGTTGTCACTTAAAGTACGTATAGTTAATTGGGGTCTGGTTTTTAACATGTTTTTCAATCGTTCACTGCACGTGGAGATTAATTAACTGCATAAAAAAGGTTTCTCCGTCACTCCCCCGTAATCTCCTGTGTGGGGAATGGTTGAAGATTCAGTTTCTTACGGTGTTTTTCATACACAGGCTTGGGAGTGGGCTTCGTGAGAGTGTCGGCTATCATTTCTTCACTGGGGCAGTATTGTAGATCGATTTTTCCTTCTTCTTTCATAAGTTTGATGTTGTGGAAACGTATGTCGATATGCTTGGATCGCTTAGTATCTTTATCGTTTTCAGTCATTTTTATACAGGACATATTATCCTCAAATATCGTGATGGGTAGTTTTTGTGGAATGTTGAGGTCGCTTAGCAAGTTTGTTATCCAACTTAATTCTTGTGCTGCGTTGCTAGCTGAAACGTATTCGGCTTCGGCTGACGAAAGTGCAATGCAATTTTGCCTTTTTGTAATCCAGTAAATCGGCCATTTTCTTAGCATGAATAGATTTCCTGACGTTGATTTACGTGTTTTCAAGTCACCAGCCCAGTCTGCATCGGCGTATGCTGTTAGGATGGGCTTGCTGTTTGCGCTAAGAGTTAAATTCAAATTTTCTGTAGTTTTGAGGTATGAAATGATTCTTTTTACTGCTGACCAGTCCTTTTGGCGTGGTGTTTCGTTTCTACGACATAATATGTTTACTGCTGCAGATATGTCAGGACGCGTGATTGTTGATATGTAATGTGCCTGTCGCTTGTCGATATTTCGTGTTATTAGGTAAAAGATTATCGTCGTCTTCAAGTCTGTTGAATCCAGCAATCATGGGTGTGTAATGAGGTTTCATGTCGTTTAAATTCAGTTTTTTCACTAGTTCCTGTATTTTATTGTTTTGATTTAGGTAATATGTATCGTTGATTTTATTAATGTTCATGCCTAGGTTATTATTCACTTCTCCTAAGTTTTTTAGTTCATATTCTTTCTTAAGTTGGTTTATTGTTTCTTCGATATCACTGTCCTTTCCTGCTATCAGGATATCATCTACATAAATGATGATGTATATCGGATTTTCTTGATTTGATTTAAAGTACAGACATGGATCATTTTTGCTCTGTAAGAAATTATTGTTTGTGAGTGTTTCCGATATTTTGGTGTACCAGGCCTTTGCGGCTTGCTTAAGACCGTAGATGGCTTTTTGAAGTTTACAAACTTTTCTTTCATCGCCGGGTTTAATATACCCGTCTGGTTGACTCATATAAACAGTTTCAGTTAATTCACCATGCAAGAATGCTGTGGTTATGTCACCATGTTTCACGTTCAAATTTTTGTGCAATGCAGAGATGAGAAATGCACGTATTGTAGCGCGCGAAACTACAGGTGCGAAAGTTTGATCATAGTCAATCCCGAATCTTTGACTATATCCTTGTGCTATTAAACGCGCTTTATAGCTTTGAACATTTCCTAAATTGTCCTTTTTTAGTTTAAAAGTCCATTTTGAGCCGATAATTTTTGTTCCGGGTGGTGGATCTGTTAAAGTCCAAGTGTTATTTTTTCTTAGGCATTGTATTTCATTTTGTGTTGCTTTTATCCAATTTTGTTTATCATTAGTATTTTTCATTTTTTCGATATCTTCCCAATTTTCGGGAATGTTTTCAGATGAACTATTTGTGAGACAAACATACCTGTCAGGAGGAACGCCTCTATTTGTCCTATTAGACCTTCTTGGTTCAATTGGTTGCTGTTTGGGCACGGATGGTGTCTCCTCACTGTCAAGTTTTATTTCTAGGTGATTTTCATGTCTATCCGGTAATTGTGTATTGTCATCTGATGCTTTTGTGGTGTTTTGTATCTCCTCAATGTTATCTGAGTGTACATTTTCATTTTCAAGAAATTTTACCGTTCTCGCTATTATAATTTGTTTTCCTTGTGTGTGAATTCTATAACCAGTCGATCGTGTGTCATAACCTACGAACGTTCCGGTTTGAGCCCTGTTATCGAGTTTTCCTCTATTTACTTTATCGACGTAAAATAGCGCTTTACAACCGAATGTTCTTAAGTGTTTTAAATTCGGTTTAACTCCTTTCCATAATTCGTAAGGTGTTCTATTGTTGTTTGCTTTAGTTGGGAGTCGGTTTTGTAAATATGTTGCAGTGTTTATGGCTTCACCCCAAAAATGTTTGCTTAATTTTGCTTGTGATAGCATGCTTCTAGTCATATCTAATAAACTTTTATTTTTTCTCTCCGCAACTCCATTCTGGCTCGGATTATGCGGGACAGTCAATTGGTGTAAAATTCCGTTCTGTTTTAAGTATTCATCTATCTCTTGATTTACATATTCATGACCGTTATCCGATCTAATTTCCTTAGGTTTTTTACCGAACTGATTGTATATCATCGTTAGATACTCTTTTATCCTTTCAGCAACTTCGCTCTTTTTAGATAATAAATATATCGTAGTATATCGGGAATAGTCATCAATAAGAGTCATAAAATAAATTTTTCCGCCTAAAGTCGGTGTATCTAAAGGACCACATACGTCACTATGGATCAAATCCACGATATTAGTAGCTCGGTTTGTTGCTGATTTAGGATACGGCATGTTAGTTAATTTAGTTTCGATACAAGTTACGCATGTTTTATTTTGATGTTTACATTTTCCTATCTTTATTCCGTCCGCAAGTTGATTTGTTATTATAGATTTAATCGCGTCATAATCTCTGTGACCGAGTCTGCGATGCCAGAGATCTATGCATTGTTTGCTGTCACAGTTATACGTTATGTTTAGATAATTTTGTGGTTCTTCCACATCGTCCATTTCCTCAATAATGTATAAATTTTTCTTATTTTTCGCCCTAATATATATTTCTTCATCAAAGATCAAATCGCATTTATTATCGTCGAAGATTAGTTTACACCCGTTTTTAGCGGCTTTACTAACCGAAATTATGTTTGACTCTAAGTCTGGGACATAAAGCACTTCGCGTAATTTCGTTAGTTTTTCTTTTCCTTCGGGGGTTAATGTTTTTATAAAAACTTCTCCTGAACCTAACGCTGTCAGTTTGTTACCATTCGCGATCGTTACTGAAGTTTTATTATAATCAATAAATTTACTAAATAGGCTTTTATCATTACAAATGTGCGAGGTAGATCCTGAATCGAGAATCCAGTTATTTTTGCCTACTTTTTCGGTGATTAATGCTTTATTTTGCGTTTGATCATTTGCGTATTTTCTTTCGTTTGGAATTTTATTTTCTCTACGAGTTTCGGTCTTTTCATAACATAATGAAGATGAGAAATTCTTTTTATTTTTGAATTGATTGTTACGAGGATTTCCGGATTGTACCGTGTTTCTGCTCTTGTAGTGCCAGCATTCGTAAGTGGAATGATTTTTCATTTTACAGTTGTTACAATATTTTTGTTCTCTTCTATTTTCAGTGTGTGTATATCTCCTATTTGTTTTAAATGCTCTCTCGTTGTTGTTATATCCGCTATGTGATTGTTCTGACATTTCATGTCTACGATTATATTCATCCGTTAATTTATTTTTGATAAAATCAGGGGTGAGCTCATTTTCTGGTCTCGCCTCCAACGCAGTTATCAAAGTATTGTAACTGGGGGGAAGAGAACACAGAAATAGCGCGGAAATATGTGAATCGCTAATATTTTCTCCAATGGCATTAAGTTTATCTATAATTTGCAAGATATTAGTGATATGCGTGATCATGTTTGCACCCTCAGCTAATTTAGTACTGTATAGTTTCCGTAACAGGTAAAGCTTACTAGATAAATTGCTTCTCTCATGTATATTTTTCAGAGCTTCCCATGTTAATTTGGCAGTATCTAAGTTTTTTACATTTACGATTTGAGAATCATCGATGCTTAGGTTTATTAGAGCTCTAGTCTTGCGATCATTTTTGTGCCATGCGGGATCGGCTGGATCCGGTGGATCTTGTACTATAATATCGTCGAGTTCCTCTTTAATCAGGAACATCTGCATCTTGAACTTCCATGTACTATAATTCGTAGAATTGAGTTTCTCAATAAATTGAGTATATCGCATTCATTATTACTTTTTTAGTGTTCTTTTATTTATTATTACATTTTTGGAAATTTGTTAAATTATCGTCTTTTTTTTTTTTTTTTTTTTTTTTTCAATACTGGGATATTCTTTTTTCAGTCTTTCATAATCTTTGTTAGGGGAACCGTCGGTAGCGTAATAAATTTTCTTATTTTTATAAATAGTTAAATCAGTCTTCAAATTTAATATACATTTTCATCTTTTGATATGTTAAAGAAGTTTGTTCAGCTTACCTGAAATTTTCCTTTTTGCGCCAAGTGATATCCACAGTAATCCAAAGTGTTGTAACGATATTTATCTTATCCATTGATTCACTTATATTGGAGTAATAAGAAATAGTATTAGTAGAAAATAACAATTGTGTGAAATAAGCAGAAGATTCATTTTCCTTTGAATATAATATTATAATTCTTGGCTAGATGTACATGTTTAAAATCGCGTTTTGGAGGCTGCGTATAAGTGCTCCAATTTTACATTATATTAAAATATATTTACATCATATATATACAAGAGCGTCTTAACTGCTCGGATGCATTTTGGAAACTGAAGGGAGATTGTTATTTGAGTTTTGTGCACACGCGCGGGACAACAGCTGTAGATTGAAGGAGGGAGATCTGCAGTATTTCTCCAGTTAGTTAGTTTCGACAGTCTCTGGTTTTATTCACTGTTTTGCATCTGCGGTTGTCACTTAAAGTACTTATAGTTAATTGGGGTCTGGTTTTTAACATGTTTTTCAATCGTTCACTGCACGTGGAGATTAATTAACTGCATAAAAAAGGTTTCTCCGTCAGTAATTGACTAAGAAAGTGTGCCCTTTTTATCACTGGAAAAAGATTTTAAAATTTAAGTTAGTCAAAACTTACACCTGTTGCAGTGTGTTAAAAACAAAATGCTAGTTGATGAAGGTAATACGGCCATATGCAGGTAATATGCCCATAGGCGTCATAAAATGGAAAAGCCTATATTTAACGCAGAAAAAACACCAATTACTCAAAAAAAAAATATTTTGTAAATCTATTAAAATAATAAAAAAATTAATATGAAGTAAATTTAGACAAAAATTAAAAAAAATAAATAAAATTAATTTACGGAAAAAGTATTTTGAATTTGTTATTTTACGCGTAGAGCAAATGAAAACTTCTGTATCATTTCACTTCACTTCACTTGCGAAGAGAGTGAATTAGCAGCGACAGCTGGATTTTATTTCAATTTTAATCACATTTTCGGCAGTTAGAAAATAATTAAAACAGACACGATAAGACATATCTGATAATTTAAATAAACGACGAACAAACAACAACAACAACAAAAAAAAAAACACCAAATTTTACTTTGAGCACGTGAAAACATGTTTTAATCAATTTAACCATTAACTGCTGTTCAGTAAGGAAGTCAGGGCTCAGGGTGGCCTGGTGGTAGCCACCACTTTCCCACAACTGGGTGATTTGAAATTTTTGTATTTCGTAAAAGTCTAAACGTGCAAATTCCTCGGTGGAATTCCATACTGCAGCCCCCCCCCCCCAACACACGCACGCACTCAGAACTGTAAAATTCCCTCCCGGAGAAAGAAAAAGTCTGAATTCAACACTGCTGCTGTGAGCGGTCTCACCGACCGCTGCTGTTTTAAATTTTCACAGTTTAACATGTAATTTTTAGTTTAACTATAGATATACTTGTGAAATCACTGCGCTACACTGTAAAAAAAAAAATCCCTCAAATTCACAGAAAAAAAAACTGTAAATTTTGGCGCCAGTGGAAACCGTTTTATTTACAGAAAATATCTGTATATTTTCATTAAAACAGTTTTTTCTGTAAAAAATATAGATTTTTTTCTGCAACAATTACAAAATCCACACTTTTTAAGAGAAAAAAACTTAAAAAAAAAAAAAAAACAGTTTTTTTTTCTGTAAAAAATACAATAGTTTTCTGTCAAAATTACATTTTTTTTAACAGCCTACAGACTTTTGAATAGGTGAATTTTAATTATAATAGGTTCTGTACATAATGTTTAGTACAGAATCAGTATTCTATGGGTTAATGGAGCTTTTTATTTGTCCTTACAGTATTTGTAGAACAATTTTTGTCACAGCAGTTAAGGGTTAAATCAAATGCTACTGCGGAACTTGCGTTTATGATTCTGTAATTTACGTTATGAATTAATCATCTTCCAAGTAGCACGAAATCTTAAAAAGATCTTTGTTATGATTCATATCTTCTGTCTGGTCAAATGTTCCGCACTCCCCCTACCAACTTCGTTAAGTTTAAATAGCATAACTTCATTTAAGGCTATGTTTACTTATAAAAGCCTGTAAAATTAGCCTAAAAAAATTGGTCAACTTTAGGACTTTTTTTTCCGGAGACAATAGGAACAATAGGACTTATGGAGACAATAGGACTTATGAATTTAAAATAGGCAGTGGCGCAGCCAAGGGGGGGGGGGTTAAAACCCCTCCCAGAGCTAAAAAAATTTACTATAATTGCCGCTTATATGAAACAAAACTATAGTTAAAATTAAAGTTTTTGGCCTTTCCGCCTTGGCGCCGCTTTGTTAATTCAAATTTTATTTAACAATGTGATTCAATTAAACAGCGAAAATTCACTTTGTCGAGACGTCTTATAGTAAAAGAAGGGTTATATACTGTCACACAGACGCTTTGAGTTATATAGTATACAGTGGACCGTTTCTTAATTGCATTTCTGTCTTTGTTCCATGTTCGAACAATTACAGACCATCGAATTCCAGGGAAAAAATAAAACAAACTTTGTAAGTCTCTCTCAGTTTCAAACGGCTTTTTTTTTTTTTTTTTTCCTAACGTTTTTTGCTCTCAGTTATATCTAAGGCCAAGTTATGAGCGTATCCAGGAAAAAATCTTTGCAAAAGTAAGAATTAGAAAGAAATACTTTAAAGTTATAAAAAGCTATTTTTTTATTGTGACTGAACAGATTTTCGCAATCACTGTTTCTTTCGAATCATTTGTTTCGTAGGGGGTCTGCACACAAATTTAAAGACTATATTTCATTCGTTGGTAACGTAGCAATGACGTCTTGCTCTCGGGAAGGCACTCCATCCTGTCCCTCGGAGGAAAGAAGCACTGATTGTAATTTCATTGACTTATATAGATCCATGACTGTGAGCAGTGCTTAATTTGCGCCGGAGCTTAACGGAGCTCGGCTCCGATACTTCTTTTTTTTAGTCAATGTTTTTAAATATTGGTCAACCTTCACCGGAGCTCATAAACATTGCGCTCCGGTGCTAAGCGGCAGAGCATATCTTAAAAATCGAAGCTTAAATTATGTTTTCATTTTTCTCCCATCATTAATAGTTTGAGTCCTTTCCTACCAAAGCGCTTACATATATGACGTAACGTGTCACATACGTTGGAGCATGTATTTATCTAGCGATCGCAGATGTAGACTCAATTGTTTTGTGTCTCAATGGTTTTCGAACAGCGATGAGAAATGCCAGAATTAACCGCACCATATCTGCTATTTTTACTCGTGGTATTGTTATGTTTATTCGCTGTAATTTGCTCGTGTTTGTAAAACATTGTAAATTTGCGATGAAGCTCACAGGCGCACAGCTCCAGTTTTATGTTTTGCTAGTTCATATAAAAACATTCTGGGAGAGTAGGATTTTCTAAAAATTCCTCATTTCCGATTTCAATGTTTTTTGCTCTATTATTAATTTTTTTTGGCTCTATTTTTTTGCTTATTTGTTTGCTTATTTGTTTGCTTATTTTCTGCTCTATTAATTTATTAAATTTTATTATGTGTAATTGGATATAGATACAGTCAAAATGTATTATTATTATTATTATTACTATTATTATTTACAAAAGACGAAATTGCTTTAAATTTTACAAATAATGTATTAAATATAAATATGCGGGTGGGATAACAACCATAATGCAATACCTTCTTCTAGTGAAAGAGGGTTTGGGTTGATGGTTGTTATTACTGCTGAAAATTAGAGCTCCCGTACTCTTTTTGCTAGAATTTAAGCCGTGCCTGTGAGTATGCATTAAAAAAAAAAAAAAAAAAAAAAAGGCGTTAAATGTGAGGCATTTTCTTAGAAAAATACTATCTATAATTACACACAATTTTACGCTAATCATGCACTAATTTAAATTGATTAACAATAATTAGTTATACATTGAATTACACGTATTACATTTTAACGAATTCTACCTGCATGCCATTAAAATTTTTCCTCGTAAGGGTCTCTCGTTTCATAGTTTTTTTTAAATAACCCCTGTTGTTTGAAGTCTATAATTTTTTTTATCAGTTATACTTATAATGGTTTTACAGACCGTGAAAAAATATTGATATCTAGCTGTAAAAAAAAAATGTTTTCTTCTCGCCTCTTTTTTTTTTTTTTTTTTTTTTTTTTTTTGCAACGGATCCTTTAAAACGGGTCCAGCAAAAAAAAAAAAAAAAAGTTATTGTCCGAGCTCTCTGAAATTTTATTCGATTGTAAATATAACTGTATCCAACCCCTCTTTAAAATTCTGTGTAAAAAGTCTAAGTCTTTGACTAAAGTCGAAGAGAACAGAGTCACATAAAAAAGACTATATCACAGACTTAGTCACATTTAATAGTGAAAACATGAGCCGAAGACGAGCGAACCCACGACGGAACACCTAATTTTCTTTTAGAATTTTCATTAAAAAAAAAAAATTCTCAGATTTTTTTTAAATATTTTTATTCATTAGAGCATTTTAAAAATTTTTAGGCGCTATAAATTTGATCTTCCGTGATGCTTTTAAAAGATTGTGTCGAAATACAGACAGACGTTTAGTTACTTTTAGTATAGAAAAAAGTTCGCCTTCGAAAGGCGCGATATGACGTGCGGTTCTAAATAAATCGTAATTTAGAATGCTTTCAGCTGTTTCACACCTTTAAATTTCTCATTTATAATAAACTCTTTATGTCGAGCATTTGCACCTTAAAAGTAATCTCTATACTAAATCATATTTCAACTAAATCATAATTTAGAGCGCTTTTAGAAAGTTTTCCTGCTCATTCCATCCTTTTAAATTTAATATATATATATTTTTAATGTTCTAAGGAATTATTTTTACTACATAAAAGTACTCATCATGCCAAATTCCAAGTTTCCGTACCAATTGTATTACATAAATCGCAATTTTAGAATGCTTGTTACTCTTGCATTCTTTTAAATTTCGAATTGAAAAAATAAATTCTGGGCGAGCATTTACGACTCTTAAGTAACATCCATATAAAATTTCAAGACTCTAGTCCTAAAAGTTCTAAATATAGAATGATTTAGAAAATTTTTAGAATGTTTTTTGCTCATTTCACTTTTTTAAATTTCGAATTTTTTAAAAACTGAACGAGTATTTCTATCGTAAAAGTAACCACTATGTCACAAACCAAGCATTTATACCAACTGTATGACACAAATTGCAATTTTAGAACTTTTTTGTTCTTGTATCCTTTTACATTTCGAATTTTTAGAAAACTGTTCTGGATGATCATTTACATTTCTAGAGTAACAGCCGTGCCAAATTTCATGTAGCACAATCAATTCCTAATTAATTGTTTATAGATCATTTTCAGACAGTTTTCCGCTCATTTCATCCTTTTAAATTTAGAATTTCTTTAGAAATCGTTCTTAGAGAGCATTTACATCCCAAAAGTTTACCACCTTGCCAAATTCCAAGCTCCTATACCAACTGTATCACACAAATCGCAATTTTAGAGCTTTTTTTGCTCCTGCAAACTGTTCTGGGCTAGCATTTACGTTTCTAATGTAACAACCATGCCAAATTTCTAGCCCTAACAGTACAAATAAATTGTAATTTAGAACATTTCCTGCTCCTTCCTCCTTTTTAAATTTCGAACTTTTTACAAACCATTTTTAGTGAGCATTTACATCTTTTTAAAGTAACCGCTAGACCAAATTTCAAATTTCTAGAAGCAACGATATCGTAGAAATCGCAATTTTAAATTGTTTTTTGTTCTTGCACCCCTTTGGAAATTTTTCTACCGAAAAAATTGTTTGGAAATTGTTGTATAAAATATAGCCTATGTTAGAGAGGAGATGGTTACCAGAATTTTGACACCATTATTAAGGTTGCATACTTAAAGAGTCAAAACGAAACTATTATAAGATCACTCATGTGTCTTATTTTTCTGGCGCTCAGCGGGGAGTTGAGGGTTATCAACGTAGAATCCTCTAAGGCGGAGGTTTCCAAAGTGTGCTCCGCCCTTGGGGCTCCGCCTGTACTTTTCAGGGATTCCGCGGCGTTCCAGGAAAATAAACAAAACATGAAAGAAATTAGCATATTGCAAGGAAAAAATTTTCGAAAGTATGTAGGAATTTTTATGTGAGTGTGTGTCAAAAATAACTACATCTATCACTAGGTTGAAAAATACTATAATATATTTTTTAAAATCATATAAAAATTTGCATTATATTTATGTATCTATTTTCAAAATAATATTTTTGGTTTGAACTATTTTATTTTATGTTTCTGCATTTAATGTGTTTTAAAAAATCGATTCAAAATAAGCCACAAGAAATAGTATTCTGAATTGAAAGAACAAAGGCGCTGTTTGTGTTATTTGTATTAATTTTTAGTCATTTAAATTTTCTATGCTGTTTTTCATACTAAAACAATGTTTGTCGCTTAAAACATCTTTTTTAGAACATCTTGTATCATTTAAAGTCCCTCATTAGATTCATTTTACATTTGTGTATATTGTGTATTTATACTTATCTTTTATTATAGCTTTAATTTCTTTCATCTGTTTATGTTATTTGTATATTTAAATTTTTTATACTGTTTTTCATAGTAAAACAATGTTTGTCGATTAAAATGCCTTTTTTTTTTGTAACATCTTGTATCATTTAATAAACCCCTCATTAGATTCATTTAATATTTGTATACGTTGTGTATATAGTTTTCTTTTTGTAACTTTAATCTTTTTAATCTGCTTATATTAATTTTATTAATTCTTAGTTATTTAATTTTTCTGTGCTGTTTTACATAATTGTACTTAATTTTTAAAGCAATGCATGTTGCTGAAAACGCATTTTTTTTAACATCTTGTAACCATAATCGCATGATTCTATTACGGGTGGGTGGGACTTGCGAAAACGTGCTATATAATTACTCATGGGCAACTGGCCCTACGCATTTTCTTTCTTTTCGCGAGTACAACTTACCTTTTTTTCTCTGTATGTGTGGTTTTCGCCATAAATAATAATAGTTTCACGTAATCCCCAATGCAGTGCATGGCCCAGACAGGGTTACCATTTTGATCTTTAATTTAGAGTTCATACTGGAAATCCCGAAAGATTTTTTTTTTTTAATTTAAAAATGGATATAATTAACCTCTTAGCAGTATTGCTGGAACGTTGCTCGGGTAATAAGAGTTGGTTTTCTTTGTTACTAAAAGCTTTCAGAAACCACATTTTTAACTATAATTTTTGCTGTATTTGGCAGACATATCTCGATTATACAAGGCAGATATTTTAAAACAAAAAAGGGGCTTTTAGTCCTTATTTTTAATTTATTGTGTCCAACAATAGTAAAAGTAAACAAAACTGGTAAGGGTTAAATAATAGAAAATTTGATTTTCAAATTTTTTAATATGAATTCAGATTTTCTGTATCAAGAAAAGGGCCAAACTGAGAACCTTTTCCCCATGTTGGAAACTACTGGTTCAGACTCTTATCTAGCAGATCTTTCTCTGGTCCATATAGGCATAACAAAAAAAATTGTAAACCATAGAGTACCGAGGGGCTAAGGGGGGGGGGGCTCCGCCTTAGAAATTCTTCCCGAAAGAGGGCTCCGCGAGCCCAAAAGTTTGGGAACCAGTGCTCTAAGTACTAACACATGTACATGGTATTTAGTACATGGCTTAAACTTTTAGATAGGTTTTTAATCTTTTTAAATTTGGCACTGATGATGGAGCTTTAAAGGCTCCGAAACAACTGTTTGCTATTTTATATATTTTTATTTGTGCTATTTTTCCGTTGATAATTTATTTTAAGACTTATGAATATTCTGTTTTTTACAAATGTTTATTATTCTTTTAAGAATTGAATCATATTTTTTTTTCTTTAAAAAAAAAAAAAAAAAAATAAAAATAAAGATGGCGTTCAATATAACAGTCTGAAGAATCTCAAGTTTAAAACACTATCGATCTGAGTATGCTCTAGCGACTCACCCGTTTAATTAATTGACTTGAATTTTTTTTCCCAGCAAAGTAAACACTTATGTCTACAGAATAACCCCAAAAAGCATTGAAAAAGTTTAGAAAAAATGACAAAATAAATGGTCAACACTTAAAATTAATTTTGATTTTTTTGGCCTTTTACCTGCTGTACAAAATATTTACTATGCAAAATTGTAACATATTATAGGTCCCTTCCATGGTAAAAACTACTGTTTACTTTGCTGGGAAAAAATTCAAGTCAGTTAGTTTAGCAGTTAAGTCACTAGAACCTACGCAGATCGGTCGCGTTTTTAAAACTCGAGATTCTTCAGACCGCCATATTGAACGCCATCTTGATTTTTTTTCTTTTTTTGATAAAAAATAATTTTTTAATTCTTAAAGGATTAATAAACTTTTTTGGAAAAAAAAGAATGTTCATAAGTCTTGTCTATTGTCTCAAAAAAAAAAAAATAATAATAATAATTTTTTAGGCAATTATAAGTATTTAGTGCATTTTAAAGAATTACATACCGTAAATATCAATGTGTACGATAATTAAGCTCTGTGAAAGAACTACAAATGCTGCACTCACGATTTTCAATAGTGAACATGTTAAAGTGATCTTAATTGTTAAATATATAATTTGGGACTTTCCAACGGCATTTACGAAAATCAGAGTAGGAACGGATAGATATATTGACAGATAGTCAATTGATGAAATCTAATTACCTAATAATTACCTAATTACCTATAAATCTATCACTTAATGTGATGAAAAAACTATAAACTCATAACTACTTTTCAATAACGTTGGAAATGGTTAAAAATATATATTTTGGGTTTTTTCGCTAAAAATATATGTGTTTGGTTTTTTGCTAGACAATCTAAGAATTTAAATTAAATGTAAAACATTTATTGAAGATTTCGATTAAAACTATTTTAATACAGGTTCTGTACACAGGGCAATACGTTATACAGAGTGCTCATAAATTATTGCCGGCCTTTCTTACCTCATAATATTTGATTTAACAATGTGACGAAAAATAGCATTACATATTCGTTAAAGTACAACTAAAAAAAAAAAAAAAAAACATTTTATTACCACAAACGAAGTTACAAATGCATAAGTTGCAACTCGAAACGTTATGATCCAAGTAACGATTACAATAAAATAATAATTAATATTAAAATTTTGTCAAATTTATGAAAAAGTTATTAATGAATTATGGCATGTGGAAATTATCTAACTTTGTGCTCATATAATTAATTAATAACTTGTTGACAAATTTGATAAAATTTTAGTATTAATTATTGTTTATTTAATAATGTTTTGAGTTGCAACTTTACGCATGTGTAACTTTATTTGTGTTATTAAAAAGTTTTTTGAGTTGTACTTTAAAAATATGTAATAATATTTTTTGCCATATTCCTAAATCAAAAGTTATGAAGTAAAGAAACTCCGACAAAAGTTTATGGACAAACTGTATGTATGATCTGGATATATATATAGCCCGTGTTATATCCCTTCGCATTATAATAAACACAATATAGCGCAAATTTCATGAATATAGATATGCATGGAAAATTTTAGAAAATTGAAAGTATAAGAATGTAATAATTTGAAGCAATCTGATGCTCAACAATAAAGAGTTGCGCCTTAATGATTATTCAATACAAATTGCTTCTGAGACACAAGAGGATTCTCATTGCGAAATCGGATGAAAAACAGCAGACACTGAAGTACATTTTTCTCGGGAACTTATGGAGCGATTTCAATATTTTGTAATAGCGTTGGAGTAGCTAAAATAAAAATTCAGAACATTCTCTTAATAAAAATTGCGAAATCAGATGAAAAACAGCAGATACTGAAGTACATTTTTCTCGGGAACTTATGGAACGATTTCAATATTTTGTAATAGCGTTGGAGTAGCTAAAATAAAAATTCAGGACATTCTCTTAATAAAAATTGCGAAATCAGATGAAAAACAGCAGATACTGAAGTACATTTTTCTCAGGAACTTATGGAACGATTTCAATATTTTGTAATAGCGTTGGAGTAGCTAAAATAAAAATTCAGGACATTCTCTTAAATAAAAATTGCGAAATCAGATGAAAAACAGCAGATACTGAAGTACATTTTTCTCGGGAATTTATGGAACGATTTCAATATTTTGTAATAGCGTTGGAGTAGCTAAAATAAAAATTCAGGACCTTCTCTTAATAAAAATTGCGAAATCAGATGAAAAACAGCAGATACTGAAGTACATTTTTCTCGGGAACTTATGGAACGATTTCAATATTTTGTAATAGCGTTGGAGTAGCTAAAATAAAAATTCATTGTTTTTCAAGATCTAAAAATAAAAAATGAAATACTTACACGATTTCGAAAACAAAAACAATCTCGGAATTTTCTCAAATTAACGTTATACAAAATAAAAAATATAAAAGTAAGAATAGATTTAAAAAAAAAAAAAAAAAACTTTTATAAACATTCAGTATTTATCCTGAAAATCACGCCTAATTTCATGACTGCAATTCATGATTTTCCCAAACATATCCGTTACAATACGTTAATTTGGTGTGGGGCACTGAACCCAATCATGGAAAAATCACCATTTTTTATGCATAGTAGAAAGCGCAAACTGGTGAATTTATTTCAAAATATTTTAATGTTTGTTCTGTTTCTTTTACAAGATATGGCAACAGGAAAGAAAAAAAAGGCAATATTTAAACTATCTTTTTGGGAAGTCTAAATTGATTTCTCAACGAATAAACTATTAATTGATTAAAGAGTATTTAAAAAATATATATTACACTTTTTATTTTTTAATTATATTGCGTAATGCTTAATGTTTAAAATATTTCGTTGTTGCAGTTTCTTTAGCGAGCTTGGTTTAGCTCATAATTAAATAATTTGGTGATTTATCGACTGTGGCAGGATAACGGAAAATGCCTTAAAATTAATTAATTAATTTATAATGACGATTCAAAAATAATAATATTATTGTCATCGGAAACACACCCTTGTACATTTTATATATAAGCCTATAAGAAATTCAGTAAAAAATCGATTACAAAATTCTATCTTATCGCATACAAACACCAAAGTAAGTTAAATAAAAGACAGTAAAAACAAAACCATTAAAGTATAACTAGTTATAATCTAAAAAATATCAACAACAGAAAAAAAAAACTTACTGAAATAGTTTTGTCAGGTTCATAAAAAAAGGATGTCAATATCAGCTGTTTTTTTTATGTAAATGCGAAACAATTATTGACCATTTAAAAGTATCATTGTACGCATCTATATTCCAATTAGAGTAAATTAAAAGGATATTTTCTTACACTGAGCACTGTCGTGAACGCACTGAACATTCTTTTTAACATATTGAATAGTTTCTTGAGAATTCAGTATATTGAATTAATATATCTTTTCCACTTCCAGCTAAAGGAAGTAAATGTAGATTAATTTCTGCATTTCATCTTTTGAAGTCATAACAACTAAGATAATGGTTGCGATAGCGATGACCTATCGAGTTCAAAGGATAACGTATCTTTTTTTTTTCTTTTACAACATAACACAACGGAAATGAAAATGCTTATCCATCCTATCTAAGATTTCCTACATATTGGTATATATTACGAATAGATTAAAATTATCATAAATATTTTACGTAAACGCTTTTTCAGTCTGCACGGACCAAAGAAACGAATAAATTAAACATCAATTAAAAGTTATTTTTAAATTTAAAATCAGTTTCAGAAGTTTACAATTTTGATAATTTTTACTAACTTATTATCATTCTCCTGTACTGATACATATATATAGCAGGCTACGCCAACAACGTTGGTCGATTTTTCCTAACGAACCTCGAATGATTAAAGCATCTTTTAGTTCTACCTTTCACCACCAGGCGGCTCATTCTGTTCGAAAAAAACCTCTTTCCGAACGAACCTCTGGAACGGGTTCCGGCCGGTATAACAGCCGTGAAGCTTACGCTCTGCATAATGTTTTAGTTCTATTTTCCAACACCAAGGCCGCATTCTATTCTATACGAACCTCCGGCACGGGGCCCCACTCCCTACAGCACCGAATAATAGACGTCTTGAGCACGCCCTGCAAACATAAATTAGTTCCACCTTCCACCACCAGGGGGCGGCAGATATATATACCTTTAACATTAACGCTATATTTAAATTACGACCGAACTTCCCTCCCTTCAAAATTTAACCAATGACTTTATCATTAACAAATATCGGTAACTTTTGCAACAGAAACAAAAGGGTGCATTTCAAACCGAAACAAAATGGTGCGGTTTTTTGGTTTGCCTTTACATTTTATTTTATTTCCTTTTCAGAAAGTAGCTAGAGGGATGAGCATCGGAAACAGAATTTAATGAAAGACATAGCCAACCCCTGTCTGTGTCAGTTTTTTGCAACAATTAATAAAAAATATCCGCCAATTTTTACAAAAATTGGATTTTCGGATGCTGAAAATGTTTCTACAAGTGGTGAGTTTTAAATCGATACCTCAAATACTTTTTTTAATATTCTCAAATTAGCGAAAATTAGCAAATTCCATCGTCTGCGATTTCATATTGCAAGCATGTGTCTTATTTTTTTCACCATTTTGAGATAAAAACAATACACTTTTGAGAGATTTGCAATGAGTTTTTAATTAATATCTCAGGTAATTATCGATCGATTTTTTACGAAATAGGAAACAAAGGATAGAGGACAAAATTTACTATGCCCACTAACATTGCATAAAAAATATATAAACAAAATCTAATAAAAAAAAAACAACCAAAATCGGATTCCGAGTTGCATAACTATAGACCTTGCTTCTAAATTTTATAGCTCTGTAGCTTGCTCTCTCTCTATATATATACTATAAATATATATATGTATACAGAGTCCGCCAAAGGCATCCCTCTGATGCCCCAACTCTCTGTCTCAAGAACGTGTCGGAATTCGTGAAAACTGTACAACACAAAACCGATCAGTTTGAGGAGGAGCTCATTTCGTTAAAACAAATTGGGACAAGGGAACATAGGGTTTCCCTTTGGGGTGTCCAACTTTCAAATTTTCAATACTGGCACCTAATTCTGACATCAAATTTTGATTTTTCGTAAAATTTTACATTGTGATACCAAACGAGATGTCATGTGGTCAAGTAAGTTTCGGAATTATGCAGGTTTAAAATTTGGAACTCCTAATGATAAATACATTTTTAACCATCGCAAAATAGATTGTAATGGTTATAAACGACATGAATGAAAAACTACTTGTCGGAACGTAATATAATTTTCGATTAGCATATTTGAAACCTATTCTGTTAAAAAAAAAATTATGTGTGTCCATTCATATATTTTCGAATATTAATTTCAAAATATATGTAGTTTCAAAAATAATTTTTGAAAACACTATTAATTGTAACTTGTAACATATGAAAATTTTAACAGAAATCGATTTCCAGAAGCGTCAAATATGCGAATCCAAAATTACAGGGAATCCAATTAAAAATTTAATTCCGTCAAGTAGTTTTTGAGTTATAGGTCATTTCATGTCAAATAGCCTAAAGGTGTCTGATCGACCCCTTCAATTTTGATGTAATTGCTACAGGACATACATGTAGGTCGAACACGGACGTATGCAAACTGCCAGAGTCAGAAGTAGTATTGTTGGCTCACCAGGGAAGTTCACTATTTCACAGTCGCAGAAAAACGATCAAATCACGAAGTTTGTCATCGATCGTTGCACATGATACAAGAAACTTTAGTTATTGAAAATAAGTGATCTAGTACAACTTTTTTGTTTTAAAGTACATAATTTCAGTATTAAAAATTACAAATCAATACCTTCGTCATTATTTGTCCTCAAAGTAGGCCATATGGCCTGTCGCGATGACTTTTACATTTACTTTAACAAGCTGTAGCTACTGATTTTTTTAAGTTTGTCACTTTACCAATTAATTACTTATGAAGATGTTACAGAGCTGTTGAAGTTGTTTCTCTCTTGCTTAAATATTCATTAATTTATTCACATTTGAAATCCATTCAAAAAAATATCTTATATTCAACCCGATTTTCAGGAGTCCGCACCTCAGAAGGGACACTTCTGATTTGATTACCGTTTGTACCACTGACAAAAACACACCTTAATTGAAAAGAAAGCTTTTGTTTAATTTTAGGCTTCTTCGGTATAAGATAAATAATGCAAGATTCAAAACATCTATTTTGTGTGAGAATCGCAACTATATCCGTCGTAGAAATTGACTCTAAAAATGTCTCTGGAAGTCTCTGGAAAACTGAGAACACTGCAATAGGGAAAAAAGAACAAAAAAATATATTAAAAATGTGGGTCATTTCATGTCAGTTGGCCTAAAGGGTAGGGTCCTGGCCGGGTGCAAAGTAATGTCTCAGTACACTCAAATAGCTCCTGATCGGATATAGCTAGAATAGTGGAACAAGTGTCTACATATAGTAAAATGACTATTCGCATTCATGTGGGAGTGGTTGCAGCACCTTCTAGTGTCTAAATGAGGAAAATGCAGACCGTATCTCAAAAAATATGAGAGATAATGAAAAAATGTCAATTACAAAAGAGTAGAGCATCCGTGATTTAGCAAGAAATGATGTCTTACATGTAAAAATTTCTTATTTAGAAGCTCTGAATATATCGAGGCGATAAGTGGCGTATTTGAGCCGCTGATTATTTATCGAAAAATTAACATTTCAGAGCATCTCATACAGGTAACTTTTACATGACATAATTTTATACTAAATCGGGGATGCTATAAACTTTTGTAATTGATTTTTTTCGTTATCTCTCATTGTTTTCGAGACAGGTTCGACATTTTTCACATTTTGCCACTAGAGGCAGCAGCAACCACTCTCATATGATAGCAAATAGTCATTTTATTATAGGTAAACGTTCTACAATTCTAGCTATTCAAGAGATATTTCAGTGTACTAGTACTGGGGCTTTACTTTGCCCCTCTCCTGTACCCCTCTAGGCCAGTTGAATGAAATAACCCACTTCTTTCATACACTTTTCTGTTATTCTTTGTCTAAATCAGTTTTCTCAGTCTTCCAGAGACTCCTAGAAATATTTTTAGAGTCAATTTGTGGGACGGATATAGTTGAGAATCTCACGCAAAGTAGATGATTTTGCACCTAGTTTTATTTACCTTATACCGAAAAGGTCCAAAATGAAACAAAAATTTTCTTGTGAATTAAGATGTGTTTCTTTCAGTGGTAGAAATGGTAATCAAATCGAAAGTGTCCTTTTTGAAATATGGGCTTCTGAAAATGGGGCTGAATTTCTGCAATTTTCTTTGAAAGGATTTCAAAGATGAATAAATTAATGCATATTTAAGAGAAAGAACTTCTCAGCAGCTCTATGACATCTTCATAGGTAATTAATTGGTAACTGAAAAACTTAAAAAGTTTTTTTAGTAGCTTACAGCTTCAACTGTTACTATATTTCAAATAAAGTGGAGAGTCAAAATACGTCCATTAGAATTAACTTTTAAATATACACTAAAAACATTTTTTATTTTGCTTAAAAGACGTTAACATAAACCTTAAAGATGTTAAAATTTAAAATTTACATGTTTCGATTTGTTCATCAAATCGTCATCGGAATATATACAAACCATATTGCATAAGTGTGCATTGTTTGATGACGATTTGATGAACAAATCGAAACATGTAAATTTTAAATTTTAACATCTTTAATGTTTATGTTGACGTCTTTTAAGCAAAATAAAAAGTGTTTTTAGCTTACAGCTTGTTAAAGTAAGGGCAAAAGTCATCGCATAGCCCATATGGCCTAACTTTGAGGCCAAGTAATGACGAAGGCATAGATTTGTGATCTTTAACATCGCAATTATATTTTGAAGCACAAAAAGTTGTACTAGATCACCTATTTACAATAAGTAAGCTTTCTTGTGGAGTAATTCTAAAGTCTCTATTTAAGATATCTCTATGTTTGGTCATTTATTCACATTACTCTCTTTCGCCATTCGTTATAATAAGTGTTATTTTTCGCGTTTACATCACCATTAATTTCATTCTAATTTTTGAAAATGATTTTTAACTAATTTGAATTATTATTAAAGCATTTCAGATTGCGTTATTTCTTCCAGATTTTCTAAAAATAAATCATTTCTCTGTAATATTTTAAAGTATATTTCTAAAGATTCCGTTAAAAAGGCACGTCCTGGGAACAATTAAGACCCGTCTCGGATCGAGTCTGCTGAAAAAATAAGGCCCGGGCTCAAATTACGATGGAACTGTCCGATGTGTAGAATTGTACGCTGGACAGGTTTTTCTGTATTGATTTTTAGGGATTCGTTCATCTCACGAAACCCTATTAGTCCCGCTTCGTTGTCTGTCTGTCACAGAACCGGTACTGAGAAACTATATAACTTACAGTCATGATATTTTGTGTACTTATAGCTGAATACCTACTGTGAAGTTTAAAATCATAAAATTTGGAAAAAAATCGTATTATTTTAATATATCGAGATAAAAAACCAAAAATCTAAAATTTTTTCCTATTAAATTTCAACATTTTTCGTTTTAGCAGTTCCCAACAATTAAAAATTCACAATAAAATTCTTTCTACAATAATTAATTTTCTATTGAAAGATTTCCACGTGAAAAATGAAAATGAAATAAAAAGGTTCACCAATTGAAAAAAAGATTAATATGACGTCATATTGGTAATAAAACGGAAAATTTCAAACATTTCTCAATAATACAAGGAGTATGAGTATGTGTAAATACAGAAAGCAGCTTAATATGACGTCATTAGAGAATTAAAAAGAAAATTAATCTGACGTCTAACATTTTGAAGGTCTCTATATAACACGTTTAACCCTTAAATGCATGATTTTTTTCTTTTACAATTGTGTTTTTTTATACACATATTAAATATTAGACACCAGAAATTTTAAGATAGGTTTTTAACTTTGTTCAGCAACATAGTTAATGGAAATTTACTCCATTAATATTTCTGTATAAATATAGTGGTAGCGAAGAAGTTGATTTATTTATTAAAAGTTAAATAAAAAGTGATGGAAAGTTACTATGCGTTTAAGGGTTAATTTTTAAATTGATTTTTTTTTAATATCGCATTTAGTCCACATGACAGATATTATTATGACAGAGGGGTCCATGACATTTAGCCGAAAACCAAATAGCCGACAAGACATTTAGCAGACAGCAAGTAGCCGACAGGACGTTTAGCCGACAAGTACATTTAGCCGACACGTACATTTAGCCGACAGGACAATTAGCCGATAGAGACAGTTAGATGACAGGACATTTAGCCGACAGGACAATTAGCCTACAGGACATTTAGCCGACAGGACAATTAGCCGACAGGACAATTAGCCGACAGGACATTTAGCCGACAGGACAATTAGCCGACAGGACATTTAGCGGACAGGACATTTAGCAGACAGGACAATTAGCCGACAGGACATTTAGCCGACAGACAATTAGACGACAGTCAATTAGCCGACAGGGACTATTAGCCGACATGACAATTAGCCGACAAAACATTTAGCTGACCGGACAATTAGCCGGCAGGACAATTAGCTGACAGTACATTTAGCAGACAGACAATTAGACGAGAGACAATTAGCCGACAGGGACATTTAGCCGACAGGACAATTAGCCGACAGGACATTTAACCGTTAGACAATTAGCCGACAGGACATTTAGCCGACAGGACATACAGGACCAAAACACCCGACATGACATAAGCTTACGGGGCATTTAGTCGACATTAAGCATATGTCACGTGACATTTATACTCCCATTTTTAAAAGGGTCACCCCCCATCTCAGAATCTAAGGGGCGTAAACATTCGACACTTGCACAGGGCGACGCAAAAAAAAAAAAAAGAAAAAGAAAATAAATCAGCTTTCAGAAATTCTAAAAATAAATTCTAAAAAATAATGGCCCGTCACATTTCGAGGGGGAGGGGGAGAGGCGCGAAGAAAATTAAGAAATATAATAAGGCGATCTGTTTGAAACTTTACGATATTTTATAACACATAACATAAATTTTAAAAATGAGGCCGCATAAAAAATTATGGGGATGGGGGGGAGCGCGTTTTACCCACATGGGGGGTACCTTACTAAATTTTAACGATACCCGTCATGTCACATATCATTACAAAGGGCTGTGACCACTTACTTATGTTATGCACCACAGGTGTCACTCCTACCATTTTGGCCCCCCAGGGGGGGTATTTTCTAAATTTTGCCGACACTACTCATGTGATATATCGTTCGAAAGGCCTGTGATCGCTTAATCATTTTATGCATCTCCGGGTTCCATGACCCACTTCCCCCCCAAGGGGGGGCGCTTTTCTAATTTTTGCCGACACCTCTCATGTGATATATCGTTTGAAAGGTCTGTGACCGCTTAATCATATTATGCATCTGAGGTGTCTATCCCCCATTTACCCGTCCCAAGAGGCGTACTTTTCTAAATTTCGCCGACACTACTCATGTGATATATCGTTCGAAAGGCCTGTGACCGCATAATCATTTTATGCATCTTCGGGTTCCATTCCCCCACTTCCCCCTCAAGGGGGGGCGCTTTTCTAAATTTCGCCGACACTACTCATGTGATATATCGTTCGAAAGGCCTGTGACCGCATAATCATTTTATGCATCTTCGGGTTCCATTCCCCCACTTCCCCCTCAAGGGGGGGCGCTTTTCTAATTTTTGCCGACACCTGTCATGTGATATATCGTTGGAAAGGTCTGTGACCGCATAATCATTTTATGCATCTTCGGGTTCCATTCCCCCACTTCCCCCTCAAGGGGGGCGCTTTTCTAATTTTTGCCGACACCTGTCATATGATATATCGTTGGAAAGGTCTGTGACCGCTTAATCATATTATGCATCTTCGGGTTCCATTCCCCCACTTCCCCCTCAAGGGGGGGCGCTTTTCTAATTTTTGCCGACACCTGTCATGTGATATATCGTTGGAAAGGTCTGTGACCGCTTAATCATATTATGCATCTGAGGTGTCTATCCCCCATTTACCCGTCCCAAGAGGCGTACTTTTCTAAATTTCGCCGACACTACTCATGTGATATATCGTTCGAAAGGCCTGTGACCGCATAATCATTTTATGCATCTTCGGGTTCCATTCCCCCACTTCCCCCTCAAGGGGGGGGGGCGCTTTTCTAATTTTTGCCGACACCTGTCATGTGATATATCGTTGGAAAGGTCTGTGACCGCTTAATCATATTATGCATCTGAGGTGTCTATCCCCCATTTACCCCTTCAAAGAGGGGTACTTTTCTAAATTTTGCCGACACCCCTCATGTGATATATCGTTGGAAAGGTCTGTGACCGCTTAATCATATTATGTATCTGAGGTGTCTATCCCCCACTTTGCCCCCCAAGGGCACTTTTCTAAATTTTGCACACACCCCTCATGTGATATATCTATTCTCTTGTTTATCCTAAAAATGCCACATTTCCAAGAAAATAAGCAGCCAATCGGGACAGAAATGCATATATTTTAGAAGTTTAATGGTCTTTGATCATGCAGTAAATTGAATATACCCATTCATTGAAGAATTATTTTTTTAAGAATTGAAATTCTTTGTTTACACTCATTTTGAAACCAAAAATTCAAATGCGGTTTCTTTTTTTTCTTTTTAATTTTTGTATTTCTTTTCTTTTCTTTTCTTTTCCAGAACGTAAAATAGCGTTAAATGCTTCATTTAACCGATGAGTAAAATTTCAAAACAGAGCGTAAGAGACAATACAAATTGAAAGATGTTGTCTTAATTCAAAATAAATTTTTCAGATAAAGTAAGGAATATGTGTCAATGTTAACTGTTTTTTCAGTTAATTAAAAATATTTTACGTACAAATTAAATGTATATTTAGAATTTTTATTAATTTGAATGTAATATATTTACATTTTAAAAAGCAACAAGTCTTATACAATAACTTGATATCAATTTTAAATATGATTGGTTATTCTTCAAAGACATTAAAAATATCAAAAAAATTTGAAGGAATGTAAACAGTTGAGTTTCGAATGGTCACTACCATGTTTAAGTCATTGTTCCATCAAAATGTTGAATTACTTGCAATGATTCTCAATTTTCATGCAATTAAATATATATTGTATGCCACATCTATGCAATATATTTTTTTTTCTAACGTGAAAATAAACTTCTAATTGGTAACCGGAAAAAAAGTAATCAGAAAAAAAGTAACCGGAAAAAAGTAACTGAGTAAACAAAAGCGGAAAAAAAGTAACCGGAATGATATGCAACATAATGGGTATTATATTAAAAATGTTTTCTTAAAATTTCAAATTAAAATTTAAAAATAATTTTTAAATAGTTTTTACAAAATAAAAAGCTGTTTTGATACATATAATTAAAAATGAAAACACATGTGAAAAATAAAGGATGAGATGTTATAAAAACCAACGGAAAGGATACAGCAGGAATTAAACTTAATAAAAGGAAAAATCAAAAATGGAAAACTATGAATATCTTAAGGAATCTTCAGAGGAACTTCATAAGAATATTCATAGTAAATATATGTTATTTCATCAAATACTGTGAGCGTTATGCCTAAAATCGACAATATATATCCTAATAACATATATTAGAAACAAAATAAAAATAAAAGCGACTGGAGTTCGAATAACAAAATAAATAAGTAAATAAATTATTATTCAACATAAAAGGAAATTAGATCATAAAGCAATGTACAAAACTCACCAATATATATTAAGATCTGCCTCATAATTTATAATTATCAATAATTAAATGTTCATTTAATAATATTACAGTATAAAGAGACTTTATTAATTTTTTTAAAAAATCTTAAATAAAATCCTTTTTTATAAATTTTACGGCAAATTTCCTTCTAGAAGCAGTAAAAGGTTCAGCCGAATTTCATTTAACAGGATTTATATACTACTACATAAACTATAAAATAAATAGCTTCTTTTAACATACAAGATTCTTGAGTCAAAATATGGTTGTGTCATGTATACTCTAGTGAGTGCAAGCTGGACCTAGAATAAAACAAAACTTTCTTTCCGCTGATATTTGTGACTTAGTCTGTAACAGGAGTTTCTGATGACAACTTACTCAGTTGCTTTACAATGATAAATAATGAAATTGGATTTTTGTATATAAAACTATAAGAATATATGGTCGGAAACCGTAATGAAAATGTTAAAAAGAAACTGTTTATTTTTGTAATTATTTTAGAAATTCAATATATAACATTGGCTGGCCTAACTAAAAACACAAATATTATTTTAAACTAAAGCTACCAAACTGCTGTATTGAAAAATAAAAATTTATTCCTGTAAGTAATCAGTAACATGTAATTAAGATAAATAAATAACAATTGAGCCTTTGATCTTTGGTGTTACGGAATGAAAAATCAGCAAAAATTGCACCACTTTGACACAAACATTTTTTTTTTAATGAAATCTAAACATAACATTCTTTTCACCGTCACAAAATTTATATGTGTACTTTTCATACTATTTTAAAAATATTTTAACGTACAATAGATCCTTAAAAAAAAAAATATATATCCAAACTTGATGACACATTTTCCAGCTACAACTTTGCATGTGAACATTCGCATTCTATATTTGAAGTTCTAATCTCAGTACTAATGAGATTTATTTTTTTAGAAGCATTTGTACTAATTATCAAAGGAAATATTAGTTTCATTTTTATCATGAAGTCAATTTAACTCAATATCAGTGGAATGAAAAATTATTGAAATGTAACAGCTTTATGAGGGAAAATGTATTTTCTTTTTCTTAAATGTAACATCTTTTTCTGTTCACATTAAAACAAATTTATATAGTTTTAATTGTAGTCAGGAAATGTATCAGCAAAGATAATAGTAATTCACATTACTTCCTTTTTCCCTGTAACTATGAAAGTAGCCCAATTGGCACCAATGTAAAGAAATTTCATAAAATCTTTTAAAATAAAAATATAAATATGGGAATATTTTTAAAGATAGCTATTGCAGACAGAGCTACTTCAATGCTACAATATATTTTTTAATTGTAGCATTAAAGCTACAAATGAAGCATTTGTAGCTTTCATTTGTAGCAAATGAAAGCTACAAATGAATAGCTTTCATTTAAAAAGATAAGTATTAAAACTGGTTCACAAGGCAGATGCATAAAAAAGCAGCTTTATGTTTTAAGTATAATCATAGAATAGTTACACAAAATCATAGAAATGCTTTGACACATTGTGGAACTCCACAGCCTTAAAACGGCCTATAGAGGCGCTGATCGCTGCCGTCGGTACAGGAAAATTGTCCCTTTAACTAATGCTAAACTGCCATTGAAACCATTATTTATTGTAAATGCGTTTGAAAGTGTCTGTTTTCAAATTTGGACAATTTTTACTTTGCCATATAAACACGGAACACAAATATCACATGAAATCTGAAATTGTGCAAAAATATAATCATTATGAACAAAATAAAAATGCATGTAATGCAGTTGGCTTGGAAGGGATTTTCCTGAAGCGAGAAGTTATATCTTTTTTCCACCAGATGGCGTATTCGAGCGCTTCAATTCCCAATGTAATTTCTGCGTTATTTTGAATTCTGTGAACTTGAAAAAAAAAAGGCAAAATGTCTCCAGACATCTGTTTTCCAACATTCTGTAAAAGTTAATGATGAAAATGGTCGTTTTACAAAATGCTCTAAAAGTCAATGATGAAATTCAATGATCAAAATTGCATTTTGCCATTGTATGAAATTTCCGAGACCCTGATGCGAAACATGCGTATTATCTATGTGCAAGTTGAAAAATATGCTGCGCGTACAAACAAGCGACAGGTGGAAAAATTTACGTGTTTCGTTAAAATCATAAATTAGGTTAGATTTCCGTAGCACCATAGA
Source organism: Maratus michaelseni (assembly GCA_963931845.1). Lineage (NCBI taxonomy): Eukaryota > Metazoa > Arthropoda > Arachnida > Araneae > Salticidae > Maratus > Maratus michaelseni. The sequence goes on along the minus strand of OZ007598.1, from coordinate 149,691,207 downwards.
AACTACGATTTTTTTTCTTTTTTTTTGTTTTGTGGAGGTTTTCAGTTTTGATTTACACATTAAGGAAGAACGCACAGTTTGCATGCATCAAAAGTTTGCCGTTTACAAAATAGAAAAAAAATAATTCATTCAAATAAACCACATTTTTTAACTTTATGTTCATTCTTTTAACAGTGGGAATCAAAAAACTGGTTGTACCTGCATAATATGATTAAGCGGTCTCAGACCTTTCGAATGATATATCACATGTTGGGTATCGGTAAAATTTAGAAAAGTGCCCCCTTGGAGGGAAAGAGGGGGGTAGACACCTCAGATGCATAATATGATTAAGTGGTCACAGACCTTTCCAAAGGTATATCACATGAGGGGTGTCAGCTAAATTTGAAAAAAATGGCCTCTTGAGGGGGGAAGTGGGGGAATGGACCCCGAAGATGCATAATATGATTAAGCGGTCACAGACCTTTCGAACGATATATCACACGAGGGGTACCGGCAAAATTTAGAAAAGTGCCCCCTTGGGGGGCAAAGTGGGGGATGTACACCGGAGATGCATAATATGATTAAGCGGTCACAGACCTTTCGAACGATATATCACACGAGGGGTACCGGCAAAATTTAGAAAAGTGCCCCCTTGGGGGCAAAGTGGGGGGATGGACACCGGAGATGCATAATATGATTAAGCGGTCAGAGACCTTTCGTACGATATATCACATGAGGAGTATCGGAAAAATTTAGAAAAGTGCCCAATTTAGAGGGCAAAGAGGGGGATAGACACCTCACATACATAATATGATTAAGCGGTCACAGACCTTTCCAACGATATATCACATGAGGGGTGTCGACAAAATTTAGAAAAGTGGCCCTTTGGGGGGAGTAGGGGGATTGACCCCGGAGATGCATAACGTGATTAAGCGGTCACAGACCTTCGAACGATATATCACACGAGGGGTACCGGCAAAATTTAGAAAAGTGCCCCATTGGGGGCAAAGTGCGGGATTGACACCTCAGATGCATAATATGATTAAGCAGTCACAGACCTTTCCAACGATATATCACATGAGTGGTGTCGGCAAAAAATAGAAAAGTGTCCCCTTTGAGGGGGGAGTGGGGGAATGGAAACCGGAGATGCATAAAATGATTAAGCGGTCCCAGACCTTTCGAACGATGTATCACATGAATGGTATCGGCAAAATTTTGAAAATTCCTCTGGGGGCAAAATGGGGGAGAGTGGCACCTGTGGTGCATTACATGAATAAGTGGTCACAGCCCTTTGTAACGATATATGACATGACGGGTATGGTTAAAATTTAAGAAAGTGCCCCCCCCCGTGTAGGAAAACGTGCTCCCCCCTTCCCCGTAATTTTTGACGCGGCATCAGTTTTAAAATTTATGTTATGTGTTATAACATACCGTAATGTTTCAAACAGATCTCCTTATTATATATCCAAATTTTGTTCGAGCCCCTTCCCCTCCCCCTCCCCCGAAATGTGACGCGCCGGTCTGTTTTATAATTCTTTATCATGTGTTATAAACTATCTGAAAATTTTAAATAGATCTCATTGTTAGATTTCCCACTTTAAATGAAATCGCGATCGGTTAGTTCCACATTCCACAACAGCACATGACAGCCTTTTAAAATAAGCATATAATAGAAATAAACCATTTAGTGAAATAATAATTAATAATATCTGAGCTTGTAATTAAGATATACAAATAATTTTTAGAATTTCTCAAAGCTTATTTATTTATTTATTTATTTATTTATTTATTTGCGACGCCCTGTGCATGTTTGGAATGTTTACGCCCCTTAGATTCTCAGATTCGCCCCTTTTAAAAATGCGAGTATAAAAAGTCACGTGACACATGCTTAATGTCGACTAAATGCCCCGTAAGCTTATGTCATGTCGGGTATATTGGTCCTGTAGTCTAAATGTCCTGTCGGCTAATTGTTCGGTCAGCTAAATGTCTTGCCGGTTAGTTGTCCTGTCGGCTAATTGTCTGGTCAGCTAAATGTCTTGTCGGCTAATTGTCCTGTCGGCTAATTGTCCTGTCGGCTAATTGTCCCTGTCGGCTAATTGTCTGTCGTCTAATTGTCTGTCTGCTAAATGTACTTTCAGCTAATTGTCCTGTCGGCTAACTGTCCGGTCAGCTAAATGTTTTGTCGGCTAATTGTCCTGTCGGCTAATAGTTTCTGTCGGCTAATTGACTGTCGTCTAATTGTCTGTCGGCTAAATGTCCTGTTGGCTAATTATCCTGTCGGCTAATTGTCTGGTCAGCTAAATGTCTTGTCGGCTAATTGTCCTGTCGGCTAATTGTCCTGTCGGCTAATTGTCCTGTCGGCTAATTGACTGTCGTCTAATTGTCTGTCGGCTAAATGTCCGTTTCGGCTAATTGTCCTGTCGGCTAATTGCCTCTGTCCGCTAATTGTCCTGTCGTCTAAATGTCGCTGTCGGCTAATTGTCTTGTCGGCTAAATTTACGTGTCTGCTAAATGTACTTGTCGGCTAAATGTCCTGTCGGCTAATTTCTGTCTGCTAAATGTCTTGTCGGCTATTTGGTTTTCGGCTAAATGTCTGCGACCGATGACAGAGAATAATATCTGTCTCCGATTTTGTCCCGCCCGCTATCAGACCGCTCCAGATTTATCGACCAATTAATTGCCAGACACATCCTATTTCTACATGCCATGAGTGGATGCGATACCACTTTTGCATTGTACAGTCAAAGAAAAACAAAATACCTTCAAATTTTGAAGAAATTTGCCTACCTGTAACATGTGGTCGATATATTTAAAAACCCTAGTGCTGTAGCAGACGATGTTATTAAAGCTGGGCTGTTGTTTCTGGAACACCTGTAGAATTCAGAGGGAAAGCAACAACTTCCCTAAACAGCCTGAGGTACAGGTGCTACATAAAATCTGCTTTTAAGACCGCTGCAAATATTGCATCACTCCCTGCAACAGAAGATGCAGCTCGATATCACTGTCTGCGAGTTTACCACCAAGTACAGCTATGGCTAAGTAACTGTAAAAATGCTGAGGAACAGGGGTGTAATAAAACCAAGAGATGAATCATACCCATAACAATGCCAAACCTCCCGCACTAGAAACTGCGAAAAATATCCTGCAAATGCAAAAAAAAAAAAATGTAGTGTAATGTGTGGCTGTAAGAAAGCAGGTTTATTTTGTTCACTCCTCTGCCTGAACTGCGATGGCCATTGTGACAATGGCAGGGCTGGCAAGTTTCTGCCGGGGTGGTTAAAACCACTGGTTATAACCGGTTAAAACCGGCATGGTAGAAACTAGTTTCTGCCAGTAAGTCGCAAAAACTGGCAGAAACTAAGAAATAATAACAAGAAGAAATTGAACTTCAATGATTCATAATTCACACATGTATTTGATATGTAAACAATTAAATTAAAAATTAAAACTAAAGATTATGAATGTTATTCAAAGTAGCAAAAAGCTTCAAAATGATCCTATAAATATACTTTGTTTATATAATACTAATTTTCTTTTACTTGAAAAACAGAAATTTTTATAATGGTAATCTGATGCTGTACAAGTTTAACTATTAATATTATTATTTACAGTTGAATTTCTATTTAAAAGTAAAAAAAATAAAGAAATTTACAAAAAATTCTACGATATTTTAACAAATCACTGTTCAGAGAATTTTTAAATAAATAATATAATGCAATAACTTAAAGATTATCTACTATATGGAATATGGTTATATATATATATATATATATGGTTGGCACATTTTCAACTAACAGTCTTACATTTAAAAAAAGAAGTCAGATTTGTTCCTTTGAATACTGCATCTAAATGAAATGTTTTTAAACCCACGAAATTACAAGATCCACATATAACTACAGCTCCAAGTTAATAAATTAGAATAATAGAAAAAAAGGAATTGTGAAAAAGGTTTTTTATGTATTGCTTATACAAGAAGTAATACAGGATAAAACTTAATATTGTAAGAATCTACATAGTTTGTAGAATCTTTTAACATTAAAATTAAAGGAAATAATGCAGGTATATACAAATAATAAAGCCAGGGAAGCACATTCATTTAATGTTGGCTAAGCCAGTTCTTGGTGGACACTAACTTGTGTGAAGTTGCTAAATCATGTTGGAAAATAAAATTGTCACCACACAGATGTTCCAATGATGGTATTATGAAATGCTCAAGGATTTCCTGATATATCTCAGAATTAATCGTTTTGTTAACCCTTTTACGAGGAGCGTCCTTTACAGAATTTTTAATCTTTTACCACCGGTTTTTCAAAACAGAAATTTTCGCCTAATTGAATCGCAGAAGTGCTATCATTAAATAAGGCAAAGCTTACAATAAAAAGTAACTGGTGGGAATAATCCAGGATTCTGAGCATCTTATGCGTCACGTATACGTGTCACTCGTCCCCAAGGGGTTAATGATACATAGCCTTCCAGTACCATCTACAGTCATGCAAGCCCATACCATTGCACTAGCTGCAAATTTCACTGATTGCTTCATGCAGTTCTTCTCATATGCTTCTTGATTCATTCGCCATACACAAACACAAAGTTCACCATATATTATGCAAAACACACTCTCATCACTAAACAATATCGTTTTTCGATAAAGTTTTTTTTTTTTTTTTTGCACCACTTCACTCTCTCCCTTTTCTGTTTAATAGTCATGAGGGGCTTTATCTTTGGTACACGAGATTGAAATCCAAGTTTATGGAGACGTCTTAGTGTTGTAGATTTACTCACATCAACACTGTGTTCTTTCCACTTTTGATGCAAATATCTCACAATTCCAAAACAGTTTTTTTAGCAATACTCTTTAGCTTTCCATCATCTCTCCGAGTAGTTTTTGGCTTTCGGCTGCTATTCAAATGCTTGTTTTCAAAATGTCCGTCATTAAAATACTGCTTTATTGCTCTACTAACACTTGGTTGAGAACATTTTAAGTAACAGGCGATATATTGCTGATTACGACCTTCTTTATGCAAATCAATAATACGATGCTTTGTAAACTCTTATGTTGGACAAATGGTCTATGTTTTACACAAAATGAAAACAATGATGATGCAAAGCATTTTTATAGCTTAAGAAGAAGTCCCGCAGGAGATAATTTTATGCCACCTTCTAAACCAATCAGAAAAATTCATAAGTATTCTAATTTTTTGAACCACCTATTTTAGTATTCTAATATTTTGAATAATGAAAATAATTTTACAAAAATAAAATATTCACTCAAAATTTAATATTTTACAGTTTTAATTTTCTTTAATAACACGCAAATGTATTAAAACATCCATCGCTGTTCTTTTTAAATTGTACTACAGTGAAATAAAGCTAAATGCAATTCCAAATACAAATGGAATTTACTCTAATTTTTTGATTTGGAGCTGTATAATATTTCTATGAGAAAGATTTTTTACAGTTATTAAATTATTATGTTAAATTACAGAAAAGTATTTTGAGTAAGTATTGATTATTTTTCTTTTCTTTTCAGTGTTTAATTTAAAATAAGTATTGGATACAGTTTTCTAGTTTGAATTACAAACTGAGATTTTAAATACTCTAATAATTGTTTATATATAAAATTACACAACCATATTATAACAAAAATTTTATCTGTTACATAACTCATTTTTCTAGTAGAAATTTATTTAGTTTAAATTAAAACTATCCACAGTATTTCATTTGTTATTTATCCTGAATAATATGTACTTAAGGAATTTAATACTACTAAAAAAGTCTCAGATTATGTCACGAAATGTGTTTATGCCAGTTGTTGCCAGTTTCTGCCGGTTAAAACCGGTTATAACCACTTTCTGCCATTGGCACGGCAGAAACCACTTTCTGCCGGCAAAAACCCAGCCCTGGACAATGGCCATCGCAATGGCCATCACAACTCTTTGTTCGCCGAAGATGACTTGGAAGCAGAAATTGACGATCCAATACAGGATATTTTAAGTCAAGTGGAGACACTACCTCAGCCATCAAGTGATGATGATGAAGAAGAAGGTACTGATGAACCTCCTGTTGGAGAACATCAACCAGGCCCTTCAAAGCGACCAAAACGATATTAATTGGAGAACAACACTGCAATCCTCTTTTTCCCTGTTTATAATCTTCCACGTAAGTTATTATTACATTAAACATACAATACTTATAATTGTACTTAAATCAGATTACTAGAAAAATAAAAATTGGTTCTGTCATCTATGCAGAGTGATTGTGTTTTTATATCTTTCCTAATCACCTGATTTCACTTTATTTTCTTAGTGCTATAAAAGGTTTAAAACTGGGTAAAAAAATGAAGAAAGTTTTTGAAATGCAACCAGAAATAGCTAAACAGCTTCAAATTGGTGTTTAAAATAGATGCATAGTGATTGGATCGCGTTTTCGCCCTCCGATGATGGAATTTCAATTATATCGCTAAAATTCCTTTTACTCGTATGCCAAAACTATTCATCTTAGAAAAAAACACTTTATATGAAAAATGTAGGAAATATTCTCTAGTTTAATTTGATGCAATAATTTTTTCAAAAAAATTTAACCCTTTACGGAATATAAGGAAAAAACCGAAAAAACTCCCATTTTTTCATGGTTTTTCGCTTATAATTTTTTAAGCAGACCAGATACGAGGTGGCAAAGTTGAAATTCGTGTTCAGCACACCCAAAAACATAAAGGAAGAAAGAGAAAAAAACTTCTCCAAAACTTTCCAGGCAGAAGTCTAGATTGACTGGACTATAAACAGTTAATGGCTTTCTGATTCTAAAGATGAAATACATAGCAGCAAATATATAAAATGCTGCCATAATCGCAAAGAGTTAGGAATCCTCTGATTTGGCGAAAGATTAATTAAGTAAATTAAATTATGAATAAAATTAACATATTGTAATGCTTAGCATATGTTAAAGGGAGACAAAACTGGTCGCCAGAGGTAGCTAGTTAATTATATTTGTAAAGCACTAAACATATAAACACACACTAAAAAAATCCTTTTTTTTTTCTTCAAATAACCGCTTTTTTGTCAATTATGAACCTTTTTAAATCAAATGTTGATATAAACGAAATATATAAGAATTGAAATTTATGATTTATTTTACTAAAAAGGTACTAAAAATACATAATAAGGTTTTTAAAACATAAAAACCGCCAAAAGATGTTAAAAGATGTTAAAACCCAAGCGCTTCCAACTGCTACTAAACAGTCATCATCAGGGGAAATTTCAGAGGTGTGAATGTTCATGAATGTCCGTTGGTTAAATAGCCGCAGACAAGTCTATTTCAAAGAAGGGGAGGAGGAGGGCTGCTGGAAAATACGATAGTTACGTTCACTACGCATCAATAATCAGAGAATCTTTAGAGATTCTAACTCAAGAAAGTAACACTTGCAATGATATACTCTCCTACAATATATCCGGGATCTGGTATAGCACATTAAATATCTCTGACGATTTTGGAACGTAACTATCGTATTTTCAACCGCCCTCCTCCTCCCCTCCTTTGAAATAGATTCGTCTCTGACTATTTGACCAACGGACATTCATGAATTGGAAATTTCCCTTGATGATGACTGTTTAGTAGCAGTTGAAAGCGCCTGAGTTTTAACATCTTTTAACATCTTTTGACGTTTTTTATGTTTTAAAAACCTTTTTATGTATTTTTAGCACCTTTTTTCAATTCTTATATATGTCATATAGTAATCAAAGTGACCATGACGTCCGAAAATTATAGTTAAATTATATTTCATAAGTTGATAAGCTCCAGATAATATATAATCTTTCAGAATCTAACAGAAAAATTGGTGTCAAATGACTGAGAAAAATGACCGCTCGATTGGAAGTACACTTTAAAAAAAGACAAATGTTTGTTAGTCTTGTAAAAAATAATAGAACCACGAACAAAAGTATACAATAAACTCTTCCGAATTGCCCACGTTTTCGAAAAGAGTTCTTTATCTTTAGAAACCTCTCAAAAACCAATATGTTTTCAAGATTTAACGAGACAATTACATAAATAAAGTTTCTTTTGCTGCTACTAATTTTTGCGAGTAGTTTTTATAGTGTATTGATCAGTTTTCATAAACCGGAATATCGGTTTTTAGGATACTAAAAATATTTATCTTAGTTCAAGAAAACAATACTCCGAAAACATGCTTTTCTTTTGACAAAGATAGTAAACCTGTACTTAATATCACATTCTTAGTTTCACTTTGCACTGTCATCATCTTCTGAGTCTTTATCTTCTGAGTTTTTATCTTCTGAATTTTCATCTCTTGAGTTTTCAACTGTTGAGTTTTCATCTGCTGAGGATGTTGTATCTTTTAACATTTTTACTGATTTGATGAAGAGTTCATTAGCGACCGTTGGATTTTCTGCCATGAATAATTTCCATTCTTCTGTAACCAAAATATTATCTACATAACAGAAGAAGTAAATCATCGCGCTATCCAGAAGAGTTGCATCGCTGTGTTTTGTCGCACACTCAATAGCATTACAGACATTGGTTACAGAAATAGATTTCATAATAAACTCGCTGCATTCCTCTTTCAAATGAGCCAGCATATACTTGTCGGCTAGGTAATACAAATAAAACATGTTATTTTCGTGTATTGTTTCGATTTTGCCTGTGTAAATGTAGAAGAGGAACTGTTCAAAGGCTCGGGGATCACAGTCCGGTACGTCAACGACACCAATTTTCTTTTCAACCATATCGTGGCTCAACATGGATCGGAATACTTCAGACCGTGCTCGCAGAATATCCTGATGAGCTCGAAATTTCTTGTTCCCTACACTGAATGTTAAGTTGTGACCTTCTCCATTTATCAGTGCACTTTTTAAATCCTGGCTTAGAGATATACCTATAAAAACAAGAAACGTACATAAAACAGAAAATGCAAATATATATACAAGGTGTCTATAATCAAACTGGCAGCCCTCAGCGTATTCTGTAGCGCGATATAATTACGATAATGGAATCAAATTTTGTAGGATGATTAAACAAGACGAGGCACGGGGTACGAAAGGTTCCAGGAAACAAAATTAGTTCCAAAAGTCACCACTAGAAGAAAAGGTGGCGCTGTTTCTTTCACGGAATCCTTCGTTACCCGTCTTGTTTATCCATCCTACAAAATTTGGCTCCATTTACGCGATTAGATCGCACTAAAGAACACGCTGAGTATTGTCAGTTTGATCATGGACACTTTGTATATATATAAATATGTATATATGTACATACATAAAATCTAGGATTATAATTGTTTTATATACAAGATAATTCTGAACTCATGAGCAAAACTTTAAGGACAGATAATAAATCACATCTAGACAAGCTCAAAACGTAATGCAGTGCGTGGTTGTACGTCAAGCAGTGAAACACTACAGGGCGCTTTCTGATTGTGGAGAGAACACAGTTTACTACACAGTATGTGTAGATTGATTGCTGATTTTATTTATGCGGAGTATTATTATTAACTAGAATGTTAAAATGTATAAAAATTAGAAGAATAAATAGAAAAATTATCGAATAAGTAACTTTATTTGACAAGCAACTGAGCTGAAGAGAAGGCGGGGTGAGGTTTTAAATTGGACCAAAGTTATTTTCTTTAGCGAAGTGAATCGGAACTCATATTCAAAACTTTAAGGGTTGATAAAAAGATAAGTAGTGTATCGTCACAAAATACATGGACGTATCGCAAGCGGTGAACCGCTAGATGACGCTGAAATTAAACACTTAAAGCGCTGATTTTTCATACGATCATTCTTCCTAATGTGGATTGCAAAATCGATGGCTGTTTTTATGAATCGAAAAATGGGGTATTGTGGATGAGAATGCTCTGAACCCAAAATGTATAGTACACAATGTTTGTTTCACAATCAAAAAACGCCTTTTAGCGCTTCATTGCTTGAGTTACATCCATGCATTGCGTGATGTTTTAAGCTTGTCTAGGCGTGTTCTATCTCTTCTTAAAGTTTTCCCCATGATTTCAGAATCACCCTGTATATAAGATCGCAAGCTGAAATATATAAAGGTATTTTTTGTTTGCTAAAGGTTAGAACACATTTTTGAACAAGCATGACAACAAGGAATAAATATGCTATTATTATTGCCTACAGCCAGTTTTCTATTTAAGAGTTGTATACAAATTTGTATAAGACTTTTATGTATGCGTATAAGTTTTTTAGAAAACCACATAATGCAATCAGGTATAAAATTATTTATGAATGGCAACTACTGTATTAGATAGTATGGAGAACTTATTAGTTGATAAAGCAAAACGTTTCCAAATTAACAACTTGATACCTTCTTTTTAACTCCAAGAAATTTTTCTGAAGCAACGAAGTCTGATCTGGTATTATGCGAAATTCACTACCATCTTATTTATGGTTCTGAAATTCCGAAAGATTTAATGTACTGTGATAACACGAGGAATTCACTCTTTAATATGGTTACATTCTAAAAAGATATAGATTGATCATTACAGACGTCCAAAGAAAACAAACTGAATTTAAAACCATGGTTACATAGAAAAATTATGAAACTCTCCAGATGTAAATTGCGAACATTGTCCTTTATACGAGAGGTACTGGACAACTGTGCTTAGAAAAAGTGAAGAAAGACAGTTGGTATATTCAGCTATTGTAGTGGGAAAAATTAAACATTTTTTACATAACATTGAATTTTAAACATAAATTTTCTGTGACCATGAACCACAAAGACCGAGCATTCAACTTTTAATAGGAGAGAAACATCCACAAAAAGTATTTGCCAGATATTTAAAATTCATTTTCTTAATGCCTGTAACACATTCTACACTCTACATCTTTTTCGAATACAGACATGTTAAAGAGTAAGTCCTTCGTGCTTATTACCGTATAGTGTATGTTTGGGAATTTCGGAACCAGAAATATGATGGCAGTGAATTTCGAGTAATACCGGATCAGACTTTGTTGTTTTCTTAGAGTTAAAAATGAGGTATCAAATTTATAAATTTTAAAACATTTTCTTTAGCGAAATTGACGGTGAATCAGAACTCATGCTCAAAACTTTAAGAGGTGATAAAAAGATAAGTATAGTGTATCGTCACAAAATACATGGACGTATCGCAAGCGGTGAACCGCTTGATGGCGCTGTCATTAAACACTTAAAGTGCTGATATTTCATACGATCATTATTCCTACTGTAGATTGCATAATGCATGGCTGCTTTTACGAATCGAGAAATGGGGTGTTGTGGATGAGAATGCTTTATCAACTGTTTATTGTGATTGTGAGTTGGTTAATGTGTACTGGAAAAGAAAGCAGCTAATTGGTATTTCCGTGCTCTGTAGCTCTTTTGTAACGTATATGATACAACGTATATGATATCCAAAAGTTTGTAAATATTATAACCTGGATAATACAATCCTGGTTATATCGAACTATTGGATAAATTGAACATTTTAAAATTTCTTGTTAATCGCAGCATGTGGTAAGGGAATCGGTTTTAACGATGTCTGAGTGAAATGAATATTTTTTTCGATCCCTTCAGCTTCGTTATAAGTGGTTTCTACATTATAACGCATATTATTGCATTTTTGTGACAGGACAGTGTGAGATAACTCTTAGTAAGAGAAAAAAAATTACACGAGTGTAGATTATTGCCCTTTATAGGATAAATCTTCTATTAAATATGAAAAAGGAAAATATTTCCACCAAAAAATGGAAATTATTTCTTAAGTTGTTTATCTATGTTGTTTATTCTACATCTGACAAATATCTTGAAACAAACGCAATAGGATTTTCAGTATAATCGCAAACCGTATAAGGTAAACAAAAATAAGTAATTTCATTAATCATTAATAATGATTCTTCGTTATTTATCTCAGAATTACAATTAGGTAACCTTTCTAAATCCTTATAAAAATGCTGTAAATGTAATTATTTGATATCCCCAGAAATATGAATATTGTGAACAAAAATTAAATACTGTAATTTTTTTTTTAATTTGTTTAATAGTTCGTTTCCACATAGCAAGAGAACTTGCTATACCATATGGTAATGCTAATATAACATCTTTCCCCTAGTGGAAGTTGTTACATTTAGCTACAACTCCTAGGTGCATGGTCATTTTTAGATCCACTTACTTGGAGGTGGTAACATACACTTAGCAATGTCCGTTTAGCCTTCGCTTCACACATAATCTGAGGCAATTTTGGTGAGACAAATGGACGACAAGTATTTCTGACGTCATCCAACATTACGATGGAGCATTTCTTTTATATAGCTAATCAGCGTCCCCATTTTCCCAAGAGCCAATAAAATACGAGTAATTCCCTCAAGCATTGTGAGCTCCACCCTGTGCATGTGGTCCATTGATAAGCCTATTAAAATTCATTTGGCTTGGAACGTCAGTCTTTCGTCTTCAAAAAAGGCTTATTTTTTTCTGAATGTCTGAGATTTTATAAATGTTCTCTAGAAACTAATTTCAAAAATTTAAACGCATATAGAAGTTATAGTAATTTATGTCGCAAAATGTGCGAGTGCGCAAAATATGTTGCAAAATTATTTTCTCGAACATTTTTTTAAAGTTTGTTTTCAAAATATCTCAGCAACTGCTAAATCAATTTACATGCTTAAGAAAAAATAATAATATATTTTCTTAGATGCTTTTTTAAATTTTCGAATTCGTTCGTTTTTATAGACAAAACAATATGAAATTTTCTGTTAAAAACTGATACATTACGTTTCATAGCCTGCCATGTGGTTAAAAATGTAAAACTGATCTCGAAATGTAATCACTTCGAGCGAGAAAAATAAGCTTCCAAATTTGAAACTATACCAATATATATTATACATTGAAGAGCCAAAACATTATGACTACAATCTTGCTCCACTATAGCTCACACAAGGTCTTCGATGCTTTCATTCATAGACTCCATGAGTTTCTGGTATGAGTCCGTAAACAAATTTTAACCAAGCGTCCAAGTATAGGTCTATTAGTTTACATAAATTACGTAGTGGTGGATTGAAAGTTTGGAAGCGCTGCCCTATGACGTCCCACATATGCTTAATAGGATTAAGATCCGAGGAAATAGGCGGATAGACAGTACTCTTGGTCAAACTCTCGGTCATACTTTTGAAACCATAAGGCATAAAAACGGAGCTACGCCGTCAGGCGCCTACAGTCTCAAGTCAGGAGCGTCAACCGCCTTACCCAAGTTCAGATGAACTTTCAACGCGCATGACCAGGAGAGTCTTGTATGCGCCACCTGCTGACCACCCCCATTCTCCCAAGTAATTGGCGATAAAGATCGCTGCGATTTTCAGTGGAGTCCACCCTCTAGGGACACCACTACTTCACCCTTGGGGACCAACAAGAGTCCCCCAACCGCTTCCGGAACCAGACATTCATAGGGGAGTTGGGCCGTAGGCCTTAGTCAGGTTCCCATAACCCACACTTACTATACCAACGCCTTTGATCATAGAAACTACTGGTTCGTCAGCTATCGTGGAGACAGAGGCTTCTTTCGCTAGCCCTGGAGATTGAGGAAACTTCTTCCCAGGACGCATAGACACGTCCTAGCTTAGGTTGTAGGCTGCAGAGTCGGGACCTACCGATCCCCAGCCCACGAACTCAACACACAGTTACCTACCGACGACCTGGTTCCTGAGCTCCGAAAAGCCCTAACCATGCAAGGCCGTCGATATGGAAATCGTAGGCACCACTTACGATCCCAGAGGGACGTGGGAAGCTCCCTCTCAAGCGCCAAACAAGCGCCTCCGTTCAAGGTTTAGTAGCTTGAAAGTTAGGTACTATAGACTCCTGCTCGTTTAACCGTCGGGCACAGAAAGATCCGACTGCGCAAAGACACGCTGGAATGGTTTCCGACCCGAGGATCGCACTTTGGTCCGATCACAGCCTTGTTAGTCGGTGAGCCACCGGCCCGCGTGTGGTACTTTAGTATATAGTAATGGTTAGTTCCTATGTGATAGATCCTTGGACCACAGAATAATTGAATTATGCAATTGCATGTTTATATCTATTCAATCACTTTAATAACTCATCGTAACATCATCACAACGTGGTTTCCGAGACGCAAAAAACTTCCAGCATAGAGCTGCACGTATAAAACCGTTTTCTGACTGGCGCGGCCGACCGGCGTTTCGTTCAAAGAACAAAACGATTGTAAGGTATAACCACAACAGAAAAAATTCGAAAAACGAATTTAAAGTGGAATGAAAGATTCACCTTGTAGTTAAAATCGATAAAATACACATTAAAAGAAGCTTAAAAGGTGCCGAAACAGATGTTAAAACATATTTATTTACACCCAAGATCTTTCGAGCGCAAACGCGCTCATCATCAAGAGGAACTTTTGACTGGTTGATGATGAGCGCGCTTGCGCTCGAAAGATCTCGGGTGTAAATAAATATGTTTTAACATCTTTTTCGGCACCTTTTAAGCATTTTTTAATGTGTATTTTATCGAGGTATAACCACTTTAGGGAGATAATTCACAAACATAAAGAATGCAAAACATGCAAAAAAATCGAAAATTTGTACCCAAAGAAGTAGAACCTCCCCTTAAGCAAACTTTCTACAACAATCCCGAATACATCTCAATCCCAAAAGAAATAAAATGTTCAGATATTCACATTCTAATTTGAAAGAAAGACCTGCCACTCCCTTCACATACACAGAATGCAAGTGAACTGTTTTATAAAGAGTATATATGGACTCTATTCAAGAAATTCTTCCAGAATTCAGGATTTAAATGCATGTATGATGCATACAATCCACTAGATGTAATAAGAGGGAACACAAGTTTTAAGTCTTCAAAAAATGTTTTTGTTCGCGAAACATGTTTTAAAACTTTTAACACGTTTGTTTTAAGTTCGTCCTCAAAATAACCCGCAACTGATGAATAACTTTCTATACTTTTTTTTTTTTTTTTTTTTTTTTAAAGATTAATATTAATTAGATATAAAAAAAAGCTTACATGTTTTCGTAGATATATATATATATCTATATATATATTAATGTGGAATTTGTTCGTGTTTATATAAAAACAGATCAATATAAGATTTTTTTTATTAATAAAAACTGATGCATTAAATGCCATAGTTCGCCGTTTTTTTAAAAAGTGTAAAATTTAAAAAAAACACACCAATCAAGGACAAAAGACAATTATATGTATTTTAAAGGGCTTTTTATTTCATTGTAATCAAATAAAAGCATCGAGAAATATCTTTGGTACTGCATTAACGCTACGCGTCGAAGAAAAGCGAGTATAAAAGGTGTAATTTTTTAAATAAAAATTAATAAAAATTTGGTTTTTGAAAGATCAAAATGTGCTTTTTAGTGCAATGTTATACTGGATGTGCCAAAAATACTGACTTCGGCTTTTAGTACTTAAATATTGATCATAGACATGTATTTCAAATTACAAAGTTACGTAAAAAAAAGAACAGAATTTTATGAAATCAATTAAAATTTTGAAGGGATTAAATTTGAAGAAATACAAAATTTAAATATTTATACTGCCCCATGCAAAAAATTTCTCAGAGAGTAAAATGTGCCCCATTCACTAATAAGTTCATGTACAAAATGTCAGCATTTTATCATAAAAAATCGCAGAGATATGAAAATACATAAATGCTGACTTTTTTATACCTGGATATGAGTTCTAAAAGCTGAAAAATCATGTCGGATGATCGCATTTCAAGGGTCATACACAAATTACGAAAGAAAACATGATTGCATAGATAAATAGTAACTGTGCTATTTATTGGTACAAAAATATTTAAACTGTGTAGAAATAATAACTTTACGCAAAGATTACAAAGCTTGATCAGAATGTTTACATTTCTGTTAAAGGTTTCTAAGCTGTTTTAATATTCATTGACTGTGCCATTTCCAAGTTTTATTTTGTAATTTATCATGCAAAATTTTAAAGTATTTTTTAGGAAGCATAATTTTGTAAATATGCTAAAGATAACAGCCTAAAGATAAAGTTAAAGATAACAGCCATATTTTATTTGCTTATGATGCATTTCTGCATCGTGTTATCTGCACTCTAGCTGTAAACATTTACATTTTAATTTATGATTAACCCCTCACCAACTTTGTTTCAACATATCTCTTCGACTTTTTATGATAAAATGCTGAAATTTTGTACATGACCCTATTAGTGTATAGGGCACATTTTACTCACTGGGGGGAATTTTTTGTACGGGAACCGTATAAAAATTGAAATTTTGTATTTCTTTAAATTTAATCCCTTGAAAACTTTAATCGATTTAATAAAATTCTGTACTTTTTTTTACGTAACTTTGTAATTTATAATATATGTCTATGATCAATATTTAAGGGATAAAAGCCGATATCAGACTTTTTTGAAACACCCTGAATATTTATACTGTGCTTCTAGACATCAAAAGAACTTCATAAAGTATGCATATTTTCCAAGCAGAAAATCTCCCATAACGCTTTAATGTAGTTAATTGAATATCATCACATTGACAAGATTGGAAAAGTTCATTTATTTTGAATTCGAATAATTAAGTAATAAAACACAGGGAACGTTTTTATAAGTACAAACGCACCTACAAATACTATTTTTTTTTTCGTGTAAACGCAGAAAATAAGGAAGCGTTTTGGGAAGCGCTTTAAACATTTTCGGAATTACATATTTTCACACACTGGAAAATACGATCCCGGTTGTATCAAATTATCGGGTTAATCGAACTTTATTTAAATCACAGTAAATCGCACTATGTTGTAAAAGAAATCAATTGCGAAATTTCGGGTCAATATACCATTCGTATGCTGTATGCTGAATATAGTAATTATGTTAAATTTTTACTTTTAAACATTAATAATGTAACTTAAAAGGGCTGAGAAAAGATTTCACCAATGACGTACCGGGTGGTTATAATATAAGTATCTCTATTCGGATCTGTCTGTAGCTTGATGGAATCACCCGAATTAAACCAAAATTGGCAAACTTACTATTCGAGAAGAGGGAAGAAGAATGGAACGATAACAATAAAATAGTTGCTATAATTGCCGACAGATAGTGCTTTTGAGTGTGAAATGTAATGTGTAATATTGTGTACCGTGGAGGTATCGCAAACCTCAATGGCTTAAAAGATCGCATATCACAACATGTGCGAAACATCACTCCTGATGCTTTACATTCCGCAGTTGAGCACGTCGTGCACCGCCTGGTTTATGTTTTCCAGCACAATGGCCATGTGAAACCTGAACTTGATCGGCACCGCTATGCGAAAGCGTAACTACATTCACTGTGACATTTTCCAATAAATGAGGTATGTCATCCGGTTTTACGCCTCAATTCTTTGTTTTTGTATTACACATTGCATTTTACACTCAAAAGCGCCATCTGTCGGCGATTATTGAAATTATTTTTTTATTGTTCCATCCTGCTTCCCCCTTCTCGAATAGTAACTGTACCGATTTTAGTTTCATTCGGGTTATTCTTTCAGGCTACAGACAGCTTAAATAGAGATATTTATATATATAATCACCTGGTATATTAACATTCATGTAACTGCATTTATAAATATATGATTTATTTTTTATTTTTTACATTTCTAATTAAAGTGCTCCGAAAAATAATTTGATTTATTTTATTTATTATATAATTTTTAAATGAGCATTCAAAAGGACTGGAAATTCACTGGAAGTTCTTTCTTTTGAGTCACATTTTATTAACACACACACACACACACATATATATATATATATATATATATATATATATATATATTAAAGTAACATAATTAGAGGAACTTCGAGTATTATGAAATACCATTTACGTTTGAGGCAATATCACAGTTCGATATTGTTTAAAACTTGAAAACAGATTACAGACACAAACTTCAACTATCTGTGATTATTTATTTGTAGACAAAAATCATTTTACGAAATGGCATCACATGCAGACAAATAATAATTATAATAAACTTTTCTGGAGGGCATTATAAGATAGTCGAGTAATATGGAAAAGAGAGCTAACAATGAAGGAAATGAACAAAATTTAGAAAAATACATATTTAATAGCACCAAAGGAGCATGATTAAAACATAGTGTTTAGGTAGTCAGTTAATATAGTTTAGTTTTCATGTACAAATCACAATATAAATATATGTCTCTGCACCATTATAGTTAAGGGTATTCAATACGCATATTCCATGTAACTCGATCCCGCCAGTTTTGAAAAAAAAAAATAACCTCAGTATATTGCCATGAATCATGAATTAAAAAATGAGCACTTAATTGATATAATGTTACTATTTGGATATAGGTCATGATTACCTTCAGTGTAAAAATATTATTTCTATTAATGAATAAAAAGTATTGAAAATTTACCTCTCGAAATTTTCCAAACACGTAAAACAAATGTTTATTCACAGAATACCCTCTGACGCCCACCGACGAACGGCGCGCTCTGAGTGGCACTCTTGGAATGTTCTTAAGTTGTATATGATATTCCAGCTTGGTGGAAGCATGTTACCAAAGAGAAACATTAGTATTCTATATTACCCGACTATTCTATAATACCCGAAATTCCTCTACTATATGCAGCAGAGAAACCTAATTTTTTGTCCGCCACGGCATGATAGATTATTGTACTTATTACAATAGTAGGAATGATTAGATTTGTCAAACGTGCATTTCCCCTGCTCGGTGATCCATGTCTCTTCATTGATTATAATATAATCTTAGGTATAGGAGTGCACAACCGAAGATTGATCGAATTACTGTATCTTTGCATAAAATTTGTCTGTTTTAATTTATGATTTTTTTCTCAGCTGAATCTTGAAATTTTAACATTATAAAAATAATTATTTCATTGTAAAATTTTAAAGAATGATTTGGAAATTTTAGTTTACAAAAAAATATTTTTTTTTCAAAAGTTTTGAAAAGTTAAATTATAAATTTTGTTAGACAACTGTTAAATTAGATAAAACGATCTCCAATAATGTTAAACGTTTGTTTACCTTTATCCGTTTGTTCTTCATCTATATCCAGTTCTGTTGGTTCATCACATAATAAATGAATAGTCACAGTCAGAGTGTCATTTCTGAAGCATTGAGAGATACAATCTTCATTCCAATTGAAAACAACCAATACCATTTCTTCTTCACCTTCGAGGAACCAGTTAAAACTATATTCATCGTAATAGTTAAAACCATAATCGCCTATGGTAATTGCGCTGTAAATCACCTTTTCTCGCATCTCAGACATTAATCTCACCAGATAAACAATGAAACCTTTACTGACATCTTCTGTTTCAGAAGAACTGTCATCTTCTCTTTTAGAAGTACTGTCATCTTCTGTCTCAGAAGAACTGCCATCTTCTGTCTCAGAAGAACTGTCATCTTTTGTCTCAGAAGAACTGTCATCTTTTGTCTCAGACAAATGACTCCTGCTTCGGGTACGAGATTCAAATCGCAATCGCCAAGTTGCGTTAGCGAAATCAAAAAATGGGCTGTTTATATCAAAATGCATTCCCTGGTACTCTGACAGTGTAATGAAATTGGGTATTTTGAACGTATAGACGACAGAAGAAATGGGTTCGTTTGATGTTTTTAAGATTATTTTGTAGTGCTTCTTTGTTTGTGTTGTGTTATCTGGTAAATCCTACAAAAGAAAAAACAGCAGAATGAATTATTTGATTTTTTGGTACTTTTCGGTTAGCCGGGCGCCAGTGAAATTTATATATCTATGTATACATATATATACATATATATATACATACACACATTTATATATGCATGTATATATATATACATATATATACACATACATATATGTGTGTATGTATACATATATATGTATATATAGATATATACATTTCACTGGCGCCCGGCTAACCGAAAAGTACCGATTTTTTTAATGATATTTTTAATTTAGTAATAATAAGAACATAACTTTTATTTTATTTTTTACCATAACTAGTCATTTTTACATAGTCTTTAAAATGCCAATAATATGTTAGTAATTAAGGTTTTTCCGAATCGTCGTATTATCTAGATGTGAGCAGACGATGTATACTAAACTACGAAAAGTCCTTCAGGCCTGTACCGGCAGGAAAAGACAGCTTCCCTATTCCTTGGTTTTAAGATTTTAGCTAATTTTACTGGAAAATACGAAGCTAAAATGCGTGGAACCCGATTACAGAAGATTCTTTCCCAGTTTTCGTTAATATTGAATATGAATAAGAATATCGCAAAATTATTCCGCAATAGCCAAGTTGGCTTCATTCATGGCAACGTATTTTTGGCGTTGGCGAATATAAATGTATAGTGTTAAGCATATAAGAGTTGGAACGATGGTCACAAGTATGAGAGAAAATTCGCTGAAACCATGTTCACTAAAACTCATAAATTAAAACCGTTTATGGAGGAATCGTGCGGTCATGTGTCAAAATGTCAGCCGCCCTAAAATTTCAATCTGCTATATCTCAGCCATTTTTTATGATAGAGGCAAAACAAAATCCTTGGATCAAGGCCGAACATTTAACGGAAAAATATTTTAGGATTTCTAATTTTTTAAACATCTTTTTGAATTTGAAATCTTTAAGTGGCTAACACAGAGCCTTCTTCCAGCGGAATAACCCCAAATTCAACTGGGACCTGCAGGCCGCAGTCAAAAATATATACATAAAGTTTTGTTCATTTCTATGCATAACTTCATACACTTTTCAATGATACAATAATGAAAATGGCACAAAAACTGCTACCGCAGCGCCCCCTTCCGGCAGAATATCACCAAATTCAAGGACGACCTACTGGCCACAGTCACAAACGTATAAATAAAATTTGGTTCAAATCTATTCATAACTTCATCCACTTTTCGATGATACAATGATGACAGACACACGGACAGACAGACATTTTGTAAAAACATGTTTTTCGGAATCTCTTGCCCCTAAACCGTGTAAATCTGTCGAAAAGCGGCCGTCGAAAAATATTTCGATTACAATACTTTCTACTGTTTTAGATTGAAGAAAGTAAAAATGCAATATTTGTGTCAAAATGATGTAATTAGCTCAGAGGCTATCAAAGCCTGAGAGTTAAAGTGCCCGCCCATTCTGTATGTATGTATGTATGTACGTATGTACGTAACGCGATAACTCTCGATAGAACTAACCGATTTGCTTCAAATTTTGTTTATAGGTTCCTCGTAATAAGGCGCTTCCCTGATTAGTTTCGGGGGGTTCATTGGTTAAGTATAAAAGGGGGGAATGGGGGGGAGGGGCTACCCCCTCCTCTTAATTTAGATAAATGTGTTTTTCATGCAGAATTATCCGATTTTCTTCAAATTTTGTATATATGTTCATTGTAATAGATTTGCCTCCTTGATTAATTTTGGGGATTCATTAGTTATACAAGTTGTAAATTTCCAACTGGACGAAAAATGTCCGGGCCAGGATTCGAACCTGGGATCGCTTGGCTTAAGCCGCCACGCTCTACCACTGAGCTATCCCGGTCGAATCTGGAGAGCATAATTCATCCAGTTAACCTTATTGATCAAAGCATCTGGTCTGATATTTTAATCAGCTCAACAGAAAAGATCGCAGGTAATGGATTTCTAGTAAACGCTGGATCCAGTGTATTCATTAATTAATTATATGGAGGGAAAGCGGGGGGATGATCCCCCCGTTAGTATAGTGTCATTTTCTTTATTTTCGAGGGCTTATTTCAAATTCTTTGAAATAAGAGTGTAATATACAATTAGGGTGAATAGCCTGTGAGCTCAATGCCCTCAGTTTAACTGGGCAGTTTTCTCTTTATTTTTCATTGACATTTCCTTCCGCCATTCTGCAATTAAGGCCCTTCAAATGAGTACATGTGATGGAAATACAAGACCATATGGAACTGAAATCTACTGTAGTTTTATTTTCTCTGGAATTTCGATAATTTCTTAAATAACAAATTTTTAATTCACAAATTTGACTAAAATGAAATAATATTATTGTAGGAGTGTCTTTAATCTGACCTACAATTTGACCCGGCAGACAATTAATTATCGCGAGTGTTTCGAGAGTTAAGTTAGTGACACTTAAAACACAAGTGTCTCGTGGTAGACATCACGTGACCACACTTATATTCCTGCCCTTTTACATTTTTAAATAAGCCTTGCTTTAAAAAAAAAACATATTTGATAATAATGCACTTAAATGAAACTTTAAATACAGGGTAAGTCAAAATGAATATAGTGATTACAAACGGCTATAACTATTTAATGGAAAAGAATTTGTCGATAAGATTAACACAGAATGTAGACGGAACTTCAAAATTTTGTATACATACGTCATAGATGATCTAAGTGACTTCTCTTGGTCACACGGACAACATCTAGGCGGTAGTCCATTTCACGCCACACATTCTGCAGCATTTGTCCAGTCACCGATGCAAGGGCATTACAAATGCGTGCTTTGAGTTCTTCAATTGTTTTGGCACGGGAGGCACATACACCCCACTTTTCTTTCACAGACACCACACGTGTCTTTCACATAACCCCATAGAAAAAAATCGCAGGATGTCAAGTCCGGAGATCTCGGTTGCCAAGAGCAGAAGACATCGTCGGCATCTCCACTTCGACCAATCTATGGGGTTATGTGAAAGATGTTATGTGAAAGTATGTGCCTCCCATGCCCAAAACAATTGAAGAACTTAAAGTATGCATTTGTAATGCGCTTGCGTCGGTGACTGAACAAATGCTTCAGAATGTATGGCATGAAATGGATTACCACCTAGATATTGTCCGTGTGACAAAGGGAAGTCACATAGAATATCTATGACGTATGTATACTATATTTTGAAGTTCCGTCTACATTCTCTGTTAATTTTATCTATAAATTATTTTCCATTAAATAGTTATAGCACTTTGTAATCGCTATATTCATTTCGACTTACCCTATATTAAAAGACGTTCTAATGTAAAATTTTAAGCATATGTTATCGTATATTTAAATAACTATTTTATTTTATTAATAGAAATAAATCTAATTGTTATTAACATCAAAAATAACTTTTATTAAAATATTACATGTATAGTATTTTAAAATAAAAAATTATTAAAAAAAATCCGAAATAGAATAACTAGTTAAGTACTTTATTTTAAAAATAAAAATAAATCTTTAATTCTTATTAACATCAAAATTTACTTTTATTAAAAATATTCCATTTATCATGAAAAATATAAGGCAACTGATAAAATATTTTTAAATAAAAAAGTTGAAAATAAAACTGAAATAGAATATTTCATTTATAACACATTTATAAATAAAAAAGTTTTTCTAAAAAAAAACCCTGAAAATGAATATTTTAACCGATAAAGCATTTAAAAATAATGATCTAGAAGAAAAGGTGGGATTAAAAAGAAGACGTTGGATTCGAACTCATGCTAGACTTAAATGCATCACTCTAACCATTCAACCACCAATCACATAGCAGTTCAGCAACAAAACATTAACATGAGTAGGCAAATTTGTAATCTGAAGGCAGGAATCTAAGTATGGTTACGTGCTGTCAGCCGCGATACACTAGTATTTAAAACACGTTTCGAACTGCCCTTTTGCTTAAAGGCGAAATGAAACTTTCATCCCAGTTTCTCAAATAAATGGTCGAATAAGTTAGAATTTTGTTCAATCCAAGGCAACAAATTATTGGCTTGCGTTCTACTATATTAATTATTTACAAGTTTGCCATTATACACTGTGAAGAAAAACTAAAAAAATTGATGTAAAGTTCCTGAGAAAACTTGTTGCACCTTTCTGCCACAGGTTTTCTCAGGAATTTCACCAAAGAAATGCCAGGAAACTTACACAAGTCAGTTACGCACAAAACATATGGAACTTTACACAGATCACCGATCACTCTTTTACAATAATTCCGAAAAGTTACACAAAAGTTCAAAAGTATACCTGAGAAAACTAAGGATTGTTACACACAAAACATATGGAACGCTTCCCAGTTGATCAGTAAATTCCACTTTCTCAAGTATTCCGAAAAATTACACAACATTGTGGAAGATGTTATACCAGATTTCTCGGTATTCTCGGATCAGCAGAAATAATCTGAGAAAACCCAGGAATGTTACACAGTAAACGTCAAGAACATTAAGCAGATTTTTTTTCCAGTTAAGCAGATTTTTTACAGTTTAAAACAAGTCAAATGTTTTTTAATCTAGAAAAATTCAATATTATCAAAAACACAAAAATACAATAAACTCTCCCGAGTTCGCCACAATTTCGAAAAGCATTCTTTATCTTTTGAAACTTTAGAAACCAATATATTTTGGAGATTTAAAAAATCATTTAGAAAAACAAAGTTTCGTTTACTGTCACACTGATTTTCGGAAACGTTTCTGAGTAGTTTTATAGTGTATTAAATTAGTTTTCTTAAACCGGTATGTCAGTTTTTAGAATGTTACCAATTCTCAAGTAAATATTTTTGAGATCAACAAAAATGTTTTACAGACAGACATGATAAATTAACAGTATTAATATTAGCATTAATATAGCTACTCTTGCACGCATAAATTTAGTTATGCAGCTGAAAATGCTTAATTGAGAATTGATATCATCCTAAAAACTGATATTCCGAGTTGAGAAAGCACATTAAAACGCCATAAAAGCTACTGGTAATTAAACTTTTTTGGAATATTATGATTATAGTTTTAATAAAAAATATATTAAATGTGAGCCATGCTAATACCTAATACCTAATATCTAATATACATAACTGCCAACTCTTCTGATTTTTTCAGAATTCTTCTGAATTTCACTGTATCTTCTGATTTTCTGATCAGAAGATGAAATCTTCTGCTTTTTTTTCTTTTTTAAATGAAAAAATGGTGTTCAGAAATATTTGAAGAAATTGCAGAAGTAAATGTTTTTAGTGGTTGTTTCTTGTCATCTGTTAAATTTAGCAGCCACCAAAGAAAATTATAGTATATATTTGGAATTCAGTGCCAATAGGAAGAGGGAAAAGGGGTTGAATTTACAATTATAATGGGGTTGATTGAAGTTAGGAAAACTCGATAGCTGTCTCTCAGATGATGCTTGCAGAGGATCCAATGATAACCATTAGCAAGCTTTCTCTTAATAATAATATAATAATAAATTTGCTGAACTTTGAATTGTTTAAATTTTCAAAATTAATGGATCATCCATTTGATAACAATTCAAGTTATAATCTAAAGAACAAGTGGTACATTATGTATTAACAGGAAAATAGTTTATCAGTTGCTTAAAAAATGAAACTACCATTAGTTTTCTAAAACAAGAAGAATTCAGATTTAAATAAAGTTTACTTTGCTTTCATTTAAAATAAGAGTAGTGAATAAATTTTTTTTTTGGTCAATTTTGAATAATATAAATATTTTTACTCTGTTTTTGTTGTATAAAGCGGCAAAAAATATTTTACTGGTTAAATTGTTTAAGTGGCATTGTATAACACCACCAGTTAACTAGTTTAACAAATTGCAAATCACGGCCCACAGCGTTAACATCAGTTATCCTTGGTTACTAAATTGTATTTTAATAAAAAGGTAAAAAATCTACTGTCAATTTTTTTTTTGTAGTAATTCTATTTTTTATGTATTGAAGTTTCTCTTTTCTGCCCGTAATATACATTCTTTAATTGCAAATAAGTGAATATTTCATTTTACTCTTGCTTGTCTTTCAAATTTGCTCATTTATTATGATCCAGCTAGTTTTATTTTATGTGTGTTGAAAATTTTATAAAATTTTAAAAATCCTCTGATTTTTCGTCAAAATCTTCTGATTTCTTCTGATTTTTTGTCCAAAATCTTCTGATTTTCAACAAAATTTAGTTGGCAGGTAATGAATATATACTAATTATTATTTTGGAATCTACGGTTTATATAATATAACAAATGTTTGCATAAAGTGGTGACAATTTATATTAACCATGTATTGCTTGAACCATGTACGAAAATAAGAAATGATGAAATATGCTGTTTATTTTAGGTTTGTGAAGAACCCCGAAGTTTTCTCTCCAGATAGCTATATAGAAATTGAGCAAAATTTGGTCCAGATTTTCATTCGGTTCATCATGAAGTGGTTTTAGTGTTTCCAAGGTCCTGAATTTAGTTACTCCTGCATATGTAATAGGAATGCGACGTTAAATAATCTCTAACAACACAGAAAGAAATTAAAAAGGTAAATATTCAGTTAATTCTTAGGATATAAATAACAAACAATAACATAATGAAAATAAGAACCTTCCATCTCTCCTATCATTTTACACTTAACTCGGGTGAAACATTATAAAATAATTGACAATGGAAATGTTTGTATTTACAAGAATTGAAGAAACAACTGTCATAATCCTTGTGTTTCATTACCAGGCTCATGTTGATATTATCCGCTCCCAAACACGTCCCCACTAATCTACGCTGAGACAACGCAGTGTAATATATGAACAACACGCATATTTTACACATTTGCACATAACTTAACAATTAACGGTCAGAAGTTACCAGAAGTTTATTTTGGGGAGTTTAAGGATTCTAATGATCACAAAAATGTATATATTTTTACTTATGAATTTTTAATAATCCCATTATTAATTATTAATTAATTTTTCAAAATCAAATTAATGAAAAACATAAGTATTATGTGTAGACGATTACAAAGTAACAAATACAACAAAGAGTAATGAAGTACAAATATTATTGCTCAAATTATCTCTATATATAAGATGTTTTTCTTTAATATTAATCTTTTTATTTTCAGAAATTTGATTAACTTATCTTTCGAAATCCAAAAATTTTTGTGCTTCAACGTTTTTGGTATTTTAAAAATAAATATATATAATAATTTGACGTGTCTGAGTGCGAGCGGGAGTGTGTGAGTGAACGCACTATCGTCTAGGTCTAGGAAATCTATCAGGTGTAGCGGTCAGGAAATGCTTTTATTGTAATGTGTTATTTTCCGGCTTTTGTGTTTTCGACGATTTTTTTAAGGCAATCCGATTTCAATCTTTATACCTCAATAGTATAGCTGACAACCGATTTCTTTTAAGTAAAACAAACATAATTTTAACCAGAAAATTTATTTAGTAAATCTTATTTCTTGTTTCTATGTGGTTATTATTTTTGTGTAATTTTGTGTAATTATTAATAATAAAATAATAATGTAAAAAGTCTATTATTTTTGTAACAAAAAGAATGGCTTTTGAAAAGTGCCCTTGTTTTAAAGAGCTGGAAAAGCATCCTAGTGGCTATTGGCTACCGTCTTTTTTCTAGTTTTCTGGAGCTTATAAAATATTTTTTGATTTTATTTTTATCTATTTTGCATAATAAATTTAATATTAACTGATATACTTAAATTTCTTAATATTTTGTAAGTTACGTATATTGTTAATTTTTAAATTTATATTTAATTCATTTCCAAGTAGTTTTATACAACAATTAAACTTAATTTTTTAGTGGTTTCCAAATGTCTTCGCAACTCGCTGACATATCTCCTGGATGGTAAGTTTCAGCTGTAAAAAGAACTTAAATTGTTTCATTGTTCATCTTCTATTATTTAATAAAATTTATGACTTTATTTGATTTGAAAAAAAAGAAAGAAAGAAAGCTGGGCTGCTATGCCCAATATAGTACATTTTATTCCCTTTGGAATATTTATTTATAAGTCGTAGAGCTGTTTTCCGATTTTTTTTCTAAATACTTCTTTGTGACCCAAAATAAGACAGTTTTTATATGTTAAGCAATTTCAGTCTGAAATTGTTCTCATCCAGACATAAAAATTTTGATTCCTATACGGATTATATCTTTTCAAAAATTATTAATTAGGTAATTTTTATTGATTTAAAAAATATATTATCAGAAATAATTCTTACGTCGACCAGGAATGCAGAAACAGAAACAAAAATTTAGCTTGTTGTTCTTTTGAAAGAAAGCTAAGTACGAACTACATCATATTACGTAATTATAACTTATTCAAAGATGTTCGAAGCACGAGACAGAAAATAATTCGAAGAATTATTTTATACATATAATTTAGCAATGAAATAATATTTTTACTCTATTTTCACTTTTGCACACGTTTTGATTGGGCGTAAACGTTATGTAATTACAACTCTCACGCCATCAGATAAAGCAAAAAACTTATTTTTAAATGGATTTTGTTTCGAAACTTTATGTAGTTTACCAATTTTTTATTATTATTTTAATTTAGATATTAGTATGATTTATTATAATTCATTCATTTCGTCCGAAGGAAAATTTCAAAGTATGTATGAATCCTTGTTTAAGAAGATATAGACACAAGGAAAAGAAAATTGGATGAAAATACATTTGAACGTCTTTTAGCGATATTTCTTAAAAATAAATCAGTGGTTACAGCATATTTGCTATATGACGAATTTTAATTTGGATCTTGGAAACAATGACCAGGATTTTGCTACTTCTTTTAATGAGCGAACTTTCTCCAAGGTACTGCCGTTTGCACCTGCATTC
Source organism: Maratus michaelseni (assembly GCA_963931845.1). Lineage (NCBI taxonomy): Eukaryota > Metazoa > Arthropoda > Arachnida > Araneae > Salticidae > Maratus > Maratus michaelseni. The sequence continues at coordinate 149,662,690 of OZ007598.1, read as the reverse complement.
TTTGTGTTCGAACTGCAAGGAATGCAATGTTACAACTTAAAATTAATAGCATAACCAGTTATGCGTTGTTTGAAACTACATTGAATTCCAAGATAAAGTCTCCCATAAAATTGTCTGGATAATTTTAAAAACGGAAATAAAAATTTAGAAATTCATCGTTAGATATATAATTGTTAATCTCAACAGGAGTTCTATTAGCAAGAATTTCTCATACGTCACTTACCTCGGAATCGTCTGCAGTAGAAAACATTTTATAAATAAAGCCCAGAATTGTTCGGAATAGAGCAAAAATAGTCCATCTACCCTCCTTTCGTTCTACCATCTCATGGGCGACTTCATTTGTGTGTACTTCATCTGAAGGTTCCGATGAATTGTAGTCAGCGCACATATTTAGGCTGCGGGCGGAACTATCTTCGTCATTCATCGCCATCGTAAAATAATCTGAATCATTCAGGTGTATGATCTAAATGACCAATTGTGACTATGATCCGATGAAACTAGATACATTTTTCTTTCAAAGGTTTCGCTACCATAGGCACCTAAAATTTGGAAATCTGTTTTAATTATATCTATAAAATACTTATTCAAAACATTATACACATTTATATATCATGACGATTATTTCGAACCGAAGAAACTAGTCCAGTCCTCCAACTGGTTATGAAAAGCAGCGAAAAAGCAACACTTCCTCTGAAGAAGGAAAAAGGGGATTGGCCCTAGAAGACTAGAACAGTCGTAATAATTTCGACTATGTTTGATGGGCGATAATTGATTGACGACTAAGAGTATAATTATAAGAATAAGAATATTTGTTTTCCAGGTAAACTGATAATGAAATGTTGAGAAGTATATTAAAACAATTTTTAAATCTATTTCCCCACATAAAATTGCAAAATTCTCAAAATTCGTAATTTTTACGAAAATTTTGTCTTGCCCACTATCTCTAGTATATTTAGTCATCAATAGATTGTTTTTCTTTATAAAATTACTTTCACTTTTGGAGTCTGCTCTGAAAGTGAAAGTAACCTCGTTAAAAAAACTGCAACCAAAATGGAAAAAGAAAAAAAAAAACCCTAACAATATTAGAAACAATACACTAACAATATTAGACCTATGCAAAGCTAATCTATGCAAAAAAAAAAATCTTTTTAAAATATTAAAATTCGAGCGAGAATTTTGAAAAGAACGTAATGCTAAGTCTATGCGAAGGTTATTTTTAAATTTCTCGCTCGCATTTTAATATTTTTAAATTATTCTTTTTTTTTTTTTTTTGCTTAGAATAGCTAAGGTCGATCTCTAACGTTGTCATTTTTCACTTTTTCGATTTTGTTTCCAGTTTTTTTTACATAAGGATACTTTTATTTTCAGAACCGGTAAAAAAATACTTTAACCAAAATCAAAAAAGTACAAACTAACAACGTTAGAGATTGACCTCAGCTATCCTATGCAAAAAAAAAAAAAAAGTCGTTTAAAAATATTAAAACGCAAGCGAGAAATTTGAAAATAACCTTCCCATAGGCCTACAGTAGTTTCTTCTCCTAAAGTTAGTCATATTTACAGAAAAATTCCATATATCCCCATTCTCTTTGAAAGATTAAAGAGAGTTTTCAAGAAATATAATATACAACTGGTGGCATCCAATTCTATAACGATGTTTAATTTATTGAATAGAAGCATTGACCCATTATCAGCCACTTGTTTCTCTGGGGTATATGAAATTCCATTTGAATTGACCGATGGTACAAATTCTGCATATATTGGTATGACAAAACGTCGCGTCGTAGATAGACTCAAAGAACACAAGTGTGATTTGAAATACAATAAACTTTCAACTGCCTTATCAAGGACTTTTGCCAATGGACAGATTAGGTTTATAGATTTTAACAACGTTAAACTTATTTCCAGACAAAACAATCCCTTTAAAGCCTACATCCGTGAATCTATTGAAATTTCATTAAGAAAACATGAAATTTGTAACGATATTTCATCATTTTCTGTCCCAGCTATATGGAAATGCATTTTGGAAGGAACTTTTATTTAGTGGAACATGAGTTTCCAGTTACATCGCTGATTCATAGAGGGCGCCACCTGGCTTATTTTGAATATATTGTAATTCTGTTATTTTTAGCGTCGTGTCAGTTAGAACTTTGGATTCAATCATGTAACAAATTTTAATTTTTTTGCTGTTCATATATTTTTGAAGTTTTTCTCCTGATGATGGTTATAAAGATAACCGAAACGTCGAGGTTTATTTTTACATGTAGTTTAAAATAACTCATATTTATTAAACAAATTTTACGTTGGAAGCAAATGTTTGATGAGTATTAGCTTGCGCGTTTTTTCGCATGAAAAAACGCGCTGGATTTTTTTTTTCAGGAGGATACCTGACGTCAATATCTGATGTTGTGCGTTTGTACTTTTTCGATTTTGGATACAATTTTTTTATATGCGGACACTTTCACTTTTGAAACCGATTCTGAAATTAAATGTATCCTCATATTGAAAAAAACTGTAACCAAAATCGAAAAAATAGAATCTAATTCGATTAGAAATCAACCTCAGCTATACTATGAAAAAAAAAAATATTAAAATGCAATCGAGAAATTTGAAAAAATAAACGCCCCCATAGGTTTAAGATTAGCTTGGGGGTTTCTTCGCGTGATTAGTGTAGCCTGTTAAAGTGAAGACAAAACAGTGACTCATGCGTGGCGGAAGAAATCACTGCAAGAGGGAGAAGGAAAAAATAAACTTGAAAATAAACATGAGTGAAAAGAGAACAGATACAAAATGTCAGTCTCAAAACTTGTCATATACTGTTATTAAATCGTTACACAATCCACTTATTCACCTGTCTTATATACTGTTGTACGATACAGGAGAGTTTGCTTAGGTTTGCAAAGCTATTTTAGATAGTAAAATACACTGGTGTGAAAAACTTAAGCAACAAACACAAAATGCTAATTTCTGAACACACGAGTACTCAAAAGGAAATTCTATAAAGAGCAAGTGTAGAAAAGAAGTACGACTCAAACAGCACGGCCAGTCGATGTGAAGTCCCTTTGACGTCACACATGGTTAGAAGTGTTACAATCGCAACGGGGAATCAAAATATGGGATATTTCACTGTCTCATTATTACTCACAAATGATTGTTAACACTGAAAAGGTCACTGTAGCTGTTACTTTGTGATGGATCACCAGGTGACATTACAATGAAGTCACCTTGTGATTCTAAAGTCACTGTCAGTTGAAGACTAAACTTTGAAGTCTTTGTGTTCATTGCATTGTGATGAGTCGCCATATAATGTCACAATGAAGTCACATGGTGACTTTCCGGTGATCGACACTCTATTGTGAAGTCATCATTGCACTCCTTTGTGAAAAGTCACCAGATGATTTCATTTTCTGTCACTTGGGAACTCGTCACAGAACAGCTATCATGATGACTTTACAATGGAGTGTCAAAATGACAGTCACATGAGAGTCACAAGATGACTTCCTTGTAAAGTCACCTGGTGACTTGTCAAAAAGCAGCAGTCATGGTGACTTCAGTGGAGTGACCAAATGAGAGTAAAAATGAGACGAATGGAAGATATCACATTTCTGTTCATTGTAGTGACTGTGACAATTGTGACCATTTGTGATGTCAAGAAGACTTCACATCGACTCTCTGTTCTGTTAGGGTAGAACCTATTTTCTACACTTGATGTTTATAGAATTTCCTTTTGAGTACTCACGTGTTCAGAAATTAGCATTTTGTGCTTGTTGCTTAAGTTTTGCACACTAGTGTAGCTTTCCTTAGTCACTGAATGTATTGAATCACTCAATATAAATAAATAGCTTAATAATTAAAAATATATATGTACCACATAACTTGGGATTACTTGAACCAAGTTGAGGGGTTACTTTGATCCAAACATAAAATGTTTTAAATCATTCCTTTGTCTATTGATTTATTAGTTAGTGTTGTTACCTATTATTAGCTATTAGATTATTGGTAAATGACGGCAATACTATCAACATAGTAGAGTTGTATTTGTTTTGGGTCAAAGTACCATCCGAGGGTCCAAATAACCCCAAGTAACGATAGATGAAGAAAATATGTGAGGAATTTCCAGTATGAATTACTTTTAATATTTCTTTAAAATATATAAAAATATCTATGAATTGCAATAATAAAAACTTCATTAAAAATAAATTTAAACAAATTTAAGTTTTGTGTGATGATAATTACAGTGTATTTAACAAAAACACTTACCCTTCGTTAAAATCTTTGCTAAAAAATCGAAAGATAGAACTTTTTGCTCTTCACTGTGTTAACATTTGAGCTCAGAATACAAAAATATATCGAATTTAATACAGATTATCGTGTTTTGCGGCTGAAAACAATGACAAGGAAACTGCATTATCGATGTTATCTATTACTTCCTCCATTCACACGTTGAAACTGAAAACTGTAGTTTTGAAACAACTTTTAAATGTTTAACGCAACAGTTTTTTTTTATTCAGTTTCACGTTATTATTAAATATCTATTCAAAAATGAGAACTTGATTCTACGTACAATTGTAGCACAAACAAGTGCAGAACATCTTTATGAGTAATCACGCATATTTAAAAATAACCTTATCTATAAAAAATATATATATAATGTCGTTTTAGTTTCCTTTGCACGTTATAGAGATCTCAAGAGAATTGTTTTAATAAATGTGCAAGCAAAGTTGGAAGCTTTAAATAAACATGAATAACTATAACTTATGGCAGATAGATCGAATCCGCTGATGACTTGACTAGTGGTTTAAGTTCTAACTTATATGTAAATAGATAACGGACTCTAATGCTATTTTCGGTTCGGATGATCTTAAGGTATCCACATACTTTCGGAGGTAATTTCTTGAAATTTTCTCTTTATACCAATTTTTTCTAATGACATTTAAGATAATACTTTGAAAAATATATAAACAGCTTAGAAAGTACGCAGAAATGATTTTTTAAAAGTGAAAAATAGTCAAAATTATGTGAAAAATTGACATTTGCGCAAAACATGATAACTCAAAATCAAATAAATGCATTCACATTTTGTAAATTGCTTCATAAAGAGAATAAGGTTCTATAGAACATAGACTAGCCGCATTATAATTGCATCTCTATCGCAGATGCTATGGCACTTAAAGTACTAATGTAATGAAAAATTCATAAAATTTCTTGCAACATTTTTACTTACACCAATGCAAATATAAAACTAACTAATACATTATCATGATTGTAGTTTATTTCCTCAATAAACATTTGTAAAATAAGTACAAAAAATTTCACGGCATTTCACGCATAATTTTTTTGCTATAGGATGTTTTGCGTACAGAAATTATCTGAAAAACTTCATTTTAAGAAAAAGCTAAAAATAGCTTTTAAACGTGGTTCTAAAGGTTCTTTTCCAGGTTAAACGTTGCTATAAAAATAATTATTATTCTTTAAAGGTTTAGTTATATACTCCATGTATTTTCTTGGACATGTAATCCAATTTAAATGCTGAATCTTGAAAAAGAAGAATGTAATCATACATTTCAGCTTACTTCCGGTTTGCAGAACGATATTTACGCTTGTAAAATTCTTCTTCAAGTCATAACAGATCTAAATTTAAACGGCTATAACTCGGGTTCTAATTCAGATACAGACACATTTAAAGCAGAATTCGACAGATAAAAGATCGGATTTTATTATTATTGCAAAAAGAAAAAATCGATATTTTTATCGAAAATGATATTTTAAAGGTGTGTGGAATTACAGATGAAAACGGGCTCAGCCCGAGCCCGGGCCCAAAATGGGCTCGGGCTCGATTTTTATACCAGCCTTCGGGCCTGGGCGGGCCCGGGCTCATTCTTTCTGAAACTGACAATTTTATTTACTCTTATATAGAAAAAATAAAAATAACTTTTTCTCCTAAAAAATTACGTATTCTATTTTTCATAATTTTAATGTTATTTTGATCAGAATGAATAGAAGGGGAAATAAGAATCTTATTTTTCTTTTCTAGTATTATAATGTTGCTTTAAAAGAAAATTCATGATATTTGCGACGCGACTGACGACTGGGTAATATGGCCCTAATGCGAAGAGGCTCCAATAATATTTGTTGCTAGATTTTCGTTTGGGACAATTGGATATTTTTTATTGGACCTTTTATTTTATCTTATTTATTTAGAGATCTAATGCGTAATGAATATTTTTTTATTCTTAGTCTATCAGCATTAGCTTAGGTTTGCAAATTTTTAGTCTTCTATTGTGTGCAAGTCATACTCGCTCTTCATATTAAGACAACGTTATTGATTATATTTTTAAATGTGAACTCTGCCGATTCTAAAACTCTGCTCTGCACATTTACGAAATCAATTTCATTCGTAAGTAGATATAATTGTCATATATTGTTATTCCGATAGAAAGCAATCGAAGAGTGTTTCAACTTTTCCCATAAAAGCACAGGATCTTTCAGATACTGGTGTCAAATTTTTAATTTAAGCTGATTTTCAGGAAAATGAAATATTGTTTTAATTAAGGAATCAATTATAAGTTACGATATAAACCTTTTAAAGGAAATATAAAACGTTTTTCGATTCTTCCGCATAGAAATAGTAATTTCTGCAAATTTCATTCATTTTTTTCATAAAACGCACTTCGTTAATGTGTCCATCAGTTTTGCTTGTTGGCAGAGAAAAATATTTACATCCTTTTAATGAAGTATATTTTTATTTGATACCAAACTTCTCTTTTGATAAGATAGAATGTAAATTTCCATAAAATTAATTATGTGCACCGGATGAGCAGTTATTTTCACATACAAAGTTTTTTAAAAATGAGATATTACTTTTAAAACAATTTTTAAATATTATGCAATTTTTTTCGATATCGGGCTCGGGCGGGCTCGGACTCTAATGACACAAAATGTTTCGGACTCAGGCGGACTTGGATTTAAAAACCATCGGGCTCGGGCGGGCCCGGGCTCCGAAAAGAGAGCCCGAACTCATCTCTAGTGTGGATACCTTAATTGGCCAATTTTTATTTCAAACCGAGGTCCACATCTGCTTAGCTCATGTATGGAAAGACCGCAACGTTCCCTAACAACCACGCACTACTATTTGTGTCTCGTTTTAATTACATTTCTTTGTGGTAAATATAAACCTGAAAGAAAAATCATGCGCCACCCATAGATTATGAAAAACTTTCCAACACTTCGAGAATACTGTAGAATTGTTTTTCCTGTTTAATAAGGTAAAAGAAGATATTTAAATAAACAATTTCGAAAAGGCACAGCACAGTTGAACACCCAATGTCAACCGTTTATGCCCACAGTCCAAAAGGTATTTGAATTTTGTTGAGCAGCCGTCTATATCTATAACGGATTTATAATATTTATAATATTTATAAAATTAATAATTATTGTGCAATATTTATTATATAAAATTAATAAATATTGTGTAATATTTATTATATAAAATTAATAATTATTGTGTAATATTTATTGTATAATTATTGTGCAATATTTATAGTATAATAATTCAATAATATTTATAGCGCTTAATATATATTTATCACAGTGAAGACTTATCGAGAATTCAGATCATATCTATCTGTATGAGGGTGACTTGTTATCACGATTTCATTGAAAATGCATACAGACGCATTTAATGCAAATTTAAATGGATGTTCCGTTGAATGAAACTATAGCCTATTGACGGTGACAAGTTACCAAGGTTTAAAGTATATTATGAAAGAAATGATGGTATTCATCAAATTTAAGCACAGTTTAAGAGAGTGACACGTTTAAAAGTTTTATTGGAAATTCACACGCAATACTTTTCTATATCATAATAATACACTTCACGTGACCATCAGAAACTAATACAGTCAGCCATTTTTCTCAAAATTATATTTTGAAAAAATTACATAAAAGTAAATTTTTTAGAAAGATCATCAGAAAAATTAATTTTTGAGAGATAGTATATTTAAATATACATATACCGGGTATCCTAAAATGGACTGACTGATTTTAGAATTAAATAACTTCCAAACGGTGACAGATATTAAAAAAATTCTTGCGAGAGAGTAATGAAGATGTCAAGAGTTTTTTTTACTACGATTACTGGTTTTAGTTCTAATCATCAAGAATAGATGACGCTGCGAGCAATAGACATCCAACCGAGACAAAAGCAGAAATCACACAGCATTGATCTGAGGAAAGGAGGTTCAATACCTGGAGTGGGTCTTTCACCAGTAAAATCTTATTTAGAATCGGGCCCTAAGAACAAGATTGTATTAGCGAATGAGACCCACTCCATGCATTAAACCTCCTTCCTGGGTAATTTTAGTTTTGGCCTGGATTTCACTCCCATCGCTCGCAACACCACCTATTGCTGGTAATTCGAACTAAAATCAGGAAGCACAACAAAAAACTCCTGACATCTTACATTACTGTCCTGCAAGAATTTTTTTAATATTTGCCACCGTTTGGAAGTTATATAATTTTAAAATCAGTCACTCCATTTTAGAACACCCGGTATTTTGAAATATCTTCAGTTGAAGTTCGACTGACAACCCGATATCTTATTTCATTGCAAGAAACAAAACAGATTCATTTCTCAGTGCACGACAAAAGTATTAAACCATGGAGATACTCATTCGCAAAGCAAGTTACCCAGGGATGAATTTTCCAGGGCTCACTGACATCGAAAAATAATTCGCGCCTGTAAGCCAACCAGAGTTAATCATAATGCTGATGGGTGAAGTACTACACGACTCGTTAACTCGTGTTACATAAATGTAAGCAGACTCATTTTAAACAATACCAGTAAGTTCCCTTTGAAACCAGAAAAAGTAGACAAAAGTGGCGAGGGGATTGTGAGGCATATTCACTGCTCGTATCTCTCCATTCGCACAATTTTCAGTGTGTGGGAACTACACTTTTCGCTTTCTTTTCTTTTTTCTTTCTTTTCTTTTCTTTCTTTCTTTTTTTTTTTTTTTTGATTGTTATTAATTCGAAATCTCCTTTGCTTTCCTATATTCAGTTAGTTAATTTTTGTTTGTTTATTAGTTTGTGTGATTAAGTGCTTGTTCACTATTTCGCAGTCGCAGGAAAACGATCAAATCACGAAGTTTGTCATCGATCGTTTCTCGTTTAGTCGGTTAAAAATAAGCCAATTTGACTGAAATGTACAGGTTGAAATACATTTTAAGTTCTGAAAAGTTAAACAATGCAACTAAAAGAATAAAAAAGCACTTAATCGCACAAACTAATAAACAAAAAAAAAAAAATTAACTAACTGAATGTAGGAAAGCAAAGTTCACTATTAAATAATATATTAAATAAGTATATTAATATATTAATATATTAATATATTAACTTATAAATAATATATTAAATAAGTTCACTATATTAGTTCACTATTTCACAGTCGCAGGAAAACGATCAAATAACAAAGTTTGTCATCGATCGTTTCTCGTTTAGTCGGTTAAAAATAAGCAATTTGACTGAAATGTACAGGTTGAAATACATTTTAAGTTCTGAAAAGTTAAACAATGCAACTAAAAGAATAAACTTCCCTGGTGATCCAACTATACTACTTCTGACTCTGACAGTTTGCTCTGACAGTCCATGTTCGACCTACATGTATGTCCTGTAGCAATTACATTAAAATTGAAGGAGTCGATCAGGAACCTTTAGGCTAGCTGACATGGAATGACCCATAACTCAAAAACTAATTGTTGGAATTAAATTTTTAATTGGATTCGCTGTAATTTTGGTTTCGCATATTTGAAACTTCTGGAAATCGATTTCTATTAAAATTTTCATAGGTTATAAGTTACAGATAATATTGTTTTCGAAAATTATTTTTGAAACTACATAAATTTTGAAATTAATTTTTGAAAATATATGAATTGACACATATAACTTTTTTAACAGAATAGGTTTCTTAAAACTTCAAATATGCGAATCGAAAATTATATCACGTTCCAACAAGTAGTTTTTCATTTATGTTTAAAAAGCTACCCGCTTTGCAATCTGTTTTGCAATGGTTAAAAATAGGAGTTCCAAATTTTAAACCTGTATAATTCCTAAACTTACTTGACCACATGACATCTTGTTTGGTATCAGAATGTAAAAGTTACCGAAAAATCAAAATTTGATGTCAGAATTAGGTACCAGTATTGAAAATTTGAAAGTTGGACACCCCAAAGCTATGGCCCCTTGTCCAATTTGTTTTAACGAAATGAGGTCTTCCTCAAACTGATCAGTTTTGTTTTGTACAGTTTTCAGGAATTCCGACGCGTTCTTCAGATAGAGAGGTCGGGCATCGGAGGGAGGCCTTGAATACATATATATATATATATATATATATATATATATATATATATATAGATATATGTTTATATATACAGAGAAAGCAAGCTACAGAGCTTACAAAGCAGGGCTATAAAATTTAGACGGAAGTTCTATAGTTATGCAACTCGGAGTCCGATTTTGGAATTTTTGATAAGAATATGTTTGCACAATTTTTTATGCAAGTTTAGTGGGGGTTTTTTTACATTGCGAGGCGATTTTTCTACATTAATTAAAAGAAAACGGCTTTATTTTTTTATCTCAATATAGTAAATTTTGTCCTCTATCCATTGTTTCAAATTTCGTAAATATCGATCGATAATTACCCGATATATTAATTAAAAACTCACTACAAATCGCTCAAAAATGCAATGCTTTCATCTCAAAATGGCGAAAAAATAAGACACATGCTTGCGAAATGAAATCACAGATGATGGAATTTGCTAATTTTAACTAATGTGAGAATATTAAAAAAGTACTTTAGGTATCGATTTAAAACTCACAACATATATGTAGAAACATTTTCCGCATCCGAAAATCCAATTTTTGTAAAAATCGAGAGATAATTTTTCTTTATTGTTGCAAGAAACTAACACAGACGAGGGATCGGCTTTGTCTTTCATGGAATTCTGTTTCCGGGGCTCATCCCTCTAGCTACTTTCTGAAAAGGAAATAAAATAAAATGTAAAGGCAAACCAAAAACCGCACCCTTTCGTTTCTCTTGCAAAAGTTACCGATATTTGTTAATGTTAAAGGTCATTGGTTAAATTTTGAAGGGAGGGGAGTTCAGTTGTAATTTAAATATAGCGTTCATGTTAAAGGTATATGGATCTGCCGGCCCCTGGCGGTGGAAGGTGCAACTAATTTATTTTTGCTGCGAATGCTCAGGACGCCTGTTATTCGGTGCTTGATTTGATTGCCTAAGAGGGACGGCTCAGACAAGGAAACCAAGTCTGTAGAGCATAGTATCCCTCTGGTCCCTTTATTAAGGTTCTTAAAAAAAGTTAGTGTTCAGCCGCAGCTGATGCCGCCGGAAAACGCGACAATGTGCGGCAAAACATAAACATAAGAAAGAATATAATACAGGCGACCTTGCCAAGAGTGCTCTAATAGCGAACAAGTGACAGGGACTGATTAAGGCTTTTACAGGAGTGGTCCATCACTGCCGGAAAACAAATTTTCCCACGCGACACTGGGCAGTAAGGGGCATCAGTAGGTTGTGGAATTTTTTGGAAAAAACTCTTCGCGGTAAGCGCGCGTTTCTCTGCCAGAGATGTACGTACAACAGGGGTAGAGATTTGAAGAATTGTGATCCGACAGATGGGATCCCTAAGTTAAATTTGAGAGGTAAGTTAAGTGGTCAAAAATGCTTTTTAGTTTCCTTTTTAGATGTGGGAGAGTTAGGATATTAGCGAGCCAATTTTTTGGAGGGTTTTGAGTGCACCTGAGATGGCATTGTCTTGTCAGCGTGCCGTGAAAATATGGGTGTGACGTTGTACAGTGTTCACCGAACTCGCATTGGTCTGAAGATGCACATTTGAATCTGTGTAGGTACTGGCGAAAGGGTCCATGACCAGTAAGAAAAGCTGTAGTGTAAGGTAAAATAGTGCGTAAGACACTTTGGGGATTAACGTATGAGTGTGTAGGCCTTTGGTTGAGGTGGTCCAATATATTTCCCAGTCTTATTAAATATTTGTTTTTAATGATCGTTTGATGTTGCTATGTGGGTGTGGAAGGTGGTGATCGATGTTGGGTTTTTTTGTAGTTTCTTTTGCTAGAGTGTCCGCCAACTCGTTGCCAAATATGCCTTTGTGTGCGGACACATGACCAATTCGTGCGCGGCTTATGATAGTTAATAGCCTTTTCTTTATATCAGGGACTAGTGGGTGTTTGGTTCTGTGGGAATTAACTGCCTGCAGACTAAACAGACTGTCGCTATATATCCGTTATATATCGCCGTTATATATCGCGTTATATATCCGCCGCTATATATCCGCTATATATTGTTTGTGCGTGGATCCATTCGAGTGCTTGGAGGATGGATGTAATTCGGCTTGATATACCGTGTTGTGTCGTCCAGTCTGCCGGCACACTGGTGGATGATCGAAGCACATTCCGTGACACAGTAAGCTGATGCCACGCCGGTTGCTGATCGAGATCCATCAGTGAAAATTGTTGGCAATGTGGATGGTGTGTACGTGTTACTATCTGTATTTACTTGGAGGTGTGATGTTTCTTCTGCTGGATGTAATTGCCAACAATGGACTATTCGTTCGATGCTTTTGGATGAAAAATGCTATTCTACTGTTTGACTGTGTGAAAGGTGTAGGATTCTGCTCTTGTTCTATTCATATTCTAATGTTAAGGTGATGGATGGTATACCTGTAATTACATTTAGTGCATCGGTTGAGATGGTTTTATAACCACATGGCAGTTGTAGTAGGAATGGTCTTTGAATTGATATTAATTTTTGTTTGTTTGTTTTTGTTTGTTTACCTCTCCAAATTCAAGCCCCATAAAGAATAATCTTTTCTATAAATGTATTGTACTATATTTTAGCATGTTATTATTGATCCCCCAAGATTTCCTCCTAAGTCTTGATGCATTGTGGTGGTCTTTGACTAATTTGAGTTTAAGTTGGTTGAGATGTGCTGTCCAGGTTTGATATTTATCTATAGTGACGCCTAAGATTTTCATATGTGCTACATAGTGCATGCTAGTTCCGTTAATCCGCATTGTAGGTTCACACTCCAGCTTGCGTGACTTGGCGAATGTAAGAACCTCTGATTTTTCAGGTGATAGGTGTAGGTGGTGTGCATTTAGTAGTTGGCAGAATGCTGCGAGTACTCGAGCATCCGTTGTTTCTAGGTCCAGAAGCGTGCGTCCCGAGAGAACTAGGCTGAAGTCATCAGCAAAAGCATATGCGATTATGCCCTGATTCTCCAGTTCTAAAAGAAAGATGTTTGCGATTAGCAGCCAGAGTAGAGGTCCAAGGCAAGAGCCTTGGGGCCATCCCTTCTCCAGCTTATGCGGAATGTAGCCTGCACCCCAAGGAGCCTGAGGACACTTCTTTCAGATAGATAAGACTTAACGACCCCAGCCAGGTTCCTCGGTAGCCTAGCGCCCGTAATTGTATAAGTATGGCCCTCCATTCTATGTTGTCGAAGGTACACTGTATGTCCAGTGAGACCAGGGAAGTGTAGTCACCATTAGCTATGCTGCCGGCGCAGGAACTCAAGATATCTAGCAGTGCTTTTTCACACGATCTGCCTGCTCTGAACACGAACTGTTTAGGATGGAGTAATCCTTTGGTTTCTAGAAAGTGAGTCAGCCGAAAGACTATTAGTTTTTCTAATAGTTTGCCGAGGGTAGGAAGTAGGCAGATCGGTCGGTATGATTTGGGTTCAGAGGGGGACTTCTCTTGCTTCAGGAAGTACACCACTTCCCCTTGTCTCAAAATCTGGAAAAATATTATGCTGGAGACAGAGGTTCACCTAGCGTGTAAGAATATTTGGAATTATGTGGAATGCAGCCTTGAGTAATCTAAAATCTATTGAATCTGAACCTGGAGCCTTCTTATCATTAAGTGCATGCAAGGCTGTTCTTAACTCTGCTTTGGTGAAAAGCTTGTCAGGTGGTGAATCGAATGTTATGTCCTCATTGTTGTTATCAGGGTACGCTGTGGGACTAAATGTTTGTGATGTTCAATTTTGTAGGTTCTGTTGTCTTGATGCGACACTTGATGGCAGCTCGATCAAGATTTCATCCGGAGTGAAGAATTTTCTCATGTATATCTTCTGTGCGGTCCCAAACGGGTTTACGGTGTTGCGACAGAACTGTCTCCATGCTTTAGTTTTAGCATTCAGTACGGAGTGCTTGTATAGTGCGGAGAGCTTTGAGTATTTTGCACTGAGGGACTTGTATGTAGGTTGCGGTGGCCCGTGCCGGAGGTTCGTATAGAATTGAATGCGCTCCTGAATTGAAGATGGAACTAAAACATTATGCGGTGCGTGAGCTGCACGGCTGTTATACGAGGCCGTAGGCAGCGGGAACCCGCTCCAGAGGTTCGTTCGCAACGAGGTTTTTTCAAACAGAATGAACCGCCTGGCGATGAAAGGTAGAACTAAAAGATGCTTTAACCCTTTCCGGCACAGTGGTCCCACTCCGGGCACACTTAATTTTAATTCCAAACTTGCATTCGGCACCAAGAATATTTTAATAAAATTTTGCTTCTAGAATGAAAGCTTAAAATAAGAAGTTCTTATTTTCTGAAAAAGTAGTTTGTAAATTCCGGTGTCAGACAATAATTTCGCATTTTACGAACAGAATTTGTCTGTGCCGGAAAGGGTTAATCCTTCGAGGTTTGATTGGGAAAATCGACCAGCATTGCGGACGTAACCGACTAGTATATATATGTATCAGTACAGGAGAATGACAATAAGTTAGTAAAAATTATCAAAATTCTAAACTTCTGAAAGTGATTTTAAATTTTAAAATAACTTTTAATTGATGATTAATTTATTCGTTTATTTGGTCCGTGAAGACTGAAAAATCGTTTACGTAAAATATTTATGATAATTTTAATGTATTCGTAATATATATCAATATGAAGGAAATCTTAGATAGAATTGATAAACATTTTTATTTCCTTTGTGTTATGCTGCAAAAGAAAAAAAAAGATAAATTATCCATTGAACTCGATAGGACTTCGATATCGCAAACATTATCTTAGTTGTTATGACTTCAAAAGATGAAATGCAGAAATTAATCTACCTTTACTCCCTTTAGCTGGAAGTGCAAAGATATATTAATTAAATATACTGAATTCTCAAGAAAATATTCAATATGATAAAAAGAATGTCCAATGTGTTCACGACAATACTCAGTGTAAGAAAATATCCTTTTAATTTACTCTAATTAGAATTTCGATGCGTACAATGATACTTTTAAATGGTCAATAATTGTTTCGTATTTACATTAAAAAAAAACAGCTGATATTGACATCATTTTTTTTTCTGAAGCTGACAAAACTATTTCAGTATGTTTTTTTTTTTTTGTTGTTGTTGTTGTTATTTTTTAGATTATAACTAGCTATACTTTGATTGTTTTGTTTTTACTGTCTTTTATTTAACTTAACTTGGTGTTTGTATATAATAAGATAGTATTTTGTAATCGATTTTTTACTCAATTTCTTATAGGCTACAATTATAAAAAAAATTGTACACGGGTGTGTTTCCGATGACAGTAATGTTAATATTTTTCGATTTCATTATAAATAAATTAATTAATTTTAAGGCATTTTCCGTTATCCTGCCACAGTTGATAAATCACCAAATTATTTAATTAGGCTCTAAACCACGCTCGCTAAAGAAACTGCAACAGCGAAATATTTTAAACATTAAGCATTACGCAATATAATTAACCCTTTATACCCTGAATTAATTTTCCAGCTACTTTTTAATTGTATTTTTGCATCATTGGATAAGTTTTGGTGCAGAATAAACATAGCAAAGAGGAAAATAATTTTTATAGTGTTTTAGTGGTTAATTATGCAACTGTAACCACCATAAATTTTTTCCCCTATGATATAAAATAAAATAGTAAATTTCAAATAAAATGTAGGAAATGTTCACCTGTAGAGTATAGAAAACAATAGAAAATAATAGTACTAAATAACCGGTAATAAACCACAAAAATTACTCAAATGAAGAACAACATGCATCTCAATTCTATTGCAAAATGGATTTCGAATGTAGCGTGGCAAATGTAAAATCCCTACAATGCAAAGAAAGAGGATATGTGCTTGAATTTGCCATCTCCTGCCTGCTGTCAGAAATACACTCTTTGTGCCATTGTGAATACCGTTAGGAAAAACGGTCATATTACGAATATATAGGTGTTTTATTAACCCCTTGGGGACGAGCGACACGTATACGTGACGCATAAGGTGCTCAGAATCCTCGATTATTCCCACCAGTAACTTTTTATTGTAAAGTTTGCCTTATTTAATGACAGCATTTCTGAGATTCAATTAGCCTAAAATTTCTGTTTTGAAAAACCGGTGGCAAAAGATTAAAAATTCTGTAAAGGACGCTCGACGGTACGTATAAGTACCGTCAGGATAAAAAGAGTTAAAAAATAAAAAGTGTAATATATATTATTTAAATACTCTTTAATCAATTAATAGTTTATTCGTTGAGAAATCAATTTAGACATCCCAAAAAGATAGTTTAATTATTGCCTTTTTTTCTTTCCTGTTGCCATATCTTGTAAGAGAAACAGAACAAAAATTAAAATATTTTTAAATAAATTCACTAGTTTTCTTTCTACTATGCATAAAAAATGGTGATTTTTCCATGATTGGGTTCAGTGCCCCACACCAAATTAACATATTGCAACGGATGTGTTTGGAAAAATCATGAATTGCAGTCATAAAATTACGCGTGATTTTCAGGATAAATACTGAATGTTTATAATTTTTTTTTAAATCTATTTTTACTTTTACATTTTTTATTTTGTATAACGTTAATTTGAGAAAAATCCGAGATTGTTTTTGTTTTCGAAATCGTGTAAGTATTTCATTTTTTATTTTTAGTTCTTGAAAAACAATGAATTTTTATTTTAGCTGCTGCAACGCTATTATAAGATATTGAAATCGCCCCATAAGTTCCCAAGAAAATTGTACTTCAGTATTTGTTGTTTTTCATCTGATTTCGCAATTTTTATTAAGAGAATATCCTGAATTTTTATTTTAGCTACTGCAACGCTATTACAAAATATTGCAATCGCTCCATAAGTTCCCGAGAAAAATTTACTGCAGCATTTGCTGTTTTTCATCTGATTTCGCAATTTTTATTAAGAGAATGTCCTGAATTTTTATTTTAGATGCTGCAACGCTATTACAAAATATTGAAATCGTTCCATAAGTTCCCGAGAAAAATGTACTTCAGTATCTGCTGTTTTTAATCTGATTTCACAATTTTTATTAAGTGAATGTCCTGAATTTTTATTTTAGATGCTGCAACGCTATTACAAAATATTGAAATCGCTCCATAAGTTCCCGAGAAAAATGTACTTCAGTATCTGCTGTTTTTCATCTGATTTCCCAATTTTTATTAAGAGAATGTCCTGAATTTTTATTTTAGATGCTGCTACGCTATTACAAAATATTGAAATCGCTCCATAAGTTCCCGAGAAAAATGTACTTCAGTATCTGCTGTTTTTCATCTGATTTCACAATTTTTATTAAGAGAATGTCCTGAATTTTTATTTTAGATGCTGCTACGCTATTACAAAATATTGAAATCGCTCCATAAGTTCCCGAGAAAAATGTACTTCAGTATCTGCTGTTTTTCACCTGATTTCACAATTTTTATTAAGAGAATGTCCTGAATTTTTATTTCAGATGCTGCAACGGTATTACAAAATATTGAAATCGCTCCATAAGTTCCCGAGAAAAATGTACTTCAGTATCTGCTGTTTTTCATCTGATTTCACAATTTTTATTAAGAGAATGTCCTGAATTTTTATTTTAGATGCTGCTACGCTATTACAAAATATTGAAATCGCTCCATAAGTTCCCGAGAAAAATGTATTTCAGTATCTACTGTTTTTCACCTGATTTCACAATTTTTATTAAGAGAATGTCCTGAATTTTTATTTTAGATGCTGCTACGCTATTACAAAATATTGAAATCGCTCCATACGTTCCCGAGAAAAATGTACTTCAGTATCTGCTGTTTTTCATCTGATTTCACAATTTTTATTAAGAGAATGTCTTGAATTTTTATTTTAGATACTGCTACGCTGCTGTTTTTCATCTGATTTCACAATTTTTATTAAGAGAATGTCCTCAATTTTTATTTCAGATGCTGCTACGCTATTACAAAATATTGAAATCGCTCCATACGTTCCCGAGAAAAATGTACTTCAGTATCTGCTGTTTTTCATCTGATTTCACAATTTTTATTAAGAGAATGTCCTGAATTTTTATTTCAGATGCTGCAATGCTATTACAAAATATTGAAATCGCTCCATAAGTTCCCGAGAAAAATGTACTTCAGTATCTGCTGTTCTTCATCTGATTTCGCAATTTTTCTTAAGAGATCCTCCTTGTGTCTTAGAAGCAATTTGTACTGAAGAATCATTAAGGCGCAACTCTTTATTGTTGAGCATCAGATTGCTTCAAATTATTACATTCTTATACTTTTAATTTTCTAAATTTATCCATGCATATTTATATTCATGAAATTTGTGCTATATTGTGTTTATTACAATGCGAAGGGATATAACACGGGCTATATCCAGATTATACATGCAGGGTGTCCATAAATTTTTGTCGGAGTTTTTTTACTTCATAAATTTTGATTTAAGAACATGGCAAAAAATATTATTATATCTTAGTAAAGTACAAATCAAAAAACTTTTTAATAACACAAATAAAGTTACACATGCGTAAAAAATTGAAACTCAAAACATTATTAATTAAACAATAATGTTCAAATGTATAAATTAAACAATAATTAATACTAAAATTTTATCAAATTTATCAACAAGTTATTAATTATATGAGAACAAAGTTAGATAATTTCCACATGGCATAATTCATTAATAACTTTTTCATAAATTTGACAAAATTTTAATATCAATTATTATTTTATTATAATCGTTACTTGATTAACATCGTTTCGTGTTGAAACTTTGTGCATTTGTACACTATAATACTAGCAGCTGGGATGCCAGTATTATACCGTAAAATCAGCAATTTTTTATTTATTTATTTATTTATTTTTTGCGTGTGTGTGTTATTAAAAAACTTTTTGAGTTGTACTTTACGAATATGTATTACTATTTTTCGTCACATTCTTAAATCAAAAGTTATGAGGTAAGAAACCCCGATAATAACACTGGTTTACAAATTTAAACATTTTTTATATACTTTTGATGAAACACCTATTTTCTTATTATACTACCTCTTACTAATGAAAGGCGGTATTTGAAAAAAAATCTATCACGTCACATTTTTAAAATTTTTTCATTTTTCAATATTCACATTTTTAATGCCATAATATATTTATCACGTCACATTCAAATTACTGGCATTGTCAACTTTGATTCTATATTCTGTTTTCTGGTGTTTCTGTGAACTAAAGTGGTTTTGTTTTTGATAAAATGTCTAATAGAGTGTTTAAATTAAATTGTGGTCGTTTTTGTTACGTTTGTGGACAATTTATATTCGCAAAAAAAGGAAGACCGATATCGGAATGTTCTAAAACAGCATATGTGCATTACTTTGATTCTCAGTGATTAATCAAGATAAAAAGTAGGTCCCACATGTTTTTTGTGAAAGCTGTAGGCTTACTCTTATATGCTGGGCTTCGGGAGAAAAAAAGTATCTTCAATTTGGATCACCAATGCTGTGGAGAGAACCTTCAAATCACGAAAATGACTGTTATTTTGTTTGACAAAAACTGCAGGCTTTAATTCAAAAAATAAACATAAAATTCAATATCCCGACATTCCATCAGTCTCAAAACTGATATCACATTCGGAAACCCTATCACATCTGGTATGTCCAGGTATGTCAAGTGCAAGTTGCCAAGAAAGTGACGATCTGTTTATGGAGGATGAAAATGATGACAAATTCGTAATCGAAGATGATAAAACGCCACATTTAATAAACTAAAATGAGTTGAACCACCTTGTGCGAGACTTGCAACTTCCTAGATCTAAGGCAGAGATTCTTGTCTCTTCGTCTACAACAGTGGAACTTATAAACACCAAGTATCAAATTATCTTATTACCGAAATCGAAGTCAAATTTTCAGCAGTTATTTCCTTAAAAAGGACGGTCGTCCATGGATTCTTAGGAAATCCTAAAGATGAAAATTATGAAAAACATATTGCTGTTTTATGAAAAAACTATTATGCAATGAGTGTGAACATGTCTCTGAAGGTACATTTTCTCCATTTACACCCGGATTTTTTTCTGAAAACTTGGTCGCCGTGAGTGACGAGCAGGGCAAGCGTTTTTACCAAGACCTTAAACTTTTTGAAGACAGACACAAAGGTTTTTGGGACGAAAGTATGTTAGGGGACTACTACTGGTCTATTTTAAGAGAAACAGATCAAGAAAATTATAAAAAGAAGAATAAAATCAATCATTTCTATTTTTTTTTATTTCATTTTATTATTATTTTTAAGTAATTAATAAATATTTTAAAACTAGACGTGACACATTTTTTTCAATAATTTTCCCGTACTCAGTGCACTAGAATGTATAAGAAAATACACATTTCGGCGAAAGTATATAAACCGTGCAAACCAGTGTAATTTATTGGCACTCTGTATAATGTATTGGCCTGTGTACAGAACCTGGATAAAAGTCGTTTTAATCGAAATCTCCAATAGCTGTGTTACATTTAATTTAAATTCTTAGATTTTCCACCAAAAAAATATTTTTTTAACGATTTCCAACGTATTGAAAATTGGTTTGGAGTTTGGTTTGTTTATCTATTTGTCGAAATGTCTATTCTTTCCTGCTATGATTTTCGTAAATGCTGGTGGATAGTCACAAATTGAATATTTAACAATTGTGTTCACTTTAACATGTTCACTATTGAAAATCGTGAGTGTAGCATTTGTAGTTCGTTCACAGATGGGATATAATTCTTTAAAATTGACTAAATGGCACGTTTACTTATAATTGCCTAATTTTTTTTTTTTTTTTGAGACAATAGACATGACTTATAAACATTCTGTTTTTTCTCCAAAAAAGTTTATTAATCTTTTATAAATTGAAACATATTTTTTTAACCATAAAAAAAAGAAAAGAAATCAAGATGGCGTCCAATATGGTGGTCTGAAGAATCTCGAGTTTTAAAAACACGACCGATCTGCGTAGGGGTCTAGAGACTTAACTGCTGAACTAACTGACTTGAATTTTTTTTCCCAGCAAATTAAAAAGTAGTTTTTACCACAGAATGAACTAATAATGTGTTACAATTTTTCATAATAAATATTTTGTACAGCAGGTAAAAGGCCAAAAAAAATCAAAATTAATTAATTTTAAGCATCCACCATTTTGTCATTATTTTAAAACTTTTTCAATGTTTTTTGGGATTATTCTTTGGACAAAAGTGTTTACTTTGCTATAAAAAAAAAATCAAGTCTATTAATTGAACGGGTGAGTCGCTAGAGCATACTCAGATCGACCCTGTTTTTCAAACTCTAGATTCTTCAGATTATTATATTGATTATTAAGATTCTTATTCAGATTATTAAGATTATATACATCTTTACTTTATATATATATATATATATATATATATATATACACATATATATATATATATATATGTATATATATATATATATATAAATCAATTCTTAAAAGAATAATAAACATTTGTAAAAAACAGATAAAATCTTGCCTATTGTATCACACATCATAAATCTTGCCTATTGTATCAAAAAAAAAAAAAGTCCTAAAAGTTTTCACGTTTCTAATAAGCAAACATAGCCTTAAATGATGTTATGCTATTTAGACTTAACGATTCATGGTTTTTAATCTTGCTTTGACTGAGATGGTAGAATTTGCTAATCGGCACAAATTACACTTCAATACTTCTAAATTTTTGTAAGCTTCTTCACTACCAATCGCAAGTTATATACTATCACCCGGTTATCTCGCTGATGGGTCACTCTCTGCAATACATTAAACACCCCAAATATTTAGGATTTTACTTGGATTAGGAGATTCTGAGTAACAGGCACAAAGAAAATCTAGTCTCAAGGGGTAGGAAAAGACTTAATATCCTGAAATATATCTCTGGTATTGATTGGGGGGGATGCCTCTACATAGAAGGCAAGATATGTGTTATTAGGCCCATTTTGGAATATGGATGTAAGATTTATTTCTGGGCTTCCTCTAGCAATTTACTAAGACTTGAACGAGTCCAACTGAGTGCTGCCCGTTCAATATCTGGCTTACGTCAGAGTTGCCCGGGAGAATTGGCTCCTTATGAATGCGATTTGCTGCCACTGAGTTTACGACACACAGTAAGATTAACGAAATACTTCAATAAACTCTATAGTTACGGTACACATAACCGTACCTCTTTGCTTCTTCGTAACTGGACAAACAATCAAAGACTGAAAAGAAACAGTCCCTTCTCTCTGGCAATCAAACAGGCTTTTATTGATACCAGCGTCGATGGTCACTCCCTAAAACTTTGTATTAGTCCTTCTGAGGGACTACTTAGAGTACACTTTAATACCGATCTTCTTTCCTACACCAACAAACAACAAGATATCCCAAACTATCTTAGACAAATTGTATTAGAAAGTATCAGTACACTTTCATCTAATGCCCTTCAAATTTTCACGGATGGTGGTAAAAATGAGCATAATCATTGTGGCAGTGGTATATTTGTGAAAATGTCCTCATCCAAACTTGCCATCAAGATCAGAAATCTGTACCACTGTTCAGTTTCTTGATCGGAGCTACTTGCGATTGAGGAGGGCCTCAAAGCTGCCATTTTCTGTACCACTTATAAAGTTATTTGGATTTCTACTGACAGTCACAGTCCCATGCAACACATACAAAATTGATCTCGCGTTGATGACAGAACTTCGTTATCTATTCTATCTCTACTGAGAGGACTTTCCCGCTGCCATGACATATTCTTTCAATTGATCCCTTCGCATGTTGGCATTGGCGGAAATGAAATGGCAGATACATTGGCTAAAGAGGGGAATCTCTTTGACACCGCACACTTCCACCTTGACTTTTCTAGAGATCTGTTCAAGGACCAAATCTACTCTCGACGCATCTTGGCGTTCCCCTCCAGTTCACAACTGGTACTGTGACAAAAAGCCTGGAGGAGCTATTACTCTTGGGGGGGTAGCCGTGACCAGCAGTCTGCTATTTCAAGATTCTTGAGTGGACACTTGAGATGCCTGAAATTTGACAACGGTATCAAGATTTTCACCATTTGTGGAAAGTGCAAGACTGCACCGTTCACCCCTGATCATCTCCTTTACTGTTTGGACTTGACTAGGAGTGACCTTTTGGAGTGTCCTTTCATTGTTTTGGACTTCCTCCAAATTTTTGGGTTCATGGACTTGGTCTAGCCTATTGGCTAGATCATTTAGGAATAGAAACAACAACAACAACATCAAACTTAAGGAAACTCAAGGAAGTTGATAGGGGGAGTACAGAACACTTGACCAGTGAGACGATGTGAATAACTACAAAGATCTTTTTCATATTTCGTGCTATTTGGACGATGATTAATTCATAAAATCCATTACATAATCATAAACGCAAGTTCTGCAGTACCATTTGATTTAACCCTTAACTGCTGTGACAAAAATTGTTTCACAATTACTGTGAACGGTCTCTGAGACCGTTTGATCGAAAGACGAATAAAAGGCTCCATTAATTCATACGATACTGATTCTGTACTAAACAATATGTACAGCACTATTATAAGTAAAAGTCACCTATTCAGAAGTCTCTAGCGCTAACATTATTATTATTATTATCACCCAACCGGAGAGCCAACCTTATCGGTTTACGGCTTTTTTACCTCCGGCGGAAAACACCCCAACGCACCAACCAACGCACCACCTCCAGGGTACATGCCTGAAACAGCAGACAAATATTTCAAATCAGAATACACAGATCTTATGTACAGACTGTCATACGCAGATGACATGAACCCCGCATTTCGGGGTAAACTTAAAGTTAACTACAAACAAGCAAGGCCTATACAAAAGAGGTATAATATTATACATACCAATAAACACCTAGGCACAAAAATTAAGCATAAGATAACAATTTTACAGTAACAAAATTTTGCTGAACAGCACGGCCGGAAATAGCACAAACAACCAGTTTAAGTCAATAATTAATAAAATTGTCCTAAGTTTATCTTGTCCGCTGTAGTCTATGATATTCCCTGCTCACAGTAGTTAGAAATAACTGTCCAAGACACTGTACTAGATATGAAAATGTTGAAGCCCAGCATAAATAACTGAAAATGTAATCATGCCTTAGTTGACTGTTAATTTCGAAGAAGTTATTTAAAATTTATATTTGATAAAAGAAAAATGTTCGTTCAATGCATTGTAATTTTCACAGAGCCTCCTGTAATTACTTCTCACCAACAAAACGTTTCGCATATTCCACCTTAATGTCCTTTCTCTGACAAAAGTAAATCTATTGGGCATCAGAGGACAAGAACCGAATATGAAGTGCATTGGATCCCCCTTTTCACCACAAACGCAGAGATCATTTGGTCGCTTTTTAATCCTGTACAAAAAAGTAGGAAAAGAGCCATGTCCTGACATAAAATATTGAATTACTTGGGACTGGCACAAAAAATCTTCCTTAACCTTATTGATAATTGAATACGTGTGACGACCGTTTTCAGAATTTTGCCAGTACTCCTGCCAATCTTGAATTTTTTCTTTCTTTAGATGAGAATTCAGAAATCATAAAGGATAATTTAATTTCACCTCTTCATCATAACTTTTCTCTTCAATGACCGACTTTGCAAGAGTATCAGCTTTCTCGTTTCCGGTAATTCCGCAATGCGCTTTGATCCAGCCCAAACCAACTATTTTATTAGTCATACTCTTTATCAATTCAAATATATCCTCTGCAATTTCGTTATTAGGAAAAAATCTCTTTAAAGTCATGACTGACGACATACTATCAGTATAAATATCTATTCTACTGTTATTAGTATTTTTAAACCACTGAATAGTTGATCTAATTGCATAAAGTTCTGCCTGATAAATGGAATTCTCAGTTCGCAATTTGATTCTATGTTCTTTTATATATTGATTTCCCGATTGCACTACAAATGCACAAGCTGTGCCATCCAACATTTTTGATCCATCTGTATATGCTGTTAAATGCTTGACCTTAGGGACCTCTTTCTTCACAGATTCCAAAACATTAAATTGCTTAAATTTCCTGTCGCTTTGCACTTAAATGATAAGATCTTTGTCATCATTTCTTCCCTTGAAATTTTATAATTTTCTTTAAGAAGGTCTGACATCCCATTGATAATTGCGTACTTTTTTGCCGAAATTCTTAATGATATCTGGATTGGCGGGATACCTGCTAAAACGCATAAGGCATCTGTTGAGATAGACCGATACGCACGTATTATAGATAGCAAACCTACCCTTTGACATGAACTCAATCTTTTCAGACCATTGGTTCCAAGGTCACCATACCAAATTTCATGGCCGTAGGATATCCTTGCCTCTATTACAACTTTATACCAAACCTTTAAGTGATGTTGTCCAATACCTTTATCACGACGTCCTGTCTTTCGGATTTTATTTGTGAAACTGTACAAACTGTTCCTTATTTTATCTAAATGGTCCATCCAATTAAACCTTGCATCCAGTGTAAATCCAAGATATTCAATATTATTTCGCACCGGGACAGTCACTCCTCGAAGCTTAAAAATTGGGTGTCTGTTTTCCATAGTAAATCTACCGAAGAGCATAGCTACCGATTTATCAGCACTTAACTCCAAGTGTAATTCTTGACAGACTTCATAAAAGCATTGAATATTTCTGTTCATTCTTACCTCCAATTCATGCCTGGTATCTGCTCCGTCCACAATTACTGTGTCGTCAGCATATGACAATATCTGCCCTTCTCTTGCCCTATAGCTCTTCAGAAGTTTGTCTGCAGCCAGTATCCAGTATAAAGGACCCAGACAAGATCCTTGCGGACAACCTCTATAACAGGTAAACCATCTGACACCCGATGAGAACCTAAAGCCAATCATTCTGTCTGAAATATAGTTTCTTAGAGTAAGCTTCAGGTAATCCTCCAATGGGAGATTATCAATAATATCTGAAATCGTTTTCCAGTTCAAGACATCAAACGCTCCTTGTATGTCCAAGGACACCATGGCACAGTATTTATTGCTTGCTAATGTTGTGTTTATCTGGTTTTTTAATTCTTTCAAGGCAGTAACTGTAGAGCGACCTTCTCTGAAACCATGCTGTCCCTGATCCAAAAAATTGCTTTTTTCCAAAATATTTACTACTCTAATTTTTATAATTCTTTCGAATGCTTTTCCCATGATTGGCAGGAGCGTTATTGGTCTGTAAGAGCGTGGTAAGGCTGGATCTCTATTTCTTTTTCTAAAAAAGACAACTGTGCCTTTTTTCCATGGTCTTGGAAAATGACAAAGAGCTAGGCATTTGTTATAAATATTTAGCATAAGATTGGTGAATTTAAAACATAGATTTTTAATGACGAGAGCATCCAAATTATCCGGTCCAGGGGCCTTGTTATTTCCTTGACAGGAGAGAACGTAAAACAGTTCTTTTTTAGAGACCTTATCAAAAGTATTATAATCTTCCATATTTGCTGGTGCTACAAAGCTATGGACATCATTCGGAACACTATTTATCCCAAAATGCTCATCCATCAGAGCTTCTGCTGTATCATCATATGTGTCGAAGACTGTGGCATTTTCCAAGGTAGAGAAGATTAAGTCACTGTTTTTAAGGTTTTTATCCGAAACATATTTGAATAAGCTTCCAAAATGGTTTTTAGTATTTTTGCAGTAATTCAACCAAGTTGCTTGCTTTGCTTCCTTTACTTGTTTTTTATACTGATTTCTGATTAAAACGTATGATTCTCTATACAGTTGACATCCCATATTTTTCGTGTGCCTCTTATATGCTGCATTAACTCTGTTGCGCAGAATTCTCAGATCGTTATTATACCAATGTATCTTTGGTTTTTGTCTCCAATTTCCATAAGTGAAACATTTCTCCATTAAGTTAGTCAAATCTGCATAAAAGCTTTCCATCCAATTATCAAGATCTTCCTGTGAGTGAACTTCCATCAAAGATGCCATCATATTCACTTCTCTTTGTTTCATTAACTTGTTAAACTTTACAAAGCTTTTGTTCTTTGTTTTAAACCTTTTCAAGTTTCTCGTTATTGGGTTCAGATTAATTTTGAATTTAATATATCTATGATCACTGTGTGAATAGGTGTCTGTATCAACTACCCAAGAATCCAGGTAGTCAGCGACAAAAGAACCACAAAGCGTTAAGTCAGGACGTCCCCTTCTATTATCTTGAATATATGTATGCGCTGCAGTTATATCATTCACAATTGTCAAGTCATTAGTTGATATATGCTCCATTAATACGTCTGCTCTTTCGTCGTCTCTTGCATAACCCATTATTTTAAGCTGTACGTTAAAATCTCCACCAAGTAAAACCCTTGAACAGTCTGGAAAATGACTCGACCACTGTACAAAATCTTCATTTAAGTCTCCCGAAGGAGCTGAGTATTGCGAAGCTATATTTATTACTGAACCTTCCACCATTAAATTTACAAAAACTGTGTTATTTGTGACCAGTGATCTAGCAGTAGGAAAATCATTATTAGTTTTAATTAAAGCAGCAGTAAGATTAGCAGAGAAAAGAATTAACCAGTTATCTGGAATGCCTACGGCAATTCCATTGTTGGTGTAAATATCCTGGCAAAGAACAAAATCAACATTATTATCCAATACATAATTAACCAAGGTATCTGTTGCATCTTTACAATGGTGAAGATTAATTTGAACAAAAGTAATACAGCCGGAAGCACCCTGGGCACTAAGGGTGCCCTTATAAGCGCTTAGGGAGAGTCTTATCCCTGTAAGCCTGGAAAGCTGGACAAGTCGGGCTATCAGCACGATGTGTTGCGTCCACTCGCGAACCCTCAAAATAGCAGTTACTACAAACCTCTTTGTTTGATTTACAATCTTTTACGTTATGTTCGTCTGAACACTTCACACATCTCAAATTGCCCTTACAAGAACCTGCCATATGGCCATACGATTGACACTTAAAACATCTGGTTATAGACACAAACTCAACTACCCTGTAGCGATCATAATCAATACAAATTCTTTTAAATGACATCAAAAATTCTTTACTTTCCTTGTCCATATCAAGGAGCCAGTTATGTCTTCCCGCCTTTGTAACAGTTTTCCTTATTATTGAGAAATCATGAGCACTCTTCCCCAAAATTTCCTCTACGGAATTCTTCGTACCGGCATCCAAATCTGAGCTGCGCATGCGCTCTCGCAGGCCTCTTAACATATCTGAATCCATATCATTCTCTGATAAAATTCTTTCCACTGAATCCCTAATCTCTTCCTCACCAACCTCTTTATCCACGCTCAATATGAGAACTCTTTCTCGTCGTCTCCTTGGAACACTAACAGTAGATTTATCTTTAATTACATCACTCGTCATAAGGACATTCTTTAACCTTTCTGTCTCTGCCTTATTCTTTACTTTCAAAATAACCCTTCCATTCTTAATAACTATAATATCGTCCACGTTAACATCTTTCGCCGATTCCTTACAAGTAGTCCTTATCTCCTTCCTGATTTCCTCCACATCATGTTCATTAGCTGTTGTTACTATTACTGCATGATCTTCCTTCCTATGTACTGTCCGCTGCTGCCTCTGAATCTTTGTCTGCTTCACCTCATCCGCATCTCCTGTCGACATCCTAGCAATTTTACCTGCCAAATCTTCAAGTATCTTCCTATTTTCCTCCATATTCTGCAGCTTAGTCTCGTTTACCAGGTTAGTCTTAAATGCCTGTACTGCTCGCTGAGCCGAATAGTCCATACTCTTCTTCAGAATAGTCATGGCCACCGCTGTAATTCTTCCATTACCAGATCTCTGGGATTCAATCCACTCATATATAAACGTATTAATCATCATTAACGCATTAGGAAAATCCAAACGATCAGCCTCCTCCACTATATTAGCAAATTCCTCCATCTATATAAGTTTCACCGACACTAAAAACCCCCAAAGCTACCTCAACCACAAATCCGACAAAACCACTAAAGAACCGATTAACCGACGGGACTGATCCAATAACCCGGTGACACCCTGCAAATCAAATTCACTTCCAACACAACAACTCACTGTACATGTGACCTCACCAAAGTGACCAGCACAACAGAAAGGCCCCAAATACCCTAGACACGTATCCAAAAACACAAAACTCAAAATGCAAGAACTCTAAACTCATAACACACGTGACCTACCAGAAAAAATATCGTGTGAACAAGTCACGTGAAAACACTAAAGCACTCCAAGACCAACTACAAACTATCCCTCCAAGACAAAGCACTCTATTACACGGCTCATTACACTGACCACTCAAAATAGAAGCACTCTAAAGCATTAAACAGAAGCAGCAAAAAACAACACAACTTAACTCTACAAAATGGCTAGGTAAACAAAGGAAACGCCCGCCGGAAAACGGAAGACAAGAACGTTAATAACTCAATAAATACTGAACTCAGAAAAGCAAAAATGAACTTCAAAGAGAGGTAAACTAAATCTTAATTCATATTAAACGGCAAAAAAAAACAAAATTACAAATATATTTCAAATAAAAGGGACTTAGCGCTAACATTAGGACTCCAAATGAAACAAGATTTCACAAGTATCTATAATTAAACTAAAAATTACAAGTTAAACTGTGAAAACTTAAAAAAGCAGCGGTCGGTAAGACCGCTATCAGCAGCAGTGTTGAATTCAGACTTTTTCTCCGGGAACGAATTTGGGAGCTCTGAGGGAGGGAGGATGCAGTATGGAGTTCCACGGAGGAATTTGCACTTTTAGACTATTACAAAATACAAAAATTTCAAGTCTTCCAGGGGTGGGAAGGGGTTGTATTCCCCCAGGTTACCCCTGAGCCCTGAATTCCTCACTTAATGGTTATATCGATTAAAACATGTTGTGACGTGTTCAAAGTAGAGTTTGGTGTGTTTTTTGTTGTTGTTTGCTCGTCGTTTATTTAAATTATGATCTATGTCTATAGTGTCTGTTTTAATTATTTTCGAACTCTTTGTTATTTCATGCCTTATTAATTGTTTTATGTATTTTATTTTACTTGTTATTCTAAAAATTATATATCTTGAAGTATGGAGTGGTACGAATGGGTCATTTCAACCACGTTCTGGAAGGAGATTTGAACAGTGGTTGAACGTTGTCTACGCATGTTAAAGACTATTTTTATAACTTTAATTTTAAATTATTTTTATCAGCTTATAGATCAAAAGTGCCTTTTAAGTATAAAATGCTGCAAAATAAAGATCTGTATTAAGCAACAAATTTCCCATATGTTGGAAGATGTTGTAAAAGGGATGCTCTTGTGAATAACTAATAGCAATTAGGATATCGATAGAACCAAGCTACGCCGTTTTTTAAAAGAAATTTTTTTAATAAAAACGCCATTTTTTTTGCATTTTTATTACTGTTTTTGCTGACATTCTTAGGTATGGTCACATCTCCCGGTCACAAAGCATACATTTCCTACACACAAGGGAGATTTGAACGGTTCTTAAACACTTAAAATAACAAGAGCAGAATTTTTGCTTATTATTTTAGAAAAACATGTATTTTCTTGCAAAGAAACCGTACTTTCTTTGCATATCGATTCCAGATTTGATCGATTCTGTAGACTGGATGCAAATGAAAATGTTTTAATTTTTATAAAAAGTGATTCAATTGTCCCCGTCTTCCCCTATATGTTTCTAAAATATTCCAGGTAACAAGCTGATTGTTGAAAACATTTCGTGTAACATTTTAAATTCCTTTACAGGACCACGATAAAAAAAAAATTCATTTGCATTTTAAAGTCTATAGACAGTTGACTGTACAAAACATTTTATTATCCTTAAGCATTTTAATACTTACCGAAATGTATTTATATATAATACTTAGGTACCCTACAGATATTATTGATTGAGAATAATAAATACAGTAAAGATAGCTGTTAAGCAGTGCCTCTGAAAAAAAAATACGAAAATATTACCGTATATAACGGGTTAATGAAATTTTATTTTGATAATTTTTTATACACATTCCAATTTAACTTAATTTTGGTACGCTATATAATATGTTTAATATCAGCAGTTAATAAAAAAGATTTAAATAAATTATTGTGCATAGGTGGTAACTGCTTCAAGTATGTTTCTTTGCGCATTAAGGTATCCGAACACCTTTAAAAGCCGATTTTCGGCCAAAATATCGATTTTTAGGTTTTGATATAATATAATAGCCGGACTCTTTATCTTTCCAAATCTGTTTGAATTTTGTTTATATCTTATTTAGAAGTCAAGTTATTGCCTTTTTAAAATTACTAAGTATCAGTATTTTGAAACCGGAAATATCGTTCTGCTCACCGGAAGTCAGCACGTTTTTCAATGCTATGTAAACCCAAAAGTAAAGAAGCAGAGAAAATTTTAAAAGAATTTGAAAAAGAAAAACAGCAATTGTTTTAAACAAAATAGATAATATAGTGTATAAATTGAGTAACATATTAAGGTTTGCTTTTCAAAATAAAGGTAAGATTTTGAATTATATCTTGTTTTTGCGCTTTCTGAAAATCAATTTTTTAACATTTTATGTTTACGCAAAACATCATAAAGGAAAAATTTATGGATGAATCTCTTTCAAATTTTTTTTGTATGCTTTGCAAAGTGCAATAAAGGGAATGAACTACACTCGTATCAGTAAGTGTATTAGTTTTTTTTAAATTATTGATAAAGTTTCCAATTTGCAATAAATTTTTAGTAATTTTTGCTTCATTACTGATTAACTTTCTATATAGTTTTAAATATTTGACTCACAAATATGGGAGTAGTTCATTCCCCAGAAAAAGTTTTAATAATTATAATAATGCTTACAAAATAAAAATATCTTGATTTAAAGTTGAGTTATGATGTTTTGCGGAAGTGATCTTTTTCGCTGTTTTTTGCTTATTTTTCCCCCAAAATATAAAAAAAATAATTTGAAATGTATAACTTTTTCTGTTTTATTTTACTTTTTTAATCACATCATGATATACAATGCAAAAAAAAGTCATATTTTAAAATAATTTAAATAAAGGCCCTCCGAAGGTATTCGATACCTTAAGCATATTACAGTATATCTCCATTATAAAAAAGACGTGTATAGAGTATACAGTTTATACGCAAATAACATCCTATTTTTTGAAGTTTTTGAGAAAAAAAATACTAATAACGCAAACGTTGTTCAAAGCCACAAAAATTGAAAAATATGCGTCATTGTTTTCATTATTTTGCAATAGCTTATGAAACAGAATTACAAAGACTTTGAAGTAGTGCTCCCGATGCGATACGTATATTAGTTATACGTTTAACCGATATACGTATAATACGTTTAAATGTACTAGAAACTGCTTCGGACTACGGATTAAATATTAACTTTAAAAAAATGTCCGTTTCTGCAACGAAACATCGAATTATTGGGTCGCATAGTTGAAAATAATACCATCGCACCCTCCCAACGAAAATTAAAGCAATCCACCATTTCCCGGATCCCAAAAATATTAAACAGTTGCAATCACTCCTCGGATTAACGGGATATTTCCGAAAGTTCATAGCACGGTACGCCTCTATCGCACATCCTTTGAGTGACCTCTTACCAAAATCTCCGACTTTTGAATTCTGTCCAGACCAGAGGCAAGCACTACACACGCTACGTGACCTTCTAACTCGTAACCCAGTTTTACATATTTTTGTACCGGGTTCGAACCTCGAAATGCAGACCGACGCTAGCAAATAGGGTTTCGGCGCAGTTCTCATGCAAAAGTTTTCGTACTGCCGCTTCTATCCGGTTCAATGTACAAGCAAAAAACATTGACTCAGGAGGAAAAGTTAAGAAGCTACGAATTGGAAGTCCTAGCAGTTAGTGAAGCACTCAAAAAATTCCGCGTCTATCTACATGTCTCTAGATTCCGTATCATTATGGACTGTCAAGTATTCCAGAAAACACTGGATAACAAAGAATTGACACTGAAAATTGCGCGTTGATCCATGATCCTACAAGATTTTGATTTCGAAACAGTACACAGACCAGCTACAAAAATGCAACATGTAGACTGATTAAGCAGATACCCCTTTATGAACATTACATACGATGAACTAACTCTAAAGATCATGCAAATGCAGGAAAAAGATCCAATTACCTCTAGCATTAAATCAACAGCAGCCGTCTTCATAGTGCGTAACAGCGTTCTATATAAAATTCAAAACGACCAAGATTTATTGGTGAACCCCGAAGCAATGCAGCTTAACATAGTTCAAGATATACACAATAAAGGACGTTTTTCTTCCAAAAAGACAGAAAAAAATCGCGTCTCAGAACATCTTTATTCCTAAACTACGAGAACTGGCACGCACGATAGTCACAAACTGTATCTCATGCATTTTAGCCTCACGAAAGTGGGAAAATGGGAAGGATTTTTGCACCCGATCCCTAAAGGCGATAAACCACTCGATACATATCGCTGTGTTTTTTAGGCCCATTCCCTTCTACAAATAAAAATTACAATCATCTGTTCACAGTGATAGACTCCTTCATGAAATTTGCCTGGATATATCTAGTCAAGCTCACATCGGCACGCGATGCATTAGATAAGCTCGAGTTGCAACAAACTTACATTTGAAAGCCCCAAACGCATAATCTCAGATACAGGACTCGCATTTAGCTCTACTGACTTTACAAATTATTGCAAACAGAAAAATATACAGTATCACCCAATCACAACCGGTATACCAAGACGGAACGGCCCGGGTCCGGAAAATAATAAATAGCACCACGTCAGCTACAACTAAATTCTCCCCATTTGAACAATTCACAGGTGTCAAAATGAAAAATAAAGATGACCTAATAATCAAACAGCTTTTAGAAGCTGAACACATTGAATCAGTAATACGAGATAAACAACAATTACGAGACGTGGCAAAAACAAATATTTTTAAACATCAAGAACAAAGCCGTACTCAGTACAATAAAATGCGAAAGTCTCCTACGACCTATAAGATAGGTGACCTAGTCACGATTCAAAGAACGCAGTTCGGCTCTGGTTTAAAACTCCGACCCAAATTTTTTGGACGATATAAAGTTAAAGCGGTACAACCGCATGATAGATACCAAGTTCAAGAAGTAGGCCAACACGAAGATGCAAACCTCACTTCAACGGCCAATGATTACATGACGCCTTGGACGAGATTTTAACCAGACGTGTTTACCAGCTAATTACTAATCGACGGTTTCATTCATACACACCCAGTTTCGCAGAGAAGGGAAAGAGAAAACGAAAGAAAAATATACGTGCATTCAAGATTATGTGAAGAGATTCTACTGTTCTGTTTATTATCAAGTAAAATGTGTACCGTGTTGCGATTTACTTTTTCACCAAACTTATAAGTGTGTCAACGTGTAATAAGGCTTGAGGTTTTTCTTTTTTTTCTTTTTTGTCAATCTATATACACAATTTAGTTTCGTTCTGTTTTATTTCTTTTTATTAAATCTTATGTGAATTGTGAAACTTATAAAGAATATCATCATACAGAAATGATGCAATTTTTTTTACCAATGCAACTCTAGTGCAACTTTTTTAGGGCGCATTGCATTGATTTTTTTAAAAAACAATTTGATGGAATTCAAGTGTGATTTTTATTTTTAAATTGCGTCATTGCAACTAACAGAAATAGTGTTTTTTTATTAATTTCTGATTAGAAAGACTATCTTCAGTGTTTTCTATATTATTTAGCCTTTTTGTGTGTGTGTTTCATCTTAGCACCAGTGAAAAAGAAAATCAACGGTTTAACAAAAATCATGTATGACTGGAAAAGGTGTTTTTTAATTTTTTCTAAAGACTACGTTTTTTACTCAAACTTCCCTTAGAACATTCATGAAATTTTTTTTTTTGACTTGACGATGACACCTGTTAGAGAATTCTTTTTTGACGAATTTAGGTGATTTTGATGACTGATGTGTACAATTTGTTTTCCAAGAAGAAAAATGACGAGAATATTGTGGGTTTTTTCATTCCCATATTCATAAGGCTGTGATCATTGCGATGATCACAAATGACGTATTTATATGAAGGCGGAGAAACATAGTAGTAGATGAAGACGGATGGTTCTACTTTTTCCCATAGTAAGTAGATTGAAGGTTGTCATTGTATCAAATATTTTTTATGTATATGTTAACTGTCTGAATATGTCGTTGTTGCTATGCAGATTGGAGGGTCGGTTTTTGTTGGATGTGCCGAGTGTCGGAATCGCAGAATGGAACTGTAGTCCGTAGCAACAGTGAGTGATACATTAGAGAGAAAATCAAGACATAGCAACAGTCTTAGTTCAGCAATAAATGGAGCTGACTAAGCGAAAGTTAGTATCTCCTTTGGTTGAAAATGGCGCGGACACGACATTAGTTTATTTGTCCATAATAGACTCAAGTCAGCATCTGTAAGTTATAAATTGAGAAACGAACGTACTGTGCGACGGAAAAATGGCAACTGTTATATCCCTAAATTGATTTTTCTAAAATATTGAATACTCGACCATTTACAGACTTTTAATGAAAAATTTTCTCACTGCATTTTACTCGGTTACAGCGCCACCTACGATTTTTCAAAAAAGACATTGAATACAAAAGTTACGTATTTTTTCCCGTGGAATCACAATTTGCAATAAAAAAAAGGGGGGTTATCTTTTAAGATTTCAAAGATGACCCCCGTATCCCCTTAGAGGCGCAGAGTTGGACGGAGCAACTTTGAAATCCTTAAATATATTTTTCAAAAATATTGAACATACATATTTCCGATTTTCAATCAAATGTATATTTTTATAAGTTGTATTAAGTTATTCGACCGTTTCCAGACTGTTCAATGGCAACGATTTTCACTGCATTTTGCTCGATTACAGCGCCATCTATGATTTTCCGAAAAAAAATTTCAGTACAAAAGTTACGCATTTGTCCCCGTAGAATCCGAATCTGCAATAAAAAGGGGGTTTATCATTTAAGATTTCAAAGTTACCTTCCTTTCCTTCCAGGTGGCTGAGTTGGGGAGAGCAACTTTGATATCCCTAAATAGGTTTTTCAAAAATATTGAACTTGCATTTACTGTTTTTCAATCTGATGTATATTTATCGAGTTATTCGACCGTTTTCATACTTTTGGACACCCTGTATATAGCGTGTGTGTCTCTATATTTCACTTTGCAGCCACAGCTACCCAGCGCAGACCACTGGTGTTAGTGTGTGGTAGTGGCATCGAGTCTCCCATTATACGCTATAGTGGTTGCATGTCGGTATAGCTGTAGGGGTGTAGAGGATAGGGTGGTTGAAAGAGGTAGACTGAGGGCAATTTCATATTTCGACCAAAATGTTCTAAAAAATGTTTGGAATCTTCTTCAACAGGAATTGGTTCATTCAACTTAACATGAACTAATTAAGATATAGATAACTAAGGTGATTTCGCGGTGAAAATTGAAACTAAACGATATCGCAGCACGTGCGTGGAAGCCTGCTATACAATGCTGTAGGCAGCGCCGGACGAGTGCCGGAGTTTCGTTTGGAAAGAGGTTCGTTCAGAACAAGCTGCGCGCCGAAAATGATTATTTTTTTGGAAACAGCAAAAGAAAGTTGCTGATTTCCGGGCAACGCCGGACAGGTCAGCTACTTGTTAAATATAACCTAAAAATACACTGTAATGCATTGATACACATCGTATTCTTATTTCTAAAATAACACGCCTCAAAAAATGAAGTTTTTCAGTAAAACGCGAGAAAGTTTTTAAGCATAAAATAAACTGTTTTTTATATTAAATAGATCAAGAAATAATTCAAAATTTTATATATAGAATTGAAAGAAACTTACATGCGATTTATATAAAATTTCATTATTAAATAATTGCATTTCATATAAATTAAAAAAATACATAATTCAGAACATAAACTAATTAATTAGTCAAGGATTGTGCTTATTATTATTTTTTTTCTTTTTGTAAAGTTTAAGGTTAATGAACGTATAGTTTTTTGAAAAGTGTACCTAAGTAAGCACTTCTTGAAAAGTGTACCTAAGTATTTCTTTCCATGCAAAAATACTTTATCATTTAAATAACCTTCTAAAAAGTAATTTTTTATAGAATAAATTTTGAATTTAGGCCTAAACAATTTATATAATCTATACCCATGGTAAAAAAGTCCTAAAATCATGTTATCTAAAATCTATGTAAATTTAAAATATGTGTTACTATTTACTATATTTTACTTTTTTCACTGGTTTTAGATACTTATAGTTAAGTTTGTTACCAGTAAATTATGCTTATTCATTCAAGCATTATTAAATCAGGATAATCTGAAACATGCTAAATATTTT
This sequence comes from Maratus michaelseni, assembly GCA_963931845.1. Lineage (NCBI taxonomy): Eukaryota > Metazoa > Arthropoda > Arachnida > Araneae > Salticidae > Maratus > Maratus michaelseni. The sequence continues at coordinate 149,625,048 of OZ007598.1, read as the reverse complement.
TGCATAATTTAAATTTTGTGATCGATAATCTTCACCCAAGTATTATATGTAATAGTTTGATGTTCATCCAGTTAAAAAATGACAGTTTTAGCATTATCTGTTTCACGTAGTTTAAAATTTGCTCATATCAGATAACATTTAGATTTTTCTCTCACAGTTTAACAGTCACACATTTGAAAAAATTTATTATTTTAATTTTTGTAAAATCCTTAGAATCATTTGCAAAAATTTGAAATTTCTAAATTCTATTTGATTTTTCTAAATTTTATTCTGATTTTTCTAAATTTGATTAAAATTTATTCAACTGTTTCTGTCAATGAAATTTTCTCCAGGGCAAACTGTTAACATTCTTCAGTCAGAAAAAGAGAAAAAAATAACTTTCTTTTTATACGTTATACGACCATCTGAATGAAATTTTACGGTATTTTACAATGAATGAAATTTTACACTATTTAAAAGAACTAGAGTGAAAGCAAAAGTTAAAATGCAACACTTTGACAGAAAACTTTAAAAAATAAACCTAACTATTTCCTAATTAAAACAAAATTTTGATATAATAGAACCGGCGAATCATGTAATAGTATAAGGAAAATAACCATCCTACGTTTTCAAAACAATAATCTTAAAAAACCTTGTGAATTCAGAAAACATAATATATAAATATTTTTCATCTACAAAATGAATAAAATCAAGTGATTAAATAAAAAAGTCCAACAGATTATAATGAAATAACTAAATCCATAATGAATCAACATAAATTAATAAGACTTACTAATTATTGTGTCAGGTTGGACCTATAATATAGTATTTCAGGTTGAAATTTCATATATATATATATATATATGAGCAGGACTTAAATAATTTATCTAATGCAATCCAAATAAAAAAAAAATATTACAGTTACTAAATAGCTCAAAAAAAAAAAAAAAAAAAAAAAAAAAAAAAAAAAAAAAAAAAAAAAAAAACAGATGAAGGGACATATATATATATATTATCCTTGGTATTATGGAGTTCCATGTGTACGTATTTTCACAGGTAAAAAGTTTCTGAAGTTGTAAATCCGATTTTGACTACATGTGAGTGAATTGTATCAGGCTGGATATCGTCTGGGTAGCTCAGTGGTCAGAGCATTTGCGCGTATAGCCCATGTCCCAGGTTCGAATCCAGGCTTTGAAACTTTCACTCTGTTGGAGAAAATTTATTCAACTTTGAACTCCGCCTATAATATATATGTAAAAACAAATTGATTTTTTAAAGCTTTTTATAGACCGTTATTTCTCGGTCGGAATGAAGTGACTTTTGATTCGCCGAGAGTTCGAATGGCATAAGACAATTCATGACCATAACAGAATAATCAGAATAGAAACGAACAGTTGTAATACAGCCTTCTCTTTTGTAAACTGTTTGAAACACAATGATACATATCTGTTAATGGCAATTGCAAACAAAAAATATATATATCACCGTTAATGTGTATGTTTAGCTACATTATTTTGTATGAAAATTTTACGTATTCATACATATAATTCTAATGTCTTTTTTTTTCTCTCCTTAGGAATTTGTTACTTACACGATAGAAAATATGATATGCAAAGTGTTTTTATTTAAAATGCCAAGGGAAACAACTTCTTCTATCACCTATAGGTTGAAAGTACCCAATTTCTTTACTCTGCCAGAATATGATGGCAGTTCTCTTGAAATAAACAGTCCATCTTTTGAGTTCGCCAATGCAACCTGGTGCTTCAGATTTAAACCACTAGAGAAAAAGAACACAAATACTAAAGATCGGATTAAGAAATTTGATATTTATCTAGTAAGGTTACATTTTAAAACGCGAGTGCAAACAATATTTCACCGTGTTATCTTACTGGACGCTGATGATAAGGAGTCTGATTATGAATATGATGGGCATGTTTTCGAAGAACTTGAACAGGAAGAAAAATGTCTAACTAATTTAAATCATGTTGAGCCTTTATATGATAGACTGACTTTTATCATTCATTTATTCGTATCAACCGAAATGGATGTTCAAATCAACAGAAAAGGAATCCGAGAAGACATTGAAATGAATGCAGACCTAATATCAGTCACTACGGATAGAGTTAAGCAAACATTTATATTCTTTGCACAAAACGGCATTTCTGAACAACATGAGCCTCTATCTGACTGGAAGTAATGGCGTAATATTCCTCAAATATTTCTTTCATATATCATTTATTCAATAGAAGGACATTATTTTTCAAAAGTTGACAGTATCAAAATTGCAATCTTGAGATAAGGCTGTTTTCAAAATGTAAGATAAATCCCCAGGACAGGGGGAAGAAGCTTGCAATGAAGTGGAAAATTTTTATGTCCCTTCATCTGTTTTTTTTTTTTTTTTTTTTTTTTTTTTTTTTTGAGCTATTTAGTAACTTTAATATTTATTTGGATTGCATTAGATAAATTAATTAATTCCTGCTGCGATTTTAAATTCAAAATTTAGACAAAAGCAACAGTTATACACAACGATGTTCTCAAATCATGCAAAAAAAAAAAAAAAAAAACATTCGTCTACATTGAATAGTTTTCAATAGTCAGTTCATTTGGTATGGTCGATCACTAACTCATCGCAAACGACATTTAAGATTAATTTTTAATAAAATAACACCAATATCTTCCACATATAAGTGTGATCTATTATTAGTCATTGAGAAAATCTGTAATTTATGTTTTTTTTAAATTCATCTGTTTATTTCTAGAACAGTAGCTCAGTGAAAGCACGTGACACACTACATGTCCAAGGCTCGCTTTACAGATTTGACAAAAATTCATTCAACCTTTCACCAATGATTTTCCCCATAGGCTATAATATAACGGAAATACTTTGTGTGTCCCTGTAAATGAATGATAAATGCTATACACTCTATATTCTGCAGTAAGCGTCTTGTAGTGAACATTTGCAAAGCGCATCAATTTCATTAAGTTTGAAACAGTGTGACTCATAGATTTGAAATAGATGAATTCATATTCGTGCTTGCATTTATCGCATCTCGTGGCTATTATTATTTCATTGACTTCAAACAATTGTTGCTGTTACTTCTCATTGTTACCTTTCATTCCCACATTTTTACTAGGAAATTTCTTTTTATATACTTTCTTTTAACTTACATTTCTATATGCATGTGGCAGTCAAATATTGTGTCTCATTTTTCACCCACTTCCTGTTGACGTAAAGCTTTGAAATTTGGAATATAATATGTATTCCTGAGGGCAATATATGAATTGGACATTATTTTTTAAAAATTCGATCTCTAAGGTGTGTGTGTGTGGGGGGGGGGGGGGGTCAACGTTGGTCCAAAACGTGCATTTTTCCCATAGAAATAACGTTTCGACTGTTTCTCTCTATATAAAAAAAAGTAACCACCGCCGCACTCGCAGCCTCAGCCGCAGTCGCAGCCGCTGTCAATGAAGATTTTGTGCCTTGAAGTCTTTCTCAACCAATATACAGAAAACTTTTGCATATAAAAATTTAAAAATTGGTAGTTTTATAAAGAAATGTTTGATAAACACGCTGAAGCAGACAGTTTTCAAATCAAATAATTATTTTAAGAGATATTTAATATTAAATTTGGTCGAAATAGTTGTCTTAAAAAAGTTTTATAGAAACGAAAACTATGCTCAGGAATTTAACCATAATTTATAAGGATATAGTTGACAATCTTGCGGTGTGCAGACTGCAATTATTTTTTTTTAATTTGAGTAATTTTTTGAAGTTATATTTCAATTTTTTATTCAAAATTTTCATTATTTTTTTAAAGATTATTCCATATTTCATAAATTCCATTATTTGAATTGTTGCCAATTTGTAAAATAGCGCACATAATAATATTCTCTTTCAATTAAGAAATGTATTTACACGTGACTATTAAAAACAGAAATAAAACTTTAAAATAATAATTAAATGATAATGTGTTAAAAGCAGTAAATGTAGAAAATGATGTAATGAAAAATAAACTTGCGCGTGAATATTAAAAAGAGAAATAATTAAATTATTATGCGTTTTCAAAGCATTAAGTAGGGTAAGATGAATTTATTTCGACAAAATATTTTACCTGTTATTGCAAATTTTAAAACAGCGTAATTAATAATATTTCCCTTCAATTATAAACTATATATTTACGTTTAATAATTACGTTTAAATCGACGAAATAACTAATAAATTTGTAAAATATAATTAAAAATACAGATAAACGTTGAATTAAATATCACTCAATGACATAACTAACACGCGTAACGCATCTGATGTCAATTGAATGCGACGCCACAGATATGCACTTTTGGCTTTAAAACCTATATTTTGGCGACAGTTCATTTCTTTTATAGAAAGTAGTAGACGGGATAATGGAGAAGTACCCAATTTTTTATAGCATCGTTATAAAATTTCCTGATGCAGCGACATTGCTTACTTAACCATTTTGCACAAGTTGATTTTCAAATGTTTAATTAATCTTATTTTATTAATCACGAAAACAGTTGTTAGCTGTTTCGACAGCAGTTGGTTCGGCCTTAAAATCTCTCTGTCAAAGAAAAATGAATGGAAACCCGATTACAGCAGATAGTCACTGGCCGTTTAATTGTAATTCAATCTTCCTTAATCGTTTTAGAGTTGATCAAATCAGAGTGTTTTTAAAGTTAGCGGTGTCAGAACGGGGGTTGGCAAGCGTAGCTCGTAGGGAGCAGTGCCTCCTAGTAATTAAAAAAATAGCTCCATTGCTGCAACATTCATCCATTTTCACCACATTGTTACCCGCATCATTATGACGTCAGCATTGAGCAACGCACACATTTGTGCTTTATAATTGACTTTTTTGTGATTTTAATGAAAGTATGTTCTTTTTTTTTTTACATTTAATTATTTTTCATACAAAGATCTAACAAACAATTTAGAACAAACATAACGAAGTAAAAATTCAATTTTCAGCAAATACTGTTGATAGCCGATAATGTATGCGAATTCTTTCGCACAGCTTTCTATATGATCTATAGAAAATTAAGCGCCCCAGTAATGCACTAAATATTAGTTGTTTAAAAAATGCATTATCACAGCTCAAAAACCTCTTCCGACAACTCCACTTCCTCATGATCAATCTTGTAGCGAAACTCTCTTATGTTTATCTGTAAATGAAACATAAATACTTCGCACTCCATAATGTACAGAAAACATGTTGTAGAGCACCGTAGAGATTCATATCAAATTCATTATGTTTGAAGTAGTTTAACATCCTTCTAGTATACTCTGCAAATAATTTTTCCCCTTAGATCACAAAGTATTAGAATTTTTGCTGCAGTTTTGTAAACGAACTATAAATGCTAGCTAAACTCTATATAAAGCCTATTATAATACACCTCTGGGTTGCATATAAATTTCATTAAATATTTGAAGTATGATGAGTGTTTCATTATGTTCATTGAAATGTTCCACAAGCGATTTTCATCCATAATTCTTTTGTATGACTTTTTAAACAAACTATAAATACACACACTGCATTTTAAATAACAAAAAAGCTACTGTCAACTTCAATAATATACATGGTGTCCGAAAAGTCTGGAAACGGTCAAATAACTCGAGAAATATACATCGGATTGAAAAACGGCAAAATGGATGTTCAATATTTTTGAAAAATCTATTTAGGGATATCAAAGTTGTCCCCCCCAACTCTGCCCCCTTGGTGGGAAAGAGGGGCAACTTTGAAATCTTAAAAGATAACCCCCATTTTTTTATTGCAGATTCGGATTCTACGGGAAAAAATACGTAACTTTTATATTTAACATTTTCTTCGAAACATCGTAGATGGCGCTGTAATCGAGTAAAATGCAGTGAGAATTGTTACCATTGCAATGTCTGGAAACGCTCGAATAACTCGAGAAATATACATCAGATTGAAAAACGGAAATAATGCATGTTCAATAGTTTTGAAAAATCTATTTAGGGATATCAAAGTTGCCATTTTCCCAAAATATTAAACACGTATTTTTCCGTTTTTCAATCTGATGTATATTTCTCGAGTTATTCGAGCGTTTCCAGACATTGCAATGGTAACGATTCTCACTGCATTTTACTCGATTACAGCGCCATCTACGATGTTTCGAAGAAAATGTTAAATATAAAAGTTACGTATTTTTTCCCGTAGACTCCGAATCTGCAATAAAAAAGGGGGGTTATCATTTAAGATTTCAAAGTTGCCCCTCTTTCCCACCAGGGGGCAACTTTGATATCCCGAAATAGATTTTTCAAAAATATTGAACCTCCATTTTACCGTTTTTCAATCCGATGTATATTTCTCGAGTTATTTGACTGTCTCCAGACTTTCCGGACACCCTGTATATAAATTGCATTGCAATTCGAGTATATTTACAAGAGTTAAAGCACGGGCAGACAGTAGACATACCAAACTAAATCATAAGCACTTTTGAACTATGTTGGAAAGTTGTGAAAACGATGTTGGAAGTCGGAAGTAATAGTTTAATAAGGTTAAACGACCATAGTTAAACGACCCTACTTTACAGATGTCTACAGACAAAACTATTGGTCAGGAAGTTGTGGAATTTTGTCGAGGAAATAATGAAGGAATGGAAATTTGCTTAAGCGAAAAAAAAAATCTTCATAATTTTGCCACCAGATGGCGTTTTTAATGATTTACACATTTACAATAGTTTACATATTAAATTGCAACAAAATATGTTCCACATGATGGCCATCATTTTCAGCTACTATCTGGAATCATAAGATAGCATGTTCCACAGTTGCCCGCAGTGTGTTCTGGGAAATGCTAAAAGCATGTCCCGAAAAGAGTTTTGTTCAACATGTTTGTTGCAATTAAATTTGTAACCTATCGTAAATGTATGCTAAATGTGGAATTCATTAAAAAAAGCCTCTGGTGACGAAATTGTGAACTATTTATAGGTGCGTTCGTAATTATATAAATACGTAGCACCTATTGTCGTCGCTTGGTCCGTCCGTCTGTCCGTCCGTCTGTCTGTCTGTCTGTCCATCCGTCCGCATATAACAACGCAAAAACTACCCAACCGAATGGTTTGAAATTTATATATTATCTTTGCAGAATTTTGTCGAGACATTTCAAATTTTATTAAAATCGAATCAAAACTTTAATAAAAATATTTATTAAGAAATTTGAATTTTTTTTTTAATCGGTGCTTTCTTGTTAGAGGAGCTTCCGAAGTTTAATCGTCAAGCGACTGAGATACTTATTCTATTACAGAAATTAATCTGCAGACGATATCATTCATTTCACAGAATTAAAAATCATCAACATCTAAATATTTATATAGCTACCTACAGTACGAACGCACCTCATTTGTCACGTTTGACGTACAATTTCCAGCTTGTTTTTTTTTTTTTTATTAAACAACTTCCCATTCCTTCATTATGTCCTTCACAAAATTTCACAACTTTCTGAGCAATAGCTTTGTCTGTAGACAACTTTAAAGTAGGGTCATTTAATTAAGGACACCCTGTATTTAGAATGACGGTTTAACAGGATATTTTAACAGCTGCCGTTATATGCGGGATGATGTTTTAAGCAAGTGACTGTTTAACAAGGTCTTGCTGTTTTTTTGTATTTCTACATGTATTTCTTAAACATATATTTTGTTTACTTAGATATTATTTTTATACTCCTTATTTTTGTAGGAATTATATCTCTAAAGCAGGGATTAAAAGACGTGCTTTTAAACGGACAAGATCACAATCTAATGTTCAATGTCGGGGATAAACAATTTCGAGCACACCAAGATATTCTGCGAGCACGTTCAGAAGTATTCCGCTCCATGCTGAGTCACGATGCTGAGCTCGAAAAGAACAGTGGTGTCATCAAAGTGACTGACTGTGACCCTGAAGCCTTTGGACAGCTTCTTTGCTATGTTTACACTGGACAAGTAGATACTATACATGCAAATAATATGTTTGGCTTGTATTATGCAGCCCAAAAGTATAGACTGGCTGATTTGAGAGAAGAATCTTGCAAATTCATTAAGAAATCCCTGACTGCAACTAATGTGTGTAAAGCACTCGAGCTTGCTACGAAATACTTTGACGCAAGTTTTTTAGATTGCGTTTCGGAATATTTCATCAATAACATAGATGATATTTTACCAACAGTAGAATGGCAGTTATTCATAGGTGAAAACTCAACGGTAGCTAATGAGCTGTTAATAAAATCTCGCAAAAAGGTAAGGATGATTTTTTAATTATTTTAGTTAATAATATATGAGGGGGGTTAGAATGACAGTGGAGTAAGTCAAAAATGTGAAAAATCTAGATAAACACAGTTTTACTGAACGTATATTAATTTCTGTTCAGGCGACAGTCAACTAAGTCATAGTTCACTTAGGGAGTCGCTAAGGGGCCAAACAAGTTGGACCACTTAATGCAACGGCAATACGACAAGTTTCACAAAACTTTCATTACTCAAATTACTCCACTGTCATTATAACTCCCTTATATGACACACATCTGTATTTAGTAACATAAGATCTAAAATAACCTTTTACAAAAAATATAGTAAATATACCAGGGTAACATTGAATTTTTTTTAGACAGTGGCAGATGACATACGCTTAAATAAAACAATATTGTTGTATATTTTAATTTGAAATTTTTTATGTCCTCAGAAGATAATTTGTGGCAACAGTTCCAATTTATCTATCATAGAATAAATTTTGGAATAAGAGAAAATAAAGTTGATGTCAGAGCATTATCGAGGTATTATTTTGTATGATTTTAAATCGGGGATAAATCAAGAAGAATGCTTACAGAGTCTACAATTATCATATGCAACTGAAGCTCTATCTCGTGCCACTGTATTCAGATGGTTTACAGAATTTAGAAGAGGTTGGCATTATCTTCTGGTCGAAGAACACACAGGAAGACCTTTGTTAGCTGTAGTTCCAGAAATGCCGTACGAAAAATGCTAATCGATGCTAATCGCTGTACCTACCAAATGATACAGAAGGAGCTGATGATCCGCAGTTATACATATAATTATTCATTAAGAACTGCATACGAGAAAACTTGTTTGTCGTTGTGTCCCCCATAATTTACCAGAACGCCATAAAGCGAAGCGTGTCAGAATCAGTAAAGAAACCCTAAAATTACTTAATGATGGTTTGAACCACATTATTTCTAAAATCATAACTGGTGATGAGACGTACGTATCTTTATTTTTCCATGTTCCACGACGTCAAGAAATTAAAGTGTGGGTAAAAAAGTGAATAAAAAAAGTAAGTAAAAGAAGATAAAGTTAACACCAAACAAACGACAGTGAAAAGACAACGAGCAATTAAATAAGTAATTTGTGTCATGTTCTTTAGAAGTATAAGGCTGGTCAAAGCTATAAAGCTAGAGGTACAGAAAACAGATACAGCTAACTGATACACCACTAAGTGTCTTCCAGAAATCCTTCAAGAGGTGAATGTTAGGCAACTCATGCTTCACCATGACAATGCATCTTCAGAAAGGATTACAGTTGAATTTCTTTAACTAAAAAACGTCAAAGTGATAGAATATCCTATTCTTCGGACTTTTGTGTATATGACTTTTGGCTATTTTCTAATCTAAACAAAATTACTGGTCGTCGTTTTGATTACAATGATGAGATTTATGAGGCTATAAAGCTTATTTTTCATCTATTCCAGAAATGAATGGCATTAAACATACAAATGTGTATTGATCTTAGAGAGAACTACTTTGAACACTCCTAAGAGTTGGTAAGCTTAACTCTAATGCTTTCACTCTTATCACATATACAATAACTGCTAAAAATCGCATAACATGTACCATTTAGCTGTCAAAAATTTCAGTGCGACCTTCGTATAAGAAAATTAGACAAAACCAAGTTTAAGTAAATTTAAGTATTTTTATTTCTAAATAGCTTATTCTATATTTCTATTAATATTAATATGCAGTATCCTAAAATGTGTTCTCGATTTAATACTACAGGCAGCGGAGGAAGAACGATTTTCTTATCGACAGTGACACGCATTATTGCTATCTACTTATAATAAAAACCGAAGGCAGGAAAATGTCTGTAACCATTCCGGGAGGGACTCTGGTCTGCGAATCTACCGTAATTAAATGCCATGTTAGGCTTAATGAAAAATCTATGCTAACATATGACAGCTTACAACTAAATGATATTATCTTCTACTTGAAATCATGTCTGATCAGCATATTTTTCCTATAAAACATGTATATATATCCTATTATAATGTTTTAAGTTCTCAATTAAAAATCCAGATTAAACATCGCCATCGGAATCCCAGATATAAACAAACGAACACTGTTGTGAACAATATTATTTTGGTGCCATCTACCGGCTTTAAAATGTACTTTTCTACGATACAAAACTTTCAATAATAAAATCTTCATGCTGATTGTTTCTATGAAGTCTTACGAAAATGGAACGCAGATCAACAATCCGTCATTTTTGACGGAGGTTATATACTAGTATGAATCATAATACCGTTTAGTAAGTAACCGAAACATATAAATGACTTCAAAATTACGCATTCGAGTTACTTTTAATATTTTGAAAGGAAAAAGTATATGTACTGTTTATCTAATTCGTATTAAAGTTAATACATTTTTATTCGCTCTGTTTAATACATTTCGTTTTCTTTCTTTTCTTCATTCAACCTGTCTTCCGAAGAAGATTTGTAAATATATAATATCGAAGACAAATACAAAAATTACCGACGCCGAAAATTTTACAAACAATTTAGAACAACATTGAAAAATATTAGCTGTGTGCGAAACATTATCTATAGATATTCATCTGATTTACTTATATTGAAATATTTTGTATCAAAGTATTATAAGAAATTTGTAGCGACAAAGTCTATTTCTTTTAATATGGAGTTAAAAAAAAATCGTCGACTAGTACAGTTAAAGTAGCAGGGCATGTTGATGTCATAATGATGGAGAAAAGACCGTCTCTATTGATTTCGCTCTTATCGCATATACATTAACTGCTAAAAATCGCATAATCTAAATCTTTACTTTCTTCTTATATACGTAAGAAAAAATATTGGAATCGAGAATGTTTTCGGGTTCAGTTTTTTGATGGATTTTCATGTTTTGGAATGTCCTGAACACGATTTAACTATTTTTGGAAAATGTCCGTCTGTCTGTTAGTCTGTGTGTGACCACAAATTTGTTGCCGCTCTATCTCAAGATCTAATGCATAGATTGTGATTTGGTTTGTATGTATACAACCCAACATGTGGCGCTGGTATGTTGCATTTTCCATGATTTCCGGAACATCTATATCACAAGAACTAATGGACATAATTTCATCAAACTTCATAATCTGTTAGACCTTGACATAAATTAGGTTTTTGTACATATATATCACAACAGGTGGCACTACTATGCTGTATTTTTCGTGATTTCCATGATAGCTATATCTGAAGAACTCGTAAACGTAATTTCATCAAACTTCAGATGTTGTTAGGTCTTCACATAAATACATGCTGGTTAGGTTTGGATGTATATCTCCCGGCAGGTGGCGCTGCTATGCTGTGTTTTTCACGATTTCTACGATAGCTATATTTCAATAACGAATGCACGGAATTTCACCGAATTTCATATTTAGTTAAACCCTGATATAAATAGATGCTGATTATCTATTCTATTCTAAATTTAATGTGAAGTGATAATAATTGTCTGAACACTTATTGTTGAGCTACTTGAAAATTAAACAAGAACGAAAAATCATGCGTCAAGCATAGATTATGTAACACTTTCCAACGCTTCCAAAATAATTTTATAAATCATTACCGTTTAATAAGCTAAAAGATAACATCTAAGTAAACAATTTGGAAAACGCATAACATATTTAAAAACATAATTTCAGGAATTTCCAACATATACAATATTCGGAAAAATATCCGAATACTTTTATTCAGCCCTGTATAGGACCTATAGATCTGTATATATACTACATAGGATGCTAAATTTTAGTTCAGTTACGAAACGCGTAACACAGTTTAAAATTCTCCTTCTGGAGTTTCTGTCAATAAACGGAAATGTGTTCGCGAACTTTTGTGCTTCCCTGTATAGGATCTACAGAATTTATACACACCACGTAATAAATAAAAAGTGAGTTAATTTTAAAATCGCGTTCAGTAATTTAAAACGCACTTCCAGGAATTATTGTTAACAGACAGTAGAGAATTCTTTTGTGTGTCCCTGTAAATGAACGATGACTGTTATACACACAATATTCTGTAGTAAACCTCTTGTAATGCACCTTAGTGATATATATAAATTTCAATGCGTTTAAAATAGCGAAACATTACTTAGATAAACCGCAGACGATTTTTCTCCATAGACGTAATGTAACGGAATTCTTTTGACTGTCCCTGTAAATTAACTATAAGTGCTATGCACACCCTATTCCATTTTAAGTTTCTTCTGATACACCTTAATGATATATATCAATTACAATGTTTTTGCAATTGTGTAACATCATTAAAATAAACCGCAAATGATTTTTCCCCATAGAGCGTAATGTAACAGAATTTTTTGAGTGTCCCTGTAAAAAAACTATAAGTGCTACACACTTCAGTTGAAATAGGGAACTTGCTATAGATAACGACAATAACATATAAAAATTGCAAGGCAATCCGACCATATTTACGGGAGTTAGAGCACGGACAGACGGCCAGACGGCAGACGGCCATACGGCCAGACAAACCGAAGTCATAAACACTTTTCAACTAGGTTGGAAAGTGTTAAAAACAAACCTGCTTATTTAAATTAATTTTATTTTTACATCTATTCGAACAGCATTTTGTCGCTAAACTGAAAGCTATATCAACGAAAAGACAGATTTTTAAAATTTTATTTATATCGCCATAATCAGTATAATGAATTTTGCGTTGACATTTTATTATTTATTTATTTATTTATTTATTTTTAGGATTTACATCATAGCAAGATAGAAAAATCAAAGGACTGTGAAATATCTTTGACTGAATTGCCAAGTGGAGTCGTTTCTTCTGTCAGCTATACATTGAAAGTACCCAATTTTTTTACTCTGCCAGAGTATGATGATGGCGATTCATTTATTCTATTCAGCAATTCTTTTAAATTCGCAAATGCAACTTGGTATTTTCGATGTAAGTCAAGAAACAGAAAGGCCCGTAAGGAAGGAGAGAGGATGAAACGTTTTGCTGTTGGTATAATAAGAGCGGATTCAGAAGTACCGGAGCAAATAATGTTCTACAGAATTGCAATATTGGGCACTGATGATGAAGAATATAAATCAAACGAGGGTGGTTATTTTTTTGATAACTGTAAAGTGAAATGGAACATGATTTATATTACTGCTGACGACCCTTATTACGACAGACGTGAGAACCTGACTCTGATTATTCATTTATTTCACATGGAACCTGTTGAAGCGAATGCAGATCAAATGACCCTCGCCACAGAAAAAGGTAAAGAATATACTCCAATTAATATAATAAAATCACTTGTTAACGTTAAACTAAAGATGTAATTAATGCTTAAAGTGATAAAAACATTATGCAAAAAGGCTTAAAAAATACCTTTTAATGTAAAAATGACATTTTTCGTACGTGCCAACGGCAACTTCTTCAACATCAAAAATGATAAATAAACTATTTTCGCAAAGTTAAAAAAAAACAGCGCAGAACACATCAAATATGACAGAAGAACCACAACTTTGGCCAGACTACATAGGCAGATTGATTTCAAGAATAGTAAAAAAAAAAAAAAATCCATCAAGAATTTATTCCGCATTCATTATCTGTGAGCCAATAGATATATACTAGGGGGTTCAGCCCCCTACTCGCCAACCCCCCGTGAATTGCAAAGCAATTCACATTGCGACCGCTACGCTGTCCCAACTCGCTTTGCTCGCTCGCCCCTTTTTATTTTCTAGTAATTCTATCCGGAATAAGTACTACAATAAATCATTTGAACATATGAAATTGACAATTTTTTTAATGTAAAAAAGTAATTGAAAATTTCGTCGAAAACACAACTTAAAATGCATTTAGTTGATGCTACTAATGGGCATATAAATCATTTAAATACTATCAAAAAAGGATCTCGGAAACATAATTAGTTTAAAACTTATTTCACTTATAATATTGTACAGCACGGCTTAAATTCATTAAAAAAGAAAAAAAAAAACACTACGTGGTAGGAAGATAGTTTATCATCAATGATTGTTTAAATTTCGTTCGACATTTTATTATTATAATTGATTATAGATTTTTGCAAAAGAAATTATTTTTACTTCAATAAAACAGCAACAGATGGCAGCAGAGGCATTCTAGAAAGTTTATATTTTATTATCTCAGATTTTTTGTGTGAGTGAAATTCGTAAATAAATTCTAAATAAGAGTTGAGAATTCATTTCAAATTAACAATGTTACTCATAATTAAAATGAGGCATCATCTCAGACGCTTTGGATTACGTTCATGTTATTTTTTATTTTTAATAATTGCTAGCTTGACACTGACCGCCTTATTGGAGGCGGAACTAACACAATATTGTCTGTTCATTGGTCTGAGCTCTGGAAACTACGGTGGTTGCCAACGATAAGGTAGAAATTCAGCCCTATTTCCGCGCCACGTTAGACAAATATATATATAGAGATTTGCGAAACGAAAACATATACAATAAATCAACCTGTTTTGAATTACCTAAAATTTGGCACGACATGATTTATTAATTAATAAAGCAACAAATAAAATAATAATTTTCACGTTTACAGTTTGACCACATTGAGCACCTGCTTGCATTATTACACTTGATCTCGTGATTTGTGTTTATCATTTTCAAAACTTTTGCAAAAATAGTTTATTTATCATTTATGATCTTGAAGATGTCGCCGTTAGAGCGTATGAAACATGTCATCTTTATATTAACCCTTTTTATCCTGACGGTACTTATAAGTACCACTTTAATAAAACACCTATATATTCGTAATATGACCGTTTTCCCTAACGGTATTCACAATGGCAAAAAGTAGTGTATTTCGGACAGCAGGCAGGAGAGGGCAAATTCAAGCACATATCCTCTTTCTTTGCATTGTAGGGATTTTACATTTGCCACGCTACATTCGAAATCCATTTCGCAATAGAATTGACATGCATGTTGTTCTTCATTTGAGTAATTTTAGTGGTTTATTACCGGTTATTTAGTATTATTATTTTCTATACTCTACAGGTGAACATTTCCTATATTTTATTTGAAGTTTACTATTTGAATTTTACTATTTTATTTTATATCATAGGGTAAAAAATTTATGGTGGTTACAGTTGCATAATTAACCACTAAAACACTATAAAAATTATTTTCCTCTTTCCTATGTTTATTCTGCACCAAAACTTATCCAATGATGCAAAAATACAATTAAAAAGTAGCTGGAAAATTAATTCAGGATATAAAGGGTTAAAATGTATTTTTAGGCCTTTTGTGTAATGTATTTATAACTTTAAGAATTAATTACATCTTTAGTTTAAAACATTTTATTCTATGCTTATCTTCACAGATAAGGTCATTTCAAAACACATAGGAAATTAATTTAATGTCGTTCTGTATTAGAAATTATACAGCCCTGGACGAAATTATAAACTCAGAAAATTTTCAATTTGTTTAAATTATAATATAAATAATCTTAGTTTTACATTAATAAAATAACGATGAATATTTAAAAAAATACATCTAAATTTAATATAACTCATAAATAAAATGGAGCAAATAATTTAAATAAGAAAATACATAAAAAAAAATATTATATGCGAGACTTGGACAAAATTAAAAACTCAAGTTATGAATTTCTGTATTCTGGTATTTTTGATCTGAAAAATTGCATTTTATGATACGAAACTAATAAATGGAATCATTAGGGATCAATACATTAAATACATCGATGATTTTCTTTAAATTTTTCCCCAAAAAGATGTGTAATTTTAATGTAGCACATGACTAAACCGAAAACAGTAAATTACTGAGTTTGAGAAATTTAGCATAATTTGAATCCTGGTGCTAAGTATTAGTGGACACATTCAAAACTGAGTTGGGCCGCCATTTTTCTGAATTACTTCGAATATGCGACTCAACATAGATTGAACCAAGACTCCCTTATCATAGATCAGACTTGACAATCCGGAGAAAGTCTAGGGGAGAAAATGTCGGCGGTAATTGCCAACTTATTCATTGACTTTCTCCGGAAAGTATCGCCGCCAGGTGGATACTACCGATACTAGTTCATAAGCAAATGCATAGAACAAATGGAGCTGTGAAAATTTCGTGTCGTAAATACTCCTATTACTGACGATTGATGGCGCTAGTAAGCAGGACAACCATGCGGTCAAAGGAAACTTGCTGATTGTGAGGCCTGATACTATGATAAGGAGGCCTTGGATTGAACAAGTTTGCTCAACAATACTGCTCCATTGACAATTCGTTTCATGCTGAAAGTATAGCCATTTTTAAATCATTTGTGCTTTGATATTGACGTTCTTCATGATAGACTATTCTAACTATTCGTTCCATGCTGAAAGTATAGCCATTTTTAAATCATTTGTGTTTTGATATTGACGTCCATCATGATATTCTATTCTAACCATTGCAAATAATTTAAATTGCACCCCAGCAATTTTTAATGGGGTTTAGATCAGGGCTGCGGGCTGGCCATTTCATGACTTTCACATGCCAGCGTTCAAGCCACTCTTTTTTACTTTTTGCAGAGTGTATTGCTGCATTATCTTGTTGAAAAACCCAATTTTCTCCAGCAATCAACGGTGCATAAGGGAACTGATTACATTCCAGCAATCAACGGTGCATAAGGGAACTGATTATCTTCCAGCATTAACTGGTAGTCTTCTGGGTTTTTTTTGTTTTCCATTAAGGAAACCCAGAGCAGTTTTACCATTCTGAGAAAAACCCAACCCACACCATCATGGATCTTCCACAAAAGTTTCATCTAAATATATGCTGCTTGCTCTTCATGGCCTAATATCGTGCCAGTAGTACCTTTAGCCATCTGGATTGTCTAAATTAAACTTCTTTTCATCTGACCTGATGACTGTGCTCCACTCCGTTGTCCAAGACATGTGCTGTTGTGCAAAGGGAAGTCAGGCTTTCATATGATGGGGCTCGGAGACCGCTGACCAGGCCTCTACCTACCGGGATTCGACCCAGTTTGACGGGTTTGAGTGCCTGGAGAGTGGGGCGATCCACAATGACAAGTACCCAGGTCGGCTGACCAATAAAGTTCGGATTTTACTGGGTTGATCACTCCTAGGTTTTAGTATTCTGAGATCTGTTGCCGCACGCCACATACTCGTCAGGATAGTTGGAATGGGGCTGGACAATTTAGTACCGAAACTTTGGTATTCAACTTAGCTTGAAAAAGGGGGGAGAATTTTGAAGAAAAACAATTAAAACGACTGAAATTAAAAAAAAATTGCCAATAGCTAAGTCGTACCAGCAAGGAAAATTTTGGGTCCGAATAGCAAGGCAGACGAAAACGCTGCGGGGGCTGACGGGACTGCGCCTTTCTATCGTACACCACCTGGTAAAAACTGGCTCCGTGGGCTGTCCCATTGGAGCGGGTTCAGTAGCTTGTGCGGACAATGTCCATTTGCACCTAATAAAGAGGCGGACTGTCAAAAATAAAATGAAAAAAAAAACTGCTGCTAAAAAAACCCCTTGTGCTACCAGTTGGGGCCGGCCATTGGCCCGTCCCAATCGGCAGCACGAGGAACTGCAAGGGAAACCTGGAAGAGAAGAATGTTAGTAACATTTTAAACTGAACTTATTCTGTATTATACTTTAACTACCTTATTGAAATTAATTTACTTTTATTGTGCTAAATGACTTGGCTACCCATCCATTGGGCCCATGAAAGGTTGTTTAATAATTAACAATTTGCATTTTAAAATAAGTACTTTTGTCGTTAACTGACTAAACCATAGGCCCAATGGGTTGTTGTTGTTGTTGTTGGTTTGGCCCAAGGGCCCGGTTTTGCAGCTTTTTATTTCTATATAGCTGACATGATCCATGTAACTGTGAAACTAATCTCCTAATTTTGAACCAATTCCAGATGTGAGACCTGCATCTGGATTAGCACTTCCAAAGGTAACGAAGTCAGAAAGATTGTTTTGAATGTATTTGTTTTTCAATATTAGAAGAGTCCGGTACAAAAAACTGGCAGCTCCATTTTCGCAATTTTTTAAAGAGACAGTAAAATCTGGCTCCGTCTAGCACAGGATTGATTAAAGGAGACATGAATATCACCATATATTCTAATACGAACAAATCTTTTGTGTGTGTGTTTGGTTATATATATGCAAATTTTGTATATATATGCAAATTTTATCTAAGAAACGGTTCCAACGATTTTGATTAAATTTTATAACTTACGAGTTTCGGGCACTAGGAAATCATTGAGCTAGGTTGTATGTACGAAAAAATTTGATTAGTGTGTCATTTTTGTGTCACTGTGTGTCAAGCTAATTTTATCTAAAAAACTTCTCCGACTATTTAGACTAAGTTTTGCATCCTATGGTTTTCGAGAACGAGAAGACTGTTGGGCTAGTTCACATGTTCGATAAAATTCGATTAGTGGGTCATTTTGGTCATGGGTCATTATGGGTCAAGCTATTTTTATTTTAAAAACGGCTCAGAGGATTTGAACTAAATTGATTATCCTACAGTTTTAGGGAATGAGAAGACTATTAGGCTAGGTCATATGTTCGAGAAATTTCGATTAGTGGGTCATTTTGGTCTTGGGTCATTATGGGTCAAGCTATTTTTATCATAAGAACGGCTAGGGCGATTTGAACTAAATTTTGTAACGGTTTTTGGGCACGATAAAATCATTGGGCTAGGTTACATGCTCGAGAAAATCCGACTGGTGGGTCTTTTTGGGTCACCGTGGGTCAAGCTAATTTTATCTAAAAAACGGCTCTAACGATTTTGATTAGATTTTGTATCCTACGAGTTTCGGGCACCAGAAAATCATTGAATGGCTAAGGGAGCCCACTCGGCTCAGAAAAGCCAGGCCGTAGAGCGTTAGAATGTTAGTACTCCCCTTGACGAGAAAATCATTGGGCAAGGTTGCATGTCCGAGAAAATTCGATTAGTGGGTCAGTTTTGGGTCACTGTGGTCAAGCTAATTTTATCTAAAAAACGGCTCAAACTAATTTAGATTAAATTTTGCATCCTATGGTTTTCGAGAACGAGAAGACTGTTGGGCTAGGTCACATGTTCGAGAAAATTCGATTAGTGGGTCATTTTGGTCATGGATCATTATGGGTTAAGCTATTTTTATTTTAAGAACGGCTTAGGGGATTTGAACTAAATTTATTATTTTACAGATTTAGGGAACGAAAAGACTATTGGGCTATGACACATGTTCTTTAAATTTCGATTAGTAAGTTATTTTGGTCTTGGGTCATTATGGATCAAGCTATTTTTATCTTAAGAACGGCTCGACGATTTGAAAAAAATTTTGTATCCTACGGTTTTTGGGAACGTGAAAATCATTGGCCTAGGTTACATGCTCGAGAAAATCCGATTAGTGGGTCATTTTTGGGTCAATGCGGGTCAAGTTAATTTTATCTAAGAAACGGCTCTAACGATTTTGATTAAATATTGTATCCTACGAATTTCAATCATTGAATGCCAAATCATTGAATGCCATCAATGAGAAAATCATTGAATGCCAAAGGGAGGCCACTCGGCCCAGCAAAGCCAGGCTGTAGAGCGTTAGAAGGTTAGCGTCTCCCCTTGACGAGGAAATCATTGAGCTAGATCGCATGTCCGAGAAAATTCGTTTAGCGGGTCATTTTGGGGCCACTGTGGGTCAAGCTAATTTTATCTAAAAAAGGCTCAGTCTATTTAGACTAAATTTTGCATTCTATGGTTTTCGAGAACGAGAAGACTGTTGGGCTAGGCCACATGTTCGAGAAAAATCGATTAGCGGGTCATTTTGGTCATGGGTCATTATGGGTCAAGCTATTTTTATTTTCAAAACGGCTCAGAGGATTTGAACTAAATTTATTATCCTACAGTTTTAGGGAACGAGAAGACTATTCGGCAAGGTCACATGTTCGAGAAATTTTGATTAGTGGGTCATTTTTGTCTTGGGCCATTATGGTGAAGCTAGTTTTATCTTAAGAACGGCTAGGAAGATTTGACTTAAATTTTGTATCCTACGGTTTTTGGGCACGACAATATCACTGGGCTAGGTCACAAGCTCGAAAAAATCCGATTAGTGGGTCATTTTTGGGTCACTGTTGGTCAAGCTAATTTTATCTAAAAACGGCTCAGACTATTTTGACTAAATTGTATATCGTATGGGTTTCGAGAACGAGAAGACTATTGGGTTACGTCACATGCTCGGTCATTATGGGTCAAGCTATTTTGATAAAATAAAAGGCATTATAGCAATAAAAAGAGAGAAAAATATATTGAGTTGAACTCAAAGCTAATTTTGACTGAGTATAGCTCGGTCTTCCCTGCTCGTTTCTCATAAAACAAATCATCCAAACAAATAAACGAGGCAACATCGTTCTTGCTCCAATCGATAGCCATGTTTTTGGTACTGTACAAATCATAAAACGATAATCATAAGACGCTGTATTTTACAACCAACCATTTTTAGCGATCAGCACATCACAGGACAACGAATACACAAGCAACATATAGTTAACTTTTTAAAGTTTTTAAAGAGATGGGCTTTGGGTCGCTTGCCCGCATGTAGCGAATGGCATCATTCTTTGGCGTGAAAATTTCTCTCTTAAAACACAGATTCAGTGGCCGACTGCACGGGGCAATTCCCAAATCGTATCTCCTTGAAAAGCCTCTTGCGTTCAGATATATAGAGTGAAAGAATTTCGAGTGTTCTTGAGAACAAAAACTTTGGTCTCAAGTGTTAGAAATTTATAGCCTAATACCTTTTCATGTAATGTTTGATCATAAGAAAGCGAAAGAGAGTTATAGACACTTGAAAATGTATTATGAGCGAGAATCTGGTAGCTGGCTTGCATTATTCAGCCGTCTGGTAAATTGCTCTCATTTACTTTGAGGGAGGGAATATATAGGAGCCATTTTATACCTCTTATTATCATCCAATTAGTATTAATTAGTGAGTAATTTGGACGCAAAATCTAACACTACACTTTTCCTTAATAAAAGTAAAATCCGACAAGAAAACAAAACAAAGTGGAGCTGACCCCTTTTTGCAACGGACTCTTCAATTAGAAAAAGTAACTTTTTCATTTTTTCCCTTACTTAAGCATTTTTCTCTTTCTCATTTTCCTAGGATTTAAATCGCTAAGTCAGGATTTTTAGAATATGCTGCTAAACGGACAAGATCACAACCTAATACTGAATGTCAGGGACACGAAATTCCGAGCTCACAGAGACATTCTGTGCGCACGTTCAGAAGTGTTCCGCTCAATGCTTAGTCACGACATGCAGGAAAAGAACAGTGGCGTCATTGACGTACCTGATTGTGAACCCGAAGCCTTCGAACAGCTCCTTTTCTATATTTACACTGAAGACGTAGATGAGTTAGACGAAGATAACGTGTTTAGCTTGTATTACGCAGCAGACAAGTACAATCTGATATACTTGAAGGAAGAATGCTCTGAGGTCATTAGGAAAACCCTTAGTGTAAGCAACGTCTGTGACGCTCTTGATCTTGCAACCAAGCACTGTGACGATGATCTTCTGTATAGTGCAACGAGCTATTTCCTCAGTAATATGGACGATATTTTGCCCACAGAAAGATGGCTATTATTCATGAAAGAGAATATAGCTGTAGCTAACGAACTCATCATAAAATCGCGTGAAATCTTAAAGAACAAAAAGTCATAACAGAGGCTTCCGTTCTTCAGACTAAGAGTAGGACGACTATAGCCATTACCAGGATATAAAGACTATTTAGTAAACACTGATACCTAGAATAAGAAATTAATATATATGTGTAAATAATAAATGTTGTGTCAATAAATGGAAATGTATTCATCGAAACATCTCAGATTTTGTGCTTCTTCTAAGCGACAAATTCCTTTTTTCCTTTTTCAGAACGTGGTTAAAAAACTGTGGACCGGTATGGTTAAAGTGGTACGGTACGCTGATATAATTAACGATGGCGACAACGATCTGCAATTTTATCGCTCACACCTTTTTTCTAAATATCACATGATTTTCATTTTGCACCATCGAGGAAATATAACAGGAACTTTCTAATGAAATTTGTTTAAAAGCAGTAACTAAATTTACTGATCTTTTATGGGTGTTTAAATAAATTTCAAGCATGATTTTTTAAAAATCTATCTGATAATAAACATTAGTGTGCTACAATAATGTAATGTAACTAAGAATAACCTGACAAGTTACCACAATCGCCAATAGGTTACCTGGTCTTAGTGACAGCAAATTAAACAAGTGGGTACGTGTGATCGAAGATCGCACAAAGTGTTCCGTTTAATATTCCTATCAAAAAACTTTATCCTTTCTTTAATAAATCCAAATAAATTTCATTTTCCAAAAAAGTCCTGCGTTTTATAAAGTAAAAATTTACCGGTCTATTTTACTCGTTTTGTCATATCTGAACCGGGCCGATATTGTACTCTGTCATAATAATATATGTTATGTGGAATAAATTTGATATTAAAAAAAATCAATTTCAAAATTAAACATGTTGTATAGAGACCTTCAAAATGTTAAAAAAGCTAATATTTCCATAATCGGGTTTTTATCATGGTTCAATACGTTCCTCAAACTTATATGACATTATAATCACTTGCTGAAGTCATATCTACTTACTTTCTCTATTACTCATATTGATACTCCCTTTGTATTATTCTCAAACATTTGAAAAAATCCGTTAAACTTCCAATACGACGTCAGATTAATTTTCTTTTTAATTCTCTAATAACATCATATTAACCTGCTTTCTGTACTTACACATACTCATACTCCTTGTGTTACTGAGAAATGTTTGAAAAATTCCGTTTTATTACCAATATGACGTCATATTAATCCTTTTTTTCAATTGGTGAAACTTTTTATTTCATTTTCATTTTTCTCGTGGAAATCTTTCAATAGAAATTAGTTATTGTAGAAAGATTTTTATTGTGGAATTTTAATTGTTGGCAACTGATATTACCAAAAATGTTTAAATTTAACAGGAAAGGGCTGTTAGAATTTTGTTTTTTTCTGTCTCTATATTAAAATAATACGATTTTTTCAAAATTTTATGATTTTCAACTTTATAGTAGATATTCAGCTATAAGTACACAAAATTTCAAGTCTGTAAGTTATATAGTTTCTGAGAACCGGCTCTGAGACGGACAGACAACGTAGCGGGACGAATAGGGTTTCGTGAGATGAACGCAACCTTAAAAATAAAAGCAAGCTTTTTTCTTTCTTCAATTTATAATAGAACAAAGAATTGTAATCGAATTTTTTTTTCAACTTCTGGTTTTCGACGGATTTACACGTTTTAGAGGTCAGAAATTCCGAAAAACACGTTTTTGCAAAATGTCTGTTTGTTCATGTGTGTGTCCTCATTGTATCATCGAAAAGTGTATGAAGTTATGCATATAATTGAACCAAATTTAATTTATAGATTTTTGGCTATGGCTTGCAGGTCTCACTTGAATTTCGGGATATTCCACCGGAAGGAGGCGCTGTGATAGACATTTTTGTTCCCTTTTCATTATTGTACCATCGAAAAGTGTATGAAGTTATGCATAGAATTAAATTAAATTTGACTATGGTCCACAGGTCCCAGTTGTATTTCGGGATATTTTGTCGGAAGGAGGCACTGTGATACTCACTTACAGATTTCAAATATATGTACAAAAAATAGAAATCCTAAAAGTTTTTTTCCGTTAAATGTTAGGCCTTGATCTAAGGATTCCAGAGCAATTTTTGTTTTGCCTCTATCTTAAAAAATGGCTGAGATATAGCAGTTTGAAATTTTAGGGTGGCTGACTTTTGAAACAAGACTATTATAATATATTAATATTAATAACCGAGCCAAACTCTTCCCCCTTTTCGATACATTAAATTTATAGAATTTACCGTCTAAATATTTCCGGTATTGAATTCGGCTTTTAAAGAGTGCGGTCGAGTGTGTCGGGAGAGGGCGTAGCGACATTGAAGAGTCGCGCGCCGGCTTCTCCGCGAATTCCACGGTTATAATAAATTAATAAGGTAATCAAGTATGAAGTGACTTTATATTGGGATTCTCCCATAAACGGGTGTAATTTGTGAGCTTCAGTAAACATGGTTTCGGCAACATAATTTTTTCATTTTTGTATGCTTAACACTATATTATTTATATTCGCCAACATCAAAATATTCGCCTAAGTATTGCGACAATTGGCGAAATAATGTCAAATCTGAGGAGAAAAATAGATTACCATAAATGAAGCCAATTTGTCTATAGCTGACTAATATCGTGTAGGCTTCAAATAGCGGTTAGTAGGTGATCTGAGAACTAAGTGCAGCGCCTCCTAGCGGCGAATAAGTAGACTTTATACCTTTAATTGAGAGACGTTAGTCCGAGCAGTACTTCGCTGAAGTCTGTCTCATTTACTAACAGTAAGAGCAAAAGTGTCGTGACGACGAAATGTGGCATATCAAAAGTGTTTCAGGTATCTGTTTCTCATTTAAAAATACTGATCGTATTTTGGCCTAAATTGACGATTAAATTGCTTTCTAGACATATGTAGCTGTCAAATGTCGCATTTTATTAGTATTTTACTATATAAATCAGCAACACCGGTTTTAACTTAAACATAGCAGTGGTCCAAATACCATTCAACCAGAGTAGTCTCAATTCCGGATCGCCGGTATTTGAATTAATTATGGGCGATGTCGATATTTTTTATCGATTTAATCGATACTATGGCCAACTCGATTATATCGATACTATCAATTATTTTATCGATGTCTCTAATCAATAGATTGCTATTCTTAACAGGCAGCAAATCCGATTTTTTGAAGAATCGACAGAAAAAATATAAGATTAGTTCTGCTGTTTAATTACTTTCACGGCAATATGATTAATTTTGCATTAACTGTTTCCGTCAGCTCTTGAAACATTGGAGATCTAGTTTAAAATTTCAAGAAGAGACGATGGACGACAAAAAGTTTAAGGGAAGCTTCATTCACTGAATGCCTGTCAAAAATGCAAGCTGGAGACAATATAAAAGCTAATACAGGAAATTGCAGCACCTCCTGGCCGAGAGAACCAGAACTAAAATGGTAGGGCGGGGGACAAACCATAACGAATTCTTTAAGTTGTGTGAGGATTGAGAACCTGAGATATCGAATAATGAAGAAAATGTACACTGTGCAGCACACAATACAGAAAATTGCAGCACTCCTGGAGGAGAGAACAAGAACTAAAATGGTAATGGTGCTGGCACTAAACAAGCCAAGACGAATGGTCCAAGTTGTGTGATGATCGGACCCATAGAATTTGAGATATCGATTAAAGAATAAATGTACACTATGCAGCACACAACTCAGAAAATTGAAGCAACCCTGCAGGAGAGAATTAGAAACTAAAATGATGGTGGTGTTGGCGCTATACAAGCCAAGACGAATGGTCCAAGTTGTGTGAGGATCGGACCCATAAAACCTGAGATATCAAATAAAGAAAAAATTGCGCTATGCAGCAGAAAATACAGTAAACTGCAGTCACCCTGGCAGAAAGAACCAGAACTGAAATACTGGTGATGGTGGTGGGAAACAAACCAAGACGAATGATCCAAGTTGTGTGAGAATCTGTCCCATAGAACTCGAGATATTGAATAAAGAATAAATGTACACTAGAGATCCTCTCAATAAGTATGAATCATATTAACTACCCTTCAGATCGACATTGCGGTGGATTAAGACAACATTGATTCAGCATCGATTCGGCATAACATTGATTCAGCATTGATTCGGGTAGAATCGCTCATTTTTATTTTCGTTCAAATCAACACTGCTGTCGAATCGATACATCGATAAGGTTAGTAAGAGTAGTATAGTTCATTTTATTTTTCTTTCAAATCGTCATTGCGAATCGATATGATCGATCTAGCAACCTATTAGATCAATTTTTCTGGTGCTCATTTCATTACTATTTTAGAGGCAGAGCTGCTGTAAAATTCCGTATAAGGTCCTTTTCTTTCTTTCCAGGTTAAATTGTTATATTTTTAGTCTGTTTAGAGTTAGATCATAGTTATTTTTCTTTCTGTTGAATAACCGGATTAATAAATCTTAAATGTATGTAAATATATATTTTTAATTTTTCGCATTTCCTTGGGAAATTTAATTAAATTAATATTTTGTTTTTAGCATTTAATTTAACTGAAAAAAATTATCTCTTCAATTTTAATGATAAAATAACGTAAAAAAAATCTAATAATACCTATCGTTTCCCCTTTAATCACTTTTATCTTCAAAATTGGAATAATTTACTTGCTACCACTACATAAATATCATTACAAATTCCAAAAAAAAAAGTTAGAATAATATCTTCAAAACTAATTCACATTTTAAAATTCTGAGACCTAATATGACATCCTCTGTTCCATGCGAATAAATAAATGGTGTTAATTTGATCGCTCAACGTTCAATATTCTAGGTAGTAGTTATGAAATACAAACAAATAGGCAGATTTTAATATAAAAGACTAGCTGCATGGTAACCCGACATGTTGCATTTACATTTCGAAACCTTATGAGATTTCCCGATTTCTTGAGGAAAAAATAAATCCCATATGATTGAACATTGATGAAATGTTAAAAATAATATAATGAAACCGCTTGTTAACTTTAAATGAAAGTGTAATTACTGCTTAAAGTGATAAAAACATAACACAAAATACTTAAAAATACTTTTTACTATATAGATGACAAATGTTTCATGCGTTTTAACGGCGACTTCTTCAAGATCAAAATGATAAATAAACTATTTTTGCTAAGTTTTTGAAAATGATAAATACAAAACATGAAATCACATGTCTAATGTAAGCAGGTACTTAAATTGGTCAAACTGGAAATCGTGAAAATTATTATTTTATTGCTTTTTTAATATGTAAATTTTAATTTGTCGTGTGGTAAATTTTAGGTAATTCAAAAGAAGCTGATTCGTTGCATATGTTCTCGTTTCGTAAATATATTTCTATTTATTCGCGGATAATGGATGGGAAATAAACTCTTGATGGAAAAATTACACTAGTGTGAAAAACTTAAGCAACAAACACAAAATGCTAATTTCCGGACACGTGAGTACTCAAAAAGAAATTCTATAAACAGCAGGTGTAGAAAATAGGTACTACCCTAACAGCACAGACAGTCGATGTGAAAT
The DNA here is from genome assembly GCA_963931845.1 of Maratus michaelseni. NCBI lineage: Eukaryota > Metazoa > Arthropoda > Arachnida > Araneae > Salticidae > Maratus > Maratus michaelseni. The sequence continues at coordinate 149,597,617 of OZ007598.1, read as the reverse complement.
CTTCTTGAAAACACAAATGGTCACAATTGTCACAGTCACTACAATGAACAGAAATGTGATACCTTTCATTCGTCTCATTTTTACTCTCATTTGGTCACTCCACTGAACAGTCACCATGACTATTGCTTTTTGACAAGTCACCAGGTGACTTTACAATGAAGTCATCTTGTGACTTTCATGTGACTGTCATTTTGACACTCCATTGTAAAGTCATCATGATAGCTGTTCTGTGACGAGTTCCCAAGTGACAGAAAATGAAATCATCTGGTGACTTTTCAAAAAGGAGTGCAATGATGACTCCACAATAGAGTGTCGATCACCGGAAAGTCACCATGCGACTTCATTGTGACATTATTTGGCGAATCATCACAATGCAATTTTCACAATGATTTCAAAGTTCAGTCTACAACTGACAGTGACTTGAGAATCACAAGGTGACTTCATTGTAATGTCACCTGGTGACCCATCATTGATTCTAATTGAAAGCGACAGTCACAGTGACTTTTCAGTGTTAACAATCATTTGAGAGTAATAATGAGACAGTGAAATATTCCTTATTTTGATTAACCCTAGCGATTGTGACACTTCTAACCATGTGTGACGTCAAGGGAACTTCACACCGACTGGCTGTGCTGTTAGGGTAGTACCTCTTTTCTACACTTGCTCTTTATAGAATTTCCTTTTGAGTACTCATGTGTTCAGAAATTAGCATTTTGTGTTTGTTGCTTAAATTTTGCACACCAGTGTATTTTACTATTCTTGAAATCAAACAGCAAAGGCTCTATTCTACGTAGCTTAGCTAGAATACATAGAATAGAATCTTTGCAGATTGACATATGTCATCTCTATACTAAAAGGTATTTTTGAGCCTTTTGTGTTATGTTTTTATTCCTTTATTCAGTAATTACACTTTAATTTATAATTGAACATGCAGGAAAAATCTAACAATATTAACTTTACTAAATATTATATTTCAAGTAAGAAATCATATTTACAATCTAAGTTAAACAGAAATTGCTGAAATTACATTTTGCAGATTACGTGGTTTTGATGCAAACCTTTATTTGCAAATAGTATATTTTTCTTTAAGATATGTTTTCTAATTTCGGAGCTGGTGAAATGAAACTGACGGCACTTTGCTAAACTTATAAAAAATATTCCAGCTTTTAGAATTAAAATAAATTCTTTAAAACAAAAACAAAAAAAATCGTAATTTTTACCAGATAAATTATTTTATTTTAGTGACGTCATGAAACATTTTAATTGTCATCTTTCAAAAATAGTTAATTGAAAATAGTGCTATGATTTTTCTTTAAATACAATTTTTGTGAATAGGGGTTAACAATTGGCAAACGTAAATGCTATCGCGGAAGATGACTGATTAAACTAAAGCAGAGTTTAAAACTTGTTATGTAAATGAAGTAACAAACGCAGATTGGAAGGATTAGCTGAAAAAAGTTCAATGTTTACCGGAACAACAAAAGTTCGATGTAGATTCAGTTCAGGTGTAATTAGCATGTAGAGGTATAACAAGATAGCTTTAAGGAAAACTCAATCTGTTTATTCAGATGAAACATATGTAAAAAGCCATTTACACATAGCATTCAAAAGAGAGAACTTGCGCTCTTGAGTATCGATGTACAAACAATGGCGGTTCACAATGAGATTCGCTGGATGACACATAATACAGTTACAATATGAAGACAATATATATATGAAGTTAAAAATACCATTCAGACATTCGTTTAAAGTTAAAACTGTTTAAAAGTAAATGCTAAGAAGTTTAAGTAAACATCTAAGGCGGGACCAGCCACACCTAGTTTCTCGATATGTTTCTCCATGACTGGAGTATGAGAAAAGCAAGTTTATGGCTACGGACAACGCGTATTTATGCGATCCTGGAACTCTTTATCGGGCAACGCCCACGTCCGGACCAATCACAGACGAGTGTCGAGATCGATACAAACAATGAATCGATACGAGTCGATTTTAACTAACTGGTGTACAACGTCGCCATCTGGCGGAAAGAAAAATATTACTGAAGTGATTATCGTCAGTATGGCTATTGAACTAGTCAAGATAGGTTGTGAAAACTTTCGATATTTGTACAGGAAAATGGCGGAATGTCGGAACGGCGATGTCTATAACTGAAACGTAGCTTCTGAATAAATTAAAATAAGTAATAACGTTTTATTAGGTAAGCTTGTTTTATATTTGAAGGAATTATAATAAATAAAGTTACTTATATGTAGGTATATTTGAATGTATGTACTGTTAATAAATGAGTGAATGGGATTATTCCATGACCTGATAATGTATAGATATGTGTAAAAGGCGATGAGGTAAGCTTATAAATATCTATTTTTGCAAGGAGTTCAAATATTCTTCCTTGGTTGAATGCAAATCTAAAAAAAAATAATAATAAATAAATAAAAAAAAAAATCAATGTAATGATTTCTAAATGTCAATATATCGACAGACGATTTTGTTTCTTTAGAATAAGCTGATTTATAAAGCTTTACTATGTAAAAATGTGTTTTTTTTTTCACTGGAATTTTCTTTTAAAATTTAATTTAATCAAGAATTTTTTCTCCATTTATTTAAATTGAACAGAGAAATTAAACGGGTGAGTGGGAAAATTATAACATTCCAGGTAATGTAAATATTAAGGAAGCATACAAAAAAGATTTATGTAAAAAAAAAACTATCAATTTTAGAGAAATGTTCACCTTTATTCTGTTGTAGGACTAGTTGATGATGGTTCATCCTATAAATTTCAAAGAAAAATACTGATTAATTTATTAGTTATTGTTAATGAAACTATTCCAGTTTACTTTCCTTATTAGGTGCGTTCGTAATTATTTAAATACGTAGCACCTATTGTCGTCGTCTGGTCCGTCCGTCCGTCTGTCTGTCTGTCCGTCTGTCCGCATATAATAACGCAAAACTACCCAACCAAACGGTTTGAAATTTAAGATAGATTATTATTGCAGAATTTTGTCAAGACACTTCATATTTTATGAAAATCGAATCAAAACTTTAGAAGATATTAATTAAAATATTTATTAAGAAATTTGATTTTTTTTAAATCGGTGTTTTCTTACCATAGGAGCTTCCGAGGTTTAATCGTCAAGCGACCGAGATACTTATTTTATGACCGAAATTAATCTGCAGACGATATAATTCATTTCACAAAATTAAAAATCCTCAAGATCTGAATATTTATATAACTAGCTATAGTATGAACGCACCACATTTGTCACGTTTGAAGTACAATTTCCAACTTGTTTTTGGAATGTTATCCTTTTTCCACTCACAATCAATTTTCAATTTCTCTGTTCAATTTTAATAAGAAAATGACATAAAACAAATTAACTAATACGTATCGTTTCTTTTTCTCTCTTTTTATGCACACAAATGGAGTAATTTAGTTGCCATCATTACAGAAATGTCATTCAAAATTACAAAAGACTTAATATGTCGGAAACTAATTCAAATTTTAGAATTCTAACACTTTATATGATATCCTCGGATCCATGTGGATTACTGGCGTTAATTTCATCGCGCTTCATTCCATATTCTAAGAGGAGGAGTTGTGAAATACAGACAGGCAGATTTTAATATAATAGATATGGTAAGAAATATCTACAAAAAATACCTTTAAAATGCTTTTTGATAAAACAAAGCTTTGAAAAAGAACAGATTTAAATTGTGTCTAAAATATGGTGAGATATTAATTTTCCATGCGTATATTTTGGTAATGATTTAACATTTTCTATTAACTTAGCTTTGACGCGTAAATATGCGTAGTGCCTACGTATAATATGTCAACAGAAATCAATGTTCTTCATTAGTTAAATTTATTTGAGAATATCTCATCCATATCAACATTTGCCCATATTACATGAACTTCTTCCCTTCTTCTATGCTAAAGTAATATAAAATTAAAAACTGTCTGGAAACACAAATAATTGCTCTAAAGTTTTTCAAAAATTTACTGAATCATATGCACGTACTACATCTCAAAACATGAATAATATTTGTTTTATATATGCATCCCTGCCAACATCGCACTAAACTTCTGTACAATATATAGGTTAATTAAACCGAGGTTATATACGTTTCAAACAAGAATTTTTTAAAAATAAATGCAATCAAATAGGTTCTACGTAAGAACATGAAACTAAATATATATTACTTTTTCAGATATATTTTCTGGTAAGAATTGTCTTTAACCTTGATGAAAGTAACTCACATTGTACGAAAGTTTAGTTAAAAGTTGGCGGGTATGTATATGTATTGAGAGATAAATAAATTACTTATTAAAAATTTCAAACAAATACAATCACAGCAGAATCTGTCAACTTATCAGCTGTTTGAGAGTTGGCAAAATCCTTAATACAGGGTGTTTCTAAATGAATATCGGGGTTTTAACGCTTTGTAGTATCTGTTATATAAAACTTAAAATTATACTTCATACATAAAATGAAAGAGCAACTCAAACAGTTTTTCGGTACCTGTGCATGCGCATGCGCACGCAATGTTTCTTCGTCATCTGTTAGACAGCGCTAGTAACAAAAATGGCGACCAGTGAACAGAAAGCATTTTGTGTTCCGCAGTTTGCAAAGACCGAATCTGTAAGTTACTGTGCAACGTGCGTTCCGGATAAAGTTCAGATGTGATCCCCCAAGTTGAGGCAGCTGTTGCAACAATTACCCACAAACACTAATTTATGTTTGGGAAAAACTGAGCTATCGACTTGATGTGTGCCGTGTGATGAAAGGTGTTCACATTGAACACTTGTAAGCTTATAGGTAAAACTGTTTGAGTTGCTCTTTCATTTTATGTATTAAGTATAATTTTAAGTTTTTTATAATAAGATACTACAAAGAGTTAAAACCCCGAAGTAGTGTATATATGGCAGTTCCACATCACCTGAGTCGAGCAGGTGGAAGGTGGAAGATGCTGTGGAGCTGTGCAGGTGCAGGTGGAGCACAGGGGGAGCAGGTGGAGCACAGATGAGCGGTGGAGCAGGTGAGGGTGGCGATAAGAGCATGAGCACTGATAAGAACGGAGGGTTCGATGGGAGGGGGGGTGCGATAAGGATTTCTACTATAAGATAAGGGGATTATTTTAATGAATTTTAATTGGGGACTTGAAAATTTTCGGTTTTAGCAAAAATATGAATTAAAAAGGTTCATTAATTAATTGTAATTGGAGGACTTGAAAATTTTCGAAGCAATTTTTTTTTTCAACGAGAGTATGCAGTTTGATTATGAGTATATGCAGTAGAAGTGAATGATTAATTAATTAAAAATATTAATTAAAAATAGTAATTAATTAATTTTAATTGCAGAACTTAAGAATTTTCGCGAGATTTTTATTTTTCAACGAGAGTAGGGTATTCGATATACACGTTAGTGGAGAATTTTAAAAGTCAATAATGGTTTAATTAAAAATGGTGATTAATTTTAATTGGGGAACTTAGACATTTTTCGAAGCAAATATTTTTTCAACGAGAGTAGGCTATTTGTTATACATGTTAGAGTATATTTGAGGAGAATTTTAAAAGTCAATAATGGTTTTGTTAAAAAGGGTCATTAATTAATTTTAATTGGAGAACTTAAGAAATTTTGGCGAGATTTTTTTTTTTTCAACGAGAGTAGGATATTCGATATACATGTTAGAGGAGAATTTTAAAAGTCAATAATGGTTTAATTAAAAATGGTGATTAATTTTAATTGGGGAACTTAGACATTTTTCGAAGCAAATATTTTTTCAACGAGAGTAGGCTATTTGTTATACATGTTAGAGTATATTACAGGTGAATTTTAAAAGTCAATAATGATTTAATTAAAAAAGGGTCATTAATTAATTTTAATTGGAGAACTTAAGAAATTTTGGCGAGATTTTTTTTCCTTCAACGAGAGTACGCAGTTTGCATGTGCAGTAGAATGGTAGATGCTAGTAATTAAAAAGGTTCATTAATTAATTTTAATTGGCGGACTTCAACATTTTTGGGGCAAACAGGCGCGTTTTAATGAATTCGATATAGGTTGTGGTAAAAAATACAGGGTCCCGCATGAATTATACTGTACTCAATTGAATAGCTCCCCCCCCCTCCCCCTCCCTTTTTCACCCAGAGGGGCCCTTCGATATACTAACAATACGCACTTTCAAAAGTATAGAGTACTATAAAAAGAATTTTAACGTATATGTAAATAAACAAGTATGTAAAATCAGGCATAGCGGCATGATTCATGAATCACTTTCCAACATTGTCGAAGTGTTATATGAACAAAATATAATTTTACCATCGAGTGCATAGCGAACCGATCCCCTTTTTAATAAAAAGGCGTCCTTCACAAAAATCCAATTATGCATAAGATCCCTTCCTAAAATCAGATAATTTACACCTTACCTTTTTTTAAAATTCAAGTTAGGTTAAATGTACAACTTACACATCGATAGGTTCAAAATACAGGGACCCTTCGAAAGAAACTGGAAACAGTTATAGGTATTAAGCTACCTTCATAAAATAATGCGACTATGTGTGTCCCAGGCCCTTCACAAAATAAATGAGATATGTACCCTATTCGAAAGATCCCTTCACAAAAAAAATTGTAGGAGATCCCTTAGTAATTGGTTCTTTTATGACCTAGTCAATTGATCTCTGACGTCACTGGTGACATATTGAATGATACCACATGGTCACGTGATATCACTTAAACAGTGACGTCACTTGTTTAAATCTTATCACTGATTATATTAGCTGATAAGGCCCTGAACAAGCATTCACTTTTCTCAGAGTCTTGGTGTGAGACGATTGGATGCTTAGCTAGCTGGCGTGTTAAGTAAGAATAGTATTTGTATATATATTTTTTTAATATGACTTTAAATTAATTTGATACCTACTATGTAAAACGCTATGAATATGTTTTGAATATTATAACTAAAAAATAATACTTTGAAATAATAGACTTACTAAACAGTAAAATTTAAAGCTATGTAGATAAATTTCCTAAAACTAAGTTTAAATGAAAATGGTAAAAGTTTAGTCAGTCTGATGTTAGTGTTTATCATATTAAATCTACAAAAGAAATGTTTAAGTGGGAATACTAATAATTCAAGTTACCATATAGATATTATAAGTTAGTAGATTCATAAACTAATAAGAATGTATATAATTTTAATATACTATGCTGATTTCTACAGATATTTAATAAAATACAAGTGAGTTTTCGAGGGAAATGTATAGAGTTTACCAATTTACTTCCGAGCTTTATCTTACCATAGGCAATGGTCTAAATCAAGTTAGGACATATACCTTGGAAATCATATTCATGTGACTAAATAATCTGGGGCTCACTCAGTCCAGTAGTTAGCGTAATGGCTATAAAATACCTGGGGCTTAATCAGCCCAGTAGTTATCATGGTAGGTATAAAACAGCCTGGGGGTCACTCAGCCCAGTAGTTAGCGTGGTGACTATAAAATAAGCGGGGCCTCACTTAGCTCTGTGGTTAGCGTGGTGGCTATAAAATAAGTGGGGGCTCACTAAGCCCAATAGTTAGTGTGGTGTGTATAAATTAGCCTGGGGGCTCACTAAGCTAAATAGTTAGCAGGGTGACTATAAAATAAGCGGGGGCTCACTTAGCCCTGTGGTTAACGTGGTGGTTATAAAATAAGCGGAGGCTCACTCAGCCCTGTGATTATCGTGGTAGCTATAAAATAAGCGGGGGCACACTAAGCCCAGTAAACGTGGTGGGTAGAAAATAGCCTGGGGCTCACTCAGCCCATTAGTTAGCATAGTGGGTATAAAATAGCCTGGGGCTCACTCAGCCTAATACTTAGCATGGTGCTCACTCAGTCCAGTAGTTAGCGTAATGGCTATAAAATACCTGGGGCTTAATCAGCCCAGTAGTTATCATGGTAGGTATAAAACAGCCTGGGGGTCACTCAGCCCAGTAGTTAGCGTGGTGACTATGAAATAAGCGGGGGCTCACTTAGCCCTGTGGTTAGTATGGTGGCTATAAAATAAGCGGGGGTTCACTAGGCCCCAAAGTTAGCGTGGTGGGTATAAGTTATCCTGGGGCTCACTAAGCCCAATAGTTAGCATGTTGACTATAAAATAAGCAGGGGCTCAATAAGCCCAATAGTTAGCGTGGTGGATATAAATTAGCCTGGGGCTTACTAAGTCCAATAGTCAGCGTGGTGATGTGATTATAACAGCACGAAAATAAATTCATGAATAATAATAAGTACAAACTATGTCACTATAATGTGGGGCATATTTTAAACTGTAATAGGTTAACAGTTATATTATATGGCATAAAGATTCATATGAATATATCATTTTACTCCGATATAAAAACACAATTTTAAAATAAAACATACATTATTAAAAACACAATTTAAAATAAAACATAATTATTAATAAAACATATATTATTAGGCTACAGCGTGACCATAAATTAAAAGAGGTCCCATTTTTTTTCCTAAAGGGCTCATTTTTCTAAAGGCCCCTTTGAGTGTAATGAGACTAGTTCTATACGAATATATTTTAATATATATATATATACATACTATAAAAAATTAATTAAGATACATACATATTTGCAAAATTATGAAAAAGAAATCACATTACCTCTTATTTTGTATTCAGAAAATGGTAGAGGATTCATTCCCCACCGAACTAAATTGATATATGCCTTAGAGAGATAACACATACTTATGCTTATCGCATGACTAATAAGTGTATCACCCCCTATTCACAAGTAGAATTTCGTGTAAAGTTCTTCTCAAATACATACAGACCCCTTTCTGACACATTTTAAAATTTATTTTTGTACGCAAATGCGTGAAATTGACAGATTTTCTTACTGAGTCACTATGTATTTGATACAAGTTTTTCATTTTTTGGTAAAGACAAAATATTATCAAAGTCGGTGTTTTGTTATCGCATAAAATATATTAACAAGTCCTGTAAAAATATATTGACAAGACATGAACTATTAATAGATGATTTAAAATATATTGGTTATAAAAAACACACACACATATATATATATATGAAACAAATTTAAAAAAAAAAAAAAAAAAAAAAAAAAAAAAAAAAAAAAAAAAATTTTTCGCCGTTGACTTCATTAAGACTATAATTCTGTGTAAATCCCATTATTCTAAATTATTTTCTCGCTCCAGTATTCGATTGTCAAAATTACATCTAGCGAAATATATAGTTTATTCCAAATTCATTCTCTTAAAAAAATGGCACTGATAGAATGCTCTATTAAATTTACGCACTTTTATTTTCTTTAAATAAAAAGCATCCTAGAATCTAATAATTCAAAAAATACCCATTTCCCAGCTAAAAATATTTTACTCTTTTGAAATAACAACCTATGAATTTCTTTTCTTTATTTTTTATTTCCCTACGATTCCTGACAAAATATTACTTTTCAAATTCTGAAAGATTTTAATCTCAATGTAAAAATTATTTTGGCATATTGCCATACTTGATAAAAACATATGTACTCCTTTTCTCTCTGCTTTTATTTATTCGAAGGAAGTAGAAGGCACGAGATTGTTCTAGAACATTTTTTGGCGCGCTTTTGCCAGCTTCGGTAAGTTCACTTCGATATTAATTCGCCGAAGAAGTTAAGCCGTGAGCGTTGATTGGCCTAGAGGCTTTTTAGATAGAATGTATTCTGGCGCGCTCGGAAAATGATATACGGATTTTTTCCCGCGTTTAGAGCAGAATGTTCCGGGATTTCGGTGGTGGATGCAACTAGTCATGTACTTCCTAAATCTTCGAAGGTTCTCCTTGGCCGCCGATTGATTTTTAAAAGAATACCTGCCTGTACTAACTAAGATGTCTTCTTATATTTAAATTTAAATCATCAAGTTTCGCCACGACCCTAAATTTAGCAGTGCATGGAGTGAGTTTTCAATAGAGTAAAGCTTAATCAATTAATCTTTAAATTTTTCGAATAAAGTGTGAACTGGAACGAACTGCCTCTTCTCTGTAGCTTATACGTACACAATGAAGTAAGTCTCGGTGCTCGACTGAAAATCTCCTCGGAGAAACCTCCCTTGCCTTGAATAGGAATCTACAAAAGTATGGTGACTCCAGTTAAATCGTCACATATTGAATTTTTTTAGTCGACAGGATGTTGACAGTATTCTTACATTAGACGAACATGATTTTGAGACATTTTTTGGAGTCTAGCGAATATGTTACAAGTTGTGCTTTTGTTCAAACATTTTGCCGGTGCGTGCAGACAGCAACTGTCGCGACGGATGGAACGATGTTTTGGTATGATGTAATCAAGATTGAAATATGTGTGTATAGCGGATTTGAAGTGTGTATCATCGAATTAAATGGAAATTTGAAAAGACTTATTTTATGAGTTGCGGCCAAGTAAATAAAAAAAAAGAAGACGTGGCAGTGTAAGTTATTTTTTCATGATTGATATTTTATTTTGTGACTTTATGATATTTGAATATTTTTATGTGTTTTTTTTTTTATTTTATTGTTTATGATTATTTAAATGATACTTAGATCGGGGCTTTGTATAGATAATAGAGTACCTTCTTATATTTATATTGGTAAAAGTAATAAGAATATGGATGAAATTAAGATGATTGCATTTGACCCTGATTCGGGAATGGGGATTCAGCAGTGGCTAGAATATTTCAACCAAATTTGTAGAAGAGAAAATAAGAATGAGGAATGGAAATTTAATCATATATCTCAATATCTCAAAGGTGAAGCTCTTAAAGTGTATGTTAATGATTGCTTAAACTGTGATAATTATGAACAAATTGTAAATATTTTAGAGAGATTCATTGACTTAAAATGTCCAAAATTTTCTGAATTTACTACACTTAAACTTGATAAATTGAGTGATTTAGAAGCATATTTTAGAAAAAAAGTAGAGATAGGTAGGCAGTTAAAATTATGTGAAACTATTCTGTTACAAGGATTGACGGATGGATTACGACCAGAATATCAAAATTCCATCAATGTCAATCATCCTGAAAATACCACTGACTGGTATAGAGTTGTGAAACAATTTGTTGAAGTTTCTCCATCGCTCAGTACTCGACAACCAATCAATCAACCATATCTTCAGCCAAATTTTTCTGCTCCCCGTTTCCCAATGCAATCTTTTCGGCAAAATTATCAGCCTCAGCCTTTCCGACCACCTAGGCAAGAATATGCTCCTCGGAATTGGCTGCCAGCACGACAATTTAATCAGAGATCTCCTAATTATAGGAATCCTGTACAAAACAATCATTTTCAAAACCTTTATCCAAGCAGACCATGCAGAATTTGCACCAATAAGGGGGTCAGAAATGCTTACCATTGGGAAAGAGAGTGTGTTTTTATAAGTAATACTACTCCCTCTGATACTCAAAATGCTTCTACTTTTAATGGTAATCCTGGTAATGAATGACAACTAATAGTGTATGGGTACACCCCTAGTTATAATTTACCTTGTATTGTGGATAGTGGTTCAACAATTGCCATTTTACCATTGAAATTTGTAAGAAAACTTAATGCTAAAATTGAAAAAATTCCTACTACTATTATTGGTCAGGCAAAAGGGTTTATGGAAATTAATCAGAAGTGCAGAGTGCTCATCAGGGTTGGGAAAATTAGTAAATGGATAGATTTTCTAGTATGTAATATAGATCTAAATTATGCAATATTGGGGTTAAGAGAATGTTCAAAATTTGATTTAACAATTAATTGTAAACATTGTATTGTCAAACAAGGGAAAAGAGTTGTAAATAGAGGTGTAGCCATACAAAATGAGAAAGCTTTGCATTTTCATATTGTTGATGTTAATAAAGTACAAGTGAATAATGAAAGTATAAAATGTGAAAATGACAGTAGTAATTTTGAAAATAAGTATGATCATTATAACAAGTTTAATTTTTATCAAGTAAATAACAATTTTGAAAGTAATGAAGAGCATAATGATTTGGATTTTTATCATGATGAACAACTAAATTTTGAGAACTGTAGTAATAGTATAATTATGCAGTCAAATAAGGAAAATAATGACTATGAAGTGCAACCAGATTATAGAAGACTCATGACTCCTCAAATTTCTCGCGAAGTTAATATTTCTAATTGTGAACTAATGGGGGAGATAAATTTGATTCAAAATGGGGATTTAAGGGAATTAATTCAAAATTACATGGATATTTTTGCTAAACATAAATATGATGTGGGTAGAATTAATATTGAACCACAACGCGTTTATCTTAAATCTGACCTACCAATATCTTTGAGGCCTTATAGAACTTCACCAGCTGAGGAAAAAGAAATTCAAAATCAAATTCAAGGATTGTTAGAAGCAGGATTAATTAAAGAGAGCAATAGTCCTTATTCGGCTCCTGTCACTTTGGCTATGAAAAGAGAGGAAGGCAAAAAGACTAGGTTATGTATTGATTATCGAAAATTAAATGCAATAGTAAAAAATGATGCCGAACCATTACCTCGTATCGATGGGATCTTGGATAAATTGAGTGGTGCTCAGTATTTTTCAACTTTGGACTTAGCCTCCGGCTACTGGCACATACCCATACATCCCGCAGATACTGAGAAATTAGCTTTTGCTACTAGCTCTGGGTTATTCGAATGGTTAGTCCTCCCATTCGGGATAAAAACGGGACCCCCGATTTTCAATAGAACTATTAGAAGAATCCTAAATAAATACAAAATAGATTTTGCTTGCCACTATTTCGATGATATTATAATTTTCTCCTCCTCTCTAAAAGAACATCTTGATCATTTAAATCAAATATTTAAAATTTGTCAATTAGAAAACATTAAACTCAAATTATCCAAATGTAAATTAGCTCAGACTAAGATTAACTTTTTAGGATATGAAATTTATGATGGAATTATAACTCCTGCAAATGCAAATATTGAAACTATAAAGAAATTAAAACCCCCGACAAATATTAAACAATTGCAAAGTTTCCTAGGATCAATAAATGTTTATCATAAATTTATAGATAAATATGCTCAAATTCGACAACCTCTTAATAAATTACTTAGAAAAGATACAATATGGAATTGGACTCCAGAATGTCAAGATTCTTTCAATAAATTGAAAGATGCTTTAATCCAAAAACCTATTCTTAAAATTTATGATGCAAAATTACCACTTCATATGTTTGTTGACGCCTCACAGATGGCAGTAGGTGCAGTGCTTAAACAACCAGATAAAGAGGGGTTTCTGCATCCAATTGCTTACCATTCAAGGAATTTGAAGAGTTATGAACAGAATTACTTCATTACAGAGTTAGAGTGTTTAGCAATTATTGACACTCTTGATAAATTTTATCATTACTTTCATGGAGTCAGATTTACCATCCATACTGACCATGCATCTCTAGTTTGGTTAAAAAATGTTAAGAATCCTAGAGGAAGATTATTTAGGTGGTCTTTAAAATTAAGCATGTTTGAGTATGAAATTAAGTATGAAAAGGGGTCAACAAATGTCGAAGCTGACATGTTGTCCAGAAACCCTGTAACTTTTTTCAACCAACATATAAATTTATTGTTAGATAAAGATGAAATAATAGAGATGCAGAATAAGGAAAATGTAAATGATAGGAAATATCGATCAGAGAATGGAATAATCATACTTAAAAAACATGGATTTCGAAAAGTGGTAGTACCAATGGCTTTAAGAAAAAAATTATTACATATTGCACATGAGAATTATGGACATCTAGGTATACAAAAAATGCAAAATTTAATTTCTCCAAACTATTATTGGCCTAATATGACAATAGATATAACCCAATATGTAAAACATTGTGACACTTGTCAAAAAAATAAAAAACCCAAAACAAAAAGATTTGGCTTACTACAAGCCCTACCAGCCACAGATCAACCTTTTGAGTGCCTCTCTATTGATACTGTGGGTGGATTTAATTATTATAACTCGACAAAGAAATTTTTACACATAATAATAGATCATGCCACAAGATATGTCTGGGCTTTTCCATCAAAAAATGTTACATCAGCCACATATATTAATTGCTTAAAACAAATTTTCAATAGTCAGGTTCCCCAAATAATACTCAGTGATCGGCACAAGGCATTCCGGTCACCTCAATTCAAAAAATTCCTCAAGACACATAACATTAAACAAAGATTTACCTCTTCACATCATCCACAAACGAATGGGAAGGTTGAAAGGGTTAACCAGACAATAGTCACTAGATTAAAATGTAAAGTAAACTCAATCTCATCTAAAATTTCATGGACTCGATTATTAGAGCATGTCATTCAAGAATACAATAATACTCCTCATTCCATAACTAATTTCCCACCAGCATATCTATTTTATGGCAAATTACCTTATAACTCTCCTTTAAATCAAAATTATTATCCACCTGTTCAAGAAGCACTAAAAATTGCTAAAAAACGTACTAAAGAATTTCATTTCAAAAATAAAAGGTTATATGATAGAAAATTTGTTGAGTGTCCTTTAAAAGTAAATGATTTTGTAATTTATGAAGAATTCAAATATCCCAATACTAGGAAATTAGAACCCACTTTTTCAGGTCCATACAAAATTATAAACAAACTTTCAGAAGTAACTTATGAAATAGACAGATTTAATTATGAAACTAAAGCCAACTCAGTAATTGTACATGTGTCTAAATTGCGACAATATTATTTTCCAGATGACTTCAAATTATTTCATGAAGATGCACAAAAACCAGCACAAACAACTTCACATACAGGTTCACAAAATCAAACTAAAGTAAAAACAATAGATTAAACTCAAATTCTTTTAAATATCGCTTATTACCATAATTTCAACATTATCAGGTATGTTCTTGGGTCGACACAGGAATATTACTTGTTTTTGAAAGTTTTTGAGGTTAGGTAGACAACTTATGCAGGCATAAGATGTGTATTATGATTTTAGGAATTTTCAAATTGATGTTGAAAAATGAAATTAAAATTTATATATAATTACAGGTTTTAGTAAATATAAGTTATATTATTTAATGGATTCACAGAAGCTATATTTATTTTGTTTAATACAATAAAGGTCTTGAATTATTCTTGAATGCTGATATTCTGTATTAGTCAGAGTTGATATTGTGATGTTGTAGTAAAATGTTAAGAGAGATTAGTTGAAATTTAAGGATTGCAATAGTATAAATAATAGTTTTATATTCCAATTCTCTGTCACCTATCTATCTAACAATTATTATTATTATTATTATTTTTGCTTATTACTTAAAAAGTGTAAAAAGAAGAAGAGGATTCTACACTTAAATTTTGGTAATTAGCTATACCCGATTATGTCATAGATTTTTTAGTAGTCAAAAGAAGAGTATCAGAAAGGGATATTATTGTTCACAATTGTTGGTTGAGTGAATCCTATCTAAATATTTGGGCATCTAAATTATTTAGTATTGGAAAATAATGTAGAGTTAAAATTTTGTATATAGATTTCGGCTAGCAAAAAATTATTTCCTTATCCTTTCAAGTAAGGAAACAAACATATTTTGCTATGTATTTTTTTTTTTCCTCAACCAAGAATTTTATATTGAATGTAATATTTACTGTGATATATTATATTGTTAGAGTAGTTATTGAAGTCTGTTGATATTATTTATTTTTGAAAAGATTTATTAATGTTATTATTTATTAAGAGAAAATATTAGAAAAAATGTTGAGAGAGATTTAGAGTTAATATTAGAGTTATTAGAGTATTAGAGTTTTATTTACAAATTGATTAAACTGCTTACAATGAAATGTAGTTATAAAATATATGATGAATTAGAATTTTTGTACCAAGGTTGTGATATTTCAAAGTAGTATGTATACCATGTTGTGCAATATGGACATTTATTAATTCAAAATTTTTACTGATTGCGACAAAAAGGATAGCTATCGAATGAAATGAATTAGCTCTGGTCTTCAGTGTGACCACAAAAAGAGTGGCACCACAGATTAGAGTGGGGGTAATCCCAAAACCACAATGGAGAAAGACTGAAATTTAGTCAGAACTGTTTTGAGACTGTTGTTGACTGCTGTTGTTGTTCAAACAGTGACTGTTTAAGACTATTGAAACTTCAGTATTCAGTTATTCAGTATTAGTATGATTAAGTTTTTCAATAGTATTCTGAAGAATACAGTTTTTTCAATTGGTAATATTTTTCAGTTTTCAATGTAACTAATTTCCAACTTTATTATTTATTATATTATTTATTATATTGATTTATTATTTATTACTATTATATTATGTTGGTAATATTATTATTATGTTAGTTATTTCTTAGTTTATCTTGATGTATCCCATTTATTTACACTTGCAAAAAGTAAGTGTTGCTGTAAACTTATGTATTTGAGGTTATGCTTTACTCTAAAAATATTTTATTTTCCATTCTTCCAAAATTTAAGACAATTACTTTGTTTGTGATTCTTGATGATTTAAAATTTTAGGAAAATTCTCTATTTTTTTTTTCTTATCTGAACTGCTGTTAGGGAACTGCTATTCAGATAAGCTTGTTTTTTTTTTTTGGGGGGGGGGGATATTGAAACAAATTAAAAAAAAAAAAAAAAAAAAAAAAAAAAAAAAAAAAATTTTTCGCCGTTGACTTCATTAAGACTATAATTCTGTGTAAATCCCATTATTCTAAATTATTTTCTCGCTCCAGTATTCGATTGTCAAAATTACATCTAGCGAAATATATAGTTTATTCCAAATTCATTCTCTTAAAAAAATGGCACTGATAGAATGCTCTATTAAATTTACGCACTTTTATTTTCTTTAAATAAAAAGCATCCTAGAATCTAATAATTCAAAAAATACCCATTTCCCAGCTAAAAATATTTTACTCTTTTGAAATAACAACCTATGAATTTCTTTTCTTTATTTTTTATTTCCCTACGATTCCTGACAAAATATTACTTTTCAAATTCTGAAAGATTTTAATCTCAATGTAAAAATTATTTTGGCATATTGCCATACTTGATAAAAACATATGTACTCCTTTTCTCTCTGCTTTTATTTATTCGAAGGAAGTAGAAGGCACGAGATTGTTCTAGAACATTTTTTGGCGCGCTTTTGCCAGCTTCGGTAAGTTCACTTCGATATTAATTCGCCGAAGAAGTTAAGCCGTGAGCGTTGATTGGCCTAGAGGCTTTTTAGATAGAATGTATTCTGGCGCGCTCGGAAAATGATATACGGATTTTTTCCCGCGTTTAGAGCAGAATGTTCCGGGATTTCGGTGGTGGATGCAACTAGTCATGTACTTCCTAAATCTTCGAAGGTTCTCCTTGGCCGCCGATTGATTTTTAAAAGAATACCTGCCTGTACTAACTAAGATGTCTTCTTATATTTAAATTTAAATCATCAAGTTTCGCCACGACCCTAAATTTAGCAGTGCATGGAGTGAGTTTTCAATAGAGTAAAGCTTAATCAATTAATCTTTAAATTTTTCGAATAAAGTGTGAACTGGAACGAACTGCCTCTTCTCTGTAGCTTATACGTACACAATGAAGTAAGTCTCGGTGCTCGACTGAAAATCTCCTCGGAGAAACCTCCCTTGCCTTGAATAGGAATCTACAAAAGTATGGTGACTCCAGTTAAATCGTCACATATATATATATATATAATTTTTATCGTTACCTAAAATTTTCAAGCACGATTTACTGGACTTCATCCAAATTCAACTAGATTCTTCACCACGTGGTTTGATGGGAAAAATCATGGTATACTTTATGAAACACTTTCCAATGCTATGGGACTATCGTTAAGAATTTGAAATAAGTGAATTAGATTTAATAATTCATACTGGAAATGTATTTTTTTAAAAAATTAGTAGCTTCGCATACTTTTAAATCATTCAAGACATGTGATGAAGATTTAACCGCTGCAGAACGACTAAAAACTAGTATCTTAATGAATCGACCTATTTACGTCGGGTTCACAATTTTAGAATTATATAAATTAGTTATGTATGATTTTCATTACAATTTTATAAAGAAAACATACAAAGATCGTGCAGTTTTACTCTTTACGGATATAGATTCCTTAACTTATCATATTCAAACACATAATATTTATAAGGATATGGAGCACCATCATGATTTTTTCGACTTTTCTGAATACTCGAAATCCCATCGTCTAAACCGCACAAGTTTCGAACCCACAAACATATAATCAGACTTGTCATTTTATAACCAGGACGCTAACCACAGGGCTAAGTGAGCCCCCGCTTATTTTATAGTCACCACGCTGACTATTGGACTTAGTAAGCCCCAGGCTAATTTATATCCACCACGCTAACTATTGGGCTTAGTGAGCCCCTGCTTATTTTATAGTCAACATGCTAACTATTGGGCTTAGTGAGCCTGAAGCTAACTTATACCCACCACGCTAACTTTGGGGCCTAGTGAACCCCCGCTTATTTTATAGCCACCATACTAACCACAGGGCTAAGTGAGCCCCCGCTTATTTCATAGTCACCATGCTAAGTATTAGGCTGAGTGAGCCCCAGGCTATTTTATACCCACTATGCTAACTAATGGGCTGAGTAAGCCCCAGGCTATTTTCTACCCACCACGTTTACTGGGCTTAGTGTTCCCCCGCTTATTTTATAGCTACCACGATAACCACAGGGCTGAGTGAGCCTCCGCTTATTTTATAACCACCACGTTAACCACAGGGTTAAGTGAGCCCCCGCTTATTTTATAGTCACCCTGCTAACTATTTAGCTTAGTGAGCCCCCAGGCTAATTTATACACACCACACTAACTATTGGGCTTAGTGAGCCCCCACTTATTTTATAGCCACCACGCTAACCACAGAGCTAAGTGAGGCCCCGCTTATTTTATAGTCACCACGCTAACTACTGGGCTGAGTGACCCCCAGGCTGTTTTATACCTACCATGATAACTACTGGGCTGATTAAGCCCCAGGTATTTTATAGCCATTACGCTAACTACTGGACTGAGTGAGCCCCAGGTTATTTAGTCACATGAATATGATTTCCAAGGTATATGTCCTAACTTGATTTAGACCATTGCCTATGGTAAGATAAAGCTCGGAAGTAAATTGGTAAACTCTATACATTTCCCTCGAAAACTCACTTGTATTTTATTAAATATCTGTATAAATCAGCATAGTATATTAAAATTATATACATTCTTATTAGTTTATGAATCTACTAACTTATAATATCTATATGGTAACTTGGATTATTAGTATTCCCACTTAAACATTCCTTTTGTAGATTTAATATGATAAACACTAACATCAGACTGACTAAACTTTTACCATTTTCATTTAAACTTAGTTTTAGGAAATTTATCTACATAGCTTTAAATTTTACTGTTTAGTAAGTCTATTATTTCAAAGTATTATTTTTTAGTTATAATATTCAAAACATATTCATAGCGTTTTACATAGTAGGTATCAAATTAATTTAAAGTCATATTAAAAAAATATATATACAAATACTATTCTTACTTAACACGCCAGCTAGCTAAGCACCCAATCGTCTCACACCAAGACTCTGAGAAAAGTGAATGCTTGTTCAGGGCTTTATCAGCTAATATAATCAGTGATAAGATTCAAACAAGTGACGTCACTGTTTAAGTGATATCACGTGACCATGTGGTATCATTCAATATGTCACCAGTGACGTCAGAGATCACGTGACTAGGTCATAAAAGAACCAATTACTAATTGCAATTAACAATTTACCTCTAATTGATTTGTATAATATATATAGATAAATTAATACATGATTTTTCTATGTATTATTTCGTAATACATAGCACATGTACTATGTTTTACGAAATAATAGAAAAATCATGTATTAATTTATCTATATATATTATACAAATCAATTAGAGGTAAATTGTTAATTGCAATTAGTAACTGGTTCTTTTATGACCTAGTCACGTGATCTCTGACGTCACTGATGACATATTGAATGATACCACATGGTCACGTGATATCACTTAAACAGTGACGTCACTTGTTTAAATCTTATCACTGATTATATTAGCTGATAAGGCCCTGAACAAGCATTCACTTTTCTCAGAGTCTTGGTGTGAGACGATTGGGTGCTTAGCTAGCTGGCGTGTTAAGTAAGAATAGTATTTGTATATATATTTTTTTAATATGACTTTAAATTAATTTGATACCTACTATGTAAAACGCTATGAATATGTTTTGAATATTATAACTAAAAAATAATACTTTGAAATAATAGACTTACTAAACAGTAAAATTTAAAGCTATGTAGATAAATTTCCTAAAACTAAGTTTAAATGAAAATGGTAAAAGTTTAGTCAGTCTGATGTTAGTGTTTATCATATTAAATCTAGAAAAGAAATGTTTAAGTGGGAATACTAATAATCCAAGTTACCATATAGATATTATAAGTTAGTAGATTCATAAACTAATAAGAATGTATATAATTTTAATATACTATGCTGATTTCTACAGATATTTAATAAAATAAAAGTGAGTTTTCGAGGGAAATGTATAGAGTTTACCAATTTACTTCCGAGCTTTATCTTACCATAGGCAATGGTCTAAATCAAGTTAGGACATATACCTTGGAAATCATATTCATGTGACTAAATAACCTGGGGCTCACTCAGTCCAGTAGTTAGCGTAATGGCTATAAAATACCTGGGGCTTAATCAGCCCAGTAGTTATCATGGTAGGTATAAAACAGCCTGGGGGTCACTCAGCCCAGTAGTTAGCGTGGTGACTATAAAATAAGCGGGGCCTCACTTAGCTCTGTGGTTAGCGTGGTGGCTATAAAATAAGTGGGGGCTCACTAAGCCCAATAGTTAGTGTGGTGTGTATAAATTAGCCTGGGGGCTCACTAAGCTAAATAGTTAGCAGGGCGACTATAAAATAAGCGGGGGCGCACTTAGCCCTGTGGTTAACGTGGTGGTTATAAAATAAGCGGAGGCTCACTCAGCCCTGTGGTTATCGTGGTAGCTATAAAATAAGCGGAGGCACACTAAGCCCAGTAAACGTGGTGGGTAGAAAATAGCCTGGGGCTCACTCAGCCCATTAGTTAGCATAGTGGGTATAAAATAGCCTGTGGCTCACTCAGCCTAATACTTAGCATGGTGACTATGAAATAAGCGGGGGCTCACTTAGCCTTGTGGTTAGTATGGTGGCTATAAAATAAGCGGGGGTTCACTAGGCCCCAAAGTTAGCGTGGTGGGTATAAGTTAGCCTGGGGCTCACTAAGCCCAATAGTTAGCATGTTGACTATAGGGGCTCACTAAGCCCAATAGTTAGCGTGGTGGATATAAATTAGCCTGGGGCTTACTAAGTCCAATAGTCAGCGTGGTGACTATAAAATAAGCGGGGGCTCACTTAGCCCTGTGGTTAGCGTCCTGGTTATAAAATGACAAGTCTGATTATATGTTTGTGGGTTCGAAACTTGTGCGGTTTAGACGATGGGATTTCGAGTATTCAGAAAAGTCGAAAAAATCATGATGGTGCTCCATATCCTTATAAATATTATGTGTTTGAATGTGATAAGTTAAGGAATCTATATCCGTAAAGAGTAAAACTGCACGATCTTTGTATGTTTTCTTTATAAAATTGTAATGAAAATCATACATAACTAATTTAGATAATTCTAAAATTGTGAACCCGACGTAAATAGGTCGATTCATTAAGATACTAGTTTTTAGTCGTTCTGCAGCGGTTAAATCTTCATCACATGTCTTGAATGATTTAAAAGTATGCGAAGCTACTAATTTTTAAAAAAAATACATTTCCAGTATGAATTATTAAATCTAATTCACTTATTTCAAATTCTTAACGATAGTCCCATAGCATTGGAAAGTGTTTCATAAAGTATACCATGATTTTTCCCATCAAACCACGTGGTGAAGAATCTAGTTTAATTTGGATGAAGTCCAGTAAATCGTGCTTGAAAATTTTAGGTAACGATAAAAATTATATATATATATATATATATATATATGTGTGTGTGTGTGTCTTTTTTATAACCAATATGTTTTAAATCATCTCTTAATAGTTCATGTCTTGACAATATATTTTTACAGGACTTGTTAATATATTTTATGCGATAACAAAACAACGACTTTGATAATATTTTGTCTTTACCAAAAAATGAAAAACTTGTATCGAATACATAGTGACTCAGTAAGAAAATCTGTCAATTTCATGCATTTGCGAACAAAAATAAATTTTAAAATGTGTCAGAAAGGGGTCTGTATGTATTTTAGAAGAACTTTACACGAAATTCTACTTGTGAAAAGGGGGTGATACACTTATTAGTCATGCGATAATCATAAGTATGTGTTATCTCTCTAAGGCATATATCAAGTTAGTTCGGTGGGGAATGAATCCTCTACCGTTTTCTGAATACAAAATAAGAGGTAATGTGATTTCTTTTTCATAATTTTGCAAATATGTATGTATCTTAATTAATTTTTTATAGTATGTATATATATATAGTATATTAAAATATATTCGTATAGAACTAGTCTCATTACGCTCAAACGGGCCTTTAGAAAAATGAGCCCTTTAGGAAAAAAAATGGGACCTCTTTTAATTTATGGTCACGCTGTAGCCTAATAATATATGTTTTATTAATAATTATGTTTTATTTTAAATTGTGTTTTTAATAATGTATGTTTTATTTTAAAATTGTGTTTTTATATCGAAGTAAAATGATATATTCATATGAATCTTTATGCCATATAATATAACTGTTAACCTATTACAGTTTAAAATATGCCCCACATTATAGTGACATAGTTTGTACTTATTATTATTCATGAATTTATTTTCGTGCTGTTATAATCACATCACCACGCTGACTATTGGACTTAGTAAGCCCCAGGCTAATTTATATCCACCACGCTAACTATTGGGCTTAGTGAGCCCCTGCTTATTTTATAGTCAACATGCTAACTATTGGGCTTAGTGAGCCCCAGGCTAACTTATACCCACCACGCTAACTTTGGGGCCTAGTGAACCCCCGCTTATTTTATAGCCACCATACTAACCACAGGGCTAAGTGAGCCCCCGCTTATTTCATAGTCACCATGCTAAGTATTAGGCTGAGTGAGCCCCAGGCTATTTTATACCCACTATGCTAACTAATGGGCTGAGTGAGCCCCAGGCTATTTTCTACCCACCACGTTTACTAGGCTTAGTGTGCCCCCGCTTATTTTATAGCTACCACGATAATCACAGGGCTGAGTGAGCCTCCGCTTATTTTATAACCACCACGTTAACCACAGGGCTAAGTGAGCCCCCGCTTATTTTATAGTCACCCTGCTAACTATTTAGCTTAGTGAGCCCCCAGGCTAATTTATACACACCACACTAACTATTGGGCTTAGTGAGCCCCCACTTATTTTATAGCCACCACGCTAACCACAGAGCTAAGTGAGGCCCCGCTTATTTTATAGTCACCACGCTAACTACTGGGCTGAGTGACCCCCAGGCTGTTTTATACCTACCATGATAACTACTGGGCTGATTAAGCCCCAGGTATTTTATAGCCATTACGCTAACTACTGGACTGAGTGAGCCCCAGGTTATTTAGTCACATGAATGTGATTTCCAAGGTATATGTCCTAACTTGATTTAGACCATTGCCTATGGTAAGATAAAGCTCGGAAGTAAATTGGTAAACTCTATACATTTCCCTCGAAAACTCACTTGTATTTTATTAAATATCTGTAGAAATCAGCATAGTGTATTAAAATTATATACATTCTTATTAGTTTATGAATCTACTAACTTATAATATCTATATGGTAACTTGGATTATTAGTATTCCCACTTAAACATTTCTTTTGTAGATTTAATATGATAAACACTAACATCAGACTGACTAAACTTTTACCATTTTCATTTAAACTTAGTTTTAGGAAATTTATCTACATAGCTTTAAATTTTACTGTTTAGTAAGTCTATTATTTCAAAGTATTATTTTTTAGTTATAATATTCAAAACATATTCATAGCGTTTTACATAGTAGGTATCAAATTAATTTAAAGTCATATTAAAAAAATATACAGGGTGATTCATAAAAGATGGGCAGAACTTTAAGGGGTTATAGTACACTTAAAGACAAATAATATTAAATAGGAGACTAAGGGTCCCAGACGTATTCCCAAGGAGATAGGGGGCATTAAAGTTTAGGGTCCGAAATTTCAAATGATTATAAAACATGGAAAAATTGGTCGATTCGTTTGCGGTTTTTGCAAAAAATTTTCTTTATGCCAGTATTTTCTTGAAATAAAATTTTAAAGTTCAATTTCAAAAAATGCCGATAGGGGGCGCTTTAAACTTTGGAGTAACAAACAACTATTTTTTAACGTTATTTTTTGTATTTCTTTAAATGATTTCGAAAGCTTAGACTTAAACTTAAATTTTGATCTAAAAATCTGAGTCCTAACGAGTAGTTAAGTAGCGTAAACTGAAATTTGAAATTTGAAACCCTTCTCCCCCCAGAACAAAAATCAGTTATTCCCGATCTTTGTGTCGTAGATTAGGCTCTAACTACTGCCTCGTTTTGCTAAAATTATTCTTTATGTCAGTATTTTCTTGAAAATAAATTTTAAAGAAAATTTTCAAAAAATTCCGATAGAGGGCGCTTTAGACTTTGGAGTAACGAACAACTATTTTATACCGTTATTTTTTGTGTCTCATTAAATGCTTTCTAAAGCTTAGACTTAAACTTAACTTTTCAGCTCAAAATCTGAATCGCTGAGCGTGGTTCAGTAGCGAGGGGAGGGGGTTCAAACTGAACTGTGCTCAGGAGTAGAAATTTCAAACCCCTCTCCCCAGAAACTTAACCACGTCTAACGATTCAGATTTTGGGCTGAAAATTTAAGTCTAAGCTTTAGAAAGCATTTAATGAGACACAAAAAATAACGGTATAAAATAGTTGTTCGTTACTCCAAAGTCTAAAGCGCCCTCTATCGGAATTTTTTGAAAATTTTCTTTAAAATTTATTTTCAAGAAAATACTGACATAAAGAATAATTTTAGCAAAACGCGGCAGTAGTTAGAGCCTAATCTACGACACAAAGATCGGGAATAACTGATTTTTGTTCTGGGGGGAGAAGGGTTTCAAATTTCAAATTTCAGTTTACGCTACTTAACTACTCGTTAGGACTCAGATTTTTAGATCAAAATTTAAGTTTAAGTCTAAGCTTTCGAAATCATTTAAAGAAATACAAAAAATAACGTTAAAAAATAGTTGTTTGTTACTCCAAAGTTTAAAGCGCCCCCTATCGGCATTTTTTGAAATTGAACTTTAAAATTTTATTTCAAGAAAATACTGGCATAAAGAAAATTTTTTGCAAAAACCGCAAACGAATCGACCAATTTTTCCATGTTTTATAATCATTTGAAATTTCGGACCCTAAACTTTAATGCCCCCTATCTCCTTGGGAATACGTCTGGGACCCTTAGTCTCCTATTTAATATTATTTGTCTTTAAGTGTACTATAACCCCTTAAAGTTCTGCCCATCTTTTATGAATCACCCTGTATATACAAATACTATTCTTACTTAACACGCCAGCTAGCAGTGACGTCAGAGATCACGTGACTAGGTCATAAAAGAACCAATTACTAAGGGATCTCCTACAATTTTTTTTGTGAAGGGTTCTTTCGAATAGGGTACGTATCTCATTTATTTTGTGAAGGGCTCTGGGACACACATAGTCGCATTATTTTATGAAGGTAGCTTAATACTTATAACTGTTTCCAGTTTCTTCCGAAGGGTCCCTGTATTTTGAACCTATCGATGTGTAAGTTGTACTTTTAACCAAACTTGAATTTTAAAAAAAGGTAAGGTGTAAATTATCTGATTTTAGGAAGGGATTTTATGCATAATTGG
Source organism: Maratus michaelseni (assembly GCA_963931845.1). NCBI lineage: Eukaryota > Metazoa > Arthropoda > Arachnida > Araneae > Salticidae > Maratus > Maratus michaelseni. The sequence continues at coordinate 149,571,689 of OZ007598.1, read as the reverse complement.
ATTTTTGTGAAGGGCGCCTTTTTATTAAAAAGGGGATCGGTTCGCTATGCACTCGATGGTAAAATTATATTTTGTTCATATAACACTTCTACAATGTTGGAAAGTGATTCATGAATTATGCCGCTATGCCTGATTTTACATTGAGTACAGTATAATTCATGCGGGACCCTGTATTTTTTACGACAACCTATATCGAATTCATTAAAACGCGCCTGTTTGCCCCAAAAATGTTGAAGTCCGCCAATTAAAATTAATTAATGACCCTTTTTAATTACTAACATCTACCATTCTACTGCACATGCAAACTGCGTACTCTCGTTGAAGGAAAAAAAATCTCGCCAAAATTTCTTAAGTTTTCCAATTAAAATTAATTAATGACCCTTTTTTAATTAAATCATTATTGACTTTTAAAATTCACCTGTAATATACTCTAACATGTATAACAAATAGCCTACTCTCGTTGAAAAAATATTTGCTTCGAAAAATGTCTAAGTTCCTCAATTAAAATTAATCACCATTTTTAATTAAGCCATTATTGACTTTTAAAATTCTCCTCTAACATGTATATCGAACATCCTACTCTCGTTGAAAAAAAAAATCTCGCCAAAATTGCTTAAGTTCTCCAATTAAAATTAATTAATGACCCTTTTTTAATTAAATCATTATTGACTTTTAAAATTCACCTGTAATATACTCTAACATGTATAACAAATAGCCTACTCTCGTTGAAAAAATATTTGCTTCAAAAAATGTCTAAGTTCCCCAATTAAAATTAATCACCATTTTTAATTAAACCATTATTGACTTTTAAAATTCTCCTCTAACATGTATATCGAATATCCTACTCTCGTTGAAAAAAAAAAAATCTCGCCAAATTTCTTAAGTTCTCCAATTAAAATTAATTAATGACCCTTTTTAAGTAAACCATTATTGACTTTTAAAATTCTCCTCAAATATACTCTAACATGTATAACAAATAGCCTACTCTCGTTGAAAAAATATTTGCTTCGAAAAATGTCTAAGTTACCCAATTAAAATTAATCACCATTTTTAATTAAACCATTATTGACTTTTAAAATTCTCCACTAACGTGTATATCAAATACCCTACTCTCGTTGAAAAAAAAAAATCTCGCGAAAATTCTTAAGTTCTGCAATTAAAATTAATTAATTACTATTTTTAATTAATATTTTTAATTAATTAATCATTCACTTCTACTGCATATACTCATAATCAAACTGCATACTCTCGTTGAAAAAAAAAATTGCTTCGAAAAATTTCAAGTCCTCCAATTACAATTAATTAATGACCCTTTTTAATTCATATTTTTGCTAAAACCGAAAAAAAAAATCGAAAAATTTCAAGTCCCCAATTAAAACTCATTAAAATAATCCCCTTATCTTATAGTAGAAATCCTTATCGCACCCCCCTCCCATCGAACCCTCCGTTCTTATCAGTGCTCATGCTCTTATCGCCACCTTCACCTGCTCCACCGCTCACCTGTGCTCCACCTGCACCTGCACAGCTCCACAGCACCTTCCACCTTCCACCTGCTCGACTCAGGTGATATGGAACTGCCATATATACACTACTCCCCGATATTCATTTAGAAACACCCTGTATTACGATCATGAGTCTTAAATGCATACCAATTAGCTTAATAATTTTGATTACCTACTTATACTTTTAGTTAGTAACTGGTAAATGGAAAAAAATAATAAAAATAAGTATTATTTTAAATTAAAGGTTTCTAAAAATTCACACAATATATATATTTTTTAATTATTAAGTTAGTAAATATGAAATGCCTCCCCCCCCCCTCCCCGATACCCCAGTTATCTGTACTAGCATTACAAAACAACTTTATAATAGTCTGGCATCAGCCTGAAGTTTTAACATTCAGCTGTATAAATTAAGTCTGCCCTTTGAATAATTTTTTATATTTAATAATATGTGGGATAATACAGCTTTTTTGTGAATACATCAAAAATTATGTTGCATTTGAGGCCCTTTTATTTTTTAAAATTAAATTGGGGTTAATGGGACCCACAACAACAAAATAAAAGTTCTAAATTTGTCTTGGGTCCTACTGTATTGAAAGTATTGACATGATTTACAAAGTACTTAACAAAATGGAGCCAAGATTGGTTAAAAATGTTTTTATTGTGTTTGGGTTGTTGGATTTCCAAATAACCAGAGTTTATCGTACTGCATGTTTGTTTCTTTTTACCTTCACCTCGAAATTTTCTTTAAAGTTGAGATTCGTGCAGAATGAGTATTTCGGTTTTGATTTTGACTGTTTTATGTATATATATGACTATTGGTCACTGCATAAAATCATTAAATGCCATTTTATGTTTAAATTTACAAAGCCATGAAGAACACCATGAAACATTGTGAATAATGTGCAGTTTTAATAATAAATGTTACATTATAATAGAATAAACGTGGTGGCAGCAAATACCAAATAAAAAGAAAACTGCCCAGTTAAACTGAGGGCATTGAGCTCACAGGCTATTCACACTAATTCTATATTATACTCTTATTTCAAAGAATTTGAAAAATTCCCCTCGAAAAATAAAGAAATTGACAATATATTAAGGGGGACATCCCCCTCCCCTCATAGTTAACTAATGAACCCCTTAAACTAATCAGGGAAGCCTCTAATTACAATAATTATACATACAAAATTTGAAGAAAATCGGATAATTCTGCATGAAAAACCCCTTTAACTAAATCAAGGAGGGATTACACCCCCTTTCCCCTTTATACTTAACCAATGAACCCCCGAAACTATTCACAGAAGCGCATTATCAAAATGAACACTATATATAAACTTTGAAGAAAATGGGATAATTCTGCATGAAAAACCCATTTATCTAAATTAAGGGCGGTTATCCCCCCATTTCCCCCTTTTATACTTAACCAATGAACCCCCAAAACTAATCAGGGAAGCGCCCTATCACAATAAACCTATAAACAAAGTTTTAACCAAAACGGTTATTTCTATCAATAGTTATCGCGTTACGTACATACGTACATACATACATACAGAACGGGCGGGCACATTAGCTCTCAGGCTTTGATAGCCTGTGAGCTAAAAACTAAGGTATCAATTCTAGAATAATTATTACGATGACCGAGCAAGGCGACGAAACCATAACAATATGATTAGTTGAAAAAAGTAATCTGTAGGTGTAGATTGAAAAATTATTTTTAATATTGTATTTCTCACACTGTAATATCTATAATTTATTTAATTAAGCTGTTAAACGGGCAAGAAACTGCTATTATTTTAATGTAAAAATGTTTTGAAAAAAATCATTGAATATGTAAAAAAGGTTTCTCTTTGCATCATTAAAGAATTCATGTTCAGAGAAAAGGCTAAATGATTACTGTCTGCATTAATCAGAATCCTATGGATGAATTTCTTTTAACACTCTTCCAATATTCTGTAATTAATAATAGAAAATTCTGAGTCTAAAAAAGAAAGTCTAATAAATGAAAATTATCAATAGAATTTTATTTTTTTACTGTAGAAGTAACATAAAGAATTAGTAATATGCAATGTACACATACTGCAACAGCATATAATGTATGTTATATTGGAATTCTGCGCATTTGATGTGTTATTGCAGTTAGCAATGTTAATAAATACCGATTCCCCGCCACCCTCATACAATGTACAGAGTGTCCTAAAAGTCCTTGACACAGTTTAAAATTCAATAAAATATGAAGCAATTGGCGTACGAGAGTGCGGTTTAGACGAAAAGGCTTCTTATGATCTAAAATTTTGTTTAAGCAAATAAAAAAATTAGTTCCAAAAATTTATCATAGATGGCATTGCTTGTGGAAAGTTATCAAATAGGTAGAATGCCTTTATAGTAACAAGGGCAAAAGACGCACAATGCGAAAACACAGTTTTTGCCCAAACTATGGCAACCCACATTCAGAACTTAACAATACTGGCCCTCTTGAGTTTGATTAGAAAGACGAGTGAGGATTGATAAGATGAGTAATTTTAACTTCTGGAATGTGGGTTGCCATAGTTTGGACAAAAACTGTGCATACGCATTGTGCGTCTTTCATCATTGTTATGTATAAAGGCATTTTACCTATTCGATAACTTTTCAGAAACAGCGCCATCTATGAGAAATTTTTAGATTTTTTTTTATTATCTGCTTAAACAAGCTTTTATATTATAAGAAGCATTTTCGTTTCAATCTCGTACGCCAATTCCTTAATATTTTATTGAATTTTAAAATGTGTCAAGGACTATTGGGACACCTTGTATAATTAGCTGATTTTGTACCAGTTTTCCACTGGTACAAGATGTCATTCAAGTGTGTTCAAAAGGTAAGTAACTGAAAATATAACCAAATAAACTATGTGTAAGCATAGATGTAAAGTTGTATGTGCTCGAATCCAACCAATAATTTAAAAAATACAGGGTGTTTCACAAAGTACCCCTAACTTTAAAAATCAATAACCCGGGAACGGTGATAGATAGAAACATGAAACCAGTGGTATGTTTATTAAAAATATCGTAAGAATCTTATACGTAAATCTCAAAATTTAGTTAAAAATAGCACCGATAGATGGCGCTGAGAGCGTTAAGAATCCTTCTAAAGAGAGTTCAGAAGCATAGAAAGACTAGCCGTCGAAGATTTCGTCATTGAAATCTGACCGCTATTTTCGTATAGTGAAAATAATTCGCATCGGCCACGTTGCCTGTCTGTTGAATTTTTTTGAAAAGCTCACGAATTGTTTTCCCATCTGTGCCTTTTGCGACTTGAAATTGCGTTTGAAAACTTCTCTTAGTGGCAGTAGGAACTCTGATTTAATCGGTGGTACTCCAACACATTAAACACACGTTCCTCCACGGTATACACCACTTTCAGAATTATTTTCACTATACGCTAATAGCGACCAGATTTCAATGACGAAATCTTCGACGAATAGTCGTTCTATGCTTCTGAACTCTCTTTAGAAGGATTCTTAACGCTCTCAGCGCAATCTTTCGGTGCTATTTTAAACTAAATTTTGAGATTTACGTATACGATTCTTACGATTTTTTTAATAAACATATAACTGGTTTCATGTTTCTATCTATCACCGTTTCCGGGTTATTGACTTTTAAAGTTAAGGGTCCTTTGTGAAACACCCTGTAGAAACCCCCTTTCTAATAAAAAAAACTGTGTACTTTTTGACTTTCTAATATTTTATGGAATTTCCTCTTTTTTTTTTGTTGCAGGGATAAATGGCATTAGGAAAATAATTCCACCTTCTGCTAATAATTAATTTTATTTATTTTTTATTTGGAATTTTGTAGCCAAAGAGCCATGTAAAAAGTGAAAATAGGAAAAGAATTCAGATTCCGAAAAAATATGTTATTGAAAGTCGATTTGCATTGTGATTTTATTGTAAACGATTCGTGAATAACAGCGACTATATTATTTTATAAATAGGCGTGTACATTTGAATTTTTACATTGTCTTAACAGGATTTATTTATCAGCATACAATTCTGTTTAATTTCTTTAAAAGGTAGTTTAAAAAAAAATCTGTAAGCAATCTTTTTTACACACGCATAAATGTGTGGAAAAGAGTTTATATTCAAATTCACAACCAATAATTTTCAAAACTCTATGCCTATGTGCATAAGAATGAATTTAATTAAAAAATATATATAAAGAAAACTTCTTTTTCAACCTAATTTAGAGTTATTTTAATATCAAAATATGATCTAGTAAAGTAGTGGATTGATTACAAATTCAATATATACACTGCTCAAAACAATTAAAGGATATTGCAGTTTTAGGTGGATTTTGTATCTGGGAAACTTTTTAGCTGATTGATACATGGTCGACAGACATAGTAGGTTATATGAGAATAAATTACACATGTTTGACAGAAAAAAATGCATTTTATTGCGCATTTGTGTACAAAAGGAAAAAAACACAATTTGTGTATATGAGAAAAAAAGAATAAGAAAAGGTGTTTTCTTCAAAGAAAATCATTTTCAGTAGGGGGTATGGTTTCCACGGGCGGCCAGCAACGTTGAACACCTTTGAGGCATGGACTCAATGAGGCTATTAATGACGAGTTGGGGTATTCTGCCCCACTCTTCCAGAAGAGCTCTTTCCAGTTCTTGGAGAGTTTGTGGGGGTTGTTGGCGGCCAGAAACTCGTCTTTCTAGAGCGTCCCAAACGTGCTCGATTGGATTCATGTCTGGAGAACACGCTGGCCATTCCATTCGAACGATTCCTTCCTCGAAAAGGAAATCCTCCACCAGCTTTGCACGATGTGGCCAGAAGTTATCGTCCATTAAAATGAAGTTATCTCCGATTTCTGCAGCGTAAGGGACTACAATAGGTCTGAGGATCTCATCCCTATATCGGCGACCAGTCAGAGCTCCATCTCGAATGATGTAGAGGTCAGTGCGCCCGTCAATGGAGATGCCACCATACACCAACACTCCTCCACCGCCAAATCTGACACTTTCGTGCACGAACGCAGGATTATTCCTACTACCACGGTCCCTCCAGATGAAAATACGCCTATTATCCGGATGCACAGAAAAACGGGACTCGTCAGAAAACAGAATATTGCTCCATTCATTTCTCCTCCAGTTGACATGCTCGGTTGCCCACTCCCTGCGGTCGCGACGATGCCTTGATGTTAATCTAACACATACCATCGGTCGGCGAGCATACAGACCTACAGCATGGAGCCGATTTCGGACAGTCTGAGTTGAAATCGTGGTGCCTGTAGCCGAGCGAAGGTGTTGTTGGAGAAGAGTAGCGTTCATGTTTCGGTGTCTCCGAGCTGTTAACGCTAAATACCGATCTTCATTGGGCGTTGTTGCCCGTCTACGACCTTGCCCTGGTCTTCGGCCTGCACATCCACTCTCCAAAAAACGGTTCCAGATCCTGGAAATGACACTTTGTGACACTCCAATGGCTTGCGCTACTTCGGCTTGAGTTTGGCCCCCTTCTAACCTACCAACAATTCTCCAAGCTTCTGAATCTGTCAAATGACTTCGCTGAGACATCGTACTCATCGAAACAAAGCAATCACTGAATGCCGATCATCCTTGTCTTCATTCTCTTTTATCCAGTTGAAAGTCAAATTTCATTCGCTGCCGCTGAAGCGACGTTTTTGACGTCGAACTCAAAATTTGCATACTCCACAGTTTGAAAACCAGAAAAATTTGCATTTGTGATTCTCTTCTTCTATTTTCGGCAAAAAAAATTTCGTTTATATCTTTATTTTATATAAAACTTCAAATATCCTTTAATTGTTTTGAGCAGTGTATTATACACACATGCACAGTAAGATATATATTGGGACAGCATCAGTACAAATATGGGTGCTATCTACCCTCCCCCACAATTTGATATTTCAGAATGTGTCAGTCATCAAAGGTCATAATTATAATTTTTTTAAAGAATCACAAATTACACAAACTCTGAAATAACTTGTCTGATTTGAATAAAATAGAAGCATTTCATTAAATAAACATTTAAAGCACAGAAATTAATTATCCCTCCGACTGTAACATTCTCAAACTGAGACACATGTATCATCAATGCGCACTTTGGTTCGTTTTAGGTAGCTTTCAATACAAAAAAGTATAAAGCTACCTATTGCAGCCGTTCGGAGGAAAGCAGTTCCAGAAAATTTCGATATATTTTCACCGATCATGACCCCAGACCCCAAAACCACCCTCCGTTCAAATGTTGATATATATATATAGATATATCCATATATATATATATATATATATATATATATATGACCTATGTCATACGATAACGCTCGTATTTATGAATCAATTTCAATGAAACTAATTGTGTGTATTAAGCTCACCCATGTCTCGACCGAGTTCATTGGCCAGCTTGGTCTGCCATCTTGTTTAAAGATGGCGGCCACTTGACCACCAAGATTTAAAACTAAAATAAGTACACAAAAAAGTTAAAAAATCAAATTTATTTTTTAATTAAGTGTTAGGCCTTGATACAAGGATTCTAGAGCATTTTTTGATTTACCTCTATCTTAAAAAATGACTGAGATACAGCAGTTTGAAATTCTAGGGTGGCTGACATTTTGAAACAAGATAGCATATTATAAAAATTTTCATTGTTTTAATCATTTTCCCAATCATAAGCATAAAACTATATATTCATATCCGTTAGCGCCAAATTATCGCCAAACCTGGCGACATTTGGGAAATATCGCCAAATTTGGCGACCAAAATAAGTCTTCATAAATGAAGCCAATTTGGCTATAGCTCAATAATTTGGCGAATTTCTTATTCTAATTCAGTATTAACGAATCTTTTGTGAAGGTTTTCTTTGCATTTTAGCTTGCTGTTTTCGTGTAACATTAGCTAAAATTTTAAAACGAAGATATAGGAAAGCTACCTTTTCCTCCCGGTACAGGCCGGAAGGACTTTTTAAAATGTGAAGACAAAAATTATCAATTGCTTCTCAGCTATCCACAACAAGATTTAAAAAAAATCCCCTCTCCTCCCCAAGAAAGTTCTGAGGTGGCACCCCTGAGTACAATGTTCAACACTCAGTAAAACTTAAAAAATTACCTATATTCAAATTTTATCCATTACTTTAAAAGAAGAAAAGCAATATCTTAATTAAGTACATAACTTGTTAAATATAATGTAGGCTACTAAAAATCATTATTTCCCTTTTTTTCAGTAAAAAAAGATAGGCTAAAATTGTTTTCCACAGAAAAAAAAAAATTATAGACAGCTCAGAAAAATTCTAAGTCAAGTTATTTTGATGAAAATCTCGTGTCTCTGTCAACTAAGATTTAAAACTAGTAGACTAATCCTTTTTAATTTCCTTTATAGATGCTTATAATAAAAGCCTTATTATCTACATTTGATTGCAATTCTTGTTGCAATCGTTAATATGAAATCCTGTAACTAGCCTTACATTTCTATCTTTTGGTATGCTTGTCCTAAAACTGTTATAAAGTACCTCAGATGGCGTCAACTAATAACCTTTTACAATCCTTGTCACAATATTTGCAAACCTTCCACATAAACCCTTTAAAAAGCAATTCATTTACATGTTAGAGTTAAAAAAAGGTTTTAAAAATCCGAATTTTTTGTCTTGGAGGGAATATTAAGAGACGGTTTATAAGAGACGGGTCTCTTAATAATTTGTGTGACAGGATGATGAGTTCGTTAGCGAAACTAGAATTTTCTCCCACGAATAATTGCCATTCTACTGTAGGCAAAATATCATCTATATTGTCGAAGAAATATTTCATAGCATATTGTAACAAACATGCATCGCTGTGTTTCAGTGCAAGCGCGAGAACATTAGACACATTGGTCACAGTAAAAGAGTCCTTAATGAAATTGGAACAGTCTTCTTTCAAGCGTTCCATTTTGTACTTTTCAGCTGCGTAATACAAACTAAACATGTTATTTTCGTCAAGTGCTTCAACTTTTCCTGTGTAAACGTAGAAGAGTAGCTGTTCAAAGGCTTGGGGCTCGCAGTCAGGCACATCGATGAGACCACTGTTTTTTTCAAGCGTGTCATAGTTTAACACGGAATGGAATACTTTAGAACGGGCTCGTAGAATATCCCGATGAGCTCGAAATTTTCTGTCCTTTACACTGAAAGTTAGGTCGTGGTCTTGTCCATTCAACAGAACATCTTTCAAATCCTGACTCAGAGACAAAAAGCCTTTAAAAACAATAAAAATGATATACATATTACATTTAAGTAAATGCATATACAAAGACGATAATTCGAGAAATGCACAAGGGTAATTTTATCTGGATAACAAATTGGATTATAAACAATTATTTTAAAAATATTCTTAAAACTATACATATTTTCAGTAATTCATTTATTTATTTGCAGTAGGTGTATCTGTTGTTATGAAGTACCAAGTAACATTTCTTTATTTTTTCTACTTTATATTTTGCAAATCTGTCTGAATCACAGAGTGATCTTGAACTTTATTTTTGATCTTTCTTCTTGAACACTTATTTTTTACTGTCTTCTGAAAAAAAAGGGCTCAAACACATTTCCTGCACTTATTAAATAACTAAATATGTAGGTAACAATAATAAATACAATTCTTTGTTAAAAACTATAAAATGCTTATAAACTAACATTTAGAGACAGGTGGTCCGTTTTATAGAAAATTGCCAAAGAAATATTATAGAAAGTATGTGAATAGAAAACATCAAAAACCTTTCTCATCTGCAGATTTCATCGATGCACTAGTGAGTAAAATATACTTTTAAAATAAAAAACTAACTAGTACAGTAGCCCCTCTTATACTGATAATTCGGATATATCACTTATTTTTTACTGTCTTCTGAAAAAAAGGGCTCAAACACATTTCCTGCACTTATTAAATAACTAAATATGTAGATAACAATAATAAATACAATTCTTTGTTAAAAACTATAAAATGCTTATAAACTAACATTTAGAGACAATTGCAATATGTATAAATATATATAAGATCCACATCGATACCGATGGACATTGGAAGTTGGTGTCAAAAATATTTCAATCAATCAGTAAAGTGCCCTCATACATCAGAGCCCTGATATGTCAGTGCACAGTAAAGAGACTTTCTATGTGTAGCTACAGGTGCTCATTCTGTCAGAATGATGAAAAAGATAGATGTTAGCAAAATATTTTCGAGAAATAAGAAATCGTATCCTTCGCCCAGTTTTAGCAACATAGGAAAGCTAATCGTTATCCAGATCAGTTAAACAAAATCGTTAAATCAAAATCGTGTCAGTATCGTTAAACAAAAAACTAGTTTAAGACGATTAATCGAAATTTCGTGTCATAACCAATAATTAAAACAGAAAAATATTTTTCTTTTCGCTTCTTAACTAGATAAGGCCCCTCATACGGTTACACCAGAGGCTGACAAACGTTATCGTTACGTACAAAACATGAGATGCCATCATCAAATCAGGACGAGCAAAAACATTCACTTTGCTATGATGCGATGTCGGGACTGGTCTCAGTCGTTGCACCACTTTCCGGAATAATATAAAGAAATTGTGGTGACATGGCTGCTTCGCTATTTGAAAATGAAAGAACTCACTAAAATGGCTTAGAGAAGAACCGTAAATCAGTTCTGCCGGTAAAGAATGCAAATTGGGCTTAAATGAACTTCGCAGTCCCATCAATATCGTAGGAAAAATTTCCATCCATCTGTCTGTATCATGTCATTTAATTGCACTCTACTGCTGACGATGAAAAACCTTGATTATGCAGTTCGATGATGGGTGATATGCTGTAATAAGAGTTCTATCGTGACCTACGTTATACACGGCCGATGCATGACGTTTAAGGCTGCTCTTCAGTAAACTTCCCGATTCCTCTAGCTAATGTTATTCCTATGGGCGTAGGATGCATTCGTATTTTTTAAATATCTCCCCAGGAAATTAATATTTTTATCTTCTGTTTTCTTTGTACTATTCTTAAAGAATGTCTCTTTTTTTCTTAGTTGTCAATTTTTTTCTAAAATATATACTTAATTTTATATGAAACGTTAAAATCTTATTCAGTTTTGCTAAGATTTTAAAACAAAAAAATGTAAATTAAGCACATAAGTTAGAAATATTTTGATAACTAAGAAAAAAAGAGACATTCTTTAAGAACAGTACACAGGAAACAGAAGTTAAAAATAATCATTTTCCGAGGAGATATTTTAAAGATACGAATGCATCCTACGCCCATAGGAATAACATTAGCTAGGGGAATCGGGGAGTTTACTGAAGAGCAGCCTTAAAACGTCACATGTAATGGATCATTTTTTTATGGCGATTGGTGCAAAACGGGGGGTGCGTCGCTTTGCATCAATCGCCGTGTTAAAATGATCCACTCCATGTGACGTTTTAAACGTCATGCACCGGCCGTGTATTACTTAGGTCACGGTTTTATGCTCCCCCATCTCTGTAGCAGTAATAGTATCATAAATGAATGCTTCTGATTGGGTAACTCATTTAAAATTTTTACAACTGATGTGTTTTTAAATTAATTTGTTGCATCTGGGAAAATGTGAAAAGAAGTTGAGAAAATAACTGGCTCTACGGGTGTTATTGTATTAAAATAACACAGGGAGTGATACTAAAAATAAATAAACTATAGCCCTACCGTGCTATGCTGATAAAATACAGCAGTAATCTAATTCCCATGAAGGCAGTAACGGTATCGGAAATACGATGTGGTGTTTGGATGTTGAGTTCGAATCTGATTACCGTATCAGACAGCATGGCTACACATAAGAAGTTCCTTTAATGTGCACTGACATATTGAGGCACTTTGCTGTTCTCTGATGTATCAGGGCACTTAACTAATGGATTGGCAGTTTTTTGACAACCACTTCTAATGTCGGTTGTTATAGATGTGAAGATACAGGTTTACTGGATACGGTAACTTGTCTCGCACTTTGGAAAGCACTTTCATTTCTGAAACAGTAACAGCATAAAAATAAACGCATCTAATTGGGTGACGAGTTAACATTTTATACAACTGAAATATTTTGAAGAAAGTTTGTGGCATCAGGGACAAAACGGTGGGAAGAAGCGGAGAACATTACCCGGCCTACCGGTGTTACCGTGTTAAATTAACATGGAATAATCATATTCCTCCATGACTGAATCTTCTAAATAAGCATTGAACTTCCACGCAATGCTTAAATTATTGTTATATCACTTGCTAAGTGGGTCTTAAGTGTGGACCTTGCTAATATAAAATGATATTTCCGTTGATTTTATTTCATGCATAAGGGTAGTGCTACAATGTAAATAAAATCTTTGAACATTAACGATTAAAAATCGAACCGAAAACTTAAAAAAGACGTTACATTGGAACAAAATTATAGTTGAACCTACTTTTTAGTTAGCTTTCATTACAAAAAGCTTACTTTTTGCTACCTATTTTAGTCTTCCGGGGGAAAGCCATTCTGGAATATTTCGATATACTATTTTCACCGATCATGATCCTCAGATCCCAAAACCACCTTCCACCCAAATGTTGATATATATATATATATATATATATATATATATATATATATATGTATGTGTGTGTGTGTGTCTGTTTTTTATCATGCGATAGCACTCGTTTTTATGAAGCGATTTGTACTGAGCTTACTAGAGAACTTACCAGGGTCTCGACCAAGTTCGTTGGCCAACTTCATCTGCTGTCTTGTTTCAAAATGGCGGCCACTTAGAGATCTTAAACTCAAAAACTTGTACAAAAAATTTTTGAAATCCTAAACATTTTTCCATTAAGTGCACGGATTCGATACAAGGAATACGGGGTATTTTTTGATTTGACTTTAATTTGAAAAATGGCTGAGATGTAGCAGTTTGAAATTCTAAGGTGGCTGACATATTGAATCACGACAACAAATTCGGAAGTTCTCCACAAATGGATTTAAGTTATGAGTTTTAGTGAATGGGGTTTCTCACAAATTTTCCTTCATTGTTCTAACCATTATTCAAAAATATTTTTAATGATTAAGAATTTTATTTAAAAATCTATACATATATTTGTCTTACGTGGCGCGAAAATAGGGCTGAATTTGTAACTTATGGTTTTGGCAACAATCGTAGTTTCCAGAGCTCAGATCAATGAACAGACTAGATTGTGTTAGATCAGCTCCGCCTCCAATATGGCGGTCAGTGTGAGAGCAGTGAAACCATAGAATGAAACTCTAACTAGCAATTATTAAAAATAAAATAACATGTACGTAATCCAAAGCGTCTGAGATAATTCCTCAGTTTAATTATGAGCAATATCGTTAATTTCAAATGAATTCTCTACTCTTATTTAGAATTCATTTACGAATTTCACTCACTCAAAAGTCGGAGGAAAAAAAATCAACTGTCTAGATTGCACCTGCCGCCATCTGTTGCTGTATTGATGAAGTAAAAAATAATTTCTTTTGTAAAAATCTATAATCAATTAGAATAATAAAATGTCGAACGAAATTTAAACAATGATTGATTTAAACTATCTTCCTATCACGTAGTTTTTTTTTCTGATGAATTTAAGTCGTGCTGTACAAAAGATCCTTTTTTCACAGTATTTAAATGATTTATATGCCCATTGGTAGCGCCAAATAAATGCATTTTCAGTTGTGTTTTCAACGGAGAATTACTTTTTTACATTAAAAAAATTGTCAATTTCATATGTTCAAATGTTTTATGGTAGGACTTATTCCGGCTAGAATTGCTGAAAAAAAGGGGCGAGCGAGCGAAGCGAGCTGTGACCGCGCAACGGTCTCAATGAGAATTGCTTTGCAATTCACGGGGGATTGGCAAGCGTTAGCAAGTAGGGGGCTGAGCCCCCTAGTTTTATTTATTTAAAAAATAATTTAAAATACAGTCTATTCACATACACTTAATTTACTCCTGCTCTTTATATTTTTTATATGTGGTATATCAAAAGTTAAATAAGAAGTTATGCATACGGATACTAACGAAGTTATAAAGTTTTATTAAAGTTTTTTAATAAAGCATAAAAAAGAGCAGTGCTATCTTAATTCATATCCCAAAATGACGTTCAAACTGGAACAGAACCGAAAATCGGAAAAAAAGCTTTATTTCTGATGGAATAAAATAGGAAACTGAACTAAAAACCGTATTCATTAAACGAAAACCGGAACCCAAACTAGTAAATATTTCAATTTAACTGAACCGGAACTACAAAGAAAAGAAATTACGGCCTGAGGTCCTGATTGTAAATTAGACGAATAATATTTGGGACTCACGAAAACTACATGACTGAATGAACTTAAATTTTGAATACGCATATTAAAAGCATCTAAAAATCAATTTCTCATAAAACGTATTTTAAATGTACGAAAATCACTTAATTATGTTTTGGGTGATTAATATTAACATCATGGAAATATATCAGCTTGAAAAAATAGTTATTACAGGACGTATAATTGAAACCATTAAAAATATTTAACCATAGGAGGTTAAAATTTTAAATCTTTTTAATTCCTAAATTTTTTGACCAAAATGGCTTCCCGGTTAATATTCAAAGATAAAATTTAAAGTCATATTTTTGGTTAAAATATGACTTTAATAAACCTTATTGTGATGTAGGGGGAACTGGGGCACATTGAAGCATGGGGCACTTTGATACACCCCCTCTACTGCTCACAAGGTCATTGCAGGAAGTTTCCCAACAGCTCCAAAATATGGCGCTAGTGTACACAACTACCTACAGAACGTCTTGGCGTGATTCAGTAGTTTGATGAAATGAGACGGATGATTTAGTGTTTTTGTAGGTACAAAGTAAATTTGAGTTGTACGCAGTGGTATTAGGCAGCTGTTCCAGTATTTTCAACAGGAAAGAATACCCACCCTGGTAAGTAAAAGTACTCTTTATCAGTTTCTCATCCTTTTTTGTTAGGTAAATTATGAAGTTTTGGATTTGAGATTCATATTATTCAAAATGGCTACTTGGGGTACATTGATACAGTCTATATTGGGGCACATTGATGCGTATCAATGTGCCCCATGATAGCTGCTAACAACCTATATTCATTTTAGTTTATTTTTTCATTATCTTTTATTATTTTTTTCTCGTATACTCCTTAATCCAATCATTTCCAACCAACAATTTCTAATATTAGTTTTTATTGAAGTGAAAAAGCTCCATTATTGTATACTAGAAAATTTAATAGTACTTTTGCAAACAGTTATTTTTAATTTTTCTTATTCCATGGTTACACTATGATTAGCTCTTACAAAAAAAGACCGAGAGAGAGCTCAAATCAACAAGGATGGCGTATCTAAAGCTATGAAAGCTGCTTTAGAGGGTAATTTGTCAATCCGGAAAGCTGCACTCATGTTAAACACCAAACCCGCTACTCTGCAGCATCGTCTGGAGAAAATGAAAGCAAGAAATGGTGAAGAATGAGTCAGGGGTCACGTTCTAAGTATTCCTTTCAACAGGCACTTACCGCCAAACAAGGAAAACAATTAAATGAATACCTTGTTAAATGCAATGAGTTGCATCACGGTCTAACGCTGAAGCAGATAAGGCCCTTGGCATATGAATTTGCTAAAAAACTACGCTGTAAGTATCCTGAAAGTTGGAATGGTAATGAAATGGCAGGAGATGTCTGCAGATTTGTTCTTAATAGTTCTGAGGCACGTCAAACAACATACAAATTCGTCAATAGAAAACCTACTGTTGCTATGAACCTACTGAAACCTACTGTTGCTATGAACCTACTGAAACCTACTGTTGCTGAATATACTGTTGCTATGTGATAATCATGAGTCGCACGTTTCTATTGATGCCATTGACAACTGTCGTGCAAATGGAATAATTTATTTGTCATTCCCCCTCACACACCTTTCATAAACTGCAACCATTGGACGTAGCAGTGTTTGATCCCTTTAAAGCAAAGCTGAAAATTTCTTTCAACGATTGGCACCTGAATAATCTGAGGAAACATCTATCAATTTATGACATTCGAAAGTTGGCTAAACTTGCAAACTTAGAATCATTCACTCCGGAAAATATTGTGTCTGGTTTTGGGAGGACAGGCATAGTGCCCTTCAACAGATTGGTATTTCCTGACTCTGATTTTTCTCCCAGCACAGTTTTTATACTTCATTCTCACTCTGATACAGTTGTTGTCACACCCCGTCAAACAGACTCAGCAACTCCCTCAACTGTCTCTCAGTCACAAGATAGCAATGTTCCACAAAGTGCTGATGCTACCCAGACTCCATGGCCAATTACTTGTTCAAACAAATCTGTAACTCCTGAAGACGCACGACTTTACCCAACAGCTATTGGTAGTAGAACTAACAAAAGAAAAGGACAGCAGCCTGGTAAATCTCGAATTTAAACTGATTCTCCAGAGAAAAAAAAGGCTTTTCGACATGAGAAAAGTTCAAGAAGAAAAACAACCTACAACACAGTAAAAGAATAGAGACAAAGAGCTGAAAAACTCAAAAATGCTGCTGGGGATAGAAGACACCAAACCTTTGAAGCGACAGACGAAGAAAAAAGAAGGTGGAAGAATTATATTTATCAGATAAATCTGAAACACCCTTAGGACAGTGGTGTGACTCTACATCAGATGATTTCAATCTACTAGGTGAAGAAGCAGATACTTTGGAAGATGATACAATGTAAGATGCAGATACTTCTGACCAAAATATTGTTGATTATGACTTTGTTACAGTGCGGTTTGCAAAAAAGAGATCGGTTATTCACTTAGTTAAACGAAAAACCTATGATGGTGACCATCTTGTCGGGTTTATGAACAGAAAACCTGGTAACTTTTTCATTTTTCCTGAGAAAGAAGATAATTGTGAGGTTGAAGTGCCAGATATAACAAAGTTGCCCCAGTCAACAACCAGACAAGGAACAGCAAGAACATCAGTTTGTTATACATTTAATTTTGACTTTGATCGCTTTAACATTCCTCACAAATAAATTGTGGGTAATCTGAATTTCTTTGAATAAATATAAAATGGTTTGCTAACTTATTTTCTATGGAAAATATGCAGTAGCTGTTATTTTTTCACCACTTTTCTCAAACGTATCAAAGTGCCCCATGAAGTGTATCAATCTACCCCGGGGACGGGGCACATTGATACAAATGACTTTTTTTAGTTTTTTTTTTAAATTACACACGGAAATACAATATAAAACAACGATTGTGCCTGTTAATAACACACTACACTAGTTTTTCTGACATCACATGTAAAAATAACTTGAAATTTTTGTTTTCTGGGTACCAAAAAAATTCTTAGAAAAAAAACCGCATCAATGTGTCCCAGTTCCCCCTACATTTTTTTTTAAATCCCTATTTCTCAAACTATTTCTGGACATTTCAAACTTATTCTTTATTTTTACACATTTTACATATGCGGTTATTTCATAACAAATTAATTCATTAATTTTAAATGTAAAATTATTTTCTTAAACTAAAAATACAGTGTATTTCTGGACAGTAATGCGTTGTTCTATTCCCTTTTTTCCCCTACAAATGCCTTTTTTTTTTGTTTGTTTATGAATAAAATAACTAAAACAAATGGGATATAATTTATTTAAAAATTGTTATTATTTAGTTTTTATACGATATTTAGTGTTTGTTAATTAAAATTTGTATTTATGCAGTTTAAATTATTTACAAAGACAGATTTCTAACGAATTTACCATATAACGAACTTTTTTGCTGGATTTAGCGCCTTCGTTAAATAGAGTTCCAACTGTATATATATATATGAATTGGATAGCTGAGATCGATCTTTAAAAAGGCTCTTTTATATTTTTTCGATTTTGGCAGCAAAGTTTGATTTTGGAAATTAAAGTATTCTTATATAAAAAATAATAATAATAACAAAATAAAAAAATAAAAAACTGATACCGAAATCGAAAAATTAAAGAAAAATCGCCTTTTTAGAGATCAACCTCAGCTACCCATTGTAAAAACAAAATATATTAAAAAATATCGAAATACAAACGAAATATTTCAAAGGAACGATCCCATAGGTTAAACACCAGTTTTCGAGTGTCTGCGCGTGATTGACTGAAGTAGCCCTTTAAAATAAATGAAAACACTTTTATCTTTAATCATAATATTTCTATTAATATTTATTTATTTATTTATTTATTTTTTTGATAACGAAATATAAAGAAAATTAGATAAAATTTCTAAATACAGATGTTATGATAATATTAAGTTAATTGTTTACTTACCTACATCTGTTTCACGCATTTCTTGTCCTAAATTCGGTTTCATTGATTCGTCATAAAATAAATGGATAATCAAAGTCAGAGTGTCACCTCTAAAGTCACGAAATTCGCATTCCGCAAAAGACACTATTTCTCGTTTTTCATAACATTCTTCGAAATCCTGTGCAAGAGACATGTGTAATGTTTTCTCATATTCATCAGGGTTCAGTTTGTAAATTATGATGTATATCTTCTGTTCAGGTATTATAGGGTTCACTCTCTCCATGTGAAGTAAAAAGTATCGATAGGCATTTTCTTCCTCCGTTGCTTCTCTCTCGTGTGAAGTAAATCGAAATTGCCAAGTTGCTTTAGCGAATTCAAAAGGTGGACTATGTATTTCAATAGAGGTCCCAGTGTACTCTGGTAAAATACAAATATTGGGTATTTTCAGCGTGCAGACTGCAGACAAATTTTTTTTCTTTTCCAATTTTACTATTTGACAATCTTTCCTTTCGTCTGGCGTGTTCTCGGGTGAAACAAATTGGCAAAATGACTTATATGTTTTTGATACAATTTTGTTTAATATAGAAGCCATAATGACTAAAATAATTTCGTTTTATCTTTACTATTATTGACTGACTTTCACAGTGCTCTAAGGAACTATTAATAATAGTTATTGAGCATTTCTTGTAACAGTGAACACATCCCAAAAGGATTTGTTGAAGGCAAATTGTCAAAGAGATATCCCAGTTTTCGTTGGAGTATTGATACATAGAGACTTCGAATAAAAATTGTTCAGGAAGAGATTGATTCAGTGTTGATTCGACAAGTACAACATCCTCCTAGATGCTGTACTACTTTTGTTTAATATGGAAGCCATAATGACTAAAGTAATTTCGTTTTATCTTTTCTATTATTGACTGATTTTCACAGTGCTCTAAGGAACTACTAATAATTTTTTTTTAGCTTTTCTTGTAACAGTGAACACATCCCAGAAGGATTTGTTGAAGGCAAATTGTCAAAGAGATATCTCGTTGGAGTATTGTTGCATGGAGACGTCGAATACAAAATTGATCAGAAAAAGATTGATTCAGTATTGATTCGACAACATCCTCCTTGCTGTATACGATCCAATGTTGGTGGGTTGTTTTTTTCTCCGCGGGAAGCTAAAATTTAAAGCAACAGATCAATTTCATGATGATAAATATGCGATAATACTATGTTACTTAACCCTTAATCACAGTTAGCGTTCTCACAGACAGGTGCATTTTTCAAATTTTCACAGTTTAACAAGGTAGCGACAGATCAGAGAAAAACACAGTCAACAAAAGTGGAAAACACCAGTATTTCCTATGGTGAAATTCTTATTGTTTATTTGAACGATAAATAAGTAGAATTTTTCTATCAAAAAATACTGGTACCTTCCTTTTTAGGCGCATTCGTATTTATATAAATGCGTAGCACCTATAGTCGTCGTCTGGGCCGTCTGTCTGTCCGTCCGTCCGTCTGCCCGCATATAACAGCGCAAAAACTACCCAACCGAATGGTTTGAAATTTAAGATATATTATCTTTGCAGAATTTTGTCGAGACATTTCAAATTTTATGAAAATCGAATGAAATCTTTAGACGATATTAATAAAAATATTTACTAAGAAATTTGAATTATTTTTTAAAAATCGGTGCTTTCTTGTTATAGGAGCTTCCGAAGTTTAACCGTCAAGCGACCGAGATACTTATTATATTACAGAAATTAATCTGCAGACGATATAATTCATTCCACAGAATTAAAAATCATCAAGATCTGAATATTTATATAAATAGCTATAGTACGAACGCACCTCGTTTGTTACGCTTGACGTACAATTTTCAGCTTGTTTTTTTCGACTGTGCTTTTCCTTGATTTGTAGTCACCCTGTTTAACTTGCAATTTTCAGTTTAATTATAGATATTAGTGAAATTTTGTTTCGTTTGCAGCCTTAATACTATTGCTCACTGCAAAAAAAGAAAAAAAAAAGGGAAAAAAAATGTTGATTTTACGGTATAATGCTATTATCCCAGCTAACAGTAATACGCTACCGCGCATGCGCGCCGTGTAGAAATTTCTGAATAGGTGAATTATAGATTTTTTTTGTTCTGCCTTTTATTCATCTTTCGATCAAGTCGTATCAGAGACCGTCCACAGAATCTATGCGACAATTTTTGTCACAGCAGTTAAGGATATAAATATATAGAACTACCCTAATATTATAAGCTGGTCGATGTAACGTAAATATCGTGTCGATATGTACATTAGAGATCACAATGGTCATATCAGAAGATTGAACAAAGGGTGGCATGTGTCACATTACGACTCTCAGGTGACAATCGCTCCAATGTGGTCACAGTGACAGATATCTTAGTCATTTGTAATCTAGGTAATTCAATTCTAATTACTTTTTAATCCTGAAAATCCCAAGATCATTCTATGTCTTTTCTTA
Organism: Maratus michaelseni; assembly: GCA_963931845.1. Taxonomy (NCBI): domain Eukaryota; kingdom Metazoa; phylum Arthropoda; class Arachnida; order Araneae; family Salticidae; genus Maratus; species Maratus michaelseni. The sequence continues at coordinate 149,550,475 of OZ007598.1, read as the reverse complement.
ATTTTCTCAATCTAATTCTTTTCCGTGTCCCTATAAACGAACTACAAATGCTACACACTTTATTTTTTATGCAGAGCATTCCATAATAAACCTCAATAACATATACAAATCTCATGGCAATTCGAGTATATTTACGAGAGTTAGAGCCCGAACAGAAGAGACATTGATGACCACCACAGTAACCAAGCTTTCGCTTTTGAGTTTTTAAATTTAACTCTTTTTTTTAACGTATTATTTGGTGTGTATATATGGTATTGATCATATGAAGGGCTGTACAAAAGAGTTAATTGTGAATAAGGTAATTGTGGTATGTAAAAGTAGTTCTTAAAGTTAGTATATTTTGATTTATTGGCGGAAATATTTGAAGGGGAATTTTTGGCGAGAAAGTTACACAGCAAAAAAAAAAGTGTTGATTTTACAGTATAATACTGGCACCTCATCTGCCAGTATTATACCGTAAAATTAACAGTAATAAACAGTAAAATAAGCATTAATACGCTGCCGCGCATGCGCGGTAGCATTTTCCAACTTGTTTGCTTAGACATAATTTTTTATCTTATTAAATGGTGAAGTTTTGCTACAGTATTCTGAATGCGTTGTAAAAGTGATTCATACCTAATCTATGCTTGGCGCTTAATTTGTCTTTCTTGTTAAAAATAATAATTAAAAAAAAAATCTCTGGAAGGAGAAAGCTAAAATTTTGTAAGCCGTATGGAAAGCATTTTTTAATCGATTACAATTAAAAATGTTTATGGGTCATATTTTATACTTTTTTTCGAATATCATTTTCATAATTCATTCTTGGGGATTATGAAAATAAGATATTATGTTTAGCATACTCATTAAAATAAATCTGCGTGATAAAATTATATTTTTAGGAGATATTGCAGAAAATATATAAAATTTAATATTAAACAATCAAAACTTTCAATAATTGTATTTTCCAAACTTTTGGTCCCGATGATTTTAATTTTGCACCCCGGCATAAATTTCAACAGAGATTAAAAAATATGTTGTAAGTGTTGGGTGTCACTATTGAAAATTTAGAGGTTAGTTCAAAATTTAATATTTAGACCGCCCAAAAAGCTTAATTTGCGTATATCAGTTAGTAGTAGAGATTATTTCTAATAAATTCGTATATATTTTTTTTTTACTATAAAAAGTGGTCAAAAGATCCTATAGTGATGCATTTTTTCTATGATTACACGTATCGTAATTTTCGGTCTATAATGCGCGAATCAAACAATTCTGTTTCGACCTAGAAATTTTATTTAATAATTGAAGTCAAATATTTACAGCGATCTAACAGTGTTGCCAGATTGGGGTTTTTGTCCCCATTTTGGGAAACTTTGAACTTTCAGGAGACTTTTTTTGATGACGAAGTATTAGTGTGAAAATCTTTGAGGAATGTTGACATTTTTGGGGGAAAAGTTGGGGAATTTTTTCTTTGTTTAAAAGTTTACTTTTAGTCATCTGGCACGGAAATAGAAATTTATTTTATTTTTTGTTAATTCATTATCTTGATGTTTTTCGTCTACAGTTTATACGTGTTTTCGTTTTAATTTATTATTTAATTGATTCTAATAATTATTTAAATTTTCCGTAATTCGTTTTATTTTCTTCAAGAAAGTAAAGTAAACGATCACAATAAAAAAAGTGGAATCGCAAGTTCGTTATTTTATTTTATTTATTTTTTCTTATGTCTCTCTTCTTCTTTTTTTTTTTTTTTTTTTATAAAAGGCTTGATTTGGGGAAATTTTGGAGATTAAATTAGATAATTATTTTTTATGGTGGAAAATTTAAAATTCAGATTTTACTTTTTTGGGTTAGGGACTTTTACAGAAAAAAATCTGATTTGGCGAAATTTTCAAAACTTTTGTGGAAGTTGACTTTCGACTGTCTGGCAACACTCCGATCTGGTTATATAAATTAAAATTAATCATTATCTATACTAATAAAATAAAGTTTCGCTCTGTGTGTGTGTGTCTGTTGGCGATGGCTAGGAAAATTTAGCGCACCTATATTAATTATTATTTATTATTAAGTCCGTAAATTTAGATCTAGGTAGTCAAAACCCTCTCTTGGTGCACCTGACCCTCAGAATTTTAATATTTTGATAATTGTAATTAGCCTAGATATTAATTAGATTCTCATTAACCATTGCTTCTAAAATGACATCTTTTAAATCAAAATGGCGAAAGAAACGAACAGACGCATTGGATTTGCAAGCGGAAATGAACGAATTCGAAATTATTTTACTAATTAGCGAATTTTAAGAAAACTAATTGAGATATCAATTTGAAAATTTCTGAGCATATGTAAAAAAATATTCTGCATCGGACTATGTGATTTTTGAAAAATTTGGTTGGTATTTTTTTTAAATTTATGCAAAAAACTGCCAAAAATTTGCCTGTGCCAGTGAAAACAATCCGAGAAAGTTTCAGACAGGGATCTGCTTTCATTAAAAACTGAACTACAAAGATATATGTTTCTCTGGCCAATCCCTCCATTTAGTTTGCGAAAATGAAAGGAAATAATTGACAATTTTTATTAATGAACTAAAATTCAGATAACTAATTAAAATATAGATTTGAGATTGAGGTCGGGAAGAGGGTCATCTGCCGGCTATTTTAGCGTAGCGTCTTCGTTATGTTCTAATTTCAGAAAAATGTAATTATTTTTTTAATGATCGCGTTAATGTAGGTGACGGTGGTTCTCTTGAACAAATTATTCATTATATTTGCGGGTATGGGGAGGGAGAGGGTTAACGCCTTTCTCTGAGGTTGTAATTATCTCGAGCGTGATAGCTAGTATAAAATAAAATTTCTGGGTCGAAACAGAATTTTTTGATCCGCGGATTATAGGCCGGAAATTACGGTACTAGCGTACATACGAACCACAGACACTAAGCGAGACCATGATATTTAGGTTTGAGTTCGGTCCCAATCTTCATATCAAGTTAAATATGAAATTCCGAGCCTATATGCGAAATTCCACTCTTATGAAAGTAAAAACATTATCAGTCTGAAAATTAGAAACTTATATAAAAATTGAAATGCATTGCCCAAGAACACTTACCTATATTCTGCCTTCACAAAACTGTGAAATATTTTTGCATTTTGTTATTGTGTCATGTGAATTCAGATATCGCTGATATCATATCAGATTCATTGAAACTTATCGCTTTTCATTATTTCAAAGAATGAAAATGAAACTGGTTTATACCAATGTTATTTAAAAAATAAAATAGCAAAATGTACCTTCTTGATTGACGTTTATGCGATACAAAGTCCACAATGGATAAGCTGCATCACTTGGCCCGTGGCGATTGAATTTTCAAAGAAAGAAAAATTTAAATTAAGTTATTATCCATGTATCAAAATAGTCAAATTGCCAGTTTTAGGGTTTCGTCCATCTCACGAAACCCTATATTAGTCCCGCTTCGTTGTCTGTTTGTCACAGAGCCAGTTCTCAGTAACTATACAACTTACAGTCATGAAATTTTGTGTACTTATAGCTGTATATCTACTACGAAGCTCGAAATCATAAAATTTGAAAAAATCGTATTATTTTAATATATAGAGATAAAAAATCAAAAATCTAACAGCCTTTTCCTATTAAATTTAAACATTTTTTGTTATAGTAGTTGCCAACAATTACAAATCCACAATAAAATTCTTTCTACAATAATTAATTTTCTATTAAAAGATTTCCACGTGAAAAATGAAAATGAAATAAAAAAATTTCAGCAATTGAAAAAAAGATTAATATGACGTCATGTTGGTACTAAAATGGAAATTTTCAAACATTTCTGAATAATACAAGGAGTATGAGTATCTGTAAATACAGAAAGCAGCTTAATATGACGTCATTAGAGAATTATAAAGAAAATTAATCTGACGTCTAACATTTTGAAGGTCCTGTGTACAACATGTTTAATTTTGAAATTGATTCTTTTTAATATCGCATTTATAGTCCACATGACAGATATTATTATGACAGAATATAATAGCGTGCTTCGCCCCCTATCGGACCGGTTCAGATTTTCGAAAAAACGAGAAAAATAGATCGGTAAATTTTTACTTTATAAAAAACATGACCCCCCCTTTTTTTTTTTTTTTTTTTGAGAAAATGTAATTTATCTGGATCTATTAAAGAAATGATAAAGTGTTTTGAAAGGAATATTAAACGAAACCCTTTGTGTGATCTACGATCACACTTACCCACTTGTTTTCCTTTCTCATTTTCTATTCAGTTGGGAAATGCTAAGAAACAATTTGTATTTTTAGAAAGAAAAAAAACCGCTGTTATTTTAAACAAGTTGGAAACAGTACGTCAAACGTGACAAATGCGTTCGTTATAGAACTAGTTTTGTAAATATTCAAATCTTGGTACAATAGCTGTTGCACTCTTATGCAAAATATGAATTTTGTAAGCTACGTGAAGGAAAGAAAAACATTTTGATTGTAGACAAAAATAATTGTCTGCAAATATCTCGAAGGTTATTTTGGAAACAATTCTTTCAAAATGTATTTAATTTCTAATTTTAGACGTTTTAAGATTATTTGTTATGAAGTATCTGATTTAATACGTATATAAATATATAAATCATTCAACAAATTCGAAATATGTTTAACGTAAAAAAAAAAGAAAATCAGTAATAAGGATCTAATATGACTCTCAAATATGGCGTAATCACCATGGCAACCTATAATCATTATCTATCATGGGATATCATTGAATTAATTACCTCTGATAGGATTTATCATAATGAAGAAAACTTTTATTAATATATTTCTAAGTTGTTTTGATTCGATTTTCATAAAATTTGAAATGACTCGACAAAATTCTGCAACGTTTATATATATTAAATTTCAAGCCATTCAGTCGGTTGGGTAGTTTTTGCGCTATTGTATGCGGACGGACGGACGGACGGAACCAAGATAGATAGGAAATTTTTATTAAGAACAAAAAACAAAAACAAAAACCCGGTTATAGAAATTTTTATATAATTTTTTTAGATCGAAAAAAAAATTACTTTTACTTTTCATGATGCGCAAAATCGCTACAAGTTTCTTTTATTATTTGAAGGTAAAAAAGAGAATAATTTTATTTTTTCTCTAAATTATTTTTTTTAATTCTTCAGATCGATCTGAAACCTTAGAAAAAGGGTAACGATAACGATAAAGATAAAGAACGATCTACAAAAATCTCATTTAACGATACCACTTTAAGTTTTAAAAAAATTATTATTATATTCATAAATAAATACTTAATCATAAATTTTTAACTTTGAAACATTTGTGTATTGACATAGGAGTGGAGGATATAAAAAACTTGAATGTTAATGAAGACACCAATTATGAAACTCATGTTAGTGTCATTGGGGTATCATGGACCATTTCAGAAATAATGCAAAATGAGATAGTGTCTAAAATCAAATCATTGGCACTACATTATGATAGATGGGAGCACAGACATACAAAGCATGATTGTATATGCTAAATACTTAACTATGACAGATGAAAAACACTGTGTAGCCACTTCAATTTTTAAATTACCGTATATACCCGTGTATAAGTCGACCCCCCCCCCCCCCCAAATTCTTACGCAAATTTTTGAATTTCACGATGAACAATTTTTTTTTACTTTCTCGAATATTAGTCGACCCCCCCATCTTCAACTTCCAAATTTTGTCTAAAATTCTTCGACTTATACACGAGTATACACGGTAATTGAATTTCCTAGATGTACTGCTAAGGACTTGCACTCGGAGTAACGTAAAATATTGGATGAATATAACTTACTGAAGAACCAAATCTGTAGTGTAACCCCAGAAGTAGCAAGTATAATGACATGCACCAAATCTGGGTTTACAACTCACCTAAAACATTATGCGTCTAATTGTATAGGAGCATTAGTTAGATCACATGCAGCAGATAAAGTACCATATTTATTGAAATATCAGGACATTCGAGATCGAATCCATAGATATTTCAGCTAATCGGCTAAATGCATGAGCCTGTTAAAAGACACATCGACAAAAAAAAAAAAAAAAAAATTGTGCAGGCTACAACAAGATGGTTATCAATGTATCGTTCGGTGGAATGTATTGGGGAAAACTGGTCAGTGCTGGTTTCTGCATTGATGATTGACAGCAGCACTGTTGCGCAGGGTCTGCTGAATGAACCTCCAAGTTTCCGATTTGTTAATGTGACTACTTTTATGTCTGATGTTTGACTTGTTATCAACAAATTATGTTTAGCTTTCAAAAGCTGATAAATATATAATATAATTATACATGAAGCAATAGAAATGAAGTAAGTACTGACCAGTACTGACCAGTTTTCTCCAATGCATTCCACTGAACGATAATTATTACTTCATTGATTTTTATTACTTCATTGTAACTTCATTTATTATTTCATTGATTTTTCTTTTGCATAATGTCAAACTGATATTACAATTAAATATTTAGAGGATTTTTCTTCTGGTTATGGGAAAACTCTGAAAGGTTTATTGAGAATGTGCATGCGGAAATCCAAGATTTTGTTTATGAAAATTACACAGTTTTTGATAGTACAAAATAATTTGGTGTATTAGAAAATGTAAAGCAAGATCACCAAGTATTTACTACAAAATTTAAATGAACATTATGTTGATTCACTCAAACTGAACATATTTAGTGAGTTTTTTACATAAAACTTCTCGTCAGTAAAGGATAAGAACAATTTTCAAGACAATGGTATAAAATAAATTGAATCACCTTATTGACCTTATACTTTTGATTGATACATACAGTTCTTTATCTAAGGCATACAATCCAACCTTCAACTAAACTTCCGTAAACTGTGAGTTAATTTGATCCAGGTTAAAGATGTTTCTAACTGGAAAATTTATTTAATGTAACAATCATATATATTATTTCTCCTGTCAATATCCCTTTTTCTAAGACAATACGAAACGCAGAACGACGAATGAGATAGCATATGAAAGGATTTTGAACAGGCTTCTGACATAGCACACTTAACATTTCATTAAAACATGTTTTTTGATTAAAAACTGCGGGTAATTAAAAATTAAATCGGCATTGTTTTCATAAATGAAATGAAGATTTTTCTCAAATCAGTGTTGCCACAAAAGTAAAATACTGCATTATCAGATGACGTCATCCTATAACGCAATTAAAATACGATTGCTAATTTATTTCTTGCGCGTACTTTTTGCAAAAATATCGAGGTTTTAATCGAGTTTTTATTTAATTTTTACGCGTGCGTCACCTGTTGTTTATTTGTTTACGTTGTTTAATCATGGCTGTGTATATACGTACTGTATCCAAGCACCAGTAAATTACGTAATTTAAGGATTATCTTCAATTTAGATATACAGTTCATTTTGATTCACAAAAATTGTAGCTATTTATTTTTTAATATTTCATTAAGCAGTTAATATTTCTGACGTCACTTAAATGGCTGCTGGAACACAAAGTTTGAACATCCCATGTTTAAGTTCCCATAGGCTTGCAAAAAAGTGGTATACCGAATATTGATTTATGTATTTAAGACATTTCTGGAACAGTTTTGCAAAATCTGAGGAATTTCTTTCATATGAATTCCCTAAACGTCTGATTCAGTGTTTAAATATTTTTTATATTCGTTTTTTTTTTCTGTATAGGGGACTGACAACCTAGAGAAATGACCTTGGCGAGAGAAGAAAATTTGGCAAAAAATTTTCTGGCAATCTATTCTCATTTTCTTATACACAAGCAATCATCATATATATTATTTCTGTTCTCAACATCGTTTTTTCTATGCACATACAAAACATACAATGATGAATGTGGTATCATTCGAAAAGTGTTTGAACAAGTTTCTGAGATAGTACACTCACATTTCGTTAAAACGCGTTGTTTGATTTTAAAAAAATCAGCTAATTAAAAATAAGTGCTAAAACGTACCAGGAAATGATCTGAAAGATTGCAGTGCTAAAGATTCGCACGGGTCCTTCTGGTATATATTTAATTTCACGTTTTTATGCGATACTAATTTGATACCATTTCTTAAAAAATTTTCTGGTTTGAAAAGTGTTTAACCTGGATCAAATCATCCCACATTTCACGGAAGTAAGTGCGAGGTTGGCAGGTATGCTAAGGTATTGCCAGAATGAAGAAATCATTTAAATGTTTCTTGAGTCCTCATTGCAGAACCATGAATTTAGGAGATACTATAGATTACATTTGAAGAAACGACCTGCAGAAACTTTATCCTATAAAGTGCAGCATGTTACACTTTGCTACAACATACAGTGGACTATGAGAAGGGCTTCCGTGTGATGAACGCAACAAAAACTAAACTGAGAAATCCAGTGTATATAAGAAATGTTAATAATGTCATTTTCGCATGTCTTATAGACCGAGAGGAGGCAGCACATACAATCACCTCATCGAGTTCACGGCTGAAATTCCAGAATTAGTTATAACTCGATTCGCATATTAACACGCAATCGGTCTGCCAAGTCATATCTTGGTGGAAAACACCTTAACCCATTACCCGCTGGTGTTGCGTTAACGCAACATTCAAAATAAAAGTGTATAAAAAAAAACCTGCCATGCCACCACTATTTTAATATGTTAAAAAATACTTTATTTAATGACAATAACTTTGCTATTAAAGATACCGAATATTATCTTTCAGAATTTTTGGTGGGAAACGAATTTCAGTAAAAATATTGAACGCTCCGCCCACATAGTTTTGGCAGTTAATGGGTTAAAACCCGATTTTAGCAGTTGACTCGTTGGTTTACCATTGTGTTTTCCTGCACCCAAAGGTAGGAAAACATGGAGGACTGGGAGCAGGAACACACAATGGTTAACCTACGAGCTAACCGCTAAAATTGGGTTTTCTGGTGATTTCCACCAAGATATGACTTGGCAGACCGATTGCGTTTTAATATGCGAATCAAGTTTTAACTAATTCTGGAATTTCAGACGTGAACTTGATGAGGTGATTTTCTGTGCTTCCGCCTCCCGGTCTATTAAGGCTGCTCCTCAGTAAACTTCCCGATACATCTCGCTAATATTAATCCAATGGGTGTAGGATGCATTCGTATATTTAAAATATCTCCTCAGTAAATTAATATTTTTAACTTCTGTTTTCTGTGTTCTGTTCTTTAAGGATGTTTTTTTTTTTCTTAGTTGTCAAAATATTTCTAAGATATGTGCTTAATTTATAATTTTATGTGTCAAAACCTTAGAAAAACTGTATAAGATTTGAATACGTCACATAAAATTAGGTATATATTTTAGAAAAATTTTGACAATTAAGAAAAAAAGAGACATCCTTTAAGACGTGTACACAGAAAACAGAAGTCAAAAATATAAATTTCCTCAGGAAATATTTTAAATATACGAATGCATCCTACACCCACAGGATTAACATTAGCGAGTGGAATTGGGAAGTTCACCGACGAGCTGCAAAAACGCATAACAGACTTGAAAACAAAATTTCAGAATTAATACCAATAGTTAAACAAAATATCCGAATTCTTTTGTGGAGCCCTGTATATGATCTACAGATTTCTATGCATACTACACTGTATGCTAAAATTTACATCAGTTAGGAAACTAGTCGTTGGGGGCCACCGTAATACTTACCCATCATGGATATGCATAATATGAAATATGAAAATAAAACATGTGTAAACTACTTATAAAATGCATTGCAATTCGTATAAAATCGGGCTAGATGACGTCATAAACTTTAAAGGCTCAATTACTCAATTGCGTAAAAGAAACATCCTTATAACTTCAAAATTAATAATCATATTAACTAACGGTTTATTGCGTCAGATTAAGCGTCTCATTTCCAATTAAAATATATATTTGAATTGAAATTCGGGTGAAATACAGGGTCATGAAAAATCGAACAGTGTGGAAAATAGGATTACAAATATCTCGGCAACTCATTATCCGACCGACTTCATTTTTTATGCAAAATTTATGTTTTTTTACTGTCTTTTATATTCCCTACTTAAAATAAACAATTTCGAAAATTTTTATATACCTTTCATCAGAATGAATATTTCGAGAGTCCAAAAAAAATAGTTTCGGATAATCGAGGTTACCGAAATTCAATAAGCTTCTTTCCATTGTTACATACTAAGTACTACCAAATTTCAAGTTTCTATCTCAATTTGTTCGGAAGATAGAGCGTTTACAGACACACAGACATGCAGACACACAGACGGACGGCAAAATTTTTTTTCGAAAAATATGTTTTTTGGAATCTCTAGTGTCTGAAACGTGTAAATCCGTCAAAAATAAATTTCGATTTTTAAAACGATTACAAAACTTACCCTATACTACGTATGATGGGTAAGTAATATACAATAGAAAATTCTCGTTCAGCGATTTCCGCTAATAAATGGACAAACGGATAGACAGACAGACAAACGGAATTCATAAACACATTTCAACTTTGTTGGAAAGTCTTGAAAAAAGAGTACATTAAGGGGTTAAAAATCAATTTTTCAGTGTTACATGGCGAATCTATTTTGCTAACATTTTTTTAATTTTTATTTGGCTACTTTTTTTTATATCTGAATGGCCAAATTACTAAGATTGGTAAACAGTCAGCGAGAATCCTGACTGCAAACCTCTAAACATTCGAGTTGTAATTTTCCAACTGGATGAAAACTGTCCGGGCCAGGATTCGAACCTGGGATCTCTTGGCTGAAGCTGCCATGCTCTACTAACTAAGCTATCCCAGTCGAATCTGGAGGGTATAATTCATCTATGAATTATGCCCTCTATGCCATCTATGCTATCTATGAGTAATCTATAGTAATCATCTATGAGCATCTATGCCATCTATGCTATCTATAGTAATCATCTATGAGCATCTATGCCATCTATGCTATCTATGAGTAATCTATAGTAATCATCTATGAGCATCTATGCCATCTATGCTATCTATGAGTAATCTATAGTAATCATCTATGAGCATCTATGCCATCTATGCTATCTATGAGTAATCTATAGTAATCATCTGTGAGCATCTATGCCATCTATGCTATCTATGAGTAATCTATAGTAATCATCTATGAGCATCTATGCCATCTACGGTCGAATCTGGAGGGCATAATTCATCTATGAATTATGCCCTCTATGCCATCTATGAATTATGAATTATGCCCTCCAGATTCAACCGGGATAGCTCAGTTGGTAGAGCATGGTAGCTTCAGCCAAGAGATACTAGGTTCGAATCCTGGCCGGACCTTTTTCGTTCAGTTGGAAAATTACAACTCGTGTGATTTCTTTACCAATTTGAATAATTGTGTTAAAATTAATCTACTCTAAACATTAGTTTGAAAGGGCATTGAATTGTTATTGACGGTATATAAAGATAGTATTATATCTGATTCTGAGGCCTTGATGCGGTCCGTGTTTGCAACAAAGAAGCCGTGTCATATTCCTCGTTTATATCCAGTCTTTTATATTAATTCACTTTTTCAAAATTATTGGGAAACGAAACTCATACCCACCTGTAATCGCTCTATAATGATTTTAAAAGAATAATAAGAATTGTGAATGTTTTGCAGATTCCTGCCAATGATTGATTATAAATAATTATTTTGCTAAACAGATTTTCAAAGACATAAATCAGGCTCAGTCCAAATCGGCTCGGGGGAATTCAAGCTCTGAAAATAGAGCTCTAACGTAAAGCCAAGCTAAACTTTAAACCTATGGGAGCGTTCTTTTCAAATTTCTCATTTGCATTTCAATACTTTTAAACGATTTTTTTTCTTTTTCTGAGGATAGCTGAGGTCGATCACTAAACGTGTCCTTTTCTACTATTTCGATTTTGGTAAGATTTTTTTCTATGATGTCACTTTTTGTTTCGGAACCGGTTCCATGACATAATAAAAAAAAGTCTGACAAAAGTCGAAATAGTAGAAAATTACTCGCTTAGAGATCGACCTCATATATCCTCTGCAAAAAAACATCCTTTAAAAATATTAACATGCAAGCGAGAAATTTAAAAAGAACGCCTCCAATTGGTTTAACATTAACTTGCACGTTTCTTTGCATGACTGGTGTAGGTTCTTAAGGGTCCTGTCCCCTCATGCTTAAACACGCGCTCGCTAATGTTATTACAATGAGATAGTTATTTTACAATATCTCATTTGCATTTCAATATTTTTAAACGATTTTTCTTCCACTGGATAGCTGTAGTCGATCTCTACAGAGTTCTTTTTTTATTTTTTCGATTTTGTTTAAGGATTTTTTTACGGGGATACTTTCACTTTCGAAACCGGTTCCGAAAGTAAAAGTATCTTCGTAAAAAAAAAAATCGACGAAGTAAAAAGAAGGCGATTCTCAGCGAAGGACAGGATCCTTAAGAGCCTACACTAGTCACGCGAAAATACTCGCACGCTCGTTTGATATAATTTGATATCTTATCAAGTTAGTGTGAAAAATAATATCATTTAATATCTAAAAATGTTTTCCTAGAATGTGAGAAAAAGATATCTCTCAGTGTCAAATGATGATATTCATCAATGACAGAAAAGGTTATTACTTAATGTCAAATATTGATATTCAGAGATGTTGGGAAATATTGGCCCACATTCCGAGACATATAATCACAAAATAAGATCACTAAATATATTTAAAATCTAGGGAATTGCTTAAGTGATACAAAAAAAAAACAATAAAAGGCTTATAAAAAATCCCTTTAATGATCAACAAACGATGTTTCAACGCTCATACGGAGCCATTTTCAAGAAATATAACGATAAACAAAATATTCTCGCAAATTTGGAAAATAAACTTGAAAACATGAATCACGGATCATATACAGTGGGTGATCGGTTAACGAACTTAATCCGTTCCAAAACAAAGTTCGCTAACCGAATTGTTCGTTAACCGATCATAGATTTAGTATAGATTTGTATGGGAATTCAATTAATTCGTTCTTAAAAGCTAAATATAATATATAAAAATTAATAATAAATTCTCCCTAAATTTATTTAAATGTAATAATAATAAAACACGCATTGCATACATACAGTGTTGTCCTTCCTTCAGTCATGCTGTTTTTGAGTTTGTAAGGCATTAAATATTTGACAAAAGCTTATTTTTTTCTTTCTGGAGTTTTCAATCTTCCCATTTTAATAGGGCTAATATACGTCCGTATTTAATATGGACAGATCGCAGTTTCATGGCTTTGTCCATGTCGTTACGTACTTAAAATAAATCATATAAGTTTATTAATTTGACCTATCAAAAACTTCATTAGTTCTCTAAAAGATTGTGTTTACTGCATAGCTCGATAAAGCTCCAGTAGAGCCTAGAGCCTGTTAATAATTTAGGAACTAAATTTCAGTTAAAATAATTAACTTGCAATTAAAATTTTTTCTTTAAAAAGGGACACAAAGTATAAAAATCAATGTTTTTGTATTCTTCATTCTAATCTGAGGGCCCTAAAATATAGGTCCTGAACCCCCAGGTGCCCTTGAATAAATTAGGCCATAAGTATACAACTGTTAAAATGTTCTCTAAGTCGATAATAGTAGATGCAATTAAATAGTCTCTGTAAATCTGAAACACAGCATTGCTTCTTCTTGGCTTTGTTTTGTGAGGTGTTCGTTAACCGAACATGTGTTCGTTATCCGAACATAAAATTCTCTCGCGAAAGTGTTCGTTAACCGATCTGTTCGTAAACCGAACAGTTCGTTAACCGATCACCCACTGTATGTAAAAAAATATTGATAAACGTTTACAATATTTCCCTGGGTTCTTTAAAAGATTGAAATATAAACTTAGCAAATTCAATATATGACTTATCGCAAAACCATCCATAAAATTAAAAAGTCCTTCCGGCCTGTACCGGGAGGAAAAGGTAGCTTTCCTATATCTTCGTTTTAAAATTTTAGCTAATGTTACACGAAAACAGCAAGTTAAAATGCAAAGATACGTTTACAAAAGATTCGTTAATACTGAATTTGAATAAGAATTTCGCCAAATTATTGAGCAATAGCCAAATTGGCTTCATTTATAAAGACTTATTTTTTTCGCCAAATATCACAAATTTTGGCGCTAACGGATATGAATATATAGTTTTATGCGTATGATTGGGAAAATTATTACAACAATGAAAGAAAATAATTTGCGAGTAATCGCGTTAATGTGCTGTTTTGTTTCAAAATGTCAGCCACCCTAGAATTTCAAACTGCTCTATCTCAGCCATTTTTTAAGATAGAGGTAAACCAGAAAATGCTCTGGAATCCTTGTATCAAGGCCTAACACGTAATTAAAAAATAAATATGAATTTTTAATTTTTTTGTATATTTATTTTAGTTTTAAAAATTTAAATGGCCGCCATCTTGAAACAAAATGGCGGACCAAGCTGGCCAACGAACTCGGTCGAGACATTGGTGACCTTAATACACACAATTAGTTTCATCAAAATCGATTTATAAATACGAGCGTTATCGTATGACATAGGTCAGATATATATATATTATGTTTTATAATGTGTAATTTGACATAGCTATTTGGGGTAATAATTTCATTGCATTTGGTCAGTTACTTCTGTTTCAATGGTTAATTTTTGCAATAAGTTTATATATATATATATATATATATATATATATAAATCAACATTTGAACGGAGGGTGGTTTTGGGGTCTGGGGGTCATGATCGGTGAAAATATATCGAAATTTTCCGGAACTGCTTTCCTCCGAACGGCTGCAATAGGTAGCTTTATACTTTTTTGTATTGTAAGCTACCTAAAAGTGTAGTTTGTAAGAAAATAGACCCAATAGAGCTATATCAACTATCAGGTGTTTAGGAAATCCCGTTCACCAGAGCAGTTGGAACGTTACAATATTATATAGAAATGACCACTAGAAAGTTTCAAACAAGATTAAAAGAGCATATGGCTGATATAAAATATGACAGGAATACTACAGCACTGGCACGACTACATAGCACCGAGACAATAAAGATTGATTTTAAAAATAGTAAACTAATTCATCCATTAAGAATCTACTTCCCATCTATTATCCGTGAATCAATAGAAATCTACATGCTACGCATGTAGACATTTGCAACATTTGTAGACATTACGTAAACATTTGCAATGAATCTGCCTCATTTGAATTGCCTAAAATTTGTGCACAAGGTACTTTTCCATTTTAAAAAGCAATAACGAAATATTAATTTTCAAGATTACACTTGCTGGCTGCTGCAAGCACCTGCTTTTTTTTTTTTTTTTTTTTTTTTTTTTTACATATATGATCTCGTGATTCATGTTTTCAAGTTTATTTTCCAAATTTGTGAGAATGGTTATCGTTACATTTCTTGAAAATGGCACCGTATGAGCGTCGAAACGTATGTTGATCATTAAAAGATTTTTTTTTATAAGCCTTTTATTGTTTCTTTTTGTATCACTTAAGCATTTCTCTAGATTTTAATTCCGAGATATGTCAAAAAATAATATGTACTGCGAATATCATTTAAATCTTGCTTAAAATCTTTCAGATATGTAAACAAATCATATGAATATTTTTTACATTAAGATTTTTTAAAGATAATGTAAACTAAAAATCATAAATGATTAATTAGGAATAAAAAGATATTTTGTTCAATATTTCAGATAGCAGATGCTATCTTGCTGTTTACCTTTCTTTTTCCTTTTTTGCGCAAAAACAGACTTATTTAGTTGCCATCTTTAGAGAAACTTCGTTAAAAGTTACCAAAAAACTAATATCTCAGAAACTAAGTCAAATTTTAACATTCTGAGAGCTTAACATTGTCGGATCCATTGTCGGATAACTGGTGTTAATTTCACCGCGCTGCGTTTCATATTTTAGGAGGAGTAGCTATGAAATACAAACAGACAGGCCAATTTTAATAGAATACATTTTTGTTATTATCAATATTATTAAATCTATATATACAAAAAACAAAATTTTAAATTCCGCCCCTATCTTAAAAATATTTGATAATTTTCCCCATCTAATATAATTTTGTAACCTTAGTTTATTGAAGTCCTGAAATCCCCTGTCTCTAAAATATTTTTCTAATACATTTTACCAGTTCATCTAAATGTTTATAAATCTGTTCTAACATTTATTTATCCTTTAATAAAACCTATTAAAAACAATTCACGTATCAGTCTTTTTTTTTTCCAGATACAATATGCCTAAATTCAGGGGCTTTCTATTTCTATTTCAATTTTAAACGCCGATGTGATTTCATCTCCCTACTACATTATTTGTTCTGTAAATCTTATTTTGACTTTGTTATTTTCTTTTTTTAATCTAAAAGAATTCCCGCTCTTTATCGGAAGAACCATCTCACGACTATTTTCCAACGCAAATACTACAATATCCACATATTCGTGGGCTGCAGCAACAATTCATTTTGTGCATTTTATTTTACAGGGTCATTCCAAATATTTTAATTCTTCATTTGTTTTTGGTCCCCTAATTGCCCTCCTGATCAAATCTTCGTTGACAAATATGAGGTCAAATAAATTCTTTATAATCCTGAAGTTCCAGTAGAATATGACAAATACATCTCTAGATATTCGACAAACTGCAAAATTGAAAGTGTCCGGCAAATTTTGGCCGTATAGTGAATCTTTCATACACATTTATCGAAAAGAAAAAAGCAACAAATCTATCCAAAAATTCTTAAATTTATTCATATCAAAAAGAAATTTCTATTAAAGACATTTTTTAAATAAGATAACATGCAAAATGTGTTTCCAGTTGACACGTTTAAGATCAGAGAGTAAGGATGCTTAAATATCGTCTTTGGCACATCCGACAAAAGATACGTGATTTTTCAGGAAATTGGAAATACTTTCTTGAGCAGTTATCCAGTCCATGCTTAACCTGAAAAATAAATGGATTTTTTTTAACTAAAAATGTAGTTTCAACAAAGAAAGACTGTAGTATTAATTTGTGTTACACTATAACCGTCATTGTAAAATGGATACACAGAAAAAAACAAAACCCAATTTGGGTCGAAAGATTCTTAGGTATGTGCCCAAATTGGGCCATACCTGTTTACCACTGTGTATCCATTTTATCCACTGTTAAATACCCATTTTCAAAAAACAATTTATTTTTTTTTATTGGAGTAAAATTCTGTATTAGTAAATTTAGCTTATGAATATATTTTGCAACTGACAAACAGATGAACATATAAAATAAATACTTAATATGTAGAGTAAATTACCTCTGTCTGTGTACGAATACATATCTTGGTACAGGTAATGGTACCCCATTGAAAGTGCTGCTAACGCCGAGGCAGTAAGCGCCCATGTTACTCCACATGACTCGTTCTCCAACCTTGAGATCTGGCAGCACAACACTACGCATTATGACGTCTTCTGAGCAGCAGGTCTGTCCGTACAGTCGGCTCTGGTACTTAGGTCTGGACTGGGTTTCAGGCTCAGCCTATTAAATGCACAAAATAAATTAATTGTTTGAACATTGAATGTAAATTAACGAGTTACTAATTTTGCTGTTGATGGAACAAGATTTGGTAAATAAAGGAACTAATACTGGAGAAGATGGAAGTACCTAGTAGGTGTTATGAGAACTGAGCGTAGCGCAACCAAGCGGCGATAGGCAGAGTTTGTATTTTAATTGAGAAAATAAAGGCAGGAGCAGTACGTCGCTTAAGTCTGTCTGTCTCATTTACAAACAGTAACAGCAAAAGTGTCGGCACGAAGAAATCTAGGATATCAAAAATTTTCAGATATGCGTTTCTGATTTTTAACAAAAATACTAATCGTATATTGGCCGGAATTGAAGATTAATCTGTTTTCTAGACATATTTAGCTCCAAATTTCCGCACGCACGTTATTGGTATTTTACTATAAAAATGAGTAATAGCGGTTTTAAATTAAACATAGCAGTGGTCCAAATACCGGCCACCCAGAGTAGTCTATATACCGACTAGCCGGGTTTTGGAGCCTTCTGGGTTTGCTACGCGTCAAGGGAAGGATTATAAATTAATTTATGGGATCATGAACGCTGTATTGTTTTGTTACGTCATTATAGACTGTTGCAATGTCTGGCTTCATAGTGAAGCGAAAAACTCCTTTCTTTACCTTATTGGAGTTTTAGAAGTGATTACCCCAACATTTACCCATTACCTTTTATAAAAATCGTCGGTAAATAAACATTAGTCGTAGGATGAGATTCAAACAACATCATCTCGACAAAAACGCGGCGATTTCTCTAGTTAATGTCAAAGACAAACGTCGTGTCCGTTTGAACAGCCCGTGTGATCACTGCACCCCCAAGAGCAGACGTTCATTTCGCCGCTCGCTGCAGACGCGCGTGTGACATTAGCCTTAATGAAATAGAAGTTCACCTACTGTCTTTGCGGAGCCGCCACTGCGCTGTAGTAGCTTTCTTAAAATGTTTTGTTGTAAACAGCTGTCTTTAAAAAGAGACTGTACTATGAAATCATAGCATGTCATGTGAGGAGAGATATTTAGACAGAAATAAGAATTTTCGCTATATATACATTCTTAAAATTTTATTATTTTACTTTGTTTTTAATAGAACACCCTTTACATAATCTGCAACCTCGGAATGAACAAATCACAGAACAACAATATGAATCAAGATGATAACACTGCTATAACAAACTGTAAAGAGGCAATATGCCACATTTGTGCATCACATTATTCTAAAAATTGCCTATAACTACGTATTAAAAATGAGAAAAGAATTATTCACGACAAGGAATATAGTGATAAGTAAAGTCATTGATATTTAAAACTTTAATTTCTTTATCTAACTGAATACATATGTGATAAAAGTTAATTTTTTATTAGAGTAATATTTTCTTACCAGTATGGGGATTGGTTTCACATCATAGAGATGAATATCTCTGAAGAAGGAACAATACACACCGTCGTTGAGGTAATAATGCCTTTTAGGTTTGCCCTCAGCTGAAAAGAATTAAGAAGCCTTAAAACAGTTTTGATATAAATCTTGAAAACCGATATTGATAGGGATAAAATAATAATATGATACAGTGGTGTAAAAACTGGGCACCAATGGGCTGATTGTCACCACTAAATTGTACTAGTATTCTTCGCCTAAATTTTATTAGTATACTTCGCCTAAATTTCATTAGTATACTTCACCTAAATTTTATTAGTATACTTCGCCTTACATTTAATTAGTATACTTCGCCTAAATTCTATTAGTATTGTTATTAGGCGAAGAATACTAAAAATTTAGTGGTGACAATCTGCCCATTGGCGCCCAGTTTTTACACCCCTGTGATAGCATACAATCGAGTCTGTTTAATGCAATATCGCTGAAGGAAAATGTATACCGCTTAATAGAAGTAAGAATACAAAATGCTTCAAATAATCGAAGAAAAATTCATATATTTTCTCGACAGTTACAGGCAATATGATTGACAGTGACAGAGCAACTATTGAAATTGCGATTCTAAAATACAACATTACGTATTTAATTACAATTTTTTAAATTTCGCTCTTGACATCTGCACTTATTGTCAGACCGAAGCTACTTTGTTGATTAGAGATATCTATAAATGTGTATTGCCCAGTATTTTTAAAGATATATAACACCAAAATGTTCTATTAAAATTTCTAAATAGGCACAGCATACTTTTTTTCTAAATTGCTAAAATACTGGGTTGACTCTTTCGATTTTTTTTATAACCTGAAGGTGTGAATACGTGGGCTACTAAAATCTCCCCACATTCTCCAAGATCTGTTCTTCGAAAGTATAAAGTACGATTTTCCTATTAAATAATAATAATAATAGTAATAGTTGTAAACTTCTTAAAATCTGCCTTATTAGCAGATTTTATTTACATAGTGAAATATAGTCATAATTTTTTTGGTAATAATATATTTTACCTGTACTCGTATAGAAATACAATCATATAAATACAATATGCAAATAAGGCGAATATGTAATGTTTCCAATTGTGTTTAATGAAAAACGTATCCGATTCGAATATCCCATATCAAAGCTGTTCTTTTAATTTTTACTTATGGAGTGGATGCTTTATTGGATGGCAGCACTTTATACTTGGTGCTTATGCAAAAGAAAAACGAATAGCTCGTTTTTGACACATTTACATACTATTAAAAAAAAAGATTAATACCATTACCTATATTCGCCAGTTCTCCCATGGAATTGAAGATACTATAAGAAGAAAGTATTATGTGCATGATTCAAGCAATAGACTTAATGTGCTTCAAATTAAGGTTAAAATATTTTCTGAGAGAGTTCAATACACCCTGCATTAACATTTAAAACAGTTATCAAGAAAAAATAAATTAAAAGAAAATTTCTACAAAAAATATTTCACTTCAATCTCTTCAAACTCAAATTTTTGTTTCATAACACCTTCTTCCACTCATGAATTAAATTATAAATAGTCTATATTTGTTCAAAATTTAATTGTTTAAAAGGCGTACAGCCAACATAGTGAAAAATTATCCAAGCCGGAACTCGAACCCGGGTCATCAGTACAACGCAAAGAAAATCCAGCCAAAGAAAATCCAGCTGGATTTTTTTTTGGTTTCGTGTTTCCTCCAGGGTTGGTGGCTCACGAAAAATATTACATCTTGTGCTGCGTTTGTAGCCTTGGCAACATGTTATAGTGAGAAGGTGCCAGGCTGAATTTCATTCCCAAGTGGTTCAGTTGGTAGAACGTCAGTGCACTATACTGATGACCCGGGTTCGAGTCCCATCTTGGGTACTTTTTCACTATGTTGACTATACGCCTTTTAGGCAATTAAAATTTGAATATTATGAATGCAAGGCGTGTGAAATTTTCTATGGAAAAATTTCCAAGTATTAAATATAGATTTAGTCTATACTTACCGGCATTGTCGATACACCGTCTCCCTAAGACAGTACACACTAGACTGAATGCGGATCCGACAATATAAGTGCCAGGCTCAGCAATGATCCTAACTTGTTTGTCAGGGAAATGTTCTTCCAGAGCTTTGTTAATACTGTCTGCCATCTTCAATAATTAAATAAATCTGACATTAACGCAAGGCCAATAATTAACTTTATTACATTATAAAAATGATTAGATAGAAACAGAAACCATTTCAGTCAATTTGCGAATCATACTTTTTAACTTATCAAAATTAAATGATCTTTATTAATTTCTTGATATCACTAATGCATTTTCCTGAATGAAAGTTTAAGCCGCCGCGCCATTTGACTGCATAAATGCAAAAAACACTTGTGAAAAAAATCCACCAAAATAGTTTGAACTCATTTTAGTAAAACGTTCTTTAAATTCTCTGACATTGACAGGTTCCACAGGTGTTTCAAACCTGCAAGTGCAAGCGAGCTGCAAGTGTTTGGGCCGATTTGACACCGGTTTTAGGGCTGCGCTAACCTTAGAGCTACTATATATATATAGCAGTCTTCAGTATCCTGTTACTCTTGGCTTCTAACAAAAGATTCCCGTTTCATCTCCATTAATCTGTTTATTCAGGGTAAATTACTGACATTAATTAGAACAGTGGTTTCCAAATTATGGGTAGCTACCCATTGGTGGGTTACGGGCGATGTTTTGAAGGATCGCGGAACAATTGGTCAGGTCTTCAAAAATGCATAATTAATTTTATATGCTTCAATAATATAATAAAAAACAATATGTTACAGCTTTAAACTAAAATATCATGAAAAAATATAGATAAGTAGATTTAGACTATCGAATAGAGTAGCTGTTCCCAAACTTTATTGTTATGCGACCCACCTGATATGTGGGTACTTGGAGCCTTGTGTATAATATGATATATTAAAAAAGAGATAGAAAACTTTGGCACAAATCGAACAGACGGATACAGTAATAGGTGAAACTAATGTGAAAGCGGAGCCATCAAAACATTTTACTATAAAAAAAAAGAGTTAATGAATATTTTAGTACAAATGCAGTTTAAAAGTCATTGCAATTTGCGAAACTGTTTTCACCAACAACAGAGTTTGTGTCGGGATGGAATTTTTTCTTTCTCTTCAAGCCGTTCTCTGCACAAGATTTAATAAATCACTAACCTTTTCGCAGTTAAATATCTATATCATTTCATGATATTTCAGTTAAAAGTTCTAACACATTGTTTTTTTATATTATATCAATAGATAAAAATAATTATATATTTTTGAAAACTGATCCCCGATCCATCAAATCAACGCAAGCGACCCATAGTTTGGGGAAGGCTAGAACAGATTATATAAAAACAAATTATTCTGTATTTTTTAATACAATCTCCCCTTTCATTGAATTCACAAGATTTCTTTCTAATTCTAGATAAGTGAAAAATTCTACTTTGAATACAAAAAACCTTCGCAGACTACAGTTTAAGAATCACTGGACTTATATTTACAATACATCAAAAAGTTTATTACGATTTGAAGCGTTTGTCAATTCTCAAAGATGTAACATTGTAGCATAAAAAAGTAGCACCCAAGTAGCATAAATTGTTGGCCAATCGTTGGCAGTTTGTGGGAACCGTTCGGAAGTGGTAGGTACAGAGACCCCACAAATTTGGAGCGTATCTGAGCAAGATTCTGAGCAGATTACGGCTGGACCATTGTTGGCAAATGATTCGTTGGTTAATGGTTTTGGTAAGGCGGATTTTTCTTACTGTGGAACAACGTGGGACAATAATTAGTCAATTTTGGCCCAATCATTTTGTGCTACTTGGTTGTGTTCTTTGGTACTGTTCTCAACCAGAGTCAATGATATATTAGGTCATTTATCCTAAAAGATTTAACTGAGATGCACATTCATATATAATCAAATTATGAATGAATC
Organism: Maratus michaelseni; assembly: GCA_963931845.1. Lineage (NCBI taxonomy): Eukaryota > Metazoa > Arthropoda > Arachnida > Araneae > Salticidae > Maratus > Maratus michaelseni. Next base: position 149,527,616 of record OZ007598.1, on the reverse strand, counting down.
AAGTTCATTTATTTTTATTTCCCCTGTTTATTGTTCCAAGTCCATTTTTTCTCATATAATGTGTAATAATTTTTCTTTTTAACTGCAGAAAGATGTATCACTCTTCCAATGCACTTATTTTACCTTCTATACTAAAATAATCATGAAATAAAACGTTATGTTATTAATGATATTTGAAGATGCAATATAAGCAAGCTATACATGATGTAACTACTAGAAATTGTATGTAGCAATTAAACATGTTAACTGTGAAACAAAAATTGAAGAAAAACATTTTCCCCCAAAATAAAATTTAGTTATAATTTTGGTTCAGTTTAATAATAGGTTCTGTTAATAGTTAGCTAGTACAGAAAAATAATCCCTTCTGATATATCGCAATTGCTTGTCGTAATTACTTACCGTGTAAAAAATACCTTGAGATTCTAATGCTCCGAAAAATCCTCCACCGATGTCAAGGATTGAAAAGGTGAAACCAATGTCTCTGGCAATATCAAAAAGTCGTCTGGATGTTTCGATCGTCGATGTGTAAGAAATAGGATCTGTGCACAACGCTCCCACGTGAAAACTAAACAAGAACGAATAGTCATGCATAAGGTATATTTTATGAAGCACTTTCCAATAATAACAGAATATTATTAAGAAATTTAATTCATACAATAAAATGATTTATCTAAATAAACAATTTAAAAAACTCAGTGAAATTCCATTTTCAGCAATTGCTGTCCATATCCAGAATATGTGTGAATTCTTTCCTTGCAACCTTGTATATGATCTAAAGAATTTATACACACCACGTAATGCATTAAAAATTTGATAAATTTTTAAATACATTCTATAGTGCTCTCTTAAAACGAAAGAGCCAAAATAACTCAAGTTGAGCCGAAATCCACTCATCTCACGATTTGAAAGTTAGCTTCTCATAAATAGTTGAAACAACTCGAGTGAACGAGTTGTTTTTAAGCAACTCATGAATGAGTGATCTCTGTTTTACTCATACTGAAGTTAAATCAATTCAATGAAGGTTACATCCAGTAGCCCTTGAGTGATTTATAACTAAGTCATATTTGACTGAAATGAATTAATTTAAAGCTAAATCCAGTAGCACTTGAGTGATTTGTAACCAATTCAAACTTGAGTTAAATGAGGTCATTTCAGATTTAAGCAGTAGTTCTTGAGCGATTTGTAACAAATTCATACATGAATGAAATCAACTCATTTAAGAGTTAAATCAAAATACCCTTGGGTGATTTCTAATAAACTCATTCTTGAGAGAGGTCAACTCGCTTAAAATTACAAAAAAAAAACCTTCAGTGATTTCTAATCAACTGACTAAATAAAATCAAACCATTTAAAATGAAATTCAGTAACCTTTAATTGATTTTTATCAACGAAATTCAAAATAACACAGAATTCTTGCCATATATTGAAATTAGTTTACGTTATTGGTAACATAAGTTTTTAGCTGATAAGGAAATTTTATTTTATTTTATTTTCGAACTTTGACTTTTTCGAGTAAATTTTGATTGTTAGATATCTAGAGCAGACTTTAATTAACTTATTAAACAGAATTCAAATGATTATTTTGTGTGATTTTGAAGATTACTTTCTTAAGCTAAAAGATATACACTCCGCTTTGACCAATTGCGTGGATTAATACAATCCAAACAGGGTAAAAGAAGGTAGTGAAGTTTTTTTCTCTCACCTATGTATTAAAAAACTGCTTTATTGATTTTTCACTGAATTAAATAAACAATTAAAGAATTAATTATACAAAACAACTCTTTTGTATACAAAATTTAAACTTTAATGATAGAAGAGAGACTTAAACTCACCTAATTCCGACTACATTGAGGTCTAGCTGGTGAGCCAGCTTGAGTAGTTTGATAGCCTCATCTTCACTACAGCCGAATTTTTCACTTAGATCGAAAGAGCAATTTACAATGTTTGGAACTATACGAATCACAAGTCTGAAAATAAAATTAAATAAGAAAATAATTCTGAAAATAGTAAATTATTATAGAAAAAGCTAAAGTACAAAAAGTCCAAATAAATCTAAAATATCAGTAATCAAATAAAGCTCAAATAAAATAAGTTATCTGCAAACTATATTGAAGAAATAAACTTTACAATCAAGCATTAATAATAGCCAAATATTAAAATCAAAATAATGCAATAAACGAATTTTATAACATAAGATAATTTAATAAATCAACATAGAAAATAAAATACTGTCGCAATCCGTTAACATGAATTGTTACGATAAAAATTAATTAGTTTATGTTACCTATAAAATTATTTTATGCAGCTTTAAAATGCCTATTTAATTTTTTTAAATGTTAAAATTTATTTAAATTTTTAAGTAGTTTCCATTACAAAAAGTAAAAAGCTACCTATTACAACCGTTCGGAGGAAAGCAATTCCAGAAAATTTCGGTATATTTTCACCGATCATGACCCCACCAGACAACAAAACCACCCTCCATTGAAATGTAAATTTGAATATATTCATATATATATATATATATATATATATATCTGATCTTTTTCATGCGACAGTACTCGTATTTATAAACTGATTTGGATGTAACAGAGCATGTGTATTACACTTAACAATATCTCGGCAGAGTTCATTGGTCAGTTTAGTTCGTCATCTTGTTTCACAATTGCGGCCATTTAAACATTTACAACTCAAAAATATATACAAAAATTTGTAAGTACAAATTTATTTTCTACGTAAGCGTTGGGCCTTTATACAAGGATTCCGAAGCATTTTTTGTTTTGCCTCTATCTTAAAAAATGGCTGAGATATACCAGTTCGAAATTTTAGAATGGCTGACATTTTGAAAAAAGACAACAGATTAACAAAATCAGGGATTAATTTATGAGTTTTATTGAATGTGATTTTTCGCAAATTATCTTTCATTCTTGTTACCATTTTCCCAATCATACGCATAAAATATACGTTTCAAATCCGCAGTGTCTAATTTTCGCCAAGCTTGGCAAAAGATCGCCAAATTTGGTGGCCAAAAATAAGTCGCCCTATATGAAGTTAACTTGGCTATAGCTGATTAATTTGGCGAAATTCCCATTCAAATTCAGTATTGACAAAACTTCTCTACATGGGTTCTTCACATTTTATCTTCGTGTATTCTTGACAAAAATCTTAAATCCAAGAAATAGTGAAGCTCCCCTTTCCTCCCGGTACAGGCCGGAACGACTTTTTATATTTTATTAACTTCACAGAAATGCTTTAGTATGTTAAAAAGAATTGCAGTTTTATTTTAAAATTTAAAAAAAAAAACTAACTTTGCATTTGGATACACACGATGTATTTTCAAGAGTTCATCTTCATTATCAAAAGTCATAAGCTCCACACTTTCGTCAGAGGCCAATTTCAGTTCTTCTACAGTCTTGATGGTGTGAGCAAATATGATGTCTTTTGGAGACGCTCCTGATTCGAGCACCATCTTGATTTCTCCCTAAAGTGAAAAAGAATAGGGAAGTTGTAAAAGAGGTTAACCCTTTCAGGACGGAAGCTCTGTAATGACACTTTATTTTTTTAGTACCAGTTTTTCTGCATAATAATCTTTGCCTTATTTAATTGCAGAAATTCCATGATTAAACAAGACGAAGATCATTATTAAAAAAAAGTGGTACTCAAAAATAACAAGACTACTAAATCCTGAATCAGGCATAGATTATAAAGTACTTTCCAACACTAACAGAATATTTTAACGAAATTTCATTTTTTCATTTTAAAAAAAAACGATCATAGTCCGTCCTGTAACTGAATTATTCTGTGCGTCTCTGTAAATGAAGAAAAATACTACGCCCACCTGAAGCTATAGAAAACATGCTTTAGCCTACCTCAGTGATGTATATGAATTTCATTATGTTTGAAGTATCGTAACAACATTAAAATGCATCGGAAATGACTTTTCCGCATATACCATAATGTAACGGAATTCTGTTGTGCGTTCCTGTAACCGAACTATAAATGTTACTTATTCTACTCTTCTGAAAAGGCATGTTTTAAACCCCCTTAGGGATGTATATTAATTTCATTATGTTTGACGTTTTGTATCATCATTAGAGTTGGGTTGGGTTGATTATTGACGGCCAATTATCTACACTAGGGATATAGGCCCGGGGGGAGTGCCCTTCGTGGGGGTCTTTCTAAGGGAACCTAACCCGTATTTACGCATGGATAAATCCACGGCTCGAAGAAAACCACGAAAACTCCGAACGATTAGGCCGACGGGCGCGATTGGGATCGAACCCAGCACCTCCCGTCTACCAGCTTCGAGAGTAGAACCTCTCAGCCACTGGTGGGGCCGTATCATCATTAGAATGTATCGGAAATGATTTTTCCGCATAGACCATAATGTAACGGAATTATTTTGTGCGTTCCTGTAACCGAGCTATAAATGTTACTTATTCTATACCCATGAGAAAGCACGTTTTCATCAGGGATGTATATTAATTTTATTATGTTTGACGTTTTCTAACATCAGCAAAATGCATCGGAAACGATTCTTCCACATGGATCATAAAGCAATGGAACTTTTTGTGTGTCTCTGTAAACGAACTATAAATGCTAATCACTTTATCTTCAATATTTCTTTTTTTCATTCTACAGTAAACATCAATAACATTTAAAAATTTCATGGCAATCCGAGTTTATTTACGAGAGTTAGAGTACGGACAGACGGCAGACAGACAACCGAATTCATAACTACACTGGCGTCCAGAAATTAAGGGGCACTGACCAATTTCAGACGTTTCGTCGAATATCTACTGAAACTCGTGGGGAAATGCCCATCCTCAAAGAAAAGTAACTATATAATAAATATGTAAATATCGTGAAAACTCAAAAAGTTACAGCAATAATTGATAAATTGAGAAGGAAATCCCATATATGGGATTTCCTCCCCAATTTATCGATTATTGCTGTAACTTCTTGAGTTTTCACGATATTTCACTTGTCATTTTATATGAGTTACCCTATAGAATTGACTATCAAATCATGACAAAAGATTTTAGCTTTAGTTCGCGCATTCACAGTTAAAATTTATTTCATACAAATACCCATATCTCACCAAATATTCAATATATTAATATTTTAATTATAGTATACTATTTCTATAATATTTTGTCAAGTTTTTGGAAAGCGGTGTTAAATTCGGCTGAAAACTCTGCCTGCTATTAAAAAAAACTCTTGAATTTTTCACAGAAACGTTAACATTTTCACGAATATACGTGCTATGCTTACACAAATGCACACAAATCTTGATCAGTACCTACATAATAATTTGCTACAGTCACAAACAATTTTTAGTATTATCTGTTACTTGGGTGATCGAAAATAAAATTTTATTATTAAAATTATTATAAATTAAAAAATAAAATGAAAAAACGTAAAAACATGTTCTTTACATTTTCAAAGTTCAAAAGCATTTCGGGCATTTCCTCACGAGTTTCACTACATATTCGACGAAACGTCTGAAATTGGTCACTGTCCCTTAATTTCTGGACAGCAGTGTATTTTCAACTACGTTGGAAAATGTTAAAAACTGAATGCATCCTACTCAAAACGCATACGTAACAACTGTTGCAAAATGAAAAGGAACCACCAGATGGCGCTAAGCGCGTAGAACAATTTTGATTGACTGACTGTTGTTTACTTTTACGTTTGTACATAGCTTGTTTCGTGTATTCGTTCGTATTGTGATTGTAATCGTCATTAAGTGTGTCTCTCGTCTCTCAAATAAATGATCTTCGTTAGTTAAAGATGTTTGTACCTTTAAAGAAGCTAATACAACTCGAACCAGAAAATTAGGTGAGACCAAACCTTTTATTAACTTTTATTGTCTTGTATGATTTAAGAAAGTACGAATTCTGTTTTAACATCCATCCCGAAGGGCGTAAAAGCAAGCACTGGAAAAAACTGCAGAAATGTTTCATGATATAAAATAACATTTACGAAAATTTAGTGTAGCCTAGTAGTTACAGGCTCCTGAAAATGGAGTGATGTTTTTAAAATTCGATAAAAAGTAATTAGCGAATCTATTGAAATTATTCTTGCAGGAGATTAATGTGTGAAGTCGAGAACTTCTTTACTACGCTTTTTGTTTCAGTTCCAGTTATCAGCGATAGATAGCACTGAGCTGTCTCGAACTCTTAGAAAGCTCAAACTACCTTATAAAATTGGATAAAAATTCCCTCATATTTATCTTTCATCCTGTTTAGCTGTTGAAACCCTAAAAAAATTTAATTCTATTTTGAAATTGAAGATTATTTTGGGCAATATTGCAGTTTGCGACAATGCAGCGTGATCTATCCAGTCATATTTGGAACTAAAACAAGAAAGAGTAGTAAAAACATTCTCTTCTTCACACATTAATCTCTTGCAAGAAGAACTTCAATGGCTGTTACCGTTTATTTATTACTGAATTTTAAAAAACGACAGTCCATTTTAAAACATCCTTACCTGTTATTATTTAAACCTTTCTCTTGTCTTCAGAAAACCTTTAAGAGATGAACCAATCAGAAACATGAGAAATAATACGTGTCGCAAATTAACAGAAGTATTTTTTCTGAAATTTACAGGCTGCAAAGGAGCTTTTTTATTGCAGAAACATTTCCACAAATCTGAGAAAGATATTGTTTCTTTGAAGTTTTTGATTTTTTCTTCTAGAAATGGTTTCTGAAGATAATGGAAAGGCTTACATTGTTTACCTCTACACTAAATTTCAGCAAACATTTCCGATGAATCAGAAAATTTCATATTATGCAAATTTTCTCTACTTCTTTGAAAAAAATACTGGTAAAACATAAAATTTCATATTATGCAAATTTTTTCAGTATTACCATATTTAAATCGATATTTTTATGATAACTCCACTCAAACACAGTGTTCAAAAGATAGAAGTATTTAGTTTTTGCAAATCACTGATATGTATTGTTTTTTTAAGTTTTTGATTTGTTTTTCACAAAATGGTTTCTGAAGATAATGGGAAGGATTACATTGCTTATTTCACTATGTGATTAAACAAAATTTCTGCAAACATTTCTGATATATCAGGGAATTTCATATTATGCAATTTTTCTCAGTATTATCATTGTTAAATCTACATTTTCATGATAACTTTACTCAAACAGTGCTCAGAATATAGAATTATTCAATTTTCCCAAATCCTAGAAATTATACTTTTTTGAAGTTTGTTATTTATTTTAAATCACACATAAATAACGCCTGCATTCAACGTTTTAAAGATATACAATTATTATACAGACATACATACATTCAATACAATAATCCAACATGGAGTGAAAAATTAGCCAGAGCCAGGAATCGAACCTGGGTTCACAGCGTTCCGGGCTGTTGCTCTAACTATTTTGTTATTTATTCTTATCTAAATTGTTTCTGAAGATAATGAAAAGACTTACACTGTTTACCTACGTGATTACATAAAATCTCGGTAAACATATATATGATATATCAGAAAATTTTATATCATGCCATTTTTCTTAGTATTATTATAATTAAATCTACATTTCTCTACTCAAACAGTGCTCAGAATATAGAAGTGTTCAGTTTTCACAAATCCCATAAATATGCTGTTTTTGTTTTAGTTTTATTCTTATCTAAAGGGTTTCTGAAGATAATGGAAATACTTACACTTCTTATCTAATTATGTGATTACATAAAATTTTCGTAAACATTTTTGATGTATCAGGAAATTTTATATCATGCAAATTTTCTCGGTATTATCATAATTAAATCTACATTTTCATAACTCCACTGAAACAGCGTTCAGGAGATAGAAGTGTTCAGTTTTAGCAAATCTCCTAAATATATTGTTTATTAGGAGTCTTCAGCAAACCACCGCGACCACAAAATAATGCATTAACCTATGGGAAAATTTAAATGAGTGATTACTCATTACGTAATATAATTACCAAAATACGGCTATCACCATCGAAAGTTGGACATCCGATGCCGATGTAATGTGTTTTTCAAAATAGTTTCTTTAAATTTTAAGTATTTTTAAGAACATGACAAAATTGTAAAATTTTCTTCAAGTTGAAATCTTTTGATGATAAGAATCTTATTTTGATAATTATATTAAATAATGAGTAATCGCTTATTTAATTTTTTCCTGAATTTGCGATTGAAGCGATGAAAATATTTATCGGTCAGGTGCCCCTTCTATAAATAAATCAGTTTCTTGGTACCTTTATTCTCGTTTTAATACGATGCTGCAACTTTGGACTAACAGCAAAATGAAATTAACTCTTAAATATTAGTAACAAAAGTCAGCAATCATATTTACCGATGATGCACAGTCGAATGAAAGTCCCAATTTTGTTAGAAGTTGCAATAGAATTGGATCTGTGTTCGCCTTCACAGCTAAAAATAAAATAAAAATGAATTAATAAAGATAATATGATCGAATTAAAGTCCTGCATCAGGTCGGGTACCCTTATTTTATTCAAACTGGATCGGGTCCGATTAACGCTATTTTTTTTTTGTTGCGTAACGGATTGACTATAATTATTTCGAGTTCGGGTTGACTCGATTTTAAAAATTTCACCAATTTCATTTATGCTTGGTAAAAAACGCAAACTAGTGAATTCGTTTAAAAACATTAATTTTTGTTCAGCTTCTTTTTAAGATATGTCAACAGAACAAAAGCATTATTTAAACTAGCTATTCGAGAGTTATAAATTGTTTTCCAAACGTATAATCATAATTTAATTGATATGATTCTAATAATCGAAATTAAATTCTAAAAACATGAAAATGTGTTATTGTCATCGGAAACACACATCTATACACAATTTCTAGACCTCCAGCACATCAGGAAGTGGGTAAAAAATGAATTTCAGAGTTTTATCTTTACATGCACCAAATTAAGTTAAACAAAAGCGAGTGAAAAATATATTTTTCGTTGGTTAAGAATCTTGTACCCTCCTAAAAGCTCCTCCAAGTGATATATAATGAATTTGGTTTCGGTGCAAGGAGGTGACCAAGAGCTCGGCCAAGGATGCCGTGTTTCGGGACAAACCATTTTTGGATGGTATTTGAAGCGGCATCCCAGACAGAGGCAGGTAGTCTATGCATTTCCACGTCCGGCCCTACCATAGGCCACGTAACACGCCCTGAGATACCTTCTCTGGTGTCATCATGTGGAACTCCATGGACCCCGTCAGGGAAGGAAAGGTGGCAGCCAGTGGCGGCACGTGAATTGCTCTTTTTCGGGCACTAAATGCATTGCTGAGAAATTTATTATTTTCACACCGTTATTTTTTACTAGAAATATTTTTGTTGTTTAATGGTTTAACTTTCTGCCAATAAATAAGTCAAAGATATCTTTTAAAATATAGTGGTAACAAAAGTTATCAGCCATGCATTTAGTGCCCCAAATAAAGCTAGTCACGAACCACTGGTGGTAGCCCATTTCATTTGGTGGAAAGCAGGTGGTCATGAAAGAGACAGGTGAGCTAACGGACAGCAGACGGCATCAAGGTCCGGTCAGGCCAATTTTTTTTCGATTCTATCTCGGCAACTCGGATTCTTTGATTAGTTACCCGCGAGAAATTGGTCACGGATTTTTCTTTTTGCGTGTGTTTGTGTATGTTTTTATTTATATCCTTCTATTTTTTCTTTTTCTTTTTTTTGTTCGCTGGTGAGGGGCTAATGGTAACCTCTGTAGGTCACCCACGACCCGAGTTGGCGGTAAAGAAGGTTCAGTTGGAGGCCTAAATTACGCTGGTCTTTGCGGTACAGTTGCCTCCATGAGCCTCTGTACCCTTGGGGGTGATGATGCGTCAGATATCCTACCTGTATTACTCGGACCTGTTCCGACCCTTTTCAAATATTGGTGAGGTTCTATCACAGCGTCTGGATGTCAGTGCATATCTGCAAAGCTCAGTAGTGGGAATCTGGGAATGGGCACTACCTGACGTTTTAACCTCCTAAATTAAATATGATGTATGTACAGGGTGATTACAAAAAAAAACTATCCGGATATATGAGCCCCTAACTGTCTAACCGTTCACAGAAACTGAATGAAATTCTGGCTTAAAGTATTTTGAGGTATGCGCTCAAGAATCATGTGAAAAACAACAGTTAAATTCTAACAGTTACGGTTACAGTGACAAAATTTCGAAAATTTCAAATGGCAACACCTACTTTTTTTTAAATTGGAATGTGATCATCATAGTGAAAAACCATAAAAAGCGTTAGAACGGTACCTGTAGCACGAAAATCGCCGGCGCTAGACAGACTAAGATGAAAAGTGAAAACAACCAATAAAAGACAGAGAAGCAACAGAAAGTAAAACATTTTATTGTTCAGTGCTATTCACCGTCTGCTGCATGTAAAGTGTCGTTGTGTGTGAAATGGAAAATGTATGAAACACAATAAAATGTGTTGTTTTCTGTTGCTTCTCTGTCTTTATTGGTTGTTTTCACTATTCTTCTTAGTCTGTCTAGCGCCAGCGATTTTCGTGCTACAGGTACCGTTCCAACGCTTTTTATGGTTTTTCACTATGAAGATCACATTCCAATAAAAAAAAGTAGGTGTTGCCATTTGAAATTTTTGAAATTTTGTCACTGTAACCGTAACTGTTAGAATTTAACTGTTGTTTTTCATATGATCCTTGAGCGCATACCTCAAAATACTTTAAACCAAAATTTCATTCAGTATCTGTGAACGGTATGATAGTTAGGGTCTCATATATCGGGATAGTTTTTTATAATCACCCTGTATATTCTGACTGTACAAAGTAATTTGAATGAAGAATTTTTTCCATATAATATATATTAATATACAAAACTATTTTTTAATACAAATGAACAGTGCTACGCGTGTGAAAAATTAAATAAAATAAAAATCTGCAAATCTGATATACGGTTTAGCGGACAAAACATATTTTCTACAAATAAAAATGTAAATAATGTTTAATAATCTTTTTCACTTTGAACTTTAAATAAAATCTGCCAATAAGTCTCGAAAATTTTTAATTTATTTCCTGGAATTACAAAAAAATATTCAGAGGAAAAGTAAAATATTACAATTACCATAAAATACTTCCACTCTAGGCAAATACTTTTTCCATTCTTGCACTTTCCATAAAACATCTTCCAAGTCTACTGCATAAAAAGCCTGCCTTTGAGGCTAAAAAGAAAAAAACGAAGGAAAAACATTTGGAGAGGTTTTTTTTTCTTTACAATGTAAATGAGTGATAAACAGTGATAACAATCACTGTGTTAAGCATTGATAACAGTGACTTACAGTGATAAACAGTGATGTTTTATTTTGTAAGATGTTTTCTATATGTATATGTTACGGTCAATATAATTAATCCGGTCATTATTAATAATAACCGGTTATTATTAACCCTTTCCGGCACAGACAAAGTCTGTTCGTAAAATGAGAAATTACTGACTGACACCGGAATTTACAAAGAACTTTTTTAGAAAATAAGAACTCCTTATTTTAAGCTTTCATTGTAGAAACCAAATTTTATTAAATATTCTTGGTGTCGAATGCAAGTTTGGAAATAAAATTAGGTGTGCCCGGAATGGAACCACTGTGCTGGAAAAGGTTAATAATAACCGGTTACTATTAATAGTGACCGGATTAATCATAATGACCGTAACATATATTAATGTAAAATTTAATTACACGTCATCTTTAAATAAGAGATTCGGTCATTTTTGTTATATGAACTTGTAAGTTATTTTTTATTTAAAAGTATGTTATATAAGGCGTTATGCCGACAAAATTTGATAAAGTGACATATACTTTCAATAAATTGTGGTTATCAAGCTCTTCTGAAGATTTCATAACACATTCAAAGTTTTTATTTTTGTATTTTAATTTTCTTTTGTTTCATTTTTTTATTTGCAATTATATAATATATATAGAGAGATATATATAGATATAGATATTCGTGATAACAGTTCACAAAAATATGTTTTTGAATAAATTTTCCATATAACCTCATCAAAGGGATATGTCCAGTGGCTAAAACATTCTGTAACGTTTTGCTTGAAATCACGTACCTAATGAACCTATTTTTCTTAGATGTTGCAATTACATTATTTTGCATAATAATGCAATATTGATGTCTTTTCAGAGCCGTGCTTCATAAGGGATTGGCTCTAGAGAAAAAACTCTTTTACATTTTTGTTTTAAATCAAATATCTAACTTGCCAGTTCTACTCAAGTTTTGCAAACAAGTTTACTGTCGATGACAATGCAATATCCATGTTTTTGCAGAGATATGCCTCATCAGTGACAGGGAAATTTTCTTTTATGTTTATGGGTTAAATCAAATATCTAACAAACTGATTTTGCAGATATTAATGTGAAGAGTTCTAAATATTTTCCAGCATAAATGAAATTTTGCTATTACATAACATTATTTTATACATGTAGATGAAAGAGTATTATATATATACAGGGTGATTCTGAATTCAAGGTACAAACTTGAAGAGTTGGTACAGGACACTTTAACAAACAATTTATCTACAGGAAACGAAGGTCGGAAATCGATTTATATAGTCAAAAATACAGGGTGTTTCACTTCAATCCGAAGTCGCGTTTTTGTTCATTACTTTAACAGTAGTGAAGGTATTGTAACGAAATCCTTACAATATGCTACAATTCATACAAAGATAAGTCTGTTGCGAATTTTGTTAAAACATCTTCACTACAGTTAAAGTTGTGAACGAAAACACGACTTCGGATTGGAGCTTTCGGATTGGAGCTAACACCCTGTATTTTTGGCTATATAAATGTATTTCTAACCCTGTCTTCCTATACAAAAATTGTTTGTTACAGTGTCCTGTACCAACCGTTAAAGTTTGTACCAAGAATTCAGAATCACCCTGTATATCTGATTTACATAATAAATGTATTCTATCTGGTACCATGGCCTTTCACGCTTTAATGCCCATAGTAGCAAATATGATACCTTTTAAAATAAAAAAAAGTATATATATATAATAAGAAATAGTTGAAGTTGTAATATTGCGCTACTACATTCAGCATAAAAGTCCAACAGCATAATTTTTTGATAGTTTGTTTTTACACGATGGACAATAGAGGTAATACTATAGACTAGAATAAACTATATTTAACTCGCAATCAAAATTATTTAATTTAAAATCGATCAAATTTAGACAAAATAAGCTAGTATACGTTCGTGTGATTTCACTGTATCTTGATTTAGAGTCTCAATCAAGAACGTGCCAAAATTATTCTTTCGCATGCCAAAAGTGACACGGGTGCCATAGGTTTTCCGTCTTTTTCTAGAATATAATGTAAAAAAAAAGTTGTTAATTTACAACATACGCAGTAGTAAGAATCACAGTTATTGATCTGATTGAGATGCTGCTGAAATGTACCATGGTTTGAAAAAGTTTGATACAAATATACATAATTAATCTAAAACAACTAATTCCAGACAGGGATTAAGCATTTTCTCATTTAAACGACTTACCAGTTCATCAGCAACCTGGCTGCAGAAATCAAAGAGAGATTCGTATTGCTTTGGTTTAGAAGCGTGTTTCATACTGGTATTTCGCTGAGCACCGCCGCTTAAGATAGCATCGACTGGACATCGAGTAGAAGTTCCATTGTGGGTGGGAAGCTGCTTTCCAGTACCATTGCTGAATTTTGTTTCCATGGACATTTTGGAATCTGCAAAACACCATATTTTGGCAATGATTAACACTTGATTAATTATAACACAATTATTCTAATTGGCAAATGGACCAGTTGTATTTTTCAAACTGATAGAAAAAGTGTCCAGGCCAGGATTCGAACCAGGGACCTTTTCACTTAAGGGTCCTCTCACCTCGCTCGAAAAAACACGCTTGCTAATGTTAATCCTATGGGGCATTATTTTTCTAATATCTCGTTTGCATTTCAATATTTTTAAACGATTTTTTTTTTTGTACTGGATAGCTGAGAACAATCTCTATTTCCGTCACTTTTTCGATTTTCTTTGCGGATTTTTTTTTTTACAAAGATACTTTCTATTTCGGAACCTTTTAGTACTAAAAAGTGTTCTGGCCCACTTTTAGTTCCGAAAAGTCTAAAATTCATAACATTCAATGTTGAATTTTAGTCTTAAAAAGAATGGAATTTTTACCGTTTTGCTAGTCAAAGCATGGAGAAAATATTTCTAAGTATAACTTATAGGATCTAAGGATCGTATAAAAAAGTGTAACTTTTTTAATTAATAATAATCTTAATTGCTGCGTTTTTCCCAAAAAACTCGGCAATTTACATTGCTTACATAGCAAATGCACCCCCCCCCTCCCCCCCAAAAAAAACGAAGCTGTTTAGAAGATAATTAAAAAAAAAAAAAAAAAAAAAAAAAAAAACGAAGCTGTTTAGAAGATAATTAAAAAAAAAAAAAAAAAAAAAACGAAGCTGTTTAGAAGATAATTTAAAAAAAAAAAAGGAAGGCAACAGTTAAGCGCATTTATGGCAATGTACTTCGGAAAACAGTAAATTTTCACACACAGAATAATGTTTAAATAATATTAATTTGATATAAAAATAATGCAAATACGATAATATAAATTTTTAAATAGGTCAATAATTTTTGGGACAGTTTGTATCTTTAACAGGTTAAAAATTAAAGCCGCGTTTCAATCTTTTTTGGACCTCCTGGCTCTGTTAAAAAATAAAATAAAATAAAATATAATATAATCCGTGAAAAAACGAAAAATGTACTGGCAGTAAAGTTGCCATCTATTCTCCGTTTTTTCTTTCAAGACTCGTTTCGGTATTCTCCAGTTTTCAAGACGGAACATTTTTGCTATTTAGAAGGGAAATTTCTGTTTTTACAAATAAACTAGAGGAGCTTCGCCCGCTACGCCAGTCGGTTTATTCCAAACGGCCCCCGAATTAAACGAACTTAGGATTGGGCGGCCTATTGTCTTTGGATCCGGTCAACTCGAAATTAAATAAAATACAAAAAAAAAAAGAAATTTCCATTTAGAATCCTGCAGAAACTGCATCAACGTATTTTTTTAAACTGTGATTGTTGATCTATTTTTTGCCCGAAAGGGGAAGAACGAAAATTGACACAGCTGCCATTTCAAAGAAAGAGAAAAATTTTCTCCTCATTGGAAGTGGGGAGAAGGATGAATGGGTTTCTCATTGTGTGGGTTTGAACCCCTTCCTTTCCCTTTTGTTCAGACCCAGTCCACTCTCAAACTATAGAAGGGGAGAATCCTTTTGGTATTCTATTCGTGCTTTGAAAAAAAAGTTGAAGCATGGGCATTGAGGTCAATTTCATGTGGAATTCGAATCTGCAAAATGCTCTTTTAACTATACATATATATATATGAGCAACAGCGCTATATTAAATAAAATCTATATAATAATAACATTTACGTATGTACACTTCTACGTAACAGGTATTTGTATTGCATACTATTACATCCGTTTTTTATCGCATTGCTTTCCTGGGGATTCCAACCTCGGTACTCGCCATTAGAAGATGATTGCCATATGTTCCCTTACATTCCCTGGATACATCTAATGACTTGGTTATAGTCCAAAACATCAATTACGAAAATTTAACTGTATATTTTCCGTTTTCTCTAAATTGAAAAGTAACCATTCCGTTTGTCTGTCATGGAAAGAATTTTTTTGTTTTTGTTTTTAACATTCAACGACTAAAGATAAATAGGAAAATTTCCGTTTATTACAGGAAAATGTGCGATTCACACTCAAAATAAAGTTTCCACTAAAAGACAGAGATTTAACACAAAATCACTAGCATATATACGGGAATATTTTTACAGAGTGTACACAAATTTTTCTGTCACACAAATGTACACATCTGTCTGTGTTTAGAGGCAGAAACTTCTGAAATTTCATAAACTCTAAAGTATAACTCTTTGGTCATAGAATAATGCAATTTTGACTGTTGTACTCGTCAGAACAGTGATAATACTTTCTTAAATATAATTTGTAAGACCCAGGCATCAGATGATAATTTCAAAAGTGTTACTTTTTGAAAATTAATGGCAAAACCATTTCATCAACATAGTCTTATATTCTAGCTTATTTTGAACAGTTTTGCAATTTACATTGCCTACGAATCTCCAACAGATAAAATATTAAAGCGTGTTTTAATCATTTTGCGGCGTCCTGTATTTTACTTAAGAAACAGGAGATTTTTGTAAAGAATACAGATTTTACTCGTAAGATATACATGTTTTATCTGTAAAAATCACAAAATACTTCTGTTAAAAAAAGCAGAAAGTTCGATAATAATTACAGATAATTCTCGCACAATTTACAGGTTTTCTCTGTAAAAACCACAAAATATTTCTGTTAAAATAACAGTTTATCTCTGTAAATGTAAGGGTATAAAACTGTTAAAAAACAGTCACTTCACGTAAAAAATTACAGATATTTTCTGTAAAAACGTTTTTAAACTGGATCCAAAATTGACAGTTTCTTCCCATTAATTTGACTAAAAAAATTTACATTGTAGGAAAGTATAGTATAACCACGAACGAAAATATACAATAACCTCCTCCGGATTACCGAAGATACCGAAAAACGTTCTTTAACTTTAGAAACTCCAGAAACCAATATATTTTCGATATTAAAAAGCATTTATAAAAACAAAGTTTCTTTTGCTGCCACTAATTTTCGGAAACGTTTCCGAATATAGTTTTTATAGTATATTAATAAATTTTATCGAACCATATTATCGTTTTTTAGGACTATCAATTTTCAATTAAACATTTTCAGCTGAGTAAATTAAATTATACATGCAAGAGTAAAAAAATAATATGAATTTTAATGTTAATGTTAATGCTGTTAATTTTTCATGTAAAATATGTTGCTTGAACATGAAAATGTTTACTTGAGAATAGATAGCATCCAAAAAACGTATACTCCAGTTTGAGAAAACTGATTTATCTAATATAAAAATATGAAAACTTGTCTGTCTGTCTACACAAATCAACAGTTTGAATGCCAGAATTGTGAAATTTTACGTGTAGGTGTATTAAAACACGGACGAGGCAACTAACGTAATCCGGAATCGAAGTAAAATGTATAGTTAATTTTTAATTAATAAAAAACCAAAAATCTAACAACCTTTTCCTATTAAATTTAAACATTTTTCGTCATAGCAGTTGCCAACAGCTAAAAATCCACAGTAAAATTCTTTCTACAATAATTAATTTTCTATTGAAAGATTTCCACGTGAAAAATGAAAATGAAATAAAAAGTTTCAACAATTAAAAAACAAAAGATTAATATACGTCATGTTGGTAATATAACGGAAAATTTCAAACATATTTCAATAATACAAGGAGTATGAGTACGTGTAAGTACAGAAAGCAGGTTGATATGACGTCATTAAAAAACTAAAAAGAAAATTAATATGACGTCATATTGAAAGTTTAACGAACTTTTTCAAATGTTTGAGAATCATACAAAGAGAATATCAATATGAGTAATAGAGAAAGCAAGTCATAATAAAAACCTGATTATGGAAATGTTGGCATTTTTGAACATTTTGAAGTTTTCTGTACAAGATGCTTATTTTGAAATTGATTTTTCTACACAAACATTCTTAAAATTCCCGAACAATGTCAGCTATTACACTAAAAACACAACTCGGGAACGTTTCCGAATATTAGTGGCAGCAAAAAAAAACTTTGTTTTTATAAAGGTTTCTTTGAATCTCGAAAATATATTGGTTTTTGAAGTTTCTCAAGATAAAGATTTTTTTTTCGGAATCGTGAGTAACTCGGAAGAATTTATTGTATATTTTCGTTCATGTTTATATTATATTTCCCTAGATTAACAAACATTTGCCCTTTTTAGTGTTGCATAGAAATAATTACACATATGAAGAAAATTATTCCAATTTTTAAAAAATGACTTTTTTTAAATGGAAAGCAATAGAAAGTCACTGTTTATGGCAATGTACTTGGGAAAAAAGTAAATTTTCAGACAATAGTTGTAATATATTGAATAAAATTACGTACCTGATATTTTAAACCCGCAACGCAGTGCACTGGCGAAATACTTCTGTATTTTAATATGTTATCGCATGAACTCAGCTCTTTTGTCAGAAAATGATATCGTATTATTTATTATGAAGCTTATCGCATTTTATGACTAAACACAATAAAAAATGAGGCTGTTTTATCAAAGTTACATAATTTTTCACACATACACATGTTGAAGTCTAATATGTTAATTCTAACAGTATATACATATTTTATGACATTTACACACATAAATAAAATATGACATTTTTTAAGTTTCATGTTAGAAATCTCTTTTTTTTTTCTTCTTTCTTACCGGCTCTAAAGAAAGGAGGTCATACATATACATTTCGAAAAAATATTTTATTAGCGACGGATTAGCTATTGTTTTTGTTTGTTGAAGAAGCATTGTTACAAAAGATTATAGAACATTCCATTAATGGAAGATTCCAGAAATTAAATGTACATTTATCAGAGACGGCCTAGGAGCAAAATAAGAGAGGGGGCTGCAATTGACAGAAAAATATAGAGGCCCCGAGACCCCTACTTGGACTTGTGCCACTAATTTAGTGGACCACATTTATAATTGTAGATTGGAGGTATTTCCAGTCCCACCTAACAAAAAATGGGACAGGAAGACATAAAAAGAGGGATAACGCCTTCTAAATCGGGACATAAAAATTCCGTAAATCATAGTGGACAACATTCACAATTGCAGATTGAAGGTATTTCCAATCCCACTCTAACAAAAAGTAGGACAAAGAGACATAAAAAGAGGAAAAATGGTTTCTAAATTGGGACATAAAATTTCCGTAAATCCTAGTGGACAACATTTACAACTGTAGATTGAAGGTATTTCCAATCCCACTCTAACAAAAAGTACGCCAGGGAGACATAAAAAGAAGGACGACGGCTTCTAAATTGGGACATAAAAATTCCGTAAATCCTAGTGGACAACATTCACAATTGTAGATTGAAGTTATTTCCAGTCCCACTGTAACAAAAAGTAGGACAGGGAGACATAAAGAGGGATAACGCCTTCTAAATGAGGACATAAAAATTTCGTAGATCCTAGTGGACAACATTCACAATTGTTGATTAACGATATTTTCACTCCCACTCTAAAAAAAAGTCACAAGTGACGAAAAGGGACAAGGAGACATAAAAGCAGGAACAACGACTTCTAAATCGGGACATAAAAATCCAGTCAATCCTATGTAAACGGAACCTGTCTACAATAAAATCCTGACATAAATGTAAAAAAATCATGGTTTCTATGGAAGAACATAAAAATATATCTAATAAGAAAGAAACCTGTATAAAACGGAACCTTACCCCGCTCAGATTTCCTCTTAGTAGGTTTTACTGTTCTAAATGAACATAATTTTACACTGTAAAATCTGTGAAAGTGGAATCACTAGGCACCTAAAGAAAATTCAGTTTTGCAGGACTTTCTGATTGAGCAGTTATAATTGCGTGGTATTCCTCTCTTAGGGACCATGAAATTTTTAGGTTTAAGGCAGAAGTCTGTCATAAAAAATTTCCGTTTTCACAAATTTTACTACGAAATAAAGTACGTTGAGGACAGGATTCCGTTATACCGGACAGCAAAACAGCTTCCGTTATCCCGGTTGTTACTGAACCACGTACATTAAAACGTGTAAAAACAGAATATTAGCTAGGGACAGGAAAAATGTATTTTTATAAACCGGTTTCCGTCTTAGCAGGTAGGTTCATATGATATTTCTTTCGAAAGGGCCATAAAAATTCTCTGTTATTAGCAAGTTATGTTTACACAGATTTTACTGTATTATGTTCCACTCGATTCCCACTAACGAATAGCATGGTACTAAAAGAAATTTGAGAAAAATTGTATATCATGAAAAATCCGGACTCTTGGCATACATAAAAAGTCCCGATTTTGATTCCCGTCCCGCTCAATAATTCCACGGGGCGGGTCTTGGAATCCCTGAAAATTGGGACATTTGGCAACACTATATTTGAAGCACATATTACTGACAAATTACTGAATGTTAGGTGCTTGTACAATATATTTAATTTTTTTTAAAAATATTTTTTAAAAGCATGTAGAAACATAACGACATCTGAATAAAAACATTAATATTTTATACACAGTCTTCTATACTAATAAAGGAAGATATCTGAGTGTGTGTCTGTGCGTGATGGCTAGAAAAATCTATCTCAGGTAGAGGGCTGCAAGTTTAGTTCCGAATAGTTGATTCCGGTCAAGTTGAAGAAATATTTTTAAACGTTGTAAGTGAAAAGCCATTTAATTTCTGGGTGTAATATAGTGGATCGATATATTCACTATCCATACCTTCAATATATTCATTTAATGATTAGGCCCATGCAACTATAATTGAAAACTTTTGTGAAATTTTTATGTACATATCCAGCATTTAAATTTTTGGAATACAATATTTGCTCATGAATAAGCACGGGGTCGGGCCAACACAGTGTGCAATGTGTGCAGTGCATACAGGCTCCATAGTAGCAAAGGCGTCAAGCATCTAAGGGGGAAATATTTCAAAAGTAAAAAAATCCTCAATTTTATTATACTAAAATGTATTAAAAAAAATTTTGACGTCTTAATTGTGATTTGTAGATGTACCTATATATATATTATTTTTACTTATATATATTATTTTTATTCTACTTCTAAATTTTTGAACAAGTAATAAGTAATTGAGAGAAAAAAATGAAAAACTAGAACTTGCATGAGTTTGATGTTCAATGTAGAGGTTTCGGATTGGAGAGACTGGCGTGAACTATGGGACAACTTTTAATTGGTCAAAATAATAATAAAGCATCAGTCGCTTACGAAAGTGTTCGAATTTCCTGCCGTAGGTATTTGATATTTAAAGTGTAAAATTCTAACTATTTTATGCACGGAAATTTTAATTTTTATATTAATTTAGGTTTTATAATTTGACTTAATCTCTTAAAATTAATTATGTTTTGTTGTTAATTTTCACATCTTAGATTTTGAACCTTGAACCAATTTAAATATAAAACATTTGAACAATTATATCAACTACTGGAATCGAAAATAAAATGACATATTTGAATTATGAAGTTGAAATTGGCCATGACGCACATTAGTAATTTAAAATTAGTAATGTTGACATTTTTGGCATGATTAATTTAAAATGGGAATTTTTTTGCCTCGGGTAATAGAATAAGGAAGTAACAATGCTTTAAATCTTTTATGCAAGCTAAAAGAATATGGAGTTGTTGAAAAACCTGTTAGAGTCCCACGAGGGTCGGATGATACCCAACGCGAACCAGAAAATTTAAAGTCAACCCGCAACCCGACAAAAAATAATTTTCGCTTACCCACAACCCGAGAAAAAATTTCCTTAATCGGAGCCCAACAAAAACCCCAAATTCTTCAACCCGAGCTGTACTTGAAACTCGAAATCAAAGAAAATTGATTAACAATTTAATGTAATTATAGCAAAATAGTCTATACTCATATTTTTAATATAAATTTTTTCGTTTATATAGAAAAATAAACATGTAAAGGCTCATTCATATTCAAATATACAGTTTTTCATCTGAAACAATATTTTGGATTTTTTTTAGAAAAATCGGGTTAATCCAAACTGACTCGCAAGACAATCGACCGAATGAAAACTCAGCCCGGAATATTTTTAGAGTCAATCCGACCCGCAACGAAAACAATTAACATCAACCCGACCCAAGCCTTTATTTCATAATCCTCAGAAAAGAAACTTTATTGAAATTATTCAATCATTGGGATTTTCCCAAATACGAAACATTTGGGGAAAAAATGTTTATATAAAATATAAAATAGTTAATCCTCTGTAATCGAATCAACGAACAAGGTTAGAATCATCAAACCTGAACGATGCTAGCAACAATGTAGTTTAAAATTATTGTAGATACTATTAAAGAGCTGACATAAAAATTTCAGAATTTTTCTATTGTAAAAATAACACTTGATAAAATACGCCATTTAACAGGAGACTTGATTTCTACAGAAAAATATTCAATGAGCATTTTGGAGCATCACTGCCAAAATGAATAAGTGAAGTAGTTTTTGTTAAGCACTGTACGTACAGGGCTGCACTGAAGAATTCGCACACAAGAGTGTGGCTTGAATTTATTAAGTTGCAAGGGGACTAGGCTGAAAAATAACATGAAACTATGTCAAAAATCTTGTGCTTTGACTGTCAGGCTGAGAACTTATCGAACCACCCTCGTATTCGAAAGCTGAAATACATAACAATACAAAATCTACGAAATGCGTTCACGATAGAAATGTATTTTTCCTGGATATCTTGTCTATTAGTTTGTCCCGATTTGTGTAAAAATATGCATATAATATAACATTATTAATTTGCAGATTTCAGGATGGGATAGTAAAGTGAGATAAAAATTAAAATAACCTGAAAAATTGGGGTAAAAAATATAAACATATTTTTGAATACTGAATTATTAAAATTTTATTTCGAAAACATCAGTGTCTTTATATTTATGAGACGCACTGTACTACTGTAACGAAATATCTTGCTTTTGTAATAGCGTAGCTACTGTGTTAAAAAAATACGTCACGCGTCTGCTCGCCTATAAAATTTAAGCCGCTGAAAGTTTAAAACGGACACCCTCTAAAGGGGCTACATCACTCACGCAAAAACACCCGCATGTTAATCTTAATCCTATGGGAAAATTTTTTTTTAAATATCTCATTTGCATTGGATAGTTGAGGTCGATCTCTACAAATGATTTTTTTTTCACTTTTTTGAATTTGTTTGGAGGTTTTTTTTTATGAGCATACTTTCACTTTTGAAACCTAAAATTGCTTCATAAATGTCTCAGAAAATACCCAATTTAGATTTTGAGAAAGAAATTTCATAAAAAGAAGAAAGCAAAAATATGAATGTATTCGGATGTTCATTAATGTTTTCGTCTAAATATCTAACAATATTCGGTTACAGATATTCGGCCAACTATTTCTCAGTATTCTGCCAACCGAATATTTGACAAAAGGGCCGAATACCGAATAGTGGCCAAATACTCATTACATCCCTACTTTTATTTCATTTGTTGTTGTTGATTTTTTCTATTATCCTTTGCTCAATATTTTATATTGTTTTAAACTAACAAAATACATTATTGATATTCTGAAACGAAATTGAAGTAATTTAAAAAATATTGTTGATTTGTTGTCCTTTATATTATTTTTATTATCCAAACTACTTTGTATGGATTCGAATATGGATCTGTTATCAAACTTATCAAGAGTACTGATAATCATACAATGGCATTTTTACAGTAATATTCATGTATTGTTAACAAACCTTACAGTGATAATATATAATATAATATAGGGTGAAACCCCCCAGTAACTCACACTTTAAGGATTCCCTGTTGTTCAAATCACTATTACAAAAATCTAAATCTATTTTATACTTACTTTTGTTTTTGAAAGGTTAGTAGTGATATATTAAAAAATAATTATTGTCAAAATTTTGGAAAAATTATACATTTCAATTGTGAAAATTAATTTTATTGAAAAATATAGTCAAAAATTCCAGTAACTGACACCATGCCTATTTTGAAACACCAATAATTGACACAAAGTGAACCAATGACTGACACTTTATTTCAAAATATTAAAATGCTTTTAAAAAAAACTTTATTCTTCATTATAAAAACAAAATACATTGATATTTATTATAAAAAATGAGATTTAGTAAGCTGTACTACATTATTAGTAATGCAGAGTATACAGTAAAAGTATATTAGGAATAATATTTAGTACTGCATTATTAGTAATGAAGATATCCAATAACTAACATATATGAACCAGTAATTGACATCTGGTGTCAGACGCTGGTAAAACAACTTAAATTTTAATGGTGTTTACTACAAGATAAATTAAATTTATTATTATGCATTTTTAAACAGTTCAAATAATAGATTTCAGCTTTCTTTAATATAACCAATGACTAACACCTCTATCAGAGACTGGTGAAATGAAATTCTAGGAACTAATAACTGGCACCCCCCATTAAGCAAATTAAATAACTATAAACCCTAAACCATGGCCCTAATATATCATATGCATCTTCAAACTAATTTCTACAGGTATAACTTTAAGAAAAAAGTTTAGGGTGGTTGCATTACAAATAGATTAGAAAACACTACCTTAATTTTAAACATAAGATATGGTTGATTCAAAATGGCACTTTTTGTATTCTCAAAAGTTTCTTCCTCATTGAATATGTTCTTGGCCCTCTAGTGGTGAATAAATTGACTCTAAAATAAAAATAGGTGTCTCATTTACCACTAGATGACATTACTTTGCAGAATTTTACAACAAAATGCCTATTTGAGTTAGAATTTTGCTCAAGTATCAGTTAATTTTTAGGTGTCAATAACTGAGGGTTTCATCCTATATTTGAATTATTAAAATTTAAAATATAATGCTCTTTATACATTCACTACTTAATAGAAATGGTTATAACATGCGAAGTTATTTTTTAACATAGATTTGGTATAATTCTGATAAAAGATTGCCAATACCTGTCATTATTGAATTTTTAATTTTTTGGTTATTTTTGGATTATTCGAACGCATTACGGATTATGGTAAACGAATAAAAATTATAAACTTGTGAAAGTGGTTGAGAAAAAAAAAATAATAATTTATTTTTACTTCTACTTTTCGCTTGTTCCGTGCAGGTTTAAAATACACCTATTTAAAGTGTTTATGATAATTTTAGATTTTTTTCTTCACTTATACGATAAACATATTAGATAGGAATGATAAAGAAGTTTCTTTTTCTTTGTCTTTTGCAATAAACCGATAGGCTGTCCGCTGAATTCGATAGGATAACATTTATCTGAAACAATATCATAGCTAGTAATATGACTCTAAAAGATGAAATGCAAAAATATTTGGTCTTTAATTTCTTTAGTTAGGAGTTGAAAAAAGCGTAAGTAATCTTATTCAATATTGTACTGTAATTCTCTCTGTGTAAAATGATATTCGTGTAAGGGGAGATTCTGGTCTAGAACTTTAAAAAATATATATCATTTAGAAATATCCTTTCAACGTATCCCCAGTATAAAACAATTCCACCAACGGTATTCTCAGTCAGGAATGCAAAGTTGCTATTACATTCAACAACTTTTCAGGCATTTTTAAGCCAACCCTTTGACTTTAAATGCGATTATCTTGAAATATTATTTTTTGATTTAGTGTTACAAATTAACATCTACTTAACATTCTTTTATGTATCAATACATATTTTATTTGATACAACACTGATAAAAGATTACAAACATTGTTGGTGTTGGATAAATATCCCAAAAACTAATCTATCGATTTATATATATCGAAATTTATTTATTCCTAAAACAGTTTTAATCTCTGATTTACGTAGTTTTTGAAATGACTGAATCAATTATATTTGTCGGATTTCTGTAGATTCATAACAAACTATTATCGACTTTGATAAAATACTTTTCATTTCTTCGCTTTTTTAATGAACCAGTTTCTACTGAATAATTACTGATGTCTGAAAAAAATTGAATCTCTGATTTACGTATTTTTTTAAATGAATGATTCAATTATATGATATGATTGATTCAATGATATTTGTTGCATTTATATAGATTCATAAATTAAACTATATCGACATTGGTAAGATTCTTTTCATCTCTTAGCTTTATGAATCAGCCAACCTCTGCTGAATAATTATTGATTCCTAAAAAAGTTTGAATCTCTGATTTACGTATTTTTTTAAATGACTGATTCAGTTACATGATATGATTGATTCAATGATATTTGTTGGATTTCTATAGATTCATAAATTAAACTATATCGACATTGGTAAGATCCTTTTCATTTCTTAGCTTTATTAATCAACCAACCTCTACTGAATACTTATTGATTCTTGAAAAAGTTTGAATCTCGGATTTACGTATTTTTTTAAATGACTGATTCAATTATATGATATGATTGATTCAATGATATTTGTTGGATTTCTATATAGTCATAAATTTAACTATATCGACATTGGTAAGATCCTTTTCATTTCTTATCTTTATGAATCAACCAACCTCTACTGAATAATTATTGATTTTTGAAAAAGTTTGAATCTCTGATTTATGTAGTTTTTGAAATGGCTGATTCAATTATATTTCTCGGATTTCTGTAGATTCATAAATTAAACTATATAGACATTATCTTTTTTCATTTATTGCTTTATGAATCCACCAGTCTCTGCTGAAATAGTACTGATTCCGGAAAAAAAATGAATATCTGATTTACGTATTTTTTTTAATGACTCATTCAATAGTATTTGTTGGATTTCTGTAGTTTCATAAAGCAAATTAGATCTACATGGGTAAAATTCTAGCCTTGTGACTCAAACAGTCTCTGTTGAAATTTTATTGATTTATGAAAACTTGTGTCGAGAAAGAATAAATAATTTTAATAATTCTCTTATTTTTGTGATTATGCTGATTACTAAAACTTTAAAAGCGCATTCATTGATGTAATGCTGTTATAGGGATTTTATTGTGTTGTATATTCCGACGTATAACGCGCATTTTTGATACAAGAAAATTGATAAAAATTTACGGTGCGTGTTTTACGCTATAAAATGAACGGTTAAATATTAAGTAAAAAAGAGATAATCATAAGAACTAAGATTTTTAATTTAATTAACATATTTATATTAAAAAATAATTTGATAAAATAAATAGAATAAATTGAATAGAATAAATTGTATAGAATAAATTGAATAGAATAAATTGTATAGAATAAATTGAATAGAATAAACAGAATAAATTGATAAAAATTTACGGATGCGCGTTTTACGCTAGTTATAAAATGAACGGTTAAATATTAAGTGAAAAAAAGATCATCATAAGAACTAGGATTTTTAATTTAATTAACATATTTATATTCAAAAAATAATTTTCCCTATCATATTATATGAAAAGTAATAATGTTATACTTTAGAAATTTTTTTTCTTTAAGCTATGTATCTTATGAAGATATCCTTGCAAAGAAATGACTATAAATGACTTTGAAATAACTATAAATGATAGCTTTATAAGTTTAACAGAATTAAAAATGGAAAAATGAAGTTCGAAAGTTCAGGAGTACGTTATACATTGGAGCGTTTTAAAGGCTGGAATATACGATAAATATAAATTTTACTTTCTTCTATCTATAATAGAAGAAAGTATTGTAATCGAAATTTTTTTCGACTTCCGGTTTTCGACGGATTTACACGTTTTAGGGGTCAGAGATTCCGAAAAATATGTTTTTACAAAATGTCCGTCTGTCCGTCTGTCCGTCCTCATTGTATCATCGAAAAGTGTATGAAGTTATGCTTCAAATTGAACAACATTTTTTTTTCTACGTTTTTGAATATGGCAACCAGGTTCTATTAGAATTTGGGGATATTTCGACGAAAGGGGGAGCTGTGATAGCCATTTAAAGATTTCAAATTCAAAAAGATGTACAAAATTTTGAAATCTTAAAAGTTTTTTTCGTTAAATGTTCGGCCTTGATCCGGAGAACCCGGAACAAATTTTGTTTTGCCTCTATCTTAAAAAATGGCTGAGATATAGTGGTTTGAAATTTTAGGGTGGCTGACATTTTCAAACAAAACAGCAGAATTCATCCATAAACGGGTTTAATTTATGAGTTTAGCTAACATGGTTTCGGCAATTTTTTTTTCATTGTTGTAACCATTGTTCCTGTTATATGCTTATCACTATATATTTACTAGCCGCCACTGGCGACCAGTTTGGTCGCCCTTAAATGTATGTTAAGCATTGTAACAAATTATTTTTATTCATAATTTATTTTTTTCCTTAATCCTTCACCAAACCGGAAAAATCTAATAGACAAATCAAGAACTTTTGCGATCGTGGTAACATTTCGCATATTTTTTGTTGTTATGTATTTCATCTTTCTTGACAAAAACCGCTTAACCCACTTTATAATAAATTAATCATTGTGTGTGTGTTTTATAATAAAATTGTGTGTTTTTTAATATAAAATAAACTATTACATAATAAAATAAAAGTACATGCTGTTTTAGTAATCTCTAATAGGTACCTGAAAATGGGATTTTCTCGCCAAAATGGCACAAAACTAAAATTGCGCCAACCCCGATGCGTCCGTGACAGCTGTTCCAATTTAAAATACATGACGTTCACATTTTTCTTTAAAATAGAAAATAGATAAATAAGAAAAAATATCATAAATCAAAACATTTTATTTCAAAATTAAAGTATCGTTTCTAATTTGCACACGCGAAAAATAATAAAAGCTGACAATTCATTTCGAAATTTGATCCATTAAATATTATTACATGAGTTCAACTTACGTCAAGAAAAGATCCTGAAGGAAGTTGAGTTGTATAGAACAGAATTATAGTAAACATTAACTGTCTCACTGGTGCGGATTATTTTTTTTACACCAGGCAGCGGTCCAAAAATTCATGGTTTAATATTTTAAACGTTCACAATGAATGAATCTTTTTTTGTTTGTTTGTTTACTTTCATGGATAGAGAATTTGAACTGCGAACCTAATTTAAACTGAAGTTATTGCAGAATGTATACATAATTGAACGTAAATCATCTCTCAAATATAATTTTTCTTTGAACGATCTTTCTAAAAATGTAACTTTTATGCAGTTTTATTCGAAAAAATAATTTTGAATAAAAATGGCCGCCTGGCATATGAAAAAGTGCAGCGGGCATACCGGAACTGTTGATGACAGTCACATGACTTACGGTTTTATTATAGAGATATTCACCAACGTCAAATTCTCGCCAAACTTGGCGGCAGATCGCCAAATTTGGCGACCAAAATAGGTTGCCATAAATGAAGCCAACTTGGCTGTAGAAGATTAATTTGGCGATATATTCTCATTCAAATTCAATGTTGACGAGAACTGGGATTGAATCTTCTTTAATTAGGTTCCACGCATTTTACCTTCGTGTTTTCCAGTAAAATTAGCTAAAATCGTAAAGCCAAGGAATAGGGAGGCTATCTGTTTCTGTCAATTCAGGCCAGAAGGATTTTTCGTAGTTTAGTATACATCAGTTGATCGCATCCCGGTAACCCGATGATTCGCAAGCAGCTGACGTACAACAGAATGACGAAAAATATTGATTTTATTGGCGATGTGATAGCGAATTTTGAAGCATTAACATGACTGAGATAGAAGAAAGTTTTGAGATTGGCACATTCGACTAGTTTAACTTTGAACTTGTATTTTGGGATGTTTTTCACGTTTCTTAATATACTCTTTAAATACTTTGGATTAAATAAATTAAAACATTTTTCGTAAAATAAAGTTTTGAGTGTTTATTTTGGAAAGTTCTTAAAAAATTAATTAAATATATTTAATGTGGCGGTTATTTCTTACAAACAAGAAATACATGTTTCAACTTTTTCAACATATCTAAAAAATGTTTATTGCTTCGCTTTGTAAGTACATTTATCTATCTGCCTATCTAACACTTCTCTGAAGTTCTAGGCTTAGATAGCTACAAAATTTATATTTCATATTCGCGATCACTGCAGCACAACCGTACTGAAAATGAGTACTGCAGAGTTTGTAATTATTTTAACCCTTTCAGGGGCAAGTAATTATGTTTCTGTAATGTTGAATGCACACCAGAATTTTCAAAGTAATAAATTATTTAAAGATCAGAAAAGCAATTTTTAAACTCCCCCCCCCCCTTCCTCCCCAAAGTTAGAAAAGCAAAAATTTATTCAAAAATTCTGGTACAAATCTTGATTAAAATTAAGTACGCCCTGCAAGAGGTTAAAGAACCATACGAAATTATTTATATACATTGCCGTTTACGGAGTTATTTAAAATGTACTTAAAATGTTATATAACATTTCAAAATACTTTTAAGTGTCACAAAAAAAATTTGATAGAAGCAGAGATTGCCTGGATTTCATTTTAACCTTTTCAGGAGCATTAAAAGGATTCAAAAACGCAAAAAAAACATTGGAAGCATATAAGAGGAATAGGATGGGGCGGGCGGTCTGTGAAAATGAATAATCAGACCTTTTGTCTACTCAAACTGTTGCAGTTTGTTTCTGAATTGTTGTGCAGAAAAGCCACCAAATGAAAAGTCAGCTTATGTTATGACGCAGGGCTTTACAAATTTGTTAAAATCGGGTAGCCAGCAAAAAATTGTAATCGTCAGTAAAAATGTATTTCCTCCCCCCACCATCCACCCGTCATTGATTTACAAAAAGCATAACAGTTTTTAGCTCACAGGCTATCAAAGCCTGAGAGCTAATGTGCCTGCCCGTTCGCTATATGTACGTATGTACGTAACACGATAACTCTTGATAGAAATAACCGTTTTGCTTCAAATTTTGTTTATAGGTACATTGTGATAAGGCACTTCCCTGATTAGTTTTGGGGGTTCATTGGTGAAGTATAAAGGGGGGGAAACAGGGTGGGATAACCCCCTTTTAATTTAAATAAATGTTTTTTTCGTGCAGAACCGATTTTCTTCAAATTTTGTATATACGTTCATTGTGATAAGGCGCTTTCCTGATTACTTTCGGGGGTTCATTGGTTAGGTATAAAGGTGGAAAGGGGGACTTAATACCCCCTCAAGTTAGATAAATGGGTTTTTCATGCAGAATTATCCGATTTTCTTCAAATTTTGTATAAAGGCTCATTGTGATAAGGCGCTTTCCTGATTAGATTCGGGGGTCCATTGGTTAAGTATAAAGGGGGTAATGGGGGCAAATCCTCTACCCTTCATTTAGATAAATGGGTTTTTCATGCAGAATTTTTTCTTGAAATTTTGTATATAGGTTCATTGTGGAATGGCTCTTCCCGGATTAGTATTGGGGGTTCATTGGTTAAGTATAAAGAGTGATACGGGAGGCTAATCCACCTTAATTTAAATAAATGGGTTTTTCATGCAGAATTATCCGATTTACTTCAATTTTTCTTCCGAGGGGCTTATTTCAAATTCTTTGAAAGAAGAGTATAATATACAATTAGTGTGAATAGCCTGTGAGCTCAATGCCCCCAGTTTAACTGGGCAATTTTCTTTTTCCTTTTTATGAATTAATTGAAAAGACAAACAAAAAGCATAGTTTAGAATAGTAGATAATTTAGAAAGATAATATGTTTATTTACAGGGACACACAAAATAATTCGGTTAAAGTTCTGTCTGTTAACAATAATTGCTGGAAGTGCGTTTTCAGTTGCGAAACGCGTTTTTTAATTTAATTAATTTTTTGCCTACTACTTAGTGTGTACAAATTGTATAGATGATATACAGTGCAGAACAAAACTTCTCTAGTACATTTCCATTTACGGGCGGAAATTCTAGAAGGGGAATTTTAAACTGTGCTATGCGTTTCCTAACTGAACTATAATATAGCATTCTATGTAGTATATATACAAACCTATAGATCATATACAGGGCTGCATAAAAGAATTCGGATATTTTTCTGAATATTGTTGGTAATTCCTCAAATTGTGTTTATAAATGTGTTATATACGTATGCCAAATTGTTTATTTAGACACTGGGCGGCAAGTTGAGCTTAAGCCGAAAGGTAGATGCCCCCGCTCGGTTTAACCTTGACCTTGTTTACTTAGATATCATCTTTCACCTTATTTACCAACTAGCTGTTACCGTGACTTCGTTCACGCAACATTTAAAGAAGAATAAATACATTAATTAAGCAAAATATTTCACTCCCGATAATTAAAAAAGTAAATAATTAAGTAACTATTCATGACATTTCATAGGAGACAATACGGTATTTCTGGTTATATAGGGACCTTGACATAACTCAGTCTTAAAAAAGTGAAATTTTGTGCCATATAATCGCGAAAATTAAATTGCAACCAATGCAAAAAGGAGGGCCAAATAAAATCGTGGAAATTGACGAATTGGGTAAAAACAAATGTCAATTTTACCTGACAAACAATTTTACTTTTAACGCCTATTTGAAACGTTTTAACAGTCATCCTTCAAAAAAACATTAATTGGAAACAGTATATGCTTTTTCTTTAAATTCAATTCTGCCTCCTTGGTTTAATGTATAGCTGAAACAAATCTTGTTTTCTAAATGACAGTATGTTGACAGGCAATTTTTGTTCTCCAGAATAAATTGATTTATGAAGTTTGAATACGTTAAAATATGTTTTTATTTTTCGGATAATTTACTGAAATCAAGATTTTGTTTTCACCATCTATTCAAAGTGAAAATAAATTCTGTTTTTCAGTTTTAATGAGAAAATGGTTCGAAAAATATACTGATCTGTTTTATTTCTCCTTTTTTATACACAAATATGGAGTAATTTACTTTCCGGTTTTAGAGAAACTTCGTTAAAACTTACAATAAATAAATAAATAAATAAATAAATAAATAAATCTTGGCATTTAGTTTAATTTTTTAAATTCTGAGAGTTTGTGTGATATCCTCGGATCAATGAAAACCGGTATTAAGTAAATCGCGTTGCGTTTGATAGTCTGTAAGAGTAGTTGCCAAATACAAACACACGGTCAGATTTTAATATAATAGATTCGTGTTCATTTTCCCATTCTTAAAATTATGATGTGATTTTTAGCAGAAAACTCTCATCTGTATATAACGGATACTCATGCTTAATAATCAGTAATGATAAAAAAAACATTTAAATTTATCGTTATAAATATGGCCTGAAACTCATCTACTTTCTATACTTACTGATCCTTGTATTATTAATGTAACGAATTGATTCACACTCATTTTAAAACATATTGGAAAATTCCCGTTTTATTTCAAATATGACTTCTCTTTTTCCCCAGAGAAATCCCTTTTTAATGACATAATTCTTGTTAATTTTCTTTTCCAGGCAATTAATTTAAATACTGCCACAGGGGAAATTATGTTACTTTACCGAAATAATATTAAATCTTTAGGTTTTTTTCAACAAAAATGGAACTATTAACATTCGTCATTTTTTTTTTTTTTAGATAATCGAGTTGTTTCTTTTAGTTTTAAGAATGAAAATAACTATTTCTCGCTATCCATGACATCATTTTCGACATGGATAATTTTGCGGAGCTTATTATTGACATTTGCTAACCATTTTCTTTTGAAACTTCTTTTTACTTTTTTAAAATGTAAATTAAAAATACGGTGTAGTTATATTAGCCGTGCGCAGACGGTAAAACGCCAAGTATTGTTACCATACAAAAGAAAAAAAAAAGAAAAAAGTAAAGGAAAAACCCAAGATCATTTCATTTCACCATCAAAGCATATCCGCTTTATTTTCGATGTATGGCGTCATATTCGCCTGTTTCCTATGGTTACGCATATTGAAACCTTGTATTATTATCAAAAACTAAAAAAAGTACATTTTATTTCTAATAATATTATTTAATATTCTTTTTAATTATTTAATTTTTTTTATTTCATTTTCATTTTTCACGTGAAAATTTTTCAATTGAAACTAAATTGTTGAGTAAAAATTATTATTCCGGCTTTTGATTTAGTTTTGGCAACGATAAAGTATTAGCAACGGTAAAATAAATTTAACCATTTTAAAATATTATACGAAAAAATGTCCATTTATTCTCTATGAAAATAACAAAATTTTGAATTATTAAGAAAAATATTTGAATAAAATAAACAAAAACCAGCCTATGTTCATTTGAGGGTTATAATCAACCTATATGCAAAGATACAGGAACATTAAATGCTCCATTTTGACGCTGGCTTCAGCCTAACATTTGCGCACAATCGGATTTATAATATTATTAGGATAAAGATTTGTAAAAGTATTTTGGAAGTATTGGAAAGTGTTACATAACCTATGCTTGGCGTATGTTGACAGGCAATTTTTGTTCTCCAGAATAAATTGATTTATGAAGTTTGAATACGTTAAAATATGTTTTTATTTTTCGGATAATTTACTGAAATCAAGATTTTGTTTTCACCATCTATTCAAAGTGAAAATAAATTCTGTTTTTCAGTTTTAATGAGAAAATGGTTCGAAAAATATACTGATCTGTTTTATTTCTCCTTTTTTATACACAAATATGGAGTAATTTACTTTCCGGTTTTAGAGAAACTTCGTTAAAACTTACAATAAATAAATAAATAAATAAATAAATAAATAAATCTTGGCATTTAGTTTAATTTTTTAAATTCTGAGAGTTTGTGTGATATCCTCGGATCAATGAAAACCGGTATTAAGTAAATCGCGTTGCGTTTGATAGTCTGTAAGAGTAGTTGCCAAATACAAACACACGGTCAGATTTTAATATAATAGATTCGTGTTCATTTTCCCATTCTTAAAATTATGATGTGATTTTTAGCAGAAAACTCTCATCTGTATATAACGGATACTCATGCTTAATAATCAGTAATGATAAAAAAACATTTAAATTTATAGTTATGAATATGGCCTGAAACTCATCTACTTTCTATACTTACTGATCCTTGTATTATTAATGTAACGAATTGATTCACACGCATTTTAAAACATATTGGAAAATTCCCGTTTTATTTCAAATATGACTTCTCTTTTTCCCCAGAGAAATCCCTTTTTAATGACATAATTCTTGTTAATTTTCTTTTCCAGGCAATTAATTTAAATACTGCCACAGGGGAAATTATGTTACTTTACCGAAATAATATTAAATCTTTAGGTTTTTTTCAACAAAAATGGAACTATTAACATTCGTCATTTTTTTTTTTTAGATAATCGAGTTGTTTCTTTTAGTTTTAAGAATGAAAATAACTATTTCTCGCTATCCATGACATCATTTTCAACATGGATAATTTTGCGGAGCTTATTATTGACATTTGCTAACCATTTTCTTTTTAAACTTCTTTTTACTTTTTTAAAATGTAAATAAAAAATACGGTGTAGTTATATTAGCCGTGCGCAGACGGTAAAACGCCAAGTATTGTTACCATACAAAAGAAAAAAAAAGAAAAAAGTAAAGGAAAAACCCAAGATCATTTCATTTCACCATCAAAGCATATCCGCTTTATTTTCGATGTATGGCGTCATATTCGCCTGTTTCCTATGGTTACGCATATTGAAACCTTGTATTATTATCAAAAACTAAAAAAAGTACATTTTATTTCTAATAATATTATTTAATATTCTTTTTAATTATTTAATTTTTTTTATTTCATTTTCATTTTTCACGTGAAAATTTTTCAATTGAAACTAAATTGTTGAGTAAAAATTATTATTCCGGCTTTTGATTTAGTTTTGGCAACGATAAAGTATTAGCAACGGTAAAATAAATTTAACCATTTTAAAATATTATACGAAAAAATGTCCATTTATTCTCTATGAAAATAACAAAATTTTGAATTATTAAGAAAAATATTTGAATAAAATAAACAAAAACCAGCCTATGTTCATTTGAGGGTTATAATCAACCTATATGCAAAGATACAGGAACATTAAATGCTCCATTTTGACGCTGGCTTCAGCCTAACATTTGCGCGCAATCGGATTTATAATATTATTAGGATAAAGATTTGTAAAAGTATTTTGGAAGTATTGGAAAGTGTTACATAACCTATGCTTGGCGTATGATTTTTTCACACTCACACACACAAAGGAAGAGTTTGTCTGTCTGTCTGTGTGTGTGTCTGTTAGCGATGACTAGGGTAATATATTGTAAGTCCGGGGGAGGTGCTAACGCTCTACGGCCTGGCTTTGCTGGGCCGAGTGGCCTTCCTTAGGCATTCAATCTATTGTAAGTAGAGGTCGGCAAATTTGGTTCCAGTTAGACTAAAACCAGTCCCAGTGTTCTGACCTGACTGAGACTCGAATTTTTTATTTTATTTATATCGAAAGCGCTATTTCTTTATATCGTTTATTTTTCGATTTTCCAAGTTCATCTGCAATTTTTAGCCAGTCATAAAGGCATTCCAAATTAAATCTATTCGTCCAATATAGAAAATTGTGTCCTCTCTTCAATAAAGCTTATTCGGAATTCGTATAGCGACTTTTGATTTTTCACGAATAGTTATTAAAATTTTATCTTTCTGAAAAAAAATTAGAACTTTGATTTGTATTAAATGATTTCTATTTGAAATCGCAACCATCCAGTCTTATATTTTACATCCTTGTATGGAGGAAGCCTTCAGAAATCGTTTAATTGTTTTTTCGAATATATAAAATAGATTCTTAAAATCTTCTTCCTATAAAATAGATTTTTTTTAAATGAATTCAGATGGATTTTTTCGAAAACGGAATGAAGATGTTCGAGAAAATTTGTACTACTCCGATGACCGAGTCTGAATTGGAAACATGTTATTGCGACGAGAGAGGATGTCTCTATTAGCTTGTTTTTTTGCATTCAGCTGCCGTTGCACAACTTGTTTTCACGTATTAACGAAAAGCCCCCGATATTGCTATTGCTCTTTTTACGACCACTCAGTATGATGACGAATGCAGTACCCTCTCCCCAAGCTTCGTTTTTATATTAGATTTAAGATAATTTTAGGTATCTTTAAGATAACCATTATAGTGGTTGCCATATTAACGCTCAATCAGTACAATAGCGAAGGCAGAGAAGCCCAAACAATTAGAGTTAATTATCGTAATCCCGGACAACGCCGAGCGGACTTAAAAAAACAAAATTTGGTGGCGTTCATATAAATGTTAATTTTCTTAAAAAAATTATCAAGATTCTTTCTTTTATTTTTTCTTATAATTTAATAAATCTCTATCTCTATAAAAGAGTAAGTGTCTGTCTGCCTGCCCGCGGATTTCTCCGTAATTATAACACCTAGGACTCTGAAATTTTTGTCATGTGTAGATGTTGTCACCGGATAGTATACCACGCGACCGGATTTTTAAATTTTAATTTAGATTTTTTTTTTAAATTAAAACGTGTATGTGGAATTTTGGGTTCGAGGCTATTTCAAGCTCCTCCCATGAAATAGCCCCGGCAAAGAAGCAGCCGAATTCTGCCACTTGTGTCATACTTTATGGACAGCCCACTGTTGATGTGTGACGTAATTAATGGATGAGCTCTATCATCATTCTTTACTGAGGAAAAAATTCAAAATTATTCAACATTTCCCTACAATTATTCTACAGGCAGGTCCAAAAGTCAAAAATTCAAAAAGTGTAAACAATATTACATTTCACAAAAATGTACACAAAACACGGAATTTTTTTTAAAGACAAAATTTTACAGCCAATGAGCCAGCCAATAGCCAGCCAATGAGAGCAGTGTAACGACCGAAGAAATCTATGGCCTAGCCTGACTCGTGAGTTGCTGGCCTAGAGTTGTCCAGTTATTGTCGCCTAGCTTCGGAGGTTGACTGCCGTGTAATCGAATCGAAAGGACAGTTTTCGATATGCAAAGAGACTGCAAGAGATGTTAGTTGGCAGGTCAAAAAGAAGTAAACCGAGCTAAGCTAAGAGAGATGCAGAGAGAGTTGAACAGACGATGGTGAGCGGAAAATGATGTGTGCGCGTGAACAGTATATGATGGTTGTGTACCCTGGGGTTTTGATGGCAGAGTGTAATGTTTTTTAATTGTTCATCTTATTTTAACTTGTGTATCAACGATGCCTAATAAAAAGTGCTGGATGTTAATCATCACCTTGGATCACTGGAGTTCGTTAAGTCTTTACAGTATGGCTCTTTCCACCCGACATCAATAGAGCTTACTGATTTTAGTTCGGATTTTCACCACAGGGGGCGCTTTCGTATCTTTGGTTCTATGGGCTGGATCATGACGGGATATTCCTCATTCGACTCGACATCGATAACCTTAATGAATTCAGTTATGTTCGTATAGAACATATTGTGCCCCCTGGCGGTGGAAGGTGTAACTAAAGGATTTTACAGCTAACTCGGGTTCTATGGGTCACATCACGACACGGTTTGGCTCATTCGACACAACATCAATAGAGCTTACCTATTTTAGTTCTGAATTTCACCACCAAGGGGTGCTTTCCTATCTCTGTTTCTATGGGCTGGATCACAATGGGGTATGGCTCTTTCCACTTGACATCGATAGAGCTGACTGATTTTAGTTCGGATTTTCACCACAAGGGGTGCTTTCCTATATCTGGTTCTATAGGCTGGATCACGACGGGGTATGGCTCAATCGACTGCATAGATAGAGCTTTTCGATTTTCACCACCAGGGGTACTTTTCTATCTCTGGTTCTATGGGCTGGATTATGAAGGGGTATGGCTCTTTCGATTCGACTTACGGTAATATATGGGAGTGTGTATGGCACGCCCAGTGTTTGCTGTCTAAGGTAGTGGGGCCCGCAACATTAGATTTGTTTAAAAATAAAAAAATGTTCAATACTGATTTCAGGTACATTTAAGGTTGTTGGCACGGGCAACGCCGGGTGGGTAAGCTAGTCAATAATAAATCATGTATTTTTTATTATTATTTTGTTTTTAGGTTTTATGCGAACATGGCAGATGAATCTAATGACAGCAAATTTTCCTTAAAATCGTCAACGAAAACAATTTCTTCAGTCATTGAATACATTGGTATATTGAATATACCCAATTTTTTTATTCTACCAGAGTATGCTGGCACTAGTTTTTATATGAAAAGCCCTTCATTTGAATACGCTAATGCAACTTGGCGGTTGAAATTTATTCGGGTGATGCATGAAGCAAATTATAACAGATCATTTGACGTTTATCTATTAAAGATGAATTCAAAAATTGGAGAAGAGGCTACAATCTGCACAATTGACTTACTAGACGCTCATGGTGAAAAATATCGTAGCCGGAATAGTGCATTTATTCTCGAAGAAGAGGACGACGACGACGACGACGACGACGACGACAACGACGACAACGATGACGATGACTACGATGCGTGTTTTATCGGAGAATTTAATAATGAGAAGCCGTCTTATGATAGACGTGACACTATGACTCTGATCATTCATTTAATCTCATTCAAAGTGGTTACAGACCAAGTACCACTAACGATGGACGCAGGTAAGAAAACATGTAAAGGTCTATTTATAACCCATGTATTTGATTTTCCCTATTAATATATGTAAATTTCAGGGGATGCCCCATTTCCCCCTATGTCAGTGGTTTTCACACTCCTCTGTAGTGCGGTCTCATTTTCTGCACCTGTTATTTACAGCTAATTTTGATTAAACCAGCATCGCATTTTTTATGCTATCTATTATCTATTGAAATAAATTCTTTAAAAAGGAAAAAAAAATGTGATTTTACTTCAAGCTGTTGCAATTTAAAGAAAAAGTATTCCTAACACTTCCTGGATATCAGATATATTTTTAAGTATATCCTGAGTATGCCTCCTGTATATTTTTGATACTTAATTTATGCTGTTTTCAAAAAATGCTTACCTAATGTTTTGCATATTTTAGATGTGACGTCAGAAAATGCTAACCCACTCCCTCCTTCTGCCACTTGTGTCATACTTTATGGACAGCCCACTGTTGATGTGTGACGTAATTAATGGATGAGCTCTATCATCATTCTTTACTGAGGAAAAAATTCAAAATTATTCAACATTTCCCTACAATTATTCTACAGGCAGGTCCAAAAGTCAAAAATTCAAAAAGTGTAAACAATATTACATTTCACAAAAATGTACACAAAACACGGAATTTTTTTTAAAGACAAAATTTTACAAATAGAATAATTACATTTGCCACTAACAAGTGGCAGTTTATTTATGTCACCCGTTTGTTCAGTGGCGCAGCACAATTCACAACTCAGCTAGGATTACAAATGTGTAATTTGACTGAAGACTGAAATGAGAATAGCTGCCAAGACGTGGCACGATGCTTTGCAAAGCATTGAAAAATATATGTCTGCTGCAATTTGTGTAATATGATGTCTTATATAGAGAAAAGGTAGTTGCTTTGAGACCAATGCAGTGATAATTGTTGATGGCTAATGCAGTTATTCTGGCTATAATTGCAGAATTGAATTATATTAGATCAGTTGCTATTAATCATGGTTTTAGTTTGGCTTATATCAACCGTTTAATTTTTCGTTGTCTAAATAAAGGTATTAGTAATCTTGATTCTTCTGTTGTTCCAGTATCTTTTTCTAACCTCATTATTTTGCCATTTTACAATAGCATTAGCAACAAAATAGCTAATATTTTAAGACAGTATGATTTTAAGGGTGTTTTTAAGCCAGTTAATAAACTAAATTTTTCACAGTTAAAGGATAAAATTTCACATCAAAACTTTTGGGGCATTTACAATATCCAATGTCAATGTGGTGTGTCCTATATAAGACAGACTAAACGACAACTCCGTTTCAGACTCAATGAACACAGAAATTACATTAAGAAAAAATAATTACAAAAATCCTCTATTGCTTGTCACTGTTGGAGTGAGGGACATAATTTTAACTTTGATTCAGCTACTATTATTAAGAAATGTAACACTCCATTAGATTTAGACTTCTTTGAGGCAGTTTATATTCATAAATTTGGTAACTCCCTGGTCAATGATTTTTCAAGTGTACCTTACATCTCACCTTTCTGGGTTGAGTTACTGTGTCATAGTGAATCACTTCCGGCTTAATCTGATTGGTGACTCATGCCTGATGAGTTTCTCGGTGTGTTGTTGTTTTCATTTGGGTTTCTCGATTCAATTTCATGTCTTTGGGGGGATACAATAATGTTTAATTTTATTTTATTGACACTGAGGAAGTGAGTCCAATCTTCTCACGAAACGTACGTCTGTCCATTGTACTATGATATTGTGTGTTAAACGTTGGTGTTTTTAGTGTATATTTATCCACACAAGATTTTATTCATATTCATAATTATAATTGCTTTGTTACCAAAAACTCTTGTCTTTCTGCGTCACTATTTGAAATCAATATCGTGCTACTTGAATTCTTGAATTATCGTTTCTTTTGTAACTTTTGGATGTATTTAGTCAATTGCACTGCATTGTTACCTATTAAGGTGTCATTCGCCCAGTAACGTTCATTTTCATTGCTAAATTTCTGAAAAACAAATGTCTAATTAACGAATAAAAAAAGTTTTTATATTGCTTTGGACTTATGTAACAACATGCTAGTATTTTACCAGATCGTGAGAATATTTTAATATAATTGCATTTGTACATTACGTAGATATGTACGTTTGTAATCATGATGTCTACAGATTTGACTTTTCTATTCGTAAATTATCTGCAATATACACTAAAATATTAGACTGAATTAAGTTATGTGTAATTAATATTACATGTTATGATATTTAATTTTACTATTTTATTATATTTACTTTTTTTTATAGTGTCCACGGGATTAATAGTGTGATTTTTAAACTCAGTGTTACAGAAAAATCAAACGTATATATACAAGTGTACTAATGAAAATTTTAACAAGTTTCTGATCAATACTTATACGTTATGCATGTAAACAATGTCTTTAAAGAATAAAACCTTATGAACTTTCTCGAAACGATTTACAGAGGTTTTTATTTTTATTTTATTTTATTTCTTTTAGATATGGGTGTGCTATCCCAAGATTTCAAGAAATTATTTCTGAATGGAAAAAATCACGATTTGACATTAAGAGTTGCAGACAAAGAATTTCGAGTCCATCAAGATATCCTGATGGCTCGTTCGCAAGTTTTTCAGGCCATGCTAACTCACGACATGAAAGAAAAGGACAAAGGCGTCATTGATATCCCAGACTGTGATCCTTAAGCAATGGAGCAGTTTCTTTTTTATATATATAGTGGAAAAGTAGAAACATTGAATCAAGAGAATGCACTGGGTCTGTATTACGCAGCGGACAAGTACAACATGACTCTACTGAAAGAAGAGTGTACTGAATACATAAAGAAATCGCTAGCCCCATCAATAATTTGTGGGGTCATCCATTTAGCCTTGAATCACAGCGATGGTGATTTACTAGAATACGCAACTGAATATTTCCTCGACCATACGCGTGAAATTTTCCCTACTTTGGAATGGATGTCATTTTTGAAAACAAACTCGGTTGCAGCAAATGAATTGCTCATTAAAGCATCTGAAAAGTGGAATAGCACCAAATAATGATGTTGAAATAACTTTTATAAGAAATGATTTTTAAAGTAAGATGGCTGCACTCTGTAATATCTGTTAACGTTTTGCATATACTTAATAAATATGTCTCAATTAAGCAGCATATTGATCCTTTTCCTTGAAAAGTTTGAAAATTAAATGGATATACAAAGAGTTAATTATGGGTGATCTATTAATTACTGCAAGCAAATTTCACCCCTGCCTACGACTATGTCGCAGGTTGTCAATTTTTTACGAATGTGCAACAAACTAAAATCAATTTTAAAAAGTTCTCACATTTTCATTAGCTGTAATACATTAGTCATAAGTTGATACAATTTATGGAATACATTTAGTCCTATTGCAGGAACGGCGAACCACATGGCACGCGTGCCAGAGACGACACACGACATATTATTTTCACACGGTATTGATTGAGGGTCTAAATCAAATTACAGTTAAATTACTCAAAACGCACGAATTTAGACCAAC
The DNA here is from genome assembly GCA_963931845.1 of Maratus michaelseni. Taxonomy (NCBI): domain Eukaryota; kingdom Metazoa; phylum Arthropoda; class Arachnida; order Araneae; family Salticidae; genus Maratus; species Maratus michaelseni. The sequence continues at coordinate 149,484,998 of OZ007598.1, read as the reverse complement.
AGGAGCTTTTCTAAATTCCATTCATTGGAAAATGAGGTGTTTGAAATGAAACTTGTTGAATTCCTACCTAATTCAGTGTAGACAAAACAGTTATCCAATTAGTAGAAAATCGGAAGACAATAAAAAAATAAAGATTATTTATGAGAAAAGAGGGTGATTTCAAAATTATGGACTTAGAATTCAACTTCAAACATGTACAGATGTTTGACGAAGCTGTTTGACGAAGCTGTTATTTGTCTTTTGATAACTTTTTACTGTCCCTATGTCTTCTAGTTATTTTTTTCGAACATAAATAATTTGAAAAACAATGTAGAAACCGCTTGTCAGATGATTACAGGTAAGCTATACCATTCTGTATTGAATGCAAGATGCAATGCAATGCTGAAATCGCAATAATATTTTTATATTAATTCTAATACAAAACACCCGCATGTATGTTACTCATATTTTTTTTAATCCTAACAAATTTTCACGTAATCTCTTTGCATGACGTGCTACCACAAGGAAGGGAAGAGCGTGTCATAGCTCCTGTCTTCCAAGTGCTAGCACGTCTTTTGCACCTGATGAAGAAAGACAAAGTTCTTTCGAAAGGACTAGAGCATCTCTTAAATTTATGCAGTTATTAAGAAATTTGAATATGTATTTATTTAGTGTCAGTTGCACGCAATTTTGAAAATGTCTCCAAAAGCACAATATTCAACTGAAGATCGTATTTTATTGTTAAAAATTGGTATTTATGTAGTGAAAATGCAAAACTATTTCTAAGGGAGTGGTCTTCAACAGTCAGAAACCGACCTGAGCATTCTACAGCAATGGCAAGCGATCTGATAAGAAAATTGGCCACCTTATTCACCAGATATCAATCCATGTGATTTCTGTCTTTGTGGTCATATGAAAGATTTGGTTTACAAAAAGAAGCCGACAGACCTTATTAACCTCAAAAGTTCCATAACTGACCCATTTTCAGGCATAAAAAAAAGAAACGCTCGATTTTGTTACTGGCAACTTTGTGACTACGTTGCGCTATTGTATTACCTCTGCAGTTTCTCACTTTGAAAAACCTTATCCATTAAATTCTTTTTCCACAGTCTTTTCAATATAAAAATATTTGTAGTGATATCTGCAACAACTCAAAAGTTATTTCAGTTAAAAGTTGTAGATTAATTAAAAGTCACCCTGTAAAATTTAGCGTTTTTATTAAAGACTGGTTGAACCAAGTGAAGTTGTCAGATAAAATTAACTTGCATAAATATTTAAATTGAAAAAAGAAAAAAAGTTATCTGTGACTATGACTATTTTCAAAATATAAAATACTGATGTCTACATTGACAGCACATTCAAACAATGTGGTTGTCAGAAAATATTCTTATAAAAGTTAGTCACCAAAAGAAGAGACAAGTAAATAAACTAACAGACCTCATTTTTGAATTATGAGCTTTTTAGCACTTTCCAACCTAGTTGAAAAGTGCTTATGACTTCGGTTTGTCTGGCCGTCTGCCGTCTGGCCGTCTGGCCGTCTGGCCGTCTGCCGTCTGGCCGTCTGCCGTCTGCCGTCTGTCCGTGCTCTAACTCCCGTAAATATGCTCGGATTGCTCTGCAATTTTTATATGTTATTGTCGTTATCTATAGCTTGTTCCCTATTTCAACGGAAGTGTGTAGCACTTATAGTTTTTTTACAGGGACACTCAAAAGAATTCCGTTACATTGCGGTCTATGGGGGAAAATCATTTGCGGTTTATTTAAATAATGTTTCACTATTTTAAACGCATTGAAATTTATATATATCACTAAGGTGCATTAGAAGAAGCTTAATATGGAACAGGGTGTGCATAGCACTTATAGTTACTTTACAGGGACAGTAAAAATAATTCCGTTACATTACGTCTATGGAGAAAAATCGTCTGCGGTTTATTTAAATAATGTTTCACTATTTTAAACGCATTGAAATTTATATAGATCACTAAGGTGCATTACAAGAGACTTACTACGGAATATTGTGTGTATAGCAGTCATCGTTCATTTGCAGGGACACGCAAAAGAATTATCTACTGTCTGTTAACAATAATTCCTGGAAGTGCGTTTTAAGTTACTGAACGCGATTTTAATGTTAACTTGCTTTTTGTCTATTACGTGATGTGTATAAATTCTGTAGATCCTATACAGGGCAGCACAAAAGTTCGCGAACACATTTCTGTTTATTGACAAACTCCAGACGGAGAATTTTAAACTGTGCTACGCGTTTCCTAACTGAACTAAAATTTAGCATCCTATGTAGTATATATACAATTCTATAGATGCCATACAGGGCTGAATAAAAGTATTCGGATATTTTTCAGAATATTGTATATGTTGGAAATTCCTGAAATTATGTTTTTAAATATGTTATGCGTTTTCCAAATTGTTTACTTAGAAGTTATATTTTATCTTATTAAACGGTATGATTTGTAAAATTATTTTGGAAGCATTGGAAAGTGCTACATAATCTATGCTTGACGCATGATTTTTCGTTCTTGTTTGCATTTGGTATAAGATCCAGTGTGACAGGTTTTTTATGCAATTATTATATATATATATATATATATATATATATATATATATAGGGTGGTTATAATATAAGTATATCTATTTGGAGCTGTCTGTAGCTCGAAGGAATAACCCAAATGAAACCAAAAAAGGTACATTTACTTTTCGAGAAGGGGAAAGAAGAATGGAACAAAAAAATAATAATTGCAATAATCACCGACAGGTGGCGCTACTGAGGGGGAAATGTAATGTGTCATACAAGAACAAAGAATTAAGGCGTCAAACCGGATGACATACCTAATTTATAGGAAAATTCACAGTGAATGTGGTTACGCATTCGCATGGCGGTGCCGATCATATTCAAGTTCCACATGGCCATTATGCTGGAGGATACAATCCAGGCGGTGCAGGACGTGCTCAACTGCGGAATGTAATGCATCAGGAGTGATATTTCGCCCACGTCGTGATATACGGTACAGTCATTGAGGTTTACGACACCTCCGCGGTAAACAATATTACACATTACATTTCACACTCAAAAGCACCATTTGTCAGCGATTATTGCAATTATTTTTTTATTGTTCCATTCTTCTTCCCCCTTCTCGTATAGTAAGTGTACCGAGTTTGGTTTCTTTCGGGTTATTCCTTCGAGCTACAGACAGCTCCAAATAGAGATACTTATATTATAACCACCCGGTACTCGTTTAAACCCGATAATCGCTAGAATCGTGTCGTAGAATACGAAGACGCGTCGAGTTATATAGAACTTTAAATAATTTTTAAATTTTCCATAAATGTAACGAAAAACAACAGTTGTCGGAACCCATGTTTTTTACTGTATTTTCTTCCTTTAATGAGCACAAGTGATTTTTCTTAAAACGCCAACAAAACATAATGTAAAAGACTAACCATGATATTTTTTTTTTTTTTATTATCACACATTTTAAAAAATAAACAGCGTAGTTTGCTATTTTTAAACCCTTGTAACTTATATGCTTTTCGTAAATCAATTAAGATTATGCTATTTGTTTATGCAACATTTTAAAATTCAGAGTACTTCAATTTCGAACTTAAACTATATTACTACATAAAATCAAATAAAATGTCAATCAAAGTATTAATTAAAATCAATTAATTCATTATATATATATATAAAGTTATAGCATCTAGTTATTAAAAGGTGTAATAATATTGCAGAAATTTATGTTCCCTCAATGCCCAGGATTGAGTCTAAGCAATTCCAAACTCCCGGAATTAAAAATTAGCCTTGAAATTGTAATTCTTACCTAAGACCAGGGCTTTACAAATTTGATAAAATCTGGTAGCCAGAGAAAAAAAATACTAGTCGCCAGCAAAAATTATTTACCCCCCCCCCCCATCCTCTTTCCCGTCATTGATTTAAAATAAAACGCAAGAGTTTTTTATGAATTAATTGAGAAAAAATAATAACAAGCATAGTTTGGAATTATTAGTTACATAGTTTAAAATAGTACATAATTTAGAAAGATACTATAAACTATATTTTCTAAGGAATCGTATAAAACTTATAATCACTTACATTATGTTGACAACTTATATAAACACAAAAATCAGATTTGAAACTTACAAAAAAAAAAAAAAACTCGAGCATTTTTTAGCATTGTATCCAGTTTTAGATGTCACAGAGGCTGAATTGACACTATTTCTTAGTGTTTTATTTAAATATCCCCCCCCCCTCTTCACATTCTAATCACGTAACATATACTAGCTGGCTATAGCTGAAAAGAATGGTGTTTTCTGTGCATGAGTTGGAAAATGCCTTTTAAATTTAATTCTTCCATTAAAAGTACGAGAGAAGAGGAAGATCACTGCTAGCCGCGCACGAGTAGGGGTGGGGGAGAGAAAAAATGTCATTTGTGATCATTTCTTATATCAAGTTTTTTTTTACAGAAATCACCCCGAAAGATTAAATAACTTGGTCGCCAGATCACAAAACTTGGTAGACAGTGGCGACCTGGCGACCGCATTTTTCAAGCCCTGGTTAAGACCGAACCTACAGTTAACTATATGTGTAACATGTTTTGTCTGATATATTTTATTTTATTGGACATATTTAATTTTAAAAACTAAAACTCGTGTCACAAATTTATCTTTGATTATGAGGGCTATTGTTAGAAAGTGAATTTTAAAAGGTTTTTAGGATGAAGTTAAATAGTTCTACATAAAAATCAGAAAAAAAAATTAGTTACCATGTTTTTACATTTAAGCCTCTCATTTTTTAAAGAATATTTATGTAATATTCTAAGTGGAATCTAATTTTATGTATTATGTCGATGCAAAAATACTTTTTTTAACGAAATATTTTTCGTTTTCCATTACGATACTTGTTTGTAATAAAGCGAATGCAATAATGTTTGTAATAATGTGAAGGTTCGGGTTCCGTACATTTAATTTATTAATTAATATTTATTAATTAACAAATTCCTACCACCCCTAATTTTTTCACAATTTAAGTTTCAGTAGATTCGGAAATAGGAAGGGAGGGACATATTTTTTCAGAACACTTTGGACGATATCTCTGAAAATATTTGAGTTCAGTGTTACGAGATCTTTCAAGCGATACCCTACACGATATATGTAAAAAATGTTTTTCTTTTCAAATAATTTAATTAACATCTCGGCTAATTACCGATTCAAAAATCATTATCAACAATCTTTCGATGATTCTGCATCGGAAAGTACCTTGAGCGCCATCCACTCAACTCTCCCACTGACCGCCCGAAAAGTAAAGTTTGTGTGTAACGGAAAAATGCGTTTTTCTCAAAAACTATGTGACCTAGGAAAATCGCTATAGTTTTCTTGCACGGTTTAACTCGTCCTACCCCTAATCTTTTTATAATTTTAGTTTCAGTAGATTCGAAAATAGACGGAGGGGAGGGGGGGGGGAGCATATTTTTGTAGTGCATTTACGACGATACCTCTACATATATAATACCTAAAATTAAAACAAATATATTTTTGAGTTCGGTGTTACAAGATCTTTCACTCAATACCCCACACGATATACAAACAGAATAAAAAAAAAATTCAAGTAACTTAACTAGTTCCCTAAATTTTTTCTAAACATATTTGTGAAAGGCTAATAATCTGGAACTATGTGAGCCAAGCTTTATAATTTTCCCAAATTTGAACTTTCTACGGTCTACAGTTTATGAGAAAAAGGGTTCTGACAGACAGACAGGCAGACACACGAGTGATCTTATTATGGTATCGTTTTTACTTTTTAAGTATGGAACCCTAAAAAAAAAGAGAGAATACCTATGAATTTTAAGAACGTGCTTTAGAACGATACTGGAATTGATCACTTATCTTTAAATTGCAATTGTAATTTACTTATTTTTATCTGTTCTATGCTAGGAAGCTGACTAGAACTTTCTATTTAATTTATGATACTTTTTAACAATTTAATTGCCAAAATTAAAGTTAAAAATTAATAATATATATATATATTAATTGATAAATAATAAACAAATTTTATAATTAATGGATTGTTTAATATGTTATCTATAAGCAATGTATTATTGATAATTTAATAATTATTGATAAATTAATTTTTAATTAATACATTTAATTGCTAAATTTTTAACTACTGTAATATTGCCAAGATTATTTCCATCACTGTTTCACAGATGGCAGCACTAGATATGAAAATAAAAATATATCAATCACAGAGTTTATTCTCAGAACTCTGCGTATTTTAATTAAAAAAGAAGGTTCTGGTTAGAATTGTTTGAGCAATTTAAATCGAATCCACCTAATCTGAAAATAATTTACCTTGATTTACATTTCCTAAAAATCTTTATTTCAGATTATTATTTGCTTTATATATTATTATTAGATTTCTTGTTTTAGCAAAAAAAAAAAAAAAAAAAAAAAAAAAAAAAAAAAAAAAGGTTTAAATTAATGTCGTTAACTGGTAAACATGAGACGACGGTTGGTCTATCTGACAAGGGAACCACTTTTGGCGGAGCTCGCACCTAGCATTGAGACCTGGTGAGTTTTAAAGCCCTACATTACGAAGTTTGAAAATCGATGAAATTTTTCATAACTTTCTGAAACTGCAATCTTGGAGCCCAATTATCACAATTAAGTTTTTTTTTTTTTTTTTTTTTTTTTTTTTTTTTTTTTAAATGTAGTTTCATATACAAATTAGTTAATAGCAAGAATAAAATATTGAAAAAAAAAATATATATATATATATAAAATTCCTTTAAAAACCTGCGAATTTTTATTCTTAAAAAATAAAACATTATAATTGTATTTTGGCGGCGCGAAATTGGCATTATCCGTTACCGTGTGAGCCCCACCAGTGGCTGAGAGGTTGTGCTCTCGAAGCTGGTAGACGGGAGGTGCTGGGTTCGTTCCCAATCGCGCCCGTCGGCCTAATCGTTCGGAGTTTTCGTGGTTTTCTTCGAACCGTGGATTTATCCATGCGTAAATACGGGTTAGGTTCCCTTAGAAAGCACGAAGGGCACTCCCCCCGGGCCTATATCCCTAGTGAAGATAATTGGCCGTCAATAATCAACCCAACCCGTTACCGTGTGAGTAGTAGTTTGGGTTTCGTAGCACCCTATTTGGCTACTTAACTCACTTTTGGCACAAAATTAACAATTAGAAATCCAATAATAAAAAAATTAAAAGTATATAAAATGTGATTTTAACAGAGAAATTTTATCGGTTCTCTAACTTTATGTATAGGGCTACAAAATGCACCAGTTCTCGATGGTAGGTGTGAGCTGCCCCAAAAGTGGTTCTCTTGTGAGAAGATGGTTATATGAAAAAGATGCTTATGTATCTATTTAGTCCGAACTTTCCAGAATCATCCGCATAATAGCACTTCTACAAAGACCGCTTTATCATGAAAATGATATGCTAATTGATAAAGGATGTTGCTTTTATTTAACAAGCCGTGATATTATAAATAATGAAACGTTAACATTTTGACAAATCACTAATAGATGGCAGCACAGACCAATAATTTTTTTTAAGAGAACAAAGTTTATTTTCGAAATGACACGTGGTCTTATTAACAAATGGCACTGTACTCTGAGTTACTCTCCATTATTTAGGTCCTCTGTAGAACTGTACTTGTACTGTAAGAAATATATCGGTAAATTAATACAGTATATTAAATAATTAAAATTCAGATTTAAAGTGTATTCTTTAACTACATCGGTTAGCATTGCACGCTAAGAGTTATTTTACAGCGACTGTAAGTAAGTTATTTTTTGTTCTCAGTATTGTTCACATCATTTCTCGAAATTATGCTTATTTTATTATTCTAATGCTTAAAGAATTTTTGCATCATGCATAATAATCAGTTACATTGTTAATTGTTCTATGTTATATTGTTAATTTTTCATAATGGAAATACTGGCTGCCTTTGCATTATACATAATAACCAGTTCAGTTACATTGTTAATATAATTGTTCTATGCTAGATAAGTTTTTAAATAGATAGTTTTTAAAAATGGAAATACTGGCTATCTTGATATGAATTTTAATCTGTTAAAATTTTAAATACTTTAAGATAGCCTGACGGATGATTACAAGCCTGCATTTTCTAAGATTAATAAAAATATTAACTTTTTATATCACACTTGTTAAAAAGTATTAAAATAATTTAAAAAATATAATTAAATTTAATTGAAGAAAAATCAAAACATAGTGTAATGTACAATAGTTTATACCGTTTAAATTAATTTATATGTTGCATAAGATTTTGGCAGAATACCAAGAACAAGCGAGCTACCCGATTTGGCAATTTTTTTGACGCGCGCCAACCGAGAAATCGGCAACCTCCAAATTCTACCTAATCAGAACACGTGCTTTCCGACAGACAACTCATTACTTACACACTTCATCGAGCAAATTCTTTCACATAGCATGAAGTAAACATTGATTTTATTTCGTTTTATGAATATTTACAAAGTTTTCGTAAATTTTACAGCCACATTTTTCGATTTTTACATACTTTTGGCAATTTTTTCGTTCGAATTTTTCCAGTTTTACAATTTTTTAGCTATTTTTTTCTCCGGATGTTTCATTAAAAAAAATATTTAGCTATTTTTTTCTCCGGATTCTTTCATTTTTACAAATTTTAAGCCATTTTTCCCTCCGGATTTTTTTATTTTTACAAATTTTTAACTATTTATTCCTCCGGATATTTGTATTTTTACAAATTTTTAGCTATTTTTTCCTGCGGATTTTTCCATTAAAAAAAAGTTTTAGCTATTTTTCCTTCCGGATTTTTCAATTTTAACCTATTTTTTCATTCGGATATTTCGTTTTTACAAGTTTTAGCTATTTTTCCTCTGTATTTTCCATTTTTACAAATTTTTAGATATTTTTTCCTCTGGATTTTTCCATTTTTACAAATTTTTAGCTATTATTTCCTTCGGATTTTTCCATTTTTACAAATTTTAGCTATGTTTTTCCTTCTTTTTTTTTTTCATTTTTACAAATTTTTAGCGATTTTTTCCTCCGGATTTTTCCATTATTACAAATTTTTAGCTACTTTTTCCTTCGGATTTTTCCGCTTTTATAAATTTTTACCTACTTTTTCCTCCGGATTTTTCCACTTAAAAAAATTTTTTTAATTACTTTTTCCTCCGGATTTTTTAATTAAAAAAAATTTAGCTATTTTTCTCCGAATTTCTCAATTTAAAAAAAATATCTATTTTTTTCTTCCGGATTTTTTATTTTTACAAATTTTTAGCTATTTTTTCCTCCGGATGTTACCATTTTTAGAAATTTCTAGCTATTTTTTTCCTCCGGATTTTTCCATTTTCCCATATTTTTTTTTTTCTTCCAGAATTTTCATTTTGATAAATTTTTAACAATTTTTTCCTCCTGATTTTTCCATTTTTACAGATTGTTAGTTATTTTTCCTTCAGATTTTTCAATTTTCACAAATTCTTAGCTATTTTTTCCTTCGTATTTTTTTATTCCTACAAATTTTTAGCAATTTTTTCTCCATATGTTTCAACTTTTATAAATTTTTAGCTATTTTTTCCTCTGAATTTTTATTTTCACAAATTTTCAGCTATTTTTCCCTCCGGATTTTTCCATTTTTACAAATTTTCAGCTCTTTTTTCCTTTGGATATTTCCATTTTTACAAATTTTTAGCTATTTTTCCTTTGGATATATCTATTTTTTTAAATTTTTAGCCATTTTTACCTCCGCATTTTTCCAGTTGAAAATTTTTAGCTATTTTTTTTCCTCCACATTTTTCCAGTTTTACAAATTTTTAGCTAATTTTTCTCCTGCATTGTAAAAAATTTAAACTATTTTTCCTCCAGATTTTTCCATTTTTAAAAACTTTTAGCTATTTTTTCATCCGAATATTTCCATTTTTAAAAACTTTTAGCTATTTTTTCATCCTAAATTTAGCTAATTTTTCAATTGTCACAAATTTTTAGCTATTTTTGCCACCAGATTTTGCCATTTTGCAATTTTTTTCTATTTTTTCTTCCGGATTTTTCCATTTCAAAAAATGTTTAGTTATTTTTTCGTCCAGATTTTTTAATTTTTTTGCTATGTTTTCCTCCGAATTTTTTTAATTTTTAAAATCTTTAACTATTTTTTCCTCTGGATTTTTCCATTTTTTATAAATTTTTAACTATATTTTCCTCCGTATTTCTCCATTTTTAAAATTTTTGTAGTTATTTTTTCCACCAGATTTTTCAATTTTTACAAATTTTTAGCTCTTTTTACCTCTGGATACTTCATTTTTACAAATTTTCGGCTACTTTTTCCTCCGCATTTTTCCATTTTTACTAACTTTTACCTATTTTTTCCACAAAATTTTTCTATTTTTACATGTTTATAGCTTTTTTGCTTCCAGATGTACCCATTTTTACAAATTTTTATCTATTTTTTTTTATGAATTTTTTAGAAATGTTTATCAAGTTTAATAATTTATTATCTTTAACAATTAAAAAAATTCTAGGAAAATATGGCTTAAACTTTGTAAATTGTCACAAAACGGAATAAAATCAACGTTTACTTCATGAAAGAAATTCTCATAAAAACTCTGTAAATAGACAATTCTCTGCCACGGAGCACGCACGTTATAATTGGGGGGAAATTTCGATATTCCTCATTTTTCTAATGCTTGAAATACATGCAAGACGCGGTCAGTACGCTTCGCGTGCATTAACCGAAAAAAGCATCACTGGACGCATGAAACTCGCTTTACAGCATTCTCTAGAATGCATGAAATTCATTCAAGCCGCGGTCAGCAGCTTATGTATGTACGCTTCGCGTACTTTAACCGAAAAAAACATCACTGGACGCATGAAACTCGCTGTAGCGCAATCTCTAGAATGCATGAAATTCATTCAAGCCGCGGTCAGCAACTTATGTATGTACGCTTCGAGTACATTAACCGAAAAAAAACATCACTGGACGCATGAAACTCGCTGTAGAGCAACTTCTAGAATGCATGAAATTCATTCAAGCCGCAGTGAGCAACTTATGTATGTACGCTTCGCGTACATTAACCGAAAAAAAAAATCACTGGACGCATGACACTCGCTGTACAGCATTCTCTAGAATGCATGAAATTCATTCAAGCCGCGGTCAACAACTTATGTATATACGCTTCGCGTACTTTAACCGCGAAAAAAAATCACTGGACGCATGAAACTCTCTGCACAGCATTCTCTAGAACAGGGTTTCTCAAACTATGGTACGCGTACCAGTACTGGTACGTGAAGCTCTGTTTACTGGTACGCGAAAGCCCGATACTGGTTCGTGAAATAAAATAAAAAATGCAGCTTATGAAATGAAAAAATGGTTCAATTCCTGTCCCCCCCCCCCTCCTCTATCTTGATTTGTCAGTTCACCGGCTCTGAAGTGTCTGCTCTCTGATATTACTGTTTTGAGAGCGTTTTGCTTTCTCTTATTTTAATGTAATTTCGATTAGAATTTTCTGATAAATGGAATTAACGCTTCATGAGTAGATTTTGAGTTGAATTTTTATCGCCGAAACAAAAAAGTTTACTTCGATTACTAATATATATTTTTACTTCTATTACAACGAGCCCCGATCTCGTATTAATTAAGCAATTTTTTTTTCAGAAGGTATGTGAATTTTTATGTATATTACATTTTTAAGTGTATTTTACTATTTACATAAACATAACATTCATATAACAAAAAATGGCGAATAAAGCGACTTCAAATGTGTATTTTGTTCCGTATTTAACAAAGCTATGTAGTATTTATGTTCTCTATTTAAATACATCTGTATCTGTCACTAAAAAGTAATGCACTTTAGATTGATAAGTACACTATAAATTATTATAAAAAATAAATTATTCCTTCGCATGCTTTTCCGAAATCTTTCATTTTGTTTCCGTTTGTTCTGTTTTCAAACAGTGTTCGGGTTGGGTTGGGTTGATTATTGACGGCCAATTATCTACACTTGGGATATAGGCCCGGGGGGAGTGTCCTTCGTGGGGTCTTTCTAAGGGAACCTAACCCGTATTTACGCATGAATAAATCCACGGCTCGAAGAAAACCACGAAAACTCCGAACGATTAGGCCGACGGGCGCGATTGGGATCGAACCCAGTACCTCCCGCCTACCAGCTTCGAGACCAGAACCTCTCAGCCACTGGTGGGGCGCCAAACAGTGTTCGGAGAAATAGTTTCTGTATTTGACATTCAGATAAAAATAAGATTCTGATACTGTTATTCTTATAGTCTTATACTCTCTGAAAGTGTGGAAATTGCAAACGCTTGTACGAATGGGTGGAGTTAAAAAAAATTGTGTAATTTATAGTCTTCTTTTCTGTTTGTACTGAAAGAGCTTTTAAGAGGAGTTTAAATAGTAATTTTATTCCAAACCATAATTCATAATCTATTTCATATTTTTAATTGCAGTCTTTTCCTTCTTCTGTACACAATGTTTAAGTTTCTTTCTGTTTCATGGAAATCAGTTTGTAATAGAGTTATTTAAATTATGATCTACAATCAAACAAAAACTGTTATCTTATTTAGAGCACATTTCGGATAAAGCCTGTTTATTGATTCGGTACGTGCACAAACATATAAAGAAACTTGCATGTTTTCGCCTACTAAACAAAATTACTTTTGCACTTGAAGGTACAGATTATTAATAAAATGGTATTAAATCTCTGATGAATGTGTTAACTAAACTTTAACTAACTTCGGCTTTTCGATTTCATTTGTTCAGATCAAAAAATTATCTGCACTCGAAGATGGTTGAATGGTTGAAAACGAGATCTTTAAAACAACCACGCGAAGACGATAACGACTGTTCCTTTCCGGTCCAAAAAAACACTTTGCCATTAATTACAAGTATTTCCTTGCCAGATTCGAATAACGCAGGACCTTGAAAAGTAGGATACTGAGAAAGCAAAACACAAACGTACGAAAATACAATCCTTCTTATTAGCCACACACAGGGTGGCTTATTCTTTCAATCTCTATCATTTTTTTAGCCACACACAGGGTGGCTTATTCTTTCAATCTCTATCATTTTTCATGTTTATGAAAAGTCACAGCAATCCATCGTTGCCACAGATTAATCTCGGAAAATGAAACATTTGAAGTTACTTAAAAAATTAATAACTCGAAAAGTATTTGTCACAAAATTGTTTTACAAACTGCGTTAGAATGGTAAAATATTGTATTTTTCTTGATATAAATTTCAAATCTAATGATTATGTCGTTATTCAAATATTAGATTTCAAAAATTACAAAACTTCACAATGGAGTACCGTAGCGAAACTTTTACGCGTAAAAAGATAATGATAAAGGCATTGTGGCTCGATGTGTATCGTGTATACTGGTCATAGCATGAGTAACGAATTATAGTAAACTTATTATTCTGTTAAAATACAAAAGTGAATTATGTATATACACTTCTAAAAAATAAAGAAAAACATTTTATCACAAACATCAACAAAATTTTGTCTTCTATTTATTCCCTTATTCCAAAGATATCGTTTTATCGTCTGCTGCCATAGCAGCATGAATTAAATTTCATTAAAAAAAAATTGCTCAGTGGTAGAAAAATATTTTTCTAAATCGAATGGTTATTCAACAACTCAACACTTTAACAGGGGAATTTTTATTTGTTATTTAGATATTTTAAAATTGTTATTTGTCATTGCGTTTTTATTCTGAGTTACAGCTAAGTTTATTTATTTTTTAAATAAAAGCCGTGTGTGGCAATCTATATTCTGCCTTATAGCAGAATTTTCCCCTCTTGTTTAAAGTATGGTTTCAAATATACCGGAGAAGAAAGTGCACCTATTCCGCTGTATGTCATGAGACACTATCTAATCGCTCAATGAAACCATATCTTCTTATGAGACATTTTGAATCGAAACAGGAGGATTTAAAGAATAAGCCCATGGAGTTTTTTCAGAGGAAATTGAAAGAGCTATCTATAAGCAAGCAGAAAATAGCTTCATTCTCAGAATTGAATGAAAAAATGTTACATGCATCTTATAAAGAAAGCTTAAAAATAGTCAAAGCAGATAAACCGCACACTATTGGACGTAAATTTACGGACATTTATTGTTGCCAGCTGCTGAAGACATGGTTAATGTAGTTTTGGGAGAAAAAGCAGCTAAACAAATTTGCTAAATTCCCTTGTCTAATAGCACTGTATCACGAAGGATTGAGAAATGCCATCAGATGTTAAAGATAAGTTAATAGAAAAACTTAGATTTAGTCAATATTACTCCATTCAGTTGGATGAGAGCACATATATTACAAATGTAGCCCAGCTTCTCACGTTCGTAAGATATTTAGATGAGAACTCGGTGAAAGAGGATTTCTAATTTTCTGAAACCTTAAGCGGTCGAACTACTGCAACAGATATTTTTGAAAAATTAGATTTATTTATGAAGTCGCATGACATAGATTGGAAAAAGTGCATCGATGTCTGTTTGGATGGTGCACGTGCAATGAGAGGTAAGCATAGTGGTGTCTTTGCAAAAGTTAAAGAAGTTGCCACTGAATCGAAATTTGTTCATTGCAGCGTTCCTCGTGCAGCTCTAGCCTCGAAAAAAATGAATGCCAGTTTGAAGACAATACTAAACGAAAGGGGTAAACTTGTTAATTTCATTAAATCAAGAACAATGAATTCAAAATTATTTTAAAATTAAAATTATTAATTATTATTAAAATTTAAAATTATTTTATATTTTATGCACAGAAATGGGGAGTGCACATGAGAAAACTGTTGTTGTACACTGAAGTGCGATTGCTCTCGCGACGTAAGTAATGTTTTAACTCGCCTGTTTGAACTTCGTTCAGAAGTCCAAATGTTTCTCAGTGATACTTCGTCAGATTTAAAGGATCGTTTCGTAGACGAATTGTGGCTTTATCGACTAGCTTATTTGGCAGATATATTGTGCCTGCTACATGAACTAAACAAGGTTTTCACGGTTTCTATACAACGCCTTTTACAGTGTGCGACAAAACAAAAGAATTGAAAGAAAAGTTTTCCATCGCCATCAATGATTTTAAAATAGGAACCCTATCATTTTTTCCTATGTTTTAAAGCTTCATGGCTGAAAATGAAATTGTCAAAATACCTACTGAATTGGCAAGTTACATAATTGATCACTGTGAAAGTCTGATAACAGATTTTTAAGAATACTTTCCTGAAAATTTAACATCAGAGCTTTGGACAAGGAATCTGTTTCTCATTGGAGATACCTTGCCATTGACTCTGACGAAAGAGGAGAGAAATGAACTCAATTAGCTCTTCTGTGATGGATTATTGGAATCCACATTCAAAAATACGAATTTAATGGAATTTTGGTGGGCGAGGAAAGAAGAATATCCATTAATTTCTGATAAAGCTCTAAAATTCCTGCTTGAGTTTAGCACTACATATATTTGTGAATCTCTCTTCGCTTCTTTATTTGCAAAACAAATATAGGAATAGATTAAACATCGAATTTGACTTACGTCTAAAATTAACTAACATTGAACCGGGCACGAGGAAGCTGTGTTCGATAAAGCAGACACACCCTTCCCATTAGCAAAACAGGGAAATTTATAGAGTCATCCTTCTGTATATGCATCAATTTACGTCCATATGTCATTAAATATTTTATCTTTTTTTCTACCAAAACGCTGTATTTTGGTAAAGTGCATATTATTAAAATGTATACTTAATATCTTAATATAAAGCAGGCGATCCAAGTACCAATTTAATAATGTAATCATGCAATTAAATTCAATAAAAACTGCTCAGATAGAAGCACAAAAGACTGGAAAAATGTTTATTTTTTTACGTTCCGTTTACACAGATTTTTCTGTATTAACTTTGAGTTTTTCACCTGCTGGTACGCGGAAGTGTGAATTTCTATTTAGTGGTACGTCAGTCTGAAAGTTTGAGAACCCCTGCTCTAGAATGCATGAAATTCATTCAAGCCGCAATCAGCAACTTATGTATGTACGTTTCGCATACATTAACCGAAAACAAACATCACTGGACGCATGAAACTCGCTGTATAGCAATCTCTAAAATGCGTGAAATTCATACAGAGGAAAAATAGTTAAAAACTTGTAAAAACGAAAAATCCGAATGAAAAAATAGGTTAAAATTGAAAAATCCGGAGGAAAAAATAGCTAAAACTTTTTTTAATGGAAAAATCTGGAATAAAAAATAGCAAAAAAATTGTAAAAATACAAATATTCGGAGGAATAAATAGTTAAAAATTTGTAAAAAAAAAAAGAAAAATCCGGAGGGAAAAATGGCTAAAAATTTGTAAAAATGGAAAAATCCGGAGAAAAAAATAGCTAATTATTTTTTTAAACGGAAACATCCGCAGGAAAAAAATAGCTAAAAATTTGTAAAACTGGAAAAATCCAAACGAAAAAATTGCTAAAAATTGAAAAATCTGAAGGAAAATATTGTAAAAGTATGTAATAATCGAAAAATGTGGCAGTAAAATTTACTAAAACGAAATAAAATCAATGTTTACGTCTTCCTTTGAAAACCTATCGCATCCAATTAATTCAGCCCGTATTCCATGTGCGTATTCTTCTTTCGGCCTAGTGATTTGTGCAAGAACCGGTTTCATACTGCAAGACGTTTTACGATATACTGCACGCGAGATTCTAAAAGATAGTCACGTTTTAGCATTATTGGCTTGAACTCCGCTCTCATTCGCTGTTGGTGCTTGGCGTTGTAGATTTGACGCACTCCAATATATCTTGGAAATTTTCGAAAATTGAACAGTTTACAAATATAGTTTCAGTTTCGTTTTAATGACGGCTCTTGATGCAGCTGAAGTCAAAAAATTTTAAATGTTTTTGAATGCTACATCCAAACTGGTTCCGATTTCTCTCTCTTAGATGTAAGTAATTAAAAAAAAAAAAATGACTAATAATAAATGTTAATTAGTATGGCCACTATTCATACAGTTGATTATTATTATCCCACAGCAAACAACTGTATATTATTTTTAAAGCTTTTTTTTTTTTTTTTTTTTTTTTTTTTTTTTTAATGTGGACTTTTAAAATAGGAAATTTTATAAAATAACTTTATATAAAATTTTTTATAAAAGTTTTAATACATTATTTTATTTTAACAAATTTAATGTTAAATCATGTGTCTGTTTTTTCATAGAAATTAACATAATTTAAGGCAACATAGAAGTTAATCTAATTAACCTAGAAAAAGTTAATAAGTATCCTCAGAAAGGACTTTTTCTAGAATTTAAGATAGTATAAAAATATATTAAATATTATAAATTCTCGTTAAATATCAGCGTAAATAGTAAAAATAGTAGAAAAATAAATATTACATGATGAAAATGAATTTTCAATTTTATTATTATTATAAAAATTATTTTAAAAAATATATATATTATTAAAATTATTATAAAAATTATTTAAAAAAATGGCTAGGATTGCTTATACGCCCTCAGATCGGGCGGCCATTTTTTTGGCGATGTTTGGCGGTTTTTTTGGCGATGTATTTGCCGATCTGGCTACCGAGTGGACTTTTGCCTTCTGGCAACCTGAAGTAATCTCCAATACGATTTTTTTTTTTCTTCTCATTTATTCTGTGAGCGGACGACTGAGAGGTTGTGTTCATTTTTTCTTGCCTGTTTTATTCCACGTGGTATCTTTGATCAGGTTGTATAATTCCAACTTTTTATTATTATTATTAATATTTGATTATTTTTTTCGATTGATAATGGCTTCTGTTGTTAGTTTACCGCTTGTTGGTGATGTTGTGCTGAAATTTCAGGAAATTTTGAGAGCCAAAGGAGGTTTTAAGGTTTCTCGAGATAGGCCTATTTTTGGAGTGCAATTGCATTTTGCGCTATTTTAAGTTTTATTTTTTGTTTAATTTTGGAATATATACAGATTAAACATAAAAAAGGTAAATTCAAGAAATTTTCGTAGAAACGTGAAGTATTTTTTGCAATTTATGCACGGAGATTTGATTTTTCAACGGATGTATCCATGTTTGATTTTTCAAATTAATTTTGCAGGTGTTTTTCTGCTTTTTTTTTGGGGGGGGGGGGGGATGTTTGTTTAAAGATGTATTTTTGCAATTTATGTATGGAGGTTTGATTTTTCAATTTCTGGTGTTTTTTTTTTTTTAATTTTAATTGAGGTTTGTTATTAAGATGTATTTTAGAAATTTATGTACAGATTTTTTATTTTTCTATTTGTCGATGTTTCTTTTTTCAAATTTTGTATCGAGGTTTGTTTTTTAAACGATAGGATATACGTTTTAATGCCTTTATTTTTAGAGATATGTTGGTTTAATAATGAATCTTTGCGTTTTTTTTAAGTATCACCGTATTTACGTTTCTGCCGTTGGCTCAGTATTCAGGGAAAATTTCTTGAATTTCCCTTTTTTATGTTTAATCTGTATATATTCCAAAATTAAATAAAAAATAAAACCTAAAATAGCCCAAAATGACCACTTGGCGACCAATTCTTGATGGCGAAAAACGGGTTTTCGCCAACAAAACAAAATGGCGGACCTGAGGGCGTGTAAGCAATCTGTTCAAAAAAAAATTGCTATTTGTGTGGGTGGGGGGGGGGGGGAGAGAAGGAATGAAAATTATCTACCTTCAACACCAGAAAAATGGTTAAAAAAATTCTGTAAGAAAAAAACATCAATAATGTTTTTAAAATTATAACCTAATTTTATCAAGTTTGGATAAAAATGGGGAAGGGGACGAGCGTCCCTCCCCCAAATTAATTGGGAAATGAATTAATTATCATGTACTTTTATATTAAATAAAGGTATTGTAGCTAAAAGCATATAAGGTTCTCTCCCCCATAAAATAAGTATGAAAGTAAAAGAAGTTTTTTCTTAAACACTTTTTTATAAGCATTGAATGTTTATTGTAAAAATCACGCCTAATTTCGTGACTGCAAATCATACTGTTCCAAAAAATTTCTATTACAATGTGTCAATTTGATGTGGCCCCGATTATGGAAAATTCACCGCTTGTATTTATGCTTGGTAGAAAGCGCAAACTAGTGAAATTATTAAGAATTATAATTTTTGCTCTGTTTCTTGTTTTAACATATGGTAACAGGAAAGAGAAAAAGGATTAATTAAATTATCTGTTCAGGACTTCTAAATTGTTTTCACAATGTATAATCATAATTTAATTAATTTTTAATGTATTTATTGATAAAAAAAATATTTTTTTTTAATTACACTCTTTATTTTTTATATATTTTTTACTTTTTAGTGTTTAAATATTTCATTGGTGCATTTTCACAGCCAGTTGGCATATTTTAGAGAACATGGTTTGGCACATAACCTTAACCTCCATTGTTGTTGTAACTTGTTTACACTTGTAACTATAAACATGGCTTAAATTGTGCTGGAGCCGGGCTCCGGTACTTCTCTGCTTTCAGTGAATATTTAAATATTGATCGGAATTCCCCGGAGCCCATAAATACTAGGGGCCGGAGCCCAGTGCAAGCGCTTCCGAAAAACCGAAGCCTAATTTACCCTTTCCTTTTCCTCCCATATCGAAGCTTTTGCATTATTTTCTATCCAAACACTATATGTGACATAATTATTTATCAATCCATAATTACTTATCAATACTTATCAATCCCCAAAACAATACCCCAAAACCACGTAAGGTAAAGCTTGGAGAGTCAGCGCACGATTCAAAAGAAAAACAATAAAAAATATAAATATAAATTTTTTGCTAAACTATCCATGAATAATTTTTACTTCATTTGTTTTTTACGCATTTCCATTGCTATTTTGTTGTTATGTTGTAATTTAGTAGAACAGTTGTAATAAAACCAAGAAAGTTATTTTGCGCAATATGTCCTTACAGGGTTGGTGTGATTGCGTATATGGGTAGGAGAGATTGTTACTAATAATAACTACAATTAAATTGTTCACAATAATAATTACACTTAAATGACATTGTTGTAAGGTTTTTGTGAACAAATATTATCGTATTAGGAGTGAATATTTTAACCTAATGATTAAAGAATCAGAAAAATGAAATAATTTTAAAAACGTATAAAAAATTTTAATTAAAGGAAAAAAAAAATAAAGAATCAGAAAAAGCAAGTCCTGATAAGTTTACAAAATAACATTAAATTACTTGATAACACGTTTAAGTTAAAATTAGTCCATTTTCACTTTTCATTTTTTTATTCAAATTTACCAATAAACTGCGTAATCTCTCCTAGCATGGGAACTTATGGGAACAATGCGCCATCTCTCCTAAGGGGCAGATGCGCAAACTCTCCAATTTCGGTAGTAGAGATTGCGCAGCCTCTTATTTAAACATGGCCGCTACTAAAACGTACCTTTGGTGTTCACACTGTTAGTCTAGATCAGTAGCTTATGAGAAATCGTTTAAGTTTAAAGTATTTTGTACTACTGACATTGTATAAAAATTCTGATGACTAGCTATGAAAACTCAAGCACCTACTTTGCGAAAACAAAGCAAAATAGCAATGATTTATCTTAGACGCTCAAAAGAATCAACGTGAACTTTTAAGTAGACACTCCACTACTGCTGTTGTACAAATACCTGGAGTCGCTGTGCGCTCACTCTACTCCTCCCCCCCCCTCCTCCGAACCTCTATGTGCGCAATCTCTCCGACCGCGCCATCTCTCCTGGCTTTACCTTAATGTTATTCTTACAGTAAGCAATGGAGCAGTTCTCCATTTTCTATAAAAGCATCGAATCTTTCCGATCACGGTGTCAAATGTTTAATTTTATCTGATTTTCAAGGACTCATCACGAAAGACTGTTATACGGAAGGAATCGATTATACACTGCTCAAAACAATTAAAGGATATTTGAAGTTTTATATAAAATAAAGATATAAACGAAATTTTTTTTGCCGAAAATAGAAGAAGAGAATCACAAATGCAAATTTTTCTGGTTTTCAAACTGTGGAGTATGCAAATTTTGAGTTCGACGTCAAAAACGTCGCTTCAGCGGCAGCGAATGAAATTTGACTTTCAACTGGATAAAAGAGAATGAAGCAAGGATGATCGGCATTCAGTGATTGCTTTGTTTCGATGAGTACGATGTCTCAGCGAAGTCATTTGACAGATTCAGAAGCTTGGAGAATTGTTGATAGGTTAGAAGGGGGGCAAACTCAAGCCGAAGTAGCGCAAGCCATTGGAGTGTCACAAAGTGTCATTTCCAGGATCTGGAACCGTTTTTTGGAGAGTGGATGTGCAGGCCGAAGACCAGGGCAAGGTCGTAGACGGGCAACAACGCCCAATGAAGATCGGTATTTAGCGTTAACAGCTCTGAGACACCGAAACATGAACGCTACTCTTCTCCAACAACACCTTCGCTCGGCTACTGGCACCACGATTTCAACTCAGACTGTCCGAAACCGGCTCCATGCTGTAGGTCTGTATGCTCGCCGACCGATGGTATGTGTTAGATTAACATCAAGGCATCATCGCGACCGCAGGGAGTGGGCAACCGAGCATGTCAACTGGAGGAGAAATGAATGGAGCAATATTCTGTTTTCTGACGAGTCCCGTTTTTCTGTGCATCCGGATAATAGGCGTATTTTCATCTGGAGGGACCGTGGCAGTAGGAATAATCCTGCATTCGTGCACGAAAGTGTCAGATTTGGCGGTGGAGGAGTGTTGGTGTATGGTGGCATCTCCATTGACGGGCGCACTGACCTCTACATCATTCGAGATGGAGCTCTGACTGGTCGCCGATATAGGGATGAGATCCTCAGACCTATTGTAGTCCCTTACGCTGCAGCAATCGGAGATAACTTCATTTTAATGGACGATAACTGCAGGCCACATCGTGCAAACCTGGTGGAGGATTTCCTTTTCGAGGAAGGAATCGTTCGAATGGAATGGCCAGCGTGTTCTCCAGACATGAATCCAATCGAGCACGTTTGGGACGCTCTAGGAAGACGAGTTTCTGGCCGCCAACAACCCCCACAAACTCTCCAAGAACTGGAAAGAGCTCTTCTGGAAGAGTAGGGCAGAATACCCCAACTCGTCATTAATAGCCTCATTGAGTCCATGCCTCAAAGATGTTCAACGTTGCTGGCCGCCCGTGGAAACCATACCCCCTACTGAAAATGATTTTCTTTGAAGAAAACACCTTTTCTTATTCTTTTTTTCTCATATGCACAAATTGTGTTTTTTTCCTTTTGTACACAAATGCGCAATAAAATGCATTTTTTTCTGCCAAACTTGTGTAATTTATTCTCATATAACCTACTATGTCTGTCGACCATGTATCAATCAGCTAAAAAGTTTCCCAGATACAAAATCCACCTAAAACTGCAATATCCTTTAATTGTTTTGAGCAGTGTAGTTTAAGATATGCACTTTTTTATAGGAAATTGAAAACTTTGTTCCATTCTTCAGTATATAAATTTTAATTTTTGAAAATTTCATTCATTTTTTCATAAAAATACATAGTTGCGAACTATTCTTTTTTTGTGTTAACACTATTTCCGAATCACAATCCGTACTTTATTTAATCGCAGAATTCTGCGATTAATTAACATTAAAATTAGGCAAAGATTTCTATTCGGCCGGAGTGATAACTAAAAAGTGGAATAATTGACAGCTAAATGCAGATATTTATTATATATATTTAAAATTTTTGTTTTGCTAAAGAAAAAATCGCTTTAAATTTTGCAAATACATATAATATATGAAATATGTATATGCAGATTGCAGTGACGGTGGAGGGGGGTGGGGAGATAAGAGGCACGCTACGGTTATTAGTACTGCAGAATATTAGGGCTCCGGTACTTTTTTTGTTAGAAAAATTAAGCCCTGACTATAAATAATATCTGGCAATTTATCTGCTTTGCCCTGCTCACGTTAAAATACCTTAAGATAGATTTATAATTACGTTCTAAAAATACTAAAATGTTGTATTGTCATCGGAAACACACGTGTGTACATCATTTTTATGAAAGATCGATTTCAAAATTGCATCTTTAGATACATCAACCAAGTTAAATTAAATAAAAGAATGTAAAACCTATTGCAATCATGCAATAACCAGAAAAACATGTTCAACCATTCATTATATATATTATTTTTCCTGTCAACATCCCTTTTGCTAAGAAAATATGAAACGCAGAACGACGAATGAGATACCATATGAAAGGTTTTTGAGCCGGCTTCTGACATAGTACACTTACATTTTTTTAAACATATTTTTCGATTAAAAATTGCTCTTAATTAAAAATTAAATCGACGCTGTTTTTATAAATGAAATGAAAGGTTTTCTCAAATTAGTGTTGCTACAAAAATAAAATACTGCATTATCGGATGACGTCATCCTCTTATGCAATTAAAATACTACTAGGGGGCTCAGCCCGCTAACGCTCGCCAACCCCCCGTGAATTGCAAAACAATTCACATTGAGACCGCTACGCGGTCACAGCTCGCTTCGCTCGCTCGCCCCTTTTTTTCAGCAATTCTAGCCGGAATGAGTTCTACCATAAAACATTTGAACATATGAAATTGACAATTTTTTTTTAATTTAAAAAAGTAATTCTCCGTTGAAAACACAACTGAAAATGTATTTAGTTGGCGCTACCAATGAGCATATAAATCTTTTAAATACTTTATATTGCCTATTAAATACTTAATAGGATCTTTTGTACAGCACGACTTAAATTCATTAGAAAAAAAAAAAACTACGTAGAAATTATTTTTTACTTTCTCAATAAATCAACAGATGGCACCAGGTGCAATCTACAAAGTTGATTTTTTTCTTCTCCGACTTTTGAGTGAGTGAAATTCGTAAATGAATTCTGAATAAAAGTTGAGAATTCATTTGAAATTAACGATATTGCTCATAATTAAAATGAGAAATCATCTCAGACGCTTTGGATTACGTACATGTTATTTTATTTTTAATAATTGCTAGTTTGAGCTTCATTCTATGGTTTCAATGCTCTCACACTGACGGCCATATTGGAGGTGGAGCTAATCTAACACAATCTAAAAAAATGGGAAGATTTATAGAGGGGATAGGGCGTAGCTTTCCTTTGCATATACTCCTACGTACGCCTATGCATGTTAAGGTTATTCGGAAAATAGAGCCTTTATAGAAATACCAAATACCGTAGATTTACATGGGTTCGTGGGGCTCTAGCCCCACCAATAACTGCTGAAATGGACTCCTTTTTTTTTTCTTTTAACATAAAAAAAAGTTTTTTTTTTCTTTTTCAACTTTCTAGTATTTTATAGAATTTTTAAGTGTTCCATTTTTTCCTATTTTTCTTTTGTTATCAGGATAAATGGAAAACTTTTATTTTAAGAAAACTTTTTTTTTTTAATTAAAATAAAATGCTCAACGATTAAATTTTTATATAAAAATGAAAATAGAAAAAAAATTCCTATACAAAAAAAAAAAAAAAAAAAAAAAATCAGATGAAAACAGAAAAAAACCCATAATTTCTTAATTATGATAGGTATCGAATCCGATTAGAGTTATTATTACTTCTATGAAAAAAGCCGAAAATTTATGTATGACAGATTTTGATATAATTAAAAATGGCCCCAAAGGGGGGGGGAGAGAAAGGGGGTTTTAAAAGAAAAAAAATCATAACTTCGTCATTTCACACCGCTTAAATTTATTATAAAGCCTCTTAATATTATCTAAAACTTTTATATTGACAAGTTTTTTATAGGACGAACCCTTATAGCAAAAAAAAAAAATAAATAAATAAATAAAATAAAATAAATAAATCAATCTCTGCCGGCTCCGCCGGCAAACAAATTAGGTTTCGAAGTGGGCGGTTCCGACTGCCGTATATGGCAAAAAGGTCATTTTTTCCGCAATTCCCAACAAACAGGCCCCACGGTCTGCGTCTTCGAAATCTACTTGTGCCTGTAGGCTGAGCCGTCAGGGATTTTTTAGTTAATTTCTTTTCAACAGAATTTTTTGAAAATGTTCAGTATTGACGCTTATATTTATTTAATAAGAGCTTATATATATATATATATATATATAATGTTTTTTATACTATCTTAAACTGTAAAAAAGGGTTTTCTAACGATAGTTATTAAATTTTCTAGAGCAATGTGAGGATTTTCATATTCTTATGTATTTAAAAAGCAGAAAAAGTAACATTTCATTTTTAATTTCCATTTTCTGAAAAAGTACTTGTCATATAATTTTTAAATATTTATGCAGCTTAAAATCTAAATCGTTTCACTCTCGTTCTATAAAATATCATCAAACTATCTTAAGTTATTTTCAATGGTTTATTTTAAATGAAAGCTGAAGATAACATTTGCTTCAAAATTACCAACTTATTTTTTACCTTTTCGTTCTTCTAATCATAGAAATAGACAAACGAGTTGGCGACGTTTTCCCTACCGCCAAGGGATTACTCTCTAAAAAGGACACATCTAAATGACCAATGACGTGGCTGGATTTGCCAATAATGCTAAAACGTGACTATCTTTTAGAATTTCGCATACCGCACCTCTAACTATCTCCGAACTCTATTAACCCCTTAATCGTCGTGCCCGAGACATTCACGGGCAGCGTAGGTTACGCCTGTTTTATTCAGATTGTTTGATTCCCACCAGTTTCTTAAAATAGTGTTATTGGCTTTATTCTTGCATTATTTTATCTGTCTATTAAATAAGACGAACATTTCTACTTAAAAAAAACTGGTGGTAATCAAGCAATATGAATTTTTAAAAAGTAGCCTACACATAAAGGGCGCGACGATTAAGGGGTTAATCCAACATTACGGCACACAATAAACCAACCAACCCGACCAAACGATTTTATTCATAAACCAATCAAATTTCGACATCAAACAACGTAGGCGTGAAAAAAATGTAAGACACAAACTGGTAGCAAGAGAATCTCATTTATCACCTTGCCAAATCCAACGCCGCTAACTTTCTCGCTTGTTCTTTGATTCAACCAAGAAAGGACAGAAAGATGTTTTTTAATTCCAGTGTCGAGATTTTTTTTTTTTAATGGTATTAGGGGCCGTTCAAGTATTACGTAAGCATATTTTTAGTCATTTTGTACCCCCTCCCCCCACCTTGTAAGAAAATATAAGCAAATGCAACCCCCCCCCCCCCCCTTTGCTTACGTAAGATTTTATGACAGTGACAGTTTATACATCAAGACTTCTTGACAGATAAAAAGTTACCAATAAATTACATTATTAATCATACAAATTTATATAAATAGGCATATAGGGATTGTGATATCAAAAAATACAAAATGGTTTTAATATATTGTTGTTTATTGCATTAAACAAACCATTGTTTAAACCACCAAATTCATTGTTTAATGCTTACGTAAGAACTGTCGTGACCCCCCCCCCCCCTCCCCCTTGTCAGAGAAAATAAGCAGACTCTGGACCCCCCCCCCCTCCCCCTTTACTGCTTACGTAATACTTGAACGGCCCCTTATCTGGTGAAATGATTCCTTCTAAAAGGGCTACGCCAAGAGGCAAGAAACCTTTCACTAGCCATACATTTTATAAAAGGTTTTAAAAAAAAATCCTTTTTTTTTTCTTTGGGGGGGGGGGGGGGAGAAATCCCAGCCAGATTGCAAACCTTAACAGCGGTATATCTTAAATGGGAAAAAAATTATGCTGCTTGTGTTTTTTTACTTTGATTTTTAAACATCACATATTTATCTTAGCACAGGCATTTATTTAGCATGTATCTTATCAATTTTTAAATGCTCTGGAAGGAACGCTAACACCGAAATTCACCCCCCCCCCCCTCCCATCTAAATTGTATAAGTTTTCACGTCAAGTGTAGAGAATAGCAAGTTTGAGGTAAAATGTTTTAAGTGTACCAAAAAAGAAAAAAAAAAAAAAAAAAAAAAAAAAAAAACAAGAAAAATTTCTTGTTTTCTTTCTTTTTAAGACGAGTTCAAAAATTAAATGATTTAATTTGTCTTGATATTTAATCTAAGCCCTTCGGTTTTTATAAGATTGCAAAAATCTTTATGAATGTGATAAGTTTGGTGAGGTGGGTTTCTTTCAAAAATAATTTGTATAATTACAAATGTATGTATTTTAAAATCATTTTGAAAATTTCAATTATATTTTTCTGGAACAGTTTTGTAAATACTGAATTTTAATGCTATTATTCTTTTTAAAATTCATTAGGTCTTTTTTAAAGTTTTTTTTTTTTTTTTTTTTTTTTAATGTATATAATACACAGAAAAAAAAGGTGGTCTTGATTTGGATTCCGAGCTAACACAAAATGTATGTCCTAAGATGTATATCGATTTTTGATACCAGTTTCCAGATTCTGTATTCAAATTTTTATCTATCCTTAAATGGACTTATATACCTGGCTATAATATTTACTTTTAGGTAGATTTCGTAAGAAATACTACCTATTACGTTCTCCCCTAAGTTGGAATTTTTGAAAAATTTTTGCAGATCTACACCGATCAGGACTCCCAGAACCCAAAACCACCTCCAGTTCAAAACTTAATATATCTATCTATGTCACTTTTTTATGGACACGATAACTCCCATAATTCTGCACAAATATTTTCGAAACTGATACATAAAATCAAGGGGCATAAAATCTCTGTCAAGTTCGTTAATGGGCAAAATCGAACCAGGGAGGGGAGGAATGGGGGGCTTTTTGTGAAAACAGAAAAAAAACATAACGTCTTAATTATAATACGTATCGAAGTTTAAAGTTATTATTACTTCTAGGAAAAGGGCCGAAAATTTATGTATAACAAATTTTTGATATCGTTAAAAATGGCCCCAAGGGGGGAAAAAGGGAGGATTTAGAAGAAAAAAATTCATAACTTCGTCAATTTACAAGATATGAAATCCGCTTAAATTTATTATAAATCATCTTACTATTTATCTAAAACTTTTATACTGACAAGTTTTTTATAGGACCAACCTTTATAGCAAAAAAAATTAGATCATTTCTTCCGTAATTCCCAACAAACAGACGCCCCACGGTCTGCGTCTTCGAAATCTACCTGTGCTTGTAGGCCGAGCCGTCAGGGATTTTTATTTCTTTTTTTAACTATCAGATATACAAATACCATTGACATTTTATTGTTATGTGTACTTATATGTATCTACTACTATATAGCTAATAAAACAATATCTTACTATTGAATTTGATCCAAATTATAGTTTTCTGTACATATAGAAATGTTAGTTAAATATTTAATATTCTTAAATTATTTGTTACTGATTAGAATACGTGTGAGCAAACTTATAAGTATTTGAGTGAAACACTGTTAATGTAGTATAAAACTGTACAAATTGACAAATAGTCATTTTAATCATAACTCAATTATGAAGGGCAATATATTTATTTAATATATTTCAATTATTTATTTCTATATATTTATTTAATATATTTCATATATATTTAATATATTTTTATTTTAGGAAAATCCTGTTTTTTGCATCGGAAACATCAAAGCAGGCTTCGCCCGCTATCGGACCGGTTCAGATATTCGAAAAAAAAAAAAAACGAAAAAAATAGACCGTTATTTTTTTCTTTTATAAAAAATTTGCTTTTTAATTTTATTTTTTTAAATGAAATTTATTAGGATTTATTAATTAAAGGATAAATTGTTTTGATAAGGAATATTAAACGGAACACTTTGTGAGACTTTCGATCACACTTACCCCCTTGTCCTGTTTTCTCTTCTCTTATAAATTGATTTATTGATTTTTTCATGATTTCGATAATACTCTTAACAGATATAATTTTTCTCTTGTAAAATTCCTACATTTTTAATTCTAAAATTTAGTATGAATAGAGATGAGAATGCGCGGTAAAAAACCGGAAACTTTGGGGGAAAATATGGTTTTTTTCCGAAGGGGTATTTTTCAATTTTTCCAAATTGGAAAAATTGACATTTAATTTATAAAATAATATATTAAAAATTTTATTATGGCTACATTCTGATATTTTTTTCTTTATATTTTTTCATGTTCAGTATCCCACAGGAAAAGTTTAACATAGAAAATATGATCTAAAAGCAGTTTAGGAACAAATTGAGTCCTTTAAAGGGACTTCACAATCTTTTCATCTTAAAACATAAGAACCCTTCACAAATTTTGAATTTTTTTTTCAATCTGCATTCTGAATCCTTTACAAATATGACGATTTTAGAATAAATAAACCTGTCACATAATAGCTGGAATCACCAATGAATCTATTATTTAGCTATATTTCTGTATGAAGGGCCGTATTAAAAATATCTAAATCAGAACCTAAATATAACAATAAGTTAATTCACGAAATTTTGATTATATTTTTTATGACAATTTTTATAAGATTCATTTTATAAGGCAATAATTTTTATACAAAGTTTAACAAAAACGGGATCGCATGAAAAAAAATATAAGCAGAACCCTTGTAAGACAATTAAATGCCACTTCTCTTGTTAAAAATGAAAATTCATGTGCAAAATTATTTCAATAGTATCAATAAGTTGAAAATTTAATATTTAAATTTTGAAACTTTTTTTTTTTTGTCATAGCTGCATTTTTTTATGTAATCAGATGATAATCGCCAAAAATATTTAACTGTTATTAGAAACAAATTCTTTTTTAATCACATGTAATTGAAATACTCTTTTCAAGCTTTTTTACGCTGCACTTCCTTTTCCATAAATATGGATTCTAACTTTTTTTTACATTTAAATGTGTACAGATAAACTTTACAAAGAAAATGTGGTACTAGTCTATTATCCCGTCGACCACTTTTCATAACAAAAAACTATCGCCAAACTGTAAGATTAAACGCCAAAAATGCAGTCTCATTTACTTGATGTCAGAAGCATTATACGTGTTTGTTATATCATCAAGTGTTTTTTAATTCGACATTTGCCTGTATTTTTCATTATGTTTTACTGATTTATTAGTTATTTCATTAATTAAAATAAAAATTGTCCGCTTAAATTCTTATATTTTGTTTATTTATTTTGATATTCCAATGGCAACGTTCTCTCGTTTATTTGGCGTTACAGTTTGGCGATAGTTTTTTGTTACGAAAAGTGGTTGACGGAATAAAATAATTTTCATACATATTCAAAAATCCTCCTGTTTTATAACTTTCATTAAATATATATTACTTTCATATTAAGAATCTAAAACCAAAATGTAGTGTTGGTTTAGGTTTAGACTGGAATGCTATGACAAAACTAAATATACAGGAAATAAAAATTCTAATTGTTAAAAAAAAAAAAAAAAATGTAAATTATTATAAATTTTTAAGCAATGAAAAATTTGAAAATGATAATATTTATAATACCACAACTACTATAATTTGTTTCTTTAAAATGGCATTTATATACTTAAAAAGCAGTATATACTATGCAGAGGGATTTTTAATGCAGTTTAAATTTGCTTTCAGACTGCAGTAATATTGGTTGAAATTCATAAGATCTTTTGTTGTTATTTTTTAAATTATCTCTACTGGTAACTGAACAAATGCAACTGAAAAGTCATTTCAGCAGAGACATGATATTTTATAAACAATGGTGTTAAATTAAGCAAGAAAAGCTACTGTCAAAATTCTGAGACTAAAAGGCTCATCTAAACTTTTAAAAGCTGATTTTTTTTTTTTTTTTTTTTTTTTTTTTTTTGTAATATTATACATGTAAAAAGAAAATAATTTTTTTTAGTGTTTTAAAAATGTTTATCATTTTATATTTTTTAAGAAAATGTAACTTATTTTTGAGAAACATTTGTAAGAAATCAATTTTTCAAAAATTTCTAATTTTTCCAGAAAAAACCGGAAAAAAACTTTTTTTTCCATCACTTCAAAATTTCCGGAAATTTTACCTTGATTAATTACCTTGATTTATTCATGTAGTGTTTAGGACAAAATTGTGTATTAACCAACTATCCTTCTTCCGTGCTTTCTCATGTGAAATTTTCTCTTAAAACGAAGGAAGTCTAAAAAATATACATCAGATGCATTGTGGGTAAGAACACATCAGTATCACAAACTTTAAAAATAGAAGGTTTGACTAAACACTATCATTTAAAGATGGGATCATAACAATATGTTTTTGCGCACGGGTATTATTGATAAAAGAAAAGGGGACTGACTATAAACAAACTAAAAATATCGTTTTTGAAGAGGAAGTAAGAAGGCCCCTTTTAAAACAGTGTACTTTCTATGAAATTCTACTCATCCTCTCTTCCGGCGGTCCTTTTGTACTTTTTATACTGTTCTCTCAAAAATTCCAGGTATTTTTTCATGAACCTACAATCAGGGTGGTGCAAAATTTTAATTAGATTAACTATTGAAAACTAACGATTAAAAGTTTAATCATGACTAAAGATTGACGATTGAACTTTATCGTCAATGTTTAGTCATGATTAAACTTTTAATCGTTAGTTTTCAATAGTTAATCTAATTAAAATTTTGCACCACCCTGCCCACAATCACCCCTGGGTTTTTATTTTTAGGTAAGGTAAATCATAGTGATAAATAATCAACTTTTTCATTCCAATTGAATTCAATTATTGAAGGAAATTATTTAGGAATAATTCATATATATATATATATATATATATATATATATATATATATGAATTATTGTAAATATATATAATTTTTTTTTAAGTTTCGTATGTAAACTTAGTTTATATTATCTTTCTAAACTATGTAACTAATAAATTTAAACTACACTTGCTATTACTTTTTCTTAATTAATTCATAAAAAAAAACTTTTAAGCTTTTTGTAAATCAATGACGGGGTGGGGGGATATTTTTTACTGGCAGCTAGAATTTTTTGCTGGCTACCAGATTTTATGAAATTTCTAAAGACCTATGCTCATATATTTTATTTTTTCCTACATTTTCTCGATATTATACAAACAGGTATGTATTCATATTTCTATTTTTATTTCCTCATTTGTGATGATCAGGCCTGGTTAACCTCTGAATGTAGGTGTGAAGCACGGTATCATTTTGGAGGCCCCTTTCCTTCTGGCAAAAGTTTTCTTAATTCTTCATTCTTGTAACTCACCAGTGGTACTAATATTATTCCCGGGAATAGCTTAGCCTAGGTCACATGTATTTCATTAAACGTCCCCTGTATATACTTCAGATATATTTAGTACCTATAGCTGTATGCTGAATTTCCCGGGTGGTTTCTAACAGGCACATCAGGATGTTACATGACTGAATAACATCATTCATATTTCATGTTAAATAAGTTTCGTGATTTCTTCTTGGATTAAACAAACATTCTTTTTCAAAAATACAATGAAAAAGAATGAAAATGGGAATTAGAGAGCCACAGTCATTTTGGGGTCCCCTTTAAAATTTTAGAGGCGAAGCATGAGCTTTACGTGCCTTTTGGATAATTATGCCCTGTGTTTGTGTTTGATGTTTATGTGTTGTCTTTTAACGGTTATATGTATACATATATTAAATGTTTTAAATTAACTCGATTCAATATTTTTATTCGCAATTGTATGCGTATCATACTTTTATTCTTTTTTACATTTCCCAGTTCAAAATTCGTCTTGGATGGACGCCGATAACATTTTTCTTTCTTTCTAATTCATTCGATTTCAGAATATTCTTTCAATTATAGCATTGTCTTCTCCCGCCAAAACTTGCTGGTTTACTTCCGTTTGTTAAAACCGCCGTAATTCGCTCTCTCACTGGATGTTCGCTTTGCGGATTGCAGATTTATTGTGTTCTTACGCATTTACTTTAAAACTCGTCTGCAGAAGGTTGGCTGGAACTATATGTGAATTGCTTCAACTAGTCAAACCTCGCCACCCTGTTTACTCATAGAAAACCAACATGTATGATCTCCAAAGATTTTCTCTGTCATTTTCTTATGTTTTGACTAAATAAATTCATGTCAACTAATCTGGGCTGCTTATTATTGAGAAAATCCCTAAGGGTCTCACTCTTTACTTGGAGGGACAGGTTCTCTGAACAACTGCACATTTTTTTATTTTGAACTTGTTATTCTATCATTCGACCAATATCTGGTATGAACAGAAGTAAATCATCACTGTAAAAAAAAAATCGGAAAAGTTTCCGGTAGGAATAGGATTTCCAGTTGCCCGTATAGGACAGGAAACTTTTCCGAACCAACACGGAAAAAAAAACGAAAAAAAACCGAAAGTTTTTTCTTTCCGTCAGGAAACTTTTCCTGTTTGATTCAGAAACTAATCTTTAGACACAGAATAAATTCCTGAGTCTTACGGAAATCTTTCCATTCACATAAAGAAACGTTTTGGTAGAACGGTAGAATAGACAGAAAGTATTTTTTTTAAAAAGGAAAACTTTCCATTCACACTAAGAAATGTCTTGGTAGAACGGTAGAATAGACAGAAAGTATTCCGTTTTAAAAAGGAAACTTTTCCGAATCAGTCAGTAAACTAATCATGAAAAAATTAAAAATTCTTGTGTAGAATAGAAACTTTTTCTTTGCTTTACGGAATTTTTTTTCATTATGATCGGAAAATTTTCTGCATTGTAAAGAAACTTTTGTTTTAAAGAGTAGGAACATTAACAGATGAAAATATTGCTTTTGGACACTGTTTTGATATCCTTTTATCTCAATTAAATATTATTAAGAACTTTTTTGAATACATACACACATTTTTAAGTATTTGTTATCATAAAATGCATTACATGTAATGCATTTTTTGATAACAAAATACTTAAAATGTATGTATGTATTCAAAAAAGTTCTTAATAATATTTAACTGAGATAAAAGGAAATCAAAATAGTGTCCAAAAGCAATATTTTCATCTGTTATTGGTCCTACTCTTTATAACAAAAGTTTCTTTACAATACAGAATCAGCTTGAAATTTTATTTATTTGTTACAAGTATACTGATACGCTTAGCTCATGGGTATTTACATTTTTTTTAAATAAGTATATTTTATACAAGGAATGCTAGAGAAGTATCTTTATAAACAAGGAGAAGTAATTCTCGTAAAAGAAAAGTGTATAAATAAATAAAAAGTACACAATGAAATGGATTTTATGTTCATAAAATACATAATATACTTTTATTTTCTTTAGAATATGTGTATATGTTTCCTAGGGAAAAAAAAAAAAACTTAATACATTTTAAGCGATATAAAAGAAAATCCAAATAGTGTCCAAAACAAACCTTTTCATCTGTTGTCTGTATAGCAAAGTGGACTGTACAGAGATGCCAGCTTATTAGTGCCAGAATATACATAGGTGTAGCCAGGCCCTGACTATCGCACGGGCACCTGGGGCCCATGCCCTGGGCACAAAATATCTGAGGGGCACGAAAGTAGAATTTAAAATAGAAGTTGTTTTAATACTTTTAGGACTTTTGTTTGCACTCAGTTTGGTTTTATCATTTAATATCAATAACATCATTAATAAGTAGACTTCCTATCATTATTTTCTGGTAAATGATGTACTGTATTTATCAAGTCATTCAATTGTATCATATTGCACATTTCTTCGAAAAGTGACACAACTGAAAATATGTGATGTTTGAGATATTAAAACGATGAAATGACAAAAACATATCTCAATCTATGGTTAAAAGCACATTTCAATAAATAATAGAAAAAATATTTTATTTTTATTCCTGGAACTGTTGTTCAGTTTTCCAGAAAACTTAATTTTATTAGTTGACACATTTCGAATAAGTAGACTAAAAAACTAGTATCAGTAAACCAATCAGTCTATGGGGGCACGAAAAACTGAAAGTGCCCTGGGCACAAAAACTTGCTAGTCGGGCCCTGGGTGTAGCCAGTGGTGAAGTGTGTGTGGGAGATAATTGCCCCAGGCACTAAATATTTAGGTGATGCCAAAAAACTGTTAAATAAGATATTAAAAACGGAACAAAATATTTTCAATTTGGACTGGATATTTAAAACCCACACTTATGTCATTGGGTGTAGCACAAGTGTATGACATGTTGCATGCGTATGAAGTGTATGCAACTAACATTGAAGTTTTATTGGTACTGGAAAGACTTTCTATTGCTGTATATCCAAAACAAAGGACATACAAAACATTTTTTAATCACAATAGTGACTTGCCCCTCCTTAAAAAACTAGAACTACTTTTAATTTACGCCTCAAAAAAAAAAAAAAAAAAAAAAAAAAAAAAGCTTATAGGGTCGTCTTCGTTCTTAAGTTGCACAGCACTCCAAACTTTTCAATATGTACATCTAACTTTGACATTATATTTGCCTCTTTCGGTAACTTTTTCTCAAAGATACCAAAAGGGAAGTCACTTGGTCAAAATGTTTAAGAATTATGAAGTTTAAAGTTTGGAACTCCTAATGTTAAACAGCTGGTGGAGTTTTTTTTATATAATTCAATACTTGACGTAATAATTTTATATTCGTATATTTTATTTGAAGCTTTTCGAAATCTATTTCAGTTAAAAAATTATAGATTATGGTTTATTTTATGGTTTAATTTATAAAAAAAATGTATTTTTAAATTAATTAAAAAATTAATTTTAATAGAAATAGATTTCTAAAAACTTCAAATATGCAAATCAAAAATCACAGCTGATTCCGCTAAGTAGTTTTTAAGTTATGCTTAAAACACTACCCACATTACAGTCTGATTTGCAACGATTACAGATTAGGAGTTACAAACTTTAAATTTTCATAATTTCAAAACTACTTGACTGAGTGAATTCCAGTTTGTTATCATAGGGCAACATTTACTGAAAAAAACAAACATGATGCCCCAATTAGATGTATCTATTGAATTTGCTACAATTTCGGCATGAATATGACCCTCTAAGCTTATTTTTTTCAACATTAAATTAAAAAAGACAGTTTCCAGAAGAATAACTTTGTTTTTTACTGTGACAGTTTGGAGATTAAATGTTCTTTTTTGTCCCCAAATACACCCTGCGCATATGATATTTCAAATTTGTCACTTTTTATACCCAATTTGTGTCACAGAGACACTTTCCAATTAGGAACATTGCTGCACCTAACTATTATAACCCAATTTGGGTGCTTTTCTGCTCTATTACACACACACACACAAAAAAAAAAAAAAAAAATCCAGAAACTATTTTATAAATTTTGAAAATTTATATAGAGCAGCATTGAAACTTTAATTTTTTATCTTTTATGTGGAAGGTATTTTTTTTCTCCTGTCTAAATTAAAAACGCCATAAAATAATAATAATAATAAAGTAAATCTAAAAACTTTTGAAGTCATGTAAATTATAAGAATATACAGAATTCAGCTAACCCTAATAAATACGTTGATGATAAACAATTTTCAGAAGCCATACAATTTGAAAATGTACAAGACTTTGAACTTGAAGCTCAACTGAAAATTACATAACAAAAAGGCTCAGTAAATGAAAATCATTTTTTGTTAAAATTTAAATCAGCTATTTTTTTTTTTTAATTCAAAATACAATTTTAAAATTACGCGTTTTAAAGTAAAATAACCTTTACTAAATCATTAAAATTAATAATTAGAAAAGCTCATTTAAATTTATTTGAAATTAAAAATATATAGAGAAACTCATTCACTTGTTTAATTTGAAATATTTTAATCATATAAACAGTTAAAAATATAGTTAAAAAATGGAGCAGAAAATGATATAATTTGAAAATGTGAATTCTCTTTTACTTTTGAAAACATGAAATAAAGTAAACAAATTGTCTTGTGTTATATATCACTTATTTACACTAACTGCAATTTAACAATATACTTTTTATTGACCTATTCTGTATAAAATATATACCACCTTAAATTACCCCTTTGATAAAATAAAAAGCATATAAACTCTTCATTACTAAAAGCTAAATCTTTTTGTTTTGACCAAATTTCTCGATTAAAAATCTTAAAATATAAAAGATAATGTAAGAATTTTATTCAGAAAAAAATATATATATATGAAATTTTAAGCATTCTATTCTAGATCTGGATTATATACAGTATTCCTTTAAACATACCTATTCCAGATTATATACACTACTCTGAAATACATACACTAATTCATTTAATGAAGTTGGAGCATATATTAAAAATACTTAAGATAATTATGATTATCTGGGTATAAATTTCAATTGATCTGAAAAAATTATTCTTTGTTATTAAAATGTTTGAAAAGAAACTCCAATTTTCCAGCTTTATGAGTTCTTTATAAGCGATTACAGAGTTTGCAGTGAATTAAAGTTTAATTTTTTTTTAAATTTAAAATAAAAGATACTTTTAAATCAGGTGTTTGATTTTTTAAAGATTTTAAAACTTTAGTTGTTTATTAGTTTACATTTATAAGTAATTAAAATTATATTAAAAAATATATATAAACATTTAAGAGTATTACTAACCATGGAATCTTTATTTTCCGAGTCTTTCCATAAATAAATTACATTGGAATATCGAACCATTTGTTATTTACATGTGCACAATGAAGTCATGAGATATCAACATAAATAACAATAAATATACTTTTGATTGACCTATATTTATTTATTCTAACGTTTTACAAATCCTCGCAGAAACTCTCCATGTTTTTGTATTAAAAAATTCACATAAGATTTGTACATATTTTTTTAACAAATAAATTTATGCTTTAATCTTTTAACATTTCTAAGCTGAGATTCTCTATTTTTAAATTAGAATTTTTATTTTTAAGTGTGATATTTGATTTAAATAAAATTCAAAAAGCAAGGATTTTGAGTGTTGTCTCCCCCAGTCCTTAAATTTACAATGTATTGTTGCCAAAAATATATATATAATGAAATATCTTAACCTAAATTTGAAAAAAAAAAGTGTATTTAAATAAATCAGTTGATTTAAATCAGGATTGAAATCCAGTTGATTTAAATCAATGAACTCTGATTAAAAATTGTTAGACTACACAAGTGTTATTTAGCAATTATTTAATTTAAATTGAGATTATAGTGCTGAAATATAATTTCAATTATTGATCTAAATATTTTAAGATTTCTGAACTTTCTGTATTATAACTGATTAGATAACGTTGAAGAAATTGGCAATGAAACTATGCTTAGATTTCAAAAGATACCAAAATTTACCAATTGCTGTAAAAAAAAGTAATTAAAAAAAATTTCTTTCCAAAATCATGTACTTGCATACAATATTTTAACAAAAGATTATATTGAAGTAAAAGTTATAACACCAATCTGGTGAATCAGCTAAATAAACTTATCAAAAACCAATTTGATAACTTAAAACCTGCATTTTATTTTGAAGAAATAAAATAAGGACTTGTGAATAATACTTATAAACTCTTTACAAATGAAAAAAGCAAAAATATGGAATATATAAGCACTTACTTACAGGGAAGTCCAGTTGCCAGTAAATATATATATATATATATATATATATATTAAATATAAATTAAAGTAAAGATACTTAAAAAAAATATTTAAAAATTAAGGAAATTTTAAAAAATGTACACTACCAGTATTGGACATCTGTTTCCTGCTGGTGAAAGCTATATTTTGATAATTGTATAAGGGAATTTATCACCTCTTTAAAATTTCCGTAGGTTACCATGGGATTTCACAATCAGCATTAAAGGGGAAAAAATGATGCCACAGGAATATAGTAGAAAAACGTGATAATTTTACAAAATGTAACAAATAGAGATTTAGCAGACTATCAAATATTCGGCTGAGTACTAACTTTTTTAAAAGTATATTGATTACAAATTTTTTTTATCATGATTAATAACAAAGAAATAAATGTTTGTGAGTCTTTTATTCCTCAATGGCAGATCACTTAATAGCAGAATATTAAAAATTGCAAATAATTCAGAAAAAATATCTATAAAATAAGAGTGAATTCAATAAAAAATCGGTCTTAGCAAATATGTATGTGCTATTTTTTTTTTTTTTTACTTAAACTTATTAAAATAAATCAAGTGCATTTAATTTACACAAACATTAAATTGCACGTATTGACTAAATACCATTTTTTAAAAAAATTATAAATTACTCGATTTTTTCTGGCTAACAACAAACGACAGAAAAAATAAAACAAACATTTATACTGAAAAATAAAATTTATTTTCAACAAAACTATAAATCAAAATGTTTTAATAAAACAAATTACAGCACTGTATTTATGCTATGTATGCTATTGGCTTTTATTCCTTTAGAATTGATGCAGTTAGTAAAAAAGCCTGCCTAGATTCCGGCCTGATAACAGTCTTAATTAAACACCCAGTAGGATGCTACAGCAACGAAATTGACTCAGTTGAACATTTCTCCGAAAAAAGTGTCACACCATCAACATACGAAAACACCTTGACGTCCTTTCTAACATCCTCATTCTCTATTAGGCAAGGACATCTGTTCTAGCTGTAAGGCGACATTGATCACTGCAGTATTATCCTGTAATAATAACAGTAATAATATTAATTTTTTTTATTGTACTAATTGCTAGCGACCATGTATATTTAAAAAGATAAAAAACAGCACAAGAGCAAAGAATGATTAAGGGGACACTTCGTCTTCAGCGATAAGTATTTTTAAGAACAAAATATTTGAAAATTTTCCTTTGAATAAAGAATTCAAAATTCATAAAATTTTTAAAAAATTTAAAAATTAAGGAAATTTTTAAAAATGTACTCTACCAGCACTGGACATCTGTTTCCTGCTGGTGAAAGCTATATTTTGATAATTGTATAACGGAATTTATCATTTCTTTAAAATTTACATAGGTTACTATGGGATTTCACAATCAGCATTAAAAGAAAAAAAAAATGGTGCCACAGGAATATAGTAGAAAAACATAACAATAATTTTACGATATGTAACAAATAGTGATTTAGCAGATTATCAAATATTCGGCTGGATACTAACTTTTTAAAAAGTATATTAATTAAAAAAATTTATATATATTAAATTGGAAATAAAATAATAAAAAGAAAAGTGCTCAGTCAAACTGATGGCATTGAGCTCACAGGCTATTCACACTATTTGCATATTATACTCTTATTTCAAAGAAAAAACACATTTATATAAATTAGAAGGGGGGGGGGGGTCATTAGCTCCCCTATTTACGTCCTTTATACTTAACCAATAAATGTCCAAATCTAATCAGGGAAGCGCCTTATCAAAATAAACCGGTATACAACATTTGCATCAAAATGGATAATTCGGTATGAAAAAACTATTTATCTAAATTAAAATGGACAATTAGTCCCTGTTCCCCCTTTATACTTAACCAAATGACCCCCCCCCCCCACCAAAAAAAAAAAAAAAAACGAATCAGGGAAGCATCTTACCAGAATAAACCTATATAAAAAATTTGAAGCAAATCGGTTAATTCTGCATGAAAAACCTATTTATCTAAATTAAGGGGAGGGAATTCGTCTCCGTTCCCTCCTTTATACTTAACAAATGAACCCCCAAAACTAATGCGGGAAACGCCTTATCACAATGAATCAATATACAAAATTTGAAGCAAACTAGATAAATTTGCATAAAAAACCCATTTATCTAACTTAAGGTGGATTAGCCCCTCGTTCCACCCTTTATTCTTAACCAATAAACCCCCAAAATTAATCAGGGAAGTGCCTTATCACAATGAAAATATATACCAAATTTGAAGAAAATCGGATAATTCTGCACGAAAAACCCATTTATCTAAATTAGGGGGAGCATTAACCCCTTTTCCCCCCTTTTATACTTAACCAAAGAACCCCCAAAGCTATTCAGGGAAGCGCCTAATCAGAATGAACTTATATACCAAATTTGAAGCAAATCGGATAATTCTGCATGAAAAACCCATTTATCTAAATTAAGGAGGGGGGATTAGCCTCCAGTTCCCCCCCTTTATACTTAACCGATGAACCCTCAAAACTAATCAGGAAAGAGCCTTATCACAATGAACCTCATACAATATCTGAAGAAAATTCGATAATTCTGCATGAAAAAACCATTTATCTAAGTTAGGGGGGATTAGCCCCCATTCCCCCTTCATACTTAACCAATGAACCCCCAAAACTAATCAGGGAAGCGCCTTATCAGAATGAACCTATATTCAAAATTTGAAGCAAATTGGATAATTCTGCAGGAAAAACACATTTATCTAAATTAAGGGGGGATCAGCCCCGTTCCACCCCTTTTATACTTAGCAATTGGACCCCCAAAACTAATCAGGGAAG
Source organism: Maratus michaelseni (assembly GCA_963931845.1). Taxonomy (NCBI): domain Eukaryota; kingdom Metazoa; phylum Arthropoda; class Arachnida; order Araneae; family Salticidae; genus Maratus; species Maratus michaelseni. The sequence continues at coordinate 149,443,814 of OZ007598.1, read as the reverse complement.
CGCCTTATCACAATGAACCTATATGCAAAATTTGAAGCAAATTGTATAATTCAGCATGAAAAATCAATTTATCCAAATTACGGGGGATTGGATTACGTTCCCCCCCTTTATATTTAACCAATGAACCCCTAAAACTGATCCGGGGAAGCGCCTTATCACATCGAACCTATATATAAAAATTGAAACAAATCTGATAATTCTGAATAAAAAAGTCATTTATCTAAAGTAAGGGGGGGGATTAATCACCGCCCCCCTCTTTATACTTAACCAATTAACAACCAAAACTAATGAAGGAAGCACCTTATCACAATGAAGCTAACACATGGGCTGATAAGTTCCCGGTCTAATAAAGAAAACACAACTTTTTAACAAAACATTATGACTTTATAACTTTAATAAATAACATAACTTTAATAATAAATAATAATAATTTAATAATAATAATTTAATAAATAAATAAATAATAATAATAATTAAATAAATAAATAATAATAATAGTTTAATAATAAATAACATAATTTTATAACGAAAAAGCTCCAAACAGTGTTCTAAATCATTGACTCATTGTTGTTTTTGGTCAAAAGTCAACACGCGCGGCAGCCACTTTGACAACAGCTTTTTCATAGACAAATACTCATTCAAAATAAAACCTACACGTTTCTTGGATATCTTCAGAGTCTGAGCTATCGCCTGCAACTTCACTTTACGGTTCCCCAAAACGATTTTTTGGACTATTTTTATGTTTTCCGGAGTAACCACCTCTTTTGCGTGGTGCATCACTGGTGTCCGTACGACCACGTTTAAATTCAGCAAACCAGTCAATAATGGTTGATTTACCTGGTGCAGTGTCCGGATAATGCTTATCAAGCCAAGCTTTTGTTTGAACGGTGTTTTTTCCCATCAAAATACAATTCTTGAAATTCTTGTTTATCCATTTTTTTGTTTATCAACAAAGTTGTTCAAATAAAACCACTCTAACGTTTTATCCACACGGCGAATCATCATGACATCTTTTATGCTACCTTTTAAAGGTTAGTATTTACTAAAAAAAAAGCATCGGTTCGGCAATTGCAACGCCATCTGTGTGCCAGACCGGGAACTTATCAGCCCATGTGTTATATACAAAATTTGAAGGAAATTGGGTAATTTTGCATGAAAAACCCATTTGTTTAATTTAGGGGGATTAGCCCTTGTCCCGCCTATATATTTAACCATTGAACCCCCAAAACTGATCAGGGAAGCGTCTTATCAGAAACAATCCATATACAAAATTTTAAGCAAATCGGATAATTCTGCATGAAAGACCCATTTATGTAAATTAAAGGGGGGAGGATTAATCACCGTTCACCTCTTTATACTTTACCATTGAACTCCCAAAACTAATCAGGGAAACGACTTATCACAATGAACTTATGTACAAAATATGAAGCAAATTGGGTAATTTTGCATGTAAAACCCACTTATTTAATTTAGGGGGACTAGCCCCTGTTCTCCCTTTATATTTAACCATTGCACCCCCAAAACTGATCAGGGAAGCGCCTTATCAGAAACAACCTAATACAAAATTTTAAGCAAATCGGATAATTCTGCATGAAAAACCCATTACATAAATTAAGGGGGGATTAGTCCCATTTCGCTCCCTTTATACTTTACCATTGAACCCCCAAAACTAATCAAGGAAGCACCTTATCAGAATGAACCTTTTATAAAAAAATTTGAAACAATTGGATAATTCTGCTTTAAAAAATCATTTTTCTCAATTGAGAGAGGGGGGGGAAATAGTCCCTGTTCTCCCCTTTATACTTCACCAATGTACCTACATACAAAATTTGAAGCAAGTTAGATAATTCTGCATGAAAAACCCATTTGTCTAAATTAAGAGTAGGATTGGCCCCCCCTCGTTTATACTTTATCATTGAACTCCCAAAACTAATCAGGGAAGCGACTTATCACGATGAACTTATGTACAAAATACGAAGAAAATTGGGTAATTTTGCATGAAAAAACCATTTCTTTATTTTAGAGGGGGGGGGGATTAGCCCCTGTTCCCAACCATTGAACCCCCAAAACTGATCCGGGGAAGCGCCTTATCACAATGAACCTATATACAAAATTTGAAGCAAATCGGATAATTCTGCATAAAAAACTTATTTATCTAAATTAAGGGGGAGGAATAATCACCGTTCCCCTCTTTATACTTAACCAATGAACCCCCAAAACTAATAAAGGAAGCGCCTTATCACAATGTAGCTCTATAAAAAATATGACGAAAATTCGGAAATTTTGCATGAAAAACCCATTTATTTAATTTAGGGGAGATTTGCCCCTGTTCCTCTTTTATATTTTACCATTGAACCCCCAAAACTGATCAGGGAAGCGCCTTATCGGAATGAACCTATACACAAAATTTGAAACAAATCGGATATTTCTGCATGAAAAACACATTATCTAAAATTAAGGGGGGAGGGGGATTTGCCCCCAGTTCCCTCCTGTAAACTTAACAAATGAACCCCCAAAACTGATCAGGGTAGCGCCTTATCAGAATGAACCTATATAGAATATTTGAAACAAATCGGATAATTCTGCATGAAAAACCCATTATCTAAATTAAGGGGGGATTAGCCCCCCAGTTCCACCCTGTATACTTAACCAATGAACCCCCAAAGATAATCAGGGAAGCGCCTTATCAGAATGAACCTATATACAATATTTGAAACAAATCGGATAATTCTGCATGAAAAACCCATTTACCTAAATTAAGGGGGTGGGGGGGATTAATGACCGTTGCCCTCTTTATACTTAACCAATGAACCCCCAAAACTAATGAAGGAAACGCCTTATCACAATGAAACTATATACAAAATTTGAAGCAAATTGTGTAATTCTGCATGAAAACCCCATTTATTTAATTTAGGGAGGGGATTCGCCCCTGTTACCCCTTTATATTTAACCATTGAACCCCCAAAGCTGATCAGAGAAGCGCCTTATTGGAATGAACCTATATACAAAATTTGAAACAAATCGGATATTTCTGCATGAAAAACACATTATCTAAATTAAAGGGGGGGATTAGCCCCCAGTTCCCTCATATAAACTTAACAAATGAACCCCCAAAACTGATCAGGGAAGCGCCTTATCAGAATGAACCTATGTATAAAATTTGAAACAAAACGGATAATTCTGCATGAAAAACCCATTTATATAAATTAAGTGGGGATCAGCCCCCGTTCCCCGTCCCCCTTTTATACTTAGCAATTTAACCTCCAAAACTAATCAAGGAATCGGATTATCAGAATGAACATATATATAAAATTTGAAAATTTAAAATAGGATAATTCTGCATGAAAAACCTATTTATGTAAATTAAGCGGGGGGGCTTTGATAACCTGTGAGCTAAAAAAAAATCTATTACAATGATATTTCGGGTTCTGTGAACTCCAAAAATAGCAGAATTTTCAGAACATTTATGATTTATATGTTGACATTATGACTCATTTGAACATTTTTTTATTTCTTGAAATTTGCACAGTATTAACACGTGCATTTAAATACATGACAAGATTTAGTTAAAGGAAAGCACAAATATGAAATAAAATCAAATTAGATATATATATATATATATTTTTTTTTTTTTTGTTAGAAACCCACATACAAGATAATTTTTATATAAATTATGATGAAAAACAATACAGAAATGTAACAAAAGCTATTACAGGTTTTCTTTTTCTTTCTTTTTTTTTTATTTTTAAATGAAGAATTGAAGCTTTATATTTTTAAAATAAATCCCCCCCCCCCGCACCTCTACTGACAAAAATTCCCTGTTTGCTTTTTTTATTCTGTTTATTTTAAATTATTAGAAAATATTAAAAGTCATTTTTTATTTTCAAAATAATGTGAGAAAAATAAAATTTAATCAATTAAATTTGAATATACAGGGTGGGGCAGTTGAAAGCTTCTGTATGCAAGCTTTTACAGCATGAATATAGGTAAAATCAACCTCGAGGTATTAAGCATATTCTACTTTACGTTTTTCACAACTAAAATATTGTCTGATATTAAAAGACTACTGAAATTTATTTTACCATATACCATTATAAATTTCGTTATAGCACCCTGACATACATTTCTCAATTTTTTAATCAACATTATAGAATTTAATGGACATTCCTTTTTAATTGAATTTTAATACACTACAAATAATAAAATGTTAAATTGATTCTATAATAATGTAGTACCTGAAAAAAAAGACAATATATGATTCTGATATGGCATCGAACACAGAAAAATCTCATGAATTTATTTATGTTATTGATATCTTCAGTGTTGAATTCAGGCATTTTTCTCCGAGAGGGATTTCTGTAGCTCCTGGGGGCATATTATAGAGTTCCGAGGGGGGGGGGGGATTGCACTTTTTGACCATTAAATCATAAAATCCGAAATCTTCAGAGGGGGTGGCCATTTCAATGCTCCGGGAGAGAGGAATGTCCCCCCCCCCTCCCCCGGCTATCTCCTGAATTCATCAACACTGGATGCCTTACAGAATTAAACAAATAAACAAGTACCTGAATTTAGAATAAGTTAAAAACTACTTAAAAAGCAGTCTACAAAAATTGAGTTTTCATTAAGATAATATCTAAGTTAGAAATTTCTGGCACATCAAAATATTTTTTTGATTAGGGCTATTTTTCTCATAAAAAATAAACTGAGCGAGAAATAAGATAATATGCATTTTATTTCAGACTACGCAGCTCCTTAAACATGTTATTCGGTTTGATAATCATGCACTGTAAATATATGGACATATCAAATCCCAAATATTAAAAATCACATAAATTTTAGTACTTACCATTGCGAAGTTAGAACTACGTAGAACAATTGTCCAATATTTAACAACATGGCGTACATCTTCTTCATCGAAATTCTCGATTCTGTTCTGTTATCAATCACGTGACGCCACGCCTTTCATACGTCAGCAGAGAGCGAGACTGCGCAGTAAGTCCGGTGAATGCTATTTTCTATCCACTCGGAAACTAATACGATATAAAAAGATTATTTTTATGACTGTAGGAAAACTTTCTGTTGTGATTCGGAAAAAATATTTTATCGGTTGTTTTCCGTATCGTAAAGGAAATTTATCTTTTACGAAACGGAAAAGGGTTGGAAATTTTTTACAGTGATGACGTACAGTATATACATATGTATATATACTAGCTGACCCACCCGGCGTTGCCCGTACAAGTGATAAATTAAACAAACTAAAGTTTGTATGATTTTATATCTTTAACCCGATTTAGTAGTAAATTATTTATATAAAAGTGCTGCGCACGTGAGGAAAATCCTTTATTTCCACTTTCAGCCAATAGGGGGTGCATTCCGATATAAACGAACCTACGACACGTGTTCCCGCCACCTGCGGCACCGTATATTACGCATGCAGTGCACACGTCGCAAAATCTTTTAGCGCCACCTTCCGCCGCCAGGGGGCGCATTCTGTTTCAAACAAACCACCTTCCAAACGAAACTTCGACACGTGTCCCCGCTGCCTCCACCACCGTATAGCAGGCGTGCTGTGCACGCGCTGCAAATCCTTTAGATCCACTTTCCTCCGCCAAGGGGCGCAATTTGTTCTATACGAACATTCAACATGGGTACCCGTTGTATCAAAGGAATGAACCAATTCCCGTCAAAATCGGGCTCATAGAACTCGAGAAAATGATGAAAGGTGGAACTAAAACCTGTAACGCGATCGAAAACCAAGTCAAATCCTCCAAACCCCGCTGTCATCGGGCCCATAAAACCCGAGATAAGAATGCAAGTGCTCAACAAATTATTTACTTTGATTGTTGTTATACATCAAGTAAATACGGGTTGTGTATTTTTATTAGGAACATAAATTTAATTTTTACGAAAATCGTCAATTGGAATTTTTGTTGTTCTTTATATATAACATTTATAAAACGCTACGGGAGAAGCTAAAAATGCTAAATTTCTTGAATGGAATTTGTTTTGTGTAAATCGGAGCAAGGCGTTAACCCCTTCCCTCCTCATACCCGCAAATATGACGAATAATTTGTTCTAGAAAACCACCATCGACTACATTAACGCGATCATTAAAAAAAGAATTAAATTTTTCTGATAATTAGAACAGGACATAACGAAGACGCTACGTAAAATAGCCGCCAGATGGCACACCTTCCCATCCTCAAATTGAAAACTATATCTTAATTTTTATTCGTTAGTAAAAATTGGCAATTATTTCCTTTCATTTTCTCAAACTAAATGGAGGGGATCGGCCAGAGAAATAAATCTCTTTGTAGTTCAATTTTTAATGAAAGCCGATCACTATCTGAAGATTTCTCTCTTTTTTTTTTTTTTTTTTTTTTTTTTTTACTTGCGCCGTTAAATTTTTGGTAGTTTTTTGCAAAAATTAAGAAAAATTACCAGCCGAATTTTTCAAAAATTGCATTGTCGGATACAGAAAATTCTTTTACATATGCTCATAAATTTTCAAATCGATATCTTAATTAGTTTTCTTAAAATTCGTTAATTAGTAAAATAATTTTGAATTCGTTCATTTCCGCTTGCAAATCCAGGACAGGAGTTCTTTTCTTTAGCCATTTTGATAAAAAAGATGGCATTTTCGATGCGATGTTTAATGAGATTCTAATTAATATCTTGGGTAATTTTCAAAATATTAAAATTCAGAGTCGCAGGTGCATCAGGTCAGGCCTTGGACTACCTAAATCTAAATTTTTAGAATTCTAGGTACGCTAGATTTTGCTAGCCATCGCCAACAGACACACACACACGGAGAGAAACTTTTTTTATTAATATACTAGCTAACCCACCCGGCGTTGCCCGGGCTCGAGATAATTACAATCTCAGAGAAAGGCATTAACCCCCTCCCTCCCCATACCCGCAAATATAATGATTACTTTGTTCAAGAGAACCACTGTCACGTACATTAACGCGATCATTAAAAAAAGAATTATATTTTTCTGATAATTAGAACATAACGAAGACGCTACGCTAAAATAGCCGGCAGATGTCACCCCTTCCCGACCTCAATTTCAAATCTATATCTTAATTAGTTACCTAAATATTTATTCATTAGTAAAATTTGGCAATTATTTCCTTTCATTTTCGCAAACTAAATGAGAGGGATCGGCCAGAGAAACAGATCTCTTTGTAGTTCAGTTTTTAATGAAAGCCGATCCCTGTCTGAAAATTTCTCGGATCGTTTTCAATAGCGTCGGCAGATTTTTGGCAGTTTTTTGTGTAAATTAAAAAAATTACCAACCAAATTTTTCAAAAATCACATAGTCAGATACAGAATATTTTTTTACATAGGCTCAGAAGTTTTTAATTTGATATCTCAATTAGTTTTCTTAAAAATCGCTAATTAGTTAAATAATTTCGAATTCATTCATTTCCGGTTGTAAATCCTATGCGCCTGTCCGTTTCTTTCGCCATTTTGATTTAAAAGATGATATTTTAGAAGCGATGGTTAATGAGAATCTAATTAATATCTAGGCTAATTATCAAAATATTAAAATTCTGAGGCTCAGGTGCGCATGGCCAGACCTTGGACTATCTACACCTAAATTTCTAACCTTCTAGGTGGGCTAGATTTTTCTTGCCATCGCCAAAAGACAGACACACACACACACACACAGAGTGAAACTTTCTTTTATTAGTATAGACTAGCTAACCCGCCCGGCGTTGCTCGGGCCCGAGATAATAACAATCTATTCTAAACGAATATGACTGAAATCTGTAAAGCTATCGAAATCAAGTCGAATGAGGCAAACCCTGTCGTAATCGGGCTCGTAGAACCCGAGATCGGAAAGCGCACATTGGCAGTCGAAAGTGCAACTAAAACATTTAATGCTACAGATATAAAGTCGAATGAGCCAAACCCCATCATAATGGGGCCCATAGAACCAAAGATACTCCTGTAGTTCCAACTTCCACCGCCAGGGTGCGCAATCTGTTCTTGAAGAGGCCTTTTCAGAACCAAATTTCCTAGTAAAATTGAAATATAACCAAGATAAACATTGCCAAAATAACGGAAATCGCGAAAGTGGGTTACGTAAACGATCGGTTTCCAAAGGGTTAATGTAGATATTTTTAAAAACTCAACAGTTCGTTTTGAAGAAAATGAACATGTCTATGATCAGGAGTTTACTGTTTGTCCGTATTCACATTTCCCAAGTCGTTGCCGATATTTAAACATGGGCTGAAAAACGAAAATCGCGTGAGTGAGGTTTGGAAATAATTTTTTTTCGGAGGGTTAAAATTAAAATTTTTCAAAACGGTTACCAGATTTTAAAAGACAAATGGATGTAGATTAGGTGCGGTGTTTTTAGTTTTTTTTGTATCTTGTTTATAAACGCCGATTCGTATTTTTAAAGATAGGAGAAATCGTTAAAAATGCGGAATTGACTTACGGTAAAAAAGCGTTTTCGAAAGGGATAACGTGATTTTTTTTACTAAAAGTTAAACTTTAACTAAAGGTTTCTGTCTAAACCTCATCAAAGGCGCCAAGTTCTTACTAATCTTCCGTAATAAGTGGATTAATTTAACCCAGTTTAACAACGTTTCGAACCAGAAAACTTATTTGATGAATCTTTATTTAGTTAACTTCTGACTTCTACATAGAATATATTTAATTTCATTTCTTAAAAAAAAATTCTGGTGCGAAGCGTATTAAACCTGGGTTAAATTAACCTACATATTACGGAAGATTAGTGAGAGCTTGGCACCTCTGCCTCATAGAACGAGATGTCTTCAGGTGCGTTTGTTTTTTGTTTGTTTATTATAGAGAGCCGATGCCAGACTTTATATATCTCAGAAAATCGTAATTCGCAAAAGTGAATTCTGCGCGCGAATGTTTTTCGAAGGATTAATATTCTAATTTTTTAAGAACAAATACAGATATAACAATAAAATAAATTATAACACCTTTTAATAATATATTTCTTTTAAATGCTAAAAGGTGTAAATTTGTATTTAATAGGTGTTAATTTGTATTATGTTGTTAATTTACACCTTTTGGCATTTAAAAGAAATATAAACAAATACAGATGTCGAAATGGGAATAAATGTAGATATTGTTTGGTATTTTTAATTTTTTGTACCTTGCTCTGAACCTCCGATGCAAATTTTTAAAAATCGTCGAAATCGTAAAAATCGCGAAACGGCATACAGAAAATATATACTTTTAGGAAAGGGTTAACTTTCGTATTTTTTAAAACCAAAGGTGGCTTTGAAAACTGAAAAGTCAGCTCTTTAATTTGGTGACCTTATTTTTTTGTATCGCTTGTAGATCAGTGGATGCAAGGCTCGGAAAACGGGAGAAAATAAAAAACATGAATTCGATGTTTCTTGATTATTTTTTGAAAGGGTTAAATGTGAAATTTTTTCGAACCAACCGGATCGTTCAATACGTAAAAGTACGTTCTTTGAAAATATGTAGACGGTTTTTCCGTATTTCCAGCCGTTCGCCCATGGCGAATTGAGAAAAATTTAAAAAGAAACGAGTTCACTCGTGCTTTGTTTCTTCTATTAACGAAGGTATGGATAAAAGACTTCTGAGCATACGCGCGCGGATTTCGGAAGAGTGATTTTTTATTTGTGATCTTTGATCAGTTCTTAATTAATAACTACTCTAATTTTCAAAACATTAAAATTCTGAGGCTCAGGTGCACCAGGAGAGGGTTTGGGCTACCTAAATCTAAATTTTCAGCTTCTAGGTGGGCTAGATTTTCCTAGCCATCGCCGACAGACAGACACACACAGAGAGCGAAACTTTTTTTTAGTAGTATAGATATATATATATAATACATTAAATAAGTTCTTGCATCAAATCTAACGTAACCAAATCTCCTATTTAAAGATAGGTAATTATAAAGTGTATACAGAATACAATTAAATTAATATATAATTAACAAGTACAAATATACACACACACGCACACATATATATATATAACGAGAGGGAGAGAGAGAGAGCTAGCTCTGCTTCTCTGTTAGCTGATATTTGTTCACCATATCGATAATGGCAGAACACAAGAGAAACTACAAAAATTCGTTTTATTTTTTTTCTTATAGAAATATTTTGTATCAAAATGGTATAATGTATTTGTATTTTTTTTTTCTTCTTCTTTTTCAGGATTTACTTCACATAATGACAGAAAAAACGGAGAACAGCAAAATATCTTTATCTGAATTGCCAAATAAAGTTGTTTCTTCTGTCGTCTATAAGTTACAAGTACCCAATTTTCTTACTTTGCCAGAGTATGATAACACTTCCTTTAAACTGGATAGTCCATCTTTTGAATCCGCTGATGCAAAATGGTGTTTTCGGTTTTCGTCGGCTGAACAGAGAGAAGGCGGCATTAAAAGAGTTGAAGTATATTTAGTAAGGTTGAATTCCGAAGTATCAGTGCACCGTATTTTCTACTGCATTTTGGTAGATGGTGGTTGTAATGGAGAATCTGACGACGGTGATGAGCCTGTAAATGACGAAACCGATGATGATGATGATTATGATGCCTTCTCTGATATGATTAGTTTTGAAAAAGATAAACAAAAAAAAATCAGATGTTTCGAAAGTTCAGATGTTTCAAACTCTTTCGATGAGTTTGACAGTCTGAATATCATTATTCATCTAATCTATGTCAGTTATACATTAAGTGCCTACCAGATGGCATTAAGGATTGATAGAGGTAAGCAAACATTTAGCATTCTAATTTTATTTGCTCAGAATTATTTGTAACAATGTGTGGGACATTTTACTTTCTTAACACGTAGTGTAAGAGAAGTATTCTAATCACCCCGGTAGCAGAAAGTGCGAGACGTGCGACGTGTGTCTAGCAGAAAGTGCGAGACGTGCGACGTGTGTCGCAGATTTATTTTAGACCTTGCAGATAAATTTACCAACTTATAAAAAAAAAAAAAAATCTGAAAAATTCTGAAAAATTGAGTTGGGACGCAAACAAATTGTTCTTTCGCCGTTCCATCCGCTTTTACACGCGTAAATTCTTCGAAGAATCGCGAAATAAACGCGAAACGGCGAAAAAAATTTCGTAAAGATAGAGAAAGAAAACGGCAAATTTTGTCGAAGAATCCGAAAAAACAGCAAATTTCGTTGAAGGATTGTGAAAAAATGGCAAATTTCGTCGAAGAATCGTGAAGAAAACGCGAATTTCGGCCAAAGGCCGGGGAAAGAACGCGAAATTCATTAAAGAATTGCGGAAAATGGCTATTTTGGCTTACAGATCGAGAAAAAAACGCATATTTCGTCAAAGGGTCGTGGAAAAGAATTCCGCCAAAGCGTCGTGGAAAAACTTGAATTTCGTCAAAAGGCCGTCACAAATATGAGTTTCATCGAAGGATCGCGGAAAAACGGCCAATTTCGTTGAAGAATCCGAAGAAATGGCAAATTTCGTCGAAGGATCAGTAAAAACGACGAATTCTGTCGAACGATCGTGAAAAAACGGCAAATTTCGTCGAAGGATTTTGAAAAAAACGGAAAATTTTGTCGAAGGATCTCGAAAAAACGGTAAATTTTGTCGAAGGATCTTGAAAAAAAAAAACGGCGAATTTCGTCGAAGGTTTTTGAAAAAAAAACCGGCGAATTTCGTCGAAAGTTTTTGAAAAAAACGGCGAATTTCGTCGAAAGATCACGGAAAAAACGCGAAATTCATCAAAGGATCTCTCGGAAAATGGCTAATTTCGTTGTCAGATCGCGAAAAAAATTCAAATTTCGTCAAAGGGCCGCTGAAAAACGTGAATTTCGTCAAAAGACCATCAAGGGGGGTTGCGTGAAGGCTTGAAAGTTCATCTTTTTTTTTTTGGTGAGCTTGTATCATATCTGTATTATGTTATGCATATTATTCAATGAAATTAGATTTTCTTCCAGTGTATCTAAAAAATTACTCTCTTTCAGATTTTTTTTTTTTTTCATTATTTATTTTGTTTTTCAAGGTGTCACCCAACATTTCTGCACAATTTAGCAAAAATATTGTATCAAATGTTATTTAAAAAATTATGAATAATTTTGAATGTCTACCTTGTTTAAAACTGTAATGTCATAAAAATATGGCACATAAAAAAAAAAAAAAAAGTGATTTGAACTGATTTTCTTTCTGCATTTGTATATAGAGGTTTTCAGAGTAATTTTTACAGTTCATTTTAATTTATGTTTTAAATTGTTGGTTTGATTTAATAAGAAAGATATTATGTTAGGCATATTATTCAATGAAATTAGATTTTTTTTTCCTGTGTATGTAAAAAATTATTCTCATTCAGATTTTTTTTTCATAATATTTATTTAGTTTTTCAAGGTGTCATTGCTATAGAATTATGACCTATATAATATAGTTATATTTTTCTAACATTAATCAGTAAGAACCATATTTTTTTAACACACTTATAATGTATATAAGAAAATTGCAGCACGCGATTTCTGCAGACAATTTTCTTCCCACTAAATTGCTGTCGCAGACACAACCATAACTTTCTGCTACTGGGCTAATCACAGTTTGTGTATATGTGCGTAAGGGAACACGATAACACACAAACGATACTTTCGATTGAGCTTCCATTTTTTGAATATGTTAAAGACCACTGTTTCAAGCACTGTGTAGTTTTTCGTAAATATTAACCGACGGATTATGCATTGTATCAATTTTCAGACGTATTCTATAGGAAAATCACCTAGTAAATGTGACAGAGTATAAGTGATAAATATTGCGACGATGTCATCAAGCATTAGTGGCGCGGAAGTAACATTTCTAGTTCCACAATTGGATCTCTAGTTTTCGAATCCAGCCGATTCCATTGAGTCAGAAATTTAATTTTTTTTTAATATATTTTTTTAACTTATCATACTGTGCGTACATTTTTCCAAATTGATATGATATGGAATATTGTTATTATTGTATATTATTCTGTTTTATACACTATTTAGGTTAGTGATGGGCGACATCGATCTTTTTAATCGATTTAATCGATACTATGGCCAGATCGATTTAATCGATGTTATCAAATTTATATCGATGTCGATCTTTTTAATCAATACTATGGCCAGATCGATTTTATCAATTTTTATATCGATGTTTCTACGAATATTATCGTTCGTTTATTTTCTTTCAAATCGTCACTGCAGATCGATCTTATCACCATCAGAGAATAGTGTCTAACGGAAATCTAACACATTATAGATCGATCTCTATAGCACTAAATTCCATGTTCTCTCACTTTGATTATTTTAGCGGCAGAGATGAACCGCTGTTGCTTTCAAATTTCGTATAAGTAAGGGATTCGCGTCACATTTCGGGTGGGGGGTGGGGGGGGGGAGGAGAAGGCGTAACCCTCGAGACACAAGGCCGTGATACTCCCTGAAAGAGAAAGGGGGTAGGCAATGTACCCGTCCAATGTCCAGCAAGAGGAGACGCTATTTTTTTCTCCTTCTCCCTTTTCACTAGAATTTATTTCTTTGAAACTGTTGGAAACTATATATATATCAATGTAAAACGCATACATGGAACTATTATTTTACTAATAATAAAATATTATAGTATTATATAGTATATAGTATACTATATTATATTACTATCATCGTTTAACTTCATTAATATCTGAAAAAAAAAAAAAAAAAAACACCATTTTCAACTTTGTTTGCTTACGACTCAGAGGAATGATATAAATTATTAAAATATGTCTAAAAAAATATGTTATCTAGTTACATTTGTATATAAAACTACACCAATATAGAAATAAAAACTAGACTTTATTTCCTGAAATTTTAAAATAAAAATATATAAATGAATGTTAAAAAAAAAATAAAATAAAAAATACATGAAAGTCTTATTATTATTATTATTATCATTTTATTTGCTTCATTAATATCTAAAAATTCTTAAATTTCTAATTTTCTTGCTTAAAACTCAAAATGATGAAATAATCACCAGAATTTATTTCTTTGAAATGTTGAAAAAAAAAAATGTAAAAAGTATACATGGAATTATTTTATTTTTTACTTACTTTATTAATGTCTGAAAAAAGGAAACTTTAACTTTCACTTTATTTACATAAGGTTCAATGAAATGATATAAAGCACAAATATTGTTATGCATATATATATATATATATATTATTATTTAGAGAATTTGTATATGAATAAATGTAAAAAGCACAAATGGAATTATTATTTTATTATTATTGTTTAACTTCTTTCATCAATAATCTGAAAAAAAAAATGTCTATTTCTATTTTGATTGCTTATGATTCAAAGGAATGATATAAATCATTAAAAATTACTTGATGTAAAAAAGAATATATGAAATTATTATTTTATTTTTATCATTATGTATAATATATTATTTGTATATAAAAAACATTATGATAGAAATAAACACTATAATTTATTTATTTCAAATTTTGGAAAATATGTATATATAAATGAATGTTAAAAACATACATGGAATTATTTAATTATTATAATTTTACTTGCTTCATTAACATCTGGAAATAAAAAATTCAATTTATACTTTGCTTGCTTAAGGTTCAAAGAAATGATATAAAATATTTTAAAAATACTTCAAAATCTATAATACAGTTATTTAAAACTTATCATTATTCCAACAATTACAAGAAGTTATCTCTTTAAAATTTGGAGAAAGTATTTATAAAAGTATGTTAAAAACACAGGAAATTATTTCAATATTACTTTTACTTGCTCAACTAATATCTGGAAAATAAATCTTTTTATTTATTCTTTGTTTGTATAAAATTTTAACCATTGATGGAAAAATGAATAAACTAAAAAGCATACATATATATGTGAGTCTGCTGTTAATTCATTTACTGTACTAATGCTTAATGAATATTCTGAAATTTTTTTCATTTATTTTCTTGAGACTAAAATTTGTACTTTTTTTAAAAACATAAATATGAAATTTTTTATTATAAAATATCATAAACTAAAAGAATTACAGCCGTGTTTTAAAAGTATCGATAATAAACTACCATTGAAACTAATTAATTGGATATATTAAGTACACATAAATTAGCATACGAGAATATAGAAGATACTTATTATTATTACTGTGTGCTTTTTATAAGCTATTTTCATATAAAAGTTTACTTTTGTTTAGTTTTTGAGAGAAATATTCGAGTCTTTCTGTAGGATAGTCCCTATCTTACGTCTGCTCATAGGACGGAAACGTGCGCCATGTTTATTTACTGTCACGGCCTTGTGTCTCGAGGGTTACGGAGAAGGGCGCGAACAAAATTAGGAAATATAATAAGCCGATTTGTTTGAAAGTTTAAGATATTTTATAACACATAACATAAATTTTAGCAATTAGCTAGCGTCAAAAATTATGGGGAGCGGGCGGGGGGGGGAGGGCGTTTTGACCTTTCGGGAGGAGAGGGAGGGGCGCGAACACAATTAGGAAATACAATAAGGCGATCTGTTTGAAACTTTACGATATTTTATAACACATAAAATAAATAAATTTAAAAAATGAGGCTGCGTCGAAAATTATGGGGAGGGGGGAGCGCGTTTTGCCCACACGGGAGGGGCACTTTTCTAAATTTTGCCGACACCCCTCTTGTGATATATCGTTGGGAAGGTCTGTGGCCACTTAATCATATAATACATCTGAGGGGTCAATCCCCCCACCTTCCCTCCACAAGGGGGGGGCACTTTTCTAAATTTTGCCGATACCCCTCATGTGATGTGTCGTTGAAAAGGTCTATGACCGCTTAATCATATTATGCATCTCCGGTGTCCATTCCCCCACTTTGCCCCCACAAGGGGGTTAATTTTCTGAATTTTGCACACAGCCGTCATGTGATATATTGTTGGAAAAGTCTGTGACCACTTAATCATATTATTCATCTCCGGTATCCATCCCCCCACAAGGGGGGTACTTTTGCACTGAATTTTGCACACAACCCTCATGTGATATATCGTTGGAAAGGTCTGTGAACGTTTAATCACGCTTTTTCATACTATGACCGGTATACGGTGCCGACTTGACATCTATAGCCTTAACGATTTCAGTGTCCAAAATTCGTGTAGAACAGATTGCGCCACCTGTGGTGGAGCGTGGAACTAATGGATATTGCAGCGCGTGCGCAGCACGACTGCTATACGGTGCCGGAGGCAGCGGGGTTCCGTGTTGGAGGCTTGTTCAGTTAGAGTTTTATACTATTCGGTGTGCAAATAAAGGAATTATCCGGTGCCGAAGGCAGCGGGGACCGAAATCACCCACTCGTGGACAGCCACCCGTGAGGTATCGGAACAATAAGTCCACGAGGGGAAAAATAAACGCTACCCGACACCGATAGCACCCATCCGTTCCAACCCCCACCGCAGGAGGCGCCTGTTTATTAGATTTGAAACAATGAATATAATTACATAACAATAATAAAATATAAAAGGTAAAAAATAACAATTTTTTGCAAATTGAAAGTTAAATATAAAATATTTTCGAAGTACTATAAGTTCATGATGTCCTAAATTTATGGTATTTTAGTTCAGAAAGTCAATGGTCAGTTCAGTCAATTTTTTTTAAAATTCTTTCGTAATGAAAGAGAAATTTTTATTGAGAATATTATAATTCTCTTTTAACTTTTGAGAGTTTGAAGGATTGAAAATGATATTACGAAGGTTATATCTGAGAGTTTCGTTCTTATCAAAAGGGAAGTGATGGATCATAAGAGGGCAGCATCCGAATATGTAGTGAACTGCATCTCCTTCTGCTTTATCGCATGGACATCTAGGTGAGGCTCTTTTTCTTATTTTATGTAAGTATTGTGGGAAACTGCCATGGTTACTCAGATAATACGGCAGTGTTGGCTGTTTGCAGAGATAATTTGGATCCACTTTATTTATAATTTTATAGGTATCTCTGCCCTTATTACATGAGTCCCAAATGGCTTGCCAGTCAGAGATGGTTTTCTTTTTAAAATACAACTAGATGGAACCCGTCAAAATTTGACGGCAAACAACTTGATAGTACCATAAAAATAAAATTTATAGTTGCTTTAACTTGACAAATTTCATAGTGGGGAGGATAATATGATTAAGTGGTCACAGACCTTTCCAATGATATATAACATGAGGGTTGTGTGCAAAATTTAGAAAGTACCCCTTGTGGGGGGGGGGCAAAGTGGGGAGATGGGCATCGGAGATGCATAATATGATATAAGTGGTCACAGGCCTTTCCAATGATATATAACATGAGGGTTGTGTGCAAAATTTATAAAGTACCCTTTGGGGGGGTGGGGGGGGCAAAGTGGGGAGATGGACATCAGAGATGCATAATACGATTAAGCAGTCACAGACCTTTCCAATGATATATAACATGAGGGTTGTGTGCAAAATTTATAAAGTACCCTTTGGGGGGGGGGGGGGTGCAAAGTGGGGAGATGGACATCGGAGAGGCATAATATGATTAAGCAGTCACAGACCTTTCCAACAATATATAACATGAGGGGTGTCAACAAAATTTATAAAAGTGCCTCCCTTAGGGGAAGGGGGGGTGGCGGGATGAACCCCAGAGATGCATAACATGAATAAGCGGTCAAAGACTTTTCCAGCGATATATCAATTTAAAAACCACTTGGGGGGGGGATAGACCCGAGATGCATAATATGATTAAGCAGTCACAGACCTTTCCAATGATATATAACATGAGGGTTGTGTGCAAAATTTATAAAGTACCCTTTGGGGGGGGAGGGGGGGTGGCGGGATTGACCCCGGAGATGCATAACATGAATAAGCGGTCAAAGACTTTTCCAGCGATATATCACATGAGAGGTGTCAACAAAATTTATAAAAGTGCCTTCCTTAGGGGGGGGGTGGCGGGATGGACCCCGGAGATGCATAACATGAATAAGCGGTCAAAGACTTTTCCAGCGATATATCACATGAGAGGTGTATGCAAAATTTAGAAAAGTGTCCCACTTGGGGGGATAGACCCGAGATGCATAACATGAAAAAGAGGTCACAGGCGTTCCAACTTGCAACTTTTTCTCGAAGGCATTTGACAATATTAAATTTTTTTTTACCCAAGACAATTTAACGATATTCTTAATTTTTTTGCGTAATTCGTCAAACGTTCATGGAAAAAATCATGAAATTCGCTAATCAATAGTTGATAAATTATAAAATTCAACAATCGATAGCAGTAAAATTGGTCAATCGATAATGGAAAAATCACAAAATTCATCAAATGGTTCACGTAAAAAAAATTGTCCTGCACACTGATGATATGATCAAAAGGGTTTTGAAGTATAGGACAAAATTAGCACTTGCCAAACAGCGAGTAATGCTGAAAATTTGGCAATGGACTTTATTGCCACCACTGGTCAAACATAATAGTCACACTCACCAATTGCGATGATTGAATGGAAAAAGATTTTTTTCTCCGCTGTCGCTCGACAAATTTCGAAACCATTTGGCGAATTTCACGATTTTTTCTCCGAAATTGATGGATTATGATTTTTTTTCTCGAAGCCATTTGACGATATTCGAAAACTTTTTTCCCCGAAACCAGTTGATGAATTTTGCGATTTTTCCACTGCCGATTAATGAATTTTGCGATTTTTCCGCTATCGATTGACGAATTTATCAACTATCGATTAATGAATTTCATGATTTTATCCATGAACGAACAAATTGCGCACTTTCTTTCCGCTAATGTTTGACACATTTCGCCCTTTACAATTCAGCACATTTTCTTCAAGTTGAACGTTGTTTCTTTCCAGAAATGTCAAGAATGAAACAATGATTCTTTAGGATGAATTTTCTTCGTTCGATGCACCATGGAAGAATGTGTGCAATGCAGCAACGGGCGTCACAGACTTTTTAGGGCACCTGCAGACTAAAAACATCTAACCAATCTTCGTCACAGATTTCGTCAAATGATTGAGGAAAAAACACTAAATTCATCAAAGGATCATGGGGAAACATGACTTTCGTTAAAAGACATCAGAAAAAACATTAATTATGCAAAAGGATCGTGAAAGATAAGCAAATTTTGTCAAAGAATCGCAAAAAAGGAAAGTTTACCAAAAGGTCACGCTTTTTTACTAAATTTCGTCTAAAAATTGCGGAATAAAATGTATTTTATCAAAGAATCGCTGGAAAATGCGAATTTCGTTAAGGATCACGAGAAAAATGCGAAATTCTTCAAAGGATCGCTGAAAAAACATGAATTTCGTCAAAGAATTGCTGAAAAAACATGAATCTCGCCCAATAATAGAAAAATCATGGTTCATAATCATTATATCTAGTAGTATATGTAAATACAGTTTGTGATATAAGACAAAATTAACACTCACCAATCGGCGAGTAATACTGAAAATTGGTAATTGATGTTATTGCCAGTACTGGCCAAACTTAATAGTCACACTCGCCAATTGCGATGATTGAATGTAAAACGAAATTTTTTTCCCGCTGTCACTCAAAGAATTTTTAAACCATTTGGTGAAGTTTTTCCCGAAACCATTTTGTGAATTTCCCGATTTTTTCTTCAAAATCATTTTTCAACAATATTCGACCCAATACGCATGCGTCAAAAAAATCGCCGGCCAATGAGGTGAGAGTCTATTACTGTCTCTATTAACGTGTTTGGGATCATCTCCTGTTTTTTTTTTTTCTTGCACATTGCATTAAACCTAGGAAGGTATTTATATAGAACTCACTGTGGAGTGTTTAGAAGGTATTTATTTTATTTATTATAATTTGTATGAATACTTAGGTGTCCATTTCAGATTTACTGTTTAAAAATGAATTTAGGCTCATTTAACATTCGCGAAATCAATCCCGATGGAAATTGTGTTTTTAGATCTCTATCATTTTGTATATATAGTACAGAAAATAATTATTCAAACGTACGTAAAAATATCGTAGAACACGCAATACAAAATTGGACCACTTATAGTCCGTTTATTATCGGGGATGAATCTTATGGTGTTCCGATTGCTAATGAAAACGATTATGTAAATATATGGTTCTTCATAGAAGTATGTGCTTCTTCACACTTCAATAGAAGCATTGTTTAAATTAATATAATTCTACAAATATGATGCGGTTTTAAAATATTGAGTAATGATTAATATAGTCAAGGAATCTACTCATATACGTAATTAAGTTTTGGTACTTCTCTATTATCTCATCGACCACTTTTCATAACAAAAAACTATCGCCAAACTGTAACGCCAAATAAACGGGAGAACGTTGTCATTAATACGCGCAAATGTTGAATTAAAAACCACTTGACGACATAACAAACACGTATAATGCTTCCGACATCAAGTAAATGGGATTGAATTTTTGGCATTTAATCATACATTTTGGCAATAGTATTTTGTTATGAAAAGTGGACGATGGGATAATAGAGAAGTACCTAAGTTTTTTATACCAATTTTGAAAATTTATCTTTTTTTGACATTTAAAAAAAATAACAGAAAAAACATTACAAATTTGCCCATTTGCTCAGCGGTCAAAGGATTAAGAAAATATTAATGATTAGCGGAACTGGTTCTAGCTATGAAGTAATATTATTTTGCTCAAAAACCCCCAGCAAAAAAATAATTACAAAAAATAAGTAATCGTCTTTAAATATACAAAAAACAATGTGGTTAATGGCCAGGATTTTTTTACATATAACATTTTTTATATACAAAATAAAAACCGAAATAACCTCATTCATTTCACCCGATGTCAAAAATAGTTTTTTTTTCCACATTCTTGGGCAAAGCACTAAATCAATAAAATCACCAATTTGTGACAAATTATGAGTTTCATATGAATCGCCCATGAACGGACATGCAAACTGGTAAAAAATGAATGTAATAAATTAAAACATTCAAGATTTGTATACATACAAACAATACAATGTAAATATTAATATTGTTTGTATATATACTTCTTTGTATACATATATTGTTTGTATACATACAAACAAATATAATATAAACATTATTCAAATATTAAGAGTTTGCAACTCAAAACATTCTAAACATTTGTATACATACAAACAATATAATGCATACATACTCTTTACAAATAAAATAGCACACTTATGTAATGACAAAACTTTTAAATCGAATAGAGATAATATATTTCTGTTAAAAAATAATGCTAAAGTTCAGACTTACATATATTATACATTCACATAAAGCTAGTCACATTCCTGCATATTTATTAAATATTTAGTTGCTAAATATAGAAATAATATTTTATAATTTATATTCAGGCGCTCAGATTCGCATTTTTCGAACACATAATAATAAAAATATTACTACCGTGCGTACTGTCTTTTGACATTATATTTACATAATAGTTTTCATTAGCAATCGGAACACCATAAGATTCATACCCGATCATAAACGGAATATAAGTGGTCCAATTTTGTATTACATGTTCTACTATATTTTTATTTACGATTGAATAATTATTTTCTGTACTATATAAACAAAATGATTTGATTTCGCGAACGTTAAATGAACCTAAATTCATGTTACACAGTAAATCCGAAATGGATACCTAAGTGTTCATACAAATTACAATAAATACAACAATAAATACCTTCTAAACACTCCAGAGTTTTTTATATAAATATATTCCTATGTTTAACGCAACGTGGAGGAAGCCATCAAAGATCAAAACAACAGGAGTTGATCTTGATCCCAAATACGTTTGGAGACAGGAATATACCCTCGTCTCATTGGCCGGTCCTTTTTTGACGCATGCGTACTCGGTCGAAATTCGATGGAATATTTGACATTATTAGCAAACTGCTTTAAATAGATGGATTTTGCTATTGAAATGGGGAACAACAGATCTTTTCTTGATTGATATTGGTCTTGAGATGGCTTGCTTTGCTAGGAGATCAGCTCTTTCGTTGCCAGTATCACCCACATGAGATTTAGTCCATGTTATTATAATGGATTTATCAGGAATTTGAAGTAATTGATTGTAAATGTTTTTGATAATGTAGTTTCTAGGAAAAGCAACTTTTAATACTTCCATAGAAGAGTAACTATCTGTAATAATTAGTAGTTTATTGTAGTCGGAGGTAGAGAACCATTTTATTGCTTTATAAATTGCCATTAATTCTGCTTGATATATGTTATTCAGTGGATGATGTCGTATTGCTTCATCATGTATATTATTTCCATCTTTATATATGGTGAAAGCACTGGCTACACCCCCTGGCATGACAGAACCATCTGTGTAGGCTTCCACATCGTATTCTTTTGGATGGATGGATTTTCTATCTTCTATAATTCTGATATTTTGGACTCTGTAGTAATTGAGGAATCGATACGATTTTTCTTTCTGCATTATATTGTTAATGTTTAGCTGTGTGTTATTGATTAACAAATTTCTATTTCCTATTTTCAGTTGGTAGTACTGAAATTCATTCTGTATTTTTATTAGGATTGGTGGAGTTCCTGTAAGAAGATACAGAGCTTCGTGAGAGATAGTCCTATAGGTCCGTATTAAGTTTAATAATGCCAAACGCTGAGTTGAACGTAGTAATTTGCGGCCATCAGTATTCAAGTTTGGATACCAAATTTCGTAAGCATATAGTATTTGGCGTTCTATGACTGTTTGATACCATATTTTCAGGATGTCTGGTTTGATACCTTTATTAAAGAATCGAAATCCTCTAAATCCGTTTACAAAGTTTGCAATCTTTGTTCGAAGGTCTTTCATGTGATCTGTAAAATTGAATTTAGAATCTAACAATACGCCAAGATATTTAATATTTTTTACTACTTTTATTTTTATATTTTCTAATTTAAATCTCGGAAGTCTTCTTTCGAGGAGATTGCTACCGAAAAGCATTGATTGCGTTTTCTGAGTTGATATTTTTAAACCGAGTTCATCACAGATATTCTTAAAATGGACTATTTTGTTGTTGGTTGTAACTTCCAGGTCTATTACGGTAAGGCAGCGGGGACCCGGGTCGTAGGTTCGTTCGGTTAGAGGTTTACACTGTTCGATGTGAAAATTACTGAATGATCTGGTGCGTGCTTAGAACGACCGGTATACGGTGCCGAAGGCAGCGGGGACCCGAACCGGAGTTTCGTTCGGTTCGAGGTTTATCATATTTGAGGTTTTACAAGATTCGAAGCCCCGATGTAAATTAAAGGCCCACTAGCGGGCGACGCCCGCTAGTTAGTTTATTAAGTTTTAGTTTTCAAGTTCGCCCCTGCCCCCAAAAATCATAACTTTCTTAGTTATGCACAGATTTGAACAGGAACTTTTCCGACATTCTTCCCAAGTCATTTGGTTAATAAATAAACATTGGTATTATATCTGCAACTGTTTGTCACCACTATTTATGAACAATAATCAAAATTTTCGGTTTTTCCCCGTTAAAACACACCATCATTGGTTTAGAGCCACTTTACTCAGGATGCTCGTTAGTTAAGTTGTATCTGTCAATATTGTCTCTTTCCACCCCGTCCCCGTTTCTTGCCCCTCCCCCTCGCCCGAAATTAAACTTTTTTAATTATGGTCAGATTTGAACAGGACTTTTTCTGGCATTCTTCCCAAGTCATTTGTTTAGTAACTAAACATTGGTATTATATCTGCAACTGTTTGTCACCACTATTTATGAACAATAATAAAAAATTTCGGCTTTTTCCCCGTTAAAACACACCATCCTTGGTTTAGAGACACTTTACTCAGGATGCTCGTTAGTTAAGTTGTATTTGTCAATATTGTCTCCTCCTCCCCCGTCCCGCTTCCTTGCCCTCTCTCTCCCCCTCACCTGAAATCATAACTTTTTTAATTAAGTGTAGATTTGAACGGGGCCTTTTCTGACATTAGAGCAGAAAGGGGACGAACTTGAAAAATACAACTTAATGAACTAACTAACTGGCTTTGCCGGCTAGCGGGGCCCTTAATTTACATCGGGGCCTCGAATCTTGTAAAACCTCGAATATGATAAACCTCGAACAGAACGAAACTCCGGATCGGGTACCCGCTGCTTTCGGCACCGGATAATCCGATAATTTGCACATCGAATAGTGTAAACCTCTAACCGAACGAACCTCCGACCAGGGTCCCTGCTGCCTTCAGCACCGGATAATCCCTTAATTTGTATGTGGAATAGTATAAACCTGTAACTGAACGAACCTCCGGCTCGGGTCCCCGATGCCTCCGGCACCGTATAGCAGTCGTCTGCAATATGCATTAGTTCCACGTTTCACCACCAGGTGGTGCAATCTGTCCTACACGAACTTCGGGCACTGAAATCGTTAAGGCTATAGATGTCGAGTCGGCACCGTATACCGGTCATATGAATAAGCGTTATTAAACGTTCACAAACCTTTCCAACGATATAGCACATGAGGGTGTGTGCAAAATTTAGATAAGTACCCTCCTTGGGGGGCAAAGTGGGGGGAATGGACACGGGAGATGCATAATATGATTAAGCGGTCACAAACCTTTTCGACGATATATCACATGAGGGGTATCGGCAAAATTTAGAAAAGTGCCCCCCGTGTGGGCAAAACGTGCCCCCCCCTTGTTCTTAAATAGTGGTGACAAACAGTTGCAGATATAATACAAATGTTTAGTTATTAACCAAATGACTTGGGAAGAATGTCAGAAAAGGTCCCGTTCAAATCCGACCATAATTAAAAAAGTTATGATTTCGGGGGTTTGGAGACTCCCCCCCTTCTTTAATTTTTATCTCACATTCAGGATTTTTTATTTTCGGTGGCTTGGGCATCAGCCATACTTCTATCTAAATTTTTATTAAATTCGGACAAGAAATTCTAGCTAAAATATAGTTATCCCTCTTCAGTGTTGAATTCAGACACTTTTTTCCGGGAGGGATTTCTGTGGATCCAGGGGGGGGGGGGGGGGTTGGCATTGTAGAGTTCCGGGGCGAAATTGCACTTTTTAACCATTAAAAGCTTAAAATCTCAAATCTTTCGGGGGGGGGGGGGCATTTCAATGATCCGGGGGTGAATGCTCCCCCCAAGCCACCCCCTGAATTCAACACTGCCCTCTTCCCTCTCCACCCCTTGCCCTACGCGCATCGTTCATATTTTGAATATTATTTCTTTTCTGGATTCACTCTTAGCACCCCCTACCTCTAAACTGAAAAGATAACAATTTTACCTGGAAAGAAAAAAAAACTGCCTTGAAACAAAATTTGACAGCAGCTAATATATAATGTTCTGCTATGCTAAAGAAATGTGCGTCACAAATATCGATTATTATCTGCTAATTCCTATTATCACGATGTATGATGATCAAATTTCCTGCCATTTGATCGATAAATTTAGGAATTACTCTTTTTAATCTATCTGTGTAAGAATCGATTCTAAAACATCGATACTAGAATTTGTTAATCGATTATTTTTTTAATCGATGTTGTTTTATACAGTATCGATGTTGATCGATTATCAAAGTTTTCAGAATCGCCCATATCACTAATTTAGGTATTGTCTCTGTAAAGAAATGTCAGTATAATGTTAATTTGTCAAAATTAATTTTGTCGAGTGCTAGAAGATCTCCAACTATTTCCGTCCTTGGCAGATCCAGACGAAGTTTTGGTCGTGAGGTCTTCGTTTTCAGAGGGTTTTTCCGCTTGTTTGTGGCTTAGAGTTAAATTTCCCTACCGGCAGGGATGTAAGATAAATAAAACCTTTGGCAGGCCGCCTTGTTCGGATAAATGTAATAGCAATTTTTTTTTTTTTTTTTATACATATAGTGTTTGGAAAGTCGAATGAATTCATTACAGATATTTTTTCTCCTAAAATTAATGGCATCCTATAGTCACAAGTCTCTCATGTATTTTCATATATAGTCGAGCTCGTCTTTGAGAATACCCGCTTTGCTAAGATAAATCATTCCATTAAGCGTCATATTACATTAACCGGAATCGTATATTCGTCGCATTTTTTTAAACAACAAATGTGTTGATTGCTTTCAAAGGCTTAACAACCAAAGGTATCGGTCATACTTCTGGTTTGATACCCTGATATTAATCTACAGCTAGTATTGAATATACAAGGAAACAAAAAAAAATTAAATATTTTAAATGCATTTTATTGCTGTTTATAGTTACAGTACGTCAAAACAAAACCCAAACGATGGTGATAACCTTTATTATTTTTAACTCAATCATACCGATTGGTAAAGTGATCTTTCGAATTGACATTTTTTCTACCGAGTGAAAAAAAAAATGTCCAGGCCAGGAGTTAAACCTTGAACCTTTAGCTTAAATTGCGAATTTTCATGCCCATGAAGACAGATTCATGCTCATACCTATTGAGCTACCTCAATCAATATGATTGAGTTAAAATTAATAAAGTATAACTACCTATAACGTAGTATCCATCTTTAATAGAGATCCATTTCTTGAACTTTATCTGTTGAGCTGTTTCGGATGCTATGTCAAAAGGAGAGAATTGTGGCGGCCTATTGTCGGTACAGATAACACAATTGGCATGAGCTTTGGCAATTTAAGCTAGAGGTTTTGGTTCCACTCTCGACCTGGACGCTATTTCGCTCGGTTGGGAAAATGTAATTTCGTAAGATGGTGATAATTTCTGTTCAATTTAATACGAAACTTTCGGGAAATTTTCATTTAATTCCTATAAACTTCTTTTACAACTGTGTGGTTTATTTTGTCATAAGGCTTCGTCTTCATATTAAAAATTGCACCAACTTTCATTTTCCTTATTATAATACTCACTTTTGACACTTTATTATAATTCCTTGAATTAAAACAGCCCAGAAACATACATAGTTTATGGCCATTTTCTTAAATATTCATAAGAATTGATAAAATTTTGAGGATATTAATCTTAATTAAATCTACATGCCAAACTTTAATTTGTATCTTCCCCCAAAAAATCTCTTAATTGACAAGTTTCCTATACAGTTACATACATTGAATAAACAACAACATAATCTAGGCATTTTTTTAATTCAAAAAGATATTTTCCTATGAAAATTATTAATAAATTACTATTTAAAAAAATTGTAAATTATGAACTACGTTATTTTTCACATAAAAAGAACCAGCACCGTCGAAAGTATGGCTGTGTACTTTTAAAGCTCTTTTCTAATTTTGGATATACAGAATTTTTTTTATTTTTTGACAGTCTAAGGAGACAGTCTCTCGTTACACAGAAAAGTTATCCACAGAAAAGTTAAATTTTGGAACTGCCCGGAAAAACTAAGAAATATTCTTTTATACTGTGATCGTTTATTACTGTTGCGTTTATCGCTACTTCCATGGTTTTAATTTAATCGTTTCTATTTTGCGCCTCGCGCAGACGATGTTTTTCTGTTGATAAAAAATGGATCTGTCTTAGAACTTTTATGAATGAACTAGAAAATGTAATACGGAATATAAGATGTAATATTTATGATGTGCGCGAAAAATGTTATGTATATTGTGTTCGTGATCGTCAATATATTTGTTTGTGTGTCTACTTTGTGTAGATTCAATTATTTTTTGAACAACATGAACATTTATTCTCGAAAAGTTAGAGTAATTTAAGATAATCTTATCTCCCGAAAGAGGACCGTTTAGGTAAGCCTAACCTATTCTTGTGTTCTAGTTTTATGGTATTTTAATTTTGAAATGAATCCCGAGATGGGATATGAATGCATTGGGGAAGATAATTTGACACATAGTTTATTCGGTGGCACGGAGACTGTATTATCACATAAGAAATATTTGATCAGTCTGAGCGACTTCTTTGATAATTATCGCTGTTGTGTCGAAGTATTAGATCAAGAAAAAATTTGTTGGGACATTCCTAAAATTCCTCGTGGCTCATTTATGAGTGAAATTAAGAAACAAAAAATCTTTCTCTCTGATTTGAATAACCAGGTTGAATTGCTATATGAGTTTTCACCTAACGAAATTCATGGGCTTATAGGAGCTGATGTAGCAGGTAAATTGTACACCGGAAAAATCAAACAATTGATTTCTGGCTTAGTATTGATGGAAACACGTCTTGGTTGGACTTTGATGGGAAAAACTGACCTATGTAACATATCCGATAGCACAAACAGCGTCATGTCACTTCATGTAAATGATGAAAAAATTTCAGATTTATGGCGGCTAGACACTCTTGGAATTCTCGATCCTGGCGAAAACGGAAGCAGACAAGAAATAGAAAAAGCAACTGAAGAACATTTTAATAAAAATATTAAAATAGATGCAGACGGAAGGTACGAAGTGAGCCTCCCATGGATTGAAAACCATCCTCCCTTACCAACTGGTCGAAAAATCGCTGAACGACGATTAAGAAATTGTGTTGAATCACTAAAGAAAACTGAAACATTACAAGAGTATGAAGATGTATTAAAAGAATGGATACAAGAAGGCGTTATTGAAGAAGTTAAAAACTCCTGTAATGACGAAAGTGAACACTACTTGCCACACAGAGCTGTGATCAAAGAAAATTCTACCACCAGAGTTAGACCAGTCTTTGATGATTCAGCTAGACAAAAAGATTCACCTTCGATCAATGATTGTTTAGAGAAAGGTCCTAATATCGTAGAGCTCATTCCGACTATATTAATTAAATTTCGATTGAAGAAAATAGGCGTGATTGCAGATATTCGAAGAGCCTTTCTACAAATTGGTTTAAATGAGCGAGATAGACCATTTCTGAAGTTTTTATGGTGTGAGGAAGGTGACCCCGAAAAGTTCAAAATTTTCCAGCATAAAAGGGTTGTTTTCGGTCTTACATGTTCGCCTTATTTACTTGGTGCAACTATCCGATATCATCTGAAGAATGTGCCTTCTAGATTTAAAGAAACAGCAGACAAGTTGTTAAAGTCTTTTTACGTAGATAACTGCGTCACTAGTGTTGAAAACTATGAGGAGCTTGAAAAATTTATTGAAGAATCCACAATTATTCTCCAAAATGCTAAATTTGATCTTCGAGGGTGGGAGTATAATCTCAACAAAACAGAAGCAGAAAACTTCCCGTTATTAGAAGAAAAGAATATTCCAGTTTTGGGACTGATGTGGAATGTAAAATCTGATACTCTGAAAATAGATTTACGAAAATGTTTTGAAGATTCTACTATTGTAACGAAAAGAACAATCCTGAGTGCTGTTCATAGAATTTTCGACCTCATTGGCTTCACGTGTCCTGTCACCTTGGGGCCAAAGATTATCCTTCAAGAATGTCGGAAATTGAAAGTTTCGTGGGATGCTGAATTGCCTGAATCTATTACCAAGAAATTTGAAAAATGGCGGAAGGATGTCTCTAAATTAAAGGAAATAGAAATCCCTCGATGTATTATTTCCAATTATGAAGCGCCAGAAAATCTTTCTTTGCACATATTCTGTGATGCAAGCAAGAATGCATATTCTACATGTATATTTTTAAGAAGTGCGACTGAAAATACAATATCTTGTCAGCTGGTACAGGCTAGGTGCAGGATTGCTCCAATGAAAACCATTTCTATTCCTCGATTGGAACTACTTTCCTGTAATATAGGAGCTAGACTGGCACAAAGTGTTATACACGATCTTCAGTTGAAAGATATCCCGAAATTTTTCTGGTCTGATTCAGCAAATGCTATATATTGGATCAAGGGAACTGAAAACTGGGCTCCTTTTGTTTTCAATAGAGTTAAAGAAACCCGATCTTTGACAGAACCTGATAATTGGTATCACATCCCTGGATCATTAAATGCAGCAGACCTCCATTCTCGTGGTTGTAATGCAGAAACTTTAGTGAAATCGAAATGGTGGGAGGGCCCGGAATGGTAGCGAAGACCGGAAAAAGAATGGCCAAAATCCAACGTTGTTCCTGATTTCAACATAGTATATTCCGAAAAGAGAAAAACTGTTGTTAGCACTACAAATCATGAAGAATCAACTGAAAAAATTTATAACAGAATTTCGTCGTACGACAAACTGATCAGAACTATTGCTTGGATTTATAGATTTTTTACTAACTGTAAAGTGGAACGTGCCAACCGGATTTCTGGACTCTTAACTCTAGAAGAAATAAATAGAGCTGAAATACCTTTGTTAAAAATAGTACAAAAGGAATCCTTTTTAGGAACTGAAGATAAACGCTTAAAATCACTTCAGTGTTATGTAGAATCGAATGGACTACTTAAAGTAAAGACACGTATTCTGATGAGAGAAGATAAAAGAAATTTCCGATTTCCGATACTGTTACCCTGTAGCCATCCAGTTGTGGAAATACTTATTCGGACAAGACATCTTAGTTTAAATCATGCTGGTACCCAGATATTGATGAGTAATTTAAGAGAAGACTTTTGGATTTTAAAATGCAGGAAGACTGTCAGAAAGGTAATTAGAAACTGTGTACGTTGTAAAAGATTTAATTCAAGACCTAAACCGATTATAGAAGCACCTCTTCCGGAAGATCGTATAAAAGAAGCTGCAGTATTCGAGGTTGTAGGGACTGACTACGCCGGTCCTTTACTTCTTCGAGGTGGTCAGAAAGCTTGGATAGTTATTTTCACATGTGCTGTCTACAGAGCCATACATTTAGAGATAGCCACATCCTTATCGACTGACAACTTTTTGCAAGCTTTTAGAAGATTTATAGCACGAAGAGGTAGACCTGCGATAGTATATTCTGACAACGGTAAAAATTTCACGGGTACTGAAAATTTGCTTAAGCAAATTGATTGGGATGTTATTTCTCAGTACAGCACAGCTCGGAAGATCACTTGGAAATTTAACCCTCCATCTGCGCCGTGGTGGGGTGGATGGTGGGAACGTTTGATAGGCGTAATAAAAGGGATCCTTCGAAAAGTCTTAGGGCGAAGCTCTTTGGACTTAGAAGAAATGCAAATTGTTATTTGCGATACTGAAAACATTGTTAATCAGCGGCCTTTGACCTATGTTTCAGAGGAAATTGATGATTTAATACCACTTACTCCTTCTATGTTTTTACAAGACATTAGAGAATCAGGTATTCCTAGAGTTGCAAAGGCTAGAAAAAACCCGGTTTAAACCTGGGAATAAACCGGGTTTTTTGGGAATAAACTTGGTTTTTTGGGAATAAACCAGGTCTTTTGGGAATAAACCTAGAAATAAACCGGGTCTATTGGAAATAAACCTGGGAATAAACCGGAATTTTGCAACTCTAGGTATTCCTGATCTTGACATTTTAGATTCATTGTCTATTAATAAGAGACATGCCTATAGACAGCGATTAAAACAAGATTTACGAAAAAGATTCCGCACTGAATATTTGGGATATTTAAAACAATCCTCGAAATTTGACAAAAATCAGAGACCTGTCCAGATTGGTGACGTTGTTCTTGTATCTAGTGAGAATGTTAAAAAACTTGAATGGCCACTTGCAAAAGTTATTGAACTTTATCCTTCAAAAGATGGAAATGTACGATTGGTAAAGGTAAAGATGAAAGGCGGCGAATTTCTACGTCCTGTTCGCAGATTGATTCCTCTAGAAGTAACCCATAAAAGAGGTACTGAACTCCATTTACAGTTCAGTCGAATGATAAAGAATGTCCTTTAGATCCTGCTCCTACCAAACCAACGATAAAATTGACTGGTAAAAACTGTTATTTAGACCCTGCTACGAGTAAGCCGATGATCCAACATTCTGTTAAAGACTGTTTTTTAGATACTGAATCTACTGAACCTATTTTCCATAAAGGTTCTAGTGACTCTCCTGTGGTGACTGTACCTGAAAAACGATCCCGATATGGTCGGTTATATAAACCCAAAGTAAAGTTTGAGTTTCATTGAATTCGAAACTCAAAGGTGGGAGTGTGTTGCGTTTATCGCTACTTCCATGGTTTTAATTTAATCGTTTCTATTTTGCGCCTCGCGCAGACGATGTTTTTCTGTTGATAAAAAATGGATCTGTCTTAGAACTTTTATGAATGAACTAGAAAATGTAATACGGAATATAAGATGTAATATTTATGATGTGCGCGAAAAATGTTATGTATATTGTGTTCGTGATCGTCAATATATTTGTTTGTGTGTCTACTTTGTGTAGATTCAATTATTTTTTGAACAACATGAACATTTATTCTCGAAAAGTTAGAGTAATTTAAGATATCTTATCTCCCGAAAGAGGACCGTTTAGGTAAGCCTAACCTATTCTTGTGTTCTAATTTTCTGATATTTTAATTTTGAAATGAATATTGATACCTTAATATCAATATAAATAATATTGAAGATACAATTTTACAGACAGGGACAGATTCAATAATTACATAATTAAAATTTCCATAAAATATTTTCTGTTACTAATTAAATGTTCCCGATACATTTCCTTGCAATATCTTACTTTGAGTTTTCTAAATGCAAGATAAACCCCGAACACATTTTTAATAGCTCTATGGAGATGGTAAAGTACATAAACTATATTCTTTTCCGAGCTGCTTTGAATCTGTGGGTGTTGCCATTTGAATAATAAAAGATGGTGAGATTTTTAATATGAAGACGGTGTCACATATAGTTACAAAAAAAAAACAAGACTTTATACGAATTATAACAATACTTATCTTTTGTTTATGCATTATTTAGAACTGAAGTTATATCCATTATTCTTTTTTTTCTTGATGTACTGTACTTATATACAGTAATACTTCATGCATATAGACATATACATTCGCGCCCGCTATACTGACACTGGGCTTGGAGACACTTAGAGCAATTTAGCTAAATATTGCACCAAAAATATGTCGCCATGAACAAAGCCGATTGACAACTATAAATACACTCTGGGACAACCGCATTTAAAAGCCTCACTTGAAAATTTTCAATTTCTCCGTGATATTTCACCGTTGTTATTTTTAATTCTCAATTTTTTTATTTAAACTTTTGCCACAATCGTTATAATAGACAAGCTATTAGAACATTGAGAAATATTCAGTGGAGAAAAACAAACTTTTGAAAGATTTAAATTCCAAGGCCACGAAAATGAAAAATGGCGTGAGATCACACGGTCGCCAAAATGCTGTTCCAGGATCCTGCGAACAGACTTCGCTATATGTGGAGGTGCACCATCTTGCATCCAAACGAAGTCATTCAGTGCAATTCGCTGCAGCAATTCTGGTATGACGTAATTTTGCAGCATTGCCGTATAGCGGCAGCGGAAGCCTGTTAAGCAAGTTACAAATTCCGTTGGTGTCGCTTCCTCAAAGAAGTACGTCCCGAGAATAATTGCGCCTGCAATGCCGCACCACACAGTGACTTTGACGTCGTATAAAGGTACTGGTGCCACAGCGTGCGGATTCATGTCTGCCCAGTGCACACAATTTTTGTTTTTGACGTTGTCAGTTAAGGTGAAATGTGCCTCGTCCGTCCATAATATGCGAAGAGGCCAGTCGTTATCTCCATCATATCGGATAAAAAATTCATTAGCAAAGTCTATACGCTGTTGAATGTCCCCCACTTCCAACATCTGAACGTGCTGGTACCGGTAAGGAAACATGCGGATTACAGAGCGCAGTAGCTTTACGAGATGCATCTCATGCAGTTTGGATGTGTCCTGTAGTCACTGTGTAATGCACTTCCATAACAGTATCCTCAGGAACAGTTGGTCGTCCGGATCGCGGTCTATCACAGGCGCAGCCAGTTTCTTCGAATTTCTTTACTAAATCCCGAAGTGCTTGCGGGCTACATGGGCCACGTACTTGGCGATGGTTTCGACGGTAAACACGCAAGTTTTTCGCAGCATTCATCCCATTTTGATAATAGAGTTTTACCAATTCACCACGGACTGTCGCTGGAAGAGTCATTTCGTCGGCATGTGCGTGCTGCCGACTGAAGAGCTAACATTCCCACCCCACTTTTTATCCGTTTTCTACGCTGACTATCTGGCGAACGGCGTTCCGTGATTGGTGTTTTGCCTCTGTCATATGCAAATTTCATTCGTGAGCCCTGATCGTGTTTTTTTTGGCCGATCGCAGAGCTGTTTTTGTGCGTGCATAACGCGTCCGTTTATTGCGATACATGTTCCAACGCTCTTTAGAGTTTTTGCATGCGCTGAGCATTTTGCAATGCAAAAAAAATGGGCGTTGCCATTTGAAAATTTCGAGTTTCTGTAGCTATAACCGTAACCGTGAGCGCCAATTTGTTGCCGTTCACAGAATACCGAGCTCATACCTCTGAATAACTATATCTCATCTCGATCGGTTGAACACGGACCGGCCACTAGAGTTCGATACATCGTCAAAGTTTTTTTAAGACCACCCTTTATATACGGGCATACTCCTAGGGTTACAGACAAAAAAACATATGTATACAAGTGTACTACTGAAAATTTTAACAAATTTCTGATCCATAATTATATTTTATGCATGGAAATAACGTCTTTAAAGTGTAAAACATTATGAACTTTCTCGAAACGATTAACAAAGTATTTTTTTTTTCTTTCTTTTAGATGTTGATGTGCTATCTCAGGATTTCAAAAAATTATTTCTGAATGGAAAAAATCACGATTTGACTTTAAAAGTTGCAGACAAGGAATTTCGAGTCCATCAAGATATCCTGATAGCTCGTTCGCAGGTTTTTCAAGCCATGCTGACTCACGACATGGCAGAAAAGAACAAAGGTGTTATCGATATCCCAGACTGTGATGCACAAGTAATGGAGCAGTTTCTTTTTTATATATACAGTGGAAAAGTAGAAACATTGAATCAAGAGATTGCACTGGGTCTGTATTATGCAGCGGACAAGTACAACATGACTCTACTAAAAGAAGAGTGTACTGAATACATAAAGAAATCGCTAACCCCATCAATAATTTGTGCGGTCATCCAGTTAGCCTTGAATCACAGTGATAGTGATTTACTAAAATACGGAACTGAATATTTCCTCGACCATACGCGTGAAATTTTCCCTACGTTAGAATGGATGTCATTTTTTAAAACAAACTCGATTGCAGCAAATGAACTGCTCATTAAAGCATCTGAAAAATGGAATAACGTCAAATGATAAAGTTAAAATAACTTTTTATACGAAATGATTTTAAAATAAGATATCTTCACTCTCTGATATCAGTTAAAGTTTTGTATACTTAATAAATATTTCTGAATGAGACAAGCATATTGACAATTTTTCTTGGAAAGTTTAAGTTACAAAGAGTTAATTATGGGTCATCTATTATTTAAGACACGCAAATTTCGGAGGTGGGTTCTACCCCTGATTCCACCTACGTCGCAGGTTGTCACTAGTGTTTCCAGGTGTCCCATTTGCACATGACGTTCTGATTTTCAGGGGTCCCGTGAGTTAAATGTCCTGTTTTTTCACCATGCACAAATTTAGTAAAATTTTTAGGAGTTTAACATAAATTTAACTGTTATTTCTTAGTCTAAGACACGGACGAAAGAATTCAACCACATTTCGGTCACATATATTCAATATAAATCAAACAGGATGTTACAGAATACATTATATTACGTCTAGAACTTTTGTGTGTTCCTGTTCAAAGTTCATTTGATTGACTACAAATATAGCCGTCTATAAGAAATAACGTTCAACAAAGAAACAGGACATGTGATAATACCAAGAAGTTCTAAATCACCTAATACTGAAACAGCCACATCTTCTTGAGATAGCATGCTAAATACAGTCATATTCACATCATCTTTGCGATTAAATTGGGGGATCTTGCATATTAAAGTTCAATCTAATTTCGTTTCCATAGCCACCAAACTGGATTTTAGTTGTTCTCGTCTTCCTGTAAATAGCTTACCAGCAACATATGCTCCTAAAAGTACCTCAATAGGACCTGCTTCTCACCACTATAATGCATAAATCCACCGGAGGGATACATCCCTCCGGTGGATTCTTTTATCTTCTAACTCGCGTATCCAATAAACATATTTAATCGCAGAGATATCATTACATATGACAGCTTGATCTAAAGCATCCAAATTACAAATATAATTACCATCAAGGTTACTAAAATAAATTTTATAAAAATTATGCTTATGCATTTTTGTTTTTTTACTGCCAAATAATGAATTACAAATCTCTTTCTCTCTTTGAAAATCAAAACCCAGTTCCTCTGCAGTGGATTTTAAAATGTAAGATTTTTGGGACCCTGTATCTATAATTATCCTTCCGTTACGGTTTGAATTTCTCTCCTTTAACTTTACGATTAGTGTTCATTGGTAGAAGATAATTTCCTATTCATATTATGTTTATGTGTAAAAAGTGTATCAACACTTTTTTATTTCGCATCATCATTACTTGATTTTGATGCCTTTTTAAATTGATTACA
This sequence comes from Maratus michaelseni, assembly GCA_963931845.1. Classification (NCBI taxonomy): domain Eukaryota; kingdom Metazoa; phylum Arthropoda; class Arachnida; order Araneae; family Salticidae; genus Maratus; species Maratus michaelseni. The sequence continues at coordinate 149,407,527 of OZ007598.1, read as the reverse complement.
TTCTAAATTAGGACACATAAATTTTACATGTCTTTTCGAACAACTCTGACATCTAATATTTGATTTAGAACAAGAAGCAGCCATGTGGTTTTTAGCAAAACAGATACGGCACAGTCTTTTTCTTTAAGTGATCAAAAGTTTTTCATGCATAGGCATAAAAAATGCCTGTTTGCAGAAATGCGATTCATGATATTTTAAACAGAACACGCATGAGACATCATTATAAATATGAGAAATCAATTCTGCAGCAGAACAATTACTGCCTCTTGTATGTATTCTGGCATAATGCCAAGTCTTTTCGTTCAAGTACGAAGTTACAAATAGCTGATCTACTCAATTTTATTTTTTTCTGACTGTACTTCATTTTTAAGAAAATAAAATTATGGCGTTGAGGCTCGATAATTTTTGCTCATTTTCTAAAGCTTTCAAAAGATCGTAAAATATTAACAGGTATAAAGGATACAGAATAACCCTATACATTTTAGTATTAACACCTAGAGAACCCAAAGCCCTTATTTGGGTCAAAAGTTTATTATATAAAGTACTCAAAGAATCATATTTCTTATTAGTTGCATTATTCAATGCCAGTTTTAATAATTCTCGTACATAAAAATCGATTAACAGATCGGTTCTGCCATATCTTTCTGATAAACTCTCAATCGCTGAAGAATAGTTCTCATTTGTCACTGTGAAAGATTCTATTAATCCCCTGGATTCCGATTTTATTTTCATCGACTGAATTAAATAATGGGATTTATCCACGTTGGTTAAACTTGTATTTTCATGTATGTTCTTGAATTGGTTCCAAAATGCAAGCCAATCTTTTAAATCTCCCCCAAACTTATACAGTCCAACTTCTGGGAGTCGTTGACATAAAGTTTTTACTTTATCATTTTCTGTTTGAAGCTTACTAGTCGAATTATTTTCATTTCGATATAAATCTTGATTCAATTTTGTCTTACAGTTATCCAAAAGTCGCTGTGCTTTTATTTGGATTCTTAAAGCCTTTTCTCTATATTCTTCAACAGAATTAAATTCTTCTTCAAATTCGGTGTCATCTGGTAAACCACCTAAATAATTCTTATGAGTTATCTCTAATACGTCAGCTGAGAGGTTGTGCTCTCGAAGCTGGTAGACGGGAGGTGCTGGGTTCGATCCCAATCGCGCACGTCTGCCTAATCGTTCGGAGTTTTCGTGGTTTTCTTCGAGCCGTGGATTTATCCATGCGTAAATACGGATTAGGTTCCCTTAGAAAGACCCCCACGAAGGGCACTCCCCCCGGGCCTATATCCCTAGTGTAGATAATTGGCCGTCAATAATCAACCCAACCCAACTCTAACACGTCAGCTTTCTGTTTGAATAAATAAAAATGAATTTCGATTTCATCGTGTTCGATATTTGTATCATTTAATACACTCTAATTTATTACATGATTTAGTAAAAGCTGATCATTGAGTCGTTTTATTTCTTTTTACTCCATTTTTACTATAAATTATTCCCAGGTATGCAATATCTTTATATTCTAGCACCGGAGACGTCGCTATGCATAGAGATACTAACACGCAAAAATACAATATGTAACGATGCGGCATCCTTTAATTTACCGAAACTGCGGCTCGAGTTACTCCATGGTCACAGATATGAAAATAAACAACCAAGTAAAAATAAAAGATAACGTGCGTAATTAAAAAAAAAAGTACATGAAAATAATAACTTCAAAGCCCGTGCAATTATGGAATATTCTCATTTGTTTTTGAAAATGACTCGGAGCGAGTCGAAACATGTCAAACAACCTAATAAAAGTTTTGTATTTTTGTATTTTGTTGTTAATTTACACCTTTCAGCATTTAAAAGAGATCTTCTGTCTTCACTAAAAGAAGGAAAACACGGGCAAGCTTCTACTTCGCTATTCTTCCCCCAATGGGATGAACTTCTCGCCTTCCCTGTCAGATACTGTCAAAGCTGGCATTTTGAACCGAATTTACCGACGCGACAACACGGGAAAAGAGAAAAACCTGTCGTCACGTGACAGCAATGGCATATAATTCGATAAGTAATTAATTTATCGAAAAATGGAAAACACCATTTGATTTAAAATTGCTTCAATAGTCAGTGTCATGTCAATATGCCAGTGCCGTGCTTTTACGTTTAAAAATGGGTCCGTAAATCTGTCAAAACGTTTCACATTATTGAGCAGGGGGGGGGGGGTATTTTTTTTTAGAACCTCCTTAACAATGTATTCATCTAATGCCGCTAAAAAAGAAAGTATTGAAAATTGATTAAAATTTTTCAGTACCGATTTTATCAGATAGATTTTAAACAAATATAAAATCTTTCGAAAAACGGTTAATTCATCAACAATGCGTGAATTGTATATAATTAGCAGAGGAAGAATTTAAAACATAATTGTTTTGCTACGAATATCTTATAATAGCAGATTTAGTTATTTATTGCTCTTTAATGTAGTGCTTACATTTACGCATTTTTTAAAACAAGTCGTTTGAATTATGTAAGATAAATTACAATTCTTACAAGTGCTAATTCGCCGGAGGTTGTTTTTTGGCGGTTCGAGCCCCACATAAGCCTCTGAAAAATTACTCGCTTCTGGAACTGACAAATATCTTTACATCAGTTTTTCCGAGACATTTAAAAAAAATTATTTTCTTTATTTTTAAGAAATAGTTTTTAATCAGAACTATTAAAGTTTTTGGCTGTGTCTGACCCGACCTATGCGTACTTTATCCCTTTCAGGGACAAAATAATTCCGTTACTAAAATGTTAAAATGATTGATTGCTACCAGAATTTACAAAGAGAAATTCAAAAATAAATAAATACTTTTCTTCATCCATACTTTCTTCAATATAAAAGCAAAATTTTACCAAAAAATTGTGGGTGCAATTTGCCAGTTTGGAATTAAAACTAAGGGTGTTAAATTATATACCACCGCCCTTCAAAGGGTTAATTAAAGAAAAATAATAAATGAAATAATAAATAAAAGAAAAATAATCATATTTTAATTCAATTATGGAAAAATAAGTCGATAATTAAATCTCTAATATAAATTTTATCGAATAATAAACATGGGAATTGTTACCTTGTTAACTAATCGCAAACCGACAGAGTGAAAAATGCCCAAACCGCGAATCGAATCCAGACCCTAGGAATAACTCGCCAATGCTCTACCATTGAGCTACGAAAGCAGAATCTGTCCCTTATATACGTCGGAAAGGCTGCAATCGCTGCACAAAATCTAAATGTCATCATGAGTGCACAAACTCGGCGGCAAACTTGAGCTGACATACAAAGTCACAGAAATCCCAGCATACGGCAACACATAAGCAATTTTCAGTTAACTTTCAATTAATTTTCAGCAGTGAAATTCGCCTGAAATCATTGAATAATAAACGTGAATTTTTACCTTGCTAACTAAGCTATGTATTTTTCAATGATTTCGGGCGAATTTCACAGCTGAAAATTATTTAAAAATTAATTAAAAGTTGCTTACGTGTTGTCGTATGCCGGGATTTCTGTGACTTTGTATGTCGTCTGAAGTTTGCCACATAGTTTGTGTGCTCATGATAATATTTCCATCTTGTGCTGCTATTGCAGCCTTACCGACATACATGTGAGAGATGTCATATTGGGTATCGTCGAGGCTAACGAAATAGAAAGGCTACCGCGGTGCTTTACGGATATCTTTTTTTACAGACCGCGGCAGTCACGTGATGCTCGAATCCACCAATGCAGGTGTACGAAAAGAGCATCACGTCACTCTGGCGGTCTGTAAAAAAAGATAAGTGGAATGCACCGCGGTAGCCTGTCTTCTTCGTTAGCCTCGGGGTATCGTCCTCGCAGCTCAATGGTAGAGCATTGGAGCATTATTCTAAGGTTTCGATTCCCAGCTTGGACATTTTTTACTCTGTCGGGTCATGCTTAGTTAGCAAGGTAAAAATTCACACGTTTATTATTTAATGATTTTGGGCGAATTTCACTGCTAAAAATTAATTAAAAATTGCTTATCTTTTATAAAACAATAACTATGTAAATACCCACCTATATTCAAATGTGTCATTTCTATATCTGAAACGCCGCATTGCGCTTGAGGATGTCAGCCTGAGTTGTCGTTACAAGTTGCTTTAAAATTGGATTATATTACGACCCGATGCAGGATTATATTCCACATTCAGTTTAAATGGTAATGCTGATTCTGTGGATGCGTAGTAGATGACCATAGATTAAAATTTTTGACTTGTCCTTAAAAAAAATTGTAAATATGATGACTATTTTGAAAACATAAAGTAGTAATAAGTACCTTAACATCATGTTCAGAACTCGTATGAGTAGTCAATTTGTTACGAAAGTTAAAGCCTATAAAGTAAAAAAAAAAAAAAGACAAGAAAACAGACAGACGGATAAGCATATAATTTTTAGATCCAAATGAAATTGAGACTGGACTAGTGTCCTGCACCACCCGAACTCGAACATTTTGCTTAAAGTCAACCCGAAGTGAAAGAAAATTAATCAATTTTTTAATACAATTATGGAAAAGTAATCTACATTTATATGTCTAATATCAATTTTATCTTTTTTGCACAAAAATGATCGCATACACACACAATAATATTCAACTGTACAGTTGGGTATTTTTTTTCATTGGAACATATTTAGGGCTTTCTTTTGAAAATTCGGATGAACCCGATCTGGAAATATTACAACTGAACCCGGAACAGGCCCAAACTCGAAACATTTAAATCCAACCCGATCGCGCCAAAAAAAAAAAAAAAAAAATAGCGTCAACCCAACCTGAACCACCGGTAGGGTCAGGTTCTGGTAAATTTGCGTAACCCCACCCAATGCAGTAATCTAGACTAGACTACCAGTTGAATGAGATCTTTTCAACGAAAACAAGAAATCCGTTTAAAAGTTGTCTACAGATAAACATTAAAAAATATATGTTTAGTATATGTACACAACAAACGAATAGTGTAACTTATTACTTACCCATCATACGTAGTATAGGGTAAGTCTTGTAATCGTTTTGAAAATCGAAAAAAGAAAAAAAAACTGACGGATTTACACGTTTCAGACACTGGAGATTCCGAAAAACATATTTTTAGAAAAGAAATTTTGCCGTCTGTCTGTCTGTGTGTGTGTGTCTGTGCATGTGTCTGTAAACACTCTGTCTCCCAACAAATGGAGATAGAGACTTGAAATTTGGTATGTACTTATTATGTAATAATGGGAAGAAGCTTATTGAATTTCAGTAACCTCGATTATCTGGAACTATTTTTTTCGGACTCTCGAAATATTCGTTCTGATAAAAGGAATATATGATTTTCGAAATTGTTTATTTTAAGGAGTGAATATAAAAGACAATAAAAAAACAAATTTTGCACAAAAAATGAAGTCGATCGGGTAAATAGTTGCCAAGACGTTTGTAATCCTATTTTCCACACTCTTTGATTTTTCATGACCTAGTATTTCATTCAAATTTCAATTCAAAGGTATATTTTAATTGGAAATGAGACGCTTAATCCGACGCAGTAAACCATTAGTTAATAGGATTATCAATTTTGGAGTTATAAGGATGTTTCTTTTACGCAGTTCAGTAATAGAACATTTAAAATTTAGGACGTCATCAAGCCACGATTTTATTGGAATTGCAATGCATTTTATAAGTAGTTTACACATGTTTTATTTTCTTATTTTATATTATGCATATCCATGAAGGGTAAGTATTACGGTGGCCCTCAACGATTAAAAACACTGAGTAGTAAAAAAATAAAGTTATAAAAAAAAATTAATCTTCTTTCTGGATGTTTTACAAAATTCCTATAATCTGATTATGTAGAAGTCTTAAGAATAATTCAAAAGTTAAACTTTAATTTTTCATCACATATATAAAGGCAACAGTCGATAAGAGAGATAAAGTAGTTTCATTTCCTTTGCCATTCGGTATTTTAAAAAAGTGATAAGTTCAACAGAATCTGATAAGATATCTTTCTCTTAAGTGATAACTGAGTTCAAATGATTGATGAAATGCAGAATGTTTTTTAGCCGCCTGTACATTGCGCTAGAATTTGAAGAAAGTTGATATTATACAATAAGGTACGTAATATATATCACAATAACTCAGTAATCATATCTTCTATACAGAGGGTGTTCGCGCATTTTTTAGACGATTTCGGCGTTGTTTTTTTAACGCTTAAAATATGAATATTGCTTTCTGAAATAATCTATATGATAATCTTGTTTCTGGATTCTAATTGTGCGTAATGCTTTCGATGGTAGAAGGTTTTTTTGTAAAATTTACAGGGTTATTGCTCCCCATGCTTCTTTAAAAACTTTCCAGATTCGATCAATCGTGGTGGTTTTGCGCTTTGAAAGAGCTCTTTTCAGCAGACCAAATACACAATAAACCTTAAGAGAAACGTCAGGTGACTTCTTAGGAATACGTTGAAGGGTATAAATGCAATATCTGTGTGAGTTTTTAATGTTTTCAACGAATACAGCAGTAGTTTTTTAAGTATGAGCGGTAGCTTTGCTTTGATGCAGTTTCACCCGTTAAAAGTCTTTGAAATAAAGAAAATAGCCTTTTTTCTGTTAATATCGGATGTAACACATTCTCTTAATAATATAATGAATTGATTGTAACATTTTTGTCCAATATTCTTATTTTTATTTTCCCATTGTAAGATAAATTTGCGACAGTCATAAATCCTTACCTGAAACTTCGTTTTCAGCCTTGAAATGGGCTCTTTTTTTCCTTGTTTTTTTCCATCTGGTATCTTTTTAGTATGTATACGTACTGATTTTTGGGATAGCACTTTCCAATCAATAGTTGTGTTTATTTCGCACTAAAAAGTTTTTATATTATGCGTTTTGCATTCATTTTAGACTGTCGAATTAGCATACTTCTGTTCGGAAAAAAAAAAAAAAAAAAAGAAAAAAAAAAAAAAAAAAAAAACGCATTTTCCCATTTACAGTTTTTTTGCATGCGCAATCTTAAAATAAGAATAAATATGAAAGTATCAGACGATAATATAAATTACACATAAGTTGTTGCCAGAATTTTTTCCTCTAAAATAATTCCATTTTTTAAAATCATATATCAAATTTGTCTAAAAAATGTGCGAACAGCCTCTGTATATTTGTTTAAGATGGTGTTTTCTAATTTTCTTTTAATCCAGATTTTGTTTTCCTACTTAGACATTTTCTTATTTGTTTGAAGACAACTTATCAGTACGAAATAATGTGAGTTACGCCGCCATTTAAACTTATCGTAAAAGTTTAAATATATTTTATTTATTTTCAGCTTTCAATTTCTTATCACTGGCAATTCATTCGACTTATAAGGGTGATGTTTCATTTCGACTTATAAGGGCACTTAAACACACTTTAATTTTTGTACCTGCTGAAGATAATAGGCAATATAAATTGCAAAAACATTCAAAATATCCATCTATTTAAAGCTAACCTGCTATTTCGTTTTCCATGCAAAAATCGCTTTTATACACATGCGCGAGCATTCCGCCAATCAGCTGAGGGCCGTTACTATCCAGAAACAGAACTCCCTTAAAATTTTGTTCAATACGCGTGCGTCGGCATTCAGCCAATAAGCTGAGGGCTGTTACTATGCAGAAGCAGATTCGGACTGACGACAAAACGTATATCGCTATCTACAAGGCTTAATGCAGCTGATCTGTGTTTTGAAGGTATTTATTTTATTTATTATATAATTTGTATAAATAACTAGGTGTTGAAACTGAATTTAGGATCATTTAATGTTATATCTAGGTATCGATTTCGATTCTAGCGTTTCGTCAAATCCAAATCAATCTAGATGGAAATCTCTTTTTTCCTTCTGTTTCTATAGTACAGCAAATAATTCATTTCGTGCTTTGCCCATGAATGCGAAAAAAAAAAAAAAACTTTTTGACTTCAGGTGAAATGATTGAGGTTATTTCGGTTTTTCTTTTGTATATAAAAAATGTTATATATATATAAAAAAAAAAAACCCTGGCCATTAATCACATTGTTTTTTTTTATATATAAAGACGTTTACTTATTCTTTGTAATTATTTTTTGTTGGGGGGTTTTAGGGCGAAATAATATACTTCATAGATAGAACCAGTTCCACTAATCATTAATATTTACTTAATCCTATGACCGCCGAGCAAATGGGCAAATTTGTGATGTTTTTTTCTGTTATTCTTATTATACATACATGATGCTTCACACTTCACTAAATGTTTTCATTAATCTTGAATGTTTTGATTTGCAATATAATAAAAATATACAATAAATCTAGAGACACTAAATTTTAACAACTTTTATAAGCCCAGCATTTTTTTTAAAGCTACGAAATTAATCTGAGATGTCTAAAATAATCTTCAGCGCCTGCTGCCGTTTATATGAAACTCCTAATTTGTCACAAATAGGTAATTTTATTGATTTCGTGCTTTGCCCATGAATGCGGAAAAAAAAAAACTTTTTTTGACTTCAGGTGAAATGATTGAGGTTATTTCGGTTTTTCTTTTGTATATAAAAAATGCTATATATAAAAAAAACCTGGCCATTAATCACATTGTTTTTTGTATATATAAAGACGTTCACTTAATCTTTGTAATTATTTTTTGTTGAGGGGTTTTAGGGCGAAATAATATACTTCATAGATAGAACCAGTTCCACTAATCATTAATATTTACTTAATCCTATGACCGCCGAGCAAATGGGCAAATCTGTGATGTTTTTTTCTGTTACATTTTTAATATACAATAAATCTAGAGACACACTAAATTTTAACAACTTTTATAAGCCCAGCATTTCTTTTTGAGCTGCGAAATTAATCTGCAATGTCTAAAATAATCTGCAGCACTTGCTGCTGTGCTGCACTGTTTTTGCTACCAGGTTAATATTTAAGAAATATTTACATTGTATTGTTTGTATGTATACAAATCTTGAATGTTTTGATTTATTACATTCATTTTATACCAGATTGCATGTCCGCTCTTGGGCGATTCACATGAAACTCATAATTTGTCACAAATTGGCGATTTTATTGATTTCGTGTTTTGCCCATGAATGCGAAAAAAAAAAAAAAAAACTTTTTGACTTCAGGTGAAATGAATGAGATTATTTCGGTTTTTCTTTTGTATATAAAAAATATTATATATAAAAAAAAACCTGGCCATTAATCACATTGTTTTTTGTATATTTAAAGACGATTACTTATTCTTTGTAATTATTTTTTTGTTGGGGGTTTTTGGGCGAAATAATATACTTCATAGATAGAACCAGTTCTGCTAATCAGAATGCAAAAAAAAAAAAAAAAAAAAAAACTTTTTGACTTCAGGTGAAATGAATGAGATTATTTTGGTTTTTCTTTTGTATATAAAAAATATTATATATAAAAAAAACCCTGGTCATTAATCACATTGTTTTTTGTATATTTAAAGACGATTACTTATTCTTTGTAATTATTTTTTTGTTGGGGGTTTTTGGGCGAAATAATATACTTCATAGGTAGAACCAGTTCTGCTGATCATTAATATTTACTTAATTATCTGACCGCCGAGCAAATGGGCAAATTTGTAATATTTTTTCTGTTATTATTTTTTTTTTATATATATAAAAAAGATGAATTTTCAAACTTTGTATAAAAAACTTAATTACGTATATGAGTATATTCCTTGACAGTATTAATCATTAATTGATATTTTAAAACTGCATCATATTTGTAGAATTATATAAATTTAAACAATGCGTCTATTGCTGTGAAACCTGAGCATAGTGAACGGATATATCAGTTCACGACGGTGAGAAGGTTAATGTTTTATACAAGATTTGTATACATACAAACAATATAATGGGTACTTTTCCGTTATATGGACACCATGCCAAAATGTATGCTAATGCATAATGTATGCTTGGCGACAATGATGTCCATATATCTGAAAAGTACCATATAATGTAAATATATCGTAAATATTAAGAGTTTGCTAAGATATTGAAGCATTCAGTGATGTGTTAGATGTATGCTTTTATCAAAACAATTATAATTTGTAAGTATGAGTTAAAAAAAAACAAAGAAATCCCCATTTTCTTGCATATTATGAATTTTATTGTAGTAATCTGAACACCGTATGAATAAATAATAAACGGACTATAAGAGTTCCAATTTTGTATTATGTTAATTATTTTCTGTACTATACAAACAAAAGGACAGAGCTCAAAAAATGCAATTTCCATTTGGATCGATTTGGCAAAATATTAAATGAGCCTAAATTCATTTTTAACGTTAAAATTAAAATCGACACCTAGATATTTATACACAATACAACAAATAAAATAAATACATTCAAAACCCTTTTGATCATCACATCAGCATGCAAGACAAATTTTTTACCGGTGACTGACGAATTTTACGATTTTACCGCAAACGATTGTTGAATTTTGCAGTTTATCGACTATTGATTAACGAATTTCATGATTTCTTCTATGAACGTTTGACGAATTGCTCAAAAAAATTAAGAATATCGTCAAATTGTCTTGGGTAAAAAAAATTTCAATATTGTCAAATGCCTTCAAGAAAAAATTCGCAAAATAGATATAATGATTATGAACCATGATTTTTCTGGTATTGGGCAAGATTCATGTTTTTTCAGCAATTCTTTGATGAAATTAGTGTTTTTTCAGCGATCCTTTGAAGAATTTCGCATTTTTCTCGCGATCCTTAACGAAATTTGCATATTCCAGCGATTGTTTGATAAAATACATTTTATTCAGCAATTTTTAGACTAAATTTAGTAAAAAAGCGTGATCTTTTGGTGAAATTTCCTTTTTTGCGATTCTTTGACAAAATTTGCTTATCTTCGTGATCCTTTTGCATAATTCATGTTTTTTCTGTGGTCTTTTAACGAAAGTCATGTTTTCCCATGATCCTTTGATGAAATTAGTGTTTTTTCCTCAATCATTTGACGAAATCTGTGATTTTTTCCCCCGGCGAAGATTGGTTAGATGTTTTTAGTCTGCAGGTGCCCTAAAAAGTCTGTGACGCCTGTTGCTGCATCGCACACATTGTTCCATGGGACATCAAACGAAGGGAATTCATCCTAAAGAATCATTGTTTCATTCCTGACATTTCTGGAAAGAAACAACGTTCAACTCATTGGCTGAATTGTAAAGGGCGAAATGTGTCAAACATTAGCGGAAAGAAAGTGCGCAATTTGTTTGTTCATGGAAAAAATCGTGAAATTCGTTAATTGATAAATTGCAAAATTCATCAATCGATAGCGGAAAAATCGCAAAATTCATTAATCGACAGTGGAAAAATCGCAAAATTCATCAACTGGTTTCGGGGCAAAAAGTTTTCGAATATCGTCGAATGGCTTCGAGAAAAAAAAATCACAATCCGTCAATTTCGGGGAAAAAATCGTGAAATTTGCCAAATGGTTTCGAAATTTGTCGAGTGACAGCAGAGAAAAAAATCTTTTTCCATTCAATCACCGCAATTGGTGAGTGTGACTATTATGTTTGACCAGTGGTGGCAATAAAATCCATTGTCAAATTTTCAGTATTACTCGCTGTTTGGCAAGTGCTAATTTTGTCCTATATTTTCAAAACCCTTTTGATCATCACATCAGTGTGCAGGACAATTTTTTTTATGGGAGACCATTTGATGAATTTCGTGATTTTTCCGTTATCGATTGACCAATTTTACTGCTATCGATTGTTGAATTTTATAATTTATCAACTATTGATTAGCAAATTTCATGATTTTTTCCATGAACGTTTGACGAATTACGCAAAAAATTTAAGAATATCGTTGAATTGTCTTGGGTAAAAAAAAAATTAATATTGTCAAATGCCAAGTTGCAAGTTGAAGAAACGCCTATGACCTCTTTTTCATGTTATGCATCTCTGGGGTCCATCCCCCCCACCCCCCCCCCCAAGTGGGACACTTATCTAAATTTTGCACACACCCCACATGTGATATATTGCTGGAAAAGTCTTTGACCGCTTATTCATGTTATGCATTTCCGGGGTCTATCCTGCCATTTTCCCCCCCGAAGGGGGGCACTTTTCTAAATTTTGTTGACACCCCTCATGTCATATATTGTTGGAAAGGACTGTGACTGCTTAATCATATTATGCATCTCCGATGTCCATACCCCACTTTGCCCCCCCCCCCTCATGGGGTACTTTTCTAAATTTTGTTGGCACCCCTCATGTTATATATTGTTGGAAAGGTCCGTGACTGCTTAATCATATTATGCATCTCCGATGTCCATCTCCCCACTTTGCCCCCCCCCCCAAGGGGTACTTTCTAAATTTTGCACACAGCCCTCATGCTATATATCATTGGAAAGGTCTGTGACCACTTAATTATATTATGCATCTCCGATGTTCATCTCTCCACTTCGCCCCCCACCAAGGGGTACTTTTCTAAATTTTGTTGACACCCTTCATGTCATATATTGTTGGAAAGGTCTGTGACCGCTTAATCATATTATGCATCTCCAATCTCCATCTCCTCACTTTGCCCCCCCCCCAAGGGGTACTTTCTAAATTATGCACAAAACCTCATGTTATATATCATTGGAAAGGTCTGTAACCACTTAATCATATTATGCATCTCCGATGTTCATCTCCCCACTTTGCCCCCCCCCAAGGGGTACTTTCTAAATTTTGTTGACACCCCTCATGTTATATATTGTTTGAAAAGTCTGTGACTGCTTAATCATATTATGCATCTCCGATGTCCATCTCCCCACTTTGCCCCCCCAAGGGGTACTTTCTAAATTTTGCACACAACCTCATGTTATATATCATTGGAAAGGTCTGTGACCACTTAATCATATTATGTATCTCCCATGTCCATCCCCCCTCTTTGCCCCCACCCCAAGGGGTACTTTCTAAATTTTGCACACAACCCTCATGTTATATATCATTGGAAAGGTCTGTGACCACTTAATCATATTATGCATCTCCCATGTCCATCCCCCCTCTTTGCCCCACCAAGGGGTACTTTCTAAATTTTGCATACAACCTCATGTTATATATCATTGGAAAGGTCTGTGACCACTTAATCATATTATGCATCTTCCATGTCAATCCCCCCTCTTTCCTCAACCCCCCCCCCCCCCCAAGGGGTACTTTTGTTAATTTTGCACACACCCGTCATGTGATATATCGATGGAAATTTCTGTGACCGCTTAATCATATTATGTTCCCCACTATGAAATTTGTCAAGTTAAAGCAACTAAAAATTTTATTTTTATGGTACTATCAAGTTGTTTACCGTCAAATTTTGACGGGTTCCATCTAGTTTTGTTTAATTAAGATTATGTTAATGAAATATTTCTCCCATTTTTATAAAAGAAAAAGTTGCACTTTTTAAATTTTTATACGGGTTTTCTTTGACAAAATTGGTCAATCAGAAAACTTTTGTTTTAGTTGCAACAATATCATTACAAAAAACTGCATACCGGTATCTTTAAAATTAACTGAGTTATATACTTCTTTAATTGCTAAAAAGTGTTAAATAAAAAGTATAAAAATAGTAAAAAGGGTTTTAATAAGCTCTTAACGTATGTTTAGACTTCACCGAAGCCATTATCAAATCAAATAAGAATATTCTACACTTGCACGATTTATAAATTGAAATGAATTGAAACGTCATCATTAAATTTTTCGCGTACTCATTCAGATTTTATTTTTCAATTTAAAAAAAAAAGTGAGAGACTACGTAAAATATTGAATGATGGCGTTTCAAATCATTACATTATAGATTATGCCACTGTAGACTATTCTTATTTGTTTTGATAATGGCTTCGGTGGAGTCGAAACATGTTAACGGTTTATTAAAACCTTTTTTACTATTTTTATAGTTTTTATTTATCACTTTTTAGCAATTAATGAAGTATATTATTTCTTGATGTTGTGATTTGGGATACATTTAAATAAGTTATATTTAATTGAAAATGGACCATTGTGGATTGGGATCTTATAGAAATGTGAATTTGTCTGACATTGCAAGAAAGTAAAACCACAAACAATATAACTTTTAAAACAGATAATCGATGCTTGAAATAATATTAGTGCCGAAGAATTCCAAAATATTACAAAAGCCTTATTAGAAAAGTTCAATTATGTATTGGAATGGAAGTAAAGCAATCTGTGATAGCATATCTTTTTTACTTTCTAGGATTTAAAACTACATGTGTATGTTTACATGATCTTAGCTTGTGTAACGTTTTATCATATATTCTAATACGAGCAAATCTTATGTGTGTTACATATATGCAAATTTTATTTTAAAAACGGCACTTTGTATCCTACCGTTTTGGGACACCAGAATACCATTGCGCTAGGTCACATGTTCGAAAAAATTCGATTACGTGGTCATTTTGGGTCAGGTCAAGCTAATTGTATTCTAAAAAACGGTTCAAACGATTTTGACTAATTTTTGTATCCTACCATTTTTGGGCACGAGAAGACTATTGGGCTGTGTCACATGTTCGAGAACTTTCGATTAGTGGGTCATTTTTGGGTCAACGCGGGTCAAGTTAATTTCATCTAAAAAACGGCTCTAATGATTTTGATTAAATTTTGTATCGTACGTGTTTCGGGCACAAGAAAATCATTGGACTAGGTCACATGTCCCAGAAAATTCGATTAGTGAATCACTGTGGGTCAAATCTAAAAAAACGGCTCAGACTATTTAGAATAAATTTTGCATCCTATGGTTTTCGGGCACAAGAAAGACTGTTGGGCTAGGTCGCACGTTCGAGAAAGTTCGATTAGTGGGTCATTATGGGTCAAGATATTTTTATCTTAAGAGCCTACATCAGTTACGCGAAAAAACGCACAAGCTAATGTTAAGTCTATGGGAAGGTTCTTGCCCGATTTTTCGCTCGCATTTTAATATTTTTAAATGATTTTTTTTTGCATAGGATAGCTGAGGTTGATCTCTAACGTTGTTAGTTTTTACTTTTTCGATTTTGGTTCCAGTTTTTTTTATATAAGTGTACTTTCACTTTCAGAACCGGTTCCAACCGGTTCCGAAATTAGAAATGTCCGCTTATAAAAATACTGTAACTAAAATCGAAAAAGTAAAAACTAACAACGTTAGGGATCGGCCTCAGCTATCCTATGCGAAAAAAATCATTTAAAAATATTAAAATGCGAACGAGAAATCGCGCAAGAACCTTCCCATAGACTTAACATTAGCTTGAGCGTTTCTTCGCGTGACTAGCGTAGGCTCTTAAAAGCGGCTCACAGGATTTGAACTAAATTTAGTATCCTACAATTTTAGGGAACGAGAAGACTATTGGGCTAGGTCAGATGTTCGAGAAATTTCGATTAGTGGATCATTTTGGTCATGGATCATTATGGGTCAAGCTATTTTTATCTTAAAAACGGCTCAGACGATTTTGACTAAATATTGTATCCTACGATTTTGTTGCACGAGAAAATCATTGGGCTAGGTCACATGCTCGAGAAAATCCGATTAGTGGGTCATTTTTGTGTCACTGTGGGTCAAGCTAATATCCTACGGGTTTCGGGCACGAGAAGGCAATTGGGCTTGGTCACATGTTCGAGAAAATTTGATTAGTGGGTCATTTTGGTCATGGGTCACATGACATTTGAACTCAAAGCTAATTTTGACCGAGCATAGCTCGATCTTCCCTGCTCATTTAGATGTATTTATGATACAATTTTGTCACACTTGGTTATGTTATTTATTTTTTATCTAAAACGTGTTCTCGTCATTTAGTGTATGGTCCCTCTTTTCATGGACGAAATAACAGTTTAAATAGTACGAAAAAGTGGTATAAATAAAAATGATTAGGGGACACCACTCCCCTCTCCGTAAAAATTTCGAATTCTGTATTTTTTAAGCGTTTAGAAGTGCAAATTATTCCCCCAATAAATTGCGGCATAAAGAACAAAAATATACTATTTTTTGAAAGGTAAATATTTTGAATGAGAACTAATTATGTTTTTTTTTAATATAAATAATATTTTCCATTAATTTTAATAATATTGTTTTTAAATAATATTTAAAGTTTATAAAACTGACTTAATCGGAAAAAATATATATATATATATATATATATATATATATATATATATATATATATATTACTATATAAACACTTTCCAACACATCCAGAAAACTGTAACGAAACTTCACCGTTAAATAAGACAGAAAAGTTGTGTAAATAAACAGCTTAACACATTTAAAATCCTTTTGACTGTCCCTGTAAACGAACTATAAATACTACACACTTCAATTTAAATAGCGATTATGCTATAGTAAATGTCAATAACATAAAAATTTCAGGACAATTCGAGTACATTTACGAGAGTTAGAGCATGGACAGACATACCGAAGTCATAAGTCTATGTTGTTACACATGCTTTTTTCTTGAACAGGCTGTATATAGCATGTATATAGTTACTCTTCAAGGCTGCACAAAAAAATACAAATATATGTAACGATTTTATGAAACAAATATATATATCTAAAACGCGGGATTTGGAGAACGAGGATAGTAATGTAATTTTAGTATGTTATTACAGTTACCTACATCATGTTTTTATTGAAGAGGGTATATATAGAGAGCATTTATAGCTATTGCAAGTGACCGCACAAATGAATCGATTACACTACCGTCTATGGACGGTAATTACTCAAAATGCATTTCTGTGCCATTGTACTATTTGAAAATCTACGAAATGTATATATATATTACTAAGGCTTACAGCGACATGTTCTTCATTGAAAATATGGGAGTTAACATTTAAAGTTCTTTTACAGGGCAACACAAAACAATACAGATGCATTACACTTTATCACCAGTTACTTTCGGAAGAGCTATTTTTGTATTTTCACATATAGCAACGATACACGAATTTAAATTTAGATAGGATAATTGAAAATCACCTTTCTTTTACGCCGATAACGCTCCCTAGTGAGGAATATATTAACCAAATTTAAATAAGTGGTTTTTTTAAATTATATTTCACTGTATGATAGCCGTATTCCAGAAAAAATGTGTAGTACTGATCCAACACAATTTACTCTTGCGTTTATGCGCCCCTTGTGAAGAAATTAACAAAATAAGTAAAATTGATTTATATGATTATGATAGCTATACTGATGTTAAAAATAAGCAGTACAGATTCAACACATTTTAATTTTTTTTATAGTTTTCCAGGGGGGGGGGGGTAATTAAATTTAAATAAAATATTTTTTTATGTTTTTTAAAATAAATTTTTAGAATGAGCATCTGCCGCGGTAAAATTTATGTTTTGATAAAAAAAAATTACATGATATTTTTTATTTTTTTCTTATGCTGGTAGCATCCGTAATGGGAAATTACATAACTAAATTTTTGAAAAAGATTTTTGTTATATTTTCTCATATAACAACTACACTCCAAGGCAAATTTACGTAATGCAGATTTCAAAATTTTTTCTTTTGCGTTTATAGCGTCCCCTGAAAAGAAATAGGGTAACCAAGTTTAAGTAAAACTGGTTTGTTTTATGTTTTACTGTATGACAGCTATGCTGATGTTTAAAAAGGGTATTCCAGATTAAACGTAGTTTTCTTTTGCGTTAAATGTTCCTTGGTGGGAAATTTGATAACTAAATTTGAATACATTTTACATCTCACACAATCAATTTTTTGTTTAATTTTTTTTTTTTTTTTCACATCATAGGTTTTTTTTTTCTTCTACAGTCGAATTTTTGCTTTAAAATTTTTTTTCGCGTCATAGCTGTTTTTTCCCTTATGCTGGTAACATTTCTGGTAGGAAAAATTGCATAAATGCAGCTTAGAAAAGAGTTTTTTTATATTGTCTCATTGTCACATCATATTTTTCCCCCCTTACGTTGGTAACACTTCTGGTAGGAAAAATTGAATTAATGTAGCTTTAAAAAAGAGTTTTTTTTATATTGTCTCATATGAAACCATACTCAAAGTTAAAATTAAGTATTACAGATTCAACACAGTTTTTTTTCGCATTTATAGGATGGGCGAAAATAGGATAACTAAATTTAAATAAAATTGATTTTTATGCTTTTTTAAACTTCATAACAAGTTTCTGCCGCGTAAATTTTATTTTTCGACAAAAAGTTTACATGAAGATATTTTATGCTTTTAGTGCCTTTGGGTAAGAAATTTCATTACTTAAATTTAAAAATGGATTTTTTTTTAAAATCTTTTTTCATGTGGCAGCCGTACTCCAAGTTAAAGTTAGATAGGGCAATTTAAACTCAACTTCTTTTAACGCCGATAACGCCCCTAGCGAGAAATATTTTAATCATTTTTATTTTATGTTCCACTGCATGAAGGCCATACTGAAGATAAAAATAGGTAACACTTATTCAACGCCATTTTCTTTTGCGTTTGTAAACGACCACTAGCGATAAATATAGTATATCTACATTTCAATAAAGTTTATTTTTAATGTTTTGTTGCATGAAGGCATTTACGGTGATTACTTTGAATTTAAGCTAATTTTATATTGCAAACAAAATTTTAAATTTTAAATATGGAAAATAATATAAATTAGCTATTGATTACTGATAACTAAACTATCAACTAAGTTTTTACATAAAACACGCAAACTATACTATGGTATATGCAATTAATCTGTCTGCCGGCCTGTCCACCGGTACACAATTTAATTTTTTAAAGGGTTTTTTTAATCAAAGAAATGTTAATTTGTTATTATAGTGGATTACAATGTTTCCGCCAATGGATGAATTAGGAAAATTTTTTCAAAGAGCAAGTCTGCTATTAGTCCGGGGGTTGGTGCACGAAATGGGGTAAAGGGCAGCCCCTAGTATCATGTAACATACTTTACTAATTTTAAATAGTTTCAGTTCGCAAATTTTAAATTATTACAATTTTAGCATAGTTAGTTAATTTTTTTACTCAACGAAAATACAGGTCACACATAAATGCAAAAATCAGTAAATATATAAACATTATCTATCATATAAAATTTTTATTTACAAGAATTATTTAAATAGCTTTTAAAAGGTGGCGCTACGACCCAAATGGTTGTTGAAAACATATGTGGATGTTGGATAACAAGTTTCCTGGTTAGTTGAAATGTGCACACTCTAAAAAAACCTGTTGTTTTAACAGATATTCTGCAGTACTTTCAATAGAATATCTCCATTTTATGTAAAGTACAGATTTTCTCTGTTATCCGCGAAAGATATCATATTCGCCCTCTGGCGGACAGTTTTATAGTGACACGGTTCTTCGTTTTCAACATGTATTATAGGAAAAGTTGTTTGTCTACGATCTTCGTATTAGTATCTCTACTCTAGTCTAGACTAGTGTGTACGTTTTTTACCTCGTGTTCGCCGCCAAAACTGGATACACGGCAAAGCAGAGTAATGTGGTAAACACGTTATTTGCTGATATTGCGGTAAGTCTGTTCTGAGCACGCTCGTTAATTATGTTTCGTTAAATCCACCTTAATCTTTAATAATTTCATTATATTTTAATACATTTTATTTCGTAAAGTTTTAATATCTTTAAAGAATTAAATTTCCATAGATAATTTCGTTGTAGAAAATGATAGTTGTCGTGAAATTAGGGAAATATGTTTCTGCATCTTTATTATTTAAGCTTATATGAAATGTAGTATATTTTTATATTTTTAGTTCTTTTTAATTAGTGCGAATGCTTTAGACGTATTTTTATTTTAATAATTACAGAATGTCATTTGATTATTATTTGTTTACATTCTTATCTGTACGTTTCTCCGCAATTTTAAAATACTCATATACTCAAAAATTTCGATTGTTTAATAATAATAATTTATAATATTTTAACTTTAACTTATTCAAAGTTACTAATTCATTTATTTTTCGAATTATTTAAACCATTTTTTCCACGTATCCTAGTACTTTGATCTGTATAATTTTTCATTTAATAATACTATTCAACTGCAGTTAATTTTGTATGCGCAATCTTAATTTATTAAATTTTTGCTGTACAAGTTGCTTGAATTTTAAAGTAATTAAATTTGTTCAATATATTTAATTCCTATTAACTTTAAAATAAGATAAATTTCATTAAATCAATCTATTTAAATATTTGACATTTTAAATGTACATAATAATATACATGAGAGATTTTGAAAATGTATATTTATATTTTAAAAAGAAAGATTTAGAAAGAAAAATGCAAATAATGTTACTTGATTTAAATAAGAATGAAATTATGGAGCATCAAGTTAGATATAATGTAAGATGCAAATGATTCTGAAAAATTATATGTCCTTCTGTATAAAGGAAAATATATTTAGAGAATTTAATAAAAATTAAAAATATGAAAATATGCAACATGTAGATCATATAAAAATATTTTTTAATAGTGCTACGGAAATGTATTTTTCTAATTTTGTACAGGAAATATATAAACCAGGTGTCGATGAAGGTTTTTTTTCTCTTGGGGCCCATTTTGTGAAGTAAAGGTTATTTTTGTGATATTTATTATATTTTTGTGAAAAATAACATTTTGTCACGAAAGTTGAAATCCAGTTACTCAAATTCGAACCAAGCATTTATTAACAAAAACTTTTTAAAATCCTTTTGCTCAAGTTTTCCTCTCTGGTGAACTTGTTTGTTTACAAATTACACATTTTAAAAGTCACATAATAATACATAATTAATAAATAGTAAGATTTTATGGAATAGAATTTTGTGAACAGGCCCATTTTATCAAATTGATTTTTGTGAAGGGCCCTATTTTATCAAATTGATTTTTGTGAAGGGCGCCATTTTATTAAATATATTTTTGTGAAGGGGTCTATTTTATTAAATAGATTTTTGTGAAGGAGCCTGTTTTATTAAATAGATTTAGGGGCCCATAATAGGCCCCAAATTTTTGCCTGGATCGACCCTTGTAAACTCTAAATTTTGTTTATATATTTCTTTAAAAAAGATTAATTTTTACGAAATAAAATTATGCAGAAATAATTAACTTGCTTAAGACTGTGGTGGATTTAAATTTAATAAAACTTAAACAATTGAGCATATTTATAACAGACTTAACATATTAAGAAACAAAAAAAAAATCACAATTATTTCATGGTTTTATAAACAGGGTACAGAACAGATTTTTAACTAAGCAATTAAAAAAAGTTTTATTTCGACAGTATGACAGTAATGTCAATCAAAAATTTCCAATCCTATAACTAAACAAACTCGCAGAGTGATGAAATATTTTAATTTTTAATGAAAACTTTATAGATTATTTCTTTTAACGTTTAATCTTATTTTCTTTTTACTTCTTAAGAATACGAATATTTTTGTAATAAACTATTTGTGTAAATATTACCCTCATATAATAAATATTTAATTAAATGAAATTGTTGAACACATTAAACTTTAAATTTAAAAATGTATATCCACTGCTTCGGAAAATAATCTCTTTTAAAATATTCGTATTCTTCACGCCATTATAAATTATAAGAAATAAACAGAAAATACAAAGGTTAAAAATTAAAATAAATATATAATTTGATTAGTTTCATTAAAAATTAAAATAACAGGTCTCCCCTGTCTACATAGAAATTCTGTACCAGATAACAGGTTTCCTCTGTCTATACTACGGAGAAATTCTGTTGCATACAGGGAAAGTCTGTATCAATTTAACAGATTTTCTCTGTACAAACTACAGGGGGAATCTGGTAGCATAGCTGACAGATTTTTTTTGTTAAATCTACAGGTTTTTTTTAGAGTGAATTGTGTTAAGCACATATAAGAAATTCACTTTGCAGAAGCAGTAAATTTGGGAATTTTTTGAATGTGTTAGGTTTGACTTGTAGAGGTTGGGTGGGGTTTGAATGGTCATTCAAAGAGATCAATAATAATAAAACAATACATACACAAAAAACAATTTTTAAAACCAATTTGTAGAATGCTATACCTAGAGTTAATTAGGAACCCTGTTTTAGAAACAGCTATAAAAACAACAAACTTAAAAAAACGAAGAATTTTTTTTTTTTTTCCTGATGACTAGAAGTTCTCCCCCTTTTTTTAAAGGAGTAGTGGAAATTTTGTGGGATGAAGGATTTGAAAGATTTATTAATTATTTATTGTTGCTAAAAATAACAAATAGGGAATACAATACATTAAAAATGGAGTTATAAAGTTTTTGAACTTTGTGTGCTTGGGGAATAAGAATAGAAATTTCAGAGGAGAGAAGATTTAGAATTTAGAGGATTTTTTATATTTTTTTTATCAAAAAGTAACAAATAGAGAAGAAACATTGTAATAAAAATGTAAAGAATTTTAAAGATGTTAAAAATTGAGAGGAAGAGAGGAAAATGGGGGGGGGGGAAGCAGAATTGCTTTAGATAAGATTCGATTTGATGATTGGTTATTTATTTATAATTACTATAGAGTTAAAAATAGGAAAGGAAAAAAGTTAAAAATTAGAGTTTGAGAGATTTTTAACTTTGTGTTCTTTGTATTAAGGTGAAACGGAAATTTCGGAGGAAGGGGGGATGAATTTAGATAAGTGATTTTTCACTGTTGCAATAAAGCACAAACAGAACAGAAAAAAAATATAAAAGTAAAGAATTTTAAAGATTTTAAAACTTTGTGACATAGATGTAATCTGAGGAGGAAAAAAACATATTTCATCCCCCCCCTTTTTTTTTCTTTTTTAAGTGCTTGTGCAATATCTATTTTTGCCCCTTCAGTTTGTAAAAAAAATTTCAGGTTAAGAAACTGTTTTGTATTTCATCAAAGTTTAACCCTATATGCCCTATATGTGCGAATTGGAATGAATACAGAGGTTATTCGCATTGCTTTAACACGATTTTTTATGGTACTTGCAGAACTATTTTAGATAAAATATTTGTATTTTAAATGTTCAATTTGGCAACCCTTATTCTGAACCACCTTTCTACACCGTAATTTCCATGACAATAACGCCTTTTAGCTTTTAGGTGCCTTCGTAACTATATAAATACGTAACACCTATAGTCGTAGCCTAGCCCGTTTGTCCGTCCGTCTGTCTGTTCGTCTGTCCGCATATAACAGTGCAAAAACTACACAACCGAATGGTTTGAAATTTACAATATATAATTGTTGCAGAATTTTGTCCAGTCATTTCAAATTTTATGAAAATCGAATCAAAACTTAAAAAGATATTAGTAAAAGTTTTCTTTATTCTATTAAATCTTATACGTAAATCTATATGATAAAAGCGCATGTCATGTGACTGAGGAAAACAAATACTGGCTAACCACATCTTTTTCCATATGCCAAGTGGCCATTTCTATTCAAAATTAATTTTTCGAATAAAATTGCGTAAAAGTTAATTTTTTAGAAAGATCGTTCAAAAAATTGTTTGCTTGAGAAGATGAGTTACATTAAAAAATGTACAGATTCTGAGATAACTTCAGTGAAAATTGGGTTAACAGCCGAATATCTCAATCTATTAAAGTAAATAAACAAAATATTCATTCTTCGTGAGTGATAGAAATATTAACCATGGAGGCAGTCATTCGCAAAAAAAGGTCTCCATGGTGAATTTACAGCGCTGCCTGGTGTCGAAAAAAAAATCGCATCTGTAAACAAGGCATACGTAATAAGAAAAAATAAAGGCATCGTCATTTAGTTCATAGCAGATGATATAATTAATTTCACTAAAATAATAACGATGATTGTTTTACATTGTAAAACTAGTTATAGCACGAAACGAACGCACCTCATTTGTCACGTTTAACGTAAGAATTTCCAACTTGTGTAGTTTTGGAAGAGGCATTTTTGCCCAGTCCTCTTGAACTGTCGGAGGCCGACGCTTGGATAACGCGCTTTTTAAAAGTCTAAAAGCGCAAAAATCCATGGGTTATACATCAGGAGATTTAGCAAGTATATCAGTGATGGGTAATAGCCCTGATACTCATTTCTCGTTCGATTTTTTCCAGGAAATTAATAGCGGATTGTGATGTGTGGCTGCTTGCTTTATCTTGATGCAGTTCAACAGATTGGTGGCACTGGGGATAAAGAGATGGTATTTGTTTGAAGATTGGGAGTAAAATATGTTTATGTTAGTATGCAGAGTTGATCTTAACATTTTTCGCCACTTTCTTTATTTTTAATTTTCCTTTATATTCAAAGCCAGCAACAATCATAAATTCCTTGCTTAAACTTTCTTTAGATATATTGAACCATTTAGATATATTTAAGATTTATTTTCTTACCTTTGAAGATAATAAATTGATTTCTTTTTGTTACAATCGTTTAAATAGACCTAAACTTCATCTACTGTAATAATATTGTCCAATTTTTCTCCGGATAAATGCTTTTTATAAAGAATTCTGCATCGTGTTCTACGTTCGGCGATATGTCGTTAAGAAAGACGATGAACATTGTCTTTTAGCCATTTTAAAATTTAAATCTGTGTTAAGGATATTGTTAAAAATTGATACTGAGAATTTTAACGATTTAGCAACAGTCCTTTGACTAATTTTTTTTTTTTTTTTTACCATATAAAATTTTACCATTGAAATATTAGAAGAATTCCTTTTGTTCTTGGGTACATGTTTGGAAAAAAATTTCTACTTGAAGCCAGCCATTAACATTTTTTTCCATGTCTTATTGATAATATTACCTGCTGTGTCTTTATATATAGAAAACCGATGCGTTTCACAGCGTTTTTTAATAACCAATACCAATAATTATCTTCGAAATGTGTAGAAATAAAGCTTTCCATCCATCTGTTCTTTAAAAATGCCATTTTTCATATTAAAAAACATTTCAGTTGCCAGACGAGAATTTATACTTTCAAAAACATATTATCTGTGAAAAATAATTTCTCTATGCTGACGTTTTTTTTTGTTTTTTTTACACCAAACCAAACTCGTCAAAAAAAAATGTGCGAACAGCCTTTGTATGAGATGATTTAAAACACACAGAATTAATGGCTTCCTCACTGACAGCTGCAAATACTGTTCTAACAAAATTTTTAATCATTTGGTCACAGTTCAAGTAAAAATGTTTCCTGAGCTCCTTCTTCTTCTTCTTTTTTTCAAAAAATGGGGAATGTATTTTTCTTTTTAACACTTTCAAACATAGTTGAAAAGTGTTTATGACTTCGGTTTGTCTGGCCGTTTGCCGCCTGTCCATGCTCTAATTCGCGTAAATATACTCTGATCAACCTGAAATTTTTGTATGTTATTGTCGTTTACTATAGCATGATCCCTATTGAATATAAAGTGTGTCCCACTTAGACTTTTTTTAGAGGGACACTCAAAAGTATTCCGTTACAGTCAATTTGAAAAAATCGTTTCACGTACATTTGGATGATGCTACGCCATTTGAAACATGATGAAGCGCACTAAAACATGGTTTTTGTAGAATAAGAATTTATTATTCATTTACAGGGTCAGGCAAAAGAATTCTGTTGCACATTGTTCTACGGGTAAAAATCGTTTGCAGTGTAATTGAATGATGTTTCACTATTTTAAACAATGAAATTTGCATGCATTACTGAGTTGCACTATAAATTGCTCACTTAAAAGTATGGTGTTGTTGTTGTTGTTGGCGTGTCAGAGAAAGTTCCAAGGCACTTCTCTGAAAGAAGGAGTGCCAGAGCCTCAAGAGAGGTTGGACTTCTAGAGCTGGTCTCCTAATTTTGAACCAATTCCAGATGAGAGACCTGCACCTGGATTGACCCCCCCCCCCCCCCAGAGGTAACGCTTATACTAAACTGGAGCCACGAACAGATTTTACGCGTACCAGCTCCCATTAACGTACACGGTCCCACAGCAGCGGCAGTCGAGAGAGGTTGTCAGTTGTCACCCTCCCAACCATTGACCTTGGTCGATGCTGTTTCGCTTTCGGTGATCTTACAGGAACCGGCTTAACCGTCAGCGCCTCTGTGGGACTAAAAAAAAGTATGGTGTGCATTGGTTTTATCGTTCATTTACAATGACACACAAAATGTATCGTGCAATAGATACTAGCATATGTGATAAGTGCGTTTTCAACATTGGTATGCTTTGTTAAGTTTAAATAGATTTTTGCATAGTACGTGGTGTGCATAAATTCGGTTGATCCTATACAGGGCTACACAAGGGAGTTGGTAAGTATTACAGAGTATGGGAGTGAATTGCTTGGGGTACTTTTTAATTCTGTTACGCCTTTTCCTGCTGAATTATAGTTAGTAGACTTACAGAAGTTTGTGGAAAATAAATAAATTCATATACATGGCTATGCAAAGAACAAGGTACAATGTCGTTTATGATTGGAAATTGCTGGAAGTTTGTTTTAAGTTGCTTTATGCGTTTTTTACCTGAATTAAATTTTAGCTTAATATGCTGTGTGTAGAAAAGTCTTTAGATAAATGTTGATAAAAGGTTTCGAGTGCATTTCCACCGATTGGCGAAAATTGCTAAAGGTGAATTTTCTAAATGCACTAAAATCTATCCTGTTATTTAGTATATATCCAAATCACGTACATAGGGCTGCACAAAATATATCGATTACATTTTTGACTATGAAAGGTAATTGCAAAAATTATTGTATGACTTTTAAATGTGTTACAGTAGAACTGCAATTAACCGAACTTCAACTATCCAAATCGTTTTCAGAATTTCAGAAAAAAACGAATAAAGACGGAAACGTACTGCGATGCCCAAAATAATGATTCTGTCTACGCGCGCTATTGTCTTTCCCTCCGCGAAGACCCTGGGTTTCAAATTCTAAATGATGATGAACTTATTGAAAGTGTGAGAAAAGAAAGTGACGAGGAAGAAAATGACCTCAATGTCGAAGTTGAAGTATACACGAGACCATCAGCTAGTGAAGCATTTGCCGGCCTTGAAACTGCGTTGCAGTGGATGGAGCGTCAGCCCGAGTGTGACCACATGCAACTTCTGATTGTCAAGCGGGTGCGCGACTTGGCTCCCCGAAAACGGATGAAGACTGTCAAACAGCTTACTTTGACCGAGATGTTCAGCAAGTAATGACTTTCATTTACAGTACGGTACGTACATACTGTACTAATGTACAGCACTTGTAAGTACGCTTAACATGTAATAGTGTTGCCTTTTAATTTAATTAATTTAAAGCTCTTTTTCTTTAAAAATATTTTTTTCTCCCATTTTCAACATACATACAGTAATTAATTAAAATATAGTAATTAATTAAAGAATACCCCTATTTTTTGGAAAAAATCCAATTATCCGAATTTTTGATTATCCGAATAGGGTTCGGTCCCAAATGATTCGGATAATTGGAGTTCTACTGTATATGTTCCCTATACTGCTTACTTACATACGTTACAGTGTTCCGGATGCGTTGGAAAGTGTTTCATATTATATGCTTGACGCATGATTTTTCTTTCTTTTTTTGTTCTGGGGATGTTCGTATGATGCACCCGTGGGAAAATATCTCACGATTACTGTCTCTGGACTTTAACGACTGTCCTTTTCCTTATAAGAACACAACTTCCTGACCCTCTTGTCTGCCGGCTACATTGACGCCCCCTGAAATTTGTTTTTAATTGCTTTGCAGCAATTTTAGGATTTTTTTCTTTCTGCTATATAAGTAATTTTGTTAGTGATACTGTTCGACAGTTGCAAGTGGGGTGCGGCGCGTGCTAGAAAGGAAAGTTTGAAGGAAATATACCATTGAGAAAGTGACGATGTTGGTCCTTGTTCCGATGGTCAACATCATTGTAGCAAGATATGATGCGTCCAGTAAAATGAATTATTGTTCATATACAAACATAAAACAACAGTAACTCTTTTAAACGACTGTCTTTGCCTCAATGTGCTAGCAATTCTGTTTTCACATAAGTTTTACTCTGTACAACAATCATTTTAAAATGAATAAAACTGTCAGCTAGATTAAGCTTTTAGCTAGATAATGAGCTTAAGGATGTTAAACCGCTGTATAAAGAATAGCTCCTTTTAAAGTGAAATGAAGAAAGAGAATGAAAAACAGCAGCTACAAAGTAGCGTGCAGGTCTTATTCCTCATTAACTTTTGTTATGAAGTTTAAAAAAAAAATTTTTAGTTATTTTTGCTTTTCTGTACTTTTTTTTTTTTTTTTTTTTTACACGTTACTTACTTATTTATTGCAAAAGAAGAGTTTTTGTCACTTTTCGGTTTTTAATTCGTCTTGCAGCCTTTAACATCTTTCCCTTTCACTGACCCAATGTAATTCTATTTTTTCAGTTGCTATCCATGTATTACTGAAATTGTTCTGGAAATTAAGGTTGCACTAATTCTTGCTTTTAAATATTTTGAGAAATACTTTTGGCTCTACGTAAGCTCGCCGCATAATTTTTCTACTTTTAAGGAACTAACTTTATTTCATAAAGAAGTATTCTAATAATAATAAAACGCATTAAAACCTGCTAAGATGGAATCACTAGGTACAATTAAGTTCCGTTTTAAACAGGTTTCTCCTATAGGTGAAAACTGGGAAATTTAGTTAGTAGCCAGTGGCCGGTAGACTCAGTTACATTAGTGGCCACTGTTATGTTTCAAGCTTTCTTGGCATCTAGATAAATTATAATCGTTGTATATAAACATATTTTTCTATAAGAGTTTTATACCTATTGTATGAGTATGAGTGTATTTTGCATGATTAAACAGTATCTCTTGAAGAAACAATCTAACTGGTGAACATGTGGCAGGAGTCGAAATATTGAAAATACTGAAATGTCCTTGAAATCTGCTTGTATCCGGTGAAAAAAAAAAACGATTAAATTACTTGAAATGCATGTGGAATCAAAGCTGATGAATATATTTTGCAAAATAAAACTGTATTTCTTGAAAAAATAATCCAACTAAATACACTGCTCAAAACAATTAAAGGATATTGCAGTTTTAGGTGGATTTTGTATCTGGGAAACTTTTTAGCTGATTGATACATGGTCGACAGACATAGTAGGTTATATGAGAATAAATTACACATGTTTGGCAGAAAAAAATGCATTTTATTGCGCATTTGTGTACAAAAGGAAAAAACACAATTTGTGCATATGAGAAAAAAAGAATAAGAAAAGGTGTTTTCTTCAAAGAAAATCATTTTCAGTAGGGGGTATGGTTTCCACGGGCGGCCAGCAACGTTGAACACCTTTGAGGCATGGACTCAATGAGGCTATTAATGATGAGTTGGGGTATTCTGCCCCACTCTTCCAGAAGAGCTCTTTCCAGTTCTTGGAGAGTTTGTGGGGGTTGTTGGCGGCCAGAAACTCGTCTTCCTAGAGCGTCCCAAACGTGCTCGATTGGATTCATGTCTGGAGAACACGCTGGCCATTCCATTCGAACGATTCCTTCCTCGAAAATGAAATCCTCCACCAGGTTTGCACGATGTGGCCTGCAGTTATCGTCCATTAAAATGAAGTTATCTCCGATTGCTGCAGCGTAAGGGACTACAATAGGTCTGAGGATCTCATCCCTATATCGGCGACCAGTCAGAGCTCCATCTCGAATGATGTAGAGGTCAGTGCGCCCGTCAATGGAGATGTCACCATACACCAACACTCCTCCACCGCCAAATCTGACACTTTCGTGCACGAACGCAGGATTATTCCTACTGCCACGGTCCCTCCAGATGAAAATACGCCTATTATCCGGATGCACAGAAAAACGGGACTCGTCAGAAAACAGAATATTGCTCCATTCATTTCTCCTCCAGTTGGCATGCTCGGTTGCCCACTCCCTGCGGTCGCGACGATGCCTTGATGTTAATCTAACACATACCATCGGTCGGCGAGCATACAGACCTACAGCATGGAGCCGGTTTCGGACAGTCTGAGTTGAAATCGTGGTGCCTGTAGCCGAGCGAAAGTGTTGTTGGAGAAGAGTAGCGTTCATGTTTCGGTGTCTCCGAGCTGTTAACGCTAAATACCGATCTTCATTGGGCGTTGTTGCCCGTCTACGACTTTGCCCTGGTCTTCGGCCTGCACATCCACTCTCCAAAAAACGGTTCCAGATCCTGGAAATGACACTTTGTGACACTCCAATGGCTTGCGCTACTTCGGCTTGAGTTTGGCCCCCTTCTAACCTAACAACAATTCTCCAAGCTTCTGAATCTGTCAAATGACTTCGCTGAGACATCGTATTCATCGAAACAAAGCAATCACTGAATGCCGATCATCCTTGTCTTCATTCTCTTTTATCCAGTTGAAAGTCAAATTTCATTCGCTGCCGCTGAAGCGACGTTTTTGACGTCGAACTCAAAATTTGCATACTCCACAGTTTGAAAACCAGAAAAATTTGCATTTGTGATTATCTTCTTCTATTTTCGGCAAAAAAAAATTCGTTTATATCTTTATTTTATATAAAACTTCAAATATCCTTTAATTGTTTTGAGCAGTGTAGTAAGCACATGAGGAGAAGCCGAATTATTGAAAATACAGCTAAGTCGTTTGAATCTGTTTGCATCTGGTAGGGAAAAGAATTAACCAGTTCTCTAATTAGATGTAATCAATGTAGAGATGCATATTTCCATGAAAAATGGTGTATTTCACTTGCCGATCGATAACAGATTTTTTAATCGCTACTTGGCAGTGCTGTAGTTGGCTGGGAACACCGTATATTTGGAAATATCTGGTTTGTTATTTAATATATATATATATATATATATATATATATATATATCGTACGAGCACAAGCCTTTTTGTTCCAGACTGTGAAAACTATACACATTATATGTCTGACTGCGAAAGAGTATTCAGCAGTATGAATAACATGACCGATAATGACCGATAATAATAAATGACCGATGCGAAAAATTCACTCCTTATTGAAAGAGCCAGTTTACTTATATATATTCATAAGCCGTCTAGGACCTCTCTTAAAAGAATTTTGTCCTGAACCATATGTAAAATCTTGGTTGCGTTGCGATCAAGAAGAAGATTATCAGACGAGACAGCTTGTCGTAAATCAGAGGGCACAGAAAACATCTCTCATTATCGTTCTTTATTGAAACTTCTAGGATAGATGAGCCAATAAGTTATTTATGGATTTATTTCTGTTATTTCAATTATATTTTGATTCACAATGGAAAATCTTACTATGATATTGATTAAATATTGCTTTTAGATGAATGCTATATAAAAACAATACTATAAAAACTAGAATATAATAATTGTATATAAAAAGTCGGCTTATGGCTAAATGTTTTAAATTGGCTTAGATATTTTTTTCCAACTGCAGCACTGCTACTTGGCGAGTGGCGACTAGGGTGGCAATCAATGGCTGATCTTTTAATCGCCACTTTTAAACTTTAATCGCCACGTGGAGAGTGGCGACCGCTAATTTTCACATCTAGTTTCTCCCTTTATTATATGTTATTTTTTTCGCTGGAACTGTAAAAAGTTCGTTTCAGGCAGGATTCTGTTAGAGACAGTTTCTATTATAGTAATACTTCTGAAAATTTTTTTTATCTATAACGGACAATTTTCATAGTCCCAGCAGAAGGAATGCATTGCAATTAAACCAGCTAAGATTGTAACCTGTCTAAAAAGGAAATTCTTTTCCAGTCGCCTGCTGTTCTGTTTCCACATGCTTTAGTGTACTTTTATTTGTAAATCATTAAAAATACACATAGTACAGTAAAACCTGTGAAAATTGAATTCTGCCTTAAATGGGAAAAAATTCATGGTTCTGGCGAAAGGAAAAAGGGTACAACTATACATGCTAAGACGGAAACCTATCTAAAATAGGTCTTTTCTTCGATCTTTTAGTGATTCCGCCTTAGTGTGTTTTATTGTATCAGTATTCTATAAATTTAATAATTAATAATGAACTACAAGTTACAGTAAGACGTGTGAAAACGGAATGGACAGGGAACAGGGAAATTTTCGTTTTAGACATGCTTTTGATTTAGCAGGTAGAATTCTATTCCATCCGTTAGGATATGAAATTTTTCCATTTAAAAGAAGATTTCATAATAATCAAATTCCTTTTTCACTCGTGACACTGCATGCGTTATCTGTAGTTCATTCAAAATTTAAATAAAAACTCTAAAAACCTAAATACACATAAGATACGCAAATTTATGTCAGTGAGTTAGAGTTTTGCGCTTTTTTCACTGATTTAGCATATTTGGAAAAATCAATAAATATTTTTCTCTAAAATATTCTATTTAGAAATAAATAGCAATTATTGGCTGAAACGATTGCATTATTTATTTATTTGTGTAGATAAAAAACTATCACGATAAACATAACCGAGAACCAACTAATTTCTTTATATATCAATGAAACGATAATATTTTTGGCTGATGTTAAAGACCGACTAATGAGCTATTTTTGACAAAGACTTATTTTTTAATAAAAAAAAGAGAATCATTTTTTTGTTTAAAATCAGAAGGAAGCTTGTAATCTACTTTCCTTTTGTTTTAAAAGATGAAGTATTATTTTTCAACACTTTCCAGCATAGTTGAAAAGTGTTCATGAATTCAGTTTGCCTGTCTGTCTGTCCGTGTTCTAACTCACTCAAATATACTCGCAATGCCCTGCGATTGATATATGTTAATGAGGTTTATGATGGCATGTTCGGTATTGAAAATGAAGTATGTAGCGTTTTAATTCATTTAAAGAAACACTCAAAAATATTCCGTTGGTCTATCGGCAAAAATCCTTTGCTGTGTATTTTAATGCTGTTACACTATTTCAAACTTATTCAAATTGATATACAGTGGAGCATCGTTTATGCGACGCCGAAGGGACTACCAAAAAACGTCGTATAAACGATAACGTCGTATAATCGATTTTCTAGAATTAATTTTGCTTGTACTTAATTTTAATGTTTAACGTGTTGATTTACATAAATTTATAAATTAAAGAAACCAAAACAAAAAAATAACCAAAAAAAAAATAGAGTAAGCAATTTAAATATGTACGTACCTTTATTTTTTCTTTTGATCATTTTACGTAGTATTACAAAAGAAAATTGCCTATGGTTGTTTGACGTGATGACTGACGCTGAGTTGTAATTAATGATTTGTGCAATGAGTCAAGGGCCTGAGAAGTTTTTTCGCTGGTATTGTGGAAAACAAAATAAGTTCTTAATGTTTCACTGCAATTCACGACATCTTGAAATGATGGGGAAACAATTTCTTGGCATTCCTCGTCATCTACGCTGTCACTATGCGATTCAGATTGGGAGTTCTGAATAAGCTCATCAACACTGCAAATCGCTGACGTTATTACATCCTCATCGCAATCCATGTATTCATCAATAGTTGTCTCTGCTCTGAGCAGATACCAATCATTTTCATTGATTATTGTATCATCGGTCATCAGTCATCACCCTCATTATCATCGGAATTTTGATGTGCAAATCCCGCTTTTATGAAACAGTTCTTTATTGTTGTCTTTGTTTACCTGAGACCAAGCCAACGAAATCATATTCATTGCACCGAGAACACTTATTTTATTGGGATTAGGCTCTTCAATGCTTCGAATAGCGAGTTGAACTAACTGCTTACTATAATGCATTTTTAGATTCTTAATCAGGCCCAAATCACATGGCTGAAGGTGACTTGTGCAGTTTGCAGGAAAGAAGTGAACTTTTATATTTTCCAAAAAATCAGTATGCGGTGGGTGCGATGAACATAGGTCGATGAATAGCAAAATATTTCGTTTTGGGCTCTTCATAACATTATCAAGTTTTTTCAGCCATCTAGTAAAAATTATA
Source organism: Maratus michaelseni (assembly GCA_963931845.1). Classification (NCBI taxonomy): domain Eukaryota; kingdom Metazoa; phylum Arthropoda; class Arachnida; order Araneae; family Salticidae; genus Maratus; species Maratus michaelseni. The sequence continues at coordinate 149,373,810 of OZ007598.1, read as the reverse complement.
GTCGTCATCCACGCATTGTTATTGGCATCATAATCCAGCGGTAGAGTTTTAATGTTCTTTAGACATCTAGGTTTTTTTTATTTTCCTAACACCAAAGGAGTGATCTTTTCACTTCCATCACAGTTTGCACAAAGAAGCACAGTAAGGCGATCTTTACCTTTTTTTTTCCCTCCTTTACATTTTTCGCCTTTATAAGCTAAAGTCTGATTCGGCATCAGATGATAAAAAAGACGCGTCTCGTCAGCATTAAAAATGTCTTTAGGTTGGTAATTCACTTATTATGCCTGGCAGAATTTTAAGCCATTCTGCGACAGAATCAACTGGAACATATCTCGATTCACCACTTACAACTTGACACGTGATCCCGTGGCGCGCTTTGAATTTTTGCAACCATCCTGCTGTAAAGCCACAGTCTGCCAGATTCAATTTCATCGCGATTTCTTTCGCTTTTTCCATCAACATTGGACCACTTACTGGAATGTTCGACGCACGACACTGATTGAAAAACTGGAGCAAAACTTTTTCCATTTCAGGAAATTTACCCTCTTGCACTCTTTTTGATGCCGAAGAGCCACAGGTTTTTGCATTTTCCTCAATTTTTTGGCGATCGTTAATAATAGTCTTTAAGGTAGAAACTGGAATACCCATCATTTTAGCCAAGTCAACTTTTGACCTTCCCAGTAAATTTTTACTATTGAATTCTTTCAAAATTTCAATTTTTTCTTTTACCGAGATGGACTTGCGTTTTCGAGACATGTCTGAAAAAGAGCTGTGGCCGATACAGTACGAAAAGTGAAGAATGAAAAAAAAACGATCTGTACTGTTAGTGAACTGATAAGCCGTGTAACAATAAAACAGGTCAGGAAAGCTGCCCATCCCCGCAAAAAATGACCCCTCCCAGTGTAATCCGTTACGCATAAACTGGTTTTTCCGACACCCACACCATCCCACGTTGTTATCATGATTCATGAGGGGTATATTTAAACACGTGCTTTGGTGTCATTCATAGCTTGTAAATTCCGCCCGTTCTTAAAATACACAAGAAAAATAAACAAAAATAAAAGTGTACAAAATCGAAAAACCGCCGTATAAACGATTTTGTGCGTCGTATAAAAGATATATTTTTACATTACAACGAATAGAAATAAATTGGGGCCACACTGAAACGTCGTATAAACGATGCTTTACTGTATATCACTGAGGTGCACTACCAAAGGTTTACTATAGAATATGGTATGCACAGCATTCAGCGTTTATTTGCAAGGATACACAAAAGAATCCGGTTACAGTACTGTCTAAGAACAATAATTGCTGGAAGTGCGTTTTAAGTTGTGGCACACGTTTTTAATTAAACTAATTTTTTGCCTATTACTTGGTGTGTATAAATTCTATAGATGTTATACAGGGCGGAACAAAAGATCTCGAGTACATTTCCGTTTCTTGACAGAAACTGATGAAAGGTAATTTACAAATGTGCTATGCTTCCTAACTGAACTAAATTTTAGCATACTATGTACCATATATACAAATCTATAGATTATATACAGGGCTGCACAAAAGAATTCGGATATTTTACCGACTGTTGATGATAATTCCTAAAATTGGGTTTTCAAATGATTTATGTTTATTCCAAATTGGTTACTTAGAAAATGAAGTTACTTTACTCAACACACTTTTTAAATTGTTTACTATAGTATCGTATATTAAATCACACTCCTGTTCTTCTAAAACTCTCAGATTGGGATGCTTTGTTCACCTATTTGTTTGTGTTTTGTTGTTTTTGTTCTGCATTTAAGAGACTCGTGCTGATTAATTGTATTCAGGCTTAGTTATTATTTAGTGTAATAATGTTACATTAAACTTGTTACTGCTTTATGTCAACTGTTTTGTACTTCCTTTATGTTAACTGTATATGTTGGGTTAGTTGTAGTTACGTTTATTTTAGAATTACATTTTTTTTAATTTAGTTTAATCAGACAATTGTAACTGTAATTGTCTTTAAAATCTGTCCATTATCTGATTTGGTATAATTAGTTTTAACAAGTACTATCCTGTTGGTTAGTCACTGATTTTAATTTGTTTTTGTAAATAGTTCTTACTCTATAATACTACTACTGCTACTTTTATCTTACTGCGTGAAGATCGTGGATGTTTTATCTTGAGTTATGTAAAATAGAATAGTGTTCCAAATTCCTTTTGTTTTTAACTATCGCCCGCTGCTCTGGGCTTGTCCCCTTGCCAGTGTGTTTGCTGGGTGGTGTCGGAGAACTTACTCTCCGCCGCGCCGGACAGACCTGCTAGTAGTTGAATAAAACAGTTTGTGGCGGCTCACATAAATGTAAGACTTTTTAAAAATGTATCAAAATTATTTCTTTTATTTTTTCCAATAATTTATGTATTTATTATTATGTTTTTAGGTTTTATCCGAACATGGCAGATGAATCTAATGACAGCAAAATTTCCTTAAAATCGTCAATGAAAACAATTTCTTCCGCCATTAAATACATTGGTACATTGAATGTACCCAATTTTTTTATTCTACCAGAGTATGTTGGCACTGGTTTTGATGTGAAAAGCCCACCATTTGAATACGCTAATGCAACTTAGCGATTTAGAATTTTTTGGGACATCTATGAAGAAGAAGAAAAAGAAGAAGAAAAGAAAACTTTTTATATTTACCTATTAAAGATGAATTCAAAAAGTGAACAACAGACAATAATGTGCACAATTGATTTACTAGACGCTAATGGTGAGAAATATGATAATTGTTGTAGAATACTTATTCTCGATGAAGACGACGACGACGACGACGAGCTTTATATAGGTGGTTTTAATAATGAGAAACTATCTTATGACAGACGTGACACTTTGACTCTGATCATCCATTTACTCTCTGATATAACATTCAAAGTGGCTACAGACCAAACAACAGCCTCAGGTAAGCAAACGTGCAAGGGTTTCATCCATTAATAACATCATGCAATTTCGATGCCCCCCCCCCCCCCCTATGCCACAGGTTTTCACAGTCCGCTGTGATGCCTCCCTCATCTGTTGTGAAGTCAAATTTTCTGCACCTCTGATTAAAGGTAATTTTGATTAAATTAACATCGCAATTATTATTATATATATAATAAAAATTGCGATTATTTATATATATAATCTATTGAAATAAATACCTTAAAATCGTAAAAATCTTGTGTGATTTTACTTCAAGCTGTTGGATTTTGAAATAAAAATATACCTAAAACTTTCTGGGTAATAGGTATAATTTTAGCTATATCCTGAGTATACTCTCTGTATATTTTTTATACTTAATTTATGTTGTTTGCAAACATTGCCTATTGTTTTTCATATTTTATTTTATACTTAATTTATGTTGTTTGCAAACATGCCTATTGTTTTTCATATTTTAGATGCAACGTCAGAATGTGCTAACACACCACCTCCTTATGTCACACCGTGTGATAATTTGTAGATCCACTCCCCCCTGTTGATGTGTGACGTAATTTATGGATGCCCCCCCATCATTATACTTCTCTGAGGAAATCTTTCAGAATAATTCAACAGTTCCCTATACAATTCTTATACAATTCTTATCAAGGTGCTACAAAAGTCACAAAATAAATAAAAATTCAATAATTCGAAAAGTATAGCGAGTATCATATTTCACAACTAGTGGATGTGCCAATCCGAAAACTTTCTTCTATCTCTTACATGTTAATACTTCAAAAACGTAATTTTTTTCATTAGACTTCAAGTTTCTGTCAATAAATATTTCAAAACCATGGGGAAGAGGGAGGGAAAAAATTTCGTAATGTTGTCTAATCATTATATATCAAATAACGTGAAAATGTTTACTTATTACATATATGCAAACCTAGATAGGATAATTGGGCGATTCCGTATTTTTCTTTTTTCAACTGCTACCATGCCCGTCCCGAAAATTGAACGAAATTTGCTATTCAGCATCGCTTTAAAACCGATTTTCTCCAGAATTTTATACAAACCTCAGCTTATACATTAAATCTAAAATATAAAATTCGTCGAAAAATATTCATAAATTCTTCACTTAAACTGGAGAAAATGGCACAAAAATCGCTATTACAGAGGCCCCTTGCGGGGAATACACCCATTTTCAACTGGAACCTGATGTCCGTAGTCAAAAACATATATATGAAATTTGACTTAATTCTATCCATAACTTCATACACTTTCCGAAGATACAAAAGAAAAATCGCACCTAAGTTCTTTATTACAGCGCCATCTTCAAGCCGATTTCCCCCAAAAATTTTATACAAATTTTTTTGGGCTAAGACATTACATCTAAATATAAATTTTAGTCAAAGAATATTCATAAATTTTACACCAAATCTGAAAAAATGGAGAAAATCGCACAAAAATCGCTGTCACAGCACCTCCATCTGGGGGAATATCCCCATTTATAAATGGGACTGGACGACTATATCAAAAACATATATATGAAGTTTGGTTCAATTCTATGCATAACTTTGTACACTTTCCGATGGTACAAAATTCGCTATCACAGCCCCCCCCCCCCTTCCTGCTGAATATTCCCAATTTCAACTGGGACCTTCTGGGCATAGGCAAAACATATGTATAAAGTTTGGTTCAATTCTATGCGTAACTTCATACACTTTTCGATGACACAGAGAGGACACACAGACTCACTGACAAACAGCCATTTTGTAAAAACGTGTTTTTCTGAATCTCTGACCCTTAAAACATGTAAATCCGTCGGAAACCGGAAGGTGAAAAAGATATACATTACAATACTTTCTTTCTATTATAGACAGAAGAAAATAGAAATCTACTAGAAAAATATGTTTTTGTTTTAAATAACAAAAATTTAATTGTCAGAATAATTACATCTGTCACTATCAAGTGACATTTCATTTGTGTCAGCAGTTTGTTCAGAAGCGCAGCACAGTTCACAACTGAACTAGGATTACAAAAACGTTTAATTTATTTGACTAAAAATAGCTGCCAGACGTGGCAAGATATTTAGCATAGCACTAGAAAGGATACGCCTGCTGTAATTCCTGTTGTATGAAGTATGATGTCTTAAATAGAGACAGGTAGCTGCTTTGAGACCACTAAATTGCTAATTGTGGATGCAGTTATTCTGGCTATAATTGCTTTGTTACCAAAAATTCTTGTCTTTCTGCCTCACTATGTGAAAACCGTAGCATGCTACTACTTACACTTGAATTATCACTTCTTTTGTGACTTTTAGATCACCAGTTTTTAGTCAATTGCTCTACATTGTTACTTATTCTGTCAGAAATATACATTTTCAGTGCTACATTTCTAAAACGGAAATTTCAAATTACACTCTAAAATTGGAAGGAGTGAGAAGTTGACGCTTTGGAAGAGTGAGAGGCATTTTCACTCTTTTAGGAGTGAATTTTATAAATATGCACTCTTTAAAGAGTGGAATTTTCCACTTTCTAGAAAGGAGTGAAATATCTCACTCCGTTGTCGAGAGTGACTGTCTCACTTCGTTGACAAGAGTGAATAGTTCACTCCGTTGGCATTGAAGAAAAACAGTTTTTTCCAATAAAACCACAAGATGGCGCCAGCTCTCGGATACCCCGTTATCGAAACGAAACGCCTAAAATGAAATCCTTTATATATAGTAGCACGATTTTAAAAAATTGAAAAAGGCATTGAAATAATAAATGAATCGATAGAATTATGGACAGGAAATATATTTTATGCTTTACAAATTGCAGGATTTGCCAGTGCTAAAGAACAGTGCAGGGAAAACATATATTTGAAGTAAATTTATGCTTAGCTGCAACACAATTTTGTTTCTATTTTATAAACAGAAATATATCTCTGACAGAAATATATATCTTAATATCTCTGAATGCTAATTATTTTCCTCTTTATTTAAATAACCTATTCTACATATTTTATATCATTTCTAACCTATTTATGAATATAAACAAAATATAACTATACAGATTAAATTTTCTGTTATTTTTAGCACGTTTGAAATTAAAATGTAAAACATAAGAGAAATGAAAAACGTTGCATTTAATCACTGATTTTATACTATTTATTATAGCAAAAAAAAAAAAAAAAAAAAAAAAAGAGTACAAATGTGTCGGTAATAGTCTTAGGAAAACTTTAACAACTATAATTTAAGAAAAAAAATATGTTTTTTACCCTGACTGAAATTTTCCCCCTAAAAATTAGTTTTGAAAAGTAAATTTGGGGGCCCCTTTGTATTTCAGTGGGTAAGCTTCGACTTCATGGGCCTATTTGGTAAACAGGCCCTGGGCCTCGGACAATCTTAATCGGGCTCTAATTATGGAAACATTATTAGTAAGAAAAAAATTAATGAATAAATAAATAACTGTTTTGTTGTAACGGAATTTTTGTCATAGCGGAAATGTACAGACGGGTAATCGCATATTTTTTAGACGATTTCGGCGTTGTTGTTTTCAACGTTTAAAATATGAATATTGCTTTCTGAAATAATCTGTAGGATAATCTTGTTTCTTGATTCTAATTCTGCGTAATGCTTTCCATGGTAGAAGGTTTTTTGTAAAATTTACAGGGTTATTGCTTCCCATGCGTCTTTAAAAACTTTCCAGATTCGATCAATCGTGGTGGTTTTGCCCTTTGAAAGAGCTCTTTTCAGCAGACCAAATGCACAATAAACCATAAGAGAAACGTCAGGTGACTGGAGGAATATGTTGAAAGGTATAAATACAATACCTGTGTGAGTTTTTAATGTTTTCAACGAATACAGCGGTAGTTTTTGAAGTATGAGCAGTAGCTTTGCTTTGATGCAGTTTCACCCTTTAAAAGTCATTGTAATAAAGAAAATGGCATGTTTTCTATAAATATCGGATGTAACACATTCTCTTAATAATATAATGAATTGATTGTAACATTTTGTCCTATATTCTTATTTTTATTTTCCCATTGTAAGATAAATTTGCGATAGTCATCAAGCAGGACGGTCGCTCTGCCAAGCCAAGCTTTAAAAAAAAACGCCACACAAACAACGCCAAGAACTGAACTAGACCGCTACTGCTTACTTACAGAAATCAACTTCGCAATGTTAAATCGACAAAACATGCCAGATTAAAATATCAGATCAAGCAGGGCGGTCGCTCTGCCAAGCCAAGCTTTAAAAAAACGCCACACAAACAACGCCAAGAACTGGACAAGACCGCTACTGCTTACTTACAGAAATCAACTTCGCAATGTTAAATCGACAAAACATGCCAGATTAAAATATCAGATATCAAATAAACCAAGCGTCGCAGAAAAAAAACGAAAACTAGAAGAATCTAGTGAAGAATTACTTCAATTTAAGACCAAACTCATCTTCATAAGTGATTTATAAACAGAGATATAGATTTTTTTTAAAAACGTCGAGTTACTTAAAATGATCACTTTTTTCTTCGTCAAACTTTTTTTTTTCAAATAACCTACAGACCTTAATATTCGTCAGAATTAAAAAAGAATTGCATTTTTAGACAAGTAATTACGTAATCTATGTGCTTTTATAAAATCCAGTGTAAAAAATATTATTTTCTATCCATAATTAGCAAAAAACTGTTAATTAACTTGGCGATTAAAAAATTATGCCAAAACAGAGATAAAACCCGCCAACGACCATGTACCATCTGTATTATAATAGCACAAATCAGTTACAGGTTATAACCACATCAAATTTCATCTGCAAGTCAGCCATTTTCTTCTGAAGATATTTTTTTTTAAATAAAACTTCACAATTATAAGAACACACATTTTATCAAACAATTAAATATGACTGCAAACTGTGGCAGATGATTGTTTCTAACATGTGAAGTATGAGAAATTGCCGGTTATGGATATGGATCTGGGTAGCTCAGTCGCAGAGCGTCGGCATGGTACGCATAAGGTTCGAGTCCAGGCCCAGGTCAATTTTTCACTCATGTTTGTTTATTGTATTTAATCGTCTGATAAAATGCGTGTTTTTATAATATTGTAAAATAAAGTAATCAGACGTAGTGTTTATGCTTTAAAAATATTTTAAATATATAATTTACGTTTTTAGAAAGATCTTTAAAAATAAATTAGTTTTTGAGGGAAGATGTACCTTCTAAAATGTATACATTAAGAGTTATCGCCATTTAAAATTTCTTTCCAAGCGTAAACAAAATTTTTGAAATGAATTAAATGTGATTCATTTATTTCTAAAAATAAAAAAAACACGGTAAAGGACAGGCATTTCGTTCGCAAGAATACCTTTCACGTCATTTTCCTAAAAATTAATGAAATCCAGTTGTTAAATTATTTTTGTTTTAGAAGCGAAGTTTCCATTTAAATTTATTGTAACAGTACAATGTTTAATTGAATAAAATAATGTAAATCTAAGAAATTGCTAAGAAATTCCAAACATGCACAGGGCAACGCAAAAAAAAAAAAAAAAATAAATAAATAAATAAATAAATAGATAGATAAATAAATAAATAAATACAAAATCAGCTTTCAGAAATTCTAAAAATTGTTCATATATCTTAATTACAAGCTGAAGGAGGGTTTATTTCTATATTATTATATATATAATAGTAATTTCAGCAAATATATTAAATTCCAATGCGATCTGTTTTAAACTTAAAGATAGTTTATAACACATGATAAAAAATTTATAAAAAAGAATGGCGCGTCACATTTCAGGCAGGGGATGGGGAGGGGCATGAACAAAATTAGGAAGTATAATAAGGCTATCTGTTTGAAACTTTATAACACATAACATAAATTTTAAAAATAAAGCCGCGTCAAAAATTATAGGGAGGGGCAGAGCGCGTTTTCAAAGGGCTGTGACCACTTATTCGTGTTATGCACCACAGGTTTCACCCCCACATTTTGCGCCCCCTACCCCGACACTACTCATGTGATATATTGTTCGAAAGGCCTGTGACCGCTTATTCATATTATGTGTCTTCGGGGTCCATCCCCCCACTTTCACCTCCCCAAAGGGGGCACTTTTCGAAATTTTGCCGACACCGCTCATGTGATATATCGTTGGAAAGGTCTGTGAACGCTTAATCATAATATGCAGGGGGAGGGTATTTTCTAAATTTTGCACACACCCCTCATGTGATACATCGTTGGAAAGGTCTGTGACCGCTTAAACCTATTATGCATCTCCGGTGTTCATCCCCCCTTTTGCCCCCCAAACGCGATTAGCTTTCACCACCAGGGGACGCTTTCCTATCTCTGTTTCTATGGGTCGGATCACGACGGGGTATGGCTCATTTGACTCAACATCGATAGAGCTTTCCGATTTTAGTTCGTTTTTTCACCACCAGGTGGCACTTTTCTATCTCTGGTTCTATGGGCTTAATCACCCAGCCGGAGCGCCAAACCGTTAGGTTTATGGCAAATATGCTCCGGCGGGAAAATCCCCAGCAGACAATCAGCGCCCCACAGCCCATCAAACAAGCCCTAAACACCGGGCGACTGGTTCTATGGGCTAGATCACGACGGGGTATAGCTCATTCGACTCGACATCTATAGCCTTAACGATTTCAGTGCCCGAGGTTCATACAGAACAGATTGCGCTACCTGGTGGTGGAAGATGGAACTTGAGCGTGCGCAGCACGACTGCTATACGATGCCGAAGGCAGCAGGGAACCGTGTTGGAAGTTAGTTTGGTTAGAGGTTTACACTATTCGATGTGCAAATTAAGGGATTATTATGTGCCGAACGCAGCGGGGAACCAGATTGGAGGTTCGTTCGGTTCGAGGTTTATCTTATTCGAGGTTTTAAAAGATTCGAGGCCCCGATGTAAATTACGAGCCCGCTAGCGGGCGAAGCCAGCTAGTGCTAATACTAAAAGAGCGTGATATCACGTTTGATTTCAAATGCAGCACTGACACGCTATGTACGTATTCCATCTTTATTCATTTCATCGATAAGTTAGTGATATTTTTTAACGGGGGATAACAAGTATTATAACAAGCCACATTTAGTATATTGTTATTAGTTTAATTGAAAAATCTACTGGTATTTTTAGTTAATCTTTTAAACAATGACTGAAACTAAAATGTAATTTTAAATTATTTCTCATGTTTAGATTATTTAAATTATGTTTATTCTGTTTTTAAAAAAAAGAAATGATATCTACAAAAATAACTTTTCAAAAGTAAAAAAAAAAAAAAAAAAAAAAAAAAAAAATGGTGTGATATCAAATTTCCAAGCTATTATATTACTTTTTTAACTTTTTTCCATTAAATAAGTTATCATATATATAAGTCGAGTGTCTACGTATATGTTAATAGAAATCGTTTTCTCCTGTACTAAATACATCCTAACGAGTTTCTGAAAATTCAATTTTTTCAAATTATGCATGATGGGCTTGGCGGCGATCTTTCCCTATTTCTAAGCACCCAAATTTCTAAAGTAGAAGCGTAATATGTTTGCAATGTAATATGTTTATAACAATTTCGAACTTCAGATTTTAACTACGGACAGATAAATTAGATAAGACTGATATTTTTAGAAATTGATTTTTACTAGTTTGAAATTATCAATTACTCTAAAAAATAAATCATAAGATGAATCTTTAAGATAAGTCATTATTATCTTAAGACACAATTTTCAGAGCATACAAATCTATAAATGAAACGCTTAAAATATTTGCTTAAACAACAATTTTGAACTTAGGATTTTAACTACGGATTTCGATGCTTAGAATTTTGTGAATAATATGCAAAGATGGCCGCCAAGCCCATCATGCATAATTTGAAAAAAATTGAATTTTCAGAAACTCGTTAGGATGTATTTAGTACAGGAGAAAACGATTTCTATTAACATATACGTAGACACTCGACTTATATATATGATAACTTATTTAATGGAAAAAGTTAAAAAAGTAATATAATAGCATGGAAATTTGATATCACACCATTTTTTAGCCACAACTTTTTTTTTTTTTTTACGCTTGGCTTTTTTTACTTTTGAAAAGTTATTTTTGTAGATAGATCCTTACCTGAAACTTCGTTTTCCGCCTTGAAATGGGCTCTTTTTTTCCTGTTTTTTTTTTTTTTTTTTTTTTTTTCATCTGGTATCTTTTTACTATGTATATGTACTGATTTTTGGAATAGCACTTTCCAATCAATTGTTATGTTTATTTCGCACTAAAAAGTTTTTATATTATCGCTTTGCAATCATTTTAGACTGTGGAATTAGCATACTTCTGTTCGGAAGAAAAAAAACGCATCTTCCCATTCACAGCTTTTTTGCATGCGCAATCTTGAAATAAGAATAAATTTGAAAGTATCAGACGATAATATAAATTACACATAAGCTGTTGTCAGAATTTTTTACTCTAAAATAATTCCATTTTTTAAAATAATTTATCAAATTTGTTTAAAAAATGTGCGGACAGTCTCTGTATTATATGATACAAAAAGAAGGTTTCAGTTTTCTTATTTACACAGTTGAGAAACACCGTAAATATTTATGATTTCTACACAAATTTAATAAGTGTGCTCGAATATCACAAAAGAAACAAAGCGAAAATAATGTAATAAGAGCTTTTTTAGTTGTTAGCGGCTGTAGTATGCTGTAGGTACCAGTTCTCGTCCGTGCGCTGAAGTCAAGCATCAACAAGCTCGGTTAATATTTGGGAGGGTGACCGCCTACGAACAAGCGTGTGTAAAAATGAGTTTCGCTTTTTTATTCAAGAATTTTAGTCACTCCTGAAAGAGTGTCTATTCACTCCTAAACAGGGGTGAAAAAAATCACTCCTTTTGCAAGAGTGGATAGTGACTCTTCTGAAAGAGTGAGTATCCACTCCTGTTCAGAGTGAATATTCACTTCTCAATAGTGAGTATTCACTCTTTCAGGGAGTCAAGAATTTCACTTTTTCCTAGAGTGAATAGTCACTCTAAAGACGTTGGGCAAATTTTGACTCTGCGATAGAGTGAATATCCAGTCACTCTTTCTTATTTAGAGTGTATGAATAAAAGAAAGTTTTTACATTGCTTTGAATTTATAATAATATAATACCAGAAATTTACCTGATCGTGAGAAATAATTTAATTGCATTTGTACATTATGAAGCTATGTACGTTCGTAACCATGATGACTACAGATTGGACCTTTTAGGTAGATTCATAGAATAACATGTAATTAATTTTACATGTTATTCTATTTTATTATACTTACATGTTTTTACGTATATTGACTATCGAATCAATGTTGTGATCATTACATTCATAATTTCCTAGTTTTTTAAAAAAGGAAAAAAAAACCTTGTATAACGCCTGGATATCAGTTGATACATTTAAAATGACTAACAGGCTCCTCCATCAGCTAAAGTTTTACCTTCCATCTGTTGAGTTATTTAGAAACTGTTGATTTTCTGTCCTTGGATATTACTCAATTTCTTGTAATAGTAATTGCTTATCAAATAAAGCTATAAATAAACGAAAGTACCATTTGAAATTGAGATGGACGTTATCTTTATAAAGCACTGTATTAAAAATGAATAATGCTTCATAGAAAATAAGTTTTAAATCAACTTTAAAGGCACAGTAAGTGGTACAAACTACGGTTCTGACGAGTGACGTACAAGATTTATCAGGCTGTGTAGACACTTCTTTATATAAACAATTAATATTTATTTATTTATATGTACTGTTCGATCATACTACACCACATTTTCGTTATATTGTTTCTTAATTACAATTACTTTTTAATAAATATTCCGGGATATCATTTTGTACGTTTCTAGGTGACTGACCTTTATGTATTTTTCGTCTTTTAAATCGAATGAAATTTTAAATTCTGGCTTTTTTTTTTTTTTAAATAGCCTATTTTACTCACTCTACAATAAAGGAAATAAATCAATAAAGACAATTATTTGTATCCTACTTTTAAGCAGGGTGGCCTTAAAAAAAAAAAAAAAAAAATCAGAATGCAAATTTCAAGAAAATTTTTCTCGTCATTCTCAAAAAGAATTGCATTTCAGAAATCGATTATGTCTTGAAATTTATTTTTGATTCCATATATTTTACTATTTTAATTACTTACATCTTGTGTTATGAAAACTGAAAGTTTTTCCACACTTTTGATTTTATTTAAAGAACAGATGGTCAGTTGTCATACATCAGCCAAATGTCCACTGTGTTATCGACAGCTTCTTATTACATTTCTTGACATAATTTTTTTTAAATATTCAAAGGTATTATATATATATTTTTGAAGTCGTGACAATTATTAAAGAAGGCAAATATTTGTTCAAATAAATTACCAAGTGGAGTAGAAAACAAATATGTGTCCACTCTGTTACTATAGTTTAAGAAAATAATTACAATAAGAATATGAATTTCTGCCCTAATATTCAATTCAGTTATTTGAAATCTTTCAGAAAAATACTTTATTATAATTTGAAGACTATATGAATTATAATTTAATGAAAAAACTACTCTAGTAGCAGAGTGGACAGTTGGTAACAGAGTAAACAGCAAGTAACAGAGTAGACATTGCCTCAATTTAGATTGAAGTTAAAACATTTCTCAAACAAATTTTATTACATTAATTTAATAACTGTTTGATATTATAGCTAGTAAATGAAGCTGAAAATACAAATTTTTGCATTTAAAAAGAAAAAATCAGAATGAAAATTTGTAGAAAACTAATGTTCCTCTTCCAGTGAACATTATTTTATTATTGTGGTAGGAAGTTTATTCAAGAGTTACTTTTCCCAGTGTCACAGAAAATTGCATCTGAAATTTCCGGAATCAAGCGCGTATATATGTCTTTTTCATAATAAAAAGTTAATCATTTTTTATTCTCTTCAAAGTGTTAACGAAATGTTGAAGGAAAGACACTAATGATAAAATGACTGTATCCTTCTTTTATTTTCGTTATTTTTATATTTCCCTTTTTCATCGCAACGCATGAGTTTTTGCACTTTTCAGTTTTTATTCAAATTGTAACCCCCCCTTCCCCCCGCTTGTTCAGCCAGTGTGACTATATTGTTACATTTACGATCTATGTATTACTGAGTGTATTTGAAATTATGGTTATCCTAATGCTTATTTTTAAATATTTTGAGAAATGCTTTTGGCTCTACTTAAGTTCATCGCACAATTTAACTACTGCGTCCTTTTCATTTAAATGAACTTGCCATTAATTAATTATGATGCTAATTAATTATTAATATTAAGAAATGAATTAAGTGAAGTGATCTTGTTTTGTGTATTTTAACATGAAATATTGCTGATGTAAAATAGCACATTTTTCATCCTTTTCGATAACAACATTGTTGTTGTGTGACGTTTTCATGTAACGCTGTTGTACGCCACAGTGTAACAAAACTCTTGATTTTCCGGCCATATTTTATGGCTAAGTTGTGGCTTAAAATTTTAATAATTTTATCATAATACATTTTGTCAACACAACTTTACCATAAATTAAAAAGTTCTTATTTTGTTTCCATTTTTTCTCTTTCAGATATTGAAATATTATCCCAGGATTTCAAGAAATTATTTCTGAATGGAAAGAAACAGGACTTGACTTTGCGAGTTGCGGACAAGGAATTTAGAGTCCATCAAGATGTCCTGATGGCTCGATCACCAGTTTTTGAAGCCATGCTGACCCATGATATGACAGAGAAGAACAAAGGTGTTATTGATGTCCCGGACTGTAATCCCCAATCCATGGAACAGTTCCTGCTTTATGTGTACAGTGGAAAAGTGGAGACATTGAATGAAGATAATGTATTTGGATTATATTACGCAGCCGACAAATACCAAATTATGCCTCTAAAAGAACAGTGTACAAAATTCATAAAGCAATCTCTTTCTGTGTCAATAATTTGTGACGTCATCCAACTGGCATTGAATCATAGTGATACTGATTTGCTCGAATGTGCAACTGAATATTTTGTAAGCCACGTAAACGAGATTTTGTCTACTGTAGAGTGGGTATCGTTCATGAAATCGAACGTGATTGCAGCTAACGAACTCTTCATCAAAGCAACAAATAAGTGGGATTGTACAAAATCATAAAATTGAAAGTTTTTGATATATTTTATGAAATCAAAATAATTTTTCAATCGTTCATACGCTGGTGATTTGAATAAATATTTTATGTAAACAACATATTGGTTTTTCATTTTCAGAAAATTTTTAATCTTTATGCCAGTACAAAAACAGATCATTTAACAGTAAAGTGCAACTTTGGCTTTATTTATATAATTTAAAACGTTGTTTTCCTTCGCGTTTTTGCCATGAAGAAATTTTCTTTAATTTTTAAAATAGGTAATGCTGTTGTTGATTTATGTTAATGTAGGGTTCATGTCATCTTTTGCGTTAAGTACTTATTTTTTACAGTTAAGGAGAAAAAAAAACAATAAACCCTTAAAAATGCTTTTATTTTAGTGAGTATTGGTATTCCTCTTTTGACATTGTGAAGAAAGATATCTAAATA
Source organism: Maratus michaelseni (assembly GCA_963931845.1). Lineage (NCBI taxonomy): Eukaryota > Metazoa > Arthropoda > Arachnida > Araneae > Salticidae > Maratus > Maratus michaelseni. The sequence goes on along the minus strand of OZ007598.1, from coordinate 149,358,339 downwards.
GACAATTTTGAAAACTCATTTTCATTAATTACCGCTTATATAAGAGGTGGCGGTAATGTATTCGGATTCTTTTCTGGAGCCCTGTACATGGTCTGTACATTTTTATACCTACTACATACGAGTAGTCTACTAAATTTTAACTCATCTGGGAAATATATAACTGAAAATGCTTTTCCAGCTATTATCATTCATAACCCATGTGCAGTCCTGTACATGCATTTATTTCAATTATGTTTCTTTCGCAATTGTCTTAGTCTTTTATTACTTTCTTCTATCTATAATAGAGGAAATTATTGAAAAAGAAATTTTTTTCGACTTCCGTTTTTCGACGGATTTACATGTTTTTGGGGTCAGAGATTCCGAAAAACATGGTTTTACAAAATGTCTGTCTGTCCGTGTGCATGATCTATTTGTACCATCGAAAAGTATATGAAGTTTTGCTTCAAATTGAACCAAATTTTATTTGTAGGTATTTGGTTATGGCCAGCAGGTCCTGTTTCGAATCACGTGGGCGGCGGAGATTGGTGCCGATCAGCTGGCGTGCTGTTCCCCCAGTGACGCAATAAGTTCAGTAGCACTTTGATCTCGGCTCGAATGGAAGCAAAAATGCCGCTTCCAGAAATAGATTCTAAAATTTATACTCGAATATCTTAATTAATGTTTTTTTTTTTTTGTATTTGATGTGTGTCCGTCTTGTGTACGTTAAATAAAACCAAGAAAAGACAATTATTTAGAATTACTTCACGTGAAATACACCATAATCTCGTGATTAGAAAAATGATATTTCTACCGGTTTATTAATTGCTCTCCCTCCTGCTAGAGTGTTTTTTTTTTTCAGGTCCCACTTGAATTTGGAGATATTTCGACGAAAGGGGGCGCTGTGGTAGCGATTTTTGTTCAATTTCCACTATTGTATCATCGAAAAGTGTATGAAGTTATGTAGATAATTGAACCAAATTTTTTGTATGTGTTTTTGTGGCCTGCATTTCCCAGTTGAATTTGGGGATATTCCGCCGTAAGGTATTGTGATAGCTATTTAAAGATTTCAAATTTTAAAAGATTAGAAATCCTAAAAATTAGAAATCCTAAAACATTTGTACGTTAAATATTCGGCCTTGATCCAAGGATTCCAGGGCAATTTTTGTTTTGCCTCTACTTTAAAAAATGGCTGAGATATAGCAGTTTTGAAATTTTATGGTGACTAACATTTTGAAATAATACAGCATATTCCTCCATAAACGGATTTAATTTATGAGTTTTAGTGAACATGTTTTCGCCAAACTTTCTTTCATTGTTGTAACCATCGTTTCAACACTTACATGCTTAACACTATACATTTATATTCGCCAACATCAAATTCTCGCCAATCTGGACGATATTTGGAGAAATATTGCTAAATTTGGCGAGAAAAATATGTTTCTATATATGAAGCCAACTTGGCTATGTCTGTCTAATTTGGCGATATTCTCATTCAAATTCAATTTTTACGAGAACTGGAAATGACTCGTCTGTAATCGGGTTCCACGCATTTAATTTAGTTTCGTGTATTTTCAGTAAAATTAGCTACAATCTTAAAACCAAGTAATAAGGAGGTTATCTTTTCCTGCCGGTACAAGCCAGAAGGACTTTTCGTTGTTTAGTATACTACATAAGCTACTCGCATCCAGGTAACCCGACGATTCGCAAGTAGCTGACGTACAACAGAATGACGGTAAATATTAATTTTTTGGGCAGTATAATAGCGAATTTTGAAGTATTAACATGTATGAGATAGAAGAAAGTAATGAGATTGGCAAATCCAACTAGTTTTTTAATTGTAGAATTGAAAATTCTGATATTGAAACATTTTATGCATCTGTGTCTTTCGTTTGACACGCGTGGCAGAATTGAAAACATTGTATTGGCTATTCAAGGGGTGGCTTGAGGATTTCAATCAGATTATTAATGACGGGTACAATTATTGAAACTTTGTAGGCATAGATAACTTGACTACTTACCAAATATTAAAAGAGACAAAATTTTTTCCAAGGCCTGTGATTCAAACATTTTTACTTTTTGACAAAAATATTACCGTTAGACTAACGTTGATTATGTGTAACGTTGATTATAGCAGACCCCAAAAATATGACCCACAGCCACACGAGGCTGTATATGCGACAATGTAAAATCTACATTAATTCCACCTAACGAAATATTTCAAGCATCAATTTTCTAATCAGCCTAACAGATTTAGATGCTAAACCGGTCGCCACGAAAAAAAGAAAATTAGGAAGCGCTGTAACTAAAAGTGACCGACTCCGACCCTGCGTACAATAGCGGCTCTTCAGCGGTTAGTACCATATAAAATTTGATCTGTTTCAATCGTGGGTTTTTCACTATTAAACAACGAGAAATGTTGTTCATGAAATTACTAATCGTAAAGTGATTGTGAACCCCCTGATGAGCCGTCACTGTCTGCGTGGTGAAAGTTTGTTCTATAGATATAAGATGAACGTGAACAATAAAAAAAAAAAATTGAGATATAAAAGAAAATGTTTATCACTTATCGTCACAGAATGGAAAATAGTTTAGATTCCAAACTCGTCGGCCGATCCTTTCGAAAAATAATAAAATTCTTGTGACAGTAGAAACACTGTCGACTATTATTCTATCGATTAATTGAAAGCTCAATAAAAGCATATTTTGGGTACACATACATACATGCAGACATCATCGAAAAAACACAAAAACGTGCTCTGGGGACCTGAAAACATGAGGCAATTCTTTACATACAAGCATACATACACACATACATATTGACTAACTGTAAAAATTGTGAAAACGGATTCAGAATATTTGAAAATGTAAAAATATACCATTATTTTCATTTATTTTTTAATGTGATTACAGTACTTTGCTATTTCCTTCTTTTCATTGTATGTATATGGAAAGTAAAAATTGCAATCTTTGAGTGTCAATAGGGGTGTCAACCAGGATTCTCGCTGCCGATCGCCGTTGAGCCAAAATGTTTCATTTGGCGAGAAAACTAAAGATTGAAATAGCGAAATTGCAAGATAATTTTTTTCTGTCGGTGACACTCTCAATATTATTGTACGAATAAAACTTTTCTGTGTAACTCATTATTTGTGTTTTGATATTCGTGTTTCACGATGAATCTATTACTAACATTAATCAAAAGCCAGTAAGAACACTGGTGTCAATTTTTATCGTTGCCCATTGACTAATTTCCTAAGTCTTTAGAAATATAGTTCCGGTAGTAAAAAAGTTTCAAAGTTATTCTTCAACCTCTTAAAAGCAAATTATGTCAAAATAGTTAATTTTTTTAAGTTTTCGAGGTTTACAGTTTTATTCGGTCCCTGGGTTTTATACGTTATATTTAGAAAAATCTTCTCCGTATTTTAACAGGTTAAAATAATAAAAAATTCGTTTTTTGCGATCAAAGCTTCCCGATTTATGATAGCTTGAATTTGATGGATTTTTAGTATTTTCTTGCACTAAAAACAGTAAAACGTGTTTCATCTATATACAAAAAGTAGAAAAAAAAATATTGACAATAGTGTTTTTTTTTTTTTTTTTTTTTTATCAGTATTCTAAAATACTTCGAAATCCTGGAAAATAAAATCAGGAAGAAGGTTGTACTGGCTCATTGGCTCATTTAAAACGAAAATCCCAACCAATTCTTAGTGCACAACCTGTGGCTCGCGATAGGTTAACTGGTAGCCTTCGGAGACTCTAGATGCCATCATTTCCAGAAATTCCGGAATTGCGAATTTTACCAATAAGTCGCGGAATAAATTGCAAATTTTGTCCATAGGTTTTAGAAAAACATCATGAATTTCGTCGACCGAAAGTGTACAAATCATGAATTTCGTCGATCGGGCGCGTAAAAATCGCGAGTTTCATCTATCGAGCTCGTAAAGATCGCGAATTTCATCGATCAAGCTCATAAAAATCGCCAAATTCGTCGATCGACCGCATGAAAATCGCATTTTTATAAATTTATAGGACATTAACCCCTCCTCCTCCTTCGAAACAAAATTTTGTCTACGCTATGGACGTTGGCCTTCGACAATCCAGCCATTTTTGTGACTGCCCCTCCTCTTATAAAGGCTGTGCACCCCTTAAAGAATTATAATTAATTTCATTATTTATTTTTAATTATTTGTATTTAATACTTTGTTAAGATACTTTAACTTTCAAATAAAAGTAAAGTTTTAGATCGAATTTAGAATAGTGTATAATTTTTAAACTTCAAAACCAAATTGCGCAGAACTTTTTCGAGGGCGCACAAACTTTAGTTGCTCCAGCGCGCTGAATATGTAGCTACGCCGCTGGTTGTAAAACATTTTTACCCAAATGCGATATATTTTTTTGTATCAAAGGACAAAACAAACTTCATTTGTCGCCTACTCTGCTTTTTTTCTGACACCCGGGACACATGCCCCTCTACCGCTCCTTAGTTTCGGCCCTTAAAGCATAAGTTATCAAAACTTTTTTTGTTGAAAAGAAAAAACAAAGTTTAATTTATCTAAATATACTTTGAGGTATATTTAGAGCTTTGTAATGCAGAAGGTATAATTTATCTAAATTATACCTCCTGCATTTACCTATTTTGTAAAAAAAATTAGATAAATTATACTTTGTACTTCAACAAAAAAGTTTTGATAACTTATACTACTTACAGCGTCGCGCATCATCGTAGGCTACAGATGAAGGGAGCATTTCAATTTATAGTTAATAGGTGGCAGCACGTGCAAGGACATTGGGGACTATCCTTTACTTAGCCCCAGACCAGAAGCACATGGTTTGTGGATCGGAACTCGTACTTTTGTTGTTTTGTGTAAAAATAAAGTTAGTTGTACTGGATAATAAGACCAGCATATCGGCATTTCAGTATTATATCTGCTCCTTCTGGTATAAGGTTTAATTTACAAAAGCAGGTAAGCTTTTACACTGTTTGTTAAATTTATATATATTAATATTTGTAACATGTTCGATTTTTGGTATTTGAATAACTTGTTTCCTCTTGTCCCAATGGAATGTTCTTTGTTCCCCTATGGTCAAGCGCTTTCTCCAGCGTGATAAGATATTGAATTTTTATAAACAATAACAGAACTATAAGTGTCATTCAGTAATTAAAATAAGTTTGATTTTGTATTTTTCATTTTGTAATTAATTATTAACATCATGTGCCTTAAAATTTCTTTATACGGGGTTCATACGGACCTTTAAAGTCCTTAAAAATTCCTTACATTTTGATAGTCCTTAATAAGGATTCTTAAAGTCCTTATTTTTTATTGAAAGTCCTTATTTTTTAACGTGAGCTAAATATTTAACGCGAGTCCGTAAAATATTTTTAAAAAAAATCTCCAAACATTCGTAATTCGCCAAGTATCTATCGCAGCTCAAAATTAGTTTTATAAAGCAAAAAATATGGTGTCTTGAAAAGGAGGTATCTCATCAAAAAGTCACTTGTAAAAAATCCAGCCAAGTCTCGTAACTCATTTACCGTAAAAAGTACTGAGATCGTATAAAGCCAAGTTTAACTATCTTATTAACTCTGAAATTTTCATTCACAAATCACTCCTAGTCTCTACATCTTTAGTTAATTATTATTTTGTGACTTGGCAATTACGTAGCACGAGAATGTGATGTATATAGTTAGTCTTAATCAAATAATACTATAACATATTAAAGTGTAATAACTTCCCTGTGCGTATATAATTTGTTTTAATTAAATTATCCCATCCCATCCCATAACATAGTAAGGTGTAATAACTTCCCTGTGCTGCGTAATTGCCAAGTCACAAAATAATAATTAGCTAAAGATGTAGAGACTAGGAGTGATTTGTGAATGAAAATTTCAGAGTTAATAAGATAGTTAAACTTGGCTTTATACGATCTCAGTACTTTTTACGGTAAATGAGTTACGAGACTTGGCTGGATTTTTTACAGGTGACTTTTTGATGAGATTTCACTTCTTTTTGTAAGTAATCCTCCTTTTCTTGATTTTGGGTTCTTTTTGGAGATCATCCACTGATTTTCGCTAAGCCCACACTCTGTCCCTATTATTTACAGGTATCAAAAATTTGTAGCTTTAGTTTCGTTTGCAAAGTACTGTAGATAAAAAGAGATTTCAGGATCCTAGGCAAGCACTAAGTTATGGGAGGGGGAGTGTCAAAAGTACTCTCAATTGCTTCCAGGATAGGTGCTATCCATCTGAGATATTACTCGCAGCCCTAGATACTTGATATTTAACATAAAAGAACATTTTAGTATAAAAAGAAAGCCAAAATTAAAATTTCCGGAAATTTCCAATAAATCAAACTATATTCCTTTTTTCGATGTTTTTTTTTTTTGTTTTTTTAGTCTTTTTTTTTTATTATTTACGGATTTTTTAATTTTTCCTTACTTTGTGTACTAAACCCTGCCTTTCTGCCAAATGTCAAGCTTCTAGGACTACAAAATCGAATTATTTTCAAATTTTCGACTTTTTATAAATTTATTGATTTTTCGATTTTAATTCTAAGTTACCTGATTGTCATGCCAATATAGTAATTATTTGATCCGTCTTCTTAGGATCATTTAGGTTCAATTTAGAGATAAATCAAGTGAATCTTAGAGTCACCATGATTTTATTTAGAAAGGACTATCAAGCCATAACCAGCCAGTAATGTCGGGAGGGTAGGGGGAGCTGTGAAATTTTTTGTGGGGCTAACATCATTTAACAATCCATATTTCATATGTGAAGTAAATAGAGTACAACCTGTGAAAGAAAACAAACCTGTCTATAAAGAAATCGCCTATATCGTAGCCAGTCTATAGCGGAACTTTTCTATAACGAAATTCGTAAACGAAAGAAAAGAAACCATAATCCGGGGGAAATAACATAAAACAATTAGGGGCGTTGTACTAGCTAATAGGACAATTATCTTAAAACTAATGTTTCTAGCAGTACAAAATCAAATTGTTTTCGAATTTTCGATTTCTTAAAGATATTTCGATTTCTTAAAGATATTTCGATTTTTCGATTTTATTTTCGAATTTAACGAATATTTTAATTGTTCCTTTTATTGATTAGTAAATACTACCTTTACACCAAGTTTTAAGTTTCTAAGACTACAAGATAAAATTATTTTCAATTTTTGATTTTTGTTCGAATTTTTTTTATAATTTTCTGGATTTTTTAATTTTTTCTTATTTTGTATCCTTTATTACAAATTTCAAGTTTCTAGCTCTACAAAATCGAATTATTTTGAAATTTCTGATCTTTTTCGAGTTTTTCATTCTATTTTCGAATTTATTGTATTTTAATTTTTCCTTTTTCTGTATCCTAAACAATAAGTTTACGTCGAATTTTAAGTTCTAAAGCTACAAAATCGAATTTTTTTCAAATTTTTGAATTTTTTTTCAAATTTTACAGATTTTTTTTATTTATTTCTTTTTTTGTATCCTAAATACTACCTTTATTCCTACAAAATTGAATTATTTTCAAATTTTCGTTTTTTTTTTCGATTTTTTGATTTTATTTTCAATTTTTGTTGTGTTTTTAATTTTTTCTTTTTCTGAATCTTAAACACTACCTTTACACCAAATTTTCAGTTTCTAAGAGTACGAGATCACATTATTTTCAATTTCTCTCTTTTTCTTTCTTTCTTTCTATTTTTTCTTTCTTTCTTTATATAAATTTTTTTAATGTTTGCTTATTTAGTATCTTAAATATTACCTTTATTCCAAATTTCGAGTTTCTAGCGCTATGAAATCGAATTATTTGCACATTATTTTTCGATTTCTTTCAATTTTTGGATTTTATTTTCGAATTTCATTGCGTTTTTATTTTAACTTATTCTGAATCCTAAACACTATCTTTACCGTGAATTTAAAGTTTCTAAGGGCAAAAGATCAAATTATTTTAATTTTTTTCGAATTTTTGATTTTTTTTTCGAATTTTCTGGATTTTTTAATTTTTCCTTATTTTGCATTCTAAATACTACCTTTATTCCGAATTCCAAGTTTCTAGCGCAACAAATTTGGATTATTTGAAAATTTTCGATTTTTCGATTTTTTTTTCAATTTTTTTTTGTGTTTTTGATGTTTTCTTTTTCTGAATTCTAAACACTACTATCACACCAAATTTTAAGTTTTTTGACTACAAGATCGTGTTATTTTCAATTTTCAATTTTTTTTTAATTTTCGAATGTCTTTAATTTTCCGGATTTTATAATTTTTCCTGTCTTTGTATCCGAAACACTAGCTTTATTCCAAATTTTAAGTTTCTGTGGCTGCGGGATCTACCCAATCTTTTTGATGACACGAGAGTGAGTGAGTGTGTGAGTGACAAAAAATCAAAACTTTGAGTTCATATATCGTCTGCACTAATTTATGGGTATTTTTTGAATTATCCATTTTTTTTACTTATTTTTTACTTATTTTCCTTATTTAGTATCTTAAATATTACCTTTATTCCAGATTTCAAGTTTCTAGCGCTATGAAATTGAATTATTTTCAAACGATCCTTATTTTTCGATTTTCCTGATTTTTTGTTTTTATTTTCGAATGTTATTGCGTTTTTTATTTTAACTTATTCTGAATCCTAAACACTATCTTTACTGCGAATTTTAAGTTTCTAAGCCTAAAAAATCGAATTATTTTAATTTTTTCTATTTTTTTTCGAATTTTTGATTATTTTTTCGAATTTTCCGGAATTTTTAATTTTTCCTTATTTTGCATCCTAAATACTACCTTCATTCCGAATTCCAAGTTTCTAGCGTAACAAAATCGGATTATTTGAAATTTTTCAATTTTTTTCGATTTTTCGATTTTTTCAATTTTGCTTTCGATTTTTTTTTGGTGTTTTTGATGTTTTCTTTTTCTGGATACTAAACACTACCTTCACACCGAATCTTAAGTTTCTAAGACTACAAGATCGTATTATTTTCAATTTTCAATTTTGATGGAATTTGTTGAATTTTCGAATGTTTTTTTTTTCGAATTTTCCGGATTTTATAATTTTTCCTTTCTTTGTATCCTAAACACTACCTTTTTTCCAAATGTCAAGTTTCTAGGGCTAAGGGGGATCTACCTAATCTTTTTGATGACGCGTGAACGAGTGAGTGAATGAGTGACAAAAAATCGAATGTTTGAGTTCATATATCGTCTGAACTAGAAAAGACAGAAAGTTGTAATTTTAAATTTTGGTCCTGTGTGCCAAATACTCTAGAAAAACGAAGTTTCAAATTTTTGGGATACTCCAGCGCGGGGTCAAAAGTGCCCTGAGTTGCTTCCAGAAAAGTATGCTTACGGCTGTCCTCTCTCGACTTGGCGGAGGCACTGCCGTGCCTCCAGATAAATCAGTAAAACATAATGAATATACACGCAAATGTCGAATTAAAAACCACTTGATGACATAGCAAACACGTGTAATGCTTCTGACATCAAGTAAATGGGACTGCATTTTTGGCGTTTAATCTTACAGTTTGGCGATGTTTTTTGTTATGAAAAGTGGTCGACGGTATAATAGAGAAGTACCGGTTTTTCTTATAATGCATGGTTTGTATAGATTCGAGGGAAAAATTATATTACTTTCATAAAAATGTATTTGGATGGTTTCTTGTTAATACAATATTGCCAAGGCTGTGGTTTTCCTATTAGACTTAATGTTAGCTATATGCTCCATTTTTCTGCAACTAAATTTCCTCATGCCAATATAGTAATTCATTGATCCGTTTTCTTAGGATCATTTAGGTTCAATTTAGAGATACATCAAGTGAATCTTAGAGTTACCATTTAGAAAGGACTATCAAGCCATAACCAGCCAGTAATGTCGGGAGGGTAGGGGGAGCTGTGAAAATTTTTGTGGGGATGACAATATTTAACAATCCATATTTCATATGTGAAGTACATAGAGTACAACCTGTAAAAGAAAACAAACCTGTCTATAAAGAAATCGCCTATATCGTAGCCAGTCTATAGCGGAACTTCTCTATAACGAAATTCGTAAACGAAAGAAAAGAAAACCATAATCCGGGGGAAATAACATAAAACAATTAGGGGCGTTGTACTAGCTAATAGGACAATTATCTTAAAACTAATGTTTCTAGCACTACAAAATCAAATTGTTTTCGAATTTTCGATTTTTTAAAAGATATTTCGATTTTTCGATTTTATTTTCGAATTTAACGAATGTTTTAATTGTTCCTTTTATTGAATAGTAAATACTACCTTTACACCAAGTTTTAAGTTTCTAAGACTACAAGATAAAATTATTTTCAATTTTTGATTTTTGTTCGAATTTTTTTTATAATTTTCTGGATTTTTTAATTTTTTCTTATTTTGTATCCTTTATTACAAATTTCAAGTTTCTAGCTCTACAAAATCGAATTATTTTGAAATTTCTGATCTTTTTCGAGTTTTTCATTCTATTTTCGAATTTATTGTATTTTAATTTTTCCTTTTTCTGTATCCTAAACAATAAGTTTACGTCGAATTTTAAGTTCTAAAGCTACAAAATCGAATTTTTTTCAAATTTTTGAATTTTTTTTCAAATTTTACAGATTTTTTTTATTTATTTCTTTTTTTGTATCCTAAATACTACCTTTATTCCTACAAAATTGAATTATTTTCAAATTTTCGTTTTTTTTTTCGATTTTTTGATTTTATTTTCAATTTTTGTTGTGTTTTTAATTTTTTCTTTTTCTGAATCTTAAACACTACCTTTACACCAAATTTTCAGTTTCTAAGAGTACGAGATCACATTATTTTCAATTTCTCTCTTTTTCTTTCTTTCTTTCTATTTTTTCTTTCTTTCTTTATATAAATTTTTTTAATGTTTGCTTATTTAGTATCTTAAATATTACCTTTATTCCAAATTTCGAGTTTCTAGCGCTATGAAATCGAATTATTTGCACATTATTTTTCGATTTCTTTCAATTTTTGGATTTTATTTTCGAATTTCATTGCGTTTTTATTTTAACTTATTCTGAATCCTAAACACTATCTTTACCGTGAATTTAAAGTTTCTAAGGGCAAAAGATCAAATTATTTTAATTTTTTTCGAATTTTTGATTTTTTTTTCGAATTTTCTGGATTTTTTAATTTTTCCTTATTTTGCATTCTAAATACTACCTTTATTCCGAATTCCAAGTTTCTAGCGCAACAAATTTGGATTATTTGAAAATTTTCGATTTTTCGATTTTTTTTTTCAATTTTTTTTTGTGTTTTTGATGTTTTCTTTTTCTGAATTCTAAACAGTACTATCACACCAAATTTTAAGTTTTTTGACTACAAGATCGTGTTATTTTCAATTTTCAATTTTTTTTTAATTTTCGAATGTCTTTAATTTTCCGGATTTTATAATTTTTCCTGTCTTTGTATCCGAAACACTAGCTTTATTCCAAATTTTAAGTTTCTGTGGCTGCGGGATCTACCCAATCTTTTTGATGACACGAGAGTGAGTGAGTGTGTGAGTGACAAAAAATCAAAACTTTGAGTTCATATATCGTCTGCACTAATTTATGGGTATTTTTTGAATTATCCATTTTTTTTACTTATTTTTTACTTATTTTCCTTATTTAGTATCTTAAATATTACCTTTATTCCAGATTTCAAGTTTCTAGCGCTATGAAATTGAATTATTTTCAAACGATCCTTATTTTTCGATTTTCCTGATTTTTTGTTTTTATTTTCGAATGTTATTGCGTTTTTTATTTTAACTTATTCTGAATCCTAAACACTATCTTTACTGCGAATTTTAAGTTTCTAAGCCTAAAAAATCGAATTATTTTAATTTTTTCTATTTTTTTTCGAATTTTTGATTATTTTTTCGAATTTTCCGGAATTTTTAATTTTTCCTTATTTTGCATCCTAAATACTACCTTCATTCCGAATTCCAAGTTTCTAGCGTAACAAAATCGGATTATTTGAAATTTTTCAATTTTTTTCGATTTTTCGATTTTTTCAATTTTGCTTTCGATTTTTTTTTGGTGTTTTTGATGTTTTCTTTTTCTGGATACTAAACACTACCTTCACACCGAATCTTAAGTTTCTAAGACTACAAGATCGTATTATTTTCAATTTTCAATTTTGATGGAATTTGTTGAATTTTCGAATGTTTTTTTTTTCGAATTTTCCGGATTTTATAATTTTTCCTTTCTTTGTATCCTAAACACTACCTTTTTTCCAAATGTCAAGTTTCTAGGGCTAAGGGGGATCTACCTAATCTTTTTGATGACGCGTGAACGAGTGAGTGAATGAGTGACAAAAAATCGAATGTTTGAGTTCATATATCGTCTGAACTAGAAAAGACAGAAAGTTGTAATTTTAAATTTTGGTCCTGTGTGCCAAATACTCTAGAAAAACGAAGTTTCAAATTTTTGGGATACTCCAGCGCGGGGTCAAAAGTGCCCTGAGTTGCTTCCAGAAAAGTATGCTTACGGCTGTCCTCTCTCGACTTGGCGGAGGCACTGCCGTGCCTCCAGATAAATCAGTAAAACATAATGAATATACACGCAAATGTCGAATTAAAAACCACTTGATGACATAGCAAACACGTGTAATGCTTCTGACATCAAGTAAATGGGACTGCATTTTTGGCGTTTAATCTTACAGTTTGGCGATGTTTTTTGTTATGAAAAGTGGTCGACGGTATAATAGAGAAGTACCGGTTTTTCTTATAATGCATGGTTTGTATAGATTCGAGGGAAAAATTATATTACTTTCATAAAAATGTATTTGGATGGTTTCTTGTTAATACAATATTGCCAAGGCTGTGGTTTTCCTATTAGACTTAATGTTAGCTATATGCTCCATTTTTCTGCAACTAAATTTCCTCATGCCAATATAGTAATTCATTGATCCGTTTTCTTAGGATCGTTTATGTTCAATTTAGAGATAAATCAAGAGAATCTTAGAATCACCATGATTTTATTTAGAAAGGACTATCAAGCCATAACCAACCAGTAATGTCGGGAGGGAGGGAGAGATGTGAAAATTTTTGTGCGACCAACATCTTTTAACAACAAATATTTCATATATAAATTAAATAGAGTAAAGCCTGTGAAAGAAAATGAACCTGTCTATAAAAAAAAAAGGTCTATAACGTAGCCAGTCTATAGCGGAACTTTTCTATTACAAAATTCGTAAACAAAAGAAAAGAAAAGCATAATCCGGGGAAAATAACACAAAACAATAACGGAAGGTGTACTAGCTAATAGGACAATTATCTTAAAACCTATCTAAAACAAACTATCCCCATCCTGTGGGATTTGTTTTTCAATGTTTTACTTTATTTAATGCAAAACATAGATTGCATCCGACAACTCATAAAAAAGTCCTCCGGCCTGTACCGGCAGGAAAAGGTAGCTTTCCTATATCTTCGTTTTAAAATTTTAGCTAATGTTACTCGAAAACAGCAAGTTAAAATGCAAAGAAACCGTTTACAAAAGATTCGTTTACACTGAATTTGAATAAGAAATTCGCCAAATTATTGAGCTATAGCCAAGTTGGCTTCATTTATGAAGACTTATTTTTGTCGCCAAATTTGGCGAGATTTCGCCAATTGTCGCCAAGTTTGGCGAGAATTTGGCGCTAATGGATATGAATATATAGTTTTATGCGTATGATTGGGAAAATGATTACAACAATGAAAGAAAATAATTTGCGAGAAATCGCGTTCACTAAAACTTATAAATTTATATTAAAATCATTAAAATTACAGACATTACAATACACTTTCATAAAACATTAAAAACATATTAAAATTGGACGTTTCGGATTTACATGGAAAATCCCTCTAAAACAACAACATTTCACTTAGCGTAAATCATAGTTCAAAAATATCAACAAATAGAAAATGCAACGTATCAAAATTTCGAAGTCAAAGTTACAGTTATAATAACACGGAGTATTCATTCGGGATTGCACCTGCTTGACCATTATTGACCATAAATTTATAGTTGGTTTTTTGTAATGTGCTGTTTTGTTTCAAAATGTCAGCCACCCTAGAATTTCAAACTGCTCTATCTCAGCCAATTTTTAAGATAGAGGTAAAACAAAAAATGCTCTGGAATCCTTGTATCAAGTCCTAACACCTAATTAAAAAATAAACTTGAATTTTTAACTTTTTTGTACATTTATTTTAGTTTTAAAATTTTCCGTGGCCGCCATCTTGAAACAAGATGGCGGACCAAGCTGGCCAACGAACTCGGTCGAGGCATTGGTGAGCTTAATACACACAATTAGTTTCATCCAAATTAATTTATAAATACGAGCGTTATCGTATCAAATTATTTTCATTTTTTCAATTTTTTTCGAATTTTTTTATTTTTTTTTTCGAATTTTCTGGATTTTTTTAATTTTCCTTTTGCTGTATCCTAAATACTACCTTAATTCCTAATTTGAATTTTCTAGCGCAACAAAATCGGATTGTCTTCAAATTTTCGGTTTTTTTAAATTTTTTCGATTTTTTCAATTTTGCTTTCGATTTTTTTGGTGTTTTTGATGTTTTCTTTTTCTGGATGTTAAACACTACCTTCACACCAAATCTTAAGTTTCCAAGACTACAAGATCGTATTATTTTCAATTTTCAATTTTGATGGAATTTGTTGAATTTTCGAATGTTTTTTTTTTTTTCGAATTTTCTGGATTTTATAATTTTTCCTTTCTTTGTATCCTAAACACTACCTTTTTTCCAAATGTCAAGTTTCTGGGGCTACGGGATCTACCTAATCTTTTTGATGACGCGTGAACGAGTGAGTAAGAAGTGACAAAAAATCGAATGTTTGAGTTCATATATCGCCTGAACTAGAAAAGACAGAAAGTTGTAATTTTAAAATTTGGTCCTGTGTGCCAAATACTCTCTATAATTGAAGTTTAAAATTTTTGGGATACTCCAGCGCGGAGATATGGGGGGGGTCAAAAGTGCCCTGAGTTGCTTCCAGAAAAGTATGCTTACGGCTGTGCTTTCTCGACTTGGCGGAGGCACTGCCGTGCCTCCAGATTGCAGTACGAAAGTATGGCAAAGAATTAGCCAATAAAGCTAAAACAACTAAAGACATTGAATTATTTATCAAATCGAACAATTGTAGGAAATCTGCTAAAGAAAAAAAAATGAGGAAATTTCCTCCCTGTCCAAAGAAATTGATGCTAAAAAACAATTGATAGCCCACTAATAAAATGTTTTGTTTTATATATTTTTTTTTTTGTATTTATTTTCATTTTGTAACTCATTAAAAAATAATTAATTAGAAAGAGTAATTATGTTTTATGTAAAATTTCAACCTTGTGATTAAATTTTAATGTGAGTAAGAATATATACTGTTTTTTATAAACTTTAGAAAGTCCTTATTTTTCTTTTAACGAAGTCCTTACAGAGTCCTTATTTTTCATTTAGCAAACTCTGTATGAACCCTGTATAGCAGACACATTCATTCCAAAATACTGCCCCTCTCTAGATTTCTTTCTGCTTGTACCTAT
The DNA here is from genome assembly GCA_963931845.1 of Maratus michaelseni. Taxonomy (NCBI): domain Eukaryota; kingdom Metazoa; phylum Arthropoda; class Arachnida; order Araneae; family Salticidae; genus Maratus; species Maratus michaelseni. The sequence goes on along the minus strand of OZ007598.1, from coordinate 149,342,868 downwards.
GTTTTTCTAAACTACTACATTGAAAAAATTATAAAGTTGTATGTTAATCAACTGTAGATAGAAGTATAAAAAATATATACATTTATATTTATTGATGGGTTGGGTTGAGTTGGGTTGATTATTGACGGCCAATTATCTACGCTTGGGATATAGGCCCAATATTTATTGATGAATAATTAACTTTTAATTAACCTTGCAATTTGATCGTCCTCTTGTTTTATTCCACTTATTAGATAAATTTTGTATTTCAAACAATTAAAAAAAAAAAAAAAAGAAACCGCAGCTATACCATATAAATATTTGTCGTAGGATCCTAATTAAGAAATAAGATTTTTAAAATGCTATCAATACAAATATTCTTTATTTAGTGCATGGTCAATTATAAAAGGATATTAAGTTGGAAATAAATTCATTTAATTTTCTTTTTCATTTGCATAAGCTTAAAAAATACATTAAGCCGTACTTAAAACGTGTGTGTGGTTGGTGGTGGCGGTGGGGGGGGGGGGGGGGGAGGTCGCCCAGGGCTGCTAAAATTTGACTTGCACTACCTTCAATTCGATCATTTTATTCCCTCTGCTAACATAAAATAGATAGGTATATGAATAAAAGTTCCATTCAAAACAGACATTAATTTTTTATTTATTTACTTTGCATCCATGAATGTTTAATATACAGTCAAACCACGTTAACACGAACACGCTTAACGCGAATTGCGTTTAGCACGAACTGATTCCGATTGCCCCGTCCAGTTGTATGTAATGTATTTAAGTTCGGATAACACGAACTACCTTTAACACGAAAAAAAAAAAGTTTCCCCTTGAGTGTTTGCGTTAATGAGGTTCGACTGATTTATTTTTTTTTTCAAATTTTGTTTATATTTCTAAAATCCAACAAATAAACTACTAACTGGTTTTAATAATGATAAATGCTGAATATAAGGAGACATGTCATTTTTAAAAGAATGATTTCAAGTTTCATTGTCCAATGTCATCATAAGGAATGATTTCAAGTTTCATTGTCCAATGTTATCATAAGGAATGATTTCAAGTTTCATTGTCCAATGTTATCATAAGGAATGATTTCAAGTTTCATTGTCCAATGTTATCCTAAGGAATGATTTCAAGTTTCATTGTCCAATGTTATCATAAGGAATGATTTCAAGTTTCATTGTCCAATGTTATCATAAGGAATGATTTCAAGTTTCATTGTCCAATGTCATCATAAGGAATGATTTCAAGTTTCATTGTCCAATGTCATCATAAGGAATGATTTCAAGTTTCATTGTCCAATGTCATCATAAGGAATGATTTCAAGTTGCATTGTCCAATGTCATCATAAGGAATGATTTAAAGTTTCATTGTCCAATGTCATCATAAGGAATGATTTCATGTTTCATTGTCCAATGTTATCATAAGGAATGATTTCAAGTTTCATTGTCCAAAATCATCATAGGGAATGATTTCAAGTTTCATTGTCTAAAATCATCATAGGGAATCTTTTAATTTTCATTGTTTGTCAAATGAAGTCATGTTTTGAATAATGATTTGCTCAGATGTTCTTTAAAACTAATATTTAAATAAATAAATAAACACCCTATGTTTATGTCTAAAATCAGTTTCTTAATGAGTGTTATGATGTTTTAAAAAAAATTTTCTCATTAAGAATTCTTTATAATGGTAAACAGTGTATTTAAAAGTATACAAATATTATGGCTTAAAAATGACGTTTATGTGTTACTTTAAAAAAATGAGTCTTATATTCTTATCAGGGGTCTGTCCAGACTCTTTTCACAGGGTCCTGTTTTTTGTGAAATTGTGAACAGCTTTTTATATTTGTGAAAAATCTAATCATAATTTTGTGAATTTGAAATGGTCGTTATATTCAGGTTCTTGTTTATGCATTTTTAAGAAGATATATGGATATAAAATACATATATTTTCTTTATATATGTAAAAGTGACAGGTCAGATTTTACTTTTAAATAATTAAATTTGTGAAATGTTTGGTTTAAATATAGAAAAAATTTGTGAAAAACCTATTTTTAAGACAAATAATTTTGTGAAGGGTCCTGTTTTAGGGAAAATAATTTTGTGAAAGGTCCTTTTTTTAAATGAAAAATTTTGTGAAGAGTCCTTTAAAGGACCCATTTTTTTTTCCTAAACAGATCCCTGCTTATTGAAAAAAATATTGTGGAATAATGATCAAATGTCATTTTACACTTTGCCTTTTTCAAAAGTTGGCAGATATGTATTAGCGAGCGAGCGTTTTTGCGTGAATGAAGTAGTCTCTTAATACAATGCGTTTTCATGCATCTTATCAGGTTTTAAATGCTCTGTGACGAGTTTCAATCCCCTACGCTGCTGGGTTCAAACCCCTGTTACGCTCGTCGACCTAACCATTCGGAGTTTTCCGTTGTTTTCTTCGAACCTTGCGTTATACGGTGTTAGGATCACTTATTAGAAAGACCCACACGGAGGGCACTTCCCCTACGGCCTATATTCCTCGTCTAGATAATCGGCCGCCATAGAATCAACCAACCATCCCCCCCCCCCCCCCCCGCTGAACAGTATTATTCCCAAGAGAGAAAATTTTGTGCCATTTGCCATTATTCAAATTTCCTAGCATATATATCTGAGCATTTTTATTACACACCGGTTGAACCAAGTGAAGCTACCATATAAAATTAAATTGCATAAATATTTCAATAATAAAAGAAATAAATAAAGCTATTTGTAAAACGATAATTATTTTCAAATATTGATTGATGCCTACATTCATAATACATTCAAATTTTGTGGTAATCAAAATATTCTTATAAAAGTTAGCCACCAAAGAAAAAAGCAAGTAGACAAACTGACATACTTGTCATTTTTAGGTAGATTTCGTAAGAAATATTTTACATTCTCCCCTATGTTGCATCTCCCGGAAAGTTTTTGCAGATCTACGCCGATCATGACTCCCAGAACCCAAACCCACCCCCAGTTCAAAACTTTATATATCTATCTATATCACTTTTTTATGGACATGATAACTTCAATAATTCTGCAGAAATCTCTTCCAAACTGATACATAAAATCAAGGTGCATAAAATCTCGGTCAAGTTCGTTAATGGGCAAAATCGGACCAAGGTGGAGGGGAATGGGGGTCTTTTTGTGAAAACAGAAAAAACCCCATAAATTCTTAATTATGATACGTATCGAATCCTTTTAAAGTTATTATTACTTCTAGGAAAAGGGCCGAAAATTTATGTAGGACAGATTTTTGATATCATTAAAAATGGCCTCAAGGGGGGGGGGGTGAAACAAGGGTTTCTGAACTTTTGAAAATTCACATGATATCAAATCTGTCTAGATTTATTATAAATCTTCTTAATATTATCTACAACTTTTATATTGACAAGTTTTTTATAGGACCAACCCTTACAGCAACAGAAAATTAAAAACAAAAAAATCCTTGCCGGCTTCGCCTACAGACACAGGCAGTTTTCGAAGTGGGCAGTCCCAACTGTCGCATCATGGCAAAAAAGTAATTTTTTCTGCATGTACCAATAAACAGGTTCCCTACGGTCTGCGTCTTCGAAATCTACCTGTGCCAGTAGGCCGAGCCGTCAGGGACTTATTTTAATTATATGAGTTTTTTGCGTTCGTTGTAAGATTTTGAAATATGCATCTTCCTGTGTAACAGGTTTTTCTGCAATTATAATCACTTTTTTTCTCTCTCTCTTATTGTTTAAACCTGGTACTTGCTGTGAAGAATCATATCGCAAAAGAAGGCGCGTCAGGCTATCCAGTGGTTTAAATATTTTTTAAAATCCCAGACAGTATGACAAAAATACAACAATGTGATCTGCCGGGAACCATGCTTTTTAGGTGCGTTCGTAATTATATAAATACGTAGCACCTATAGTCGTCGTTTGGTCCGTCTGTCTGTCCGTCCGTCCGTCTGTCTGTCTGTCTGTCCGCATATAACAACGCAAAAACTACCCAACCAAATGGTTTGCAATTTAAAATATATTATCTTTGCAGAATTTTGTCGAGACATTTCAAATTTTATTAAAATCGAATCAAAACTTTAGGAGATATTAATAAAAATATTTATTAAGAAATTTGAATTTTTTTTTTTTAAATCGGTGCTTTTTTGTTATAGGAGCTTCCGAAGTTTAATCGTCAAGCGACCGAGATACTTATTTTATGACAGAAATTAATCTGCAGACGATATAATTCATTTCACAGAATTAAAAATCATCAAGATCTGAATATTTATATAACTAGCTGATACATATATATCTGAATATTTATATAACTAGTTAAGATATTTGTATGAACAGTGTCATAAAATATATACTTAACTAGCTGTTTAACCCGTTCTACGCACGGGATATCATGAATTTAATTCTAAAACGTGCGTACGAACGCACCTCGTTTGTAACGTTTGACGTACAATTTCCAACTTGTTTTTCCCCTCCTAATACTTAGTGAGTTTTACTTAAGATGCCAACAAAAAATAATCTAAGATACGAACTATGAATTATTTTTATTTCTATTATCTCACATTTTAAAAAATAAACAGTTAATTAATTTTAAATCCTTGTAACTTATCATATGCTTCCATTTCGAATTTAATTATATTACTAAACAAAATCAATTACAATATCAATCTAAAGATTTATTAAAATCAATTAAAACATCATTTATACAAAGTTATAGCATCTATATAGTTATAAAAAGATTTTATTGATATTACAGGTATTTTTGTTCTCTCATTCCCGAAATCGAGTCTAAATAATTCCCAAAATCCCGGGATTAAAAACTAGCCTCGGGATTGTACACTATATTTCCAATGATGACCGGTCACTTGCGATTTTAGACGTTTTGTTAAATATCTGGAAAGAAACATGAGGAATTAACCTGAAACTTCAGGAATGTAAACAACATGATAAACGTCATATATTTACGCGAAGTTTTTTTTCCGAAACCTCATAAGGGGCCGTCAAAAAATTGAAGAAAAACTAATATCTTTTGGATAACCCTGTAAAAACTAATATTGCAAAAGCATTTAAACTGTAGATTATGAGTAAGTGGCTTATTGTAATAATTTGGGTTCATTTTTATGAAGATAGCATGTATACTCGAAGAGAAATTCAGGTTTTTATAAAAACAGTCCCAAATTTTATCAAGTTTTTGGCTTATAATTTGCAGAGTTTTTAATATAAAAACAAGTTATTTTCAGAAAATATGACAAACAAAATTATACACAATACCCTGCAATCAGAATTAAAAAACAATAAAAACTGTATGAAAAATGAGCAGATTTACTAAATATTGTTTCACTGCGCATGCGCGAAATCAATCAAAATATACTGTGCATAATATATTAGCTAAATGTTTAGACCAACTTTTATGAAAGTCTCAAAAACATAGCTTGAAAATTCTGATAGTAATCGTCCATAGAATAAGCTCGAATTTCGCTGTTCCCAAAAGGAAGCAAAAAGATGAGGGGTTGTATCCAAATATACTAGCTTATGAAAGTTGACATAATAAGAATGAAGCGTCTCTCATTCTATATTTGATACAACCCCTCATCTTTTTGCTTCCTTTTGGGAACAGAGAATTTCGAGCTTATTCTATCGACGATTACTATCAGAATTTTCAAGCTATGTTTATGAGACTTTCATAAAAGTTGTTCTATATATTTAGCTAATATATTATGCACAGTAATTTTTGATTGAATTCGCGCGTGCGCAGTGAAACAATATTTAGTGAACCTGCTCATTTTTCATACAATTTTTATTATTTTTTAATTCTGATTGTAGGGTGTTATGTACAATTTTGTTTGACATATTTTCTGAAAATAACTTGTTTTTATATTAAAAACTCTGCAAATTATAAGCAAAAAACTTGGTAAAATTTGGGACTGTTTTTATAAAAACCTGAATTTCTCTTCGAGTATACATGCTATCTTCATAAAAATGAACCCAAATTATTACAATAATCCACTTAATCATAATCTACAGTTTGAATGCTTTTGCAATATTAATTTTTACAGGGTTATCCAAAATATATTCGTTTTTCTTCAATTTGTTGACGGCCCCTTATGGGGTTTCGGGAAAAAATCTTTGCGGAAATATATGACGTCTATCATGTTGTTTACACTCCTGAAGGTTCAGGATAATTCCTCATGTATCTCTCCAGATATTTAACAAAACGTCTAAAATCGCAAGTGACCGGTCATCATTGGAAATTTAGTGTATTCCTTAGTTGAGACTGAACCTTCAGTTACAAAGTACAGTCGTCCCCGCTTAAACGAATATTGACGGTTCCGACAAGTTGTATTCGATAAAACGGGGTATTCGAATATCCGGGGAAACATATACATCACATTAATCTATTGCGCTATGGTAGAATAACACATATGTAACAAAATAAGATGGAAATAACATTAAAAATAAAAAAAGACAAAAATAGATAGCATAAAAGACAAATGTTATTACATACCTATAGATTTTTAATATTCCAAAAAAAATTAAATTTGTGTACATATTACTTTGGCTGAAAGAAAGCTGTGATAGTTGACTGCTTTTTCACGGAAGTCGAACATTTCTGTATTTCTTTTTCTAATTTATAAAGTATATTATAGTCACCTCCACAAGCCTCAAAGTGTCGGCGAATTACAGCATAGGATGTATTTACTTCTTTCAGAGAAGGTGGTGGCTCGATTGCCTCATCATCACTCTCATTATCTTTTTCTTGCGAGGAAGATATGGTCATTTCTTCATCGTCTTCTGTCGTCTCATTTTCATCCAATTCAATAAATTGCACAAGCTCCGTCTGAGTAAATTTTAGCTGTCCGAAATCTCCTGTCTCGAATTCCTCGAAATCCTGAATTCTACTGTCCACAAAATCATAAATTATGGTTTCATCATCTTGTATTTCACTTTCGAAATTTTCCAATTTTCCAAATTTCGCTTTTCTGAAGCAATTTTCAATGACTTTTACAGGCACACTGTCCCATGCTTTTTTAGAAAAGTGCATGGCTGTTAAAAGATTTATTTTCTTGTGAATGCCAGCAAAGGATTCGATATCATCCAAATGATGCAAGAGATCTTTGATTATTTGTCTTCGGTAAAGGGCTTTGAATGATCTAATTATGCCTTGATCTAAGGGCTGAATTTTGCATGTTGTATTGGGAGGCAGAAATTGTAGTTTAATATTAGTGAGGCGTGCAGAACTGTCATCGATTTTATGACTGCTTACATTATCCAAAAATAACACAATTTTTCTGTTTCGTTTTTTGAAATCCATATCTAGTTTCATCAGCCAGTTTTTAAAAATTTGTCCTGTCATCCATGCGTTTCGAGAATGAGTATAGTTCACGGGATAATTTTTGACGTTCTTTAGACACCTTGGACCTTTACTTTTCCCTATCATTAGAGGCTGAAGTTTTTCTGTTCCGGTTTGATTTACGCACAATAATAAAGTGACCCGATCTTTGTTCTTTTTTAATCCAGCAACCTTTTCTTTTTTCTCAGCTAAAGTGCCTGTCGGTAAAGCTCGATAAAAGAGTGCAGTCTCGTCGCAATTAAAGATGTCATCTGGACTGTATTTTTCAAGGATAGGCTCCAGAGTTCCTTTACACCAGGTGTCAATGCATGAAGCATCAACTGATCCTGCTTCACCATGTCCAGTTTTAAAAGTTAAATTATTCCTTTGTTGCCACCTATAAAGCCAACCTTTGGATGCACAAAAATTTTCACCGTTTTCAACAGTCTTCGCTATTGACTCAGCTTTTTCCATGATCATAGGCCCATTGATCATTGCACCTTTTGCTCTTTTACTGGAAAACCACTCCAGTACAGCCTGATCAACACTGTCAAAATTTGATTTACGTTTTCTCTTTCTGTCTAAATTTCCATTTCTCCTCCACTCTTCTTCAATCTTTTCAGCATTTCTTTTAATATTAGAAACTTGCGTTTGAGAAATTTGAAATTCTTTTGCAATTTCAATTTGTGTTTTTTTATTTTTTAGTGAATCTAACACTTTTATTTTATCGCATAAACTCAAATCCTTTCGTTTTGTATTCATCGTACTTACTAGTCAATTATTAGAGAAAGAATACGTCCCAGAATGTAAGCATATGTTCACAGAACCATTCACAGACATGAAGTTCGAACTAAACCTGTTCGGATAAGCCACCAGCCACCTCTCTTCTAATCAGTTCTCAGAAATATATTGCAACAGCTTAGTGTCAGAAGAGAACTGACCATTTCCAGTTCCAGGAAAGGAAAGGGGGACCACCATGTCTTTATCCAAAGTATGCCGAAGAGGGAAAAATGAACACGTATTTTTTGTAGGAAAAGAATAATTTTATTTTTAGAAAGGGAAATCTAATATTTTTCGGTAAAGTACGCATTTTCAGTAAGAAAGATTGTTCAGACTTTATTCGAATAACCGGGGTCGGCAAGTAAAAAATATTTTATAAAGTGGGGAAATTTAACATTATTCCTATAAGACTGATTTTGGTTCTAGCGAATTTTATTCGTATAAGCGGGGTATTCGATTATCCGTTACCCGATTAAGTGGGGACGACTGTATGTGTAAAAATTTTTGTTTGACAAATTTTACTTTATTGAATTTTAAAAACAAAAACTTGTGTCACTTACCTAAAATTTATCTTTGATTATGAGGGCATCTATGTGAGTAATAAATAAACCTTATACTTTTAAAAGGATTTTATGATGAAGTTAAATAATTGTACATAACCAGAAAAAAAATTAAAAAATGTCAATTACCATGTCTAACACCCGAGCTTCTAATTTTTTAAGAATATTTATGTAATATTCTTTGAGGAATCTAATTTTATGTGTTATATCGATAAATAAATAGGGTTTTTTTTTAATGAAATATTTTTCACAATTGAATCCATTTGGACATTACACTGTTAACTAGTTACTTTAAAAACACAAATTGCACAAATTGTGCCTATTAGTTGCTAAAATCAGTGTAAAAATTGTTTTAAACTCATAAAAGAGCTAAAATCCTACATGTTTCGGCTTTAAACTTAAAGCCATCATCGGGGAAGAAGAACAACACAAACGACTACGGATCTTTTAATTTTCGACACGAGAAAATTGAAATCAACAGCTTGGAAAAATTTAAATAAAATAAGCGGGCGCTCTCTGTTGCCAAAGAGCGAAAAACTAAACTATGAATTAACAAGGGGTTAAAAATGTATTCCATAAACTAGGTATGTTGAAAGAAAAGTTATCATTACAAATACAATCCTTCCTAATTTTAATCTCCAATGATTCCCTAATGGCGGCTTTAAATGGGTTATTGAACCTATAGATAATTCTTGCTTTATCGAAATTAATTACAGTATCATTATTTTTAGCGCAAAACCGGGAGAGTGCAGTGGATAACTTTCCACTGCACTCTCTGGGGGTTCTGGGAGTCATGATCGGCGTAGATCTGCAAAATTTTTTCAGAAATTCCAACATTGGGGAGAATGTAATAGGTAGTATTTCTTACGAAAACTAAAAGCGTTATAAATTGGTTCGTTTTCCATTAAAAAACTTGTTTGTAAAAAGCAATCCAAAGCTTCGTTTAATAAATTCTAAAAACTTCAAAATGTGAATCGGAAAAGAAAAAGAAAGAAAGAAAGAAAGAGATAGAGTACCTATGAATTTTCAGAATGCGCGAACGGTATTGGAATGGGAATTTACTTATCTTTGTCTATTCTCAGAGCCTGATTACCGAAAAGGCACATGAAGCACGAGCTTCTCCTTTAAAGTTTAAGAGGGGCCCCAAAATGACTGAAAAATGAGGACAGCAATTTTGATTTTGATTTTTTTTTACATAGCATTTTTAAAAGGGTATTTATTTATTGTGAAAGTTAGCTTTAAACAAGAGAAAATCTTCATTCTACGTCAGAAAACTTCTGTTACCTGACCGGGAAATTTGAATGTTATCAATTTATCAATAGTCTGTTAACCAATTAAAAGGCATACAGTTTTCGTGGTTAGAAACTGCCCGCGTAACTGAACTTACGACAACTATATATACAATAAATATATTCTATAGTATTTTATAAACATGGAACATAAAAAAAGGCTGTTTGATGAAATGTCAGTTTTGTTAAGCAGCCTCAAGAAACAATGTTTGTACCATTGATCGTTTTACATGCATGTGGATTTTAGAAAACTTTCCCTGGATAAAAGGGGCCCCCAAAACATACTGTGCTACTCCTAACTTCAAAGGTTAATCGGGACCTGTCTATTCTATGCTAGAAAATTGACTCGACCTTTCTATTTAGAGTACTTTTTAACAAAGTTAAAATTTATTAATTGATAAATATAATTATTAATAAAATAATATATTATCCATAATTAATTAAGGATAAATGAATAATTATTGATTAATAAATTAAAAATAATTTAATTGCTGAATTTTTAACTACAACTTAAATTCAAAGATGATTTTAATCACTATTTGACAGAGGTCAGCACTAAATAAGAAAAAACTATTTTAATTCAATAAGAAAATCTCTGACTCGAATTGCTTCACATGGAGCAATTTAATCTAACCCATTTAATCTAAAAGTCATTGGCTTGGTTTATATTTCTTAAAATTCTTTATTCCAGATTATTATTTTCGTAATATATTATTATATTTCATGTTTTGGCAAAGAGGTTTAATTTAAGACAGTTGATTTTTACTTATGAGAGAGCATGACAATTGGATCAACAAGGTTCGATCCCCCTTTGAAATTTCTGTCACGATGATGGCTATAAATATGACGTAAACTATCAGTCAAGATTCCAAAATCAACCTATAGTCAAGATTCGAAAATCAACCTATAGTCAAGATTCAGAAATCAAAATTCTACGCTAGCATAGTTTTATCGTTTGATTCCGATAGTATGTTGACAAAATAAATACATTTTCTAAGAAATCTTCAAAATTAATTTGAATTTTTTGAAATAGGGTGCTTTAAAAGTAGAATGTCAAAATAAAATGTCTACAACAATACAAGAGTAAAATGCTGGGCACCAAAAGCCTTTCCGAAATATTTTTCTATCTACGGTCTGGGAAAAGATAGTTATGTGTTGCGCTGTGCATGTATGTATATGTATTTAGTATGAATATTCCATAGTCATCCGTATAATAAATAGCACTTTTACCAAAACCGCTTTACCTTGGCAATAAATTGATAAGAGATCTTGTTTTCTAAATTAACAGCTCTCAGGAATGAAATGTTACCATTTTGACAAATCGCTAATAGATGGCAGCACCGGTCAATAATTGTTCGTAAGCCAAGAAATTTTAGTTGGAAATTGGAAATAAAGCACATGGCGATTGCACGTGGTTTTTAACAGCAAGTTGTACTGCATTATAAGAAATATCTCAGGACATTAATCCAATTTATTAAATAATTACAATTAACGTTCAATGTGTATTTTTTAACTATAGTTTAATAGTACAAGTAATTTCACTGCACACTAAGAGTTATTTTACAGCGATTATAAAAGTAAGTTATTAGCATTGCATATTAATTTTCTGTAACTGCTGTTCCGTATTTTTCTTTTCCTTTAGGATTGTACAGATCATTATTGTAATTATGCTTATTTTATGAATATCTATTAATCCTTCTACAACTTCTATTAATCCTTCTATTTTTGCATTATATATAAAAAATAGTTATATGCTTAGATTGTTAATTTTTCATAATGGAAATGCTGGATATCTTAAAATGAATTTTAAACTGTTAAAATTTCAAAACCTTTATTCTATTTACTTTACTTTTATTGTCCAATGAAAAAAAAAATCAAAACGTAGTGTGATGAACGATATTTTTTAATTAATGTAAATTATTATCATTTAAATTAATCTATATGTTGCACAAGATTTTTTTAAAATTCCAGTTTCAACTAAGTAAAGAAATAAAAAATGTTCTTTTGAAAAATAGCATTATTGTATAAAAATATTCAGAGGCGGCCGCATTTTTAAAGAGCGTCCGAGTACAAGAAACCTTTTTAGGATCATACATTTTTATGAAAGGTTACAAGAAAAACAAGTTGGAAATTGTACGTCAAACGTTACAAACGAGGTGCGTTCGTACGCACGTTTTAGAATTAAATTCATGACATCCCATGCGTAGAACGGGTTAAACAGCTAGTTAAGTATATATTTTATGACACTGTTCATCCAAATATCTTAACTAGTTATATAAATATTCAGATATATATGTATCAGCTAGTTATATAAATATTCAGATCTTGATGATTTTTAATTCTGTGAAATGAATTATATCGTCTGCAGATTAATTTCTGTCATAAAATAAGTATCTCGGTCGCTTGACGATTAAACTTCGGCAGCTCCTATAACAAAAAAGCACCGATTTAAAAAAAAAAAAAAATCAAATTTCTTAATAAATATTTTTATTAATATCTCCTAAAGTTTTGATTCGATTTTAATAAAATTTGAAATGTCTCGACAAGATTCTGCAAAGATAATATATTTTAAATTGCAAACCATTTGGTTGGGTAGTTTTTGCGTTGTTATATGCGGACAGACAGACAGACAGACGGACGGACCAAACGACGACTATAGGTGCTACGTATTTATATAATTACGAACGCACCTAAAAAAGGCTCATGGGAGCTGGGTGCGACCCTTGTTGCAAGCTTTTATTTTTCAAAAACAGTGGTGTTTCTTGACTAGTAAAAAAAATATGCTTTTCTTTACTTTTGTTTTTACACATCATATTTTTATCTTTGCACAAGGGTTTTTTCATCTTATCCATTTTTAAATGCTCTGGAAGGGATTTAACCCCCCACCCCCACCTTTTTTTTATTTTTTAATGCACCACTGCGGTATTAACCGATTCTACCTCAGAAAATGGTATAAAATGAATTATGATAAGAACATCCTATAGTAACCAATTCTTCGCTGACACCATAAATAATACAATTATTGACGTGAATTCAATATTTACAGAGTTTGTTGCAGAAAATAATGGAATAAATGCATCAGTACCTGAAGAATTATGTAAAGAATAACCTGTAATAACTACTGATTCCAAAGATAACGCAGTTAATAACAATGAAAAAAATCTTTATGACTTTAGCTTATGGCCACTAAGTTTAAATGATCAGCAACAAAGTTAATTATGGAAAAATGGTCTGTTCGTACGATTCTTTCTCCATTGCACAGTTAAAATCAGCATATTTCTGCTAATTTCCATGTCTGAAAAATCTCTAATTCTGTAATAATTCTTCATCACTGTTGGTTAGTGTATTGTATAAGCTTGAATACAGTATTTTGCCTTTGCTACAGATTCTTCCGCAATTCTTCTCTTTTTCATTTATACCATACAGCTTCCAATGTTTCAAAAATATGGGAGAAATATTCGATTTCGGTTTTTCTAAGATTTCTGTTGGGTTGGATATTCTCCTGAAGTTTTCGTTAACATTAGTTCGTAAGATAACTCGCAGGTTTTACGGAATCGTGTGTAAACTTTCTTGCATTTTTTTTTCAATGTATATTGACTAAGAATGCCTTCTTTTCAATGTACAACTAAGATGTTTTTAAAATGATTTCCTTTCTGTCATATTCATAAGTTTTGTCTACATTAAAAAAAAAATATTTAGAATAGTTCTACAGTAAGTGAGTGTGATGGAGAACAAGAATTATATTAAAGTTTAAATTATGAAAGAAAAAAATAATAATTGAATTTACCGACGCGTTATTATATTAAATTAAAAGCCCTCTTAGTCCATAAGTTAACATTCTAAATGGGAGATTGTAGACTTCAAACTTCAAGAGATTTTCTCCGTTCAGAGTTTTGACTGGAATGAAATTGTATTCAAATAACAAACAGCAATTAGCATTTTCCGTTAGTATACTGTTCATCAATATGACAAAGTTGTTATTATTCAGGTTTTTATATATACTAGGGCATCCAACCCGGGCTTCCCGGGATAGAGAATATAAGTGAATTTTATTTATTTTTTTAACTCCAATAGATTTTATATATATATACAGTAAAATCCCGTTACAACGAACTTCACGGGACCGCAAATTTTATTCGTTGTAACGGGAATTTCGTTGTAACGGAATTCAATAGAAAATTAAACATTTCAATTCAGATCCTCATATCATAGTTAATTATAAAAATATAGTAGTATAATACAAATTAGTAGATAATTAATTATTAAAAATAGTAATAAAAATTAGTAGTACCTTCTAATAACGTAAAGTTAGTATAATACAATGTATAATATTTTTTATAGAACTGAAAAATTGACTTACCACCATTTCAATGATTTTCAAATTGTACAAGAAAAAATTTAATGCAGAAAATCAGTGATTTTTTTTTGTACAAGGGAGTTTGAAGCTGCGGACAATACAAAATTATGTACATGATTAATATTAGAAAAAATGTTATCTGGTACACTGCTCTGTAAAGAAATAAAATTGCGCACTCTTTCTAAGCTTTCTAAGGCTTCAGCAGATGTAACTTTTGAAACCTCATTTTCTTCATCTTCAGAACTTTCTTCATCATTTTCTAAAATGCGATCATCAACAATAGATTGCACAATATCTGTCTCTGTTAATTAATAACAAGTTGCAGCATTGTCATCTGCAGTTAAAAAATCTTTAAAGCTTATGCTTTGAGACACACCAGATTTTTCTTTTACTAAGTTCCAAGTGGATTCGATCTCATATTCGACTGTCTGCTCCTCATCATGTACTACATCGCTAGATCCTTGAGCCGTCGATTCTTTATTTAAATCCTGGTCAATCTGCGCGTGTTTCCAACAGTGGGCTATTGTTTTCTGGCTTATATCATCCCACGATCCACAGATCATATCAATTGCCTCTTTCATGTTGCACTTTCTGTTTACGTTATTTTGCAGATCACAGAGAATGCGTTTTAATAACATAGTTTTGTATCGTGATTTTACGGCTCTGATAATGCCTTGGTCAAGAGGCTGAAGTATTGCAGTACAGTTAGGCGGGAAATACTCTACACGAATGTGATTCAATATAGGAGGATCATTGTGTGCTGTGCAGTTGTCTATGAGTAGAAGAATTTTACGTTTTTGTTTTTGCATATCTTTATCAAAATTTATCAGCCATTCATTAAAGAATCCTTGCGTCATCCATGATTTTTTGTTGGCTTTGTAGATGCATGGTAAGGACTTAAAATGTTTGAAACAACGGGGTTTTTCAGATTTGCCGATTATGAGTACTTTTCGTTTTTCTGTTCCTGATTTGTTGCAGCAAAATAGGGCTGTAATCCTTTGTTTGGAAAGCTTTCCTCCAATACACTTGTCTCCTTTTAACGCTAAAGTCTTCCTTGGTTCTAACTGAAAAAATATTCCGGCTTCATCGGCATTAAAAACATCGTTAGGACTATACGTCTTGATTATTTTTTGTATTTCACCTTTACGCCATTCGTTTACAAATTCAACTGGGACGTCTTTTGCTTCTCCTGAAATGCATTTTGCCACTATACCGTATCTTTCTCGGAATCGATTCAACCATCCGACACTGGCTTGAAAATTTTCAATGTTTAGCATTCTTGCAAATTCCAAACCTTTTTCTCTAATTAAAGGGCCACTTAGAGGGATGTTTCTAGAACGAACATCCATAAACCATTTGTAAACAGCACTATCCACATCTTGAAACTGGGCATTTCGAATTCGTTTTCTGCTTGGATCAAAGACTTTAACTTGAATTTTTTTCAAAATGCTTTCTTTATCTTTTAGAAAAGTGGATAAAGTAGACGGCGAAATTCCATATTTGCTAGCAACATCAGATTTTTTCATTCCTTTCTCAACTTCAGAAATTATGGCTTTTTTTTCTTCCAAACTAAACTGTTTTCGCTTAACAGCCGCCATTTTATGACCTACTGGTAAGATGAAAATTTTCAAACTGATTTCGAGCTTTGGAAATTCCTTTGCGAAAGTTATTCAGGTAGGGAGGAGAGGGAAGGGGGAATGTGCAATACTCATTTCACGTTTTGTTAAGTTTGCCTACATTGGTTACAGCTTACTTGGACTTCCAAGAAAAAGGGGTGGAGAAAAGGGGAGAGCGAACAAAGGAAACATTCCTTCTGCAGTGAAATGCCTATGCACACCGATTTTACAACAAAGCTCGGAGAAAAGCGATTGCTTTAGAGATAAGCTTGATTGTCCCTAAGACTAGGCATCGAAAACAAAAATTGTCAAGCGATAAAAATGTACAACTGAAAGTATTTGCCGTGTCATATTATTTCGTTCTAACGAGATTATAAAAAATTGAATATTTCGTTATACTGAGATTATGTTAACATTATTTGAATACATTTCAAAACGGGACTCGCTTGCATTTCGTTATAACGGGATTTTTCGTTGTAATGGAATTCGTTGTAACGGGATTTTACTGTATATATATATATATATATATCAACATATATCAACATATATATATATATATCAACAAATATATATATATATATATATATATATATATATATATATATATATATTTGTTAGATTGCCTCCTAACAACACCAAAGAGCATTTTTATAGATGAAATATGTGAATTATATATCCAAAAAAAATTTTGAAATTTATTAAAAGTTTTAATTTTGTATTGGCCTTGTGCCAGAAGTTAAGGGCAGAAGAAATCGCTAAAAATTTCGTTATCTACAGCAGATTTTTTTTTTTCAGTTTTTTTTTTTTTTTAATTCTGATAATTTGAGCGGTTTTAAGCGCGTATTTCAATTACATGTCTCTTAAATTTGTGTTTTATTTATACTATTGTATTTATTGCTTAATGGAGTTTTAATTTCGTTATGGCATATTTATCTGGAAACAACTGCTGAATTTTTTAGCTCACAGGCTATCAAAGCCTGAGACCCAATGTCCCCGCCGGCTCTGTATGTACGTACGTATGTCATGTATGTACTTACGTAACGCGATAACACTTGATAGAAATAAGCCGACTATTTTAGCGTAGCGTCTTCGTTATGTTCTAATTATCAGAAAAATTTAATTCTTTTTTTAATGATCGCGTTAATGTTGGGGAAGGTGGTTTTCTTGAACAAATTATTCGTTATATTTGCGGGTATGGGGAGGGAAGGGGTTAACGCCTTGCTCTGATTTACACAAAACAAATTCCATTTCAGAAATTAAAAATTTTTAGCTTCTAACGTAGCGTTTTATAAATGTTATGCATAGAGAATACAGGATATTTCAAATAACGATTTTCGTAAAAATTAAATTTATGTTCCTAATAAAAGTACACAACCCGTAAGAAAATTTAGAGATTGTTTGCAATGATGACATTACAATTCTATAGTTATACTGGAGATTGACAATTTTAAATGCGAATATTAATCCATGACGAAGTAAAATGTGTATATCTTACTGTTTAATCTAATAATGCTTAATATATTTAAACCTTAATACTGGAATAGTTTTATTAAACTTATTATCTACGACTAAAAATTAGAAAAATAAATTGAAGCAGAAAATCCTGTAAAATTATAAAATTCTCCAGAGACGTCATAAAGTTAATCAATGGCTTTATATATCGACGTCAAAATTTCTCTTATAGTAATATATACTTTGCATTAGTAAAATATGTAGGTTTTAATTATATATAATAATCATTAACGAAAACATAGCTAATTAAAGCGTCACACAATGCTAAAACGAACTCTAAGTAATGTAATTTCAACGTTTGTTTTCCTCGAGAATGACGCCCTCTACCAGATTATATATAAACTATTTTCTTGATCCGTTTTCGCTTACAGAAATCGTTCAAAATGATAGGCTTTACAGCGCCGCGCATCATCGTAGGCTACGATCTAATTGTGCATTCTTATCTTGGATTCTATGGACCCGATCACAACGGCCTTTGGATGATTCGACTTGTTTTTCTTTCGTGTTACAGATATTAGTTCCACCGCCAGAGGGCGCATTATTTGCTAGAGTTCTATGGGCCTGATTTCGACGGGAATTGGTTCATTCAACTCCATTTATACAACGGGTACCCGTGTTGGATGTTCGTATGGAACAAATTGCGCCCCCCTGGAGGTGGAAAGCAGAACTAAAGGATTTTGAGCGCGTGCACAGCACGCTTACTATACGGTGCCGGAGGCAGTGGGGACACGATTTGGAGTTTCGTTCGGAAGGTGGTTTCTTTGGAACAGGGTGCGCCCCCTGGCGGGTGGAACTAAACGAGTTTGCAGCGCGTGCGCTGCATGCCTACTATACGGTGCCGCAGACAGCGGGAACACGTGTCCGAGGTTCGTTTTTATCAGAATGCACCCGTATCGGCGGAAAGGGGAAATAACGGATTTTCAGTCGCCGTGCAAAGCACTTTTAAATAAATAATTTTATACAAAATCGGGTTAAATATATAAAATCATACAAACTTTAGGTTTGTTTAATTTTATTATCATGGACCCAAGCAACGCCGGCGGGTCAGCTTGTTTTATATAAAATTATAAACATTATTATTATTTGAATTTACGCAAAAACATTTCTTGTTTTGCTTACAAGATGATGGTGTGCGTAAATGCCCATCAATCAATAAAATTATGTCTAGATTGTATTTTATGCAGTTTTATGCAAACTTACTGATAAAGGGAACTAATTGAAACTCATTTTCTGCAATGATGTAGTGAAGTGTATACGGCGTGGATTTTTTAAGGAACTCCATATACCCCGTGTTTCTGAAATAAAGTTATAGCATACTAGATGAAACCCCATCAAAACTTGATGGAAAAAAAAATACTATAACAATATCAGCAAAATAAGCTTCTTTATAACAAAAGATGTATGAAACAGTCTTTCAAATATTTTATTTTAAAAGTTTTCCCCCCAGTGAAATACAGTACTATTTCCGATGCAAACTCCAAACAAACAATCTATAAACAACTGTGTAAAGCAAATCAGTTTGACATTATACTGCCATATTCCCCACGGCAAGAAAGAAAATTTCATGTATCTAAGATGTATCATACAAATAGTATTCCCTACTTTCATCTCATATTCAGTAAATAAAAGAACATAGTAAATAAAGCACACATCCCCCCTCCCTCTGTGATAATTTAACCGAATGAGCTCCTATGCGCATGTGCATTGCATCTGCCCAAAGACACCGTTGAAATTCGACGTTAAAAAAAGTTTTAAAATGTTTAAATTAAAAGTTTTAAAATGTCCTCTTTAATCATTGTTCGTTTCAAATCCATATCTTCTAAAACGCATCCATTTTTTTAAGCTAATTAATTTTTATGTAAAAATGATGAATTTTTTTTACAATAATAAATCAATCTGCAGATGACGGAGATTTTTAATGTTTTCAAGTGTAATTTATTTGTATGGTTTCTTCGGTTCCTTTACATAATCAGGATGATTATTCCTTTTCCATAACAGTCGGGGATTTTTTCCCTCTTATGCAGTTAAATATCCAATGGATCTTTAAAAAAATAATAAAATACAGTTCCTAGCATGTTCTGATGAAATACAGGGTGATTCATAAAAGATGGGCAGAACTTTAAGGGGTTATAGTACACTTAAAGACAAATAATATTAAATAGGAGACTAAGGGTCCCAGACGTATTCCCAAGGAGATAGGGGGCATTAAAGTTTAGGGTCCGAAATTTCAAATGATTATAAAACATGGAAAAATTGGTCGATTCGTTTGCGGTTTTTGCAAAAAATTTTCTTTATGCCAGTATTTTCTTGAAATAAAATTTTAAAGTTCAATTTCAAAAAATGCCGATAGGGGGCGCTTTAGACTTTGGAGTAACAAACAACTATTTTTTAACGTTATTTTTTGTATTTCTTTAAATGATTTCGAAAGCTTAGACTTAAACTTAAATTTTGATCTAAAAATCTGAGTCCTAACGAGTAGTTAAGTAGCGTAAACTGAAATTTGAAATTTGAAACCCTTCTCCCCCCAGAACAAAAATCAGTTATTCCCGATCTTTGTGTCGTAGATTAGGCTCTAACTACTGCCGCGTTTTGCTAAAATTATTCTTTATGTCAGTATTTTCTTGAAAATAAATTTTAAAGAAAATTTTCAAAAAATTCCGATAGAGGGCGCTTTAGACTTTGGAGTAACGAACAACTATTTTATACCGTTATTTTTTGTGTCTCATTAAATGCTTTCTAAAGCTTAGACTTAAATTTTCAGCCCAAAATCTGAATCGTTAGACGTGGTTAAGTTTCTGGGGAGAGGGGTTTGAAATTTCTACTCCTGAGCACAGTTCAGTTTACCATGTCCACACATTGTGTGCTGTGATACGAGGTAAAAAGACACAAATTAGGATTATGTTACCAAAGCATATTTATTAACATGTAATCACAATAAATGTTCAAAATTGTGACCACCAGAGGTTATGCACGCAGAACAACGGCGACGAATGGAACGGCGAACATTCGCGAAAACATCAGGCTTTTCGAGCACTTCCCCTACAGCGGCGGAAAGTCTGGCGACCAGTTCCTCGGGGGATTCAATGGGTGTCTCATACATAAGAGCCTTCAATCGTCCCCAAAAAAAGAAATCGAGGGGTGAAAGATCTGGCGAGCGAGCAGGCCAAGCAACAGGACCACCTCGACCAATCCATCTGTTCGGAAATGTGATGTCCAGATAGTTGCGGACGTCTCGTACGTAATGGGCTGGCGCTCCATCGTGCTGGAACCACATGACCCGCCGGATGCGTGGAGGAACAACGTTTAACAGGTCTGGCAGCACATGTTGCAGAAATGTGAGGTATGTTTTACCGTTGAGGCGTTCAGGAAGAAGGTACGGTCCGATTAGGTGGTCTCCGAGGATTCCTGCCCAAACATTGATGGAAAAGCGTCTCTGATGAGCATGTGGATACGTAGCATGTGGATTGACATCCGCCCATACATGTGCATTGTGTGTGTTAAATGTACCTTCACGTGTGAAGGTACATTCATCGGTGAAAAGCACAGTTCGTCCAAAATGTGGATTTAGCGCGTTCTGCTGCAGAAACCAGCGGGCGAATTCAATACGATTTGGATAATCCCCTGGAGACAGTTTCTGGACTCGTTGCACATGAAACGGGAGCAAATGTTCATCCTTCAGTACCCTCCAAGTCGTGGACTGTGAGGTATCCACCTGGCTAGCCACTGTTCGTGTACTTGTACTTGGCTGCGCCGCTACTACATCCAGAATGGCTTCTGCAACAACTACTGATTCGTCCTTTTTTGCACGACCTGCATTCGACCGGGAAGCGAGAAATGATCCCGTCTCACACAACTGTCTGTGCAAGCGCTCGAAAGTTTTGCGGTTAGGCAACCGCCTGTTAGGAAATCGCTCTCCGTACATTCGTTGTGCCTCTGCACCATTTCCATCTGCCGCTCCGTAAATTAAATGCATCTCAGCCTTTTCCTTATTCGTGAAGGGCACCATCTTCCGATTCATTACTACAGCGACTTACACTTGACTCACCGTTCAGTGGTTTTTATGCCTGAATCGTGTCGAAATTTTGCATACGTGTTCTTCTTCTTCCCCATTTGACATTTGCATACTTTCTGTTTCCTTCTTCACCCGGTGACTAGCGTCAGGAATGGAGCTTTAACGTTTGCATGAGCGACGTTTCCAACTGTGCCAGTGCCTTTATGAGTGAATTCCGACTATGCAGTCCTTGACGAAAGTTGTATTTTTGCCTCGTATCACAGCACAGAATCGTTGGGCATGGTTAAGTAGTGCAAACTGAACTATGTTCAGAAGTTGAAATTTGAACCCCCTCCCCTCGCTACTGAACCACGCTCAGCGATTCAGATTTTGAGCTGAAAATTTAAGTTTAAGTCTAAGCTTTAGAAAGCATTTAATGAGACACAAAAAATAACGGTATAAAATAGTTGTTCGTTACTCCAAAGTCTAAAGCGCCCTCTATCGGAATTTTTTGAAAATTTTCTTTAAAATTTATTTTCAAGAAAATACTGACATAAAGAATAATTTTAGCAAAACGCGGCAGTAGTTAGAGCCTAATATACGACACAAAGATCGGGAATAACTGATTTTTGTTCTGGGGGGAGAAGGGTTTCAAATTTCAAATTTCAGTTTACGCTACTTAACTACTCGTTAGGACTCAGATTTTTAGATCAAAATTTAAGTTTAAGTCTAAGCTTTCGAAATCATTTAAAGAAATACATAAAATAACGTTAAAAAATAGTTGTTTGTTACTCCAAAGTCTAAAGCGCCCCCTATCGGCATTTTTTGAAATTGAACTTTAAAATTTTATTTCAAGAAAATACTGGCATAAAGAAAATTTTTTGCAAAAACCGCAAACGAATCGACCAATTTTTCCATGTTTTATAATCATTTGAAATTTCGGACCCTAAACTTTAATGCCCCCTATCTCCTTGGGAATACGTCTGGGACCCTTAGTCTCCTATTTAATATTATTTGTCTTTAAGTGTACTATAACCCCTTAAAGTTCCGCCCATCTTTTATGAATCACCCTGTATATACATAAACGAATTCAACATATTAATTTTATGTTATTATAAGCTGAATATATATATGTATTTGACAGATTTTAGCTTAGCGCCAAAATGGTCTATCTTATGGATAATCTGATCTTATGATTTATCAGGTTTTTAATTAATATATTTTTTTTCACTTTTCATGATGGTTAGGGAAATCTATTTTCAATTGTGGCAACTTTCCCAGGAGCTAACATTATTAAATCAAACTTATGGTCATTGTTCAGATAGAATTGAAAAATGTTTCATGCTTGAAAATTATTTATAAAGTCGTTAAATTAAGCGGCAGTTTTCCAATAAATTTCAATGGAAAGCTAATTTTTTTTTCTAATTGATGATGTAAAAATTGAAATTCTAAAATGTAGTAAAAAATTGAGATTTGTAGTATTTAGAAGTGATGTAAGCGCGACGAAATCTAAAGCGATAGCGCCGTTTGTTGTCACAACCGTTATACATTTCTAAAAATTGTCACTGTGTTTTGGCTGGCGTCCAAAAGTAGACTACCATTTTTTGACATCGAAAGTGAAGTGAAATAGGACTTTGCCGCTAATAAGGAACTGTTAAATGAACTTATAATAAACCTACCAAAATAATTCCTGTAGAATGTTAGCCTTACATTGTTTATTCTAGATAAAAATACAATCATTATTATTATTATTTTTTTTTTTAACCATTGGGAAAGTGGTAGTTGCTGTCGGTCGAGAATGCAGGTTCGCATTTTACTACCGTTTTTAACGAAATTCTGTAATTTAGAAGAATTTATCTTTGAATAGGCAATAGAACTGCATAAAAGCGTTACAAAAATATTAAAGTTACAAAAAGGATAGATGCAAATTATCAGATATGAAAAATAAAGTAGAAATTTGGTACTTTCGTTTTATAGCGGCCCCCAAGGATGAAATATTTTTGTTTCTGTTTTCATTAATATATTGTAAATTTGGTACTTTTGTGTTATAGCGGCATCCAAGGATGAATCGCCAAGCGACCAAGATTTATCGCCAAATTATAAAGCATGTATAACATTATACTAATATATGATATATATATATATATAACATTTCTTGACGTATGTGGCCAAGTTATAGTCATATAGGATGCATATATGATGTATATATATGACATGTGTATATGATGTATAATCGACATGTAGGACGTAAATTATCTGTGTATAAGTGACGTATATGGCACATATAGGAGTTATATATGCGTATATATATAGAATGCATATATAAGCTTTGCGATGATCTTGGCGAAATCACAACTACAACCTACATAATCATAAATGTGGGGGTCGCTATAAAGTAAAAGTACGGTATTTTTTTTATTTACTTATTTTTTTTAACCATAACATTATTTTTAATAATTTTAATTTTCCTGAAATCCTTTACTTTTGTGAATTTTTTTCTTAAAAAAAATCAAAACTTCTAACCTATAATTTAAAAAAAGTAATCGGTAGCATGTAATTAAGGAATGCAATCTCGATGAAGCAACCTATAAAAGCTCCAGTTCTAATCTTTAAAATTAAAAATTGAAAAATCAATTAAAATTACGCCATGTTGACACAATCATATACATTTTTTTTTTAGCTTTATCAATGTTACAATGCATTTCAGTCTAAGCATAACGTCATTTTTACCGGCGCAAACTTTTCATACTTACTTTGTATATGTTACTTTAATGCATAAATACCATGTATACAAATAAAAATACAGTCGAAGCACCTTATAACGAAATCGAAAGTGCTCCATAGATTTGCTCGTTATAAAGTACTTTCGTTAAAACGTTATAACGAATTAGTTCGTTATATAGTAAGAAATTCAATTATCCGGATTCACGTGGTCTGAACGTAATCTGATTATGCATAAGTCCGGATATTGGAGACAATCATAAAAAAAGTCTGTTTATTTCTTTAAGATCTCTTAAAATTGTTTTTGTTAAAAAAAAAAAAAAAAGCTAGATCTCATGTATTTATATTAAATTAACGCTTCACAGGGAAAATTACTTTTACTAGAAAGAGTGAAAAGAAGAAAAGCGTTGATTTAAAAAGAAATTTCAAGATAATTATATTTTTACGAATGTTATACGTACAATTCATATCATAAAATTTTTATTTTGTGATTATTGATCTGGATGATTTGATTTCAGATAATTAGAGTTTTGTTGTATCATTTTAACGGTATATGTATAGTATATATTACTAGGCTACACATGAAAAAAAAAACTGGGCAAATTAAAAAAATATATTATTGATTTAATTCTGTTAAAGGAAACTTTTACATACCTATATTGGTTTGAAGAATAAAGTTAACAAGCTCTGCTTTCTTTTCTTTACAGCATTATCTAATAATGTAAGCTCGATTTTGTCAACATACATATTAATTTCATTCGCTAACAAGTTTTTATTACGCAAAATTTTCAAATGTAACACACAATTTTCTGTAAATACTCGAGTGCATCAGATGGTAAAAGTTTCTGGCAAATTTCTACAAATCCTTCTTGCTCACTGACACTGCCATCTGACAACTCATATTTAACATTTTTTTCGCTATTCTTTTTATTGAACATTATAAAGTATTGATCAAAGTTATAAAGTGATATGCTTTTTCATACAAAATACTTCCACTAACGGGATTTTTTTTAATCTTGCATCTTTAAACCATGAAAATAATACTTCCTCCACATCTGCATATTTTGCTGTACGTAAACGTTTAAACGATGAGAAAACTGCATCCTTTTCGAAAATTTTAAGAATTTTTTCTCGATATTTCTATATTGTGCTGAGAATGCTGCTAATCCTAAATTTTTTCGCTACATCGCTTTTTTTTTAACATAATTCTGGGAAGCATTATATAATTTCGACTTTCTCTTCTAAACTCAACCATTTTCTTTAGTCAGACACAGTCAGCGTACAGAGTTTTAAAAATTAACACGCCATAAATTTACAGGACAGGCAAAGCAAATGTCAATGAAATCAGTCATCGAATAAAAAAGAACGTAATACAGATCTGCTAAGCTGTCGTCTTTCTGTCTGTCTTAAAACACTGCCCCTCCCCTAAATCTCCCCTGGAACTATTGAAAATATGTGATTGGCCGTAGAGAAAAAGATTGAAGGTTATGTCATGGGGGGGAAAAACTAGTAATTAAGAAAAATAAAATATTTCCCGCGTTAAGTAAAAAAAAGTGAAAAATTCGCTATATCATTTTTATTGCACTGTTCATGCTCGAATTCTTTTCGTTATATCGTGCTTTTCGTTATAAGTATTTCGTTATATTGTTTCGAATTCAGTATTCTTTAACATGCAGACCAACTAAATGGTAATGAACATTTCGTTATATCGTGCTTTTCGTTATATCGTAATTCGTTATAAAGTGCTTCAACTGTATATTTGTATTTAATTGTAATGAAAAATGGCATCAACAAAGTTGTAATGTATAATAATAAAATAAACCCAATGAACAATATTCCCGTGACGTCACAATAAATATGAATTTTTATTCGCTTATAAAACACGCCGATAAATATTTTTACCGAAATTTAACTTGCAAATTAAAAAATTCGGTCTAAAAGCCACGTGCTTTTAATATTATTTATCCTCTCAACCATAGAGTTACGAGAATAAACTATGTACCTCGCAACAGTGGGCGTTAATACGATTGAAGACTTTATGACGTCATAAGCAGATGAAAAAGTTTAATTAAAAATTACGGCTAATTAATTAAATTTTTGAACAAACGAATGCACGATAACAAATCTGTGTCCGAATATCGTTCATTTAAAAAAAGAATGATGTAATTTGATGCAGTAGTTTGTTCTCACGAATTGTCGAAAGAAATCGCTTAGCGTTTTAAATATATAGATATTCTGGATTTTTTTAAGACTACTCCTCTGATCTTAAAATGAGTTAAGTTTGCGCTCAAATTAATAAATCGGTCAAGTACGAGTATAACTCGCGCCCAAAGGGTACATTAGTACATTAGTACACAAACAGTACATTACATTTATTAATTACCATTTATTAAAATCCTACTACCCCTATTTTTTTTATAATATTTCGGAAATAGGAGGGGTGGAGGAAACATTTTTGTGGTATACTTTTGACGATATATCTGAAAATATAATACATAAAATCAAAACAAATATATTTTTGAGTTCGGTATTACGAGATCTTTCGAACGATACTATACACGATACATAAAAAGAATTTTTTTTCAAGTAACTTAATTAATATCTCGGCTAATTACCGACAATTGTGTTCGAAAATCATTATCAAATATCCTTGGATGATTCTGTGTTTATAGATACCTCGAGCACCCATCAACTCCCCCGCTAACCGCCCGAAAAGTAAAAGTTTGTGTGCAACGGAAAAATGCGTTTTTCTCAAAAATTATGTTACCTCGGAAAATCGCTATAGTTTTTCTGGAAGATTTAAAAAAACTCCTATCTCTAATTTTTTCATGAATTTAGTTTCAGTAGATTCAGAAATAGAGAAGGGGGGGGGGGGGTCAAATTTTTGCAGTGCATTTTCGACGCTATCTCTGAAAATAGAATACCTAAAATTAAAACATATGTTTTTGAGTTCGATATTACGAGATCTTTCACACAATACCCCACATTGCACACAAAAAGTAATTTTTTTTTTCATTTAATTAAACCCCTAAATTTTTCCTAAACATGTTTCTGAAGGGCTAATAATCTGAACATATGTGGGTAAAAAGGCTTTATAACTTTCCCAAGTTTGAACTTTCCACGTCTCATAGTTTACGAGAAAAAGGTCTGTGACGGATAGACACAGGAGTGATCCTATAATGTTTCCGTTTTTACTTTTTAAGTACGGAACCCTAAAAATTAATAAAACTAATCCGTTCAATTCCAACTCATCTTCATCATTGCAAAACTCACTAAGTATTCTATTAAAGAAAAAGTAAAATAAAGTATCTATAAAATACACATTAAAACATGCTTTAAAGGGTGACAAAAAGATGTTAAAACATAATTATTTACACTCCGAGACCTTTCGATCGCTAACGCAATCATCATCAATGGGGAACTTTTGACTAAACTGAATGTACGAATGTCGCTTTCACTGTGTCAATATGTAACATGCAACGTTACATATTGGCACAGTGAAAGCGATATTCGTTCAGTCAAAAGTTCCCCATTGATGATAATCGCGTTAGCGATCGAAAAATCTCGGAGTGTAAATTATTATGTTTTAACATCTTTTTGTCACCTTTTAAGCATGTTTTAATGTGCATTTTATCGATTTTAAATACAAGGTGAATATTTCATTCCGCTTCAATTTCGTTTTTTCTGTTAAAATAAAGTATACTAGAACTTTTAATTTCCACATTTGAAAAGTATTCTGAACTAATCATTTCATTATTCAATGTATTTTTTTATATTTATGGAACCTGCATGATATGTTAGCGTGTTTTTCGGTAAAAAATTATTATTTTTATTAAAATAATTATATATAAAACATAGTATTTAATTCTAGTAAGTATACATGGTATATTCCCAACACTATTAAAATATTATTCATGTTATTTTGTATCTTATACCTACTCACATAAACATAATGGTCTTTGTATAATAATGGGAATTATTTAGTTTGTCTTGTTTATTTGATACATAAAGATATAAACGCCGTCTTTGCCCTGTAATTTCAAATTTAATTAACTAAATTTTATTTTCCTGTGATGATTTTGAAGAAACTTTGGAACAAATAATGGGAATGAATTGTTTGAATGTCCCATTTTAAAAAATGTGGTCAAGTTGAGGACTTTGTTTAATTATTTCAATTTAAAATTGTAGCTATCCAATCTTATATTTTATACACTTGTATGGAAGAAACCTTCGGAAATCGTTTAACAATATTAAATAGATTTTTCTGCCAAAATTTTAAAGAAATTAGTTGCGATGTATTTTCTGGAAAAGGAATGAAGATCTTCGGAAAGAATTTTACTATTCCCATGACTGAATCTGAATTGGAATCATGCCCAACGGTTATAACAGCGACGAAAGACGAGGCCTTTATGAATTTGTGTTTGATTTCACTTACCGGTGTACAACCGGGGCCTCCGAGATGACGCTGTGTGTTCTGAACCGGGCCTGCTGCTACAAGTATTAGTGACGTCACAATAGTGATCCACTTTGGTCAATGTATCGCAGCAGAAAGATGTAATAAAAAGAGCATTTCCGCTCTTATAATTTGTGATTACATAAATAATATTAAATTTCATAATCGTGAAATAAAAGGGAATTAATACACTTGTTTTATAAAAGAAAATTAAAAGTTTTAAATTAAAAAAATTGCTAAGATTAATAGATCAGATTGAACCCATTGACTTACCTTTCCCTAAAAACATTATTTTACAATAAATATACGTACAAAAAATATAATAAATCTACCAAAAACTTTACAAAATCAATCCCATTCCTTCCTTTTACAACTACATACCATAATTTAACCATCAAAACACAATAAATGTCAATTTAAATAGAGAAATCGACATTTTTTAACTATAGAGACCTTGGCACTTTTTTTTAACGCTTTGGCGTAATCCGGGCTTCAGAAAGTTAGATATGTTTTAAAATTATGTACACAATTATGAGAACAAACCTAATGAACTTTTATGTTTATTTATATATAAAATAATTTATATACACAATTATGTTCTACCTGTATATAAAAAGAGATAAATGGCTTCTTTATATTAAATAAATTATATAAATATTGAAAAAAAATGCTTATTTATATGAAACTACGAATAGGTTGCCAGAAAATATGTTGCCAACTTTCCTTCTCTCGCTATAAGACCTTTTCGGTTAGCCGGGCGCCAGTGATACATATATAAATATATATATATTAATTCATACATATATGTGTGTATATATATATGTGTGTGTAGATATAAGTGTATATATAGGGGGAACTTGTGATACTTCACCCATAGGGATACTTGACCCAAGGCCTTTATCTCAGAATTAGGAAAGTTTTGTAAGTTGGAAGTGGCATCACTTCTTTTCTTTCAGGTTGCTGACCATATGGTGAAAATAACAACTGAATCATTTCATAAGTTTTTAAACTATCAGACAAAATACATTTTCATGCTCCAAAAGTAATTTTTTTGTGCTGTAAACTCTGATGTTATAATTATTTTTGTTTAAAGGTAAGATTTTTTTAATTGGTCATTTGTTTTGTACACGTTTTTAGCTACAATAACTTGTATAAAAGTATTAATTTACTTATTAGCAAATGACTGCATTTTAGGGTTATGTAGTAAATATGCAACTAGGGACACTTGACCCAAGTCATCTAGGGATACTTGACCCAAGGGATTAGTAGTATTCAAATGCGTTTTATTTATTTATTTTGTTTTTTTTCGTATAGATGCCCCAAAAATATAAAAAAAAAAAGAGGGGGCTAAACCCAAAGAGGTTATTCACTCTGGTATTTTGGAAAAATCTGTGGAAAAGGTTTGGGATGGTGTCCTATATCTTACAGTAGCCAAAGAATTTGGTCTCTGTAGAAACACTTTAAGAAGATATGTCAGAAAATCCGGAGATAGCAAACAACAAATTTTGTTCCATCATATAAAGCAAAGCAAGTTTTTAATGAAAAAGAAGAACTGCTGTAGAACTATTTGGAAGTTATGGCTTGCATAAATCATGGTTAGACCACCGAGTTAACTACCAAGATAGAATTACAAGTTCTGTGTTTAAATATGAGTTTATATTTGGCGTTGATTAAATTGTTATTTTCTTATTCAGGAACTTGTTTAGGCACAGGATGAACTTTCAGACTGCTAATATTCTGAACTTCTACAATAAAATTAAAATTGGGCATATTAAATTAAAAGCATTAATTTTGTTTGACAAAAATAAAAAAAGTATTAACCTTAATGATAATTTTGTTCTTATGTAAAATTGCTTTGTTTATAATTTCAAATCATCTGCCAAATCTATGATTTGGGTCAAGTATCCCTAATGGCTGGGTCAAGTATCCCTATACATTAGGATACTTGACCCAAATTGAAAGTTATTGAATATTCATATCTTACTACCTTTACAATTAATACTTTGGAATAATAATGATAAATATTGTGCAATACTTCCTCAAGTTTATATAGACTGCATTTACACACCCATAAGTATTGTAAAAAAAAAAAAAAAATTAAAAATGCAAAACTAAAAACTGGGTCAAGTATCCCTAGTTTCCCCTATATGTGTGTGTGTAGATATATATATATATATATATATGTAAGAAGATTATATTCAATTAGTCACTTTACTGAACCAATAATCAATGAACAACAAAATACTAACTTTAATTTCAACTAATACACTTTTAATTAAAACTATATAACAAATTTAACTTACAATAATCCAACTAGGCCTAATAGTGCCTTTACTGGCTACATCCATTTTATATATCTTGTTTCATAACAAAAATTAGAAGATTGGCTCTTAGCCAAATCTCGTGATCCAAACCATTTTACAACTCGCGCATTAAAGCCATGGATAATAATAGAGTGTCAGTTCATTTGATGATCATTTACGTGAAGTGTTCAAACTGAAATCCTACAAATTGGTCATCCTGACGTGATGGCGTCTTGACATCAGCATCTTGATTTGTTATGTTTTTTTCATGCCTAACAGTTATTTTTTTTGAGATTTTTCTTTCTTTCTGGGTATTGCTCTCTGTCTTTAGGATCGGCATATCTAATATCTCTGTAATTCCTTTCCGGATATCGCTCTCTATTTTTAGAAACTACATAACTATTGCTTCTAGAATGATAAGAATTTGAATAAGCATCTTGTCCACTATAAGCTCCTTTAAATCCATGATGAGAATTATTCTTATGTGATGGTTGTGAATATCTTTGTTCATTATAACTAGCCATGCACGATCGTCGGCCACCATAATTATAATTATTTCGACCATGATAGTAGCCTCTATTCATGTATCTAGGGGAAAATTTTGGATTATATCTTGCTTTTGAATTAGGTGAAGCATTTTCTGTTATGTCTTGAGGTATCAAAGAATTTTCGGTCTCAAAGTTTTCAGGAGTCTGAGATTTATTTTGGTAAGAATTCTCGGAACTCTGTTTTTCATATCCATATTTATTGTAATTTCCATGGTTAAATGACTGTTTAAAATATCTCTGGCCATATCTATTATTGCTTCTGTTATCAAATGGTCTATTAAAATTTCTCTTCTTTCCCTTAT
This sequence comes from Maratus michaelseni, assembly GCA_963931845.1. Taxonomy (NCBI): domain Eukaryota; kingdom Metazoa; phylum Arthropoda; class Arachnida; order Araneae; family Salticidae; genus Maratus; species Maratus michaelseni. The sequence continues at coordinate 149,311,118 of OZ007598.1, read as the reverse complement.
GATCAAAATTCCGATTGCGATCTTTCACATAGTCTTTTCTACCATGTGCAGGACTACTACTTTCATAATTTTCTTCTGGAGATGCATTCCATTCATCGGATAATCCTGTATATTTTGTCCTATTCGGCTTACATGGTTTTATTAATTTCCTTATTTTCTTTCTGTTCACTAAATTCGTAATCTGAGTCAAATTCACCCGGTCATTTATGCAGTCGATTTTAACCATATCTTCACAACCTCGATTATCGTTGTTTATACTTGCTTCATTAATTTTTGTCGGTACTTCGTTAATTTTAATGTATCCTACTCGAACTTTGTTGCCGCTTGTTATTCTAACACCATCCTTCGTTACTTTTAACGTCATGCCTTCTACTGCTTTTCTACCTATTATTAAATCGCAGTCCGTCTCTTGTACCACGTAAAATTTATCCTCGATTTCTGTATCGTCCACGTAGACTTTATGCCAGAAAAAACCTGTTGGCTTAATTTCTTTTTCACCTATGCCTGATATAGATATATTGTCGCTGGTTAGTTTTGGCGCGTTTATTGCAGTATGATATCTTGAACTGGCGATTGAAATATCGCTTCCTGTATCGATTATTACGTTTGTTTTTATTCCGCTAATATCTAAGATTCTTCCTTTTTTACCATTTAACATTCCCATATTAACTATTTTTCTTTGCGTGTTTTGGGTCTCATTTTGGTATTTTGTTTCTCGCCAATTTTGATTATGTTGCGGGTAAAAATTTGAATATTCTTGTTCTGTATTTTTCGCCATGGAACATTTTGCACTCACGTGGCCAGGGTTGCCACACGCAAAACAGATTATATGCGACTCTTTGCTTTCGTGACCTACATAATGCCTATTATTAACTTGGCGTCTTTTCGAATTTGCGTAGTCAGCCACTCTCTATCTTCTGTCATCAAAATCGCTGCTTGTATCCTTAACTGATTGTTTATTGTAAACCCTTTGTGCTGTTTCGTAATTATCTAATTTATCAACTAATTCATCAATTTTCTTTATTACTAATTATTCTTCTATGAAATGTGTATTTGTTTCCGTATGTAAATTATGCCTGATTTGATTAACAACAATTAATTCTGCTAAATCTTCAAAGTTATTTACTTGTAGACCTTCAATCCATTGTTGAAAATACATCTTTATTTCATAAGCGAAATCTCGCCAATTGGCTGATGGCTCCTTTTTAGATGAGAAAAATTTCAGCCTAAACTCTTCTGGAGATAGTTTGTAGCGTTTCAGTAGAATATTTTTTATGTAATCATAATCGTGAATTTCAGGTTCGTTTTCTCTTGTTATTATATTGATCACATCTAACGGCATTAGATTAATTAAATAATTTACCCATTCTTTTTTATCAATGCCCGTTTGCGCCATTTGCCTTTCGTACATAGCTAAATATAAACTATCATTCGCGCTATCATATTTAGTTAATAATCTAAGCAATTCAAATTGCTTACCTGGATTTGTCCTTGGGCTTTCTTCAATGTGTTCTCTTGAATTTTCTTGTATCTGCAATTTTTTAATTTCAAAATTTTGCTCCGATTCTATTTTCCATTTTCTCTCTTCCGTTTCCATTTTCAATTTCAATCTATTTTCTTCAATCTCTGCTTGTAATTTCTTCTCTTTCCCTTCTCTTTCTTCTTTCTCTTTTCTACTTGCTATCACTACTGCCATTCGATCTCTTATAAAATCTTCTTCGTAACTCTCCCAACTCTTGATCAGCTTTATTAGGAAAGGTATTGTCGGTTTTTCTGGTGCTTCAATTCCGCATTCTTCGCAGAGGTTTATTAGATCAAGTCTCTTAGCTTTATTGAGAGTTCCCATGCTTATCTTTCAAAAATTGTACTGGAAGTGATAAGATTACGGTTTCACCTTGCTAATTCGTAACCCAACTTTTGATACTGGCGTTTTACAAAGCTTTACGTTTGGTTTCCATTTCACTACTAGTGGCTTTTACTTTTAATAATCTTGGCATCCGAGCCCCCAAAAATGTAAGAAGATTATATTCAATTAGTCACTTTACTGAACCAATAATCAATGAACAACAAAATACTAACTTTAATTTCAACTAATACACTTTTAATTAAAACTATACAACAAATTTAACTTACAATAATCCAACTAGGCCTAATCGTGCCTTTATTGGCTACATCCATTTTATATATCTTGTTTCATAACAAAAATTAGAAGATTGGCTCTTAGCCAAATCTCGTGATCCAAACCATTTTACAACTCGCGCATTAAAACCATGGATAATGATTGAGGGTCAGTTCAGTGTCAGTTCATTTGATGATCATTTACGTGAAGTGTTCAAACTGAAATCCTACACACATATATATATATATATATATATATATGTGTGTGTGTGTGTGTGTGTGTGTGTGTGTGTGTGTGTGTGTGTATATGTATACATATCACTGGCGCCCGGCTAACCGAAAGGTACCCGATTTTCTATCTTAACTTTGTGACTGATTTGTAATATTTTAAAAATTGTCTATTTATTGTACTTGGGTCTAGGACCTAATAACCACTCAAATTAACTTATCAAAAGATTTATTTTCATAATATATTTGTACACTTTAGGCTGCTCTTCAGTAAACTTCCCGATTCCCCTCGCGAATGTTATTCCTATGGGCGTAGGATGCATTCGTATTTTTAAAATATCTCCTCGGAAAATTAATATTTTTAACTTCTGTTTTCTTTGTATTATTCTTAAAGAATGTCTCTTTTTTTCTTAGTTATCAAAATATTTCTAAATTATGTGCTTAATTTATATTTTTATGCGTTAAAATCTTATCGAAACTGAATAAGATTTTAACGTTTCGTATAAAATTAAGTATATATTTTAGAAAAAAAATTGACAACTAAGAAAAAAAGAGACATTCTTTAAGAATAATACAAAGAAAACAGAAGTTAAAAATATTAATTTTCCGAGGAGATATTTTAAATATACGAATGCATCCTACGCCCATAGGAATAACATTAGCGAGGGGAATCGGGAAGTTTACTGAAGAGCAGCCTTAAGTTAGCTAAAATGTTAAATGGAACTACGTAACGTAGAACTACTAAGTTGTGTAAATCAGTTACTTTTAATTTTATAAACAAAGCACACTCACTTCTAACTAAATGTATCCAGATTTCATTTAATTTATTACAGTATTTCTTTCAAAATCATTTTTTAAACTGTTTATCGTCTGCTTCTTTTATTTTATTTTTTTTTCTAAAGATCATTTGACTCTTTTCGATTTGTAAGTACAAATTCATTCAAATATGCCAGAATATTTCCATCACAGTAGGATAGACATTCCTTGTTATGGTTAATTTTTTTTCTCTGCCCAAGAAGTTCAATACCATCATATTAATTCTAGCTTCACGAATTATGAAATGTATATATCGAATCATTTAATGCAGACCACTTCTGTTGAAATGTAAGTAAAATTATCACAAGGTAATTTTCGTAGCTAAAATTTCTTCTTTTCATTATTAGTAGCGAATTTGAAAACTTAGATTAGAAACTAGGAGCACAACATTTTCTTCTCATTATTTTATAATCTACATTTTCTTTAATAATTATAATCAATAATTATTGATAGCGTTATAATCTAAATACACTGAAAAATATTATTAATTACTATATAAAACAATAAATAAAATCAAAATACTATCGTAAACAATCCGTACAAACGAACAAAGTACATGAAAAATTTTTAGTTAGTATGGATCACTGTTTTGACGTCAGCAGGTTGTGACGTCACTTGTAGCAGACCCGGTTCAGTTCAGAACACACAGCGTCATCTCGGAGGCCCCGGTACAACCCGGTTTCACGTATTAACGAAGGTCCCCGTTACTGCAATCGCCTTTTTTACTATCATTCAGTAAGATGGCAAATGCAGTGCCCCCCTCCCCCCCCCTCATCCTCGCATGTAAATCTATATATTTAACGCGAAAAGCGCATTCTGTCAAATTTCCACACGAACAATACTCTCTTTGCGCATGCGTCAACATTTTTTTTTAATGCTTTTCCCCTCATAACCCGCATAGCATGCACAGTCACAGTGACGTCAATGTGAGTCACGTACGTCACGTCACATCTGTGACCAAAATGCCACCACTTTGTAACGTCACACTGTGACCAAAATGTGAACGTCTTGGAGATCTAAAGAAAACTTAAAATAAACTTTAGAACATCTTATAACATAAAGAAAATTATTTTTTGACAGCTTTAGAAATTTTTGTGACGTTGCAATGACGTCACTGCAAGTCACATAAGTCACGTAAAACCTATGACCAAAATACCAACACTCTGTGACTTCACGGTTTGATCGGAGAGTGAATTTGGAAGAAAAAAAAACTCATAAAATATAGATTTGAATTATGTCATGTACCTAAATCATTAATAAAAATATTGTCACACACTATTTAAATATATTGAGTATTTCCAAAATAAAATAATAAATAAATATCTGTCTACATATATGAAGCAGATAATTTTTTACAATTTTCATTACCATTTTCATGAAATTTAACAAAATATACTATATAATACACAGGTAAAAATCCTTAAATAGAAATTTAGTTATTTATCGAGTTATAAGCAATTCGTGTCACGTGACGACCAGTTTTTCTCCTGTCTTTCACTGTCACGTCGGATATTCAAATCAAAACGCCGACTTTGACATTCTTTTCTGAAAGATCTTCTGGTTTTAACAAAAAATGGAAAAGGTTTTTCAATAACATAGTTTCTGAACAAAACACGAGCCAATTTCATGTATTTCCGAGCAAAAATGAATTAAAAACATGTTATAAAGTATATGTCATTCCTATAGCAATTTATCCAAAACTGGCCAGTGCTTAGTAAGATGTCACCTCTATTAAATATATTGCTCTTTTCGATAGAGTGTAAAAAATGAAAAAATTGTACTTAGGAAATTTGATTGCAATTTAAATTTATATCGAAATCCTAATCCTAATAATATTATAAATCTCATTGTGTGCAAATGTTAGGCTGAAGCCAGCGTCAAAATGGAGCATTTAATGATCCTGTATTTTTGCATATATGTTGATTATAACCCTCGAATGAATATAGGCTGGGTTTTGTTCATTTTATTCAAATATTTTTCTTAATAATTCAAAATTTCGCTATTTTTATAGAGAATAAATGGACATTTTTTCGTATAATAGTTTAAAATGGTTAAATTTACTTTACCGTTGCTAATACTTTATCGTTGCCAAAACTAATTTAAATCCGGAATAATAATTTTTACTCAACAATTTAGTTTTAATTGAAAAATTTTCACGTGAAAAATGAAAATGAAATTTAAAAAAAAATTAAAGAATTAAAAAGAAGATTAAATAATATTATTAGATATAAAACGTACTTTTTTTAGTTTTTGATAATAATACAAGGTTTCAATATGCGTAACCATAGGAAACAGGCAAATATGACGTCATGCATCGCAAATAAAGCGGATAGGTTTTGATTGGTGAAATAAAATGATCTTGGGTTTTTTTCTTCACTTTTTTTTTTCTTTTGTATCGTAAAATACTTGGCGTTTTACCGTCTGCGCACAGCTAATATAACTATACCGTATTTTTTTATTTAAATTTTTAACCATTTAACCATTTTACTTTATCGTTGCTAGGGCTTTGATCGTTGCCAATAAATAAAAACACGGAAAATAATTGTTCCTCAACAATTAATTTTCAATTGAACGATTTTCACTTGAAAAATGAAAATGAAAAAGAATTCAAAAGAAGATGAATTTCCGTGATATTTAAAACAAAAATATGGAGTATTTGTTATTATACATGAAGTATGAATATCGGTCACATTAAAAAGATCTTTTTCTGTCAAAAAACTGCGTTATAATTAGAAGGAAAAATGAACAATAATTATATTCTTAAAAATAGATTTCGCTTGGACCATGGAACTATGAAAAGGATCCTCCTCGGCTTGGACAAATATGACGTCATAAATAAAACATATATTTTCAAATAGTCGTAATAATACAAGGAGCATGAATATCAATGTATAATGAAAGTAGATAGATAATGGACGTAATATTTAAGATGAAAAACTGAAATATTATTTATCGATACTGATTAATAATTAGCTTGAGTACCAGTTACATACAAATGTGATTTTTTACGTCCTTTTTTAACTAAAATTTACGTCCTGATTGCCAGAAAAAGAAAATTAACAAGAATTATGGCATTAAAAAGAGATTTCTCTGAGGAAAATGTGACGTCATATTTAAAATAAAACAGGAATTTTTAAATGTGTTTTACAAGGAGCGGGAATTAATTCCGTACATTAATAATACAAGGATCAGTAAGTATAGAAAGTAGATTAGTTTCACGATATATTTAAAACGAAAAATTGAAATGTTTTTTTATCTATACCGATTACTAAGCATGAATATCAGTTACATACAGGTGAGAGTTTTTTCGCCAAATACCACACCATGATTATTAGGAAAAGAAAAATAAATACGAATCTATTATATTAAAATCTGACCGCCTGTTTGTATTTCGGAACTACTCTTTTCAGATTGTCGAATGCAACGCGATTTACTTAACACTGGTTATCATTCATCCGAAGATTCATAAATTTTCAGAATTTAAAAAAAAATGATTTAAATTCCGAGATATTTTTATTATTATTATTATTATTATTATTATTTTGTAAATTTTAACGAAGTTTCTCTAAAAATGGCAACTAAATTATTCCATTTTTGTGGATAAAAAAGAAGAAATAAAACGGATTAATATATTTTTTCTCATTAAAACTGAAAAATAAAAGAATTTATTTTCAATTTGAATAGATGGTGAAAGAAAATATATCTTGATTACAGTAAAATTTTTGAAAAATAAAAACGTATTTTCATATATTCAAACTTCATGAATCAATTTATTCTGGAGAACAAAAATCGTCTGTCAACATATTTTCATTTAGAAATAACAGGGTTCCCAGCATCATGGAAAGTCAGGGAAAATCTGGAAAATCATGGAATTTCAAAGTAGTCAGGGAAAGTCAGGGAAATTTTAAAATATATAGAAAAAGTCAGGGAATTTACAAATATTTTCTAAAAAGTCATGGAAAAGTTTTAGAGAAAAAATGAAAATGGATGCAAAATTCATCATATTGTCTCGGGGGAAAAACAGAGAATTTAGAAAAGCGATCATAGAAAAAAAAATTGCTAATTTTTGACTAAGGATTTCAAAAATAAGTAAAAAATTTCGTTGTATGCCCGTTTAGTCAGAGAATTTTTGTCAGGGAAAGTCAGGGAATTTTTTGAGATTTGGTCAGGGAAAGTCAGGGAATTTGCCAGTCATGTTTTGCTGGGAACCCTGAATAAAGATTTTTTTTTCAGTTATAAATTAAATCCAGGAGGTAAATTTAAGCTCCTTGCATTTAGGTCTACAATAATTGCTCCCTATTCACAAAAATTGAATTTAATGAAAAAGAATATACTATTTCCATTATCTTTGAAGGATTGCTATGAAAACGTTTCACAAAGGCGTTAAAAGTAAAATGGTTTACCAGGTAAACTTGACATATGTTTTCATATAATTCGCCGATTTCCACGATTTTATTTGGCCCGCCTTTTTTCATTGGTTGCAGTTTCCTTTTCGTGATTATTTGTCACAAAATTTCACTTTTTTAAAACTTAGTTATGTCAAGGCCTCTATAACATAGAAATACTGTACTGTCTCCTATGGAATGTGATAAAGAGTTAGTTAATTATTTACGTTTCTAATTATCGCGAATGAAATATTTTGCTTAATTAATGCATTTATTCTTCTTTTAATGATACGTGAACGAAGTCACGGGTAACAGCTAGTAATATTATAAATCTGATTGTGTGCCAATGTTAGGCTGAAGCCAACGTCAAAATGGAGCACTTAATGATCCTGTATCTTTGCATATAGGCTGATTATAACCCTCATATGAACATAGGGTGGTTTTTGTTCATTTTATTCAAATATTTTTCTTAATAATTCAAAATTTCGTTATTTTCATTGAGAATAAATGGACATTTTATCGTATAGCATTTAAAAGTGGTTAAAATTACTTTACCGTTGCTAATACTTTATCGTTGCCAAAACTAATTCAAAATCCGAAAAATAATTTTTACTCAACAATTTAGTTTCAATTGAAAAATTTTCACGGGTAAAATGAAAAGGAAATGAAAAAAATTAAAGAATTAAGAAGAAGATTAAATAATATTACTAGAAATAAAACGTACTTTTTTTTAGTTTTTGATAATAATACAAGGATTCAATATGCGTAACCATAGGAAACAGTCGAATATGACGTCATTTATCGAAAATAAAGCGGATATGCTTTGATTGGTGAAATAAAATGATCTTGGGTTTTTTCTTCACTTTTTTTCTTTTTTTTTTTCTTTCGTATGGTAACAATACTTGCCGTTTTACCGTCTGCGCACGTCTAATATAACTATACCGTATTATTTATTTAAATTTTAAAAAAGTAAAAAGAAGTTTAAAAAGAAAACTGTTAGCAAATGTCAATATGTTCCGCAAAATTATCCATGTCGTAAATGATGTCATGGATAGCGAGAAATAGTTATTTTTCATTCTTAAAACTAAAAGAAATAACTTAATTACCTAAAAAAAAATGACGAATGTTAATAGTTCCATTTTTATTGATAAAACCTAAAGATTTAATATTATTTCGTTAAGTAACATAATTTTCCCTATGCCAGTAATTGAAATTAATTGCCTGGAAAAGAAAATTAACAAGAATTATGTCATTAAAAAGGGATTTCTCTGGGGAAAAAGGAGACGTCATATTTGAAATAAAACGGCAATTTTCCAATATGTTTTAAAATGAGTGTGAACCAATTCCTTACATTAATAATACCAGGATCAATAAGTATAGAAAGTAGATGAGTTTCACGTCATATTTATAACGAAAAATTTAAATGTTTTGTTATCTATACTGATTATTAAGCATGAGTATCCGTTATTTCGTTCTGCATGTGTATCCGAGTTTTCTGCTAAAAATTACATCATAATTTTAAGAAAAGGAAAATGAACACGAATCTATTATATTAAAATCTGAGCGTGTGTTTGTATTTCACAACTACTCCTAGACTATCGAACGCAACGCGATTTACTACCGGTTAGTTTACTTCCAGTTAACGAATACCGGTTATAATTGATCCGAGGATGTCACACAAACTCTCAGAATTAAAAAAAATTAAATTAAATGCCATTTTTTTAACGAAGTTTCTCTAAAAACGGAAAGTAACTTACTCCATATTTGTGTATAAAAAAGGAGAAATAAAACAGATCAGTATATTTTTTACACCATTTTCTCATTAAAACTTAAAAACAGAATTTATTTTCACTTTGAATAGATGGTAAAAACAAAATCTTGATTTCAGTAAATTATCCGAAAAATACAAACATATTTTCCCATATTCAAACTTCATGAATCATTTTTTTTCTGGAGAACAAAAATTGCCTGCCAATATACTGTCATTTAGAAAACAAGATTTGTTTCAACTATATATAAACCAAGGAGGCAGAATTGAATTTAAAGAAAAAGCATATACTATTTCTAATTAATGTTTTTTTTTTTTGAAGGATGGCTGTTAAAACGTTTCACAATAGCGTTAAAAGTAAAATTGTTTATCAGGTAAAATTGACATTTGTTTATACCCAATTCGTCTATTTCCACGATTTTATTTGGCCCTCCTTTTTGCATTGGTTGCAATTTCATTTTCGCGATTATTTGGCACAAAATTTCACTTTTTTAAGAGTAAGTTATGTAAGGTCCCTATAATAATAAATACCGTATTGTCTCCTATAAAATGTGATAAATAGTTAGTTAATTATTAACGTTTTTAATTTTTGGGAGTAAAATATTTTGCTTAATTAATGTATTTATTCTTCTTTTAATGTTGCGTGAACGAAGTCACGGGTAACAGCTAGTTACTTTATAAAGCCTATTAAATCAATTATTATTTAAAATTTATCTTTACTTTTGACGTCTAAAGCAAATGCAATGGATTAAAAAATATATAAAAATGTAGATTTTCACAGCTTATTTCTAAGAATACAAAACTCTCTCATATAAAAAAAGAATATTATAGCATCATTAGAAGTTCATTTTTCAGCCATATAAATTATAAAGGTTTTGAAATGTCTTTATTTAAATTATTATCTTCCTATATCATTTGCGGTAAAGTTGGAAACATCTGCTAGCTATTTTGTTGTGTTTAAACAATACTGCGCGCGCATATTGAAGGCAGACGATTTTTTCTCATTCGAAGTTTGGATAGGATTAGCGTGTGTTGCGTTCTTTTAAGTTTGTAGATTTATACTGTGTAAGTAAATTAACGTTTTAAAGTGAACAATCTCCATTTTAAAGTAAACCATCCATTTTAACATCTCCCTGTGTCTAGCCGGGTGCGTTCATAAGGCCTGGGTGATATTTGATTTCTCAGATCTATGGACACACCTCTCTGCTGGAATAATTTGAAAATTATTGTAGTGGATGTACAGTCTAATTTTTCAATGAAAGGGAAGCAGATAAGGAGCATTCAATAGTAACACCTTTACCTATAGATCAGCAGGTAACTTTTAATGTCTTCGCAGTTTTGTTAATAGTGCATGTTTAGTACTAGTACATTTAATATTGCATTATTTAAAAGTTAAGATGTTTAAATTTTCTTTTAAAAAATCACTTGTATTAAATTTTATCTTTAATGTTTTAAATTTTTTTAAATAGACTATTTGAAAAAAAGCTTAAAGTATTTACTAACAATATGTATTCTAAATGTAAAGTGTTATGTAAAAGGAGGAATTTATTTAATGTTTTGCGTTTCTTAGTTCAATTTTCATAGTTATTCATTATAATTAAAAACATTGCAATTTTTAAAACTATTAATATTTGATTTGCAATTTAATAATTTCGTTGCTAGTGTAGGTTTCCAGAAATAATTTTCCGGTATATTTGAAAAAAAAAATGTGACATTTTAATGCATTGAATAATTTATTTGTCGAGATATGTCAATGTTAGATGCACAAAAATAATAAATATTCATGAAACAATAAAATAACTGTTTAGTTAAGGTAATTTTTCCAGCTGTGTTATCGAATGTTTTTACTGTAAAAATTATTTAAGTTCTGCATTTAGTATTCTATCAAAAACTATAAATAAAATAATTTGTAAAGAAAAAAAATATATAATTTTTTTTTTTTTGGCATTTATGATCTTAAGTTCTATATTTCATTTACAACGAAAACTGTTTTACTGCTTGATACAATGTTTATTATTTAATAATATCGCACAATAGGTATATCTATTATTTAAATTGATTCCTAATATAAATTTTTCAGAATGCTTATTTGAAAATGTATACTTATATTTTCTTTAAAGTTATTCTCAAATCCAAAATAGCTAATTTCTGGCATATTTCTAAATTCATTTTTATTCGGAAATACATGAAATTGGCAGGTGTTCTTATTCAGAAAATGGTAGATTTGCCAGTAATGGACCGCCTTCCAGTAATGGGACATCTTCAATGTTTTTGGTTTATATAAAAATAACCAATAAAAATTCAGCTTTATTTATTTCATTAATATGCTATCTTTAAATTCTAGTTTTAAATGCAATCATAATATCAATTATCTATTACTTTTTGTGAGGTGTCCATTACTGGAGTTTAGGGTGTTTTGATTTATTTCTGTTATTTACAATTAAATTTAGATTCACATTGGGAAATGTGACTATGAGCATGGTTAAATATTGTTGGTAGAGTAATATAATATTACAAAATGTTGAATATAACAATTATAACTATTAATTAAAAAATAATTGTTAAAGAAATTCCTTAAGGGTGTCCATTACTGGCACATCTACCCTATATATAATCGAATGGCGTTATTTATTTTTTGGTAACGGCAGATGATGTTTCAGAAAACACTATCAAAGTCGGTGTTTTGAACCAAATTTCCGACGCGCAGCGTCAGAAGCGGGTAAAACGTGACCGACATTGATCTTAAGTATTACATTTATCTAAAAATGGAAAACGCTATTCTTTCCAAATACCTTTAATAATCAGGCATGCAAGTGCCATGTGCTTAAAAGTTTGTTCATAAATGTGTCAGAAAGTTTCGTGTTAACCGGTTTCTCAATCAGATGCAAAGTTTTAATTTGAATACGAGTTGCATCAATAAAAATGATTGCCGATCCAATCCTTATCGTCGATCTTATCCGTATTTGTTGAAATCTTGTTATCCGAATCTATGCGAAATCATTTATCAGGTTCGGTCGGGTTGTGGGCTTACAGATTTTTTGTTGTTCTTGTTGTTGGGAAGTCTTGTTGTAAGAATACGGGTTGAATCAAAATATAGTTTCAGTCAACCATCATTCATGTTCAAGTTGACATTCAATCATGTTCAAGAAGTATATAACCGGATTCGTGTATGACTCTAGATCCGAGCCGACATCAGAAATTGTATCGTAACACAATTTCTGATAAAATCTGGTTACTCGGTCGTATGCAAGATTCTATTCCAAACAAGACTTACAGTAAAAACATTATACCCGACTCGGGTCAGATCGGGTTCACGAAAATCAGGTCACACGACAACTAATTTAAATCTATTCTGTAGCCAAACAAATCCAAAAAGATCGATCCGAAGTTTCTGGATTGGATTCGGGTAAAATCTGGTCACCCGACCCGGTGCAGTGTCGTCACAAACGTCACAAACTTGAACCATAAAAAAATTTTGATCCGAACAATCCGTATAGGATTCGGGTAAAATCTGGTCACCCTATCCGATGCAGATTCGTCACATTTTTCACATTTAAGTCGCACGGTGACTTCACAAAGTAGTCACATTGTGAGGTCACAGAAAGCCTTGAAAACGGCCATAACGACCTCGCATTTACGTCACAATGACTTCATATCGACGTCACGACGACCGTCACAAAATCACAGTGTGACTTCACAGTGACGTCGCCGTGACGTCACCATGCCTTACGGGAAACGGGGGACCTCATTGATTAACCTGTTAAGGTTACTCGTCAGTCAATTTCCGGATTTCCCTCGCTAATGTTAGTCCTATGGACGTCGGATGCATTCGTATTTTTATAATATCTCCACAGGAAATTAATATTTTTAACTTCTGTTTTCTTTGTACTGTTCTTAAAGGATATCTCTTTTTTTCTTAGTTATCAAAATATTTCTAAAACATGTGCTTAATTTATAATTTAATGTGTTAATATAGTAGCGAAACTGAATTCGAATTTAACACTTCACATAAAATTAAGTATATATTTCAGAAAAAAATTGACAACTAAGAAAAAAAGAAACATCCCTTAAGAACAATACAAAGAAAACAGAAGTTAAAAATATTAATTTCCTGAGAATATATTTTAAAAATACTGATGCCTCCTACGTCCATAGGATTAACATTAGCGAGGGGAATCGGGAAGTTTACTGACGAGCAGCCTTAAACCTAGGGTCATTAAAAAGGGTCGATTAAAAACAGATGGAGGTACTATTGCATTGAAAGCATAGACCTTCTAATATATTTTTGCTCTGAGGTTGAAAGCTAAAGCTTTTTTTTAAGAACTCATGTTTTCACTATTTTTTCACAAAATTTGAAAGAGTGCTTGCATACAGTTATATTTATAACCGATTGAAATGTCAGATAGTTCGGAAGATAACTATTTTTTTTATTGCTATATTAAAGGAGCCGACGAGAAAACAAACAAACAAGCAAAAAAACGAAAGAAAACATTTCTTTTACAATTAGATAATATTTTTTCACGAAATTTTTACACTGGTTGTAAAACCGTTTTATTTATCACCAATAAAGATTTTAAAGAGTTCGCACAAAAATAACTTTTTATTTTAAAACTATGAAACGACCCTACGTAAAAAAACAAGAAAATGAGCGCTTTTATCGCTAAATATCAATACTTTTTTTCGCTAATTTTTCATTTAAAAATATAATTTCATACAAAACCGGTTAAAGATATAAAATAATAAAAACTTGATGTTTCTTTTTAAATTTATTATCACAGGCCCCGGCAACGCTAGGCGGGGGTCAGCTAGTTATATTTAAAGTAATTCAAGTTAACCGTTAAAGTGATTGTCATTTTAACGGTCGGACATTATAATATCAAAAGTAGTGAGACCCCCCCCCCCCCCCCAACCATTAGGTTCGTTTGGACATTACATTTAAGGTAATTTCAGGTATATTTAAAGTAATCCCGGACAACACCGGGCAGGCCTCCTAGTTGTGGAATAAAACAAGACTTCTGGCGGGCGGTTCATCTGAATGTTATATATATTTTTTAAATGTTAAAATCCCTTTGTTCACTTTTTCTTTTTATTTATTTATGTATTTCATTTTATTTTTTCAGGCTTTATCCGAACATGGCAGATGAAAATGAGGATAGCAAAATTTCCATAAAATCGTCAAAAAAAACAATTTCTTCAGTCATTTATACAATGAATATACCCAATTTTTTTATTCTACCAGAGTATGATGACGCTGGTTTTAATGTCAAAAGCCCACCATTTGAATGCGCTAATGCAACTTGGCGGTTGAAATTTATTCCGTACCAGGGAGAAAATCACAGATCATTTGATGTTTATCTATTAAAGGTGAATTCTGAAAAGTCTAAAAATTCAGAAATTCCATTAATTTACTCTATTGACTTGCTAGACGCTGATGGTGAGATATATGATAGTGACTCTTTTGCATTTATGTTCGATGAAAGCAAGAAAGGCGGGGAAGGCATCCACAATTTTGATAATATAAAGCCATCCTATGACAAGCGTGACACTTTGACTCTGATCTTCCAGTTAATCTCTGACAAATCAATCAAAGTTGCTTCGGACAAAATACCACTCACGACGGACAGAGGTAAACAAACTTATAAGTTTGTTTCTTTTAATTGTGTCTTGCAAATTTCATTTCAATTTCCATTCTCCTCCCCAACAGAGGAGGGGGTATCACAGTGTTACAACCTGTGACATAAAGATTGAGAGATACCCACTCCTCTGTTGTGAAGTCCCATTTTTTTTTCAGCTGTTATTTATAGATAAATTTTATTAGAACAACTTCGCAATAATGCAATAATATGTACGTCTGTGCAATCTAGAGATGCAACGGATGTAAATTTTCCGGACACCGGATATCCGACCTAACTTGCACCCGGATATCTGGCCGCAGTATGTTTCAATCTGTTCTTTTTACTTACCCATCATACGTAGTATAGGGTAAGTCTTGTAATCGTTTTGAAAATCGAAAAAAAAATTTTGACAGATTTACACGTTTCAGACACTGGAGATTCCGAAACACATATTTTTAGAAAAAAAAAAAAAAAAAAATTGCCGTCCGTCTGTGTGTCTATAAACGCTCTATCTCCCGAAAAAAATGAGATAGAAACTTGCAATTTGGTATGTACTTAGTATGTAATAATGGGAAGAAGCCTATTGAATTTCAATAACCTCGATTAACCGGAACAATTTTTTTCGGACTCTCGAAATATTCGTTCTGATAAAAGGTATATAAAAAATTTCGAAATTGTTTATTTTAAGAAAAGAATATAAAAGACAATGAAAAAACATAAATTTTGCATAAAGCATGAAGTCGATGGGATAATGAGTTGCCGAGATATTTGGAATCCTATTTCCACACTCTTCGATTTTTCATGACCCTGTATTTCATCCAAATTTCACTTCAAAGATATATTTTAATTGGAAATTTGACGCTTAATCAGATGCAATAAACCGCTAGTTATAGGATTATTATTTTTGGAGCTATAAGGAAATTTCAAACAATTCAGTAATCGAGCCTTTAAAGTTTAGGACGTCATCAAGCCACGATTTTATTTGTATTGCAAAGCATTTTATAAGTAGTTTACACATTTTTATTTTAATATTTTACATTATGCATATCAAAGATGGGTAAGTATTACGGTGGCCCCCAACGACTAGTTTAACACTTTCCAACCTAGTTGAAAAGTGTTTATGACTTCGGTTTGTCTGGCCGTCTGTCGTGCTCTAACTCCCGTAAATATGCTCCGATTGTCCTGAAATTTTTATATGTTATTATCGTTATCTATAGTATGTTCCCTATATCAACTGAAGTGTGTAGCACTTATAGTTGTTTTACAGGGACACTCAAAAGAATTCCGTTACATTACGGTCTATGGGGAATAATCCTTTTAAGTGCATTTTGATGACGCTATAAAACATAATGAAATTGATATATAATTATGAAGCGCATTAAAACTTGCTTTTTGTAGAATATGCGGTGCAAAGCATTTATTATTCATTTATAGGGTCAAACAAAAGAATTCTTTTACACATCGTACTATGGAGAAAAATCGTTTGCAGTGTAATTTAGTGATATTTCGCTATTTTAAACATAATGAAAATTATATGCATTACTGAGGTGCAGTATAAATTGATCTCTTGTGTGCGTTACGTTTATTTACAGGGACACACAAAAGATATTGATGGCAGTACATATATTTACAGTCTATGTGTGATAAGTGCGTTTTCAACTTTCGTTTGCGTTTTTAAATTCTTTCATAGTACGTGTGTGTTTATAAACTCGGTTGATTATATACAGGGCTACACTAGAGAATTCGTAAGTATTACAGATTATAGAAGTGAATTTTTTAAGGGTAGTTTTTAATTGTGTTTACGCATTTTCCTGCTGAACTATACAGGGTGATTCATAAAAGATGGGCAGAACTTTAAGGGGTTATAGTACACTTAAAGACAAATAATATTAAATAGGAGACTAAGGGTCCCAGACGTATTCCCAAGGAGATAGGGGGCATTAAAGTTTAGGGTCCGAAATTTCAAATGATTATAAAACATGGAAAAATTGGTCGATTCGTTTGCGGTTTTTGCAAAAAATTTTCTTTATGCCAGTATTTTCTTGAAATAAAATTTTAAAGTTCAATTTCAAAAAATGCCGATAGGGGGCGCTTTAGACTTTGGAGTAACAAACAACTATTTTTTAACGTTATTTTTTGTATTTCTTTAAATGATTTCGAAAGCTTAGACTTAAACTTAAATTTTGATCTAAAAATCTGAGTCCTAACGAGTAGTTAAGTAGCGTAAACTGAAATTTGAAATTTGAAACCCTTCTCCCCCCAGAACAAAAATCAGTTATTCCCGATCTTTGTGTCGTAGATTAGGCTCTAACTACTGCCGCGTTTTGCTAAAATTATTCTTTATGTCAGTATTTTCTTGAAAATAAATTTTAAAGAAAATTTTCAAAAAATTCCGATAGAGGGCGCTTTAGACTTTGGAGTAACGAACAACTATTTTATACCGTTATTTTTTGTGTCTCATTAAATGCTTTCTAAAGCTTAGACTTAAATTTTCAGCCCAAAATCTGAATCGTTAGACGTGGTTAAGTTTCTGGGGAGAGGGGTTTGAAATTTCTACTCCTGAGCACAGTTCAGTTTACCATGTCCACACATTGTGTGCTGTGATACGAGGTAAAAAGACACAAATTAGGATTATGTTACCAAAGCATATTTATTAACATGTAATCACAATAAATGTTCAAAATTGTGACCACCAGAGGTTATGCACGCAGACTCATTAAATGCTTTCTAAAGCTTAGACTTAAACTTAAATTTTCAGCTCAAAATCTGAATCTCTGAGCGTGGTTCAGTAGCGAGGGGAGGGGGTTCAAATTTCAACTTCTGAACATAGTTCAGTTTGCACTACTTAACCATGCCCAACGATTCTGTGCTGTGATACGAGGCAAAAATACAACTTTCGTCAAGGACTGCATAGTCGGAATTCACTCATAAAGGCACTGGCACAGTTGGAAACGTCGCTCATGCAAACGTTAAAGCTCCATTCCTGACGCTAGTCACCGGGTGAAGAAGGAAACAGAAAGTATGCAAATGTCAAATGGGGAAGAAGAAGAACACGTATGCAAAATTTCGACACGATTCAGGCATAAAAACCACTGAACGGTGAGTCAAGTGTAAGTCGCTGTAGTAATGAATCGAAGATGATGCCCTTCACGAATAAGGAAAAGGCTGAGATGCATTTAATTTACGGAGCGGCAGATGGAAATGGTGCAGAGGCACAACGAATGTACGGAGAGCGATTTCCTAACAGGCGGTTGCCTAACCGCAAAACTTTCGAGCGCTTGCACAGACAGTTGTGTGAGACGGGATCATTTCTCGCTTCCCGGTCGAATGCAGGTCGTGCAAAAAAGGACGAATCAGTAGTTGTTGCAGAAGCCATTCTGGATGTAGTAGCGGCGCAGCCAAGTACAAGTACACGAACAGTGGCTAGCCAGGTGGATACCTCACAGTCCACGACTTGGAGGGTACTGAAGGATGAACATTTGCTCCCGTTTCATGTGCAACGAGTCCAGAAACTGTCTCCAGGGGATTATCCAAATCGTATTGAATTCGCCCGCTGGTTTCTGCAGCAGAACGCGCTAAATCCACATTTTGGACGAACTGTGCTTTTCACCGATGAAT
The DNA here is from genome assembly GCA_963931845.1 of Maratus michaelseni. Taxonomy (NCBI): domain Eukaryota; kingdom Metazoa; phylum Arthropoda; class Arachnida; order Araneae; family Salticidae; genus Maratus; species Maratus michaelseni. The sequence continues at coordinate 149,292,570 of OZ007598.1, read as the reverse complement.
GTACCTTCACACGTGAAGGTACATTTAACACACACAATGCACATGTATGGGCGGATGTCAATCCACATGCTACGTATCCACATGCTCATCAGAGACGCTTTTCCATCAATGTTTGGGCAGGAATCCTCGGAGACCACCTAATCGGACCGTACCTTCTTCCTGAACGCCTCAACGGTAAAACATACCTCACATTTCTGCAACATGTGCTGCCAGACCTGTTAAACGTTGTTCCTCCACGCATCCGGCGGGTCATGTGGTTCCAGCACGATTGAGCGCCAGCCCATTACGTACGAGACGTCCGCAACTATCTGGACATCACATTTCCGAACAGATGGATTGGTCGAGGTGGTCCTGTTGCTTGGCCTGCTCGCTCGCCAGATCTTTCCCCCCTCGATTTCTTTTTTTGGGGACGATTGAAGGCTCTTATGTATGAGACACCCATTGAATCCCCCGAGGAACTGGTCGCCAGACTTTCCGCCGCTGTAGGGGAAGTGCTCGAAAAGCCTGATGTTTTCGCGAATGTTCGCCGTTCCATTCGTCGCCGTTGTTCTGCGTGCATAACCTCTGGTGGTCACAATTTTGAACATTTATTGTGATTACATGTTAATAAATATGCTTTGGTAACATAATCCTAATTTGTGTCTTTTTACCTCGTATCACAGCACACAATGTGTGGACATGGTAAACTGAACTGTGCTCAGGAGTAGAAATTTCAAACCCCTCTCCCCAGAAACTTAACCACGTCTAACGATTCAGATTTTGGGCTGAAAATTTAAGTCTAAGCTTTAGAAAGCATTTAATGAGACACAAAAAATAACGGTATAAAATAGTTGTTCGTTACTCCAAAGTCTAAAGCGCCCTCTATCGGAATTTTTTGAAAATTTTCTTTAAAATTTATTTTCAAGAAAATACTGACATAAAGAATAATTTTAGCAAAACGCGGCAGTAGTTAGAGCCTAATCTACGACACAAAGATCGGGAATAACTGATTTTTGTTCTGGTGGGAGAAGGGTTTCAAATTTCAAATTTCAGTTTACGCTACTTAACTACTCGTTAGGACTCAGATTTTTAGATCAAAATTTAAGTTTAAGTCTAAGCTTTCGAAATCATTTAAAGAAATACAAAAAATAACGTTAAAAAATAGTTGTTTGTTACTCCAAAGTCTAAAGCGCCCCCTATCGGCATTTTTTGAAATTGAACTTTAAAATTTTATTTCAAGAAAATACTGGCATAAAGAAAATTTTTTGCAAAAACCGCAAACGAATCGACCAATTTTTCCATGTTTTATAATCATTTGAAATTTCGGACCCTAAACTTTAATGCCCCCTATCTCCTTGGGAATACGTCTGGGACCCTTAGTCTCCTATTTAATATTATTTGTCTTTAAGTGTACTATAACCCCTTAAAGTTCTGCCCATCTTTTATGAATCACCCTGTATTTAGTAGACTAATAGAAGTTTGTGAATATAAATGAATTCATATACAGGGCTACGCAAAAAAAGATACATTGTCGCTTACATTTGGTAATTGCTGCAAGTTTAGTTTTAATTTGCCTTTTAGCTTAATAGGTGGTGTGTACAAAAGTCTTCAGATAATATACAGGGCTGTACAAAATATTTCGAGTGCATTTCCATCGATTGGCGAAAATTGGTAAATGTGAATATTCTAAGTGAATTAAATCTTATCATACAATATATCCACATCTATTGATCATCTGCAGAAAATTATTCGACTACTTTTTTGACAACGGAAGGTAATTTCGAAAACTGTATTTTTTAATGTGTTATGTTTTCTAAACTGTTTATTTACATATCTTCTTTCACCTTATTTAACGGTGAAGTATGTTACAGTTTTCTGGCTGTGTTGGAAAGTGTTTCATAATATATGCTTGAGGCATGATTTTTCGTTCTTGTTTATATTTATTTTTGTTTTTAAAGAAATTAAGCGTGGGTTAGATTAGCTAGCTATTACTATGTTATTTTCTTTTTGATCCAATTTTTAAATTTTCCATTAACAGTTATTTTTATGATAATTTCTGTTTTAGTACCAATATTATAATTACATTATTTTAAATTTTTAGTTATAATAGATCAGCTAAATAGTTTAGTAATAATAAATTAATTTTATGAAAAATCTTGCAACTGAATACTTTGGAAAGACAAATGTTTAATACATTTTTCATTTTCTTTTCTTTCACATTGTATGTTCATTGTTCAAGCTGTAATATCTATCATAGCTTTACGACTTAAAAAGTTTTGTGTTGTGATAACAAAAAACTCGTTCTTGTTAGTTGCTACTAAGATAACAACTGAATTATCCTTCTATATATAAAACTAGGGGGCTCTGTCCCCTGCTCGCTACGCTCACCAACCCCCGTTCTGATTTCACAGCCTCTTAAAACCTGGTAATGTATCCTGTTTTAAAAAGATGATGATGATATCACGAACGGCGACTATCTTCTGTAATCAGGTTATAATGCTTTTTCATTTAACTGGTTATAATGCTTTTTCATTTAATTCATCTTTTTTATTTTTAATATTCATGTGTAAACACAATTTTTATGATGTAATTTTCTTTATTTCCTGCTTTCAACACGTGATCATTTAATTATTATTTTAAACTTTCATTGTTGTTTTTAATTGTCATGCGCAAATACATTTCTTATTTGAAATAAAACATAATCCTTTGCGCTTATTTAGAAATTGGCAACAATATAAAAATGACTTTTTCAATTAAAGTTTTTTTTACTCGATTTTTAAGGATTTTTTTAGTTTTTATTGTCCGACCGTGATATTTTTTTTAATTTCTGAAAGCTTGTTATATTTCGCGTCTGGTGGTATGATTTTCGAATCCGTAGGATGGCTAGAAAAAAAGTAATCGCTCCTCAAAAAAGTCCCTAGTAAAAAAGCGATGAGAATAACCCGGAATATCTACGCAGATTTTCATTGGTCCTTTTCCAAACCGTTACTTTTTTATATATATAGAAGAAAAAAGTTATGGTTTGGAAATGGATCAATGAAAATCTGCGTAGATACCGCGAAACGTATCTGATTGGTCAGAGCTTTCTGACTTTTCTTAGGGGGAATTAACATGAAAGTAGAGAATTTAGATAGGATGGACGCTATTAGGGGGGTTACCAAGGGGAAGAGACCCGGACTTGTCGCCAACTTGGCGATATTTCGCCAAAATTGGCGGTAAAAATTAGCTGCCGAAAGTGGCGCCAACTTGGCGCTATTTCCAGTATTTCGACAAATTTCCATAGACTCCCATTGAAATCCAATGGCGTTTACTCGCTTGCAAAAAATCAACAAATTGAGATATTGCAATGCAACAAAAATTAATACAGTGAACTTCCGTTAAGACGGCCCCGTTTAAGATGGATTTCTCGTTATTACGTACAAAAACAAAATTCCCGGTTAAGGTCTATAGGAAGTGCATGTAACAGACATCGCTTAATACGTACAGTTTAAGATTTCATTCGTTAAGATGGACAATTATTCATCAGGACAACGAAATCCCAAAATTTTTTCTATTCTATTTTTAAGATGAAATGAGTAGAAACCTCGCCTCTGACGTCACGGAGCAGCCGACGAAAAAATCTCTCCTCCAAAACTACAAGCTATTCGGGTGCAAGATGTCCGTTATATGCTGGTGACAATTAGGAAATTTTATCAATCAACTGAAAATGTTTCAGAGACACATTTGAACATTTGGCTAAACTTGAGAATGATATCGAAAGAAGGTCGCTTACCAAGAAAAAACAAATGAAGATTACTTCTTATTTTGGATTGCTTTTAAGTACTCTTGACTGTTTTCCTTCATGTACTAATATTTTGCACCTTCAAGTAACAATGTAAGCCTGCTTCAATGTAAACTCGAGTTTCAAATATATATTTTTTTTTTTTTTTCATTTTAAAGTTGTTCTTGTACATTTTTAGTAAAGTAGCATAAAATGGTCTGAGAAATCAAATTTTTAGTCATATTACAATATATATGTACATAATAAGTATGTTTTACTGTAATGTAAAACGTCAAGTTTGTGAACTCCTGTTATAATGGACTCTCGTTAATACGGACAAAAAACGCTTGCCCTTGACTATCCGTCTTAACGAGAGTTCACTGTATTAGCTTATGAATAGAGCTTAATTGAACTATTTACGTTATTTTTAAGCACAAACACGAACTATTTACAATATTCGTAAAACTATATATACAATTGGTACTTGTTAGTTATCCTGTCGACCAAATTACTGTCGCCAAATTCATATATATTAAACGAGCAAGGGATTTTCCCGATTATTCATATATATTAAACGAGCAAGGGATTTTCCCGATTATTCATATATATTAAACGAGCAAGGGATTTTCCCGATTATGAATGATATAGTAAACGACTGGGAAGATTTTCACGAGACTTGCCCCTCTATACTAAGTCGAGCACGAGAAAAATATCTAGCTAGGTTCCGAATACAAGAAAATTCGTTTTTACAGGGTAAAACAAACTCAGCGCTGAAAGTGTTTTTTGTTATAAATGGAAAAATACTCAAACGATTTACACGAAACGTGTTGCCTATACGAATTCGAGCACGAGAAATCTATCTAGCTAGGTTTCGAATTCGGGAAAGGTCATTTTGATCTATTAAAACAAACTCAGCACTGCTTGGCTAGGGCACGATTACGCGAGGGGGGGGTGAGAGTAGCGAGCAGGGAGGGCCGAGCCCCCCTAGTATAACAAAAAAAATTAGTGATTTAATAGTAAACAATTAGTTTAGTAATAGTAGATTAATTTTGCAAAAAAATTTTAAACTGAATATCTTTGTAACAAAATGTTTTATTTAATATATCAACCTTCTCTTTTCTAACAAAATGTTTTATTTAATATATCAACCTTCTCTTTTCTTTTCCTTGAACGTCATTCTAATCTATGCACCGCTGTAATTTATAAAAACAAGTTTTGTTAAAATATAGATAAAAAATGCCCTAAGTGATACAAGGAGAAACACAAAAAGGCTCATAAAAACCTTTTAATATAAAGATCGACCTATGTTTGAACGCTCCAACGGCGCCATTATCAAGATATACAGCGATAAACAAAATATTCTCGCAAATTTTTGAAAATAAACTTGTAAACCATAAATCACGAGGTCATATATAAAAAAGCATGTGCTTAAAATAGTCAACTGTAAGCGTGAAAATTGATATTCCCTTATTGCCTTTTTTTAAACTGCAAAGTACCTCGTGCCAAATTTTAGGTAATTCAAATAAGCGTTGAAACATATGTCGATCTTTATATTTAAAGATTTTATGAGCCTTTTTGTGTTTCTCTTTGTATCACTTATCTTTATCTATATTTTAATTTTAATTAGTAATCTTATTATGTGATTATGTAACAAGTTTTGTGTTATAAGAACAAAAACTAGTTTTTTGCTTGCTACTAACACAGCAAAAAAAGGTTGTTCTTTGATGACTCGTTCTGCCACTTTTTCGTTTTTAACTGTTGCTCATATATGCAAGTACATAGAGCATAAATAGTTATAGTTGTCCACATGTTTGTTCTTTTATAGATTTAGAAACACAATTTGCCATAAATATAAGTTAATTATTTTTAGTTTAATAAATTAATGCTTTATATTTTGCAAGATTAAATTATCGTGTTTATAATCTGGAAATTTTAACAATGAGTTCAATAAAATAATTTTAGGCAGAATGTACTGCCCGATCAAAATATCCGGCTACTGTCAACTAACTATCCGTCATACTGGTCCGATCAGCCGGATACATTATGTTCGCCGGATATCCGCTGCACCCCTTAATGCTGACTGTTACATATTGAAATAAATATTCTAAAATCGTAAATATGTTTTGTGCCTTTACTTCAAGCTGTTGAAATTTAAAGAAAAAAATATGCACAATATTTTCTAAGTATTAGGTAATTCCTGACCATACTTTCCGTATATTTTTTTAAATCTTAATTTATACTGTTTAGAAGCGACGTAAGAAACCGACCCCGTCCCTTTGCCACAATGTGTCGTACTTTGTGGATCCACTCCTCACTATTGATGTGTGATGTGTAATTTATAGATGACCCCTGCCATTATACTTTCGAGGCAATATCTATATATATATATTTCTCTTACGTGAGGCGAAAATAAGGCTGAATTTCTAGCTTATCGTTTGGCAACAACCGTAGTTTTCAGAGCTCGGAACAATGAACAGACTAGATTGGGTAAGATCAGCTTTGCCTCCAATATGGCGGCCATTGTGAGAGCAGTGAAACTCCAACTAGCAATTATTAAAAATAAAATAACATGTACGTAATCCAAAGCATTTAAGATGATTCCTCATTTTAATTACGAGATATATCGTTAATTCCAAATGAATTCTCAACTCTTATTTAGTATTTATTTACGAATTTCACTCACACGAAAATCGGAGAGAATAAAAAATATCAACTGTCTAGATTGCACCTTCTGCCATCTGTTGCTGTCTTGATGAAGTACAAAATGATTTTTGCAAAAATCTGTAATCAATTAGAACAGTAAAATGTCAAACAAAATTTAAACAATGGTTGATTTTAAATTAAGGAATGCTGCACAATATTATAGGTGCAGTGAGTTTTAAACTAATTGCGTTTCCAAGATCCCTTTTTCACAGTATTTAAATGATTTATGCCCATTGGTAGCACCAATATAAATGCATTTTTAATTGTGTTTTCAACAAACCTTTCAATTACTTTCTTTACATTAAAAAAAATTGTCAATTTCATATGTTAAAAATGATTTGTGTTAGAACTCATTCCGGCTAGAATTGCTTGGAACAGAGTAGCGATCTTAATGTGAATTGCTTCGCAATACACGGGGGTTGGCGAGCGTTAGCGAGTAGGGGGCTGAGCCCCCTAGTTTTAGTATAATTCAACATTTCCCTGCAATTGTTATACTGGTTGTTCCAAAAATCACAAAAGTAATAAAAATACAATAATACGAAAAATATAGACAGTATCCCATTTCACAAAAATGTACAGAAAACATGAATTATTTTTTTTTAAACTGACGAAAATTTCATTGCCATAATAATCACATCTGCCACTAATTAGGTTGCCTGTTTAAGTCCTGGCACATGGTGGCCTAAATAAAGACAGGTAGGCTTCGGGAGTAAGTACTACATTGGTAATTGTCGATGACAAATGCAGTTTTTCTGACTATAATCCATGTTATAAAGGAAAAAACATGTCCGTGAGTAATGCTTATGTCATATTGACAGTTGCAACAACATAACCAGTAAATTTCGTTAGCACAATTTTTTGTAAAATGTCAGCATCGCACATTTTCAATTTTTACACCATAGAATGGGAAATAAATGTTCTTTGAAATACAATTTGCTTGAAAACTGTATCGAAATTTATTGATTTTGTATAGTTTTTAAAGTAATTTTCAAGTCTGACTTTTTTTTTTAAACTCTGTCGCGTGCATCCCGATTACGAAAGATCAACCCGTTTGCACTTAAAACAATATAAAAACAGGCATGCAATCAAACTGCACGATTAAACCACTGAAATTATCAGAATTAAAAAGGCTGCTGTAAGTAGCGAAATCTTTCTCGTTTCCTTTGGCTATTAAATACTGACAATAGTAGCTTATACGAAAATTTCGCTTTTAATAAATTTCAAAACTATTAGAATGCATAATTGATATTTTTCACATAAAAATGCATTTTGATGATGTTAGTAGACATTAAAATATATATATATATTGTTTCAAGATGGCGGCCATTTAAAAATTTAAAACTAAAATAAATATACAAAAAAATTAAAAATTCAAATTTATTTTTTAATTACGTGTTAGGCCTTGATACAAGGATTCCAGAGCATTTTTTGGTTTACCTCTATCTTAAAAAATGGCTGAGATAGAGCAGCTTGAAATTCTAGGGTGGCTGATATTTTGAAACAAAACAGCACATTAACGCCATTACTTGCAAATTATTTTCTTTCATTGTTGTAATAATTTTTCCAATCATACGCATAAAACTATATATTCATATCCGTTAGCGCCAAAATTGGCGACATCTGGCGAAATATCGCCAAATTTGGTGATCAAAATAAGTTTTCATAAATGAAGCCAATTTGGCTATTGCTCAATAATTTGGCGAATTTCTTATTCAAATTCAGTATTAACGAATCTTTTGTAAACGTTTCTTTGCATTTTAACTTGCTGTTTTCGTGTAACATTAGCTAAAATTTTAAAACGAAGATATAGGAAAGCTACCTTTTCCTCCTGGTACAGGCCGGAAGGACTTTTTCAATCTAAATGTATTGCAAACATATCAGTCATCCAATTTCGGTGGTAAACTAACTACTGATTTTTGGTTTGGCTACCACTTGTGTGCTTTACAGTATATTTGTCCAATTTTTTGTTGTTTTTAAAGGTATTTAACCCTTCAACTGCTCTATGAATCACAAGCGAGAATCGTATTTGTTTCTAACCTTGTAACTTACAGTATATAAATGTTTCATATCAGAAATTTGAATTAATAAACGAGCTGAAATAAATGCTACATTAGATATAAGGAAATCTTATTTTCTATCACAATTTTTCAATTTAATAACAGATTTAAAATGTTGAGAAAATCAATTTAGAATATTACGCTTCTTTCTTACTTATTTAGATGATTTTATTTGACTCATTGGTGGCTATAAAATCAAACTTTATTTATGCCAATTTTGCTATTTTATTTTGCATGCATTTCTTGTAAAGAATGGATCAATTATGCACACTCATTTTCTTTGTCAAATGCATCCTTTTTTGATAAAACCATTTTGTATTGACAGATTTCTTGCTGCAGTTCATTTTTGTTTACAAAAATTAATTAAAATTGTATCTAATAACATACAATAAAAGATTTATTGTTTTCAGTTACCTCGCAGTAATGCCTAAATACAAGATAATCATATATTCAATTGAGTTTGGTAAAACTGAACTACATCCTGGTCTTATATCTCAGATCATAATTTAAAAAGTTTCTTTTTTCTTTCTTTCCTTTTTTCTTAATAATTAATGTGTGATTTTTTAATAAAAATTCAAAAAGTGACAAATTTGGGGGGTAGCAGAAATTGTAAAAGTCTTTCCGGCCTGTACCGGGAGAAAAAGGTAGCTTTCCTATATCTTCGTTTTAAAATTTTAGCTAATGTTACACGAAAACAGCAAGTTAAATGCAAAGAAACGTTTACAAAAGATTCGTTAAAAATGAATTTGAATAAGAAATTCGCCAAATTATTGAGCAATAGCCAAATTGGCTTCATTTATGAAGACTTATTTTGGTCGCCAAATTTGGCGATATTTTTCCAAATGTCGCCAATTTTGGCGCTAACGGATATGAATATATAGTTTTATGCGTATGATTGGGTTGGGTTGGGTTGATTATTGACGGCCAATTATCTACACTAGGGATATAGGCCCGGGGGGAGTGCCCTTCGTGGGGGTCTTCCTAAGGGTCCGTATTTACGCATGGATAAATCCGCGGCTCGAAGAAAACCACGAAAACTCTGAACGATTAGGCCGACGGGCGCGATTGGGATCGAACCCAGCACCTCCCGTCTACCAGCTTCGAGAGCACAACCTCTCAGCCACTGGTGGGGCGCGTATGATTGGGAAAATTATTACAACAATGAAAGAAAATAATTTGCGAGTAATCGGGTTAATGTGCTGTTTTGTTTCAAAATGTCAGCCACCCTAGAATTTCAAACTGCTCTATCTCAGCCATTTTTTAAGATAGAGGTAAACCAAAAAATGCTCTGGAATCCTTGTATCAAGGCCTAACACGTAACTAAAAATAAATTTGAATTTTTAACTTTTTTGTATATTTATTTTAGTTTTAAATTTTTAAATGGCCGCCATCTTGAAACAAAATGGCGGACCAAGCTGGCCAACGAACTCGGTCGAGACATTGGTGAGCTTAATACACACAATTATTTTCATCAAAATTGATTTATAAATACGAGCGTTATCGTATGACATAGGTCATATATATATTGATATTTATGATAAGAGATTTGATTTCCCATTTAAAGTAAATATTTTTACCAATTATGCTTCATGTTTACATAAATCTGTTTATAAAAATATAATTATCAATTATCTACATCGTATAAAATACTTATGCTCAGATATAAATAAAAACAAAAATATTAGATATATTCGAGATCAAGCAAAAATATATGGATATCCTATTTTTATGATAAATTCAATCATCAACTCTTTTAAATAACATTTATTATATAATTTAAATATAAACATGGTATGTAATAAATTATTGTTTCAGTGTGCGATAACATATAACAAAAGATATAGAAAATAATAATTATAACATACATTATTACAATTATAACATATTAGGAAATTTAATATTTAATATTTGTTTGAACATTATATACACTTTTTGTAGAAAATTACAAATATAACATACATAATTACAATTATAACATATTAGGAAATTTAATATTTGATTGAACATTATTTATACTTTGTATAGTTGTGATTGTGCGTTGCCGATCACCTCTGTTAAAGGTATTATTGATGTGCAGTTTTCATACATTTATAAATTAACTTATACAATAACAAATTAAATTATACAATGATAACATTGGTGATTATAACTCATATATATATATCTATTTGCAATATATATAAAAATAAATATATATAGTTTTTATTTTTGTCTATGAATAATTAAAATTAACAAGTATTTTAATTACTGCATTGCATTAATTTGATTGAAAAACAGTAGTAATACTATTAATTATCAACATTATAAATTTTGAGATATTTTGAATTGTTTATGAATTATTTAATTAGATATTTAAATTAATCTATAAATATAAAATATATTTACAATGTAGTATAAATTAAACATTAATTATTTAAAAACAAGTCTAATATATATTTAAGTAGTAGTAAAAATAAAACATTAATTATTTAATAAATGTCTATAATATCAGTGGATTAACACAGCTGGCAGCAAAAATAATTTGAATTAAAATAATATTTCTTTTACATAATATATTCTTGTTAAGAATATCTGAAATGCTGTGCAAGTTGAATTAATTCTGTGTAGATTTATTCATATAGTAGTATTATATTTTATTTGAATTTTAAGTAAAACTACAAGTTAGTATTGTTCTTTAAAGTTTATTTATATAAATAAATCTAATGAAGTGAGTATGTAACTAATAAAGTGGATATTTAACTAAATATTAATTATGAACTATTATAATACCAATGGATGGCGACACTTTACCTTTCAGGTAGTTGTAGATAATACTGTTAATATTATATTTAATTTAACTATAGAGGGAGCTATTGATTGTATATTAATTTTACTTTCAGGAATTAAAATTGGATGGAGTAATATATATTCACGGATATAAATTTGTTATAAGTGTATTAAAACCAGAATTATTTTGAGTGTTTTTGAATCATTTTGTGATTGGGTGTCATTTATGGGGTTGTATTTTAAAAAAAGTGTGCTCTCAACTTGTCTTACAAATCATTTCTCTCAACTCGACTTAGTTAACATGTATGATGCATTGCCATGTGGATGTGAATATTATGTAGACGTTGTGACATTTTAAGGATTCTGTATAATTATTGTGAGTAAAATATTTTATCTACACTTTACGCGTTCATATTTCCAATTTTATTATTTCAAAACTGTTATCTCGTGGTAATTTAGTGAGGTGTTAATTACAGTTTTTTGGATAATCGATGTGAGTGAAATATATTGTATTTTCTTAATGGTTTTTTATTTCCTATTTAAATATTTCCAAATTTTAATATTTCCAATTGTTGTCTGGTAATAATTCAGTGTACCTGGATGATTCTACTAATCTTAGCATTATGCCAGTAGAATTATGAAACACTGAATTATTATTTAAAACACATGTGGGTGCATCCAGGCTGATGAGTACATGTGCATGTGTTTTTCCATGTCCAATTCATATTTAATTCTCATGTGGTCCAATTTTCCATTGTGTATGGTTCATATTTAATTTGTTAATCCATTTGTGTTTACTTAATTGCAACTCCAATTTATAATTTTTTTTTTTTTTTCCCCTTTCTCTCTATTTCTTTTTGCAATATTCTTTTGGTATGAGTAAAATTTGGCCAATTACCATTGAAGCATCAGCTATGGTAATATTATGTTTGCACATGTTAATTATTAGCTATGTGGTATTCTGTATACACAGTATCATTGATTATCTCTTTGGAGATTTATGTAGAATAGAACTTGATATGTTTTTTGAAATTCATAGATATTATAATTAATTATATATATATATATATATATATATATATATATATATATAAATCAACATTTGAATGGAGGGTGGTTTTGGGATCTGGGGGTCATGATCGGTGAAAATATATCGAAATTTTCCGAAACTGCTTTCCTCCGAACGGCTGCAATAGGTAGCTTTATACTTTTTTGTATTGAAAGCTACCTAATAAGATGTGGGTTTTCATTAAACAATTTTAGTTATTATTTTTATGGCAAATAAGGATTCTTCTCCCCTTTGTAACGTCATGCGTATAGCAAACAGCAACCCTATTCTTTTGCTGCTGTGAAAGTCAGAGAGTGTTCCTTTTTCCTGAAATGTTATCAAATGTAGAATATAGTATGAGGAAATGTTATTTTACCTTGGTTACATTTGTTTTTGATTTCAGAATACATAAAAAACAAAAAAAAATTATTTTCCTCCAGTTTAATAATAGTCTTTTACACACACACACTGGAGTTATTTCGTCCACCGTCATTTCATATTCAAGTTCAGATTAAAACAAAATACATGAGCAACGATTGGCGATAGAGCCGCTTGCGCTTTTTCTCTTTCGCCAATTCGCCTAGCTGGTGTTGAAAACCAAGTATTCCGGTTTGATCCAAAAGGAAGACCGTTAAATGACCATTAGTGTCAAGTGACAGGTATCCCTTTCAGAAATTGAAAAAAAGCAGAAATGACGCCATTTTGGTGCATAATTACTTTCTCTATAACTTCCAGTGTTGCTGGTCATTAGCGAATGATTGATCTCCTTTCGAAAAGCAGGAAATTTCTCTTGGTTTTTACCTTTTTTATTAAATGTACAGCCCCTGCCAGGACCCTTCCATTTTGTTTTCACTCTGACACCTGTGACATAGATGTTCACATATTTCTTCGCACTTGTATTAAAAAAAGTTCTTAGTTACAATGCTTCTTTAAATAAAGAATGCAAAACTGCAGCAAGAAAATTATTTTTATTTATATCACGTCATTGCTTGCACTTATTTTAAACTTAAACAAACAAACAATAAGATTTTTGCACAATTTAAAACTGAAAAATAGTATTATGAGTTTTTTTTAATGTTGTATTATTATTCGGCAATATTTTGAATTTAATGTATTTAAGGCTGTTCTTGAAAGAAATAATAAGACTACTGAACATTGCGAATCTTCTTGGTACTTTAACAAGTCATTTAGTTTATGAAATTTGCAGAAATTGATATCCAAATGCTTTAGAATTTAATGTTATTTTTTATTTGATCTAATAGATTTTGATTTGTTTAATAGATTTATTTGATCTTTCAATTGATTCTAATAGATGTGTTTATAACACCTTTCTTAATCTCCAACTTTGACACCATTTTCTAAAACTTTAACGAAAACAGAGAAATGCTATTCGATTTTTTAGTATATAAATAAGAAGTATCAAAATGACTGAATGAATGAATATGTCAGGAAATATCAAGTTTAGATTTGAGAAAAACATGATTTAATACATATATTATAATACATATAATCATATATATTATTTCTCCTGTCAACATCCCTTTTTCTAAGAAAATATGAAACGCAGAACAACGAATGAGATACCATATGAAAGGTTTTTGAACCGGCTTCTGACATAGCCCACTTAACAATTCGTTAAAAACATGTTTTGATTAAAATTTGCTGAAAATTAAAAATGAAATCGGCATTGTTTTCATAAAAGAAATGAAAGGTTTTCCTGAAATTATTGTTGCCAAAAAAATAAAATACCACATTATATGATGATCAGTAATTAATATAAAAAACACCGCACGGGTTTATTTTATACTTATGATTAAAAAGCGAAATTGAAATGTTTAAATTTATATTTCTAAGTCCCATGTTTTTCCCGAAGCGGATGACGTCATCCTCTAATGCAGTCAAAATATGATTGTTAATTTTTTTTTTCTCGCTCGTGCCTTTAGCAATCTTGGATCCGTTTTTAGTCTAACTTTGATGGAATAAATTATGATATTCTGGCTTGACTAACAACTAAATGTTGTTTGCAGATATTTTTATCCTTGCTTTTTCTTTAGAAGTTTAAACCTGCATCTAATAACTATTACATATTGATAAAAAATGATACTTCTCTATTATCCCGTCGACCACCTTTCATAACAAAAAACTATCGCGAAATAAACGGGAGAACGTTGCCATTGGAATATCAAAAAATAAATAAATAAATAAAATGTAAGAATTTAAGGACACAATTGTTAATTTAATTAATAAAATAACTACTAAATCAGTAAAACATAATGAAAAATACACGCAAATGTCGAATGTAAAACCACTAGATGACGTAACAAACACGCATAATGATTCTGACATCAAGTAAATGGGACTGAATTTTTGGCGTTTAATCTTACAGTTTGGCGGTAGTTTTTTGTTATGAAAAGTGGTCGACGGGATAATAGAGGAGTACCTAAAAAATATTAGATTTCAGTGGGAAATCTTCGCACGGGCCCTCTGGTGTATATATATATATATATATATATATATATATATATATATATATATAAATTATTCACCACTACATTAGAAATGTCCGTTATGTTATGGAGGTATTTCTCATTATCTTTCAATATAAGGGTAGGGAATAGAGATACACGTGCATTACTTATAATGTAGAATCGGAGTGAGAATGAACAAAGAAATTTTCTACTTTTTCAAGATGTTACACTCACATCTTTATGCATAAATGTGTGGACCTAGAGGCATCCACAAATCGGTAAAATTTGGCCCGGCCCAACAATTTTTGCGAAAAATGTATATATTTAAAATCGCCATTATTCTACAATTAAAATTAATTCATTTTAAAGAACAAATTTAAAACATAAGATAACATATACTTAAAAAATAATATTTCTAGGAAAACCTATAAACCATTAAAAAAGAACCTGTCTATAACGGAATCCGTTCTTAAACGAAAAATGTGTTGATTCATGCAAAAAGAATATAATAATGAAACGCATGAAAATATGAAACGCAGAACAACGAATGAGATACCATATGAAAGGTTTTTGAACCGGCTTCTGACATAGCCCACTTAACAATTCGTTAAAAACATGTTTTGATTAAAATTTGCTGAAAATTAAAAATGAAATCGGCATTGTTTTCATAAAAGAAATGAAAGGTTTTCCTGAAATTATTGTTGCCAAAAAAATAAAATACCACATTATATGATGATCAGTAATTAATATAAAAAACACCGCACGGGTTTATTTTATACTTATGATTAAAAAGCGAAATTGAAATGTTTAAATTTATATTTCTAAGTCCCATGTTTTTCCCGAAGCGGATGACGTCATCCTCTAATGCAGTCAAAATATGATTGTTAATTTTTTTTTTCTCGCTCGTGCCTTTAGCAATCTTGGATCCGTTTTTAGTCTAACTTTGATGGAATAAATTATGATATTCTGGCTTGACTAACAACTAAATGTTGTTTGCAGATATTTTTATCCTTGCTTTTTCTTTAGAAGTTTAAACCTGCATCTAATAACTATTACATATTGATAAAAAATGATACTTCTCTATTATCCCGTCGACCACCTTTCATAACAAAAAACTATCGCGAAATAAACGGGAGAACGTTGCCATTGGAATATCAAAAAATAAATAAATAAATAAAATGTAAGAATTTAAGGACACAATTGTTAATTTAATTAATAAAATAACTACTAAATCAGTAAAACATAATGAAAAATACACGAAAATGTCGAATGTAAAACCACTAGATGACGTAACAAACACGCATAATGATTCTGACATCAAGTAAATGGGACTGAATTTTTGGCGTTTAATCTTACAGTTTGGCGGTAGTTTTTTGTTATGAAAAGTGGTCGACGGGATAATAGAGGAGTACCTAAAAAATATTAGATTTCAGTGGGAAATCTTCGCACGGGCCCTCTGGTGTATATATATATATATATATATATATATATATATATATATATATATAAATTATTCACCACTACATTAGAAATGTCCGTTATGTTATGGAGGTATTTCTCATTATCTTTCAATATAAGGGTAGGGAATAGAGATACACGTGCATTACTTATAATGTAGAATCGGAGTGAGAATGAACAAAGAAATTTTCTACTTTTTCAAGATGTTACACTCACATCTTTATGCATAAATGTGTGGACCTAGAGGCATCCACAAATCGGTAAAATTTGGCCCGGCCCAACAATTTTTGCGAAAAATGTATATATTTAAAATCGCCATTATTCTACAATTAAAATTAATTCATTTTAAAGAACAAATTTAAAACATAAGATAACATATACTTAAAAAATAATATTTCTAGGAAAACCTATAAACCATTAAAAAAGAACCTGTCTATAACGGAATCCGTTCTTAAACGAAAAATGTGTTGATTCATGCAAAAAGAATATAATAATACGTGTGACTTACTATTGACTTTCTCAATATAATATTATTTATGTAAATCACACAAAATCCCTCGCTAGTTATTTTTTATACTACTTCTATTTTTATATTTTAATTTTAATTTTAAATGTTTATAAGGCAATTTCTTCAAAATGGTGGCAATCCTTTTACTTTCATTTTTCAGAGACAAAATAAATAATGGAAAATATTCAGACACATGGCTTTTTGATGTATTTTTTTTAATTTACACGTAAAGTTTCGGTAAAAATATTTAAACACGTGTACTTTATAAGCGGATAAAAAAAAATATGTTTGTATTTACTGTTATGTCGCGAGAATATTGTTTTACATCATTATTTTATCTTTATCATTCCTTTTTTACTTTCTTCTATCTTTACAAGAAGAAAGTATTGGATTCATGAAAAATTTCGACTACCGGTTATCGACGAATTTATACGTTTGAGAAGCTCCTGAACACGATTTGACCATTTTTAGATAATGTCTGTCTGTGAGTCTGTCTGTATGTGACAAAAAATTTTTGGGCGCTCTATCTCAAGAACTAATGCATGAAATTTAATAAAACTTTATATTCAGTGAGTCCCTGATATAAATTGGTGCTGATTAGTTTTTGGTGGAAATCACCCAGCAGGTGGCGCTGCTTTGCTGCATTTTTCACGATTTCTGCAATAGCTGTATCTCGAGACCTAATGCACTTATTTTCATCAAACTTCAGGTTTAGTTAGATCTTGACATAAATAGACGATGATTACGTTTTGGTGTAGATATCCCAACAGATGGCGCTGCTATACCACTTTTTTCTCGATTTTTACGATAGTTATAGCTCAACATCTAATGCACGGAATTTCATCAAACTTTAGATTCTATTAGACCTTAACATAAATAGATGCTGCTAACGTTTTGGTATAAATTGCCCGACAGGTGGCGCTGTTATGCTACTTTTTTCATTATTATCACGATAACTATATCTCAAGAACTAATGCACAGATTTTCACCAAACTTCAGATTCAGTTAGACGTTAGCATAAGTTGTTGTTGATTAGGTTTTGGTCTAAATCTCCCAACAGGTGGCGCTGCTATGCTGCATTTTGCAGGATTTACACGATTTTAGCAATAGTCATATCTCAAGAACTAATGCACGGAATTTAATAAAACATTAGATTCAGTTAGACCTTGATATAAATGGGTGCTGATTCTTTTTAGTGTATGCGAAATGTTTCTGAGATAGAAGAAAGTTTTGGGATTGGCACATCCGACTAGTTTCATTATAAAGAAAGAAAATGTTCTAATATAATAGGTTGTGTTTAAGACCATCAAAGAGGGTACCTCCAGGTACCTAATAATTAACTGATATCATTTTCAAAAGAAAGAATTCATTACTAAAAAACACGAAGCTGCTATATTTTCCCATAACTGCGTCAAAATTACATAATTTTCAAAGATTTTTCAATCCACCAGATCTGAAATTAGAGGGTAAATTTTCAAGAAGACAACGCTTTCACCTGTATAAATGCCATCATTTTAAATAGGCATTCAATTGAAAACATATGTTTTAATTAAGGAAACTGACATGTTTTTCTACATTTATGTCTAGATGAAGCAATTTGAATCGGCTCTTATTCATCCTATATTGAGATTAGGATAATTTATCAGGAATTTTTCACTATGGACTTTTCTGTCGACGAAAATCGTAGCCCACTTTTTCTCACCCGAAAATACTCAGTTGTTGTTATTGTTAGACACATTTTATCGCACAACTTCTAAATATAGCACAATTTCAATTTCAACATCATCATCGAAAAAGGAAAACAATGTGCTTTTGAATTAAATTCATTTGAAAATTGCAGGTCAATTTAGTGATTTTAATAGTTTCTAAGCATGGAATATTTTTTAATTTTAACTCAACACTGAGCATCGTTATGCTTCAATAATGTTAAATAGCTACTGTCAAAGTTACCACAGTTGACAATTGATTGCTCAGACGAAAAAAAAAAAATCATAAGATCAGATTACTTTTTTGATAAAGCACTTTGGCGCTAAACTGAAATTTGTCACGAAAAGGCAAATTTTCATTTTATGTTGAACATAAAAGGATTACTAAATTAAATTGAATTGATTGAAATATATGTTGCATCAGAATATGCTCGGAATTGCACTTTTATTTAAAAAAAAAAAGAAAGTTCCATTGTGTATGTCAAGTTATAAGAGGAAAATGATTCCAGATCGGAAAAACGGACAACTATCCCGATTATAGAAATGGAATGAAGAACCCATACAAAGAATAAAAACATTAAAAATCATCCTCATCTGCAGATCATATATATTATTTCTGTTGTCAACATCCCTTTTTCTATGCATTTACAAAACGCACAACAATGAATGAGGTAACATTCGAGAGGTTTTTGAACCGGCTTCTGACATACGTACACTCACATTTCGTTAAAATATGTTAAAAATATATGTATAGGTTAAAAATTTTAGTTCATTAAAAATGAAATTGGCATTGTTTTCATAAAGGAAATGATAGGTTTCTCAGTTGTGATAATAAAATACCGCATTATATCATGCCCATCAAAGATTAAAAAAAAAAAAAGCTCAAGAAAGGTAAAGTGTGATATATCCGCACACGTTTATTTATTATCTATGATTGAAAAGCAAAATTGAAATGGAAATGTTTAGAAGAAAAATACACTATTGATTGATCGAAGCAGTGGTATTTCACGTGTAGTCTAAAAGGTATGCTTTGTTATATTAGATTACATTGTATATAATATGTATTCAATTTATTTTTCTTTTCCCCATGTTTTTCCCAACGCGGATGATTTCATCCTCTAATGCAATTAAAATACGATTGTTATTTTTTTTCTCGCGCATGTCTTTTGCTATCTTCGATCAGTTTTAACTGTAACTTTGGTGGAATAAATGGTATGATATTCTGGCTTCACAAATGTTGTTTGCAGATATTTTTATCTTTAATTTTTCTTTAGAAATTTGAACCTGCATCTAAAAAATATTAGATATTGCTAAAATATATCAGACTGCAGTGCGAAATCCTTGCACGGACTGGTTTATTATTATTATTATTGTTTAAAAAAATATACAGTTTTACATAAACATTCATTAGCTGAAAAGAAGGCTCCGTTACAGACGATATGAGTTTGAAATGAAAGTTTATTGAATAGGACATTTTTAAAACATTTTATTTCTTCGCATTTCGACGTGTTCCAACTTGCGTTTAATAATGTTTCAAAATGTTGAGTAAAGGATAAATGCTTTCTAAACGTTATAAAAAAAAATCGCACCGCGAATCTATTTGGCTCTGGCCGGCAAGAATATTGGAGTGATTTCGAATCAAATAGATTTTTCATTTTTCGATAAATAACTTATATTTTGAGTGATAAGCAAATTTTGTCTTATAAAGATCTTAATCAGACTGTCGCACCAAACGTTAGCTTTGACAGCGTTTTATTAAAGACCTCCAGCCTTTATGGAAAAATGGAAAAACTATTCGATTTCATAGCTTCTGAATAAGAACATCTACTAGTCTCAGTCGTTTATAGGAAAAAATGGATTTAGGAATATCTCAGAAATTAGCTACTTTAGATTTGAAAACAGGCTCATCTCATCACGCTACTTTCTGACGCATTCGTGATTTGTAAACTGTACATGAATACAATTATGTATATTATTTCAGATGTCAATATCCCTTTTTCTACGCATATACAAAACATACACGATGGTTAAGATATTATTTGAAAGGTTATTGAACAGGCTTTAATGAGTACATTCACATTTCTTTAAAACATGTTGTTTAATCAAAAATTTAAGTTAATAAAAAATGAGTGGAAAAAACGCATCGACAAAAAATATCAAACTTTGAAGTGAGGAAAAACCTACTGGCTTTCAGATATTTGTATTAAGATTCTAAAATTGTAGTAATTTTTCATTTTTATCTAAAAATATAGCGCCTTTTATAACATTTGAACTTTTAAAGGATTTTCGAAACATGTGAAAATAACCATGAATTTCAAATGTATTATTTATGAAATACGGGTGTCTCTTGTTGGCAAATCAAAATCGCAAGCAATATAAATTTTTGCTTTTTTTTCTGAAATGTTATTGAGTTAGCTAGGCTCTTCAATAATAATAATAACTCTTATTATTTATGTGGTTTTTAGTATAGGGTACTGTTTATTTATGTGAGCTGGAAACATTCTAAATTTTAAGCTATGTAAATAAATACCTATTACACTAAAAATAACACATGCTTGTACTACGTAAAAAAATAAATATCTGTTTATGTTTTAAAATTATACTATCGGGCGTGCCCCCCCCCCCCCCAATATATGTTGCATTTGCGTGGCATGATATCTTTTTCTAAGGGGGATCTAATTAAATTCAACATTTAGAAAACATTCAAAATATTAATTTTATTAAATTTCATATTATAAAAGTAATCATTCTTACAATCTTCAATATGAATGAAAGAAAATTACATCTTGCAAGTTACGTGATTGTGTTGAAATTAGAGTAGGATGCCTTTGTAGGAAAATGGCGACATACGGGCAATAAAATTCCATTGAACTAGATGATTTGGGATAAAAATTTGGAGAGCTTGATTGCCATCTAATATTTCTTCATTTGCCTAACTCGTTTTCAAGCTTTTCTCAGATGCAAACTGACTAATTTCTGGCACATTTTAGGTAGATTTCGTAAGAAATACTACCCATTACATTCTCACCTAAGTTGGAAATTTTGAAAAAATTTTGCAGATCTACGCCGATCATGACTCCCAGAACCCAAAACCACCCCCAGTTCAAAACTTTATATCTATCTATCTATCTATCTATCTATCTATCTATCTATCTATCTATCTATCTATCTATCTATCTGTCTATGTCACTTTTTTATGGACATGATAACTGGAAAAATTATCCATAAATCTCTTCCAAACTAATACATAAAATCAAGGGGCATAAAATTTCGGTCAAGTTCGTTAATGGGCAAAATCGAACCAAGGGGGGAAATGGGGGGGACTTTTTGTGAAAACAGAAAACACCCCATAATTTCTTAATTATTGTACGTATCGAATCCGTTTAAAGTTATTATTACTTCTAGGAAAAGGGCCGAAAATTTATGTATGACAGATTTTTGATGTAATTAAAAATGGCCCCAAGGGGGGGGGGAAGGGGGTTTTAGAAGAAAAAAAATCATAGCTTCGTCAATTCACAAGATACCAAATCCGCGTAAATTTATCATTAATCCTCTTAATATTATCTAAAACTTTTATATTGACAAGTTTTTTATAGGACCAACCGTTATAGCAAAAATAAAAAATAAAAAACAAAAAAATCCCTGCCGGCTCTGCCTGCAAACAAGTTATTTTTCGAAGTAGGCGGTTCCAACTCCCGTATCTTTTCGAAACTGATACATAAAATCAAGGGGCATAAAACCTCGGTCAAGTTCGTTAATGGGCAAAATCGAACCAAGGGGGGGGGATGGGGGGGGGCTTTTTGTGAAAACAGGAAAAAAAACCATAATTTCTTAATTATGATACGTATCGAATCCGTTTGAAGTTATTATTACTTCTAGGAGAAGGGCCGAAATTTTATGCATGACAGATTTTTGATATAATTAAAAATTGCCTTAAGGGGGGGGGGGAAGAGGGGTTTTAGAAGAAAAAAAATTCATAACTTCGTCAATTCCCAAGATTTCAAATCCGCTTAAATTTATTATAGATCCTCTTAATATTATCCAAAAATTTTATATTGACAAGTTTTTACTTACATATCATACGTAGTATAGGGTAAGTCTTGTAATCGTTTTGAAAATCGAAATATTTTTTTTGACGGATTTAGACGTTTCAGACACTGGAGATTCCGAAAAACATATTTTTAGAAAAAAAAAATTGCCGTCCGTCTATGTGTCTGGATGTCTGTGTGTCTGTAAACGCTCTATCTCCCGAAAAATTTGAGATAGAGACTTGCAATTTGGTATGTACTTAGTATGTAATAATGGGAAGAAGCCTATTTCATTTCAATAACCTCGATTAACCGGAACAATTTTTTTCGGACTCTCGAAATATTCGTTCTGATAAAAGGTATATAAAATTTTTCGAAATTGTTTATTTTAAGAAATGAACATAAAAGACAATAAAAAAAACATAAATTTTGCATAAAGCATGAAGTCGATCGGATAATGAGTTGCCGAGATATTTGGAATCCTATTTTCCACACTCTTCGATTTTTCATGACCCTGTATTTCATCCAAATTTCACTTCAAAGATATATTTTAATTGGAAATTTGACGCTTAATCAGATGCAATAAACCGCTAGTTAATAGGATTATTATTTTTGGAGTTATAAGGAAAAACCTCTTTCAAGCAATTCAGTAATCGAGCCTTTAAAGTTTGTGACGTCATGAAGCCACGATTTTATTTGAATTGCAATGCATTTTATAAGTAGTTTACACATTTTTATTTTAATATTTTACATTATGCATATCCATGATGGGTAAGTATTACGGTGGCCCCCAACGACTAGTTTATAGGACCAACCGTTATAGCAAAAAAAAAAAAAAAAAAAAAAAAAAAAAAAAAAAAAAAAAAAAATTAAAAAAAAAAAAAATCCCTGCCGGCTCCGCCTGCAAACAAGTTATTTTTCAAAGTAGGCGGTTCCAACTCCCGCATCTTTTCGAAACTGATACATAAAATCAAGGGGCATAAAATCTCGGTCAAGTTCGTTAATGGGCAAAATCGAACAAAGGTGGGGGGGGGGGATGGGGGGGGGCTTTTTGTGAAAACTGAAAAATCCCATAATTTCTTAATTATGATACTTATCGAATCCGTTTGAAGTTATTATTACTTCTAGGAAAAGGGCCGAAAATTGATGTATGACAGATTTTTGATATCATTGAAAATGGCCCCAAGTGTGGGTGGGGAAGGGGGGTTTTAGAAGAAAACGATTCATAACTTCGTCAATTCAGAAGATATCAAATCCGTTTAAATTTATTATAAATCCTCTTAATATTATCTAAAACTTTTATATTGACAAGTTTTTTTATAGGACTAACCCTTATAGCAAAAAAAAAAAAAAAAAAAAAAAAAAAAAAAACCCTGCCAGCTCCACCTGCAAACAAGTTAGGTTTCGAAGTAGGCGGTTCCAACTGCCGCATCATGGCAAAAAGGTAATTTCTTCCGCAATTCCCAACAAACAGGCGCCCAACGGTCTGCGTCTTCGAAATCTACCTGTGCCTGTAGGCCGAGCCGTCAGGGATTTTTTTTAATTCATTTTTTGTTCGTAAACGTATTAAATTGGCAGGTGCACTTATTCAGAAACTATAAAAGCGAACTTTTTTTTCCATTTATCGGAAAAAAGAAGCGGATTTTTCGAGATATGTAGTCAAATTTGGCGTTTTGAACCGTTCTTTCGGACGCGACAGCGAAGGAAAGAGAAAACCACCGTCCTTTGACAATAGTAACTTATATCTCAAGATTTTATTCATTTATCGGAAAAAGAAAAAAAACTGTTCGATTACAAATAAGTTCAATGATCGTGCCTGCAAGTATCATGCAAATGAGTCAGCAAATGTGTTATAAAACTGCGCATAGTTGAGCGGGAAAAAATATTTTTTTGAGAACCGCCTTAAGTGAATTCGACCATGCTAGTTAAGTTCTGAAGGTGGCCCTCCAATTGCTTTGGTTTCGACATAAACGTTTAATATATATGCTCTGTAAAATGCTCTGTCATTTAATATATATGCATGTTCAATCCATTCTTAAAATTCCAGGTGAATTACATGGTCATGATACATATTGTTCTACATGTTATTTACATTTTAAAAGTTACAAGAAAACTAATATCTCGGAAACTAGTTAAAATTTTTAAGTTCTGTGAGTTATTGTGACATCCCCGGATTAATGCAAAAAACTGCCGCTAATTTCATCGCACTATGCATTCCATATTATGTAGGAGTTATGAAATGCAAACAGACAGGCAGATTTTCATATAATAGATATAAAAATCGTTTAAAAAAAAATTCTATGCTGAATGAAATTCATATACTATATGAAATTCATCGTTACTTGACAACATGAAAACATGAAAAATTTTACTTACAAAAGGGGAAACATTTAATGTTTTATTATTGTTGTAATTTATTTACTTTTTAAATATATTTTTTTTATTATTTCAGCTATTCAAAAATATGAGAAATAATACTATTTAGAAAGTATCTTGAGTCTATCTTAAGATGGCTAATATACTATTTAATAAATATTTAAAAAATATCTTACCATACTTTCGAAAAAGGAACTATAAAATATTTAAAATAATACATATTTTTAAATCAAGATGTTTTCAACTTTCTGACAGGCAATCAAATTTGATTTTCTTCTTCGGAAATACAATCCAATTTTTAAAGAATTAATGAAAAAATATTGTGTAATTATATTTCTAATATTAATTACAAATACATATATTATTCACATTACTTATAATTAAATATTGTTTTCCATTTAAAATAAAATTGAGCCTTTTTTTAGTTTCCGGACACATAGTGTAAAGAAAGTATTGTAATAGAAATAAAACCCCGATTATGGAAAATTTGGTTTATCATTACATGTGTTTCTGACTTGGAATTGTTTATTTTATAATGTTTCCATATGTGTATATGTGAGAATGCATGTACGTAGGTACTTTTTAACATTTTCATGTCCCCAGATATCATTTATGTAGGTTTGCGATTACATATAATTATGGGTGTGCGTGTGTGAATAAACACGATAGTGACTAAACTGTGTTTCCGATTGAAGTCTTATTTGGTGAAGATGTTATAGCTTTCCTATTTATGAAAATTTCCTTTTATTGAAAAAGACTAATTCTTGACGTTATCTACTCTTATAGAATATGAAAGAAGTGAAACACAATAAGATTTCATCAGATCTATGCATTTTTAAAATCTGCAAAAAGGGAAATAAAATTAATAGATATCATTAAAATTGTTTAAAAAATATTTTATTTTTTATTACTTTCTTTTAAATAATTGATTAACATTGGAATCATAGTATATTTTTGTTTGACATCTGTTATAGTCTTGTCGCCTTATGCGGTCACCGTAGTACTTCTCCTAGCCTTGAGACCTTAGTTTTATGGTATTTGCTGCCGCCACCGGTGTTAGACTGATACCGGACACGGATATACAGTATGATAAAATTTAGTTCAGTTAGAATATTCACATTTAGCAATTTTCGCTAATCGATGGAAATGCACTCGAAATCTTTTGTACAGCCCTGTCTATTATCTGAAGATTTTTGTACACACCACCTATTAATCTAAAAGGCAACTTAAAACCCACTTGCAGAAATTACCAAACGTAAACGACAATGTATCTTTTTTTTTTTTTTTTTTGCGTAGCCCTGTATATGAATTTATTTATATTCCACAAACTTCTGTTAGTCTACTTAATATAGTTCAAAAGGAAAATGCGTAACCACAATTAAAAACTTTCCTTAAGCAATTCACGCCATAGTCTGTAATACTTACGAATTCCCTTGTGTAGGATGTATATGATCAACCGAGTTTATAAACACACACGGACTATGAAAAAAATAGTTAAATTTAAAAAGGCAAACCAAAGTTGAAAACGCACTTATCACACATAGACTGTAAATATTGCACATGTACTGTAACCAATATCTTTTGCGTGTCCCTGTAAATAAACGCAATGCGCACAAGAGAGCAATTTATAGTGCACCTCAATAATGCATATAATTTTCATTATGTTTGAAATAGCGAAATATCACTAAATTACACTGCAAACGATTTTTCCCCATAGAACGATGCGTAACAAAATTCTTTTGTTTGACCCTGTAAATGAATAATAAATGCTTTGCACCCCATAATCTATAAAAAGCATGTTTTAATGCGCTTCATAATTATATATCAATTTCATTATGTTTTAAATGAAGTAGCGTCATCAAAATATACTTGAAACGATTATTCCCCATTGTCTGTCATGTAACGGATTACTTTTGACTGTCCCAGTAAAAAAACTAGAAGTGCTACACACTTCAGTTGAAATAGGGAACATGCTATAGATAACGACAAAAACATATAAAAATTTCAGGGCAATCCGAGCATATTTACGGGAGTTAGAGCACGGACAGACGGCCAAACAAACCGAAGTCATAAACACTTTTCAACTAAGGATGGAAATTTTAAAAAAGGTCTAATATGATTAATTGGTATCTGAGCAATACCAGCAAATTTTACGGGTTTACGAGTAAAAATAATCTGAAGAGTTCTCGAAATCTGAATTAAATTTACAAAGTATAAATAAGAAATAAATAAAAGATGATATAATAATTTTAACCACCGATGCATTAGATAATTCTCAATTGTTTGAAACACAAAAAGATTCATGTAACGAAAAGAAAAAAAAAGATTACTACAATAAATTCTACATACTAAATTTAAGAATGTTTTCTTGCATTTATAAAGAAAGAGATTAAATAATAAAGGTATTAATTTATTTATCACCTTTTTATTTTGCATTTCTGTGTTTCTTTAGATATAATAATCAGTTGTTCAAAATATTGAACTCAACATTATAAAACCAATGAAAATGTATATGATTACATATAATTAGTGTTAAGGCTGTTCTCAAATCCAGACTGGCTACTTTCTGACACATTTTTAAATTCATTTTTATTCGCAAATTAAATTGATAGGTACTCTTATTCAGAAACTTTATAATCGAAATACGTTTTCCATTTTTTGATAAAGACAGAAGATTTTTCAGAAAATACTGTCAAAGTCGGCGTTTTGAGCCGAATTTCTGACACCGCAGCACGAAAAAGGGAGAAAAAACGTGTCATGTGACAGGAATCACTTATAAATCGATAAGTAATTTATTTATATAAAAAAATGGAAAACTCATTTCGATTCCAAATCGCTTCAATAGTCAGGCCTACCAATTTTATGCCCCTGTGTTTAAAAATGGGTTAGAAAATGTGTCAGAAAGTTTGGCGTTGTTTAGCAAGTCATTTGAGAACCACCTTAATGAAACTAGCTGAAATACACTAAATTCTGAATCCTGCATTTTTACAACAAAGTCACCGTATTACATTCTTTACTATTATGCCACACATCCAGAGAAGTTTGTAATAATACATTGAAATTCCTTGACACTTGACACATGTATGCACCGAATTTTAAACGATAACAAACTGAAAAAAAGATTCTAAAACCTGCTACTGATCAATCTTTAAAAACAGGAAGAAGTATGTCCGTGGTAAGGGGGCGTATATCAAGTTATTTTTCGTTGCACCGGAGGTCTCAATTATCTGAAGTCTTAATGAGTTTTCGCGGCAGGGGATGAATTGGAAGACCTTTCTCCATAAGTTCGCAAATCACAGATGTTTGTCCAAAAATGGCGCGTTTTATGGCTTGGTTTATCCAGCTTTTTAACGGAAATCTCATTTATCTTCTATTTTCTGACACTAGTTTGAGTGATCGTTATTGGGTCAGATCGGAAGGAATCGTTGAAAACGTGAGGCTTTATAAAAAAGCTCCCATGACAACTCAATTTTTTTGTAGTAGTAGTTGCTTACAAAAACTAGTCGGATGTGCGAATCCCAAAACTTTCTTCTATCTCAGTCATGTTAATACTTCAAAATTCGCTATCACATCGCAAATAAAATCAATATTTTTCGTCATTCTGTTGTACGTCAGCTGCTAGTGAATCGTCGGGTTACCGGGATGCGATCAACTGATGTATACTAAACTACGAAAAGTCCTTCTGGCCTGAACCGACAGGAACAGATAGCCTCCCTATTCCTTAGCTAATGTATGATTTTAGCTAATTTTACTGGAAAACACGAAGGTAAAATTCGTGGAACCTAATTAAAGAAGATTCAATCCCAGTTCTCGTCAACATTGAATTTGAATGAGAATATCGCAAATTAGTCCTCTACAGTCAAATTGGTTTCATTTATGGTAACCTATTTTGGTCGCCAAATTTGGCGATATTTCGCTAACTGTCGCCAAGTTTGGCGAGAATTGACGTTGGCGAATATAAATATATAGTGATAAGTATATAATAGTAACAAAGGTTACAACAATGAAAGAAAATTTGCCGAAACCCTGTTAAGTAAAACTCATGAATAAAACCCGTTTATAAATGAATTCTGCTGTCTTGTTTGAAAATGTCAGCCACCCTAAAATTTCAAACCGCTATATCTCAGCCATTTTTTAAGATAGAGGCAAAACAAAAATTGTTCCGGATTCTCCGGATCAAGGCCGAACATTTAACGAAAAAAAACTTTTAGGATTTCTAATCTTTTTGAATTTGAAATCTTTAAATGGCTATCACAGCGCCCCCTTTCGTCGAAAGATCCCCAAATTCTGATAGAATTTGCTTGCCATAGCCAAAAACATAGAAAAAAAATTAGGTTCAATTTGAAGCATAACTTCATACACTTTTATATGGTTCAATAGTGAAAATGGAACAAAAATTTCGATCACAGCGCCCGCTTTCGTCGAAATCTCCCCAAATTCTAATAGAACCTGCTTGCCATAGCCAAAAACATAGAAAAAAAATGAGGTTCAATTTGCAGCATAACTTCATACACTTTTCGATAATACAATGAGGACGGACAGACAGACATTTTGTGAAAACGTGTTTTTCGGAATCTCTGACCCCTAAAACGTGTAAATCCGTCGAAAAAAATTTCGATTACAATACTTTGTTCTATTATAGATAGAAGAAAGTAAAAAAAGCTATAAATAAACAAGATTTTAATTTCATAAATTATCCGCAACACACTAAATGTTAGACTGAATTGAACAATGCTAGTGAATTACGTTTTGTGTAACTGCCCTTTAAATTGAGATCAAGATTATCTTTATAAAACACGGAATTAAAAATGATAAATGTACCATTAGAAAAAAAATTATTTATATCAACTTTAAAGGTCCAATAAGTGATATAAACTTACTCTGACGGGTCACGGGCATGATTTTATTAGGCTCTGTGGACACTTTTTTATATAGAAAGTTAATATTTTTAATATTTATTTATTTATATATAGTGTTCAGTCATACCACACCACATTTCCGTTACAATTTTTTTTCAATTGCAATTACTTTTTTAATAAATATTCCGGGATATCGTGTTTGTACGTTTCTAGGTGACTGACCTTAATGCATTTTCCGTCTTTAAAATCGATTTAAATCTTAAATTCTGGCATTGTTTTTTTAAATAGCGTACAGTTACTTGTATGCTACTTTTAAGAACGGTGGTCTTAAAAAAAAAATTAAGTATATTTGAAAACTTATGTTCCTCTTGGAGTGAAAATGATTTTATGATTGCGCTAGGATGTTTATTCAGAACAGTCTTTCCATTGTCACAGAAGATTTCATCTGAGATACCCGGATTCAGGCGCCTACGTCATTGCCATAATAAAAAGGTTACTGGATTTTTATTTTAAAGTTTTAATGAAATGTCGAAGGAAAGACACTAGTGACAAAGTGACTATCTTTCTTTTCTTTTCGTGGTTTTTACACGTTACTTATTCATCGCAATACAAGAGTTTTTGCACTTTTCAATTCGTGTTGTAACCCCTAACCATTTTTCTACCCCGTTCGTTGGCCAGTGCCACTATATTTTTACATTTACGATCTATGTATTATTGATCGTCTTTGAAATTAAGGTTATCCTAATGCTTGCTTTTAAATATTTTCAGAAATAAACACTTTTGGCTCTACGTAAGTTTACAATATAATTTAACTACTGCGTCCTTTTCATTTAAATCAACTTGCGGCTGATCTTGCTGCTACTTGATTTGATTTTAACATAAAACATTACGGATTTAAAATACCACATTTTGTTTTACATTTCGATAACAACATTGTTGTGGCGGGACGTTGTCATGTAACGCTATTGCTACGTCACAGTGGAACAATACTTCATATTTTCAGGGCATATTTTGTGGATATGTTTTAGCATAAAATTTTATCATAAATTAAAAAGTTCTTATTTTGTTTCCATTTTTTCTCTTCTAGATGTTGAAATATTATCCCAGGATTTCAAGAAATTATTTCTGAATGGCAAAAAACAGGACTTGACTTTGCGAGTTGCGGACAAGGAATTTAGAGTTCATCAAGATGTCCTGATGGCTCGATCACCAGTTTTTGAAGCCATGCTGACCCATGATATGACAGAGAAGAACAAAGGTGTTATTGATGTCCCGGACTGTAATCCCCAATCCATGGAACAGTTCCTGATTTACGTGTACAGTGGAAAAGTGGAGACATTGAATGAAGATAGTGTGTTTGGATTGTATTATGCGGCCGACAAATACCAAATGTTACCTTTAAAAGAACAGTGTTCAAAATTCGTAAAGCAATCTCTTTCTGTGTCAGTAATTTGTGACGTCATCCAACTGGCATTGAATCATAGTGATACTGATTTGCTCGAATGTGCAACTGAATATTTTGTAAATCACGTAAACGAGATTTTGCCTACTGTAGAGTGGATATCGTTCATGAAATCGAACGTGATTGCAGCTAACGAACTATTCATTAAATCAACAAAGAAGTGCCATTGCAATAAATCATAAATTTATGGTCTTCGTAACATTTTGAAACACAAAATAACTTAAAATAAGTCGTTTATGTGTTACATATCCTAGCATTAATTCTTGGATGTGATAAACCTATATTTTCAATAAATATATTTTCTGAACAACATGTTGACTTTTACTTTTCCAGGCGGTATTAGAAAAAAAAAAATTCCACGCTCAACAACTCAAAATTTTGAGACACATTTTCAGACTCATTTTTAAAAGTAACAACAGGAAACTTGGCGGCGTGATTTGTAAAAACATTTATAAGGGCCCCATGTTTTTATTTTTCGTTCAATTAATTAGAAATTGATTTACAGACAATTATTTTCACAGTACGATCACTTTTTTTGTTTCCAGCGCTGTCGCTTTGGGAAATTCGGTTCAAAATGTCCACTTTGACAGCACTTTTTGAAATATATTCTGCCTTTCTTAAAAAATCGAGACAATACGGACATTATAAAGTTTCTGAATAAGAGAACCTGCCAATTGGATGCATTTTAGAGAAAAAATGAATTTACAAATGTGTCTCAAAATAAACAGTTTGGATTTGAATACACCCTTAAGTGAGTGTAAAAGCAATCATCTATATGAACCTCTTAAGCACCAAGACGTACCTGCGTACGTCTTGAACTCTTCTGTTTGCAATACAAGGACGTACGTGCGTACGTCCTCATTTTAAGTCCGGACTGCAATGTTCTAATAATTTATCAATGCTCGAATGGTCATTCAATTCAGTTGTTTTTCGTAAATTACAGTGTTTCGCTTTCGATTTTGTTTCTAACTCTGATAGATACTGATTTTATAGAATAATTATGTCAAGCACGCATAGCGATTATTTTCCTAATTTTGATGATCACATAGACGATAGTGATGAAAGTTTCGAACCTTATTTCTGTTAGTATAATATAAATAGACCTTTATTTCATCTCTTTACATTACATGTAATTAAAAATAATGACAAACTAATTTTGGCGAAATTTAATATATCTGGTATTGAGCATACTATCACTCCGGCGACACCACAGTGGTGTCGTACGGAAAAGTAACTTAATTTTAATCCTTAAATGCTACATTGGCACCAGAATTTTGGAATGAAAAATTCCGTTTTATCAAGTACATAAAGAAAAGATTTTACTTATTTTCGAATAAATTTGTTTCTAAATTCTGGTGTCAATCAATCATTTCAACATTTTACGAATAGAAGTATTTTTACGGGACATGCGGACGACAAAGTGTTAATAAATGAAAGTGTTTGTCTGTGTGTCTGTATGCGATGGCTAGGGAAAACTGTAGCACGTAGTAGGCTTGGTAAGATCTCAATTTTAGTACTGTAATATATCGCCAGTTAAATGCTATACTCTGTCAGTAAGAAACAACTTTTATTTTATTTACTAGGGGGCTCTGCCCCCTACAAGCTACGCTCGCCAACCCCCGTTCTGACACCACAAACTGTAAAAACACTCTGATTTGATCAACCTTAAAACGATTGCGGAAGATTGAATTATAATTAAACGACCTGCTGTAATCGGCCTTGTGTAATCGGCTGCTCTCTGTAATATCTGCTGTAATCGGGTTTCCATTCATTTTCCTTTGACCAAGGAATTTTAAAGCCGAATCAACTGATGTCGAGACAGCTAACAACTGTTGATAAAATAAGGTTAATTAAACATTTGAAAATCAACTTGTGCAAAATGGTTAAGTAAGCAATGTCATTGCATCGGGAAATTTTATAACGATGCTAATAGAAAATTGGGTATTACTCCATTATCCCGACTACTACTTTCTATAAAAGAAAAGAACTGTCGCCAAAATATAGGATTTAAAGCCAAAAGTGCATATCTGTGGCGTCGCATTCAATTGATACCAGATCGTTACGCGTGGTAGTTATGTCATCGAGTGATCTTTAATTCAACGTTTATCTGTATTTTTAATTATATTTTACCAATTTATTAGTTATTTCGTTGATTTAAACGTAATTATTAAACGTAAAAATATAGCTTTTAATTGAAGGGAAATATTATTAATTACGCTGTTTTAAAATTTGCAATAATAGATAAAATATTTTGTCGAAATAAATCAATCTTACTCTACTTAATGCTTTGAAAACACGGAATAATTTAATTATTTATCTTTTTAATATTCACGCGCAAGTGTATTTTTTATTCCGTTATTTTCTACAATTATTGCTTTTAACACGTGATCATTTAATTATTATTTTAAAGTTTTATTTCTGTTTTTAATAGTCACGTGTTAATACATTTCTTAATTGAAAGGGGATATTATTACGTGCGCTATTTTACAAATTGGCAACGATTCAAATAATGGAATTTATGAAATATGAAATAAATCTTCGCCAGAATAATGAAAATTTTGAATAAAAAATTGAAATATAATCTCAAAAAATGAATCAAATTGAAAAAATAATTGCAGTCTGCACACCCCAACCTTGTCAACTATATCCTTACAAATTATGGTTAAATTCCTGTGCATCGTTTTCGTTTCTATAAAACTTTTATAAGAAAATTATTTTGACAAACTTTAATATTAAATATCTCTTAAAATAATTCTTCGATTTAAAAACTTTCTACTTCAGCGTGTTTATCGAACATTTCTTTATAAAACCACTAATTTTTAAATTTTTATTTGCAATAGTTTTCTGGATATTGGTCCAGAAAGACTTCAAGGCACAAAATCTTAATTGACAGCGGTGGCCGCGGCGGTGGTTACTCTTTTTTAATATAGAGAGATATAATTTCCAGCATTATTTTTCCTCCTTGTTTTTGTCATGAAGAAATTTTCTTTAACACGTTCGCTGCCAAGCTAAAAATACCGGAATTTTCATTTTATTTAGAAAGTTCAAATTCACACCAGAAAATACTAATAGCAATATTTACTTTGTTTTATTACAGACATTTCGTGATTACATAAAATAAAAATTCTTCTTTTGAAATTTCCGGTGCGAATAACTAATTTTAGATTGAAGAAACGTAGATGGCACTACGAGTATACTCATAGTTGGCAGCGAACGTATTAATCATTAAAATAAGTTAAACTGTTGTTGATTTATGTTAGTGTAGGGTTCATGTCTGCCTGTACTTTAACTATTTATTTTTTAATTTAAGGGGCAAGCCCCAAAAGTCTTAAAAGTGCTTTGATTGTATTGAATGTGTTTGTTGGTAGCTGCATAACTTCATCTTTTGACATTGTGAAGGAAAATATCTAATTAGACAATTTTGAAAACTCATAACAAATTTGAAAACTCATTTTCAGAAATTGTCGCTTATAGGAGGTGGGGTAATGTATTCAGATTCTTCTGTGCAGCCTTGTACATGGTCTAAATTTTTATGCATGCTACATACGAGTAGTATACTAAAATGTAACTCATCTGGAAAATATATAACTGAAAATGCATTTCTGGCTATTATTATGCATAGACAGAACTCATCGAATACATTTGTATGGTTCTGTACATGCATTTATTTGTATAAATAAGTTTTTTTTTTTTTCGCAATGGTCTAAGAGTTTTATTTTTTAAATGTAAAATTGAAAAATAGAATATTGAAGCATTTTATGTATCTGAGTCTTTAGCTTGAAAACGCAAGACACAACTGAAAACATTGCTTTGGCTGTTCAAGGTTTGGATTGAATATTTCTATCAAATTATTAACCCCTTAAGCACCATATTCAATTTAGTGATAGTATGCTGAACACCAGATATTGGGTTGTTCAGAAAGTGTCTTCCGTTTTGAAAAACCAATTCGTACCGGAAAATTCTGCCCATCAATTATTTTACATTAGATATCGGAATTAATGTCTAATAACTGAATGATAGAATTTTCCGGTACGAATTGGTTAGAACATTGCAATCTGGACTTAAAATGAGGACGTACGCGCACACGTCCTGGTATTGCAGGTACGTCGTGGTGCTTAAGGGGTTAATGGCGGATAAAATTTCTTTGAAATTTTGTAACCATAGATAACTTGACTACTTACCAAATATTAGAAGAGCCATAGCATTTCTCAGGATCTCTGATTTAAAAAAAATAGATTTTTTGGCAACAGAGTTTAAAGGTTCCCATTTTATGTATTCATAAATTTTCTAATACCCTAATGTTGATTATGTGTTATAGCAGATCGCAAAAATATGACCCACAGCCGCAAGAGGCTGTATATGTAACAATGTTATACAAAATGTACATTAATTCCACTTAAGGAAATTTTTCAAAGATCAATTTTTTCACCAGTCTTATATATTTAGACAGTGAATCGGTTGCCGCGAGGAAAATAAAATTAGGAAACGCTAGTCTAGACAAGATGGCTCCCTGCAGTCAGCTTCTAGAAAGGCTAGCTCAGCAACTCAGTTTACCTTTTATTCCGTTCACACTGGATAGTTGAGATATCTCAGACCATCCCGAACTCACTGAGAGAGTTCCACAAATTCACTTAAGAGTGTAGAAACTTTTTATGGCTAGATGCAGCCACTGCCACTCACTCTGAATGCCTATGGAGTTTCGCTTTTAACCGATTGGCAGTTGAAGCTCGTTTTAACTTCTGCCCTTGCGCACACTTCCCATTTGTTCAGATCTCAGACACAACAGTGACCTACAATGAGTTATCTTAGATGAGTTTTGTGGTGCGAGTCATTCTAATTCCGGATCATGCCATCTCCAAAATTGGGGTCTGAGTTGTTTTAAATATCCCGTGTGAACGTAGTATTAGCTTGCAAAATCGTATGTTGCTAAGCGGGAGCTCTTAATAAGTGGATTGGAACTAGTGTTACCAGATTTTCTGATTTACGCGGACGTCCCGATTTTCTGGGCTTCTATAAGACCCGTCACGCGAAACCACTGCGCGGGACGTCAAAAGTCCCGATTTTTCATAATGTGCAAGATCTTTTTAAATTTTATTTTAGTTCCACGCTGTAATGAACAGGCAAGCTAATTCGGCGGCGTACCACTTCCAAAACTGCGGTCTGAGATATCTTAAATATCCGGTATGAAACAGGTATTTACAGGGACACTCAAAAGAATTCCGTTAAATTATGGTCTCTTAGGTAAAATCATTTACGGTAAATTTTAATGGTGTTATAAGGTATTTCAAACATACGGAAATTGATATAGATCACTATTCGTTCACTTTATCGTTTATTTACAGGGACACACAGATAATTCGATTACAGTTTTCTATGAGCGATAATTGCTGGAAGTGCGTTTTCAGTTGTGGTATGCGCTTTTAAATGTACCTATTTTTTTTCGTTTATCTTACGAAAACCTATTCGTCCCGCTTCTCTGTCTATCCGTCACAGAGCCGGTTCTCAGAAAGTGTATAACTTACTGACTTGAAATTTTGTGTACTTACAGCTGAATACCTACTGTCACCCTGAAAATCATAAAATTTTGAAAAAATCGTATTTTAATATAGAGAGATAAAAAAAAACAATCTAACAGCCTTTTCCTATTAAATTTAAACATTTTTTGTTATAGCAGTTGCCAACAATTAAAAATCCACAATAAAATTATTTCTACAATAATTAATTTTCTATTGAAAGATTTCCACGTGGAAAATGAAATAAAGTTTTACCAATTGAATAAAAAATATTAATATGACGTCATATTGGTAATAAAACGGAAATTTTCAAACATTTCTCAATAATACAAGGAGTATGAGTATGTGTAAGTACAGAAAGCAGGTTAATATGACGTCATTAGAGAATTAAAAAGAAAATTAATCTGGCGTCATATTGGAAGTTTAACGGTTTTTTTCAAATGTTTGAGAATAATACAAAGAGAGTATCAATATGAATAATAGAGAAAGCAAGTAGATATGACGCCAGCAAGTGATTATAACGTCATATGAGTTTGAAGATCGTATTAAATCATGATAAAAACCCGATTATGGAAATATTGGCATATTTTAACATTTTGAAGGTCTCTATACAACATGTTTAGTTTTGAAATAGATCTTTTTTTAATATCGCATTTAGTCCACATGACAGGTATTATTATGACCGAGTATAATAACGGGCTTCGCCCGCTATCGGGCCGGTTCAGATATTCTTAAAAACGAGAAAAATAGACCGGTAAATTTTTACTTTATAAAAACCATGATTTTTTTTTTTTTTTTTTTTTTGAAAATGAAATTTATTTGGATTTATTAAAGAAATGGTAAAGGGTTTTGAAAGGAATATTAAAAGAAACCCTTTGTGCGATCTTCGATCACACTTACCCACTTGTTAATATCACTTGGTGTGTATAAATTCTATGTATCATATACAGAACTGCACAACAAAAATCGAATAATTTCGGTTTATTGGCGGAAGTTGCTGATGAAGATTTTACAGCTATGTTAAGCGTTTCCTAACTGTACTAAATTTTAACATACCTTGTAGTATATATACAAATCCATAGATATATATTGGGGTGCACAAAATAATTCGGATACTTTTCCGGCTTTACATGGTAATTGCTGAAATTGGTATTTCCAAAGTATTTACTTAGACAACATCTTTCAACTTATTAAACGGTGAAATTTTGTTACAGCAATGTGGTTGTGTTGGTAAGTCAGGGCCGGCCAAAGATCATTTTGGCGCCCATGCGAGCTTTCACTTGCCGCCCCCCCCCCCCCCCATCCCCAAGTTAAAAAAAAAAATTCCTCGTAATTTTTTAAATATTCGTGTATAAACTTTTATACGTGCTATTCTTAATTACTTAAGATATTATTTAAAGAAGTACAAAAATAGATAAAAGAACCCATATTCAATCCTATCTTTGAGGGGTTTTTTAAGTCTTAAAATGGAAATTTGAATTTTATAGTAAATATCAGTCTCAACATGTAAAATCATGATCCAAACATTATGTCATAGGACAAAAACAACAATAATTAATTTTTTGGAAAAAGGAACTTTATTAGGAAGTTATGCTTATTGTTTGGAATACTTCTACAATTAACGGAATAGTGCTAAATAGCAACTATGTAAGATGAAAAGTGTAATCCTGTCTCGTTATTTAGTTCACAGAAACTATCAATTAATTATATATTTGGTGAGTCACCAAATTTAAAATCTTAAAAAAATCGATTTTTTTTCATATTTTTGAAATAAATATATTAATTTTGAATCAAACAAAACAAACCACATGAAAATATTCAAATTACAACGGATCAATTTGAAATTAAAAATGTGTACTTTAATAAAAGACTCCGATTGATAACTTTGGGTGTGCTTTCTACAAAAATGTGTTTTGTTACTTGTGTGCATTGTAAATAATAATAATAATAATAATAATCGTTTCGTTTGCAGATAGATCATTTCTTATGAATAAAATGATTATATCGACATTCTCTAACTACGTTTGTGTCAAACGACTCAAATTTTACTTTTTTGGATTGGAAGGTGCTTTTTAAGGTATATATCACATAAAGAAAAGACATTCTAATTGCAACAAATAAATTTTACTTCGTTTAAGTAATCGATAAGTAGGTAGAAATTTTACTATAATCATTTTATGCATATCTATGCAAAACAATTTATCTATCTTTCAAATGTTTTTTTTTTTTTTTTTTTTTTTACAGTGTACACAAGCAGTAAAATCCTGTTTTGAGAAAACGCATGCAAAGTGGAAAATAAATTTGAGTCAGTGTTAAAGTATACATTATCAATTTCAAAATGACACAGTTTTAATTTGAATATTTTCATGCAGTTTGTTTTATTCGAAACAACTTTTTTCAAATATATATCTATTTAAAAAAACGTGGATTTTTTGAGGGTTTAAAACTGATCGCGATCACTACTCTTAAATGTTGAATTTTGAAAAGGGATCAGTTATAATAATTTTCGATAAATTAGAAAAAAAAAAACATTTATTATCGTTATACGAACTTCTCAGATAATTTTTGATTCAAACTGTCACATACAGTTTGCATGTGTTTAATTTTAGTTAACTTTTGAAATTTTTTTAATAAATTATATTTAACTAACCCATTACCTGCCGCATTTGCTTATTCTTAAAAAATTTATGAGAAGTAGTTATTATCTCTTATAAGAAATAGTTCATACTATTGACATACTGGGGGGGGGAGGGGGGGGAAGGGAATTGTATTAGAAGAATTGTAAAACCATTAGCAGGAATTATATATGTTAGAGGTCTGCACGGGTTCGGAACAATTTTCCTTCAAGAGACTTGGCCCGGAACTTACATTTTTCTATAGGCTCGGGACGGGCAGAGACCGGTCATAACTCTTTCCGGGCCGGCTCGTACCCAGGCCTTACTTTTTCCTGCAGACTCGGGCCGGGCCAAGCCCTACTTCTCTTTTTCGTGTCGAGCCGGGCCTGGACTTCATTCTTCCTAGAGGTCTACACGTCCGAAATTTTCAGGCATGGTCCCGACTCCCGACCCAGCTCTTATGAAAATCAGTGGCCCGGCCCGTGAAAAAATAAGTAAAAGTTGGCCCGGGCCAACAATTTTTGCAAAAAATGAATATATTTTTTTAAATCGTCATTATTCTACAATTAAAATTTATCATTTTGAAAGAATAGTACATATATTTCTAGGCATTTTAATAAGTAAAGTACAGTAAAACCTGTGAAAAGGAACCTGCCTGAAGGCTATGGCGGAATTATGTCTTAAACAGAAAAATGTGTTGACCCATGCAAAATGAACATAATATATTAGAAAAGAGCATAATATATTAACAACAGACGATGTACCTGCTGAGGAGGGAACCTGGCTATAACGGATTTTTATTCTTTGCTATGCGATTACATCTCAGAAGATTTTATTGCATAGCATTTTTTCAGATTTTTACGTCTCCAAGCCATGGAATATGGATTAACGATATTAATGATAACTCAGACATACAAATAGAGATTCATAAAAAAATACATATATATATATATATATACGAGGGCTATCCAGAAAGTAGATTACGTTTTGGAATAAAAAATAAACAAAGTATAGGAAACAAATTTTATTATATACAGATGAAAGCCACACTCAAATACTACTTTTCTACATAGTCACCATACAAATTAAGGCATTTATCGTAGCGATGTACGAGCTTGGAAATGCCTTCGTCGAAAAATTCGGCCGCCTGCGCCTTCAACCAACAGTTCACGTGTTTCACCCATGTTTCGTCACCAGTAACGATGCGATCGAGTAAAGAGTCACCATCCTTATGGTAAGCGTCCAAAAAGTTCAACGCTGCAGCCATTCGCTGATTTTTGTGGTCCTCTGTCAAGATTTTTGGAATCAATCTTGCACAAAACTTGTGGTAACCAAGCTTTTCGCTGATGATTTCGTGCAACAAACTTCGCGAAATTTGTGGAAAACTCAA
Source organism: Maratus michaelseni (assembly GCA_963931845.1). Taxonomy (NCBI): domain Eukaryota; kingdom Metazoa; phylum Arthropoda; class Arachnida; order Araneae; family Salticidae; genus Maratus; species Maratus michaelseni. The sequence goes on along the minus strand of OZ007598.1, from coordinate 149,251,874 downwards.
AGAAAGTTCCGTTATTGTGAACTTATTACTGCACGCACCTCGCAGCTCGCGGGATTTTCAATTAACGCAGACATTTCAAACCGTCACAGTATCTGAACGGAGCACAGCACGAACCTCTCACTAGCACGGCTAGATGCCGACTGAGCTGCACAACGCTCTGACCCCAAGATGGCCGCGCTAGCCCGCCCCTAGCGGACACAGACGAAAACGTAATCTACTTTCTGGATAGCCCTCGTATATATATAGTTTACATGGGCACAGGCAGAAATAAATCTAGGGAGGGGCAGTATTTTCAAACAGATGTGCTTGAACTTTGCAGCACTGGTCGCTTTAAAAAAATTAAGAATATAAACATGAAAAAAAAGCTAAAATAACTATTTTTTGTCAGAATTCCTCGTACAAGTCAATTTTTAACCATATCGGCGTAAAAATTTATGTTTTGTAGAAATTCAGGCGGGTGGGGCCGATTAAATTTTTGTATAGGTCAAACCAATAATTTTTTTGTACGGGCTCGGGCCGAACTTATAACTTTTATACCGAGTCTGACGGGGCCAACAATTTTTTTTCTACGGGTCGGACAGGGACTGGGATGAGAAATTTCGGCTAACATATGTATATATATATATATATATATATATAACAAATATATGTTATCGGATATTATAAGAAAACAAAAGTATGACTTGGATGATTTTTTTCTAAAATAGGAAAAAAAAAATCATGAAATAAAAATATTACTGTTTATATTGCAGGGGCAATACGATTACAATATACAGTCACTTCTCATCCTTTGTAAAGAATTACATTTTATAATTTAATTTTTTTTTTTTTAATATAAAAATTACTACTGGCAACTAAAGGAATTTAATAGTTAAAACAAACATTGTAGTTTTCAAGAAAAACATTGTTATTGATTCAAACATTTATTTTCTAAGAATTAAAAAAAAATACTTAAGAGAATGGTGCATTTTCGCACCACCTGCACGGAATGGGTTTTAATAATATTTGATTAAATTTTTCAGTTATTGCTATCCAGTAATGCAAAATACTTATTTAATAATGTGTCAAAGCCTAAAATTTTCTAAAAAATAATCCCTAATGATGAATGAAAAAAACATTTAAAAATTACGTCGTTTAAACGCAATTTTAATTTTGCTCTTTTTTTTTTATATTTTTTTTTATGACAGAAATATATTTTTTAATATTCTGCATATTTGCATGTCATGCTAAGTACACAGTTAAAATAAATAAATAATAAATGAATCAAATAATACGAAAAATACTTGGTTTGATTCGGTTATCTTAAGGCCTTCATTTACATTAATTAGATATAATAATTATTGAACATTCAAATTGCATTTTTGGCATGTTACTTTTACCTTAAACCAACAATTCCTAAAATTTAGTGTTTTACGGTCGACATTGAAAAGGACTGATTTGGATACATATTTTTGATTAGAGAACCGTACCTAATTCGGATTGTTGAAAAAATTTTCACCACAAAGATGTGCATTTAGTAGATTACCTTAAAATACGCTATTTGCCAAATTAAAAACAAGCCATGAGCATGACTAAAGATAAGATATTACTCTATCCGAAGATTAGTTTGAATATACCTCTGGTCATAGGTGTACTTGACAATTTTAACAAATAGATGATTGAATGTAAGCTTACGGCCTTTGTGTTATCCTGTTTGCCGTCTCTCCCACCAGCCACAAATCATGTGTATTCTTATTTGAATGAAAACTTGAACACTTCTGCTTTGTGCCTCTAGGAATTTTTATGTTTTTTCCGGGACAGGAAGAAGGAGAAGAAAGGTTAGGTTCCATTAGTTTTTCTTATCAGTTCTCTTTGAAGCACCTAAACTCCCTAATGACATTTTAAAGGAAGTACTCTTAAACGAAATTCATTATATCCTTTTTTCTTCACAGTCTAAATAATAATCGATCACACACACACACAACATTTCGATTAGTCTCCCTCAATTTAGCGCCCCTTGGCAGCGACGCAATTAGTTAGTCCTATAGGAAATAGCAATAGTCATTGCGATAGAGTTATATAGCAGGGTGGTCCTTTTCCAGTTTCAAGGAAGGCATTTCTATCAAAGAAAGCACTTTATCCTCCGATAAGTTACTCTGATTATAACTTTTTTTGTTTGTATTCTCCTCAAATAAAGAATACAGATGCCATTACCTGTGAAAATTTACCGCCCTTAGAAAGTCCCCTGCTTAACAGATCCATAGACCCACCTAATTCTAACCTAATTAAATAATAAAATTTTTTTTTTTTTTTAAACTCGTAGAATATTTTTTGCCCTTCTGCCGGTTGGCGCCCCCTGAGACTTGGCGCCCCGTGCGGTCGCACACTTCGCACACGCCATGGGCCGGCTCTGTGGAAAGTGTTTCATATTTTATGCAACTTATTAAACGGACAGTAATCTGGATGCGTTGGAAAGTGTGTATATTATATTTTATGCTTGAAGCATAATTTTTCTTTCTTTTTTATCAGAAAAATGGAATTCCTCTAGTAAGCCGCTTCGAAAGTCCTTTTTTCAATGACGCGGAAAACTTTTCGTAATATACGAAATGACTCGGCGGGTCACTAAAATACACTCGGTGGACCATGGCTTGTAACAGTGCCGTAACTAGGCAGGTGCAACAGGTGCAGCCGCACAGGGCCCATCTGAAAGGGGGGGGGGGCAAAATGATGTGCATAAGAAATTATATTTTTTAATTGAAAAAGAAATTTCTGCTTTCTACTGCGCGATTTGACGGTTAAGTTTTGTGTTATTTAGATCCTAGATGTCTCTGCTTATCAACATGAACATACGAATTAATATAGAACTGATATTTTCAACTTACCTACGTACCTGCCAAACTTATGCTAGGTTATAGTTTGAATACAGTAACGTATACTTCTGTTTTCGCTTATGTTTTTATCAAATGCCATTTTTTTCCCGTTTTATTTTAACTTCTTTTAACCAAACCATTTGAAATATGGAAGATACAGTCTTAAAATTAGTACCTTTACATCTCAAATTCTGCAATTAGTTTGAAAAAATATCGTTGTTAGCCCTTTGAAAAATGTTTACAAAAAAGAGTCGTTTTCGCAGTAAACATTTCCCATAATATGCCAACGTTCCACCCCCCCCTCCCAGGTTGCAATTTTAGGGGCACCGATAAGCAAAAAATATGCCTTAATGCCTTTACTTTCTTCTAATCGTCAGTGAAATCGGTTTTCAAAAATAGGAAAATTTTAACTCTTTTAAAAAATTCACGACCGCAGGTCACTTTACCTCTCGGAAGCGATATTTTTTCTACATTAAAAGTAAATAAACGTCCCTATTTCGACACAATCTTTTTTACAGCATCTCGGCAGACTGGATTTACAGCTACTACAAAAATTTTGAAACATTCGGGGGAGCACAAATATTTTTAAAAAAATTAAGAAAATCTAAGAAAAAATCAACGAAAAAAGTGAGATATTTCACTGTATTTGGCTTACGTTTTCACTATTAAATATGCATATTGTTTCATAAAATGGTTAAGGGAACATCATATTTTTAATTCCTAAAAATTTCGAAAAAATTGAACGATAACCACTGAAGAAAAAAAATCTAAATTACAGGACAAACCCCCCCCCCCCCCCTCCCCTTCTTATATCGGCAGACTTCAGAAATAAGCATTGATTCCGAAAAAAAAAAAAAAAAAAAAATCCTAAACAACATGTACGTTGAATTCTTTTTCCAACACTGCAAACCATTTCAATAAATATTATCATTAACCTTATGAAAGAAAATTCATTTCCGAAAGCCAGTTTTGTCAAATTTTGAGGGCAAGTAATTCGTGGGGAAATAAATGTTCGGGAACAATAAAATTTTTCGAAAAAAAACTTGGGTATTTTCTTTTCCTTATTTCACGTAAAGTTTACTTTTAGTCATTTGGCAACATTGAACCTGTCTCGAATTCTATTCTGTTTTTGCTTCCACCGAGATCTATGTTTTTATGCGGAAAGCGAAAATAAGTACGGAAATCGATTTTATTAAGTGGTCGTGCTTTATAACGGCACAGTGTACTCTTTTATCTAATTCTAATGTCTCTTGATATTTTTAATTTGTATTTCTTATTTATTTCTTATTCAAAGAAAAAGAAGTACCAAGAAATTTAAGGCCAGAATTTAAAGGTAAGTGAAATCATTGAAAATATTTATGTACATAATCTTGGAAAAACTTTTGCAGAAGAATTATTATTTTAATTATCATTATTATTATAATTATTATTATTTTAAATCTTATTAAAGGTAAACATATATCGAATTTGAAGGGTCCATGCAGGTTTTTTTTTTCTTTCTTGTCTCTCAATTTATAAAACAAGAAAATGTTATTTTTATGTAATTTATTATATTTTTATGAAAATTACAGTTTTGTAACAGAAAAAAAATCCTGATATTCGAATTCGAACAAAACGAATTGAAATAGAACTTTGTTAAAAATGTATCCTTTATTAACCACTTAGCAGTTTATTTTCTTTCTTTTTTGAAACAGTAAATTAAAAATAGTGACACAACACCACTTTTTCCTTACTACAATATTTGCCTTATATAATCGAAAAATCGAGGAAGTGTGGAAGAGGTCAAATCTAGCACTACTTCACAAGGTGATAAAAAAACACTACATTTGGCATCTACCCCTTCAATTAACGACAATTCTCCGAGTAACAAAAACGATCCATTGCAAGAAAAGCAATCTGCTGCTTCTCAAGATATTCTACTACAATACCCTCATTATAATTCAAAAGAGGATGAGCCTGCACAAAGTACTGTCTCACAAACTGATAATACCGAACATTCTGCTGCTTCACTGGGTATTTTACTACATTTGCCCCATAATAGTTCAAAAGAGGATCAGCCTGTACAAAGTACTGTCTCACAAACTGATATTACAGAATATTCTGCTGTTTCACAAGGTATTTCACTGCATTTGCCCCATAATAATTCAAAAGAGGACGAGCCTGCACAAAGTACTGTTTCACAAACTGATAATACCGAACAAAATATGTTCTGTACTGTTCCAGAAGAAATACTGTTTAATTACAACGATCCCCATTCCTGGCCGGCCGTTACTGGTAAATTAATACATTCTCTTGTCTCACATGGTGCAGAACAAGGCGACAACATTAACTTTAATACGTTAAAAGTAGACGATTCAGGTCGAAAATTTACAAAGAACTGGTTTTATGTTAAACAAATTAACGGAGAAACTGTTAAAAGAAAATGGATTTTATATTCCGTTAATCAAAATGCAGTATTTTGCTTTCCTTGCATGCTTTTTGGACAAAAATCGCATAATCTTTCAGACCCACAAAAAGGTTTTTATGATTGGAGGCATCTTCATCCGGTTATTCCCCGACACGAAAATTCTCCGGAACATCGAATTTCGTATGTGAAATGGAAAGTAATGGAAAAGAATATAAAATCAGGAAATGCAATTGATGATTATGTAATTAATTCCATTAACAAGGAAAAAATGATATGGCGTGAAATATTGAAAATAATATTGGATGCTATTCTATTCTGTGCCAAATATAATCTTGCTCTTAGAGGTTCAAATGAAATTATTGGAGATCCAAATTGTGGCATTTTTTAAAATTTGATTGAATTTGCTAGTCATTATAATACTACTTTAAAGGAACATATTGAAAAACATAAAAAGGGTTCAGTGTCCTATTTCTCACCCACTATTCGAAAT